>CM071797.1:27390707-30318384 GCA_036559045.1 Platycarya longipes
GAGGAAAAAGTACCCACCTCTTCAGAAGAATCTACTGCTAGTAACCGAGGTATAGATTCCTTAAACCCTTAATTATTTATATCTTAGTGATTTCGAGGACGAAATCCTTTTTAAGGGGGGGAGGATGTAATAGCCCAAATTTTTTCTAAAGTAAATTATTTTATGGATATTATTTTCAGGATATTTATTTGATGCATTTATTTATTAGGAAATTAGAGTGGGAGATTTAATTGAGGAATGTGAGATTACACTTAGTATTGGAAATTATGCATTTTCGGATTAATCTGTCGAGTTTTAGAAAAACGGGCATAAGTTATTCATATGGGGTCCAAATGAGGTGATTCCAATTGGTATATAACCTTAAGAGATAGAACTAACCTTTATGTTTGAAGTTTCCTGGGATTCGGAAGGAATCAATAACTTATTTGGGAATCAAGTAGGCAGCTTTGGAATGGGCTTAAATGGAACCCGAATTGGATAATTGAACTAGATTGGGGCATGTAACTCATTAGGCAACTGGTTTTAGGATTCTCTGGGAATAGGACATGTGTAGGGATAGTTAGGAATGGATGGAAAGTTGATTTGAAAGTCAATTGAATAGTTAGTGTGATGGGAATTCAAGGGGAGCCAAAATCTGGTTGATTGGTGACTAAGTGGATCAAATTTGGCTCTACCTTAACTAAACTATGAAGTGACCTTCTAGAACTTGTTGAGGGAAGACCTAAAGGAGTTGGGAAGGAACCAAATGGGTAGGAAAACCTGAAGATGGGCGTGTGACACAAGGGGAGAGCTGGAGAGGAGAGATGCATGCATGGTTAGGTGAAATGCCACCTCACCTCTTATCCCTTTAGCTTACTTCTCAGCCATGGATCAAAATGGGCAGCCAAACCATCTCAAATGTGAGCCCTTGGATGACTAATTTAGCTGCAAAGCCTAGGATTTGGGAGGCTTAATCCTCATCATTAGATTTACTTAGATGGACACCTCATCACATGCAAATCTGGCAACTAGTGCACCTTAGGTGCATTTCCCTTTCTCTCCCTCATGTTGGTCGACCACCACCCTATAAATAGAGCCTTGAGAGCTTCCTAAGCTCCTTTAGAAGGAGAGAACACTTGCCCTTTTGAAGCCATACCAGAAAACCCTCCCCAAACCCTCAAAGTGATCACTTGTGAGCTAAGTGAGTGTGTGTGGGAGATAACTTGTAGGAAGTTGGTTGGATGAATTCTCTTGAGCTTGGAAGAAATTGTAAGTCCATATTCTAGCTTAATTTAAGCATGGAACTGGTTTATTGGCATGATTGAGCTATGTTTATTAATAGTGAACACTTGAGAACATGATTAAGTGGAAATGGACACATGAGTAGGGTTAATTGTGATTTGTCTTGTTAATATGTTCAATAAAATTGTAGAAACTTAGATTTAAGCTTTTCAGAAGATAAATAGGGTGTATGGAAGAGATTGGCATGTTTTGAGTAGAAAAACCCTTAGAACCGTAAGTTCGCTCGACCCTCGCGCTCGACATGTGAGTCGAGCGAAGGCAAAATATGAACCCTCGCTAGAGTTTCGCTCGACACCCGCTCGAGCGAGTCCCAACCCGAGACTTCGCTCGATACTCGCTTGACAAGCCGCTCGAGCGAGATGCCCTGTTTTGCTTAGACTTAGGGTTTCCTTAGAATGGGATTGGGGGTTTCAAATGGGAAGGGTTATAAGTGAAATAACTCATGTGAATAAGAGAAGAATAAAAAGAAAGAAAATAATGTTTATAAGATTAAGTTAGTCACGTCGTGACGGGGACGGCGATACGTAACGCCCGGATGACTGACGTGCCGACAGGGACGGCGATACGTAACGCCTGTCGTGATATAAGAAATATGTGATCTCCACGGGGACGGCGAGACGTAACGCCCGTGTGATTGATCCTCACGGGGACGGCGAGACGTAACGCCCGTGAAATTGATTTGAATGGCGGGGATGGCGAGACGTAACGCCCGCAGTAATATGTGTATATGTTTTGTGTCATAACGGGGACGGCGAGACGTAACGCCCGGATGATTGACACCAGACTCATCATAACGGGGACGGCGATACGTAACGCCCGGATGATTGATGAGTGTATGTGATGGGGACGACGATACGTAACGCCCATCAGAAATATGAAAAAATAAGAATTTTAAGGGGAAAACGATATAATTTAATATAAGATAATGGGTGAGTTAAGAAAAGTGTCAGTTAGACAGTGGTCTTGTGAGGGGTACATTAGGGTAATTTCCCTTGTCATTCGTGGTAATAACTTTATGGTTGTTTTCCCTGTTTCCTTTAAGCTGTTTATGTACTTACTGAGATTTCATACCGAAATCTCACTCTATTTGTGGCTCCATATATTTTGTGCAAATTATTTTATACACGGATTCGATGACCAGCAGGGGGACATGCCCCGAAGAGGGCATGGGACTTCGGGGAGTCCTGAGGGACTTTCCGATTACAGTCCTTATCATGGACATATTTTTTGTTTCCTTCGGACCTCCTACCAGTCAGTCCGACCCACCGGAGCTTGGAGTCTTGACTGGCATCCACTTTTGTTGAAGGAGAGGCGACGTAAACGGAATGCTGCATAACCCTATAGGAGTAGACGGCTCATAGTCCATGTGTGGGGTTTGTGTGACACCACAGGGACAACAGCTCCAGCGAGAACTTTTAGTATTAGTATGGAAAGGTTTCGCTATGGGATAGCATATCCCGAGGTTAAGAGAGATAAAGAGTGAAGGTGAAGGAAAGTTCATTTGGGATGAATGTAAAAATATTTTATTACAGTTCGGTCCTTGTAATATGTTAAAAAGTACACTGTTAAGTTTTAATGAATTTTGTATATAAAAACTTCCGTGTGATCTTTAGAAATCCTTATATCTCTAAACCTAGATCCGCTGCGAATTTAGTGATTTTTGCTTTTTATTCTTGTTAAGTACGAGGGTGATTAGCCTAAGTGTTGCTCATCCAGACACCTTAATTTACGTTAAATTCCCAGACGTAAGTTGGGGGCGGTCACATGCCACGTCCCTTTAGCCTTTCTTCCTAAATCCATTTAGTTGCTTGTTAACCTTCCTAAGACTCTACTTGATCAAGTATTCCTAGAAAGCCCCTTCTTGGTTTTATTTAGGATTGAGTCCCATTTTGAACCACTTAGTTACAAATAAGCAAAATTTAGTTTCTCTTGTGTTTCCATGTACAAACTAATATAACTAAATACTTTCCTAAATCAACTTCTCCATCACTTGTCCAACTATTCTTACGCATGAAAATATACCTAGAAAATACTAAAAATCAAATTACATAATTCGTTCACAAATGCGTCCCGGATCCCGATTTCGCCTCGCCGTTTTAGTCCATTTCATTCTGACTCATGTTCCACCTTAAGCTTCAATCTAGAACTGTCTTACGTTCTTTCCCCCTATATAAGTCATCGATCCAGTCCAAAATCTTGGAAAACCTAAAAATGAAAACATAAAAGTTTTAGATATATCTCTTAAGATTCTATAAACGAATTATTAATTCACCTCATTTGGATATCATAATGAAGATATTTATGGCTTATTACACTTTTAAATAACTCGACCAGACTAATCTGGGAAATGGCATATTGCTTGGGGCAACCAAGTGTTTGTTTTTTGGTGGTTCTATCACTTTCTCTTTGCATTTTACACCCTAATTTTTTAGAATAATACATCTCCTTCTAAGTTCAACTTGATACTCCTTTTCTAAGTTCACTTGAAATTTCTCTAGTTGATACCTTGTTCTAAATCCTCCAAAGATTCCTCCATTAATATTTTTCTATAATATCATTAATTCACTTTTTCTCTAAACTCAATATTCTCATTTTTTAGTGTCTCCTAACTGTATTTTTCCTAGAAAAAAATATCCAATATATATATATATATATTATATATATTCCTTTTTATTTTTTAAAAGAAATTCAAATAAAACTAGCTTATCTTAGAAATTTCGGAGAGGTATTTACATTTGGCTATTTATACTCAAAAACATATATAGATATGTCATCAAACTTAAAATCTACAAGTCATATTTACCAAAAAACAGAATGCTATCAAGTTGTTAGATTGGTCTTCTATTCTTTTGTTATGTAAATCTTTCATTACTTTATTTGTTTACCAATAGCAGTAGGGACAACATAGGACTTGTCGGTTAATATTTTTATCGTTGTTGATCATTATTTTTGTGTTACGATAGTATGTTTTAGACCATTTTAGCACTATACAAAAATACAAAACATTTATTCCAATATACACCAGAGGAAAGAGGCGGAAAGATTCATCTTCTTCTCCATTGAAACTTTTGCTCTCCATTTCTCTGTTTCTCTACCGTTTTCTTTACATTGAGGTATCAGTGAGACCGTGGTGAATGGGAGGGAGAGTTAGGTGAGAGGCTTACACCGATGGAGAACGATTGGCCCTTTGAACCTTTATACCCCACCATCCTCGCCCCCCCCCCCCCTTCTTCATTCCCAAAAACACCTTGGTTTCGCCACTTGAATTTCAGTTGACCCAACAAACCCTTTTTGCCTCAACCCATGGAGGGACAGCCCTTGCAATCACTCTTGTTCCAGACCCATTAACCCACAGACAACTACGAAACATGGTGCTTGAGGCGATGTGCAGGGCACTCTGTGCGAAGAAAACAAACATGGATTTCTCACTGGTTCCATATCCAAACCCACGGATGATACAGATCTCTACTAGAAACCATGGGAATATTGCAACGACATGATTGTTTCATGGATTCAGAACTCAATCAGTCTATCTATTAAATCTAGCATCACTTTTGTTGATGATGCCAAGGAGATATGGCTAGATCTCCAAGCTCTTTTTTCTCTCCAGAATGGCCTTCGGATCTTCCAATTGAAGAAAGCCCTAGCAAGTCTGACTCAAGAGAACAATCTGTGAGTATGTATTACGGTTAACCTTAAATCTCTTTGGGATGAACTTACAATTTATGATCCATTACCTGTCTATAATTGTGGCACAATGAAAATCCCATGAGTCTTATTCTCATGCCAGAGATCAAATTATGTTGCTGGATCCTTTACCACTACTCACCAAAATTTTCTCCCTTATACAGCAACAAGAATGACACCACATTATGACCACACCCAACCCCCCATTTGAGTCCATTGCCCTCGCCACTGGCAAACCCTACCCGACTTCCAAACCCACCACCAAAGAAACGTCTATTTTTGCAACTCATTGCAAAATTAATGGCCATTCCTGTGGAAACCCTGCTTCAAAAGCTTGGTTAATGCCAAGATGCCTATTTGCACTCATTGTAAAAAAAAAACAATATGTCTGGTCATAAGATTGAAAGGTGTTACAAGTTCCAATAGGCTATCCTCCAGGCCATAAATTCCACTCCAAAACTCAAACCTTTGGTGTCACATTGAAGTCAACACGCATCTCTTTTCTACTAACACCTGACTTTGCTGGTGTTACTGACGAAAGGGTGGTTTTGACTAAGTTGCACTATCAACAACTTATGGCTTTGCTACCAACCAAGGATCACTTCAATTGCTAACTAGCTGCTTCTGAACACCCAGCACTCCTCTTCTTCACTTCCACCTTCTTTCAATCAAGGATATTTGGTAGTTGCTTTTTGTCTCGCCACAACAAGCACAAATTTCTCTTTTTCAAATTGGATCATAGACACAACGTGCCAAAGACCACATGGTCTGCACAACCCCTCATTATTCACAACATAATGCATCCCCTGTCTCTTATTCATCTACTCTTCCGCAATGGCAGCTCTGCAAATGTTACTCAAATTGGTAACAATTTAAACTCACTGACATACTCACCTTTAAAGGGACGCCCTTTGTGTTCCCGTCCTTTTCCTTTTAACTTGATATCAGCCACCAAATTGGCTGCATCTCACAATTGTAGCTTACTTTTTTTTTTCTTACTTTTTGTTTTATTCAGGACTTGTACACTTTTGGACAACCGATTTGGGAGAAGAGTGAGCTAAGGAGAGGGCCACTATCACTTGAACATCCACAGCCGTTCCTCCCTTAGCTCTATCCACATTTCTTTCATAGCTTTTTCTTATCAAGACAATACAAGCATTCAACATTATAGGCCCTAACACAGATACCACTAATGTTTTTGACCTTTGTCATTGTCGCCTATATCATTTATCCAATACTAGATTACAATTGATCACAAATCATATTGTAAAGAGACACATACCTCAAGTTAATGAAAAAACCTCGTTTTATTTGCCCATTGGCTAGATTTCATCAATCCTTTCTTTCTCAGACCAGCTCTCATTCTACCTCTAAGATTTTTGAGGTAATACAATGTGACCTTATTGGGGGCCTAATTCTAGACTATTGCTCATGAATGGATCAAAATTTTTACTTAAATAATTGTGGATGATTTTTCTAGAACTACTTGGCTCATTTTACTTTAGAACTAAAGCAGAAATCCGACAGTGCATTTGAGTCCTTTAATAATCTTGTTGTTACTCAATTTGGTACCAAAATCAAGAATTTAAGAAGTGATAATGGTATTGAATTTCAAATGATTTTATTTTTTTTAATAACAAGGGCAATCAGCCATCACACAACTTGTGTTGAAACCTCTCAACAAAATGTCAATTGTTGAGAGGAAACAATCAACATTTCTTAAATGTTGCTCGAGCACATACTTAGATTTTCAAGCCGCTTAACACTTGAAATTCCGGAATGAATGTGTTTTAAACAGACACTTATATTATAAATTGACTTCCAACTCCTCTTTTAATCAAACAGAAGTCCATATGGAAGTTCTATTTAACTCCAAAACCTAACTATAGTTTTTTGGATGCTTATGTTTTGTAGGCACCATTTCAAGTGGTAGAAAAGAAATTTGACCCTAGAGCTAGACAATGTGTATTTCTTTGGTTGCTCCTTTTGTGAGAATCCCAGATTTTACGTGTATTTTTACACGTTATTTTATTCTCGGTGTTAATTATTTTTAATTTATATTAAAATAAAAATTATAATATATATAATTAATAAATAAAAAATAAATAAAAATAAATAAAAAATATATATAAATAATTAAAAATAAAATTAAATAAAAATAAAAAAATAAAATAAATAAATAAAAAAAAATTAATATGAAATAATATAAATTAAAAATAAAATACAAAAATAAATAAAAATAAAAAGAAAATAAAAAATAAAATAAAAAAAAATAAAATAAAAGAAAATAAAATAAAATATAAAATTTAAATAAATAAATAAAATAAAAAAATAAAATAAATAATATAAATAAAATAAATAATATTATTATTCGTGTTTTAATTGTTTAAGATATATAATTTGATATATGGATTAGTTAATATTAGTTTTTTGACGCCCCCAACATACGACTGGGGATTTAACGTAAATTAAGGTGTCTGTCTGAGCAACACTTGGCTACTCACCCACGTACTTAACAAGAATAAAAGCATAAATCACTAAATTCGCAGCGGATCAGGTTTTACAATTTAAGACTTTCTAAAAGATCACACGGAAATACATATACCCCATTCATTAAACTTAAAACATTGTACTTTTTACATATACAAGACCCGAACTGTAATAAAATATTTTACATTCATCCCAAAAGAGCTTTCCTTCACCTAACTCTTTATCTCCCTCTTAACCTCGGGGTATTCCTCTCTCCATAGCGAAACCAATCCATACTAATTCTAAAGTCTCGCTGGAGCTGTTAGTCCCTGTGGAGTCACACCAAACTCCACACACATGGACAAAGGAGCCGTCTACTCCTAAGGTTTAAGCAGCATCCCGTACGTCGCCTCTTCTCAACAAAAGTGGATGCGTCCAAGACTGCCAAGCTCCGATGGGTCGACTACTGATAAGGAGGTCCTCAGGAAACAAATAGAAATGATCCCAATAAGGACTCTAGTCCTAAAGTCCCCTCAGACCTACCCCGAATTCTCCTGCCTCATCGGGGCTGTCCCCCCCTGCTAGGTCATTCGTATCCTGTATAACATAATATGCACAAAATAGATGGAGCCCCTACAAAAGAGTGAGAGTTCGAATGAAATCTCAGTAAGTACATAAACAGCTTAAAGGAAAACCAGGGAAAACAACCATAAAGTTATTACCCACCAATGACAAGGGAAATACCCTAATATACCCCTCACAAGGACCACCTGTCTAACATATACCTTTCTTAACTCACCCATAATCCTTATAATTAAATTACATTGTTTTTCCCCCTTTAAAGATTTTTATTCTTTCCTATCACTGATGGGCGTTACGTATCGCCGTTCCCATCAGATACACTCCTCAATCATATCACTGGCCGTTACGTTATCGCGCCGTCCCCGTTATGATGAGTCTGGTGTCAATCATCCGGGCGTTAACGTCACGTCCGTCCCCGTTATGACACAAAAACATATACACATATTACACTTACTTGCGGGCGTTACGTCTCGCCGTCCCCGCTATTCAAAATCAAATTCAAGGGCCGTTACGTCTCGCCGTCCCATCTTTATTGTGATTGTGAGGATCAAATCACACGGGCGTTACGTCACGCCGTCCCCGTGGAGATCACATAATTCTCATATCACGTACAGGCTTTACGTATCGCCGTCCCAGCCCCTGCACGTCAGTCATCCGGGCGTTACGTATCAGCCAGTCCCCGTCTCGACGTGACTACCTTAATCTTTATATAAACTTGTTTTCTTTCTTTTTGTATCATCTCTTATTCACAAGAGTTGTTTCACTTATAACCCTTCCCATTTGAAACCCCCAAATTCTATACTAAGGAAACCCTAAGTCTAAGCAAAACATGGCATCTCGCTCGAGCGGCTTGTCCGAGCGAATAAAATCGAGCGAAGTCTGCGGGTTGGGACCCCTCGCTCGCGCGGGTGTCGAGCGGAAACTCTAGAGAGGTTCATATTTTGGCTTCGCTCGACTCACCATGTCGTAACGAGGGTCCCAGAGCGAACTTACGGCTCTAAAAGGGTTTTTCTCTACTCAAAACATACCTATCTCTTTCATACACCCTATTTAGCTTCTAAAAAGCTTACAATCTAAGTTTCTACAATTTTATTGAACCTATTAACAAGACAAATTTACAATCAAACCTACTCATGTGTCCATTTCCCAACTTAATCATGTTTCTCAGAGTGTTTTCACTACTAGGAAACATAAAACTCAATCATGCCAATAAACCATTCCAATGCTTAAATTAAGCTAGAATATGGACTTAACAATTTCTTTCCTAGCTCAAGAGAATTGATCCAACCAACTTCCTCCAAGTTTTCTCCCCACACAACACTCACTTAGCTCACAAGTGAATCACTTTGAGGGTTTGGGGAGGGTTTTCTGGTATGGCTTCAAAAGGGCAAGTTGATTCTCCTCACTTTCCTAAAAGGAGCTTAGGAAAGCTCTCACAGGCACTATTTATAGGGTGGTGGTCGAAACCAGACCATGAGGGAGAGAAAAGGAAATGCACCCTAAGTGCACTAGTTGCCAAGATTTTGCATGTGATAGAGGTGTCACATCTACAGAGCAATCTAATGAATGAGGATTAAGACCTCCCAAAATCCTAGGCTTTGCAGCTAAATTAGTCATCCAAGGGCTCACATTTGAGATGGTTTTTGGCTGCCCATTTTGATCCAAGGTCTGAGTAAGTAAGCCTAAAATGGATAAGAGGTTGAGGTGGCATTTCCACCTATACCATGCATGCATCTCTCAACCTCCACGCTCTCCCCTCATTGGTCACACGCCCATCCTCCATCTTTTCCTACGACCCAATTTGGTTCCCTTCCCAACTCCCTTAGGTCCTTCCCTCAACAAGTTCTAGAAGGTCACTTCATAAGTTTTAGTTAAGGTAGAGTCACCAAAAGTTTGATCCACTATATGTCACCAAATCAACCAGATTTTATGGCTCCCTTTTGAGTTCCCATCACACTAACCTCCTGGCAATTGGACCTTTCCAAATCAACTTCCCATCCCATTCCTAACTATCCCTACACCATGTCCCGTAATCCCAGAGAATCCCAAAATCAGTTGCCTAATGTTTTTATAAGTTGCAATGGCCCCGAATCTAGTTCAATTATCCCAATTACGGTTTCCACTTTAAGCCCCCATTTCCAAAGCTGCCTATTTGAATTCATCCCAAATAAGCCAAATTGATTCCTTTCCGAATCTCAGGAAACATTCAAACAATGAAAGTTTTAGATCCTATATCTTAAAGGTTCTATACCAAAATAGAAATCAACCTTCATTTGGACCCCCATATGAATAACCTTATGCCCGTTTTTCTAAAACTCCAACAGATTAATCCTGACCGAAATGCAATAATTTTTCCCAATACTATAGTGTAATCTCGACATTACTCAACCTTAAATCTACCCCATTCGCCTAATTTCCTAATAATAAATAAATGCATCAAATTAAATCTTCCCTATAGAAAGAATATCCATAAAATAATTTTACCTGTAGAAAAGAGTTGGCCTATTACAAGTTTTATGATGTTCTTTATAATTAAATATTAAGTTTACGGTGCTGTTTTCTTATTTAACTTTTAATGTCACCAACACTGAGGTAATTTAATTTAAAATAATTTGCAATTTAAATTTCTTTATTTTATTATATGAGTTTTATTGTTGTAAAAGGAAGCCTTATCATAATAATATTATTTAAGTAATTTATATTTAAATTGTTCCTTAAATTATTAAAATTAGTATTATTGTTGGGTTTTTTCAATATTTTTATTTTATTGATATTATAAGCTGTAATCAGGTCTTTTTCAACTAATGGTTTTTATTTGATTTCGGTGCATGTGGTCTCTTTTTCTTAGTTTGTCTGCATTTTCTTTTTCCTTTTTTTTTTTTCTTTCCTCCTTTTTTTTCTTTTCTTTTTCTTTTCTTCTTTCCTTTTTCTTCGGTCTTTTTCTTCTTCTGTCCCCCGCATTCCCCCCCCAGGCCCACGTTAACCCCATCCGTTTTTTAGGTAGTCGCAAGGTTCTTACTATTTACCCCTGACCCGACCACCGTGCTGCCACCAGCCCCTCACCGTCATTCATCACCAGGACCAACCAACCGCCCGCGATTCTCCTCTCCCCCACCAGTAGGTGTCTCCCTCAACTGGCAGCCTCATTGTGCGCGTGAGAGCTACCCAACCCGAAATGGGTATTCCCCAAGCTTTCCCCAACCGCCGTGAGCCGCAGCTGTGAGGCCACCCATCGATGTCACCGCCTCCACCCTCCAGTCTCCCCCTCACGTCCGGCGACCTTTAATCATTGCCATTGGCAAAACTCCCCAAAACCACACCCCCATCTCCTCCTGTGCAAGCAAGGCCTGAAATGGGTCCCTCTTGCTTTTTCAGGCGAGCAGCCCGCCATCACCCCACGGCTACCCATTGGGCACCGATGCGGACCTACCCAGAACCCTTCCCCTTCCACCCACCGAGCATAGCCCCACTGTCGGGCGAGCCCCCATCCCTTCCTTCTCTACCTTCCATCCTAGAAATGGGCCGGGGAAACCCGTCCGCTTTCCAACGCGTTGTGCCGCCCGCCGGTCCGCCACCTCCACTTACCCATAAGTTCCCCTCACCTCAGCCAACCACCCCGAGCTCAGCTGCCTCAATATCCGGCGGCCCCACGTCCTTCTCGGTACAACCCCAAACCCGAATATGGGTGTTCCACCCTTTTAGGAGCCTGATCCGCAACCATTCCGGTGGTTGTGCCACCACAAAGTCCACCCAACCCTCCCTGAGATTCCCCCACACCTTCCAAGATAGTATCTCCCAAAATTTTGCGTGTCAAACCGACAAAAAACCTTTACGCCGAAACTACAAGTGACCACTCACAAATGGCCTGTGGATTGATGTTCCGCTCAAAGGATTTACTGTTTTTAAAAACCGCTCTACCAGTACTTTCCAAACAAACTTTTAAGGATTTAAATATATTTTTTTAATTAAGTATCTATGAGAGTTTTTGGTTGATGTTGGCTAGTTGTGTTGAGTTATTTGAATTTTAATTAATTGTTGGATGTTTGTGCTTGAGTTAGTCATTGTTGAAATTGCACAGTCTTTTCATGTTTGTATGACATTTGGGATTTTTTAAATGTGAGGATTTTTTTTTTGAACCACGTTAGATTTTGAATGGTTTTTGGCTTAGTTCCCCATCAATGAGGCACGGGTGATACGTAACGCCCTTTTGGATCCAGGCATATATGTATGGATAACATAATCGGGAGACGGTGATAACGTAATTCCGACATTATGGTCATTGCTGTGTGTTAGTCATTAATGGGCGGGACAACAGATACGTAATGCCCATTAAGATTGATTAGTGTGTGGGAATGACATAACAAGGACGTCTGGCGATACGTAACGCCCGTTATGGTCAGTGGGTGTTTATTTTCAGTATCGGGGACAAGGCGATTACGTAACGCCCATTATGGATTTTGTGATGTGTTTTTAACATATCGGGTGACGCGGCGATACAGTAACAACCCGGTATGATTGGATTTGCGTTAGTTATTTTCTGGGAAAGGATGGATGAATTGTTTGTTACTGGATTTTTTATCGTGGACCAAAATGAAGAGTTTGGCTTGTGTTGTATCGTAGTTTATTTTGGGAGAAAGATGGGTCTTTTGAGTTGCGATGGTATTTGGGTTGTCCGTGTTTATGAGTGTTGTGTTGTTAGCAATTGAAGGATATTTCTATTTTTTTTTTTTATTATGTTAGGTTTGGGTTGGGTACTTACCTGTGATGCCCTTCTTGGCGTACGTTATTTTGGATGCACGATTCCGAGAGGTCTGGAGCCTGAGGAGGGGACGGGGCTGGCTCCGTTTATTGGAGTATTATGTTATTAAAATTGTTACTCTTTGGGAAACTATTTTTCCTATTTATAATTATGTATTTTTATAATTTATCTTTCGCAATGTACTGTATTAAATCTCCTGTTTGGAGAATAATATGTTAAATTGAATTTGTATTTAAAAATAATTTCTAAAAAATTCTTGGGTACTTTTAGATAATTGGATTTTTTTATTATCCGCTGCGAACTTTTAATTTTATGCAGGTCATGTTGTTCAACATACACTTAGTACTTGACGTTAAGGGGCATGTGGGACTCCGTGTTGTCAGCAACCTGACGCCACGATTTCCCAGTGTTTATTTTTTACGAGAATTTTGGGGGTGTCCAACAGTTGGTATTAGAGCATGTTCGGCTCTGGGTTTAAAATCCGCACATTACTTAGGGGGTACTAGTACTATAAAGATTTTGTGGTGTTTAAAATTTATTTGTTTTATTTATGTGGTTATTTTAATTTATTTTATTATTTCTATTTTGTTTTCTTAAAGGTTTCCTACTACTTTTATATGGTAAGATTATCGAAGTGTTTTTATTTTTGTGTTGTTTAGTGCTTTTTTATATTTAATGTAAGAATGTTGGTTTATTTATTGTCATAATTTAACGTAGCTCTGATTGATTGTTTTTGTTTTGTTTTTTATTCATTTTAAATATTGTGTTTATATATTGTAATTGGAGTAAGTTAGTTTACACGATTTTATTTTAGTTGATTTTATTTAATTAAGTTTTTGAGCATTTTATTTAATTATTTAAGTTTTATATATAGTGTACGTTTTCCTTTGTGTTAAATTATAAGTTGGGATATTTTGGAGTTAGAATTATGTATTTTTATATCATATCATTTTAATTTTTTGAATCATTTATTTTATAATAATTGATGTTATTAAATCTCTTTGTTTTAAAAGTTATTATTTTTGAGTTGGTGGGTTATTTGTATTTATTTAAACTTTTTAACGCAGCAATTTGATCATATGTATTTGGTGTGTCTTCCATTAAATTTTATTATCCATGAGCTTTCTACAAGATGGTGTTTTGGATTTATTTATTATTCTTTTTTATATTAAATTCATGACTTTTGTCGTTTACAATATGTTTTTGAAAAAGTTTCGAAAAATTTAATTTTTAGACAAAACTTTAAAATGAATAGTTACTAAGTTTGTTCTTTTTAGGCATAATGCTGTGAGCTAAGTTTTTTTTAATTATATTATCTCTTCACCTTCTGTTTGTTTTTATTTTTTAGAAAAATTGTAACCTTATGTTATTTTGACAAGTGGATGTGTTTTGGCGACTTGTTGGGATTTATTAATTAATTATTAATTAATTACTTAAATTTTATTATGGTTCGTTTTCTTTTAAAGGGTTTTATAAGTTCCTGGATATTTTCTACAATACAAATAATTTTGAAAAATTGGGTTTTTGAGGAGAATTTCCAAACTTATATTTTGTTAATTATTATTTGCTGTTTCTTATTTTGATGTCAATCCATCCATGTTTTTTATTTAGATAAAAAACTTTTGGTTGATTTAATGTTTTACCCAAAGGAGGTGTCCGTGTTTTCCCAAAATGAAATAGCTTTTACTTATTTTCGTGATTAGATCTTTTTTCCCATTGTGTTTCCCTTATTAATCATTTATGGAAATGATACTTTAGTTTTTATTTAGTGTTTGGGTTATATTGCTATATTCTTGAGGAGATGACTTCCATCTTGATAACATTTTAGATGTATTTATGTAATTGAACTTTTTTTTTGTTGTTAGTTCCTATTGTTATTTTATGTAGTATATATGTCTGGGTCTGCCAACTGAGTGTTAGAATTTTCTAATTTTTAATTTTATATTTTGCTGGAGATTTGTTGGAATTGTAATATAGGCCGAACTCTTCATGTGAGTGTGAAATTCTTAGCCATTGTACATATTGTTTAATGAATCTGTTTTTAAGAAATACTTATGATGGCAGATGAATCAATTGTTTCTTTGGTTAAGTTTTGATCTTGGTTGTGTGAAGCTTAGAGATTGATGTGTAATTAATTGTGAGGTAGTACAATTTGGAGGAATAGCATGTATTTGATTTGTTTTTGGGGTGAGGAAGAGTTAATTGGATGTTGTACACCTGTAAGCATGATACTTGTGCGGAATGTAATGGTTAGTAGCCTTATGTTGAGGTTATCTTCAGGAATTAGTTATCCTCTGAAGCCCAATATAGTAAATTTAAATATTTGAGGCTATTTTTTAATTTGTATAGTTTATTTTATTTGGAGATTCGAATGTCCCTAGTTGGGAGTTGGAATTTTATGCCTCGTCAACCATTTTGGGTGACGAAACCTAGATTAATGAGTTGATAAAGCCATTTAAAGATTTTGGGAGTGCGTAGTACTTGGTGCTTCATGGATTTTGATTGTTCGAATTGCAATATTTGGCGTTGAGCTTTTAGTCATGACGTAGTAGTTGAAGAAGTTAAATATTTGGGAGTCTAAAATTCTAGGATGATTTTTGAGAAGAGTAGTGGGTGGGGGGGGGTGGATTCTGATATTTGGAGGCCGTATATTTTCTTTGGGGATTGATGCTTCAGTTTTGCAAAGTTCCTTTTTTGATGGTTTTAACCTGAAAGGTAAATGAAGAATATTTATGGTGATATACTTTGGAGGTTTGCGGGTATTAACCAAAGTGGTTATAATCAAAAATTTAGTGTGATTAATAAAGAAAATTTTTAAGGATTTTGGTAAAGTGTGGTATAAGTATTTCCTGTAAACAGGAAAAACTTGTGTCTTTGATGCCAATTTTTTACTATGGTGATTAATTTTGTGAGGACTGTAAAAATTTTTATGACATTTAGCGAGTTATCAGAGTGGCGCCCCGACAAGAATGATGATGTTTTGCGATTGTAGTTTGGAAGTATTAAGTTTTACGTTGGTTGTGAGGAATTAGTGATGAACTTAAAAATTATGGGATGAAGTACCTGTAAGTGCGAGGAAATTATTTCTTTTGTTTTGGTAAATTTATGTTTATTGATAGTTAAGTTGGGGAAAGATAACTTGTGAGTTACTTTTTAGGGTTGTTACAAATTGTTTGTAATGGGAACATTACATGAACATTAAAAATTTTGAGAGGTTGTGCTAAGGTTTCTGATAAATATGGAGTTCAGATTATATTGGCCTACTTCAGGAGTCTATACAGGATGAAATATTATTTGGAGACTATAACCGAGTATGATGGAATAACATTCATTTGTGTTTTTTGAGGAAAAATAGATGATTGTTGGCTAATAGTTTGGAGTTGAGTATTAAAGCTGTTGTGGTAGTGGGAGCTCTTGGAATGTTATTAGTTTGCAGCTGAGCGGAATTTTCGTGGGACCACAAATTTCTTTTTAAGGGGGGGGAGAATGTACAGATCTCTCAGATTTTATTTTACATGTATTTTTACACGTTCATTTTTACTGTCCTCCGGGTTATCTAATTATTTTTTTAATTTTATTTAATATATAATTTTAGTCGTGTTTTATTTGTTTAAGATATTTTATTTGATTCTATGGATTAGTTAATATTAGTTTTAATGTTTGTTCTTATAATTAAAAATTGAGTATACTTTTGCGTTTCTTATTAATTTTTTAATGTGAGAGCTGTAACTATGTTTTTAATAATTAAAATAAAATTCTTTATTTTATTATGTTTATTTTTTATTTGACGTGCTTTCGTTATATTAATTAAGTGTTTTTAGATTTTAAATTTGTTTTTAAATCAAATTAGTATTAATTGTTGGTTTTTTTTAAATATTTTATTTTATTGATATTTAACTGTATGCCTTTTTTACTTGGTTTTTTTATTTATTAGTTCGGTGTGCTCTTTTTTTCTAGTCTGTGATTGCCATTTCTTTTTTCCTTTTTTTTTGTCCGTTTTTCCTCCTTTTTTTTTTTCTCTTCATTTTCTTTTCTTCTTTCCTTTTTCATTCTTTTTCTTCTTTCTTTCACCCCTGCATGTTCCCCCAATGCCCGCGTTTACCCCTTCCATTTTAGGCAGTCTCCCTCGGTTTCTAACCATTACCATCGGCCACTCGATTTGGCCACCAGCCCTCACCGCTGTTACATACTCTCGACCACCAACCGCCGGACGAGTCTCTTCTCTCCCCACCGGAGGTAGCCACCTCGCACGGCAAAGGCCCTTATGGTGTGTAATGTAGCTACCCCAACCCTCGAAATGATTTTTTACAAGCTTCTCCCTAAACCGCTTATAAGCTCGCCGCCGTTAGCCATCCAACCGACGTCAACCCGCCCTCCACCCTCATCCTCTCCCTCACTTCCAATGACCTTATCTTATTGCCCGTTGGCAGCTCCCCCAAACCACCACACCATACTCCTCCCATGCACAGCTAGGCCCGAAATGGGTCTCTTTGCATTTTCAGGCCACACCTCTGCCACACCGCACAGTCCACCCATGGTATTCTAATAAACGTATAAATCAAGAAAAAGAAATTGGCTGGCCGATGGGAAAACTGACGAGATCATAAACATTTAATACATATATTTTTTAGGTTTTTTTATTTTTTTTTTTTGGGGGCACAGTAAAGGACTCCGATTGTCGACAAGGTAATTGAAGGTGTGGCCATCGCAAATTGTAAGGGAAAATCGAGAGTTGGTGTGAGAGCCAGGGGAGCTTCTGAAGGCAATTGGGAGGTTGATGTGATGAAATTTCTTAGTACACCTTGTGTACTCACAGCAAGGATCGCCATTGCCAACCGAGCCACAAAAGCTATAGATCAGAGATTTCTGCCCCCCACAATGACAGAAACCAAACACCCCTAAATATCAACACTAGAACAGATCCAGCGAACCAGCCACAAATTGCCACAGCAGAATTTTAGGTACGAGAAAGAGAGGTGCGATTTCCGGACCGGCAAAAAGAAAAACCTCGCTCAGATTTTTGTGCACTGTAAAATGTCAAGGGAAGCTTGCGGGGTAAGACTAGGCGTAGAATCGCGAAAATGTTGTGAGGGAAAATGGGTATGATGCTTTGTACAGCGTGGCTTCTCTCCCCTTATTAATAGTGTATAGGATCAATGCGAATGAAACAGTTGGAATAGTTGCCGTCTACCAACATTGTGGGGAGGGACATGAATTTACTGTAGTGTCAAGTCCTTAAAACGGACTTGAGCTTAACGAGACCAATGCGGCTTTCTATTACAATATCATGTGCCATTTTACACTTGCAATGAAATATAGTTGAGTCCATGGGTTAGTGTCGTTTGTTACACTGAATATGAAAATATTGAATAATCCATGATTCATTTTAAAATCACTTTGGTGTGATTTGTATAGAGTGAAGTTGTGCGTTTTGCTTTGTGGTCACGGAATTTGTTAGAATGAAGGTAAAGGTGGTCGTTAAACCAAACTACTTTCAACTCTAACTTGTGAGACTTGATTCTAATGTTTTATTACATTTAACATGCCATGTTCAATGCACAAGCCTAGGCTCACACAGCATGCAATATGTTAATAGTTTTATTGCAAGTTTAAATATGTACGGAAAGCCCTCACCTAGATTGTAATGGAGTTTAAAAACTTTTGAATAGGACCCATTTGGCACAGCACAAAGATTTGAGGTGGTGAATTTTTTATTGCGATTGAAACAATTAAGATTAAAACGTATTTTATAGTGGTTAATGTACCAAATGGAATCTACTTTAATTTGATAATTGGCCCAAGAATTAACTAAATGGTATGAGTTTTGGGTTATTTGTTTTAGAAGTTGACTCGAGGCCGCATTAAGTATTTTTTTAAATACTTGACCCCTGAAAATATAGAGCCAAATCCAAAGAGATCATGGTTGGGACTGTTCTATAACCTGGCTCAACCATCTTTGCTAAGATCATACATAATCTAACCAAGAACTTGTGGCTCAAATATGTACTGAAAATGACCACCATTCAATTAACCCTCAAGGCCCAGACCCTTTGCCCTGAAAAACATGAGTTTTTTCACAAGTCCAATTTGAAATTCTGCACTGGCCTGACCATTTCTCGAAGACAGATGGATCAAATCAAAAGAACGATTAAGACATTAGACAGACATGCAATATCGTAGCTTTAATGAGGGTTGCAACACACTAAAGGAAATTATGGAGAAGCAGTTACCTTTAGTAACAGTTTGCCCTCTTCTACAACAACAGCAACACAAACTTTCAGTCCAACCATTCAAATGGAATGCTAGGAAGCTTTGCAGGGCAAGGAAGGTGCATATTGGCCTGTTATATTAGCGACAAAGTTTGGAGATAATAAGGCTAGAGTGGATGGAAAACTCTATAAAAGGTAAAAGATCAAGTTAGTACAACATATTTGAATTTTAGTGTAGACAAAACCATCACCAAAAGTGGGGACAAAACCATCATTAAAAGTCAGGTGGTGATGGTTGGAAATTGTCACCAATTCACGTTCGTCACCTAAAGTGCATCATTAAAGACATTTGGTGAACTGGTTGGAGATTCTATTTTGATGTAATGTTTGAAACGATCAATGTTTATATGTGAATGGTTGAAATCTGTCTCAAAGAAAATAGCATTTCGAAAAACGATTGGAAACGAGCGTTCAAAGACGTAAACCCGACCGAGATTGACATTTGAACGACCACAATTACACGTTTGTTAGTTATTATTGGTATCAAGCGTAACCATATTTACGTTCAAATGTTTGTACCGGTCCGAAACTTTAACTGCAATATACATTCAATTTTTTTTCGACATGTTTATGACTCAATATCAAAATGATAACAGGTATAAATATAATCCGGAATGATACGTTTGGATGTAACAAAAAAGCTTTCGAACCCAAGTGGTACTTTCGAAGGTTTGTTCAATATGTTAATTGAAAAATTAAATATCTGCATATTTTGTTCATATTCCGGTCAGTATGTTTGAAACCCTTGGTGTGAACTGCGCGCCTGTTATGTTGTGATTTTGTGTATTTACTTTCAAAACATTTAGTTTGCATGTTCAAACGTTTCTTACTTACATTCGAACGTACATATTAGAAATGCTACATTTCAGAAAATTAAAAAATATACAAATTGTACTCATAGTACAACCATCACGTTAACACCTAACAATGTCTCTATAGTGTTGCAAAATCATATATTTAAAGGTTAGAACAATGATAAAATTTATATTTTCGTTCTTTCCTCACCCACTTTCAATCTTACTCACTAGTGACATAACAACGCCCCATGTATACCATCTTACTCACGCTGCACTGTGTTCAGGACTTTACTGTGCATATCCTTTTCCACCGGTTTTTCTCTGATTGCTCCTACGAAACCCGTCTCTAGATCCATTATCGCTATAAGACATACTACCACTTGTGCTCATGAACCTTAATATACTCACAATTTGCTTACTAGGCTGCTTCTAAATCCTTGAATAAGACATTAGTAATTTGGTAAAGTCAAGGAGAGTTTGCTGAGGACGAACCGACCAAAAGCTTGAAATAACGTCGCAAAACCTCTTACCATACCAGACTTAATTTCAAGTAGTTGCGTGAAATCACTATTTCATGTCACTAGCAGAGGATTCTCCAGAAGTTGACCATATTCTCCATCAGGTTTCCTACACTTAAAAAAAACACCCCCCTAATCCCCTGACCATGACACGCCAACCCAATAAAAACATAAATATATTCACTATGTTGCATAATTTAATTAACCCCATTAACGCACTGCTTACCTACTTAATACTATGCACAGCAAGCTCCATTCCCACACAGCATCCTCAGTGTAAGTCCGCAATATACCAAGAATGAGGAAAAAAATTTCAGAAATCAATTCCGTTTCTACACCCAGACATATTATCCATTTATACAAACTAAATTTTAGTCCTTCCATAAATGAGAGACGTAGCACAATAAAAGCAATTCTCTCCGTTATTCATTCATACATTTTTATCTCCAAGATATAATGAATGAACTTCAAAATCGGCCCGATTATGGACAATCACAGCGGATCAATTATGTCACACATTTCTACAGCGCATCCCTTGCTCCACCATGTAACATTCAAATAGATTAAGTTTTAATATACTTATACGCTATATATATCTCCCTGTACTCCCTAGATTGCATATTAAATGAGAGTAAATACTTACCAAGGATCATAAGTTTGGAACTTGCAAAAAGAGACCCACCACTTCATCCACTCATCTCACCTTCATCTTCCTAGAAACGGAATTGCGTAGCCTCTTTTAATGTCTGAAACTTTATTGCAGTGAATCATGACATCGGACTAGTGTAGCCATTCATTCATTTACATATCTCAAATCCACGATAACGACAAACAAATTAGAGGTCAAACTCCTTCTAACACGTGAATTCTGTCAAAAATATAACCTAATTTCAGGATGGACCCCTACTACTCACAAAATAAACTCACAACCACACCCACTCTGAACATACACTGTAATAGCCCTAAAAATCTTCATCTTAATTTAATTAACTAATTAAGGATTAATACACAAGATTAGTGGTAATTGGTGAAAGAGCAAAATAGGCTTTGAAGAGATGGGCTTAGGAATGAGACCTTTGGAGAATGGATCAAGTGAATGGGCCAAGAGAGCAATGGTGAGTCCAAAAGCCCATAAAATGAGCCCATAGCCCATCAAGCCCATAGTTGAGACACTTGTCAATGGGAGAAAAATCCTAGAAAAATTATCCAAACCCTTGTAGGAAAATATTATTTGGTGAAGGTTGACTAGTAGTTGGATGCATGCCATGTAGGATTGAGTGTAGAATCTAATGGAATGATTTTTCCTACCATGGTATCTTGGAGGTACAAAACACCATCCCTTGACTTGCCAAGTGAGGTCATGAGGTGTAGGGAAGTTACAAGTGGCATGAGGAGAAGCTTGGATGAAGGGAGCTTGGTGTTTCGGTGGAGGCCAATCCGTGGGGTTCCTTGGGGAGTCTCATGGGGTATGGCCATCTACAAGTGATAGGACAAAGAGGAAGAGTGTGTAAGTGGATGAAGTACATGTGTAAGAAAGTATGGTGATGTGAAGAGAGGTATGGTGTATGTGTAGGTGATTGAAATGACAAAAACTAGGAAGAGAAGCAAAAGGGAGTTTCGGTGGAGCTAGCTTGGCCGGTCATGCCTTGCTCAAATTCCAAAAAGCATGGCTTTGGAATCACTTGGATGGACACATGAGAGGATAGGGGAATGATGATTGAGTGAAAAACAAGAAAATGGAGGCTAGAGGCACCAATAAGCCGCCGGCCATAGGAAAGAAAGGAGAAAGGAGAATCATCTAGGTATGGCCAAGATTTGATCTTGGAGTGGCCTAGAGTTGTCAATCAACCCATCTATCTTTAGCCATGCCTAAACATGATGAGAAGAGTACCAAGGACCCTAGGGAAGGGAGCTGGCCGTGTGACCCTTAGGCAAAACCTCTTGAGCTCAAATCACTTAGACACATGCAAACACCCTCACTTCCTCTCCACCTCTCGGCCAAACTCACCCTAGCTATTCCTACTTTTGTTTCTTCTCTTTTCACCACATATTTTGAAGAATCCTATAGTAGGAAAGCCAAAAGCAAGAGTGTGAAGGTGATCAATTCATTGGAGAAGGTTAGTGATTAAATCTATACAAGATTAGGAAGAACACACACACACATGTAACACTTTGTAATGGTTGGAAAGAAATAGAGCTTTCTTTGAGTTTTATGTTCATGACTAGACTAATGGGAGATTGTATATGTGTAATTTCAGATTTAAGCTAAAGCCTAGTAGGAGTGTTGTAAGTATACTCCCACTTTTTCCTTAACAAGTCTTATATATAGTGAAGTGATCATGTTTGTTGGATTAATGGTTGCCATTGCCATGTTTGGGTTGGAATGATTTTTCTTGCTTGAAATATGAATATTCTTGGATAAGTTTATATGATGGAACAAGCTTAGAATATGAGTAGAAATGATGAATTAAGTGTTAGTTGCAAAAAGAAAGGAAAAAGCATGATTATTTGATGAAATGATGAAAATGATGCATGAAGGATTTTAGTGTTAAATATTAAATTGTGGCGTTGCTAAGGTAAGGATTTTATTTGAGGAACTAGTGATGGAATTGATTTACTCAAGGAGCATATTGTTGTAAGAAAATGAAAATGGTCATGAGAATAAATTATTTGATTGATATGGATGGAAATGATATATATATTTGCATATGGAAAGAATGATCACTTGTGTATGATGTAGAGAAATGTTTATGTGGAAATTGATAATGTTTAAGGTTGAGATTGGAAGATTAATATTATATTGTGTTGTGGTGATTTTGTTTAGTTGAACTCATAGAAGAAACTTTTAGGAAAGGAAGTTTGAATAGACTAAGGGGAGGAATTCCCTAAGTTAAAAAGGTGAATGGAGGAAATAGGAATAACTAAGTTTGATGTGAAATGGTTACTTGGGAAACATTAGAGTTTCGGTTACCCCTTGCTAAGGAGGGTACTTGATTCAATTTGATACTTTAAAGTTTATTGGAGGAAATTTGAAGTCAAATGATGAAGGAAAACCCTAGAAACTCTCTAGGAGAATTCGGCCATGATGGGTTGGAGAAGGGCCCAATACCCCACTTCAATCCTAGGCCCATTTTGGGTATAGAATATGATGACTAAGTAGGAAAATTATGAAATTACCCCAAAAGAAGGAGAAAGAAAATGAAATGTGAATGCACTCGAGCCTGTCTCGGGTTCTTGCATGAAAATAAGTAAGCATGCATGTCCCATGCATAAGTCATGAAAAGAAAGTTTTTAAAGTAAAGCATGTTTTTAAGAAAAAAAGAAAAGAAAAGAAAAGATGGAATTTTTGAAAGAAAAGAAAGAAGTAAAGTTTTATAAGAACCCCAAAGGCTGGGACGGAGAAGTGCCCCAGTGGAACTCCCTGTCCACTCAGGAGTGACTAAAGTCGAGTGGTAGCCCCTGGGTCGACGAAGAACAGTCGGCGGACCGTGTATGGCACCAAAAGGTGGCCGGAGCGCGGTAGCACCTAACGCTGGTGGGTGCCCAAGACGGATAAGGTGTAAGGACCTGCCGTTTTAAAGTTATATGACGCTCACTCTAGGGTGATGCGGTAACCAGCAGGGAACACGCGGTGCTAGGGGAACCGTGTTGTGTCTCATACATGTTAAAGAAAAGTCATGACAAGAAGGGCTTTCGAGCCATAAGAAAGATCTGTATATGATAAGTGGCGCCTAAGAAAGAAAGAAAGATACGAAATGTTTTAAAGAAATGTTTTGAAAAGCAACGATGATATGAAAAGAAGTTTGAAAGAAGAAGTCTGCATGAAAGTTTTATGAAAAGAAGTCTGAAAGAAGTATGTCTGTTTAAAAGTTTTTCATGAGCATGTGCATAAGTCAGTCATTCATTGCATGTGCATTAGTTAAGAATGTTTTGTTCATTTAACTGTATATCTGATATGTTCTGGTTTAAGTGTTAGTGTACTTGCTGAGATTTCTCCCGAAATCTCACCCCCCTTTTTATTATCTTACTATTGCTCCCTTGGGAACAATAGAAGTCATTGCAGGACAGGATGGATCCACGGATTACGACTCTCGAGAAGATGGGTCGGACCCTCATGGGCCCGACTAAGGCTGAGACTGCCGGGCCAGTGACCCTAGACCTGTTGGGTCAGTGGGCGGCAGAGTCGCTTCCTATGGCGACTTACTTTTTTGACGACCTACGCCCTACGGGGTGTTGTATGGTGCTGGGTGTTGACGGGCTCCTCCACTTGGGACGCCTGTTTACGTCATCCTCTGGGATGATGTGCGACGTAGGTCCGGGGCTGAGTCTGGACAGCCTTCGTTATGGCCCCGACTATAAGAAGATAAAAGAAGAACCCGCCTATTAGTATGGTTGGCGGAGGGAGGAGTGGATCAGCAGCACCTTTATTTTGTATACACCGATGTACTTTTGGAAAAATCTTCCCGCCGTTTTGGGAAGTACTTTTGTATAAAACTGTTTACATTGGTGACTTTATTCTGATATATGTACATGTGCTTGTGATGTTTAATTTGGGTTTTATTTTGTTAACCATGTGATGTGCGACAAGCGTAACGTTTTGTCGTTTAATTATGGCTTGACCTTTTCCGCTGCGATATATATAAAAAAAAAAATAATAATAAGGCTCTCCTAAGTAAAGATGAGGGGCGACTTCCTTGTGACGTTCGTCCCCGGCGTCGCATTTTGCGTACGAACCCAAGCGCAAGCTGGGGCGCCGACAGCGGTGGTATCAGAGCAGTTAAGTCTCTGGGTAAGAAACCACAAGTCCTAGGAAAAAGAATCACATGGTTTAGGCTATGATTCTTTAGATTTAGGCTTGAATCTTTAGATAATGGACTGGAGATAGTGGTGATATACCAGTATGATGTGGTGAGTTACCAGGGTTGGAGCACAGGAGTTAAAGTAACTCATATGAAGATTATGCACTTTTCAGGGAAGAATGGCAGGAGGACGACGACGTGCCCCTACTCCAAGGCCCGAGGCCTTACCGAGAGTTAATGTTTCGAGTCCAATGCCAACTGTAGGAAATACGCCACTAATTTCGCCACCTCAGACCGGAGGAAGAGAGACTCCGAATACCCCATTAGATGGTGGACAAGCGATAGCGGAAGCTATTCGCCAGATGACGGAATTAGTAAAGCATCAAATGGAGCAGAGCCGATGTCACCCGAGCGCCAGTGGATTGACGGCAGGATGCCCATACGAAAAATTTCTGGTGTATCGGTACCCAAACTTTATGGGGACTGAAGGAGCTATGAAGGCCGACCGATGGATTATGGACTTGGAACGCACCTTCGAAATCAGTGGGTGCACGGAGACGCAAAAAGTGCAATATGCTGGTCACCTATTACAAGGGGAGGCCGGATTATGGTGGGACACGAAGAGAAGGTTACTGAGACAAGAACTGGGAGAGAATGTGGTCCTTACTTGGGATAGGTTCAAGACCGAGTTTGATAATCGATTCTTTCCGGAGTCGATTAAACAACAGAAAGCGATAGAGTTCACCACATTAGTGCAAGGAAGCATGACGGTGGACCAGTACGCCGCTAAATTTATGGAACTGACACGATTCGCCCCGCATTTGGTGATAACAGAAAAGATGCGAGCAAAGAAATTTCAGGATGGATTGCAGCCAAGGATTCGCAATCAAGTGGCTTGTTTGCGAATCGAAAATTTTCAGGAGTTGGTGAATGTGACGGCCATTGCTGAAGCCGAGCAGAGAAGTCTGATTAATCAAGCCCAGACTTACAAGAAAAGACATTTTCCATATTCTTCAGGGAAAGATATGGATAAGAGGAGAAGTACTCATCCCATGGATAAAGGGAAGGGTAAAGTAGGTGGATCAAAAGGGACGGCTCCATTTCAGCCATGTAGAACATGCGGACGCCCACATAAGGGAGAATGCCGCGCTGCAACAGGAGCTTGTTTTAGGTGTGGCCAAGTGGGTCACCTGATTCGTGATTGCCCACAGACAGCCCCTGGCGGAACAACAGTACCTGGAGGAAAGGCGAAGGCCCCTGTGAAGTCCAAGGTATACGCAATTACCCCGGGAGAAGTAGATGTGGACGACGAGAAGGCTATTAACGCCGGCATTATTACTGGTAACGATCTTAAAATTTTATCTAGAATTAAAGCATGATAACTTTCTTAAAGTAACCATGAGGAAGTTTTATATATATAGGTGAAATTATATTGATGCGTAATGTGGTATATGCTTTGTTTGATTCCGGCGCGACGAGATCCTTTATTTCTTATGATTGCGTGTGGAGGTGTAAGTTAGAAGTAGAGCCCTTGACTCGAAAAGTGTTGGTGACACTCCCTGATGGGAAAACGTTTGGATGTCAGCGGATAGTGAGGAACTGCCCGTTAGAAATAGCTGGCGTAAGGTTCAATGCTGATCTGATAGTTTTCCATTTGTTAGGATTTGACGTGATATTAGGTATGGATTGGCTATCTAAGTATTATGCCAAGATTGACTGCCGCAAAAGGGAGATTACATTTGAATTGCCCGAAGAAGAGAAGTTGCGCTACGAAGGGGAAACAGTTCACTATGTTTCTTCTATAGTGACAGCGAAAAGAATGACGAAAAGTCTAAGAGGAGAAGCTGAAGGATTTTTGATACTGTCTTTGAAAGCAGGCGGAAATACCAAGAATATTGAAGAAATTTTGGTAGTAAAGGACTTCCCCCAAGTATTCTCAGATGATCTGCCTGGATTACCCCCGGAACGTGAAACTGAGTTTACCATTGAACTTGAACCCGCAACAACTCCAGTTCACAAGGCACCGTATCGGATGGCTCCAACGGAATTGAAAGAATTGAAGACTCAAATCGAAGAATTGTTGACAAGGGATTTATACGGCCTAGTTCATCGCCGTGGGGAGCCCCAGTTTTGTTTGTAAAGAAGAAAGATGGGACAATGCGGATGTGCATCGATTACCGAGGACTTAATAAGGTCACCATTAAGAATAAGTATCCGCTACCCCGGATAGACGATTTGCTGGACCAACTGCAAGGAGCTACAGTATTCTCCAAGATAGACCTCAGATCAGGGTACCATCAACTTAGGATTAAGGAACGAGACGTACCCAAGACTGCCTTCCGAACTCGCTATGGACATTTCGAGTTCTTAGTCATGCCTTTCGGACTGACAAATGCCCCAGCAGCCTTCATGGATCTGATGAATAGAATCTTTCGACTTTACTTAGACAGTTTCGTCGTGGTATTCATCGACGATATTCTGGTGTATTCACGGAATGATGAAGAACATAAGGAGCATTTGGAGACAGTGCTGAAAATTTTACAAGAACATCAGCTGTACGCCAAACTTAGTAAATGTGAATTTTGGCTCCACGAAGTTAAATTTTTGGGCCATGTAATTTCAAGCAACGGAGTTTCTGTGGACCCTGCAAAAATAGAGGCGGTAACTGAATGGCCTCAACCGACGTCTGTTCATGAAATACGTAGTTTTCTTGGCTTAGCAGGATATTACAGAAGATTCGTTGAAGGATTTTCCAAGTTATCTGGTCCTCTAACGGCTTTGACAAAGAAGAATGCCAAATATGTCTGGAATGACCAATGCGAGCAGAGTTTTCAAGAGCTTAAGAGAAGATTGACTTCCGCACCAGTGTTGGCATTACCAGAGCCCCACAAACCATATGTAGTATATAGTGATGCCTCAAAGTTGGGTTTGGGATGTGTACTGATGCAGGAAGGACGAGTAGTCGCCTACGCGTCCCGACAGCTTAAAGATCATGAGCGAAATTATCCCACCCACGACCTGGAATTGGCAGCGGTAGTGTTTGCGCTGAAGATTTGGAGGCACTACTTGTATGGAGAAGAATGCAAGATATACACGGACCATAAAAGTTTAAAGTATCTGTTTAGTCAGAAGAATCTAAATATGAGACAAAGAAGGTGGATCGAGACTATAAATGATTTCCGGTGTGAGATCAAGTACCACCCGGGAAAAGCTAACGTGGTGGCAGATGCGTTAAGCCGAAAATCACAAGTAGAGGAACCATCGGTACTAGCCAGTATGCAAGATATGCTAGTAAAGAGTCAACCTGGAAAAGCGATGTTAGCAACAGTTCAAGAGATTATTTCTCTGACCGAAGATGAAATCCGGGAAGGACAACGGCAAGATGCCAAACTGGAAAAGATCCGGACAAATTTACTCGAAGGAAAAGGATCACCTCATTTTACCGTGTCTGATGATGGAACGTTATACTTCGGAAAGAGAACAGTGATACCAGATAATCCAGAACTTAAAGAAAGGCTTATGAGGGAGGCACACTGCACCCCTTATACAGCCCATCCTGGAAGTACCAAAATGTACCGGGATCTGAAGGAAAGATTTTGGTGGGAAGGTATAAAGAAAGATGTAGCTACTTTTGTGGCAAAATGTTCTGTGTGTCAAATGGTTAAAGCGGAACATCAACGTCCCGCAGGAATGCTGCAACCTCTTCCAATTCCGGAGTGGAAATGGGAAGATATATTTCAATGGATTTCGTAATAGGATTCCCAAGAACCTCGGCGGGAAGAAACACAATATGGGTGATAGTGGACAGATTGACAAAGAGTGCCCACTTCCTACCGATTGCAAATACGGACTCAATGGAAAAATTGTCTCGAATTTATGTTAAAGAAATAGTTCGTTTGCACGGAGTGCCAAAAACGATTGTCTCAGATAGGGATCCAAGATTTACCTCTCACTTCTGGCAAAGTTTACAGAAGAGAATGGGATCCAACTTGAAGTTTAGCAGCGCCTATCATCCGCAGACTGATGGTCAGACAGAACGGACTATTCAGACTTTAGAAGACATGCTACGGGCGTGTGTGCTAGACTCTAGTGGCGACTGAGAGAGTCTTTTGCCCTTGATTGAATTCGCTTACAACAATAGCTTCCAAGCTACTATCCAGATGGCACCGTACGAAGCTCTGTATGGAAGAAAGTGCAGATCTCCGTTATATTGGGACGAAGTCGGTGAAAGCAAAGTGTTAGGGCCTGAATATTTGCAAGAAGTTAAGACTCAAGTAGAGCTGATACGGGAAAGGATGAAGACTGCCCAAAACAGGCAGAAGAGCTACGCAGATCGAAGGAGAAGACCCTTAGAATTTGTAGTTGGCGACTGGGTATATATTAAGATTTCGCCAATGAAGGGAGTGGCCCGATTTGGCAAGAAAGGAAAATTAAGCCCCCGTTACATCGGACCATATGAGATTTTGGAAAGAGTCGGACCAGTGGCTTATCGTTTGAATCTGCTAGTAAACCTACAAGGAGTCCATAACGTGTTTCATGTGTCGTCTTTAAAGAGGAGTTTCGGCGACAAACCAGCGACGGTAATGGATCCGAGTACCATCGAGCTACGCCCGAATTTAACCTATGAAGAGTGGCCGACTCAGATTACTGATCGCAAGGAACAAGAATTAAGGAATCGAAAAATATCCTTAGTAAAAGTATTGTGGAATAACCCGGCATTTCAAGAAGCAACTTGGGAACGCGAAGACGCTATGAGGGCTAACTACCCTCATTTGTTTGAAAATTCCTAATGTATTTGATTTCTGTTTAGCTAAGTTTTGATTGTAAATGAATGATTGCTTTGCTTGAATATATGAACAATTGATTGGTGTTTTGAGTGTTGTGTTCATTAGATTACCTCATCGCACTGTAAATAACTTTTAATAAAAATTTACCCAGGTTATGGCCAGAACTAGAAGAACCCCACGCATGTCAGTAGCTACCATAGCCCAATTAAGAGAGAGGAGGGAAATCAGACAAAGAATCTTGAGTAGAAGGCGTGAAAGAGAGAGGATACAGAGGCTTAGACACCTGGAGCGATGTGAGAGGCATCGTACTCATCGGATGGATATAGGACCTAAAGGGGACCCCGTATTTCGTAGAGCTACGCCAAGTGAAGAGCGACAACCCCCTAACCCTTGGATGAAGGGAGAGAGAGAGCAATTGCGTAGAATAGTACGGGGAAAAGCAAGTGAACCAAACATAGAACCTTTGGAAAATTCTGATACCTCTAATGATCGCATAAGACAAAGAATAGAGGGGATACCCCGAGTGGAAACAGAAGAAGAAATAGTACACAGATTGAATGAATTAAAGACGAACTTGTATTACGACTCGGATTTAGATGCTATATTTTATTTTTCTCAAGATTCGGTGACTGAGGAAGAAGGAGTGCCCACTTATTCATCATCAGAAGAGTCCACTGCTAATACTCCTCGAGGTATGATAAAATTTATTATTATCCTTCATATCATCACATGCATTGATTTCGAGGACGAAATCTTTTATTAGTGGGGGAGGATGTAATAGCCCTAAAAATCTTCATCTTAATTTAATTAACTAATTAAGGATTAATACACAAGATTAGTGGTAATTGGTGAAAGAGCAAAATAGGCTTTGAAGAGATGGGCTTAGGAATGAGACCTTTGGAGAATGGATCAAGTGAATGGGCCAAGAGAGCAATGGTGAGTCCAAAAGCCCATAGAATGAGCCCATAGCCCATCAAGCCCATAGTTGAGACACTTGTCAATGGGAGAAAAATCCTAGAAAAATTATCCAAACCCTTGTAGGAAAATATTATTTGGTGAAGGTTGACTAGTAGTTGGATGCATGCCATGTAGGATTGAGTGTAGAATCTAATGGAATGATTTTTCCTACCATGGTATCTTGGAGGTACAAAACACCATCCCTTGACTTGCCAAGTGAGGTCATGAGGTGTAGGGAAGTTACAAGTGGCATGAGGAGAAGCTTGGATGAAGGGAGCTTGGTGTTTCGGTGGAGGCCAATCCGTGGGGTTCCTTGGGGAGTCTCATGGGGTATGGCCATCTACAAGTGATAGGACAAAGAGGAAGAGTGTGTAAGTGGATGAAGTACATGTGTAAGAAAGTATGGTGATGTGAAGAGAGGTATGGTGTATGTGTAGGTGATTGAAATGACAAAAACTAGGAAGAGAAGCAAAAGGGAGTTTCGGTGGAGCTAGCTTGGCCGGTCATGCCTTGCTCAAATTCCAAAAAGCATGGCTTTGGAATCACTTGGATGGACACATGAGAGGATAGGGGAATGATGATTGAGTGAAAAACAAGAAAATGGAGGCTAGAGGCACCAATAAGCCGCCGGCCATAGGAAAGAAAGGAGAAAGGAGAATCATCTAGGTATGGCCAAGATTTGATCTTGGAGTGGCCTAGAGTTGTCAATCAACCCATCTATCTTTAGCCATGCCTAAACATGATGAGAAGAGTACCAAGGACCCTAGGGAAGGGAGCTGGCCGTGTGACCCTTAGGCAAAACCTCTTGAGCTCAAATCACTTAGACACATGCAAACACCCTCACTTCCTCTCCACCTCTCGGCCAAACTCACCCTAGCTATTCCTACTTTTGTTTCTTCTCTTTTCACCACATATTTTGAAGAATCCTATAGTAGGAAAGCCAAAAGCAAGAGTGTGAAGGTGATCAATTCATTGGAGAAGGTTAGTGATTAAATCTATACAAGATTAGGAAGAACACACACACACATGTAACACTTTGTAATGGTTGGAAAGAAATAGAGCTTTCTTTGAGTTTTATGTTCATGACTAGACTAATGGGAGATTGTATATGTGTAATTTCAGATTTAAGCTAAAGCCTAGTAGGAGTGTTGTAAGTATACTCCCACTTTTTCCTTAACAAGTCTTATATATAGTGAAGTGATCATGTTTGTTGGATTAATGGTTGCCATTGCCATGTTTGGGTTGGAATGATTTTTCTTGCTTGAAATATGAATATTCTTGGATAAGTTTATATGATGGAACAAGCTTAGAATATGAGTAGAAATGATGAATTAAGTGTTAGTTGCAAAAAGAAAGGAAAAAGCATGATTATTTGATGAAAATGATGCATGAAGGATTTTAGTGTTAAATATTAAATTGTGGCGTTGCTAAGGTAAGGATTTTATTTGAGGAACTAGTGATGGAATTGATTTACTCAAGGAGCATATTGTTGTAAGAAAATGAAAATGGTCATGAGAATAAATTATTTGATTGATATGGATGGAAATGATATATATATTTGCATATGGAAAGAATGATCACTTGTGTATGATGTAGAGAAATGTTTATGTGGAAATTGATAATGTTTAAGGTTGAGATTGGAAGATTAATATTATATTGTGTTGTGGTGATTTTGTTTAGTTGAACTCATAGAAGAAACTTTTAGGAAAGGAAGTTTGAATAGACTAAGGGGAGGAATTCCCTAAGTTAAAAAGGTGAATGGAGGAAATAGGAATAACTAAGTTTGATGTGAAATGGTTACTTGGGAAACATTAGAGTTTCGGTTACCCCTTGCTAAGGAGGGTACTTGATTCAATTTGATACTTTAAAGTTTATTGGAGGAAATTTGAAGTCAAATGATGAAGGAAAACCCTAGAAACTCTCTAGGAGAATTCGGCCATGATGGGTTGGAGAAGGGCCCAATACCCCACTTCAATCCTAGGCCCATTTTGGGTATAGAATATGATGACTAAGTAGGAAAATTATGAAATTACCCCAAAAGAAGGAGAAAGAAAATGAAATGTGAATGCACTCGAGCCTGTCTCGGGTTCTTGCATGAAAATAAGTAAGCATGCATGTCCCATGCATAAGTCATGAAAAGAAAGTTTTTAAAGTCAAGCATGTTTTTAAGAAAAAAAGAAAAGAAAAGAAAAGATGGAATTTTTGAAAGAAAAGAAAGAAGTAAAGTTTTATAAGAACCCCAAAGGCTGGGACGGGGAAGTGCCCCAGTGGAACTCCCTGTCCACTCAGGAGTGACTAAAGTCGAGTGGTAGCCCCTGGGTCGACGAAGAACAGTCGGCGGGCCGTGTATGGCACCAAAAGGTGGCCGGAGCGCGGTAGCACCTAACGCTGGTGGGTGCCCAAGACGGATAAGGTGTAAGGACCTGCCGTTTTAAAGTTATATGACGCTCACTCTAGGGTGATGCGGTAACCAGCAGGGAACACGCGGTGCTAGGGGAACCGTGTTGTGTCTCATACATGTTAAAGAAAAGTCATGACAAGAAGGGCTTTCGAGCCATAAGAAAGATCTGTATATGATAAGTGGCGCCTAAGAAAGAAAGAAAGAAAGATACGAAATGTTTTAAAGAAATGTTTTGAAAAGCAACGATGATATGAAAAGAAGTTTGAAAGAAGAAGTCTGCATGAAAGTTTTATGAAAAGAAGTCTGAAAGAAGTATGTCTGTTTAAAAGTTTTTCATGAGCATGTGCATAAGTCAGTCATTCATTGCATGTGCATTAGTTAAGAATGTTTTGTTCATTTAACTGTATATCTGATATGTTCTGGTTTAAGTGTTAGTGTACTTGCTGAGATTTCTCCCGAAATCTCACCCCCCTTTTTTATTATCTTACTATTGCTCCCTTGGGAACAATAGAAGTCATTGCAGGACAGGATGGATCCACGGATTACGACTCTCGAGAAGATGGGTCGGACCCTCATGAGCCCGACTAAGGCTGAGACTGCCGGGCCAGTGACCCTAGACCTGTTGGGTCAGTGGGCGGCAGAGTCGCTTCCTATGGCGACTTACTTTTTTGACGACCTACGCCCTACGGGGTGTTGTATGGTGCTGGGTGTTGACGGGCTCCTCCACTTGGGACGCCTGTTTACGTCATCCTCTGGGATGATGTGCGACGTAGGTCCGGGGCTGAGTCTGGACAGCCTTCGTTATGGCCCCGACTATAAGAAGATAAAAGAAGAACCCGCCTATTAGTATGGTTGGCGGAGGGAGGAGTGGATCAGCAGCACCTTTATTTTGTATACACCGATGTACTTTTGGAAAAATCTTCCCGCCGTTTTGGGAAGTACTTTTGTATAAAACTGTTTACATTGGTGACTTTATTCTGATATATGTACATGTGCTTGTTATGTTTAATTTGGGTTTTATTTTGTTAACCATGTGATGTGCGACAAGCGTAACGTTTTGTCGTTTAATTATGGCTTGACCTTTTCCGCTGCGATATATATAAAAAAAAAATAATAAGGCTCTCCTAAGTAAAGATGAGGGGCGACTTCCTTGTGACGTTCGTCCCCGGCGTCGCATTTTGCGTACGAACCCAAGCGCAAGCTGGGGCGCCGACATTTATCATTTTTTTATATTATTATAATTTATATATTATAATTTATTTATAGGTCCTGTGTTGATATGATTCCACTAGTTTTTATACCAATAGTAACTCTTTAAATATTAGGTGTTTGTTGTGGACTGTGGTAGATGTCATGTAAAGGCCTAAAGCTGTAAGCCCTGGAATTATATTGAATATATTCCTTTACTGTCAGAAAAGCAATGGCTCAAGGCAAAAGATGGAAAGTTGGAAACCCTCTGCAATCTGCCCATTTGTCATAGAAGGGACAAAGTGGAAGGATGTTGAAGTTGATCTCATCACAATGATCATATAAACTTCAGAAAAGAAAAAAAATTATACCCATTTGACTTTCTTATAGCTCATAGCCTCATCATACACTATTGAATCATTGATTGTACTATATATATATATATATATAAACATGTAATACATATCTTTTAAACTTTTTATGATCTTATACCTCATCATAGTACATTTCTTCTTTTTATTTTCAATATAATCATTCTTATATCATCCACATTCCAACCCTCGAAGAAAATATATAATAATATAAGTTTATCTATATATATATATATAATAATATAAGTTTATCTATATATATATATTATTGGTATTGAGGGAATATTTTAATTAATCATATTGGATAGTCTAGATCAAGATTCTTTATTGTTCTTAACTTCTTATCCTAACTTTATAATCTAAAATAAGAAATATAGAAACATACCATTCAAAAAAAGCATCTATTCATTTCATATTGTCATATTGTGTTTAAAATATTTTAATTAAGCATCTAAAATAGGTTGTCAAGAAAATCCAGCTTTTCTAAATTTTAATCCAAATTCAGAAAACTAAACTGTTTTTTCTCTTTTTATTTTCTTTTGAATTGTTCTTCTCAATCTTCTCTACTCATAACATTGAAACTTTTATCATGTGAATCTGTGATAATCATATTTGCATAACACCAGTCACCAAATACCAGCCGGCAGCCATCAAAGTGACTCAAACAACATTGAGCATCTCAGGGCATTCTATCAAGTATCAAGAATAATTTTTCTCTTAAGTAAACTATATGCAATACAACCAAAACCATATACAAGCAGAGAGCGCACTAATTTGCTGCCAAAATAATTTCGAAACCCTAGAATTAGTGAATTTGAAGAAACAAAGAAATTAAACACTAGAAATTTCGAATCTTTAATTACTTTACAAAATTAATACAATAGAAAATAATTAACACAATCCAAACTCAATTTCTCAGATTAAAATTCAAAATAAATTCCTATTTTGAAACCCTAAAAAATACCAATTAAAATTGGGGGTTTTCTCAGATCTCCTAGGCAGGGCTGCGTCACGGCTAGAAATACGGTTACTCGAAGACGGGAGAAGATGAAGCTGGGGCCTGGGCTGCTGTAGCAAGGCTACGCTGCACGCAGAGAAACAGATAGGCGAAGCGAAGTGGAAGAAAGAAGAAAGAAGAAAAAAGAAAGAAGACGAGAGAAAGAGAAGAGGGGATCGGAGGGGAGATAAAGTAAATGCAAAACGGCGTTGTTCCTCATTAATTAGAAAGGCGTCGTTTCATTTTTTAAAAAATAACCCAAATGCAAAATGACGTCGTTTTGCATCTGGGTTATTTTTAAAAAGATCGGAGTTCGGAGTCGGAGTTCGGAGCAATCGTGTGCTCCGACTCCGATTCCGAACTCCGATTTCGGAGTCGGAAGACTTCTGACTTCGACTTGACTTCCGACTTCTGATTCTTTTAGAGTCGGAATCGGAGCGGAAGTCATTCGAAAGTCGGAAGTCGAAATTTTTGCCCACCCCTAGGGATCGGGAAATATATGGACTCCAATAGCTTCATCGTTGGCGCTGAGTGACCTGCTTCTACTCCAATGAGAAGAGTGTTGAAGACAATGCCGCCTATGTATCTCTCTTCATCATGCTGGCCAGTGAAGGGACAGACGTTAGGGTGCTGATCTTGGCATTGACGTTCTTTGAAATGTTGCATCAAGCTACGTTGCAAAATGAACGAATATTATGATTGGTTCGATGATCAAGTTTTATCAATTGGCTACCAAATCAGCATTTAAAACTTGGCATTTATATATAGTAATAGATGAGGAATACAAACTTTAAAGCTACATTAGAATTGAGAAGTGATATCTACTAATTTCAATTTATCTCATTGTTACAACTTTCTCAAATTTCTATACAAAATACAGTACACAATTCAATTTTTTCAAATATCAATTCAACCTTTTCAAATCCTAAAATAATAATAATATTAAAAAATAATATTTTATTCAACTTTAAAAATTCATATAAAATTATCTTATTTTATTTATTCTCACTATCCAAACAAGGTCTAGGTCATGTAATACCCGAAATTAGGAGATCAAGCGCCAAGGGATACATTATTGAGTCAACGACTTTGTGAGTCCTATAACGTACACTCATTTATTTTATATTAATTATTTATCTTATTTTATATGGGTTTTTACTACTCATATAAAATTATGGAACATAGAAAATAAACTAATAACCTGGAACGAAACTTTAAAATTCAGTATGGACATATAATTTATTGGACAATATATACTAGGGTCCACATCCCAAATATGCATACCAGTGTAATTGGGTAAGACCACTTAAAGCCAGCCTTTGGATAGACACCTTGAATCTACTTAGTGGGTTAGAAACACATTTCTTAGACAAAGCAAACCCAATTACCTATTCTAGACTTGAACATTCTTCCTCATGTACCATCATGTTTCTTCTCAACTAGAAACCCCAAGACATCAAAATCAAATCTACAAACTCTTGAATTGTGCCATTCTCCTTGATAGCTATTGCCATTTGTAGAAAAGATTTGTTATGTTCTATAATTTGAATAATAGGAACATACCTAACCCAATAATCATAGATGGTAGGACAAAACATCAAGGCATGTGGTAGATTCTCTACATGACTTTTGCAGAAAACACAATGGCCATCAACATTTATCAATCTTCTTCACAGATCATTATTAGTAGGCAGTTCCTCCCTGCAAAAAAATATATATATATATTTATCCTCAGTCAAAGCTGACCTATTTCTAAGGGAAAAACGCTTCGTGAAACTCGATGGTTAGTGTTATGGATGAACATCACGTGTTGGTAAAGTTCCACTCGGAGAAGGGTTTTGTGCATGCTTGGGCTCGAGAGGGAAGAATGATTATCGATTTCATGTTTCAATTATTCAAACAGACAAAATAATTTGATGTGCGTAAGGAATCATCATTAGTGCCTCAATGGGTTTTCTTGCCAGGGTTTCCAATGCACATGTATAGAATACATATGTTGCAAATTTTTGCAACCCAATTTGGGCATTTTTTGGGTGTTGATAATGCAACATTGCAGAGAACCAGGGCAACATGTGAACGTATATGTGTTGAGATTGATTTGCTTGATGTACTTCTGAAATTTTTTTCGATTGTGGTGGGGAGCAAGAAATTCTAGCAGGAAGCAAGATATGAAAGGATGAGTTTTTAGTACACCAACTTTTTTAGACAGGACCATACATCAGTGTTGTGCAGGGTTGGAGATGCGCTTGTGTGAAAAGGCAGGGAACATATAAACGAGATGGGAGAAAAGTATAGCAAGAGAAACCAAAAATGCAAAAACCATTAGAAGAATATGTACAGCAGAAGACAAGGGAGGAAAAATTGGATGTGAAGTTTAATTTGTCCAATGCAGTGGCTGATAAAGGGAAGGAGGTAGTTAGTTCTCATGATGATGTACAAGATGATAGAGAAGACCTAGCATTTTCATCAAAAACAACAGTGGAGAGTGAGAAATCAGAGAAGGGTGATGAGATGTCTTCAGAAATGGATAGTGCGAAAACGGCTAAGGGAGATGGATTTTTTCTAGCAATGGAAGGTGAAAAATTGCCTAAACTCGAGCCTGTTGAAGAGCTGTATTCAATCCAAATAAGGGTGTTGAAAAGCCCAAGTGATTTGGAAATTTTACTGCTTGTAACAGAGATGGATATAGGGATGAATCCTACCTGGGAGGATCTTGCTGGTTCAGATCAGTTTCATGCAGAAAAAGAGATTTCAATGTTTGAAGGGGAACAAGATATAGTGACTTATGTTACGGAGGGAGAAGTGGAGGATGATCTTATTGGGGTTATCAAAGAAAAAGGCTATGATTTAGATAACATGCATGCTCCAATGACGAGTATCAAAGAGAAAAGTAAGGCTGTGAGACATTCCCAGCGAGTTGCTTCCTGCACTGCTTAATTGAACTTATGATTGATTCCGTCATAGCATGGAATATGGGGGCTAGAAAGTTCTCAGAGAGTATTACGGAATCTTATTCGGAAGAACAATGGTATGATTGTAGCACTTTTTGAACCTTCTGCTAATAAAGAAAAGTTGAGACAATTAGTTATTACATTAAGTTTTTGATGGCTATTTTTGCAATGAAGAATAAGGTGGTAAAATCTGGGTATTATGGCATGCTTCTTATTAATTGGAGGTGGTGGGTGTAGCTAATCAGATCATTACAGGTGGATAAAGTTAGAGGATACAAGAACTTTGGTTTCCTTCATCTATGCCAAGCATAACTTAAGGGAACGACGTAGCCTATGAGAAAACTTAATTTCTTATTGCCAAGATTCTCACCCTTAGCTCATCATTGGAGATTTTAATATTATCCGTGGATTGTGAAAGAGTGGGAGGATCTCCTCGGCCTCCTCAAGCCATGGATAATTTTAACACCGTATTGATGCATGTGGTTTATTAGAGGTTAATCATCATGGGAATCATTTCTTGTGGTGCAATGTGTCACCGCCTGGATTTATTCTAGAGAATTCTACTACCCTCTAGAGTCTCTTAGTCCTTTGTAGATTATTCTAGAATCTTTTAGATTGTTGTAAAGTTGTGTAGAGAACTCTAGAATGGTGTAGAACCCCTTAGAAGAAACTCATAGATAATTCTCGAAATAGTCTAGAATGTTCTTTACCCTTAAGATTGTGATCTTATCACAATCCTAGCCATTCTTTGTACCAAGAGGTCCCTATAAATAGAGAGAGTCCTCATTTGTGTAAATCACCAAGCAATAAGAGTAAACAAGTTCTCTAAAGCTTCTCTCTCTACTTTCTCCCTCTAGATTTGTTCTCTCTTGTCTTGAGTCACTTAAAAGGCTTATTCGGGAGCTTGTCGGGGACAAAATCTCCTAAGGCCGCACGAGATGTGTGAAAAAATTCTAAATCCGTGATAGTTGATATCAGAGCATCGAGCTTGGGATGGCGGATGCAAATCCAAGGGAGACTACCATGGAGCACCACGAGACCTGAAAGAGCAAGAGGTCGAAGGAGTCAACCTCGTCTATGGAGTCTCGTCTTGAAGGCATTGAGAGGGCCATGGCGAAGATATTGGCCAAGATTGAAGAATGGGATCAGTCTCACAGGGAGGTGAGCATCCTTGATAACGCTGTGACAAGGATGAAGGTGGCGGTAGCGGATGTTAAGGACCGACTTGACATCGTGGAGCAAGGTTTGGAGGAGCTAGGATTGGAGGGCCAACCTAAATCGCTCAAGGAGTCTATTTTGAGCGTCATTAACCCCATCATCGAGGCACAGCATGTTGAGAATGTTGTCTTCCAAGACTGGGTCTTGGGGGTACTAACAAAACTCTAGGAGTAGATGGAGGAATACTGTATCAGTCTGGAGGAGACCAAGGCAGATTGGGCCATATGCAAGCGAGTGGTAGCCAACGAAGGTACCCTTGGAGCTAGAATGGTGGCGACACCAAGGGTGGATACCCCCAAACCAAAAGAATTCGATGGCAAGCGGGATGCAAAAGAACTAGATAACTACATGTGGCACATGGAGCGCTACTTTGAAGCTTTGAACATGCAAGATAAACATGTCAAGGTACGTACTGCCTCTCTCTACCTTACTAATTTTGCTGGTACTTGGGGGCGTCGTAAACACAGTGAGATAGAGAAGGATACTTGCCCCATCAACTCTTAGGAGGAGTTTAAGACTGAACTCAAGAGGTAATTCTATCCCGAGAATGTGGCTCTTTATGCGCGGAAGAGAATAAAGGAGTTGAAACACACCTCATCTATCCGCAACTATATTGAGGAATTTTCTACCCTCATGCTTCAAATCACAAACATGAGTGAGGAAGATCTCCTCTTCAACTTCATCGATGGCCTCAAGTCATGGGTGACTCAGAAGCTCAAGCGCCGCGGGGTCAATGACATCTCCACCTCCTTGACAGTGGCGGAAATCTTGGAAGAGTTTGAGTATTACAAGAGTGGCAACTCTTCAAAGCCCAAGTCTTCAAAGGATAACCACAAAAAAGGTGGGGGAGCAAAGGGTTCCAAGCCCCCACAGCATAAAGAGTAGGGAGACAAGTCTTCCTTTGTGATGGACCACATTAGGCTAGAAATATCACTCCAGAGATAAGAAGCCAAAGGATGCTTGCTTCCTTTGTGATGGACCACAGTAGGCTAGAGATTGTCCTAAGAGGAAGGCCCTAAATGCCATGTTGGAGGAAAATGAAGTTCAAGAGAAGTCGCATATGGGGTGTTTGCAACTTCTAAACTCACTCAAGGCAAACACCAAGCCAACCACCAAGGATGGGTCTTTGATGTTTGTAGAGGTGATCGTCAATGAGAAGAAGACTCATGCCATGGTCAACTTAAGGGCTTTCCACAACTTCATCAAAAAGGAAGAGGCTGCACGGCTAAGGATTCCTCTCAAGGAGGGTCAAGGATGGTTGAAAACTGTAAATTTCGAGGCCAGACCCCTTAATGGTGTAGCTCTGGGTTGGAGCTACAACTTGGTACTTGGAAAGGAAAGGTGGACTTCTTCGTCACCCCCATAGATGATTTCAATGTCGTACTGGGGATGTAATTCTTGAGACAGATCAACGTAGTGTCTCTTCTTCACTACAATTTGATGTGCATCTTAGAAGGTAGGCCTTGCATGATACCCGCCGTGTCTAAGCCGAACACCACTCAACTTCTATCGACCATGCAATTCAAGAAAGGTTGGAAGAAGGGTGAGGTATCTTACTTGGCTACTATGGAGGAAGGTGAAGTGAATATTTTCTCCCCTCCACCTAAGGAGATCCAAGAGGTCCTCAAGGACTATGAGGACGTCATGCCACCAGAGTTGCCCAAGCAACTACCACCTAGGAGAGAGGTGGATCATATGATTGAGTTAGAACCTGGTGCCAAACCACCCGCCAAGGCATCTTACCGTATGTCGCCTCTAGAGCTTGAAGAACTAAGGAGGCAACTTAAGGAACTACTTGATGCTGGATTCATTCAACCCTCCAAGGCACCATATGGGGCACCTGTGTTGTTCTAAATGAAGCATGATAGATCTTTGCGGCTGTGCATCGAATACCGGGCTCTGAATAAGGTAACCATCAAAGTACCCTATTCCTTTGATTGCTGACTTGTTTGATCAACTAGGGCATGCAAAGTACTTCTCTAAGCTTGATCTAAGGTCAGAATATTATCAAGTAAGGATTGCAGAAGGAGATGAGCTAAAGACAACTTGTGTAACTTCTATGTCAAGAAGGAGAAGTGCTCATTTGCACTAAATGAAGTCCATTTCCTTGGCCATAAGAACCAATGAGGAAAACTCAACATGGAGGAGGGGAAAGTGCAGGCTATCAAGAAATAGGATCCTCCCACCAAGGTTACTGAGTTTCGATCTTTCTTTGAACTAGTCAACTATTATAGAAGATTTATAAAGGGATACTCTACAAATGCATCTCCCCTCATCGAGTTACTCAAGAAAAGCAGAACATGAGAGTGGACATCAAGGTGTCAAGAAGCCTTTGATGACTTGAAGACTGCCATCATGGAGGAATGGGTCTTGGCCCTACCGGATTGCACCAAGCCTTTTGAGGTACACTCAGATGCATCAGATTTTGCTATCGGGAGAGTTCTTATGCAAGAAGGACACCCCATTGCATAAGAGAGCCGAAAACTCAACGAGACTGAAAGCCGATACACAATGCAGGAGAAAGAGATGATAGACATTATTCATTGTCTTAGAGTATGGCAACACTATCTACTTGACTCCCGCTTCGTAGTCAAGACCGACAACATTGCCACCAGTTACTTCCAAAGTCAGAAGAAACTGAGCCCAAAGCAAGCTAGGTGGCAAGACTTCTTGGTAGAATTTGACTACGTCTCGGAGTACAAGCCTAGCAAGGCTAACGTTGTTGCTGACGCCCATAGTAGGAAGGGTGAGCTTGCCTACATCACTAGTGTACAAGGGGAGACACTAGAGTTGATCTGTGAAGGGCTGAAGCACGATCCTTTAGCCAAGAATTTGATGAATTTGGCTAAAGAGGGAAAAATCGAGAGATTTTGGGTAGAGGATGGGTTACTCTACACCACTAAGCGGCAATTATATGTTCTGAAGTTCAGAAGGCTACGGAAGGACCTTATCAAGGAATGCCATGATTCCTTATGGACTGGACACCCTGGACAACATCGCACTCAAGTCTTGTTGGAAGCCTCTTACTATTGGCCCCAGATGAGTGACGAAGTTGAGCTCTTCGTGAAGACTTGTCTTGTTTGCCAACAAGACAAAGTGGAGAATCGGAGCCCTACTAGTCTGTTGGAACTACTACCATTCCCTCCCGTCCTTGGGAAAGTGTTAGTATGGATTTCATAGTAGCTCTCTCCAAATCTAAAGGATGTGGTAGCATCGTTGTTGTGGTGGATCGGTTTTCTAAGTATGTCACTTTCATTGCCGCCCCTAAAGATTGCTCAGCTGAGGAGACAGACAAGCTATTCTTCAAGCATGTGGTTAAGTATTGGGGCTTACCACAAACCATTATCAGTGATCTAGACCCTCGCTTCACAAGAAAGTTTTGGTCGGGACTATTTAAGCTTATGGGGTCAGCCCTCCATTTCTCCACCAGCTTTCACTCACAAACAGATGGGCAAACTGAAAGAGTGAACGCCTTGTTGGAACTGTACTTGAGGCATTTTGTAAGTGCTAACCAGTCTGACTGGGCCAAGTTGTTGGATGTGCCTTAATTCTTCTACAACTTACGAAGGAGTGAGTCTACGAACAAAAGCCCATTCGAGATTGTAATGGGACAACAACTACTCACTCCCCAGTCATTGGAGACAAGCTATGAGAGGAATTGTCCAACACCCTTCAAGGTTGCTAAATCTTGGAATGAACAGTTAGATGTAACTCGCTCATACTTTTACAAAGCAACCAAGAAGATGAAGAAATTGGTTGATCAGAAAAGAAGGCCCATGGAATACCGCATAGGGGATTTGGTGTTGGTAAAGATCTTGTTAAGCCAATACAAGTTTACGAGGAAGCTGCACAAAGGGCTTGTGTAGCGATATGAGGGACCATTCCTAATCATCAAGAAAATATAGAAGGTCTCCTACAAACTAGACTTACCCTCCAAGTTTAAGCTTCATCCGATCTTTCATGTAAGCTGTTTGAAGCCTTATCAGGGTAATGAAGAAGAGACGACACGAGGAGAGTCTAAGCGTGCACCATTGGGCATAACTACCACTTTTGATAAAAAAAAATAGAAAAAATATTGACAGATTGGGATGTTAGACAAAGGGGTCACAAACCACGCCAAGAATATCTGATCAAGTAGAAGGGATTGCCTGCAAGTAAGACAACTTGGGAACCAAAGGAGTCATTGTAGCAGTTTCAAGATCAAATCCAAAGGTTCCATGAAGACACCGTGTCGAGGACGTCGCGAAGCTAGGTGGGGGAGAATGTCACCACTTGGATTTATTCTAGAGAATTCTACTACCCTCTAAAGTCTCCTAGTCTTTTGTAGATTATTCTAGAGTTGTGTAGAGTTGTGTAGAAAACTCTATAGTGGTGTAGAATCCCTTAGGAGAACCCCATAGATAATTCTAGAAGTAGTCTGAATATTCTTTGCCCTTAATATTGTGACACTTGTCACACTCCTAACCATTTTTTGTACCAAGAGGTCCCTATAAATAAAGAGAGTCCTCATTTGTATAAATCACCAAGCAATAAAAGTAAACAAGTTCTCTAGAGCTTATCTCTCTACTTTCTCACTCTAGATTTATTCTCTCTTATCTTGAGTCACTTAGAAGGGTTACTTGAGAGCTTGTCGGGGACAAGACCTCCTAAGGCTGCACGGGATGTATGAAGAAATTCTAAATCCGTGATAAATGGCAAGGAAGAAGTAGCTAGAAAATAGGCAAGGCTTGATCGGTCTTTAATGAATATTGCGTTTGCTACTTGGTTTGACATGGAGAAATTGGAGCATATTAAAAGAAAATCATCGGACCATAGTCCTTTGGTGGTCTGGGTTGCACCAGTGGATACAAGGTGGGGCCCCTCACCTTTTAGGTTCCAAAAAATGTGGTGCTCTCATGAATCCTTTTATAATCTAATTAAATAGATTTGGAAGAAACCAGCTAGGGGTTTGAGTTTAATCAAACTTGCCGCAAAGTTGAAGGTTGTTAAAGCCGAATTGAGATCATGAAATAGGAATATATTTGGAAAAGTAGAAACATATATTCAGTTATTTGAAGAACACCTACAAGCTTTCGAGTTTAAATTGCAAGCAGAGTTTTTAGATGAGGCAAATTCTTAATATATTGCTACTAAGTTGGAATTAGAAGAGTGGGAAAAAGGGAAGAGATTTGCTTGGCATAGATTGCTTGGAAAAAATAGTTAAAGGAAGGAGATCAAAATTTAAAATTTTTTCCTGCGATTGTGTTGCAATAGTGGCATGGATTGGTTATCTCAAGTATGACACTAGAGGATGGCACGGTTTTAGAATCTCATGAGTAGGTTCATCAGGAAGTTGTGAATTTTTTCACAAATTTTCTAAATGAACATTCAAATCTTGAAGATGCGGATTTGTCCTCTCTTGTTTCTGTGGAGATTTCTGTGGAGGAAAACTTGGATTTATGTCGAAAGCCTTCTAAAGATGAAGTAAAAAATGCAGTTTTCTCTACCCTTAGCATAACAGTCTGGCTCTAGATGATTTTGGGTCTTCATTCTATATTTACTATTGGCAAATTATGAAGGATGATGTTGTGGAGGCGGCTAGGGAATTTTTTATAGGAGTTTCTTTGCCCAAGTTTTATTCCTCTTCCTATATTGTGCTTATTCCAAAAGTTTCTGATCCAAAAACTTGTAAGAAATTTAGACCTATTAGCCTGCATTAAGTGGTGTATAAAATCTTCTAAAAAATCATTATGTTACAATTGATAGCTATTTTACCAAGATTAATCTCCCCTGAGCAAGGGGCGTTTGTGCTTGGATATAGCATTTTTGAAAACATATCTCTGGCCAAGGAGATGGTGCACTTTATGAATAAAAAAATGGAGGGCAGGAATAATATAGTGAAGATTGATATGGCGAAAGCTTATGACAGGGTTCACTGGAACTTTTTATTCAGAGTTCTCCCATGTTTTGGTTTTTCTAATCATTTCTATGATTTGGTCAAGGAGTGTGTTACATCTCCCTGGTATTCAGTGATGGTGCATGGTTCGTATAAGGATTTTTCCCACCCTCTCGAGGACTTTGACAAGGGGATCATTTGTTGCCATATTTATTTATTCTCAAGCAGGAAGTTCTTTTAAGGTTATTGAGGAAACACTTTGAAAATGGTGACATTGGCATAATTTACCATCTATGGGAGCTCTACTGGTCTCACACCTTTTAGACGCTGATGATGTTTTGATCTTCCTTAATGGTGAGAAGTGATCTATGCTAAGGCTTGGTAACTTGTTGAGTTGTTATGAACGTTGGTCTGTCCAGTGTATAAGTAGAGAAAAACCAGCAATCTTCATGTCTTCAATCATTAGTGTTGTGCCGAAAAGAGGTTTAGAGACTAACAGGTTTTGCAGAAGGAAAGTTTCTGGTGACATGTCTTGGCGTTCCACTGGTGCAAGGCCATATGAAAGTTTTGTCACTTTGATAATTTATTTACTAAAATCCGTGCCAAGGTAACGGGTTGGAAAACGAAACTGTTATCTCAAAGGGGCATCCGGTACTGATAAAACACTTCCTATCTTGTATGTCTTCTATTTTATAGCTATGCTTGATATTCCTCAGACAGTGTTAAGGAAAAAAAAATCTATTTCATTAACCTTGTTCTAGGGAGAAAATCAAGAAAAAACAAAAAATAAATGGTGTGCTTGGTCTTGGATTACCTAGTCGGTTACAGAGGGAGGGTTGGGATTGAGGGACTTCTCAAAAATTCAGAAAGCTCTCCATATGAAATTGGGCTGGTGTCTTATGTCAATGGATTATTTGTGGTGCCAATTTTTATTATCAAAATACGGAAGAGGTCAGCATGTTTCTTTGTTGGAACCACATAGGACGAGCTCCAGATTTTGGAGATCAGTGGTATTCATTTTATTAGATGTTTGTGTGATGTCCAAAATTTGAGTAAAGGAAGGCATAACTTTATTCTGGTTTGATCGTTAGTTCTAGGATGATCCTTTGTCAAGTATGGTTGATTTGGTCACATCTCCTTCTTTGTTAGTAACGGAGGTATGGATTGATGATACTTGAGGTTATGAGATGTTAGATGAACTAATTAGGTCTAAACTGGCTGAAGAAGTGGTAAGAAGTGTTAGTGCAGGTCGCCCTGGTCAAGATATACTTGTATGGAAACCTTCTTAGGATGGGAAATTTATTTCAGCATCTACATGGGATTTAATCTGTGGGAGAGCTGATCGGTTGGCTTGGATGGATTATTAGATATGGAAATCTTTTTGCCTAAGAAGATTTCAATCTGTATATGGCATGCTCATTTTAACTACTTGGCAGAGGATGAAAATTTGAAGTCTCGTGCCATTATTATGGCTTCAAAGTGTGACTTTTGTTCTTCTCCACAACAAAAACACTGGATCATACCTTTGCAAAAGGGGGGGTGGCTGAGCAAGTATTGTGCTATGCCTCTTCAGCACTGGGTATATCCTTTAGTCAATCACGAACTGGGTGGCACCTAGTTGAAGTCTAGTTAAGTTGTGCGAAGAAAATTACTAAAAGATGAGTTTTTCTTGGTATTTTACCTAGTATCCTAATATGGTGCTTGTGGTGAAGACGGTGCAAAGCTCGAATGGAAGGCCTTCAAGAAGATGCACTAGGTGTCTAGAGATCTTTTAGATTGTGGCTATGAAAATTGGTAAATGATATGGAAGATAAAAAAAACTATCTAAATTTGATCAGTAGGTTTTAATTGCTTTAGACATTAGCAGTCATCATGCTCCAATGCAAAAAGTTCAAAATTTTCCTAGTCAAAGCCTCTTTGTGGATGGTGGAAATTGAATGTTGACGGGAGCTATCGTGGGAATTTTTGCAATTGTGGTAGGAGAGGACTGTATGGGATCATAGAGATTGATTTATAAAGGTTTTCTTTGAGCATTAAGGTTTTGGTACCAATAATGAGATTGAGTTGCGCGCTTTTTTGCAAGGCATTAAGTTGTGCAAAACAATAGGGTGTAATAAAACATTCTGGAATGTGACTCAAAAGTTGTGGTTGACTGGCTAAATAATAGGAGTTGTAATTTGTGGTATTTATGGGACTATTGTGATGATCTGCTTAAAGAATTGGATGGCATGCATTTTCAAGTGGTGCATCAATTCAAGAAAGGTAATCAAGCAGCAAATTTTTTGGCACGACAAGGTGAAGTGGAAATGACATGAAACTTAAGATTGGATGATTGCCTCCCTCATTTGTTGAGGGGAATAAGGCGCCTAAATGCTTTGGGTTTTACAAATGTGAGAAGCAAGAAAAGCTGATGATGATTTCCTGGAAATATTTTCAAAATAATATATTATATATTATATTTAATAATATATTTTGGGAATTTATTTTTTGGAAGTTATGAATTATTTTGGAAAGAAATAAATAAGGAAAATTTATAAGCAAAAGCTTATGTTTGTAATATATCAGGTCTGGTAGAATACCATATGTCTTTAATTGGCCTAGTGGCATGAAGGCTTTAAATTAGCCCCCATGCAACAAGTTTGATCCACACCTCCTCCACGTGGAGGCATTTTTGTTGTGATTAATTGAAGGGCATGCGCACAAGGCACTAAAACATTGGCAAAATAAATGCCAAAAATCGCACTAGTTAGGGATCGAACTCGTGCGCACGTGGGAAGGAGAAGCTTGACCGTTGGACCGAGGGCATTACTTCCATTTAGTAACCAGTAATATATATACTCGTTTGTATCAGATGTAAAAACTGAACATTATAACGACAGTGTGCGGCTGCAAGGATTCAATCCGGTTTCCCACTGGTGGTGGAGAAGAATTGTGACCGCTGGACTGGTCCAACATTCGCGTCGTTTCGGAACATGTATTATATATACCTGTTCGGATCAGATTACATAAAATAAAAAGTTTTAAGTTTTCATTCACATCTTATGATTATTTATAAATAGACTCATTTGCCTGCCATTTTAAAAGATTCTAGAAGGCAATTTCGAAATTTTCTCTTTTCTAAAAAATTTTATTTCTTTAAAACTTTTTATTAGGATCTATTCGTTCTGCAGAGAATAGATTTCCAATATTTTGGTTGAATAGAAAAATTTAAGGATGTTCACGATTTAATTTCGTTTGTACATAATACAATTAGTCAAATGAGACTTGTTCCGAACTTCATTATATCTTGGAGGTAAATTTTGCTTGTAACCCGTGTGCATATCAATTATTATTATTAATGGAAGAAAATATTATCTTAAAGAAAACGACATTTGTAACACGCCTTAAAATAAAGTTTTCTCACTATTTTTTGTTTTGCAGTCCATTTGTACCAACATTTCCATTCTTGATGGAAGGCCTGGGTTGATTTTCGGATTTACTGTTCATGTGCATGTGCTGAACTTCGGTTGCGTTTTACGTGATCAACAACGTTATCACCCCAGAACCAGTTCTTGGTGTTGTGGTAGTGCCACTAATACACAGAGCAACAGTGCCACATTAGATTGAACCATTTATCCTAAGATTCATATCCATGATGCTTTTTATACATAATAAACATCAAATGTATTTGAAGAAAGGCACAGTACAATTTCCTGTATCTCAAATCAACATTAGCAAAGATACTGTCACATGCCATGCATTTCTGCTTGCATTGATAAATCGACCCAATACTCATTATAGGAACTACATGGATCATGATACACGGGATCTTGGAGCCATACTGCTGTAATTGGATAGACAAATCCAGCATCTGTCTCTGGCATGAATATGTCGGCCTGCTCCTGAAATGATAGTGAATGCTGCCATGAAGTTTGGAGCTCTTCAGATGTTTTAGATGACCCAAAATTCTCCTCTTTCGGTTGTTTTTGATCAATTTCAACAGCAGGGTCCGTGCTTGAAGATGATAGATCATGATCTGTTGACAGCTGCGGTGACATCGGTATGGTATTACAAGTGCCACCCAAGTTTGAAACTTTAGGGGCATCACAAAGTAAAAGATCTTGAATCCCAGATGAATTATTCTTGTTAACATCAACAACCGTTTGCGGTACAGTTGTTGATAAGGAATTGTTCTTGAGGCGCTTTTTCAAGTGCGTGTGCCAGTAATTTTTAATTTCATTGTCAGTTCTTCCGGGAAGCTTTGCAGCAATAGCAGACCACCTAAAACATATGAAACACAAGTAAGGGCATTATAAACACCAAGTATAATCAAGAAGTTCAAGGGAATCTTCTCTATCTTCAACATCAGCATTTCTTTAACAGATATATAAGTCTAGATGATTTAATCATTTGATCTTGAACTACATTCCTGGAGAGAGAGAGAGAGAGAGAGAGAGAGAGAGAGAGACTCAATCTCTCTTGCCTTAAATTTATCTTTACTCCCATGTATTAATCATTGTGTCCATAGGGAGTTTCTCAAACATTGGTTCAATGAGAGTTTGAAACCAGGAATGCTTATGAATTCTTTGCTTGATCAACATTAGAGGCGCTATCTGAGTTCATATTACAAAAATAAAAGAGAAGTTTGAAGTTGATCATCTGCAGCCCCTCGGTTTTGTAAACAGCAGAACACCAAATAATGCTGCCACTTGCCATCTCAGAGAAGATGTAATTTTGGGGAAATTGTTTTGGGTGATTATGCAAAATCTAATGTATAAAATTAACTATTGTTATCTCCGAATCGAAGTAGACCTGAAGACATTCGAAATTACTTAAAATGGGCACTGTCCTCACAGGATTATATGACTTTTGTGGTATGGAATATGCAAATGTGCAATCAAAAAACACTGCTCCAATGAAGAAATCTTAAATACACCATTGAAGTACTCACCGGTTTCCCAACACTTGATGCCACTTGAGTATAGCTTCCACGTCTTCCACGCTGAAATTTCCACGCTTAATATCAGGCCTTAGGTAATTTACCCAACGAAGCCTGCAACTCTTCCCTGACCTTGCCAAACCTAACAAGAAACGAAGGAAAAGAAAGAAAAAGGATGATCAAATTAGTATCCTTCCCAGAATCATATTTACTCCAAAAAAACACACCCGGATGAAAAAGTTCATTGAAATTGAATTATGTTTATTTTTTTCGAACCAGCAGGTTTTGGCATCCGACTCCAATTCCAGATGCCATGTCGCTCAATGTAAGTTTTCAGCTTCTCATCTTCTTCAGGACTCCATGCGCCTTTTCTCAAAGGAATTTTCTCCCCATTCGGAGACTTCACCATCTCTGTCATAAGTAGTTTTTTTTTCTTTTTAATTTCCACGCTTTGAAACACTATAAATAGGAGCGTAATTAATCTGTATTTCTCATAAAACTCAGGTTTAAAAGTAAAAGAACGTGTTCCGGGTTTAGCTTTCAAGTGGCAATGATTTTCAAAGAAGAGCAAGCATATATTCAAAGGCACGTCACTCCAGTACGGGAATACCTCTTATGGGTGACATTAAAAATTAGAGTCTTTTACTATTTTTGCTTTAGCTTTCGTTTAATGTAATAAGCAAGCTTAAATGTTTTATTCGGTCGACAAGCAAACAGGTCAAGCCAATCACAATTGCTTTTGTCTAGACATACATACTATTGGGCGGTATTGTAGAGTTATTCTTTCACAAAAGATGTATAAAACTACTGAAAATTCTTTTTATATTTCAGTGTGCTGATCTTAATTAAGGAACTTGGTTCACATTAGTGTATATTGGACATGAGAAGAAGACTTATAATTAATAACAAAAGACCAAGTCATCATCCCTCCACATTGGTCATTAATAACAGAAGACCAACCTTTAAAGGTAGATTGCAACATGCTTGATTTACAATGAGATATTGTGACGTCTAGTTGCTTTGATCACCGAGTAGTTTTGGGCGGCCTATTAGAATATATAGGAAGTTTACAAAGTTTAGAAGAGAAAAAAAAAAATGCAGCATTTGTTCTTTTTTCAACACTAATGATTTACATCAGCATAGTGCAAATTGCCACTAAAACAAGTCCAGATTTACTGGACAATTTCCTTAAATATATAGAGTCAATGCCTAGAAAATGATAATTAAAGGCAAGCTGCAAAGAATATATATAGCCTGGCAATGTCAGTTTGAAAAGAGGCATCAAGGAGGTTGTCATCATTAAAAATGATCCATTTGGAATTGTTAAAAAGCTCACAATTAATGTGATCATTAAATGATTACAATAAAAAAAACCAAAGTCCTGATCCTTCTTCAGATTTTTATGACAAGTGGGGTAATATTATTTTGAATTAAAGTAATATTGTAATTTCAACAAAGTAGAAGACGACTTTTAGGAACAAAAATGCATAACAGGACAAGTCAGAGGCGCATATCACGCGTTGTCCGTTGATAAATAATCCGAAATAAAATTCAAGTATTTTAATTATGGTTCATGAAGCTATCATGCTATGAACAAAAATGCAGAAGAGGACAAGTCGAGGCTCATATCACGTGTTGATAAAAATAATCCGAAATAAATTGAAGTATTTTAATTATGGTTCATGAAGTTTTCATGCTATGAACAACCAATTAGTCAAAGTCGCCCTACATGCTTTTTGTGTTCAATTCAACTCCTCATGCCTCCGTTTCATACTTCCATTTCAAAGTAATATTATACATTTGTAACCCTATCACAGCTTGCACCAATCACACTCGAGGAGTTTTGCATTAAAGTCAAATTGAGCCCGATGTAAATTGAGATGGAGTCTCTTTTCTTGAATTGTTCCTACAACAATTGTATTTGAAGTTAAGTTTATTAAACAAATATAACATAATTTATTATAATCAAAATCAGAATAATGAATTAAGAGCAATTACTGCTTCCAGACTTATGAAAATTCCTCATAGCTCTTTACAAAGTCTAACACCTTCGAAACCTGAATTGCTTCCCTTTGATCCAATTCTAAGTACAAATCAAAGCATCCATAGTACTAGGAAACAATGAACTTTGAAATGGATCCAACATGCTCCCCTCGATGCTAAATGCAACTTCTAAGGAACAAAGATGGCCAAAATACTGCAGGTTATCTCCCCAATAACAGAATACCAACAACATTGACCATTCACCAAACTAAGATATCAAATAGTGTTGTATATGACTATTTGCCTACTGAAAAATATCTATCTTAGTCCGATTGGCCGTCTAAATTCTTTCTAAGCTCGAGAGTATCGTCATACCTCTCTTCCCACTTACGCTTTTTGGTCCATTGTTTTCTAGAACAGGTAATGCGGTAGGTGGTGGAACATTTATATTAACACTCATAGCCACATATATTAACAACCTATTGCGGGTATCCTTAACCCTTACCGCACAAGTTGATCCACCCATCCCTTCCCACTAGCGCTTTCCAAGCCATACACCATGCCATTAATTTTGTACTACAAGTAAAAAACAATAGTCACATATAGAAAAACATTGATCCTAATCAAATCTTTCCAATGTTTCTAGTACTTGAACCTTCTGCTCAATGTCATAATCCATAAAGTATGATCAACACTTTTGCAAATTTTATCCAATTGCTCTTTCACTTGAAAGAATTGTTGACGGTATTCACTAGATGTTATAGACAAGACCTAACTTGGTGCATGTCACCTCATAAAAAAGCCTTAAAGATTTTATAAAAACCTGGATATTTTATCCATCATAATCATTAATGGGCCACCTTGATCCCCCCTCTATCCTTTTCAAAGTGGCAGATATATTGCATATCTTCTTAGTTCCATTTGTAGGAATATCAAAACACAATATCTTCTTGCATTCAATGCTTGCAACATAAACAAAGATCTTGATCTTCCCAAGTCTAGCGGTGAAGATCTCACAAACCTCACCACATTTGTTACTCTTTCAAACATTGGTCACAATAAGATTAAAGATATATGCACAACATCGAACATGCAAAACCTCACCGCCCAATATTGGCATATAGTCCTCTCTAACCTCGCTTTAGATACTCAAGTGCGGTATTGTTAGTTGAGACATTCTCAACCGCTATTGCCACCACCCGCTCGAAACCCCACTCTTTTATTGTAGATTCTACTGCCTTCCCAATGATGTCAACTTTGTCATTGAAGATTAAACCAAATTTGAGAATTTTCTTGTGCAACTACCAATCACTATTTAAAAAATGAGAAGTCAAAGACATATAGTTCGAATTTTGGATCCATCTCCTTGTGTCAATAGTGAGGCGAATTCTTTAACCCTTTAACAAGTTTTTTAACAAATCTCTTTGTACATTGTATAATTAATAAGAAATGTTAAACTTAGATTCCAACTTCTTAGCAAAAGCATGGAAACCTTCACCCTCTACAAACCAAAAGGATAGTTTGTCTATTATAATCATTCGAGTTGCTAAATGGCTCCTACACCTCTCCGGTTCATACTTCACAAACCCCTTCAACGTACTTTACCCACTACTCTCATTTGCTATCTTCTAAGTTCAATTTCCAATATAGACTAATTCTTTTCAAGAAAAGATCATCTTATCAGACACTTTTTGCACTATTCTTCTTCATGTTTTTTCAACTGAAATGTACTTTGCCTTTTATAGTGACATCCATAAATCTTATTACAATGATTACACAATACTTGTTGGTCATTGGAGCCAACACTCTGTAACTTGGTAAAGTGTTTATACCATGGAAATGGATTTCTTTCTTTGGCGGCCCATTAGTGTAGGGGTAGGGCAACTAGTATTGTACTTGATGAACTATCTATAGAATGAGAGATTCAAAAAACAAGTAAACACCTAATGATGACATGATACAAAAATCATACAAGTCACACAAATTATCTTCACTTTTGAAACCACAGAATAAATTAGTCTAAGGGTATCATAATCATCCGCCGACCTAATTTAGAGTTTCAATCCGAAACCTAACATAAATTAGGGTTTCAAATTGAAACTAATCATTCGATCTAAACCGTTAATTTTGGGTCCAATTCGAGACCTAACATGAATTAGGGTTTCAGATTTAAAACCTAAACTAAGTTAGGGTTTTAGAATGAAAATCTAATATTTACAACATCCAACCTCAATTGAGATTTGAGACAAACATAAACACAAACAAAACTTCATCCTCTATTGAAACAATCACATCCTCTATAGTACATTTTGAACAAAAAAATAAACAAAATGGAATTTCGAGAGATAGTTACAAAGATGAAGAGAAAGGGCTCTTAGGCCTCAATAAAATGATGATGAAGGTGAGTGTGATAGTTGAGAGACAAGCTAAGGTGGTTTGAGAGAGAGAGAAGGAGAGCGAGAGATGAGAGGCTGAGAGTGATAGGCTAGGAGTGATAGGTGTTAGGATAAATATAAAGTTTCACTAAACCTATAATGAAACACTGTTGTTTTTGAAGTACCCAAAACAATGTGATTTTATTATAAATTTGATTATATATATAATGGGCAAGGTGGAAGGGTGAAAACTTGAGTCAGCTTGGGCCTAATCTAGTTCGCATTTCCAAGCCCTTATAGCATGATGGCAGATGCAACCTACCCAAGGTAAGGGCCGGACCATACGGGTGCAGGTGGGGCAGGTGGGGCCCAACTGCCACCTTTACCTGATGGTGCAAAATCACATTGTTTTTTACTCCAGGTTTTTTAATTTTTGTAATGGATTGCTCAATGATAGTATTTTGGCTTTCCATTAAGGGTAGGACTATCATTTTTTTACATGATTTGCAAATACAATACAAACCCGACACAAAATAATAGTGTTTAGATTATATATAATCTTTTCAAGTCAATTTGAGTTTAGAAATTTAACCTAATTAATAATCAAGTTGTGTCTGCTTAACCCAAGTTCATTATTCACTCGAGTGGCCCGAGTAACTCAATTAACCCACCACATATATCTATTTTCTAAAAATTAAGTTTTAGATTGAAAATATGGCACTTGTTTTTTCCTTTTCTGCTTAAAATTTATTATATCGTCTTTGTCTTGTATCTGTTGCAAAAGGATAAAAATTATGTGAATAGTTACATTTTATTTTTTTTATTGGTCAAGCACTTCATGTTGAGCCAACTCGTAAAATTGATGTGCCCAGCTCAACTATAGGTTTAAATTTGGATGTAGTACCCGACTATACCTAGATCCACATTCAAGTTTATAAAATGCTCTAGCTACACACCCAAGTAAATCTATAAAATCCAGGTTTATGGTTACCCTAGTTGTAACCAAATACTTGGATTTGTGAAGAAAATATTTTAAACAGATGGATAACAAACACAAAATGATATCGTTCGAATATCAAAACAGCGTCATTTCATCTATAAGGTAAATTTTTTTTGAAATGTGGAGTTAGGTAGATATCACTTGGGTGGATAATCAAAGTCCCTCTCTTCTCCCTCTCGTGAGGGTTAGAGCTAGGGTTTGTATCGAAATCTCTCGACCTTGATTTCGTCTCTCTTCAAGGGAGATTCTGTTTTCGTTTTAGCCAGAGGATGTGGACAAAGAAATCACAAGGCGATGGGAGCGGCTTCACTTGTCGACGGAAGAAACGAAGGTCATCTATGCGAGAGGAGATGAACAAAGTGAACCAATCCAAGGAAAAAAACATGCCTGGTCGGGAAGATCTTATCTGAGCGAGGGATTAACAGTGAAGCATTCGGATCCACGATGGCTCGAGTATGGAGACTCCTAGGCTGGGTTAGGTTCAAGGATTTGAGTGAATATTGTTTCCTCATTGAGTTCCAAAAGGTGGAGGACAAAGAAATGGTGTTGAGCGGCAGACCCTAGTTTTTTGGTAGAAATCTCCTATCCCTCCAAGAACTTGACGGCAAAGTCTCTATAAATGCACTCTCGTTCAACGTCGAGCCTTTTTGGGTGCAATGCCACAACTTGCCGATGGGGGCTATGAATGAGAATGGCGAAGAAAGACTGGGAGATGCAGTTGGCCATACTATCCATATAGAAATAGAAGCAGACGCATCTATCTGGGGAAGATGCCTATGCATCAAAGTCGTGGTCAACCTGCAGAAGCCTCTTCTCAGAGGTAAATGGCTTGACTTTGAAAATGAAAGGTACTGGATCTCTTTTCGATATGAACGTTTACAGAACTTTTGTTTTCAGTGTGGGGTGATTTTCCATAGAGGAAAGGTGTGCCCAAAACCTAGGTAGGATGATAATCTAGTGAAAAACCGAAGATGGAGTATGGTCCCTGGCTACAAGCCCAACCTATGAACACAAACCTTTTTGAGTGGAGGAAATATGACGGGGACCCTGAGAGTAAAGCAAATCATGAAACCCCTATAGGGAAATCTGAGTCTAGAGATGGAGTGGGGAGGGACAATCCTGACCAAGGAAAAGGTGTTGACAACAATGGGAGGAAAGGGAACTCAGAGGTTCCCACTACAAGACAAGTGGATTGAGGTCCTCCCAATAACAAACCTGAACCCACGTTGCAAAACCAAGAATTGTTTCCTCATGAATAGCCCCAAATAAACCAACCAAGTGCCCAAACCCCCACAAAAATCCAAAATCAGTCAGGAATAAGCCAGATTGGGGTTGAGACAAAGGAATCTTATGTCAAAGTTGAGTCAGAACAACCTGATCTATCTGATGTATCAGTTCCTGAAGCTTGGATGGAATTAGATCCAAATGTGTGTTTGGTAATATACCTACCAGCCCAAATGAAAGCTTACCTACCCTAGTTACCCTTGTGGCCCATCCCTCACAAACAGACCCTTCACCCCAGACCACACCTAAGACCATACCAAATCTAACCCCAGGCTCAGTTCATAATACCAATACCAATGAGGTTCAGAGTAAGAAATTGATTGGCAGGTGGAAGAGAAAGGCCAGAGATAACCAGGGTTTTGTATCACCCTTCTCAGATATTTCTAACCTCCCTGACCTCCTTGGTTCTAAGAGAAGGGTGAAACCTTGTTCTTCCAAAGGATATCCTCAATCCAAAAAAGCAAAGAACAGAGATGGCTCAAACCCCCAATATGATGTGGCAGCGGTTGAATTTCAGCCCTGCCTCCCTTAATGAGTCTCATATCTTGGAATTGTTAAGGGATTGGGAACTCACACAATTCGTATCCTTAGGAAGCTAACTAAGGAGAAGTGCCCCCTTTTGGTCTTCTTTATTGAAACCAAATGTGATAGAATTAGGATGGAAGAAGAGAAGAGAGCACTGCAGTTTGAGAGCTGTTTTTCAGTGGCCAGCAATGGGCTCAATGGTGGTATTGCTCTACTGTGGAGGGAAGCAAAGCAAGTTTGTATAAATTTTTTTACCAAATGGCATATTTTAGCGGATGTCTTCACAACAACAGAGAGTTCAAAGTGGCATTTTAGTGGATTCTATGGTCGCCCAGAGTCGAGAATAAGAAAGGGGAGCTGGGAGTTGTTAAAACTGTTGAAACCTAACCCTTTAATTTCCTTGATCTGTGCTGGGGATTTTATTGAAATCCTTCTTCACAAGGAGAAGTTTGGGGGAGCACACAGGTCTTACAAATAAATTGAATGCTTCAGACAAGCATTAGAGGTGTGCGGGCTTAGGGAGCTCAAATGTGCTGGCCAGAAATTCACCTGGGCAAGTAATAGGCAGGGGAAAGAGTTCACAAAGGAGAAATTAGATAGAGCTCTTGCCAACTAAGATTGGCATGGAATGTTCAAAACTGCTACCTGCACAGTGCTTCCAGCAGTAAAATTAGATCATTCTCCTCTGCATATTGAACTACAGGAATGCTCGGGTGCATACAATGGAAGGCAATCTGTTTTTAGATACGAGGCAGCTTGGGAACTCAGTGAGGAAAGCAAAAAAATCATTGGGGACGCTTAGGGGAGAGCAGGTTGGGGGGGAACCGTGCAAGCCAGCTAAAAGGGATACTAGAAACTTGCCAAAAAAACCTGACAATGTGGCACAAAGAGAAAAAACAAGGGGAACAATAGGAGATTAATTCAGCCCTGAAAGAAATTAGTCAACTGCAGAATAAAGGCGAGGGGTCCCATCTTGGTCAATTGAAGTTCCTACATGAAAAAGTGGAGAAATCTCTGGCTGAGAGTGATTTGGAGTGGAAGCAGAGGGCTATACAACACTGGTTAAAGCATGGAGATCGGAATACCCAAATTTTTTCACAAACAAGCCGACCAAAGAAGGAGAACAAACACCATTTCATCCATAGTTGATTCCAGTGGCCAGGTGATCCATGATTTACAGCAAATTGGTGGATGTATCACAGGTTCTTTTTCTTCCTTATTTTTCTCTTCAAAGCCCTCTAATGTTGATTTATGTTTGGATGCTTTGAATCCTAAGATAACCCATGAGATGTATGAGACACATAAAAGACCTTTTAATTCTGATGAAATCCGAGAAGCAATGTTCCAAATGAATCTATTGGGGTCCCCTGGCCCTGATGGATTTCCTATCCAGTTTTATCAGAAAAATTGGGATCATGCGCGGGGGCGGGGGGGGGGGGGGAGATGTGTGGGCCTATGCACTGAAGGTCCTGAACCAGGAGGAGTCCTTAGCCAAGATTAATGATAACTATATCTCTGTCATCCCAAAAATCAAAAAACCAAAGGTAGTGGCTGATTTTCGCCCCATTAGCCTCTGCAATGTGGTGTACAAGTTCATCTTAAAAACATTAGCTAACAAGATGAAAGGCGTCCCACCCCATTGCATTTCTCCAAACCAAAGTGTTTTTGTGCCAAGGAGGCTGATTTCTGACAATTTTTTGGGTGCTTACGAAATACTCCATACCATGTCCTCGAGATTGAAGGGTAAGAGAGGTTTCATGGCCCTTAAACTCGATATGAGCAAGGCGTATGATAGGGTGGAGTGGCCTTTCATAATAGCTGTAATGACAAAAATGGGGTTCCCTCCAAATTGGATCCATCTTATCCAAAAATGTCTCAATTCAGTTACCTATTCAATCCTGGTGAATAGAGTCCCTTAAAAGAGCTTCAAACCTTCCAGGGGCATCTGACAAGGGGACCCAATCTCCCCTTATATTTTTATTATCTGTGCTAAGGCCTTATCAACCATGCTTCTAAGAGCCAAGTTAAATGGGGAGCTGTCTAGCGTCCTGATAGGAAGGAATCCAACGCATATCAGCCATCTATTCTTCGCAGATAATAGTCTCTTGTTTTGTCAAGTTTCCCAAAAGGAATGTCTCACCATCACCAACATTCTAAACCTCTACGAGCAAGCCTCAGGCCAGACCTTGAATAAGGAAAAATCTGCTATTTTTTTTAACAAGAACACTGTGCAAAATTCTCAAGATCAAATTCTTAAGTTGGTTGGCATTAATTCAATTGAGAATTTTGAAAAATATCTAGGTCTTCCTGCAATAATAGGAAGAACCCGTGTAGCTGTGTTCCAATCTGTTGTAGACAGGGTATGGGGAAAATTGTCGAACTAGAAAAATAAATTATTATCAGCTATCGGCAAAGAAATTCTAATCAAGTCGGTCCTTCAAGCTATCCCCACTTATTCCTTGAATTTATTCCTCTTACCTACCTTAATCACCAATAAATTAAACTAGCTATTCAAAAGATTTTGGGGGAGTTTTAATAAGGATTCCCCTAAAATCCAATGGATCCCTTGGGAAAAGTTGAGTTAATTAAAGAAAAATGGTGGGTTGGGCTTTAGAGACTTTAGAAGCTTTACTATAGCTTTGCTAGCCAAACTTTAACAAAGTTGGCGAGTCTTACAAGATCCCTCTTCCCTTGTTTCTTAGGTGTTGAAACAGAAGTATTTCCCACTGACAGATTTACAATCTACCAAACTAGGTTTGGGCCCTTCATTTGCCTGGTGCAGTATGTTTTCTAGGTTATCTTTGCTCAAAACAGGTTTACTGTGGAAAGTTGGAGATGGCCAAAGTATTAATTTCTGGGAAGATAGATGGATCCTGGGCTTTTTCCAAGGATGCGGCTTGCTGGTGTGAGAAAGTTTCTAATGTGATTGAGCATGATTAGAAAAGATGGAAGGAAGACCTGCTTGTGGAAATGGTGGATGAAAATGAGTTGGGGGCAATCAAACTAATCCCTATCAATTTAAGGGGCAGTGGGGACATGTTGGTCTGACAGCACTTTACCAATGGCATTTATAATGTGAAAAGTGTTATCATTGTCATCGATAGATGGAAACCGAAACTAAGGGAGAAACCTCAAGTGCACAGGGAAATAAAAAGGTGTGGAGAGACATTTGGAAGCTGAAGATTGCTCCAGTAGTGAAATCTTTTGTCTGGAAGGCCTGTAGTGAAGCCCTCCCAACTTTAGCAAATCTAAAAAGAATGAAGATCTTTGAAAATGATATGTGTGTGTTCTATCAAGGGGAACCGAAAACCTCAAGTCATGTGCTCTGGGGGTGTCCTGCAGCTAGGGATGTATGGAACCAAGGCAACAAAAAAGTCCAAAAAGTGGCAATGCAACATGATCTCTTCCTCAATATCTAGATCAGGCTTTCCTAATATCTAAACCAGGAGGAACTAGAAGTAAGTTGTTGTCATAACCAGGGCCATTTGGACAAGAAGAAATGATTCAATATACGGCAAAGGGTTTTCTCATCCTACCTCACTAATCAACCAGGCAAGAAAGGCCCCCTCCGCATTTTTAGAAGCAAACCTCCCCGACACAAGTACAAGACTACCAGCGATCCAAAGGAATCAGAAGTGGACAAAGCCTCCCCATGACTATGTCAAAGTAAATGTGGATGTAGCAATTAGATCAGAAATGAGGAAAATTGGCATGGGAGTGCTGGTCAAGGATAGTGATGGTCAAGTAATAGGTGCTCTGAGAGCTTCAAGACCCTTCGATGGATCAGTTTTTGATGCAGAAGCTTTTGGCTTTCTGCTGGCATCATTTTTCTGCAGAGAATTGGGCCTAAACAAGGTGTTGTTTGAGGGGGATTCGCTCCAAGTCATCAATCAGGTGAGAAGTACTTGCCCAAATTTAAGCTTGGGGGAATTACTCATTGAAGATGCAAAATGCACTTAAAATCTATTGCCAATGGGAAGCAAAGCACGCTTACAGAGAAGCGAATATGGCTGCCCACTCTGCCACTTTACTTTTAGAAGACTTATATGATATAGAAGAATACCCTGACTGTATTCTATCTATTGTAACTTCTGAACAGTTATGATTATTGGTTTAATGAAATCAGTATTCATTTCAAAAAATATATTTTTTTAAATGTGAAACCTGTTTACTTGTATAAGATATTAACATGGTACCCACATTATATAATTGAACCCATATTTGGATAGAGGCGAATGAAATCCAAATACCTACCAAACATAAAACCCCTCTTGAACTTTTTTTTTACAAATAGGTACCCCATTACAATAACTTTAGGTGTGCGTGGTTGCCTTGTCTCCACCCCTACAACTTCCATAAGCTCAAGTAACACTCTAGCCTCAACCACAAAGGGTGTCCCTATTTCAATATCTTCATCAGGCATATATACATCTCTTGCAATGTCATTTTTGATGAGATGTGCTTTCCCTTCACCGAATCATCCTCCAACACTCTCCAAGACCAAAAACCACTTTGTCTTCATCTATTTGTTGACCTAAAACTCTTCCATGTCTAACGCAAAAACCTCCTCAATCCTCACTCACCCAACCTGCGTTGAGACCTTACCATAGCTCCCTCTCCCATTACCATCTCGAAACCAACTCAACAATAGGCTCCACTATCAACTGCAACCCAATGTGGACACGAGCCAAAAATACTATTTTTTAGCCTAAATAAATTCCTCAAGACATGGTCTGCTATCCATATAAAGCCCCACTAACATTACCTATTATGTCACAAGTTGAGTTCACATGTTTCTCCATGGTGTTCAAAAGCCAAGTCTGGTGCCATGCCATGAATGATGAATTACATGCTAATATATAACGACTCTTGGACCTTGGTTCCATCCTAACCCAAAATGAATCTTATCAGCAGCAAATGGATATTTCGAATCAGGAAATAGGATGATAGATCAGTTTATCGCTACGATGCTCGTCTCGTCGCTAAAAGCTTGTATGAAATCCTTGGACTAGACTATGATGACACATTTAGCCCAATGGTCAGGCCAACTACAGTCGAAATTGTGCTCTATCTAGTCATCTCATTCAAGTGGCTTGTCTACCAAGTAGACATAAAAAATGCATTCTTACATGGTTATCTCCACAAAGATGTCTACATGACACAATCATTGAGGCTTTCCAATCCATTATGTCTCGACTAGGTATGCCACCTTCGAAAATCACTATATGGGCTCAAACAAGCAACATAGGTCTAGTTCTCCTGTCTCAGCAACGAACTCATACAAATGGGGTTTTTCTATCATGGCTTACAAAAAATTCGATGGAAAGAATTTATTTAAAACCTAGAAACGTCATGAATCCATAAAGAAATTCATGAATCGAGGATCGATGAGGTTTAAGTCCATTAGCATGTTCGGATCCCAAGTGAGTTTGAGAGAGTTCTTGAAGAGGGGTTGTGTTGGGATCTCAACGGACCACGCTTTTTGGTAAGTAACCTTACCCTAACCTTTGTTTAGTATTAGCATAGCATGTTAGCCTTTTATTTATGCCAAGGGAATGAAATTTTAATTGAGTTTAATTGAGGATTACCATGGTAAGTGCAAATTGGGTCAATTGAGAAGTATTGAATGAATAAATTACTTTGGGCTCAATTTTAGCCATGGCATGTCTTATAATGGTTTTATATGATTCAGTATTTCTAATGTATTAGAAGGAATCCTTAAGGATTGAACTTAAGGTTGAAAGCATGCCATGATAGGTATAAAATTATAAATTTATATCTTGTGTTAATCATCTAGCATGCATTGTGTTTTGCTTGATTTATTTTTATCTTATGAAGTTTTGATTAATTTACCTAGGTTTGAATAATGAGCATTTAGAAAAGCCTTGTGATTTGGATACGAATGAAAATGTATGATTTAGTTAGGTTTTAAGCATCTCTTGATAAAAGAAAGCTAGAAACATCATGCATATGCTAAATGGATAGTTTAGTAGTAATTTGGTCTTAAGCCATGTTTAATTATTGGGATGAACTTGTTGACTTGAATCTAAGTTTAAGTTGACACTAAGGTTATATTCACAGTTGCCACTTGATGAAATTTGAGCACACATACATCCGTAAAAGTTTCAAATTTGAAATCACGTATAGACCCATAAGTGATGCATGCCACGGGTTGTTTAAGTTTGCATAATTGCACTTTGATTCTTACAATTCTAAGGGCATAGATGACTTTAGAACATAAAAATATGAGGTTTGTGAAATTTGGTGAATTTTAGAGCTTGATTACAATAGTCAAAATTTAGGGTCTTAGTGGCAATTTTGGAAAGTTTATTGGCAATTTTGGAAAGTTTAGGGGCAATTTTGTGAATACCAATTTTGAACCATTTTGATTATGAACATCTTCCATAGTGATTCAATTTCTAACTTAGAATAATCAACCACATCTACTCTCTAACTTCTGAAAGTTTATAGGTTAGCCTCTAACATACACATTGATAATTTATTTAATGATTTATTGACAAATTCCACATTCATGTTATAAATCTCATTTTGAGCATGAAAGATCATGTTACATGATACATTAAGTAGTTGTTTATTGTATACATGACGTATGTAATTTCTACCATTTTAGCATATCATATGAAATTGTCATTTTCACATGAATTTACGAGCTCATGTTATGAAAAATATTTTTAAGCATTACATGAAAAGCAATTTTTCTCATGAACCAAAAGGTTAGGATGTGGAATTATCTTAGTAGAACTCTTCTGTCCACTCTGGAGTGACTAAGAAATGAGTGAAAACTCCTGAGCTGATAAAAGACCGTCAATGGGTTTTGAGTGAATTCTTTTTAAAGAATATTAGAGTGAAGTCATTTATGACACTTAACGCTGGTAGGTGCATACATTATAATGAATGTTATATTATGTTACTAATGCATTGAGAACAAGTCTGCAGACAACGTAGTTTCAACATTAGTTGTACCGGTCACCAGCAAGTACTCAAATGTATATCAGGAAATATTAATATTAATGATAAAACTTATGTTTTTGGAAAGATTAATTGGAATATGTTGTCTGTAAGAAAATGTGCATCAAATATTTTTTGAAAATGTTGAGAAATCTAGATGGGGACAAATACTAATTTTTTGCATAACATGCATTTAATGGTTATCATTTGTCGTGCATAATTTATTTTATGTGCATATTGATTGCTAATTTGTTGAGATTTCAAGGAATCTTATTATGGTAATCCTACTACCATTCCACTTAGAATGGTAGAAATTGTATCAGGATCGGAGGAGACCAATCAAGATGGATGGATACGATTAGTTTAAGAGGAGTGAGACCTAGAGCAAAGATGAGACTTGATTTTGATGTTCATGCTTTAGAGCGTATGAAAAAGTTTATCTAATTATGGAGACTTGTACTTATATAATGCATTCTGCATTGTATACTGCTAGTTGCATACTAAGATGCATCGCATATTAACTGTCATGAATGAGAATATATAATTATGTATTGCATGTTCTGACACTTCAAGCATCTGTTCTATTCCAAGTGTTCTATTCCAAAACTTCAGGCATCTGTTCTATTGCATATTAAACGCTGTCTCACGGGATTTGAAATAGAAATAGGCTTTGTATTTCGCATATAAAGAAGTCACAAAATATATGAAAGCTCATTAAACAACGATGCACTTATCATTGCGTCAAGAAATTGACTTTTTGCTGCAAAATGTTATTGTCGTAAGAAGGCATATTTGTTGTAGTGCATATAGAAAGGAAACAAAGCACTCGCAACTAGACTTTCTAAATATAATACTTGTTATTATCTCAACATTGTATCTTCCGGATATTGTGCTAGTGTCATTGGGTATGATTTGAGGCTAGTGTCATTGAGTATGATTTGAGGCAGGAGTTTATCTGTTTTGCAAGAATTATGTTGCTTGATTTCTGTAGCAGATTCAAGCTTGCTAGAATCACAGGGCATGGATCTGTCAGTTAAATTCTATGAATATATTGCTCGTTATAACGTATATTTACCAAACTATTTCGGCCTAATGCATTGAATGTACATGTTTTTTACTAGAAAATTGATGTACATGTTTTTTACAAGAAAATTGATTGTACTATAGTTTTAAATAATACAATTTCTTGTGCGCTCAAAGTACGGAGTATTAACACGTGATATTTTCATCTTTTCTTAAAATGCCATGTCAATTAAAATTGATGCTTATAACAAATAAGCCAAGTACCAAATTAACCCAGCACCATATACAACCTGAGCATCAGGAACAAGCACAACACCACAACCTCCAAGTCCGAAGACTGTTAAAGAGTTTGGAAGAAAATTAATCTAATTAATTTACTCTCACAGGATTTTCCTAATATGCACGTGTGAGGGAGTCTAAGTAGGCAATATTGCAAAGAATGCTACATGCTCTAATGTGTCCCAAATTCAACCATTCTAACAAATCAACTCCATTTCACTAATGACAATTATATTTGTTACCACTGAAATAGTAGAGAATAATTGGGCAGCTTGTAAGGCCCCGCTAACATGTTTCTTATATGTACATGCTCCTGGACCTGCAAGCGCCTTCTGCTTCAACTTTTTTTAAGGCAGGTTCAATACTGTAGATCCACGGAGCCTGCACTCCCATGGTGGAGCAAAGCTTTAGTCTCGTATGCAGGCAACCTCCAAATCCTGAAAACAAACTGGCTTATGCCATGCAGCCTGCGTTACATCCATCTATTAGCGAAGAAATTAAATAGGAAGTTGACATCATTCATAGTCCTGATAATTATCGGGGGCAGCACCCCAATATATCTGAATGCCCAAGTTCTTAATTTGAAGCATGATCACTCTCGTTTGCACTTTTTTGCGTGCTGCAGGGTTCGGGGGACATTTTTGATGCAGCAGAAGGTTGATTAAGTTCAAAGAATGCTTTGCTCCCTTCATGAAAGCCACCAATGCATATCGTGTCACCCCGACCATGCCAAACTCCATCTTGGACATTGTTCATCTCCAATGTTCTTGACTCCTATTGCAAATTAATAGAATACAAATAAATCTAAATAAATATAAAGGTTTTATCCAATTTGACTGAAGTCCAATTGTTCGTTGTGACTTCCACAAATTAAAGTTTAACATGAAGCATTTTACAGTCTGCAAATTAATTGAAACAGTCAAAATATGCAGAAAAAATAGCTGCAAGGAAAAGGACCTGGCATAACATGCAGCACGGGCAGATAAGATGGTAGATGCAATCATCCAAAGAACTATCACTGCCCTGAAAACAATAATGAATCCCAAAAGCTAAGTGACAATCATTTAAATCGAGAAGGAAGAAACCAAGGAAATGGCATCAGATATACAGGTTAGAAAAAAATTGTTATTAGATTATTAACACCCTTAAACAATTCATCTTATAAAAGATGCTAAACCAGCTTTGGCAAAACATGGTACCATATATGTTCAGAGAAACCTCCGTGCAATAGAGTACATGATCACAAAGTCAAAACACACATGTTTAGACAAACATTATTAAATATAGGAAGATATGGATTGAGCCAAGACAATACCAAGCAGTGGCACTGAGGAAAAGAACACAATGATAGACAAAATGCTCACCCCGATTTTAAATCTCTTCTTTATCCGCGTGCGGATAAAACCCAAATATGTCCCTAAACAAACGGTTAAAGCAAGTGCCACATAGAGAAAGCAGTGCCGCTTGGCGAGAATAAAGGCGATCCAGTTCAGAAGAGCACAAACAACAAGAATGAAGTAAACGGATCCCTGCAAAATTAAAAGAATAACTTTAGAATGATTTTTTTTCTTTTGATAAGTAAGAATACAGTTAGAATTATTATATAAGCAATTTTATGCAGCGAAGTCAAATTATCACTGTTACTTACCTCACTCTACTTGTATCATAATTATTATTATTTTTTTAAATCTGTTATTCCATTTAACAGTACCAAAATTTACCTGAACAAAACAAGAACCGAAACCAGCTCTTCTCATGTTCTTTCCAAATCTGTAGCAGGGACAACTGCAACATCAAATACCTTGTCACGCACAAGCGTAGTACAAACATGACTATTAGTTTGAGAATGTAAAAGAAGACCAGAAAAATACTCAAGCTATGACAGCAAACTTCAATTCAAAGCACGTATTCAATTCAAAGAAATCTTAGATGTATAACACATCACAACACATTTTTATCCTTTGTCCTTTTATTCCTCTGCCTTTCACAGCCAGAAACTGAAAGCAATCCACATCGGGCCTAGTAGTCCCGCAAAGCATGTGCCAAAATATTAGTACCAAAAAAGAGACAGAAAATGGGAAAACGGAAAAAAATTGAGTTTGAATTACAGGAACTATATTTGGATGGAGTTAATTCTTTATTTACCTAAAACCACAATAATTTAACTACCCAGAAGAGAAATGGGAAAATCGAATCAGGATTAAATCAAATTATGAGTATTCCTATGATTGTTCAAGCCCAGAGAAGAAATGAAACTTCCAAAGATTCCTTACACATGTGTAAGGAAATACTAAAAAGTTGGAGCTAAAGACGAGAGGCCCCAAAAACAATCCCAGTTAAGCAAATTTCCAAAAAAAAAAAAGTCAGAATTTCTGACCTAGTTTTGTTCGGTGGAGGATCTAAACAAGTGAATATTTTTTTGAAAAATAAACTTCTCGTGCCTGTAAAGTCAATTGAGCTTCTTCACACCCAGTTTTTTTTTCTTTTTCATCTTCTTCGAGAAAACGAGAAAATATCCCAGAAAAAGTTTTCTATAGAAACAAACAGCCCCTAATAAGATTATGGCAAAGAAAACAAAAAAAAAAAAACCAAAAAGAGGACGAAAAATAAGGCACTCACCAAGCTGATTCGAGAGCGATACGACGGTCCTGAAAGCAGTCAAGGACCTCACCCTCCCACATCCTGAGGACGCTACCTATCTCTCCTCCGTCTTCTTGTTCGGCTTGTCCAACGCTGACGAAGCTACTCCATTTTCCCTGCCGAGTCTGCAAAGCGACCGTTGAGCAGAGCATGTCAAAGTCGAGAACCGGCATTCCCTCAAGAAACCTTTCCTTCTCCTCATGGTCCCTCTCCTTATCTCTCAGCTGCAGTTCCACCTTCTCTCCCTTCTCCAAGTCCGCCATTACCAACAATACCCACGAACACCCTCAAGAAGAAGCAGAAGCAAATACAAAGAAACCGAAGCTGGGGGGTATCGTGTTGGTGTTCGTTTTGTTTGGTTTTATCCCTTAAAATGTTCTTTTTCTTCTCGGTATTGGTAACATGCTGCAGACAAAAAGATAATGACATTGTTGTCTTGTTTTGCTGGGTTCGGAAGTTGAGTTTGTTGGACGATTGAAAGCGTGGGGTTGGCGCATAATGATGATTAGTGTCACAGCTGTTGCCATCCGGTAATTTTGATTTATTAATGTTTTTTTTTTCGAATTTTAAAGCACTAAAATAAATGATAGTTAGATATCAATACTATTTCCACTAAAATAATGTGCGAAGTTTGCGCTTCTAAATTATCATTTTCATAATTTAATAATCCAATTTTAAAAAAATATATAAAAATACTATCTTGAACAATATAAACTGTAGGCATATTTGAATATTTAAAATATTTTATAAACAATAATGAAATAATTTGAATCAATATATTTTATTAAATCTTAAGAAATTAGAGAAAAAAAAAATTGAAGCAAAATTTTTTTAAGTCAAACTCAAATATATTTTTTATTATAAAATTTATAAATATACATAGCGTAAACGTAATATTCTCATCAATCAAAAATTTCATGTCATTAAAATTATTTATATAAGTTTTTTTAATAATATACCATACATATGGAATCATGGACTGCCGTGTATTCCTAATTTCCTAAATTATCTGGCATAAGTATCATAAATTTCAATTGTTAAATTATAAAAAATGATAGATAAACAATTTTTTTTTTTATAATTTTTCAAATAATTATATTTTAAATGAAAATAAAAATAAAAATATCTTGTTTTAAAATATGCTGATATAAGAAAAACTGTAAAACACCTTATCAGTTAATTTTACATTATATAACACAATAAACACAAACCACTTTTCATAACATTTTATATTACAATATTTTAAAATAAGCGGTATTTTTAAGTTTTTAACAAGATATTTTATAAAAATATTCTTATTTTATAAAGACATACTTATTTTACATCATACATTTTGAAATAAATTGTAAAATAGTGTTTGATATCATTACTCTTTTATTTTTTTGTAAGTTATACAATTGATTCGTGATATCATTACTCTTTAAAATAATTACATGTCATTTACAAATCTACTATTGTATCTATTATTTCTTTTTTAATATTTATAATTATAGAATTTATAAATAGAAAAAATCTTTACAACCTCTTACTATTCACACAATCTCTACACACCACACTTTTTTTTATTTTATTTTATTTTCAATTAAATATTTGATATATGGATAATAAATTAAAAAAATTAAATTAATTTAAAAAGAACAAATTAAAAATTAAAAAATTAAAAAATTAAAAAATTAAAAAATTAAAAAATTAAAAAATTAAAAAATTAAAAAATTAAAAAATTAAAAAAATTAAAAAATTAATAATATATAAAAATTAAAAAAATTATATAGAACTTTCCTTATAAATATTGTGTCTTTCTTACAATAACAGTACACAAAATATATCTTGGTGATTGTAATTTTATTGATCCTTGTGTATCACACTCTGTCTGTCCGACTTCAGGCCTAGGATCCATGTCTATAGCATTAACTATCTTCTAATTAATGGGCCCACTTGGGCCATCCTCCATATAGGAGGTAACCCAACACAACACTATGATCCAATTGCAAAGAAGCACTACAACAATTCTAAAACCCCGCCAGCATCCAAAGCACCACTTGTGAACTGAAAGAAAACCATGGTAAACTTAGACACGGTACGGATAGATTTCGGGCAAAACGAATTGTACGAATAGTATCCAAACAAAATCTAAAGAGAAGGAGAAAGGGAGAGAGAGCACAATTTCTTAGTATAGACCATTATGTTGTTCCTTTCTTTTGCAAATATCTAAGTAGAAATGTAACTTTCCGATCCAAAATTAAGATAAATTTTTTATTTTTTTCTTATTACTATCATTATTATTAAATTATTATTATTATAATTTATTATTATTATTATTAGTAGTAGTAGTAGAAATAGTCGTCTTTTTTGGATATGTTTTGAAGTAAAAAGATGTTTAGAATGAGATTTAAATATTTGGTTATTAGACCAAATAAGCAGTTAATCTTTTTATTAGGAATCCCTTCATAACTTTTCGGCCCTTTTTATTTTCTAGTTGCTATCCTATAGATTAACCCGTTTGTAGAACAAACTCTCAACTCAAATACTTCACCTCAAACTTCTAATCTCAGAGTCATCATTCTAGTTTGAATCCATCTTTAATTACAAATTTAGTCTCCTAATTCAAACTTCAAATCTAATATCCTTATGATGTACATTACCCCTTCCCTCTCACCTATAAAATTACCGCTCGTGCATGAAGAAATACAAGCTGCCGCTAGCACCTCACGTGCCAAACCCCTCACGTCGCCCCTCCACTCAGCAACCCCACATGGTCTCTACTTAGGGGTTGTAACGTCGCCACCACAAACCACCCACTGCACTGAAAACCACCAAGCAAAGCTCCTATTTTCCCATACCCGAAACAGAGCAGCCCCTCCTCCGTGGTAAACATAGCAAACCACCACCCACTGATAGCCCATCGCATCGGACCACCTCCCAACTGCCCAGAAACTGTCGACTAGTCTTTCTTTGTTGAACCTATGCCTTTTCTAGTAAGCCCACTACCATTGGCACCCTTCCCTCTCCCTTATGCTTATCGACTTGACAGTTTCTCTAACCCTCTTTATCTTTTCATGGTTTCGTACCACCTTATCTAGAGAACCTCCTGTTGCGCCGCCATGACTACCAGCCTCTAGAGTCATCGTTGCATCCCCTAGATCTTTCATTGAGTTGCCCTCTTCCACGGCTTTACCACTTTCACGAGCCTTCTGTTTTCTTAGCTTCATGTTTTTCACCAAAGTTTTGAATTCCGTTCTAGTGACCGTTTCGATTAAGGCACTGGAATGAAATATTTCAAAATCAATCCATTCTAGCATGCCATTTTGGGATTAATTATATATAAGTATTTGTATGTGTATAAATACATATATATATATATGTGTGTATTATTTATATGCATACATATTGAAATAATTGAAAATTTATAAAATAAATATAGGTTGAAAAATAGAAACTTGAGTTGAGACACAAAAACAAATAAAATAAAATAAAATAATAGATAAAATGTTAAAAAATAATGATATTTAAGAAAAAAAAAATTGGGGACATTTAAAGTTACAAAGTATATAAATATATTTTATATTCTAGAATTAAATAATACCATCTGAATTTAAAATTTTTAAAAATGTCATTCAAACATAAGAAAATTACAAAAACAGTCCAAAATGGAATAGAGACCGGAATGATTGAAATTTAGACCGAAACAACCAGAATTCAACCAGAATAGCCAAAACAAACCGAAACAGACCGGAATTTGAATCGAAATGGAATAAGAGGGTATAATGCACTGGATACTAATCCTAATGGAAAATTCTGACCGTTCCAACCGAAATGAAATGACAAAACTATATTTTCCACTCCCAAGCTTTTGCCTTTTTGAGGTTTAACTGGACCATGGGCCTTGCAAGTCCTTGGGAGGTTAATCTCCCACTTGGGCCTTAGGTCTATTCGACCTAGAATTTTTCTTAAGTCTTTTAGTGTATTGGGTCTAGTTCTATTTTATTTTCAGAAACTATTTTATTGAATTGTTTGTAACTGGTCCTTGTTTCTTATGGACTTGTGTTTTAAATCATATGGGCTTGAATTACCCTCTTCAAAAACTGTTTTAGTGAATTTTATTTGGTATGATTTTAAGTAATCAGAAATGCTAGGACACGACTTTCTAGAATGTTATTTACAATTAGTATCTTATATAGGTCAGGAGCTACGACATGAAAACTAGAAAGCAACGCTAAGAGGTAAGTAGTATGATCAAATCTTTACATGCATGTATGGAAACATGTTTTTATAAAAATATTATATACGTATGCCCATCATTAGAAACCCCTTTTCATGTACCCAATTCATGATAGAATTAAAATCATGCACGATTTATCTTAAAGTTATGTATTAAGATATTTATAAGATGTCATGATTTTATGCATTAAAATCATTTATGGAAAATGATTTTATATTAGATTTATGCATAAAATTATTTATGCATCATGACATATTTTGAAAAAATGTGATTTCTTTTAAAATCTATAATGTGACAAATATGTAAGTATAATATGAATAAAATATGTAATGACTTATGTATAATATGAAGACAGTATCTATGTTATGGGCATATTGCATTGTCAGATCGTACATGCTAACAGTACACTTCAATATATCTTTTTTATATAAGGATTCCAAAACCTACTGCCATGAGCGGAATCGGAATATATTTTAAATTTGCTAATTCTAACTTACAAGGGTTAATATATAATGGGTAACGGCCTAATATATAATAAGTAAGATAAGTTCATGTTAATGTTATTTACGTATGCATTTATGAAAATGTCATATTCATGTTATGTATGTACGTAATTATGAGTATGCATGTTTTTAAAAGAACCAATGATTATTACGTTTACTGTATGATATGTTGCTTATTGAATATTCGACTCTTTTTTTTTTTGTATGTATGTATGTTTTTATTTTTAAACTATACCAGGTGATCATGTTTATGAGGATGCACTGTAGGACATGATTTGACTCAAAAATGTTACTCAGAGGTCCAGACAATTTATGATAGGTGTAGTTTCACGAATTTCATTAGATAAAATATTTTTTTTTTATAAACACGTGAGATTTTAATGTTTTAAATAAATGCTTCCACCCACACTCTTTAAATTTTAAGCATTTAATAAAATCTGTTTTATTTATTTATGGAATCTTTTGTATCTAGTGCATTATTATCAAGAAAATTTTTTAGTAGCATATTGGCTTCTCAAAATATTTTTAAAATGCCTATATTGAGAGCGGGGTATTGCAAGAAAACTAAGCACTCATATCACAAATTAAAGCAACTCATGCATAAAATTAAGATATAAAAATAAAAAAAACCAAAATTATAATCACTTGATCATGTTACATCAAGAAATAATAAATAAAAATATTGGGACAGAACAAACTTAATCATACAAAGGACAATCACTGGTTTATATGCTCTGCATATATCAACAACAATGGCCAACTACCAACAAGAAGAAATCCCTTGTAATTTTAGTATCTAGAATCAACAAGATATAGAGTAGTAATCTATATCTTTCAAGAAGTCTTTAGTACAAATAATGTTTAATAGCATAATTGAAATGTCGTACCATGTTCCCTAGGGACTCTCAATCTATTTCTAGATATTGCATCTTAAAGTACTCTACCATACTCATCATACCTTGCCAATCAGCTAAATTCTATAACATACTTAAATTATATATTTTGAGAAACTATTAAAAAATGAAATTAGAGCAAGGGAAGGGGAGACAAATTTAAACTCACAACATTTTAAAATTATATGACTACCTTTTAGATTTTGAAACCATAGAAATGTCATCAAGATTAAAAATTTATGAAATTAACATCCAAGTTCAAGAAAACTGCAAAATTGCAGTTACTACATTCTTAATTGAAATGTGGCCTAGAATGCAAGTTCCAACCACAATGACCCAAATACGCCAGAATACCAGAATTCAAAGCTTGTATAAAACTTCTTTGTAGTGGATTATGCCCCTAGTTGTTGGTGTAGGCTCATGTCAAATCTTATTAAATCTCTTGAGACTCATTTATTTTTCATATTTGGTTTGTCTTGCTAAGCCATGGATGTCCATCAACAACACAAACACCATCGTACCTAGGTTCGTATAATCAACTATTGCCATCAAATGGAAAAATAGTTTGGAGCCATCTGTAACTAGAATGAGTTATATCGCTCTAGAAAAGAAAATATAAGCTGTTTGACTCATTTTGTTAGTTGGGCAATCTTATTTCCATGTGGATGCATTTACAACTTATCTTAGGATGCTTAATATCACCATTCATTAGTATGGAAATAACTCTTGTTCGCAACCTAAATTGGTCTAAAGGACTACACCTAATACCATAAATTTACAAGTTATCTCATGCACTATTTAACAAACTTGCCACCCACAATGCACACAACGCCTCACTCATGAGCCTTTTATAGTGACGTGCAGTGCACCTAGTGCTAGTGTGTGCACTCGCTAGCTCATAATAGGATGCTCCACTTTTCATGAACCCCATTAAAAAATGCCAACCTATGGTCGTTGCTCAAGCTAGCTAGTACATACGAAATGTATGCATGAAACATGTCTTGCTACAAGATAGAGTTTGGAGTGCACGAAACTTACTAAGCAAGATGTAAAATCCAACGGAGTAGGAATATGAAGTTTTTTCTTCAAGAGGGTATGTTATGTGCCTAGCTTGTGTATGTATCTTATAAATGTCAAGACGAATAACATCATGTCTTGGACTCTCGGCTTCTATAAGGCAACATCAGAGCATCAAAGTGAGCAGGCAAGAATATGGTGAATATAAAAAAGCTATTTATTTGTTCACAATCTCAACCTGTGACGCCCAATATTGTTGATTGGACAAAAGTTTCATTGTTCAGCCATTAACTTGGGTTTTTTTCTTACATGTGTAAATTACCTTGTGTATATTTAAAATAATGGATTATAAAAGGTCTAGTCCACAATGGCTGCAAATGGACCACCCATAAGCTTACCCTAGAAAGATCCTTATGCAATTTCAAAGATTACCCACTAATGATTTGTCCTCAAGCATAACCCAGGAGATGCTTGTGCCAGGCTAAAGAGCGCCCACCAAAGGGACAATCTTTCCTTAAGCTTCCTTTAGGAGACTCTCTGAAGACATCCCAAAGAATGTTTGCCAACGATTTATCCTCAAACTTACCTAGACACATATAGAGATTTTTGAAACACGTTGGTGTTTGTATTGATTGTCTCAAATTATATTACAGTAGTATACGTATTTATACACAATTAAGGTTTACAAATAAGGTGAGTAATGCAGTCAAATATTTACAATTAAAACATAAGGTTTGCTTTGCTATAGTCAATGTTGTATACAAGATTGCAGGGGACTAAGTTTGGGAGTTAAGCTAATTTTCCTCTATGATTTTTGCATGATTGAGATCAATTTTGAGTAATAATTGTGATTATCCATTACGCCCCCACAATATGGTGCTCCCATCAGCAGAACCAATCTTGGATCTCAGAAGATGAAACTTCTAGTGAGAGAGTGCTTTTGTGATCAAGTCAGTGAGATGATCATGAGTAGAAACATGTGTAACTTGAAGTAGCCCTTAACTAACATAATCCCTCACAAAATGCAAGTCTATGGCAATATGTTTCATGTGAGAGTGAAGCACTGGATTTAAGTTAATTGTGTAGCACCAATATTGTCACATAAGAGCTTCGGAGTGGATGAGAGTGTAACACCAAGCTCATGAAAAATTGATTGAAGCCAAGAAATTTCATATGTTGCACTAGCTAGGACTCTGTATTCGACTTCCGTGAAGAAGCGAGCAACAGCCCTCTGTTTTCGAGTGCTCAACGAGATGGGATTTGCTCCAAGGAAAATATTGTTCGCCGATGTAAAGGTTCTGTTATTAAAGTTCCCTGCCCAATCGACGTTAGAGTAAGCAAGGAGCTGAGATGTGGATAATCTTTTGAGATGAATTCCATGGTAGAGGGTCTTCTTGAGGTAGCAAAGTAGTCATTTAACTGCAACCCAATGGATTTCGGTTGGACTATGCATGAACTGGGCAAATTTGTTCACTGAGAAAGCAATGTTAGGCTATGTTAAAGAGAGATATTTGAGTGCTCCAATGACACTGCAATGCATGGTGTTGTCAACTGAATTTGAGCCATCATAAAGGTGGAGGCTTCTACAGTGGCAAGGGGGCTGGTGACATCCTTGGGACCTTCCATTTGCGTCTTTTGAAGTAAATCCCTTACATATTTATGTTGTGAGAGAAAGAGTCCTTAAGAAGTAGGAAGTATTTCGATACCCACAAAGAAGTGAAGCTAGTTGAGGTCTTAAAGTGAAAATTGGAAGCCAAGTTTGTTGATGACACTGGTGAGGAAAGCAGGCTATTGCCAATGACTATGAAATCATCAATTTAGACAAGAAAATATGCCACTATTTCTTGATTATTGTATGTGAACAAGGAGGTATCCGATGCTGACTCTAGGAAACCAATGCTTCAAGATAATCATGAAGGGCTCGATACCAGTCCCGTGCACCTTGTTTTAGTCTGTAAATGGATTTTTGAAGGTGCGAAACATGATGAGGTTGAGAAGCAACAATGAGACCATTTGGTTGAGCCATAAACAATGAGTGTACTATGAAGGAAGGCGTTGTTAACGTCAAACTGTTTGAGAGGCCACCCTTTCATAACTGCAAGATGATGCAAATAGTTGCAGGCTTGAGGACAGGGGAGAAGGTTTTAGTATAATCAGATCTTGGCCGTTGGAAAAAGCCTTTGGCAACAAGCTTGGCTTTGTAGCGATCAACAATTTTGTCAAGTTTTCTTTTGATACGAAGCACCCATTTAGAGCCATCCAAATTCTGATTTGTAGTGGGAGGTACCAATTCCCATGTGCCATGATGAACAAGTGTAGTGAATTCTTCATTCATGGCATGATGCCAATGGGTATTTTTGAGTGCCTGATGAACACTAGTGGGCCCTATGGGTGATGGCATGGGATGCTTGGTGGTCATAAAGAGACGCTAGGGCTTATGACTGTTATTCATAGAGTGAGGGTCACCATGTGCGAAGGCTAGGGTGGCCGAGTAGCAACAACTTATTCAGTGTCTGCAATAGGAGAACTTGAGGATGGAGAATCAGTGGCAACTGAAGGTATTGCAGGGGGAACATCAACACAAGTTTGTGCAGGAACCTGTGGACCAGCTGCATTAAGCAAGGGACCTAAGAGGACTTTACCTTCTGATAGTGTCATTGGCAAGGTAGGGAGAGTTATGGTCTGAGGTGGTGAGGACATTGGCTGAGTAGAAGGAGATGGAGACATAGATTTCTCATGAGGAAAAATGGTTTCATCAAAATGAACATGACAAGATATGAAGATGCGATTGGTGGTTGGATCAAGGCACTTATATGCACTTTAAGAGGTAGAATATCCAACAAAGATGCAAGGCCGAGATTTTGAGGTTAATTTGTGAGGAGACTAGGGTTTGAGCCATGGAAAGCATTGGCAGCCGATAGTGCTGAGTTTGAGATAGTTTGGTTTAGTGTAAGAAAAGGACTTCGAATGGAGATTGATGGAATGCAGGGGAGTTGGCATGCAGTTGATTACGTAAACTGCAGCCTAAAAAGCAAGACTCCAGTATGATAGAGGGAGATTAACACGGTGTAGCAATGTCATTCATGTTTCAACAATGGGTCGGCGACGACATTTGACTACTCCATTTTGTTCGTGAGTATGTGGAGCAATAGTAAGATGACATATGCCATGCTGACTAAGGTAGCTTTTGAGTGCTAGAAACTCACCTCATCCAAGTATAGATGTTTCAGAGGTAGTGAAAATTACTTTTCAAAAATTGCTTTAAATTGAGGAAAAATAGTAGAAACTTCATATTTGAGTTTCATGGAAAAATACTAGCAGTATTTTGTGTAGTGATCAACAAAGAGTGCATAATATCGGTAACCTTCAAGTGAGCTATGAGGGACTGGACCCCAAACATCCGTAAAACATATATTCAAGTGGTGCAGAGATAGAAATGCTAGAATTATGAAATGGAAGTTTATGAATTTTATTGATAGAACATGAAGAACATAATGAATAAGAAATACTTTTTTGGATGGAAGCTGATACATTTTTATTAAATGACGGACAAGTTTCCGTGATGGGTGATCCAAACGGCTATGCCAAATGTAAAAGGGGACATATTCAATGGTGAAAGCCATTGTTGAGAGATCATCCTTGCACGTTGAAGCTGGAAAAGAGTAAATGTCGTTGTCACATTTGCCTTGCAATAGTGTCACCCCTGATGTCAGATCCTTCACAAGAAAATGAACGAGATGAAACTCAAGAACAAGGTTATTAGTTTTGGTAAACTCATGCACTAAAATCAAATTTTTATGAATGGGAGGAACATAAAGTGTATTGTTAAGAGTAATAGTGCGAGCTGGAAACCGTAAGTTTACAGTGCCAATATAAAAAATTGTCAAACCTAAACCATCCCCAATGATCACCTCGTTAGTACGATTGTACTCAGAATGAATAGATGGTTTTGACATGTCAGAAGTAATGTTGTGAGAGGCACCATAGTTGACCGCCTATGGCTTGTCTATGGAGGAACCAACATCAACACAATTGGCATTGGGAGAGAATGAGTTGCAGAATTTTCGACATTGCCGTATTGAGTGACTAGGCATGGAGCAAAATTGGCAAGTCATGACATTTTTCTATGAATATTGAGAATTATTTTGGGACTGGGGGCCCCGGTAGTTGTGCCGTGAATTGTTGTTTCACTGTGGTTTTCCCTTGTTGTTCGAGAGCAAAGCCATGGACGTCTATTGCAGGGTCTGAAGTTTTTTAAGATAAGTTTCATGACTTACAAGAAGGTCATCTAGGTCTTCAAATGTGAGAGGACTCTCACAAGTTCGAATAGGACCAACAATGTCACAAAATTTTAATCCTAAGCCATTGAGAATGTAGAGAGTGAGATCATCATTCGTGAGAAGAGAATCAGTAAGTGCAAGTTCATTAGTAGTGGACTTGACTTGTTGTAAGTATTTGGTGACAACTTTGGATCCATAGTTCAAGGACAATAAATTGTCCTTGAGTTGCATGACTCGTGTGCGAGAGTGATTCGCAAAGAGATCGGTCAATTGAAGCTAGGTCTCTCTTGAAGTGCTAGAGGAAGCAATCAAGGGCATAATGCTTTTAGACACCAATGCAAAAATCTCATTGACCAGGAGTTTATCTTGACAGATTAGCGACTACGAGTAGCAAGGGTCTTAGCATATAGGGTGGCACCAAGTTGAGGACTGGTGTAGGAGCCATCGATGAAGCCTTGAAGGTCATACCTGACAACGAGTGAGTCGAACTGGGCATGCCATGTAGGGAAATTGGAAAAGGTTAATCTGTAAGCCAACTATGTAGTGGCAATAATGGCAATGATGGCATTTTTAGAGTGAGAGTTGGGGTTGGTGGAATGTGTAACAAAGGGGGTTAAAGATGATGAAGAAGACATAGCAGAAGAAGAGGATCAAACTCGTTTGAAAATGAAGGCTCTTGATACCATATAGAGATTTTTAAAACACATTGGTGTTTGTATTGATTGTCTCAAATTATATTACAACATTATACATATTTATACACAACTAAGATTCATAAATATGGTAAGTAATGCTGTCAAATAATTACAAATAAAACAGAAGGTTTGCTCTGCTATAGTTAATGTTGTATACGAGATTGCAGGGGACTAAGTTTGGGAGTTGAGCTGATTTTGCTCCTTGATCTTTGCATGATTGAGATCAATTATGAGTAATAATCATGATTATCCATTAATACACCCTTGGGTTATGCCAGATATCACTAATCAAAGCGGATATCTTCCCTTGAGCTTACTTTTAGAGCCTGACCCTTCCAGTCACACCAAAAAAGCACGTAAGGATTTATCCTCGAGTTTACCTCTAGAGACCTTATGGCCATGCAAAAGATATGTAGCCATGGTGAAAATTTTCCCTCCAGCTTGTCTTGGTGAAATCCCTCTGGTCACACCAAATAACACTTAAAGATGGTTTGCCCTCAACCTTGTCTTGAATGACCCATCTGGGCCATGCCAAAGCAGCTTCAACAACTCATCAACTCTAATAGCTCCACATAATTCTCCTTCATGCTCGAGTCATGGGCTTTGTAACAACTAGTAGTACGGGTCTTCTTAGAAAAATGAGCCAATAAGCTCCATAATTGCCTAGTGTGGGTCTCTTCTAGGAGTAAGCCAATGGACTTCGATATTACCTAATATAGGTTACCCCTAAGAATGAACTAAAGATGTTCGAATTTTAGTAATACTCTTTGATCCCTCTTCACATTGCCCTCAACATGAATGGCTTAATTCACTGGACCATCTAAAGCAAGCCCACGAGCTCCATGATCACCACTTAGTTCCTAGCAAGTCTTCACTGAGAATGTGCCTATGAGCTATGCAACCACATGGTATGGGTGAGTCTTCAAGGCCCATACTCAAAGGCCATACAACATCATGCGTCAAGAGTCTTTGCAAGGACCTTCCTAAAGACACTTATAATAGCACATGTCAAGAGTCTCCTCAAGGATGTTGGCAACACAAACAACAAATATTCAAGACAAAGTTTTCGATATTCATAGAATGAGGGCAACACTGAAAGACATGAAGAACAACAATCATGAATATCATTTTAGATGCTCCGTTTCCTCATATTGTAGGAAGTCAAGCACGAGAATTAGTAGTAACTGTGGGAGAAAAACCTTATTGCAAGCCCCAATTTAATGAAATGTTCTCAAAAAACTTTGATATGGCAGTACAAGTATGGAGCTCAAGGGAATAAATGGCTAGCAAGAGCTAGAAAATTCTTTTTCTCCTCTTGTACTCCTTAACATGTTTCTTTTACCCGTTGTAACAAAACAAAAGAAAGGCATGAGATCTTGCATTAAATTTTATTTATATTAGATATAAACTTATGAATGTTGGCCCACGTGCTGTACCTCATTAAATATTCGGTATATCATTTTTTTTTTATTTAACTTTCGAGTTATTGGTATATACTACCGACAATACCACCACACCCAAGTCATACTGATAACCTTTTTCAACGGTATGGAAAAAAGACACCAACAATCACTATTTCACAAAACATCCTTAATTTTACAAAAAATGAATGTTATATCTTTGAGAAGCATCCCATACCTTTGCATTTTTTTTTTTTGATAGAAGATATTTATCATATTTCAAATAGGCACAAAAGGCCTTAAAAGTCATTACAAGATAATGGATCAATAAACACTACATGATCAATACAAGGAGGAACTACATGCCACCAAAGCTCCATATCAGTTATCAACCATGCATGTTTGGCAAGATAATGAGCTGCATGGTTTGCTATTCGAGGGACATGCTGAACAATACACTGTTTGAACCTTTTTTGTAGTCTCCAAATTTTTGCTATAATATTCCTCATGTCATTGAAACTCTTATTTTCCTTGTTAACTTCTTCAACTAGGTTCAAACAGTCACTCTCAACCAATAGATTATGAGTCCCTGTATTTAAACTAGGTTGCATACCTCTTAGCATAGCTATAGCCTCGACATTTTCAAGTTCTAGGAATTCAGTTTCAACCTTACTACACGCCATAATCACATGCCCACCATCATCATGCAGAATAACACCAAGACCTAGTCTGTTACAATCAAAAAATAATGCTCCATCAATAATAAGTTTAAACCAATTAGGATCAGGTGGACACTAGTGGCTCTGTTGCTTATAAGTCTAGATAAAACTTGCTAATCAAGTATTGAGAAAAGCCTTGAGAGAGTTTGCATGGTTCAACACCTAGACAGGGGCAGATCCACTGAATCATGTAACATTTTATTTCTGTGAAACCAAAAGGCCAATGCTATGAGTAGCATATCAGAAGGTCATCACTGTTACCTGTCAAATATACTTCCATTGCCAAACTTAAGAAAGATCGACAGTAATTCTGTGCCTGCAGCTTAGGAAATTTTGAAGTCCAATGTTGAGAAATTGATGGACAAAAGATAGTGGCATGTGTAATATCCTCAAATTGATTCTCACAGAAACAACATGTTCTTGACACTTCAATTTTCTTTTGGATGAGATTTTCTTTAATTGATAAGATATCCTTACAAGCCCTCAAACCAAAAATCTGAACCTTGCGTGGAATCTTTAGCTTTCAAAGTGCTTTCTAGAATCTTGAGTATCCTAGTATAGTTGAAGTTTCCCATTGATCAATAAGTTTAGATCTTTGAAATGATCTATAGGCACTTCTAACTCAGAACTGTCCACTTCTCTCTTGTTCCCAAATCCATCTATCAGGGGCATTTGTAGCACTTGGGTGTAATTTCATAATCAACTCAAGAAGCTTTGGATTGAAGAAAGTTCTAACCTTCTCAAGGTTCCATCCAAGTGTATTTGAATCAAGCAAGGAAGCAACCATATCATTTAACTCAACCATAAGGTCATTAGGCAGGGTCTTAGCACCATTAAAATAACCATTTAACTCTTCGATGCCAGGTATCCAAGGGTCTCTCTAAATGTGAATACTTCTCCCATTGCCCACACTCCATCTACCTCATTTAATCATCAAGTTTTTTGCCTCCCAAATTCCTTTCCAAGCAAGAGAAGGGTCACCATCAAGGGAAGCATCAAGAATAGAGGAAGAAGGAAAGTAACTTGATTTATAAACCTTGTAAAGCAAGCTATCAAGATTTTGGAGTAACCTCCAACTTTGCATTGCTAACAAATCCATATTAAAAGTATGGAGATATTTGAACCCGATACCCCCATGAGCTTTTGTAGAACACATCTTCTTCCAACTAATCCAATGAAATTTCCTTACACTTCTTTTCTGCCCCCACCAATAATTAGCCATCATACTTTCAATCTTAGTACGCAATTTAAAAGGTAATTTCAAGCAACCTTATACATAAAATGTAATATATAAAGCCACAACTTTAAGTAACACCTCATTACCACCTTGTGAGAATAAATTACCTTTTGTTTCAACCACACCTTATGTTTGATATAAGCAAAAGCAGCCATTTTTGAACCCCTTACCATAGGAGTTAAGCCAAGGTACCTCTCATATTGTTCTACCCGAGTTATTTCCCATTGATTCATGATTGAGGAGCTTGTAGTCTCAATAATATTTTTACTAAAAATCATAGCAGTCTTCTTAGTATTTATTAGTTGACCCGAGGCTTCCTTATATTGCTTTAAGATAGCTTACAATTTCTGGTTTGTCTCCTTAGTAGCATCACAAAATATCAAAGTATCAACCACAAATAACATATGATTCATGCTTGGTGCACCATGACAGACCCTTATACTAGGCAAACACTTTGTCACAGCAGCATTGTTAAGAAAACCGACCAATCCCTTTGTGCATAAATGGAAGAGATAAAGAGAAATGAGATCTCCTTATCTCAAACCTCTAGTTGGAACAATATGACCAGTAGGAAATCCATTGATAAACACAAAAAAAGAAGCACTAGTTACACAAGTCATCACAAGGTGAATTATTTTCTCATGAAATCCAAGTTTGCTCATTATAACTTTAAGAAAAGGCAATTCAATTCTGTCATATGCTTTACTAATATCAAGTTTAAGAGACATAAGCCCTTTCTTCTCCTTCCTCTTTCTCCTCAAGAAGTGTACAAGTTCATATGCCACAAGAATATTGTCAGTTATCAAATGACCAGAAATGAAAGCTGAGTGAGTGAGTTTCTGAGATAATAGCAGACAACACTCTTTTCATCCTATTTGCAATCACCTTAGAAATTAACTTATAAAGAACATTATATAAACTAATAGGACATTTCTTCTTAGGAACCATAGTGATGAAAGTATGATTAAAAGTTTGGGAAAAATAACTAGAGTTAAGAGCATGAAGCACAAAAGCAGTGCTAGATCCTCCAATTTGTGGCCAAAACTTGTGATAAAACAAATGGGGCATTCCATCCAGGCCAGGTGCCTTAGAGGGGTGCATCTCCTTTAATGCTTGGACCACTTCTTCAACTTTGAAAGAACTAATAAGTTCATTATTCATATCCGCAGACACCTTAGGAAAAATGTGTTGTAGAATAGGATCCATGACTCGTGTACCTGCACTAGAAAAAAGAGAATGGAAATTATTGATAATTAAGTCAGCACATAGGTCACCCTCTGTCCAGACACCTTCAAAATTTTGGAGTTTAACAATACTATTCTTCTTCTGTCTTTGAGAAGTCTTAGCATGAAAAAATTTGGTGTTGTGATCTCCCTCAGATAACCAATTTGCCCTTGAGCATTGTTTCCACATGATCTCTTCTCTCCCAAGCCATTTTTGTACATCCTCCATAGCATTTGTAACCTCAATAGGATTAAATATTCTTGGATCTTTCTTTTGTACCCACTATAGCTTTCGTTGGGCTTCATGCAACTTGATATGAACTCTTCCAAATTTCTCATAGTTCCAAAGTTGACACTTAGAAGCACAAGTCCTTATTTTTGACATAATACTCCTCAGACCAGACTGCTTAGAATGTTATTGCTAGGAATTAGTTATAATTCGAGAACTTTCATATTCACTTAGCCATATTGCTTCAAATCTGAAAGGTTTAGGCCTCTTAATATGGATTGGGGGTCCCAAAATAGCCATGCTTAAAGGTAACTGATCAGAATAAGCATAAGAACCATGATAAACCTAAGCCCTTTCAACATAGTAGACCAATTTCAATTTCCCAATAATTGCTGAGGAGTCTCTCTTGTTACACCATGTGAATCTTGGACCATGAAATCCAAGATCTCTCAAACCATAATCAGTAATGACATCACGAAAAGCTTGCATTTGGCTTTCAGATTTATCCCTCCCTCCTCATTTTTCCTCTTGTGTAACAATTTCATTAAAATAACCAAATAAGAACCATGGTAGATTAGGGCCCTTATTTAATCTCCTTACCAAACTCCATGCTTCAACTCTATGAGATGCCTGAGGATGCCTATACATTCCTATCATATACCATCTCTTGGAGCCTTCTGTCATAATTGCATCAACTGTGGCCAGAGCCTTCCATAACAAGGCCAATCCACCACTGTGGCCACATGCATTAACTGTTAAACAATTATCAAACTTGAGTTTCACTCGACAAGTCTCCATCTTTGCAGCACGGAGTTTTGTTTCTTGGAGAAACAAAACAGTGGGATCTTCTCTCTTGACCAAGTCAGAGAGTACTCTAATACCTCGAGGGCTCCCAAGCCCTCGGGTATTCCAACTAGTGAACTTCATGGATGTCGGTGGGGCTAGATCTCAACCACCACCGAATCAGAGGGTGTAATTGCATTAGAGGGCTCACCCATTTTCCCTTTCAGTTTTAAGTCTCTTAGAAATCCTAGAGACATCCTTACCAACACATAGTGTAGTTGTTCTCCTCCCACCAAATAAAAACTTAGGTCCTTCCTTGTCCACAATCTAATGATCTGAAGTCCTCTTTCATTTTCGAGTTGTAGATTTTACTAGTTGTCCTTTACAGCTACTAACTTTATCAGTATTAGAATCTTTGAAATATGTAGTTCTAAATAAGGAACATTCTCCTTTTCTTGACAATTCATCAAGCATTTAGCATTCACATCACTCACAGATTCATGGGCAATTATCAAAGAACCCACTTCCAACTGATTATTAAGATCAGATTTCGAATACAAATGTTTAGAAGTTTATGCTGCTTCATTCTGCTTGGGACTAGTTTTTAGTATCTGATCATGAAATTTCCACTAAGACAAGCTAGCACTGCCTACATCACCACCAACACGTGGCCAAGGGCCATATAGAAAATTAGTTATCTTAATAAAAATCATAGCCTCCTCCCAAAAATGACAATCACGGTGGCTATGGCCAATAGTGGTACATAACAAACTATAGGGAGGCGCTCATAAGCAAATTTAACCAAAACAAGATTAGGTGCTCCTATATTGACCTTCTTCCCATGCAACAAAGGATTTGTCACATCTAGAGAGATATGGATACGAAGGTATTCTCCCCATGCCACAGCATCAGGTTCCAAATCAATCTCAATGATATCACCTATGGCATCCCCAATTAGTTTCCCCATTTTAGCATTACAAACCAAAACAGGAGATCATACATCCGTACCCAAAACATGGCCTCTGGGAAGTGGATATATTGAGTCTGTTTCAGCCCATTTGCATGCATCCCTTGTTAATGCCAATTGCTTATCAAAACTCCATGGCCCATTGCATTTCACTCGTTCTTTATCCCTCAGATCAAAAAACGCAGCAAGGAATAAATTAGTTTGTAAATCACGTATCACAACTTCATGACCAGGTTTCCATACCTTTTGCATTGTGGATTTGAAAGTCTTTTTATTAAAGTGTTTGCCTCTTAGTAGCTTGAAGACCAAACCCTTTCTGCCTCGTGACAATGCATCATCGAGAGTAATTTGTTCCACCATTAGCGCCTTATCTTCTTGTTCAGTCAATAATAACCGCGCACACAATGTTTCAAGGTTTGGGTCCATGCCTGCAAAGCATGTACCAGAGAAGACATTCCAAGACCAAACTCAAGCAAAAGTGTACGAAATTCGTAAGATTTGATACGTGAGTAAAATCAATGCAAGCAAACACTTTGAAGCGTGAAACAACTAGCAAAATTACACCCAGTAGGAGTGAAAAGGAGAGAAACCTCTACAGTAAAATGAAACTACGAGAAGGGTGGAAACCAACTAAAAGCAGTTATTTGAGAATCTTCGAAATCGTTGGAGCATGTTAGCAGTTATTTTATGTCCAATTTTTTACAGTTCCTGCCTTTGCATTTGATTTGGTTTGTCTTTAGATATTTGCTCAAGATGTATATTAAGTGGTCGATAAAATGTTTGAAAGATAACTTTTCTATTGAATGATTTGTTCATCATACCATCTGTGTGACTTTACAATGCTTTTACAGACAACTACAATAGCTAACAGTTTTCTAGAAAATCATGGTTAATGGACACCTGTCCTAACAGAAATCATTTCTCGTTTACGAAAGATTCTTTGTTGATCCTATGTAATGTCTTGCTATCATTTGTTGTGCATGCCATGGTGCTAGTGGAGACATCATCCAATTTGGCTAAGTTGTGGCTTGCAGTTGCTGTAAACAACTTGTTTCTAGTGGGAACTGCTTCTTTTTTGGCCGAGTCATGCCTTATTAATGAGAGCCTTTGGCTACAAGACGTACATTATGTCATTCTAAAGTGCCATCGGCTTTCCTCTTTATTTTAAGTATGCATTTGGAACCCAAAACATTGAGAGAAGCTTATGGAGTAACCTAGTCCCATGTGTGGTTGTGTTAGAGTGGGTGGAATTCCAGTTTGCAAATCTTTCATAAGAAAATAATTTGAATAAAACTCAAAATAAACAGAATTATCATGACAAAATTAATGAATAGATAACAAGTTTTTGTAATTGAATGAATATGAAGGAGTTGAGAAAGAAGAAATTTTCTAGAGTAGGTATGCATTTGACCAGAATCTATCTGAAGGACAGGCATTGTTGAACCATCTCTGATGCTAATTTGATTCTAACCTTGATATTAAGAAGAATCAAAATTCAAGTTACTAAACTTGAGGTGACATGATTTGTTGCTACAGTGTCAAGAAACCATGAATTAATTAATATGCTATGGGGTGGGTGAAAAAGTGTTAATATTTGCTAATAGAGAAGGAGGTGGGGCAGTGGTAGTTATAATCAAATCGGTGCTAACAACCTAAGGCAATGTGGCTAGGCTTGTTGCACACTTGACAATGGGGCCTATTATCAGGCCGAGTGGAGAAGGAGGGAGTTTTGTACCTCCCTCCCCTACGTTGCCCACGACAAAGACTAGAGCATCTGCCTTGAGATGATGGAGTAAAAGAACTAGGGTGCTTCACCGAGGTATTGTGAGCACCAAGAGAATGAGTAGCTATCATGGTTTGAGCTTGGTGAGATAAATGGGATTCATGAGCTAGGAGGAAGATTTATATTTGCTATGGAGGAAGGGGATCTGTCCAAGTTGTTAGAGAGGTGACTAAGGGATCATAATCTGTCCCTAGTCCAACAAGTAAATAAACAGCAAACTTGGAGGAGGAGAGGAACTGCCCAGATGCACCTAAGGAGGCAGCCAAGCTTTTGGCTTTATAGAAATAATCAATAATGGACTTAGTGTCCTTCTTGAAAGTGGCTAGTTGATACTGAGTCTTCATTACAATTGCAGATGATTGAGATGCAAAAAGGGTCTGAAGCGTAGTCCAAGCATCATGTGCAGTAATCAAGGACTTGGGCTAGCACGTGAGCAAAAAATGAGGAGTTAGTGGTTGATAGGATAAACTGGTCACGCAGGACCCATTAACTATATGCAAGATTAGGAGATCGTCAACCATCGGGGGAGGCATTGGAGAGTTTCCATCCACATGATCAAAGAGCTGGTGACCCTTAAGAAAGGGTACCATCTACACCTTCCAGAGAAGGAAGTTGTCATTCATGAGTTTTATAGTGATGAACTGATTTGGCAAATGAAGAGTGGGAGGAGGGGTGATGAGAGAAGGATTCTGTGTTGTGTAGTTGGGTGAGGAATCATCATAAGCCATTTGGCCCTATGTAGGAAAGAAAAAAAATTAGATGTTGTTGGAAGAAGACGTGAGTCGGATAGGGCTCTGTGATACCATGTTGAGATATTTGCTCAAGATGTATATCAAGTGCTCAATAAAATGTTTGAGAATTCTATTGATTCATTTGTTCATCATACTTTTTGGCGTGACACTACAATGCTTTTATAGAGAACTACAATAGTTACAGTTTTCTAGGAAATGGACACCTATCCTACTAGAAATGATTTATTGTTTATAGAAGATTATTTGTTGATCCTCTACAATGCCTTGCTATCATTTGCTGTGCATGCCATGGTACTAGTGGAAACCTCTATTGTGCTTGTCGTAGTACTAGGGGAGACATCTTCTCATTTGGTTAAGTCGTGGCCTGCTGATGCTGTAAACAATTTGTTGCTCGTGGAAATTGCTTTTGTTTTGGCTTAGTCATGCCTTGCCATGGTATTGTCCTTAATAGTTTGGATTGACTTCGTTGTTGGAAAGAGCATATAAAAATGTTATTGGGCTATGCAAGCCTATACATTTATAGATAAAAATAAAATCAATAAAGGAAGAGATAAGCACATCTCACCATACCTCATGTTATATTTTACATCTTAAACTATTAAAAGCGACACTAAACTTTTAAATTATTAAAAACTCACAACATCTATTTATTTGAGACTCTATTGGTAAGAATCATGTGTAAAAAAACTACAACATCTATCCTTCTTTGAGACTCCATCGATAAGAATGCGTTGCGTTATTTATTTTTTATCCATCTTAATCAGATGGCCAAAACCTCGTAAAAGGTATTATTTATTATTTTGATAAACAAAAGTGTGATGTCCTTCCTAAAAACTAAGAAACCAAGCTCTAACATTTTGTTCTTTTCTTTTAAGATTTGGCCAAATGCTTCTAAGTATTTCTCCTTTTAGATATCTCAAAGTCCATTTCTGGACACTTTCACTACTTCCAGCTTGTGTATATAAATCAAAAGGGTGGTGCTATAGCTACCATTGTAGCACCCCATTGGTGTGCACCGCTAATGCATTTTTTTTTAAAATCAATTTTTAGCACTTTTAAATATTTTTAAAAATAGAAAAGAAACAATATTATTAAATAATATTTTTTTAATCATTAATTAAAAAAAAAAAAAGAATAGTGCACAAAAACGGGACACCCAAATGGTGTCCCTATCTTTATCCAAACCAAAAATATTCTAAGGGCTATTTTTTGGTAGAAAAAAAAAACCACCTATTTGTCGGAACATCAAATTTTTTTTCTTTTTTCTAAGCAGTTTAGCATTATATTAGATTAATTAAAGGATTACAGGATACGAGTTTGAGTGGGGTGGATGTCCTTATATTCATCTCAAAAGCCAACACACAATATGCCACAGAAAAAAAAGAGATGACTAGAGCCAAAAGAATGGCTCCCACCCATTTCCCATAAAGGAAAGACCGTTTGGAGATGGTATTTAGATAGTCTAAGGAACATACAATAAGGCTACAGCTAGAAGACACAACAAAGGAGTGTGTACTGCACCACGTTGGTCTAAACTGATCGTTAGGGACTACCACGTCCACTTTCACATGATCCTTAGTTAGGGAAAGCAGGAACATAGCATAGTAATCGAAACTATTGACAAATTGACATCAAGGAGTCGACATTAGCAGAAGTGACACATGTGGGCCACATGCCATTATTGAAGAGAGATGAGCAGGCAGATGTGGAAAATCCGAAGCCAATGAAGCCAACAAGGCTATGCGTGATGGCAATGAGCTTGCAGAGGTGTGGCAGCGCGTGGATCTCACTTGCAACATAAGCTACACACGAGATGCACGCACGCTTTTTTTAGCAGATTTCTTCCGCGCCTATGGATTTTGGTGCTTGGAAAAGTTGTTGGTAGGGCGTGTCAGCCCTATGTCTCCAGAAAGTAGTAGATCGGCGATGGGTAGTGCTTCCAGAGAGAAAATGGAAAAATTCATAGAAAAACATAAAGAAAAGTGGGAAAAGGCATGGCAGTGGCCGGTGAAGAGGGGAGGTCGTTGGTGTCGAAACTCCAGCCCTCTTCCCCCTGATAAACGGAGAGTTTTAATGGAAGGGCCAAGAAACGGTAGAGAGAAAAGCTAGAGTAGAGAGAATGAAGAGTTTTAGATCAAAGGAACCCAAAGATCCTGTCGGGATATCAATTGATAACATGAATTCAAACTAGGTGGGCTAGCCTTCAGTCAATAAAGAAAAATACTAAGCTTATTTCCAATATTTATTCAGAGTGGGAATGATAATGAATAGTGTTCATAATTATGAAGGCAATCTATTAAGAACCTCAGAAAGGAAAAGCACATTTTTGACATGTTACCTAATTGGCTGACAATCAAATGTGGCGTGCACACAAGTGATCTTTGAAAAACAACTCATAGGAGAGTTGGTTTTCTCCAACTTTGAAAAATAGGTTTACCTTACATCCAGTTATAAATTCATTGGATACATCCTATTTGAAAAATGAATAGACAAGATTGTTTAAAGTGAAAAAATAAGTTAGACTTTTTCAATCAAATTTTTAGTTTTATTTATTCACCTTTTAAAAAATTCTAATAGGAAATCCCAATAAAAAATATATATGTAGATGATCTGTACCCAAATGGAAAAGAATGTCACACCCAAAGCCATAGTGACACCTACTTTTCAGTTTCATGATGTCATGGAATTCTCTTTTATTATTAGCAAAACGGAATGTGCTAGTAATTTTGGCAATAATAGCCCAAGAAGCGGCTCTGACCCCGAATATAACCATAGAAATGTCTACAAGCAAAGGTAAACTTAGTAGTTAAAATGGATTCTTGGTACCTGGGTTATTTAGCTATGGTCTTGATTTAAAGTGGGTTCTTTGAATTTGTGTTGCAGAAAGACATTGCCCAGGTGGACAGAACAAGTGAATATTGTCACTGTGACACGGCTAGTAGGTCCTGTTGATGATGGTTATAGCTGGAGAAAATATGGGCAGAAAGAGATACTTGGAGCTAGCTTTCCAAGGTGAGAAGCTTTTGCCATCAAAATTCTTGGCCATAACATGAACAATGAAGTAAAATTATATATGTTCATTTAACATGGATAATTTAACATGTCTACCTAAGAAGTAAGGGTGTTCAACCGGATCTGGTTTGTTTCCAGATCCAGTTTTAAACCCAGAAAACCAGGATATCCGGGCAGATATTCATCTAGATTTATTTTGGGTGGGCATGAATATTTTCATATCCGCCCGGATCCAGTTACGGATTCGGATCTCCGAATCTTAATTTGGATACCCGTAACCGGATGTATATTAGTTTTAATCAGTCTTAGGATCTCAAGCGTCATTCGTAAGCCCTCGAAGTCTCTCGAAATCGACTAAAAAAGGAACCCTAGCTTCTCTCTCATCTCAAGCTGAGCTGTCTCGCGATTTCTCTTCGACCAAACTCAAGCCTCCTTCAGTCAAATCCATCGCCGCTAGTGACTAGTAATGGCTGCCGTCCATTAACATCATTTTCTCTTATTTACTTGGTAACTCTCTCTCTCTCTCTCTCTCGGTTCAGTTGGATTGTGAATCTCTATCTCTTGAAATCGACAGGAATCCTAGTTTTCTGCGAGAGTGTGATTGCGAGTCTGCCATCCTTTCATTCCGTCGTTGTTTGTTCCATCTCTCTCTATCAACTCCGAAACCTAAGGTATTTTAATCTCTCTCTCTCTCTCTCTCTATGTGTTTAGTTGGATTCCTTTTTCTAGGTTTGTGTTTGATTTTCGCTTGATTTTTTTGTTTTTAAATTTTCAGGAATAACGACAAATTGGTTATTGTATTCCAGACAACATTGCCATGGGTCCATTTGAATATTGAATCACTTTAACTTTTCTTTAAAGATCTTGCTAATCTAGATGTTTATCGTGCATGGCATTATTAAGTTTATCAAAGCTCAGCTGCCGATTGATTAAAGAGAGAGAGACAGAGAGAGATTCCTAATCAATTAGGCAAAAACTTCAAAAATTGATGATTCACCTTAACTGGGGAGTCTTGGGCTTTGAACTTCATACGATCAAACCAGTTTTGTCAATTAAGGGAAAAAAAATACCTTAAGCCTTCTTCAAGTTAAGCATACAATACATTGTTCTTATATTTAAATATTTAATATAAATAATAAAATATATCCATTTTATCGATGATTTAATTTTATAAGATAAGTGATAATTCTACATATTCACATGTGGTATTGGATGAAAAAAATGCATTGAAAAAGGGCTACATTTATATCAGAACCAAATATTTATTTCATTTGAGAGAGCCACATTGCCAATAATAATTAGTTAAAATAAATTGAAAGATTGATTGATTAAAATAATTGGAACCCATGTGGGTTATGCGTGGCATGGAATGTGGCTTTTCTTTTTTTCTTCCCACTGGGCAAATTGGAAGTTCCATTATTATGTTACAACTTCCTTCTTTCTTTTGTTCTATTTTACCTTGAAGTTATTCCAGTAATGTTATGGTTAATGTTAGAGTTATTTCATGAGCAATGTTATATTTTATATTGTTATTTTATTTTTATTTTATTATATAAGATGTGACATAATTATTATAATTAGATGATAAAAAATTATCTAATAACAATAAATGTATCATATCTTTACATATATATCTTAAATAGTCTAAATGCAAAATTTTTTAAGAAAAAAAAACAAAAAATTCTATTGATCAGCAAACAACATTCAGATTTGGTTTATCAATCCAAATAACAGAAATAAATTCAGAAAAGATCTTTCTCACATATATATTTTTATATATATATCATTAATATTTCAAGCAAACTTAGTCAGTTTGTATGCTGCACTGATTTTATCATTCCCATTTGGATTCTGCATGTGTTTGTCACTTAATTCAATTTCATGGCCATGAGTCTTTTGACCTTTTGCTATTGATGTTTGCTTTGTGACAGAGCATTGAATAAAGGGTTTGTGATAACTGTTTATTTATCCTCATTGTTTTTTTTTTTTCTTCTTATGTTTAAAACAAATGGAAGGTAGTTTTAGTAATAATTTTGGGGGTTCCAGTTCAGCTCATATATCATTAGATGTGGACGAAGCCACTAGTCCTTTAGTACCTTCCTCCAAGAATATCTCCCTAGACCCACACAATCTCTCCCCCCAAGGCTAAAAAGAGCCAAGAAGGCTACCAACTAATCTAGGGCATGGAATCATTTTAATAAGATTGAACCTGCTGATCCTATTGCACCTAAAGCTCAATGCATGCATTGCTTAAAGCTTCTTGGATGTCATTATAAAAATGGCACTTCATCAATGACACACCACCTAGAATGGAGTTGTCCAAATTCTCCCCTTCGACAGAATAGAAATCTTGGGATGGATAAATTACCACCACACATTGGAGTTAGAATGGAGGGTAGAGGATCTAGTCCTCAAGGGTTATGACAATATGACCATAGAACATTAAAGGTGATGATTTCAGATTTATTTATCCAATGTGAATTGCCATTTAAGATTATAGAGCATCCGGCATTTGTTAAACTCATGGGTTATTTAGAGCCTAGACACAACTTGTCATCCCGAACTACCTTCCAAAGAGAGTATATTGGTGTATACAAGGAGGAGAAGCAAAAGTTGAAAGCTTTATTAAGTAACCAAAGAGTTTGTTTGACCATCAATATATGGTTATCATTACAAAACAAGAGTTATATTTGTGTCACATGCCATTATATTTAACAAAGTTGGGCATTACACAAAAAAATCATAATGCTTTCTAAAATTGATAATAGAAAAGGTGAGACTATTGCTTGGATGTTGAATTCTTGTTTAATTGATTGGGAGATTAACTGCATTTGCGTGATCACAGTGGATAATCACTCCGCTAATAAAGTTGTTGTTACTCGTGTGAAGAGGAACTTCAAAGATAAGGAGTTCACAATTTTGGGAGATGAGCTTATACATGTGTGATGTGCTGCACATATTTTGAACCTTGTTATATCTGAGGGTTTAAAAATTATAACTAATGCCATAGATAAAATTAGAGAAGCAATAAAATTTGTGAGGTCTTCACCGGCAAGGCTTGATTTGTTTAAATCATGTGCAAAGGAGATGGATATTGTGTGGGAAAAAAATGGTGTGTTTAAATGTTTCTACTAGATGGAACTCAATATACATAATGCTTAGTGTCGCTGAGAAATATGAATCGTTTGATTGAGCAATACAACAAGTTTTATGGGCAAAACAGTTCCTCAAGTATGGCCCAACAAAGTTCCTCAAGTATTACTGCTGAAGATATCGTCTGTAAAGATTTTGATACATCTCTAGATCAATATTTTCATGAGGAAGACAGTTCAGTACTTAGCGGGGACATGGAAAGATATTTGTCAGATGTGATTGAACCAAAAGTACCCGGATTTGATATTTTGAATTGGTGGAAGAAGAACTCATTTAAATATCCCATCATTGCGGAGATCACACATGATATATTAGTCATCCTTATATCCTCTGCGCATCCGAGTCCGTATTCAGTACCGTTGAACATGTAATAGACCCATTGCGAAGCTTATTAGCACCAGAGATTGTCCAAGCACTAATCTGCGCCCAAAATTGGTTGAGTTGTAAACCACTTAGTTCTTGGAAGGGGGAGGAGCATCTAGAAGACGTTGACATCGAAGGTAACGCGTTTATTTGTTAATTTAATTTTTTATTACTAATTTATCCATTTAACTTAACTTCTACATTTTCTTTCGGTTTAAGGTAACTCTCTTCTTTCAACTTGAGAAACTTAAGTCCATAGGAGTATCATATCGGTGAACTTGGTCAATAGAGATCTTGTAAAATAGATTCAAATTTCCAAATGGTATTTTGGGTGAAACTGGTGGTTGAAAATGATTGTTAGGATCCTTTTGTTAATTTTCTTAATCACTTGAAAGATAAGGTTTTGATTGAATTTCACTCATTGCATTTAAATTAAAAGGGAAGCTTGTGTCCATGATGATTGAATTGATGGGGGCCTTCTTAATCACAAAGTGTCAAAGTTAGTGTTTTATTCTTCAAAATTTCCAGGCATGTGCCTTTATACTAGTCCTTTTAAAATGCCTTCAATTCCAATCAAAAGAAAAAAAAATGAATGACTTTAATTATTTGCACACCAAACATTTCTTATCATGTTGCTGTGTTGAAGCAATGAATTATAAGAGAGATTAGAATATCATATGAGGAGTAAATTGTAATCATCTCCATTGTTACTTATTTTCTGCGTCTTTGACAGTTATTACAGTTAAAGCTCAAATGCTTCAATCCTCCAAAGGTAATGACGTACATATAAGAACAGGGACCCATGCAAAGGTTTCTATTAAAGAAAAAGAATATATATATATATTTATATATTATTGCTCTGAAAATGACGGCCATATAAGAACAGGGACGCTCCAAAGGTATGTAGGTATGTATTACTTGTTTGCTTCCACCGTTTCTTGAATGAGAGGAGCTGGTGACCAACCCATCTGGTTTAGTGCTAAGACTAGTCCTCCACTCTGGTTGTGACACATAAGAAAAGCAAGGATGTATACAATAAACCGGATCCAGCAAATTATTTCTCATATTTTTTGTCTTCTTAGTTCCCTGTCAGTTCTTCCTCTCAAACCCATAACTCATCTCGCCCACATTAAAAATCCCAAACTGAGCCCATGGCTTTGCTGTTACTGTCGCCCACCACCAAAAATTATTGTTTAATTCTTGTTCTTTTAATTTCTATATTGATTACTAGGCACTAGCATGCAAGAAGAAATTATTTGGTTATTTCCTTCATGTTCTGCGTTTTTCACGTTCTGCAATACTATTCTTTTTTTTTTATATATTATTTTTTTGATTTTTTCACGTTCTGCATACCAACATGCAAGAAAAAAATAATTTGATTATTTACTCATGGCCCACCAGTTACCATCATATGAATAAATTTTTTCCTCCTTCCATACGTTTCTTGGGTGCCAAATGGAGCATTTTTCGAATCTCATTTTAAAAAAATATATATATTGTGAGAACGATTCGTAACTGGGAATTTATAACTAATCACATGTTATTGTTTCGTTTATTGCACCGATTTATAATTGCTTTGGTTAGTGCATTGATTTATCATTGAAATGATTATGTAGGTACTAGGCAAGAGGGAGCTTCTCTTCAAGTAAGGCCTGGTGTAAAGCAAAATATTTTTAGTCACATTAAATGATGATGTGGCTAAAATGTATTGGAGAGCTGGTCTCACTGGAAAATTAGATGGTCTGGTTTTTAGATTTCCTCTTCTTGAATACATGTTGAGTTAATTTTATTGGACCTTTTATTTCTTTTTATGTTTTAAACCTTCTATTTGAATGAGTTGCACCATTAACATTTTTGTAAATAGGGAAAAAAACTCAGAACCAACATTTCCTCCCACCTTTCGTAAGAGGATTGAGCAAAAAATGCTTGGTGCACAATTTCATGTGGCATGAATCTGTGGGTGCTTTCACATTCAGAAAAATTTTAGGAAACTTTTAATGTGATTGTATTAGACAATTAGTTTAATTAGTTGTGATGTATTAATTTAATTAGTTGTTATATATTATTATTTATTTTGTTTTATTTATATTTTGCATTGTGATGTATTAGTTTAATTAATTGTGATGTATTATTATTAATTTTTTTTTTGTAAAATTCTTTTCAAGTGTTTAAATTATTTTTGTAAAAAAAATCTGGACAATTCAGAAATATCAGATTTTTTCTTCTTTTTTTTAAGGTTCATAAAATACTTTTAAATTTTAAATATGATTTATTTAAAAAAAAATAGTAAAATCCGGATATCCGAATTATTAAAATCTAGATATCCGAATTTTAAGAACAAAAACTCTTAAATCCAATTATTCAAATTTAAATTCAGATATTGATCCGATTATTTATCTTAATTATAACCGAATTTAATCTGAATAGATATTTACTCCATTTTTGGGATTCAATCCGTATCTAATTATAGTCAGATATCAAGATCCGATGCACACCCTTAATAAGAAATGGCTGTCATTTCATGTCGATAAAACATCAGATGCGAAAAAAAAGGAAGAAAAAGAAAGTAGAATCCAAAGATTAAAGAAAGGCAACCAAAATGTCATTAATCTTGATGCATGAATGATGGATGAAAGTGAAAGTATCAAAGGGACAAACCACAGCCACACAAAGCTTTCCCTCTCTACAAGCAACGTTAAAATTTCAACCACAAAATCCTCGTACGTGTATACCAAAGATCTCAAACCTCTTTCTTGATTCCTTCCTTTTTCCTCTGAAAACGTAATATATATTAGTTTATCAACTTTCTCAACCATCCTTAATCAACTTGCAATTTTAATACTAATTTAGGACCCAAGGCGGGCACGTGGGTTTTGTCTCAAAGCTTGATCCTCTTCCCATTTTCCGCTTAAGGTCCCACTTATGCCTTTACTTCTTCTCTTAATATCGTGTAATTATTAATTTGTAGATCACATCCCCAAGTTAGATGCGATAATCAGGCATATCATGGTTCCCACAAACGTATTAACTTTAAAATGTAATTTTAAATACAGTTTTTAATTTATGTAAATCTTGCATACTCTCTTTAAAAACTATTATTAAGAAAATAAAAGTTTCATTCAAGTGTCAGATTTAATTATAAATTGTAAATATTTTCCCTATAATATTAAATATTGTTGTGCAAATAGCATAGACTCTCTAATATTAAATGAATAATGATATCCGCACATCATATTTTGTAATTTATTTTGAATAAAGTCGGGGACACTGTTGGTTGATTCTATTGCGGTGCACCGTTCCTTTTTTATTTATTTAATAATTAAAAAAATATTATTTAATAATATTATGAATTATTTTTTAAAAAAAAATGTTTAAGACTGTTAAAAAAAATGTAAAAAAAAAAAACTAACGGTGCACACTAACAGTATCTGTAGCACTGTCCATATATTTTACATATTTTAAGACCAAAATAATTTTATAAAATAATTTTATTTTTTATGTACATATCGGACGATAACATGTAGATTTTATAATATTTAATATGAAAAATGATTTAAACACAATATTTCTTTATAATATTTTATACAATTATATTTTATATGAGATATATTTTGTAAAATAATTTATAAAAGCAACATTATTTTATAAAAACACCCTCATCTTAAATTATAGTATAAAATATGTTGTAAAACGTATTATGTTGATTTCATTATTCTTCTCTATGTTGTATTGAAAAAATTCGAATTTAAGCTAAAGCAAATAAATTAAACAAAACTATATCTGTCCAACACAGTACATGTAAATGATTATAATTACAAAAATTGCTAATTTCAAGACCTCCATTATTATAAGAAAACAAAAAAAAAAATTATAATAAATAAATAAATAAAGTTACCTGATATCAGATGGAAGTGGTGCTATAAACCATGTTTCTATAGAATTTATCCAGAAGCCTCTTGGTCTTGGCTTTGCTTCAGCATTCCCAAATCTGCTTGTCACCCAAGTTTTCTTCATCCTACTTGTGTTAAGAAATTGATAGAAGTTTGAAAGCAAAATCATAGGCAAAAAAAACTAAAATTATATAACATATATAACGCAGAAGAAAGAGGAAAAGGGAAACCAAATCAATTCAGAGTTTATCTGGAAAAGGAAAAGAGAAGAAAGGCATACTTGAGTTTGAAACTCTGCATTAATCTAATGGATACCCCTCCAGGAAGAACTTGAAGTTGGTGGAGGCGGCGTAGAAGACCATGGAACTACTTGATTTTCCTCATCATCCCCATGACCATGACCTTCATCATTATCATCATCTTCTTCTTCAAAGTTGTCATCACTATCGGGATTATCATGAACATCGCTGTCGCCGCCGTCATCTGCACCGTTATCATGGTCATTTCCTGCCTCGTTTTTAACGTTGCTGTTCTCACATCTTTCACAGACCGAAATAGTAGGACCGAGCTTTGGGCCGGAGCCATTCCAGGGCGTTGAAGAGTGGCAGACATGGCAAAGAAGTGTTCTTGAATGCTTAGCCACCAGAAAGTTGGCACCATGAACTCGAGCATCGCAGTCCCAACAAAGGCTAGCTTGATCAGACTCGCAGTATATGTTTGCTGGAGAGTCACAGAGCTCGCACTTCTTCATGATCTCTTTCTCTTTCTATTTCAGGAAAAGGGTACTGCTCAAGTCTTGATCCTCTGGTCACATCTAGTGCTTATTTTCTGGGTCAGCTCCTGTTGCAAAGCACCTTGGAGTATAAAATACAAATAAAAGGGCCAATCGCTGCAGGGCAACTTGCAACTGTTCATAATTAACTCTCTCTCTCTCAGGGCAACTTGCAACTGTTTATAATTATCTCTCTCTCTCTCTCTGGATTTTTAATAAGTTGACCCATTTGCTGGTAATCAAGTACACAAGACAGAAAATTCACTGAGGTGTTACAGTTGGCCATATGGATCCTTTGCAGCGAGAAGCTCGTTAAAAGAGGGTTCTTGTGTCCTTCTTACACATCATTCCTCACCACAGGCACGCTCTCCTCCGCAACATGCACCCAGGCAACCATATGCCAACTTTATCCCGCCACCTCCAGCAGCTTCTCCTACACCTCTGCCACCTGTAAGCTCTGCTCATTCCATATGTACTCGGCTCCTGAATAACATAACCAAGCCTAAGATCCACACCGATGGCACTATTCCTTATCCACCGAGTGCTCTCCACTGCTTCAGTGCACACTTCTTTCACTACTGCGGTCAAAGATGCCGCCTAGCACCAAGCAATGAACTTTGAATTTGATGGACTACTTAAGAATCGCACATGAACTTTGGTTTCGTTTCATCCTTCCATGAATGTAGTTGGTTCAAAATGGGTATTTCAGCACGAGTGTCATGCAAATGGTGAAAGAACTTAGATGATTGAATGTGAAGAGGCCAACTTGCCTTTTGGATACATTGCATTCCATTTAAATAATGCATGCCTTGGAAATGTCTAGATTACAGTTTTACAAAACCAAATAAATCAAATATGGGAAGTTAGAAGATTTACAGGAGAAATAAATTGTAACGTTTACAAGAGAAAACAGAGAAGTAAAGTTAGGAACAGATCACATTAACTGCATATCAGGAAGGCTCGTGAATGTGATCTTTATTTTCAGATTTTTCTTGCTGTAACTGCTGATTCGAATTGTCCTGAATGAGTGCTGGATCTTTGTAATTTCCATTATGATTGGTCTAACAAATGGTACCATTGAACAAAAGAAGGCTTGCTCGTCACCAAAGGCTACACTATGCAATCTGGCCTTGACTATACTAAGACCTATAGTCCTATCATAAAGCCTCAAACAATTCGGTTGGTTCTATTCATTGTTGTCTCATGTCGATGGCCAATACATCAGTTGGACATCCAAACCGTCTTCCTCCTTGTACAACTATTGGAGACTATTTTTATGTCTCAACCACAAGGGTTCGTTCATGCCCAGCACCCCTACACGTCTGCAAGTTGAACTGTGCCATCTATGGCTTAAACAAAGCACCTCGCGCTTGGTTCTCAAGGTTGAGCCAAGGGCTACTAGTTGGGTTTTCATTCCTCTAAGGTTGATCCTTCTCTGTTTTTGTATCATCACAAAAATGTGCAACTACTTCTCCTAATCTACGTGGATGACATTATCATTACTGTTCTTCACGGATGGTAACACACTATAGGAAAACACAAAATTGTCAACGTTTATATTCTTGGCCTTTTTTTATGCACCTGTAAAATTATATAATTGTCAGTGCTTACTTTTTATGCTGGAAATTTATTGAGATTTTTCAAGTTTATATTGTTACGTCGGTAATGATATATAGCTTTGGCAGCATTTAAAAAAATACTGTCAAATTTGTAATTTTGCACTGGTACATTATTAGCTTCTCGACGTTTTTATTGTTATGTCGTTAATAATATAATTTGGCAACATTTAAAAGAATGTCAATAATTGAAAATTTTTACGCTAATAAATCTAACCGTGTTTTTCAGCATTTAGAATGTTACGCTGATAATAATATATAGATTTAGCGGCATTTCATAAAACGCTAACAATAAATCGAATTTACGCTGGTAAAATATTGAATTTTTTGACATTTATATTGTTTAAACAAACGCTGACAATTGATCAATTTTACTCAGGTAAGCTAGTAGTTTTTAAGAGTTTATATTGTTACACCGATAATAATATATATTTTTTGCGACATTTTGATGCAACACGATGGCAATCAAGAGATGATCAAGGCACGTGATGGGGCACCGGCCAAGATACGAATTCAAGCATGAAGATTTGTTTCCTTTTCTCACATTATCTGACAGCAGCTTCGCGTGATATTTGCTCTGTTTTATTTCTTCATGTTATTATTAGAATAAGTCAGCACTTCTTAAAATAAAACTTTCCTTATATGCAATCAGTCTCCTCCTACAAGTGTTGTAAGTGGGAAGGTTAGGCAGTATTCATTCTGATTTTGTAATCATTTAAGCAGTTTGTCAATAAACTTTTGATTCTGTTCACAACAAGAAGACACAATTCTTCTTGGTTTTCATTTCACTCGCTTTTCGCTACGTCAAATTGGTAAAGGTTTCGCCTAACTCGATGGCACATTAAGAAGGTAATCCCCATGATACTAAACACAGAATATTAGCCCTATAGACTGCTGTTCAAACACAAAACCAAATATTTGGAGGGATCAAAAAGATGTTATAAGAGATCCAAAGAATCATTGCAATGTCAATGTTGGAGTCAATGAACACCATGAAAACAGAAGAGATCAAGATCATACACGTGGAGACAGTGGCTTTGTGCTAGTAGGGCAAAACCAAGTACACAGCGATTCATCTAGTGATGAAGAGGCCGTTGGCTTCGACGGAGGAGGCCTAGATAATGGGAGGGGTCCAAAACAAAATAACAACTTCCGGATTAAAATCGATTGCCATGCTTCAATAGACATCTCCATGTGGAAAACTTCCTCAACTGGTTAGTTTATTATTATTACATGCAAATCCCAAAAGTGCAGCAAGTAAAATTGGTGGCTTACAAATTGTGTGATGGCATGTCAGCATGGTGGAAACAAATGCAAAGCAATAGGCGATGGCAAGGGAAGCAACCAGTACGTGCCTGGCCAAAGATGAAGAGGCTCATGAGAGCAATGTTTCTTCCTCCAGATTATGAACAAGTCTTATACCAACAATATCAAAATTGTAAGCAAGGAACGAGAATAGTTAGTGAGTACACAGAGGAGTTTTACAGGCTAAACTCGTGCAATAATCTATCCGAGATCGAAGGAAAGCAAGTTGCAAGGTTCGTAGGGGGATTGCGCCTAGCCATCCAAGACGAAGTCACATTGCATGCCGTTTGGATGCTAGTAGAGGTTGTCAATTTGGCTCTGAAAATTGAATTACAATTGTCTCGACCTCAATCCAGAACATCGACGTTTGCTCCAACTAGCAGAAACCTTGAACAACAACCATGAACAAGCCGGTCACAGGCAAGTCCATCTACTCGACCTCAAAAGGGAAGCACTAGCAATCAAACCATGAGGGATCTAGCCACTCCAATAGCACAGAGGAGTAGTACCAACAACAATCCATCCACCAAGCCTGATTACGCCCAAAGAATAACGCAGTCGTTTGCAGTATAGCTTTGGGGTGTCGATTCCACAGGGAGATGGATTGAGAAATTGAAAAACAGTAACGAAATTAACAAAAAGATTTAGATGAGTGCGAAAAGTAAATTTTAGAGTGTGACGTAAATTAAAACTAAATGAGTAATTTGAAAAGTATAAAAATGAGACGAAAAGTAGAGCGTAGGAAATTCCTTGCGTATTTGTGATATTCAAATTTATTCATAATTTATTGATAACTCAATTAAGAATTCTATGTACAAATTCTTAATCGGAAGATATAACATTAATAACCAAAATTTAAATCAAATGTAACTCTTTGAAAAACTATTCTTCACGCTTAACTCTCATAAATTGTTATCGACATTGAAAAAATCCAACGACGACAATATACCCAAGAGGCGATATTGCAGCAGAGAATTAAATCAATATAGACAATCAATTGTTCCAAATATAATTATAGAACTAATCCACTCAATAGAAAAAGCATGACTGAATCCATAAACGAAATAGATTCTATAATTATTTGAAGACGAAAAACATCACAAATAAATTGAGAATAATAGAACAAAAGAGTTTTAATATTTAAAGACCAAATACATGAATCAAAAATAAATTTCAAACACCATTACACACACAAGTTCATCCCTAGCCCTCCTTGAGAATTTAGTTACACATATTGAAGATATGCAACAAAAATTCTCCAAGGGATAATATGGAAGAGCCAACCATTATTTTCTTCTCTCTTCTTTGGTTTTTCTTTTCTTTTCTCAAGCTCTCAAAACAATGGCTCTTCCAAGGCATCCAAGAACACTAAGCATGGTCTTAGAACACACACCCCTCCCTTCTATTTATAAGCATCATTCATGCAAGTTGTCATGACAAAATCATCACAATTTCAACTTATTTTGCCATGTGCCATTCTTGAATCCAAGTGATTTGTGAGTTGTCATTTTGATCATTTATTTTCCCACCATGCATGAGCTGGATTTTGCTTGTAGGTTGAGTGTTTCAATTTTGCTTCTCTATCCATTAGTTGTCTTGTATGACTTAATATCTTGTGGTCAAATAATTTATCTTGAAGAAACTTGAGTGCACTTCATCTTGCATATGAGTTGATCATTGAATTTTCAAGTTGGTGTAGGAGTGCTTGCTGGAAAATATTATGATGACATTTAGATTTGATGCAAGTGGCTGAAGAATATTTAGGAATGTCAAGTGCAGGTGGGTCCACTTGATGGTCGATTTTGTCTTGGATCGAGCGGATATCTCTTAAAACATAAAAAATAAAAGTTATAGATATTGCTCTTACGGTTCTATATCATCTTGAATCATCTCAATTGGAGATTTTATGAGAGAGTTATGCTCATATTACGAAAAGACGTCAGAACTGTCTAAAATTTCGCAATTATCTTCATTTGCTCATAATGCCTCTATTTGTGTCCTAAATCAAAATAAAAGAATAATGAGTATATTTAGGCATCAAATAAGAATAAAATATTAAACATTAAGAGAGAAAAATATGGCATTTTATATTCTCATCAATATATTAAATCATGCTTATATCTATCTCAAAATAAATGACCATTAATTTTAATAACATGAGTTATATCCATTATTTTGTCATTTCTTTTAGCATTTAAATAGAGTATTTAGAGTGCATTTTTATGCACTCATCACACGCCCCAACTTACTTATTGCTAGTCCCTTACAATTTAATGCAAAATGATGAGAAAGACCAAAGAAAATCACACATAGGGGCCATCAAGACACATTTTTCAAATTTGCATATCAAAACAATTTTAGGAATTCAATAACCCTTTCACAAGCAATTTTCATATAGCAATCCACAGAGTGTGTATGTGTTCCAAACTATTTTTATCAAATCAGAGGTTCCAACACATACAACAGTAGGAATATCTTAAGCAAAAGGTTCAACTCCATAATTCACAGGTATATAAGTATTTTTGTGCAAGGATTCTCTCTATGAAGTTGACAAAGGTGTACATTTACTCTCATGGAAATTCAGGCAATTATATATAAGTAACAAGTAAACATTGATCTTATGATAGGAATACTAATAAATGAGATTTCTACCATTCTTTCCACAAGCATATTTAGGATCGGAAAAATCAACACAAAGGGTTGTAATGTGGCTTAGGTTTGGGGTTCATAAGAAGAAAAGGGTGAAGAAGTTTCAAAAACTTCCAAGTATACACAAAAGGGAATCTGGTAAATTTTTCAGTAGACTATACTTTCCTTTTGATGTACTTTTCAATTTTTTAGATTTTTGACTAAGTATACTTTTTCATCTTCTTTTGCCACTAGTGTCTTCGCAATTTGATGAACTCTTTCATGAATAATTTGATGGACACATCTAGCACCATGCCATTTTTGTCATGGTTTTTTTTTTTTTTTTTGAAATGATAATTTCACACCTAGTACACACTTGGAAGTAAAATGGTAGGAAAAATTAGTGTATAAGCTATATTTCAATGTGGAGAAATATGGATGATGTAGATATGAAAAAAAAAGGCCATATGTGTATATTGGCTCAAAATTGGCTGCTAGGGATCTATGATGAAAAGGGTCAGCTTGAAAGGCTCAAACGTTAATCCTAAGTTGACTTTCGTCATATCCCAAGTATATCCACTATCTTACCACAAACCATGTAATGATATTCTCAAAAGAAGTGTCCAATTCAACAGATCAATGGATACTTATCACAATTTCTGTATTTGTAAGCTCTCAATTCTCACCAAAATTCACATGAATACTTGAGCAAAATAATTCTCTAGTTACACGTGTCAAATCACCATATTACTACAAAGTTTGGATAAGTGCATCAATGGTTCTATGGATGCTTTAGAAAAATGATTTAAGATGGGTTTGTTGAATTCACTAAGATGGTTATGAATAAGCATGAGTATCATGTGTGAAAAGATGCCTGTGTGATGTAAATTTATAAAAAATTTGGCATTTTTTTATATTTTGATTGAAATATGCCACAGAGTTTAAATAACAGATTTGCTGATAAATTTGCATTCCCACCCCCCAACTTAAATGAAACATTGTCCTCAATGTTTAAAAATCAAAATTGAATGGGAAGTAACTAAAAAGGATAAGATACACCTGATGTGTGATGTGGATAGTTCGCTAAGCATTAAAAATTGTGATCTGAAATGACAAAATGAAACTATCCGGCAAACAAAAATAAAGAAAACCGTAGCAAACAAAACAAAATAAACAAGATAATAATAATAATAATTATTATTATTATTATTATTGTTGCATACTGTGGTCAAAGTTGATAGACCAAGTCTACAACCGGACTATCTTCCACTTATAGAACTGTTCCTCCTGGGTCAAAAATGAAATGCTTATTTTTCCAATAAGCTTGGTGCTCAAGCTTCACAGGTAGGTGCTAAGGCTTCAGATTAACTTTTGGTACTTCGCCACTTGAAATAATCTGTTTTTCATTTTTCTCAGGCAACTCCTCAAACTTTGGTTGCCAAGTCCGTGTGCTATAATCTTGGGTTTTGTCAAAAATTGCACAAATATTAGCTACATCAGACGAATCACTGATAAGATTAAACTCAGAATCAACAATAAAATTCTCAAGGGGATCAGAATCATGAGTTGTGAAAACTTCCTTGTCTATGAGTGAGTCAATCATGTATGTCTGGTGGCACTCGTCATTTTTCACAGTTTCTTGTGCCATATGTTGACCATGAGGTACAGACTGAGCTTGAGAATGGAACTTACCTTGCTCATTTACACTCAAGAAGCTCGTTATTTTAGATACCTGACTCTTTATCTCCTTTTGTTCTTCAACAACCTGCATAATTAAATATTCAAATTTTTGGTTAGTCTTACCCTGTACTTCAATAAATGCATGGAAAGTGTCTTCTAAAGAATTTCTAGAAGATTAAGGTGTATGGTATGGTGCAGGATATGATCTAGAGGGTTGAGCAGGCTGTGCAGGCTGTTGGTTTTCAGACTTCCAGCTGAAGTTGGGGTGATTACGCCAACCTCTCATGTTAGCATGTGTAGGACAGTCTTGGGCATGATGATCTACCCCGCCACACATAGTACATGGCACAAAAAAGTCTGCATGATTAGCCATGTGTGTTGGCTTTAAGTTTCTAATCTTTAACAGCTCTATTTCCCTTGTAAGCATTTCAACCTTGGCTTTTAGATTATCTTCCTCCCCGAGAAGGTAAATTCCACCTCCACTTGGATTTCCTGTAGGTCGTGACCTGTTTGTGCTATCAGTAGCACTTGGTCCAGTCCAAGTATGAGCTTTTTCAGCAAGTTCATTAAGGTACTCTATGGCCTCATCAGGATTTTTCTATAAAAATTCTCCATTGCACATCATTTCCATGAATTGGCGTTCCCTAGGCATAAGTCCTTCATAGAAATAACTCACTAAGCGCCAATTTTCATATCCATGGTGAGAACACATACTCAGTAATTCTTTAAATCTTTCCCAAGACTGGTACAAAGTCTCACTATCCTTTTGTGCAAAGGTGGAGATTTGTCTTTTTAAAGCATTGGTCTTATGTTGGGGAAAGTATTTATTGAAAAACACTTGAGTCATCTCACTCCATATTCCTATAGACCGCGGTCTTAGTGAGTACAACCAACTCTTAGCTTTATCTTTCAAAGAAAAAGGAAAGAACTTTAATCTTACCGTGTCGTCAGTGGTATTTTGACTGTGGAATATTGCAACTACTTCCTCAAATTCCATAATATGAACATAGGGGTTTTCATTTTCTAGACCATGGAAAGTCAGAAGTAATTGTATCATTCCTGTTTTGAAATCTACATGACAAACATTAGGTGAGAACATAATACAGGATGGTATGGCTGTTCTTGCGGGATGAAGATAATCTTGGAGGGTTCTAATAGGTTGGTCCGCGTGTTCACTCATCGCGTCAGAATTGGAAGAATTATCAAACAAGCGATTAGAAAAATTAGATTCTGAATCTAATTCTAGCACGGGTCTACTAGCAAACCGTCCAAAAGCGTCTCTGTACCTGCGCATGCAAAGTAAAGAAAAGCGTAATACTGAAAAAAATAATTATGAAAAGAAAAAGTAAAATAAAATAAAGATGCAGAAAGCTAAAAAGAAAATGAACGAAGTTACCGCTTCCTTTTTTTTTTTTTTTTTTTTTTACAAACTACTCAAAAAACCTACAAATTCTTCTACCGTCTCCCCGGCAACGGTGCTAAAATTTGATTATGCCCAAAGAATAACGCGGTCGTTTGCAGTATAGCTTTGGGGTGTCGATTCCACAGGGAGATGGATTGAGAAATTGAAAAATAATAACGAAATTAACAAAAGATTTAGATGAGTGCGAAAAGTAAATTTTAGAGTGTGACGTAAATTAAAACTAAATGAGTAATTTGAAAAGTATAAAAATGAGATGAAAAGTAGAGCGTAGGGAATTCCTTACGTATTTGTGGTATTTAAATTTATTCTTAATTCATTGATAACTCAATTAAAAATTCTATATCCAAATTCTTAATCGGAAGATATAACATTAATAACCAATATTTAAATCAAATGTAACTATTTGAAAAACTATTCTTCACGCTTAACTCTCATAAATTGTTATCGACATTGAGAAAATCCAACGACGACAATATACCCAAGAGGCGATATTGCAGCAGAGAATTAAATCAATATAGACAATCAATTGTTCCAAACATAATTATAGAACTAATCCACACAATAGAAAAAGCATGACTGAATTCATAAACGAAATAGATTCTATAATTATTTGAAGACGAAAAACATCACAAATAAATTGAGAATAATAGAACAAAAGAGTTTTAATATTTAAAGACCAAATACATTAATCAAAAATAAATTTCAAACACCATCACACACACAAGTTCATCCCTAGCCCTTCTTGAGAATTTAGTTACACATATTGAATATATGCAACAAAAATTCTCCAAGGGATAATATGGAAGAGCCAACCATTATTTTCTTCTCTCTTCTTTGGTTTTTCTTTTCTTTTCTCAAGCTCTCAAAACAATGGCTCTTCCAAGGCATCCAAGCACACTAAACATGGTCTTAAAACACACACCCCTCCTTTTTATTTATAAGCATCCTTCAAGCAAGTTGTCATGACAAAATCATCACAATTTTAACTTGTTTTGCCATGTGCCATTCTTGAATCCAAGTGATTTGTGAGTTGTCATTTTGATCATTTGTTTTCCCACTATGCATGAGCTAGATTTTTCTTGTAGGTTGAGTGTTTCAATTTTGCTTCTCTATCCATTAGTTGTCTTGTATGACTTAATATCTTGTGGTCAAATAATTTATCTTGAAGAAACTTGAGTGCACTTCATCTTGCATATGAGTTGATCATTGAATTTTCAAGTTGGTGTAGCAGTGCTTGCTGGAAAATATTATAATGACATTTGGATTTGATGCAAGTGGCTGAAGAATATTTAGGAATGTCAAGTGCAGGTGGGTCCACTTGATGGTCGATTTTGTCTTGGATCAAGCGGATTTCTCTTAAAGCATAAAACATAAAAGTTATAGATATTTCTCTTGCGGTTCTATATCATCTTGAATCAGATCAATTGGAAATTGGATGAGAGAGTTATGCCCATATTACGAAAAGACATCAGAACTGTCTAAAACTCCGCAATTATCTTCATTTGCTCCTAATGCCTCTATTTGTGTCCTAAATCAAAATATAAGAATAATGAGTATATTTAGGCATCAAATAAGAATAAAATATTAAACATTAAGAGAGAAAAATATGACATTTTATATTCTCATCAATATATTAAATCATGCTTATATCTATCTCAAGATAAATGACTATTAATTTTAATAACATGAGTTATATCCATTATTTTGTCATTTCTTTTAGCATTTAAATAGAGTATTTAGAGTGCATTTTTATGCACTCATCAAAGCCCAAGATGAGAAAGTACTTTCAATGCAACCAACCAGGACACCGTTCCAATGAATGTCCCACACGTCGATCGTTGCAATTATTGAGGAAGGAGACGAGGTCTCGGAAGATGTAGACGGCAATAAAGGGGAAAACTTGGGAAAATTTGTAGAAGGCGACGAAGGTGTACCTGTAAACTGCATTATATAGTGGCTAATGTTGACACTGAAGGTTGAGGAAGAGTCTCAGAGGCACTCAATATTTAATATACGTTGCATTATCAACAATAAGATATGTAACATGATCATAGATAGTGGAAGTTGCGAAAATATTGTATCTAAGGCCCTTGTTAATGCACTTGAATTAAAAACTAAGAAACACCGGAAGCCTTACAAAATTAGCTGGATTCAAACGAGATCCGAGGTTCGTGTAAACAATGTTTGCTGAGTCCCTTTTCCCATTGAAAAATTTAATAAAGATGAGGCGATGTGTGATGTTGTGGAAATGGATGCATGTCATAAGCTGCTTGGCCATCCTTGGTAGTTTGATGTAAATGCTCTTTACAAAGGTTGAGAGAATATATATTCATTTGTATGGTAAGGCCAAGAAATTGCACTACTTCCCTAGGAGACAAGACTCCTAATCCAGCACTTACTGATCAAAAAAATTTATTTGTCATTGTCAATGAAGCACAATTCATGGCACCGGCTAAACAAAAGGGAGAGGTATGGACTCTGGTAGTAAAAAGAAATGACATACTTGATGCCGCTAATGTTCCTCCACAAGTGCAAGACCTTCTTACCGAGTACTAGGACATTTTTCTACAAGAATTAGCCAAGGGGCTCCCACCCATGAGGGACATTCAACACGACATAGACCTGGTTCCAGAAGTATACCGAACCTCCCTCATTATCATGTAAGCCCTAATGAGCATCAGATTTTACATGATCAAGTAGAAGAACTCATCTGGAAAGGGCTAGTTCGAGAAAGCATGAGTCCTTGCATTGTTCCTGTATTACTCACACCAAAAAAACATGGAAAATGGAGGATGTGCGTGGACAATCGCGCCATCAACAAGATTACGGTAAAATATCGTTTTCTCATTCCTCGTTTGACTGACATGCTTGCAAGGTCAAAAGTGTTTTAAAAAATTGACCTACGTAGTAGCTACCATCAAATTTGAATCCGGCCTAGGGATGACTGGAAGACCGCCTTCAAGACTAAAGAAGGACCATACAAGTGGTTGGTGATGTCATTAGGTTTATCAAATGCACCAAGCACCTTCATGCGAGTCATGCATCAGGTACTCAAGCCATTCATTGGGAGGTTTATCTTCATTTATTTCGACGATATTCTTCTTTACAGTCGAGAAGAAGGTGAGCACATTAAATAGCTGCACGAGGTACTATCAGTATTACGAGAAAATAAATTACTTGTTAATCTCAAAAAATGCACTTTTATGAGTAGCAAACTCCTATTTTTGAGATTTGTTGCAGACGCTGAGGGTGTTCATGTCGATAAAGGGAAAGTGAAGGCCATCTGTGAGTGGCCAATGCCCACTACGGTGAATCAAGTGCGCAGCTTCCATGGCCTAGCAACCTTCTACTAAAGATTTAATAGGAACTTTAGCACCATTGCGGCACCCATCACCGAGTGCATGAAGAAGGGCCAATTTTGTTGGGATGATGAACAAGAGACCAATTTTGCGCTAATAAAAGAAAAGCTCTCCACAGCGCATGTGTTGGCATTGCCTAGCTTTGAGAAACTCTTTAAAGTGGAGTGTGATGCATCCATAATAGGCATTGGAGCGGTTCTATCCCAAGAGGGCCGACCCATAGAATATGTCGATGAGAAGTTAAATGAAGCTCGACAGAAGTGGACCACTTACGAGTTGGAATTTTATGCTATCATCCGATCCCTCAAACACTAGGAGCATTATTTGATCAAGATGGAGTGTGTCTTGTATAGTGATTATCATGTGTTGAAATTTATTAATCTTCAAGGCAACTTAAGTCGAATGCATGCAAGATTGGTTGGGTTCATATGAAATTTACTACATTTTCGAAGCATAAGTCAAGACAGCAAAACAAGGTTGCCGATGCACCAGTCGCTAAGCAACACTACTGTAACCTTACAGATGGAGCTTACTTGTTTCAAACAACTGCAAGATTTATATGCCGATGATTTGGACTTTGCCAACACCTGAGGACATGGCTAAAAGGATCACACAAACGCAATCAGAGGTTCGAAAGAATTTAGATCAAGCCAACGAAAAGTATAAGGCAAGTGCTGACAGCTAAAGGCGAGCTAAAATATTTAAGGAGGGTGATTTAGTAATGATTCATCTGCACAAGGGGCATTTATACTCAGGTGCCTACAGAAAATTACAAAACAATAAGCATGTTCCATTTTGAATCCTAAAAAAAATCAGTGACAACGCCTATGTACTCGAGCTAGCTGAGGGATAGGGAATTTCACCAACTTTTAATGTTGCTGACCTCTACGAGTACCATCCGCCAGATGAGCTATTTTACACCAACCTTAACTCATGGACGAGTTCTTTTTCAAAGGGCGAATTGATGTAGTACGATGGCAATCAAGAGATGATCAAGGTGCATGATGAGGTACCAGCCAAGTTACCAATGTATGAAGATTTGTTTACTTTTTTCACGTTATTTGACAGCAGTTTCGAGTATTTGCTCTGTTTTATTTTTTTATGTTATTATTCAAATAAATGAGCTTTCCTTAGAATAAAACTTTTCTTATTTGCAATCAGCATCCTCCTACAAGTGTTGTAATTGGGAAGGTTAGGCAGTATTTATTCTGATTTTGTAATTGTTCAAGCAGTTTTTCAATAACCTTGTGAACTTGTTCACAGCAAGAAGACACAGTTCTTCTTGGTTTTCATTTCACTCGCTTTTCGCTATGCCACATTTATTACTGGTTCTTCACAGATGGTACACTCTTCTTCAAGAATTGCAACGTGATCTTTCGATCAAGGACTTGGATCCTTAGGTTTTTCTTGGAATTGAGACTCACTGAGATGATTTTTCTATCTCACTCTCGCTATATTATAGATCATTTACAGAGAACAAATATGCACCATGCGAAACCAGTCACAACCCCCATGTCATCTACACAAAACCTTTCCATGTTTGATAGTGAGGCTTTTCCGGATCCAAGTCTCTACCGTAGCACAATTGGTGCTTTGCAATATGTTTTACTGACCATCTTTCTTATGTTGTAAATCGGGTTTGCCAGTATATGCAGCGTCCTACGATAAATCATTGGACAACCATTAAGCAAATTCTATGCTATCTACGTTGAACATCATCACATGGCTTTCGCATTCGTCCCAATTCAAATACTATTTTGCAGGCTTTCTTTAACATTGATTGGGCTGAGTGTCCTAATGATCGCCACTCTACAAGTGGAAATCTTATTTACTTTGAAACAAATGTCATCTCATGGAGCTAAAAAAAAAAACAAATTGTGGCCCATTCAAGCACCAAAGCTGAGTATCAAGATCTTGCAAATTCCACTGTTGAACTCGTATGGTTACAAGCTTACTAAAAGAACTTGGAATTTTTCTTCCAAAGCCTCCAATTTTTTAGTATGACAATATTGTTGCGACCTATCTCTTGGTTTGGATAGTGAGTAAGATGAGATGATTTTAAATGAAAGTCGAATAAAATACTGATAGAATATTATTTTTTAACATATTTATTATTATGAGATTTTAAAAAAATTAATTATTTATTATATTTTATAAGAAATTTAGAGAAAATTTTAATAATGAAATGAAATATTTTCAATATTCAAATGTAGCTTAGTCTGATGTGTATATATTAGACAGTCTCACTCTGTCAAAGATGGACAAAAGCATAGTCGTCTGTTTTAGAAAGGAAGGACTGAAAAGGCTTTGTTCCCTCATCTAGCAAACGACGTAGCCAATTTAGCTCGTAATTTGAATTCTACGACTCATACGAAGAACCAAAAACCTCTAATTATCCTTCCTAATACGTACTCACTAGCTAGCCCAAGGTACGCCTAAAATAAACTCCTCTCAACCGTGACAATTTGCTCCGACCCATCCAATTTCAAGGAAATTGATCAACTTTGTAAGAATATTATACAAGAAAAGGACTTTAGAAGGCAGGGTCCCATTGCAGAAGACTTTCAGAGGGGAGAATCATCATATTCTTTTGAGCACCCACCTAACATTGTCCACGCCAGATTGATTGTACGATGCATTATTTGGATAGTTGCTTTGAAGAGACTAGGGTGGATACTGGCGGGGTCCAGCTGGACCTAATCCCAATAACTATCGTTGGTTTTTTCAAATTTGGTGGTTGCTTTGTGCATGAACAATGTATACACATCAGACTAAGCTACATTTTTCAGAAACATGTAGATCAGAGACAGCAGCTTTTAGATCAGAGATTCAGAAACATGCTGCCGCACATAGCCTGGGTTTTGCCCTTATCTCTGTTCCTACATTTTTTAATAGAATATTTTTATACAACTTCTCAATTTTTATATATTATAAATTTTTATTTTTTAAAATTCTTTAAAATTCTTTTTTAAAATTTATTCTTTTTAAATTAAATTTATTTTTTATTTTTTATTTATATATTAAATATTTAATTAAAAATAAAATAAAATAATATGTGATGTATAAAAATTAAATGAATAATAAGAAGTTAAATAGAATTTTTCTTTCCAAAATACCTAGCTTCCCAAAAAGACATGCGTAGACTCTAAAAATCCCACCCAAGCATATCTTGTGTGGACGTCGAGAAATGATATTTATAAGGCTATTATTATTATTATTATTATTATTATATTAGTGAGTATATAAGTGTTATATAATTATTTTAAAAATAAATAAAAAATTAATTTATATAAAAAAAATTAATTTTTTAATAATAAATCTTTCTCATTCTCAAAATAATTGTAGATGCTTACAAATTTCATAACTGTACGTAATAATACTTATATCATTTTTTTTAAATTCAAGTTGGATTAGTTATCTTAATTTCTATAATAATAAAATATTATTTTTTATTCATTTTTATATACTTTGTAATGCATATTTTTAGTGAGTATGTTATATGCATGGTTCCCAACTTTAAAGAAATTATAATCTATTTACAAATTAATCTATTTAGCGGCACTGAATATTATCGTTACAACAGTATATAATGATATGAATAAAGATCCTGTGACATTAACCTTTTTATAAAAAATTTTAAGTTTTGGTTCAAGTGTTAATGGTCTTAAGCTTGAGAGTATGCCTTTTGGGAAGTGATATACACAAAACACAATTACATAATACATTCCACAACAAACATTAAATGAATAATTCTATAAAACATTTTATATAAATACAACATTTTACAGAATTATTCCTCATTTAATATTTGTTGTGAAATGTATTGTATATTTGTATTGTGTGTATATCATTTTTCATGTTGTTTTAGTTTTATTGTTCAAATTTCTTTGGATATAAATAATTTCTAGAGATCATCAAACTAAAAAAATTTTTTCTTGAATTATCTATAGTAAGATGCACTTACAAAAAGTATTCCTCATCTAAAACTTGTATATTTTTAAAATTAGTCGAGAAGATATTTCTGAACATCCGATACCAATAAAAGAAAGACCTTCACATATTCATGTTTCAGTTTTTAAATTAACACGTGGAAGTGGTAGTGGCAGCAGCTTACTTGATAGTCTTATTTATTTATTTATTTATTAAGTAAATTTGCTAGTCTTCATGATTGTCAAGAACCGGTGCATATTTACGATGCATGAATGCATACAGGAAGAAGGAAGAAGTTGCACATTGTTTGTATGCACGGAAAAGCACATGAATTTGAGGTTCATTGTACTCTTCTTATTCAATGAACAAAATGAAAACGCTTTTTTTTTTAATGATTTTCTCAAATTAATTAGAGAATGGGAACACGTACTTCACATTCTCTGACCCTACAGTCCCTGAATTCGTCGTGACTCACCGTTTCAATCAAAACCCCTTCGAAGCCCGTACGCAATAATGGGATCAATGTAGAAAAGGTGACAGCAAGCTGGGATATGGTCAAGATGGCGTGCTTTCTCCGCGTAATATCTTATAATACAATTAGCGTGTATACATCCTAAGTTAAATAATATCTTATAATTTGATGTAGTTCGATGTGGAATATCAAATATATTTTGTAATAAAAATGAATTTTACAATCTTAAATATCATATCAAATTATATTTATTTATAAATTTATTTTTATAGAATTTGTTTATAGCCGAAGCATGTCTTGACATGAATCTTAGCATGAGACACGCATCTTGTGGATAAGGTACTCCAACCTATACACGGCATATATTGTAAGAATTTCAGTGAAAAGCAAAGGACAAAAGGAAATGGAAGAAAACCTATGTTCTCATTGATTAGAAATGTTAGACAAATGCTGATTTTATATACAATAGGACTGTGAATATGCCAAAACAACTAAAATAAAAGAATAGCAAAAAAGAAAATTATATTGTAGCCTGCTACGTGGCTGTAATATCCATTACACAATAACAGGCTCCATGACAGATCTACTGAAAATATTAAAGACTCTATGACAGGAAACTATTTACGTAAAAAATAAATTACAAATGCTGCTGACAAATGCAAATGACAAATGCAGAAGTTTGTCTGCATCATTTGGTGGCTACATCACTTGGTGATTGCAGCTTTATCTCAGCCTTATCCTGATGCTGTTGTAGTCAAGCATGATCATCATGCTGCAATATCTCTTCCACAAGATAGAGAGTAGATATTGACTATTCCCTTCTTAGAAAGGTGAGGTTGAACTAGATAGGAGGAGAGTACCTTAGTAAATATGTCTATCAGTTAAAAAGTGGTGCAAACAAGTACTATTTTTATGATAGTCAATCTCTATATGGTTCTTTTGTGGAACACAAGGTAGACTACTATGTGGGGTGTAGCTTGGTTATCACAAAATAAAACCACAGCTTGAGTATGGTCAATGAAGAGATCAAGAAGTAGTCGTCGTAGCCATGTGAATTCAATAGCGGCAGAGGCAATTGATCTATATTCTGTTTTTGCACATGATCTAGACACAAATGTTTGTTTCTTTGATTTCCAAGAAATCAATGAGGTTTCTAAGAACAAGCAATAACCTGTGATAGATTGCCTAGTGTCTAGACATGAGGCCCAATCTAAATCACAAAACCGTTGCAACTTAATAGATGATGAAGCAGGTACAAATATACCTTGACCAGGAGCTCCTTTCAGGTTTCTAAGCACTTTGTATGATGTTGCAAGGTGAGAGATGGTGGGTTCTGCCATTAGCTGATGTAGAATTTGGACAAAGTAGCTAATATCTGGCCTAATGATGGTTAAGTATGGGAGACAACCAATTAATCTTTTGTAAGTGCTATGATCAGTCAATAAAGTCGCAAAATTCTTGTTGAGTTTGTGGTTTTGATCCATAGGCAGCTTGAGTGGTTTTGAGCCTAATGTCCTTGAATCATCTAAAATATTCAAGGTATATTTCCTTTGGCATGTATTCTATGAATGGATCGAGCTACCTCAATTCCAAAGAAATACCTGAATCTTGATCTTGAATTGTTGGTTCAAAAAAGCCTTGAGAGCAACAATAGATTTTAAAGAATTGCTTACTACTACTATGTCATCAACATAGACCAACAAAGCAGTAAAACAATTACCATTAATCCATGTGAACAAGCTATAATCAAATTTTGATTGAACAAAAGCAAAGAGAATGAGTGAGGTAGGAAACTTTGAATATCACTGCCATGAAACTTGCTTCAAACCATAAAGACTTCTAAATAAGTTGCAAACTTGATTAGGCTTTCCTTTAGCATAATCAGGAGGTTTCTTCATGTAGATTTCCTCTTTAAGTTAGTTAGGACTTAATGCTAATCATAAAGACTTCTTCAGGTAGTCACTCCAATATTTGATAGGAAGGTTGGACTTGGATTTTAAGTGTTCGAGCTATGTTGAGGTGTTAATGTTTCCTCTCAACAATTCCATTTTGTATGATGCCTTTTTTATTATAAAATTTCTTTATTTGAAACTCTAGTTCATTATCACTTCTGAGAATGTTAATTTTAGACTCAAATTGTGTCCCCACAAGGTTGGAAAAGGCTTTAATATAAGCTCGTGTCAGATTTGTTTTTGATAATGTAAATCCTACTGCTTCTCAAAAAATCATCTACAATGGTTAGAAAATATTTAGATCCATCATAGGACTCAACAGAATTTGGGCACCATATGTCACAGTGCACAAGTTCAAAAATATGTTTGCTCTTATGTGTGGTAATGGAAAATGAAAGTTCATGTTGTTTAACCATTGGACATATACAACAAGAAATATCACAAATAGTAGGCAAATTAATCTTAACAAAATCATCTAGGATTAAATTCAAAACTGAAAGGGGTGTATGACCCATTCTACAATGCCAAAGGTTTAATACATCATCGACACTACTACTAGAAGAAGAAGTTGTAATAAATATGTTCTTCTTTAGGGAAATAGAAAACTGGCCAAGCAAGGCTATGGGAGACACTTCAGTCACTAGAAGTTTGTACAAGCCATTCCTTAGTTCACCATGTCAATTGTGGTCCATTACAAAAGATCTTGAATATAACATCAGTTGGAAAAGAAAATAAAATAATAGGAAATGGAGTTAGCTAGTTGTTTTGCAAAAACCAGATTGAAACTAAAAGAGGGGACATATAAAACATTGTTCAAAGTTAGTGCGTTTGTGATTCTCAATGTACCAATATGGGTAACAAGAGTTGTGTGTCCATTTGGGAGTTCAACTGTTTAAGAAACTAGCGATGTGGTGGCAGTGAAGAGTGAGATGTTACATATCATGTAATCTGTAGCACCTGTGTTAACCATCTAAGATGAGAAATTAGATGTTTGTTGAGAAGAAGAGATTAAGAAAAAATGCATACGAGATTTGGTGGATGGAGAATTACAATTTGTTTGAAACTGGGTGGCTGAGTGGGTGGCAATGGGGGCCACCCTCGAGTACAACAATGACATGAGCTGCTAGTATTGATCCGTGGTGAAGGACACTTTCTTCTCGGTATTTTATTCTTGCACTAGTGTTTACATATTAGCAGAGAAACCAATTGGTTTGCCCTTGCTATGGAACTTGTGTCCAGGTGGGTATCCTTGTAATTTGTAGTATTTAACAACCATGTGCCATGTCATGTTGTAGTGGCTACAAATAGAAGCATGTGCATTACTTGCTTTAAAGCAGTTTTTCGAAAGATGGCCTTGAATGTGGTAATGAGAGTAGTAAGGTCTCATTTTTCGGTGGGAATGATGGCCATGTGGCAGGCTTGAAGGATGAGTATCATTTCTTAATGGCAAGGGCCATTGATTCAGGATAAGGCATACCAAAAAGGACAATGCATTACCTCTCTTGTTATTGGATAATATAAAAGACCTTGTTCATAGTAGGTAAGAGGTCTAAAATCATTATTTGATCACGAGTATTATTGTTGTAGGTGTCACTGAGTCCCATTGAAAATTGGATAACACAATCTTGTTGATACCTATCTAGAAGGATGTTGCGTTTTCCCACATGTGCAGTAAGGTATAGGTTAAAAAATGGTGAGTGAATCTGTCATTCAGCTTTCCCCAAATATGCTTGGCATCATGAACTAGAGCAATGCTAAACTTCAAGTTTTGGCTAATGGAGTTTTGTATCAAGATACAACTAGATCATGGCATCTTTCCCAAGCATCAATGGCTCCTGACCAAGTTGTGTAGTTATTCGTTGTGAGAAGGTCAGAGACTAAAGGGATGGATTGGTTGTCACCATGATCAAGTCTGTAAGGATTGACTACACTGGTGAAATTAGGGAAAACAAAGTATTTGGGAACTCGACAACCATGAATAAGTTCTTTTATGCATAACTTGGTTCTGGTACCATGTAAGGATTTCAGTGAAAGGCAAAAGACAAAAGGAAATAGAGGAAATCCTCTATTCTCATTGATTAGAAATGCTATACAAATGTTGCCTTTTATATACAATAGGACTGTGACTTTGCCACAATAGCTAGTAGAAAAGAAAATTACATTGCAACCTGCTACGCGATTGTACTATCTATTACACAATAGTAGGCTCCACTACACAATTGACAATAGGCTTGGGCTCCGACTCCATTAGAGTTGAAACAGTGCCTTCTGACCTCGGAGCCAAAAATCTCCTCTAACTCTGACTCTGAAAAAGAGTTTGAGTTCGACTTCAATCAGAAGTTGGAATTCCAACATCCAATCAAAATCCCTTACTCTATAGCCAATGAAACCCATAGATTGATGCCGCCATCAACTTCGCACCAAAAATTCAAAAAAAAATGAGCTGCTTTACTAATTAAGAAAATGAGCAAACCCTAAATGTTAAAAAATATATAACGATAAAGAAAATGAGTACATACTCATTTGAAATGATAAGTATGAATTTTTGACTAATAGTTTGTAGTTGACAAAGTTTTTAGACTTGAAAAAATGAGTATTGTTTACGGTAGTTATGTGTAGGGATGTAAGAAGATCAGACCGGACCGGCTGAACCAGACCGGATGGGATGGAATTTGATCCGGTCCGGTCCAATTTCTCTATGGACCGAATATTTTAGGTCCGGTCCTAGTCCAGGGCATTTCTCCCCCTAAACCGGACCGAACCGGACTGAATACACACCTTCTTTATACATATATATATATATATATGTATATATAAGTAATAATATATAAATTATAATATTAATATTAATATAGATTAAGAGTGGTGATATAACATATTAATATATAATATATACTCTTATAATATTAACATATTATAATTTATAATATTTGTAGTATAAAAATATAAATTATAGTATATCTATATAGAGTATTAGTAAAAACTTATAAGTAATAAGAGTATTATTATTATTATTTAATATATTATTACTAATTTATTACTATTCACTAACATATAAATTTATAATATACTAATATAATAGTGTTATTAGTTATAGTTTACTAATCTATGATGTATCACTAAATTACTATTAACTAATTAGTTAATTTTTTTTTCATTTTATTTGGGTTTTTAAGGACTAATTATTTTCTTTTTACTTTTTTATTTAGATTGTTTTTCTGTTTACCAATTGTTTTAAGAGTAAATTTGTTAATATTATTTGACTTAAATCTGTGATAAAAACATAAACTAGATTGAAAATAATTAAATTTGGGCAAAAAATTATCTTTGATCATCGCAGGATTTTGGATCAAATTTAGCCTATTAAATTATATCAGGTGCTCCTGAACCGAACCGCTCCTGAACCGGACTGGTATGGACTAAATAGAAGTTCGGTTTGGTCCAGGGTGGAAAGATTATTGGACCGAATAGAACCAGTCCACATTTTTTCAAGATCGGACCATTTACACTCTTAGTTATATGAGAACGAGAATCCACTGTAAAACTATGGATTCATCCAAGGAAAGAGGTACGAACAGGTGAAGGACTCCCTCTATTGCTTGAATCTTAATACCGTCTGCGAGAAAGTTCAATGTCCTAACATTGAAGAGTGTTGGAATGGAGGCAGAGATAGTGTTGCCACTGCCTCGATCATGCTTCCTGGCGAAGTAGGCATCAATAAAACCAAGCTTGCTAATCTAAACATCTAAACGAAAAGGAGATGGCTTCGGGTCTCGGGCGCCGCAAGAGGTGGGGGGGAGCATGTCTCATATCTCGAACCCAAGTTCTCATAGAGGTAAAATCACGTCTTACATCTTGGCCACTTGGGCATGTAGTATTTATTTTACAATATATAATCTATAAATAGTTGGAGCCCCACTAAGCTCCAACTCCAACTCTGAATCCGACTTCGGATTCCAACAACTTCGACTTCATCAGAATCAGAATCGGAATGATTATTGGTCAGAATCGAAACAAGTAGAATTTTGCTCACCCCTAAATGATAGACCCAATACATAATAGACCTATTAAAATACTAAAGACACTATGATAGAAAACTATTCTACATAAAAATTAAAAAAATAAAACAAAACAAAAACAAATGACAAATGCAAAAGTGTGTCTGCATTACTTGATGGCTGCATCTTCATCTCAGCCTCATCCTGATCATGCTGAACTCGAGCATGATCATCATGCTTCAATATATATTAAATATCCCACACTATATATTCTTTTCCATTAGACTAAGATTCAAGTACTTAACAACACTACGTAGCTAACAACGTCCTTTACTCTCCCTTACTTTCTATAATAAGTTTATTCATCATTTCTACACACACACACACACACACACACACACACACACACATATATATATATATATATATTCTCTTAATTAGTATGTAGTATGAGGATTATGAGTAGAATAACTTAATTACTTTAACAGAAATTTAAAAAAGATAAAAAATAAAACAACAGGGGTCTGCAGTGTAGATAGCTAGATGCATGGGACTCTGCTTTCTAGACCTAGTACCACACCTCATCTATTGCCATAATATTAATTATTGAATAATAATATACCTAGAACTATTTTGAAACCTATATTAAACCTATTTTACAGCCAAAATATTTAACTACAAATAATATTTATTTTAAAAATGATACTCATCAGTCTGAAATAAAATTATAAAAGAAATTTATAAGTTTATGCTAATTTTCCTGGTTGGGTATTCTCGTACAGCCGAAGCAACGTATAAGATTGAGTCCAGACTTGCACAGAATAGGTTCAATTTATAACGTCTCGATCTCGTAGAGATAGGAGAGTTATTTTTTATTACATACATTCATATTTCAACAGTATAATTAAATATTTCAAATTCTTAAATATCATAAATTTGGTTTCAAACTCATTTCCTCAATATCATCAATTTCAAAGATGCTAAGTCACAATAATATAATAATATTTCCTTATTAAATCTCATCAATACTCATATAAACTCTCTATGCTTAATTTATCATTCTTAATTAATCTCATCCAATACTTCAGAATCTGATCCTCGGTGAAACAACCAAACTCATTTGAAAAAAAATGTTCGAAGATAGGGAGATAGGGGGTAAATTCATACACAACTCAACAAGCAAAACACCTATACTAGTGTGTACAACATGAGCATTGCCAATAAAACTTCATATGCATGTAACAAAAACCTTTTATTTTCATATACAGATTTTCAAAACATATTATCAATAAAATAGAGCAACTTTTTAATCATTTTACCTTAAAAAAAATGCTATTCATTATCAAAAACTCTTTGATACAAATAACTGAATAATCTCATCTTATCACATCATATCAAATCATATACCATGTTTAACTCCCGTGGTAGGGTTGTGCTATCTCCAGTGGCCAAATTAGACAGTATCATATTGTGAAATTTTTCCTTATTTATTCTTGGAGTCCCGAGTGTGCAGACAAGAATAAAGGACCACTTTGTTTCCAAAGTGGTTGCACTCCTATCATATCATATCATATTGGTACCAACTATATCATGTGAGTCAATATCATTAGATTAGAACCATTTTTCAAAGTAGGTCAAACAAATAAGAATGCTAAAAGTTTTCATATCCATATCATATTATATTATGTTATATCAAATCATGTACCAAACTTAATCATATCATTTTTAGATAATAACAACTCTAAAACATTTCATATCATACAAATAAAATATCACATTTCATACTCGCTCTTTTATGCATTTAAAAAACATATCAATATTACTCATGTATACATTATTCATGTCAAAAAGTATTTTCTCTTTCATATGGATTTTCATGAATAAATGCAAAACATATACTGAGGTTATTTTTCATGTATTTAAAAAAAAAAAAACATATCATGCACATTTTATAAATCAATCTCAGTTCTTTTTTTTTTTTGGTAAATATAACATAGAAACCCTGCTTATCTGACTCTCGTAGAGTATTGTCAAATTCTTGAATCCAACTTATAATACTCTCGTCACCTATTCATAAAATATACACTAAGCATTAATGACCAACAATACAACCTTCATCTAAAATAATTACAAACTATAATTCCAAACTAAATTTTAGCAAGTTTCATTCCATCAATCTGTCCCAGTTATAAAGCACTACAACCACCACAACTTCAATCTAAACAACACGCAACTCACTGCCGACCAGCCCCACAGCCATGGCTATAGCGCCACACACAAATGAAGCATACAACCATAATTTTTCGATATAAACCTAACTCCAACAGCCAATATCAATGCTATACATCCACACCAAACAATTCCACATTCGGTGCACGCACTTAGTACAACTTCACAATCAATCCAATACCAACAACCTGAAATCATAAACCTCACAACACTACATTGCACAAATAGCCAAATAAACCACCCCGAACAGTCACCGATCACACCCATCCACCACACATCAACACAATTCTCAAACTTTAATCATTTAGAAAACATAATGGACTCCACCTCTACTACTGTTAATCATAGCTTCCTCATACAAGTAGTGCCCAAACTATCTTCTAAATACTCAAACATGTACAGGTTCCCAAAAAATCAGCACAAATATAAAAACCAAGGTATTGAATTTCTTATCCAAAATCGGTTACTACGAGAAAGAAATCGATATCACGATGAGGCTATTTAAGTCCAATTTCAGAACCAGTGCGTGAAAAAATGGTGATGCTTGATGGTATCCCCGATTCAAAGAGCCCACAAAATCCGTCCAAAACTCAGAAAATAAGAGGAAAAGGTAGAGATTTGCACAATGAGCGATTGAGAAGTTTGAGTATGCGTGAGGAAAAACAGAGTCGATGAGAGAAAACTCACACCATTCGACACTTCTGGTGAGGTGAAACTCGACGCAACCCCATGTCATTCCAAAAGAAAACCCACACGTAGTGGATAAACAACTAATGCGATGATGGTGCTTGACGGCAAGAGGGCCAGTCGACGATAGAGTGAAAAGGGAAAATCGCACGGCAAGGGGAGGAACCGAAAAGCAGAGAGCAAGAAACTTGAGTGATGTTGAATAGAGGAATAAGAAAATAGGAGAGAAAACTAACCGAGAAGACGTGGGGGAGTTGGAAAACTGTAGTGATTTTCGGAAATGAAGAAACTACAAAGGAAAACGTCTGGAGAAAACTACTGGGAGAAAAGAAACTCATGAGGAAGAAGGGTACTACTGGAAAAATGGCATTGTTCAGTCTCTATTCATGGGGCTTCGTGGGCCTAGCTATGCTACGGGCTTGGGCCTTTGGGCCCGGGTATTACACAATTAATCATTGGGCTGTCTAATCTATTATTGTTTAGGCATCAATGGTTGGTTTTGGGCTCAGCATGTATGCAATTGTATACGACCGTATATGGTCCCTTTTCTTTCTTGATTTCAAACACTTGTACCAAGTCGTTTTTTCTTTCTTATTTTGTGCGCCAAAGAGCATTAATGGCATCTTCTTTGAGTTTTTTAGGGTATGAATAGCAATAATAATAATAATAATAATAATTAAATTCATGCACATGAATTTAATTTGTTCTTTAAATTCATGCACATAATAATTATGCAACTGTTCATTGCGCAAGCAAACAAAAGCTAGGGATCATTCGAATAACTGCATGTTTCATAAGTATTCAGCAGGAGTCATGGAACACGCATATATAAGGATCCAAGATGTCATGCATTTCAACTAAGAGTAATATTAAATACAGTTATAGATTATGCGACTGCAGCACAGCTCTTTTCATGAAAGAGTGGGATCCTTACATATATATAATTAATTTGGTCTGATTGCTTGATTAATATACTATATATGTTGATGATCAGGTAGTCCGAGATAAATATATATCTTTCTTTATATATATATATATATATATATATGTATAATACACACACATAGTTGAAGTATTTTTGGCTGTTAGGACTCATGATTATAAGAAGCATGCATATTTTTTTATATATATATCAAGGTCTTGAAGCTTTAATTATTAGGCTCACGCATGCACGAACATCGTCGTCTTATATATGAGGAACTAGATCAGAATCAATGAATGAAGAAACTCTTTAAATATCCAAATTAAATTGGTTTCTTCTTTATTTGATCATGCTAATTTTTATATAGTATATGTTAGCATTTTATTGATTGATAAACGTACATACGAATATTGCATACATTGCCTTTCCAAATGACTTAGTTGGGAAGTAATTAATAGTTCGAATAATGCACGTACACGTACGCATCTACAACTCGAGCCTTTTTTGGGTTGACGTAGTCAAGAAGGGCTGAAATTATAGGCATCGGAAAAAAGAAAAGATGCAGTAGTAGATCAACATGAACACGAAGATAAGACATTCATTCTTTTTGGGTTACATTTTAAATTAAAGCCTAAGTTTCTCTATAAGAAAAGCCTCCTCAAACAACACAAACTACCAATGCAATGCGGAAAGGAGTACATGACCACATGGAGGACCAGATGAAACATGATAGCTAGAATTCGCCAATAATGGCTTCCTCCAACAATTCTTGAGAACTCTCCATCAAACCAGGGCTCAACCTAAACATGAGAGTACAAAATTCCATCTCATTCAAAGCCCCATCTCCGTCCAAGTCTCCTTCTCTAAGCATGCACCATACCTCTTCGTCACTCATGCCTTCTAATCCCAGCAAAGCCGAGTTCCTCTTCAAGCTCTCGAACGTTATCATTCCCTTCTCTCCATCCATCAACAAACGAAAACCGTTGCAAAGCTCCTTCATAAACCCTTCTGCCCCCAACTTCTCCACCATGGCCGGAAAGAAATCTTCGAACACAATCCCATAATTCCACGCGGCCATTGATTTGATGATCACAACAACGATCGAGAAGAAGATCTAATCAAAAGGTACGTAACTCAAGGCTCACGTAAACGTAATGAGTAATAATGCAAATAGTCAAGAGTCAAGCTGACCTTTGCGTATAGAGTTAATTGCTTGAGAATGAACTCTTTAATTTGTTTATGAAAAGGTGACTAGATAGGAGGTCATATATATATTAGAAGGTGGATGGAATTAGGAGGTTTAGAAGAAGGCGAAATGGAAATTGAAAGGAAGTTTACGTTGGAGGAAGGAGGTTGATGAGGAGGATGACAACAAAGCTACAGCTAAGAAAGAGTTTGTTTCGTGGAGAGGTCGCTGCCGGCATTTTGCTCTCTGTATCGTTCGCGCCCGTTTCACGTATCTGAGGGTTATAACTTATGATCTCCTTCCACGAAGTTGCATGGGAAGGTACGTACCGCTTTGCCCATGGCTAGCATGTTCCTATGAGAATAAATAGATAGAAGATAACTTGGTCTGGACGCCAATTTACAAAAGCCCATCCTACAAATTAAAGCAAGCGCCATCTCTACCTGACAATTAATTGGGGTTTTAACACGTACGTACGTATTGTGAGAATGTTTGAGGAAGTCAGGAAGTGAGAACATGGCCGCAAAATCATATCCATGCATACACGCGTTGGCCGTCAATAATATTGGAATTTAAACGATTACATTAACAACTTTGTTCAGAACCGTAAGCATTAAAAACATATATAATTAATAATTGGAATAGTGGGTGGAACACATTCAAATTACCAGTTAATTAATAAGATCTTTGTTAATTATTGATCTAATTAACTTGGTATATATGTTAATTTTCATACGTACTTTACAGTACTACGGGATAAAATTGGGCATGGTTTTTATTTCAATTACAATAATAATTGGTTCATCCAGCTAATTATCAATAAAATATATAGTTTCTGATCAAGATATAACTGTGACATCCCTAATTGGAAATACGCATCAATAATTACATTAATTACATTGTGCCGGTATATATAAAGCCTATGTAAAGGGGGTTTTATTGGTGCTAAGTCGATCACAATATTCACCATGAAGTTTCTTAATTACTAGGAAGAATTTGGCTTTATAAGTAATTATACATAGGGAGGTTTCAAATTCAATTAGTTTCTTTAATGAGAAATATTACTTTAATCACAAAGGGATTACACAAACATAAATTCACAAACTGATTTCGCTTGATGTAGTACTAAGTTAGATTAAATTGTAAAGTTACTTTTAGCGTAAAACAGATCTAACGAATTATATAAAATTAAGTCAATTTATAAAATTAATCTCTTTGTACTTCTAGCATTTATCTTCTTAATTAAATATATATATATTTATATACGTGTATATATGTATATATAACCCCCAAGGTTAAAAATATAAATTGGTAATTACTCGCATACGTAGAGTGAGTAGATAATTCGCATAATTGGTAGATTTCTCATTCAATATAACACTCGTAATCAATAACATATTAGGACTTTGTTTGGTTAATATGAAAGCACCCTAGCAGCCTGCATGTGAATGTGCTATTCCTTTTTGGAAAGTATTTATGCACAAAAATCGTCACGAAGGAGTTTTACTTTTTCTTATCTAACTTCTAACAAATCAGTTACAAAATATTGGCCATACAATCACATGCAGTTCCAGCTAATTAATTATATATATTGTTTAGGAATCAGGGCAATGATAGAAATATTCTAACGGTGGTATTAAACACAATTTTAGAGGTTACAAGTTTTTAAGTATATTCTATTTGAAAAATAGTTAAAACCATCATTAAATAATAAGATTTTTTAGGTGGTTCTGAAATGTTTTCATTTTTTTAATTAGGTGGAGCAAGATTTACGCATTCAGCTATACAAATTATTTTTTGTAATCATTATGAGAAATAAAGACAGAAATAACTAATTTGATACAACTAAAATAATTATTTTTATTGAAAATAATTTTTTACGACGTTTTTTCTTATTTTTTACGATGAAAATTGATGCCGTAATAGACCTATTTTCTTGTAGTGAATTAAAATTACTTTAGATGAATGATAATAGTTGGCTTAAAAGTGTTTATGATCATTAATATAGGTCGTATCATTAGTAATTAAAGTTCTAAGCAACTATTCGTAGACATCGAGGAATCACATTAATTCAAACAGTACTACGTTCTACCTTGCTGTCCATGAGGATACTAGAGTTGAGTTTGGAATTTGACCCATGCGATCCGCAAAATATCTGTGAAACATCTATTAATATATCCAAACAAAAAGAAGCCGCCAAAATCAGTGCTACGAACGCATTCGTTTGGAATACCACTAAGATCTTCAAATGTTTAGTGCCCATTTACTTCATAAATGCTGATAAAAGGTACGGATTGATGGCGTTGGCACCTGGCGGGGAGCGCCCTGCGCGATGCTTCCGTGAACATGGGATTCCTCAGGAGGCATTTGATTTTGCCCCCCGCCATTTTGCCCCGGACCCGCGCATATCCACATCTACACGTACTTTATACGTATATATATTAGAGCCCTTCGCCATGGGTCCAGACTAAAAATGGCTTGTTTTTTATATGAAATAGAAGGTGGCTTCCTAGTATGTTGAAACCAAATTAATATATATATATATATATATATAATCTGGTTAAATACAAGCAATTATACACACTAATATGCTTTTCCATTCAACGTAATTATACTACAAGAAAAATAAATGTTTACGATATTTTAATTATAATTAAAGTGATTAATTACGATAAATATATATTATTTTAGTCACAAATAATTTTTCTAATTATAATTAAAATATCACAAATACTTATTTTTTTTTATAATTTTGGTTAAATTAAATTTTATGAAATCAGTAAATCAGTCAATAAATATGTATTAGTACACAAATTAGTACATAAGTCTGCTTATATGCAGCATTGTTTATGTATGTATATATATATATATATATATATATCCTTGTGCAAGATTTGGCTTAATAATTTGAGTTCATTCCTTTATATCGTCCACTTCATCTTTAAAGATCATCATGATTTTTCACCACAAATTCAAGATCTTGATTTTCTGCTCTAGTTTTATAATATATAGCATTGTAGTACCTTCTCTCTAGCATTGATCCTTTTTTTTATAAAAAAAAAGCAGTAACACAACTAAATTCTCAAATATTATAGGAAAGAGATTAATATTTACAATCATTATATTGTCAACCGTTGATTTAAATAATTGATGCCAAACTCGTATGATACGCATTCAAGTTTGCCTCCTTTATTAATTACTTGGCGTAGTTGGATGTGGAAACTTATCCATATTAATTTACACTAAACGGAAATATATAATGTTGGATTAGGGTACAATTACAATGCCAAAATTCTGCGCAATAGTTGTATATGATTGATAATGCTTGCAGGCATAAAAAAAAAACCTAAACTGGCCGCGCTGGACCCTCCCAAAGCGCATGTATGATGTGAACGACAAGTCGTTGTTTCATCTGAGTGGCGCCTCCCAAGAACTTTCCAACTCATACGTACTCAAAAAAGCGTGAGCAAAGCTACAATGGACGACTTTCCTTTGGATTCGACGTGACATTTTGTGATGGATAGGCTCATAGGCCACTTTCCTAGAAAACTCGCCACACCAGGCCATATCTTCTATGATGATAGCGTCATTGGGAATGATAGAAACTTCTCCCTACACATGACTTTATTGTCAGAAGGCCAAGTCAATTTTAATTTTTTTTTATTTCTATTTCTGGATAAGTAAAATTAAATTCAGACTTTTTGCATCAACAAATTTATGAAACTTCTTTCTCCAAAAAAATTCTCTGTAGGATTTCAATTATCTATTTATTTTAATTTCGACAATCAGTCCGGTCTCGGAATACGATACTTTGTCCTTTTTCCCATTTTTACTCTTTTATTTCTTTTTCTTGCTTCTTATCTCATATCTAAGTCCGTTAAACTAATAAAGTATGAGTTAATTTTAAATAAAAATTAAAAATCAAATAATTATTATTAAAATAGTGTTTTTAAATATTATTATTATTTTAAAGCTTAAAAAAATTAAATTATTTATTATATAAGATATGAAAATTTTAAAAAATTATAATAATAATACAAAATGAGTTAAGAGTATTATTCTATCCAAAAGGACCTTATTCTCTTTTTGTCTCTTATATTTTCTTTCCACTTGCTTCTTAATAATGACCCTATAATGGGGTGGGCTAGTATGGGCCTACGGGCTAAGGGGATTTTACCCCTAACAAATGCCCAAAATTCCTAAGGCCAACTTGTTTAAAGAAAGGACATTGAGAATCTTTAAATTAAATTGCAAAAGAGGTAGCCTACATAAATTTGTACAAAACTAAATTTCAAGAGCGAGTCCTCGATTTTCTGTTTTGTTTGTGTTAAGTGATGAACATTTTCGATCGTGAAGCTAAGTGGAAGATGTACTAAACCACATTATGTGCGAGTGTAGAGCTTGACTTAGGAAAGAGATGTGGCCAGTCATATTAGTTGCAAGCATAGAGATCGATTTGAGAGCTAAACGAAAGACATGCTCGATCATGCTAAATTCGAGCATGGAACTCGGCTTGGGCAGGAGATATGCTCAACTACTCTAGCTGTGAGTACAGAGCTCACTTTAGTGAGATAGGTAGGATATGTACTTGACCACACTAGGTGTGAGCGCAGAGCTCGCCTTGGAGAGCTAGACGGGAGACATACTCGATCGTGCCAAGTGCATGCATGGAGCTAAGCTTGGGCGCAAGGGTCAGGCCATCAAGAGGCATTTATTGTCATAGTTGCGAAGAGTCTAGGTACCTGGCTTTGATGAACATGTGGGCAAGAGTCAATGCAATCAATGGATTCTCATCATCGTGAGTCAAGAAACTCGACTTTGTTGAACTTGTGGGTGGGGGTCAAAGCAGTCAAGGAACTATCATCACTATTGTTCGCTACGAGTTAAAAGACTCAACTTTGCCAAACCTATGGTCGAGGGTTGAAATAGTCAAGGGACTATCTTTGCAGCTGCTCCCCGGGAGTCAAGAGACTCATCTTTGAGTTTGCTTGTATAAACATTGCCTAATAGGTTGCATGAGTTTGTTTATCATTAGCAAAGAATGTATATTCTCACGTTCGTTTTTGTTTTTAATGGTGTTAACAATTGTTTCTTCTTTTATATTTTTTGCAGATTGTTTACTGCTGGGGGAGTTGTCCATCCTTGACATTTTTGAAAGAAGGATTTAACTATCTTCAAGAAAGTTGTTGCATAGGAGGACAAGGAAATTTTCTGTTCATTTGTTCTCGTGGCGTGTACTGTGTGTGGATAAAACACAATTGCATGGGAGGACATGGAACATTACATGGGACATGCAACGTGTGCCCCAGCATGTTTGCCTACAGCTTCCTTTTTGCAAACCGATTCAGGACATGTAGCATCACCCTAATGCCTAGACAATATTGACAAATAACTTATTTGTCTAACATCATGTGTTGGAGGAGTCTAGTCCAAAGTCGCTGGACTTCACCGCTTGTGTGTTCCTTCTAACTCACAATATCTTGAGCTTGAAGGGAATACTTGTAGTTTTCGACCGCGTTAATGGCCAACGAAGGTCAATTTGGATCCGAGATACAACCGGGTTAATGACTGGACCTAATAGTTATTCTTTTCGTCCGGTAAGGGGGAAGAGTTCCCAACAAGTTAGACTACTTGGTTGGAATACCTTATTTGCTCCATCTAGGAGGTTGTGCCAAAGAATAAGAAGGTTTATTTAACGCCCACTAGAGAAGAGGAGAGTCGGTTAGACCTTATTCAAGCCTAGGTTGACTTGCACCCAGAAGATGTTTACCCTGAGGCCTTGTTATAAAATGTCATTGTATAGCAATACCTGCCCCCCCCCCCCAACCACCTGACGCATACCCGCTTTGATCACTATAGCATCCTATGTGATTCGTCGTGCATCAAAGGAGCAAGAGGCCTCCGAGTCCACTTTTAGAGGGGAAACAAAAAAAACAACAAGCCGAAGTGCTTGGAGATAACAGTTTCGACTCTACTCCACCACCCCTATCAAAGCTGCCATCCATCTTTGTGATGTTTCATCAGCCAAAATTCTTCAGCTACTCCTGGCACTGCTAGGACTAGCCCATCAAAATTTGCTTCCAACACCGTGCTATTTGCCACCCGATCGAGCGATTTTGTAGTTGATGGCAAGTCCCCGAGGGTCTGGGTTGTTTCCAAGGTGCCTGAAGTGCCTTTGGTTTGAAAAGAAATGTAAGAAGGCCCAAGGTCCTTACCACAGCTTTGGAAATGTTTGAGTTGCACCTCTATGGGTCTCTCCTGGAGTGCCCCTTAATAGAGTCCAAGATCAATATTGAGACTATTTCCTCTACCGAAGGAAATATGTACATGGTTAGGAGGGAGGGGTTTCTATTCGTTTGGGAACAGGTACAAATTGGTAAGGGTAGGGACACCTTTGATGCTGGAGAAGATAAGGTCTCTATCCTTGAGTCCCTCTTCGACCATTTACTTGAGCATTAAGTTATTTTGATGGAGATGCCCCTAGTGGTGGTTTAGGAGAGCACGAGTTTCCTGTGGTGACAACAAAAATTGTTGAGGAGGATTGATGGCTTCACTCAAGGCTGGGGTCTTGAAGGTGTCAACGAGGGCCAATATGGCTATGGTTGTATCTCCTAAGGTTGAGGCATTGACCTTCACTGAGATCATCACGCCCTCAGTCATGGTCCTGGCAAAGATCTAGGCCCTGACGACGACGACAATTTTTCTATAACAGACCGTTGAGAAGGAAGCAAAGGTGATTGTCATATTCCTTATGACTGCAATGGGGGTTGACCCAGAAGCTAGCCCTAGGGAGAAAGTTGATGAGGTAGCACTGGGTCTTTTGTTTCAGTTTTTCTTTCAATGGTGTTATTAGTTGTTGTTTCTTCTTTTGTTTTTTGTAGGTTGTTTACTGCTAGGGGAGTTGTCCGTCTTTGAGCATTTTTTTAGTGATAAGGATTTAACTATCTTTAAGAAATGTTTTGCTCATTTGTTCTCGTGGCATGCACTGTGTGTGGATAAAACATAGTTGCATGGGAGGACATGGAAGATTACATGGGACATGAAATGTGTGCCTAAGGACATGCAACACTCTAGCTTTATTCTCATGGATGAGCTCGTTAGTTGAGCCATTTTCTATGCATGGGCAGAGACTCTTTGCTAGTCAATCAAATTGTGGAAGACAATTCTCTATTGATTTAGAAACTCTAAGTTGTGTAAGTCCATTGTGCGCCAACTTGCTTCTTAGTTGCCAACAAAACCTGGTGAACGATTAGGCTCTAACTGGGCATGTTATAGCTGAGGGATTGAGGTTGTACAACTCATGGCCGAGGAACTTTGGCTAGGAGCAAATGATGGCTAAGGGACCTATGTTTGTTGAGGAACTAAGTTTTCGAGTAACGTTAGGACTAGGAAAACTGTGGCCAAGGACCCCAATTTGGCTAAGTAAAGTGGTGGCTGTAAGCACAAGCTAAGTAAGGGGTTGCCCGCCATACTCGTTGCCTGCGTTCAAGGCCAAGGGACACCTCACTGGCGACAAAATATGCTGACAAGTTAGATAGTGATCACCATCAGCTTGGTGGTGGTTGTTGGTGGTCCATGAGGTCACAGTTGGTACAATCTTGTTAAGGTACCATTGTTTCGGAGGTGGCGATTGGAGCCTTGCGACAGAAGGACCCCGCAATTTTTGACCATCTTTCTTGTGGTGTAACACACTGGTGCTCTAGACGGTTACCGATGGTGGCATCGCCATGCCATAGACACCTAGTTTCTAGACCTTCAATAGCTCTTGCAACTTTTAGAGGTGAGATACGACAGGAACGCTCTAGACAGTTCCTTCTGGTGGTACCCCTTGTCGACCAGCCTCGACCAATGCTGGGCAAAGTGGTAGCAAGACGTCATGCTTACCACGAGTGTCAATGGGTGCATGGTGGTGTGCACCTGTCACGCACCGTGCATGGCTTTGTGCATGGCATGCATGGTTGGGAGGCTTTGATCGAGGTCCACCTTTTCAGGGTAGAATGTGCTAGTGGTCTTGATGATTGTCAATGGTGGTATCACTAGTATGGCTATGAGTTCCCTTAACAAGCTCTAGATGTGAACTTGTTGTTCCACCTTGTATGTTGTGCGCATCCCCATCGCCAAAGATCCCTTAGTGGAGATGAAAACCATAAGTGGGTGAGGAAAATGTTTACTCGCCCAAATTTTGTAACAGTATTGTTAATAAAAGTAAGAAACAAAGGCTCATAACACTTATCTAGAGACAAACTTATCTGCTCATTCGAAGATTCTTTCTCATGTTGGGTGATTAAAATCATCCTCTCCCACGTTCAATGTAAAAAATAATGATATCCCATAGACAACGTCAAATACTAGTACCAAAACTCGCACAACAGGCCAGAACGGAAGAACAAGTCATTCCTAACCCATAGTGACCTAGATTGTTGTGGTTTGGAGTTCCCAATAATAGTCCAAAGTAGTTGTACGGTGTACATATGTATATCCATAATTGTGAATGAAAAATAAATAGAGAAATGCAAGTAGAAAACAAGATTGGAGGGCAAATCCACAATAATATGAGTATTTTACGATATCTCATAGTCTCTTTTTCTTTCCATACAGTGGAGGTCAAAAACCTCTTCTTTGGAGAAGATATTTTAGAGCTCTTATTTTTAGATTGAAGGCGACCTTTCCGTTCTCGTTGTTTTATTGAACATGAAGAGCCCCTTTCCTCTAATTTGGTCCATTTTGCATCCTAACCTTGCTTGTCTGACTTGTTTTCCTCTTTCTTATTTTTCTCTTTTTTTTCCTGACACATGTCCTTTCCTCTTGACAACTTAAGGCAATCTATTAATACTAAACACGTGAGTATAGACTAGTAGTTACAAATTAGGTGGGTCATTCCCACTATGAAAAGGTAGAAGATTGGGGAGGATGGTGGAGAGGGGAAGGCTTCCAAGATAAAAATTAGAAGCGGCCCATTAAGTTAGAAGATGTGCACATCGATTTTGGAATTGATTAACTTTTGATGCTGTCCAAACCTCAAAGCTGGATAGGAGGTGTTTGATGTCTGAGATGATATTAATCATGGCCAAGTCAATCAGTGGGGAGTCTGTGGAGATAGCATTGATCACTTGTTAGGAGTTACTTTTAATGGAAATATTTTGTATGTTGTGAATTTGTGCTTATTTGAGGCCATTGACTACTACAATGGCTTCTTCCACTGATGGATTTGTGTTGATTGTTTGACTTACATGTGAAAAGAGCAATATACCTTCTCTAGAATAGCATATTGCAATTGATGTGCTACTTGCAGGTCAGACAGTGGCATCACATTAAATTATGACTTGGGTTGCTGGGATGTCATGACTAATGTTTGTTGAGGGGTTTTCCTTATAGTTCCAGGCACTTTGGTGTTCCAGGAATTGAGAGTTGATTGATCAGGCTAGTTAGTTGTTGAGTTTTAGTGGACCACATTGTTGCGGATGGACCATATATTGTCCATGGCTATGGCTGCATAGATCTGGAATGAGTGACTTTTTTCTTTTGGGATGGAGAGGTGGCTTTCAGGGTTGATAATGGCTTGGATCTAGGTGTGGATTGGGAGAGGTTCAAAGATTGATATGTCCAAAGGCCACTTTGAGTTTCTCCACAATATTTTGGCAAAAAAACATTTGAAGTGAAAGGTGGTGTATGGTTTCAGTCTTCAACTCACAGAGGGGACAGAGAGTGCTTTGGTCTTGGACATTAGAGAATTTGCTCACTTATGATCTGGTTGGTAAAATGCAGTGGGCAATCTTCCACAGGAGTAGCTTATGGTGGTCTTGCAGCTTAAGTTTCCAAATCCTTTTCCAAGGTATGCTTGGTAGATTTTGTCTTTGACAGACGGTGATTGCTACATAAGTTGACTTAATAGAGTATTTACCAAAATAATGATGAACCAGCTTACATTATCTTGTATGGTGTGGTAATTATATTGAGAAAGGGGGATTTTTTGAATTTTTTTAGCCAAGTCTTGAGTGAAGAGGGTATTGAGAAGAGGAGTGTTCTATCTCCTTGATTCCTCAAGGGTAAGTTCAACTACTTTTAAGTCATTCTTCACCATTCTTGTTTCAGGGTATGGAGTGGGAAGATGGTTTGGAATGGTTGGGATCCATGGATCATGCCAACTCTTGTGTTGTAGCCATTGTTGATTTGGTTGCAAATGCTTTTTTCGAGGAAGTCTCTTTGGTTCAATATTCCTTTCCATACCCAAGAATCAGTTGGCTTCTGCCTAGCTTCCCAGATGCTAATGTTGTTGAGATATTTTCAAGTAAGGAGGCTGGCGGAGTCATCAAGAAGTGTCCAAAAAAACTTCATGACCATGGATTGGTTGAATGCTTTGCAAGATTTTAGACAGAGTCCTCTTATTGATTTAGGGTTACAGATGGCCGCTCATGATTTAGGGGTCTAGCCATTTTTGCCTTGCTTAAAGCCCCACCAAAAGTTTTTCAGCTTTTTGTCGATTGTGTTTGTAACTTTCTGTGGCGTCTTGAGATTGGCCATAATGTAAGATGGCATTAAAGCTGCAATCGATCTGATAAGGGTGGTGCGGCCTGCTTATGAAAGCAGGTTTGATTTCCATCCTATGATTTTTTGTTTTATTTTTTCAATAGTCTCTTGAAATATGCTACTTTTGGATTGACCAATGTATAGAGGTAGTCCGAGATATTTTAGTTTGGCTGGAATAGGTTTGAAGTTGAGTACTTGTTGGATTTCTCTTTTCACTCTAGAGGGAGTATTGTTGTTAAAATGGATGGTAGTTTTATTTTGGTTCACCTTTTGCCCCAACCAAGTGGAGTAAGTGCGAAGACACTTTTCAAAAGATTTTGCTGTGGGTGTGCTAGCTTTTTTGAAGAGAATCAGGTCGTCAGCAAATAAGAGAAGGTTATTGAAAGTCCTCCTTATGATAGTTAACACCTGTAAAATTTCAGAGACTTTCTTCTCAGTATGTTAGTTTGGAAATGACCTCACTACCCATTATGAAGAGGAATGGTGAGAAGGGATCTCCCTATCTTAGGCCTCTGGAGGGACTGAAGAATCCTAAGGGGGTGCCATTAAGAAGTATAGAGTAAGAGACTATGGATAGGCATTCTTGTATCCATACAATCCATTTTTCACTGAAGCCTTGAATTTCAAAATGCTTAAGTATGAAGGGTCATTCCATATAGTCAAAAGTTTTCTTCATGTCAATTTTGATTGCCATGATACCTGTTTTGCCTCCTTTTTTTTTTTTAAGAAAATGGAAGACTTCTTGGGCAAGGATAGTGTTATCCTGGGACAAAAGCGGTTTGAATGGGCGAGATCAATGGGGCCAAGATGCTTTTCAACTGATTTGCTAGAAGCTTTGTAATGACTTTGTAGCTTACATTTGCTAAACTTGTAAGCCTGAAGTGATGAGTTTGCTGGCGTGATGTGATTTTGGGGACAAGAGCAATATTTATATGTTTCAGTACCTTCAGAACTTTCCATGAGTGAAGAAGTTTCGGATCATGGAAATTACATCCTTTTTTATGACTTCCCAGTGCAATTTGTAGAATAATCCTGTGAATCCATCTGGTTCTGGAGCTTTTGTGAAAGGTGTTTGCTTCAAAGTAGAATATTTTTAAGCTTCTGAGGGATTTGGCAAAGGAACCGATTCTCGTCTTCGTTGATTTTTCTGGGAAATAGAGACGATAGATTTTCGAAAAGGATTGGATTGGAGCTTGTGAATATGTGCCTAAAATGGTTTTTGAATGCTTTGGTGATTTCAGTGGTGTTGGAGGTCCAGACCCCATTTTCTAGTTTCAGAAAGTTTATTGAGTTCCTCCTTCTTTGTATGGTGGTAGAGGCATGAAAAAACCTTGTGTTGAGGTGTGTGGTGGTGAGCCAAGTTTTTCTGGACTTTTGTTTCAACAAGATTCTTCTCATCTTAATGTTTCTTTAAGGTTAGACTTGATGTGGACGCAGTTTAGATTTCTTATAAGGCTTCTTGGAGACGTTGTAAACTTTTCTATATGTGGCCAAAGTGAGTCTTATTCTAGTCTTTAAGTACTTGTTTTGTGTTTTGGAGTTCTTTGGTGAGGATGTATGCCAGTGACCCTACACATTAGATGTTCCAAGCCTTCTTAATGATGTTGAAGCACATGGGATTTCTACTCCAGAATTCTTCGTATTTGAAAGAGGATTTCTTGTGAGGTTGCTTGTTGGTGTCAAGGACTATAGGAGAGTGGTCAGAGGTGCTTCGAGGGAGGTTTGTGACATAAACATTCGGGAAAAGAGAATTCCAATTGGTGTCGATGATTGCTCTATCTAGGTTTTCCCAAATATGGTGGGTCTTGTACCTATTATTTAACCATGTATGAGTAACTCTATGGGCTCTGAGATCAATGAAACCTATGTTTTTGAGGAAGAGTTTGAGATCCACTGATTTGGAAGAGTTGGTATAAGGTTTCCCTCCCACCTTTTCGTTTTGGCCGATAATAGAATTGAAATCACCTATTGCGAGGACTGGGCCAAGGAAGGAGTTGGTGATGCAGGTGGGATCTTCCCATAAAGAGTGCTTTTTAGAGTAGTTTGCCGGACAGTATATTAAGTTGAGCATCCATGGTGTGTCTTGAGGCTCCAAGTAGATTAAAGCAGTTATAATATTATAGTTTACATACACAATGTCTACATCAAGGTCAGTAGTCCACAAAAACAAAAGTCCCCCCCCCCCCCCCATTTCATACTAGGAGGGGCAAATACAAAATGGTCAAAGCCAAGTCTATTGACAAAACTAGCTACATTAGCTTTGCTAACTAAGGTTTTAGGCAAAAAAAGAGCATAAGATTTATAGTACCTAGATAGGGCTCGGATGGAACAAGTTGCATAGGGTTGAGCCAGGCCCCTGCAATTCGAAGAGATTATTTTCATTTCTCCCCTGGTGGCAGTATGGACCCTACCACTGTGGTTGTTGAATTTAAGGGAAAGAGCGACATTTTTTTGGATGGCGAGGGAGCTTGACTTTCGGTATATGGCATATCGAGATAGGGCTTTCCTTTTCCTTTGGAGTTGGGTTTGGCGTAGCACTTCTTTTGGTTCCTGAGTTGGACCCATATCTGCTGCTACCAGGTCTGCATAGGAGAGGCACTCGGGAGGATGCTCTAACTCCATTGTCATGGAGGGAGCTTGCGAGCATTTCTTCTTTTCGCAGGATGGCTCTTCTATCAAAGACATCTTTCTCTTCCCTATGGTTGCATCTTCTAAATTTGGGGGAGTTGAATTGATTTTGGGGGCAGGGGTGGGGGGGAGGAGGGGGGATGGGGGTAGACTTGGGTCTGGGCTTTGAAGAGAAGGATTGGGTTCAAGTAATTGGGTTGGGTATTCACATTGGATTCAAGGTTTGGGCTATTTGAGTTGAGGGAGAGACAAGTGGTGCCTGATGATTTATTGAGGAAGAAGGAGATATTGGATTGGTTTGATTGAAATGAGATTGGGCCTTGATTCTCCTTGAATTGAATTGTGATTTGTTTGAAAATGGAGTTGCCTGAAGACTAGGCCCATGGGTTTGAGATTGCTTTCCAGGATGATTCCGCTAGGGCTCTGTTGGTTTTTTCCAAAGGTGGTTTTTGGAAGCTTACATCGGAAGATGGCATGTGTAGATTAAATGAGTCTGCAATGTGATGTTTAGGGGCTCTTTCTGTCTGAAATCAAGGTAACAAATATTGTTATAGGCGGCCGAGCTTAATGCTATTAATAACTCTCGATGGTGTGTTTTTGGATTGACATTTGGCTACTAACATGAGCTTACTTCAATGTTCCCTCCGAAGGCTGGGCTGCCATGGTACCAACCAACAAAAGAACTACTACTGCTACAGATTTTCCAAGGGTCTTGGACTGCGTTGGTGGACTCATCTTTTTCCTCGAGTTGCTCTATGACCACTCTACCGTTGCCTTTGGAATTTGGGATGATGGGAATTGCTAGCTGTTGTGCATGAGGGGTGGTTCTGTTTTCAGAGATCTCTATGGGAGGGAAGGAGGGTGGATTTTGGACCATGAGTTACATTAGGCTCTCGGATTGGTAGTTGGTGCTTCTCGTCATCTTTTTGGGACCTACTAGTGTCTTGTACTTCCAATCTGAGACTTTTACTATAAATGGGTGGGTCGAGGTTGCTAATTTTGGTGGTACAGTACTGAGCAACATGATCAAGACAACCACAAGAATACCAATATTCCGAGAGTCTTTCATATTTAAAGGAAGCACTTACCGGGGTAATACCCACTCTAGGAACAGTTATTCCTTCCATCAAAGGTTTCGAGACATCAATGTTAACTCTTAGCCTAACAAAATCCTTAGTAGCCATGGAAAGGATGGTGGATTAATCAATGTCAATGATGAATCCTAAAGCCTTATCGATATAAATAGCCACTTGTTGGGTCATGAGCGCCCATGTTAAGCCGTGTATCTAGATCCAAAATCTTGAGGTTTTCAGATCAACTTCATCTATGTTTTGACCTGGTAACCATTTTCTTAAGCAATAAATGATATCCTCGAAATTTCCAAAGCCTTTGGATGAAAAAGCTTTCTTGTTCTTACGGGGTAGTGAAGATGAAGAGGAATTTGTTGTCCCCCAAGTCTTGCACCTCTAGTTCCAGTGCAAAGCTCCACACAGCTTTGAAAACATTGTGGAAGGTTGATTTGTTGAGGGTTTTTTTGGATATGAGCTTACCCACCAGTGAGTGATCCGAGATAAGCTGGACGTTGCTTGTATCGGGTTTAAGTACTATTTCTTCCCAAGAGAGAGCTTGCATTTGTGAAATGAGAAGTTCAAGATCCTTCCTTTCTAGCAATTTGTAGTCATCCATGTTGCTAAGAGGTCGATTTGGGCAGATCAGGAGAGATTTGTGTTGATTGATGTTGGTTTGGGAGGAGAGGGGAGTTAGGGTTTGGGGAGGAGGGGGCTGGGGGGGAACTCATCGCAAGGGCAAGAGAGGATATTTCCTTTTCTCTAGTTACTTGTGCATTTCTTTGCTTGGTGGTATGTCTTTTCCTCTTGTCCAGTCCCTCATGCATACATTGCCTTCCATTTTTTTCTCCTCTCTTCCTTTATCTCTCCTCTCATCTGATATTTACTTTTCTGTGTTGCCTATTTTCATCACACTTGTCTCTAAAATGTGCCCCTTAAATGGGCTGGTAAGGCCTATGGGCTACGGCCTAGGGGGATTTTACTCCCTACTAAGAAGAATTAAAGATTTCAAAAACGAATATAAATTTAAAACATTAAAAAAACCAAAGATATTGGTGTCAAATTATAATATTAAACCAATCATAATTTTGAGCTTAGACATAAAAGAAAAAGAGTTGATAAATTATTAAAAATAATGAGATTTAAAAAAAAATGATAGGACATATTAAAGCTACAAACTTTTTTTTAATTATATAAGTCCTTTTTAGATTTTAAAATTACACGAATGCCATCTAGATGTGGACTTACAAAAATGCCAACCAAACACAATAAAATTAAAAAATTGACATTAAAAGAATCTAGGACGATATGTAATTTGGAATTGCCAAGAACGAGCCAAAATTCAGAACGAAACAAAATGAGAATGTACAGTGTACTAAATACTATATCGGAATGGGAATTTCGACTATTTCTTCAAATGGAATTCAAAACCACTCTTCATACACTAGATCCTTTAATTTTAAAAAGAAAACAAACTCCTAATTTGCTACCTATTTCAATCTTCGAGTAGCTCTCTAAAGAGGGGAATCACCATGTGGTATTTATACAATTTAAAAATATTGGGCAATAGTGTTCGATATTATATATAAACAAATAAAAAATATATATGTAAATCGGATTTTTAAGACAATATTGTTCGATATTATATGTAAACAAATTAAAAATATATATGTAAATTGATTTTTAAGACAATAGTTTAAATACCTAAAAATATTTTTTTTAAATGGAAAAGTATAAAAATAAATAGAAAATAGTAATGAGAAATAACATAAAATAGCCAAAACATTGTTAGAACAAGAGAAAATAGAAATTAATAGGGATTCTTAACAACAATTAAACATTTTAGAGAGAAAAACTAAAAAAGGGACAATCCCACTACCCTTAGGTTCAGTGCCTCTTATTAGTGGGTGCCTGGGAAAGACCTCAATTGAGGAATGCACTTGGGTCAGGATCCCTTTCAAACCATGGAGAGCCACTATCCCAAAACCCAAACGTCACTTGGGTTTTAGGAGTGGCACAATCAATGTTTAAAATTACATTCTAAAGATCATTTTGAATTAAGTACTTGAATAAAATATTTTGATATCAATACGTTTTGATGTACTATTTTGGGATTAACTATATATATATATATGTGTGTGTGTGTGTGTGTATATAAATTAATAATTATTAGAACAAACACATGTATATATAAGTGTGAATCATGTATGTGTGTATATATATGGACTAATTGATGATTTATTAAATGAATATACATTGAAAACACTTAAAAAAAAGTAAGAGATATTAGTATCAAAAAATAATATTAAAAAAATCACAAACTTCAGTTAAGATACAAAGAAAAAAGGAAAAAGAAATAAAAGATTAGACAAAATATTAAAATGAATGATACTTAAAAAAGAGAGAATGAAGAGACATATGTACAGTTAAATAAAAAAATTGTATAAATACCTTATAGATTGTAGAAATAATTAAATAACATCTATAGTAAAAATTACAAGAATGCCCTCCAAACTCAAAAAAATGACAAAATTATTATTAAAATAGTTCGCAATAAAATAGTACCTGGAATGGCTATTCCAACCTAAGAGCATTAGCATTGGCCTAATCAAAATTAAGTCTAAATTGAAGTTCAATTTTGCTCTTTTAACTATAATCCTTATGGTTTAGCTAAGGGATACACATTAGTCTAGCTAAATCAAAATCCAAATAATAATATATGTTATATATATTAATATCACATTTTTTTTATCTTGCAACTATACTTAAAATATTAAGTATTAATTAATATAAACAATATTTTATAGTTTTAATTTTGTAAATACACCTAATATATTAAATATTAATTTTAGTAAGAAATAATTATTTTTTTAACTATTTCTTCTATCAACCTAATTATTCAAGAGGATTTATACACAACCTCCCAACCTCTACACATTATCACTTTTTATTTTTTCTTTAATTTTTTAATTTTTTAATATTTTTATTTTGAATTTGTTCTTTTTAAACTAATTTAATTTTTTATTCATTATTTATATATTAAATATTTGATTAGTAATAAAATAAAATAAAGTGTAGTGTGTGGAGGTTGTGTGAATAGTAAGAGGTTGAATAAATTTTTTCATTATTCAAAATATACTTTAGCATGGACATTTTTTTAAACTATGTCTTCTCTCAACCTATCATTAATCCAACACAAATATGATTAAAAAATTTTGCAGTCTAGAAAATAACAGTCCATAAATATATTCAACTATAACATCAAACCACATTTCATCACTTTGTAGTCCAGAAAATTCACTTTGCAGTCCAGAAACTTTGTACATCTCATCACTTTGCACAACATACAACCACTTCAAACCACATTTCTTCCATATATAATATAACAACAAATATTTTGGCATCAATATCCAGTCCCAAAAACTACAAAACAATTCATAAAACTACAAAACAGTCCCAAAAACTACAAAACATCAATAATATAACTTCAATATCCAATCCCAAAAAGCAATACAGTCCATAAAACTATTTAGTTGCTACCTAACAACTTGTTTGTACAGCCATATGTGGCTGGGCAGCAACTAAAATTCCAAAATAAATTTGAACTAACAAGATTACTACTTAAATGTTAAATTCAACACCTCCATAAAGGGTTGAAGGAGATGGAGATGTAGATCTACCTCTGTAATGGATTTTGATTCTTAAAAAATGCCCAGTTGAATATTATGAAAATATTCAACTTACATGGCATTCATGGCACTTAGATCTACCCTCATCATGTCTGCCTCGAACTGGCTCTTCTTAAGTTCAAAGGCTGCCTTCTTAAATTCAAAGGCTACATTTTTCTCTTGTAAAACTTTTCCTCTACTGCATATATCATCGGCTCTTCCATGACGGTCGCTCTATCCGTAATCATCTTTTCTAATGATTTCTTGATCTCACTATTGTGGCCTTCCAGTGACCTTAGCTTCTTCTCAGCTTTCTTGCCTAGAGGTCTCTCAGCTATAAGCACTTGGTCATCCTCGGCTATATCAATAGGATCTTCACTAGCTTGGGTTTCTTGTAGCTTTTTCTTCTTACCAAGTGTGTTTATGTAGTGCTGCCATTTTGGTTGGAGTCTCAGAATACACCAACAATGCTCCAATGTAAAATTATGTCCTAGCACCTCTTTGTACAAAACCTTTGCCTTCTCAATCTACAACGGTATAATAAATATATATTAGTTCATAAATAAGTCTTACATAATTGCGGAACAACTTTGAAACTTGATACATACCTTGTCTTGCTCCATGGCACCACTTGGGCACAATGACATTACTTTTCCTACTTGGGCACAAAATATATTTGTCCACTTTTGAATCATGGACCACCGATTCATCAAAGAACCCTCAGTACAGTTGGCAATATTTGGTTTTTTATGCTCATGGTAAAAAGCAATAATTCTTTGCCACATTATAGTGGACTTTTGATCAGCACCCCTGATCGCATCTTGACTAATGTTGAGCCAAGCTAAGATGAGAAAAGTATCCTCCTCTACCGTGAAATATGCGCCTCTTTGGGTTACTTTTTTTGAACGAGGCCTCTTTTCACTGCTAGTATAGGTTTCTTGGACCACAACATTAGGCATTTGCGTTAGGGTGCTAGTACAACTCTCTTCTCCACTTCGTAATAGAGTGGTGAAGGGAATGTGATTATCAAACTCTGTGTCCATCCTTGAAAAGTAGTAAGATTTCCAAGGAATTAGAAAACAGTTTCAGCCATGCACAACTTGAGTGAAAACAGTTTCAGCCTTGGATACAATTTCAGCCTTGGTTTGTTATGGAAAAGTTCAAGTAAAATTGATGCAATTGGACTCAACAAATTCAATAACAAACTCTAAAGTATTAGTCACTATTCCAAGTATTATAAAGAGCAATACTTTCTCTCAAACTGTTAAAAGTTCCAAGCAAAAATAGGTCCAAGTATGGAAATCAAGAAAGCTTGAAGGCACAGCTTGTAAAAATGGTTCTAAAGAGTGTTAGGCAAGAGAGTATGCAAAAATAGTTCCACACGAAAACTATTAGGCATAGCTTGAACTTCTAAAGAGTTCATTCCTAAGCTGTAAATCAAGAAATGACTTATTTTATGAAATAGAGGTTATGGAAACTCAAGACATAACCTTAAAAAATATTTAAATGGAAATTTAAATCTGGTCTAAAACAAGCATGGTCTAAAGTAAACTCAACATTTACTTCGAAACACAAATTAATTTTTTTTCAGATTCATTCTTTCGAATGAATCTGAAACAAGTTGGTAGACATATTGGAGGAACAAAAATCAAGTTGAAAAAAAAATGGGCACAAGAAAAAATGGCTTACAATGTTTGGCCCTCTAATCTCTTCTCCCAAAGGGTAAGATTCTGTCAAATCTTTATTTTCTTTCCCTACATAAATCAACAATCAAGTTAAAAACAAAAATAACAACAAAAGAAAATGTTAAGGGAACGAAGGCGAGGAACAAACCCTAGAGGTGCAGATTTTGATGTCGAGGGAACAAAAATGAGAAACAAATTCCAAAGATGCAAAACCCTTGATGTCGAGGGAACGGAGATGATCAAAGATGAAGACGAAGACGAAGATGAAGATGAAGACGGGAACGAAGACGACCAAGAAACCCCTGAGAGAAACAGAGAAAGAAGAAGAAGCAAAAGCCCTTGTCGAGGGAAGTCCTTCGCACGACGAGGGAATGGAGACGAGGAGAATGAATGAAGAAGGAAACGAATCCGTTGGTGCGAGACCCTTGTCGAGGGAACGAAGATGATGCAAAACTGAGAAACAGAGAATGAAGAAGGAGAAGCGGAAATGTTGAGGGAAGAAGAGCTTTGCGCGTCTTTCCTAGATTTAATAAAAAAACCTAAGAAACTTAATGTGCAAATATTAAAAATTGATGTAGCTATTAACGTTGTATTTCGTACATGTGGACATGGTTCTAGCAACTAGGATGCTATTTTCACCTATAAACATAAGGACAAAGGTGGGCTCAGCGTGGTCCAAGAAGTAGCCCAACGTGGTCCAAGAAGCTTTGATGCTTAAGACAATTTCTCACATATAGAGTAATGCCTAGAAGATTCCCGAGTTCACAAAGAGTTCTTCGTACCTTGAATACGGTTTTTATATGAAATTTCTCAGGGAGATTCCGTACCCAGTATTAGGGGGTTCACGTCACCCCTCAACAGTAACCCTAGTCCCGACCTTCAATGCGGCGTGGAATCGGAGCTGGCGTCATTAATGTCGTGTAGTTCCCAAAAGGGCATCTCAAGCCCATCGTTAGAGAATGAGGGACTGGCCATCCTCCGCGTTCATTTGTCAGCATAGATCCTTTAATGCTAGGTGACTCAGGGGATGTCATGGTTGTGCATTTTGTCTATCCACTTCACATTCTGGTTGTCTGCACAACGAGTCTTTCTTTCGCTAGCACACTTTCATGGGTCAAGCTCCTTTAGCAATCCCAGGGTCATAGGAATATGAGATCTGAAATGGGACGAGCCTCTACGCCCCCACCAAATCCTACCAAACAGGTTTAGTAAGAATTTCTTTGTTCTTGAGGTGTTCTGATGGCATGTCTATGATAGGTCATCATGCACTTCAATGCGCCTATCTGGCTCCTTGTTTGAGTAATAGGCGGCGTTTTCTCTCCCAAATTTCAACTGCATATCTCTGACAAGTTGTAGTGCACTTGATTGCACCCATCTAGCTCCCTCTCTATGGGCGACATCTAACCGTTTCTCTGCCATGTCGCTTCATGTAGTGCACATCTCGGGATCCATGCACTTCCACTCTCGTCTTTGCAGCGTGTGCACTTTCACCATCTAGGGAAGCTCAAAATCCGTAAATCTCTTTTTTAAACCAAAGTCTCTTTCCATTCTTAGTCCATTTGCCGTCAGTTTCTTCTTGAGCCCTTGAATCTTGTTTCCTTGCTTTCCGGCTTTGTTGCTCTCTTTTCCTCTTCTTCTTGTCTTTTATTCTGTCTCTACCCTTCGTTTCCATGGAGCGCATGTTGATAAGTATAATTTTTACATGATTTTTATTACCTTTTTACTTATTAAAATTATAAGTTTTCTTTTGTTTTTCATCATTTCATTTTATTTTTATTTACGTTTCTTTATTTATTTGTGTTTAAAAGAATGAGAATGATTGTTAAGAAAAAAAGCGTAAACTTCAAGATATAGAGTTATTAGTTAGAGATATTTTTAATATTATTTGACAGAAAATATTGAATAGTGAAAGAATTTTTATCATCAACATGGGAGTATTGGAATTTAATAATTATGAAGAATAAATTGTGTAGAATCTATTAAGGGAAATCAAATGCTTCAAATACATTATTATTATATTTTACAATCTTAAATTTTATACTCTTTTATTCATTGATTTAATTTTGTTAAGTATTTTAATTAAATTTAGATAGTAAATCGTTCCATTCGATTTTTGGTCTTTTAAATAGTAATTAATTTAGTAGATTTCAGTACTCAATAATATAATTAATCTTTGTGGGTTTGACATTCGTTTTCTTTAAAACACTTTACTACTTGTTATGATTTTGTACACTTATAGATATTTTTTAATAAATAAGTTTTTGGCGCCGTTGCCAATAATTAATTATTTTTTAGTGATATTGATACTAGCTAGATTTTTACTATTTTGAATTTTTTTTAAAATGGATTAAGTACATCTCAATTTGGTTTTTCTTTTCTGGAATTAAAAGTGCATGTCCTGATCTAAACCGTTAGAACATATTATTTGATCTCAAGATTGAAAGAACCTTAATAAAGAGCATAAGAAAGATGCCAACATATTTTTATCTAATATGGCCGATCAGGAGCACAAGGTGTTAAGAGACTATAGTATGCCCTTGGTCCATGGGGCTACATCAAGCATGAGGAGATCGGCCATACAAGTCAATAATTTTGAGATCAAACCAACCATCATTCAAATAATACAACAGACTGTCTAGTCCATTAGGTTGCCACAAGAGGATCCTAATGTCCATATCAAAAATTTTCTAGAAATTTGTAATACTTTTAAATACAATAAAGTGACAGATAATGTAATCCAGTTAAGGCTTTTCCCTTTCTTATTAAGGGAAAGCAAAAACTTGGTTAAACTCTTTGCCACCTGGCGTCATTACCACCTCGGAAGAGTTGGCACATAAATTCTTAGCAAAATATTTTCCTCCCGCAAAGACAGCAAAGTTGAGGGATGACATTACCACATTCATCCAATTTGAGGGTGAATCATTATATGAAGCATATGAGAGATACAAAGAATTATTGCGAGTGTGACCTCATCATGAACTTCCTGCATGACTTCAAGTGCAGAATCTTTAATGAAAAAAGGTCTATGGTTGATGTAGCAACTAGAGAATCTTTAATGAGTGAAACTCATGAAGCTACTTATAAACTTCAGAAAGAATTAGCATTCAACAACTATTAATGGCCTTTGGAGAGAGTAAGCCAAGAAATGCAGCTAGAGTCTTTGAACTTGATTCGATTACCACATTGGTGGCACAAATTGCAAGTTTATCTCAACAACTTGGTAAGATGAATGTTAATGCTACTTAAATTAATATTGTTTGTGATCATTGAGTAGGAAATCTTCCAAGTGTAGAATTCCAAGTAAAGAATCTTTTTTTCCCAACCAAGTTATGGACAAGCGAATTACGTGTCAAATTTCCAACTCCAAAATAATTCATACTCAAACACGTACAATCCCAGATGGAGGAATCACCCTAACTATTCATGTAGCAATAATCAAGAACCAGCTAGACCACCTCAACAGTTTCCACAATAAGAGAAGAAGCCGACACTTGAGGACATGATCATGTAGTACATGCAAAAGACGGATATGGAAATCCAAAATAACTCGACTTCAATCTGCAATCTTGAGGCACAAATCGGTCAACTCTCAAACATGCTTACAAAGAGGAGTACAGGGACTTTGTCGAGCAACACTATGACCAATTTGAAAGAACATATCAAGACAATATTATTGAGAAGCGGGCGGACATATGAGGAGCCTAAAGTAGAAAATGCTGAGCAAGATGAAGTTGAATATAAGGAGGAGTCCAAGATGAAGGAAGTTGAGTCCAACATGAAAGAATTGGAGCAAGTTGGGGAGATAGCCGACTAGAAAGCTGAGAAGACTAAGGGGAATCAAAGAGTTTCAAAATCCAAAAAATCCATGAAAGTTAACTCTAAAACTTATTCTCCTTCAATTTATGCTCCACCAATTCCTGTTTTGCAAAGATTAAAAAAAAAGATAGATGATCAGTTCTCTAAATTTTTTAGCATATTTAAGCAATTGCTTAGTAATATTCATTTCATTGAAGCTTTAGAGCAAATACCTAATTATGTGAAAATTTTGAAGGATATTATATCAAAGAATGGGAAGCTAGAGGAGCATGAGATGGTAATGCTGTCATGGGAGAAGAGTGCAATTTTACAAAAGAAGTTGCCACCTAAGTTGAAAGATTCGGGAAGTTTCATTATCTCGTGTACTATAAGAAAATCTTATATTGATAGAGTTTTATGTTATTTAGGGGCAAGTGTTAATCTAATGCCTTTCTCTATTTTCAGGAACTTGGATCTTGGAGAAGTAAAACCGACCACCATCTCTATATAATTAGCGGAATTAAATACCTGATCACAGTCATCGAGGATGTACTGGTGAAAGTTGATAAATTCATCTTTCCAACTAACTTCATTGTGCTTGTTATGAAGGAAGACGATGAGATTCCTTTGATACCAGATCAACCTTTTCTTGTGACGGGGAGAACTTTAATTGATGTCTAACAAAGAAAACTTGTTATGAGGGTTGGCGGGGAGCATGTCACTTTTAATGTATTTCAACTTAAGAAATTCTCTTCTAAGGTGCATTCTTGTTTTCAAATAAGTAATCGAGACGCGGTTATGGCCGACGAGACTTATGGAGCAGAATTTTCAAAGCTACCACCTGAGAAATTGGAAGAGCTAAATTCATCTCGGCCTACATCTCCAAAAGAGGAACACCTGAGGACATTGAACTTTGATTTATAAGCAGCAATTGAGAAAAGAATATTGCGAATCAACAAGATGGATGAGTCTTGCTACGATGCTTAAGAGATTGCTTGGATTTACAAAAATAAAGCTAAAAGATGGCATGATAAGCATATTCTAAAAATGGAATTCAAAGTCGGACAAAAAAGTTTTATTATTTAACTCAGAAAAGTGTTTCATTGATCTCACCAGTGATAAAGGATAAGATGATAACATCTCGGTAGAAATGTTAAATAAAGCACTTTTGAAAAGCAACTCAAGTTTTTTTTAATGTTTATGTTTTATTTTTTTCTTTATCTTATTGTTTTGCTTTCATTATCTTATCATTTTGCTTTAAGGAAAAATATTCAATTGGAATTTAAGGAAGCATCTTTTATCCTCTCTTATTCATTTCTTTAGTTTTTCTTCTTTTTCTTCTTTTTCTTCTTTTTCCCATTAAGGACAATGTGATATTTAAGTTTGGGGGAAAGTAATTTATTTTATTTAAAAAAACAAAATTGTTATTTTTCATTAAGTTTGATTTCCAAAAAAAAAAAAGATGCTCATCCAATGTGCGGCCCAAAAGTGAAAATTCAGAGAAGAGTGCAGGACAAGTAGACCAAAAGAAAAAACAAATAGGAGAGAGCCGAGAGGCAACAGTTCAAGATTGTGGAGTTTTTCTTTGCAATTTTTTTTAGGAGGATCTAGAGAAAAGAGGCGAGAGCTGCATATTTTATCAACCTTCTCCAACAAAGAACACTAGTTTTATTTGTTTTCTTTTCAAACTTATTATGAATAAATTTTATTTTTAAGAGTTTTGATATAGTCTAGCATTGAATACGCAATTTATATTTCAAGTTATTTTATTTTTAATATTTTCATGATTAAGTATTTAATTCTTATTATTATTGCTCTTAATTTTTTAGCTAATTATTATTTGATTTATTGAATCACAATGAGATCGGGTGGTGATTTGTGATTTTAACTCTAGGATTAAATACCATTAATTGCATGAAAATAGAGATACTTTACCGTAACTAATGTGATTTTTCAAAAAAATTTAAAAAACTTAACGAATCTCCAATTAATTAAATTCGCATAGAGATATAAAGTTATTAGTTGGAGATGTTTTTAATATTGTTTGAGAGAAAGTATTAAATAATTAAGAGATTTTGATCATGAACATGGGAATATTAGAATTTAATAATTAAGAATAATAAATTGTGTGGAATATGCTAGGTGAATCAAATGCTCTTGAACCATTCTTATTATATTTTACATCTTAATTTTTTATGCTCTTTTATTTATACATTTAATTTTGTTAAGTATTTTAATTAAATTTAGATAGTAAATCATTCCATTTGATTTTTGGTCTTCCAAATAGTAATTAATTTAGTGAATTTCAGTACTCAATAATATAATTAATCTCTATGGGTTTGACATCCGTTTTCTATAAAACACTTTATTATTTGTTATGATTTTGTGTGCTGGCAGATATTTTCATGCGAACAATGGGACTCTTAGAGACAATCTATCTTTCGTATGCTGACGACTACCAGTTCTCATACAACTCTATGATTAGAAGCCATACTAGAAGACATGAAAATACATTTTGTGGAGATGAAACCATTGGTGAAGATGCTAACCACACAAGTAGAGATGCTTTAGAGGGAAAATGAAGCTCTACAGATAGATTTTGACAAGCTACCTAAAGACACTGAGCCTAGTGATAATAGACAGGGTGAGTCACGAGGAGTGTGAGGGATGGATACAAATGACGAGGATAAGAGGAAGTGCAACACGAGTTACAAAACCACAATGGAAAACACGAGGAGATGGCTAAGAAGGTGGGAGCCTCATCTCCAACAGACTAGATGCTTACTATTACGAACCTACCTTACAATGCATACGTAATGGTCAAGCCACTGCCAGCAAAGTTTGAAGTTTCCTTGATAGACTTGTATGACAGATCCAATGATCCCCTAAAGTGGACACTTTCAAGTCCAATATGACTTTGGATGGATTTTCTAGCAAGATCACTAGTAAGGCCTTGCCTTTGACCTTGAAGGGTGCGGCAAGGGCATGGTTTACATTGTTGGGACTGAACTCAGCCTACAACTTCAAGGACCTTGCTTTCCTCTTCATCATGCTAACCAAAGCATCATCCCAATCCAAGCTGTGGACAAGGCTAAAGGGGACACTGTGGCAAAGGAAAAGATGAAATTTGCTCTTGAAGGGACATAGGGGCCGAAACAGCTAGCACTTTGGGAAGCTGACCACCACGGTAGTGATTGTCATTATTGTACCATCCACTGGTTTATCAACCATAGCTCTGCTCAATGCAAATCCCTTAATGGTGAGAGGGGAAGAATGGCATACTAACCCCCACAGCGCCATACTGACTGAAGGGAAGAGTGAGTGCGAAGCCGAAGAATACTTGACTATCCAAGGAGGAGCGAGAGCCAAAGGAGGTAGGCGCAACTAAAGCATGAAAATATCCATCCATGAATGCCGCCTAGTGAAGGCTTGGACGAGATTTGAATCATTGTCAAGGGCTTCATAAGCCGCAGCCCAACCTCATCCAACAGGAAAGTGCATGCTAAAAGGGCCCAATTCAAGGAAATATATTTGGTTGAATACTACCCAACTAAGTAAAGGAGAAGTGAGGTGATGCCAATAATATCTTTTGGGGAAGCTGATGAGGAATGAGTCCTCTACGCCCACGATGACGCCGTGGTAGTTACTTGCTAGTGGCTAACTTCACCAATGTAAGTATCTTCATCGACATTCTTTTTTGGGATGCCTTTACCTAGATGGGGATCAACTCTACTCGCTTGTGACCTGTATCTATGTCATTGAAGGGTTTACATGGGATATGGTTCAGCCAATAAGAAACATCACTCTCATAGCTCTAGCTGGGAAGGCCCCTCACACCACCTCTACGATGACTAACTTTATGTTGGTGAAGGCCCCCTCGTCATACAGTGCCATACTCTAATGGCTCACTCATAACAACTTGAAGGCAGTAACGTCAACTTATAACTTATAGATATAGTTTCTCACCAATACAAGGGTGGGCTAGATCCGCGATGAGCAAGTCTTGACATGAGAATGTTATGTGCAAGAACTAAAGCTAGTGACCGCATCTCATTGTCTCACCCCAAGCTCATCACAGTGGAGGAAGAAATCGCCTCTCAAACGAGTACAAATGAATGAACCACTCGAGCTTACTCTTTTAGACCCAAGTGCTTTGAGGCCATGGTCAGGATTGGCACAAGACGGTGCCTGACATGTGGTGGGCTATGAAGCAATTCCTATCGGAACACTAAGATGCGTTTGTCTGGGACCATGAGGACAAGCCCGGGATAAATCTTGATATCATTTAGCACCCCCTGTGCTTGGATCTAGAATCCAAGAAGATTAGGTAGAGAAGGTGAAGTTTTAGTGCCGAGAAGTGCACCACCATCGTGGAAGAAGTCGACTGCCTCCTAGTAGTAGGACTCATATGCGAAGCACTCTACCCAAACTAGCTAATCAATGTGGTGCTAGTAAAGAGAGCCAACAATAAGTGAAGAATGTGTGTTGATTTGACAAATTTGAATTAGGCTCGTCCCAAAGGACAATTTCCCTCTCCCATGAATCAACATGTTAATAGACTGCACCACAAGCCATCGCATGCGTAGGTATATAGGTGCTTACTTAGGGTACAACAAGATCCGCATGACGAGAAAGCATCATTGTTACATAGGGGTTTGTACACTTACACGCCAAGCCTTTCGACCTGAAAAACACAAGAGCCATTTGCTAGCGATTAGTCGAACGCATGTTTAAGGAACAAATGGGATGAAACATAGAGGTTTATGTAGACAATTTACTAGTGAAGAGCAAAACCCCTGAATTATATTTAGCCGATCTACAAGATCCTTCATAGTACTAAGGCGCTACCAGATGAAGCTTAACCAGTAAAGTGTGCATTTGGCATGGAGCACGAGTAGTTCTTGGGTTTCAAAATGGGGAATAGAGGCCAGCTCAGAGAAGGTGGAGGCCATACTCAATACAGCCCCCTTGTGAAGCATCAATGACACAGAAAGACTCAATACTATACCAGACATGCTTTTCAAGGAGCACAAGCAAGTTAACCCCGCATGGACAAGCTTTACTTTGCCCATATAATGACCGATTGACGAGTTATACCGTACTTCCATGTACACCCAATCTAGATCCTAACTAAAGACCACTTGACGAAGTTTCTTCAATGACCAGGCATGTCAGGACGATTGATGAACTGGCTGGTAGAGATGTGTGAGTTTGACATCGAGTACATCTTAATAAATGATGTTAAAGGACAAGTATTGGTAGATTTCACAATAAAGTTCATTGGCTTCCCATAAGAGATCTGAGATGCACCTCTCGTGAAGCCCTACTAGGTTTTCATTGATGACTCATGATTGTGCCCAAAGAATAGCACGGTAGTTGCATTACAACTTTGGGGCATCGATTCCACAAGGAAATAAATTAAAAAATGAAAGAAATAGCAAAAAAACTAAAGAAAATATTAAATGATTGATGAGAAAATAAAAATTGATTTTGAATGAAACTTAAAATTAAGCTAAATGATTAAAGGAAAAGTTTACTCAAATTGACAAATAGTAAAATTGTAGGAATCCTTTGCACAAATCTGATCTTTTAATTATTCTTAATTCATTGATAACTCAAATAAAAATTCAATTCCAAAATTCCCAATTAGAAGATATAGTACTAATAACCAAAATTAAATAAAATGTAACTCTTTGAAAAATTATTCATTGTGTTTAAATTACGTAAATTGTTATCACTATTAAGAAAACCCAACGACGATAATATACTCAAGGAGAGATATTGCAGCAGAGAATTAAATCAATATAGAAAATCAACTAATTCAAACATAATCAAAGAACTAACCCATTCAATAGAAAAAATATGACTGAATCTATAAACGGAATAAATTTTGTGATTATTTAGGGAAGAAAACATCAAAAATAAATTGAGAATGATAAAACAAAAGAGTTTTAATAATTGACATAAAAAATGAATTGAGAATGATAAATCAAGTAAATGAATTAAAAATAAATTAAAAATATCATCTAGTGTACAAGTTCATCCCTAAATCTACTTGAGAATTTAGTTACCCATAAACATGATGGACAATATAAAATTCTCCAAGAAAATAATGAAGTAGCTGGCCATTACAAATTTCGTCTCTGTGTTCGTTCGTGCCTGTCCTTTCTCATTGAAGAATGGCGGTTCCTTTTAATTCCTTTCAAAATATTTGACGAGCGGCCTCTTCGTTTTAAGTTCTAGTCAATTGCCGTCTCATATGACCGTGACCCCTCAGAACTCTATGGGCTCGAATAAAGATATGTGGCTTGTGCTGAGGCTTGAAAATCAAGTGGAGTCTTTAGAAAGCTAAAGTGCGGCCCATTTAAATGAAATATAAGTGACGCATATGAAAACTTCTTGTGTACGAGCCATGCTTCAAAAAATTAAAGTAATGCGTGATGTTGCAAGCGAGGCCCAAAGTTGAGTGCTCCATGCATCTCTTTTAGGAATTGAAGTGCAAAATTCATGTGGGCCCAAGTGAATTAGCCCAAAGAACTTTATCATGCGGCTGTTAAGTGGGTCGAAGACCCAATTCAAGTGTAGCTTTGTGTCCAATGAAAGCCAAATTGCAAGATGTCTCTCATCTATCAATAATGCACTATTTGACTTTTAAAATATTATAAAATTATGCTTAAACATATCTCAATGTAAATAAAAATAAAATTCAATAATATAAATTATATCTCATTATTCCTTTTCACATTTTAGTATTTTAATCCAATAATAACGTATTTAGAGTGTATTTCCGTACACTTATCACACCCCAACTTACTTATTGCTAGTCCTTAGCAATTTTCATACAAAAGTAGTGAAAAAGATTGAAGAAAATCACACAAAGAAATCACCAAATCACACGTTCCAAATTCACATATCAAAACAATTTTAGGAATCCAATGACCCTATCACAATCAATCCATCTATAGTAATCTACAGAGTGTATGTGTGTTCTCCAAACTATATCCATCTAACTAGAAGCCTTAACATATGTAACATCAAGAACATCTCAACAAAAGGTTCAACTCCATAACTCATGAATATAAAAGTTGTGAGGGTTCTCTCTATAGAGTTGACAAGAGGTATACACATACTCTCATGGAGAGTTAGGCAATTATGTACGAGCAACAAGCAAATATTGATCTTATTATAGGAACACTAACAAGTGAGACTTTCACCACTCTTTCAAAAAACTTACTTAGGATCAAAACCGTCAAGACAAAAGGTTGTAACGTGGCTTGGGTGTGAAGCTATATAAAGAAAAGGATGAAAATGATTCAAAAACTTCCAAGTACATACAAGGGGGAATCTTATTAAATATTTCAGTAGATCACACCTCTCATTTGATGTACTCTCCAACTTTTCAGATCATCGAGTAATAATGATTTTCCTTCTTCTTCCTCTTCTCTTTTTTTTTTCAATAATTTCACGAACAAGCACATGTCACTTTGGTATTCTTGTCATTTCTGCCCAACCTTTATTTATTTATTTATTTATTTTCATTGAAGCTCACTCAATTGAATACTTTGCAACTTATACTCCTTTTTTTCTTTTTTTCTTTTCATTCTTTTTCTCTCCTTTTTTTTTTTGAAGCTCACTCAATTGAAAAAAATGCAAATTCCACATCTAGTATACACTTGGAAGTAAAAAGGATAGGAAAATCAGTATATAGGTATAATTCAATGTGGAGAGATATGGATGATGTGGGCATATGAAAAGAAAAAGGCTACTTGTATTTGATGGCTCAAAGTTGGCTACTAGGAGTCTATAATTGAAAGGGTTAGCTTGAAAGGTTTAAACGTTAATCCTAAGTTGACCTTCATCATATCCCAAATATATCCACCATGATACCATCAAACATGTAATAATATTCTCAAAAGAAATGCCAAATTCAACAAATCAATGAACGCTTATCACAATTTACTGCATTTATTAGCTCTCAATCCTCTCCAAAATTCATATGAATACTTCAGTAAAAGAATTCTCTAACTACATGTATCAAACCACTATCTTATCACAAAGTTTGGATAAGATCATTAGGGATTCTGTGAGTGCCTTATCATAATTATTATGGTGGGTTTGGTGAATTTATGAAGATGGCTATGAATGAGAATGGGTACACATGTGAAAATGATGTATATCTAATGCAAATTAAAAAAAATTGACACTTGAAAATATGCCACAGAGTTCTAACAAGTATTTTAAATGCTGAATTTGCATCTCCACTCCTAACTTAAATGAAAATTTTCCTTAATATTTAACAATCAATATTGATTGGAGAGTGACTGAAAATGATATAATACACCTGATGTGTGACGTGGGTAGCTCGTTAGACACTAGAGATGGCAACTAAATTGACAAAATGAAACTATCCTACAAACAAAAATAAAGAAAACAACAGCAAATAAAAAGAAAAGGAACAAAAATAAAAATAAATAAATGACTGCATGCTGTGGTCAAGGTGGATAGACCATGTCCTTAAGCGAAATGTCTTTTACAACTGAAACTTTTCCTAAGTCAAAATTGAAATACTTGTTAACACAATAACCTTGATGCTTGAGCTCCACAAGTAGGTGGCAAAGCTTTAAGTTAGCCCTTGGTGCTTCCCTACTTGAAGGAATCTATTCTTCACTTTTCTTGGGCAACTCCTCAAATTTCGACTGCCAAGCTTGTGTTCCATGATTCCAAGTTGTATAAAAAATTGCACAAATATCAGTCAAGTAAAATGAATCACTAATAGGATTAAAATCAGAATTAACAATGAAATATTCAAGGAGATTAGAATCATGAGTTGTGAAAACTTCCCTGTCTATAAGTGAGTCAATCAAATATGTCGGGTGGCACTCGTCATCCTCTTCTGGCTATTTTGTAATATGAAAAATATTTTTTTCAAGAGTTATATTTCCAAAAGAGAGTTTTATCAAATCATTTCTACAATTAATAAGAGCATTAGCAGTGTTAAGGAAATGTCTACCTAAAATTAAAGGAATTTTAGAAGTAGAATCAATAGCAAAACTAGTGTCCAAAATTAGAAAATCAACAGGATAATAAAATTTATCAATTTGAATCAAAACATTCTCTATCATACCCCGTGATGCTCTGATTGAACAGTCAGCCAATTGTAATACCATAGAAGTTGGTTTGATTTCTCCCAGCTCCAATTGTAAATAAATAGAATAAGGTATTAAATTCATACTAGCCCCTAAATCTAACAATGCCTGTCCAAACTCATGATTTCTAATGTTGCAAGCAATGGTTGAACAACCAGCACCTTTGTACTTGGGAGGAATCTGCTACTCAATTAGAGCACTAACTTACTTTGTCAAGAATGTTGTCTTCTTCACATGGTGTTTCCTCTTAACTGTACACAAATCTTTGAAAACTTTTGCATAAGTAGGCACTTGTTTAATCACATGTAAGAGAGGAAGATTAATTTTTACTTACTTGAGATTCCCTAGGATTTCATTGCTAAGATTCAAAGTTCGCTTGCTTGATTTTAAGGCTTGAGAAAATGGTACCTTAACCGGACAGCTCGGCACCACTACTATCTTAATCCTTTTCAACATCCTTTGATTTGTCTATTGTTGGGATGTGTAATGACTTACTACTTATTGTCATAATAGCATTCAGATCCTTCAAATTCTCTTGTGTCATATGTTGACCATGGGGTGCGGACTAAGGTTAAGAAGGGAACTTACCACGTTCATTCACATTTAGGGAGCTCATCAATTTGGACACTTTATCTCCTTATTTTCTTCAACAAACTGCATAATCAAATATTCAAATTCTTTATTGGTCTTACCCTATGCCTCAATGAAAGCATGCATAGTGTCTTCTAAAGGACTTTTAGAAGATGAAGTTGCATGATGATAAGGTGCAGGATATGATCTAGAGGGCTATTTGGGTGGCTAGTTTTCAAACTTTTAACTAAAATTGGGGTAATTGCGCCACCCCGGATTATAAGTATTAGAGAAAGGTATAAAATGCTTCTTATACATACCTAAGGCATTACATTTTTCCTCATACATCCCTCTCATCTCAGCAAATGTGGACACTCTTGGACGAAGTGATCTATCCCGCCACATACAAAACATGGTCTAAAAAACTCTGTATAATTAGTCAAGTTTGTTGGCTTTAAATACTTAGTTTTTAACAACTCTAGCTCTCTAGTAAGTATTTTAACCTTAACCTTTAGGTTATCCTCCATCCTGAGATGGTAAATTCCACTACCATTTAGGTTTACTGCAGGTCGTGACCTAGTTGTGCTCTTAGTAGTACTATGACACATCATTAGGATTCCTCTATAAGAATTCACTATGACACATCATTTCCACAAATTGGCGCTCTCTAGATATAAGTCCCTCATAAAAAAAAATTCACTAAGCACCAATTCTCATACCTATGGTAAGGACACATCAACAACTCCTTAAACCTCTCCCAAGCCTGATACAAAGTCTCACTGTCCTTTTGTGCAAATGTGGAGATTTGCCTCTTTAAAATATTGGTCTTATGTCAAAAAAAAAATTATTAAAGAAGACTTCAGTCATCTCATTCTATGATCCAATTGACCACAATTTCAGTAAGTACAGCCAACTCATGACTCTATCATTCAAAGAGAAAGGAAAGAACTTGAGTTTCACAATATCATTAGTTGCATTTTGACTATGGAAAGTCGCAACTACCTCCTGAAACTTCCTAATATGTACATATAAATTTTCATTTTCTAAGTCATGAAAAGTGAGAAGCAATTGTATCATCCTTGTTTTAAAATCTAATTGACGAGTATTGGCTGGAAACATGATGCATGATAGTGTGGTTGTACATGTAGGGTGGAGGTGATCTTGAAGGGTCCTAGTGGGTTGGTCCTTGTATTCACTCATTTCTTCAGAATTAGAAGAATTATCAAATAAATGATCGCAAACATTAGACTTTGACTTTGACTTTAACATAGGACTACAAGTAAAACGACCCTGGTGTTTCTATACCAGTACATGCAAGGTAAAAAAAAAACGCAACACTAAAAAAAACACTATGAAAAGAAATATAAAATAAAATAAAAATGCAGAAAGCTAAAAGAGGGAACGAAGTCCCTGCTTTTACAAATTGCTGAAAAGAAAAACTATCTAGGAATTCTTCTACCTTTTCCAGACAACGACGCCAAAATTTGAATACCTCCAGAAAATAATGCGATAGTTGCAGCACAATTTTGGGATGTTGATTCCATAGAGAGACAGATTAAAGAATAAAAGAAATAATAAAAAATATTAAAGAAAATATTAAATGATTGAAGAGAAAATAAATATTGATTTTGAATGCAAATTAAAATTAAGCTAAATAATTAACGTAAAAATTTACTCAAATTGACAAATAGTAAAGTTTTGAAAATCCCTTGTACATATCCGGTCTTTTAATCATTCTTAATTCACTGATAACTCAATTGAGAATTCAATTCCAAAATTCACAATCGAAAATTTTAGCACTAATAACCAAAATTAAACAAAATGTAACTCTTTAAAAGATTATTCACCACGTTTAAATTACGCAAATTGTTATCACTATTAGGAAAATTCAATGAAGACAATATTTTCAGGGAGCGATATTACAATACAAAATTAAATCAATATAGACAATCGACTCATCAAAAAATAATCAAAGACCTAACCCATTCAATAGAAAAAGTATGATTGAATCTTTAAACAAAATAAATTCTATAATTATTCAATGAAGAAAATATTGACAATGAATTGAGAATGATAAAATAAAAGAGTTTTAATAATTGAAAATTAAATACATGAATTAAAAATAAATTAAAAACGTCATTTATTGTGCAAGTTCATCCCGAACCCTACTTGAGAATTTAGTTACTCATAAACATGATGAACAATATAAAATTCTACAAGAAAATAACGAAGCAGCCGACCATAACAAATTTCGTCTGTGTTCATTCGTGCCTGTCCTCTCTCATTGAAGAACGACGCTTCCTTTTAATTCCTTTTATAATATATATGACGAGCAGCCTCTTCGTTCTTACGTTCCAGTCAATTGATGTCTCATCTGTCTGTAACCCCTCAAAACTCTATGGGCTTGAATAAAGATATGTGGCTTGTGCCGAGGCTTGAAAATCAAGTGGAGTCCTCAGAAAACTAAAGTGCGGCCCATTTAAATGAATATATAAGTGGCGCATATGAAAACTTCTTGTGTACGAGCCATGCTTCAAAGAATTAAAGCCATGCGTGATGTTGCAAGCGGGGCCCGAAGTTGTGCTCCATGCATCTTTTTTAGGAATTGAAGTACAGAATTCATGTGGGCCTAAGTGAATTACTAGCCCAAAAGACTTTATCATGCGACTGTTAAGTGAGTTGAAGACCCAATTCAAGTGTAGCTTTGTGTCCAATGAAAGCCAAATTGCAAGTTGTCTCTCACCTATCAATAATGCATTATTTGAGATTTAAAATATTATAAAATTATGCTTAAACATATCTTAATATAAATAAAAATAAAATTCAATAATATAAATTATATCCCATTATTCCTATTCATATTTTAGCATTTTAATATAATAATAACGTATTTAGAGTGTACTTTCGTAGACTCATCAACTCATCTTACTAGCTTGAAGAGGGAGTGGGAATGCATATTGTTACCAATGATAAGTGTGATTTTTACATGAATTTTATTACCGTTTTATTTAGTAAAATTGCTAGTTTTATTTTATTTTATTTTTATATTTCTTTAATTTTTTGTATTGAAGGAATGAGAAGAAAAGAAAGAAAAAAAATTACAAAAGGCCGCAATTTAGAACTTCAACTTCAGCCAACCCGCATTGAGCTTCAACACATATGGGCAGACACTTCACTTTCACTCCAACAAAACACGGCAATTAACTTTTAATTTTGAAAGGATTTCAACACTTCACATGGACACGGCACTGCAGCTTAAAATTTGAATTAACTGGGCCACTTTACACTACAAGGAGGAGGCACTTTACTTTTGACTTGGACCCACAAAGCTGCTGAAATTTGAGAGTTAAAGGCCGCATGTTTTTTCTTTCAGTTATCACATATGGGCCGTTTCATTTCATATGGTATTCACTTAACTCGCAACATTTACTTTAAAGGATTTTCACGTTCTGGGCCCGCACAAGGAATATATTAAGCTGCAAGTTGCACTTCAGTACAGAGGAAACGCACCGCATGGTTGAGTTCTTGTGGGACACGGACTTAATCTCTTGAAAAATAAAAGGCACGGGAAAGAACACATAAATAGGGAAGTTTGTGTTGAGCGCCAGAGGACGAAAACGACAGAATAAAATAAGTTGAGAAGCCGAGAGGCATTAGAGTGCATTGGAGATTTTATATGGAGTTTTTTTTGAGGAAGATCTAGAATATAGAGACAAGAGCTGCATATTTCATTAATTGATTCTAATGAAGAATACGAATTTTATAATTTTTCTTTTTAATTTATTATGATTTAAACTTTATTTTTTAGAATTTAAATGTAGTCTAGTATTGAATACATAATTTATATTTTGAGTTATTTTATTTTTAATATTTTCATAATCGAGTATTTCATTCTTATTTTTAATACTTGCAATTTTTTATAAATTATTATTTGATCAACTGACTTAAAATGAAACCGAGAGGTAATTTGTGATTTTAATTGAAGATTAAACATCATTAGTTAAGCAAAAGTAAAAATACTTTGTTGCAATTAGTGCGATTTTGCAAAAAAATCAAAGAACGTAATGAGTCTCCAATTAATTAAATTCGCATAGAGATATTGAGTTGTTAGTTGAAGATAATTTTAATATTATTCGAGAGAAGATATTGAATAGTTAAGGGATTTTTAATCATCAACATGAGATTATTGGAATTTAATAATTAGGAAAAATAAATTGTGTGGGATTTGTTAGGTGAAATTAAATGCTGTAGATCCATTTTTATTATATTTTAACACTCTTAAATTTTAAGCTCTATTACTTTTTATTCGTAGATTTGCTTTTATTCAGTGTTTTAATTTAATTTAAATAGTAAAATCTCCATTTGTTTTTCTGTTTTCCAAATAGTAATTAATTTAATGAATTTCACTACTAGTAGCATAATTAATCATTGTGAGTTTGACATTCGTTTTTTATTTGAAACACTTTACTATTTATTTCAATTCTGTGTGCTCGCATATATTTTTACACAAACAACTGACACAGGAGAAGAGCACATTTACGCCATCAAATTGGCATTCAAAACTACCAACAACAAGGCAAAATTTAAAACCCTATTAGCCTACTTGGCAATCTTCATAGGGCTGAGTGCTGATGAAATAAATGTAAAGGCTAACTCTTAGGTGATTGTCAACCAAGTTCGGGGGAGTTTGTCATGAAGAGCAAAAAGCAGAAGAAGTATTTGATGTTGCCATAAGATAAGTGCAACCACTTTTGATATTTCTAGATCCAACAGATACCAAGGGTCGAAAATAGAAAGTTGACAAGGTGGCACAATCAATGTCTGGGCAAGAGGACTCCCACAACCAGAGTAGATAGTGGTATGGGTGGTGGACAACCTATGATAGAGATCAAAGTCTCAAATGTAAGGTTGGGAGCTCTAGAATGGGTTGTGAACATAATCAAATACTTGGATGCTAATGAGATACTTGATGACAAGTGGGAAGTGAAGAAGATCAAGAACAAAGTAGCGCGCTTCACCTTGATTGGGGGTTCACCTTGCCGAGCAAGATAATGAGAAAAGGATACTACTGGCTGCACCCATTCAAAGATACAAAGGAACTTGTCCGAAGATGTAAAAAATGTCAAGAATTATTCTCAGAGCCTCACTGCCCACTAGAGGAATTGAGATCGATTAAATCTGGTCAGCCCCCTGGCCCCAAGCAAGGGAGGAGTGATGTTTGTGGCAGTGGCTACAGTATACTTTACTTAGTGGGTCGAAGTTGAAGCCCTTGCATTGATAACGGTGAGTAAAATCACTCAATTCCTATGAAAGATAGTCATATGTAGATTTGGCACCCTGTATTTTATTAATTGGACAATAGAAGATAGTTCGATTTGGACCATTATCGCAACTGGTGCAAGGACTTGAGAATCAAGCTCAAATAAGCATTCATAGGACACCCATAGGCTAGCAAGCAAGTCGAGGTGACCAACAAGACATTTTTTGGAATCTTTAAAAAAAGTCTTGATGATCGAAAAAGGGCTTCAGAAGAAAAACTTTTAGGAGTGTTGTGGGCCTACCGAGCAATGGTCAGGACTCTGACTGGTGAAACACCTATCACCCTCACCTACGAACATGAGGTAGTGGCTCCCGTCAAAGTGGAAATGCCATGTACATGATTCAGCACTTCAGTCGAGATTCCAACAATGCAAAACTACAAGAAAAGCTCAACCTATTGGAATAGAGAAGATTGGAGGCAAAGGTAAAAATTGTGGTTAACAAAAGGAGGGCTGAACACTATTTCAACCAGAAAGTCTAACCAGGATTCTTCAGAGTGGGTGATTTGGTGTTCAGACAGACAGGAACGACTACCCAAGATGAATGAAATCTAGAACTATGATGGGAAGGTTCCTAGATAATCATCTCAACAACCGCCTAGACTCTTATTGACTCAAAGATTCACAGGGAAAGGAACTACGGCTCCCATGAAACGCCAAACACCTATGAAAATTATTTTACTAAAAATAGAAGCTATGCTTTGTCTCAATGATGTTTAAGTGATGCATGAAATTATGATTTTATCCCAAGAATATGTTTTGTCTGTTCAATAAACATCCTTCCCTCACTTCTATAAGGGCCAATGAGGCGAGTCTAGGCTTACAAACTGTTCAACCTCCTCAGCCTTCCCTCACTTCTACGAGGGTCAATGAGGTGAGTCCGGTCTTATGAACTGCTCGACTTACTCAACCTTTCCTCACTTCTAAATGGGTCAATGAATCAAGTTTAGTCTTATGAACTAGTCAACCTCCTCAACCTTCCCTTTCTTCTCTGAGGATCAACGAGCTTAGTGCAGCCTTATCGATTGCTCAACCTCTTTAACATTCCCTCACTTCTACGAGGGGTTCCCTCATTTCTACAACGGTGAACAAGGTGAGTTTAGTCTTATGAACTTCTTGACCTCCTATTGCCAACGAGATGATTCAGGCTTGTCACGACGAGGTGAGGAGCAACGAAAACCCTTACTTTGCCTTCTAATCTATCGCATGTTCCAATGAACATGGCAAAGAAAAGGGAATGGATAAAAAGAGAAGGCTAAAGATACATAAAGATAGAATGGCATGCACTATGACATAAAGGATACAATATTTCTATTATTGCACTTTGAATAAAAAAAAAAACAGACTAAAAAGAAAGAAAGAAAAAGAAAGAGACTAGAGGGTGCAAAGTCAGCCAACAGGGGCGCCAAGAAAGGCACTATGTGTCAATGTGGCCATGTATGGGGGTGGAGACTTCGCGTCCAGGGACCTCAAGTTATCTTACAAGTTCACTAGCATGTGGTTTACATCCTCCCAAGCCCTCGATATAACCGAAGGACCAAGTTTGGTCACTGACTCTCCTAACCAACTTCAACTACTCACTCAAACAGGGAAAGATGTCTTGGACCTGGGCCAAATCTATCCCCCAGTTTTAGATGATGAAGTCACAAGAGGACACCTAATGCTTCGTCTCACCCATCCTGGCTTCTAACTCCTTAACATGCAACTTTCTTGTTTGCACTGTGGCACGAGCCTTGGCCAACTTGGCCTCGACCTTTTTCAATCACTGAAGTTAGGACTCAAGCGTGCCCTTCTTACAGTTTAGTGACTTGAAAAAAGACTCATATTGGTCATTAAGCCAATTGTATAACCGAGTATCAGAGTCATGTTGCTGCTTCAATTGAGATTTTTGCTCTTGAAACTCCCAGACAACCTCCTTCAAGCTATCTAATCCCTCTATCTGGCTTTCCAACAAGCCATGCCAGTTGTCTCATGCCTCCTTACAAATTATAGCCTTGAGGTGTATTGATTGGCCTCTTCTGGTGACTTGTTAAGCTCTAGCCTCATCTAAATCATTCTACGCTGGAGTTGGTCAATCCTTCATTGCTTTTGCTGATGGCTGGACTCCACTTTAGTAAGGGTTTCTACCAATTCCTTTTTCTCCTTGCTCACCCTATTAACGTTCAGTCTAACAAGGTTGGAAAGAGAATGGAGGACTTGATTCTCCTCATTCAAAGCCCCTAGATTATCCACAACGAGAGTTTCTAACTGTTTTGCATTCTAACAAACACATAGTTGTGGTGGAAGAAGTAAAAGGAAATGCCAAAACTTAACCTAGAAAAGAATGCATTAAGCATGCTCACCATCCCTCGGATAGACTCGAAATAGGCCCTCTCAAACCTGGACCTCCCTCGCCCCCCCTACCTACCTCATGAGATGACCCAACCTCCCCAACTTCAGGGTCAGCCCCCATTATAGTCCTAAGAGATATGACAACAACCTCTGCTTCCTCCTCAAGGGTCTGCTACTCGAAGATTACTACCACCACCATTAGGGCCTGGATTTTTGGCAGCACCATGATTGAGGACGTGAAGATGTTAGTGAAGGTCAACAAAGCCTCAACCTCAAGAGATACCATCATAGCCTTATTGGCCCCCGTTGACACCTTCAAGACTCTAGCCTCGAGTGAAGCAATCAACTAGCTCGACAATTTTTTTCGTCACCACAGGAAACTCATCTTCTCCTAAACCACCACTAGGGGCGTCTCCATCAAAATAACTTAATGCTCGAGTGAATGGTCGAAAAGGGACTCGGGAATAAAGACCTTATCTTCTCCAACATCAAAGGTGTCCCCACCCTTACCTACTTGTACATGTTCCCCAGCAAACATAGACCCCTTGCTCCTAACCATGCACTTATCTCCCCTGACTGGGTGGTGGACAACACAGTGTTGGAAGTGAAAGATGCTGGGGTAGTCATAGCAAAGCCAGCAATAGCCGAAGAAGTTTTGCTGATGAAAAATCACGAAGATGGATGGTTGCTTCAATAGGGGTGGTGGAGTTGAGTTGAAATTTCTATCTCCAAGCACTTCGGCTTGAGGCTTTTTCTGCTTCCCCTCTAAAGGTGGACTCAATGACCTCTTGCGCCCTTGATGCACAACAAATCACATAGGATGGTATAGTTGTCAAAGTGGGTATAAGTCGGGTGGGAGGGGGGGCAAGTATCGCCTTACATTAGCATCCTGCAACGAGTCCTCGGAGTAAAATCTTTTGGGTGCAAGTCAACCTATGCTGGGATAATGTCTAACCGACTCTCCTTTTCTCTAGTGGGTGTCAAATAAACCTTCTTATCCTCTGGCACGAGCTCCTAGATGGAGCAAATTGGGTATTACAACTAAGAAGTCTAATCGGTTGGGAACATTCCCCCCTTACTGAACAAAAAGAAGAACCGTTGGGTCTAGTCCTTGACGCGGTTGTACTACAAATCCAAATTTACCACCGCCTGCCCTTAACGCGATCGAAAACTACAAGTGAACCCTTCAACCTTAAGATATTCTGAGTCAGAAGGAACTCCTAGATGGTGAGGTCTAGGAGCTTTTTACTAAACTCCTCCAACACACGATGCTAAAAAAATAAGTTACTTATCAATATCGTCCAGGCATTAGGGTGAAGTTACAAGGGAGAAAGATGAAGAAACTCTAGCATGTCCTAACTCGACCTGCAAAAAGGAAGCCGTAAGCAAACATGTTAGGGTACAATGCCACCCTTAAGGCATAACCCTTGGAACTCATAGCCCTTTACGAGAGGTAGGAACCTCAAGGATCACAAAATTCGGTACCCTAAAAGAAGTCTTCAATGACTTCAAATCCGTTGGAAAGTCATTAGGTATAACGGTTGCAAACATGACTACACAACGACATCTTCTAATGGACCTAGAAAGATCAGGCATCGAGGTAATTACTAGCGATCAGCAAGTCAAAGTGGCCAGTTTGATGGTTCAACCCACTTTGATTGATAGAATTAAGGTTGCCCAAAAAGAAGATTTGGGGTTAACAAAACAAATGGAAGAAGTAAAAAAAGGGCCAAATCTGAGTTCAGTGCATCCAAAGATGGGGTTTTAGCATTTAGAGGAAGAGTATGTGTTCCTGATAATAAAGAAATAAAAAGAACGATTCTTGAAGAAGCTCACCGATTTCTTTACACCGTTCACCAATGAAGTACCAAAATGTATCAAGACTTAAAGGAGTCTTTCTGGTGGCATGGGATGAAAAGGAAAATTGTCAAGTTTGTAGAACAGTGTCTTACTTGCTAGCAATTAAAAATAGAACACCAAAAACTAGCAAGAAAATTGCAACCACTCCAAATTCCAGAATGGAAGTGGGAGCATATGTCTATGAACTTTGTCACAGGCTTACCACGGACAGTAACCGGGTTGAATGCCATATGGGTAGTAGTAGACCCGTTTATGAAGATAGCTCATTTCTTGCCTATTAAAACTTCGTATAAACTGGAGAAGTTGGCCGAGCTTTATATACAAGAGATAGTGAGATTACACGGGGTACCGGTATCCATAGTATCAGATAGCGATCCTCGTTTCACTTTTAGATTTTGGCGAAGCCTACAGGATTCCACGGGCACTAGATTGAATTTTAGCATTGCTTTTCAGCCACAGTCAGACGGATAGTCGGAGAGGACCATTCAAATTTTGGAAGATATGTTGAGAGCGTGAGTGTTGGATTTCAAAGGCACATGGATGAAACATTTACCTTTGGTTGAGTTTGTTTATAACAACAATTTTCAGACTAGTATTGGAATGACACCATATGAGGCACTTTATGGTAGGAAGATCAGGTCACCCTTGTACTAGGATGAGGTGGGTGAAAGACAAATGTTGGGTCCTGAGATCATACAGAAAACAATAGAGAAGATAGAGATTATTCGAGTAAGAATGAGAGCAGCTCAAAGCAGACAAAAGAGATATGTCGATAATCGTCGTCGCCAGTTAGAATTTGAAGTTGGGGACAATGTACATTTGAGAATTGCTCCGATGAAAGGGGCCATGAGATTTGGAAAGAAGGGCAAGTTGAGTCATAGATTTGTCGGACCATTTGAGATTCTCGAACGAATTGGTCCAGTGGCTTACAAGATAGCACTACCACCAGCTCTTTGCGGGAGTGCATGACATCTTTCATGTATCTATGTTGAGGAAATATATAGCTGATCCAACTCATGTTATTGACTACGAGCCACTCCAAATCGAAGATAATTTGACTTACGTAGAAGAACCGACGCAAATTTTGGAAAGGAAAGAACAAGTACTTGGGTCTCAAACTATTCCCTTAGTTAAAGTATTGTGGAATCATCATGTGGTTAGCGAGGCATCTTGGGAATTAGAGGAGGAAATGTGGGTAAAGTATCCACAAGTATTTGATAGAGATCTTGATGACTTGTGACTAAATTCCGAGGACGAAATTTATATAAGGGGGAGGATGTAATACTCGGGCCCAAGCCCAGCCCAAATTAGACAAGACCCAACTCGTGACTAACATCTATGAAGGCTGCATACGGCGTTGTTTTGGTATGTGTTATCTCCTCTAATTGGTTTCTTCAGTTCCCCAACGATTTCTCTTTCAGTTTCCACATCTCTAAAAACCTCTCAAGCATGATTCTCCCTGATTTTCATGTTTCTTCAGTTATTCTTGGGTGGATTTCGCACATCAAGAACTACCCCTCATCCGGTGGAAAACGCTCTCAGACTCTCCCTCCTCCACTCGAAATTTCTGGTGCGATCTCTGGCTACTACTGCGTTTTTGTTTGGTCGCTGTTTCTCGCCGCCGGTAAGTGCTTCTTCACTCATTCTCCATTCCTCTCACTTTATTTTGTTTGTGTGGTTTTTTGATCTTATTTCTTATAGTGGAATTGTGATGATTTTGGACCCTAGGTTTCCTCCATTCTCTCCCCATCAAACCGAAATCGTGTAGGCTGATTTTCTATACATTCCTCTTCGCGCAGTAAGGTTCCTATTAGCTTTTCTCCTTCTCAGTTTTCGTTCTCTGATCAATTTGCACCCGCACACTCATTGCTCCCTTACCACTCTTTAGGTGAGCTTTGAAGTTAAGTATCTGGTTGCAATATTTTGTAGCTTACTTCAATTATTTTAGGAGTTTTTTTAATTGCTAAAATTTTGGTAATGTAAATATCGGTTTGGGCTCTTGGAAGCTGCTGTGTAGTGGATAAATGTGGTGGGTGGTGATTTTGAGTGTTTTGGGTTGGCTGATGTTGCCGCGTAACATTGTGAAAATAGTGTTTTTCAAGCTGTTTGAGTCTGGGTTGAGAGGGATGTTGGACTGAGTACACTGTAATTTATATTGATAGGATATTGTTGCTTTTGGGTTGAGAGGTGTTTGGTTTAAGTTTATCTTATGATGGGTAAGAAACTAGGTAAGAGCTGGTTCGAATCTCCTTTCTGTGAATTTGATAATGGAAATTGAGTGGATTATTGAATGTTTGGTACATATATCTTGACTAGGTGGTGAAAATTGTTAGAATTCAGACTCAAGGAGGAAATATTACACGTAAGTCAAGTAAGGGGTTTATGCACTAGCTTTGCACTAAAAGAAAATGAGATGAGGTTAAACTTGAAAATGTACATCCTGTTTTTTGAAAAGAAAGCTAAAAAACAACCTTAGTTATTTATTTGCATATGCATACCAATTTGTGAAAAGGGAAAACATTTCTTTTTAATGTTGTGCTTTTATTTTCAAAACTGAAACTGGGCAACAAGAGCCCCTTTTGAACAGCTTTGTTTGATGGATTTGAAATGTTACGAGATATAACTTGGAAAGGTTTTTGTTATAAATAAATTAGGTTGTTGTTTTTAGTGAAATGATATTGAGTTATTCAAGTTTTTGATGAGATAACTAAAAGTTTTGGCATGAGAATTGATTATGTCTTTGATGAAGACGATTACGAAAATTGTTTTGTTTTTATTTCTGATACGGCCCCGCCACGGGTATAATAGTGACATACGGCCCTGCCATTGGTATAATAGTGGCTTACGGCCCTGCCATGACTATAATAGTGGCTTACAACCCCGCCATGGGTATATAGTGGCATACGGCCCAATCATGGGTATAATAATGACATATGGCCCTACCATGGGTACAATAGTGACATATGGCCCCACCACGGGTATAATGTGGCATAACCCTACCACGGAGGTTAGTCATGATATCCATTTTCATATGAGATGCATTGAGGAAAAATTTGTCATATGTTTTTTTTTTTTTTTTGAGAATTCAATATGATCTTTTAAGATCAGTTCATTTGGTGAGGTCTTTCTTTTAAGTAAAAGAGATGTCTTTTCTTTATGAAATAAGAGGATTCAGTCCCACATAATAAAATTATTAGTACCTATATTTTATATGCATTATCATATGTGCTTGCTTACTGAGTTATTTGTAGCTCACCCCTTTCTTTTCTAATCTTTTTTTCAGATGATTTTGGTCGGTCAACGAGTGATCAGTGATAGAGTTTTGGGCAGGATTAGTTCGATGCTACTTCGCATTTCTTAAATAATTTATATGTTTAGTTTATGTCGAGTGGTCGCAAAGGTTTTTATTGTAAACCTTAGTAGGGTAGAGATTGTTTTAGATGAATGGAGAAAATTTGTTTATTCTATTTGATTTATTTGTGGTGGAGATTGGAATTATGTATTGATATTGGGAACTTTATGGCTAATTGGAGACTTGGGCATTAAATGATTGATGTGTGGAAAGTTCTTTAGTTATGGTTAAAATTGTCTATCAAGTGATCAGAGTTAACTCTCCCGACCCTATTTGGTTCGTCTTCATTCAAGTCTCCAACTCCCTAGGGGTTTTGAAGGATTCGGGAAGGTTGGCAGAGCTTGTGCCTCGTGGGCCAGCACTAGAAGCATGCACTCCATGGAAATGAAGGGTAGAGATAGAATACAAGGCAAGAAGAAGAGGAAAAGTGTAACAAAGCCTGAAAGCAAGGAAATAAGATTCAAGGGCTCAGGAAGAACCTTAAGGCAAATGGACTCAAAACGGAAAGAGACTTGGGTTTAGAAAGAAATTTATGGATTTTGAGCTTCCCTAAATGGTGAAAGAGCACGCATTACAAAGATGAGAGTGGATGAGCACGGATCTCAAGATGTACACTACATGAAGCAACGTGGAAGAGAAACTGTTAGACATTCCCCATATAGATGGGTGTAATCAAGTGCACTACAATTTGTTAGAGATATGCGGTCGAAATTCTGGAGAGAACGCCACTTGTTGCTCAGTCGAGGAGCATATTACTTTTAATGTATTTAAGCCTATGAAATTCTCTTCCGAGTTACATTCTTATTTTCAAATAAGTGACCGAGATGTGGTCATAGCCAACAAGACTTAGGGAGCAGAATATTGTGAATCAATAAGATAGATGAGTTCCACTATGATACTTATGAGAATGCTTGGATTAACAAAGATAAAACTAAAAGATGCTATGATAAGCATATTATGAAAAGGGAATTCGATGTCCGGCAAAGAGTTTTATTGTTTAACTCATAAAAGTATTCTGTCGATCTCACAAATGATAAAGGATGAGATGATAATGTTTAGCTACAAATTTTAGATAAAGTACTTTTGGGAGGCAAACCAAGTTTTTTTTGATGTTTCTGTTTCTATTTTAGTTTTTTTTCTTTGTTTTATTGTTTTACTTTCATTTTGTAGGACTAAAGAGACTGGGAAAATCCCCAAGGAGTACCCAACTTCACCTTAAGGAAAAATATTCAATTGGAAATCAGGAGAGCATTTCTTATCCTCTCTCATTCTTTTCTTTAGTTTTTTTTTCTTTTTTCATTGAAGATATTGTGATATTTAAGTTTGGGGGAAGGGAATTTCTTTTATTTAAAAAATAAAAAAAGATGCTGATCCATTGTGTGGCCCAAAAGTAGAGAGAAGCCCAAAATTGAATTGTGTGGTTGCTCCTCTCTGTTTTAATTTGCATGAAGTGAAATTCCCAAAAAAAGAAGCCGTCTACAATGAAGTCTATCCTTTTTTTTCTCAATAATCATTCTCATTCCTTTAAACACAAATAAATAAAGAAACATAAATAAAAATAAATATAGATAAAAGAAAACTAACAATTTTAATAAATAAAAGAGTACTGAAAATCATGTAAAAATTACACTTATCATCCACAAATGGCATCATTGGTAACATTGTGTTTTGCATGCCTATATAAGGTTCTAGCAACTTGGTCGCTATCTTCACCTGCAAACATAAGGACAAAGTTGGGTTCAAGGTCATCTTGTGAACTTTCGATACTTAAGTCAGTTTCTCAGGTTCAGAGTAATGGCTAGAGGATTATCGAGTTCAAGAGACTTTTTCGTACTTGGACATAGTTTTTATATGAGGTTTCTAGGGGAATTATGTATCCCATGCCAAGGGGTTCACATCACCCCTCAACAGTAACTTAGTTGGGACCTTCATTGCAGTGCGAGATCTAGGGTGGTGTTGTTGCTTTCCTAGCCCTTTGTCAAAGAATGGAGGGCTGTCCATCCTCCCCATTTACTTGGCAGTATAGATCCTTTATACTAGGTGACATAGGAGATGCCATGCTCGGCGCGTCCTGTCTGTCCCCTTCATAGTTTGGTTTTTCGCGCAAAGTGACTTTGTTTGACTGGCTTACTTCGTGGCCCAAACTCCTTTAGCGATCCTAGGGCCACAAGAATATGAGATCTAGAACATGATGGGCCTTTATGATTTGCACATGCCCAACCCATAGACAAGGAGTTAAATAACCCCTACAATAGGATTTTGCATATAATTAAAAGTCCACTTACAAATTGAGAGTTAATAGGAAACAAAATTACCATAGCAAAAGAGTTTAAATTGAGAGCTAAGAGCATCCTTAATGGATAAGATAAAAGCTAAACCCATTAAGTATTTAGCTATTAGACAACAAAAATTTAGTGCAATGGATTAGCTAAAGTCTTTTTTTTTTAAAAAAATGGAAAGTACTTTCATTGATCAAACATCTTGTTACAAAGATTCAGAATGAACAACATGCTCAATACAATTTGGACCCTCTTCTTACTCATAGAGATCAGAATCATTTAAGAGGGCATTCTTGGCAAGCATATGAGCTGTCATGTTAGAATCCCTCCTAGTGTAAGTCACTTTCCACGTGGTGAAGTGATGTAGAACCTGTTTGGTATCTTGAATGATCATGCCACCTTGGCTCCAGTTGAATTTTCCTTTTTGGAAACCTTCTACAACTTGCATTGTGTCCCCCTCAAAATGAGTTGGATAGAAGCTTGCTTCTTTGCAAAACACCACTACCATCATCAATACATAAGCTTTAATTGTGAAGGAATTAAGCTTGAGAATTCTTCTAGCTTGGATAGTGCCAAAGAACCAGCCTTTAAAATCTTGTAGGATTACTCCTGTACCAATTTGGTTCTTGCTTGGATCAATCGTCGTGTCCTAGTTCATTTTATAAGTCCTTTCTGAAGTTGGAGTCCATTTTTGGGTCGACTTTAAAGCAGTTGGTATAGTGGGGATGGTGGCTGGTTGTTTCAAAGTTATGAAACATCCCAGGCTTTGTGCACAATAGAATTTGGGTGTCTAAGTTCCTGTCCAAATGAGCCGAGATATTGCTCCTGCCTCCTCTAGGATCAATATAGAATTTGGGTGTCTAAGTTCCTGTCCATGCACAAACTCATTTTTACCTATTCAGATGGGGATTTTATCTATCATCCATTGCCATATAATGCTGAAAGATGGGTTATTAAACATGAGTTTTTGTAGGGCTGAATTGCTTGAGCTAAAGTCCAAAAAATTGGACTTTAGTTACAATAGCTTCTAAAATAATTTCTAAAGTTGATGGCTACTGTATATACATCAAATTGATATTTTAATATTGTTTCTCTTTCTCTTTCTCATCAACCATCAAAATTTAGCATATTCAATTTGCAACTATCTTGATATATGTGGCCTCAATGTTGCTTTTAATCTAGGCCTTAACACAATATTTTGATTTGTGGGCGTTAGTGGATGTGTGTGCATAGAGAGAAGATTTTATTAATTAACATATAGTAGGCAGAATGATAAAATATGATAAAATTAAATAAATTAATACTTAAAAATTAAATGTTTTTAAATTAATATTATTTTATAATTATGTGATGAAAAATTGGATAATTTAATGTGAAATTTGATATGAATAGAATAGTCGAAATCAAATTCATCTTGTATTATTTTATTCTTACATAATGAAGTAGACACAGATATGGGTGAAAAAGGACCAGCAAAATATTTATGATGAGGAAGCCAAACCTAGGCCTGAACCATGTAGGAGTTCTTTTCAAATGAGTGAAGGCAGTGGATCGAAAGATAATTTGGAGGTTATTAATGTAAAATATCCTGAATTAGAAAAGGTGGAAAATGAATCGATAGTGGAAGCTAATATCGTGCAAATTGTTGTAACAGAGGAGATTTTGAAGCAATGCATGCAGATTTAGAGGCTGATATTCTTATAAGTACTTTGGAGCTTGTTGGTATTCAGAATTTAGAGGTGCCGATTATACAACAGGAGCCAGTTGTGCCTATTATGCAGCAAGCTTCGGATGATGTTCAGGAGGTGATTGATCAAGGTGAGAAGGTTTTTGAGGTAATTGGCAGTGAGAAAGAATTGAATGCTATTTTTGGAATATGAAGAGGGAGAGATACATACTTGTTAGGAGTCAGAGATGGAAGAGTCATTTCATCATTTGGCAAAGAATAAAGGAAGCTTCCTAGAGTTTGATGCACAACAATCTCCAAGGAAAAAGGTAAGGGAAAAGTATGTTAAAAGTAGAAGTTCTTTGAGGGTTAAAAGCAGGCCCTCTAATTCTTTTTTTTTTGATGAATTCTTTTTTATATTGGCATGTGAGGGGGATGGGTACGTCGCAGAGAAGATTAAAAAATTTGGTGCATAATTTTAATCCTAATATTTTGATGATTGCGGAGCCTATGTGTTCTTATTCTCGTATACAAAGTTGGCGTGATAAATTGAAGTTTGATGATTGTCTCTATTTATTTGTTGGGAGGAAAACTATGGGTGTTTTGGAAGAAGGAAGCAAATTTAATTGTGTAGGACATGGGTGGACAATATTTGACAGTAGTTGTGACAGAAAACTCATCTCATATTTGTATGATAGTTGTTTATGCCAAGTGTTTATACCGAGAAACAAGAAGTCTTTGGTAGAGGTTAGATGCAACTACTATTCAACATATGCCATGGGTTGTGATTGGTGATTTAATATTATCCGTTGTGATAATGAAAGAAGAGGTGGTAAGCCGAGATCGGTTTTGGCAATGGAGGAATTTAATTCTACTATTGATATGTGTGGCTGATTAGAGATGAATTCGGTGGGACTTTGTTTTCATGGTGTAATGGATATCATAATATTTGTGCCCATTTGGATCGAGCATTTCAGAATATTTGTGCAGCAAATTATTTACTGCAAGCCAAGTTGAAATATTTGCCAAGGTTGTCTTCGGATCATTCACCAATGCATATGTCTTTGGTAAAAAGGGAGGTGATGTATGGATTTCCTTCTTTTAAATTCTAGAAAATGTGGGTTACTCATGAATTATTTTTTGATTGTGTAAAGCAGTCTTGGAAGGGAGAGGTAAGTTTATGGTTCTACTTTATGCTCTTTTGTGGATAAAGCGAGACATTGGAAGGCTGGTTTACGTGTGTGGAATAAACATGTATTTGGTAACACGGAAGTTCATATAAAAAGATTACAAGCTCGAGTTGAGGTTATTGATCAGAATTTACAATAGAATTATTCTCACGATGATGAGGATGATTTAGTGGTAACCCAATTGGAGTTACAAGTTTGGATTGATAAGGTAGAAATAAGGATGTCGTAGCAAGCTAAACAATCTTGATTAGCTGTGGGGGAGGCTAATGCTCAGTTTTTCCATTTGGTTAGTTAGAGAAACTGATCTCAAATTTCAAGAATGAAGCTTGCGGATGGGAATTATTTTTCCTCTCCTGAGCAGGTTCATATTGGAATGATTGAGTACTTTCATAATTTCTAAGAAGCAAGGCTGAGTTCAAATTATTATCTTGATTTATCTGATTTAATACAACCGATGTTAATAGCCAGTATCGAAAATGATGAATTATGTCAAGAACCATCGGCACAGGAAGTTTATGAGTCATTGTGTTATATTCCGGAGGATAGTTGTCTGGGACCAAATGATTTTGGATCTAGATTATATCATGCATGTTGGCATATTGCTAGATAGGATGTTGTTGCGGCTGTTAAGGAATTCTTTAGTGGTGCTGAGTTTCCCAGATTTTATACAACTTCTACTTTGGTTCTTATTCTGGAAATTCCAAATCTAGTGAGTTTTGACAGGTTCAAACCCATCAGTTTATGTTCTTTATTAAGTTTGTTCCAAAATTTTGGTTACTTGTTTGGCTCATATTTTAACCAAAATTATATCTTTGGAACAAGGAGCTTTTATTAAAGGTAGAAGTATATTTGAAAATATCAACCTCACTCAAGAAATGATTCATGATTTGAATAAGAGGTCTAGAGGTGGAAAAGTTGTAATGAAGAGGTGGAAATGCTGTATTGAAGATAGACATGACTAAAGCTTATGATAATATTGATTGAGAATTTTTGTTGTATACTTTAATCTCATTTCGATTCTCGGATAATTTTTTGGAAATTATTAGACAATGTGTTACGACATCATGGTTTTCTGTCACATTTTATTTAGAATGTTGAAGAAGCAAGTGGAGACAGGGAAGATTGTGCCTTTTTATCATCATAGAGGAGCAATGGTGATTTCTCATTTGCTCTATGCCGACGATATTGTTATTTTTATTAATGGGGGAAATGGTTCTTTGAAAGCAGTAATGGATGTGTTAAAAAAAAACAAGAAACCTGGACTAATCAAGTTGTTAGTAAAAGAAAGTCTACTATTTATTTTTCGAAGCACATTTCAAGACCTCGGCAAAGAAGAACTCTCTATACTACTGGTTTTATGGAAGGTTTTTTTCCTTTTGTATATTTGGGGGTTCCAATTACAACTAGAATATTACTTGTTGTTCACTTTGAGGATTTAATAAACAAGGTGAGGTCTCAGCTAGATGGGTGGAAGACTAGAATTGTATCTAGTGGTGCTCGATTACTTCTCCTAAAACATGTGGTGCAGAGTATTCTTATACATAGCCTGTCTATCTTACCTACACCAAGGTTTGTACTTGATAAATTGAATGGTTTGATGAACAATTTTTCTAGGGTATGCATGATGGAAAGTTGAAAAGAAAATGGAAATCATAGGATGATATTTGTAAACTGAATTCTAAAGGTGGTGTGGATTTGCAAAACCTACATGATGTTCTTGCTTCTCTCCATAAGGCTTGGAATTTAATTCAAGGAAAGTCAATCTGGGCAAAGTTCTTTTTATCAAAGTACGTGTATACCAAGCATATAACTTTGATAAGTAACAGTAAGGGAACAAAATTTTGGAAGATGTTGATAAAGCATGTTCTGGCTATTTTAAGGAATTCCAAATGGAAAGTGAAGCAGGGTAAGGTGTCATTTTGGCATGATAAACGGTTAAACAAGGGCTCGATTGTTGATAACCATCAAATTACATAATCATCGAATTTGACTCTAGTAGATTGCAAGATGGAATCAGGTTGGGATGCGGAAGTGTTTGGCAGATTGGTTGGAATTGAAAAAATTGATTTAATACTTGAGAAATTGGGAAGAGTAAAGGTAGGAGATGATTTGTTGATTTAGTTGCCGAATAATCAAGGTTGTTTTTCAACAAGTAGTGCGTATGATTGCACAAGAGTTCATGCTCCAAAAATTCCCTGGATGAATTGGCAATGGCATTCTTCTTTGCCAAAGAAGATGTCTATTCTTATGTGGAAAGCAATGAATAGATGGTTGCCGGTTGATGATCATATTCGTCGAGCTGGGATACCTTTGGTTTCAAAGTGTGATTGTTGCCTCAATGGAAGCTATGAAGATTTTGATCATGTTTTAGCTACGAGCTAGTTTGCGGAACAGGTCTAGCATTATTGGTCGGTACAGTTGGGGATGCCGAATATGGAAAGGAAAACTTGGAAGGGCAGGTTTGAAACCTAGTATAGAGTTGCAAAAAATGGGACTCAAATGGGACAATTGATTGGCATTTTACCATCAGTTTATCACTTAAAAGATTTGGTATTGTAGATGCAAGGCCCGTATGGATAATTTCTATGAATCAGTTTCTACTATTTGTGCATCTATAAGGTATTGGTTGTGGGTAGTTGCCTGTTAGAATAAAGGAAAGAATGAATTGTGCCAGCATGATGAAGAAGTGTTAAATATGCTTAAAATTCTAGTTGAATAGAATAGAAAGGGCCAGGCTATGTCTGTTAAATGATTACCTCCTCCATTGGGTTGAAAAAAATTAAATATTGATGGAAATTCTTTAGGGAATCTTGGGGTGTCAGGGGTAGGAGGTGTGTAATAGCCCTAAAATCTTCATCTTAATTTAATTATTTAATTAAATGCTAATATACAAGATTAATGGTAATTTGTAAAAATAAGCTTTAAAGAGATGGGCTTGGGAATGAGACTTTTGAGGAATGGATCAAGTGAAGGGGCCAAGAGAGTAGTGGTGAGCCCAAAAGCCCATAGAGTGAGCCCATGACCCATCAAGCCCATAGTAGAGACACATGTCACTTGGAGAAAAACCCTAGAAAATTATCCAAATGTTTGTAAGAAAATTCTAGTTGGTAGAGATTGACTAGTAGGTGAACACATGCCATGTAGGATTGAGTGTAGAATCTAATGGAGTGATTTTCCTACCATGGAATCTTGGAGGTACAAGACACTATTCCTTGACTTTCCATTAGAGATCATAGTGTGTAGGAATGTGACAAATGGCATGAAGAGAAGCATGGAAGGAAGGAACAAGGAGGGTTTCGGTGGATGCAACCCGTGGGGTATCTTGGGAGAATTTCATGGGGTATGGCCACCAACAAGTTGATAGGACAAGGGAGGAGTGTGTAAGTGAATAAGGTACAATGTGTAAGAGAGTATGGTGATGTGAAGAGAGGTATGGTGTGGGTGTAGGTGATGGAAATGACAAAAGCAAGGAGAATGAGCAAAGTGGGTTTCGGTGGAGGCATAGCTTGGCCGGATCATGCTTTGCTCAATTTCCAAAAAGCATGGCTTTGAGATCACTTGGATGGACACATGAGAGGATGGAGGAATGATGATTGAGTGAAAAGCAAGAAAATGAGTGCTAAACACTCAAAGAAGCCGCCGGCCATAGCAAGTGAGAAGGGAGAAAAGAAAATCCTCCAAGGCATGGCCAAGATTTGATATTGGAATGGCCTAGAGTTGTCAATCACTCAATCTATCATTGGCCATATCTAAGTATGGTAAAAAGTGTACCAAAGACCCTAGGGAAAGGGTTTGGCCGTGTGACCCCATATCCATTTCCCTTAGCTCATTTCACTTGGACACATGCAAGCACCCTCCTATCTCATTCTCTCTTCACCTCTCGGCTAAAACCACTTAAGCCACCCCTACCTTTGTTTCTTCTTCTTTCACCACATAATTTGAAGAATCCTAAAGTAGTGAAGCCAAATAAAATCAAAAGTGTTGAGGTGATCAATACATTGGAGAAGGTTAGTGCCTAAATCCATGTAAGCTTAGGAAGAACACACACACACATGTAACACTTTTGTTTTGGTTAGAAGGAAATAAGGTTTCCTTTAAATTTTTGTATTTATAGCTAGTCTAATAAGAGATTTCATATGTGTATTTTCATATTTTAATAAAAAATCTAATAGGAATATTGTAAGTATACTTTCACCTTTTCCTTAACAATTCTTGTATATAGTGAGGTGATCATGCTTGTTGGATTAATGATTGTATTGCCATGTTTGGATTGAATTGATTATACTTATCCTTGATATGAATATTCTTGTGTAAATCTCTATGAAGAAATAAGCTTAGAATGTGAGTATAGATGATGGATCAAGTATTAGTTGCAAAAAGAAATGAAAAACATGATTATTATATGAAATGATGAAGTTGATGCATGATGGATTTTAGTGTTAAGTATTAAATTTGGTGTTGCTAAGATAGAATCTATTTGAGGAAATTAGTAATGAAATTGATTTATTCAAGGAAAATATTATCTTGAGGAAATGAAAATAGACATGGGAATAAAATACAGGATTGATATGAATTGAAATGGCGTATACTTGCATATGGAAAGAAGTAACCACTTGTGTATGATGATTAGTAATGTTTAATTGGAATTTTATGATATTTAAGGTTGAGATTAGAAGATTAAATTATATTGCTTTGTGGTGGAATTATTTAGTTGAGTTTATAGAAGAAACTTATGGAAAAGGAAACTTTGAATAAATTAATAGAAGGAAATTTCCCCAAGTTGAAAAGTGAAGGAAGGAAGTTGGAATAAATTAAGTTTGGAGATGAAAATGTCTACTTGGTGAATTAGAGGGTTTCGGTTACCTCTTTCTAAGGAGGATATATGTTTTAATTTAACACTTTTAAATTGTTGGAGGATAATTGGAGTCAAATGATGAAGGAAAGCCCTAGGAAGGTTCGGCCATGATGGGTTGGAGATGGGCCAAGTATCCCACTTCAATCCTAGGCCCAAATTTTGGATGTAAAGCATGATGACTAAGTAGGAAGTTGTAAAGTTATCCCAATGAGGAAGAAAAGAAAATGAAATGTGAATGCACTCGAGCTTGTCTCGGGTTTTGCATGAAAATAAGTAAGCATTGCATATCCCATGCATAAGTCATGAAAAGTATGTTTTTAAAGTCCAAGATGTTTTTAAGAAAAAGAAAAGAAAAGATTGAGTTTTTGAAAGAAAAGAAAAGAAGTAAAGTTTTATAAGAACCCCAAAGGCTAAGACGGGGAAGTGCCCCAGTGGAACTCCCTGTCCACTCAGGAGTGTTTAAAGTCGAGTGGAAGCCCCTGGGTCGACGAAGAACAGTCGGCGGACCGTGTATGGCTCCAAAAGGTGTCCGGAGCGCGGTAGCACCTAACGCTGGTGGGTGCCAAGGACGGATAAGGTGTAAGGACCTGCCGTTTTATAAGTTATATGACGCACTCACTTTAAGGTGATGCGGTAACCAGCAGGGAACACGCGGTGCTTAGGGGAACCGTGTTATGTCTCATATATGTTAAGTGATAAGTCATGACAAGATGGGCTTTCGAGCCATAAGAAAAGATCTGTTTAAGATAAGTGGCGCCTAGGAAAGAATAAAAGATACGAAATGTTTTAAAGAAATGATTTAAAAAGCAACGACATGAAAAGAAGTTTGAAAGAAGTGATCCGTATGAAAGTTTTATGAAAAGAAGTCTGAAAGAAACAAGTCTGTTTGAAAGTTTTCATGAGCATGTGCATGAGTCAGTCATTCATTGCATGTGCATTAGTTACGAATATTTTGTTCGCTTATCTGTATACTCGAAATGTTTTGGTTTAAGTGCTAGTATACTTGCTGAGATTTCTCCCGAAATCTCACCCCCTTTTTATTATCTCTACTATCACTCCCTTGGGAACGATAGAAGTTATTGCATGACATGATGGATCCCCAGATTACGACTCTCGAGAAGATGGGTCGGACCCTCATGGGCCCGACTAAGACCGATATTGCTGGGTCAGTGACCCTAGACCTGTTGGGTCAGTGGGCGGCAGAGTCGCTTCCTATGGCGACGTATTTTTTTGACGACCTCCGCCCTACGGGGTGTTGTTTGGTGCTAGGAGTGGATGGGCCCTCCATATGGGACGCCTGTTTACGTCATCCTCTAGGATGATGTGTGATGTAGGCCCAGGACTGAGTTTGGACAGTCTTTGTTACGGCCCAGACTTTAAGAAGATAAAAGAAGAACCCGCCTATTAGTATGTTTGGTGGAAGGGGGAGTGGATCGTTATTATCTTATTTTGTATCACCGATGTATTTTGAGGAAAAATCTTCCCGTCGTTTTGGGAAGTACTTTTGTATAAAACTGTTTACATTGGTGATCTTAACTTTGATGTATATGTATATGATGCTTAATTTGGGTTTTATTTCGTTAACTATGTGATGTGCGACAAGCGTAACGTTTGTCGATTGTTTTTGGCTTGACCTTTTTCCGCTGCAAGAGAAAAAAAATAAAAATATATATATATAACATAAAATAAGGCTCTCACACGTAAAGATGAGGGATGACTTCCTTGTGACGTTCGTTCCCGGCGTCGCAATTTGCATGCGAACCCAAGCGCAAGTTGGGGCGCCGACAAGGTGTGTTGCAAGATCATGAATGAAATTTTTTGGCAGCGTTTGCAGTTTGCACGAGACATTGTACGAATAATTTTGTAGAATTTATGGGATTGCTTCAAGGCCTTCATATGATTCGATCCCTTGGGGTAAGGTAGGTGGTGATTGAAATGGAAAGCTTGTTATTGATTAGATAAGGAATAGAAGATGTGGCTTGTGATATTTAAAGGATTATTGTGATGAAGTATGTAATTTGTTTGAAGGAATTTCTTTCAAGCTGAAACATGTGTTTAGAGAAGCTAATAATTATGCGGCAGATGGGATGGCCGACTAGCGGCCATAGGTATTTCAAAGACATGGATTATTGTTGGGCAGTTGCCTCGAGTGTTGCTGGGTGCATTTCGATTGGATAAGGGAGGGTTGCTGTTATATTGGAACTTAATTTTATTTGTTTGCATCTTTTAGCATTTTCTTGAATTCGTTGATTTTTTTATTGGTTATTCTTTTATTATTTGATTGAATAACACAATAGGTATGTTTAGAGAATAATGTTGGTTAATGATGTTTTAGTTTGTTTTTGTCTATTAAAAGTGTCGTGATGTTATCATGATTTTCTGCTTGAGTGTATTATTATTAAATTTGAATTAGGGGTTATTATTAAACATATAATTCTGATTTTTCATAAAAAGATAAATTAAATTAAATTAAATTTATCTCCTATTAATTAAAGGTTTTTTCAATGTTGACGAATCCATTAAATACGTTCTGATAAAAGACCAAGTGGGAATCAATGACTCGTAAAACTAAAAGATCCGCCACAAATGTCAAAAGGCAGATGCTGTGATGTTTGACAATTGAGGGCTCAAAATGTGTACGTCCACATATTCCAAGACAGCCAATATTGGCAGCTTTGGAAAATTCATGAACCTGGGGGAGATCTGTTTTTTTTTTTTTTTTTTTTTTTTCCGATTTTCTTTTGTTTTATGTCATTTCTCTTGTACATAGTTGAGATGTGTGAAGTTGCAGTTTTGTGGTTGCATTATTTTAACAATGGCCTCATTGCTGAAGTTGGATCCTCAAGCGTCGGAGTTGGGAAGATTTATGGATAACAAGAAAAGTTCCATCTTTTTTAATAATATTGGCATTCTGGAATGTTTATTAACCCATAATGTATAAAGGTGTTAAAGATACTATAAAAGTGTTGAAATCCTCACATCTCTAACAGAATGGATATACATACATACATATATCGTGATGCCTAATATTTATTTTTTAATAATAAATAAATATTTAATTATAATTAAAGTTAAAATAAATGAAAATATAAAACTTAATATTTTTAATAAAATAAATATTAATTTTTTGAATTTGTTATTTAATATAATAATAAATAACTAATTAAAATTTATAAAAATGAATTTTTTAACTAAAATTTAGTCAAATAATGTTCACAATAAAAAATGCAATAAATACAGTGACTGCAATAAATACAATGATTTGGCAAACGCTGTCAAGTTTGACAACGAAGGATTCAGAATATGCACGCGGATATGAGTAGCGTTAGAATGAATTCACACTCAACATATTTATATTCACGTAGTATTACTTATATGAATAATATTATATAAATATGAATACGCTGAATGTGAATTCATTGCAGACATATTTCAAGTTGTGAATCATTTAAAAACTGGACATATTTCAAGTTGAAGTCTGAACCATTAAAAAACTGAAAGTCTTCCAGAAGCAAGCACCTTACAAAAATATCAATCCCAGAAAAGCGTGAAGATAAGGAGTAATGAATTTGTAATGCTCCTGCCATCCAAAATCTTCATTCTTTGAAACGAGAAGCATTTGAAGAGTTATGAGAGTTGTTCGCGAAACAAAGTTGTTCGATCTCCTAATATTATTATCCTGCTTTTGTCTTCAGTTTGGCACTGCCATAGACACCGTCACTACAACCAAGTTCATCAATGATCGGGAAACTCTAATCTCCAACAACGGTGACTTCAAATTGGGATTTTTTAGCCCTACAAACTCTACCTATCGCTATGTTGGGATATGGTATGCTAAAGTTTATGCGGGCACCGTCATATGGGTTGCTAATAGAAACAAGCCCCTCAAGAGTTTGTCGGGAACTTTGACCATATCTGAAGATGGCAATCTAGTACTATTAGATGAAGAAAAGAAGACTATTTGGTCATCGAATATCACAGGTTCTGTTTTCAATTCAAGTGCCCAACTTTTAGATTCTGGTAACCTTGTCTTGCAGGAAAACAATACTAACACAATCATATGGGAAAGTTTCCAACATCCGACAGATACATTTGTGCCAAAGATGAAACTTAGTACTAATCTAAGAACAAGCAAGAAAGTGCAGCTAACCTCTTGGACCAACCTGTCAGATCCATCCATAGGAACCTTCTCTGCTGGTATTGACGTTTTTAATCTTCCTGAGATATCCATTTGGAATGGCAATAGCCGATATTGGCGTAGTGGTCCATGGAATAGTCGGGTCTTTATTGGAATACCGTCTATGTATTCTGTATTTGGTGATGGATTTAGTCTTATAGATGATCAAGAAGGAACATTGTCTTTTAGTTTTGCCTTCTCGAATGAGTCTATATTATCAAATTTTGTCTTGAATGCGGAAGGAAATATAGTGCAAAACTATTCAATTAATGGGGACAATTTGGTGATCTGGGTAGCTATGGAGACCGATTGCGATGTTTATGGAAAGTGTGGGGCATTTGGAATCTGTAACTCAAAAAGTTTAGCTATTTGCAATTGCTTAGAGGGGTTTGAGCCGAAGAATATAGAAGAATGGAATAGAGGAAACTGGAGTAATGGATGTATGAGAAGTACACCCTTGCAATGTGAGAGAGTGACCAATGGCAGCGAACAAGGCAAGAAGGATGGGTTTTTGAAACTGAAGATGATGAAAGTGCCAGACTTGATAGATTGGTCAACTGCTTTAGAAGATAAATGTCGAGACGAATGTTTAGAAAATTGTTCTTGTGTAGCTTACGCATATGATGCTGGGATTGGTTGCATGTCATGGACTAGGGACTTAATTGACTTGCAGAAATTCTCGAATGGTGGAGTTGATCTTTATGTTCGTCTGGCGAATTCAGAACTTGGTGAGTTGTTTTCATTTTTTTTTAAATTTATATTATGATTTAATTCAACCAATAAAATTTATTTAGTTACTCTATATTTTGAAAACAAATAAAATTTGTATTCGATCCAACAATATCAGTTATTAAATCCATGTAAATCATTTTAACAAAAAATGAAATAGTAGTTATTCTGTGTCCAATTTTGGATGAGTTAGTTTAACGTTTTCTCTTATTTACAGGTAGAAAAGGGGTTGATGTAAAAGTAGTCATAACAATTACAACGGTCATTGGAACATTATTCCTTGCCATCTGCACTTTCTCATTATGGTGTTGCATGGCTAAACGGAAAGGTAAGATTCATGCTCCAATTAGCTAGTGGACTAAGAAATGTTAGCATATATTTATGTATATCATTTAGAATAGCATAGATTTACATATAATTACCAAGTATTTTGCCCTAAGCTAGTAGGGAAAAGGAAAACGAACGATACGCTATTGTTGAACATAGAGTAAGCATATATAAAATTTCCAGGCAAAAGAAATCTTGAGGATGGCATGACCCAAGTTAAACTCCAAGAGCTACCTATATTTAGTTTTGAGGAGCTAGCAAGTGCAACAAACAACTTCCATCAATCTAACAAGCTTGGACAGGGTGGATTTGGTCCCGTATACAGGGTAATGGTTGCTCTAATTCAAAGGTTCATGATGGCCTAATAATTTTGATTTATAGTAATGGTTTGTCGCTTGTTCATAGGGAAAATTGTTACATGGACAAGAAATTGCAGTGAAGAGACTTTCAAGAGCCTCTGGACAAGGACTAGAAGAATTTATGAACGAGGTGGTGGTGATTTCTAAACTTCAACACCGAAATCTTGTTAGGCTCCTTGGTGGGTGTATTGAAGGGGAAGAAAAGATGTTGATCTATGAATATATGCCAAACAAGAGCTTGGACAAGTTTCTTTTTGGTTAGTTCATTCTAATGTCTTCTTGTTAATATCTTTCAATGTGATAAATCTATAATCATCTAAATCAATAGAAAATACGGAATGACATTCTTTGTTGTGGTAGTTTAGCTTCTTAATGTAGACTCCTCTTGTGACTTCTTTGAAATTACTATTCACAAATATAACATTTACTCTATCATAAATCTAATCTGCATTCTTTATCTTCTTTCGTTTTGGTTAATTTCATTAGATCCAAGCAAACAAGAATTACTGGATTGGAGACAACGCTTCCAAATTATCGAAGGGATTGGTCGAGGTCTACTCTACCTCCATAGGGATTCGAGATTAAGGATAATTCATAGGGATCTAAAGGCAAGTAACATATTGTTGGATGAGATCTAAATCCAAAGATATCAGATTTTGGTATGGCTCGAATTTTTGGAAGCAATGAAGATCAGGCCAATACTAATAGGGTTGTCGGAACATAGTATGTACCTTAATTTTGTCTTGATTTAATTAGATACTAATTAAGCTAATATTCTTTTTTCTTGGGATAACAAGATTTGGTTGTGCATAATTGTTGAAATATAGTGGCTATATGTCTCCCGAATATGCAATGAAAGGAAGATTTTCAGAAAAATCAGATATCTTCAGCTTTGGTGTGCTATTACTGGAGATAGTGAGCGGAAGAAGAAACACTAGTTTTTATCATGATGAGCAGGCCATGAGCCTTTTGGAATTTGTAAGTCTCCATTATCTCATGGCCCTTTTTTTTCAATAACTCCTTTATGTGTTTTCATAAGGTCTTTTATGAGTATTTGAGCCCAGAATATTTAAATTTAATATTGAAAACATAATCTATCACGACCTCAGTTTCATGTTTTCAAACAAATTTCAATCATGTTTCCATGTTTCTAGGTATGGAAAATGTGGAACACAAACAAAATTGCAGCCTCGGTAGACCCCATTATATATGAGCCATGTTTTGAAGTGGAGATCTTGAGATGCATTCATGTTGGGCTATTATGTGTTCAAGATTTTGCGAAGGATAGGCCAACTGTATCCATTGCAATTTCCATGCTTAAAAGTGAGATTGTTGATCTGCCTCGCCCAAAGCAACCTGTATTCACTGCAACACAGATTGCCACAGATACAGCTTCTCAATGCAACAAAAGTGGAACGTGCTCTATTAACAATGTCACTGTTACAATGGTTCAAGGTCGGTAGGTAACACGTATTCTTTGATCTAAAAATGCTGCAGATTTTTAAAGTCAAAAAATAATTATAATATAATGTAATATTTAATGAAAGTGAAGAAATGAATATAGAAGTTATTGGATGGTGTATTGTGAAACTGAGTTATAAGTATCCAATTAAGTCATTTTTTAAAGAAATGACCTTCTGATCTATTTCATGTTTTCCATTAAATAAAGACTATCTATTTCTAGTTAAACGAAAAGATCGATCCTTGTATCTTCGTTTGGTATGTAACTCTGTCTACACTAACATTCTTTTTGTCTTTTGATAAGAAAACGCTTTTAAAGTTAATTTCTGTTATTTTTACGTTATCTGCAGCAAACATTTTAACAGAAGTTTTATCATGGTGCTTTTCGAGAAAGTGATTTTGCAGTATTTTTTTGAAGTATTTAAAGCAGTTTATTTTATTTATTTTACAAACATATGGTTTTGTCAATAAGAAAAACTTTGAAAGTTGTAGCTCAACCGACAAAATGAAAAGGAACATAGATAGTTGCAAAGTGAAGTCAAGTCGGCTTTCCATTTTATAATTTGTGTTGTGTAATTTGTGTTGTGTTGTGTAATTTCCATTTTATAGAAATATTTCTATTTTATAATTTGTATTGTGTAAATATTGTAAAATATGTTGTGTGAATCACTTCCCATTCTCTTCTCTCAGAAATGCACTGCCCAAGCCCATTACTGCTAGAGGAGAATGCCGTCAGACCTATTTCTACTACTGAGTTCTTCTGCTCGGTAGTTTTATTTTAGAAATTTCCTAGGGGTCGGTCCGACCGACCCCTTTGCTATAAAAGTAGCTTGCTGCCTCTGGTGCTGGTGGGTGACACCGCCCACCCTATCGGGACCGACGAGCTCCGGTGAGATTACCCCTTCTACGGCGAGCTCTGACGACTTCCGGTATGCCTCACGGAGGCTTAAACCTGAAATGGGTCCGGTAGGTTGTTGGAGCTCGTCGTTGAAGAGGTAAGCTCATCGGAGCCCGCCGGTCCCGATGGGATGGGCGGTGTTGCTCATTGCCACCGGAGGCGGCGGGCTGCAGTCCAAGGACGAATGCCCTTAAAATTCATCTCTATTTTATTTTTTTATTATGTTTTTATTTTTTATTGTATTTTTTATTATGTCTTCTTCATTTTATTTTTTTGAATCTTTTATTGTGATTTATTATATTTTAATGTATTTATCATCAAAAGGCAGCCTAACTGCCGTTGGGCTGCTTTTGACTTTGGGGGCAGACCGACTGATCTCAGCGTCTCTCTTTATTTTATATATTTGTTAAAAATAAATAATAATAACAATAGATATTGGGTATAAAATTGTTGAATGAGATTTTTTTCCTTCAAACCAAATTATCAACTATAATAAATAAAAAAAATTAATAAAATCCTCTATTAATATACCATCATTTTCTCAAAAAAAACCTTCAAAGGAACATGAGTTATACCTTATAGAAATGGAGAAATAGATAAATTTGTTAAAAGATAATAGATCTGAATTTTGTATAAATATTTCAGCACGATAACAAAACCATCAATAATATGTCTTGCACATAAACAGTATAGGATCGGTCAATCGAGCAGAATCAAAATCAATATTATAAGGAGAACTTGTTTACCTCATGATGATGATGCTAGGGTAGTGCATCTCAGCGGCCAAACAAGCATAAACAAAATGCGGAATATTCCCGTATTAAGCTTAACAGGCTAAGTGATTATTTGAGAAGAATCGAAAAAAAAAAAAAACACTATATATTCAACTTAGGTGTACTTAGAAACAGAATAGGATCGGACTCTGTTGGATTATTGATCTTGGTAATAAACAGAACAAATTTCTTACTCCTTTTTTTATCCAAACAAAAAATAGACAATTGGGCTATTATGCATAGATTTCTTATTCATATTCCATATAATGAACTATAGCACAAGCTAGGGCTAAAAAGGCATTATTTTTGTCAGACTCATAAGCCATATCTTATCTGCGCTGTAGGTCTTTAATAATATCATTTCAATAAATTATTTGTTTTATAAATATGTAACGATTTGATATGATCTATGTGATATTATATGGAATATAATATTATCATATCAATGCAACCAATATTCTTGTTTCCTATACGTGAGTTTGATTTTAAATATGAATAATACTACTTCCCTTGAAAAGATCTTCCAAAATCCATCTCCTAAAATCCATCTCTCGAATGATGTGATAACTGTATTTACGAAAGAATCCAAGGCCAGCTGAAATTAAAAGCAAAAATCAATACCCTCATTTTCTCCCTCCCTCTGTCTCCCTCTTGCAAATTAGAAACAAATTAAGGCCTGGAGTTTAGGGTTCCTTTTTCTTTACTTCAAAACCCAAAGTGGAGAGTGTTGTGCTGGTACGTTTCTTTGGTCTTTCATTGTTGTATCTGCACTATAATTTTCTCAAACGACTCACTTTTACTTGAATGCCATGTTTTGGGGTTTTGTCCTTTTTCAGGCAATATGTTACAACTTTTTAATGTGATTTTGATGTTGAGGTATTTGAATCAGCTTTGATGCAGATTTAGTATGTTACTTGGTTTTAGTTTTCATTCTGTTTGGTTGCCAGGAAAGGTGGAGAAAGTGATGGGTCGAGTAGATAAGATAGTTTTATTAGGCTTAATTTGGCAGAGACTGTTTTATATGGGATTCCAAATCGTGGAAATTCTGATATGCATGATTTTATTTTTCGTTTCTTTTTTCTTTGCTACCAAATAGAGGATTTTGAAAGATTTGATTGGTTTGTGATCTTGAGAATTTAAGTTTCGCTCACGGCTTGGTTTTGAAATTTGACCATCACAATTGAGCTAGAAGAGAATGCCTAAAACGGATTGTGAAAATTATCTTGCACTAACAGGACCTTTGCCCGATTTGGCTTCTTGTTTTGCTATGGTCCCATGTCCTCTATGCCAGACTATAAAGCAATGGAAGCCTTGTATACCTTCTTTTTAAAACCTACTCTTGGCTGTTATAAGCCTTGTAAGCATTGAGAACATGACCATTGATAGCGATTATCATCAATACTTGGATCACAGAAAATGAGACAACTTTTGGCCAAAGTATTGAAAGAATAAGGGTGGGAATCTATCTGGACCAGGTGCCTTGGCAGGATGCATTTCCTTTAAGGCTTTGTGGACTTCCTCAGAAGTGTATGCTTTGAGAAGATCCCCATTCTGTATTGCAATAACTCAAGAGTCTATGCAAACCATAACAACCCGAATATTGTTGGAACTTGCAGTGGAAAATGGACCAAAAAAACAATGGACAATGTGGTCATTGCAATGATGTCCTTCATACCAAGTCCCATTATAATCAACAAGTTTGGTAATGCTATTATTTTTCCTCCTTTGAGAAGCTTTAGTATGAAAGAATTTGGTATTTTAGTCACCCTCAGCCAGTCAAAGAGTTCGAGATCTCTATTTTCACATATTTTCCTCCCTTGTTAGCCATCTCTAAATGTCAGTTGTAGCAAAACCAAACTCTACAACATTTAAGGTGGAACGATCTTTCTTTTGAACAACCTGTAACCTCCTTTTAGCATTCTGTAATTCTATAAGAACCTGCCCAAATGATGATTGATTCCAGACTTGTAATTTTTAGCACAAGTGGAAATGTTGTTCAACACCCCTTGAAAGTTATGCTAATGAGCAGATTGTAGCCAAGAATATTGGAAATCCAAGAGCATGCATCTTAGCCACATAGTTTCAAATATGAATGGTCTTGGTTCTCTCTTGTGCTGTTTAAGACCTATCACATCTATCCAAATAGGCAAATAATCCGAGTAGGAAGAGGATCCATGTATCACCATTGCACTATCAAACAGATTACAGCACTGTTGGTTACCAAGAAATTTGTATAATCTCTCTGAAATAATTGCTTGATATTCCCTTTTGCTACACCATGTATATCGGCCTTCGAAAACCAAGATCCTTAACTGCAGCAATCATTAATCACATTTTTGAAGTTCATCATCTGCCAATCACTTCTAGCTCTCCCTCCCCATTTCTCCTCCTGTGATAAAACCTCATTGAAGTCTCCAAAGAAAAGCCAAGCATTTGCACTTATTTTCTTCAATCTTTGAAGTAGGTACCAGGTCTCCCATCTTCTAGTAGCATTTGGTTGACCATAAACCCCAATTATGAACCAATTTTTTATTCCCATCATCAATAAGAGCGTTAATATGAGAAGAAGAATAGTTTTGGATGGTTAAATTAACCCCAGCTTTCCAAAGAATGGCTAAACCCTTACTGCGACCATATGCATCCACTGTCAAACAATTTGCATATTGTAATCTACCACAACAAAGTTCCATCTTAGTAGCTTTTAGTTTTGTTTTTTGGAGAAACAAAACATCAAGATCTTCTTTTCTGATCAAGTCAAAAAGTGTACGAATATCTTAAAGGTTCTCAAGCCCTCAGGTATTCCAATTTAACACCCTCATAGCAATTGGTGGGGCTACTTCATAGCCACCACCAATAGTTGTTGAGAATTAACACCATCTGCATAAGGAGACAGGACACTTGTTCCTCAGCCTTTTAGACAATCTAAGGCCTCTTCTCACAGGCATAGTAGATGGTGATCATTTAAACCCAGAATTATTGAGGGATGGTAACTCTGTAGCCAGAGGTCAAGTAATTCGAGTCCACATTCTAGAGCCATGAATTGGTTGAGATAAAACTTGTAGTGGATCGAAATCATCATGTTCGGTTATTGAAGAAAATTGGGAGTCCTTCTCAATAAGAACTAAACAACCCTTAAGCATGTGAGTCTTCTTTGAAGTCTGCAGGAAACCAGTAAGAGCAGGATCCTTCGATTTCTCAGACAAAGACATGTCAGCAGCTAATCCAGAAGATTGCCCATGAGTAAATGAAATTAACTGCCTTTCTGTAGCAGTTGTGACTTCAAAATCCATAACTGTCAAGAAATCTGAGGTCTCCCCTGGAGAAATGCTTGATTTTTCTCCCTGTGAACTGACAGTTAACTTACAAAGAGTAACTGAAAATAACTACTTTGTCTAGTCAGCACTACCATCTTCCATCCCTTGCTCACGCATGCTATGGCTTGTAGGAGGAGTTCTCACATACTGAGGACCTGCAATATTATCCCATCTTCTCTTGGAAGGAGCAATTGCGCGCAACCATAATCCATATTGTTCTTCTTTCGTTTTGGTTAAACTTATTAGATCCAAGCAAACAAGAACAACTAGATTGGAGAAAACGCTTCCAAATTATTGAAGGCATTGGTCGAGGTCTACTCTACCTCCAACAGGATTCGAGATTAAGGATTATCCATAGAGATCTAAAGGCAAGTAACATATTAGTAGATGAAGATCTAAATCCAAAGATATCATATTTTGGTATGGCTTGAATTTTTGGAGGCAATGAAGACCAGGCCAATACTAATAGGGTTGTTGGAACATAGTATGTACCTTTTGTCTTAATTTAATTAGATACTAAAGCTAATATTCTTTTTTCTTGGGATAACAAGATTTGGGTGTGCATAATTGTTGAAATATAGTGGCTATATGTCTCCTGAATATGCATTGGAAGGAAGATTTTCAGAAAAATCAGTTATCTTCAGCTTTGGTGTGCTAGTACTGGAGATAGTAAGCGGAAGAAAAAATACTAGTTTTTATCATGATGAGCAAGCCATGAACCTCTTGGAATTTGTAAATCTCCATTATCTCATGGCCCCTTTTTTCAATAACTCCTTTGTGTTTTCATGAGATTTTTTTATAAGTATTTGAGCCTAGAATATTTAAATTAAGTAGTATTGAAAATATGTTATAAAACTAAAGAAAAAAGTAATATTGCAAGAGAAAATATTTAGAACTTTTTATTTACTAAATTTTGAATCCTTATTCTCCTTCGTACAAATGAATTGCTTCTATATTTATAGGAAGCTCTAGCATCAATTACGGATTAAGTGTCAAAAGTGAATTTAGCTTGATTGTTGAAATTACAAAAGTGATGGTCATTCACTACCACTATTGTTGACTTATACAATACTCCCTCTTGAATGATCACTCATAAAGAATATGCCTTGTTAAAACCTTACCAAGAAAAATCAAGTGGGAAAAAAAATTAATGGCGAAGGAAAAAGAGTACAGTATAAATATGTACCACCAAGTGCTTTTAGGATTGCCTCCTTAAAACCTTGCCAAGAAAAACCCAATGGGACAAAACCCTAGCGAAGGAAAAAGAGTGCAATCAGTACAAGTCTTTAAGATATTTACTCACCCTAAAAAGTGCATGATGATAGATTTTTAAGTTTTCGTATTTTAATATTCTGTACAATATTCTTGAATGTCACAACTGGTAATACTTTCGTGAATAAATCTGCTAGCTTATCACTTGATCGTATCTGCTTGGCATCAATTTTACATTTCTCCTGAAGTTCGTGTTTATAAAAAAATTTAGGTGAAATATCTTTGGTTTTGTCACATTTGATATATCATTTTCGGATTTGAGTGATATAAGCAGCATTATCTTCGTTTAAAAGTGTTGACCTATCATTAATCATGTGAAGACCACACTTTTCTTGAATATGTTGAATCATTGATCTCAGCCAAATACATTCTTGACTTGTTTAATGAATTACAGAGATCTCTGAATGATTTGAAGATGTGGCAAATAGTATTTACTTGACAGATCTCCATGATATGACAGAATCTCTATAAGTAAACACATATCTAGTTTGAGATCTACCTCTATGTGGATCTGCAAGATAACTTGCATCTGCGTATCCAACCAACTGTGGACTTAATCTATATTGACAAACTAACCCATATCAACTGTACCTTGAATGTAACGAATGACATATTTAATACCATTCCAATGTTTTCGAGTTTGTGACGCCCCCAACTTACGTTTGGGATTTAACGTAAATCAAGGTGTCTGGATGAGCAACACGTGGCTACTCACCCTCGTACTTAACAAGAATAAAAAGCATATATCACTTATTTCGCAGTGGATCAGGTTTTTGATATAAAACTTTCTAAAGATCACATGGGAAATATATTTACAACATTCATTAAAACTTAACATTGTACTTTTTACATATACAATAAACAAACTGTAGTAAAATATTTTACATTCATCCAAAAGAACTTTCCTTCACTTCACTCTTTTTCCTTCTTAACCTCGGGGTATTCTCTCCTATAGCGAAACCTATCCATACTAATGCTAAAGTCTCGCTGGAGCAGTTGTCCCTATGGAGTCAAACAAACTCCACACATAAACAATGAGCCATCTATTCCTAAGGTTAAACAGCATCCTGTACGTCGCCTCTCCTCAGCAAAAGTGGATGCGTCCAGACTCCAAACTCCAGTGGGTTGATTACTGATAAGAGGTCCGAAGGAAACAAAAGAAATGTCCATATAAGGACTATAGTCGGAAAGTCCCTCAGGACTCCCCGAAGTCTCCTGCCTCGTCGGGGCTATCCCTTTGCTGGTCATCGAATCCTGTATAAATTGATATGCACAAAAATATATGGAGCCACAAAGGAGTGAGATTTCGAATGAAATCTCAGCAAGTACATAAACAACTTAAAGGAAACAGGGAAAAAGCAACTATAATATTATCACCACTGATGACTAGGGAAAATTACCCTAATATACACCTCATAAGACCACTGCCTAACTGGTACTTTTCTTAACTCAACCAAAAACATAATCTTATGCTGAATTACACTGTTTTCTTAAAGATTCTTATTCTTTCTTATCACTGATGGGCGTTACGTATCGCCGTCCCCATCACATACACTCATCAATCATCCGGGCGTTACGTCTCGCCGTCCCCGTTATGATGAGTCTGGTGTCAGTCTCACGGGCGTTACGTATCGCCGTCCCCGTCTTGACACAAAACATATACACATATTACTGCGGGCGTTACGTATCGCCGTCCCCGTGAAGATCAGTCTCACGGGCGTTACGTCTTGCCGTCCCCGTGAAGATCACACATTCTTATATTGCGACAGGCGTTACGTATCGTCGTCCCTGTCGGCACGTCAGTCATCCGGGCGTTACGTCTCGCCGTCCCTGTTACGACGTGACTAACTTAATCTTATAAGTATTGTTTTCTTTCTTTTTATTTCTCTCCTATTCATACGAGTTATTCACTTATACCCCTTTCCATTTGAAACACCAATTCTATTCTAGGAAAACCCTGAGGCTAAGCAAAACAGGGCATCTCGCTCGAGCGGGTTGTCGAGCGAGTATCGAGCAAAGTCTCGGGTTGGAACTCGCTCGAACAGAGTATCGAGCGAAACTCTAGCGAGGGTTCATATTTTGCCTTCGCTCGACTCACATGTCGAGCGAGGGTCGAGCGAGATCACGACTCTAGGAGTTTTTCTACTCAAAACATGCCAATCTTTTTAATATGCTCCATTTAGTTTCTTAAAAACTTAAATCTAAGTTCTTACAATTTTATTGAACATATTTACAAGACAAAATAAAACCAACCCTACTCATATGTCACTTTGTCACTTAATCATGTTCTTAAGAGTTCACTACTAGTAAACATAGTTCAATCATCTCAATAAACCATTTCCATGCTTAAGTTAAGCTAGAATATGGACTTACAAATTCTTCATAGCTCAAGAGAATTGATCCAACCAACTTCTTGCAAGTTTTCTTCCAAACTCACTCACTTAGCTCACAAATGATCTCTTTGAGGTTTTGGGGAGGGTTTTCTAGTATGGCTTCAAAAGGGCAAGTGTTCTCTCCTTCTAAAGGAGCTTAGAAAGCTCTTAAGACTCTATTTATAGGGTGGTGGTCGACCAACATGAGGGAGAGAAAAGGAAAAGCACCTAAGGTGCACTAGTTGCCAGATTTGCATGGGTGATGAGGTGTCCATCTAAGCAAATCTCATGATGAGGATTAAGCCTCCCAAATCCTAGGCTTTGCAGCTGGATTAGTTATCCAAGGGCTCATATTTGAGATATTTTGGCTGCCCATTTTGATCCATGGCTGAGAAGTAAGCTAAAGGGATAAGAGGTGAGGTGGCATTTCACCTAACCATGCATGCATCTCTCATCTCCAGCCCTCTCCTTGTGTCACACGCCCCCTTCCAGGTTTCTCTACCCATTTGGTTCCTTCCTAACTCCCTTAAGTCTCTCCTTAACAAGTTCTAGAAGGCCACTTCTTAGTTTAGTTAAGGTAGAGCCAAATTTGATCCACTTAGTCACCTATCAACTAGATTTTGGCTCCCCTTGAGTTTCCATCACACCAACTATTCAATTGACTTCCAAATCAACTTTCCATCCATTTCTAACTACCCCTACACATGTCCTAATCCCAGAAAATCTCAAAACCAATTGCCTATTTAGTTACATGCCCCAATTTAGTTCAATTTATCCAACTCGGGTTCCATTTAAGCCCATTCCAAAGCTGCCTACTTAATTCCCAAATAAGTTATTGATTCCTTCCGCATCTCAGGAAACTTCAAACATAAAAGTTTTAGATCTATCTCTTGAGGTTCTACACCAATTAAAATCACCTCATTTGGACCTTATATGACTAACTTATGCCCATTTCACTAAAACTCGACAGATTGATCCGAAAATGCATAATTCCCAATGCTAAGTGTTATCTCACATTCCTCACTTAAATCTCCCACTCTAATTTCCTAATAAATAAATACATCAAATAAATTTCCTTAAAATAATATTCATAAAATAGTTTACCTTAGAAAATTTGGGCTATTACATCCTCCCCCCTTAAAAAGGATTTCGTCCTCGAAATCGCTAAGATATAAATAATTAAGGGTTTAAGGAATCTATACCTCGGTTGCTAGCAGCAGTAGATTCTTCTGAAGAGGTAGGTACTTTTTCCTCATTAAGCAGCGAATTCTGAGAGTGGTAAAATATCATGTCTTCGTCTGGATCATAATACATATTCACACTTATTTCTTGCAATATACGTAATCTCTCTTCCTCTGTCTCTTCTATTATGGGTCCCTCTTCACATTGACGTTTACGATCTTCAGATCTATCAGATGACTCTACTATGACAGCTTTTCCTTTATCCTCTCTTCTCAAAAATCTTTTCTCTGCTTTTAACCATTTTCGAGCTGGTTGTCTTTCCTCACCTGGTAACGCTCTTCTACTTATAGGGTTACCTTTTTCGTCTATGTCCATAATATGGGTCCTGTGCTTCTCACTTTTATTTAACCACATCAATCTCTCAGCTTTCCATTGTTTCAGTTTTTCCCTACGAAATCTCTCTCTAATTCTTTCAGATCTTTTCTTTAACTGATCTACATGGGTCACTGACATACGCGCGTTTCTTTTTAGAGCCATAATCCTGTATAAGGTTAAATATTAATGAATATAACATAAGAGAAAACACAAATATCATACAAATGTCATACAGCTAATTCAATTTATAACGCATATTATTACAACTATGTTTCAAACAAGTGGGGATAATTAACTCTCATTACATCCTCACGTTTCCAAGTGGCTTCCTGAAAAACAGGATTGTTCCAGAGTACTTTTACTAACATTATGGTACGATTCCGAAGGGTCTGTTCTTTCTGATCTTCAATTCGTACAGGCCACTCTTCATAAGTTAAATTGGAACGTAAATTATTAGGACGCGGATCCATTACTGCCACTGGTTGATCATTCAAACACTTTTTCAGAGAAGATACATGGAAGACGTTATGAACTCCTTGCAAATCATCAGGTAGGGCTAAGCGGTAAGCCACTGGACCTACTTTTTCCAGAATTTCATAAGGTCCAATATAACAGGGACTCAATTTCCCTTTCTTACCAAATCGCATAACTCCCTTCAGAGGTGAAATCTTCAAGTACACCCAGTCTCCCACCATAAAATCTAAAGCCCTTCTACGATTATCTGCATAACTCTTTTGTCTACTTTGCGCTGTCTTTATCTGATTTCTAATCTTTGTGATCTGCTCTTTGACTTCTTGTAAATACTCGGGTCCCAAAACACTACTTTCACCCACTTCATCGCAATAAATAGGAGACCTACATTTCCTCCCGTAAAGTGCTTCATATGGTGCCATCTGTATAGTAGCTTGAAAACTGTTATTATATGCAAATTCAATTAACGGTAGCAGACTTTCCCAATCTTTGTCAAAATCTAACACACAGGCTCGCAACATATCCTCCAAAGTCTGAATAGTTCTTTCTGTCTGCCCGTCCGTTTGAGGATGATATGCGCTGCTGAAATTTAAATTGGTACCCATCATCTTCTGTAGACTTTGCCAAAATCGAGATGTAAATCTAGGGTCTCTGTCCGATACTATAGTCTTGGGTATTCCATGCAAACGAACTATTTCCTTCACATAAATTTTTGCCAATTTTTCCATAGAATCCGTGTTGGAGATAGGTAAAAAGTGAGCACTCTTCGTCAATCGATCCACTATTACCCAAATCGAATTTTTTCCTGTAGATGTTCTTGGAAATCCTACTACAAAATCCATAGATAGATCCTCCCATTTCCATTCGGGGATTGGTAGAGGTTGCAACTTACCGGCTGGTCTTTGGTGTTCAGCTTTTACTAACTGACACACTGGACACTTGGCTACAAAAGGTCGCAATGTCCTTCTTCATTCCTTCCCACCAAAACTTTTCTTTTAAATCTTAATACATCTTAGTACTTCCAGGATGAGCAGTATATGGTGTACCATGAGCTTCTTTCATCAGCCTTTCTTTCAATTCTAGGGTATCCGGAATGATCTTCCTTCTCCCAAAGTATAGCATTCCATCGCCTGAAATCATAAAATGAGAAGACCCTTTTCCTTCCAGTATTTGCTGTTTTATCTTCTCCAGCTTAGTATCCTTTTGTTGTTCTTCCTTAATTTCCTTGTCCGTTAAAGGAACAATTTCTTGAATCCCCATTAACTTGAGGTCCTGTGATAATCTATTTACCAGGATTTCTCGTATCGCTGCCAGTACTGATAATTCTTCCGTTTGAACTTTCCTACTCAAGGCATCGGCTACCACATTAGCCTTTCCAGGGTGATATTTGATTTCGCATTGAAAATCACTTATAGTCTCTATCCATCTTCTTTGTCTCATATTCAAGGTTTTCTGGCTAAAAAGATACTTGAGACTCTTATGGTCCGTAAATATTTCACATCTTTCTCCATATAAGTAATGCCGCCAAATCTTTAGAGCAAACACTACAGCTGCTAACTCTAAATCATGCGTGGGATAGTTCTGTTCATGGTCCTTAAGTTGTCGGGATGCATACGCAACTACTCTCCCTTCTTGCATTAATACACACCCCAATCTCATTTTTGAGGCATCACTATATATCACATAAGGTTTATGAGGTTCTGGCAAGGCTAAAATTGGTGCTGTAGTCAATCTCTTCTTTAGCTCTTGAAAACTCTTTTCACATTGTTCACTCCAAACGTACTTAGCATTCTTCCTGGTCAATGCTGTCAGAGGTGCAGACAGTTTGGAAAATCCTTCCACAAATCTTCTATAATATCCGGCTAATCCCAAGAAGCTTCGTATTTCATGTGCATTGGTTGGTTGCTGCCACTCTATTACTGCTTCTACCTTTGCCGGATCCACGGAGACTCCTTCACTTGAGATAACATGACCCAAAAATTTAACTTCTTGTAGCCAAAATTCACACTTACTAAGTTTGGCGTACAGTTGGTGTTTCTGCAAAATTTCCATTACTACTTTTAAATGTTCTTTATGATCTTCGTCAGTCTGAGAGTAGATCGAAATATCATCAATAAAAACCACCACAAACTTGTCCAAATATGGTCTAAATATCCGGTTCATCAAGTCCATGAATACTGCTGGTGCATTCGTCACTCCGAATGGCATAACCAAAAATTCAAAGTGCCCATATCGAGTTCGGAAAGCCGTCTTATGTACATCTTACTCCCTGATCTTCAATTGATGATAACCAGACCGAAGGTTTATCTTTGAAAACACAGTTGCTCCTCTCAATTAATCCAACAGGTCATCTATCCGTGGCAACGGATATTTATTCTTAATGGTAACCTTATTCAATTCTCGGTAGTCTATGCACATCCGCATTGTCCCATCTTTCTTTTTCACAAACAATACTGGTGCTCCCCATGGGGATGAACTGGGCCTGATAAATCCTTTCCTTAAAAGTTCCTCAATCTGAGCTTTCAATTCTTCTAATTCCACTGGTGCCATTCTATACGGAGCCTTATGAACTGGAGTTGTGGCCGGTTCCAATTCAATAACAAATTCTGTTTCTCGATCAGGAGGTAGTCCCGGCAGATCATCAGAAAAGACTTGAGGAAAGTCTTCCACCACAGGAATTCCTTGAATACTTTTAACAACTTCTGAAGAATTTAACATGATCACCCAGTAGCCCTTTGTCTCTTTGTTAATACTTTTCTTTATTCGCTTAGCAGTTACTATGGAGGAAACTGCCTTTAACATTTCCCCCTTGTAACAAAATTTCTCTTCCTCGGGTAAGCCAAAAACTATTTTCTTTCTGCGACAGTCCAGTTTAGCATAATACTTGGCCAACCAATCCATACCTAAAATTAAATCAAACTCCATCAAATGGAATAGTATCAGATCAGCGACTAGTTGTGAACCTCCAATCTCCAAAGGGCAACTTCTTACCATCCGGTGGCATCCTGCTACCTTTCCATTGGGCATGACTACTATAACCTTTTGGGCCAAAAATTCTGTTTCTAAGTCACACCTTTGGACACAATCATATGAAATAAATGATCTTGTCGCTCCCGAATCAAACAAGGTATAGACCATGCATTGCTTCAGTTTAACCTTACCTAAAGAAAATTTTATTCTACTATTATTATTATTACCACTCCCAAAGAATTCATTCATTAACTAAAAGAGGAGACTTAGAAATTTACCAGTAATAACATTAGCATCTATTGCCTCGTCTGCCTCCATATCTACTTCTCCAGACGTGATAGCATAAACTTTAGCTTTCGCAGGAGCTTTGGCTTTTCCTCCGAGTAGAGCTACTCCTTGGGAGGTATTCTGAGGGCAGTCTTTGATCAGATGTCCTGGCCGACCGCATCTATAACAAACTCTAGTATCCACTCGACAATCTCCCTGGTGTCGACGTCCACATTTTGCACATTGCGGAAATAAAATCGGCACATTTGGATTAATTGCTATTCCTTTTCCTCTATTCGTGGGTCTAAAATTTGGTTTCCTCCTAGCATCTTTTCCCCCAGAAAATTGAAATCTTCTTTTTCCATATGCTTGAGTTTGCGCCATAACACTCCTCTGTTCAGTTTCCGCTATGGCTGCTACATTCACTAGTTCTTGAAAATTCTCAATTTGCAAACATGCCACCTGCATACGAATTCGTGGTTGCAGTCCTTCCTGAAACTTCTGGGCTCTCATCTTTTCAGTAGCCACCAAATGCGGAGCAAATCTCGCCAATTCCATAAATCGCACTGAATACTGTTCCACCGCCATACTGCCTTGTATTAACATAGTAAATTCCAAAGCTTTCTGCCGCTTCATCGATTCCAGAAAGAATCGATCGTCAAATTCTTTCTTGAACCTTTCCCATGTGGGCACTACATTTTCTCCCAATTCTAACTTTAGCAGCTTTCGCTTTGTGTCCCACCACAGTCCTGCTTCTCCCTGTAACAGATGTCCTGCATACTGCACTTTCTGAACTTCAGTGCAACTACTAACTTCGAAGGTACATTCCAAGTCTACGATCCATTTGTCTGCCTTTAATGCTCCTTCCGTTCCGATAAAGGGCGGGTATCGGTACGCTAAAAATTTTTCATACGGACACCCTTGAGCTTTTCTTCTATTTTCATTCTGCTGATGATAACGGCTCTGTTCTATTTGATTTCTCACCACTTCCGTCATTTGCCGAATAGCTTCAGCTATTGCCTGGCCTCCTTCTAATGGGGGGTTTTGCGCCACTGGTCCCCCTTCCAAGGGTGGGTTCCTTGTCCTCTGCTCTTCTCCCAATGATGGGTTCGGTGCCGTCTGCCCTTCCCCCAACGGTGGGTTCGATGGCGTTTGTCCTTCTCTCAACGGTGAGCTTGGTGCCATCTGCTCTTCGGTACGTAGAGGGGTAACCAGAGAAGGATTCTGGTTTACCACGTCTACTCGTTTCAAGGGAGGACGACCTCTTGGCATATTGTTTTCCTGAAATACACCCAACTTTACCATAAGCTATACTTACTTTAGAAACTTCCAAATTCCTAAAATCCAAACATTCATCCATATTACTCCAAACTCCAATCCGATAAAGATTCAAGCCTATACTGGTACCATGTGATCCATTTTTCCTAGGACACTGTAGATTTTACCCAGAGACGTAATAGCTCTGATACCACTCTGAGACGCCCCCAACTTACGTCTGGATTTAACGTAAATCAAGGTGTCTGGATGAGCAACACGTGGCTACTCACCCTCGTACTTAACAAGAATAAAAAGCATATATCACTTATTTCGCAGCGGATCAGGTTTTTGATATAAAACTTTCTAAAGATCACATGGGAAATATATTTACAACATTCATTAAAACTTAACATTGTACTTTTTACATATACAATACCCAAACTGTAGTAAAATATTTTACATTCATCCAAAAGAACTTTCCTTCACCTCACTATTTTTCCTTCTTAACCTCGGGGTATTCTCTCCCATAGCGAAACCTATCCATACTAATGCTAAAGTCTAGCTGGAGCAGTTGTCCCTGTGGAGTCAAACAAACTCCACACATAGACAATGAGCCATCTATTCCTAAGGTTAAACAGCATCCTGTACGTCGCCTCTCCTCAGCAAAAGTGGATGCGTCCAGACTCCAAACTCCGGTGGGTTGATTACTGATAGGAGGTCCGAAGGAAACAAAAGAAATGTCCATATAAGGACTATAGTCGGAAAGTCCCTCAGGACTCCCCGAAGTCTCCTGCCTCGTCGGGGCTATCCCCTTGCTGGTCATCGAATCCTGTATAAATTGATATGCACAAAAATATATGGAGCCACAAAGGAGTGAGATTTCGAATGAAATCTCAGCAAGTACATAAACAACTTAAAGGAAACAGGGAAAAAGCAACTATAATATTATCACCACTGATGACTAGGGAAAATTACCCTAATATACACCTCATAAGACCACTGCCTAACTAGTACTTTTCTTAACTCAACCAAAAACATAATCTTATGCTGAATTACACTGTTTTCTTAAAGATTCTTATTCTTTCTTATCACTGATGGGCGTTACGTATCGCCGTCCCCATCACATACACTCATCAATCATCCGAGCGTTACGTCTCGCCGTCCCCGTTATGATGAGTCTGGTGTCAATCTCACGGGCGTTACGTATCGCCGTCCCTGTCTTGACACAAAACATATACACATATTACTGCGGGCGTTACGTATCGCCGTCCCCGCTATTCAGATCAATTTCACGGGCGTTACGTATCGCCGTCCCTGTGAAGATCAGTCTCACGGGCGTTACGTCTCGCCGTCCCCGTGAAGATCACACATTCTTATATCGTGACAGGCGTTACGTATCGCCGTCCCTGTCGGCACGTCAGTCATCCGGGCGTTACGTCTCGCCGTCCCCGTCACGACGTGACTAACTTAATCTTATAAGTATTGTTTTCTTTCTTTTTATTTCTCTCCTATTCATACGAGTTATTCACTTATACCCCTTTCCATTTGAAACACCAATTCTATTTTAGGAAAACCCTGAGGCTAAGCAAAATAGGGCATCTCGCTCGAGCGGGTTGTCGAGCGAGTATCGAGCGAAGTCTCGAGTTGGAACTCGCTCGAACAGAGTATCGAGCGAAACTCTAGCGAGGGTTCATATTTTGCCTTCGCTCGACTCACATGTCGAGCGAGGGTCGAGCGAGATCACGGCTCTAGGAGTTTTTCTACTCAAAACATGCCAATCTTTTTAATATGCTCCATTTAGTTTCTTAAAAAATTAAATCTAATTTCTTACAATTTTATTGAACATATTTACAAGACAAAATAAAACCAACCCTACTCATATGTCACTTTGTCACTTAATCATGTTCTTAAGAGTTCACTACTAGTAAACATAGTTCAATCATCTCAATAAACCATTTTCATGCTTAAGTTAAGCTAGAATATGGACTTACAAATTCTTCAAAGCTCAAGAGAATTGATCCAACCAACTTCTTGCAAGTTTTCTTCCAAACTCACTCACTTAGCTCACAAATGATCTCTTTGAGGGTTTGGGGAGGGTTTTCTGGTATGGCTTCAAAAGGGCAAGTGTTCTCTCATTCTAAAGGAGCTTAGAAAGCTCTCAAGACTCTATTTATAGGGTGGTGGTCGACCAACATGAGGGAGAGAAAAGGAAAAGCACCTAAGGTGCACTAGTTGCCAGATTTGCATGGGTGATGAGGTGTCCATCTAAGCAAATCTCATGATGAGGATTAAGCCTCCCAAATCCTAGGCTTTGCAGCTGGATTAGTCATCCAAGAGCTCATATTTGAGATATTTTGGCTGCCCATTTTGATCCATGGATGAGAAGTAAGCTAAAGGGATAAGAGGTGAGGTGGCATTTCACCTAACCATTCATGCATCTCTCATCTCCAGCCCTCTCCTTGTGTCACACGCCCCCTTCCAGGTTTCTCTACCCATTTGGTTCCTTCCTAACTCCCTTAAGTCTCTCCTTAACAAGTTCTAGAAGGCCACTTCTTAGTTTAGTTAAGGTAGAGCCAAATTTGATCCACTTAGTCACCTATCAACTAGATTTTGGCTCCCCTTGAGTTTCCATCACACCAACTATTCAATTGACTTCCAAATCAACTTTCCATCCATTTCTAACTACCCCTACACATGTCCTAATCCCAGAAAATCTCAAAACCAATTGCCTATTTAGTTATATGCCCCAATTTAGTTCAATTTATCCAACTCGGGTTCCATTTAAGCCCATTCCAAAGCTGCCTACTTAATTCCCAAATAAGTTATTGATTCCTTCCGAATCTCAGGAAACTTTAAACATAAAAGTTTTATATCTATCTCTTAAGGTTCTATAACAATTGGAATCACCTCATTTGGACCTTATATGACTAACTTATACCCATTTCACTTAAACTCGACAGATTGATCCGAAAATGCATAATTCCCAATGCTAAGTGTTATCTCACATTCCTCACTTAAATCTCCCACTCTAATTTCCTAATAAATAAATACATCAAATAAATTTCCTTAAAATAATATTCATAAAATAGTTTACCTTAGAAAATTTGGGCTATTACAAGTTAGTGCAGAACTATATCTTGCAGGTAGATTAACTGAAAATGTAATATCAGATCAAGTACAATTTGCAAGATATATCAAAACTCCAATTGAACTTAGATATGGTACTTCAGGACCAATGATTTCTTCGTCGTCTTCACAAGGACGAAATGGATCTTTCCGCAGATCAAGTGATTGAACAACCATTGGAGTACTTAGAAGATGAGCTTTGTTCATATAAAGGTACTTCAAGACTTTTTTTGTATACATTAACTGATGAATAAAAATTTCATTTGGCAAATGCTCGAGTTGTAGGACGAGACAAATTTTTATTTTGCCAAGATCTTTCATTTCAAATTTATTCTTTAAATATATAGCGCTTCTTGTGATCTCTTCAGAAGTTTTAACAATATTTAAATCATCAACATAAACTGTAATAATAACAAATCCGAATTTTCATTTCTTAATAAAAACACAGAGGCATATAGAATTATTTTCAAATCCTTCTTTCAATAGATATTTGCTAAGAGGATTATACTACATACTTTCAGATTGCTTAAACCCATATAAAAATCTTTGAAACTTGATAGAGTACATACTTCTATATGTACTTGTAAATGCTTCAGGCATTTTATATCCGTCAAGAATTTTCATATATATGCCATGATCTAATGATCCATATAAATATGCAGTGACCACATTCATCAACCACATATTCAATCATTTTATAACTACCAAGCTAATCAAAAATCTGAATGTGATTGCATCCATAACGGAGGAATATGTTTTCTCATATTTAATCCCGGATTTTTGTAGGAAACCTTGTGCGACAAGTTATGCTTTGTACGGCACAATTTTATTTTTCTTATTACATTTTCGTACAAATACCCTTTTATATCCGAAAAATATTACACCTTTTGGTGTTTGAACAACAGGTCCAAATACCTCTCGTTTTGCTAGCAAGTATAATTCAGCTTCAATAGCTACTTTTCATTTTGGCCAATCATTTTTACGTTGATATTCTTCGATGGTTTTTGGCTTACTTTCTTCATTACTTCTAGTAATGTCAACAGTCATTTTATATAAAAATATGTTGTCGACAACAGTTTTATTTATATCTAGAATTTCTCCAGTACTCATGAAATGTATTGAGATCTCATTACTTTCAGGTACATGTTCCTTTTTAGGGGAAAATATTTCATGAAACATCTTTTCAGGGGATCCCTTTTCATGAAATTTTAAAATAGAAGATTTGATATCTTCAGGAGCATCAACTATGATTGTGGCCTGAATTGTGGGTACGAAATTTTCAGGAATACCAAATTCATTTTTGTTGAATCCAAAATTTCAATTTTCGTATTTACGTGTAGATTTTGATGATAACAAACAAATTCAAGTCTCAAGCTCAAAATATCTACGCAATGGAGCGAATCGCACATCAAGCATAAAAGAACAAGTCTACAAATGAAGCTCATAGATTATTTTTGTACATCTCTTAATAAAATTCGAAATTGGATTAAGGCTCAAAAATTAATCTTTTCTCATAAAGCATTAAACTTGCATTTTTTTTATGCATGACATAAGCATGATATATGCATGATATCATTAAAAGGTTTAAACTAGAAAATTATATTTTGCATATGCATAACATATGCAATGATTTCATTAAAAGTTTTATTTTCAAAAGTTTTATTTTACATGTGCATGACTTACGTAATGACTTCATTCAAAAATTTGAATTTTGAAAATTGAATGACATATACAATGACTTCATCAAAATTTGAATTTTGAATTTGGAAGATGATTGAGTGTGATCCATTTGCCTATAAATAGCTCACTTGAGTTTTGCAAAATCACAACAACATGAGCTTACAAATATATTGTTAAGTTTTACATCATTCTTTCAAAGCTCTCATTCTCTCTTTTCTAAAATTTTGATTCTTAATTCTTGTTCTTTTTTAGAGAGATATAGGTTGCGCTATATTGTTTTTATCTCACTCATTGAGGAGTGTACTCTGATAGTCTACCCACTATCAACTCTTGTATCAGTAAAAGGGTACATATAACCCTTGCATGTGTAGAAGGTGTTCTACATAGGGAATAGTTGAATCACTAAGTATGAGGTGATTGCAAGTGTAGAGGGTGTTCTACATGAATTCTTTGTAGCAGTGCTACTCAAAGGTGTAATAGGTTTCTATCTCCACCTAAAGGAGATTGAATAGTGAATTTGGGATCTTCAAGGGGTAGCTTGAGGCAAGGACGTAAGCAGTGGGGCTGAACCTCATAAAAATACTGAGTTTGTTTCTTCTTACCCTACTCTTTACAATTCTTGCTGCTTTATATTCTGTTTATATTTTATATCATATATTTGGTTTACAATTGTTAATTTTTTTTTATATAACCCAATTCACCCCCCTTTTGTATTAGTCATTTGGGCAATAATTGGTTTCAGAGTAAGGGCTCTATTATAAGATTAACTATCTATTGAGTTAAGATCATATGACTAACATTACAGCTACTTTCGCTGAAGGTCAATCCAGTAGTCGATCTCCGCTATTTTATGGAGATAATTATACTTTCTGGAAAGCTAAAATAAGAATACTTCTTCAGTCTCAAGGTCGAGAAATTTGGAAATGTATTGTAAATGAGCCTTATATTTCAACAAAAAATGTTGATGGAGTAAAAGTCAAAAAGGAAGAGGAAGAATTTGATCACGAAGACAATAGACTTTATACTGTGAATGTAATGGCTATGAATTTTCTATATAATGCTCTCAATAGTAATGAATTTAATAGAATAATAACTTGCAGGACAACAAAGGAAATTTGAGACAACTTGGAAGTAACCTATGAAGGAACTTCGCAAGTTAAAGAATCAAAAATTTATGTTATTACGCATGAATATGAAATGTTCAAAATGAATGATTATGAATCTATCACTTCTATATATACTCATTTTACTAATATTATAAATAGTTTGACATCTTTTGGTAAAATTTATTTCAGTTTAGAGATAGTAAGGAAAATTCTTAATTTCTTGCCAAAACATTGGGAATCAAAAGTAACGGCGATTCTTAAAACTAGAGATCTTAAAAAACTCGAAGTAAATGAACTCATCGGGTCACTTATTACCCATGAGTACAAATTGAAAAGAGGAGAAGAAGAAGGAAAACAAAAGAAAATCTTGGCACTCAAAGCCATTCCTCATGAAAGTGAAAGTGATAAAGATGAAGAAAGCGATGATGAAGAGATTGCAATGATTACAAGAATATTTAAGAGATTCTTGAAAAATAAAGTCACTCCAAGGAAACCTTTCAAAAAATCTTCCAACAAAAATACAGGTAAAAATGATTCATTAATTTGTTATAAATGTAAAAGGTCAGGACATATCAAGGTACATTGTCCCCTACTAAAGAAAGATCATTACAAAGGCAAGAAAGCAATGAAAGTTACATGGGATGATGATTCAAGTAGTTCAGATAACGACACAAGCAAACTTTTTTAAAGACAAAATCTGTGATACATGTCAGTTTGGTAAACAAACAAAAACTTCTTTTAAAACCAAGAAACATATTTTCACTACTAAACCTTTGCAACTAATACACATGGACCTTTTTGGACCAAATATAGTTGCAAGTCTGGAAGGAAAATATTATGCATTTGTTATTGTTGATGATTTCTCTAGATATACTTGGGTCATCTTTCTCGCTCATAAAGATGAGGTACATAATGCATTTACCAAGTTATGCAAGAGAATTTAAAATGAAAATGGCTATACTATCTCAAACATCCGAAGCGATAGGGGAAAAGAGTTTGTTAATAAAATTATTGGATCTTTTTGTGATGAAAATGGTTTTGTGCATGATTTCTCTGATTCTCGAACTCCTCAACAAAATGGGGTAGTAGAGAGGAAGAATAGATCTCTTCAAGAAATGGCAAGAACAATGCTTAATGAGAATAATTTGCCTAGTTATTTTTGGGCTGAAGCGGTAAGTACTGCATGTTATATTATAATTAGAGTTATGTTAAGTTCTAAATTAGATAAAACCCCTTATGAGCTTTGGAATGAGAAGAAGCCTAACATTAGTTACTTTCATGTATTTGGATGCAAATGTTAGGAAAGTTTGATGCAAAATCTGATGAAGGTGTCTTTCTTGGGTATGCTACAAATAGCAAAGCTTATAGAGTATTCCATAAAAGGGTTTTGACTATACAAGAATCAATGCATGTAGTATTTGATGAATCTAACTCTCTACTCTCCAAGAAATAACACAAATAGTCTCAATCTCAACAAAGAGAATACAATGGAAGAAGTCCAACATGGAGACATAAGGAAAGATCATCAAAACTTAGTACAAGATGCAACCAAAGAGTGGAAATATGTGAAAAATCATTCAGTGGAACAAATTCTAGGAGAACCTTCACGATGTGTAAATATTCGATCATCTCTTAGAAATATTTGTAATCACATTACTTTTCGATTTCAAACTAAACCCAAAAATATTGATGAAACACTTATTGATGAATCATGAATTCTAACTATATAAGAAGAGCTAAATCAATTTGAAAGAAATGATGTTTGGACACTTGTTCTGAGACCCAAAAATCATGCTGTTATTGGAACAAAATGGGTTTTTAAAAATAAGAAAGATGAGTCAGGAATCATCACTAGAAACAAGGCTAAACTTGTAGCCCAATGTTTCAATCAAGAAGAATGAATCGATTATGAAGAAACGTATGCACCTGTCGCAAAATTAAAAGCTATTCGAATGTTACTTGCATATGCATGTTATAAAAATTTCAAACTTTTTCAAATGGATGTTAAAAGTGTTTTCTTAAATGGTTTTATAAATGAAGAGGCATATGTTGAGCAACCTTCAGGTTTTGAAAATCATATTTCTCCTAATCATGTTTTCAAGCTCATATTTCTCCTAATCATATAAAAGTTTTATATGGACTCAAACAAGCTCCTAGAGCTTGGTATGAAAGACTTAGTAGTTTCTTGATTGAAAAAGGTTTTTCAAGAGGAAAGATCGATACAACTCTTTCATCAAATATGAACAGGATGATATTCTTCTAGTTTAAATTTATGTGGATGATATAATATTTGGTGCTACTAATGAAAATATGTGCCAAGATTTTGCTAAGAACATATAGGAAGAATTTGAAATGAGCATGATGGGAGAATTTAATTTCTTTCTTGGATTGCACATCAAGCAAGCAAAAAGTGAAACATTCATTAATCAGTCAAAATATATCAAAGAGTTACTCAAAAAGTTTGAGATGGAAGGTGCGAAGTTAATTGGAACACGAATGAGTCCAACCATCAAATTTGATAAAGATGAAAGCGGTAAGCCAGTTGACTCAAAGGTATATCGAGCTATGATTGGTAGTTTATTATATTTGACAGCTAGTAGACCTGATATTATGTTGAGTGTATGTTTATGTGCACGTTTTCATTCATCTCCAAAGTAATCTCATTTGATTGCAGTCAAGTGTATTTTTATATATCTTGCCGGTACCATTGACCTAGGGTTATGGTATCCTAAACACACTTTTTTCGATTTTATTAGTTATTCAGATACGGATTATGCTGGTTGCAAAGTTGATCGAAAAAGTACTAGTGGAATATGTCATTTTTTAGGTCATGCACTTGTTTCATGGTTTAGTAAAAAGAAAAATTTTGTTGCATTATTTACTGCTGAGGCAGAGTATGTTGTTGCATATACTTGTTGTGCTCAAGTTCTTTATATGAAGTAACAACTTGAGGATTTTAAACTTATGTACAATCATATTTCTATTAAATGTGATAATACTAGTTCTATAAATCTTTCAAAAAATCCAATACAACATTCTAGGACCAACATATTGAAATTAGATATCATTTTCTTAGAGATCATGTGTAGAAAGATGATATTGTACTAGAATTCACAAGCACACACGATCAATTGGCAGGCAATTTCACAAAACCTCTGCCAGAAGATAGACTATGCATTATTAGAAGAGAAATAGGAATGATGCATGCCATGAATATCTGCTAGATACTTTTATTCCATTATATCAAATGACCTACAGAAACTTGAGATGTTTAGCCTCATCATTCAAATATATTTGCTCCTCATAAATCATCATGACATCCTTGTCTAAAGGATCAGACAATCGAAATGAAGAGGCAAGTAAGGATTTTAAATCCTTATTCTGTTGTTTTAACTCTACTATTTTTTTATTTGACTCATAAACAAGTCGTTTCAGTATAGAGACCGTTTCGCTAAACTTCTCAATTTTGTGAGTTTTGGACTGCAATCGAGCAGAAAAAGCAACAATGGAAGATGAGTATCAAGTTCCGAGACTCAATAGCTCGTAAATGGCATCATGATCTGATTTATTAGCCAAATCAGTGTTTTGTTGCTTCATGGCGCCTACAACAGATGCAGAAATAGTTTGAGGTGAAGAATACCTCATATCTTGATCACGAGAAGCACTGAAGAAAAATTGATGAGCCATTGAAATTTTATAAAATGAGAATGAAGATGAACTACAAAGATGAGAAGAAAATTTGATGCGAATTAGATAAAACTAAGGATTACTTTTATAAAAATGGAAATAAGTACAAGACAAATTGTCATCTCTTCAAATCTTACATAGTCAAGCTTACAAGATATGCCGGATGCATATTGTCAAAAGTTACTGAACTAAATCAGCGAGATTAATTACAATTGTCCCTATTTTTCTCGTGAAACGCTGCCATTATCTGCTGATGTTGACTTTGTGCTTGAACTCTCACTCGTTCCGATTTCTCTATTCGGAGTTTCAGAACATGAGCTAATTTTATCAAATCTTTATTTTCTTGCTTTAACCTCTTATTTTTTCTACCTTTATTTGCAAGCTTTTGATGTAGAACAGATATTTGATTGTTAAGTCGATCAACCTCATTTGCCCTCGCTAGTAATTTTCGAGACATGGTCGTAACAGAGGCAGCATATTGAGCACTAAGAGTTCTTGATGCTGTAACAATCTCAGAATCAGTCCTACCAGAAAAATGCATATCTGCTTCTATCATGGTATTGCCAGTATCAGGAGATAAAATGACTGGTTGAGACGGTTCTTGGTTCAAATTCGGAAGATTACCAGAAGAAATTTTCTCCACCATTCTGTCGTTTTGGATAAACAGATACTTGATTAATGAGCAATGTGAGATTTTTCTTATGAGTATTAGATGGGTAAAAAGGGTCTTTTAAATAGCAACTCGAAAACTTTCAAATCTTTATAAAATCTTGTTGGTCAACAACATCAAGCGGATTTTAATCTCCTTCCGCATTGAATTGTCAAAGTTAGACTTCCAGCCTTTGCAGTTTTGTCGGACACGGGAGTTAGGCATAAACTTTTGCAGCTTTTGTCGAATACGGGTGGCTCTGATTATTCAACACTCTATAGTTTCTATTAAACGCACCGTTTTATTTGATTATTGGTTATTACGGAAAAAAAATCTTACTAAAACCAATTGCAGTTCCTTTTTAATGATGCCAAAAGGGGGATAAGTCTTATATTAGTATTATACTACCCTGTTATATATGCTAGAATCATGTTTATATTTTTCTTGAAAAACTAACGCATATTTTCAGGAGGAGCTTAAATATTACTGCAAGTCTCAAAATTCTACTAGGTATTTATCATCATCAAAAAGGGGGAGATTATTGAATCCACGGTTTCAAGTTTCGTATCTACGTGTAGATTTTGATGATAACAAATAAATTCAAGTCTCAATCTCAAAATATCTATGCAATGGTGCGAAACGCACATCAAGCATAAAAGAACAAGTCTACAAATGAAGCTAATAGATTATTTTTGTACATCTCTTGATAAAATTCGAAATTGGATTAAGTCTCAAAAATTAATCTTTTCTCATAAAGTATTAAGATTGCATTTTTTTATGCATGACATAAGCATGATATATGCATGACATTATTAAAAGTTTTAAATTAGAAAATTATATTTTGCATGTGCATGACATATGCAATGGTCTCATTAAAAACTTCATTTTTAAAAATTATATTTTATATATGCATGACATATGCAATGATTTCATTCAAAAATTTGAATTTTGAAAATTGAATGACATATACAATGACTTCATTAAAATTTGAATTTTGAATTTGGAAAATGATTGAGTGTAATCCATTTGCCTATAAATAACTTACTTGAGTTTTACAAATTCACAACAACGAGAGCTTACACATCTATTGCTAAGTTTTGCATCATTCTTTCAAAACTCTCATTCTCTCTTTTCTAAAGTTTTGAGCCTTCATTCTTATTCTTTTTTAGAGAGATATAGATTGTGCTGTATTGTTTCTATCTCACTCATTGAGGAGTGTATTCTGATAGTCTACCCACTATCAACTCTTGTATCAGTAAAAGGGTACGTCTAACTCTTATATGTGTAGAAGGTATTCTACACAGGGAATAGTTGAATAACCAAGTGTGAGGTGATTGCAAGTGTAGAGGGTGTTCTACATGGATTATTTGTAGTGGTGCTGCTCAAAGGTATAATAGGTTTCTATCTCCACCTAAAAGAGATTGAATAGTGAATTTGGGATCCTCAAGGGTAGCTTGAGGTGAGGACGTAGGCAGTGGGGCTGAATCTCGTAAAAATACTGAGTTTGCTTCTTCTTATCCTACTTTTTACAATTTTTGCTGTTTTATATTCTGTTTATATTTTATATCGTATAATTGGTTTACAATTGTTAATTTTTTTTTATATAACCCAATTCACTCCCCTCTTGTATTAGTCATTTGGGCAACAATTTTATATATTTCTCATTTGAGGACTTTTATCTTTTGTACTAATAGGTCTTCCATACTTCAGGTGTATCTTAGACTCATCTATTGCTATTTTGACAACTTATCTTTCAAAGACTTCAATCCTTATTGGAGCATTAACAGTAGGAATATATGATTTTACCACACTTTTAATGTCAATAAATACATCCGATAATTGATTTGCAACATTTTACAAATGGATAATTCTGTGAACTTCTAGTTTACATTCATTTGTAAAATAATTAAATTGAGACAAGGCTTTATTATCTCAAGTAATTTTTTATCGTACTTCAAGTACCGACTTTTTGTTACTCAGTAATAGAAAAGTTGATTCGTTAAAATGACAATTCTCAAAATGTGCTTTAAACATATCCATTGTAAGAGGCTCAAGGTATCTAATAATAGATGGAGAATCAAAACCAACATATATCCCAAGTCTATGTTGATGGTCGATTTTTGTACATTTTGTAGGTGCAATTGGAACATATACAACACATCCAAAAGTACGAAAATGAGAAATATTTGATTGTTGACCAAATGCAAGCTATAATGGAGAATATTTATAATATGCAGATGGTCTAATTCGAATTAATGATGCTGCATGAAATATAGAATGTCCCCAGATAGAAATAGGTAGTTTTGATTTCATAAGTAAAAGTTTAGCGATTAGCTGAAATCTTTTGAACAAAGATTCTCAGCTAAACCATTTCGAATGTGTGTATAGACAACGTGATGTTCAACATCTATTCCTGTTGAAATGCACTAGTTATCAAAAGTTTGAGACAAAAATTTACCTGCTTTATCCAATCGAGTAGTCTGAATTGGATAGTCAGGGAATTATACTCGTAGTTTGATTATTTAAGCAAGAAGTCTAACAAATACAATATTTCTAATGGAGAGTAGACAAACATGTGACCATCGACTTGATGCATCAATGAAAATTATAAAGTATCTAAATGGTCCACTTGATGGATGAATAGACCCACATATATCCCCTTGAATTCTTTGTAAGAAGAATAGGGACTCGACAACGACTTTTGATGGAGATGGTCTGATAATCAACTTACCTTGAGAACAAACAGAGTACGAATATTCATTAGGTAAAATAATATTTTTATTCTTTAATGAGTGTCCATATGAATTATCAATGATTCATCTCTTTATTATTGATTCTGGATGTCCAAGGCGATCATGCCAAATCATAAATACTTTTGGTCAATGCACTTTTGGTGCATTACCACAGATAATTCACATGTTCTCATTCTTGTATAATATAATCTAGAAGATAGAGCATGCGGTTTTTCTAATACGAACTTTCGACTCGGTATTATTTTAGTAATAAAAAGATACTCTTTACTGTCTTCATTGGTGATTTCAATATGATAATCATTACGACGTATGTCTTTAAAACTCAATAAATCTTTTCTAAATTGTGAAAAAAATAGAGCATCATCAATACAAATTTTGGTTCCATTAGGCAACACAATATAAGTTGTTCTAAAGCCTTCAATTAGATTTGATGAACTTGATATGGTATGGATATAGGCTTTACGCAGTGTTAGATTTTAAAAATATTTCTTATCCTTAAAAATTGTGTAGGCTGTAGAACTGTCAGCCAAACATATATCTTTATCATATATCTCAGAGACAAAAAGTTCATCAGTAGGATCTATGATTCTACAAATATATAAAACTTCTATTACTTTAAAATTTACAAAAATAAGTTATAATATAAAATAAAGAAAATATATTAAATGGAATGAATACTTTTGTCTCCAATTAAATGATTAATTCTACCATAAAAGTTTTCAAAGAAATCAAAAACATCAAGATGAGTGATATCTTCCCTATCTATATATAATTAATCATCTGATAGTTCAACAAAATTTGTTTCAAACTTTTTTGTTTTTCTTTCATAGAAGCTTGATATAGATCAAATAAGTGCCTGGCTGTACGACAGGTACGCGACCAATGTCCAGTTATGTCACATCTATAGCATACATCTTCACTTTTTTTTGAAAAATTATTTTGAGTGCCTTTACCCTTATCTAAGTTGTATCACTTTTGATGATATGATGTATATTTATTATTATCCCCTTTAGTGTTATCACTTTTTGGACCAACACTTCTATAATTTTTTCTACCATGTCTACGTCCTCAATTTATTCTAAAGGATGCACCATTCGCTTCTGAGAATAATGTAAATCTAGTACTATTCACTTCAGACAATGATGATGAACGAGTAGGATGTGACTGGTAGTTTCTTAATAAAAACTTATTATTTTGCTCAACTACTAGAAGAAAAGATATAAATTCAGAATATTTTTTAAACTTTCACTCTTAATACTGTTACTGCAGGAGCACATTCGAGATATGAAAAATAGTATATGTCTTCTCTAACATATCATCATCAGTAATTTTTTCACCACATAATTTTAATACTGAGCTGATTTTAAAGATTGCAGAGTTATATTCACTAATACTCTTAAGATCTTGCAACCCTAGGTGCAACCAGTCATAACGAGTTTTTAAGAGGATAACAGTCTTCTAGTGTTCATATCTCTCCCTTAAATTATTTCACAAAATAAGAGAATCTTTTGTCATGAGATACTCAATTTTTAATTCTTCGTGAAAATGGTGGCGAAGGAAAATCATTGTCTTAGCACGGTCCTGCAAGAACGCTTGATTTCCTTCTTTTATTGCCTCTACCAAGTTCATTTCATCTAGATGGATCTTAGCATCAAGGATTCAAGATAAATATTTTTTTTCAAAAATGTTAAGAGCAATGAATTCTAACTTTGTAAGATTTAACATTTTCTACATATGTAAATAGTAAAATAAATATATGTATCTAAGAAATATATTTATAAAGTCATGAGAATAAATGCAAATTTTATCAAGCAATAATCAGTAATATAATATTTCATATTCATCTCGAAAACTGTAAATAATATATTAAAAAATTTACTTGAAGTAGAAGACTACTAGATTTAGAATTGGCAGAATCTCGTACTGATAATATGTTATAAAATTAAAGAAGAAAGTAATATTGAATGAGAAAATATTTAGAATTCTTTCTTTACTAAATTTTGAATTCTTGTTCTCCTTTGTACAAATGAATTGCTTCTATATTTATAGAAAGCTCTAGCATCAATTATGGATTAAGTGCTAAAAGTGAATTCGGCTAGATTGTTGAAATTACAAAAGTGGTGGTCATTCATTGTCACTATTATTGACTTTTACAACAAAACGCAATATATCACAACCTCAGATTTATGTTTTCAAACAAATTTGAATCATATTTTCATGTATATAGGTATGGAAATTGTGGAACGCCAACAAAATTGCAGCCTTGGTAGACCTCATTATATCTAAACCATGTTTTGAAGTGGAGATCCTGAGATACATACATGTTAGGCTATTATGTGTTTAAGATTTTGCTAATGATAAGCCAATTGTATCTATTGCAATTTCCATGCTTAAAAGTGAGATTGTTGATCTCCCTCGTCCAAAGCGACCTGCATTCAGTGCAACGCAGATTGCCACAGATACAATTTCTCAATGTAATAAAAGTGGGACATGCTCTATTAACAATGTCACTGTTACGATGGTTCAAGATCGGTAGGTAACATGTATTTGACTTAAAAATTCTGCTTTCAAAGTAAAAAATAATATAATGTAATAATTAAAGAAAGTGAAGAAATAAATATAAAAGTTATTGGATGGCGTATTGTGAGACTGAATAGTATCCAATTAAGTCATTTTTCAAAGAAATGTGTACCTTTTGACTTCCTAAAATAAATAAAGATGTTCTAGTTATACTAACGGTTAGGCTTGGATTGGCCCTGATAGCGTCAGATGTCCTCTTAACAAAGCTTAATGCTAGTTTTAGTTTAAGATGAAAATTATAAAAAAAAAAAAATTGAGATGATATGAGATGAGTATAGTTTTTCAAACAGGCTGTTCACAATATCATGACCAAAGATGTTAACCTAGTATTGATCACTTGGAACTAAGCATAATATATTTTGATCATGATATTCCTAGAACGATTAGATTAATAAAGTAAAATGATCAAAATACTTCATTCGTGTTTTCCATTAAATGGAGACTATTTGTAAGTTAAACGAAAAATCGATCCTTGTATCTTTATTTGGTATGTATAAACTAAAATGCTTTTAATTTTTTTTTTTATTCCTTTCTTTTTTATAAGAAAATGCTTTTAAAGTTAAATTATTGTTATTTTTACGTTATCTACGGCAAACATTTTAACAGAGTTTTTATTTTGGTGTTTTTACGAGAAAGTGATTTTGCAGTATTTTTTTAAGTATTTAAAGCAGCTTATTTTATTTATTTTGCAAACATATGGTTTTATCTATAAGAAAAACTTGAAAGTTGCAGCTCAACCGACAAAGATGAAAAGAGACATAGATAGTTGCAATGTGAATTGTGAAGTCAATACAAATTGAGTTCTTAGCAATTTTGAGGGGCCTCCGAATATCTCTTCCTTTGGGCATCAATGTTCTTGTGGAGTTTTGCAAAGCCTCCACTCCTATTTGGCTAACACTGTCATATTAAAAGCGGCTAGATCCTTAAACTCGAGACCCCCAAGAGTTTTAGGAGTGCACATTTTTTGCCACCTAAGCCAATAAACTTTCATTTCTTAATTTCTTTGCCCCCACCAAAATTTATCCATCATTGTGTCAATATCATTCAAAGTTTAGAGGGAAGTTTGAAACAACTCATAGCATATGAATGAATGACCAAAGCCACTGCTTTAGGTAAGATTTCTCTCCCACCCTGAGAAAAAATGTTGCTATTTCAACCTTGTAATTTAAACAACACCTCATGCTTAAACAGTATCAATATTGGATGATAAAACCATGGCAGATTTTTCTTGATTAATTAATTGGCCGGAAGCCTCCTTATATAACTTAAGTAAGGCTGTCAACTTGAGATTATCATCAATACTTGGATCACAAAAACTGAGACAACTTTTGACCAAAAATATTGAAAGAATAAGGGTGGGAATCTATTTGGACCAAGTGCCTTGGCAAGATGCATTTCCTTCAAGGCTTTGTGGACTTCCTCAGAAGTGTATGCTTTGAGAAGATCCCCATTCTGTGTTGCAATAACTCAAGAATCTATGCAATCCATAACAGCCCCAATATTGTTGGAACCTGTAGCAAAAAATGGACCAAGAAAATAATGGACAATGTGGTCATTGCAGTGATGTCCTTCATACCAAGTCCCATTATAATAAAAAAGTTTGGTAATGCTACTATTTTTCCTCCTTTGAGAAGCCTTAGTGTAAAAGACTTTGGTGTTTTAGTCACCCTCAACCAACCAAAGAGTTCGAGATCTCTGTTTTCACATAGTTTCCTCCCTTGTGAGGCATCTCTAAACGTCAGTTGTAGGAAGACTAGACTCTAGAACATTTAAATTGGAAGGATCTTTCTTTTGAACAGCCTTTAACCTCCTTTTAGCATTCTGTAATTCTATAAGAGCCTGCCCAAATGATGACTGATTCTAGACTTGTAATTTTTAACACAAGTGGAAATGTTGTTCAACACCCCTTGAAAGTTATGCTGATGAGCAAATTGTAGCCAAGAATCTTGGACAATCCAAGAGCATGCATCTTCCCCAAGCCACGTAGCTTCAAATATGAATGATCTTGGTTCTCTCTTGTGCTATTTAAAACCATCACATCTATCCAAATAGGCAAATGATCCAAGTAGGAAGAGGATCCATGTATCACCATTGCACTATCAAACAGATTACACTACTACTGGTTACCAAGAAATTTTGTCTAATCTCTCTGAAATAATTGCTTGATAATCCCTTTTGCTACACTAGGTATATCTAGGCTCTCGAAAACCAAGATCCTTAACTGCAGCAATCATCAATCACATTTTTGAAGTTCATCATCTGCCAATCACTTCTAGCTCTCCCTCCCCATTTCTCCTCCTGTGATAAAACCTCATTGAAGTCTCGAAATAAAAGCCAAGCATTCGCACTTGTTTTCTTCAATCTCCAAAGTAGGTACCCAGTCTCCCATCTTCTAGTAGCATTTGGTTGACCATAAACCCCAGTTATGAATCAATTTTTATTCCCATCATCAATAAGAGCGTCAATATGAGTCCATTGTATAATATGAGCGTCAATATAATGAAATTCACTGCCTTTCTGTAGCAGTTGTGACTTCAGAATCCATAACTAACTGTCAGGAAATCTGAGGTCTCCCCTGTAGAAATGCTTGATTTTCTCCCTGTGAACTAACAATTAACTTACAAGAAGTAACTGAAAATAACTGTTTGGTCTAGTCAACACCACCATCTTCCATCCCTTGCTCACGCTTGCTATGGCTTGCAAGAGGAGTTCTCACATACAGAGGACCTGCAATATTATCCCATTTTCTCTTGGAAGGAGCAATTGCATGCAACCATAATCCATATTGGTTTCGAGTAGAGATTTGAGAGGCATAAATGGGACATCCTTCAAATGTATGTAAAATACGGTCACATTGAAAATAAATTTTTGAAACGTAGTAAGTATAATTTTTACATAGTTTTTATTATTTTTTTATTTATTAAAATTGTTAGTTTTCTTTTATTTTATATTTTTTAATTTTAGTTGATTTTAATTAATTTATTTTTATTTGTTTGTGTTTAAAAGAATGATAATGATTTTTGAGAAAAAAAGATAGGACTTCATAGTAGCAGGCTTGGGTTGTAGAGGATTTTCTTTGGTTCCATTTTTTGTACACGAGAGGGAGCCGCACTTTGAACCTGGCATTTGAATTTGAGCACATATATAAATAAATAATTCATTTCACCTGAGAGGCGGCGTACATAGAAGAAGACACAATTCGGAATTCATTTGCACTGGGAACACAGCAGATTTTACTTTCGGGCAGCGCTTCCTCAACACAAACGGGCCACACAATTCAGCTTCGGTTAACCGGGCCGTACTTCATTCATACTTGGACTTCATATGGCTTCAAACTTCTATGGGCTTTCTATTGGTTTGAGGACCTTTACTTGAGCGCCGCAACTTGACAAGAGGACCCACGCACCTAAAAATTCATCAAGGCCGCATTTAGTTCTTTTACTTCTCTGGAGCGCCATTTTTCATCCCACAAGTCGCACTTCACGTTTGCTGGGCTTTCAAATTCACCAAAAAAAAAACCGAGGGCATTCCGTCGGTTTACTGACATACAAGCCCGCAACTCACAAGTCAAAAGAGGGCCCCACTTTATTTTAGTCCAATTCAGCATTTAACCTTACAATTTCACAACAAACAGCTTGACAATTCACACGAAAGGGGCCATTAGTTTGATTATAAAGTGCCGTAATACACTTGATTCAATAAGCCCAATCACGTCTAGTTTGTTTTTATAAATATTTTTATCTGATCTTATATAATTATTATAAATTTTTGAAATTTTTATATAAAATAAAATAAATAATTCAATCTTTTTAAATTTTTAAAAAAATAATAATAAAAAATTATGTTCATCTCAACCAAACCCATCATCTCTAAAAATAAATTAGTGCTAAGTCTCATGCTATATTAATTACTAAGTTTGACAATTGAAGGGCTCAATATGTACGGTATAACCACATTTTAAAAATTAAAAAAAAAAACCTGTTATAAAATTAAAAAGGAAACTATTACTATTGCAAGAGAGAAATATAAAAATAATTCTTAAGAACTCTCAAGAATTGAAACTTTTTTCGTTTTATATATTTTCTTCTAAATTTCAGAATGAATAAAACTCATATTTATAGGCGTTAAAATTACTTTTGCAAGTTACTGTACAAGACTTAAAATAATGGTGGTGGGGTCATTCATAAAAATAATTAAGGAGGGCGGAGGCCGCCCCCAATAATTCATAACACTCCTTCTTAAATGACCACCCATAAAAAATTTGCCTCGTTAAAATCTTGTCAAGAAAAACCCAGTGGAAAGAAAAACCAATGGCGAAGGAAAAAAAGTACAGTCTTCTTATGTATCCACAAGTGTTTTAAGATTGTCTCATTAAAACGTTGCGAAGGAAAACCCAGTGGGACAAAACTTTAACGAAGAAAAAAGAGTACAACCAGCACAAGTTTTCAGGACATTTACTCTGCCTGAAAAGTGTATGACAATAGATTTTTGAATCTTTGCATTCTAATATTATGCACAATCTTCTTGAATGTTACAGTTGGTAATGCTTTCGTAAATAAATCTGCCAGATTATCACTTGATCGTATCTGCTTGACATCAATTTCATCTTTCTCTTGGAGTTCGTAAGTATAAAAGAATTTAGGTAAAATATGTTTAGTTCTGTCACCTTTGATATATCTTCTTCTGATTTGAGTAATGCAAGCAGTATAATCTTCATATAAAATTGTTGGGCTATCATTGATTATAAAAAACCACACGTTTCTTGGATATGTTGAGTTATTGATTTCAGTCAAATACACTGTCTACTTACTTAATGAATTGCAATAATCTCTGAGTGATTTGAAGATTTGACAGATACATGCAGTTTCATATCCCCATCCGATATTGTCCTCTTTGGCACTTCAGGACCTTATGGATTTAAAATGTGTCAGACAAGGTAGAGGGAACCCCACATATAAGGCGCTTGACAGACTTAGTAAAAATCTAAGACCTGCAGTAATATTTAAACTTTTCTTGAGAATATACATCAATTTTATAAGTAATAAACAAACATGATTTCAATAATAATATTATGCAATAATTAAAATATATTCATTCTAAATATACGAAAAATACAATAAACAATTGAATTATGATTGGATTTTTGAGATTTCCAGCATCCACCTTAATTATAATGGAAAGAGAGCCATTATTATCGACCTTCTAGAATTTGTTGGCTTCCACTTTCGGTGGCTCTTAGTAAGTACCATGCACAGAAATAAATTTATATGAAATCCACGCAATATTAATCAGAAGAGCTGATTTTTCGTTATTCATTAACAAATCTGTCGGATTCTTTTGGCAAAAATTAGAAGCAATAAGACAAATCCGTTGTACTCTTTAGGCGGAAATTAGAAGCAATATTCAAAAGAAGCATACCAAAATAATTTTTGAGATTAGCTAATAGAAAACCCAAACAACTGGGAGTCAATGACTCTTATCTACAAAGCAACTAAAAGCAGCACCACCACAAATGTCAAGCGCAAGGCATGAGATGTTGTCGAATTTGACAATTAAGTGCTCAAAGTTCAAACTGTGTACATTCTAATGACTCTTTGATAGAAAGCAACTGTAGAGGGAGAGGATTTCTCCCCAAAAAGAAAAACTTGAGAGAGTATCGAAATCGAGAATATATAAGATAAAAATTGACCCACGAGCCTAAACCATTCAATACACCCAATCACGTCTTGTTTGTTTTTATAAATATTTTTATTTGATCTTATCTGATCTTATATAATTATTATAAATTTTTTAAATTTGTATATAAAATAAAATAAATAATTTAATCTTTTTAAATTTAAAAAAGTAATAATAAAAAATTATGTTCATCTCAACCAAACCCATCATCTCTAAAAATAAATTAGTGCTAAGTCTCATGCTATATTAATTACTAAGTTTGACAATTGAAGGGCTCAAAATGTACTGTATAACCACATTTTAAAAATTAAAAAAAAAAACCTGTTATAAAATTAAAAAAGAAACTATTACTATTGTAAGAGATAAATATAAAAAGAATTCTTAGAACTCTCAAGAACTGAAAGTTTCTTCGTTTTATATATTTTCTTATAAATTTCAGAACGAATAAAACTCATATTTATAGGCGTTGAAATTACTATGCAAGTTACTGTACAAGACTTAAAATAATGGAGGTGGGATTATTCACAAAAATAATTAAGGGTGGCAAGGGCCGCCCTCAATAATTCATAACACTCCCCCTTGAATGACCACCTATAAAAAATCTGCTTTGTTAAAACCTTACCAAGAAAAAATCCAGTGAGAAGAAAAACTAATGGCGAAGGAAAAAGAGTATAGTCTTCTTATGTATCCACAAGTGCTTTAAGATTGTCTTATTAAAACGTTGCGAAGGAAAACCCAGTGGGACAAAACCTTAGCGAAGAAAAAATAGTACAATCAGTACAAGTTTTCAGGACATTTACTCCCATTGAAAAGTGTATGATGATAGATTCTTGAATTTTCGCATTCTAATATTATGCACAATCTTCTTGAATGTTGCAGTTGGTAATGCCTTCGTGAATAAATCTATCAGATTATCACTTGATCGTATCTGCTTGACATTAATTTCACATTTCTCTTGGAATTCGTAAGTATAAAAGAATTTAGGTGAAATATGTTTGGTTCTGTCACTTTTGATATATCTTCTTCTGATACAAACAGTATTATCTTCATATAAAATTGTTAGGCTATCATTGATCATAAAAAACCATACGTTTCTTGGATATGTTGAGTTATTGATCTCAGCTAAATACACTGTCTACTTACTTCATGAATTGCAATAATCTCTGAGTGATTTAAAGATTTGACAGATACATGCAGTTCCATATCCCCATCCGATATTGTCCTCTTTGGCACTTCAGGGCCTTATGAGTTTAAAATGTATTAGACAAGGTAGAGGGAACACCACATATAAGACGCTTGACAAATTTAGTAGAAATCTGAGACCTGCAGTAATACTGAAACTCCCCTGAGAATATGCATCAGTTTTTCAAGTAATAAAAAACATGATTTCAGCATATATAACATGTTAAGAATTCAAACATGATTTCTATCTAAATAATGCATTAGAGAGAACATGATAATATTTTCATCTAAAATTTTCTCCCCCTTATTCGGCGTTATTAGGGAGAACTTGTTTATATACGGCAGAAATAGATTAGAAACCATCTTTATATGATAAAAGCTGTAAAAGGTTGAGGTTTAATATTATCGGTTCGGCGGAAAATCAAATTCGCTTGACATTGTTGACAAACGAGATCTCGAAGAGATTTAAAGGTTTCGGATTGTTATTTAAATATAACCATTTTACCATTGGTTTACTCCAGCAAAAAAATCTCACATTCTTCATAGATTCAATTGTTGTTCATCCAGAACGATATTATATCTGATATAAATTCTAATGTCTCATATTTGAACCATGAACCTTTTATATCTCAACCACTCATATTTTCTCCTAAGGCTGTAAATACCATGATAAGAGTAGGGATATATCTTTATAGTAAATCTGATCCTGAAATTATTGCAGTATAAAAAACCCTCAGTGCTCAATATGCTGCATCGCTTACAATCATGTCTTGGATTGTGAGACTCCGAATTTTTACATACCTGTAACTGCTCATATTTTATCATTGGATATTTTAATTTATTTTAATAAATTAAAATGATATCTCACTTATTTTATTTCAGGTACGCTTTATTTATAACTGAGATTAATTATTTGTGAAATCTACGATTTTAGTATTTATAGTTATTTAAAGATTATTATTGGTTTTATTATTTGAATTGTTATCAATATTATTTTGATTTAGTAGTTTTGATTCTATTGCTGTTATAAGTTTTTGTGAGATTCTTGAATAATAGTGCTTTTAATTATTTTAATTAATTGTTTCTACTGGTCTTTCCATCTGAAATGGTATTTTCAGTGTTTTTGGTTTTAATTATTATAATATATGGTTTGATTTGTCGTATTTTTATTAATGAGCATTGATTATATTTTATTTGACGGTATTTAATTTATTGATCTTAAATTTATTAAATCATTAAGTCTTATTATGTTTATTTTATTTTGGTTTGGTAGCTTTTGAATAGCTCCAAAAAAATATTATATTATACAGGATTATTTTATTACCTTGATTTTAGTTATTGGAAATATTGCGAGATTTTAAACGTGCTTTAAATATCTGATTTAAATATATGGTTTTATTCTTTTTAAATAATTAAATAAGTTTCATCATTTTAATTATTGATGAAAAATATTATGTTGAAAAATAAAGTAAGTCAAAATAATATTTTATTTTATTATTTTGAGAATTTTAAGTTAAATTGATGTTATACGCTTTCAAATCAGCTTTTTAAATTCATCTGTTGTCCGTTTGAAGATCCTAAAGTATCAGGCCTATAAATAGCATGAAAAGGGTCAAACCCCTCATTTTTCCCTCTCCTTTTCCTTTTCTCTCTCTCCTTTCTCTTTTCTCTCCCGCATGCTACAGTAACCGTGGGAGGCAGTTCGGTTTCTGGCTTGTGGTGGTGCCACCCCTGACCGCCAAGCCTCACCTACGACCCCGCCTGAACTGCCACCTTTCGGCGAGTCTAACCCTACCAGAGGTGTCGACCACGGCAGTCCCACGTCCCACTGGCAGCCCCAAATCAGAGAGGTGTTTAATCCTCTACGTCGCACCTTGCTCCGCCCATATCTCTGCTGTGAGCCACCGTACCACAACACCACTCCCACCATTTGATCCACCATTCATAGATGACATACCACCAGAAATTTCAGCCCCAACGGAGCCCTCACCTTCTCTCTCCTCCCATGAAACCGAAATAGGTCTCCAAATGAACTTTTCGTCGCCGCGCCGCCGTCCAGCAACCGTGACTCTCACCTCCACCGCCAAAAGCTTCCCCTACCTTAGTTTATCACACCTCTAAAACAGTTTCCCCATCCATGGCTCCACCTTCCGTGTACAAGAGAAAATCTGAAAATGGGTTTCCACCCTTTCGAGCCAGATCTGCCATCTTCCGGTAGTTGCACCGCCTCACTACCATCATCATGAGATTCCCCATCCTCCACGGAGTATTCCCCTAAATTTTGGTGTCAAACGGAGTACCCAATTCCAACCCGTCACTTGCCGTGCCCGGAGATAAATAGTGCACAATTACCCATTTGGGATTGGGAATCGCCGCGATGTTCGATTGGCGTTCGTTTGTGCGCTGTAAGTAACAGATATTTGTTTGACTGTTTGATTGTGTGCTAATCACTGTTTTATTTGCTTGAAGTGTTATCTAGTGATGATGAGTAATTCGAAAGTAGATTGGTTGGGCCTGAGGCAATTTAATGGAGATTGAGATTACCCTGAGTTAATCTTACTGTGGTTGAATATTGTGTGAATAGTAATTGTTGATGATATAGTGTTTTCGTTGGATGACTTTTATTTTAGTAATTATTTGGGTATAAAATGATCTGGTTAGATAACTCGGTTATTCTAGTGATTATTGGTGATAAAATGATTTGGTTGGATGACTCCAGTATTTTAGTATTTGTTGGTGATAAAATGATTTGGTTGGATGACTCCGTTACTTTTTAGTAAATATCGGTGATATAATGGTTTGGTTAGATGATTTCATTACTTTTTCACTATGTTTTAATAAGGTATACTAGGATTCTAATCGAAGAGATATTTGGAAGGACATGGTGAAAATTTGAGGAGGGAACTTAATAAGTATAGTTAGGTAAAATTCAGTTAAGGGTTGAAACAATGGCATAATATGTTGGACGATGAAAAGTTTATTTTTTTGGGAGTTCATAAGTTTTAATCCTGGTATACTTATTTGGAAAAACATTAGGCTTTAACTCATGATATGATGTATAGTTATGACTTGAATCTTTGGATGAAATATCGATGTGTATTCTTAGATTCCCTTGGTGTATAGATTGAGAAATATTTGGGTTTAGAGAAAATATTATATGATGATAATTGTTGAAGAGAATAACTGTACAGGTAATGGAAATGTGGTGATTAATGATTGGTTATGATATAACTATTAAGTTTTGAGAAGATCTGAAGGAAATATGCATGTTTTGGTAAAGAGAAAAGAGAAGAAAAGTTAGGTTTGACTCTATCATAAATTACGTCCTTAACCCCTATAAGACAGTGTTGGTGTGATTCGATGTGACTTAAGGTTTTGACTATCTCTTCATTAGAATATGCACGACGTGTTGGATAGAAGATAAATTAAAAAGGGAAGTCTGTTCATATGTTAATTTGTATGATATATGATTTGTGAACGCACGATTCATATGTTTCATGATCTACATGTTTTGCATAAGAAGTCACATGTCGCATGCATGTCCCATACATGAACGCAAAAAGCATGTTTTGAGTCAAGCATGTTTTTAAAAGAAAAGAAAATCATTAAAGTTTTATAAGAAACCCAAAGGCTGGGACGGGGTAGTGCCCCAGTGGAACTCCCTGTTCACTCAGGAGTGATTAAAGTCGAGTGAAAGCCCCTGGGTCGACAAAGAACCGTCGGCAGACCATGTATGGCTCCAAAAGGTGTCCGAAGCGTGGTCGCACCTAAAGTTAGTGGGTGCCTACAGGATAGTGCTAGCTTCGGCCTTATTGATATAGAAAAGTTTGTAGTTGCTCGTGGAGTGATCAATCGTCGAGTGATGAAGAGCGCGAAAGGGCGCGAAACGTAGCTACTTTGGTTTGATACGGTCACCGGGTTCTACGATAATAGCAGGAATACACGGTGCGTAGGGGAACCGTGAGGTGTCCAATAGATGTCATGACAAAAAGAAAAGGGCTTTCGAGTCATATATGATATGATATGATAAGTGGCGCCTAAGATAAAAAAAGACGAAAAACATTTTTGAAAAGATGACTTTCGAAAAGAACAAACAGTATATATGAAAGAAGTCAATGTTATATGAAATCATTTTTATGAAAAGTACATACATGAAGCAAAGCATTGAAAACTGTCAAGGATTATCGATGTTTTTATACGAAAGTGCATGTGCATAAGTCATGTCGCAAGTCTCATATTCATGGTACATGCACCCATTGAGTTTACTTGTATATGCTGATGATGTTCTGTTGTGTGAATTAGTTGTATGTTGTTTGTTGTCTGTTGCTTACTGGGATTCACATCTCATTTCGGTGGATCGCGCCCACCCTACGGTCCCCATTTTACGGAATCGAAGTTTGTGATTGTAGAAATGAAATTTGGGTCAAGATACAGACTCCACAGGAAAAGAAATTTGTTGAGAGGATAAAGATTGAGATTATGATCTCGAGAGTAGTGTTGCTTATCTTTTTCTTTTGAAAGACTGTAAAATCTCCTGTAGGAGAAATTATTTTAATTTGATTTGTAATTTTTAAGAATCTCTGGTACTAGAACGACTGACTTTTATTTATTTTTCCATTGCGATATTTATTGTACACTTGGTGCATGCTTCACACACTCTTCAAACACTATTCGATGGGATGATTGACCCATGAGATGATCGTCTTGATGTCGCGAGTCCTTCTAAATCCCAGAGGGGGATTCGTGGGCGACACACAAAGGCTACTGGCGAGAACGAGTGAGATTGATTATCTTAAAAATCAAATATCTGAACTGCATCAAATGCTTGCAACTACAGATAGAAAAATGAAAATTTAAGACAAGAAAACAATAAGTTGAAGAAATTTATAGATTGATATTCTCGTGACCTAAAAACACGAATAGAAGAGCTGGAATGAGAGAGAGCTCAAATGCAAAGTCAACAACAGCAGCTGACGTCAGATGTTCAGTATTTACAAGAAAATAGGGATAGCTGTAATTAATCTCGCTTGCTTTTGAAATTATGTGTCCAGCATATCTTGTAAAGTGAGATTTGAAGAGATGGTGGTTTGTCTTGTTTTTATTTCTATCTCTATAAGAACCATATTTAGTTTCATTTAATACGTATCAAATCTTCTTCTCATATCTATAATTCATCTGTATATGCATTCTTATTCTACAAATTTTCAATGGCTCATCAATTTCCTTTCAATATTTCTCACGATCAACATATGAGGTATCCTTCACCTCAATTATAAGTTATTCCTGCATCTTCCGTAGGTGTCATATTGCAGCAAGTGAATAATCTAGCTAATAAGTCAGATCGTGAAGCCTTTTATGAGCTGGTGACTCTCGGCACCCGATACTCCTCCTCTATTTTCAGGTTTTCCAACTGATTACAATTCAAAAATCGTGAGATTGATGAGCTTAACAAGAAGGTTTCCATACTTCAACGACTCGTTCAAGAGTCTGACAGAAAAATAGCAGATTTAAAGTAAAAGAATAAGGATTTAAAATCCTTACTTGCCTCTTCATTTCGACTGCCTAATCCTTTACATAATGATGACATGTTGCTTTATGAAGAGCAAATGCATTTGAGAGATGAGGTTAGATGTCTCAAATTCTTATAACTCATCTATCAATTGAATAATAAGATATTTTCTTTTCAAATGCATTCCTTGAATTTATAGTAGCCCTTATAATCTCTTCCGGAGTTCTAACAAGGTAAATCATCAACGTAAGCTGCAATAATGACAAATCCGGATTCTGATAAAACACATGGGCATATAGGATTATTCTCAAATCCTTCTTTCAATAGATACTCGCTGATTTAATTATACTACATGCATCCGGATTGCTTTAACCCATATAAAATTTTTGAAGTTTTATAAGGTACATACTCCTAAATGTATTTAGATTAGATGCTTCAAATATTGTATATCTTTATATATGTAATGATCTAATGATCCTTATAAATATGCAGTGACCACATTCATCAATTACATATCTAATCCTTTTGTAATAGCCAAACCGATTAAAAATATGAATGTGATTGCATTCATAACAAGGAAATATGTGTCCTCAAACTACTCTCGGGTTTCTGTAGGAAACCTTGTACGGCAAATCATGTTTTGTACTGCACAATTTCATTTTTATCATTAAGCTTTCGTATAAATACTCATTTATATCTCATAGGCATTACACCCTTTGCTATTTCGACAACAGGTCCACATACCTCTTGCTTTGCTAGCGAGTTTAATTCAGTTTCAATAGCTACTTTTCATTTTGTCCAATAATTTCTACGTCGACATTCTTCGACGGTTTTTAACTCACTTTTTTCATTACTTCTGATAATATCAAGTGCCATCTTATATGAAAATATGTTGTCGACTATAATTTTATTTCTATCTATAATTTCTCCAGCATTCATGAAATGTATTAAGATCTCATTATTTCAGGTACCTGTTCCTCTCTAGGGGAAAATATTTCATGAAACACCTCTTTGGGAGGTTTGTATTTTTTAGAGTTTCTTCTTCAGGAGGATCCTTCTTCAGGAGGATTTATACTTTTCAGGAATTTCCTCTTTAGGAGATTTCCTCTTTAGGAGGATTATATTTTATACAGAAAGTACGGTCTCTTCAGGAGCACCGTTTCTTTTCTTTTTTGCACCAATAGGTATTCAACGCTTCAGGCGTATCTTAGACTCATCTATTGCTATTTTAACAACTCGTCCGTCAGGGACTTCAATTCTTACTTAAGCATTAACAGTAGTAATATATGATTTTATAATACTTTTAGTATGAGTAAATAAATCCTGTAACTGATTTGCAATACAAATAGATAATCCTCTGAACTTTTGGTTCACATTCATTTGTAAGAGGATCAAATTTAGACAGGGTTTTATTATCCCAAGTAATTTCTTGTCGTGCTTCAGACACCGACTTTTTGTTATTTCAAAACATGATAAAGTTTTACTATAATGTACAAAAGCTTAGTATAAGTAAATCAAGTGCTTGGCCGTACAACAGGTACGTGACCACTGTTCAGTCATACCATATCTATGACAAACTTCTTCATCTTTATATGAAGAATTATTCTGAGGGCTTTTACCCTTCTCTGAATTGGATCATTTCTGGTGATACGGCATATATTTATCATCTTTAGTGTTGTCGCTTTTGGGACCGACACTTTTATAGTTTTTCTACCACGTCTATACCTTTGATTCCTTTGAAAGGATGTACCGTTCACTTTTGGGAATGGTGCAAATTCAATATAATTAATAGGACGTAACTGGTGATTTGTTAACAAAAACTCATTATTTAACTCAATCACTAGAAGATAAAATAAAAGTTCAGAATATTTGTTGAACTTTCGCTCTCGATATTGTTATTGTAGGAGCACATTCGAGGTATGAAAAATAATATGTCTTCTTTTAAATATCATCATCAGTGACTTTCTCACTGCATAATTTTAATATTGAGTTGATTTTAAATAGTGCGGAATATTCAATACCACTCTTAAAATCTTGCAACTTCAGGTGCAATAAGTCATAATGATATTTTGAGAGGATTACATCTTCTGGTGCTCATATCTCTCCCTTAATTCATTTCACACAGTAAGATGATTTTTCACCATGAGATATACAACACAATCCTACAGGGACACGTGATTTTCTTTTTTGATTGTATCTCCCAAATTTATTACCATATCCAAATGGATCTCATCAAGGATCTTAGATAAATAATTTTTTCCAGAAATATCAATAGTAATAAATCTCAATATTTGACATTATATATATATAAATCACAAAAATAAATATGTGGATTTAAAAAATATATTCACATAATCATGAGAATAAAAGTATAATTTTATTAAGTAATATTCAGCAATATTACCTTTAATATTTATCTCGATGACTGCAAATAATATATTGAAAAACTTACTTGAAGTATAAAACCACTAGTTTCAGTATCGGTAGTTTAGCCCTACAAGCTAAACAATCTTGATTAGTTGTGGGGGAGGCTAATGCCCAGTTTTTTCGTTTGGTTAGTTAGAGAAACTGATCTCAGATTTCAGGACTGAAGCTTGCGGATGGGAATTGTTTTTCCTCTCCTGAGCAAGTTCATATTGGAGTGATTAAGTACTTTCATAATTTCTAAGAAGCAAGGTTGAGTTCAAATTATTATCCTGATTTATCTAATTTAATACAACCGATGTTAATAGCCAGTATCGAAAATGATGAATTGTGTCAAGAACCATCGGCACAGGAAGTTTATGAGTCATTGTGTTATATTCCGGAGGATAGTAGTTTGGGACCAGATGATTTTGGATCTGGATTATATCATGCATGTTGGCATATTGCTGGAGAGGATGTTGTTGCGGCTGTTAAGGAATTCTTTAGTGGTGCTGAGTTTCCTAGATTTTATACAGCTTCTACTTTGGTTCTTATTTTTGAAATTTCAAATCTAGTGAGTTTTGAGAAGTTCAAACCCATCAGTTTATGTTCCTTATTAAGTTTGTTCCAGAATTCTAGTTACTCGTTTGGCTCATATTTTAACCAAATTATATCTTTGGAACAAGGAGCTTTTATTAAAGGTAGAAGTATATTTGAAAATATCAACCTCACTCAAGAAATAATTCATGGTTTGAATAAGAAGTCTAGAGGTGGAAATGTTGTAATGAAGAGGTGGAAATGCTATAATGAAGATAGACATGACTAAAGCTTATGATAATATTGATTGGGAATTTTTGTTGTATACTTTAATCTCATTTGGATTCTCGAATAAATTTTTTGAAATTATTAGACAATGTGTTACGACATCATGGTTTTCTGTCACATTAAAGGGTATTCCTAAAGGTTTTTTAGGAGTGGACATGAATTGCGTTAGGGGGATCTGTTATCCCCATATTTATTCATTCTAGCGGGATAAATTTTATTTAGAATGTTGAAGAAGCAAGTGGAGACAGGGAAGATTGTGCCTTTTTATCATCATAGAGGAGCAATGGTGATTTCTCATTTGCTCTATGCCGACGATATTGTTATTTTTATTAATGGGGGAAATGGTTCTTTGAAGGCAATAATGGATGTTAAAAAAAAAAAACATGAAACCTGGACTAATCAAGTTGTTAGTAAAAGAAAGTCCACTATTTATTTTTCGAAGCACATTTCAAGACCTCGACGAAGAAGAACTCTCTATACTACTGTTTTTATGGAAGGGGATTTTCCTTTTGTATATTTGGGGGTTCCAATTACAACTAGAATATTACTTGTTGTTCACTTTGAGGGTTTGATAAACAAGGTGAGGTCTCAGGTAGATGGGTGGAAGACTAGAATTGTATCTAGTGGTGCTCGATTACTTCTCCTAAAACATGTGGTGCAGAGTATTCTTATACATAGCCTGTCTATCTTACCTACACCCAGGTTTGTACTTGATAAATTGAATGGTTTGATGAGCACTTTTTTCCAGGGTATGCATGATGGAAAGTTGAAAAGAAAATGGAAATAAAAGGATGATATTTGTAAACTGAATTCTAAAGGTGGTGTGGATTTGCAAATCCTGCATGATGTTCTTGCTTCTCTCCATAAGGCTTGGAATTTAATTCAAGGAAAGTCAATCTGGGCAAAATTCTTTTTATCAAAGTATGTGTATACCAAGCATATAACTTTGATAAGTAATAGTAAGGGAACAAAATTTTGGAAGATGTTGATGAAGCATGTTCTGGCTATTATAAGGAATTCCAAATGGAAAGTGAAGCAGGGTAAGGTGTCATTTTGGCATGATAAACGGTTAAACGAGGGCTCGATTGTTGATAACCATCAAATTACAAAATCACTGAATTTGACTCTAGCAGATTGCAAGATGGAATCAGGTTGGGATGTGGAAGTGTTTGACAGATTGGTTGGAATTGAAAAAACCGATTTAATACTTGAGAAATTGGGAAGAGTAAAGGCAGGAGATGGTTTGTTGATTTGGTTGCCGAATAATCAAGGTTGTTTTTCAACAAGTAGTGCGTATGATTGCACAAGAGTTCATGCTCCAAAAATTCCTTGGATGAAATGGCAATGGCATTCTTCTTTGCCAAAGAAGATGTCTATTCTTATGTGGAGAGCAATGAATAGATGTTTGTCGGTCGATGATCATATTCATCGAGCTGGGATACCTTTGGTTTCAAAGTGTGATTGTTGCCTCAATGGAAGCTATGAAGATTTTGATCATGTTTTAGCTACGAGCTAGTTTGCGGAATAGGTCTAGCATTATTGTTCGGTACAGTTGGGGATGTCGAATATGGAAAGGAAAACTTGGAAGGGCAGGTTTGAAACTTGGTATAGAGTTGCAAAAAATGAGACTCAAATGGGACAATTGATTGGCATTTTACCATCAGTTTATCACTTAAAAGATTTGGTATTGTAGATGCATGGCCTGTATGGATAATTTCTATGAATCAGTTTCTACTATTTGTGCATCTATAAGGTATTGGTTGTGGGTACTTGCCTGTAAGAATAAAGGAAAGAATGAATTGTGCCAGCATGATGAAGAAGTGTTAAATATGCTTAAAATTCCAGTTAAACAGAATAGAAAGGGTCAGGCTATGTCTGTTAAATGATTACCTCCTCCATTGGGTTGAAAAAAATTAAATATTGATAGGAATTCTTTAGGGAATCTTGGGGTGTCAGGGGTAGGAGGTGTGTTGCGAGATCATGAAGGAGATTTTTTAGCAGGGTTTGCAATTTGCCCGAGACATTGTAAGAACAATTTTGTGGAATTTATGGGATTGCTTCAAGGCCTTCATATGATTCAATCCCTTGGGGTAAGGCAGGTGGCGATTGAAATGGAAAGCTTGTTATTGATTAGATAAGGTATAGAAGATGTGGCTTGTGATATTTAAAAGATTATTGGGATGAAGTATGTAATTTGTTTGAAGGAATTTCTTTCAAGCTGAAACATGTGTTTAGAGATGCTAATAATTATGCAACATATGGGATGGCTCGACTAGCAGCAATAGGTATTTCAAAGACATGGATTATTGTTAGGCAGTTGCCTCGAGTGTTACTGGGTGCATTTCGATTGGATATGGGAGGGTTGCTAATTTTATTTGTTTGCATCTTTTAACATTTTCTTGAATTCATTGAATTTTTTATTAGTTATTCTTTTATTATTTGATTGAATAACACAACAGGTATGTTTAGAGAATAATGTTGGTTAATGATGCTTTAGTTTATTTGTCTATTAAAAGTATCATGTGTTATCATGATTTTCTACTGTCATAATTGAGTGTATTATTATTAAATTTAGATTAGGGGTTACTATTAAACATATAATTCTGACTTTTCATAAAAAAAAAAAAAAATCAAAATTAAATTTATCTCCTATTAATTGAAAGTATTTTTCAATGTTGACTAATCCATTAAAACTGTTCTGATAAAAGACCAAGTGGGAATCAATGACTCGTAACTACAAAGCAACTAAAAGATCCGCCACAAATGTCAAGCGGCAGATGCTGTGATGTTTGACAATTGAGGGCCAAAATGAGTACGTCCACATATTCCAAGACAGCCAATATTGGCAGCTTTGGAAAATTCATGAACCTGTGTGAGATCTGTTTTTTTTTTTTTTTTTCTTTTCGATTTTCTTTTGTTTTTATGTCAGTTCTCTTGTTCTTGGTTCAGATGTGTGAAGTTGCAGTTTTGTAGTTTCATTATTTTAACAATGGCCTCATTGCTGAAGTTGGTTCCGCAAGCGTCGGAGTTGGGAAGATTTATGGATAACAAGAAAAGTTTCATCTTTTTTAATAATATTGGCATTCTGGAATGTTTATTAACCCATAATATATAAAGGTGTTAAAGATACTATAAAAGTGTTGAAATTCTCACATCTCTAACAGAATGGATACACATACATACACATATCGTGATGCCTAATATTTATTTTTTAATAATAAATAAATATTTAATTATAATTAAAGTTAAAATAAATGAAAATATAAACTTAACATTTTTAATAAAATAGATTTATTGAATTTTTTAATATTAAAATATAATATTATAATAATATTTTATTCAACTTTCAATTATCATCTAAAATCATCTTATCCCATCTCACTATTTAAACAAACCCAATTTATAATAATGAGTAATAAATGTGCAGTACTATGTATACATATATATAGGGTAGAAAACCTCTACAAACGATTCAAATTAATTCATAACAATTCACACTTACATTTTCTTTCGCTGTCGTGGAATGTGTATATATATATATATATATATATATATTATAAGATTGTATAACAAAAAATTATTTGTATTGAAATTTTATTGAAATTAGTAAAATTTCAATAATTGTACCAAAATTAAATACGAAATATAAGAAATAATCTGTTAAAAATTTGATCCAAATCGAATTTGAAATTACTTCCTAAACGATAAATGAAATATTACCAAATAAGAAAAATTAAAATGACTAAATTTGGAAATTTTGAACGGAAAATAGTAGATTTTAACCTTGAAAACAATGATGCAAATTGAGCATAGTTTGGTGGCTATGACATGTATGTCGAAAAAACTTTTTCAATTGAGATCTTATGTGCGATTATAATATCTGTAGCTAAAGTTATTATCAAAATATTAAAATGCACTCAAAACTGCTCCAATTAAAAAAATCTCGACTATTTATCGCATTTACACTGATCTATCAACTCAAAAAATCTCAATATCATCAACGTATAATCTAACAATTCAATATCATCTAATTCGAATTCTCTCATCAATTACTCCAATATATGTAATTAAACACATGATCAGTACTACTTAATGAAACATAAAAGACTGGTGTGATCTAATTAATAAATTAATTAAATTTTTGGACCAGGGGCTATGAAAATTATTAGTCATCGAAAAATCATGTCTATGTATGTGTTCTTAAAAGGAATTAATAATGGATTATTTGGTTCGAACTTGAAGAGACGCGGCGGCTTCCTATAGAATATATACTAGTCAATAGTTAGGAGCCTCCTATTACGTGTCAATAGTTAGGAGATAGCTAGGATCGATCGCATTAGACTTAGAGGTTGTCAATTTCAAAGATATTTCCTGATCATGATTATGTCATCGACCATGGTCTGATTTCATTGTTGATTAGTCTCACTTTCCTTTATACAAAACAGTATCCTCCATTAATCATGCCGTCAAGTTTGACAATGGAGGGCTCAGAATATACATATTTCAAGTTGAAGTCTGAATCTTTAAAAAACTGAAAGTCTTCTAGAAGCAAGCACCTTGCAAAAATATCAATCCCAGAAAAGCGTGAAGATAAGGAGTAATGAATTTGTAATGCTCCTGCCGTCCAAAATCTTCATTCTTTGAAACGAGAAGCATTTGAAGAGTTATGAGAGTTGTTCGCGAAACAAAGTTGTTCGATCTCCTAATATTATTATCCTGCTTTTGTCTTCAGTTTGGCACTGCCATAGACACCATCACTACAACCAAGTTCATCAATGATCGGGAAACTCTAATCTCCAAAAACGGTGACTTCAAATTGGGATTTTTTAGCCCTACAAACTCTACCTATGGCTATGTTGGGATATGGTATGCTAAAGTTTCTGCGTGCACCGTCATATGGGTTGCTAATAGAAACAAGCCCCTCAAGAGTTTGCCGGGAACTTTGACCATATCTGAAGATGGCAATCTAGTACTATTAGATGAAGAAAAGAAGAATATTTGGTCATCGAATATCACAGGTTCTGTTTTCAATTCAAGTGCCCAACTTTTAGATTCTGGTAACCTTGTCTTGCAGGAAAACAATACTAACACAACCATATGGGAAAGTTTCCAACATCCGACAGATACATTTGTGCCAAAGATGAAACTTAGTACTAATCTAAGAACAAGCAAGAAAGTGCAGCTAACCTCTTGGACCAACCTGTCAGATCCATCCATAGGAACCTTCTCTGCTGGTATTGACGTTTTTAATCTTCCTGAGATATCCATTTGGAATGGCAATAGCCGATATTGGCGTGGTGGTCCATGGAATAGTCGGGTCTTTATTGGAATACCGTCCATGTATTCTGTATTTGGTAATGGATTTAGTCTTATAGATGATCAAGAAGGAACATTCTCTTTTAGTTTTGCCTTCTCGAATGAGTCTATATATATATTATCAAATTTTGTCTTGAATGCGGAAGGAAATATAGTGCAAAACTATTTAAATAATGGGGACAATTGGGAGGTCGCGTGGGTAGCTATGGAGACCGATTGCGATGTTTATGGAAAGTGTGGGGCATTTGGAATCTGTAACTCAAAAAGTTCACCTATTTGCAATTGCTTAGAGGGGTTTGAGCCGAAGAATATAGAAGAATGGAATAGAGGAAACTGGAGTAATGGATGTATGAGAAGTACACCGTTGCAATGTGAGAGAGTGGCCAATGGCAGCGAACAAGGCAAGAAGGATGGGTTTTTGAAACTGAAGATGATGAAAGTGCCAGACTTGATAGATTGGTCATCTGCTTTAGAAGATAAATGTCGAGACGAATGTTTAGAGAATTGTTCTTGTGTAGCTTACGCATATGATGCTGGGATTGGTTGCATGTCATGGACTAGGGACTTAATTGACTTGCAGAAATTCTCGAATGGTGGAGTTGATCTTTATGTTCGTCTGGCGAATTCAGAACTTGGTGAGTTGTTTTCATTTTTTTAAAAATTTATATTATGATTTAATTCAACCAATACAATTTATTTAGTTACTCTATATTTTGAAAACAAATAAAATTTGTACTCGATCCAACAATATCAGTTATTAAATCCATGTAAATCTGTTTAACAAAAAATGAAATAGTAGTTATTCTGTGTCCAATTTTGGATGAGTTAGTTTAATGTTTTCTCTTATTTACAGGTAGAAAAGGGGTTGATGTAAAAGTAGTCATAACAATTACAACGGTCATTGGAACATTATTCCTTGCCATCTGCACTTTCTTATTATGGTGTTGTATGGCTAAACGGAAAGGTAAGATTCATGCTTCAATTAGCTAGTGGACTAAGAAATTTTAGAATAGCATAGATTTACATATAATTACCTAGTATTTTGTCCTAAGCTAGCAGGGAAAAAGAAAACGAACTATTGTTGAACATAGAGTAAGCATACGTAAAATTTCCAGGCGAAAGAAATCTTGAGGATGGCATGACCCAAGTTAAACTCCAAGAGCTACCTATATTTAGTTTTGAGGAGCTAGCAAGTGCAACAAACAACTTTCATCAATCTAACAAGCTTGGACAGGGTGGATTTGGTCCCGTATACAGGGTAATGGTTGCTCTAATTCAAAGGTTCATGATGGCCTAATAATTTTGATTTATAGTAATGGTTTGTCGCTTGTTCATAGGGAAAATTGTTACATGGACAAGAAATTGCAGTGAAAAGACTTTCAAGAGCCTCTGGACAAGGGCTAGAAGAATTTATGAACGAGGTGGTGGTGATTTCTAAACTTCAACACCGAAATCTTGTTAGGCTCCTTGGTGGGTGTGTTGAAGGGGAAGAAAAGATGTTGATCTATGAATATATGCCAAACAAGAGCTTGGACAAGTTTCTTTTTGGTTAGTTCATTCTAATGTCTTCTTGTTAATATCTTTCAATGTGATAAATCTATAATCATCTAAATCAATAGAAAATACGGAATGACATTCTTTGTTGTGGTAGTTTAGCTTCTTAATGTAGACTCCTCTTGTGACTTCTATGAAATTACTATTCACAAATATAACAATTACTCTGTATCATAAATCTAATCTGCATTCTTTATCTTCTTTCGTTTTGGTTAATTTCATTAGATCCAAGCAAACAAGAACTACTAGATTGGAGACAACGCTTCCAAATTATCGAAGGCATTGGTCGAGGTCTACTCTACCTCCATAGGGATTCGAGATTAAGGATAATTCATAGGGATCTAAAGGCAAGTAACATATTGTTGGATGAAGATCTAAATCCAAAGATATCAGATTTTGGTATGGCTCGAATTTTTGGAAGCAATGAAGATCAGGCCAATACTAATAGGGTTGTTGGAACATAGTATGTACCTTAACTTTGTCTTGATTTAATTAGATACTAATTAAGCTAATATTCTTTTTTCTTGGGATAACAAGATTTGGTTGTGCATAATTGTTGAAATATAGTGGCTATATGTCTCCTGAATATGCAATGGAAGGAAGATTTTCAGAAAAATCAGATATCTTCAGCTTTGGTGTGCTATTATTGGAGATAGTGAGCGGAAGAAGAAACACTAGTTTTTATCATGATGAGCAGGCCATGAGCCTCTTGGAATTTGTAAGTCTCCATTATCTAATGGATCTTTTTTTTCAATAACTCCTTTATGTGTTTTCATAAGGTCTTTTATGAGTTTTTGAGCCCAGAATATTTAAATTTAGTATTGAAAACACAATCTATCATGACCTCAGTTTCATGTTTTCAAACAAATTCCAATCATGTTTCCATGTTTCTAGGTATGGAAAATGTGGAACGCCGACAAAATTGCAGCCTTGGTAGACCGCATTATATATGAGCCATGTTTTGAAGTAGAGATCTTGAGATGCATTCATGTTGGGCTATTATGTGTTCAAGATTTTGCGAAGGATAGGCCAACTGTGTCCATTGCAATTTCCATGCTTAAAAGTGAGATTGTCGATCTACCTCGTCCCAAGCAACCTGCATTCACTGCAACACAGATTGCCACCGATACAGCTTCTCAATGCAACAAAAGTGGAACTTGCTCTATTAACAATGTCACTGTTACAATGGTTCAAGGTCGGTAGGTAACACGTATTCTTTGACCTAAAAATGCTGTAGATATTTAAAGTCAAAAAATAATTATAATATAATGTAATATTTAATGAAAGTGAAGAAATGAATATAGAAGTTATTGGATGGTGTATTGTGAAACTGAGTTATAAGTATCCAATTAAGTCATTTTTCAAAGAAATGACCTTCTTATCTATTTCATGTTTTCCATTAAATAAAGACTATCTATTTCTAGTTAAACGAAAAGATCAATCCTTGTATCTTCATTTGGTATGCAACTCTGTCTACACTAACATGCTTTTTATCTTTTGATAAGAAAATGCTTTTAAAGTTAATTACTGTTATTATTACGTTATCTGCGGCAAACATTTTAACAGAACTTTTATCATGGTGCTTTTCGAGAAAGTGATTTTGCAGTATTTTTTTTTAAGTATTTAAAGCAGTTTATTCTATTTATTTTACAAACATATGGTTTTGTCAATAAGAAAAACTTTGAAAGTTGCAGCTCAACCGACAAAATGAAAGGGAACATAGATAGTTGCGAAGTCAAGTCAAGTCGACTTTCCATTTTATAATTTGTGTTGTGTTGTGTAACTTCCATTGTATAGAAATACTTTTATTTTATAATTTGTATTGTGTAAATATTGTGAAACATGTTGTGTGAATCACTTCCCATTCTCTTCTCTCAGAAATGCACTACCCAAACCCATTACTGCTAGAGGAGAATGCCGTCAGGCCTATTTCTACTACTGAGTTCTTTTGCTTGGTAGTTTTATTTTAGAGATTTTCTAGGGGTTGGTCCGACCGACCCCCTCACTAAAAGCAACCCGCTGCCTTTGGTGGCGGTGGGTGACACTGCCCACCTTATCGGGATTGGTGGGTTCCGGTGAGCTTACCCCTTCAACGGCAAGCTCCGGCGACCTGGTAGGGGCCTTGATCTAGTCCCTAACCAATGCGGGTCCTCCTCCACGGACGTCTCCTCCTGTGACCGAACAGTCTCAAAGGTTTGGTCGGTTTAAACACTTTCTCTTGCTTTCTTAAGTTCTCGTGACAATGAGATTAGGGTGTTTAAGAAATAGGTTTGGTTTGGATAGGGAGATGTGGTGGTTTAAGTGGTAGAATATGATAGAAAAGGTTTAAAAGAATTTCTTTTGGGTAGGGCTATGTATTAGGGTCATTTTGGTAAGGAATATGGGTCATATGACGTAGTAGAGCTAGGGTTTTAGTGGAAGTTAAGGAGACTTTCGAGATTAAGGATTAGGGTTAGGTTTTTTGTCATTGGGATGATGTAATGGATGATGAGGCTAGCCTAAGGTTGCTAGAGTGCTTTGGCTAGGGCTAGGTTTGGTAGTTGATTATTTGATTAGGTCAACTTATGGATTGATTGATTAATCAAATAAGGAAGGAAGTTATGATAAGATGATGTGGCAAGAGGGTTCGGCTAGATGAGTTGCCGAATAGGGTTAGGGTTGAGGTAGGGTTTCAGCCAAGGGTTTTAGGTTAAGTGGTCTAGGGTTTTGAGGTGATTTGGATAATTCCTAAAATGTAGGAATATTGGTTGTGGCAAGATTTGGTGGGCGGCAATGGCTTATGTGTGTGGCCGAGTATATGCTTTTGTTTTGGGTAAGATTTGTTTGATGCAATCAATTGGTTAATTGATCAATCACTTGAGAGAATTAAGGGATAATTTGGTGATGTGGCAATGGGTAAATCTCGGCTAGAGTATGATGGAATAGCCGAATGAGATTAATGAGGAAAGTGGGAAGATTTGAATTTTGAAAGATTTTGAATTTAAATGGAAGATATGTGGCCGGTTGGTGGGGGTTTGAATGGGGCGACTTTGGATAGATATGAGAAGGAAATATTTGTTGGAGTTGAGAGAAATTAAGAATGGATAATGGGAAATATGGCCGGGTATGGTTGTTGGGGATTTGATTTGAATTTTGATTTGAATTTTTGAAATGATTTGAAATGGTGGAATATAAGTGGCCGGATATGGTATGGAGGGATATGAGATCGGGATTTGATTGAGTCAATTAGGTATTAATTGATCAATCAAGAGGATATTTAGAAGATATGGTTGGTGAGTGGGCAAGGGAATTTTCGACAAAGGCAAGTGGCTAAGGTTGTGGGATTTGAATTATTTTGAAGTGGAGGGAATTAGTGGCTGGTTATGTGGAGTTTATGTTGGGTGAAAATGGTTAAGTTTAGAAAGGAAATAGTTGATTGAATTTGAGAGAAAATAGGAAGAGATATGGTAAGGATGGATAAGATTGATGAAGTGGTTAATGGGGTTAGGCTATCTCTAATGGATGAGTTGGCCGAGTAGGTGTTTGTGTAGGTTTGGGGTTAATTTGAATTTAAATTGGTTTGAATTTGAGTTTGTTTGAATTGGTAGGAGGATAAAGATAATGTGATGTGTCAACTAGGGTTTTGTGGCTTATGGGTTGAGTTGTTATGGAAATGAGTGGGCGGCTAAGTCAAGGGGTTGGGTGGCCGAGTGAGGTATTTTTGGTAAGTGGATTGGTGTATTTGGCAAGTAGAGCTAGGGCTTGGTCGAGCCAAGCTTGGTATGGGATGTAGGATATGGTCTTAAAGTGGGAAGTTATGATAAAATTGATGGGTGATTGAGTGGCCGGTTATGGGATATATGGTGAGGCGTGTATGGCAACTTGGTGGGGCAATTATGGTAAGGGATGGCTAGAGTTGGCCATGTATGGTAATTAGGTTTAGAAGGGTGGCCGTGTGAAGTGTTTGGTGGAAGGGAAAGCTCAAGAAATTTCAAGGAACTTGGATGAACACTCAAGAACCAATGACGAACACGCCACACTCAATGTACCAATTGGGATTCGGCACACTCAATGTAACATGCACACATTCACTTCAACACTTCAATACAAACACCCACTTTCTTACAATTGATGAATCCGAAATTCACAAGTGATGTGAATTTCAAATCTCACCAAAAACACAAACACACAATTCTCAATTTCACAAGTGGTGTGAATTTGGCACTCTAAATAAGACACAAATACTCAATCACTCTTTTTGTAATTTTTTAATAATCAAACAAATAGAACGAACTCTTAATCACTCTAAGAACAAAAGAACACTAAAATAAACAAGAACATTACCATAGACAAGAAATCAAATGAAAGAAATACCTCAACAACTTGATTGATAAATAAGGGATAGATGTGGATCACCGATTCACGAATTGCACGGATGATCATCTTCCAAAGGGATTCACGAATTGCACCCTTAGGAAGCCCAAGTGCAAAGCACCGAAAATCCTAACCACACTAGGTGGCCGGCCTAAACTCCTATGGAAGCCACTCCACACACAATGTGTCTTCAAAATATCAAATGATCAAAAGGTGAAAAACTAAGAGGCCTAGGGTTCTATTTATAGAGCTTACAAAGTGGAAACTCCCAAAAGGTCTCTGACAATTATTTAATTAAATAAAATAACTAAAAGCAACTAATAAGCAAATAAGATAATTTTGGAGGTCCATATGGCCGTGGCCTTCAAAGGTGGATGGTGAGCTTGGTCGCCCATGGCATGGGCCATGGGTGTGAACGGCATGCTAGTTGGTCCACACCTCAGGTGGCCTTGGTTGGTCCATGGCAAAGACCCTAGCCATGGTCAGGTGCTGGCCATGGCTTGCAGCTAGTGTGTACATGGCTTGATGGTGACTCGGATGGGCTTGTGCATGTCTTGGTCTGTGGGGCGTTGGGCATGGCCTGGGTTGGTTGGCACGCTGGCATGCTAATAGGGTGCGCTGGGCTAGGCACATGGTGCTCTCCAGGCCTAGTCGTGGCACGGTCAAGGAAGAACAAGTGAGTCACGTCCCAATTGACTCCTGTGTCTCCTCTGAACTTCCTAGGATACACTCAGAATTATCAAGAGAGCCCTCCAATGTTGGCTTGGCGTGACAAACGGTACCAACATAGGGGTCAATATGTGTCTAGGGCCTTGATCATGGGCGGTTTTTGATGGAGTATTATCACGACCTTTGGTGTAGAAGTTTAAACCTGAAATGGGTCTGGTAGGTTGCCGAAACTCGCCGTTGAAGGGGTAAACTCGCCGGAGCCCGCCGATCTTGATGGGGTGGACGATGTCGCCCACCGCTCCCGGAGGCTGCAGGCTATAGTCCAAAGCCGAATGCCCTTAAAATTCATCTCTATGTTATTTTTTTATTATATTTTTATTTTTTTATTGTATTTTTTATTGTGTTTTTTATTATGTTTTCTTCTTTTTATTTTTATATTATATTTTTTATTGTATTTTTTTATTGTATTTTTTTTAATTTTTTATTATATTTTTTATCGTATTTTATTATATTTTAATGTATTTATCATAAAAAGCAGGTCAACTGCCGTTGGGCTACTTTTGACATTGGGGGCAGCCCGACCGGCCCCAACGTCTCTTTTTATTTTATATATCTGTTAAAAAATAATAATAATAATAATAGATATTGGGTATAGGATTGTTGAATGAGATTTTTTTCCTTTTCCCTAATCAACAACGTTACGTCAATAAGGAAGTTAAGTCCTTCAAACCAAATTATCAACTATAATAAAAAAAAATATTTAATAAAATCCTTTATTAATATACCATCATTTTCTCAAAAAACCTTCAAAGGAACATGAGTTATACCTTATAGAAATGGAGAAATATATAAATTTGTTAAAAGATTATAGATCTGAATTTTGTATAAATATTTAAGTACAATAACAAAACCATCAATAATACATCTTGCACATAAACAATATAGGATCGGTCAATCGAGCAGAATCAAAATCAGTATTATAAGGAGAACTTGTTTACCTCATGATGATGATGCTAGGGTAATGCATCTCAGCGGCCAAACAAGCATAAACAAAATGCGGAATATTCCCGTATTAAGCTTAACAGGCTAAGTGATTATTTGAGAAGAATCGAAAAAACAAAAAAACACTTTATATTCAACTTAGGTGTACTTAGAAACATAATAGGATCAGACTCTGTTGGATTATTGATCTTGGTAATAAACAGAACAGATTTCTTACTCCTTTTTTTATCCTAATAAAAAATAGACAATTGGGCTATTATGCATAGATTTCTTATTCATATTCCATATAATGAACTATAGCACAAGCTAGGGCTAAGAAGGCATGATTTTTGTCAGACTCATAAGCCATATCTTATCTGCGCTGCAGGTCTTTAAATAATATCATTTCAATAAATTATTTGTTTTATAAATATGTAACGATTTGATATGAACTATGTGATATTATATGGAATATAATATTATCATATCAATGCAACCAATATTCTTATTTGCTATATGTGAGTTTGATTTTAAATATGAATAATACTACTTCCCTTGAAAAGATCTTACGAAATCCATCTCCTAAAATCCATCTCTCGAAAGATGTGATAACTATATTTATGAAAGAATCCAAGGCCAGCTGAAATTAAAAGCAAAAATCAATACCCTCATTTTCTCCCTCCCTCCGTCTCCCTCTTGCAAATTAGAAACAAATTAAGGTGTGAAGTTTAGGGTTCCTTTTTCTTTACTTCAAAACCCAAAGCGGAAAGTGTAGTGCTGGTACGTTTCTTTGGTCTTTCATTGTTGTATCTGCACTATAATTTTCTCAAACGACTCACTTTTTGGGGTTTTGTCCTTTTTCAGGCGATATGTTACAACTTTTTAATGTGATTTTGATGTTGAGGTATTTGAATCAGCTTTGATGCAGATTTAGTATGTTACTTGGTTTTAGTTTTCATTCTGTTTGGTTGCCAGGAAAGGTGGAGAAAGTGATGGGTCGAGTAGAGAAGATAGTTTTGTTAGGCTTAATTCGGCAGAGATTGTTCTATATGGGATTCCAAATCGTGGAAAATCTGATATGCAGGATTTTGTTTTTGTTTTTTTTTTCTTTGCTACCAAACAGTGGATTTTGAAAGATTTGATTGGTTTGTGATCTTGAGAATTTAAGTTTCGCTAATGGCTTGGTTTTAAAATTTGACCATCACAATTGAGCTAGAAGAGAATGCCTAAAACGGATTGTGAAAATTATCTTGCACTAACAGGACCTTTGCCCGATTTGGCTTCATGTTTTGCTATGGTCCCATGTCCTCTGTGTCAGACTGTAAAGCAATGGAAGCCTTGTATACCTTCTTTTTAAAACCTACTCTTGGCTGTTATAAGCCTTGTAAGCCTTATGAACATGACCATTGATAGCGATTATCATCAATACTTGGATCACAGAAAATGAGACAACTTTTGGCCTAAGTATTGAAAGAATACGGGAATCTATCTAGACCAGGTGCCTTGGCAGGATGCATTTCCTTCAAGGCTTTGTGGACTTCCTCAGAAGTGTAGGCTTTGAGAAGATCCCCATTCTGTGTTGCAATAACTCAAGAGTCTATGCAAACCATAACAGCCCGAATATTGTTGGAACTTATAGTGGAAAATGGACCAAAAAACAATGGACAATTTGGTCATTGCAGTGATGTCCTTCATACCAAGTCCCATTATAATCAACAAGTTTGGTAATGCTATTATTTTTCCTCCTTTGAGAAGCCTTAGTATAAAAGAATTTAGAATTTTAGTCATCCTCAGCCAGCGAAAGAGCTCGAGATCTCTATTTTCACATAGTTTCCTCCCTTGTTAGCCATCTCTAAACGTTAGTTGTAGCAAGACCAAACTCTACAACATTTAAGGTGGAAGGATCTTTCTTTTAAACAACCTGTAACCTCCTTTTAGCATTATGTAATTCTATAAGAACCTGCCCAAATGATGGTTGATTCCAGACTTGTAATTTTTAGCACAAGTGGAAATATTGTTCAACACCCTTGAAAGTTATGCTAATGAGCAGATTGTAGCCAAAAATCTTGGACAATCCAAGAGCATGCATCTTCCCCAAGCCACATAGTTTCAAATATGAATGGTCTTGGTTCTCTCTTGTGCTGTTTAAGACCTATCACATCTACCCAAATAGGCAAATAATCCGAGTAGGAAGAGGATCCATGTATCACCATTACACTATCAAACAGATTACACCACTGTTGGTTACCAAGAAATTTGTCTAATCTCTCTGAAATAATTGCTTGATATTCCCTTTTGCTACACCATGTATATCTAGGCCCTCGGAAACCAAGATCCTTAACTGCAGCAATCATCAATCACATTTTTGAAGTTCATCATCTGTCAATCACTTCTAGCTCTCCCTCCCCATTTCTCCTCCTATGATAAAACCTCATTGAAGTCTCCAAAGAAAAGCCAAGCATTTGTACTTGTTTTCTTCAATCTTTGAAGTAGGTACCAGGTCTCCCATCTTCTAATAGCATTTGTTGACCATAAACCTCAATTATGAACCAATTTTTATTCCCATCATCAATAAGAGCGTTAATATGAGAAGAAGAATAGCTGTGGATGGTTAAATTAACCCCAGCTTTCCAAAGAAGGGCTAAACCCCTACTGTGACCATATGCATTCACTGTCAAACAATTTGCATATTGTAATCTACCACAACAAAGTTCCATCTTAGTAGCTTTTAGTTTTGTTTTTTGGAGAAACAAAACATCAAGATCTTCTTTTCTGATCAAGTCAGAAAGTGTACGAATATCTTGAGGGTTCTCAAGCCCTCAGGTATTCCAACTTAACACCCTCATAGCAGTTGGTGGGTGATAACGCCCAAAGAATAATGCGGTAATTGTAATTCAGCTTTGGGGTGTCGATTCCATAGGGAGACAATTAAAAGAAAAGTAAAATAGCAAAGAAACTAAAAAATTAAATGATTAATGAGGGAAGAAAAATTGACTTTAAATTAAAATTAAACAAAGTAAATAATGAAAAAGTAATCAAAATTGACGAACAGTAGAGTATCGGGAATCCCTTGCACATACCTGGTATTTTAACTATTTTCAATTCACTGATAACTCAATTGAGAATTCAAATTCCGTAATTCTCAACCGGAAGATATAAAATTATAAACCAAAAATTAAATCAAATGTAATTCTTTGAAAAATCATTCATCACTTTAAATCACACAAATTTTTATTCACATTGAGAAAATCCAACGACGATAACATACCCAGGGAGCAATATTGCAGCAGAGAATTAAATCAATATAAATAATCAATGGATCTAACAGTAATCAAAGAACAAATTCATTCAATAGAAAAAGCATGATTGAATCTATAAATGAAATAAATTCTAAAATTATTCGGAGAAGAAAACACTAACAATATTTTGAGAATGATAAAACAAAGAATTTTAATAATTGAAAATCAAATACATGAATTAAAAATAAATTAAAAATACTATCTAGTGTGCAAGTTCATCCCTAACCCTACTTGAGAATTTAGTTATCCATGAATAGGCTAGACAACAAAAATCTCAAGAAAAAATGCATCTTCACGTTTCAATCCGCAGCTTCCGCTTCTTCTTCGTTTTTGCCTGCGGCGCCCGTCTTGTTCACTGACTTCAGTATATATATATATATATATATATATATATAGGTGCTGAATGTTATTAGGCCTCCTGCTTCTTCACGTTCCGCTTTTTCTTCCGTTGCTTCCTTTTCGTTTACGTCTGCCGCTTCACGCTTTTCTTTTGCAGCTACCGCCTCTTCTTTTTACGTCTCACATATATATATATCTATCCAAAAGTTAAGTCCCACTCCAGTTAAATTACCGTGCGGTTTGGCAAATTCATTTTAGTTGCCGTGTGATCTTGGACCCCCTATCAAAAATAAAATAAAAATAAAATAAAATAAAATAAAATAAAATAAATAAAAATATAAAAAGACAAGTAATGCTTGAAAACATCTCAATGTAAATAGAAATGTAATTAAATAAAATAAGTGAAATCCAATCATTTCTATTTTCATTATTTGCAATTTAATCAAATATTAGGATATTTAGAGTACACTTTCGCGCACTCATCACACCCCCCAACTTACTCATTGCTAGTCCCTAGCAATTCTCATGCAAAAGAATGATGAAAGATACCAAAAACAGATCACACACAGAAGTCACCAAGTCACACTTTTCAGAATCACATATCAAAACAATCTTAGAAATCCAATAACCCAATCACAATTAATCCACATATAGCAATCCACAGAGTGTGTGTGTGTGATCCAAACTATATCCATCTAACCACAAACCGTGACACATGCAACATCAAGAACATCTCAAGCAAAAATTTCAACTCCATAACTCACGGGTATAACAGTGTTTCGCGTAAGAGTTCTCTCTATGGGGTTAACAAGGGGTGTGTACACACTCTCATAGGGAATTAGGCAATTATGTACAAGCAATAAACAAACATTGATCTTATGATAGGAACACTAACAATTGAGAATTTCCACCACTCATTCCACAAGCATACTTAAGATCAGAATGATCAACACAAAAAGTTGTAGCGTGGCTCGGGTTAGGGGCTAAATGAAGAAAATGATAAAATGGATTCAAAAACTTCCAAGTACATACCACAAGAATCTTATTAAATATCTCAATAGACTACACTTTTCACCTGATGCACTCGTCTACTTTTCAGATCATCAAATAATACTTTTTCTTCTTCTTCAACTTCTTTTTTTTTATTTTTTTATTTTTATTTTTTATAATTTGAAACTCAATCAATTGAACATTTTGCACTTGTACTCTTCCATTTTTCTTTTTCTTTTTTTTTTTTTTTTTTGGTCACTCTCTATTTATTTATTTATTTATTCTCAATAAAAGAAAATATGCAAATTCCACACTTAGCACACACTTGGAAGCAATAAGGGTAGGAAAAATTAGTGTATAGGCTATACTCCAATGTGGAGAGGTATGAATGATGTGGGCATATGAAAAGAAAAAGTCTACATGTGTTTGTTGGCTCAAAATTGGCCACTAAGGGTCTATGATGAGAGAGGTTAGCTTGAAAGGCTCAAACGTTAATCCTAAGTTGACGTTCGTCATATCCCAAGTATATCCACCATCTTACCACAAATCATGTAATGATATTCTCAAAAGAAGTGTCCAATTCAACAGATCAATGAATGCTTATCACAATTTCTGCATTTGTAAGCTCTCAACCTCTCTCAAGATTCACAAGAATACTTAAATAAAAGAGTTCTTTGGCTACATGTGTCAAACCACCATCTTACCACAAAGTTTGGATACGTGCATTAAAATTCTGTGAATGCTTCAGCAAAATTATTAAGATGGGTTTGTTGAATTCACCAAGATGGCCATGAATGAGCATGAGTACACATGTAAAAAGGTGTCTGTGTGATACTTTTTTTTTTTTTTTACACATGAAAATATGCCACAGGGTTCCAACAAACATCGTTATCACCCTCCAACTTAAATGAAACATTGTCCTCAATGTTTAACAATCAAAACTAAATGGAGGGTACTGAAAAGGGTAGAATACACCTGGTGTAGGACGTGGGTTGACTCGCTAAGGTCTAGAGATAGCAAACTGACACTAGCCTGCAAAAAAAAATAAAGAAACCAACAGCAACCAAAAAGAAAAAGAAAAGGGAAAAAAATAAACGAAAAAAAAAAAAAACAAAAAAAGCAAAAGCAAAAACAAACAGAACAAATAAAAAGAAAACATACCTGCGTGGTGTGATCAAGGTTGATAGACCGGGTCCGCAAATGGAATCTCTTCCACTTCCGAAACTTCCCTATCAATTAATATTTTAAGGCGCTGACCATTTACTTTAAAAATCCTACCATCTTTAAGATCCTCTATTTTTACCGCCCCATTTTCAAAAACATTCTTCACTACAAAAGGGCTGGTCCACCTAGACCGAAGTTTTCCTGGGTGCTTATGGAGTCTAGAGTCATATAAAAACACTCGATCATTGGGCTTAAATGTTTTTCTGAAAATATTTTTATCATGAAACGCTTTCATTTTAGCCTTATAAATTGTAGAGTTCTCATAGGCATCATTCCTCAACTCCTCTAACTCGGTCAATTGAAATTTTCTGAACTTACCTGCTTCTCCTATGTCAAAATTGAAATGCTTGATAGCCCAATAGGCTCGATGCTCGAGCTCCACAGGTAAATGGCAAGGCTTTCCAAAAACAAGTCTATAAGGTGACATGCCTAAGGGAGTTTTAAAAGCTGTACGGAAGCACCCAAAGCTGAATTGAAGCCTTTGCCTAAGGGTTTGAAGCATGTTTTCTTTGGTCCAAGTGATACCTTTCCTATTATTATCTCATCTGAATTGTCTGAGTCTCAAGGTGAGAAATTAATTCGGGTTCTAAGTGAGCATAAGTCAGCTTTAGGTTGAAGCATTGCTGATATAAAAGGTATTAGTCCCTTGATTTGTTCACATAAAATTAATTTGGAGGAAGGAGCTAGCCCTCGTAGAGACCCACAACGTAGGCTTAATCTCACTATGAAAAAAATGGTGAAAAATGAAGTATTAAAACTGTTAGACGCAGGAATCATATATCCTATTGCTGATAGTAAATGGGTTAGTCTGACACAGGAATCATAAAAAGTCTGGTGTTACTGTAGTGAAGAATGACCTGGGAGAGTTAGTCCCCACCAAGCTTGTGACTGGGTGGCGGATGTGCATTGATTATAGAAAATTGAATGCCGCCACCCGGAAAGACCATTTCCCTCTCCCTTTTGTTGATCAGATTCTTGAGCGTGTGGCTGGTCATCCTTTCTACTGTTTCTATTGATCCCCAGCAACAGCGCCAAAATTTGATAACGCTCAAAGAATAACGCGGTAATTGTAATTCAGCTTTGGGTGCTTCCATGCTTGAAGGAATCTGTCTTTCATTCTTCTCGCGCAACTCCTCGAACTTCGGTTGCCATTTCTGTGTGCCGTAATCTTGAGTTCTGTTGAAAATAGAACAAATATCGACTATATCGGATGAATCAGTAATGGAATCAAACTCAGAATTAACCAGAAAATGCTCAAGGGGATCAAAATCATGAGTTTCCAAAACTCCCCTATCCATCAGTGAATCAATCATATATGTCTGGTGGCACTCATGATCCTCCTCCGGTTGTTTTGCAATATGGAAGACATTCACCTCCAGAGTCATGTTTCCAAAAGATAGCTTCATAAGCCCATTCCTGCAATTGATAAGAGCATTAGCAGTGGCAAGGAAAGGCCTACCTAAAATCAGAGGGATTTTAGAAGTAGTATCAACAACAGAGGTAGTATCTAAAATCAAGAAATCAACAGGATAATAAAATTTATCAATTTGAATTAAAACATCCTCTACCACCCCCCGGGGTACTTTGACTGAACGGTCAGTCAATTGCAATACCACAGTGGTTGGTTTGATTTCTCCTAGCCCCAGCTGCAAATAAATAGAATAAGGCATAAGATTCACATTGGCTCCTAAATCTAGCAAAGCTTGTCCAAACTCTTGATTTCCGATGCTGCATGCGATAGTTGGGCACCCGGGATCCTTGTACTTGGGAGGAATCCGTTGCTCAATTAGAGCACTAACTTGCTCTGTCAAGAACGTTGTCTTCTTCACGTGGTGTCTCCTCTTGACTGTACACAAATCCTTGAGAACTTTTACGTAAGTAGGAACTTGTTTAATTACATGCAAAAGAAGGAGATTGACTTTTACCTGTTTGAGATTCTCCAGGATTTCATTGTTAGGATCTATAGTTAGCTTGCTTGATTTCAGAGCTTGAGGGAATGGTACCTTAACATGGCTCTTTGTCACCTCTGGTTCCTTCGGTAGCTCGGGAACACTTCTATCTTGATCCTTCTCCACATCCTCTGATTTATTCGTTGTTGGGATGTGTGATGGGTTACCACTACGAGTCACAATGGCATTCATATCCTTCAAATTCTCTTGTGCCATGTGTTGACCATGAGGAGTGGACTGAGCTTAAGAAGGAAACTTACCTCACTCAGTCACACTCAAGGAGCTCATCAGTTTTGACACTTGATTCTTTATCTCTTTATTTTCTTCCACAACCTGCGTAATCAAAGATTCAAACTTTTGGTTAGTCTTACCCTGTGCTTCAATAAAAGCATGTAAAGTGTCTCTTAAAGGACTCCTAGATGATGTAGGTGCATGATATGGTGCAGGATATGATCTAGTGGGTTGTACAGGTGGTGCAGGTAATGCAAGTGGCTGGTTTTCGGACTTCCAGCTAAAATTTGGGTGATTACGCCACCCCGGATTGTAAGTCTCAGAGAAAGGTGTAAAATGTTTCTTGTACATGCCTAAGGCATTACATTGTTCCTCATACAACCCTTTTATCTCAGCAAATGTGGGACACTCTTGGACGAGGTGATCTACCCCTCCACACACAAAACATGGCCCAGAAGACTCTACATGATTAGCCAAGTGTGCTGGCTTCAAGTCCTTGGCCTTTAGCAATTCTAACTCCCTAGTAAGCACCTCAACCTTAACCTTCAAGTTATCTTCTCCCTAAGATGGTAAATTCCACCACCGTTTTGGTTCCTTATAGGTCGTGACCTATTTGTGCTCTCAGTCGCACTAGGTCTAGTCCAAGTGTGAGCTTTTTCAGCGAGCTCATTGAGGTACTCTATGGCCTCATCAGGATTTTTCTACAAGAACTCACCATTACACATCATCTCCATAAATTGACGCTCTCTAGGTATAAGCCTCTCATAGAAGTAACTCACCAGACGCCAACTCTCATACCCATGGTGAGGGCACATACTCAATAGCTCCTTAAATCTCTCCCAAGACATATATAAAGTCTCACTGTCCTTCTGTGCAAAGGTGGAGATCTGTCTTTTTAAAGCATTGGTCTTATGTTGGGAAAATATTTATTAAAGATAGCTTGAGTCATCTCATTCCACGACCCAATGGATCGTGGTCTCAGCGAGTATAACCAACTCTTAGCTCTATCCTTCAAAGGAAAAGGAAAGAACTTAAGCCTCACAATGTCATCGGTTGCATTTTGACTATGAAAAGTCGCAACTACCTCCTCAAATTCCCTAATATGCACATATGGATTTTTATTTTCCAACCCATGAAAAGTGGGAAGTAGCTGTATCACTCCCGTTTTAACATCAAGTTGACGCGTATTGGGTGGAAACATTATGCATGACGGTGTGGCTGTGCGTGTAGGGTGGAGGTAATCCTGAAGGGTCCTAGTGGGTTGATCCTCGTGTTCACTCATATTTTCAGAAACAGAAGAAGTATCAAACAAAGGATTAGAAAAATTAGACACTGAATTTGACTCTATCACAGGCCTACAAGCAAAGCGACCTAATGTGTCTCTATATCTATTATGCATGCAAAAATAAAAATAAAAAATAATGCAGCAAGTAAAAAGAGGGAACGAAGTTACCGCCTTTACAAACTGCTGAAAAGAAAAAGAAAAAAAAAACTATCCAACAATTCTTCTACCGTCTCCACGGCAACGGTGCCAAAATTTGATAACGCCCAAAGAATAACGCGGTAATTGTAATTTAGCTTTGGGGTGTCGATTCCACAAGGGAGACAATTAAAAGAAAAGTAAAATAGCAAATAAACTAAAAAATTAAATGATTAATGAGGGAAGAAAATTTGACTTTAAATTAAAATTAAACAAAGTAAATAATGAAAAAGTAATCAAAATTGACGAACAGTAGAGTGTCGGGAATCCCTTGCACATACCTGGTATTTTAACTATTTTCAATTCATTGATAACTCAATTGAGAATTCAATTCCGTAATTCTCAATCGGAAGATATAAAATTATAAACCAAAAATTAAATCAAATGTAATTCTTTGAAAAATCATTCATCACTTTAAATCACACAAATTTTTATTCACATTGAGAAAATCCAACGACGACAACATACCCAGGGAGCAATATTGCAGCAGAGAATTAAATCAATATAAATAATTAATGGATCCAACAGTAATCAAAGAACAAATTCATTCAATAGAAAAAACATGACTGAATCTATAAATGAAATAAATTCTAAAATTATTCGGAGAAGAAAACACTAACAATATTTTGAGAATGATAAAACAAAGAATTTTAATAATTGAAAATCAAATACATGAATTAAAAATAAATTAAAAATACCATCTAGTGTGCAAGTTCATCCCTAACCCTATTTGAGAATTTAGTTATCCATGAATAGGCTAGACAACAAAATCTCAAGAAAAAATGCATCTTCACGTTTCAATCCGCAGCTTCCGCTTCTTCTTCGTTTTTGCCTGCGGCGCCCATCTTGTTCACTGGCTTCAGTATATATATATATATAGGTGCTGAATGTTATTAGGCCTCCTGCTTCTTCACGTTCCGCTTTTTCTTCCGTTGCTTCCTTTTCGTTTACGTCTACCGCTTCACGCTTTTCTTTTGCAGCTGCTGCCTCTTCTTTGTACGTCTCACATATATATATATATATATATATCTATCCAAAAGTTAAGTCCCACTCCAGTTAAATTACCGTGCGGTTTGGCAAATTCATTTTAGTTGCCGTGTGATCTTGGACCCCCTATCAAAAATCAAATAAAATAAAGTAAAATAAATAAAATAAAATAAAATAAAATAAAATAAATAAAAATATAAAAAGACAAGTAATGCTTGAAAACATTTCAATGTAAATAGAAATGTAATTAAATAAAATAAGTGAAATCCAATCATTTCTATTTTCATTATTTGCAATTTAATCAAATATTAGGATATTTAGAGTACACTTTCGCGCACTCATCAGTGGGGCTACTTCATAACCACCACCAATAGTTGTTGAGAATTAACACCATCTGCATAAGGAGACAGGACACTTGTTCCTCAACCTTTTAGAAAATCTAAGGCCTCTTCTCACAAGCATAGTAGATGGTGATCATTTAAACCCAGAATTATTGAAGGATGGTAACTCTGTAGCCAGAGGTCAAGTAATTCGAGTCCACATTCTAGAGCCATGAATTGGTTGAGATAAAACTTGTAGTGGATCGAAATCATCATGTTCAGTTACTAAAGAAAATTGGGAGTCCTTCTCAACAGGAACTAAACAACCCTTAAGCATATGAGTCTTCTTTGAAGTCTGCAGGAAACCAGTAAGAGCAGTTACCTTCAATTTCTCAGACAAAGACATGTCAGCAGCTAATCCGGAAGATTGCCCATGAGTAAATGAAATTAACTGCCTTTCTGTAGTAGTTGTGACTTCAAAATCCATAACTGTCAAGAAATCTGAGGTCTCCCCTAGAGAAATGCTTGGTTTTTCTCCCTGTGAACTGACAGTTAACTTACAAAAAGTAACTGAAAATAACTACTTTGTCTAGTCAGCACTACCATCTTCCATCCCTTGCTCACGCATGCTATGGCTTGCAGGAGGAGTTCTCACATACTGAGGACCTGCAATATTATCCCATCTTCTCTTGGAAGGAGCAAGTGCGCACAACCATAATTCATATTGATCTTCTTTTGTTTTGGTTAAACTTATTAGATCCAAGCAAACATGAACAACTAGATTAGAGAAAATGCTTCCAAATTATTGAAGGCATTGGTCGAGGTCTACTCTACCTCCAACGGGATTCGAGATTAAGGATTATCCATAGGGATCTAAAGGCAAGTAACATATTAGTGGATGAATATCTAAATCCAAAGATATCAGACTTTGGTATGGCTTGAATTTTCGGAGGCAATGAAGACCAGGCCAATACTAATAGGGTTGTTGGAACATAGTATGTACCTTTTGTCTTAATTTAATTAGATACTAAAGCTAATATTCTTTTTTCTTGGGATAACAAGATTTGGGTGTGCATAATTGTTGAAATATAGTGGCTATATGTCTCCTAAATATGCATTGGAAGGAAGATTTTCAGAAAAATCAGTTATCTTCAGCTTTGGTGCGCTATTACTGGAGATAGTAAGCGGAAGAAAAAATACTAGTTTTCATTATGATGAGCAGGCCATGAACCTCTTGGAATTTGTAAGTCTCTATTATCTCATGGCCCCTTTTTTCAATAACTCCTTTGTGTGTTTTCATGAGATTTTTTTATAAGTATTTGAGCCTAGAATATTTAAATTAAGTAGTATTGAAAATATGTTATAAAACTAAAGAAAAAAGTAATATTGCAAGAGAAAATGTTTATAACTCTTTCTTTACTAAATTCTGAATCCTTATTCTCCTTCGTAAAAATGAATTGCTTCTATATTTATAGGAAGCTCTACCGTCAATTACGGATTAAGTGCCAAAAGTGATGGTCATTCACTACCACTATTGTTGACTTATACAATAATCCCTCTTGAATGACCACTAATAAAGAATATGCCTCGTTAAAACCTTACTAAGAAAAGTCTAGTGGGAAGAAAAATCAATAGCAAAAGAAAAAAGAGTACAGTATAAATATGTATTACCAAGTGCTTTTAGGATTGCCTCCTTAAAACCTTGCCAAAGAAAACCCAATGGGACAAAACTCTAGCGAAGGAAAAAGAGTACAATCAGCACAAGTCTTCAAGACATTTACTCCCCCTGAAAAGTGCATGATGATAGATCTTTAAGTTTTCACATTTCAATGTTCTGCACAATATTCTTGAATGTCGCAACTGGTAATGCTTTCGTAAATAAATATGTTAAATTATCACTTGATCGTATCTGCTTGGCATCAATTTTACATTTCTCCTGAAGTTCGTGTGTATAAAAAAATTTAGGTGAAATATGTTTGGTTTTGTCACATTTGATATATCATTTTCGAATTTGAGTGATATAAGCAGCATTATTTTCGTATAAAATTGTTGGGCTATCATTGATCATGTGAAGACCACACTTTCTTGAATATGTTGAATCACTGATCTCAGCCAAATATATTCTTGACTTGTTTAATGAATTACAATGATCTCTGAATGATTTGAAGATGTGGCAGATAATATTTGCTTGATAGATCTCCATGATATGGCAGAATCTCCATAAGTAAACTCATATCCAGTTTGAGATCTACCTCTATGTGGATCTGAAAGATAACTTGCATCTACATATCCAACCAACTGTGAACTTGATCCATATTGACAAACTAACCCATATCAACTATACCTCGAATGTAACGAATGACATATTTAATACCATTCCAATGTCTTCGACTTGGTGTAGAACCATATCTTGCAAGTATATTAACTGAAAATGTAATATCAGGTCAAGTACAATTTGCAAGATATATCAAAACTCCAATTGCACTTAGATACAGTACTTTGTGACCAATTATTTCTTCATCGTCTTCACAAGGACGAAATGGATCTTTCCGCACATCAAGTTATCGAACAACTATTGGAGTACTAAGAAGATGAGCTTTGTTCATATAAAAGTACTTCAAGACTTTTTTTGTATACATTGACTGATAAATAAAAATTCAATTTGGCAAATGCTTGAGTTGTAGGCCGAGACAAATTTTTGTTTTGCCAAAATCTTTCATTTCAAATTTATTCTTTAAATATATAGCGCTTCTTGTGATTTATTCAGGAGTTCCAACAATATTTAAATCATCAACATAAACTGCAATAATAACAAATCCGAATTTTGATTTCTTAAAAAAACAAAGAGGTATATAGAATTATTCTCAAATCCTTCTTTTAATAAATATTCGCTAAAAGGATTATACTACATACTTTCAGATTGCTTTAACCCATATAAAAATCTTTGAAACTTGATAGAGTACATACTTCTAGATGTACTTGTAGATGCTTCAGGCATTTTATATCCTTCAGGAATTTTCACATATATGCGATGATGTAATGACCCATATAAATATGCAGTGACCACATTCATCAACCACATATTTAATCATTTTGTAACTACCAAACTAATAAAAAATCTGAATGTGATTGCATTCGTAACGGAGGAATATGTTTTCTCATAATCAATCCCGAATTTCTGTAGGAAATCTTGTGTGACAAGTCGTGCTTTGTATGGCACAATTTTATTTTTCTCATTACATTTTCATACAAATACCCTCTTATATCTGACAAATATTACACCTTTTGGTGCTTGAACAACAAGTCCAAATACCTCTCACTTTGCTAGCGAGTGTAATTCAGCTTCAATAGCTACTTTTCATTTTGGCCATTTTACGGTTTTTGGCTCACTTTCTTCATTACTTCTAGTAATATCAACGGTCATTTTATATAAAAATATGTTGTCAACAACAGTTTTGTTTCTATCTAGAATTTTTTCAGTACTCATGAAATGTATTGAGATCTCATTATTTTCCGGTATATGTTCCTCTTCAGGAGAAAATATTTCATGAAACACATTTTCAGGGGATCCCTTTTCATGAAATTTTAAAATAGAAGATTTGATATCTTCAGGAGCCTTAACTATGATTGTGGCCTGAATTGTGGGTATGAGTTTTTTAGGAATACCAAATTCATTTTGTATCTTTCTCATTGAGATTTTTGTCTTTTGTACCAATAGGTCTTCCACACTTCAGGTGTATCTTAGACTCATCTATTACTATTTTGACAATTTATCTTTTAGGAACTTCAATCCTTATTGGAGCATTAACAGCAGGAATATATGATTTTACCACACTTTTAATGTCAGTAAATATATCCGGTAATTGATTTGCAACACTTTACAAATGGATAATCCTCTGAACTTCTAGTTTAAATTCATTTGTAAGAGAACCAAATTGAGATAGGGTTTTATTATCCCAAGTAATTTCTTATCGTACTTCAGGCACTGACTTTTTGTTACCCAGTAATGGAAAAGTGGATTCGTTAAAATGACAATTCTCAAAATGTGCTTTAAACATATCCCTTGTAAGAGGATCAATGTATCTAATAATAGATGGAGAATCAAAACCAACATATATCCCAAGTTTACATTGAGGGTCGATTTTTGTACATTTTGGAGGTGCAATTGGAATATATACAACACATCCAAAAGTACGAAAATAAGAAATATTTTATTGTTGACCAAATGCAAGCTATAATGGAGAATATTTATGATATGCAAATGGGCTAATTTGAATTAATGATACTGTATGAAGTATAGAATGTTTCTAGACAGAAATATGTAGTTTTGATTTCATAAGTAAAGGTCTAGCGGTTAGCTAAGTCTTTTGATCAAAGATTCTCAGCTAAATCGTTTTGAATGTGTGTATAGATAACATGATGTTCAACATCTATTCCTGTTGAAATGCACTAGTTATCAATAGTTTGAGACAAAAATTCACTTGCATTATCCAATCGAATAGTCTTAATTGGATAGTCAGGAAATTATACTCGTAGTTTGATTATTTAGGCAAGAAGTTTAACAAATACAATATTTCTAGTAGAAAGTAGACAAACATGTGACCATCGATTTGATGCATCAATGAAAATTATAAAGTATCTAAATGATCCACTTGATAGATCAATATGTCCACATATATCCCATTGAATTCTTTGTAAGAAGAATGGGGACTCGACAACGACTTTTGATGGAAATTGTCTGATAATCAACTTACCTTGAGAACAAATAGAGTACGGACATTCATTGGGTAAAATAATATTTTGATTCTTTAAGGGGTGCCTATATGAATTATCAATGATTCGTCTCTTTATTATTGATTATGGATGTCCAAGGCGATCATGCCAAATCATAAATACTTTGGGTCAATACACTTCTGGTGCATTAATACAAATAATTCACATGTTTTCATTCTTGTATAATATAATACAGAAGATAGAGCATGCAGTTTTTCTAATACGAGCTTCCGACTCGGTATTATTTTAGTAATGAGAAGATACTCTTTACTGTCCTCATTGGTGATTTCTATATGATAATCATTACGACCTATGTCTTTGAAACTCAATAAATTTCTTCTAGATTGTGAAAAAAATAGAGCATCATCAATACAAATTTTGATTCCATTAGGCAACACAATATAAGTTCTTCTAAAACCCTCAATTAGATTTGATGAACCTGATATTGTATGGACATAGGCTTTACGTAGTGTTAGATTTTGAAGATCTGTCAGCCAAACATATATCTCTATCATATATCTCGGAGGCAAAAAGTTCATCAGTAGGATCCATGATTCTATAAAATATATAAAACTTCTATTACTTTAAAAGTTACAAAAGTAAGTTACAATATAAAATAAAGAAAATATATTAAATGGAATGAATACTTTTGTCTCCAATTAAATGATTAATTCTACCACCAAAGTCTTCAAAGAAATCAGAAACATCAAGATGAGTGATATCTTCTCTATCTATATATAATTAATCATCTAATGGTTCAACAAAATTTATTTCAAACTTTTTTTTTTCCTTTTATAGAAGCTTGATATAGATCAAATAAGTGTCTGGCCGTATGACATGTATGTGACCAATGTCCAGTCATGTCACATCTATAGCATACATCTTCACATTTTTTTGATGAATTATTTTGAGGGTCTTTACCCTTATCTGAATTATACCACTTCCGATGATACGGTGTATATTTATTATTATCCCCTTTAGTGTTGTCACTTTTGGGACCAACACTTCTATAATTTTTTCTACCACGTTCACGTCCTCGGTTTATTCTAAAAGATGCACCATTTACTTTTGAGAATGATGTAAATCCAGTACTATTCACTTCAGAAAATGATGATGAACCAGTGGGATGTGACTGGTAGTTTCTTAATAAAAACTCATTATTTTGCTCAACTACTAGAAGAGAAGATATAAATTCAGAATATTTTTTGAACTTTCACTCTTAATACTGTTACTGTAGGAGCACATTCGAGATATAAAAAATAGTATATGTCTTCTCTAACATATCATCATCAGTAATTTTTTCACCACATAATTTTAATACTGAGCTGATTTTAAAGATTGCAGAGTTATATTCACTAATATTTTTAAAATCTTGCAACCTTAGGTACAACCAGTCATAACGAGTTTTTAGGAGGATAACAGTCTTCTGGTGTTCATATCTCTCCCTTAAATTATTTCACAAAATAAGAGAATCTTTTATCATGAGATACTTAGTTTTTAATTTTTCGTGAAGATGGTGGCGAAGGAAAATCATTGTCTTAGCACGGTCCTGTAAGAACGCTTGATTTCCTTCTTTTATTATCTCTCCCAAGTTCATTACATTTAGATGGATCTTAGCATCAAGATCCAAGATAAATATTTTTTTCCAAAAATATTAAGAGCAACGAATTCCAACTTTGTAAGATTTGACATTTTTTACATATGTAAATAGTAAAATAAATATATGTGTCTAAGAAATATATTTATAAAGTCATGAGAATAAATGCAAATCTTATCAAGTAATAATCAGTAATATAATATTTCATATTCATCTCGAAAACTATATAGAAAACTTACTTGAAGTAGAAGACCATTAGATTTAGAATTGGCAGAATCTCGTACTAATAATATGTTATAAAACTAAAGAAGAAAGTAATATTGAATGAGAAAATATTTAGAATTCTTTCTTTACTAAGTTCTGAATTCTTGTTTTCCTTTGTACAAATGAATTGCTCCTATATTTATAGAAAGCTCTAGCATCAATTATGGATTAAGTGCAAAAAATGAATTCGGCTTGATTGTTGAAATTATAAAAGTTGTGGTCATTCATTGTCAGTATTGTTGACTTTTACAAAAAACACAATATATCACAACCTCAGATTTATGTTTTCAAACAAATTTGAATCGTATTTTCATGTTTGTAGGTATGGAAATTGTGGAACGCCAACAAAATTGCAGCCTTGGTAGACCTCATTATATCTAAACCATGTTTTGAAGTGGAGATACATACATGTTAGGCTATTATGTGTTTAAGATTTTGCTAAAGATAGGCCAACTGTATCTATTGCAATTTCCATGCTTAAAAGTGAGATTGTTGATCTCCCTGTCCAAAGCGACCTGCATTCAGTGCAACGCAGATTGCCACAGATACAACTTCTCAATGTAACAAAAGTGGGACATGCTCTATTAACAATGTCACTGTTACGATGGTTCAAGATCGGTTGGTAACATGTATTTAACTTAAAAAATCTGCTTTCAAAGTATAAAATAAAATAATATAATGTAATAATTAAAGAAAGTGAAGAAATAAATATAAAAGTTATTGGATGGCGTATTGTGAGACTGAATAGTATCCAATTATGTCATTTTTCAAAGAAATGTATACCTTTTGACTTGCTAAACATAAAGAAAGATGTTCTGGTTATACTTACAGTTAGGCTTGGATTGGCCATGATAGCATCAGATGTCCTCTTAACAAAGCTTAATGCTAGTTTTAGTTTAAGATGAAAATTATATAAAAAAAAAATTGAGATGATATGAGATGAGTATAGTTTTTCAAACACGCTCTTAACAATATCATGACCAAGATGTTAACCTAGTATTGATCACTTGGTGCTAAGCATAAGATATTTTGGTCATGATATTCCTAGAACGATTAGATTAATAAAGTAAAATGATCAAATTACTTCATTCGTGTTTTCCATTAAATGGAGACTATTTGTAAGTTAAACGAAAAATCGATCCTCGTATCTTTATCTGGTATGTATAAACTAAAATGCTATTAAATTTTTTTTTTATTCCTTTCTTTTTTATAAGAAAATGCTTTTAAAGTTAAATTATTGTTATTTTTACGTTATCTACGGCAAACATTTTAACAGAGTTTTTATTTTGGTGTTTTTACGAGAAAGTGATTTTGCAGTATTTTTTTAAGTATTTAAAGCAGCTTATTTTATTTATTTTGCAAACATATGGTTTTATCTATAAGAAAAACTTGAAAGTTCCAGCTCAACCGACAAAGAAGAAAAGGGACATAGATAGTTGCAATGCAAATTGTGAAGTCAATAGAGATTGAGTTCTTAGCAATTTTGAGGGGCCTCCGAATATCTCTTCCTTTGGGCATCAATGTTCTTGTGGAGTTTTACAAAGCCTCCACTCCTGTTTGGCTAACATTGTCATATTAAAAGCGGCTAGATCCTAAAACTTGAGACCCCCAAGAGTTTTAGGATTGCGCATTTTTTGCCAACTAAGCCAACAAACTTTCATTTCTTAATTTCTTTGCCCCCACCAAAATTTATCCATCATCGTGTCAATATCATTCAAAGTTTAGAGGGAAGTTTGAAACAACTCATAGCATAGGAATGAATGACCAAAGCTACTGCTTTAAGTAAGATTTCTCTCCCACCCTGAGAAAAAATGTTGCCCTTCCAACCTTGTAATTTAAACAACACCTCATGCTTAATTTTAGCAAATGATTGCTATTTGGATCTCCCAATAATAGGAGGCAATCCCAAATATTTATCATACTGAATAATTTGAGAGGATCCCCACAAGTTCATTTTGTTCCTTCTCTAGACAGCATCAATATTGGATGATAAAACCATGGCAGATTTTTTTTGATTAATTAATTGGCCAGAAGCCTCCTTATATAACTTAAGTAAGGCTTTCAACTTGAGATTATCATCAATACTTGGATCACAGAAACGGAGACAACTTTGGGCCAAAAGTATTGAAAGAATAAGAGTGAGAATCTATTTGGACTAGGTGCCTTGGCAGGATGCATTTCCTTCAAGGCTTTGTGGACTTCTTCAGAAGTGTATGCTTTGAGAAGATCTCCATTTTGTGTTGCAATAACTCAAGAGTCTATGCAATCCATAACAGACCCAATATTGTTGGAACCTGCAGCAGAAAATGGACCAAAGAAATAATGGACAATGTGGTCATTGCAGTGATGTCCTTCATACCAAGTTCCATTATGATCAAAAAGTTTGGTAATGCTACTATTTTTCCTCCTTTGAGAAGCCTTAGTGTAAAAGACTTTGGTGTTTTAGTCACCCTCAACCAGCCAAAGAGCTCGAGATATCTGTTTTCACATAGTTTCCTCCCTTGTTAGCCATCTCTAAACGTCAGTTGTAGCAAGACTAGACTCTACAACATTTAAGTTGGAAGGATCTTGTTGCCCAGATGACTAACACAAGAGGGGGGTGAATTGAGTTGTATTTAAAAAAATAACAATTATAAATCAAGTATACAATATAAAATATAAACAAAATATGAAACAGCAATAAATATAAAGAGTAAAGGTAAGAGAGAAGCAAACTTAGTATGTTAACGAGGTTCGGCCCCACTGCCTACGTCCTCGCCTCAAGCTACCCCTTGAGGATCCCCAAATCCACTATTCAATCTCCTTTAGGTGGAGATAGAAACCTATTACACCTTTGAGCAACACCACTCCAAAGAATCCGTGTAGAACACCCTCTACACTTCTAATCACCTCACACTTGGTGATTTAACTATTCCCCGTGTAGAACACCTTCTACACACACAAGGGTTATACACACCATTTTACTGATACAAGAATTGATAGTGGGTAGGCTATCAGAAAACACTCCTCAATGAGTGAAATAAAAACAATACAGCGCAAATTATATCTCAAAATGAACAAGGGTTAAGGCTCAATGCTTAGAGAAGAGAGAATGAAAGTTTTGAATGAATGTTGTATGCTCTTGGTGTTGTGAATGTGAAGCTCTCAAATGATCTATTTATAGGCATATGAGACTTCATATTCAAATTTAAAAAGATTTACATGTCAAAGACATCATCATTCACTTTTCAAAAATTTCAAATCTAATCTTTTTACTTTTTGCATGTGTCAAAAGGAGCACACTTTACTTTTCAAAAATTTCAAACCTAATATTTTACTTTTTGCATATGACAAAAGGAGCACACTTTACTTTTCAAAATTTTCAAATAAAGACATCTATCTTTTGCATAAGTCAAGAAAAGCATCCACCACTTTTGAAAATATTCAAATAAAACATGCACATGTGAAAGATGACAATCAATCATCTTAATATTTTCAAAGTTCAAACCTTTAATCATGTCATGCACATGTGAAAGATAACAATCAATCATCTTTCAAAATTTTCAAATTTAATTTTCAAAATATTCATGCACATGTGGAAAATGTATTTTAATGCTTTATGATAAAATATTAATTTTGAGCCTTAATCCTAATTTCGAATTTTTAAGAGATTTATAACATTACTCTATGATTTTAATGTGAACTTGTTCCCTTCTTGCTCATGCTTGGTTCCTTGATGTGCTTGATTCTATTGTGTGGACAACTTGAGCTTGAGACTTCTTTGAATTCATTTGTTATCATCAAAATCCATGTGTAGATTTATAATTACACGAAGTTTGAAACCTTGGGTTCAACAGATCTTTCTTTTGAACAGCCTGTAACCTCCTTTTAGCATTCTGTAATTCTATAAGAACCTGCCCAAATGATGATTGATTCCAGACTTGTAATTTTTAGCACAAGTGGAAATGTTGTTCAACACCCCTTAAAAGTTATGCTGATGAGCAAATTGTAGCCAAGAATCTTGGACAATCCAAGAGCATGCATCTTCCCCAAGCCACATAGCTTCAAATATGAATGATCTTGGTTCTCTCTTGTGTTGTTTAAGACCATCACATCTATCCAAATAGGAAAGTGATCCGAGTAGGAAGAAGATCCATGTATCACCATTGCACTATCAAACAGATTACACCACTACTAGTTACCAAGAAATTTTGTCTAATCTCTCTGAAATAATTGCTTGATAATCCCTTTTGCTACACCAGGTATATCTAGGCCCTCGGAAACCAAGATCCTTAACTACAGCAATCATCAATCACATTTTTGAAGTTCATCATCTGCCAATCACTTCTAGCTCTCCCTCCCCATTTCTCCTCCTGTGATAAAACCTCATTGAAGTCTCCAAAGAAAAGCCAAGCATTCGCACTTGTTTTCTTTAATCTCCAAAGTAGGTACCCGGTCTCCCATCTTCTAGTAACATTTAATTGACCATAAACCAGTTATGAACCAATTTTTATTCCCATCATCAATAAGAGTTGAGCCCATTGTATAATATAAGCGTCAATATAATGAAATTAACTGCCTTTCTGTAGTAGTTGTGATTTCAGAATCCATAACTCATAACTGTCAAGAAATCTGAGGTCTCCCCTGTAGAAATGCTTGATTTTTCTCCCTATGAACTAACAATTAACTTACAAGAAGTAACTGAAAATAACTGTTTGGTCTAGTCAGCACCACCATCTTCCATCCCTTGCTCACGCTTGCTATGGCTTGCAAGAGGAGTTCTCATATACTGAGGACCAGCAATATTATCCCATCTTCTCTTGGAAGGAGCAATTGCATGCAACCATAATCCATATTGGTTTGGAGTAGAGATTTGAGAGGCATCAATGGGACATCCTTCAAATGTATGTAAAATACGGCCACATTGAAGATAAATTTTTGAAACGTAGTAAGTATAAGTTTTACATGATTTTTATTATTTTTTTAGTTATTAAAATTGTTAGTTTTCTTTTATTTTATATTTTTATATTTTAGTTGATTTTAATTAATTTATTTATTTTTATTTTTTTGTGTTTAAAAGAATGATAATGATTTTTGAGAAAAAAAGATAGGACTTCATAGTAGCAGGCTTGGGTTGTAGAGGATTTCCTTTGGTTCCATTTATTGTACACGAGAGGGAGCCGCACTTTGAACCCGGCATTTGAATTTCAGCACATATTTATATAAATAATTCATTTCACATGAGAGGCGGCGTACATAGAAGAAGACACAATTCGGAATTCATTTGCACTGGGAACACAGCAGATTTTACTTTCGGGCAGCGCTTCCTCAACACAAACGGGCCACACAATTCAGCTTTGGTTAACCGGGCCGTACTTCATTCATACTTGGACTTCATATGGCTTCAAACTTCTATGGGCTTTCTATTGGTTTGTGGACCTTTACTTGAGCGCCGCAACTTGACAAGAGGACCCACGCACCTAAAAATTCATCAAGGCCGCATTTAGTTCTTTTACTTCTTTGGAGCGCCATTTTTCATCCCACAAGCCGCACTTCACGTTTGCTGGGCTTTCAAATTCACAAAAAAAAAAAAAAAACCGAGGGCATTCCGTCGGTTTATTCACATACAAGCCCGCAACTCACAAGTCAAAAGAGGGCCCCACTTTCTTTTAGTCCAATTCAGCATTTAACCTTACAATTTCACAATAAACGGCTTGACAATTCACTCGAAAGGGGCCATTAGTTTGATTATAAAGTGCCGTAATACACTTTGATAAACTGAAATTCTAGTCTTACAGATTGATTCTCGATTGGAAATTCCGACGATAAGATTTTTATTTTTAAAAATTTTTTTATATAGTGATTAAAAATATATATTTTATTATTGTTATAATTTTTTTTAAATGTTTAAAAGTGATAAAAAATATATATATAAAGAAAAAAAAACTAAAAGGGAATGGAAAATGCTAAATAGCCCATTGGGAGCTCCCACTGGGCTTTTCATTTTATTTTATTTTATGATTAAATAAATATTTTGTAATAATATTGTATTTTGTTCTTTTTTAAAAAATATTTAAAAATTAAAAAAAAGTCATGTAAAGAAAATGAAATATTTTTTTTTAAATTAGAATTAACTTTTTGATTTACTTTCCTACAATTGAAAGGTTTGTTGAATTAATTATTGGAGTTAGTGACTTGGAGTTAGTGCATAGCTATTTGTTGTAGTTATAATTGGAACTTTTAATTTGGAGTGGTAATTTGGATTCGTTAATTCTAACATTGGACTTATAATTTGTTGGGTTTTTGGATTAGTTGTTGTTTAGAATTTTGAAATTTAAACTTTAATTTGTGTGATTTTTAGACTTGTAAAAGTACATTTTTTTAAAAGCAGATTTTTATTGCATTTTTTTTTTTGTAGAATAATTAATTTTTATTTTATAACAATTTTTTTATTACAGATAATTATTTTTTTTTTATATAGCAGAGTTTTTTTACTAAAATAGATTTTTGTAATGAATTACAATTTTATTTACTAAAACTAATTTTTTAACCAATTTTTTTTTATTTTTTTTTCGAAAAAACAGATTTAGTTTTTATAAATTAACATTTTATTAAAATAAAATTCGAACTAGAACTAGTAAAACTGGTTGGTTTTGGGGGATAATTAGAGCATAATCAATTTTAAGAAATGCAAAATTAGTGATTCGATTCTTAATTTTATTCAAAATCAAATTGATTTTGCCGTGCGACCTTCCTCTTTTTTCTTTTTTTAATATATATTTATTTTCATTAAATCTTAATCCTATAAAAAAATCAAAAGAAATAAACAATAAAAAATAAAATATCAAAAATATGTTGTGCTTGTTTAAAAATATTTTCGAATTAAATCATAAGTTATAAAATTAAGTATAAAGCATGCTATTAATTAATTTAAATCATAACTTAGATTTACACATCTTAATTATTTTTTCATCTGAAATCAATAATAATATTATGCAATAATTAAAATATATTCATTCTAAATATATGAAAACTACAATAAACAACTGAATTATGATTGGCTTTTTGAGATTTCCAGCATCTACCTTAATTATAATGGAAAGAGGGCCATTATTATCAACCTTCTAGAATTTGTTGGTTTCCACTTTCGGTGGCTCTTAGTAAGTACCATGCACAGAAGTAAATTTATATGAAATCCACGCAATATTAATCAGAAGAGCTGATTTTTCGTTATTCATTAACAAATTCGTCGGATTCATTTGGCGGAAATTAGAAGCAATAAGACAAATCCGTTGTACTCTTTAGGCGGAAATTAGAAGCAACATTACAAAAGAAGCATACCAAAATAATTTTTGAGATTAGCTAATAGAAAACCCAAACAACTGGGAGTCAATGACTCTTATCTACAAAGCAACTAAAAGAAGCACCACCACAAATGTCAAGCGCAAGGCATGAGATGTTGTCAAATTTGACAATTAAGTGCTCAAAGTTCAAACTCTGTACATCCACATATTCCAAGATGTAATTGTAGCCAATATGGTTTGCTTAAAATCGAAAGTCTTAAACCATGCAATATGCCTAACGACTCTTCGATAGAAAGCAACTGAAGAGCCCCCCCCTCCCCCCACCAAAAAAAAAAACTTGAGAGAGGATCGAAATCGAGAGTATATAAGATGAAAACTGACACATGGGCCTAAACCATTCAATAAGCCCAATCATGTCTAGTTTATTTTTATAAATATTTTTACCGTGTCTTATCTTATCTTATATAACCATTATAAATTTTTAAAATTTTTATATAATATAAAATAAATAGTTTAATCTTTTAAAATTTTTAAAAAAGTAATAATAAAAAATTATATTCATCTCAACCAAACCCATCATCTCTGAAAATAAATTAGTGCCAAGTCTCATGCTATATTAATTACTAAGTTTGACAATTGAAGGGCTCAAAATGTACTGTATAGCCACATTTAAAAAAAAAAAAAAAAACCACATTTTTTTTATAACGTATATCCAGATATTTAGTTGTATTCTACTCGACCGGGTTCCTTCAAAAAGTGTAAAGAACCTTGGAGATAAAGCTTGGAGATGAGAAGCTAGCACTGGATTTGTAATGCTCCTGCCATAAAAAACCCGCATTCTTGGAAACGAGAAGCATTAGAAAAGTAATTATGAGGGTAGCTCGAGAAACAAAGTTGCTCGAACTCCTTATATTGTTAGCTTGCTTTTGTCCAGAGTTTGGCACTGCAACAGACACCATCACTACAACCGAGTTCATCAATGATCCTGACACCCTAGTCTCCAACGGCGGTGACTTCAAATTGGGATTTTTTAGCCCTACAAACTCTACCTATCGCTATGTTGGCATATGGTATGCTAAAGTTTCTGCGTGCACCGTCATATGGGTTGCTAATAGAAACAAGCCCCTCAAGAGTTTGTCGGGAACTTTGACCATATCTGGAAATGGCAATCTAGTACTACTAGATGAACAGAAGAAGACTATTTGGTCATCGAATATCAGAGTTTCTGTTTTCAATTCAAGTGCCCAACTTTTAGATTCTGGTAACCTTGTCTTGCAGGGAAACAATACTAACACAATCATATGGGAAAGTTTCCAACATCCGACAGATACATTTGTGCCAAAGATGAAACTTAGTACTAATGTAAGAACTGGCGAGAAGGTGCAGGGAACCTCTTGGAAGAACCAGTCTGATCCATCCACAGGAACCTTCTCTTCAGGTATTGACGTTTTCAATGTTCCTGAAATGTCTATTTGGAATGACAGTAGCCTATATTGGCGTAGTGGTCCATGGAATAACCGGGTCTTTATAGGAGTACCAGACATGGCTTCTGTATTTCTTGATGGATTTACTCTTTACGATCAAGAAGGAACATTCTATCTTAGTTTTTCCTTTTCGGATGAGTCTATATTATATAATTTTGTCTTGAACGAACAAGGAAATATTGTGCAGAAGTCTTCATATAAGGGGGAGGATTGGGAGGTCGAGTGGTCAGCTTTACAGACCGACTGCGATGTTTACGGAAAGTGCGGGGCATTTGGAATATGTAACTCAAAAAGTTCACCTATTTGCAGTTGCTTATTGGGGTTTAAGCCGAAAAATAGTGAAGAATGGAATAGGGGAAACTGGAATAGTGGATGTGTGAGAAGGAAACTCTTGCAGTGTGCGAGAGTAACCACTAATGGTACTGAAGAAGGCAAGAATGATGGGTTTCTGAAATTGAAGATGATGAAAGTGCCATACTCGGTATATCGGTCATCTTCTTCTGAAGATGAATGTCGAGGCCAATGTTTACAAAATTGTTCTTGTGTAGCTTACGCATATGATGCTTGGATTGGTTGCATGTCATGGACTAGAGACTTAATTGACTTACAGAAATTCTCCACTGGGGGAGTAGATCTTTATGTTCGTTTGGCCGATTCAGAACTTGGTAGGCTATTTTCATTTTCTTTCAGATCTTTATGTTTGTTGGAAGTAAGTGTCTGAGAATAAAGTCCCAAATAATTCCGGGATTGCACGGGTCCTCATGAATAAAAAGTTTGGTATTTATCACTTGAGCCAATCCATATGGCAGTTATTCTACGTCCTGTTTTAGATGAATTAGTTTAATATTTTTTTTTCCTGATTTACAGATAGAAAAGGGGCTGATGTGAAGGTAGTCATAACAATTACAACGACCATTGGAACTTTATTCCTTGCCATCTGCACTTTCTTTTTACGGCGCTGTATGGCTAAACGGAAAGGTAAGATTCATGCTCCAATTAGCTAGTGGAATAAGAAATGTTAGCATATATTTACATATAGAATAGCGTAGATTTACATATAATTATAAAGTATTGTGTCCTAAGCTAGCAGGGAAAAGGAAAACGAACGAAACACTAATGTCGAACATGGAGCAAGCATATGCAAGATTTCCAGGTGAAAGCATGCGTGAGCATAGCATGAACCAAGTTAAACTCCAAGAGCTACCTACATTTAGTTTTGGGGGGCTAGCAAGTGCAACAAACGACTTTCATCAATCTAACAAGCTTGGACAGGGTGGATTTGGTCCCGTATACAGGGTAATGGTTGCTCTAATTCAAAGGTTCATGATGGCCTCATAATTTTGATATATGGTAATGGCTTGTGGCTTGTTCATAGGGAAAACTGTTACATGGACAAGAAATTGCAGTAAAACGACTTTCAAGAGCCTCTGGACAAGGGCTACAAGAATTTATGAACGAGGTGGTGGTAATTTCTAAACTTCAACACCGAAATCTTGTTAGGCTCCTTGGCGGGTGTGTTGAAGGGGAAGAAAAGATGTTGATCTATGAATATATGCCAAACAAGAGCTTGGACAAATTTCTTTTTGGTTAGTTCATTCTAATGGCATGTGTTAATATCTTTCAATGTGATAAATCTATAATCATCTAAATCAATAGAAAATAGGGAATGACATTCTTTGTTGTGGTACTTTGGCTTCTTAATGTAGACTCCTCTTGTGACTTCATTGAAATTACTATTCACAAATATAACATTTACTCTGTATCCTAAATCTAATCTGCATTCCTGATCTTCTTTCGTTTTGGTTAATTTCATTAGATCCAAGCAAACCAAGACTACTAGATTGGAGTCATCGCTTCCAAATTATCGAAGGGATTGGTCGAGGTCTACTCTACCTCCATAGGGATTCGAGATTAAGGATAATTCATAGGGATCTAAAGGCAAGTAACATATTGTTGGATGAAAATCTAAATCCAAAGATATCAGATTTTGGTGTGGCTCGAATATTTGGGGGCAATGAAGACCAGGCCAATACTAATAGGGTTGTTGGAACATAGTATGTACCTTTTGTCTTGATTCAATTAGATACTAATTAAGCTAATATTCTTTTTTCTTTGGATAACAAGATTTGGTTCTGCATAATTGTTTAAATATAGTGGCTATATGTCTCCTGAATATGCAATGGAAGGAAGATTTTCAGAAAAATCAGATATCTTCAGCTTTGGTGTGCTATTACTGGAGATAGTGAGTGGAAGAAGAAACGCTAGTTTTTATTATGATGAGAAGGCCATGAGCCTCTTGGAATTTGTAAGCCTCCATCATCTCATGGCCCTTTTTTTCAATAACTCCTTTACGCATTTTCGTAAGATTTTTTAGTATTGAAAATACAATAGATCACAACCTCAGTTTCATGTTTTCAAACAAATTTCAATCATATTTTCTTATTTCTAGGCATGGAAAATGTGGAACGCCAACAAAATTACGACCTTGGTAGACCCCATTATATTTGAGCCATGTTTTGAAGTGGAGATCTTGAGATGCATTCATGTTGGACTATTATGTGCTCAAGATTTGGCTAAAGATAGGCCAACTGTGTCCATTGCAATTTCCATGCTTAAAAGTGAGATTGTTGATTTGCCTCATCCAAAGCAGCCTGCATTCACTGCAACACAGATTGCCACAGATACAGCTTCTCAATGCAGCAAAAGTGGGACGTGCTCTATTAACAATGTCACTGTTACGATGGTTGAAGGTCGGTAGGTAACATGTATTTGACTTAAAAATTATGCTGATTTTCAATGTAAAAATAATAGAATATAATGTAATAATTAATGAAAGTGAAGAAATAAATATTAAAGTTATTGGATGGCGTATTGTGAAACTGACTTATAAGTATTCAATTAAGTCATTTTTCAAAGAAATGACCTTTTGACTAGCTAAAATAAAGTAAGATGTTCTAGTTACACTAGTGGTTAGGCTTGGATTGGCTATCATAGCTTCAGATGTCCTCTTAACAAATCTTAATGCTAGTGTTAGTTTAAGATGAAAATTATAAAAAAATAAAATAAAAATTGAGATGATATGAGATGAGTATAGTTTAATTCCCAAACACGGTCTTCAGAATATCATGAACAAGATGTTAACCCAGTATTGATCACTTGGTGCTAAGCATAAGATACTTTGGTCATGATATTCCTAGAATGATTAGATTAATAAAGTAAAATGATCAAAATACTTCATTCGTGTTTTCCATCAAATGGAGACTATCAATTTCAATTTAAACGAAAAAATCGATCCTCGTATCTTTATTTGGTATGTATACACTAAAATGCTTTTAAAGATTTTTTTTATTCCTTTCTTTTTATAAGAAAATGCTTTTAAAGTTAAATTACTGTTATTTTTACGTTTTCTGCAGCAAACATTTTAACAGAAGTTTTATTTTGGTGCTTTAAGAGAACGTGGTTTTGCAGGTTTTTTTAAGTATTTAAAGCGGTTTATTTTATTTATTTTGCAAAGTACATATGGTTTTATCTATAAGAAAAACTTGAAAGTTGCAGCTCAACCGACAAAAATGAAAAGGGACATAGAGAGTTGCAATGTGAGTTGTGAAGTCAATGGAGATCGAGTTCTTAGCAATTTTGAGGGGCCTTCAAATATGTCTTTCTATGGGCATCAATGTGGTCATTGCAGTGATGTCCTTCATGCCAAGTCCCATTACCATCAACAAATTTGGTAATGCTATTATTTTTCCTCCTTTGAGAAGCCTTAGTATAAAAGAATTAGGTGTTTTAGTCACCCTCAGCCAGCCAAAGATCTCGAGATCTCTGGTTCCACATAGTTTCCTCCCTTGTTAGCCATCTCTAAACGTCAGTTGTAGCTACAACATTTAAGTTAGAAGGATCTTTCTTTTGAATAGCTTGTACCCAGCCAAAGTCCACTCCAATCTCCATGATATAGTACACTGTACACAGTCAATATTAGACAGACTTGAGACTTGAGACAGTTGCAGAGTAGGGAACCAGACTCCAGTTACCATTTTCGGATTTTGTACCATTTGGGCATTGCATCTTGCATAATGTGTGCACTGATTTTATTTCCTAGAACTTAATTCTAACGCTGTCTATAAGCTTTATAATTCTTGCTCATATTTTTCTCCATCATACATTGGGTCGTTGCTATTTGCGAAACTTTCAGTGTTTCGGTTTTTCTATGTTGGCGTTGGGTCATTGGCTGTGTAGCTTGTTGCCGTGTTTCACTTGCCGCTTATGATTTTTCTGTTATAGACTTGAGAGTTGCGACCGCTTACGAGCAATTTTTAGAGGCAGGACTTCTCTCTAGAATCATTGCCGCTTGGTCTTTTTTTTTTTTTTTTTTTTTTTGAATCATTGCCGGTTCACGATTGGTCTTGAAGGTGAAGTAGTATTATATAAATTATAATATGTTATATGCTGCTTAGTTTTTTTTTTGAATCATTGCCGCTTGGTCTTGAAGTTGAAATGGTATATATAAATTTTAATATTATATGCTGATTTAGTGATTTATTTGTTATATATAATATATTATATACTGATTTAGTAATTTATATTATATGCTAATATATAAGTGGTATAATATAAATTATATGATAATTTATATTATTTATATTATATGCTAATTGGACCCGAAACGGGTTTAAGGTTTCGTGAGGCAAATCGGAGGTCGTCGTGCGTCGCCGTCGCAGGGGTGGAATCTCCGGATGCCGGCGATCACGATGGGGCGGGCGGTGTCGCTCGTCGGCGCTAGCGCCGATGGAGTCTGGTTTTAAAGGGGATCGAACGGACCGATCTCCAGATATTTTCAAAATGGAAAGGGCATTCCTTCAATTTAGTGGAATTGTATTTTAAAATTTAAAAAATATTTTTAAGTAGTTACAAATATTTTTAAAAAAAAAAATGATGTATTTAGTAATTTTATAAAAAGAATTTTAGACTGTTAAAAAAATTAAAAATCAATTTATTCAAAAAATATTAAACTGGAGCTTTTATTAAAAAGCTCTTACAGATATTATATATTTTAAAAAACTACTATAACTAATTCTAAAAAGTATTTTAAATATATACATTTGAAACAATAACTATTTTTTTAATAGTAAAACATATTACATTAAATTTTAAATTATAAATTTTATATTAAAAATAATATTTCCTATCTCAATCTTAAATATGCATTTACTCACACAATCACACACAAGCAGAAACTCACAAGTCAAAAGTGGGCCCCACTTTATTTTAGACCAATTCAGCATTTAACCTTACAATTTCACAACAAACGGCTTGACAATTCCCACGAAAGGGGCAACTAGATTGATTAACAAGTGTCGTAATACACTTTGATAAATAGAAATTATGGTCTTACAGGCTGGTTCTCGATTGGAAATTTCGACTATAAGACTTTGATTTTTTTTTTTTTTTAAATAGTGATTAAAAACATATATTTTATTATTGATATAATTTTTTTAAAATGTTTAAAAGTGAAAGAAAAATATGTAAAGAAAAGGCAAAAAAAAAAAAAAAAAACTGAAAGGGAATGGAAAATGCTAAATAGCTCATTGGGAGCTCCCACTGGGCTTTTTATTTATTTATTATTATTTTATGATTAAATACATATTTTTTAATAATATTGTATTTTTTTCTTTTTTAAAAAATTATTTAAAAATATAAAAAAAGTCATGCAAAGAAAATGAAATATATATATATATATTTTTAATTAGATTTAACTTTTTTTATTTGCTCTCATGCAATTGAAAGGTTTGTTGAATTGATTATTAGAGTTGGTAACTTGGAGTTGGTGCATATAAGCTATTTGTTTAGTTGTAATTGGAACTTTTAATTTGGAGTGGGAATTTGGATTTGTAATATGGACTTTTAATTGAAACTTTTGTTTTGAACTTGTAATTTCTAGTTTAGACTTTTGGACTTGTAATTTAGATTTTTTAAATTTGAACATTGGACTTGTAATTTGTTGGATTAGTGGTTGTTTAGATTTTTGAAATTTAGACTTTAATTTATGTGATTTTTGAACTTGTAATAGTAGATTTTTTTAAAAAAATTTTTTAAAACCAGATTTTTATTGCATTTGTTTTGCAGAACAATTAATTTTTATTTTATAAAAATTTTTTATTGCAGATTTTTTTTTATATAACAGAATTTTTTAACTAAAATAGAATTATTTAATTAATTACAATTTTTTTTACTAAAACAGTTTTTTTAACCAATTTCAGAATATAGTTTTTATAAATCAAAATTTTATTAAAATCAAAAAATCGAATCGAAACCAATAAAACCAGTTAGTTTTGGGAGATAATTGGAGTATAATTGATTTTAAAAAATATAAAATCGGCAATTTCAATTTGATTCTTAATTTTTGATCAAAATAAATCCGAATCGAACTTATTATACTCTTAATCATATCTCCAGTAAACCGAATGAAGATATGTGTTAGTAGTCCTCTCTTGAAGTCCAAAAGCAGGAAGAAATAAAATGTGTAACTCTCTCTATTGAATTGGAAGTCCAGTGATATGCCGTGCGGCCTTCGTCTTTTTTGTTTTGTTTAATATATATATTTATTTTTTATTTAAATCTTAGTCCTATAAACAAATTAAAAGAAATAAACAATAAAAGATAAAATATTAAAAATATTTTGTGCACGTGTAGAAATATTTTCAAATTAAATCATAAATTATAAAATTAAGCATAAACATGCTATTAATTAATTTAAATCACAATTTAAACTTATAAATCTTCATTATTATTTTTATTTAAAATCAATTATAATATCATATAATAATTAAAACAAATTCATTCTAAATTTATGATAAATACAATAAACAATTGAATTATGATTTGCTTTTCGAGATTCCCAGCATCCACCTTAATTATATTGGAAAGAGGGCCATTATTATCTACCTTCTAGAATTTGTTGGCTTCCACTTTTGGTGGCTCTTAGTAAGTACGATGCACAGAAATAAATTTATATGAAATCCACGCAATATTTAATTAGAGGAGCTGATTTTTCGTTAGTCAATAACAAACCTGTTGGATTCTTTTGGCGGAAATTAGAAGCAATATTACAAAAGAAGCATACCAAAATAATCTTTGTGATTAGCTAATAGAAAACCCAAACAACTGGGAATCAATGACTCTTATCTACAAAGCAACTAAAAGAAGCACCACCACAAATGTCAAGCGGCAGATGTTGTCCAGTTTGACAATTAAGTGCTCAAACTGTGAACATCCACATATTCTAAGATGTAACTGTAGCCAATATGGTTTGCTTGAAATCGAAAGTCTTAGTTAGGTTTGGATGACAAGAAGTGTTTGCTGGAAATATTTTCAAAATATTATATATTATATTTATTATTATTAATAATGTTTTTGGGTTAATTTTAGAAGTGAATTATTTTAGAAAGAGAGAAGTTATGGAAACCTACCAATTTATTAATTCTAAATTTATATTCAAGTTACAAGCATATGGACGGCCTAGTGGTGTTGGGCTTTCCCATGGGCGCCCAGGTTCTGGGTTCTCAAAGGGCGCGCGACTCACACATTGGGCACGCAAGGTGTGCAACGTTCGGAATAATGGGAAAAAATAAAATCCTAAAGCGCCAACATGATGGTTCAAACTCATACCAGGCGTGTGGCAAGGCAGCAACGCAACCATTGTACCAAGTCCAACTGGTTTATCATATGTCAACAGGCACGTTATATAAGCATTTTGAATAGGTTTCCGAATTACAAAAAGTAATAACTTTTCGTTTACACATTTTGATCATCTATAAATAGACTAATTGGACAATCATGAAGTCATCTCAGAATTTCGAAATTCTCTCTCTCCCAAAATTATACTTCTTCAAAACTTATTAGAATTTATTTATTCTTGAGAAAATAAATTTCTAATTTCTTGGTTGGATAGCAAAATTTAAGTGTATTCGAGATCTAACTTCGTTTGTGCATAATGCAGTTAGACAAATAGACTTGTTTTAAGCTTCATTGTATCTTGGAGGCAAATTTGCTTGTAATCCGTATGCATACCAATTACTATTATTGGTAGGGACGAATATTGTCATAAGGAAGAATTGTAAATAGTAATAAAAAAATAGGGGAAAAGTAATAATAAAATATTAAATAGTCATAAAAAAGTAATGAATTGTAATAAAATAGGTGAAAAATAATAATAAAATAATGAATAATAATAAAATATTTTAATAATATTTGAAAGTATTTTGCACGCTAAACATAATCTTAAACCACACAATACGCCTAATGACTCTTGGATAGAAAGCAACTGAAGGGAGACCAAGACATGGTGTTAGTATTTCCAAAAAAAAACAAAAGACTTATAAGAAAATTATTTATTTGTGAGTATTTATTAGTCGTAAATAATTTATTTTAATCGTTAATAGTCTATTTTAGTCACTAATAATTTTTTTGTCGCAAATGATTGATCATAAATATCCATTTTTCTTGTAGTAACTTGAGAGAGTACTAAGATTGAGAGTATATAGGGTGAAAACTGACAAACGGGCCTAAACTATTTAATAAGCCCAATCAGGTCTCGTTTATTTTTATAAATACTCTCATCTCATCTCATCTTATCTTATCTAATTATTACAATTTTTTCAAATTTCTATATAAAATAAAATAAATAATTCAGTTATTTTAAATTTTTAAAAAATAATAATAAAAAATTACATTTATCTCTCATCTTATCTCTTCTATTCTCCTCCATAAAAAAAATTAGACCTAAGTCTCATGCTACATTAATTACTAAGTTTGATAATTGAAGGGCTCAAAATGTATTGTAGAACCACTTTTTTTTTTTAGAACGTACATCCACATATTTAGTTGTATTCTATTTGGCCGGGATCCTTCAAAAAGTGTAAAGAACCTTGGAGATAAAACTTGGAGATAAGAAGCTAGCACTGGATTTGTAATGCTCCTGGCATAAAAAACCTGCATTCCTAGAAACGAAATGCATTAGAAAAGTTATGAGAGTTGTTCGAGAAACAAAGTTGTTCGGTCTCTTTATATTATTATCCGGCTTTTGTCTACAGTTTGGCACTGCCATAGACACCATCCCTACAACCGAATTCATCAATGATCAGGAAACTCTAATCTCCAACAACGGTGACTTCAAATTGGGATTTTTTAGCCCTACAAACTCTACCTATCGCTATGTTTGGATATGGCGTGCTAAAGCAGTTTCTGTGTGCAGCGTCATATGGGTTGCTAATAGAAACTCTACTTGTCATCTCTTTTTTTTAAAAAGTATTTGTATAATATTTACACACTTTACAATTATATGTAACCTTATTAGTTTTGAAATAAAGCCGATGCCATGTAGCTTTGTAAATCCAAATTCAATTGCAAATGCACATGCGGGTCCCTGAATACATATGATGTGTCGTGCCTAAATGTAGTCCAGCTGAATACATATGACTTGCAGCTTTAGTCAACTCTCTCTCTCTCTCAAAGACTCAGGTTGTGTTTGGCAATCAAGAATATCTCAGGTATTCTCATAATATTTTACAACTATTAATTATTTTATCATTATTTTTTACCTATTTTTATTACTATTAATTTTTTTTTAATATTTTATTAATACTTTTCACTTACTTTTTATTACTATTCACAATTCTTTTCAATACTTTTTAACACTTAAACCTAGCCTGAAGAGCTTTAAGAATAACATATATTGTGAATCTAAAGTCATTAAGAAAACAGTTTCTTAATAATACTTTTATATGAAAATTCGTAAAATATAACAGTTTATATAAAGGTGAAAATATATATTTATTTAATTTATAAGGTATAAATAAGATTGGTTTTCAACATCTGATTTAATTTCATATGAATATATATTATATATCTCATTATTCACCCAGCCATTATCCAAGTGGGCACGCCCATCAGATTATCTAACTGCTGGGATCGGTGCTCACTCACAAATAATTAGAGGCCAAGAATTTAAAGTGATTCGGCCAAAATTTCCTACGTCTATATAAAGTAAGAACTTTAATAATAAATAGTAGATTACATAGAAGATTTCTAGAGGATGAAGATCACACTCATCTCAACTTGACTCTCCCTTCTCTCATAACTTAACAAGCTCTCTCTTTCTATCTTTCTAGTACACCCCACGCCTATGATGAATGTGATAGGGACCTCGGTCATGTCTCCACTCAACTAAGCGGGTCCTCCTCGCCTTGTTGCTCCTTAATGATCGAGTAAGGCTCCTTTTGCTTGTGATGGTTCGCGTACACCAACAATAGATGAAAGGGTGATATGAGGTTGAGATAGTTAAGAGAAATTGATTGAGTTCGTCTTGGCTAAGGTAGGGTAGAGTGGTGTACGACAATGGGGTTTGATGGCTAAGTGTATGGAGCAATAAGGTGGTATTTAGACTATGGTAGTTTTGGTTATAGTACTGGGAAGGGAGATATGGTGGGTTGAGTGGTAGATTAGGGTAGAACAGGTTTAGGAGAATGTCCTTTGGGTAGGCCTATGTATTGGGGTCTCTTTGGTAAGGAATATAGGTCATATAGTGTAGTAGGATTAGGGTTTTAGTGGAGGCTAAGGAGAATTTCGAGATTGAGATTAGGTTAGGGTTTGGAAGTCAATTGGCTAGGGTTTGGGAAGATGGGTTTCAGCCAAGGTGGTTAAAGTTAGGTGGGATAGGGTTTTGAGATATTTTGGATAATTTATAAAATGTAGGAATTAGGATTTTAGCAAGATAAGTGGGCGGCAATGAGGTAGGGTTGTTGGCCGAGTATTGCTTCTATTTTCGGATAAGATTTGATTGATTTAATCGATTAGATAATTGATTAATCATTTGAGAGAATTAAGGGTTAATTTGGTGATGTGGCAAGTGGAGAATTTCGGCACTAGCTAGGGATGGAATGGCCGAGTGAGATATTTATGAAAAGTGGAAAGATTTGATTTTGAATTGATTTGGTTAGAGTTGGTGGAGGCTTGTTGGGGTCGAGATTTGGGTTGTTTTTGGATGAGGGAAGATTTGATTTAATTGGGTAAATTTAGGAGAAGATAAGGGAATGATGACCGGTTATTATTGTTGCAGATTTGGTTAGAATTTTGATTTAAATTTTTAAAATAATTTGAAATGGGGGAATGTATGTGGCCGGATATAGGGATTATTGTAGTGGTCGGTTATGGAATGGATTTGGTCGGTAGAATATGTTTTGAATTTGAATTGATTTGGTTGAAAGAAATATGGGAAGTTATGATGAATAAGGTGGCAAGTGAGGGGTTCGGTTAGGGCTTGGTGTGAGGTGGCCGAATGTGATTTTGGATAAAATAAGTGATTATGGTTTTGATTTGAATTGATTTGAATTAGAGGAATGATGTGGCATTAGATGATGTGGCAATGGGGTTCCGCTAGGGCAAATGGATGATGGCCAAATATGAGAAAAAATAGGGATTGTTGATTTGATTTGAATTTGAATCAATTTGAATTCAAATCCAAATGGTGGCCGGTCATGCTAGGATTAGAGGGGAGCGAAAATGACTTATTTTTTATGAGGGATAAGGTGGATTTAAGTGAGAAAATATTTGAGTGGATGGGGTTAGGTGTCTGGCTAGATTAAAGGGCAAAGTTGGCAAGTGTATAGGCTAGGGTTTGATGGCCTTTGGCCGTGTGGTATGGATAGGGTTTTGGGGGTTTTGCCGTGGCTGCTACGGGGCCAAAAGAACACCAAAATGATCAATTGAACAATCAAATGATGATTGAACAAAGGACCATAGAAGAACAAGCCAACTCCTTCAAGGCACCAAGGGGTTTCGGCAATGCTTCTTCCTTCACTTCTTCTTTCTTCTTCAATCACTCAAACACACTTAACACTCAACTCTCTTGAGTAATCCGAATCTCCCAATGGAGGAGGGTTTTGAATTCCTCTAGTGAACACACACACAAGTTCTCAAATCCACAAGTGGTGTGGATTTGGCCTCACAAATACAAAACTCACACAACAATCAAACAAAGACTCAAGAACATAAAAACGTGAAATCAACCAACAAGAACACATATTCCTCCTGAACACTATTTATGAATAACCTCAAGATTTTTATAAATAAAATAAAAACAAATAAAGGATAGATGTGGATCACCGATTCACGAATTGCACGATGATCTTCTTCCAAAGGGATTCACGAATTGCACCCTGGGGAAGCCCAAGTGCTAAGCACTGAAATCCAAACCACAATGCTTGTGGCCGGCCTAACTCTTTTCCAAAAGCAAAAGTCTAATTTTCAAATTGTCCAAAGATGTGAAATTAAAACCTAGAGGTCCTATTTATAGAGTCTAACAAATTAGAAACCCCCAAAAGGTCCCTAGTAAAATAAGATAATTACTAAAATAACCAAATGCATAAATAAATAAAATAAATACATAAATAAACAAAGGTGGCACCAATGATGATGGGGCCGTGACATGTTGTGGCCTAGGCATGGCCTGTGTCATGACATGGCCCACGGATGGTTGTCTGCATGGCGCCTAACTGCGTGTCATCTGATAGTGTGCATGGCATGGTGACATGCCTAAGCTTGATGATGTGTCCCGGGTGATGCCGTACTGTGGTAGTGTGGCCCAGTCAGGTGGCTTGGGCGGTGGTCTTGCATGGCCTAAGTTGAGTGCCGGGTTGATGATCATACATGGCCCAAGCTGGCAGTCTGTGCGCATGGGCTGCAGGTGGCCAGTAGCCTCCATGGTTGCTTGTTGCATGTCAAGGACTGAGCCAAGGCATGCATGCAGGCTAGTCAAGTGACTGTCCTGACCCTCCACTAGTGGTGTCAAGGCATGATCTAGGGCGGTTTTTAATGGGGTACTATCAGAATGGCCACCCACTTGGTGCAACTCCTTTGCACCCCGCTGCACACCTCTCAGCACAGCTCACATGCATTACATATATTTATAGGCCACAAAAGTCGGTTTAAGAGATAAGAATTTCAGTCAAAACCTGGTGAAGATCTTCAAGAATTTCGGTTGTAGCTTGTTGTTCATCCAGCTGTCCTTTATCATCAACCGGCCTCATCAACGTGTTCCTCCCACGTTTGATTTTCATCTCCACCGGCCTTATCTTCAACCGACCTTCATCACATTTTCAATTTCTTGGTCTTCACGAGATTTGCTGCATCATAGTTTCTTCTTTTTGAAGAATACATAACTTCACTTCATCTTTGAATTTTCAAAGGCTTATCCGTTTGGTATTGATATTCCAACAATTCTCCCCCTCAATATCAAATAGAGGATGCCCTGACATCTTTCAATTTAATGTATCTAACCCAGCTATGTTTCCACATAGCTCTTGTGAGACTACCTTTGTTTGCATGTTGCCGGATTCTCTTTTGTATGGATCTCTACAAGCTTTAATAGCTATTGATCCATTATCTCGTGTATCTGATGATAGCGAACCACATTGTGACTCAAGTCAAGAATTCTTTGACTATCACAATGCACTTTGTACTCCCTGGCTAATTCCCGTCTCTTGGCGAAACCGCTTTAACCACAACATCTCTCCCGTTGTGAATAAAGCCACACATTCCTGCAGTCTAGACTGTCATGATACAACTCTCCTTGCAAATGTGTAAATGAATCTTGATGTAGATTTTTCATCAAGATCACCAGTCGTATCTGCTTAACCTTCCAAGAATGGGCCAGCTTCTCGTAGTACAAACATGACGTACCATTGAGGTACCTGACAATCCACTTTACCGCTCTCTAGAATTCTTTTCCTAGATTTGAAAGAACACTACTCACAACTCCCATAGTGTGAGTGATGTCAGATTTCGTACACACCACAGAGTACATAGAACTTCCTACTGTTGAAGAGTAGGAGTTGTAGCATTTTCTTGAACCTTTTTCTGACTCCCCCTCATCTGTAAGAAGAATATAATCTGATTCTGGATATTTTTGAAATGGAATCAACCATCAACCTTTAGAGAATCTATCCTGCTGAGGCTGTTCACCTGACAACTGTGAAGATTCTGCAGTTTCTGATAGGAAGGCAACTGCTCCCCCTGTTCAGTATTGGTTTCTTCGTTGTCAGCTTCTTCTTTTTCTTCTTCTGGGGAAACTTCCTGCCTATCTTCAGTATTTGAGATAGACTGAAGTGGTGGTGAACTAGGAGCTGGTTTTAGAGCACTTATAGTTGTTTCTTTTGATCCAAACAGCTAGTTTTCAAGAAACACAACGTTTATGCTTCTGATTACCTTCTTTGCTTTTGGATCCCATAATTTGTATCCAAATTCTTCATCTCCATAGCTAATGAAGATGCACGGAGTGGACTTTTAATCGAGTTTCTATCTTTTCTCCTTGGATATATGTGCGAATGCTTTGCATCCAAATACTCTCAAATAAGAGTATGAAATCTTTCGGCCTGACCACACCATCTTTAGGACTTTAAACTGCAATGGAACTGACGGTGCTCTGTTGATCAGGTAACAGGTTGGTCTAATTGCTTCACCCCAGAACGACTTAGACAACTTTGCCATACTCACCATACATCTAGTTCGCTCCACAATGGTTCGAATCATCCGTTCTGCGACACCATTGTGCTGTGGGGTGTAGGGGACAGTCTTCTCATTTCTGATGCCATGAATGGAGTAGTAATCTCCTCACTCTCGAGAAGTATATTCTCCTCCATTGTCTGTCCGGAGGCATTTAAGCTTCTTACCTGTTTCTCTTTCTATCATGGCATGAAAACTTTTAAACTGATCAAAAACTTAATCTTTCCTTTTTATAAAATACACTCACACCTTACGTGAAGCATCATCAATAAAAGTAACAAAATATCTATTACTTCCTAGTGATTCAACTTCAAAAGGGCTGCAAACATCAGAGTATACTAGGCTTAATAACTCCGATCTTTTTCCAGCAAATGTCTGAAATGAGATTCTATGCTGTTTACCAAACAAACAGAATTCACAAGAGTTGAGAGCAATACTTTTGTTTACTGTGATCAATGGTTTATTTGCAAGCGTAAACAACCATTTTTCTCCCATGTGGCCGAGTCTTCGGTGCCATAAGTTTGGCAATGCCTCATTTTCGGCTACGTTAAGATTGTTCGCACATATCTTAGCACTAGATTTGTACAAAGTGCCAAAGATATGTCCCTGTGTGACGACCATGTTTTCTTTCTTCAATTTCCAAGCATTATTGCTGAAGATGCTGTCGTAACCCTGTTGACCAAGGGTTCTCCCAAATATCAGGTTGAGCCGAAAATCAGGTACGTGCCAAACGTCATTTAGCACCATAGTACCGCCAACACTAGTCTTTATTTTGACATCTCCAATTCTCACGATCTTTGAAGAGCTTGAATTTTCTATCATGGCTGTACCGAAGTCTCCTGCCTTGTAAGTAGTGAAGAAATCTTTGCAATGAGTGACATAATAGGATGCTGTTGTATCTATCACCCACTTTGTTTCCTGGTTTGAAACATGCAAGCAAGATTCTTCACTAGCTGAAAGGAGTACACAATTTCCAGGAAGAGTTACTGAAGCTTCACCATCTTTCTACTTTGCCTGACTGCTAGGCTGATTCTGCTCCTTCTACAACTTTCGACATTCTCTTTTAAAGTGGCCTTCAATACCATATTAAATGCATTTTCCCTTTTTCTTTCGCTGACTGCTGCGAGACTGGGATCTTCCTTTGCTTTTACTTCTGTTCTTTTCTCGGCTTCTACCTCTACTATTTCTCTACTGCCTTCCTTCTGTTACAAAGACATTTGTCTAATCTCCCCCAGCTTCTTTTCGTCTGGCCTCTTCATTAAACAAGACATATATCACTATTGACATGGTGAGCTTTCCATCTAGAGTTGAATTACTGAGTGAGACCATTAGTGTTTTCCAGCTATTTGGCAGGGAACTGAGAAGTAGTAAAGTTTACTCTTCATCTCTAAGCTTGAAATCTATAGATGCAAGTTGATTTACGAGACTCTGGAACTCGTTGGTGTGTTCAACCACTGAGATGCTACTTTTAAGTTTTAAGTTGACAAGACGTCTCATCAACGGTGCCTTATTTCGAGCGGTTTTCGCTTGATACATGCTTTCCAGCTTTTTCCATAGCTGATAGGTATCTGTTTCCTGTGTGACATGGTGAAAAACACTATGGTCAATCCACTGCCGGAACTAACCAATAGTTTTCTTGTTCTGTTTCTACCAATCTTTTTCTGCCACATCATTCGGTTTTATACCTTTCTCTTCGATTGGATCGAAGAGATCTTTGCAATTCAAAAGATCTTCCATCCGAGGTCTCCATAGTACATAGTTCATTGGTGTTAACTTGATCATTGCACCTGCTCCTGAGTCCTCAATTAGTTTGGCTTTAATTTGTATTTTGATTAGCTTTTTCTCAATTTTAAGAGCTGAATTTCAACAAACGGAGGTCACTGTTGCGACCGAAACAATGGAAAACCTTGGAAACGACTCTAGTCTCGCTCCAAAATGATAAAAAATGTACCAAAAACTTGCAAAATGAGAAAAATGAAATATTCTCTTGTTGTGCCAAAATAGTCCTTGCCACTGTCGAAATATGCTCTTCAGCGACCAGAATATTCCTCCAACTGGGAACCAGATTGGGTCGAAAAGGGTCACCAAAATATTCCTATCTGTTGCCAGAATATTCTCAGTGTTGTCGAAATATTCTACCAGAATATTGATTAAGCTGAATTATTACATATTTTATATATTTATAACCGATATATTCTTTGATTACTGCATGATATTGTTATTGGTCTTAAATGTAAAAATGATTATGAGGTATAAATTCAAGTTGTGATTAAAATTTCTTAATAGCATAGTTTATGCTTGATTTTATAACTTGTGATTTATTTGAATTATATTTCTTCATTTGCACTTCACATTTTTAATATTCTAATTTTCTATTTTACATTTTGTTATGTCTTTCTTTACGTAAGTCATGTTTAAAGAAAAAAAAAAAGTTAAAGCAAACGCCGACTGTTTTGGAGTGCTACAACTTACAAGAGAAGCCAAACCTTTTGTTTATTGGAAAAAGATAGGTACTCTGTTGGTTTTCTTTTGAGATCAGAAGGAAAAATAAAGAAAAGATAAAAAGGGCCATTGTAGAGCAGCATGTGCTGCGGACGGAAGTGGTCTGACTTGTCTTTTCTTTTGTTTCTCGGTTATCAATAGGTGCACTTCATAGGAGACAACTGAGAAAAGGTAGATAAAGAGATAGGCGGACAACACAGCAGCAGGCCAGCAAGCTTCACAATGAAAGCAACTATGACAAATGCCAGTAGAAAGTCTATTGAAGAGGCAACACGTAAACGAGCAGCTCGTCAGTCTCAAAGATTTTATTTGCAAAATAATTTTGATCCGGGTTGAAGATTTCCAACGCAGAAAGTCCTCGTTTTGCTGGTTTTAGACATATAGCAGGTGTCATCAGCGAAAGCAGTGGGAAGTTATGCCTCAATTGCAACAAACCCTTGTGGCAAACAGATTCAAAAGGGGAGGAAGGAGAGGATATTTGTTGGCTTGGACTGGAGGAATTCGTAAACCATTGTTTTGGCTGAACCAACCTCCAAGTTTTAAAAGTGCTTTTAAATAGTTAAAAACACTAAAAAAAAAAACATGTTTGGATAACTTTATTAAAAGCGATTTAGTTGGTTGAAAAAGCTAAAAATCAGCTTTTTCAATAAGTACAAAATTAGATCTTTTATCAAAAAGCTCTTGTAGATAAGTATATATTTTTAAAAAACTACCATAATTAACTCTAAAAGTGCTTTAGATATATGGATCCCAAACAGTAAATGACTTTTCAGTAGTAGAGTTTATTATTTTAAATTTTAAGCTATAAGCCTTATGCTAAAAGTAATATTTCTCACCGCAATCCTAAACATGCACTTAGCTATTTAGTTGGTTGTTTATATTTCATTTTTGCCAGCTTAACTTTCAGCATCTATTCGGTAATATCTCCATATTCGAATGTGTGAGTTTTAAACCCAATAGCTTCCGTTACATGCTCACATTTCGGACTTGCCTTTAATTAATTTTTCCTTCATGTATATGTTGGGTTGTTGGAGATGAAATTGGTCTTTCTTAATTTGTGTTTGATGATTTCAAGTAATGTAAATTTTCTTAGAAACTAGATTGAACTTGGTGTTTGTTTGATGCATTATTTTCCTCCTTATTTCTAACATAAATCTTAGCGTTAATTCATCATCTCAAACAAAATGAAACTTCACATTTTTAAAATGTCAGCAGAAAAAAAATTCATTCTCATTATGAATATCATTGTGGATAGTTTTAGATTACAACTTCACTTAATTTTTGGTAGTAGGTGAATTTGCATATTAAATTAACCGTTCCCTGAGGAAATGAGTTAGGAACTTCCTTATTATTACTTGACAACTCTTATACTTGGGAGTTAATTCTAAAATACTTTTTAGAGCGAGTCAAATATTCCCTTCCGAATCGAAGTCAGTGGGCTGGTCACGATCCGGGTTGAAAACGGGCTCAATCCGAATCTAAGCAGATCTATATGGGCGTGAGTCGAATCACCCGAGAAAATCGGGTTGGATCTGGTTGCTCTTGACCTTGGAACGAGCGTGGGGCGTGTGGCCGGTGAGTGAAAAATGATGCCAAAAACTGGCGGGCGCGTGGGGAGCATGCAGTGGCTACCCGTGTCTGTTTGAGACAAAATTTTTACCCAAATTTTCGTCTCAACCTGAGGAATCTAGTGGTATCCTCCAAACTTGATTTCAATCAAGTTTGAAAAATGGGTTTCTTCGAAAATTCACAATTCTAACCTCTCACCGGCTCTGATACCACTTGTTAGGATCGGTGCATGCTCACAAATAATTAGAGGCAAAGAATTTAACGTGGTTCGGCTGAAATTTCCTACGTCCACACAGAGAAAGAACTTCACTAATAAATAGTGGATTACAAAGAAGATTTCTAAAGGAGGAGGATCACACACAACTCAACTCGACTCTCTATTCTCTCAGAGCTTAACAAGCTCTCTCTTTCTCTCTTTCTAGTACACCCCAGCCTCATGGTGAATGGCCACCCACTTGGTGCAACTCCTTTGCACCTTGTTGCATACCGCTCATGACAGCTCACATGCATTACATATATTTATAGGCCACAAAAGTCGGTTGAAAGGATAAGCTAATCATCATCAATGACGGTGATGATCTTCAAGAATTTTGGCTGTAGCTTGTTGTTCATCCAGCTGTCCTTTATCATCAACCGGCCTTATCAATGTGTTCTTCCCACGTTTGATTTTATCTCCCCCGACCTTCATCACACTTTCAGTTTCTTGGTATTCAAGAAATCTACTGCATCATTATTTCTTCTTCTTGAGAAATATGTAACTTGACTTTGTTGCCTAGATGACTAACATAAGAAAGGAGGAGAATTGGGTTATATTAAAAAAATTAATACTTATAAACCAAATACGCATTATAAAATATAAACAAAATACGAAATAGCAGGAAATATGAAGAGTAAGGATAAGAAGAAGCAAACTCAGTATTTTAACGAGGTTTAGCCCCACTGCCTACGTTCTCGCCTCAAGCTACCCCTTATGGATCCCAAATTCACTATTCAATCTTCTTCAGGTGGAGATAGAAACCTATTATACCTTTGAGCAACACCGCTGCAAAGAATCCGTGTAGAACACCCTCTACATTTGCAATCACCTCACACTTGATGATTCAACTATTCCCTGTGTAGAATACATTCTACACACACAAGGGTTATACGCATCTTCTTATAAATACAAAAGCTGATAGTGGATAGGTTATCAGAATATACTCATCAATGAGTGAGATAAAAACAATACAGCGCAACCTATATCTCTCTCAAAATGAATAAGGATTAAGAAACAAAACTTAGAAAATAGAAAATGAGCGTTTTAAAAGAAATATGCAAAGGCTCTTGTTATTGTAATTTTGTAAAACTTAAGTGAGCTATTTATAGGCAAATGAGTTACACTCAATTATCTTCCAAATTTAAAATTCAAATTTTGATGAAGTCATTGCATGTGTCATACATTTTGATGAAGTCATTGTCTATGTTATACATTTTGATGAAATCATTGCGTATGCCATACATTTTGATGAAATCATTGTATATGCCATACATTTTGATGAAGTCATTGCATATGCCATGCACATGTAAAATATAATTTTTGAAATTCAAACTTTTAATGATGTCATGCACATGTGAAAAATGAAATTTGATATTTTATGAGAAAATATTAATTTTAAGCATTAATCCAATTTTGAATTTTATCAAGAGATGTATAAAATTATTCTATGAGGTTTATTTGTAGACTTGTTCTTTTTCTTTGTCATCATTGATTTCGTGATTTGCTTAGTTTCATTCATATATAGACAACTTGAATTTAAATCTTAAATTTATTTATTATCATAAAAATTTATTCGTAAATAGAGGCTTAAAATATTGAGTTCAACAGACTTTATCTTTGAATTTTCAAAGGCCACACCAGCTACGCGGATTTTGAATGGGACCTGAAAAAAAAAATTAGTCCAAGTACATTGTGCTAGAGAAATGAGTCTACTGAGAAAAGTATAAAGCAAGTTTGGAAAGTAAAATTTTTGTAAATAATAATAAGATAATTTTAGTTGAATATTTTTTAAATTTTATAAAAATAAAAAAAATAAAAATTTAAATAAAAATTATTATAAAATTAAGATATTGTAAGAATATAGTTTATAATATTATTTTTATTTGGAGATTTGAAAAAATTGGATTTATTTTTTATTTTTTATTTGAGAGTTTGAAAAAAATTAATAATAAAAGTTGTAATGATTAATTTAAAAAATTTTATTTGAATTATATTTAAAAATAAGATGAAAAGAAATAATTAAAATAACTTCTCATGCTGCTAATAATGACCAAGTTTGACAATTGAAGGGCTTAAAATGTGTATATATTTAGTTGTAGTCTATATTGCTAATATCTTTCAAAAAGTGTAAATCTTCCGGATCGAAGCAAGCACTCAGAAAAATACCAATCCAAGAAAAGCTTGGAGATAAGAAGCTACGATTGGATTTGTAATGCTCCTGCCATAAATCCTGCCTTCTTAGAAACGAGAAGCTTAAGAAAAGTAATTATGAGAGTTGTTCGAGAAACAAAGTTGTTCGAACTCCTTATATTGTTAGCTTGCTTTTGTCTAGAGTTTGGCTCTGCCACAGACACCATCACTACAACCAAGTTCATCAATGATCCTGACACTCTAGTATCCAACAGCGGTGACTTCAAATTGGGATTTTTCAGCCCTACAAACTCTACCTATCGCTATGTTGGGATATGGTATGCTAAAGTTACTGCGTGCAGCGTCATATGGGTTGCTAATAGAAACAAGCCCCTCAAGAGTTTGTCGGGAACTTTGACCATATCTGAAGATGGCAATCTAGTACTATTAGACGAACAAAAGAAGATTATTTGGTCATCAAATGTAACAGGTTCTGTTATCAACTCAAGTGCCCAACTTTTAGATTCTGGTAACCTTGTCTTGCAGGAAAACAATACTCACATATGGGAAAGTTTCCAACATCCGACAGATACATTTATGCCAAAGATGAAAATTAGTACTAACGTAAGAACTGGCAAGAAGGTGCAGGGAACCTCTTGGAAGAACCAGTCTGATCCATCCACAGGAACCTTCTCTTCAGGTATTGACGTTTTCAATCTTCCTGAAATGTCTATTTGGAATGACAGTAGCCTATATTGGCGAAGTGGTCCATGGAATAGCCGGGTCTTTATAGGAGTACCATACATGGCTTCTGTATTTCTTGATGGATTACTCTTTACGATCAGGAAGGAACATTCTATCTTAGTTTTTCCTTTTCGGATGAGTCTATATTATATAGTTTTGTCTTGAACGAACAAGGAAATATTGTGCAGAAGTCTTCATATAAGGGGGAGGATTGGGAGGTCGAGTGGTCAGCTTTACAGACCGACTGCGATGTTTACGGAAAGTGCGGGGCATTTGGAATATGTAACTCAAAAAGTTCACCTATTTGCAGTTGCTTATTGGGGTTTAAGCCGAAAAATATTGAAGAATGGAATAGGGGAAACTGGAATAGTGGATGTGTGAGAAGGAAACCCTTGCAGTGTGAGAGAGTAACCACTAATGGTACTGAAGAAGGCAAGAATGATGGGTTTTTGAAATTGAAGATGATGAAAGTGCCATACTCGGTATATCGGTCATCTTCTTTTGAAGATGAATGTCGAGGCCAATGTTTACAAAATTGTTCTTGTGTAGCTTACTCATATGATGCTGGGATTGGTTGCATGTCATGGACTAGAGACTTAATTGACTTACAGAAATTCTCCACTGGCGGAGTAGATCTTTATGTTCGTTTGGCCGATTCAGAACTTGGTAGGCTATTTTCATTTTCTTTCAGATCTTTATGTTTGTTGGAAGTAAGTGTCTGAGAATAAAGTCCCAGACGATTCCGGGAATTGCACGGGTCCTCAATAAAAAGTTTGGTATTTTCAAAACAAATGGAATTTGTATTTCAACCCAAACCCACGGCATCCATTTAATCCTTGTAAATGATCTATTTGGAAAAAAAAAATACGAAATGGCAGTTATTCTACGTCCTGTTTTAGATGAATTAGTTTGATATTTTTTTTTTCTTGATTTACAGATAAGAAAGGGGTTGATGTGAAGGTAGTCATAACAATTACAACGACCATTGGAACTTTATTCCTTACTATCTGCACTTTCTCATTATGGCTGTGTATGGCTAAATGGAAAGGTAAAATTCATGCTCCAATTCGCTAGTGGGCTAGTATCAAATGTTAGCATATATTTAACTATAGATAAGCAAAGATTTACATATAAATACTAAGTAATGCGTTCAAAATTACTAGCAAGGAAAAGGAAAACAAAGGCAACAGTACTGTTCAACTTAGAGCAAGCATATGCTAACTTTCCTGGTGAGAGCAAGCCTGAGGATAGCATGAATCAAGTTAAACTATTGGAGCTACCTATATTTAGTTTTGCGGAGCTAGCAAGTGCAACAAACAACTTTCATCAATCTAACAAGCTTGGGCAAGGTGGATTTGGTCCTGTATACATGGTAATGGTTTCTCTTGCAGAGAGGTTCATGATTGCCTAATAGTTTGATATATAGTAATGGGTTATTGTTTGTTCATAGGGAAAATTGTTACATGGACAAGAAATTGCAGTGAAAGGACTTTCAAGAGCCTCTGGACAAGGGCTAGCAGAATTTATGAACGAGGTGGTGGTGATTTCTAAACTTCAACACCGAAATCTTGTTAGGCTCCTTGGTGGGTGTGTTGAAGGGGAAGAAAAGATGTTGATCTATGAATATATGCCAAACAAGAGCTTGGACAAGTTTCTTTTTGGTTAGTTCATTCTAATGTCTTCTTGTTAATATCTTTCAATGTGATAAATCTATAATCATCTAAATCAATAGAAAATACGGAATGACATTCTTTGTTGTGGTAGTTTAGCTTCTTAATGTAGACTCCTCTTGTGACCTCTTTGAAATTACTATTCACAAATATAACATTTACTCTGTATCATAAATCTAATCTGCATTCTTGATCTTCTTTCGTTTTGGTTAATTTCATAATTAGATCCAAGCAAACAAGAACTACTAGATTGGAGACAACGCTTCCAAATTATCGAAGGGATTGGTCGAGGTCTACTCTACCTCCATAGGGATTCAAGATTAAGGATAATTCATAGGGATCTAAAGGCAAGTAACATATTGTTGGATGAAGATCTAAATCCAAAGATATCAGATTTTGGTATGGCTCGAATTTTTGGAAGCAATGAAGATCAGGCCAATACTAATAGGGTTGTCGGAACATAGTATGTACCTTAATTTTGTCTTGATTTAATTAGATACTAATTAAGCTAATATTCTTTTTTCTTGGGATAACAAGATTTGGTTGTGCATAATTGTTGAATATAGCGACTATATGTCTCCCGAATATGCAATGGAAGGAAGATTTTCAGAAAAATCAGATATCTTTAGCTTTGGTGTGCTATTACTGGAGATGGTGAGCGGAAGAAGAAACACTAGTTTTTATCATGATCAGCAGGCCATGAGCCTCTTGGAATTTGTAAGTCTCCATTATCTCATGGCCCTTTTTTTTTCAATAACTCCTTTATGTGTTTTCATAAGGTCTTTTATGAGTATTTGAGCCCAGAATATTTAAATTTAGTATTGAAAACACAATCTATCAGGACCTCAGTTTCATGTTTTCAAACAAATTTCAATCATGTTTCCATGTTTCTAGGTATGGAAAATGTGGAACGCCAACAAAATTGCAGCCTTGGTAGACCCCATTATATATGAGCCATGTTTTGAAGTGGAGATCTTGAGATGCATTCATGTTGGGCTATTATGCGTTCAAGATTTCGCTAAAGATAGGCCAAGTGTATCTATTGCAATTTCTATGCTTAAAAGTGAGATTGTTGATCTACCTCGTCCAAAGCAACCTGCGTTCACTGCAACGCAGATTGCCACAGTTACAGCTTCTCAATGCAACAAAAGTGGGATGTGTTCTATTAACAATGTCACTGTTACGATGGTTCAAGGTCGGTAGGGAACATGTATATGACTTAAAAATTCTGCTGATTTTTAAAGTAAAAAATAATATAATATAATGTAATAACTGATGAAAGTGAAGAAAGATGTTCTAGTTATACTAGTGGTTAGGCTTGGATTGGCCATCATAGCTTCAGATGTCATCTTTACAAATCTTACTGCTAGTGTTAGTTTAAGATATTGAAAATTATAAGAAATTTTGAAATTATATGATATGAGTTTAGTTTTCTAATCGTGCCCTCATCCTCTTCTTCACAATTTCAATTGACCTAGATGTTAACCGAGTCATGTTGATCATTTGGTGCTAAGCATAAGATATTTTGGTCATTATATTTCCTATATCAACGATTAGATTTAATAAAGTAAAATGAACAAAATATTATTTCAAGTTAAACGATAGAGATCCTTGTATACCTTAATTTCGCGTCTTAATAATATGAAAATCAAATATTATCATAACGACCTGTTTAATTCATGTTGCCTAATCACTTATTCACGGAATGAATGAATGCTACTTTGCTTTTCGTTATATAGTTTTGTTAAAAGAAAAAAACCTCTATTTAAAAGTCGTTTATTGTTTGGTATATATATATACTAAAATGCTTTTAATGTTAAAAAAACATTTTATTTGCACTTTTCATTTGGGGATTATATGTGCAAGTCCTTTATTAAAAAAATTATATATATATATATATATATATACTATTTTGATACGAATTTTATTGTAATTTTAAAAAATTTTAAAGATAAAATTATCTAAGCTTGCATGAATCTAACATTAATTACTGTTATTATTACATTATGTGCGGCAAACATTTAAAAAAAAATTTAATTTAGTGCTTTTGGATAAAGTGGCTTTACAGTTATTTTTTAAGTAGCAGTTTTATTTTATAAATCGAACAAACATATCGTTTATCTAAAAAAAAAAAAGGGGAAATACTAAATTACACTAAAAATCTTTCGATACTAAATTAAGATTTATTTATTTATTTAGTGATTAAAAAAATATTTCTTAATAATGTTATGCTTTTTTAAATAAAAACCTTTAATAATAAAAATTAAAAGAAACATTTAAGATTTATTTTATTTAGTGATTAAAAAAAATATTTTTTAATAATGTTATGCTTTTTTAAATAAAAATCTTTAATAATATTAAAAACAAGCACACACTGTATTTTTCTTAAATAATGTTTCCATACATCTTTCACATTGTATTGAAAGATGTCGAAAGATGAGTATAGATTAAAATAGATTCTTCCTTTCCTTTTTCTCTCTTAAAAGCACTGCCCAAGCCCATTATTGCGACTACGAGAATGCCGTCAGTCTTTTTTATTTATTTGAGTACTGTTATATACATTTATTTTTATGTATTTCTTACATATTTCACTCATATAATTGATTTTATATTTTAAAAATTAATTCAATTAATCATATTAGTAGAATGTACAAAAGAGTAAATAAAAATTATTGTACATAAAATTTTCCTTTTTTGTTTTTCTGAAATATTTCTCTTTTTCCCTAATCAATAATGTCAGGTCAATAAGGAAGTTAAAAAAAAAATGGCTCTATCAAAAAAAAAACTATAATAAAAAAGAATTTGATAAAATCCTCTATTAATATACCATCATTTTCTCAAAAAAACTTTAAAATGACATGAGTTACACGTTATTGAAATGGAGAAATAGATAAATTTATTAAAAGATAATAGACCTGAATTTTGTAATAGAATTTAATAATAACAAAACCATTAAGAATAAAGCTAGAGACACCGATTTGGGTCTCGTTGATGGGTACCAGTTCCTTTTTTTTTTTTTAATGATTAAAAAATTATGATTTAATAATATTATAATTTTTTAAAAATATTTAAGAATACATATGACTTACGGCTTCATTCAACTACCTTGCTCCATTTAATTCCCATTGCATGTTTTAGTGGCTGGCCCTCTTCTTATTTCAACTCTATGTTGAATTTGGAGGTCCTCTCCTCTTGAAGGGTGGGGTTTTTCTCTCCAATAGAGTGCGTCTCTTAGATTAGTCTTTTTCTCAGCTGGTCTGAAAGGTAACAATGGTAGAAGAACTCGCGGAGCAATGGCAACGATTTAATCTCACAGAGAAGGAGAGGGGAGCGATCCTTTTGCCTTCGAAACCTCTGAACACGGTGAACAATGCGAACTCCAAATGCTTACTGGCGATGGTAATAGCAGATAGGCCAGTAAACCGTGAAGCTTTCAAAGTGACAATGGCCAAAGTCTGGAAATGCAAAAGCTAGTTAGAATTCGCGGAGATGGGGCACAATAGGTTTTTGATAGAATTCCACTTAGCAAGATCTTCAACAAGTCATAAGTAGAAGGCCTTGGACCTTCGATTGATGGCTCATATGCATTAATTCCTATGAAGGAGACAAGACCATAAACGAAATACCATTCAATATAGAGGAGTTCTAGGTTCAGGCTTCAAACATGCCTATCTCAAGCATGAATGCTGAAGTCAAAAAGCAGGTAGGTGATGCAATAGGAACGTTTGTCAAAGTGCAAGTTGATGAGCGATGATTATGCTGGGAGAGCAGCTTAAGGGTTCGAGTAAAATTGGACATCTCCAAGCCACTTTAGAGGGGCCTTTTCCTGCTAATTGAAGATAAAAAGGCATGGATTCCTCTAAAATATGAACGTTTGCCTAATTTCTGTTTTAAATGTGGTAAAATCAAGCATCAACAACAAGGGTTCTTAGTTACACAAAAGTCATCCAAAAAGCTGCAATACGGTTCTTGAATGAGAACCACAGCATCTAGGGAGGAAGATAAACCCAAGAAGAGGTATGAAGGGGATAGCCAAGGTGAAACTTCAGAGGAAAAACCATGGAGGCCAACAGAAAAGGTAGGTGTTGACACACCTACCAAAGACCCTACCATACTAGATGAACACCAGAGACCTGCCCCGAAAAAAAAGGATGCCACAAAGGTCAATGGGAAAAAGAAAAAGCAAACATCCCCTCAACTGGAGACTAATGCTACACAAGGTCCTGTTAAGGTAGCAAGGACACCTTTGCAGGAAGTCACAAGTAGCAAAGTCAACCAGCCCTGTAGCAACCCTATGGAGGAGGATGGGGTACCATTTAAGCACTATCTTAACGTGGCATACCTGCTGGGCTGGTTTCTAACTCTAAAATGGGCTGGGCTAGCAGACTAGATCTAAAAGCCCAAGCTATATCAATGGCCCTTTTTCTTTCTGACTAGGTCCAAGAACTCCACAAAGTCAAAAAACAGGCTCGCTGGAAACGAAAGGCTAGAAACCAAAGCATATCCAGCGAGCAGGCTGTCCATGGTGCTAATAAAGAGAACACCTTAAGTGGTACAAAAAGGGGGGTGACCCAAGCCAGTGAAAAGGAAGACCATCATGTTCTCAAGATACCAAAACTCGAGCAGGATGGATGTGCAACAAGAGCTACGGAAAAAATTGTGGTGGCTGGTTTCCAGCCCCACAAAAAATAATGAGTTGTTTAGCTTGGAACTGCTGAGGGCTTGGGAACCCTCGGTCAGTTAATAATTTGCGCTACCTGGTGTAAACTAAGAAGCCCAATTTTGTTTTCCTAATGGAAACAAAGTGTAGAAGAACAAAAATGGAAGTGATTAAACGTTCCTTAAATTTCGAAAATAGTTTTGTCGTAAACTCGATGGGAGCAAGGGGTGGCCTTGCCTTATTCTGGAAGGAGGACATGGAGGCAGAGGTCTTCAATTACTCACAATCTCACATATCTCTTGTGGTCAAAGCAACGAATGGCAACTCCACATGGATCCTTACAGGTTCTATGGAAGTCTAGTAACAGAACAAAGAGATGCAAGTTGGCATCTATTGAGGGCTCTTAAGCCCGCCAAACCCATGGGGTGGTTGTGTGTTGAAGATTTTAACGAGATCCTCACCAATGAGGAAAAGAGTGGAGGCCTTCAAAGACCCAACAAACAAATGGAGAAATTTAGAACCGCCACTGAGGAGTGTGAACTGCATGATATGGGATATATTGGTAGCAAGTTTACTTGGAACAATGGGAGACAAGGGTTAGCCTTCACCAAGGAACGACTGGACAGGGCATTTTACAACCTTTAGTGGTCTGATTTGTTCACAGAAGCCCGGGTATAGGTCCTCCCCTACTTAAGCTCTGACCACTGTCCTATCTGGATCACATTAGACCACTCCCACCTAAATGGTTACAGACCTGAGTGGCCTTTCCGTTTCGAAGCAAATTGGTCCCTAAATGAAGAATGCTACTCAATAGTTGAAAAGGCTTGGTTGACACCAAGAGTAGCTCCTAGTAACCAGGCCTCAGTCAGTGCCAACAATTGCTATCACAATGGAGTAAGAAGTTGCAGGGCAACACACAGCAGACCATAAAAGCACAAGTGGAGCACCCTACCAAGCTTCAAGAAAGGAATACAGGGGACCTAAATGTCGAGGTCAAAGGTTTTTAGGAAAGCTTGGACGAAAACCTTGAAAGTGAGAACATGAAATGGAAGCAGCGGGCGAAGCAGAGATGGCTTAGGGAAAGTGACAGAAATACAAAGTTCTTCCATCAAACAGCCTCTCATAGGAGAAAGGTGAATATGATCCAAAAACTGGTGGATGATAGGAGCTAGGCAGTGACATTGAAAGAGGGAATTAATGAATTATTCCAGACATATTTCACTGATATATTCTCATCATCCAACCCCTGCAATCCATCAACATGCCTCTGGTCCTTAGAAGCTCGGGTAACAAGGGAGCAAAATGAGATGCTAGCAAGACCCTATTGCCAAACTGAAGTCGAAGAGGCACTTTTCTCCATGAATCCGTTGAGTTCCTCAAGGTTAGATGGTTTTCCAGCATGCTTTTTCGAGAAATATTGGATCATTGTGGGATCACAAGTCATCTCAACAATCCTAAGTGTTCTAAATACTCAAACCAGCATGGCAGCGGTAAACAACACACACATTGCTCTAATACCTAAGAAGAAATCTCCATCAAAGGTTACAGATTTTTGCCCCATTTGACTTTGTAATGTCATTTATAAAATTATATCCTAAGTGATTGCAAATTGGCTCAAACAAATATTGCCTAGCATTATATTTGAGTCTCAGTTAGCTTTTGTTCCAAATAAATTAATAACTGATAATGTCATTGTAGCTTTTGAAGCTTTACACACAATGAAATGTAAGAGGACAGGTTAAGAAGGCTATATGGCCTTGAAGTTAGACATGAGCAAGGCATACGACCGAGTGGAATGGAGCTTTTTTCAAGCTATCCTCACCAAATTGGGTTTTTGTACAACATGGGTAACCCTGGTGATGAACTGTCTCCAATCAGTCACAAATTCTTTGCTGGTAAATGGTGAGCCCCAACCCCCTTTCTCCCCTACACGAGGTATAAGGCAAGATGATCCTCTATCACCTTACCTTTTTATTTTATGTGCAGAGGTCTTGAGTAATCTACTCTCAAAAGTTGACGAACGAAAGCTCATCAAAGGGGTGCTAATGGCTAGGGGTCTACTGAGAGTATCTCACCTATTCTTTGCCGATGATAGCCTAATCTTCTGTAAGGCTAATGCAGTTGAATGGAGCCGGCTAATTCAACTTCTCAGAACCTATGAAGAAGTTTCTGGCCAAAGGCTGAACTTGGACAAAACAACCATCATCTTCAGCCGCAACACCAAGAGAGTAACACAAGACTATATCCTATCTATAGTAGGGGTAAGATCAGCTCTATCTTATGAAAAATATTTAGGGTTACCCTCTATGGTGGGCAAAAACAGATTCAAGACTTTCTCAAGCATCCTGGACATCATTCAAAACCGGCTAAGCAACCAAAGAGTGAAGCTCCTATCTATGGCTGGCAAGGAGATCTACCTAAAAGCTGTTATACAAGCTCTACCAACGTATACAATGAGTGTTTTTTGGCTGCCAAAGACTCTGTTTCACTCCATCAATAGCGTGATGAGAAGATTTTGGTGAGGACAATATGGTAAAGATCACAAGATATACTGGACATCATGGTCGACAATGGGGGTAGCTAAGGCCGAGGGGGGACTTGGTTTCAAAGATTTAGACTTATTTAACCAAGCAATGTTATCCAAATAATGGTGGAGGATTGCCCAACACCCTTCATTCCTGGCTGCCAAAACACTTGAGGCAAAATACTTCCATAATGTACCTCCCCAAGCAGCCAAGCTGGGCTCAAAGCCATCTTTCATTTGGAGGAGTTTAATAGCAGCCCAAAAAGTGATGGAAGCAGGCTCTTACTGGAGATTGGGGTCAAGAGAGCAAACCAGGATATAGCAAGACAAATGGGTGGCCAAATCAATTCCATCAAAGGTCATTAGCCCCCCCAAAAGTCCTAGATCAAAATTCCAAAGTGTTTGAACTCATTAACCCATCTACCAAGACCTGGAATACAGACTTAATTGAAGCAATTTTTGAGGAAAATGAAGTTGTTGCTATACTCAGAACTCCCCACAGCACACTAAACGCTAGTGATAAGCTATGTTGGCATGGCACTAGCAATGACTCCTTCACTATACATAGTGCTTACCACAGGCTCAAGGAAAAGGAAAGGGCCAGTCATGGGGAGAGTTCAACCAGCAACAATCTCAAGCCTTTCTGGAACAGGTTATGGAAATTGCAAGCTACCCCAAAGGATCACATGTTTATATGGAGAGCTTGTAACAATTCTCTTCCCGCCCGAGCCAACTTACTCAGGAGGAAAGTGGTGGAGAACCCTTTCTGCCTAGTGTGCTCCAAAGAGGTCGAGAACACCATGCATGCCTTATGGAATTGTGCCGCAGCACGAGACGTGTGGGGAAGTTGTTCCAAAAAGCTCCAAAAATGTCACTCATCCCAGCTGACTATGCTGGAATTTTTTAGCTTCCTTCTTTATGAGCTAGAAGACCAATTTTTGATAGAATTTGTGGTAGTGGCAAATAAAATTTGGTAAAGAAGTAACCATCTGGTCTTCAATCAGGTCTTTATTCCTCCTTAAGTGTTGATTTGAGAGGCCAAAGAAATGTTGTCCATAATACATGTAAGCCTCACCACAAGTCAAGCCCCTCTCCCAAGTTGTAACTCTAGTGATGAGCTGCTACCTCCCCCGATGTGTTGGCACAAAGTAAACTGGGATGGTGCTTTAAACCAGGGCAATAACACGGCAGGCATAGGGGTGGTAGTCAGGGACTGATTATTGCTACAATGAGGAAAAAAATTACCCTGTATCCAGACCCACTCCTTACTGAATCCTATATTGCGGCAGTAGCTACCAAGTTTGCGCTGGACCTCGTTTTACAAAATATAATATTAGAGGGAGACTCAGCTCAAGTAGTCAAGGCCATTCAAGAAGATTGCACATTTGGAAGCAGCTCTAGTTTATTTATTTATGAAGCTCGTTGTCATTTAAAACATTTTGCAAAGTGGTCAGTTTCTCATGTGAGGAGAAATGGTAATACCTTGGCCTACTTACTCGCAAAAGAATCTCTTTCCATTTCGGTCTGCCTTGTAACCATGGAGGAAGCCCCTCCTTGTATTGTTGGTTTGGTTTAATGGTAAAGTGAATTTTCTTTTCAAAAAAAAAAAAAAACTCTATATTGAATTCGCGCTATGAAGTTAAAATGCAGCTATTGATTAATATGAAGGATATTCCCTCTCCCCAATACATATGAAATGCGGCTCAAAAGTTAATTGAGATTTAAAATATTATAAAATTATGCTTCAGCATATCTTAATATAAATAAAACTTAAATTTAATAATAAAATATTTAGAATATACTTTCACATAATCATCATTATAGTACAATAATTTTTGGCATACATACATAAAAAAATTTAGTATAATTTTTGGCTTCCAAAGATTCCTTTATACCTTTTTTTCTATTGCTTTAAATTTAGCTTATTTGATCACTACACATTCATGAAGTATCCTTTCATTCTTTCGTTGAGCTAATTCCAACATCATCTTATAGCAGTTATTTTGTTCATTTTAAAAATCAGTATTCATTAAAAAAATCTACATTGTTCATTGAAAAATCAATCCATCAGTTCATATAGTTTGAACAGTTGAAAAATCTTCCACTAAAGCTATTAGTTTTTTCAAAAACACAACTTTGATTGAATGCCACAATAGCAAAGTGGCCCCTCCAAACTAGCTTTGTCTTCTTCTCTTGCAGTCCAAAAACTTGAATCGGAATGAGAATTTGAACTTGTCATTTGCTAGAAAACATAGAAGCAAGTGAACACTATAGGAACTAATTTCAAGCTAATTAAATCAACTCAGTATCATAAATATAAGAAAGTATTATCACAAAGTTAAGGTTACATCTTTTGTTGTGTTTAAAGATAATTCAGATGTAGAAAATGGCAATATTTAGTAGTTAATTTTCTTTATGATTCTAATTTTCCATAAAAAGGCTCAACATCTTAAGAAAATAAAATTTATTGCATTATGAAGCATTCTAGCTAGAGATCCATCAGATAAGCATTATAATGAAAACCACCTTTCAACTCAATAAACAAACCAATTGCATCCACCTAAAAAAAATCATAATCACAAAGAATCTACAAATAAGCATTACATCAAAACCAGGATTTAGTTCATAGGAAAATATAACAGCATTTGGAGGGAGACTTCCATCAAGTTCTTGAATGGCTATTAAGGATCAGCTGAAGGTCTAAGGTCTTCCTTGTTAAACTTTTTCTTTATCAGCGACTTTTTGGAACTCCATAATAAACCTAGTGTCATCAATTTCAGTAAAATTAATGCATCATTCGAATTTTCAAACCTAATATGGCATAGTTAATATGAATGCCTCATTGTTGAAACTTCTTTTTGTGATGATCATAGCCATAAGTGATAATGTAACGTCCTAATGGAAGGTCCAAACCACATGACCTATATTTTAAAAGGACTAGACAATGATACAATTGGAGTCCCATTAGAATCTTATAAAGAGCAAGAACTTCTCATTCCTAAGTAATGTGAGATCCTATATACCACCCACTCTTATCCATATCATATGAAGTATCACAATCTACTCCTCTTAAATACCCGACGTTCTCGTCGGGCCTTATTTTTCTACGTGGTACGGCTCAAGTCTCACATTTTTAGTTGGGATAGGCTCTGATACCATTTGTAACGTCACAATGGAAGGCCCAAATCATATGGTCCATACTCCAAAAAGACTAGTCAATGATACAATTGTAGTCCCATTGGAACCTTATAAAGAGCAAAAACTTCTTCTTCCCAAATAATGTGGGATCTCAAACATCACCTACCATTATCCATATTATATGGGTAAGACAATGCTTTTCTCTTGTATCGGCCACTATAATGGACTGGTCCAATAATAGTAGTAAGTACATCTTGTCCATCCTTAGTAAGTTTAAGACCCTCCCACAATATAGCAAACTCTAACCCACCCATTCGAAGGGTCCATCGAATTCAATTGGGGAGCCAACACAACGATACCCTCACCACACAAGTTATGTAAACCAGGCTTATGTCTACGCCTAGCATAATAGATATTGTAATATACAAGAGAGGTGGAGTGGAATATTCTCTCTCTCACACAAAGACTCAGAGCTTTAAGAATAGCATGTAATGTGTGTTTAAAGTCATTAAGAAAACAGTTTGTTAATAATACTTTTGTACGAAAATTCGTAAAATATAACAATTTATATAAATGTAAAAATATATATATTTATATAATTTATAAGGTATAAATAAGATTGGTTTTCAACATCTGATTTAATTTCATATGAATATATATTATACATCTCGTTATTCACCCAGCTATTATATAGGTGGGGCACGCCCATCAGATTATCCAGCTACGCGGATTTTGAATGGGACCAGAAAAAAAATTAGTCCGGATATACGGTGCTAGAGATATGACTCTACAGAGAAAAGTATACAGCAAGTTTGGAAAGTGAAATTTGTAAGTAAGAGTAAGATAATTTATGAATAATAATAAGATAATTTTAATTAAATATTTTTCGAATTTTGTGAAAAGAAAGGGAATAAATTAAATAAAAATTATTTTAAAATTAAAATATTGTAAGAATAAAGTTTATAATATTATTTTTGTTTGGATATTTAAAAAGTTAATTTTTTTTATTTAAAAATTTGAAAAAATTATAATAATTAGTAAAAATAAGATGAGATAAAATATAATAAAATAAAATAAAAATTTTATATCTTATCTTAAATCCAAATCATACCTACTGCCTACTGGATGGACGCTATCAATAATATAATCATGCCCTAAAATGCAACATGCCAAATTGAATATCGAGAATCGTGCTTCTAAAAAAGTTTGCCATAGTATAACATCTCAATTCTTTTAAGAATATTAGTAATGAATTTATTATAATTTTTTTTTCAAATTATATATTTTTACATATTTTTTAAAAACATTTCGTTAAATTTGATCAATTATGTAGAAAAAAATGTGGAGAAAGAGAAATATTTTTCCACTTACGAATAGTAATCTTTCAAAATTCTCTAAATTCAATTTTTTTTTTTTAGAAGGTGTATAAAAACGTATAATTTAAAAGAAAATTATAGCAAGTTCATTGCTAATGCTCTAAATAACCTTTCAGATACGTGTAAGGGTATCGAAGACTTCTTCTACTTGATTCGCCAATTTTTCTCTTTTTGATTGCAAGTCATTTGAGCACATCAGTGACATTGCTAGAAGAGATTTGTTACTCCTCATCTTCATATAACACATATCACATTTATTTTTATCTTTTAATTATTTTTTTTATTTTATTGATCTTCTTAAACTAATTGATAAGAAAAACAAAATAAAAAATTATGTATAGTATATCGTATAAAGATAATAAGTAGAATTGTTGTTTTTTTAATTTTACGATTATATTACGAGAGCATAGTGCTTAATTGGGTCCGGGTGTCACATGAGCTGATTTTTCGTTATTCAATAACAGATCCCCTGGAATGAAGCATTCTAACATTTTTTCAAGACGTAACAAAATATCCATACCAAAAGAATCACTTCAAGATCAGCTAGTACAAAACGACTACAAATGTCAAGCAGCCGGAGATGTCATGTAATTTGGCAACTGACTAGGGCTCAAAATGTGTACATCCACATATTCCAAGATGCATTTATTGTAGCCAATATGGTCTGGTTCTGAAAATTGAAAGTCCAAGTCTCCGTTTGGGATACACATATCTAAACGGGGCCTAAACCATTCAACCAGTACTCTTGGATAGAAAGCAACTGAAAGAACCACCGTGACTAAGTCTCATGCCGCAAATAATGAATAAGTTTGACAATTGAAGGGCTTAAAATGTGTATATATTTGGGTCTGGTTTGTCTTCCTAATTTATCTTATCTTATCTTATTTCATCTTAAATTTATCATTATACTTTTTTAAATTCTCATATAAAATAAAATAAAAAATTTATTTTTTTCAAATCTTAATACAACTTTTTTAAATTTCAAAACAAAATTAATATTAAAAAAATATATTATAATAATATTTTATTTTTTTACAATTTTTATCTCATCTTATCTCATTTCTAAAAATAAACTAGACTTGAGTTGTAGTCTATATTGCTAATATCTTTCAAAAAGTGTAACTCTTCCGTAAGCAAGCACTTACAAAAATACCAATCCAAAAAAGCTTGGAGAGAAGAAGGTAGCATTGGATCTGTAATGCTCCTGCCATTAAAAGCTTGGAGCTAAGAAGGTTTTTTTTTGGAAAGATTGGAGATAAGAAGCTAGCAATAGAAACGAGAAGCATTAGAGAAGTAATTATGAGAGTTGCTCGAGAAACAAAGTTGCTCGAACTCCTTATATCATTAGCTTGCTTTTGTCTAGAGTTTGGCACTGCCACAGACACCATCACTACAACCAAGTTCATCAATGATCCTGACACCCTAGTCTCCAACGGCGGTGACTTCAAATTGAGATTTTTTAGCCCCTACAAACTCTACCTATCGCTATGTTGGCATATGGTATACTAAAGTTTCTGCGCGCAGCGTCATATGGGTTGCTAATACAAACAAGCCCCTCAAGAGTTTGTCGGGAACTTTGATCTGAAGATGGCAATCTAGTACTACTAGATGAACAGAAGAAGATTATTTTGTAACGTCTCGATCTCGCGAGGGGTTGGAGAATTATTTCCTATTACAAAACTCATATTTTAATAAAATAATTACAGACTTAAAATTCTCCAATATTATATAAAACTTTATTCCAAAATCACTTTCTTCAATATCATTAATTCTGTAAATATTACGTCACAAAAATACAATAATACTTCCTTAATAAATCTTGTCAATACTCATTTAAACTTTTTATGATTAATCTATCATTCCTAAAATCATCTCACCCAATACTTCATAATCTGATCCTCCACTGAAATATCCAAATTCATTTGAAAAATATTCAGAAATAAGGAGTGAGTTTAACCACATATACAAGAGTGCAAACATGAGCATTTTCAAAAGAAACTTCATATGCATGAACTAGAAATATTTTATTTTCATATACAGATTTTTTTTAAAATATATTATCAATAAAATAGAGTGACTTTTCAATTATTTTACATCTAGAAAATCACTATTTATGATCAAAAACGCTTTGGCACAAGTAATTGTACAATCTCATCTTATCATCATATCAGAACATGTACCATGTTTAACTCCTGTGATAGGGTTGTGCTATCCCCGGTGGCCAAACCAGGTGGTATCATATTGTGAGACTTTCCCTTGTTCATTCTCGGAGCCCCGAGTGTGCACATAGGAAAGAAACACATATAGGACCACTTTGTTTCCAAAGTGGTTGCACTCCTATCATATCATATCATGGTGGTACCAACCATATCACGTGAATCCATATCATCATATCAGAACCATATTCTAAAGCAGAACAAACAGATAAGAATGTCAAAAGTTTTTATATCCATATCATATTATGTCATGTCATATCAAATCATGTATCAAACTTGTTCATATCATTTTTCGATAACTAACAACAACTCTAAATTCTTTCGCATCACATAAATAAATAGCAATTTTCATACTCGCTCTTTTATGTATTTCCGAAACATGTCAACATTGTTCATGTCTACATTATGTATGACAGAAACATTTTTCTCTTTATCACATAGATTTCATGAGTAATGCAAATAATTAACTGAGATTGATTTTTTTCAAGTTTTCATTTTATAACAAAACATGCATAATTTTTCAGAAAATCAACCTCAGACTACATTTGGTATAAAACCAAGCATATGAACCCCGCTTACCTGGACTTCTTAGCTTTTCAGAAATATCCTCAATAAAGCTGAACACATATCAATCATCACCTATAAAAATAATCATGTAACCTGTATAAATTTCTGAATGATCACGAACCTCGAAAATAGAACCCGCTATATAAAATCCAATATCTTTCCTTAAAATCGAAACAACCTCGAAACCATATATATCCACTCTCCCCCAAAATGCTTGAAACTAAATTCTTCTGAAATTCTAAAATATTATAAATCCTCCAAATCCTCGCTTAGTGATTACTTAATCCAAATTTTTCAATCCAAACCAAGTCTCCTTCAGAAAATCACAAATTCAACCCACTAAGGTATTGCAACACCCAAGATTCGAACCAAAAGGATTTTTAATTCAAACCTAAATTAATTTAGAAAGCAACCCGAAAGATTTAAAACCCAAGCCTATAATAAATTCCAACCCAAAACATTTTAACAGAACTAAAAGAAAAGCAAGCAGGTTATCAGTTCAAAAAAAAAAAAACACACCATAAACAATAGCCCAAAACGACATGCATACCTCAAACCCAACACCTAAACCTTTAACTATCATAAAATATCATAGCAACACGCTCAAAATAACAAAACCTAGCAGAAAGAAAAACTTTAAAACTCACCATTTCCTTCTAGGCCAAGAGGACCAAATTATAAAATCCAATAAAACAAATACACCCATACGAAGCTTACGGAAGAAACAAGAGAATGTTTTCTATCTTTCAAAACAAGGCAAGACTAGAGGGGGAATTCGCGCGGTTGAAACTTACCAAGAGGAGACCGAGAAGCAGCAGGGTGAACCGTTGGCATTTCTGGGTGGTTCCGGTCGTCCGGCAAATCCTTGAGAGAGGAGAAAACAAAGGCCACGGTGTGAGCAGGATTGCTCTATTTTCAGAGATTAAAAATAGGGGACCTTTTTCATTCGATTTCATGCGGTGATGCAAGGTGGGCGGTGATTAGACGACGGTATTGTGAAGGGCAGTGTTGTCGAGAGGTGCAGAGGCTTGGTGGCCTTTGGGTTGGTAAAAGGAGGGCTGGTGATGTGCGGTTGTTGTGAGGAGTGCAACGAGGCCATGGACTGGAGTAACTACGTGCTTTTCCTTTTGGTTCTGGTGCAATTGGTTGTTGGCTCTGAGCATGAAGTATTTCACGGCGGACTGTGCGACAGGATCCGCTTAGATGCAGTCGCTGGTCTTGGTGATACTGGGCTGAGGCTTGGGCTATGAGTTCGATATCTAGTCTCTCAATTTGTTTAGGCGCTGTCTGTGCAGGTGGGGAACGACGGGATGGGGTAGTGACGTGGCTCAAGATGGGATATCCTTACCCTGTTTCGGTGGTGCAAAAACAGAGCACCAATCCAGATTTTTGGATGGTTGAATGCGGAGGGGATCAAGGGCTACAGTGGTGATGTTTTTCTCAGGTGGGGATGACTGCAGTGGTGGCGACTTGGGAGGACTGAAAGGCTGGCAATGGCTGGTTTCGGTTTAAGAAATGTTTCTCGAAAATTTGATGTGGCTGCACGCGGTGGAGGTGGTGAGAGGAAGTCATGCTGCGAACGTATTTCAAGAATATCACGGCCGTTCTTGGTGCATGGCAGTGGGAAAGTGAGGGAGGGCTTGAGCTGGAGTGTTGTGCGACGGATGAACAAGGAGGAAACGTTGCTGTAGAGGAGCAGTAGTAGGCTAGGAGAAGGCTGCAGCATCTTTTGTTAAGAGGGATAAAGTGTATTTATAGGTGATTTAAAACAAGGATCGTAGAGGGAGAAAGCGAGACGTCCGAGAATGGAAGTTATAACTATAAATTAGAACTGCAAAATTCTAGAGAAATCTAGAGAAAATAAAGGAAGAGATGAAAGAAATACAAATATAAAAATATACAGTTGCCATGAAAATAGTGGCGTGGGATTTGGAAATATGCATGGAAGTGGGAGTTGATTAATGTATATATGGTAAACTATGATGAGGACAGTTAGCATGTTTTGAAACAAAACTTTCCAACAACGTGCTGCGATATTCATATATATATATATATACATATACGTAAATCATAAAAATATAAGTTTTATAAATTTAAAGAGAAAAGTACTAAAGAATAAAATAACTAATATCTCTAGCCATATGAAATAGGTAACAAATATTTAAAACTAAAGATAAGTAAGTAAATAAATAAAAAAATAACTTAGGAAATGTAGTGAAATAAATAAATAAATAAATATTATTCGAAAAACTCCAATAACTTTTTCAGCATATTTAACCAGTTATTGAACATATTAAACCAATAATATAATAAAGCAAAATTTGCGTCGAAGCGAGATGTTACAATTTGGTCATCGAATATCACAGTAATTTCTGTTTTCAATTCAAGTGCCCAACTTTTAGATTCTGGCCGTAACCTTGTCTTGCAGGAAAACAATACTAACACAATCATATGGGAAAGTTTCCAACATCAGACAGATACGTTTGTGCCAAAGATGAGACTTAGTACTAATCTAAGAACAAGCAAGAAAGTGCAGCTAACCTGTTCGACCAACCAATCTGATCCATCCATAGGAACATTCTCTCTTGGTATTGACGTTTTTAATCTTCCTGAAATATCTATTTGGAATAGCAGTAGCCGATATTGGCGTAGTGGTCCATGGAATAGTCGGGTCTTTATTGGAATACCGTCCATATATTCTGTATTTCGTAATGGATTTAGTCTTATAGATGATCAAGAAGGAACATTCTCTTTTAGTTTTGCCTTCTCGAATGAGTCTATATTATCAAATTTTGTCTTCAATGCGAAAGGAAATATAGTGCAAAACTATTTAAATAACTGAGACAATTGGGAGGTCAGGTGGGTAGCTTCGGAGACCGATTGCGATGTTTATGGAAAGTGTGGGGCATTTGGAATCTGTAACTAAAAAAGTTCACCTATTTGCAATTGCTTAGTGGGGTTTGAGCCGAAGAATATAGAAGAATGGAATAGAGGAAACTGGATTAATGGATGGAGAAGCACACCCTTGCAGTGTGAGAGAGTGACCAATGGCAGTGAAGAAGGCAAGAGGGATGGATTTTTTAAATTGAAGATGATGAGAGTGTCATACTTGATAGATTGGCCATCTGCTTCAGAAGATAAATGTCGAGACGAATGTTTAGAGAATTGTTCTTGTGTAGCATACGCATATGATCCTGGGATTGGTTGCATGTCATGGACTAGGGACTTAATTGTAACGCCCCGGTCTCGCAGGGGTCGGAGAGTTACTTCCTATTACAGAACTCACATTTCAACAGAATAATTTAAAACTTAAAATTCTCCAATATTATATAAAACTTTATTCCAAAATCACTTTCCTCAATATCATCAATTCTATAAATACTACGCCACAAAAATAAAATAATACTTCCTTACTAAATCTTGTCAATACTCATTTAAACTCTTTATGATTAATCTATCATTCCTAAAATCATCTCACCCAATGCTTCATAATCTGATTCTCCACTGAAATATCCAAATTCATCTGAAAAATATTCAGAGATAAGGGGTGAGTTTAACCACAACTCAGTAAGCAGAGGACATATACAAGAGTGCAAACATGAGCATTTTCAAAAGAAACTTCATATGCATGAACCATAAATCCTTTTATTTTCATATATAGATTTCCAAAATATTATCAATAAAATAGAGCGACTTTTCAATCATTTTACATTTAGAAAATTACTATTCATTATCAAAAACGCTTTGGCACAAGTAACTGTACATCTCATCTTATCATCATATTAGAACATGTACCATGTTTAACCCCCGTGATAAGGTTGTGCTATCTCCGGTGGCCAAACCAGTCAGTATCATATTGTGAGACTTTTCCTTATTCGTTCTCGGAGCCCCGAGTGTACACACAGGAAAGAAACACATATAGGACTACTTTGTTTCCAAAGTAGTTGCACTCCTATCATATCATATCATGGTGATACCAACCATATTACGTGAATCCATATCATCATATCAGAACCATATTCCGAAGCAGATCAAACAGATAAGAATGCCAAAGGTTTTCATATCCATATCATATCATATCATATCAAATCATGTACCGAACTTATTCATATCATTTTTAGATAACCAGCAACAATTCTAAAACATTTTACATCACTTAAATAAAACATTAATTTTTGTACTCACTCTTTTATGCATTTCAGAAACATGTCCATATTGCTCATGTTTACACTATGCATGATATAAACATTTTTCTCTTTTTCATATAAATTTCATGGGTAATGCAAATAATTGACCGATGTTGTTTTTTCCAAGTTGTCATTTATAACAAAATCATGCAAATTTTCAAAAAGTCAACCTCGATTTCAGAGTTGGTGTAAAGCCAAGTATAGGAACTCCGCTTACCTGGACTTCTTAGCTTTTTAGAACTTTTCCGAACAACGCTGAACAAATAATAATCGACACCTATAAAATAATCATGTAACCTCCATAAATCTCAACTAATCATAACCTTCATAAATAGAATCTAAGATATAAAATCCAAAATATTTTCTTAACATATAAATACCTCAAAACTCTAAACATCAAATCTCTCAAAATGCCTTCAATTTATTTAAAATCCTCCAAAATCCTAAAATACTTAAAGCCCGAGGACAACCTAAAAAAAAAAAAAAGCATATATATTCAACTCCATAAAGTATAATTTAACATAACCACCACAAAATCTATTAAAGTTAGAGAGAAAAGACTTAGTCGCTTTCTTTTTAGAGAGCTTCAAAAATAAGGTTTTATCCTTATTGTTGATTAAGAAATTTATGTTTTTAAAACAATATATTATTGCTATAATAATATAGTTCAAAACTCTATTTTTTTTTTATAGGTTATACATAAAAAGGATAAGATTTTTGAGCAAAACCGAATCATACTTAATGTAAAAACCAACTTAAAATTTGGGTGTTTTAGTAAAAACCGATATAAGGTGCATGGCAGAAACACGAAAAAGGGAAAGCTGGGATTCGAAAGTTTAGCTTCTAGTTCAAGACCATTTGGCAAAGGGATCGTGCCCACAGTGAGATGAAGGAGTCGCGACCGTGCTTGGTGGCAGGCGGCTATCTCGATCATGGAGTACTGTGAAATACAGAGAGAGATAATTGATAGAGAATCCGTGTGATGATAAAACGGAAAGGTCGTGAAGTCGTTGGGGAGAGTCGAAGTGGCTTATCGGAAGGGATACGGCGGATAGGTGTGGCACATTCGGCTGCATCTGAGTGTTTTTCGCTTGTTCCGACATGAGGTATGTGGCTTAGGTGAAGTGTGAACGGAGGCAGGAGCATGGGACTGCTCTGTTTTCGGTTGCTAAAAACAGAGGCTTCCAATTTCAGTGATGGATAGTGGTGGTTCTGTGAAGGTGTTAGGACGGCGATATGGAGGGGCTGCCACTGGCAGGTGGCTCCGAATGACATGGTACTAGGCTGTTGATGCTCTGTTTCGGGGAGCCAAAAACAGAGTCACTTCGGTGGGGTATCGCCTGATGAGTGGACACCGCTTGGGGTGGCTGAGACTTCAGGTGGCGGGGAGAGATCCAGTGGCTGGTAACGGAGGTGCAACGATGGGGTTGAAATGCACGGAGATGGGCAGACTCGCCCGGTGGCTACACAAGTTGGTGGGTGCGCTGTTTTGGTGATGTAAAACAAGGGTGGTATTCTTTGGGTGTTAACCGAAAGGCATAGGACTCATGGTGGGTGTTATCCGTGGTGGGAATGATGACCTTGAGGGGTGGGCCAGTGGTGTGGCGCTGGTGCTGCCATGGCTTTACGCAGTGGCTGTTTGGTGGCTACTTGAAGGTGGTGCGGCGGTAACCTAGTCTAGGTTGAGGATTGTCGATAGATGCATGAGAGTGCGGCTAACAGGAGGTATAAATAGATGAATGGCAAACCAAAAAAAAATAAAATCGTAGAGATGAAAGAGGAAATAACTGAACGTGCAAACTGCTGCCGTGAAAGTAGTGGTGTGGGATTTGGAAACGTGCATGGGAGTGGGAGTTGGAGTAATCTATTAAAAAAAAATAAAAACTAAATAACCTCATTCCGAAATCTAAATATTCAAAATATTCAAATGGACTATAAATGCATTTAAAACCAATAATTTTATAAGTTTGGCGCTGGAGTGGGATGCTACATTCTCTCCCCCTTAAAAAAATTTCGTCCTCGAAATTTGTTACATCTAAAACAAGATTCAAAACACTTATCCCTCATAATATTCACTCTTCAAATATCTCGAATACTTCCTAATCGTCTTGGCATATACATTCACACACCTAGAATCAATCTCATACAATTTGGGATTTAGTTCGAGCCTAAAATATCAACCTCAACATGAATGGACTTACAAGCCTAAAAATAATTCCCCTTAGACAGACACGTCCAGTTGTAATATCCACGCACATTGTATCGATCATCATGCACTTAGGTGTACAATTCCCATTCAATAGATAAACTTTCAAAATGGTCCGATCAAGTGCCTTCAAATTTTATTTTATTTTTTTTCACTCATCTTCTTATCCCGACTTTATCTGGAATAGTACATAGAACCTTTAACCTCATATAGGTTGTAAGATAAACTTTTCTAGTCTAGGATCCATAATCTCACACTTGATTTAAGATGAAAATCCAACGTAGCTCGAGACTCCTAAATACTTTCTTATTTTTATAAGTCCCCAAACTTGAAATCTACAGTTATGATATTTTAAAACCTACATGATCTCACATAGCAACTCATTTTCCAATCATCCTCAAATGTACTCTCAAACCGTAGTCTTAAAAAAAATGTCACGCTTCCGTTACACATTGATAACTTCGCAAAACTAGAATCTATAAATACCACAACGCCTATTCTAACCCATTTTAGCTCCTACCAAGATAACTTTTACCACGCTTTGATAATATAAATCATTTCTTGTCTATCAAAACCAGGCACACTCACTTCTACTTTGAGATACCCTCTTCCATTCTCAAGTGCAATCAATAGCCACTAAAAGCACATTTCTGTGTGACGACCACACACAACTAATCACGACATTCATACCACCTTTTTTTTTTTTATTAGGAGTGATCCAATAACTCAAAAACCCATATACTAAGTCGAAAAGTCATAATGGAATGATTAAAAGCAAAAGATGAAGCAATGTAAGTAGGAATTCTTCTTGCAAGCATCTGCTTGGTGACAGAAACTGGTATAATAAAATGAAGTTGCAACTAGGCATCAAACTGTGCTTCGCCAAGTGACTATGGAATGATTTTCAATTAAAAAGGGAAGGTCACAACAATGTAGTTACGTCCAAGGTTGATTATTCTATATCAAGAAAATTACAAATAAATAAATAAATTCGTAAATATTTATCAAAAACAAACCCCAGAAATATTCCTGTTGGAAATACTAACGAAATTGCCAAAGGATCTCATTAAACAGGACAAAAGATATTGGTTTTTGGCTTCTAAAATAATTAGAATAATGAAAGGAGACAAAACTATACATTAATATATTTATATATATATATATTTTTTTTGTTAGAAGTGAAACGAATATGAGTAAAAGAGAGTCTGAACACTTAAAAAAAAGCAACTTGAAATTAGAAAGAAGGAAACTTTAAGGTAGCGATGATAAAAAAAAAAATCTGTAATGAAGAGGTTTTGAAAATAGGTTCATCAACTCTATTTACCTACTTTTAAAAAAAAAACTAAATATCATCCAGTGTCCTCGAACCCAAGCTTCATCCAAGACATCTTGTCTAACCCAGGCAACCTATCTCCAAAGACATGAGCTCATCCAATCAACAATTAAAAGTACTAATAAATTTGAACTCGAAAGCTTAGGTACACGGCACAATACCTTAATTCCAATTAGCATTTACTCTAGTGGCAGCCAACTTAATCTTAATGATCGCTTGATCACATTCTACACTATCAAATAAAAAGTAATTTCTAATAACTGGCTATACTTATTCGTTAGATCCAATAATAATCATTGCCCAAAATTATACAGAGTCTATATCGAAGTCTAAAAATAACTTGTGCTTAAGACCTGCACACATCATAACCTAAGATTCAATCAAACGTATGAATAAAAATATCTTGAACTTGGTCAAAATCACGTATCACATTTTTGATTTTTGTAATCTTAAATAACAACATAATCATTTCATGATGTCTACAAATTTCTAAACATAGAATCCAAAAAATTTATTACCTAACGCTCAAAGATATTTAAACCTCACATTTTACAGTCAAGAGAACCTCAAACTTTAAATACCCAAATTTCAATACCTCAAGTTTAAATTTACTTCCTAAACGCACCAATATCGGACACCTCAAATATTATATTCTACAGAATTTCAACCTTAGATATCCACATAACTCATCCTTCCAGTCTGCAAATTCCTAACCCTCCAATCATAATGTTATCACCTAAGAGTCACATATATCCAACTATATTATTTCTTATAGTCCCTTTCGCTATAACGTCAAATCTGAAAATGATTTCCTAAGATCATTCTATATTCCAACATCTCATATATTATAGTTCCTCTAATTTGGCTTTCGGTCAATCCCATGATAACTTCAAAATCTAAACCTCAAATTTCTATTCTCCAATTCAAAAACTCTGCAGAATCTCAAACCTCAAATTTCCTATTCCACCTTCCATGAGTATGTAAATGTGACAACCTTACATCTTATTAAAAATTATATCTTGGGCTTATAGGATTTTAAAACCTCAAGTCCCATCAAACTTCTCATATAGTATGCAGAATCTCAAGCCTAACTTTCTTTCAAACTTATGACAACTTTAAAAATCTAAACCAAAAATCATATCTATCTCATGCCAACAGAATGCACCAATTGAATCTAAAACCTCAAATTCTTAAAACCTTACTGCATAAAGTCTGCAGAATCTTAAACCTCTGCTCTGATACCATCTGTAAAGCCCCGGTCCCGCAGGGGTAGAAGAGTTAATTCCTATTACAGAACTCACATTTCAACAAAATAATTTAAGACTTAAAATTCCCCAATATTATATAAAACTTTATTCCAAAATCACTTTCCTCAATATCATCAATTCTATAAATACTACGCCACAAAAATACAATAATACTTCCTTACTAAATCTTGTCAATACTCATTTAAACTCTTTATGATTAATCTATCATTCCTAAAATCATCTCATCCAATGCTTAATAATCTGATTCTCCACTGAAATATCCAAATTCATCTGAAAAATATTCAGAGATAAGGGGTGAGTTTAACCACAACTCAGTAAGCAGAGGACATATACAAGAGTACAAACATGAACATTTTCAAAAGAAACTTCATATGCATGAACCATAAATCCTTTTATTTTCATATATAGATTTCCAAAATATTATCAATAAAATAGAGTGACTTTTCAATCATTTTACATTTAGAAAATTACTATTCATTATCAAAAACGCTTTGGCACAAGTAACTGTACATCTCATCTTATCATCATATTAGAACATGTACCATGTTTAACCCCGTGGTAGGGTTGTGCTATCCCCAGTGGCCAAACCAGTCAGTATCATATTGTGAGACTTTTCCTTATTCGTTCTCGGAGCCCCAAGTGTGCACACAAGAAAGAAACACATACAGGACTACTTTGTTTCCAAAGTAGTTGCACTCCTATCATATCATATTATGGTGGTACCAACCATATCACGTGAATCCATATCATCATATCAGAACCATATTCCAAGGCAGATCAAACAGATAAGAATGCCAAAGGTTTTCATATCTATATCATATCATATCATATCAAATCATGTACCGAACTTATTCATATCATTTTTAGATAACCAGCAACAATTCTAAAACATTTTACATCACTTAAATAAAACATTAATTTTCGTACTCACTCTTTTATGCATTTCAGAAGCATGTCCATATTGCTCATGTTTACACTATGCATGATATAAACATTTTTCTCTTTTTTATAGAAATTTCATGAGTAATGCAAATAATTGACCGATGTTGTTTTTCCCAAGTTGTCATTTATAACAAAATCATGCAAATTTTCAAAAAGTCAACCTCGATTTCAGAGTTGGTGTCAAGCCAAGTATAGGAACCCCGCTTACCTGGACTTCTTAGCTTTTTAGAACTTCTCCGAACAACGCTGAACAAATAATAATCGACACTTATAAAATAATTATGTAACCTCCATAAATCTCAACTAATCACAACCTTCATAAATAGAATCTAAGATATAAAATCCAAAATATTTTCTTAACATATAAATACCTCGAAATTCTAAACATCAAATCTCTCAAAATGCCTTCAATTTATTTAAAATCCTCCAAAACCCTAAAATACTTAAAGCCCGAGGACAACCTAAAAAAAAAAAAAAGCATATATATTCAACTCCATAAAGTATAATTTAACATAACCACCACAAAATCTATTAAAGTTAGAAAGAAAAGACTTAGTCGCTTTCTTTTTAGAGAGCTTCAAAAATAAGGTTTTATCCTTATTGTTGATTAAGAAATTTATGTTTTTAAAACAATATATTATTGCTATAATAATATAGTTCAAAACTCTATTTTTTTTTTTTATAGGTTATACATAAAAAGGATAAGACTTTTGAGCAAAACCGAATCATACTTAATGTAAAACCCAACTTAAAATTTGGGTGTTTTAGTAAAAACCGATATAAGGTGCATGGCAGAAACACGAAAAAGGGAAAGCTGGGATTCGAAAGTTTAGCTTCTAGTTCAAGACCATTTGGCAAAGGGATCGTGCCCACCGTGAGATGAAGGAGTCACGACCGTGCTTGGTGGCAGGCGGCTATCTCGATCATGGAGTACTGTGAAATACAGAGAGAGATAATTGATAGAGAATTCGTGTGATGATAAAACGGAAAGGTCGTGAAGTCGTTAGGGAGAGTCGAAGTGGCTTATCGGAAGGGATACGGCGGACTGGGGTGGCACATTCGGCTGCATCTGAGTGTTTTCCGCTCGTTCCGACGTGAGGTATGTGGCTGAGGTGAAGTGTGAACGAAGGCAGAAGCATGGGACTGCTCTGTTTTCGGTTGCTAAAAACAGAGGCTTCCAATTTCGGTGATGGATAGTGGTGGTTCTGTGAAGGTGTTAGGACGGCGATATGGAGGGGCTGCCACTGGCAGGTGGCTCCGAATGAAATGGTACTAGGCTGTTGATGCTCTGTTTCGGGGAGCCAAAAACAGAGTCACTTCGGTGGGGTATCGCCTGATGAGTGGACACCGCTTGGGATGGCTGAGACTTCGGGTGGCAGAGAGAGATCCAGTGGCTGGTAATGGAGGTGCAATGATGGGGTTGAAATGCACGGAGATGGGTAGACTCGCCCGGTGGCTACACAAGTTGGTGGGTGCTCTGTTTTGGTGATGTAAAACAAGGGTGGTATTCTTTGGGTGTTAACCGAAAGGCATAGGACTCATGGTGGGTGTTATCCGTGGTGGGAATGATGACCTTGAGGGGTGGGCCAGTGGTGTGGCGCTGGTGCTGCCATGGCTTTAAGTAGTGGCTGTTTGGTGGCTTCTTGAAGGTGGTGCGGTGGTAACCTAGTCTAGGTTGAGGATTGTCGATAGATGCATGAGAGTGCGGCTAACAGGAGGTATAAATAGATGAATGGCAAACCAAAAAAAATAAAAATCGTAGAGATGAAAGAGGAAATAACTGAACGTGTGAACTGCTGCCGTGAAAGTAGTGGTGTGGGATTTGGAAACGTGCATGGGAGTGGGAGTTGGAGTACTCTGTTAAAAAAAATAAAAACTAAATAACCTCATTCCGAAATCTAAATATTCAAAATATTCAAATGGACTATAAATGCATTTAAAACCAATAATTTTATAAGTTTGGCGCGGAGTGGGATGCTACATTAATTGACTAACAGACACTGGCGGAGTAGATCTTTATGTTCGTTTGGCCGATTCAGAACTTGGTAGGCTGTTTTCATTTTCTTTCAGATTTTTATTATGATTTAATTCACCCATTATTGTCCGTTCAAGTTGTCTAGTTACTTTTTTTATTTTTTTATTTTATTTTTTTTTATAGAAACTAGGTGTCTGAGAATAAACTCCCTACTGAAGGTAGTTATTCTACGTCCGGTTTTAGATGAAATGGTTTAATCCTTGTAAATCTATTTTTAAAAGATCACGAAATGGTAGTTATTCTACATCTAGTTTTAGATGAATTAGTTTGATATTTTTTTTCCTGATTTACAGATAGAAAAGGGGTTGATGTGAAGGTAGTCATAACAATTACAACGACCATTGGAACTTTATTCGTTGCTATCTGCACTTTCTCATTATGGCTGTGTATGGCTAAACGGAAAGGTAAAGTTTACGCTCCAATTAGCTAGTGGACTAGGAAGTGTTAGCATATATTTAACTTTAGATTAGCATAGATTTACATATAATACTAAGTAATACATTCAAAATTACTAGCAAGGAAAAGGAAAATGAAAGAAACAGTACTGTTCAACGTAGAGCAAGCATATGCAAACTTTCCTGGTGAAAGCAAGCCTGAGGATGGCATGAACCAAATTAAACTCTTGAAGCTAACTATATTTTGTTTTGAGGAGCTAGCAAATGCAACAAACAAGTTCCATCAATCTAACAAGCTTGGGCCGGGTGGATTTGGTCCTGTATACAGGGTAATGGTTTCTCTTGCAGAGAGGTTCATGATTGCCTAATAGTTTGATATATAGTAATGGGTGGTTGTTTGTTCATAGGGAAAATTGTTACATGGACAAGAAATTGCAGTAAAAAGGCTTTCAAGGGCTTCCGGACAAGGGCTAGAAGAATTTATGAATGAGGTGGTTGTCATTTCTAAACTTCAACACCGGAATCTTGTTAGACTCCTTGGCGGGTGCGTTGAAGGAGAAGAAAAGTTGTTGATCTATGAATATTTGCCAAACAAAAGTTTGGATGTATTTCTTTTTGGTTAGTTGATTCTGGTCATGCCATTGTGTTAAATATTTTGCACATGATAATATTGTAGAATTATCTAATTCAATAGAGAAAATGGATTTCGAGAACAAATTTGGACCTGAATGATCATATAAATTGTTTCACATGTATAGTATCATAAATCTAATCTGCATTCTTCTTTGTTTTGGTTAAACTCATTAGATCCAAGCAAACAAGAACTACTAGATTGGAGAAAACGCTTCCAAATTATCGAAGGAATCGGTCGAGGTCTACTCTACCTCCATCAAGATTCGAGATTAAGGATATCCATAGAGATTTAAAGGCAAGTAACATATTGTTGGATGAAGATCTAAATCCAAAGATATCAGATTTTGGTATGGCTCGAATTTTTGGAGGCAATGAAGTCCATGCCAATACTAATAGGGTTGTCGGAACATAGTATGTACATTTTGTCTTAATTCAATAAGATACTAAAGCTAATGTGTCTTCTCTGTTTTTTTGTTTATTTTTTTTATATGACAAGACTTGGATTTGTTTAATTGTTGAAATATAGTGGCTATATGTCTCCTGAATAAGCAATGGAAGGACGATTTTCAGAAAAATTAGATATCTTCAGCTTTGGTGTGCTGTTACTGGAGATAGCGAGTGGAAGAAGAAACGCTAGTTTTTATGAGCAGGGCATGAGCCTCTTAGAATTTGTAAGTCTGCATTATCTCATGCCCCTTTTTTTTAATAAATCTTTTTTGTGTTTTTCGTAAGTTTTTTGTAGTGATACCATTGGATAACACTTAGTAGGATTGATTAATATTAAGCCCAAGATTTTTCAATAAGTGGTATATTTGAAAATACAATCTATCACAACCTCTGTTTTAAGACTCCGAAGGTATTTTCTCTCTCCAAATTATCAAACACATTTCAAGCATGTTTTCATGTTTCTAGGTATGGAAAATGTGGAACGCCAACAAAATTGCAACCCTGGTAGACTCCATGATATCTGAGCCATGCTTTGAAATGGAGATCTTGAGGTGCATACATGTTGGGCTATTGTGTGTTCAAGATTTTGCTAAAGATAGGCCAAGTGTATCGATTGCAATTTCCATGATTAAAACTGAGATTGTTGATCTGCCTCGTCCAAAGCAACCTGCATTCACTGCAACGCAGATTGCCACTGATACAGCTTCTCAATGCAAACAAAGAGCTGGGCGCTCAATAAACAATGTTACTGTTACAAATGTTCAAGGTCGGTAGCTATTTGGTGGCATGCATGTCTTGTTTGACCTAAAAATGTTGCAGGTTTTCAAACAGAATCTCAAAACAACTACGAAACATACCTAACATGTTTGGTTTTTTGAGATCAATTTTATTGAAAGTAAAGAAGGATTGTAACGCCCATCCTTGTGGTGAGACTGTAAAAAATAGTTTTAAAAAATGAGTTGGAATTTACTGATATTTTTAAATCTTTTCATTTCCTCCACATAATATAAAAGATTCTATATTTAAATTAAATCCTGTTTGTAACTTTAAAAGTGAGTTTGTGGTGGAATTTATTAAATTAAATTCTAAAGTCCTTTACACAATGTGAGTTCATATGTTACATAAAATATGTCTAGACTGCTGTCACCTTTTCTTTATGCCATGTGTATCCTGTTACTTCCTCGTGATCATTTCATTTTTAAGGGGAGGCATATATAAAAGAAAATGAGTCGATTATTTAGTAAGCATTACTTTATACTATATAAATATACTAATATAGGTTTTGATTATGGGATTTATCATTACTCTGCATACTTTATATTAAACATTTCTTTCCTTTGAAAATATTATAAGGTTGGGTTTTTCTTCAAAAAGATTTTCATTCCTCAAAACACATTTCTTATACCTTGTATATTCATTCATAGAGAAGCTAAATCATTTCATAACATCTAATTAACTGTTATCATTTTATAAAGAGAACTATTTTGTTTTTCATTTTCATATTATTTAGAAAAATCTAGAAGAGTATGAACATAATACTTATCTCGAATCCATACTACTTCTTTTTGTTTTTAGGAAATAGTCGGCATCCACGTATCTTTGGGTGACCCCTTTCCAAATTAATTAAAATCCCTCAATTATGACCGATGAATACCATGGTAACAAATTGGATCCCTGGGATTTACAAGTAAGCCAATAAAACCATCCCATCAAAACAAAAACACCACCAAACAGGCCATAAACTAAACTCATTCTAAACAAACCGAAGAGACTCAAGAAGAGACAATCCGCATATACGAAAAACAAACTGTAAAGAAACTCTAAGACATATATGAGAAATCTCCGTAAAATGCCATAGAAGAGACAGTCCGCACTCCATGGCAAAGAGGCAAACGGTAATATAATCCACATTGACAATATGCAAAGCACCCCACGCAAACAGTAAATTCGAAAATCCTAGGCCTTCCGCCAATTGCAAACTAGCAACTCGACTTGCTTCTAACATTTGGAAATCACAAAGCATCTAGCCAAATTATTCGCCTCAACAACCTTGGGAAGCAAGCATTCAATCCAAAGTTCCATTCCTTGCCCTCTTTACCATTTCATGCTAGGAAATCAGCTACTTGATTACCTTCTCTGAACTGATGAACCACTTGATATTGCATACCATCCAACTCCTCGAGAAGTTCATGCCAGGAGTCCCATAGATACCATAAATTACAACGACTTCTTTTTAGCCAATCCACCATAATTTTAGAGTTACCTTCCAGAATAATATTATTGCACGCTATAGCCGTACACAACTTAACGCCTTGCGAAAGGGCTCGCAACTCAACCTCATTATTTGTTCCAAAACCATAATGCTTAGAAAAACCCACCATAAATCATCCCCTATGATCCCGTATCAGCCCTCCCCCTTCACAGTTTCTGGGGTTTTCATGGCAGCTCCCATCAACATTCAATTTTTGTAACGCCCCGTACTCGTAGGGGGTCACGAAACTCCACCTGTTTGATATATTCCATCCTCAACTACAAATAATAGGTCTCTGATCATATTCAAAATAAAAATATTTTTCACAACCCAATCCATATAACAATGTCCACCAAGTCATAAATAAAAGAATATGAATAAATCATAACTGAGAGGGTTCACATTCTCCCAAAAAGCTTAACAATAAAGAATAACTAACATTCTATAAATCCAATAAAACTAGAACCCAAATAATAAATAAATTAATTGTTTTCTCCCATCTAGCCTGTGGCCCTAACAGCTTAAAACTTGGTCAAGACTCTACTCTTGGTCCTCTGATGGAACATCCAAATCATCTGAAAAATGTATGAGATAAGAGGGGGTGAGTTTTTCCACAACTCAGTAAGCGAAGAACCTATACAAGCGTGTAAACATGAGCATTTATCAAGTAATAAAGTACGGAACAAAACATAATTATGCATAAAAGAAACAAATGATTTTCAAGACAATTTAAATCATCAAGTACTTTGGTATAAACAAACTGAGTATTATCACTATATCAATCGGAGCATCTCACAAAGCAAAGACCATGTTTAACCCCCGTGGTAGAGTTGTGCAAATCCCGGTGGCCAAACCAGGCGGAGACAGAGGTGGAACTTTCCCTTATTCGTTCTCGGAGCCCCGAGTGTGCACATAGGAAAGCCCACAATAAACAACTTTGTTTCCAAAGTGGGTGCACTCAGAGATAGGAAATTGGTACCAATCCAAACAGAGCAAATACAGAGCAGAGCAGAGCCAAGCAGAGATAGAGTCAAATACTAACCAGAATACTATGCCAAAGATTTTTAGAGTTATTTAAGACACATAGATCCAAACTATTTTCAGAATAAAGCTTATGAAAATAAAACATAGTCAACACAATCAAGGCATAATTTTTCTCAGATAGACAAAAATATTCTTTCCACATTTCAGAAAATAACACGACAAAAAGCAGCTCATGTCTACACAATGCATGCCTGAAATATTTTTCCTTCTTTTATATAAGCTTAATGAATAATGCAAACAATCGACTGAGGTTGGTTTTTCTCAAGTTTTCATTTCGTAACCAACAAAAGCACAAATTTTTAAAAGTCAACCTCAGTCCCCTTTTGGTATAAAACCGAGCATACGAACCCCGCTTACCTGACTGCTGTAGCGAAAAATCAAAACTTTGAGTCTCAACGCTAAGAGTTTCGTCAACTATACATGAAAATAATTTCCTTTATATTAATGACCACCCCAAAGGCCTAAAATCATAAATTATAAGTTAACTACAATGCCTGCCTAAATTCATAATTTCTAGCATATCAAGCCCAAGCAACCAGCCACTACGACCCGCAAAACCAGCGCACTCCATACTAAAATATATCATTTCAGGCATCCCTCTGATAAAGCCAACCCAAAAAAATTGTATAGTCTCCCATACGTTCAAAACTACCAAACCCAACCATTTACATCACACAAAACATCCCAAACAACCCATTGGCAACACCAATCAGCAAAAGAAAATTAACGAAGAAATCCCTCGAACATCCCCCAAAATCACTTCGAACATGGATTCGGAAGTTGGAGAAAAATTTCCATAAATATTACGGGAAGAAATCTATCCAGTAAATTTATCCAATCCAAACATCAAAAAATTAATTCGCTAACCTCCCCAACCTTCCAGCAACAGCTGTACACTCTCGGCAATAATACGGAAATTGAACCCAAAAAAAATACCACACAAATCTACCTCTCGGAGAGACCCAGAAATTTAAAGAACCTCTAAACTAATTCAAATAAGTTAATCATCTATTCAAACAACTGAGTAGCTTACCTGAGAATGGGGAACAACCCGACGACAGAGGCTAAAAAAATGAATTTTTTGTTTTCTGTTAGTGCCGCCTACAATCCACCAGTGCAAACACAAATAAATATTCCGAATTGAACCAAAAATCTAAAACGAAACCCTTGAATGATGGAAAAGCTGAGATAAAAGAGAAAAAGTAGAAAACTTACCGGTGAAAACGCAGCGGTGTGAAGAACAGAGGAATTCGGCGCAAGAGAGGAGACATCAGAAATAAAACCCACATTGGAAAATACAGGTGCCGAAAGGGAGGTGAGGGAGATAAATTCCACTTGATGGAGAAACCGCCTAGAACGTGGGGGGAATGGGCGTGAGGAAGAGGCAGCGAAGAATAGAGGAGAAACTGTCGCCCAGAGGAAAGAGAAGAAAGAAAGGAAAAGAAAGAAAGAAGGAAAGAAAGGGGGTGGGGAGGGTTATCTACCTGGGGAAAAAACGACGCCGTTTCTGGGGCTGGGGCTGGGCCGGGTCATGGGCTGGCTGAAAGGCCTTGGGCCGGGCATGACATCCTCTCCCCCTTAAACAAATTTTCGTCCTCAGAAATTACTACAAGAGCTCAAAATCTTCATTGAAGAGGTGTGGGTATTTCTCTCGCATTTCCTCCTCGAGTTCCCAAGAAGCTTCACTGCTTGTATGATTACTCCATAAAACCTTAACCATGGGAATGCTACGATTCCGCAGCATGTGTGCTTTCTTTTCCAAGATCCGCACTGGTTCTTCAATATATGTCATATCTTCCTGAATCTGCAGCGGTTCATAATGAATGATATGAGTTGGAACGGGAATATACTTTCTTAGCATGGACACATGAAATACGTTATGCACTCCCGCAAGATTCGGAGGAAGTGCTAACTTATATGCCAAAGGTCCAATTCGCTCAAGAATCTCAAAGGGAAATATATCTAGGGCTCAACTTGCCCTTACTTCCAAATCTCATAACCCCTTTCATTGGTGCTATTTTCAAGAATACTTCATTTCCAACCTCAAACTCTAGTGGACGGCGTCGGTTATCAGCATAGCTCTTTTGTCGACCCTGAGCTGCTTTAATTCTAGCTCTAATGATGTCAATCTTTTCTGTGGTTTTCTGAATGATCTCTGGTCCTAGTATTTTTCTTTCACCAACCTCATCCCAATATAAAGGGGACCTACACCTTCTGCCATATAAAGCCTCATACGGTGCCATCCCAATACTAGTCTGGAAGCTGTTATTATAAGCAAATTCCACCAATGGTAAGTGTCGTATCCAAGTTCCTTTAAAGTCCATCACACATGCCCTCAACATATCTTCTAAAATCTGAATAGTCCTTTTCGATTGCCCATCTGTCTGAGGGTGATAAGCCGTACTGAAGTTTAACTTAGTACCCATTGCCTCTTGTAAACTTCTCCAGAATCTAGAAGTGAAACAAGGGTCTCTATCTGACACAATGGACACTGGTACCCCATGCAATCTCACGATCTCTTGTATATACAGTTCAGCTAGTTTCTCCAATTTATAAGAAACTTTAATGGGCACAAAACGTGCAGTCTTTGTTAAGCGATCTACGATTTCCCATATTGCATCCTGTCCGTTTAAAGCCCTCGGTAGACCTGTCACAAAATCCATGGATATATGCTCCCACTTCCATTCTGGAATCTGCAATGGCTGTAACAATCCTGCTGGTCTCTGATGCTCTGCTTTCACCTGTTGACATGTTAGGCATTGTTCTACAAACTTAGCAATTTCTCTCTTCATACCGTTCCACCAAAAAGACTCTCTCAAGTCCCGATACATCTTGGTACTCCCTGGATAGACTGTATATAAAGAGCAGTGCACCTCTTCAAGGATTATTTTCTTCAATGCATCATCTGCCGGCACACACAATCTGTCTCTAAACCTCAAAACTCCATCTTCAGAAATGCTAAAATCAGCTTTGTCCCCGTTTTTAACTTCTTCAGCTAGCTTTATCAACACCGAATCCACTTTCTGAGCTACTTTAATTCTCTCTAACAAATCTGGTTGCACTATTAAACTGGCCACAAAAGTGCTTGTATCAGTAGTGATAACCTCAATACCGGCCCTCTCTAAGTCCATTAACAACTGGGACTGGGTGGTAAGGGTTGCCATTACTGGACTCAAAGATTTCCTACTTAAGGCATCAGTCACAACATTCGCTTTGCCTGGGTGGTAATTTATAGTACAGTCATAATCCTTTATTAACTCAAGCCATCTTCTCTGTCTCATGTTTAATTCTTTCTGGGTGAAGAAATATTTCAAACTTTTATGATCTGTGTAGATTTCGCACTTTTTCCCATATAGATAATGCCTCCAAATCTTGAGTGTGAATACCACCGCTGCCAACTCTAGATCATGTGTGGGGTAGTTTTGTTCATAAGTTTTCAGTTGTCGAGAAGCGTAAGCTATAACCTTTCCGTGTTGCATTAATACGCACCCCAAACCCAATCTTGAAGCATCACTATACACCACAAAACCACCTCTCGCAGTGGGAACTGTTAAAACTGGGGCGGTCACGAGTCTTTGTTTCAAGGTCTGAAAGCTTTCTTCACATTTTCCTGTCCACTCAAACTTGTTATTCTTCCTAGTAAGGGCGATGAGAGGAACTGCTATTTTAGAGAAACCCTCAATGAATTGACGATAGTATCCCGCCAATCCCAAGAAACTTCTAACCTCACGAACATTCTTCGGTGCCAGCCAGTTAACTACTGCTTCTACTTTCCCTGGGTCTACTGAAATACCTTCTTTTGAAACCACATGCCCCAAAAATATAACTGAATTCAGCCAGAACTCACACTTCTTTAGTTTAGCAAACAACCTTTCCTCCCTAAGTGTTCCGAGTACTAGTCTCAAGTGTTCCTCATGCTCCTCCTTACTTTTAGAATAGATCAAGATGTCATCAATGAAGACGACCACAAATTTATCCAGGAATTCATGAAATACTCTATTCATTAAATCCATGAATACAGCAGGAGCATTAGTCAAGCCGAAACGCATGACCAAAAATTCATAGTGACCGTATCTGGTTTTGAAAGCGGTCTTAGATACGTCTTCTGCCTTGATCTTCAATTGGTGATACCCTGACCGAAGGTCAATCTTAGAGAAAACTTGTGCACCCTGTAGTTGATCAAAGAGGTCCTCTATACGGGGTAAAGGATATCTGTTCTTGATAGTTACTCGGTTGAGTTCCCTATAGTCGATGCACATTCTCATTGTCCCATCTTTCTTTTTAACAAATAAAACTAGCGCACCCCAAGGGGACACGCTGGGTCGGATAAAACCCTTGTCCAATAAGTCTTGCAACTGCTCTTTGAGTTCGATGAGCTCTGATGGCGCCATTCTATAAGGAGCCTTGGACAACGGTGCCGTGCCGGGAGTAAGATCAATCGCAAATTCTACTTCTCGGTCGGGTGGTAATCCGAACAAGTCTTCAGGAAACACTTCTGGGTATTCTCTCACAACAGGAATCTCTTCTAAACTTAACTCTTCCTTTTGTGCATCTATCACACAAGCCAAAAATCCTTGACAACCATCTCGCAATAATTTTCCAACCTGAACTGCTGATATGACTGATGGATGTGATCGCACTTTTGACCCCACAAATCGAATTCCACCTCCCTCAGGAGGCTTGAAGACTACTTCCTTTTTAAAACAGTCAATACTGGCATGGTATGAAGCCAGCCAGTTCATCCCCAAAATTACATCGAATCCAAACATATCAAAAATTATAAGGTCAGCTGGCATTAATCTTCCTTCAACAGTTATGGGGCAGCCACGGAGAATTTTATGACAAGATACTGAATTTCCTGTCGGTGTCGCAACTACTAGGCTATACTCCAACCTTTCACCTTCCCAAGTGCAAAACTTAGCATAATTCAAAGAAATAAACGAATGCGTTGCCCCAGAATCAAATAATACAGTAGCATCATTAGAAAACAATGAAAGAATGCCTGTGATCACAAAATAAAAAAAAATAAAGACATACTCCTTCTAGTAAAGATCCGCATTGAATACCAAGTTAATCCTAAAAGAAAACGAGAACCGAAAATACCTGTGATCACATCATCCCTGCCTTCAGCCTCTCCTGGTGTCAATGCAAAGACTCGAGCTGGTGTAGTAGGACGCTGATTGTTACCTCGTCCTGTAACTTCATTTCTCTGGGGTGGCAACATGCTCGCGCTATTGTTGTCCGGTTGCAGAGGGCAATTCCTGATGTAGTGTCCTCACTTGCCACAACGGAAACATAGTCTTGCCTCTCTTCTGCATTCTCCAGAATGCACTTGGTTACAAGTCTTACACTGGTAGGGCTGCCAATTACTCTGGCCTGGTCTATTGCTTGAGCTACCCCCTTCATTTTTCTTCTTCCATGATCCTTGATTGACTCTTGCATGGTATCCAGATGAGGTAGACCTCTTCCTTTGATCAGATAAAATTGCACTTCTTTGAAGGCTTCGTTCAAACACTGTAGCCTTATACACCAATTCTGTGAATTTTTTTACTTGGAAGCCCACTACTCGCTCAAAAAGCTTCTCGTTCAGCCCTTGTTCAAATTTGCAACACTTCTTCTCTTCATCTGGAATCAAATATGCCGCAAAACGTGCCAGCTCGGTAAATTTTGCTGCATATTGATGTACTGACATCGCTCCCTGAACTAGGGTGGCAAATTCCATAGCTTTATCTTCCTTAACTGAGATTGGGAAGAAACGCTCTAGGAAAACTTCCTTGAACAGCGACCAACTTTTTATTTCCGTCTTTTCAGCTTCCCTGATAGTCCTTTCAGAGATCCACCACCTTTTCGCCTCCCCGGTTAGCTTGAATGTAGCAAACGCCACCTTTTGCTCATCCGTGCAAGGCAAGACTCGAAATATCTCCTTAATATCCTGTACCTAATCCTCTGCCAGTATCGGGTCGCCTCTTCCATCAAAAGACGTGGGATGGAACTTGTTGAAATCTTCCACAGTGCAACCCTTTTCACTTGTGGTGCGGTGACGGCCAGATGAATTTTGTGCGAGATCATCAATCAGCTGATGCGCTGCTGCTCAAAGTACTTCAGAAGCTCTTGGATTTGCTTCTCTTTCATTTCTGGCCGCATTCAAATCCGACACACTTCGCTCACGTCGAGGTGGCATCCTGAGAATACTTGGACTATTAAACACGTCGTTCACTAAAACATATAACCAACTAGCTAAAAAAAGTAAACATCTACAGGTAATCTTAGTGGTCAAAAACAAAGGTATATAATACTCCCCAAACAAAAGAGGTACCCACCACAAACAAGATCACATGATACCAAAATAAAAGACATAAATATGTAACCCTTAACTCTCCAACAATATGAAATCAGCTCACAAGCCTATATAATTCTACACCTCAAATAATTCCTAAGGTTGGCAAATTCTAGAACCTCAAATTCCTAAAACCTTATTTCATAAGTCTGCAGAATCTTAAACCTTCGCTCTGATACCAACTGTAACGCCCCGTACTCGTAGGGGGTCACGAAGCTCCACCTGTTTGGTATATTCCATCCTCAACTACAAATAATAGGTCTCCGACCATATTCAAAATAAAAATATTTTTCACAACCCAATCCATATAACAATGTCCACCAAGTCATAAATAAAAGAATATGAATAAATCATAACTGAGAGGGTTCACATTCTCCCAAAAAGCTTAACAATAAAGAATAACTAACATTCTATAAATCCAATAAAACTAGAACCCAAATAATAAATAAATTAATTGTTTTCTCCCATCTAGCTTGTGGCCCTAACAGCTTAAAACTTGGTCAAGACTCTACTCTTGGTCCTCTGATGGAACATCCAAATCATCTGAAAAATGTATGAGATAAGAGGGGTGAGTTTTTCCACAACTCAGTAAGCGAAAAACCTATACAAGCGTGTAAACATGAGCATTTACCAAGTAATAAAGTACGGAACAAAACATAATTATGCATAAAAGAAACAAATGATTTTCAAGACAATTTAAATCATCAAGTATTTTGGCATAAACAAACTGAGTATTATCACTATATCAATCGGAGCATCTCACAAAGCAAAGACCATGTTTAACCCCCGTGGTAGGGTTGTGCAAATCCCGGTGGCCAAACTAGGCAGAGACAGAGGTGGAACTTTCCCTTATTCGTTCTCGGAGCCCCGAGTGTGCACATAAGAAAGCTCACAATAAACCATTTTGTTTCCAAAGTGGGTGCACTCAGAGATAGGAAATTGGTACCAATCCAAACAGAGAAAATACAGAGCAGAGCAGAGCCAAGCAGAGATAGAGTCAAATACTAACCAGAATACTATGCCAAAGATTTTCAGAGTTATTTAAGACACATAGATTCAAACTATTTTCAGAATAAAGCTTATGTAAATAAAACATAGTCAACACAATCAAGGCATAATTTTTCTCAGATAGACAAAAATGTTCTTTCCACATTTCAGAAAATAACACGACAAAAAGCAGCTCATGTCTACACAATGCATGCCTGAAATATTTTTCCTTCTTTTATATAAGCTTAATGAATAATGCAAACAATCGACTGAGGTTGGTTTTTTTCTAGTTTTCATTTCTTAACCAACAAAAGCACAAATTTTTAAAAGTCAACCTCAGTCCCCTTTTGGTATAAAACCGAGCATACGAACCCCGCTTACCTGACTGCTGTAGCGAAAAATCAAAACTTTGAGTCTCAACGCTAAGAGTTTCGTCACCTATACATGAAAATAATTTCCTTTATATTAATGACCACCCCAAAGGCTTAAAATCATAAATTATAAGTTAACTACAATTCCTGCCTAAATTCATAATTTCTAGCATATCAAGCCCAAGCAACCAGCCACTACGACCCGCAAAACCAGCGCACTCCATACTAAAAAATATCATTTCAGGCATCCCTCTGATAAAGCCAATCCAAAAAAATTGTATAGTCTCCCATACGTTCAAAACTACCAAACCCAACCATTTACATCACACAAAACATCCCAAACAACCCATCGGCAGCACCAATCAACAAAAGAAAATTAACAAAGAAATCCCTCGAACATCCCCCAAAATCACTTCGAACATGGATTCGGAAGTTGGAGAAAAATTTCCATAAATATTACGGGAAGAAATCTATCCAGTAAATTTATCCAATCCAAACATCAAAAAATTAATTCGCTAACCTCCCCAACCTTCCAGCAACAGTTGTACACTCTCGGCAATAATACGGAAATTGAACCCAAAAAAAATACCACACAAATCTACCTCTCGGAGAGACCCAGAAATTTAAAGAACCTCTAAACTAATTCACATAAGTTAATCATCTATTCAAACAACTGAGTAGCTTACCTGAGAATGGGGAACAACCCGACGACAGAGGCTAAAAAAATGAATTTCTTGTTTTCTGTTAGTGCCGCCTACAATCCACCAGTGCAAACACAAATAAATATTCCGAATTGAACCCAAAATCCGAAACGAAACCCTTGAATGATGGAAAAGCTGAGATAAAGAGAAAAACTAGAAAACTTACCGGTGAAAATGCAGCGGTGTGAAGAACAGAGGAGTTCGGCGCAAGAGAGGAGACAGCAGAAATAAAACCCACATTGGAAAATACAGGTGCCGAAAGGGAGGTGAGGGAGATAAATTCCACTTGATGGAGAAACCACCTAGAACGTGGGGGGAGTGGCGTGAGGAAGAGGCAGCGAAGAACAGAGGAGAAACTGTCTCCCAGGGGAAAGAGAAGAAAGAAAGGAAAAGAAAGAAAGAAGGAAAGAAAGGGGGCGGGGAGGGTTATTTACCTGGGGCGAAAACGACGCCGTTTCTGGGGCTGGGGCTGGGCCGGGTCATGGGCTGGCTGAAAGGCCTTGGGCCGGGCATGACAATTTTCACCAACCACAAGGAGGTTTCTACCAGAAAATCTTTTGAAACTTTTGCATTGAACAATTATGAATGTTAATGTCCAAGGTGCTTAAAACTTGCTGGTCAATCTTTGACAATTTTTTTATCTTCCATGCCAGAAACCAGTTTGCCAAGCCAAAGTCTAATAGATCTCCAAACACCCATTGCATCTTCTTGAATACCTTCCATTCAAGCTTTGCAACATCGTCTCCACAGGCACCATGTTAGGATGCTTGGTAAAAAAGCAAGCAATACTCCCCTTTTAGTACTTTTCTTTGCACAACTTAGCCAAACTTCAACTCTGTGCCACAGATTTCAAGATTGAATAAAGAACTCACCCAATGCCGAAGAGGCATAACGCCATACTTGCTTAGCAACCTGCCCCTTAGCACAAATATGGTCCAAAGTTCCCTGTTGTGGAGAAGAACAACAGTCACATTTTGAAGCCATAACAATACCACGGGGCTTCAGTTTTTCATCAATCGCTAAGCATTGGAATCGAGCATGCCACATACAGATGATATCTCCATCAGTATTAAAGGATTCCAAATCCAATCGATGCATGCCAACCGATCACCTCTTACACGAATTAAATCCCATGCAGAGGCTGAACTAAAATGTCCATCCTGGGCAGGTTTCCACACCAAATATCTTGTTTGGGCTGACCTGCACTTACTCTCCTTACCACTTCCTCAGTCAATTTCGACCCAATTAATTGATCCAACATCTCATAATTCCAGTTAACATCAATCCATACCTCCTTGACAATCAAAGGTCTTGTGACCACATCAACCACACTAGACAAAAGGTTCATCCCGCAACCAGCGGTCAAACCAGAAGGAAGCCATGCCTTCTTTTACTCTAGTTTTTTATGCCGCACATACCTCAGGTAAAACAGAAACCACTGGTTTCCAAATTCTGGAGCTCTTCTGATGTGCACAAAAATGTACTCTAAATACTTTATTTAAAAGTTAAAAGAAATGAGAAAATACTGGATATAACTCATGTTATTAAAATTAATGGTCATTTATCTTGAGACAGATATAAGCATGATTTAATATATTGATGTATTTTATAAAATGCCATATTTTTCTCTCTTAATATTTAATATTTTATTCTTATTTGATGCCTAAATATACTCATTATTCTTATATTTTGATTTATGACACAAATAGAGACATTAGGAGCAAATGAAGATAATTGGGGAATTTTAGACAATTTTGACGTCTTTTCATAATATGGGCATAACTCTCTCATCCAATCTCCAATTGAGCTGATTGAAGATGATAAAAAAACCCCAAGAGAAATATTTATAACTTTTATGTTTTATATTTGAAGAGATATCCGCTCAATCTAAAGACAAAATCGACCATCAAATGGACGCACCTGCACTTGACGTTCCTGAATATTCTTCAGCCACTTGCATCAAATCCAAATGTCATCACAATATTTTCCAGCAAGCACTCCTACACCAATTTGAAAATTCAATGATCAACTCACATGCAAGATGAAGTGCACTCAAGTTTCTTCAAGAAAAATTATTTGACTATAAGATATAAAGTCATACAATGCAACTAATGGATAAAGAAACAAAATTGAACACTCAACCTACAAGCAAAATTCAGCTCATGCATAGTAAAAAAATAAATGATCAAAATGACAACTCACAAATCACTTGGATTCAAGAATGGCACATAGCAAAGCAAGTTGAAATTGTAATGATTTTGTCATGACGACTTGCATAAAGAATGCTTATAAATAGAAGGGAGGGATGTGTATTCTAAGACCATGCTTGGTACTTGGATGCTTTGGAAGAGCTATTTTGAGAGATTGAGAAAAGAAAAGAAAAATCAAAGAAGAAATAAAATAATGGCCGGTTCTTCCATATTTTTCCTTAAAGAATTTTCGTTGCATATTTTCAATATGTGTAACTAAATTTTCTAGTAGAGTTAGGGATGAATTTATATATATGATGGTATTTGTAATTGTTTTTTATTCATATATGTGTTCTTCAATTATTAAAACTTTTTTGTTTAGTCATTCGAAATTTATTATAAATATTTTCGTCACTAAATAATCTTAGAAATTATTTCATTTATAGATTCAGTCATGTTTTTTCTATTGAATGGAATAATCCTTCGATTATGTTTGGTTCAATTGATTATCTATATTAATTTAATTCTCTGCTGCAATCTTGCTCTACGAGTTGGTTGTACTCACTAAGACCGTGGTCTATTGGAAAATGGAGTGAGATGACTCGAGTGTTTTTCAATAAATACTTTCCCCAACATAAGACCAATGCTTTAAAAAGACAAATCCCCACCTTTGCACAAAAGGATAGTGAGACTTTATATCAGTCTTGGGAAAGATTTAAAGAATTGTTGACTATGTGTCCTCGCCATGGATATGAAAATTGGCGCTTAGTGAGTTATTTCTATAAAGAGCTTACGCCCAGGAAACGTCAATTCGTAGAAATGATGTGCAATGGAGAATTTTTACAGAAAAATCCTGATGAGGCCATAGAGAACCTCAATGAGCTTGCTGAAAAAGCTCATACTTGAACTAGACCTAGTGCTACTGATAGCACAAACAGGCCACGGCCTACAGAAAACCCGAGTGGTGGTATTTACCATTTAACAAAAGAGGATAACCTTAAGGCTAAGGTTAAAATGCTCACCAAGGAATTAAAGTTATTGAAAATCAAAAACTCAAAACCAACACACATAGCTAATCATGCAGAATCTTTTGGGCCATGTGTTGTCTATGGTGGGATAGATCATCATGTCCAAGAGTGTCCTACACATACTAACATGAATGGTATGTATGAGAAACAAAATAATGCTCTGGGTATGTACAAAAAGCCCTTCACACCTTACTCAAAAACCTACAATCCAGGATGGCCTAATCATCCCAACTTTAGCTAGAAGTCTGAAAACCAGTAGCCTGCACATCCCTCTAGATCATATCCGGCACCATACCATGCACCTCAATCTTCTAGAAATTTTTTAGAAGATACTTTGCATACTTTTATTGAAATATAGGGTAAGACTAATCAGAAATTTGAATATTTGATTACGCAAGTTATTGAAGAAAATAAGGAAATAAAGAGTCAAGTGTCTAAAATAATGAGTTCTTTGACTGTGAATGAGAAATGTAAATTTCCTTCTCAAGCTCAATTTGTACCTCATGGTCAACATATGGCACAAGGAGATCTGAAGGACGTAAATGCCATTGTGACACAAAGTGGTAAGTCTCTACATGATCCAATAATAGACAAATCAAAGGATAAAGAGAAAGATCAAGATAGCAGCAGTCCTGAGCTACCCAAAGAACTTGAGGTAACAAAACCCGAAGAACCTGAGGTAACAAAAAATCATGTTAAGGTACATTTTCCTCAAGCATTAAAGTCAAGCAAACAAACTCTGGATCATAACAATGATATTTTGGAAAATCTTAGACAGGTAAAAATTAATCTTCCTCTTTTGCATGTAATTAAACAAGTTCCTACTTAGGCAAAAATTCTCAAAAATTTGTGTACAGTTAAAAGGAAGCATCATGTGAAGAAGACAGCATTCTTGACAAAGCAAATTAGTGCTCTAATTGAAAAGTGGATTCCCCCTAAGTACAAGGACCCTGGATGTCCAACTATCACATGCAACATTGGCAATCATGAGCTTGGACAAGCCTTGCTAGATTTAGGGGCTAATGTAAACTTGATGCCATATTCTATTTATTTGCAATTGGGATTGGGAAAAATCAAGCCAACTTCTGTGGTATTGCAATTGGCTAATCGTTCAATCAGAGCACCACAGAGTGTGGTAGAGAATGTTTTAATTCAAGTTAACAAATTTTATTATCCTGTTGATTTCTTAATTTTAGACACTAGTTCTGCTATAGAAACCACCTCTAAAATTCTATTAATTTTAGGAAGACCTTTTCTTGCTACTTCTAATGCGCTTATCAATTGCAAAAATGGATTGATGAAACTCTCTTTTGGCAATATGACTCTTGAGGTAAATATTTTTCATATTGCAAAACAGCCAGAAGAATATGTCGAGTGTCATTAGACATACATGATTGACTTACTCATAGAAAAGGAAGTTCTTACAACTCATGATTCAGATCCCCTTGAATACTTTATTGTTAATCATGAATTTAATCCTATAAGTTATTCATCTGATGTAGTTGACATTTGTGATATCTTTGACAGAACTCATGATTATAGCACGTAGGCATGGCAACCAAAGTTTGAGAAGTTGCCTGAAAAAAGAGAAAGGCAGATTCCTTCAAGTAGGGAAGCCTCTAAAGTTGAATTAAAATCCCTACCTAAGGGTTTAAAGCTTGTTTTCCTTGGTCCAGGTGAGACTTTTCCTGTTATTATTTCATTTGAATTATCTGAATTCCAAGGCGAGAAATTAATTCAAATTTTATGCAAGTATAAATCAGGCTTAGGATGGAGTATTGCTGATATAAAAGGCATTAATCCCCTGGTCTGTACTCATAAAACAAATTTAGAGGAAGGAACTAATCCTCGAAGAGACTCCTAGCGTAGACTTAATCCCACTATGAAAGAAGTTGTGAAAAATGAAGTATTGAAACTATTAGATGCAGGAATGATATATCCTATTGCTGATAGTAAATGGGTAAGTCCTACGCAGGTTGTTCCTAAAAAGTCAAGTGTAACTATGATAAAAAATGAGCTTGGAGAGTTAGTCCCTACAAAACTAGTGACTAGTTGGCGGATGTTCATTGATTACAGAAAATTAAATGCCGCTACACGAAAATACCATTTTTTCGCTTCCTTTTATTGATCAAATTCTCGAGCAGGTGGCTGGGCATCCTTTTTATTGCTTTCTGGATGGTTATTCTGGTTATTATCAAATTGAAATTACATTAGAAGACAAGGATAAAACCACTTTTACTTGTTCTTTCGGTACTTATGCTTTCCGCAGAATGTCATTTGGACTGTGTAATGCTCCAACTACTTTTCAACGTTGCATGATGAGTATTTTTAGTGATATGGTTGAAAAGTACATGAAAGTTTTTATGGATGACTTGACTGTTTTTGGATGTTCTTTTGATGCATGCTTAATGAGTTTAAAGAGAGTACTAACTCGTTGTGAAGAAAAAGAATTGGTTTTAAATTGGAAAAAATGTCACTTTGTGGTACCTTTAGGTATTGTTTTAGGGCATATTATTCCTTCCAATGGAATGGAAGTTGATCAATAAAAAGTTGAATTAATCTCTAAATTGCCTACACCTAGGACAGTCAAGGATATAAGATCCTTTCTTGGTCATGCGGGTTTTTATAGGAGATTCATACAGAATTTTTCCGCCATATCTAGACCACTATGTAACCTCTTAGCTAAGGATGCCCCATTTGAATGGACACAAGCCTGTCAAGAGGCTTTCAAAATATTAATTGGCAACCTTAATTTAGTACCCATAATGCAACCACCTAATTGGAATTTACTTTTTGAAATTATGTGATGCTAGTAATTTTGCTGTAAGTGCTGTTCTTGGACAACGAAGAGAAGGGAAACCTTTTGTGATTTATTATGCTAGTCGAACTTTAAATAGTGCTCAAATGAATTACTCCACCACTGAAAAAGAGTTTCTAGCTGTAGTATTTGTTTTGGATAAATTCTGTACTTATTTGATTGGTTCTCCTATTATTATTTTTACATATCATGCAGCCCTTAAGTACCTTCTTACAAAGAAGGATGCTAAGGCACGATTAATACGATGGATTTTGTTTTTGCAGGAATTTCACACCACCATTAAGGACAAGAAATGAGTGGAGAACGTAGTGGCAGACCATCTCTCTAGACTCACATTCGAGGACACTTCTAACCACATGCCAATCAAAGATGATTTTCTCGATGAGCATTTACTTTCTATTACTTGTCTACCATGGTTTGCTCATATTGTGAACTATTTAGCTGTAGGTGAAATACCAAAGGATTTTAGCACCCAAGACAAAAGAAAATTCATGATTGAGGTACAAAAATTCTACTAGGATGACCCTTACCTTTTCAAACGCTGTCCTGATCAAATTTTAAGGCGTTGCATCCCTGATGAAGAGATTGCAAGCGTTTTGGAATTTTGTCATTCCCAAACTTGTGGTGGCCACTTTTCAATGAAGAAAACCGCTGCAAAAATCCTGTAGTGTGGATTTTATTGGCCCACCTTTTTTAAAGATACAAATATCTATTGTCGCTCATGGAAAGATGTCAAAAGTTAGGAGTTATGACCTGTCGTAATATAAGCTCTTAAACCCCATTTTGGTAATTGAAATTTTTGACTGCTGAGGCATTGATTTTATGGGACCATTTCCTCCTTCTTTTGGATATTTATATATTATTGTGGCAGTAGATTATGTGTCAAAATGGGTAGAGGCAATACCTTGCAGGACCAATGATAACAGAACGGTAATTAAATTTCTCAAAGAAAATGTATTATCTCGATTTGGTACCCCATGTGCTATCATTAGTGACCGAAGTACGCATTTTCGCAACCGTTCGTTTGAAGTTTTAATGAAAAGATATGGAGTGATACTTAAGCTTTCTACTGCATACCACCCTCAGACAAGTGGACAGGTTGAACTTGCGAATAGGAAAATTAAACAAATTTTAGAAAAAATGGTCAACTCGGATCGAAAAGATTGGTCTTTAAAATTGACTTATGCGCTTTGGGCTTACTGTATAGCTTTCGAAACTCCCTTAAGCATGTTACCTTATAGACTTGTTTTTGGAAAACCTTGTCACTTGCCCGTGAAGCTCGAGCATCGAGTATATTGGGCCATTAAACATTTTAATTTTGACTTGGAAAAGGCAGGAAAGCTTAGAAAATTCCAATTGACGGAATTAGAAGAATTGAGAAATGATGCTTATGAAAACTCCAAGATCTATAAGGCTAAAATGAAAGCATTTCATGATAAAAATATTTTGAGAAAAACATTTAAGCCTAATGATTGAGTATTTTTATATGATTCAAGACTCCATAAGCATCCAAGAAAACTTCGATCTAAATGGACTGGCCCTTTAATAGTAAAAAACGTTTTCACAAATGGGGCGGTAGAAATAGAAAATCCAAAAGATGGATGTATCTTCAAAGTAAATGGTCAGCGCCTCAAAATCTTAATTGATAGACAAATTTCGGAAGTGGAAGACATTTCACTTATGGACCCAGTATATCAATCTTGACCATCTCCAGGTATGTTTTCCTTTCATTTTCTTTTCGTTCATTTTCTTTTTGTTTATTGTTTTCTTTATTTTCTTATAGGTTAATTTTATTTTGACAAATACCATCTTTGATGCCAAGCAAGCCACCCACATCCCATATCAAGTGTATTCTACCCTGTTTAGTTATTCAATTCTGATTCTTAAACATTGAGGACAATGTTTCATTTAAGTTGGGAGGTGAAAATACAAATCTGTTATTTAAACTCTGTGACATATTTCAATCAAAATATAAAAAATTTCAAATTTTTTAAAAATTTACATCACACAGGCATATTTTCACACATGATACTCATGCTCATTTATAACCATCTTGGTGAATTCAACAAATCCATCTTAAATCATTTTGCTAAGGCATCCACAGAACCATTTATGCACTTATCCAAACTTTGTGGTAATATGGTGATTTGACAAATGTAATTAGAGAATTATTTTGCTTAAGTATTCATGTGAATTTGGATGAGAATTAAGAGCTTACAAATATAGAAATTGTAATAAGTATCCATTGATCTATTGAATTAGACACTTCTTTTAAGAATATCATTACATAGTTTGTGGTAAGATGGTGGATATACTTGGGAAATAACGAAAGTCAACTTAGGATTAACGTTTGAGCCTTTCAAGCTGACCCTTTTCATCATAGACCCCTAGCAGCCAATTTTGAGCCAATATACACATATGACATTTTCTTTTCATACCTACATCATCCATACCTTTCCACATTGGAGTATAGCTTATACACTAATTTTTCCTACCCTTTTACTTCTAAGTATGTACTAGGTGTGAAATTATCATTTCAATAAATAAATAAATAAAGACCATGACAAAAATGGCAAGAAAACCATGACAATTTCAATGGCATGGTGCTAAATGTGTCCATCAAATTATTCATGAAAGAATTCATCAAATTGCGAAGATACCAGTGACAAAAGAAGATGGAAAAGTATTATTAGTGAAAAATCTGAAAAGTCGAAAAGTAAATGAAAAGGAAAGTATAGTCTACTGAGAAATTTAACAGATTCCCTTTTATGTATACTTGAAAGTTTTTGAATATCCTTCAACCTTTTCTTCTTATGAGCCCCAAAACCTAACCCACATTACAATCCTTTGTGTTGATTATTCCGATCCTAAGTATACTTGTGGAAAGAATAGCAGAATTCTCAATTGCTAGTATTCCTATCATAAGATAAATGTTTGCTTATTGCTTATACATAATTGCCTAATTCCCTATGAGAGTATGTGTAAACTTTTATCAACTCCATAGAGAGAACCCTTACATGAAACATTTCTATACCCGTGAGTTATGGAATTGAACCTTTTGCTTAAGATATTCTAATGTTGCATGTGTCGAAACCTCTGATTTGATAAAAATAGTTTGGAACACATACACACTCTGTGGATTGCTATATTTGAATTACTTGTGAAAGAGTTATTGAATTCCTAAGATTGTTTTGATATGTAAATTTGAAAAATGTGTCTTGATGGCCCCTATGTGTGATTTTCTTTTGTCTTTCTCATCATTTTGCATGAAAATTGTTAGGGCCTAGCAATGAGTAAGTTGGGGGGTGTGATGAGTGCACAAAAATGCACTCTAAATACTCTATTTAAATGCTAAAATAAATGAGAAAATAATGGATATAACTCATGTTATTAAAATTAATGGTCATTTATCTTGAGATAGATATAAGCATGATTTAATATATTGATGAGAATATAAAATACCATATTTTTCTCTCTTAATGTTTAATATTTTATTCTTATTTTATGCCTAAATATACTCATTATTCTTATATTTTGATTTAAGACACAAATAGAGGCGTTATGAGCAAATGAAGATAATTGTGAAATTTTGGACAGTTTTGACGTCTTTTCGTAATATGAACATAACTCTCATACAATCTCCGATTGAGCTGATTCAAGATGATATAAAACTCCAAGAGAAATATTTATAACTTTTATGTTTTATATTTTAAGATATATCCACTCAATCCAAGACAAAATCGATCATCAAGTGGACGGACCTGCACTTGACGTTCTTGAATAGTCTTCAGCTACTTGAATCAAATCCAAATGTCATCACAATATTTTCCAGCAAGCACTCCTACACCAACTTGGAAATTCAATGATCAACTCACATACAAGATGAAGTGCACTCAAGTTTCTTCAAGACAAATTATTTAACCACAAGATATAAAGTTATACAAGACAACTAATGGATAAAGAAACAAATTTGAACACTTAACTTACAAGCAAAATTTAGCTCATGCATAGTGGGAAAACAAATTATCAAAATGATAACTCACAAATCACTTGAATTCAAGAATGGCACATGATAAAACAAGTTGAAATTGTGATGATTTTGTTATGACAACTTGCATGAAGGATGCTTATAAATAGAAGGGAGAGGTGTGTGTTCTATGACCATGCTTGGTGCTTGGATGCTTTGGAAGAGCTATTTTGAGAGCTTGAGAAAAGAAAAGAAAAACTAAAGAAGAGAGAAAACAATGGCCGGTTCTTCCATATTTTTCCTTAGAGAATTTTCTTTACATATTTTCAATATGTGTAACTAAATTCTCTAGTAGAGCTAGGGATAAATTTATATATATGATGGTATTTATAATTATTTTTTATTCATATATGTGTTCTTCAATTATTAAAACTCATTTGTTTAGTCATTCGAGATTTGTTATAAATATTTTCGTCACCAAATAATTTTAGAAATTATTTCATTTATAGATTCAGTCATGCTTTTTCTATTGAATGGAATAATCTTTCGATTATGTTTGGTTCAATTGGTTATCTATATTAATTTAATTCTCTACTGCAATATTACTCTACAAGTATATTATCAACGTTGAATTTCCTTAAATATCGATAAAAATTCCCATTCTTATATTGCGACGAATGATTTTTTCGAAAGATTACATTTGATTTAAATCTGGTTATTAATGTTTTATTTTCCGATTGAAAATTTAGACATAGAATTTTCAATTAAGTTATTAATGAATCGAAAATAATTAAAATACCGATTATATACAAAGGATTCCCAATGCTCTACTTTTCGTCTCATTTTTATACTTTTCGAATTACTCATTTAGTTTTAATTTACGTCATACTTCAAAAATCACTTTTCACACTCTTCTAAATCTTTTTATTAATTTCATTACTATTTTCCAATTCTTAATCCATCTCCCTGTAGAATCGACACCCCAAAGCTATACTACAAACGACCGTGTTATTCTTTGGGCGTAATCATCTTCCTACGCGGTTCCAACAAAGAAACATGATGCCCTCTACCATATTTTGATAGCAAAAATCAGGACCACAATGAGTCCATAGACAATAGATGCCAGGCCAACTTCATATGGAGAGCTCGCTGTATTTTCGAGAAATCCCTCAAGCCCAAACCTCCCTCCGTAATGGGCATGGTAATTCGAGACCAGACGCACATTTGATTTTTTTTTCTTTTCCATTATTCTCTCCCCAAAAAAAAGTTGAGAAGATGGATTTTATTTTTCTTAACATAGTCTAAGGGATATCAAACACATCCATAAGATGAGATGCCATATTGGACAAGACGTGTTTGAGCAACACCAATCGCCCCGCTTCAGATAACAACTTCGCTTTCCAGCTCGCTACCTTAGCACGGATTTTAGTTAATAACTTATCAAAATGACAAGCTTTCATATGGCCTTGCACTAGTGGAACCCCGAGGTACGTCGCCGGAAAATTTCCTTCTGCAAATCTTGTTAACCTCAGTAAACCCATTTTTCCGAGAAGCACTAATATTTGACGACTTGAATATTGCATATTTCTCTTTTCTAATACGCTACCTAGACAACGGTCATAGCAAGCCAACATATTCCCAAGCCTCTGCAAAGAACGTTTTTTTCCATTGAGGAAAATCAAAATGGCATCAGCGGATAACATGTGTGAAACCAAAGGGCCCCCCATAGGATGATGAAACTTGCCAATGTTACCATCTTCAAAATGTTTCCTCACGAGCCTCGAAAGGACTTCCTACATCAAGATAAATAAAAATGGCGATATATGATCCCCTTGTTGAAGACCTCGGAAAGGTTGGAAAAATCCTTTATATGAGCCTTGCATCATCACTGAATACTAGGAGACGAAACACATTCCTTCACCAAATCACAGAATTAGTTAGAGAAACCAAAGCTTGAAAGAACTTTAAATAAAAAATTCCAATAAACCCTATCATTAGTTTTAGCTATGTCAATCTTCACCATAACATTTCCACCTTGTATTTTCATATTCATTTATCTCCTAAGTAAGAGATATGTTTTTAAAAATACTATAGCTCGAAACGAAAGCCCCTTGTTTATAGAAAATTAATCCTTGCAAAGTATATGTCAATCAGAACACAATGATTTTGGAAAAAATCTTATATGCCACTGACCACAGGCTAATGGGTCTAAGTTTTTCAAAAATTTTCGAATCAAGAACTTTTGGAAAAAGCATAATATAGGATGAAGAATAAAACCTGAGCAGTGAGACTCTACATAAAATTCCTTAGCCGCCTCCACCACTTTCACAATTACTACAAAAAAAAGAACAATATTTCTGACGTTTATATTTCGCCGCAAATAACTTATTTTTCACCACAAAAATTTATTGCCAGCTCCTTTTAAGCGCCAGAACAGTGCCACATTAGTTGGGTGAGAAAAAGTGATTCACGGCGTCGGAGGTAGCCGGAAATGTATTTTATTTGCAGTGACATTATGTCGCCGCCAATACTCTAATACTCGCCACAAATACTGTTTTCATACTAGAATGTCATTTTCTTTGTATCCGAAATTGGCTTTTTTCCCTCTTGATTTTATATATTTTCCATTTTCCATTTTTTATTTTTTTTAACATCTATAATCCTCCATCAAATACATTAACATATTTAATAAATCATAAAACTTCCATGGACATTGTCTGTTCATTCATTCATCATAAAATGTGCTATTTCAAATTTATTTCAACATCTCATATTAATAGTTCGATGTAAAACAAGTGTACTTCCATCTATATAATGTAACAAAGATTTCCTAAGCAAGTCTTGATCATTATTGAAATTAAAGCTGCCCACTTCATCTAAAAATGAAAGCTTAACTCCTTCATTAATCTCTGACCTGCAAGAATTTAAAATCACAAATTTTATTAAATAAGGATAACCAAAGCCTATTCAAAATAAATATGTACCAAATTAAAAAGTTATTATTAATGTAACCAATAATGGAGTCGCAGTGAACGATGAACGATGGATTTATTATTGAGTAGTGCTACATGTTTCTATAATTTTACATACAAGATTAATTTACTCAATTTCTTTTGAAATTAAAAATTTCATCATTTTTAACATAAAGAGAAAGCTTCCTACAAATTAAATTAAAGCATGTATCACTTCAAATATAGATAGATACAATAAAAAAGCTTCAAATTAAAGACCTTTTTGATCCCAAAGACGCCTCCACCCAATTTAATTACTTGCACTATGAAAACTCCCCCGGATATCTATGGTCATCATGTCGACCTTAATTAATCCGATTGCCTTTTACTGATTAATGCCCAATATTACTGAGTAATGATCTTCATGTGCATGTGCTAGCTAGATTTGGTTTTGAGCCAGCTTCTAGATCATTTGGTTTTTTCCATAAATCCAATTTAGATGCCTGTACGAATATGCATTTTGAACCGATAATTAAGATGAAACGCCATGAATGCATAAAAATAAATAAATTTAGTAAAGATCATCATCATCATTACATATAGATAATTAGAACGACCTCTAAATGAAAAGTGTTAGTTATGGGAACAACTTATGGCAAAATCCCATAGGCACTTCTATCAACGCTAAGGCTGCCCTCCATGATTATCAAGAGACTCATGCTATCTTAGCAAAGGAACCTAGGCAAAGGAGTAAAGGACCAGAATCACCAACAGAAAAATGGGAGACAAACTTAGCATGAGACCAACTTAGCATCATTTTCAACCATTAAATAGTTGGGATAATGAAATTTACCTTTCTTCTATTTCAAGTATCTTTCATTTCCAAATCTATTACTTTTTGAAAGGACTCTTATTAAACTGCATCCAAATACAAAAGACTCTCATTAAGTTGCATCCAATAGGCAAAACTATATGAGCATAATGAGCAATTATATATATATATAATGCACAGTTCCAATCTCTCTCTCTCTCTCTCTCTCTCTCTCTCTATATATATATATATATAAGTAACAAGTGCACCAGATGCAACACAATGACAATTGCTTTCAGGAAAGGTGAGCACCCAGTTCACCATGGCAATGGCCCATAAAGTAGCTAGCTATCTAATACAGATCATACAGGCAGAACATATTGAGCACAGAATACTCTGTTGTTATGGCATCACCAACAGTTATTATTATATATAATTTTTTAAATATTTTAATTAAGCTACAGAATGAAAAACTCAATTTAGTGCCACTAGAAGACGAATTAAAATGGAGTTGTCTCAGATTTTGGAGGGTGGGATTCATGGGATAAGGCACAAACCGTCCATTTTTTTGGCACATAATTATATTTTTTCTTAATGCTTCAAACTTTATATGCTCTAATATAGTTAACAAATCCTAACTCACACTCCTATATCAAAAAAAAAAAAAAAAACATTTATAAAATATGAGACTAAAATATACTGAATTAATGATCAAATTTAAATTATTTGCTCGAAAAAATAGTCAATTATATTAAAAAGGAAAATACTTTAAGACATGAATAATGGACAACTAGTGAATTACAGTCTCATTTAATTTGAGAAGAGGACGTCATTAGAATGACATTGAGCCCCCAAACAACAAAATTGCGTGGCTTATAGCGCTCTCCCCATAGATCAAATTGTGTCAGTCTCCTTATTAAATATGACCTGATCTATTTTCCCGATTATCGAAAATGATAGCAGCAAATGAACAATTGTATTTGAACTCACCATCCATCATCCATCATCACTTAGTTTTTCGAATCATGTATTTGTCCTCTTTAATTTTTAAATGTTTGCCGTATAATCCACACAACATTAACCTCCAAAACCTGCATATTCAAACAGAAAAATCCAAAAGAAGGCAGATTATAACTAAATCATTAAAAATATATTACTTTTCATAATGTACCAGAACTCAATGCTACAGAAATTTTCCTCAAGCTGCTATTAGCTACATTTTACATGACCTGGAGTAACTTCCAAAGTAGGTTATGGCATCACCAATATTGCTGTATCCACCAACTAGATATCATTTATGGAATAGAAAATTTAATTGTAAATACAAATCACCTATTGCAGAACCAAGCACATTGCTGCTGTGAAAGCAGGTCACGTGGTAATTGGCTAATTGCATTGCCTGACCAACAATATTTTATTTACCAATAAAAAATAGCGGTATGTTTACAAACAAGCTTACAACCAACTCAACTCTTCTATGTCTAAAATATGTCTCTGAGGCACCAATTCTAAAAACTAGATATTAAACATTTCTCCAAAACCAAAAGTGAAGCTTCTAAAATGTTATTATGTTATGTATAACTTTATTAGATATAAAATGCCCTAATCAAAACTCTAAAGACTTGGATAGTCATCGTTTTCCATATTTATAGACCCTTGAATATAATAATAATGATAAAAGAAAAGGTTATAAACCCAATAAACAGAGTACAATTCAAAACGTGTATATCCATCCAAGAATAAAATCCTTAATCCCAATAAATCAACTTACAGATATTAAGATGAGTGGACATGAAAACGGAGTTGAAAACAACCAACCATGGTTCAGCTATCAGTTTTCACCAGTACATGTAGAGGTGCATTTTTTCACTTATTTGGAAAAAAAAAATAGAGAAAGAAAAAAAGAAAAAGAAAAAAGAAGTGCATTACAAACCTTACAAAATACAGTTGGACCTCCTTCAACACCAATAACCTTATTAAAATCTGCATCAACCATAAACGTCTCCACATCAATCCAATTCTTATTACTTAAAAAATAAGCACAACACTGCATTATAAAATGGGACCAAATTTTAAGGATTCAGGAGGAGATAAGTTAATACAATTTCAACAGGCGGGGATGCACTACAACTCCTCTATTAAATGTTTGTGTTTATGCCAAGAGACCAAATGTTCAGAAGGCTCTACATGTTAGCGATGGCCACCAGCTCAAACAACGGAGCATCTGCAAGGAATAATTTCTCCCCTCAATTTTTCGTGTACTCTTAACATTATACAACCGAACCTAAAATTTTGAATGTAGTATGAAGATATTTGAGGAGTGGTCAGATACAAGAAGCCATCTGTTTTACCCTCCCTTTCTCCGACCTTCCCACCAACCAAACGCATTATAGAAAACCTAAAGTTAAAGTTGAATCTAAGCCTCTGTGTGTGTGACAAGATAAATACATTTAGGCTCAAGTTAGGGCATATATGTAATGAGAAGATTGATACATTAGGCTCAAGGATTTCAGATTCTAGAAGATATATCTGTTGGGAATCTGGGACTCCTAAATTCCCCTTACCAGAATCTACTTTTGACAGAATAACAAGAAAATAGAGAATAAACACAACACAAAAATTTACGTGAAAAACTCCAAAATAGGAGAAAAACCACCAGGCCCACAGAAGAAAATACACGATGTGAAAAATTGTTACAATCATAAAAATTTTCTCTTCACCCAAACGACACCCACAAAAACTTCTCCCATTAGTAAAACTTTAACTTTCATCTCTCTTTCTTTTATATACAAAAAGGATAACCGAGGAATTTTACTAAAGTCAAAAGTTACTAGATAAGTTTCTGATTGATGTAATTAATTAAGGAGACTAGGCCTCTTTTTATAACCTCATAACCTGCCCCATTTTACAAACCCCACCAATGTGGGATTAAGAAAATGAGCAAAAGTCAACAATACCAGCCAAGCTCTTAGCAAGAGAGAAAAAAATAAGAGATGAACAGAGAGACTCACCGGCGTCGAGAGGAGGCGAGACAACACTACTAATGCCTTTGATATTGTTCCGTAAGCGTTGGGACGATTTGTTCCAGATTCTTAGAGATCAGGAGGCCATACTAATGCCTTTCATAGAAGTGAGGAAGGGCCTAAAGCAAGAAAGACTAAACAGGCCGGCGGCAAAAGTTCAAGCCGACGTCCTCTTCGAAGACAAAGATGATGATGATGACGATGACGAGAGGAAATTGTAAACGAAAGATAGAGAAGGGACGTAGAGAGGGTATCGACGAAGGAGGAGGGAAAAATACTATGCGGGGGACGAATTGGGGGTTTTCCCACTCTTATGAGATTAAAAACCTTATTGCGGCGGTGAATATGTCGCTGCAATCAGTGTTTTAAAATAATTGTCGCCACCAAATTATTCTGCGGCAGCTCATCATCGCCACTATAAGTTCCAATCAACGACTTTAGACTCGCGCTGTAATTTGTCCAAAAGCTGCCGTAATAAAAATCTTATTGCAGCCATTCTATTTGCGGCGCATAAAGTTGCGGCAAAAGAGTTTATTTGCTGCTCCTTTTTCACTTTCGACAGAAGCTTCCCAACTGGATGTGAAAAACTGTATTTTCGATGATTTTTCGTTCGCCGGTAATAAAAAGAGCCAGAAATGCCCCATTTTCTTGTAGTGAATTTGCCAATAAGAAATATATAATGAAAACCCAAAACCATCGGGGTCGGGGCTACTATGCTAAGGAATAGAGAAAACAACATTCTTTACTTCATCTTCAGAAGGCTCGCGACATAAGTCTCTATTTTCCTCCATAGAAAGTACTGAGGAAACAAGGGAGGACATACGTAGCTTCTTGCTCGGTTGTTCATTAAGAAAGCTTTTGAAAAAAACTCGTGGCCTCCAAATGAACCTGCTCAGGGGAATCTAAAACCGTATTATCCTCCAATCTCATACAGGAGATAACCGATCCATGACAACCCTGGGACACAATCGCATGAAATTTTTCTGAGTTTTGATCTCCCTCCTTCAGCCATTTCTTCTTAACAATCTATGCCAAACGGTTCTCTTATCTTTTCTCCCACACCTCTAGTTCCAACTTTGTAGCCAGATTTACAGATTTTGCCTCATTCGAAAAATCAGTTTACAATTTTAACTCTACGACTATAAGGCATTCTTCAAGGGATTGGATACAAGTATCCAATTTTCCAAATACATTCCTATTCCATGATCTCGACCTCCGATTTAACTTTCTTCAATTTTGCCGCAAGTTTGGTCAAACCTGAAACCCATGTTGGTTTCTCCCAAATCTCTTTAACCAAATTATGAAAAGCTTCATGAGAGCACCACATTTTTTGGAATCGAAAAGGTGAGGGGCCATACCTTGTACCCACTGGTGCAACTAAAGGACTGTGATCCAAAGATTTCCTTTTGACATACTCCAATTTCTCCATATCAAAACGAGTTGCGAAAGACATGTTCATTAAAGCCCGATCAAGCCTTGCCCATTTTCTAGCTACTCCTTCCTTGCCATTGCACCATGAGAGATGATCCCCATGATAATTTACCTCCAGCAGACCACAAGTATTAATATACTCATTAAAGTCATCCATGGCTTGAGCAGGGCGAGGAGAGCCTCCTGCTCTTTCACAATCTGCACAGATGATATTAAAGTCTCCAATAATAAGACAAGGATGGACATCCTGGCGGCAAGACAAAAAGCTTTCCCAAAGGCTACGTCTTTCCCATAGATTACACTTGCCATAGATAAAAGATACCAAAGTCTGCGTATCCTCTAACTTGATCCAACCTGTAATAATCTAATTAGAAACATTCAGCACCTCCAAATCATAAGGAGCACGCCATAACACCCATATTTTTCCATCTTTTACTTCATTGCAAAAAATCCATCAAAGCCTAGAGTATTGACTAACTTTCGTAACTTATCTTTATTAGCAAAAGGTTCAAAAAGTGCAACAATTATACCAGTGTTCTTCCGAATAAGATTCCTTAATACTCGCCAAGAACTTCCCAACCCCCTTATATTCCATCCTATGATGGACTCAATCATAAGTTTAATTTAGCAATGCGGGTAGCAACTAGTTGGGAGTGTCTCACAGCCTTGCTTTTCTCTTTGATATCGACAATGGAACATGCAGGTTGTCTGATTCATATCCTTTTTGTTTGATAATCCGAATAAGACTATCCTCTTCTTCTCCCTCAGTAACACAAGTGACTATTTCAGGCTCCCCTTCGAACGTAGAATTCTCCTTTTCCGCTAGATTTTGACGTTAATCTGAAACGGCAAGAACCTCCTAAACAAGACCATCCCCCGTATCAACCTTTTTCACAAACGGAATACTTTCCAGATCATTGGGAATTTTAAGGACCCCTATTTAGATTGAAGACAACTCTTCAACTGACTCAGCTGGTTTCGCACCCTCCACCACTGGTTTTGATGAACACGTTGGGTCTTCTCTTTCAACCTGTACATCATCATCATTAGACCTCAACACCTTCTTCCCTTTTTCTTCCTACGATTTCTGCAATTTTGGATTTTATTACCATATTTTTTTAACGCCGCCTTTTATACCTTCCATTCCCCTTCGCACTGGATGTAACACCTGGGCCCAAGCCCGTTGCCCAGGCCAGGCCGAACCGGTTCCCTTTTCACCAGGCTCTCTCCCTCTTCCTTCGGCAATTTATTTCTCTGGTTGGGTCTCTTCATCGCCGGCTTTCCCCTATTTCGTTCACCTCCAATTCTCGCCGGTAAGTTCACGTAAATGCCTCTGTTCTTCTCTTACAATTATGCTATCCATGCAAGGTGTGGTTGTGGGATTTTATTCACTAAAAATTTTGTAGACTTACGTTGGTTGCAGTCGAGCATAGGGGAAAAGGGAATCTAATTTTGTGGTCTCTATTCCTTGCGGGTTGCTCCTCATTTCAGGTAAAATTTCATGGATTTTGAATAGATGGATATTTGCGTGTTGCTCTGAAGATTTTTTGTAAATTTTGGGTCTCAACTGAAGGGCTTCGGTGGTAGGTTCTTAAGTTGTGTTGGCTTACCCGAAATGGTGTAATGCTTATCTGATTGTTATTAGTTCAGAGTGGTTTGAGTAGATGCTGGATTTTGTGGCTTGTGAATTTTTGTGGAAACGTATATGACAATATCTCTGTTGGTGCTGCTTATTATTTTAGAAATATTGGATTTTTGAGAATGGGGAATGACGTATTTTTACCTAGCAAGGAGTGCTGAATTAGAACTTTTATGGAGGTTGTGTCTGTTGGAAGTGTTGGTTGACTCTATGGGAATTCTTGGATACGAAAAGTGGGCTGTTTAGTGAATGAAAATGCTTTGGATCTTTTGTTTAGAAGACTCTTACAAGTTGTTTGTGGAGTATTTTTTTAATTTTATTTCTTGGTTGTTCCTGAGCTTATGAGTTGTTTGTTGAGAGGATTATTGGTGGCTGATTGTGTGAAATAAGAAATTATTTTCCAAGGTAGTTTGGAGTTATTTGAGGTGTATACGTAGTGAGCTGGAATAATGGATTTGTTAGCGATATTACTCATGCTATTAAATGATTTTGGGCGGCTAGTTACTTGGGTTTTGTCGACTAGAGATTATGAATTTAGGCAGGCAACGTAGTTTAGGTTATAATTTTTCAGATTAAAGTCATTTGGAGTGGTCATTAACATCAGAGAATATTTTTATGAATAGGTGACAAAAACCTTTAGAGGTCGGACTTAAAGTTTTGATAATTCTCTACAGGAGTCAGGTAAGCGGGGTTCCTATGCTAGATTTGCATAAAACGAAAAATGATTCGAGGTTGGTTTTATAAAATGTGTGTTCTTGCTTTTAAAAGAGAAACGTGAAAAACAACCTCAGTATATGTTTTCTGCATTCGCTCATGAAAATTTATATGATAGAGAAAATTTCTTTTTGACATGAAATGTGTAGACTTGAGCAATATTTGACATGTTTCTAAGATATGCATAAGAGCGAACATGAATTTTGATGCTTTCTTGTACATGTGAAATAATATGTTTTTGTTTTGTTTCGGGCTTATATGGAAATGGATAAGAAAGTGAAAAACACATGGCTTAATATGATATGTATACGGAAAATCTTTGGCATACTTATCTGTTTGTCTTTATTTCTGAATATAGTTCTGATATGATTATATGAATTCACGTTATATGGTTGTGATTACGCCCAAAGAATAACGCGGTCGTTTGCAGTATAACTTTGGGGTGTCGATTCCACGGGAAGATGGATTAAGAAATTGAAGAATAGTAACGAAATTAACAAAAAGATTTAGACGAGTGGGAAAAGTAAATTTTAGAGTGTGACGTAAATTAAAACTAAATGAGTAATTTGAAAAGTATAAAAATGAGACAAAAAATAGAGCGTAGGGAATTCCTTGCATATTTATGGTATTCAAATTATTTCTTAATTCATTGATAACTCAATTAAGAATTCTATGTCCAAATTCTTAATCGGAAGATATAATATTAATAACCAAAATTTAAATCAAATGTAACTCTTTGAAAAATCATTCTTCGCGCTTAACTCTCATAAATTGTTATCGACATTGAGAAAATCCAACGACGACAATATACCCAAGAGGCGATATTGCAGCAGAGAATTAATCAATATAGACAATCAATTGCTCCAAACATAATTATAGAACTAATCCACTCAATAGAAAAAGCATGACTGAATCCATAAACGAAATAGATTCTATAATTATTTGAAGACGAAAAACATCACAAATAAATTGAGAATAATAGAATAAAAGAGTTTTAATATTTAAAGATCAAATACATGAATCAAAAATAAATTACAAGCACCATCACACACACAAGCTCATCCCTAGCCCTCCTTGAGAATTTAGTTACACATATTGAAAATATGCAATGAAAATTCTCCAATGGATAATATGGAAGAGCCAACCATTATTTTCTTCTCTATTCTTTGGTTTTTCTTTTCTTTTCTCAAACTCTCAAAACAATGGCTCTTCCAAGGCATCCAAGCACACTAAGCATGGTCTTAGAACACCCACCCCTCCCTTCTATTTATAAGCATCCTTCATGCAAGTTGTCATGACAAAATCATCACAATTTCAACTTGCTTTACCATATGCCATTCTTGAATCCAAGTGATTTGTGAGTTGTCATTTTGATCATTTGTTTTCACACTATGCATGAGCTAAATTTTGCTTGTAGGTTGAGTGTTTCAATTTTGCTTCTTTATCCATTAGTTGTCTTGTATGATTTTATATCTTGTAGTCAAATAATTTGTCTTGAAGAAACTTGAGTGCACTTCATCTTGCATGTGGGTTGATAATTGAATTTTCAAGTTGGTGTAGGAGTGATTGCTGGAAAATATTGTGATGACATTTGGATTTGATGCAAGTGGCTGAAGAATATTCATGAACGTCAAGTGCAGGTGCATCCACTTGATGGTCGATTTTGTCTTGGATTGAGCTCATATCTCTTAAAACATAAAACATAAAAGTTATAGATATTTTTCTTACGGTTTTATATCATCTTGAATCAGCTCAATGGAAGATTGGATGAGAGAGTTAAGCCCATATTACGAAAAGATGTCAAAACTGTCTAAAATTTTACAATTATCTTCATTTGTTCCTAATGCCTCTATTTGTGTCCTAAATCAAAATATAAGAATAATGAGTATATTTAGGCATCAAATAATAATAAAATATTAAACATTAAGAGAGAAAAATATGTCATTTTATATTCTCATCAATATATTAAATCATGCTTATATCTATCTCAAGATAAATGACCATTAACTTCAATAACATGAGTTATATCCATTATTTTCTCATTTCTTTTAGAATTTAAATAGAGTATTTAGAATGCATTTTTGTGCACTCATCAGGTTGATACCACCATGATATGATATGATAGGAGTGCAATCACTTTGGAAACAAAGTGATCCTTTTATATGTTTCTTTCCTGTGTGCACACTTAGGGCTCCGAGAATGAATAAGGGAAAGTCTCACAATATGATACCGCCTAGTTTGGCTACCGGGGATAGCACAACCCTATCACAGGGGTTAAATATGGTACATGTTCTAGAATGTTAATAAGATAAGATGTGACAGTTATTTGTGCCAAAGTGTTTTGTTTGAAAAGTTGGTTTCTGTTTATACTTTATGAAAAAAATATATGTTCGTTTAGCTTTTCGCTTAATGATATTTTTGGAGCTGTTGTCTATAAATAAGAGTTTTATGTTATCATGCATAAGAAGTTTTTATTTAAAATGCTCATACTTTACACACTAGTATAGGTGCTTTGCTTACTGAGTTGTGGTTGAACTCACTCCTTTATCTATATACATTTCAGATGAAGTGGAGGTCTCGACTGAGAACCAAGACTAGTATATTGGGACCATAATAAGCGGTTACACTTTGGTTGAAGTGAAGATTGTATTTAATGATTTAATGTTACGTTATTTAGCGTTATTAGATTTAAGTGTTAGTGGAATATTTTTTATTCTTGTGATGGGAAGATTGTGGACCCTATATGATGGTATTATTTTTAAATTTATGAACTCTGTGGATATATTTAGGATTGGATTGTTAAGATTTGTAGATGAGAAATTATTTGTGGATTATTGAAAAATATTTAGAAATAGTATTTGTAGATGAAAATAGGTCACATGAAACAGGTTGGATTTCAGGACTCCCTACGAGTATGGGGTGTCACAGTTGATATCAGAGCGAAGGTTTAAAGTTCTGTAGAGTCTATGCAGTAAAGTTCTAGGAATTGAGGTTTTGTATACGATAGTTCGTATGAGAGTATAGAACATAAAATGGTTTTAGGAGATGGTTATTTGGATTTAATTGCGATAATGAGATGGCTTAAAGAAATTTTGTTATGAGCTGTTGAGGTTTTAGAACTCGCCGACTTTAGGAATCATTTGAGGTGTAAAATTTTATAGGCTTGTGAGCCGATTTTGTATTGTTGGAGATTGAAAGACTAGATTTCTGAATTTTTATGATTTTATTTGTGGTGGATACCTCACTCATGTTGGGGAGATTATATACTATTGTTTTGGCTACTATGACTACCCGTTGATATTTATATAGCTTTTTGTATATGTGCTTTTAATGAACAATTTGTTTAATCGTCCAAGTCTTCTCAGGATGCCGCCTCGTCGTGAACGAAGTGTATCGGATTTGAATGCAACCAGGAATGGAAGGGAAGCAAATCCAAGAGCTTCTGAAGTGCTCCGAGCAGCAGCGCATCAGTTAATAGATGATCTTGCCCAAAATTCATATGGCCGTCACCGCACCACGAGTGAAAGGGGTTGCACCGTGGAAGATTTCAACAAGCTGTATCCCACATCTTTTGATGGGAGAGGCGACCCGATATTGGCGGAAGATTGGGTGCAGGACATTGAAGAGATATTCCGAGTCTTACCTTCCACGGATGAACAAAAGGTGGCGTTTGCTACATTCAAGCTAACCAGGGAGGCGAAAAGATGGTGGATCTCTAAAAAGACCATTAGGGAAGCTGAAAAGAAGGAAATAAAAAGTTGGTCACAGTTCAAAGAAGTTTTCTTAGAGCGTTTCTTCCCCAGTCTCAGTGAAAGAGGATAAGGCTATGGAATTCGCCACTTTAGTCCAGGGGACGATGTCAGTACACCAATATGCAGCTAAATTTACTGAGCTGGCATGCTTTGCAGCATATCTGATCCCAGATGAAGAGATGAAGTGTTACAAATTTGAACAAGGACTGAACGAGAAGCTTTACGAACGAGTGATGGGCTTCCAGTTGAAAAAATTCACAGAGTTGGTGAATAAGGCTACCTTGTTTGAAGGATGCCTTCAAAGGAGCGTTACCTTACTTGATCAAAGGAAGAGGCCTACCCCATTTGGATATCATACAAGCAACAACTAGGGACAATGGAAGAAGAGAAATGAAGGGGGTAATTCAAGCAAGAGGCCGATTCAGAGTGATCAAGAGCCCTATCACTGCAGAACTTGTGACCGTGTTCACACGGAAAAGTGTAGGAAAGAGCTAGGCTTATGCTATCGGTGTGGCAAGTTGGCCACTACCTCAGGGATTGCCCGCTTACTTTGGGCAGCAATAAACCCGCCTTACTACCACCCCCACCCAGGACCGGAGGGGCGCCACGAAATAATACCCAACGCCCTACTGCACCTGCTCAGGTTTTCGCATTGACACCAGGAGAGGCTGAAGGCAGGGAGGATGTGATCACAGGCATTCTTTCTTTGTTTTCTAATCATGCTACTATACTATTTGACTCTGGGGCAACGCATTCCTTTATTTCTAAGAATTTTGCCAAATTCTGCTCATGGGAAGGTGAAAAGTTGGATTTTAACTTATTGGTTTCGACTCCGACGGGGACTACAGTATTGTGTCACAAAATTCTCCGCGACTGTCCTATATCTATCGAAGAGAGATTGATGCCTGCTGAACTTATTATTTTTGATATGGTTGGATTTGATGTAATTTTGGGTATGGACTGGTTGGTTACATACCATGCCAGTATTAACTGCCTTAAAAAGGAGATAGTTTTCAAGCCCCCTGAAGGAGATGAAATTCGATTTGTGGGGTCAAAAGTGCCATTATTTTCATCAATCATATCAGCAGTTCAGGTTGGGAAATTATTGCGAGATGGCTGTCAAAGATTTTTAGCTTATGTGATAGATGCACCAAAGGAAGAGTTAAGTTTAGAAGAGATTCCTATGGTGAGAGAATATCCAGAAGTGTTTCCTGAAAACTTGTCTGGATTACTACCCGACCGAGAAGTAGAATTTGTTATTGATCTTGTTCTAGGCACAGCACCTTTGTCCAAGGCCCCTTATAGAATGGCGCCATCAGAGCTCACTGAACTTAAAGAACAGTTACAAGATCTATTATACAATGGTTTTATCCGACCCAGCGTATCCCCACGGGGTGCTCCAGTGTTATTTGTGCAGAAGAAAGACGGAACAATGAGAATGTGCATTGACTATAGAGAACTCAACCGAGTAACCACATCAAGAATAAACATCATTTACCCCGCATAGAAGACCTTTTTGATCAACTACAAGGTGCACAAGTTTTCTCAAAGATTGACCTTCGATCAGGGTATCATCAACTGAAGATCAAGGCTAAAGATGTATCCAAGACTGCTTTTAGGACCAGATACAACCACTATGAGTTTCTGGTCATGCCTTTTGGTTTGACTAATGCCCTAGCGGTATTCATGGACTTAATGAACAGAGTATTTCATGGATTCCTGGATAAATTTGTGGTCGTCTTTATTGATGACATCCTAATCTATTCTAAGAGCAAGAAGGAACATGAGGAACACTTGAGGCTAGTACTCGGAACACTTAGGGAAGAAAAGATGTTTGCTAAACTGAAGAAGTGTGAGTTTTGGCTGAATGCGGTTACATTTCTGGGGCATGTAGTTTCAGAAGAGGGCATTTCAGTGGACCCCGAGAAAGTGGAAGCAGTAGTGAACTGGTCGGCACCAAAAAATGTGCATGAAGTTAGGAGTTTCTTGGGATTGGCGGGATATTATTGCTGATTCATCGAGGGTTTCTCCAAGATAGCAGTTCCTCTCACCGCACTCACCAGGAAGAACAACAAGTTTGAGTGGACAGAAAAATGTGAAGAAAGTTTTCAGATTTTGAAACAGAGATTAGTGACCGCCCCAATTTTAACAGTTCCCACTACGAGAGGTGGATTTGTAGTATATAGTGATGCTTCAAGATTGGGCTTGGGGTGCGTATTAATGCAACACGAAAAAGTTGTAGCCTATGCTTCACGGCAACTAAAGACACATGAACAAAATTACCCCACATATGATTTGGAGTTAGCAGCAGTTGTGTTTGCACTTAAGATTTGGAGGCATTACGTATATGGGGAAAAGTGCAAAATCTACACAGATCACAAAAGTTTGAAGTATTTTTTTCACCGAGAAAGAATTAAATATGAGACAAAAAAAGGTGGGTCGAGCTAATAAAGGATTATGATTGTAATATCAATTATCACCCAGGCAAAGTGAACGTTGTAGCTGACGCTTTGAGTAGGAAATCAATGAGTTCAGCAGTGGCAGCCCTCACTACTCAACACCAGTTACTAATGGACTTAGAGAGGGCTGGTGTTGAGGTCATCACCAATGATACAAGCACTTTCGTGGCTAGTTTAATAGTGCAACCAGATTTGTTAGAGAGAATCAAAGCAGCTCAAAAAGTGGATTCAGCGTTGATAAAGCTAGTTGAGGAATAAGAACGGGGACAAAGTTGATTTTAGCATTTCTGAAGATGGAGTTTTGAGGTTTAGAGACAGATTGTGTGTGTCGACAGATGATGCACTGAAAAAGATAATTCTTGAGGAGGCACACCGCTCTTTATACACAGTCCATCCAGGGAGTACCAAGATGTATCGAGACTTGAAAGAGTCTTTTTGGTGGAACGGTATGAAGAGAGAAATTGCTAAGTTTGTAAAACAGTGTCTAATATGTCAACAGGTGAAGGCAGAGCATCAGAGACCAACAGGGTTGTTACAGCCATTGCAGATTCCAGAATGAAAATGGGAGCATATATCTATGGACTTTGTGACAAGTCTACCAAGGGCTTTAAACGGACAAGATGCAATATGGGTAATCGTGGATCGCTTAACGAAGACTATACGTTTTGTGCCCGTTAAAGTTTCTTATAAATTGGAGAAACTAGCTGAGCTGTACATACAAGAGATTGTGAGATTGCATGGGATACCAGTATCCATTGTGTTAGATAGAGATCGCCGTTTCACTTCTAGATTTTGGAGAAACTTACAAGAGGCAATGGGTACTAAGTTGAATTTCTGTACGGCTTATCACCCTTAGACAGATGGACAATCAGAAATGACTATTCAGATTTTAGAAGACATGTTAACGACCTGTGTTATGGTCTTTAAAGGAACTTGGATACGACACTTACCATTAGTGGAATTTGCTTATAATAATAGCTTCCAAGCTAGTATTGGGATGGCACCGTATGAAGCATTGTATGGCAAGAGATGTAGGTCTCCATTATATTGGGATGAAGTTCGTGAAAGAAAAATACTGGGGCCAGAGATCATTCAGAAGACCACAGAAAAGATTGACATCATTCAAGCTAGAATTAAAGCAGCTCAGGGTCGACAAAAGAGCTATGCTGATAACCGATGCCGTCCACTAGAGTTTGAGGTTGGAAATGAAGTATTCTTGAAGATAGCACTAATGAAAGGGGTTATGAGATTTGGAAGTAAGGGCAAGTTGAGCCCTAGATATATTGGACCCTTCGAGATTCTTGAGCGAATTGGATCATTAGCATATAAGTTAGCACTTCCTCCGAATCTTGTAGGAGTGCATAACGTATTTCATGTGTCTATGCTAAGAAAGTATATTCCCGATCCAACTCACATCATTCATTATGAGCCGCTGCAAATTCAGGAAGATATGACATATATTGAAAAACCAGTGCGGATCTTGGAACAAAAAGCACACACATTGCGGACCCGTAGCATCCCCATGGTTAAGATCTTATGGAGTAATCACACAAGCAGTGAAGCTTCTTGGGAACTCGAGGAAGAACTGCGAGAGAAATACCCACATTTATTCAATGAGGATTATGAGCTTTTGTAGCAATTTCCGAGGACAGAAATTTGTTTAAGGGGGGGAGGATGTAACACCCGGGCCCAAACCCGCTGCCCAGGCCAGGCCAAACCGGTTCTTTCCTAACCCCAGAACGACATCGTGCTACTCCAGGTAACTGCCTTCTCTGATTTCCTTTTCTTTTCCTTTATTTCCTTTCTCTCCTTCTGCTCCCCGACGGTTTCTAACTTCCTCTATTATGCCCATCCGCTCTTCCCGCACCCAGCTCCACGTTCCAGCGGTTATTGCAGCAAGATGGAAGTGTTTCTCTCCCACTTCTCAAGTTATTTGTTTTATGCTACGGATCTAACCTCACCAGGCTCTCTCCCTCTCCCTTCGGCAATTTATTTCTTTGGCTGGGTCTCTTCATCGCCAACTTTCCCCTGTTTCATTCACCTCCAATTCTCGCCGGTAAGTTCACGTAAATGCCTCTATTCTTCTCTTACGGTTATGCTATCCATGCAAGGTGTGGTTGTGGGATTTTATTCACTAAAAATTTTGTAGACTTACGTTGGTTGCAGTCGAGCATAGGGGAAAAGGGAATCTAATTTTGTGGCCTCTATTCCTTGCAGGTTGCTCCTCATTTCAGGTAAAATTTCATGGATTTTGAATAGATGGATATTTGCGTGTTGCTCTGAAGATTTTTTGTAAATTTTGGGTCTCAACTGAAGGGCTTCGGTGGTGGGTTCTTAAGTTGTGTTGGCTTACCTGAAATGGTGTAATGCTTATCTGATTGTTATTAGTTCAGAGTGGTTTGAGTAGATGCTGGATTTTGTGGCTTGTGAATTTTTGTGGAAACATATATGACAATATCTCTATTGGGTGCTACTTATTATTTTAGAAATATTGGCTTTTTGGGAATGGGGAATGACGTATTTTTGCCTAGCAAGGAGTGTTGAGTTAGCACTTTTATAGAGATTGTGTTTGTTGGAGGTGTTGGTTGACTCTTTGGGAATTGTTGGATACGAAAAGTGGGCTATTTAGTGAATGAAAATGCTTTGGATCTTTTGTTTAGAAGACTCTTACAAGTTGTTTGTGGAGTATTTTTTGAATTTTATTTCTTGGTTGTTCCTGAGCTTATGAGTTGTTTGTTGAGGGGATTATTGGTGGCTGATTGTGTGAAATAAGAAATTATTTTCCAAAGTATTTTGGAGTTATTTGAGGTGTATACGTAGTGAGCTGGAATAATGGATTTGTTGGAGATATTATTCATGCTATTAATTGATTTTGGGCGGCTAGTTACTTGGGTTTTGTCGGCTAGAGATTATGAATTTAGGCAGGCAATGTAGTTTAGCTTATAATTTTTTAGATTAAAGCCATTTGGAGTGGTCATTAACATCAGGGAATATTTTTATGAATAGGTGACAAAAACCTTTAGAGGTTGGACTTAAAGCTTTGATAATTCGTTACAGGAGTCAGGTAAGCGAGATTCCTATGCTAGATTTGCATAAAACGAAAAATGATTTGAGGTTGGTTTTGTAAAATGTACATGTTTTGCTTTTAAAAGAAAAATGTGAAAAACAACCTCAGTATATGTTTTCTGCATTCGCTCATTAAAATTTATATGATAGAGAAAATTTCTTTTTGACATGAAATGTGTAGACATGAGCAATATTTGACATGTTTCTGAGATATACATAAGAGCGAACATGAATTTTGATGCTTTCTTGTACATGTGAAATAATATGTTTTTGTTTTGTTTCAGGCTTATATGGAAATGGATAAGAAAGTGAAAAACACGTGGCTTAATATGATATGTATACGGAAAATCTTTGGCATACTTATCTGTTTGTCTTTATTTCTAAATATGGTTCTGATATGATTATATGGATTCACGTGATATGGTTGGTACCACCATGATATGATATGATAGGAGTGTAATCACTTTGGAAACAAAGTGATCCTTTTATGTATTTCTTTCTTGTGTGCACACTCGGGGCTCTGAGAATGAATAAGGGAAAGTCTCACAATATGATACCGCATGATTTGATCACTGGAGATAGCACAACCATACCACGGGAGTTAAACATGGTACGTGTTCTGGAATGTTGATAAGATGAGGTGTGACAGTTATTTGTGCCAAAGTGTTTTGTTTGAAAAGTTGGTTTCTGTTTATACTTTATGAAAAAAATATATGTTCGTTCAGCTTTTCGCTTAATCATATTTTTGGAGCTATTGTCTATAAATAAGAGTTTTATGTTATCATGCATAAGAAGTTTTTATTTAAAATGCTCATGCTTTACACACTAGTATAGGTGCTTTGCTTACTGAGTTGTGGTTGAACTCACCCCCTTATCTATATACATGTCAGATGAAGTGAAGGTCTTGACTGAGGACCAAGACTAGTATGTTGGGACCATGATAAGCGGTTACCCTTTGGTTGAAGTGAAAACTGTATTTAATGATTTGATGTTACGTTATTTAGCATTATTAGATTTAAGTGTTAGTGGAATATTTTTTATTCCTATGATGGGAAGATTGTGGACCCTATATGATAGTATTATTTTTAAATTTATGAACTCTGTGGATATATTTAGGATTGGATTGTTAAGATTTGGAGATGAAAAATTATTTGTGGATTATTGAAAAATATTTAGAAATAGTATTTATAGATGAAAACAGGTCACATCAAACAGGTTGGATTTCAGGACTCCCTATGAGTATGGGGTGTCACACTGACCGTTCTCCAACCCTACACATTATTGAGGTATGGCCCGGTCGAGAACATTTGGTGCAATAAAAACTCATCCTTTCATATCTTGCCTTCTACTAGTATTGCTTATTCCCCACCACTATTGGGAAGCCTTCAGGCTCATCAAGTACATCGATCTCAACACAAACTGCTAGACATTGGATGGATGGATAAAGCTGGACACGAATGGCTCATCAAAGGTTAACTCAAGACCGGGCGGTGGGGCAGGATTGGCTATATGCACCTGTTGACCTAGTTTGATGAAGCGTCACACTATCCACACCCAAGAAACAGCTAAATTTCGTTGCAAAGATTTGCAACATGTCTGTTCTATACACGTCTATTGGTAAACCTGGCAAGAATATCCATTGGGACGCTAGTGATAACTGTTTATGTATTTCATATTCTTTTGTCCATCTAAACAACTGAAACATAGATGCAACAATCAATCTTCCCTCTCGAGCCCATGTGTGCACAAAATCTATTTCCGATTGAAACTTTACCAACACATGATGTTCATCCATTATAGTAACCATCCATATCTCTAAGAAGCCCCAAGATTTAATAATAGCCAACCTTATATCATAAATCGTAGGCCTCACACCCACAAATTTCATAACTAGAGCATATTGTAAGTCTTTTGCCACTTTTGTCATCTCCAATTCTGTAAAGACAAATCCATGCTTCCCATCCACATCAATAGAGTATTGCATCTGCACCTTAAACGTCGTGGATGACGAAGCTAACGTTCCTTTTGTGACCATCTCAACTAGCAGCCCCCTCCCTGGGAGGAGGAGTGGCAATAATCACCGCCATGGGCTAACCCTAGGTGGGGGATCCTAATAATTGCAGAGCATTTTTCCTCAAAGTGTTTTTTTTTTTTGACAATCATTTTTGGAATCCATTCCATTATCATTTCATGCAATCCTTCATATGAATGTCGGATGACAATATATATGCATCCATAACTTTAGTTCATTTCCTTTTCATTTACACGAGCAACTTAAACTTAAAACTTGCATAATAAAAATACTTTCAACTCTCAATGCCTTCTTTACTATAGGGTCTTAACATTCGATCATTTTTTTTTTTACTTAAATCTCCTTCACCTAGACCCATCATTATCCAATTAACCCCCTTCAACTATTTACTTGCATACTTCCTCATAACATTCGTACTTGTACAAACTTTCACCTTTAGGTGTTGATAACATCTTATTCATTTCACTTGTACAAGTTATCACTAAGTCCTTGAAGCATAACTATTTTTATTAATTCTATGCCTAGACATTGAACCTAAAAGTTCAACTGCATTTCTAACAAATGATCTCATCATCTTCTAGTCCTAATTCTGCTTAACCTTCCTTAACTCAAGTTCCATTCATTTCCTAACATCCAAATGAATAACACAATACAAACCCCGAGCATACATATACAATCCACCAAAAATACATGTGTACCATATCCCTTTGTCACCTAAGGTCAACATACACCATCAAAGTATCCACTTGTTCATATAAGCTTCATATGATCGGCAACAACAATCCCATGAGCATATCATTCCATTCCACCCTTCCATATATAAAACTCAAATAATCAACCACCAAACACACATACTCCATAACAAGTTCCTATTCAATACATCATTTCGTTATAGTTTATTTTAAGCAACATATTCAATACAACAAATCTGTCCAATTCTTCTAAGAGTATCCTTATACAATTTTAATGCTATTTGATAGCATACATACATGTTGAAAATGTTACATTTTGCACTATACATCAAACATACCTCATACAAACATAAAACGTAAGAAAACCACTTCTAACAAGCCCTGTCCATTACATAATAATGAGACTATTTGAAAATACACTAATTCCATAAACTCTATTCATTTATCACTTGAGCTCAACATCAATCCATTAGACAACCATTATTCATGCATAACACACCCAACATACTCAAATCTTTCCAATTCTTGGATCTTCCAGGTTCTCATGTAAATTCAAAATCATAAACCATTGCATTTAAATAAAATTTAATCAACTCTTCAACTAAATCAATATGTACACATAAATTAAATCCATCATCCATTTAAACTTAATATACAACAAATGAACACCAAATACACATACTAAATGTATAGTCCATTTAAAATCCACTTAAAAAAAAAACAACACAAAACCATACTTCACAATGCTTCACTTACAACTTCATTTCAATCCCAACCACATCACTTCTCTAAGTTTATCACAATCTACACATTCAATATATATATATATATATATAATATATATTACCTATCCATATATTTAAACACAACACCATTTGAGCTTAATAATTATATAAATCCTTGAAATAAAGAGATAGAGTTTTATACCAAATATTGGGGGTTTGATTGCCAGAAATAGAGGCGGTTAATGGCTCCCATTTAGCTCAGTTTGCGGCTCACGGTGGTGCTAAAACTTCATAGGGTGTGGCTGGACTACAATCCTACAAGGCTAGATGTGGTGGCTGATTATACTACCCTGGGTTGGAGGAGAAACAAGAAGAGTGAGCTAAGGTGACGTGACAAGGTGTCTGAGCTACGGTAGAATGGTCGCAAGAGAAGGTGTTGTGGAATCTCAACAGCTAAACTCACGATTGTTGTGACACAATATGGGTGGGTAGCTTTCGTTGTAAGGTGGGGGTGGAGGCAACACTTGTTGTGGTTGGGAGACTCACAATGTTCATGAGTTTCAATGGTGGTTTCGAGTTGCAAGAAATAAGGGGTTTCTATCGTGAAGGGTGGTTTATGGATGTCAAGGGCTAAGAACTGATGGGGTGATGTCATGAATGGATTTGGGAAGCAACAGTTATGGCTTGGTTGGACATGAAGTAGCGACACCATGTTCAATTACAAGTATTATCTAAAAAAATAGTACTCTACCCAAGTAAACCTAACCAAAACTTTGGCAGATAACCAAATTTAAACCCAAATGGATGAAAGGACTTAAAATTGGCTATTCAGGTGTAATTCGATTTTCAAGTTTATTACCCTTTTTTTAAAATATTTTTAACACTTTTTTTTTATAGGACTTTATGTTTATTATTTTTTATATAATGAATATTTCTTTAGTCATTTTTTGAACTTTTAGTTCCATCTAAAGTGTTACAATAAAAATAAAAATAATAATGACTGCATCAATACACACAACACACTGCATACTACATATCACATTGTTTACGTTACAATACGAAAACATCAATTTTACTAGGAATAAATCTATGAGCATATCTGTATTTTCTATATCTTGGACCTTTGAGATGATCCTAACCTTCTTTGAAACTAATCTCCTTAGAAGACAATAAAAAAAATCTTTGCAAGAGAAAAACAATAGTACTTGCACATTCATCCATATATGAAAACTCTTGCTTGGCATTGATTCATCATCTATTTTGTCCATATTATTATGCCAACTATCATCATTTGCTACATTAGACTCTGACCATTAAATTCCTTATTTGCTTCTGCTTCTTTGATGTTACCTCCCTCCAATACTAAATAGACCTTAGGAGAAACACTAGGAAGAAGGGTACCCTTTCCAAATCAGACTAAGAGGTGGTTGATTTGAGCATTTTCTATGTTAATCTTGGGCCATCCATAAACCATTTGTTGATGAAAAAGATGCATGTCTTTGGACATGAAGTCTATATTTTACCAATATCCAGTTCTTGAGTAACATTTTCATATTCAAAAACTTCTACCAACTTGAGGTGAAAGAAAAATCAATTACCAAAGAAAATATGTTTTCACTTATCAAGAATGAAGATATTAAGACATACCTAACAACACCAATAGACCGAACCTATATATTAAAATAATCACTATCAATAGTAATAAATCCCCAGATTATGCAATGTACAAACTTGCTAATTGATGAGTTACTAAATTTGTCTTCCAAGTGCAAAAACTATTAAAGTAATGCATGGATGAGTTCCAAAATTTATCCATAGGGACAATATGATTTATGTAAACACAAAGTTTTACTTCAAAGAGAGACTAATCAGCAATTGAAATTAAAAGAAATATTATAATACTTGTGTGTTTGTGGTGAATTTCTAGTAAAGATGGATTGTATAGAAGTAACTATTTACACGTGAAATGCTAAATTAAAAAGGGCTGAATTGGTTTTTGTGAAATTATATCCCATTTTTAACTATGAAACTTGAAAGAAAAAAAAATAAAGAGATTAAAATTGATTAAAATTAAGTAAGTTCATAGACACTTCAAATAGAAATATTATGCAAAATATGAACTAAAAATCTAAGAGACAATATAACAAACACCTAAGTTTCAGGTTTCACCCATTCATGGATCGTTGTTGAGTATTCTCAAATTTCTCTTTACTCAATCATTCACTCAATCAAAGAGACAATAGTAGGAAAATAAATCAAAAGTTTTGAGTTTTAATATATGGATGAATGTGAAAATTTGAAAAAGATTGTGGGTCTCATGTAAAAAAAAAGTGTTGAATTAAAAAAAAATTGTGAGTCCCATGTGTATAAAAGTTTTGAGTTGAGATGACTTTAATAGTTTGAGAGTTGAGTGGTTGAATGTTTGACTCAGTTTAAAATCAGATTGAACTGAATTATTTCAATATAGTCCAACAACCAAATGATGCCTAAAGGTGGCATAGAACACCATTTGGTTGAATCAACCTTTCATAAGACCTAACAAGTTATATCCAATGATTTTAGTACATCGTTACAAATCATGTCCTGGAGAATTAAATATTAAGAAGAAAACATTACCCAAAGCTTGCAAAGCATTTGGAAAACAATGAAAATAAATAAATAAACGTTATCTGGAAAAAAAAAAACATTAACCAAACAAACACACAAAAGGACACCACATTAGGAAAGCATATTAATTTTACATACAAACACAAAAAAAAAGAGATGAATTAGCCATAAAACACCAAGTTAGCGTATATCAACACCCGTTGCAACAAGATATAAATGATAGTGGCAGACATTGTTGCTTTCATGTAAGAGAGTGGTGCAATCTATAAATGACGAATATTGGGGGATAGATCTTGCATTGCATTTATACATATATACATATATACATATATATATATATATTGGAAATAATAGAAATAAAAACAACTTTACTTTAGGGGATGTTTGGGAAATGAGATGAGATAAGAAATCTATAAATAATCGATGAATTAATGGAGCCAGGCAAAGAGAGTCTTGAACTTTTGATGCAAAACTTTATTGACTCCAAGGATAAAGAGAGAATAGGATTATGTTTAAGAAATGAAACTTTATAGAATAAATTGTATTGAAAGTCAAACACAAGTGAGAAGACAAACAACGCTAACACAGGCAAAAACTACTTCCAGGTGTGATGTGTAGTAGATCTTGGAAGACATTAAGGAAGACGGTGCCTTAGGTTTTCTTTATTTGGGAGATTGAGAAGAAGGGTTTAGAATCTAATTTTTTAATTTCAAAGTGGTTGCCACATGAGCTTGTCATATCAAGTGAGAGACTGAGTCAGAATTACCCAGAGGTGGGCATGCCACAACATGTAAAAGAGTGGTTATAGTCTATAAATGATGAATATTGGGGGGGATATATCATGTGTTGCATGTATATATGTATATATATATATATATATATGTGTGTGTATAATGACATTAAAGAACAACAAAACAACTTTTCTTTAGGGGGTGCTTGAGGAATGAAATGAAATAAGAAATCTATTAATAGTATTGATATAATTTGGGTTAGGATGTTTTATGGAGTTTTGGGAAGGGAGAGAAAAAGTTGAATAAAAATATTATAAAGTTAAAATATTGTTGAAATATAATTTTAATATTACTTTTATTTTAAAAATTGAATTATTTTTTATATTTTATTTGAGAGTTTAGTAAAGTTGTAATGATTAAATAATGGTGAGATGAAAAAGTGTAAGATTTGAAATTGACAAATATTTATTTTTTAGTGATATTTAAAAAGAGAATGAGATGTGATGAGATAAAATTGCTTATGTTCTTTTTAGTTGAGTTGTTCTGCTGAGTTCTTCGTTTCACTACTATTCAAAAGTATTTGCTAAATAATTTTTTATGTTTTCTTTTTAATTAAAGCATGTGTGGATTGAAGACCTTTAGTCCTTTTAAGACTGCCTACGAAATCTAGGGGGAATTTTGGGTCAGTTCCACCCCTTCTTCTCCAACTTTCCAAAAAAAAAAAACAAAACAAAGCTAAAAGCATTTAAGAAACTTTTTTTTATCCTATTTGCATGGAAATCCCATCTCTTTTATTACATGGTAGATGGAGACGTGTTGATGCAAAGAGATATTGAGAAATCACTTGATGTGCTCTTTTTCTCCATTTTTTTTTCTGAAAGGAATGATACTTCCAGCTTTCATTAGAAAGACACAACAAAGGTAGATTACAAATCTGATTGATGAACCAAAACAATCTCCCCTCCTGCTAGCTAGCATGCAGCCTCTGCTAGACTATAAGCTTCATAATTACTATTTCTCTTTACATGGGATACTTGCCAAATCAAAGAAGAAAGAAAATTTAAAGTTTAATCAACAACAAGACCTATGATATTACTTATATTCGATTTCCTTCTAAGCTTCTGCACAACTTGAAGATTGTCTCCCTCTAAAATGACCCGCTAAATATTTAAGTTGTTGGCCAATTTTGCAACTTCCCTTGCACCAATAGCTTCAGCCAAAAGAGGGTCTTAAAAGGTTTTGACAGATAGTTTCTTAATAGCAATGGTATCACCTGCTGAGTTACAAACTATTAACCCAATTCTAGCTTTTCCTTGTCCAGTGTCCTGAGCAACGTCCTAATTGATTTTTATGATGCCCGGAGGTGGAGGAGACCAACTGATATTATGTTCTATCCTTTGTTGCTCATTCGGATGTAAGGAAGACCGGGCAATCTTATAATCTTCTGGATACTGATTAGCACAGCAAATTACTTGGCAAAGGTGGATGACTGAATCCTCAAAAATCATTTTGTTCCTCTTGAGCCAAATACCTATTGCTACCATAGCAAATTGTTCTACAACCTCTTCTTTACAGTTGGTTCCAATCTCAATGAATATGTCAGCAAAATTACTTCTGTTGGCTGCTTTCTTTTGTAAACTGACATGAGTTTGGCTCCATACATCTCTGGCAGCACATCAATTCCAAAGAACATGGATCGTGGTTTCTTCCTCCTGTCTACAAATTGAACAAAAAGGAGATTCAATCAGCTTCCTTTTAAACAAATTTGCCTTAGTAGCTAGAGCATTTAAGCATGCTTTCCATAGGAACACTTTTGTAACACCCTATAACTACATCTTCCACAATTTTGTCCATTCAAGCTTACTAGCATTAGGATTAGAGGATTGGCCTTTTTCATTGTTAATTAACTCCACTTGTTTATGATATCCGCTCTTAACTGTAAATTTCCATTTTTGTTCCCGACCCATATCAGTTTATCTCTTACTGCTTGAGAGCTTATCGATAATCTTGAAATTATCACTCTATCTTCTTCTTGGAAAACATTAGTCAGCATATATTTTTTCCATGTTCTGGTATCCCAATCTATTAATTCATGACCTCAAGCCTCTTCATTCAACACTTGGATAGGAGTTTGCACTTTGTAGCTTGATGGCCTTGGTAACCACCTACTCTTCCATATTTGAGGATCCCTACCATCTCCTATTCTCCACATAGATCCACTAATTATCAGTTTTCTTGCCCCACGGATACTTCTCCATATCAGAGAAGGTCTTGCTCCTATTTTAGCATTAAAAAAATTTGTATTCTGGAAGTACTTGGATTTCAAAATTTAGGATACTAATGATTCAGGATGATGAATGATATTCCACCCTTGTTTGTCCAGCAATGACATGTTAAAGCTTTTAAACTCCCTGAATCCGAGACCCCCTAGATGCTTAGTCTGGCTCATTTTCTCCCAAGCTACCCAGTTAATTCTCTTCTTCTTACTCATGAAGCTCCACCAAAAATCTCTGATAAAGCTATTAATCTCTTTTAGCAAGGCTTTAGGGAGTTTAAACACTCTCATAGTGTATGTAGGAATTGATTGCACCACTGCCTTGAGAAATATTTCCTTCCCTGCCTGGGTAAGGAATTTTGTTTTCTAGTTACTAAAGAACCTGACAAGCTTTGAATGTAAAGTCTGGTCTCCTTTCTAGTGTTTGCACTAAAATAAATAGAGATTTTTGCTTTATTAATCTTCTGACCCGAGGCTCTCTCATAGGCATAAAGAAGCTGACTAATGTTAATCCATTCCCTAGTAGTAGCCCTACAAAGTAGGAAACTATTGTCTGCAAAAAACAAGTGGCTAGTACAAGGGCGATTCCTACAAATTCTGTACCCATGTATTAGCTGGAAACTCTCTGCCTGTTTAATCATATTACTAAACACTTCAGACACCAACAAAAATAAATAGGGGGTAGAGGATCCCTTTGCCTAATCCCCCTAGAAGGTGTTATAAACTACTGGGGGCTTCCATTAATCAGCAAGGAATATTTGGTGGAGGACACACAATGCATGACCAGATTGACCCAGGAAGAGTTAAACCCCATTTTCTCCACAAACTCCTTAAAAATTCTCATTCTATCCTATCATAGGCCTTGCTCATATCCAATTTCACAGCCATATGACCTTTCTTCCCTTTTCCTTTCACATTCATAAAGTCTAGGGCTTCAAAAGCTATAATAACATTATCTTGAATGTGTCTACCCAAAATGAAGGCACATTGATTAGGGGAGATGATTTGAGGAAGTAAGTTCTTGAGTCTAATTGCTATGGTTATAAATGGATATTTATGTTGTTTTGGTACTCTTAGTATTGTGGGTTAAGTGAGCTTTACATTCTAAATAAAGAGTATTAATTAAACAATATGAATTAATTAATTTTGTAATGTGGAATGACATTTTACCCCTAATTAAATACATATGGGCTCATATTGTGGGATTGACTAGCATTTAAGTAAGCTTACATTTTTCATCTTGGCCTATTGCAGGTTAAGCCCACAATTGATTAATGTGTGAGATAAATTCATGAAGATTAACTAGCCATTGCAGTGGGCTAGCTAGCTAACTTTAAAGTGAACTGAGGCCCATAACTATTGAAGCCTGACCCATGTATGTGAATTGTTGTGAAGGAAATCGAAATGAAGCAATAAAATCTGAAGTTGACGCATCACTAACGTACATGATTTCTCTAAGCCTGCTTGTGACTTAATTGATGCCCATGTATGGATTAAGCTTAGTGAAAGAAATGTGAAGTAAGTTGACTTATGAAGACACTTGCCTCAAGCCCACATATTTCATAAAATCTAGTGCAGAAATTAAAAGCTAAGTCAAGCCCATTACTCAAGTGAAGCCCACACCCACAAGAGCTTCAATTACTGATGGAAGAAACACACGCACGCGAACACTTAGCCATTTTTTAGAATCTTCTGTTGTGTGTTTGTTGCCTCAAGTACCGTAGAGAGAATGGAGAGATTGGAAGGAGAACTGGAGAGAAAACGGTTGAAGGAGGGCTCATGGTTGCATGGATCATGTGTGCGTGGCAGGAATGAGCTTTTGGAAGGGAATAAAGAGAGATTTTTGGCTTGGGAAGCAGCAGCGAGGGTTTGGGGAATCTACTTGTCATTTTTCTTTTTTTTTTCTCTATTTTTGGAGTGCGATTTTCATCTTCATACTCTCTATTAGGGTTTTTCTTAAAGATGGAAGAGTAAACTCCTAAGTTTTAGGTCAAGGGTTTACTTTGATGCAAATGAGATTAGGGTTTTCATATCTTCTATTTGGGAACTTATGATGGATTTCTCTTCTTTTATCAACTTGTTTAATGGCTTTCGGTGAAGGGTGTGTGCTCTTTCCTTAATTTGATGTTGATTTAAGTTTTGCGCAGTTGATGCTTGGATTAAGCATGTCTTGAAACCGCAGATCTTGATTTAGTTTTTGGTTGATTTAAGGAGTAGAAATTGTTTAGGAGATATTTTAGTTGTGCTTCTTGCTGCATCTACCGAATGCTTGTTTTTGACTAAATGAGTATTTGTATTAACTTGTGTTTGAGGATTTGAAAGGCTTGATCAAATTAGCATTAAAGGGAGAAACCCGAGACCTGGACTATTATTTTTTTTCCCATTCGATTTGTTAACAAAAAGTTGCATCTCCTGAATTTTACTTTAGTTATAAATTGTAGTCTCATCCCTCATCAGTTTTATCATTTAAACCTCAAGATCTTATACATTTTTTTTTACTTGAAATCCAGCTTCATAGATTCTTAGCATTTTCATTAGTTTAAGTTTCGTCAAACATTTGTTGGTAAAATAGTAAACTAAAACTAGTCCTTGTGGATCGACCTTGGACTTCCTCTGGCTACAAAATGTCCCCCTTCCACTTGAGAGGCAATAATGTAGGAGGACCAAGTTTATGGCCTTGGACACTATTTTATAAAGCACATTACACAGTGAAATAGGCCTAAAATCAAAAACTGTTTTGGGTTGTTTAATGTTAGGAATGAGAAAAATGTACGTCTCATTAATGGAATTTAATTAATCCCCGTGGTTTAGGATCTCAAAGGCTGCTTTAATGACATCTTCCCCAATAATCTCCCAATGATTTTTGTAAAAAATAAAGGAGAATCCATCAAGCCTTGGGGCCCCTAGAGGATTCATGTGAAACAATGCTTCCTTAATCTCTTCATCAGAATAATGACTATTAAGAATTCTATTCATATCCTCATTGATTCTAGCTGGCAAATCTCTAATGCATTCATCAATGTACACAAGTTGCTGAGAAGCAAAGAAGAAAGATTAATGAAGTCAAGAAACTGGTCAAAGATGATGGCCATCTCATGTTCTCTTTTGCCATATTTCTGTCAATTACCTTTTCCAGTTCCTTAATTTCCTCATGCCTATCTCCTTTGTTAATCTTCTACAATTCTGCTAGTTTGAGGAAACTATAATTTCTAAACTTGTTGGTCCACTGGAAATTACCTAAGACTCTATCAAGTCTCTCTTTCGTGAATTGTGCCCCTTCTCTTTTGTTACATCATGTAAACTTTGTACCCCCATAACCAAGATCTCTAAGATCGCAAAATTCAATACATTGTCTAAACACTTTCCATTTGATGATATGGTCTTTGAGCAGCTCCATACTTTTCATCTTGGAACAAAATCTCATTGAAATCTCCATAACAAATCTAAGGGGTGTCATCCCTAGGCCTCAATCTCTTCAAAAGATTCCAACTAAGATACTTGCTAGAATTGTCAGGATAGCCATAAAAACTAGTCATCAATACCCTCTGGTGATCCACATCATCCTCATACCAAAGAAATATATGATGCTGGGAATAGGATTCCAGAACACATTTCAACTTGCTATTCCCCAAAAATGCTAATCCTCCACTGAATCCTATGCTATCCACAACAAAACTCGAATCCATTCCCAGTTTATTTCTAATATGTTCTAGTTTGCGTCTGCCACATTTAGCTTCACACAAAAATACAAAAGCGGGAAAGTTTGATTTGACTAGAATTTTTAGCTCCATGACTGTGAAAGGGTTCTCCAATCCCATACAGTTCCATGCTATGCCTATCATTGGCCTTGGTGGGGCTGTCAAGCAGCCTCTGCTATTTCATCTTCATCTATTACGCTTAAGCTTTCAGCCACTGCTTTAACTTTTTTATTCTTACAATTTTGATCCTCATTTCCTTCTGCCTCTCCTTTTCTATTCTTATTCATTTGAGATTCTTGGTTCATAATGTCTTGGCTTATCACCTCCCTAGTTCTTCTTTTCCAAGATGCCATTTTCTTGTTTATATTCTCTACTGCTTCTATTGTATTCCTCATCTGAGAAGTTTTCAATTTCCTCTCTTCATCTTCTGCTTCCTCTATAACAATTTCCTTATCTTTTCTTACTGATCTAGATCTCTGTCTTTCTTCCTCTGAGCTATTTCTATTCCCAGACTTTGAATATTCTGATTTTATGATAACCCCTTTTTGTTTAATAGGTCTAATTTCCTCTTTTTTATTAGGAGTGTTCACCCTCATGGCTTGACCTTCTTGTTTACTAGGCTGTTTTTCTTCCTCCTCTTTGTTACTATCCTCTTGCCCCCCATATTTCCTTGTTTTATACGCCTTTGGATTCCTTGGCAAGCCCCTCAACCAGACCCCAAACTGATTCTAGCTTTCCTCCCATTCCTATGCAATCTCTTCAACACCTTGATAGGACTTGGAGCAATGCGCTAAAATTCCACATTTAAAGCAAAAAGCCTGCAGTCGTTCATATTTAACAGAAATCCAATATTTTCTGTCATCCAATTGAACCCATTTGCCTCTTAGCAAGGGTTTTGTCATGTCTATAGCCACTCTAATTATTAAGCAATTCCCCCATGCCATTCTTTCTGAAGCACTTTCGACTCGAATCACGTGCCCTATTGAATTCCCTAAATCTTTCCCCACATCCTCATTCATCGAGGCTAGCAGGAGGCCATTCAGTTAAACCCAAAAATGTTCAAGTTGAAACTTAATGTCTTTTAGTGGCACATCCTCATTCACTTCTTGGAACGATATTAGATTACGATAAAAAAAAAACAATGGTCTCCCCAACAAGACTCTATCTTTATCAACTAGGAACTGAAACTCTATTAAGAACTTGTGATCTCCCAATTCGTTAAATTTAACCCAACCGGAAAGATTCCATACCTTTAACATTTTCGAATGAAAAGCTTCGCTATTGATCCCTCTGCCTGACATTACACATCCAATGATACAGAAATTCCAGCGCAAACCTCGCTTTTTAAATTTTCTTCGTTGACGAGAAAGACTTCATTCTCCTCTGCAGAAAGCTTGAATTTTTTCCATTTCTTCACTAACTCTTCCTCCATCGAATGCTATTTACTCTGCTACGAACACCCCGAAGGGAACTAAGATTCCTTAAACGACAAAGAAACTGAAACCCTATACTTGTTTTCGAAGAAAACAAGAAGGGACCCTTGTTCACCCTTTTTTTCCATGAACTTAGAACAACCAAGACAAAATGGGCATACAAAACCTAGTTGTAATGCCCCGTACTGAGTTAGTACATGCTTCATAAAACCAAAATACATCATCTGTACTACACTCTAAAAACAAGAAATTTTCTTTATTAGAAGTAAACCTCAATTACCTAACAAAAATTTTCCTTCCTAACAATGCTCGAAGTATAAACTTAATCACGAAAAGAAACTCCACGTCTCGAATAATGTGTTATCAACTCTTAATACTTTTGGGTCTATTTTTTATTACGTGATAATGATATGAATATGCTCAAGACTGTCTTTGATATGATATGCATCTGACAAACGTTTGACATGATTTTTTGAATTTATTTTGATTATAATTCTGATATAATGATTCTGGTTCTGTTATATGATTGGTACCAGCACTTTTAATATGAGTACACCCATTTTGAAAACAAAATGGTTTTTCTGGTATTCTGTCTTGTGTGCACATTCTAGACTCCAAGAATGAATAAAGGAAATATTCATATTATGATACTGTCTTGTTTGGTCACTAGGGACAGCTTAGCTGAACTAATATTATACGATATGACATATTATATATGAAAAAATATGATAAAATGAAGATATTCAGTCATGTTATGTCAAAGGGTCTTTGAATATGATTAGTGTCTTTTGAATATGAATAGTATCTTTCTTCAAATATGAACATGTATTTGAATATGAACAGTATTTTTGAATATAAACAATTTGAAAAGTCGATCTAAAGTTCTATTAATACATTTTGAGATCCACATATGAAAATGAAATATTCTATTTTCTACATACTGAAATCTTTGAAAATGTTCATATTTACATGTTAGTAGATGTGTTGTGCTTACTGAGCTGTTGATAACTCACTCCCTTATCTTCACAACTCAATAAGAAACACTATCTGTTACTAAGTTATCAACAACTTCTATGCAAGAAACACTATCTAACCAACTATTACTCTCTGTACGTAATCTGTTTTTATTCATTTGAATTTCATGTTTCTTGCTTTTATTTAAAAGCAAACAAACTTCATTAAAATAAAAGATGACACATGTTAAAGGGTGGGGTTCCCCAACAAATACCCTAAAAAAATAACCACAATGCAAAAGTGGTGATAAAAAAGAAAATAAAACGGATTCTAAGATCAATTTTTTGGTCTCTACTCAAACCCTACAAAGAGGGTACCATCTTAAAAGATGTTTTGAAAACAAGCCATCACTAGAAATAATGTAAGCAGGTGCGCTGCAGTTTGTTGTCTTGAATTAATTTTTGGAGAGAGTCTTAGTCCCTTTAACTTGATCACCTGTTAGAGAAAGCGAAAACCTGGATAGACCGACACTAGAAGAGTAGATTTACGGTTGAGAAACGAATGACTTGTGCCTCTAGAATGACGGGTGAGGGCCACGTGTCAGTGGAATGGAGTTAGGCTCGACATGATCTGAAGGATCAAAGAGTAGGAAATCTATTGGTGTGGCACGTGTAGCTGACAAAATTATTAGAGTGCGGTATACTTGAAGACCATGCACGTAAACAACCCACACATGAGGGCAATGCGCTGATTTTTTGAGCATGGTTTTGCATCGTTCTAGTAGATGGATAGCAGGGGAATTTTATGGTGTGGTGCATGCTGACTTTTCATGGTCGGAGTGCAATAAATTTGAGAAAATATGAATCTATAAAAAAAAAAATCACACTAAAAACAATAAAAAAGAAGCAAAAAAGTAAAAAAGTAAAAGAAAAAGAAATAGCGAGGCTCCACCTTTCTCTCTTGCTGAAATGAATGGGAGGATGGAATTTTTTTTAGAAAGAAGTTAAAGCTTCTCACTCTAGAAAAGGTAGGTAGCGGTGCCTCCAAAAGAAACATGTTTCTTGCTTTAGTTTGACATGCATGCATCTGTTTTCACCCTTGATATACTAGAACAAGGAAAAAAAAAAAGATAATAATGTAATATCACGTGTGGTCTAATTAAGGTTGACCCCAAACAGTCAAATCTCGCGTTCAACGCGGCCAATTACATTCACTACTGAACTAATTTACCATATTAGCCCTATTAAGAATAATCACAGACGATAAAATGAACAGGGAAATGGAGAGGTACTATTCGAAAATGAACAATGACAACATGATGAAAACAGAGTTAACTTGTAGTACTTTGTAATTGATTAAAAATACATAAGCCGCAAGCTTTATAAGAAAAAGAGTATTTATTATAAATTATTTATAATAAAAATGAATATATGACTAAAATTAACTTGTTTGATGAGGAAATAATTTTTTTTACTAAAAATAACTAAGTACAAATAACTAATCTTTTTGTAGTGATCAAATGGATTACAAGAAAATAATTTTATAAATTGATATAATTTTATATAATTTATTAAATTATAAAATTATTTTTATTATAAAATAAATTTAACAAATTAAATAAAAATTTAGTCATTTTACAATTTTTATATAATTTTATTTTTATGATTATGCCAGTGCAAAAATATTTCTGCCAAGCAATAATTAATAATACGTTAGCCGAAAAATTGAACTTTCCCATCACGGGATCGAATGGATGCTGGTGGCTGGAACAGACATTATTGGAAGCCTATGTTGTATTGGAATGGCGCGTTGGATCGAACTTTTTTGTTGTTTGGATTCGGAGATGAAATGAGTTGAAATGAGTTTAACTTATTTTTTAATATTATTATTATTTTAAAATTTAAAAAATATGTATTGAAATTTGAAAAATGTGTATTGGAATTTAAAAAAAGTATATAAAAATTTGTATTTTGTATAAAAAAATTATAAAAATATAATGATGAAATGAAAGTGAGTTAAATGAGCTCAACTCACTTCTGAATTCAATCAAGACCTTAGTTCACTTCTAAGTTGAGATTGGTAGGTAAAGGTAGCATTCACCTACTGGAATTGAGGTCTTTTAAGTTCTAAAATTTGGACAAGAATAGTAGAAGATCCAAATTACACCTAAGCATGAACCGAATTTTGTAACTCTTAATTAGTCACGTAGTACGTCTTGATCAGGTATGAATAATTATTGGAATTATAATCACAAAGTAATCATACAAAAATAAATTCACAAACTGACATAATTTCATATAAAATATACTACATTCAATCTATTTTACATTGAAATAAACTTTAGAATTTAACGTACCACATGATCAAGTTATGAATTTTCTTTTATGAGATCTATTTATGGCTAAATTATTTTTTTATTGGATATATAATTTCAAAATATAAAGATATTGTGACATCATTAATTAAATATATATCTAAGTTATTACCTTTTTTATAATATATAAATCATCATATAATACAGCAAAGAAATTACTTACCATGCTGTCTAGTGACTTAAAGTTTATGTAAGAACTTTAAAATATAAAAACCTAGCTAGAGAGAAATGGTCGATGCATAGATAAATAAAAGCTTTCAAGATATGACTAATCACGTGTCCATACTCTTGACTCTAGGAAAATGGTAGGAAAATGTGTCTGTCGAGCGCAAGTTTCCGGTCCAACTTGTCCACCTCACATCATATATATAGAGACAATAGGAAAACAAAAACTTAATTTCTTTGATATCGGACGCCATTAATGTTAATATATTCTTCTAGATCTCTAATTACCTGCAGATGAATCTCCATAATCCTTATCACCTATAGTGAGATGGGCATCATGGGCAGAAACCCAATCGGTATTTTTCAGTTATCATTCTTGTTCATTTCTAGCTTTCTTATTTTGTTTTGCCATGCAGACAATGTAATCGCACAAGGCCAATCCATAAAAGACGGCCAAACCCTCATATCAGAGGGTCAGAACTTCGTATTGGGATTCTTCAGCCCTGAAAATTCATCATCAAGATACGTTGGAATATGGCATGACAACGGCATTCCGGAACTATATTCAGTCATTTGGGTCGCAAACAGAGAAAGACCAATATCGGATAAATCGGGGGTGCTAAGGATCGGAGATGATGGCAATTTAATTATTTCCGATGGAAAAATTGATGGAATATGGTCAAGTAATGCTTCTATCAAATTAAAGAACACGACAGCAAAACTTGAAAATACAGGAAATCTCATCCTTTTAGGCAGTGAAGATAAGGAAACTGTTTACTGGCAGAGCTTCAATGAGCCGACAGACACATATTTGGCTGGCATGAGAGTGGAAGTGAAAGCTGAATTGGGTGAGACTCATCCTTTCACTTCATGGAAATCTGCCAATGATCCTTCACGAGGAAACTACTCCATGGGAGTAGATCCTCGTGCCCCGCCACAGGTATTGGTATGGGAGGGAGAGGAAAGGCGCTGGCGAAGCGGGTACTGGGATGGACGAATATTTTTAGGTGTACCAAATATGACGGGCAATTATTTGTATGGTTTTGTACTTTCAGTTTCTGACAATGGAAGCAGGTATTTGACTTATACCCCGTCGAATAATAAAGATAAGACGAGATTCCGGATAACATGGGATGGACATGAAGAGCAGTCAAGATGGGTTGAAGTTAATGGGGACAAAAGATGGAGTGTTATTCAATCTCAACCGGCTAACGATTGTGAGCACTATAACAAGTGTGGTGCTTTTGGGATTTGTAGTGCGGTGGATTCACCAATTTGCCGTTGTATGAAAGGGTTTGTTCCGAGGTACACAGATCAATGGAGTCGAGGAAATTGGACAGGTGGATGTATAAGGAGGACTCGCTTAAACTGTCAGATCAATACTAAATTGTCGGATGAAAATGATAATGGAGATAGGTTCTCTAAATTAGATTGCATGAAGTTGCCAGATTTTGCAGATTTGGTGGCGCCCAATTCTAAGGAGGCTTGTGAGGAAAGGTGTCTGCAAAACTGTTCTTGTACAGCGTATGCATTCGTTACTGGGATTGGGTGCATGATATGGAAAGGGGATTTGGTTGATGTTCAGCACTTTGCCAAAGGGGGTAATAGATTGTATATCCGACTTGCGAATTCCGAAGTACTAGGTAATTTTAAATTTCGCAGTTGTCATTTTTTTGTTTTTTTTTTGGTTCTTGACATAGAAAAACTTATCAGATGCGTTCAGAGAGTGAGTATCGTCACTCCTATAAGTTGTCTAAGATGTCATTGACATTTTGCAGATCAGAAAGTTTCTTTTTCTTTTTCCATATATATATATATGTATATATCCTTTTATATATATCAAGCATCAATTTTCTACCATTGGTTTGTATGGCTGGTTTTGGACATATGGCATCTCTGTTTGCACAAGTCAGTAGAGGAGATTTCAATGGCCATTCCCATTAATTTTCACTGAATTCTAGCACTTGATCTCCAAGCAATTTATTTTAGGAAAATATTTTAGACATAAAGTGATTGCACATGAAAAGTAAATCTACAAACTGATGTGCATGACTTGATATAATACATCAAATTATAAATTTGCTTTTTATTATAAAGTAAATCTAATAAATTTTTATAAAGCTACATCAATTTTTGGATTTATTTGTATAATTCTTTTGTGTTTGTAGCAATTTTCTTTATTTTATCGTCTTTGGTCTGTATTAAGGGGCAGTTGAGGATCAAACTGCCATTTGACTTTTCTCATGTCCATTCAAATTGTTCCAATAAATAGCACCAGATTCTACGTCCAGGAAGGCTCAATTTAGTTGATTTAAATGTGTTCTTTTATTCATCTTGTTTCCATAGAAGATAAATTTGCTGAAATTACGTGAAATCTTGCAACAATTTACATGTCCTATTATTAATGTCTGTTGATATATATGAATAGGTGGCAAGAGAAAATTATCCACCCTTATGATTATAACAATTGCTGTGGCTGGAGTACTGGGCGTGGGAGTACTATTCATACACTTCTTGCGTTGGCTCAAAACAAAACTGAAAGGTAATGTCCAAAGTTTTCCCTTAAGGGAATGAGAGTGAAAGATTCCAAAATGTACCCATTTGCGATGATCGATCTTAACTTGGAAGCTGTCTTTACTTTGTTTTGTTTTAATTAGTTTTGGCCACAGTTTTCTCGATTGCATGTTGGAAGTACGGTCATGACATACCAATTTTAGAACAAAGCAAAAGTAGAGAATCATCTCTAAGATTTTCAGGATCTGTTGATGATCTTTCCACTCGAGGAGATCAAGCAAGTATGCCGGAACTACCAATTTTCAATTTCAATTGCCTTCAACTTGCTACGAACTACTTTTCTGAAGAAAACAAGCTCGGGGAGGGGGGGTTTGGTACTGTATATAAGGTGACTATTATGATAAGTTTTGCCGGAAAAAGTCTTCTTAGAGAAGGGATGTTAAAACTAGAGATATGACTATTACTTTTTTTTATTTTTTCATTTACAGGGGAAGCTTCCGGGTGAACAAGAGATAGCTGTAAAGAGGCTTTCAAGAAGATCTGGTCAAGGTTTGGAGGAATTTAAGACTGAGATTAAACTAATTGCCAAATTACAACATAGAAATCTTGTCAGACTATTAGGCTGCTGCATTCAAGGGGAAGAAAAAATGTTGATATATGAATACATGCCAAACAAAAGTTTGGATTACTTTCTTTTTGGTACGTTCCTTTTTCCCTATCTACTGCTATAAAAAAGGTTGCCTGTAAATATTATCGAACGAATTCATAAAGGATTTCCAACAAAGAGTTCCTGTCAATATGATAGACACAACCAAGCAAGCAATACTAGATTGGAGGAAACGTTTCGCAATTATTGAAGGGATTGCAAGAGGACTCCTTTATCTCCATCGAGATTCGAGGCTAAGAATAATTCACCGCGACCTAAAAGCCAGCAACATTTTGCTTGATAAAGACATGAATCCAAAGATTTCAGACTTTGGCATGGCTAGGATTTTTGGGGGAAACCAGAATGAAGCCAAGACAAACCGAGTAGTGGGAACCTAGTGAGTATATATGACCATGTGTGAAAATTACCTCTCTTGTTTCAAAAGTTTTTCATTAATTAGTTGATAAAAAGAGATAAATTTTATTATTTATTTATATCATAATATTCTTCATCATGTGTAATATTTAATTAAATGGAATAGAATGTAGAGTTAGAATTTGAATTCAGTACTTCTACTCTGATATTATGTAAAATCATCACTTGTTCTAAAAGATTAAACTGATAAGAAAATGTAGATTTTATTATTTATTTTATATCTTAACCATATATATGTAAAAATATTAACCATTTTTCACCCCATATCAAGAACTAGTTCAATCTAAAGTCTGCAAACTTTGTTGAAATGCAGTGGCTACATGTCTCCTGAATATGCAATGGAAGGTTTATTCTCAATGAAGTCAGATGTGTATAGTTTTGGGGTACTATTACTAGAAATTGTGAGTGGTAGAAGGAACACTAGCTTTCGTTTGTCAGAAGACTCGAGCCTTGTCGAACATGTAAGTATGTCTAATAGTATGTTCCAATATACTGTGAGATTAGAGGAATAAACTCCACTCAATGATCAGATACTGCATGCAGCGACTTAATTAATATATTGGCTGTTATTAGGTATGGAATCTTTGGAAAGAAGGAAAGGCAATGGAGCTCGTTGATCCTTCTATTCGAGTTTCATGTTCCGAAGATGAAACATTGAGATGCATTCATTTGGGGATGCTGTGTGTCCAAGATTCTGTAGCTCAGAGACCAACAATGTCCTCTGTTGTGTTTATGCTAGAGAGTGAAGCTATAAATCTTCCGTCACCCAGACAGCCTACTTTCACTTCAAGGAGGGGCAAATCTATAGATTCAGAATCCCATATGGAAGGCCATACAAATGTATCCTTAAACGATTTGACAATAACAGTGGTCTTCGGAAGATAAGAGTAGTTTTTAACTTTTCTTTTATTCCAAAGTGTTACAAATGCAGTGAGTATAGTTTTCGTTTTCAACTCAGCTTTCGTAATTATCCAATGTATGTCAGATTCCTATTTGGAATCTAATAAGCTAATGAATGATGTTTCTATGAATTAGGATTTGGGTTAGACAAAAACTCATACAAAGTTAAAGGGGAAATGGAGTGAAGAGTGGAATCAAGTCTCGAACGTACTGAAGTTCAGTTCATTAAACATGAGTTCTGCAATGGCTCGGTCAATAGCATTAGTCTCAGATCCCATTGCGTTCGTACCTTCAATCCTGAATGTGAAATATATGTTTGAATTAAGAGAGGTCAACTGCAAAAGCAACCAGAACAAGGATACAGAAACATCATATAGATCGTATAGAAACTCTTTCCCAAGATGGAGTCTATCGAGGCCGGCTCAAGGCCGGTACATACATAGAAAGTCTTAGGATTTCAATCATACAATCATCACTCATATATACGTATATACATACAAGATAAGTCGTACATTCTTTTTCATAACTTTAACCTTATGATGCCTTCATTTCTTAAGGATCTTGAAGATCCTTCTTATTTTTAACAATTTCGTTAGGCCATTTACAAAGAAATCATCAAACAGGAAAGTAATTGAGTATCAAGCAAGCACAACAATAGTCACTATTACAAAACAATTATCAAACAAGCAAGCCATTAACCAACAAACAAGCACAACCAACCACTACAAACAATTAGCAACCAATACAGACAATAGCAACCAACTAGCAATCAATCATTTATACATATCATACATATTATGACTTTCTTATTCTTTCACTTTCTTTGGGCCTATGCACACTATTACATCCCATGTGTAGGGGTTAGTAGATCTTCCTTTGGACCCCGAGTCTTCTTTTAAACCCTGATTCAACCCGTGGCCACGAGTTGGGTTCTCATTTGGTCCGCAATACTGGGTGCACTACCAGTACCACGTCTCAGCATTGCAATATGCTCTATCCTTTTTACTTTCATTTTCCTTTCTTTCTTTTCTTTTGGTATCCTTCTTTCTTTTCTTTTGGTATCCTTCTTTCTTTTCATTTGTTCATTACTGCCTTTACGTATTTTCATACAACATAAGATTCATTCATTCATTTCTTTCTTTATTTTTTTCTTATTTTAGACCGTTTGTTTATAGAAAAAATCATTTAGAAGACCTACGCATGAACTAAATGCATACACATGAACTTGAACATTATTGAGACATAGGGTTATCGCATAGGGTCATCTCATAGGGACATTGCATAGCATCAATTCATGGCATCCTTCCATAAAATTATGAGACAAAAATCTCACCTTTTTTTTTTTTAGAGAATACATTCAATAATTACTGTGTATAGGCGTCCAATCATAAACGTACAATTATGTTATTGGGGTTTGATAAAAGCGGCTACTAAGAGTGGTCATTATGTTCATACACCTATAGTCCCAATTGAGATGGACCTTCTCATTACTTCATTGCTATGCAACTCTGTTGCTTCATACATAATCCGAGACATAACATGGTTACATAGTGACACCCGTCACTGGGACTACTGATCACATCACAACTACTCTGTAATACTGTTACACAGTTCTCGATGCTACATCACGCTTTACGTTGCTTAACTGCACATTTGCCCAATTTTCATGACACGTCTTACGATGCATCATGATTACATCACATGGGATACAACCTACGCGTACTCTATCCCATCCATGCAACACCACATAGAGTACACTCCACGTGTACTCTCTCCACAATGCAATACGTCATATCCCATATGATACACATTACACGGTGTATCGCTTTATCATAAGGAGTACCCTCTACATGTACTCCTACATAACACCAGCCACACCACCACAACAGCACACACAACACATCCATACTTTACAGCACAGTCCACAACACTACCTAACAGCACAGCTCCCAACACTTCGATACACAAACACAACTTCTACAATATAGTCAACCAACTCCACACAACTTCCTAGCAAACTCTACAACTAATAGCACAGCCAACCAATCAATAATAATTTAAATAAAAGAGAGAGAGATAGAAGGTTATACCATCGCTGGGTAGGCCCATACGTTACTCGCTTCCTGGCACGACTATTGGCGTCGGAAGTCACTAATTTAAGTGTTAACTGCTTCGTTGAGGTTAGTGCCGTGATCTCGAAATGGGAATATCTTGGGGTCCAGATGTAGGATTTTGGTTACTATATCTGAATCGTGTGATGGTGGCCATCATGGTAGGGAGTTCGTTGGTGGTGGTGAAAGGGTCGTACATTACGGCTAATACTGTGTACGATGACAGTCAAGCACGCACAGTGGAAGTTTGGGCTAGGGTGCTTGGTTTAACACGGGAAGTTAGGGGAAGACTCGTTGGAGGAAAGAGAATCTCATGGTGGTGGAGATGATGCGGTGCAACCACCGGAGAGTGGCAAATCTGGCCACGTGGTAGTGGATCCTTATAGGTATAAGCCCATTTTGGGAAGGAAAAGCTAGGAGGGGGTGTGTGAGTTAAAGGGGAGGAAAAGGGTGGTCGTGTGGTGCTTGTGGTGGTGCTCCGTGGTGGCTAAGGCCACACACGATAGCTGTAGGAGGAGTTAGATGGGTGAAACCCATCTTTGAGACTCATTCAGGTTGGCTTAGAAGGGAGAGATAGGCTGCACGTTTGGAGTTGTTGTTGGTTCTTTAGGTTCACCGGCGTGAGAGGAGGTCGTTGGTGGGAGCGGCGGCGGCTAGATGGTTGGGAAACCTATTTTGGGATTGTGTGAGCTACGGTGGGAGGGTTGCCATGATGGTCACCATCGGTGGGTAAGTGCTCACTGGCTTAAGGAGAGTCACGAGTAACCAGCGGGTGGTGAGGACTGATGGCCAGTGGTGGAGCTATTGTGGGTGGAAGTCCGAAAATGGAAAGGGAGAGAGGGAAGGGGAACTTGTGTGCTGGAGAGGGAGAGGGAGAGGGAGGAGATAGGAAAAGGGAAGGGAAAAATGAGGGGCTAAGGTTACCCTTCTCTTGGAGTATTTATAGGGCCTATATCCTGGAGTTTTCAAACTAACAAATGAAGAGTTTAAAACACTGATTTAAAAATGCATAAAAATAATTTAACTTAAAATACTGAGAGGAGTCAAGATAGAATATTATTTTAACTTAACTTTAGTTTATGAAATAATATTCCTTCATCACTAATTAAATGACAAAGTTTTACTAATTATTTTAAAAAAGTAAAACCATATATTTAAATCAGAGATTTAAAGCACAATTCAAATTCCATAATATTTTAATAACTAAAATCATGCTAATAAATAATTTTGTACAATTATAATATTTTGGAGTTCTTCAAACTATAATAATTGTATTTTCTTATAAATTAGGCTTGGGACCAATAATACTAGAAATACCTCATAAAATATTTACAAGATATTTAAAATATTTGAGAGTATTAAAACACTGAACATATTTTAAAGTCAACCATTATCTTTTAAAACATGTCAGCAGTGTTTGGAACGTGCCTCAAGGCTATCCCAATCGAGAGAGAGAGGAACAGGCTGTCACATAATTTCCTCGAAATTTGTTAAGCATTAAAGAAAAAAAAGGAGTGGGTGTTACACAAATAGCTTGGGTTTGATTGATGGGCCTCCTATTGTTATCTTTTATTTTGTTGAGTTGTTTAAGTGGTTTAGTGGCCCATGGGCATAGTTATATGGTTAGAGTGACCCTTGACTTTAGTTGGTTGTCCAGTATATGTAGGGGGGGGGGCGTGAATGCTCCCTGCGTGGCTAAGCATATTAGCTTTGGCATTTTCACAAATACATCCTGTGCATGTTATTTCCTCTTTTTTATTATCACTGATTCATATTTCCATAGCTGTATTACATTTCAGTTCATCACTCTGATTACAATACAACCAGTTTTGGATTTACAAGTAGTACCCTTACAAGTGGTATTAAGAGCCTTCGATTCTTCATGGACACGTTAAAACTGAGCAAACAACAAATAAAATTGCTGGAGAAAATGTTGGATAAAATGCAAGAGATCCGAGAACTAGTTGATGGACTGGGTACAAGTTATAAGTGGATACAACAATCTCTATTGGAGTGTCAAGATGAAGAAGACGACATCGTGGAGTGCCAAAATTCAAGATTGGTGGTAAGACCAGACCATTTGTTCAATCTCTTTTCCAAGGACACTGTTAGGCGCCACTGCCTCATCTACCACTCTTACATCACTCTCGGCAGCTGCCAGCTCGTCATCAAAGAGCTAGATGACTCCGCACCTACCCTCTCCAAAGAACTCATACTCCTTACTCTGGACCCGGGTGATACTCTCGTAGCAGCTGCTACTACAGAGAAAATTAAAGATGTGGCTATCTACAGGGAAGAAAAGAACCAATCCTCTATTTGCGAAATTTCTTCCATGGAGCGAATCCCAAGTTGTTGGCCTTAACCTGCATGGCATCCACCTTGGTATAACTACTATTCTTCACATTATAACAGCTATCCAAGCTCGTTCTCGTTCCAAAAGTTTAATAAAAATCACAAGCTCAAGTATTTTCAGTGGAGCTGAGCTCGGCAAGTCAAAGCTTAGCTTGACTCGACTTGATTACAGCTCTACTGAGAAATCATTATTTTTAAACACTATTTTTTAAACACGTTATGACAATAACTTATATTTGGTTGTAAACAACACCATTTGTGACAATAAAAAATGAGCCACTTTTATTGTTGTGAATTAAAGCCCTAAAATTACATATTCCAAAATCTAATACAAACTTGTCATGTCTTTCATAAATCTTGAATACCACAAATTTAAGGTTATATGTTAAAAATCTCCATATTCATAACATAGAATGGTAGCTAGAGTTTTTTACATAATATACTTTGATGATTATAGAGTTTTGAGAAGATGAATATCTAATTCTCCTTGATTATGCAAAGCAGTACATGTAGTGTTTAAATATGTGATTGAATAACAGATTTTGGCATGGACAAAATAACAAGCAGCTAATATGCACTGCGATACAAAGAATATTTCAGAGTTTGTTACAAAAGCCATCATGCCAGAGCATTACACAATACAAAGAAACCATAGCCTAGTCTATGTTATCCCTTAGTCTTCGAGAAAGGTCAGCTGTTAATGTGGAGGTTGATGGATGTGCCATCTTTGAGCTGGAGGTTTGTTGAATACGCCCCTTCAAGCCAATCAGTATATCTACAACTCTGAGGCTCTTCCTTAACAAGTGAGACTAAGAGGAGACTATTAGCTTTGTGAAAATGTCAGCTTGTTGCTCCTTTGATGGAAGAAATGCAACTTGAACTATTTTTGCAGCGACCTGATCGTAAATCAAGTCGAAGTCAATTTCTATTTGTTTGGTACTAGAATGAAGAACATGGTTGACTGAGAGATACTTTTTACCAAGGTTATCATACCAAATTAATGGAGGTTTAGAAAGAAAAACCTAAAGCTCTGCGAGGAGGGATTCTATCCAAAGCAATTCTGTTGTTGTGTTTGCAAGGGATTTATATTCAGTTTCAATACTTGATCGAGAAACTGTACGTTGCTTGAGAGAGATCCATGAGATCAGATTTTGACCAAGGAAAATACAAAAACCATTAGTAGAGCGGTGGTCATTTGGACAGCCAACCCAACTAGCATCGGAGAAGGCTTGAAGCTAAAGATTTGAGGATTTATGAATAAGGAGACCGAAATTGATTGTTTGCTTTAGATACCTTTGGAGACGTTTAACAGCTTGCCAATGTGAGTCTTTTTAATTGTGCATGAATTGATAAATTTTATTGAAAAAGAAGGCAATATCAAGACGAGTCAAGGAGAGGTATTGGAGACCTCAAAAAATACTTCTATAAAGTATGGGACCCAAAAGTGATGGTGCATCTAAAAGAGAAAGCTGGCACGAAACTGCCATGGAAGAGGTGACATCGTTGGCAGTGAGCATATTAGTGCGAGATAGAATATCACTGATGCATTTTCTTTGTGAGAGATGAATCCCATTCGTCAAATATGTAATCTCAAGTCCAAGAAAAAAGGACAAGTTGCCTAAGTCATTAATGGGAAAACCCGAATCATGGAAAGCTATGAGATGGTCAATCTATGATGAATGGGAGTTGGTGACAACTATGTCATCAACATAGATGAGAACAAAAATTATAATGGACTGAGGAATAAACAAATAATGAGGGCTCATATTTCGATGGAATAAAACCATACTCACATAATCGAGATGGTCTTCCGTAGACAACAAACATACTCAAGATAGTCAGGGTGAATGACGCCAATGGATTGAGTCAATAGATGATTTCAGTAAGGTCTCCATGAAGATAGGCATTTTGAATGTCTAGTTGATGAAGTGGCCAACCACAAGAGACATCTAGGGATAACACAAGTTGAATGGTTGTGGATTTTACAATGGGACTAAAAACTTCAAGATAATTATTACCATAACACCCGGTTCCAACGTCACTTTGTTTTCAAGATTTTGTTTTTTTTTTTTAAATAAATTACGGGCCTAAAACTTTTGCTTTGAAGATCTATGTTTCTTTTTAAGTTTGATAGTTTTGTTATAAATCTTTTTATTGGTCGTTTTTTTTTTTCATAAAAACAAGTTAGATTATTTTATTTTATGTTAAATCAAGATCTAATTTAGTTTCATGTTTCCAACTCATGATTTATTTCTTTGTATGTCTTTTTTTTCAAACGAACATAGTGCCCTCTTCCTTTAAAACTCCAGAATGCATATTATTTATCTTTTTAGTTCTTTTATTTATATGTGTAGATTTATAACATTTATGTATTTATATCTTTCACCTCTTATCCATGATTTCTACAGTTTCCGTTTTAGTTCTCACACAAAATCTCCCGCTCAACAGTTTTGATACCCCGAATTCCACTCTCTTTTTACTAGGTTTTCAACCACCAATATGTATTGTTTTCCCGCACGTCTCCAGTTACCTTATTTTCTCTCTAGGGTTTCCCATCTTGCTATGTATAAGAATGGATTATAAAAATATTTTCCCAATCACTCAGTACCTCCCCTCCTTATTTTTCTCCCTCTTGATGTGAAACTTCCCGTGATTCGGCAGTTACCTTATCTGTTTCTCACACAAAAACCTCTCTCAGCAGTTTAGAATACTCATGACTCTCTTTCTTCTCTTTAGGGGTCTAGCCATCTATATATATATATATATATATATATGACATATTTTCAACACAGTATGTGAAAGGAACTGCCAAAACCCTTTGCCACAACATGATCAAAGGAAGAACAAGGCCACGGCATTTTTCCTCGTCCAACATCATTGCACAATCACAACCAACCACCGTCCCGCACACTGCCGCAAACCTTTGGTGAAGCATCTCTCCCACACCAAAACCACTACATGAAGGAGAACACTAACCCACACCCCTTGCACCTCCGTAAACATGTCAAAGCTCCCCCTCCATTCAGCACTACACCCCCGATAGCTTCCTCTATGAGAAAACCCACCACGGTTAGCATCATAATGAACCGCTACATCCACCCACGCCACCACCCCATCTCACGAAGAGCTACCTAGCCGTACTTTAGTTTTTCCCGCACCCTAGGGCCACGACAATTACCCAAACTCATCGGTGCAGTCTCGCCACCCCAAAGCCAAGCCACCCTACATCGCAACCTCCTCCCTCAGAGAACCACCATATACCGCCAGCAGCCACCCAGAACTTCCCCCATGATCATCACCGAAACTCACATATACCCCTGTTTACACCACCCCGAAACAGAGCAAGGAATGCTCTCCATGCATCTCGGGGTCTCAGCCACGCTGAATGCCGGGAACCACCCGGACAATCATAGAAAATGACGGCCGTTCCATCTGGCCGGTCATTTAGCACATCATGGTAAGCCATCGCCGCAACCTCTCCCTTTTCACTACAAAAAAATATAGTATTTTAGACAAAATTTTATTTTCCGGCAACATACATTTTATGGCAAAAAGTCACTTTTGCCAATTTGAAATAATTCTTTCTGTCAACTAATAAAAACAGCCAGAATTAGAATGTTAATTTCCTTCTTTCCCTCTTGAGCTCTCTTTGCCTCTCCCTTTCCCTCTCGCGCTCTCTCTGTCTCTCTCAGCTTTGCACAGTAGTTTCCATTGTCAGTGCTGCCCTAATCTCGCCATCTTCCCGCCACTACTTGGACCACCAGTTGGTTTCCGAGATTCGCCGAAGCCCCTCTGTTAGATCCGAACAAGGCAAGTAAACTGATTGAAAGCATTTTTGAGTATTGTAGGGTTTGATTGTGTTGCTATTTAAACCGATTAAATATGCATTCACCTACATGATCGGCACTCTAATTTGATATATCTCTTTTGGTTTTTATTTTATTTTTGCTTAGGTCTGGTTATTTCCTTTGACTTAATTTGGTTTTTGTGATATCTTTGAATTTCATTGATATTTTGCATTGTGGTTGGGTGTTATTTCTGGCTCGTGAAACAAATTGTTACCAAATGCATCATAGATTTGAGGTGCCAGGATTCACAGAGTAGATGGGGCTTACGAGCGTTAAGAGGCGGATTTTGCGCTATAAAACTTGACATCTGCTATCATGGCAAGCAGTGTTCTGTGGAAAGAAAAAGGAGCAATCTTAAAACCACTAATGTCACAGGAACTAGCTAGATGAGATGTTATGATGTTCTCCTGTATCTAGAATTTCTTGGCATGTTTTATACTTTTTATGATCAATAAATTGCCATATGGATCCACATGATTTTGGGGTTCTTAAATTCCATATCGATCATCATACTCGTGGGGAAACCAATAACCCAGTCAGTCATCAATAACTAGCTAGTTGCAAAAGCAATTCGTGGCAATTTGGAAACTGTCGGCTTACAAACTTTCTCCGAACTCAGATGCTTTATTATTATTATTATTCTTGATAATGACTTTGTAGTTCATTTGTTTTCTTGATAATGACATTGTAATGCTCACGGTCTATGTATTATGGTAGTATTTTGCAGTACTACTTTAGTTCTTTAAAACAATTTGTTTCTCCTAGGCCATTGTGCAATCTAAGACAAAATAGAGTAAATACTGTAAAGTAGACAGAACACATCATATAACTTAAATTCATACTACTTCTAGAGCATCGAATAAAGAAACTACCCTTCTTGTTGTCTGATAGAAGGATATATCATTGAACTATGCTTGGATCCATCAAGGCATATGCTTATTTTAGTTGCCTAGATGGTTACTCTTAATTTTAGAATCATAAAGTTTTTAACGATTGGTTTTGGAAATTTGATATGTAACCCCCAAGCTTTGTTTGTGATATGGTATTTCTCTATCATAAGTGCTAGGCAGATATTGCTATTCTCTTTTGTGTGTCCAAATATTAAAGCAACTTCCTGATTGATTTCTTGATCTCCTGTTGCAGAATTGATTCATATATATAGTTAGATCTGGCTTTATATATGAATTAAAACATATTCTTTCAGCAGCTAAAATACTTACGTCGTAGTTTTTTGTTCCTCAAAAAGCATAAGCATCCCAAGATCACTACAGCAAGAGCAGCCACTACAGCTACAATAATGATCTGTATCCACCATCTTTTTGCTAAAAAGAAACAAAAGTCTCATCTCATAATTAATTCACTAGTGTGTTGTTCAGTCAGGGACAGAGAAGGGGGAGGGTCTTACTAGTTTTTTCAATTGTCGTAATAAGAACATAGAATTCTTGATCATTGACATGAGTGTTTTCTTTGAATTCACCGCTCATGTAGAATATGCATCCAGTTCCATTTGCTGAAATTGTTCGAAAACCAACGCAGTTAAAATTTAAGTCAAGTTCTGCACATTAATGCACCAGTGTATTTATGACTACATTCATGTGAATTCCACAAATTTGGATGAATGAATGTCATTTATTAAGTTAGCTGTCATGATATGGGTATTTAAATTTTTGTCATTTTCTTTTCATCCATTGGAGCACAAGACTCATTTTCTGTCTACTTATTTATTTATATTTTCCTTTCTGCTCTTTATGTTGGTCGACATTGCTCATAGTTTTATTAGAGGGTTTAGTGCAGAAATATTAATATTAATATTAATTTGTGAAAGTATTATATGTGTAGGTTATGGATAAACATATATTGTTAAGAATAACCCACTCACATTTCTGTTTTTACTTACTGTTCTTATCAATAAGTACTTTAGCTATGATCTATGTGGTATTGTGCTACATTTATCCCTTATTAAACAACTTTTCTATCTCTACTTTTTCTTAGATAGACAAAAGTTGGATGCAAAGTACTAATAGATTTGGATCTAGGGAATATGCTAAAGGAGTTAAGGAGTTCCTTACCTTGGCCCGATCTCATGCTACAAGTAAGGAGATTCGTTGTCCATGTGTCCAATGTTCAAATAATTACTTCATACCTATAAGTCAGGCAGAGAGACACTTGTTCATTAAAGGTATTGATAAGAATTACATGGTGTGGATTTTTCATGGCGAGAAAGAAGATTTAATCGTAACTGATGATGATGATGATCTACACGATCTCGAACAAATGGATGACTTCATTGATGACGTTGATGTTATGTTACGAGATATTCGGGTTGGGGGAATTCCCAATGTTCCCACAAGCGATTCACTCCATGTGGAGGGTTCATCATCGGTTGATACGGATTCATCTCGCACTTTTGATCATTTGTTGGCTGATTCTCGACGTCCTCTTTATGAAGGTTGTGCAAATTACTCTAAACTATCATTCACTGTCAAACTACTGCACATTAAAACACTTGGTGGTTGGAGTGTAAAGTCTTTCGACATGCTTTTGCACTTGTTAAAGTCAGCTTTTCCCAATGCCCTTTTGCCAAACTCATATCAAGAGTCACGCAACTTGGAAAAAGGTCTAGGCTTTACTTACAACAAGATACATGTTTGTCCGAATGACTGCATACTTTATTGGAGAGAAAATGAAGATAAAGACGAGTGTCCCAAATGTAATCTCTCAGGTGGAAATTCAGCAACTCTAAGAAGAGAAGAATTCCTCAAAAGGTTCTACGACATTTTCCCTTGAAGCCAAGGTTGCAGAGATTGTTTATGTCACAAAGAACGGCAACGGATATGCGGTGGCACAGGGATCAACGTGTCATTCAACAAGGTATTCTAAGTCATCCTGCTGACTCTGAGGTGTGGACAGCATTTGATCAAGAGCATGCTTGGTTTGCGAAAGATCCAAGGAATATCAGGCTTGGTTTAGCTAGTGACGGTTTCAACCCATTTAATAATTTGGCTAAGCCTTACAGTGTATGGCCGGTGATTCTTGTCCCTTATAACTTACCTCCATGGTTATACATGAAAGATCCATATTTTATCACTTCACTATTGATTCCAGGACCAAGATCACCAGGAAATGAAATTGATGTCTACCTTCAGCCTCTGATAGACGAATTGATTGATCTATGGGATAATGGTGTTGATACATATGATGCAAAGGCTAGAGAGACTTTCCGATTGCATGCAGCATTGCTATGGACAATTAACGATTTTCCTGCTTACGGAAATCTCTCCGGATGGAGCACTAAAGGGAAGATGGCGTGTCCATCGTGTAATGAAGAAACAGATTCCATGTGGTTGACATATAGTCGAAAGCATTGTTATATGGGTCATCGTCGATTCTTGCCACCGAGCCACATTTGGAGAAAGAAAAAGTCTATTTTTAATGGCAGTTCAGAGCATCGTGGTCCACCTACAATGTATACAGGAGAAGATATACTCATTCAAATCCAAGATATTCCTGATGCAAATTTTGGAAAAGTCATAAAGAAAAGAAAGCGTACGATTAAGGAGTTGAATTGGACCAAAAAAAGTATATTCTTTCAATTGTCGTATTGGTCGACTATCAAGATTAGACATAATCTAGATGTAATGCACATTGAGAAGAACATCTGTGACAACATTTTAGGAACTCTAATGAACATCTTTGGCAAAACTAAAGATCATCCTAATGCACGTCGTGATCTTTTCAATCTTAATATAAGAAATGAGTTACACCTTATTCAGAATGGACAACACATTAGTATGCCACATGCATGTTATATGTTGTATGGAGCTGAGCGAACTGGTTTCTGTAATTGGTTGCGTGATGTCAAATTTCCAGATGGATTTGCTTCGAACATTGCCAGATGTGTTAGTGTAGATGATTGCAAAATCTTGAGGATGAAAAGTCATGATTGCCATATTTTCATGCAAAGATTACTTCCTATTGCAGTTTCTGGATACTTACGCCAAGATGTACGAATGGCACTAACTGAGCTAAGCACTTTTTTCAAAGAATTGTGTGCTAGAACATGTAAGGTTGATGTTTTACAGCGGCAACAAGCTGATATTGCCGTCATCCTTTGCAAGCTTGAGATGATTTTTCCACCTACCTTTTTCGACATAATGGTGCATTTAGCCTACCATTTGCCACGTGAGGCATTGCTTGCAAGGCTAGTTCAATATAGGTGGATGTACCCTTTCGAAAAGTATATTGGAAAATTCAAGAGATATGTTAAGAATAAGGCCTACCCGAAAGGTTCAATAGCCGAGGCTTATATCCATGTAGAATGCTTGAATTTTTGTTCTATGTATCTTCATGATGTTGAGACTAGATTCAATCCCTCCGAACGTAACTTGGACGAAGGAGAAGAAAGTGTGCGAGAGGGACTATCTGTATTTTCACAAAAGGTGCGACCTATGGGTTTTGCATCCCATCATCGATTAGACGACGACATTTTCAAAAAAGTCAAATGGTATGTTCTGAATAATTGCATAGAGATTGGAGAATATCTTAAGTAAGTGACCAAACTACTTACCAACTTTGTGATTTTCTATTCTCAAAATACCGATTTACGTTGCATCCCCTACATATTACATATACTTATTAACTGGTGTTGGCCTTCTGTCTAGTGAGCACTACATGCAGGTGAGTAAAGAGTATCCCGATGATGTCGATAGTATGCATGCTGCAAAATTTCCAGACTGGTTCAAGTCACACGTATGCAAACTCATTTGGAAGTTCGACCCTATTTTCCTTATGAATATGATTGTTTTATACCAAGATATATACTGTTTTTATTTTATGCGGTTCCTTGTTTGAACTTGTGATAGATTCAAAGTAGGCGTGCTAATAATCTTGAAGAAGTTTCGGAGGATCTATATGCCCTAGCGTGTGGTTCTGACCCTTGGGTCGCATCTTATTCTGGTTGTATAAACAACGGTATAAGATTTCACACAAAAAATCATGAAGAACATCATCGCACCCAAAACTCAGGAGTGATGGTCATTAGTGAACAACCAGGATCTGAAAAACTTGAGTTCTTTGGTAGACTAATAGACATTTTGGAAGTTCATTACATGGGTTGGCGTCGTGTTTACTTATTCAAATGTGAATGGTTTGACATCTCTAATTCCAAACGAGGGATACGTGTGGAACGACATCTTACTAGTGTGAATATGTCTCTGACAACTTATAAGAACGACCCTTTTGTTTTGGCATGCCAAGCTTCGCAAGTATTTTACTTAAAAAATCGCAGCATCCGTGGTGATTGGTATGTAGTGCAAAAGGTCATACATAGAAATGTCTATGACCTTCCACTTAAATCCCTTATTGAAGATGATGAATCTGATTCTAATGAAGTTGATGCTTACCAAGAGGACAATTCTGGCAATGCCTACGTGAGTGTCCATACTGATGACATCCCATTGCAAACAGACATGCATAGGCCTAATGTTGAACCAGAGCAAATTGATATTGACACGTCGGTAATACAAAGGTCTAATTGGGACCACTTCGAGCAAGATTTTATCAACGACAATATCAGTGAGGACAGTTCTACTCATAGCGCTGAATTGGAGAGTAGCATAGAAGAAGATAGTTTCTCGACAGAGGATGAGATGAACTAATCGTTTGAAAGCTGGTATTCTTTTTAGTTTAATTATCATAGAAAGCTTTTATGTATTTCTCGAGTATAAATATTCTTTTTAGTTTAAGTATCATTTTGTGTAATTTGCCTTGTAAAGTATACTAATATATAAATAATTGTATCTACTTAGTGTGAGTGTAGGGATAATTCCGGTTGGCTAACCTTGGATATGATGATAACTGGAAGAGGTAGAGGTAGAGGTCGAGGTAGCTCTCAAAGCAATAATGTAGTTCGCATGCCCAAAGTAATACCCCTTGCTGCCTTAAATGCCCAAGATGATTCAGACTCAAGCTCAGATGACTCAATCGAGCTACATAATCGTGTCTCGAGGACAGAACCAAATGACATGCCACATGTTGATTTGCCACTAGACACAAACTCATCCGGTATTAATCTAATTTTCATTGATTAATTTGTTTTTGTTATGGAACTTTTCTTTTCTCAAAATTAATTGACTTTGATTTTGGTTAAATTAGAATATAGAATGACATTTTAATAGGATCACCCCTTGATTGTACTATACTGAGATTGAGTGATGAGTGTAAAGTTCTAAAGCTTTTTTTTTATTATTGTGAAAAGTTTTGAAGTGTCTTGAGTCAAGCGTACTACATACACATCATAATTTATAGATTTATATATGTTCTTGTGATATACAATACTTTCACATGATTCATGAACGACAGTTTGCAAATTATAATTGAATCACAAATTACATGGACCATGGGTCATATATTTCTTAAACTTATTTTTTTCAAAGTCTATATTTTTTTAGTTTCTCTAGTGTTAATTTATTTTTTTTACTTTGCCTATTAATATTAATATATTTTATTTTATTATGCAGATTAATAATTTTATATAAAAGTGGAGCTCATTTGTTATATAAAAGTGGAGTAAAATTAAGTACTTTAAAATCTTTAAAAGGCATAGAAAACAAAAAGTACTTTAAAAGGCATGCTGCATGCTTGCTGGATCACGTATATATATATACATCTATAAATATCATATATATATATATTATATATATATTTTTGTGTGTGTGTCTGTAATTCATGCAGATAATGGGATATAGTTATTAGAAGAGATCAGAGAGTCGATCGTGGCGTGGAAAATAAGTATACTAAGTGGGATCGAGATGATGGGTATAATGATCATATGGTTAAAGGAGAGAAAAAAGAAAAAAGAAAAAAGAAAAAAGAAAAGAGGGTAATAAGATGTGTTTTAATTCTATGATAATGTGATCAACAAGTTAGCAGCTAGTGTAGTACTGGTGCTACTAATTAATGATATATATATATATATATATATATATATATATCTATTATAATACTTATCTACACAGAGAGCATTTCAGCTTAACCTCAATTTTCAAACTGCATAAAACTTAAAATAAAATCTTATCATTATCTTTTAGGATAAGAAATATTTTTGTTTTTGAATTTTAATAATTGAAGTAATCTCACAATAATCTGCATAAAACTTAAAAAATAAGCGTTATTGCTATGTGTCTGTAATTATGTTATATCTATCTTGGGAGAAATAAATTGGTCAATTCCTGGCAACAGCATATGGAATAATTGGTTTTTATCTAGTATATATTATTTTTCATGATCATTTTGGGCGCTGAAGAACGTACATATATAATCTAATATGCAGGTTGTGAATTGGCTGGCTGACACATACCACTAATAATTAAAAGCTATATCATGCATTGCAATATGGATGGTAAAATTAATTGAGCATGCAGAATTATTGTCATTTGTACTGGCCTTACTTATATATATAAATGTAGGCTTATTGAATAAATGCTAGTAATGAACAGTTACCCCTCAGTAATTTTTCACACACACCGAAGAACATCCACTTTGTTTCTACTTTCAATACTTAGAATGACTAATTAAGTTCAGATATATATTCTATTATTCCTTAAGTTCAGAACATAGGCCTAATGTATGTTTCATGTTGATTAATTTGATTTTTCTCATTTATATGATGCTAACATGTCAATTGAAAACATTAGTACCACCTAGTCGAAAGCCTGAGCGAGGAGTAGCAAAAAATACAGAGTTTGAAAAACTACGAAAGTATGGAAAAATACCTCTGAGGATAAAGGACAATGAGACTGCACCTTGTTGTGAAAATGCAACCATTTTTACTACAAGGGTTACATGGTTGGACTTAAGTTATGCTAGTTGGCACACCATACCAAATAATGAGAAGGAAGAATTGATTTCACGCATCCAGGTAAAAGTACAAGAATTTCATACATGATGGAATAGAGTATTTGTAAAAACTTGTAGTACTAATTATAATTAATTTGTTTGTTCTTAGAATGACTTCATACTTGACTGGGCCAAAAAGAATCATCGAGATACGGTTACAAAGACAATTCGCAAATGGTTTAATCATATTCGATATGATTTACATAAAACCTACCAGCAATACGAGAGTAATGAAGAAGCACTTGCGAATGTGCCATTGGTAAAACCAGCCACGTGGGTGAAGTTATGCGCTCGATATTCAAGCGAGCACTTTAAGGTAAGTTGGAAGTCAAATATTTAATTAACACACCATGACATTTTTTTTAAATAGTTAACTATAATAAATGTTAGGTAGGATGGTAAGTTTCTTGTTATAAAATGATGTTAAAAACATGTTAAACTTGACAACTTAGATGTTTCTCATGTATATTATGTCCCATGTGAGTGCAGCGGATGTCTGAAAGAAATAAAGGTAATAGAGAGAAACAACAAAACAATCACACAGCTGGACGAAGGTCATTTGTGCGACTAATGGAGATGAGGGTAAGTCAACAGTTTTGATTGTAAGTTTAAGTCTAAGTTGAATATAATTTGCTTGTATTTTGCAGTCTGGGAATGATGAGAGTTTAGTCGACTTTTTTAAAGCAGTGAGGTGGTCGAAAAAGAAAGGCAAATTTGTGACTCTTATTGGGGAAGAGCAATATGTGAGTGTAAAAGTAAAATCTCAAAATTTTTATGTGGTATAAATGCATATCTCTTACTAACATGTTTGATTTTCCAATGGTTGAATGGTTGATAGCTGGAGATGGCAGGAAAGATGTTAGAGTTGGAGCCTGAGGGGCGGACTAAGGAGGCTGCAGCGACAATCTTTAAGGAAGTTTTGGGTCATAGATCAGGGTATGTGAGGGGGCTCGGCGAGATGGTTATTCCCGAGTCATCTAGACAAGCAACTAATGCCCGAATAGAAGAATCTAGACAAGCAATTGATGCTCGAATAGACGAATTAACTGAATGTGTAAAAAGGTTTGAAAAAACTATCATGCTACTATTAGAGAAACAAGCCAAATACGACGACTTTATGAAGAGATATGAATCAGAAAGTCAAACTCAGGGATTTGCATAGCTAGGTAACTTTCTTGTACAGTTCTTTTTGTATCTAGATTGTACTTTTTAGAACTAACAAGTCAATTCCTTTGGCTTTAAAATGAAAAATATTTATTAAGATGCTTTTATTGTGCCATGGATGTTTATTATAAACTACTTTAGGAAGTGACAATTCCTATTTTCTTTTCTAATCTTTTATTTTTTTTAATGTAGTGAAATTGTTTCCTCCTATGCAGAATAGAGGTACTTGGGGATGGGCTTCAACTCTGTTTATCGATGCTTGCAGGAAATATTTCCAATGGTATTAATCTCATTTCATTAAATAATTGGTATCATAGTGAAAGATCAATTTAATTTCATTTTACTCTTTTTTTATAATAATTTTCCGCATTATTTGGTTGTCTTTATTTGTTCCCAGTTTTAAGTCTCATGGTAATTTATTTGTTACTAATCAAAGAAAAATTATGGTATTTGAAGTTTTGATTAATCTGAATGATAAATTGTGATTTAGTTTCATTGTCTATGATAAATTTTGATTAATCGTCAACATTTATAAATATCTTCATTCTAAATATGATATTATAAATTAAAATAATGCATTTGAAGTTTTATTAGTACATTATTTTCTTATATAACTGGTCCATCAATTTCTTTACATGTTTATAATGATAATGGTTGTATCTTTTTTGCAGTTAACTTGATAAAGCTGGGTGCCACTGTAATTCTTTGTAACACAAAAATTGACATGTTTAAGGGGTCTATGAGGCTGTAAACAAATGGGGCCGCATTGAAGTTACTGAACCTGCTAAGTTTGCAGTTCAAGAGGATAACAATCTCTCCCTGGTTGAATATGAGTTGGTGAATGTAGTTGAAGAGTGATTGTGTGAAATCAACCATGTGATACTAAAAAGACTGCTTTATAGGTTGGAAGTTTCTCTAGTTTTATCAGTCAAGCATAATTTTGAAGTAGCTTGAAGAACAAAATAATTGCACATTAATTTTTTTTCTTCTACAAAAATATGCTTATATGCATCTTTGTTTCTCATTTACATGATTTGTGTTGTTCGAATTCAAATATGTACGTTGAGGATATTTGAATAAAGTTGATGATATGTGTTGGCAAGTAAATATAAATTTCTCCTAATTTAGCATTTTTTAATTTATTACTAAGCAAGTAACTATCATAAAAGAGATAAATATGAGGGAAAAAAAAAAACAATCACATACAACAAAGCGAATATAAAAAAATGGGCACAAAATTTAATCAGGCAAAGCATCAGTTTTCAAACAAAGTTTTTGAGACAGAATTTTTGGTTATTTGCGGCGAAATTTGGTCGCCGCAAAAGGTATATTACTGTCAATTTTAAATGTAGCCGCAAACATCTTTTCTTGGCTCATTATCAGCGGCTATTCCTTGGCGACAAAGTTTAGCCGTAACAAAGTAATTGCGGCGATTTTTTTACTATTTGCGGCGACATTTAGTCGCGGGAAATAGTCTTATTTTTTGTAGCGCATTTCCTCTATCTCGGTTTACTCTTCCATTTCTCACCGTGTCTTTCTCTCGTCCTCTCTCACCAGTGCCCAGTCATACTTCTTTCTGGAAACTACCGATCACGTCCACCCATCTTGGTTGCGACCCCTTTCCCTCTTGGTGAGTCTCCCTCGATTTGTACCTGGCCTAGCATTGGTTCGATTTCATGCAAGTTCTGTTTTTTATTTCTTTTCGTAGAGTTGCATAAGGGGAAGGTTAGCTCAAAATTTTACAATTTTGCCCTTAGTTTTAAAGTATGTGTTTTAGTGTTATAATTTTTTTGAGTGGGTTTGTTTTTGGTCCGGATTGTGTAATAATGGTTCCCTTTTATTTATTTTTCATTTGTGTTTCATTAAATCTTTTGGAAGTAAATGTTTTGGGTTGTTTTCACGTTTTAATTTATTTTAGGCTCCGGTTTTAAATTATTTCGGATTTGGCTTTTCAATTATTATTCTTTAATTTAAGTTATAAATGAATTTTGGATCGGGATAAATGGTGTTGCATTGTATTAAATAGATCGAGTTTTGATTTTTTTGTAAGAGACTTTTTGGGGTAAGCATTTATTAAGAGAAAATCGATATATTGGAGAATTTGTAATATTTTAGGACTTTAGAAGAATTCGGTAAATCTAAAACATTTTGGGTAGTTTGATTTTCAAGATTTTGAGGACGTTTAGATGTTAAGGGAAGATGGCGGATTTTTCATATCTCAAGTTTAGCTGCGAAGAATGTGTTCGGCTAGATTTAATGAATTACGTGAATATTTTATAGGTGGTGAATGATTTGATTCGACATTCGTAAGGAAAATTTATAAAAGGTTAAGAAGTTCGGATAAGCGGGGTTCTTATGCTTGGCTTTACACCAACTCTGAGACCGAGATTGACTTTCTGAAAACTTTGCATGTGTTTGTTATAAATGAGAACTTGGAAAAAAAAAACATCGGTCAGTTATTTGCATTACTCATGAAATCTATGTGAAAAATGTTTCTGTCATGCATATTGTAAACATAATCAATGTTGACATGTTTTTGAAATGCATAAAAGAGCGAGTATGAAAATTGATATTTTATTTATGTGATGTGAAATGTTTTATTAGAGTTGTTGTTGGTTATCTAAAAATGATATGAACAAGTTTGGTACATGATTTGATATGACATGATATGACATGATATGATATAAAATGGATACGAAAAGTTTTGGCATTCTTATCTGCTTGATCTACTTTGGAAAATAGTTCTGATATGATGATACTGGTTCATGTGATATGGTTGGTACCAACATGATATGATATGATAGGAGTGCAACCACTTTGAAAACAAAGTGGTCCTGTATGTGTTTACTTCCTGTGTGCACACTTTGGACTCCAAGAATGAATAAGGGAAAGTCTCACAATATGATATGATAGGAGTGCAACCACTGGAGATAGCACAACCCTACCACGGGGGTTAAATATGGTACATGTTCTGATATGATGATAAGATGAGATTATACAGTTACTTGTACCAAAGCCTTTTTTGTTAATGAATAGTGATTTTTTCTAAATGTAAAAGGATTGGAAAGTCGCTCTATTTTTTATTGATAATAGATTTTAGAAATCTGCATATGAAAATAAAAGGTTTTTGGTTCATACATATGAAGTTTCTTTTAAAAATGCTCATGTTTGCACTCTTGTATATGTCATCTGCTTACTAAGTTGTGGTTAAACTCCCCTTATCTCTGAATATTTTTCAAATGTTCAGCTAAGGATCGGATTATGAAGCATTGGGTGAGATGACTTAAAAATGGTTGATTAAGTATAAAGAATTTATATGAATATTAATAAGATTTAGTAAGAAAATATTATTATATTTTGGTGACTTAGCATTTTTTGTATTAATGACATTGAGAAAATGGGTTTTAAGACCAAGCTTTATATGATATTTGAAAATTTGGAGTATTTAATTATGGTGTTGAATGTGAGTGTATATGATAGGATGTAACTCTCCGACCCCTGCGGGACTGAGGCGTTACAAGTACCTTTCTGGTGATGGAACCCTTTGGCAATGAGGTGTCCTTTCCGTCATTCTATAGTGCCATTAACTCTGCGTTTGGTCCAAAATACCCACCTGCAACCAACAATTCCTACAAGAAAACTGCTTATTTACGATTAGTTATTTTCAGCAAAATGACTATATTCAGTTAAAATGAGTCTTTTTTTTTATCGCAAATACACTTTTTGTCACAAATAATTGATTACAAATGCCCATTTTATCTTGTAGTGAATATTAGAAGGAAGGGGAGGGGGAACAAGAGTCCAAGTATGACTCTAAATGAGTGCTTGAAACTCAGTAGACATGGTATTTTGCCATTCTTGAAACTAAGAGGCAACAATGTAGGTTGTTGATTCTTCTGGAATTTCAAGAAAAATATTATGGCACTAGAGAGTGGGTGGGTAAGGGATGAGGCCCAATGCGGATCTTGGGTCTGGAAGAATTGGTCTTTGATCTGGTAACAATAGGAGATTGAGGTTTAGGGGAAGGGATCTAAGCAATATTTAGGAAGGGAAGAGTTAGGATTTGTTAAGAGGATGAGGTAGAATCATTAGATGGAGATGAGGAGATTGGAGTTGGGTTGGAAGTGCATCATGGGCTTGAAGTAAGTGAGGGGCTGGCAGAAGAGAGTGCGAGCATTGGGCTGAGAATTGAGGGAAGGTAAGTGGGGAGATTAGTTGTGCTTTGTAAAGAGTGGGCATAGGGTATTGAGGAATGAAAGGGATACGGGAATGAGTTTTCATTAAAGACCACATCCCGTGATATATACATTTGATTAGATGAAAGGTCAAAATATTTATACCCCTTGTGCATGGTACTGTAGTCGAGAAAAAGGCATGGAACAGAACAAAAATTGATTTTGGGATTATTGTATGGCTAGAGGTTTGGCCAAAATTTAGAGCCGAAAGTTTTAAGGAAAGAATAGTCGGGTTCATGATTGTGGAGAAGAAGATGTGGAGATTTATTCTTTAAAGAGGGGGAAGGAAGTAAATTAATTAGATATGCAGCAGTTTCAAATGCATCTACCCAATATTTGTAAGGTAAGGATGTGGTTGCTAAGAGTGCAAGGCTAGTTTCAACAATATGGCAATGTTTTCTCTCAACTACACCTTTTTGTTGGTGATTGTGAGGGCAAGAAAGACGATGCATGATTCCTTGAAAATTGAGTGCACGAGTAAGGGAGCGAAATTCGCCACCCTAATCACTTTGAACAATTTAGAGTTTAGCATTTAGAAGTCATTCAATATATTGTTGAAAAAGGAGGAAAGTAGAAGTGATATTGCCTTTTGAAGCAAGTGGAAAAATTTATGTATAATGACTATAATCACCAACACGAAATATAATACCGAAACCAATCTCTTGATATATAAGGGGATGGACTCCAAACATCTACATTAATGAAATGCAAAAGTCCTGGAGATCGATTTACATAATGTTGAAAAGATAATTACCGACCTTTGGTAAGAGGACAACTTGCGCAAAAAAAGTTGGTTGAGATGGGAGAAATGGCAAGCATTTGCTGTGCAAAATATGTGAAACAAGCTGAAAAGATAGGTGTCCAAGACGATGATGTCAGTGAGCAACATTAGTGCTTTCTTCGACAAGAGCAACGTGTTCTGACTTTGGACTATTTGGAAAAGAAAAAATATAGAGGTCATTATGTGTTGGGCCTTTGAGTAAAGGAGTTCCCATCCGCTAATCCTTTAAAAGGAAAAAAGTATCGTGAAGTTCGAAAAACATAAAGTTGTCAAAACAAAATTGATTCACGAAGTTAAGATTTTTTGTAATTTGATGAACACAAAGTAGATTATGAAAAGAAATCTAGAGTTAGAAGTTGAGAAATGAGAATCACCAAAGTGAGTAATAGGAAGAGCATTACCATGGCCAACTTTTATGTGTTCTGCACCGGAGTATGGTTCAACAGAGATGTTGAGACTTTGCATGTCGATAGTAAGGTGATTTATTGCAATGAAGTCGAGATACTACTGTCTATTCGTCAATGGTTGAGCATTTGTACAATGAGTAGAAAGGGATTTGAGAAGTTCAAACTGATATGCATGATCGAACCTATGATAACATTACATTGCAACATGGTCAACCTTGCGGCACACTTGACAAGTACGTTTGTCGGGAGTTTGAGAGGGTGGCTAGAAAGGTTGAAACAAGTAGCCACCTCAAATACAACCACCTCAATAGCCTTGACGACCACCTTGGTAGCCATATCGAACACCGCAAGAGAGGAGACAGTAGTAATGTTTGCAGAGGGATGAGGAAGAAGACCAGGCAAAGTGGATGAGAGGGAGGCACAACTTTCAAATGGAAGAAGGAGATTGAATAACTCGAGATGGGTGATGGGGGTGGGATGAGTAGTGATAGAGATGAGAAAAGCTTCAAATTCTAAGTTAAGGCCGTTAAGAATATAGGAGACCACTTCAAAGTCTCTCGGTGGTTCACTTGCGACAATCATGGTATCAGAAAGGAGCCGAACTTCTCAATGGTAATCAATGATTGAGAGTGAGCCTTTTTTAAAATTCGTTAGTTGATGGAGAATTTGAAAAAATTTGGCCTAAGATTGAGAAGTGAACATTGTGTTAGAATTAATCCAAAGTTCACGAGATGTGCAAGAAGAAATGGTTTGGGCAAGAATAGGGTTGATAAGGGATGAAAGTAGCACACTAAGGAGTATTTTGTCTGTGCGGCGCCACTTAAGGTAAGCAGGGTTGGGTTGAGGTGGGGAAGAAAGTGATGAAGAGGGAGTGGAAGTAGGAAGTTTCGGATGAGGAGGTGGGGAGGACACATCGATGAAGTAGTAGAGCTCTTGGTCATGTAGGTAGGGGATGATTTGAGCTCACCAAAAAATATAGTTGTCTAAGTCTAACTTGACGAAAACAAGGTGGGAGAAATGACTAGGGAGGTGAGGAGAAAGAGAGACATCCTTTTTGGAAGAAGAAATTTGGCCAGCCATGGAGGACATTATTCGCATTCCTGCTCTGATGCCATGATAGAGTTTTGAGAAGATGAATATCTAATTCTCATTGACTATGCAAAACAGTACATGCATTGTTTATATACATGGCTGAATAACATATTTTAGTATGGACAAAATAACAAGCAGCTGATATGCATTATGATACAAAGAATATTTATGAGTTTGTTACAAGAGCCATCTTGCCAGAGCACTACACGATATAGAGAATTAGCACACAACTACAGCCTAGTCAACGTTATCCCTAAGTCTTCTGGAATGTCAGTTGCTGATATGGAGGTTTATGGCACTATTTTTGTCGCAAATAGTTATTTTGGTTGCAATTAATTGATTATATATACCAATTTTTCTTATAGTATGGATGAATCATCTTCGAGCTGGAGTTGAGTGTTTTCTGCTAAATAGACAAACACAAATCTGAAGTTCCTAATTAAGTTGTTTTGATCCATGATGGGTTGGTGCAACAATTTCATTGGGTTTTTATTTTTTTGTCGAAGCAAGTTTAATAAATTAACTAAAAGATATATGGATACAAATTTGAATAGGGTGGAAGTCCCCAACAATTTTTCCAAAAAGTTAACACAGAATGCAACACACTTGAAAAAGAAAAAAAAAAGTGGATAATTGGGACGAATGAATCGCTCTCACCCATTCCCATAAAAGGAAAACTGCTTGGAGACGGTTTTGAAATAGTCTGATGAACAGACTTTTTAGCTATAGCAAATGGGTGTGTGCTGCACCGTGTTAGTCTAGGCTAACTGTGAGAACTCGCCACATCCACTGTCATTTGATCCTTGGATAGAGAAAGTAGTAACATAATAGGAGACACGGCATCGGGTTGACAGATTTGCCACCAAACATTATTGTCGCTCGTCTGTGATGGCGTGTGTGGACCACATGCCAGAGGGATAGAGGTGGGGATGACCAAATTTGAAAGATTTCAGCGGGGAGAATCTGCTGGTACGGCGTGTGTAGTTGTCGGTGGAGTAAACATGTGCATGGAGTACACTTGTGCTTAATTGGGCTTTCAATTTGCTTAATCTGTATTGTGATATGCATGGAGTACACATGTGCTTTAAGTCATTTGGGTTTTAAGATCTTAATAATATTGCTTTGTATTATATTGTGATTTTTTTCTAATTTAAAGTACGTGAATTATTTCTCAAGATTTGAATATGTATATATGGTGGTTATTGAGTCATGTTCTACAATCTGAGCTACTCGGTGGTTCTAAACAATCAACAAGTCTGCAAAGGAAAAAAGAGTGGGGCTTTTTGGCCCACTGAGCACTCCGACGTTCTACTTAGAGAAGGAATAAGAGATAATTTTGGAAAAATGAAAAGAGTATATATCTTACTCGCGAACCATGGGGTGTCTTGCTATTTATAGAGACTAAGATACCATGTAGGATTATATCTAATAATTGAATTCGCTGGTGAGAATGACAGTTTGTCAGGTCATTTATTCCTTTTGTCTTAAGCCATTTATTATTTTCGTAGTTTCTAAATAACTTCGTCATTCTAGCTCTACCTTGGCAAGCTACCTTTGATCCAAGGTGACTCTCGTTACACAATTGATCACCCGGTGTTTTGTTCGCATTGAATGCGGGATGGGGCTCTGCTAGTTATTAAATGCGACATGCCTCCCTGAGCAATCTACTATTAAGTGACATGATCTGGTGTAGACTATCATTTAATGCATTCTTTTGAACTTTTGTCTTTTATGATCTCGATTAGGATAAAAACAAACTAGGCTGGATTCGAAGGAATATCTTCGTTCCTCTCGCCGGTGGGAGTTGTCTTGCCCTATACCTCGGGCTCCTTTCTTAGATACGGGCAAAGGTGGCACTTCTTTTTTGAACATCAAGAGCGTCTTGGTCCTCCCATGGGTCCTAGGATTGAGATTTGCTATGCCTGAATGATTTTTCCCGCATAGTGATCATGGTGCTCTAGGCATGGCTTCTTCACTATATATCATACGCGTGGGATTAGGGAAGATGTATATATTTATTATTTTTAAGAAAGTTTACCTAGCTGATAAGAAAAGATTAAAAAGGACATTTTGGCAATTTTCCATGCTTAATTTGGTCAATGCATGCATTCCACGAACCTCATGATGTGCATGGAATATGTTAGTATAGCCGTGGACCATGGTTGTTCGTCCTCCATGCATGGACAAGTTTCTCTCTCTTTTCCTGTTTTGAATTACTTTTTAAAAAAAGCTTGAATCTTAGGACCAGAATATATAGAACAAAAAGTGGACCTAATAAATCCAGAGCTCAGTTTTTTATTGACAATAATGTAGATCGGCCTTCGCTACTCACCATTTATCTCTCTAAATCAGGCATATCAGTACATTTAATTATATCTATATAATATATTGAAAAAAAAATGATATATTTATAATAAATGAACCTTTAACTTTAAGTAGTTGTGCTTCAATCTTGCTCAACAAGCATGTTAGGTTTTCTCTTTTATTAATTAATGGTTTTAACCTCATGTACAAATTGAAAGAGTCGTAGTCAAACCAGATTCAAAACAAACCCCAAACAATGTGAAGTCTGCCAAATATTTATAAGGAACGTGATAAGGAAAAAAACAATTCTGGAGGATAAGGATCAGAGAACTTCTCTCAATAGTGACGACTCCAAAGCTTAACTACCATATTTTACTAGCTAATTATAGTATTCTCTTAATTTTTTATTTTTGTTATTTAGTGCTGATCAAGCTCTATTTTGTTAAAAGAATTAACTTTCTCTTTGTCCTACAGACCAACTTGCATAAAAATATATAAAATATATATATATATATATATATATATATAGACAGTTTTCAACATGGTTTTCTCTATTTCAATGGAGTAACTTTTGTCTACTTTCATATGGAATGTTGTGGCCACCAGTACTGTAGACTCAAATTTGTTTTTTATTTATTTATTTATATTCCATGGGAATCAAAGTTATTCATCATTAGCTGCTCTTGATTGAATATATATATATATATATATATATATATTAAGATATGTGATCTTTGAAATCGGATGAGAAAAGTTGACATTGTCGGCTTATTTTGGAAACGAAAAGGCTAACATGGTGAATATGGAATTTGCATATATATATATTCATGCCCCATTGAATAAGATTGCACCTTCTTCGAATTAGCTAAGAGAGTAAAATGCTAGCTACTTGCGACACCACCTATGTAACATTAATTCAAAAGTAAATCATATATCAAAAGCATACATGTCACGTCGACGGTCAATTTGCTGGATCCAAACAGACAAGCGGGCAGGATTTAGTTAAAAGATTAGAAGTGGGTGCGGGTAGATACTTAGCTCCACCGGTCATGGTTTTGAATTCAGTTCTTTTCTGGCCGTTTTGTCTGAATTTTTCGCTCTGGTCTGGTGTACAATGCACCATAGCTTTCTATTCTATTTTGTTATAAATTCTGGCCCGTTCCAGCCATTTCAATCAAATTCTGATCATTCTGGCCGGAATAGACATTTTGATTCCTATTTCATTTTGGATCGTTTTTATAATTTTTTTAGGTTTGAATAATATTTTTATAAAATTTTAAATCTATATGATATTTAATTAAGTTTAGGATATAAATTATATTTATATAATTTTTTTTAAAACTTTAAATATGTCACCTCATTTTATTTTTTTAAAATATCATTATTATTAATAATTTATCTATTCTTTTATTTTTTTTCCTTTGTTTTTATTTCTCAACTTAAATTTATATTTTGTTTTAACCTTTATTCATTTTATAAGTTTTCAATTTATTCATATATGTACACATATACATATGATTCACACACACACACATATATATATATTTATTCTATTAGTTATTAGTTTATATATACATATAAATATTTATATATAATATATAATTAATCTCAAAACGATACATCGAAATACACTATAATCGAAATATTTTATTTTAATATTTAAACCAGAATGATCATCGAAATAGAATTCAAAATATTGACACCCGCCCGAGTGTAAAATACCTTACTCTCATAGCAGTAGCATCAGCTTGGCCCTTGGCCATCCTATTACCCTGAGTTTGCCTAATATCACATATTCTAGCTTTTGTCTATTCCACCTAAGCTATATATAATAATAAATTATTATTATTATTTTCATTATTTTAATAAATTATTATTGTAATAATAATCGAAGTTATAATTATGATTAATAAATATAATTTCATTATTTTCATTATAGATGAAAGCAATGAGTCAGACCGTTGATCAGCACTACTGTTAATGAACACACCTCAAATTAGGGGTGTACAAAAAACCCGAATTCCGATTCGACCCGATATTCCGACCCGAACCGAACCCGCTTTTCCGACTCGTTTCAGGTAATCGGGTAATCGGGTATTACCCGTTACCGATTTATTTCCATATTTCGATTTCGTTTTCAGCGTCTGCGTTCAACAATCAATACTCCAGAAAACAATTTCATGAATAGCTGTGTATGGATCAACTTTTCGGCAGATTTGCAATAGAGTTGAGGGCTTCAAACGACCGGATTTTTCCGCCATCAAAAAGCTCAACTTTTCGACTGAGTTGCAACAAAGTTGGGGGCTTCAAACGGGCGAGTTGCAACAGAGTTGGGAGAGAGCTCTTCTCCAAATCTTCAAACGGCCTCCTCCTCGCTTCGCTGCTTTCACGGAGAAGAGTTCACTGCTTTCACGGCGATCGCGAAACAATCGAGATGGCACTCGTTCACTGCTTTCATCGTGATCGTCCTTGTCACAATCTCGAGAAACACCAGAGATGCGTGATGGGCTGGTGGGCGCACTAAACCAATAGTCACCAAAACGTTTGGGAGAAGTTGGATTGTTGAAATCCTTGGACAAAATTGGTTAGATTTTCCTTCATTTTCAGAACCCTAATTAGTATTTCATCTTCTATAATTGGTTTTTTTAAACGTTCTTTTTTTTTTCCGTCAACCTTATCGGTTGATTATCGGCCAAACGGTTATCGGTTCATCGGAAGGCATCTGTAAACGAGTCAGGTCAAAAACGGGCTTATCGGCGCAGGTCGGGTCGGGTGAACAGCCCTACCTCAAATACAATTTCTCGTTAGTGCAGGAGAAGATCGTGAAGCTGGACGGGAGGGAGAAAAGCGAAGATGAGGCCTGAGGAAGAAAAGTAAAGGTGTAAAATACTTTCAATCCGTTTTGAGCTTTATTGTTATTTTATTATTATTATTATTTACACACTTATCTATCTTGAAAGGGCAGTGCTATTCACCGGCACTCACCCCGGTGAATAGCATTCCGATGAGTCTTGTTGAATTTTATTTTTATTTATTTTTAATTTTTTTATATAATTTTTAAGTAAGTATTTTTAAATAATATTATGATTTTTTTTATATTTTTAAATAATATTTGAAGATGTTAAAAAAATTATATAAAAAATATGTTTTTTTTTTTTACATAATTTTTTTGTCATCGTAAAATATTTTTTAAAAATATAAAAAAATCATAATATTATTTAAAAACATTTATTTAAAAATTATATTAAAAAAAACTAAGATTAAAAAAAAAATCAACGAGACTCATCGAGATGCTATTCACCGCAGTAAATAGCATTTTCCACTTGAAATCATTCGAGTTATGTAGAAGGCTTCCTGCAGCTCTCAAACAGAGAAAAAAAAAAAACAGATAAGTCAGATAACAAATGGCTTCCACACATCAAGCGAGACTAGATAACGGCGAGATCTCTATCATTGCCCTTATTCAATCTATATCATTACTTTTAAATCAAAACTAGTAAGTGCAAAGTGAGAATTGAGAGTGTGATTAACACGATGAGTCTTCCACTAGAAAATATTATCAATTTGTCGTGATTAGTGTGTCACACATCGCTCTCATTCGACACTGTCAAGCGCTTATATATAAGACTTCTTCTATTTTGTCTGACGCATTTTAAATTCGTGAGACTTTAAAGTGCCAAAGCGGATATTATTGGATGGGGATATGGAGCTGCCCATATCCTCATCCGACTTATAAAACTAAAAAATGAAAATAATATTGCAAAAGAAAATATTTAGAATTATTTCTTTATTAAGTTCAGATTTTTCATTCTTACTCGTACATATTGATTACAACATGCCCATATATATAAGGTTTTGAGGACGGTACAAATTGCGACTTAATTGCCATAATTTACGGTTATTAGGTGGGGTGGTTATTCACCTTTTTGAAAACACATTTTGGTTTTATAACACTCCTCCTTGAATGATCACCTATAAAAAATATGTCTTATTAAAACTTTGTCAAGGAAAAATCCAATAGGAAAAAAAATCAATAACGAAGGAAAAATAGTATAGTATTCATGTGTGTCGTCCTATGTTTTAAAATTGTCTTATTAAAACCTTACAAAGAAAAATCTAATGGGATAAAATTTTAGTAAAGAAAAAAGAGTACAATCACCAGAAGTCTCCAAGACATTTACTCCCTCTAAAAAGTGCATGACGTTATATCTTTAAATTTTCGCATTCCAAAGTTCTGCACAATTTTCTTAAATGTCACAATTGTTAATGCTTTAATGAGTAAATCTGACAGATTATCACTTGATCGTATCTTTGATATATCCTCCTCGGATTTGAGTGATGCAAGTAGCATTATTTCCTATAAAATTGTTGACTATCATTGATCATGGGAAGACTACACTTTTCTTGAATATATAGAATCATTGATCTCAGCCAAATATATTTTAGACTTACTTCATGCATTCTAATAATCTCTGAGTGATTTGAAAATATGGCAGATTGTGTTTGCTTAACAGACCTCCATAATATAGCAGAATCTCCATAAGTAAATACTGTTAAATCTAAGATTTCAAGTTTCATATCTACGTGTATACTTTGTTGATGACAAATAGTTAGTAGAAATCTGAAACCTGTAGTAATATTTAAACTCTCCCTAAGAATATGCGTTAGTCTTTCAAGCAATAGATAAACATAATTCCAGCATATATAACAGGGTTAAAAATTCAAACAAATTTCTATCTAAATAAAGTATTGGAGAGAGCATGTTCTAGTATAAGAATTCTTTCCCGTTTGGCATCATTAAAAATGAACCACAATTGACTTCAATAAGACTTCTCCCCACAGTAACCAATAAACAAATAAAATGGTGTGTTAGTAGAAACTGTAGAGATTTGAATAATTAGAAGCACCCATATCTGACAAAAACTGTAAAAGCATGAGGCCTAGCTATGTCGATTCAGTGCGGAAGAAAAATCAAATCTGCTTGATGTTATTGACAAACAAAATTTTGTAAAGATTTGAAGCTTCTGATTTCTATTTAAATGACCATTTTCACCTATTGGATACCCACAAAAAAATCTCACATTGCTTATTGATCTAGTTTCTATTTATCCAAAATGATAAAATGATTGAGAAAAATTCTTCTGGTAATTTTTCGAATTTGAATCAAGAACCTTTTACACCTCAACCTATCATTTTGTTTCTTGAGGCTGTCAATACCATAATAGAAGTAATGATGCATTTTTCTAGTATGATTGATTCTGAAGTTATTGCAGGATCAAGAATTCTCGGTGCTCAATATTTTGCATCTGTTATGACTATGTCTCGAAAGTTACTAGCGAGTGTGAGTGAGATTGATCGGCTTAATAGTTAAATATTTGAACTGCATAAAAAGCTTGCAACTAAAGATAAAAAAAAAAAAGTTAAGACAAAAAATTAAGGAGCTGAGAAAATTAGCTCGTATTCTGAAACCACGAATAGAAAAGTTGGAACGAGAAAGAACTCAAATACAGAGTCAACATCAATAAATAATAACAGTGTTTCAGTATTTACGAGAAAAATAGTGACAACTGCAATTAATATTGCTGCTTAGCTAAATGACTTTTGAAAATATGCATCTAACATATCTTGTAATTTTGATTAAGTGAGATTTGAAAAGATGATTGTTTGTTTTGTTCTTATTTCTATCTCTATAAGAACAATTTTTAGTTCTGTCTAATTCGCATAAAATCTTCATCTCATCTCTGCAATTCATCTGCATTCTCAATCTACAAATTTTCAATAATTCATCAGTTTCCTTTCAATATTTTTAGTGATCAAAATATGAGATGTTCTTCACTTCAATTCTAAACTGTTTCTACATCTATCATAGATGCCATGATGCAGCACAAAAATGATCTAGCTAATAAGTCAGATCATGATGCCATATATAAACTTGTGAGTCTCGAAACTCGATATTCATCCTCCATTATTTCATTTTTCGCTCGGTTGCAGTTCAAAACTCGTGAGATTGAAAAGGTTAATGAGAAGATCAATGTACTTCAATGACTTATTCATGAGTCTATCAGAAAAATTGTAGAATTAAAATAACAGAATAAGGATTTAAAATCATTGTTTGTCTCTTCATTTCGACTGTCTAAATTTTTAGGCAAAGATGACATTTTGATCTTTGAAGAGCAAATGAATTTGAAAAATGAGGGTAAAAGTCTCAAATTTTTGTAAATCATTTAATATTCGAATAAAAAGATCTTTCATTTTCAAATTTATTTTTTAAATATATAGCAGTTCATGTGATATCTTCAAAAGTTCTAACAATATTTAAATCAACATAAACCGCAATAATAGCAAATCTATATTATGATTTCTTAATAAAAATACATAGGCATATAGGATTATTCTCAAATCCTTCTTTCAATACATATTCGCTGAGATGATTATACCATATGCGCACGGATTGCTTTAACTCATATAAAGATCTTTGAAGTTTAATAGAGTACATACTTCCAGATGTATTTGAATTAGATGCTTCAGACATTTTATATCTTTCAGAGATTTTCATATAGATGTCATGATCTAGTGATCCATATAAATGTGCATTGACCACATCCTTCAACTGCATATCCAATCCTTTTGTAACAATCAAGCTAATTAAAAATCTAAATGTGATTGCATCCATAGAGGAAGAATATTTTTCCTCATAATCAATTTCGAACTTCTACATGAAACCTTGTGTGACAAGTCATGCTTTGTACGGTACAATTTCATTTTTCTCATTACGTTTTTGTACAAATACCCACTTATATTCGATAGATATTACACCCTTGGTATTTGGACAACAAGTCCAAATACTTCTCGCTTTGCTAGCGAGTGTAATTCAACTTCAATAGCTGTTTTTCATTTTGGTCAATCATTTCTATGTTGATATTCTTTGACGGTTATTGGATCACTTTCTTCATTATTTCTAGTAATATTAGTGGGTATTTTATATGAAAAGATGTTGTCGACAACAGTTTTATTTCTATCCAGAATTTTTCTAGTACTCATGAAATGTATCGAGATCTCAGTATTTTCAGGTACCTGTTTTTTTTCAGGGGAAAACATTTCATGAAACACCTCTTTAAGAGGTCTATTTTCAGAAGATTTTGGAATAAAAGATTTGATCTCTTCAAGGGTATCAACTATGCTTGTGGCTTGTATTGTGAGTATACGTTTTTCAGGAACACCAAATTTATTTTGTATCTTTCTCCTTCAAGGAATTTTGTTTTTTACACCAATAGGTCTTCCACACTTTAAGCATGTTTTAGACTCATCTATTGCTGTTTTGACAACTTGTCCTTAAGGAATTTCAATTCTTGTTGGAGCATTAATAGCGGGAATATGTGATTTAACCACATTTTTAGTTTTAGTAAATACATCCGGTAATTGATTTGCAATACTTTACAAATGGATAATACTCTGAACTTTTAGTTTACATTTATTTGCAGGAGGATCAAATTAAGATAGAATTTTATTATTCCAAGTAATTTTTTGTCGTGCTTCAGGCACTGACTTTTCGTTATTTTAAAACCTGATAAAATATTAAAAAGTTTTACTATAATATATAAATGCTTAGTATAAGTGAATCAAGTGCTTGGCCGTATAATATGTATGTCCTAATATTCAATTATATCACATCTATGACATACATATTCATTTTTTTTATGAAGAAATATTCTTATGACCTTTACCGTTTTCTGAGTTGGATCACTTTTAGTGATATGGTGTATTTATATTATTATCTCCTTTAGTGTTGTCGCTTCTGGGACCTACACTTCTATAAAAAAAATTCTATTATGTCCACGCCTTCGATTATTTTGAAATGAGGCACTGTTCACTTATGGGAATTATATAAATCCAATACTATTCACTTCAGAGAATGATGTAGAACTAGTAGGACGTGACTGATGATTTACTAACAAAAACTCATTATTTAGCTCAATCACTAGAAGACAAGATAAAAATTCAAAATATTTGTTGAAATTTTACTCTCAATACTGCTACTGTAGAAGCACATTCGAGACATGAAAAAGAATATATGTTTTCTCTAACATATCATCATCAGTGACTTTTTCATTGCATAATTTTAATATTGAACTGATTTTAAATAATTCAGAGTTATACTTACAACCTCTCTTAAAATCTTGCAACTTTAGGTGCAATCAATTATAACGAGCTTTTGAAAGGATTACATCTTCTGATGCTCATATTTCTTCTTTAAATCATTTCACAAAATAAGAGGGTTTTTCACTGTGAGATACATATCAGGGTCTTGCAAGGACACGTGATTTTTTTTATTATTATTGTATCTCCCAAGTTCATTATATCCAAATAGAACTCATCAAAGATCCAAGATAAATCACTTTTTTCAGAAATGCCAATAATAATAAATTTTAATTTTATAAGATTTGACATTTTCTAAATATATGAATCACGCAAATAAATATGTGGATTTAAGAAATATATTCACATAATCATAAGAATAAAATTAGAATTTTATCTAGTAATATTCAGTAATATTATCTTTTATATTCATCTCGATGATTGTAAATACTATATTAAAAAATTTACCTAAAAGAGAAGACCACTAATTTCAAAATTGGCAGAACATTATGCTAATAACATATTATAAAACTAAAAAAATATATTAAAATTTTTTTTATTAAGTTCTGAATTTTCGTTCTTACTAGTATATAATGATTACAATATACCCATATATATAAGATCTTGATGACTGTACAAATTATGACTTAATTATTGTAATTTGCGATGATTAGATAGGGTGGTTATTCACCTTTTTGAAAATGCTTTTTACAACACAATGCTAATTTTTTAAAATAATATCTTACAAATTAATATAAAGTCTACGCTATTAACCATTATTAATTTATATGATGCGATTGGAAATCGTAAATAGATCCAAAATATCATTGAGACAATATTTAATATATCTTTTAAAAGTTTGATTTAATTTGACTTAAGACAAAAAAGGATATTGCTCTGCACCTACTTTATTTACTGAGAAATGATCTGTATAATCTAAAATAGGAAAATCTCATAAAAATTTTGGTAAAAAAGCAAGTTTTATCTTAAAAAAATATTAAAAAAAAATATTTTTTACGAGCCTATAATTCGCACAATACGCAAACAGTTATTCATAATAAATTTTATAGAACTATATTTAGACATAGATAATATATAGTCATTCTAATAACTATTTATTTAAAAAAATATATTGCAATAAATATTTAAAATTGAGAATTAATAATAATTAGTCAAAATTTATATACTTTAAATGGATAAAAAAAATATACATCTATATAAAATAATTCATGTGCATAAAAAAGAGTTTATTTTATTAATAAAATTTCTCATGATGAATTTATAATTTAAAAATATATTATACACAACTATTTTGTTAATAATAAGTTAATAACATAGAAAAATTCTAAAGATCTATAGGGCCCATTTTGCGGCCCTCCGTTTCTCTGTTCGTTCCCATCACTACAAGAAAGATACATTACATATTCCTCGTAGCTACACGGTAAAACAGTACATCGTGTGAACGTCCGTATCGTTTCCGAATGTTACTGCAAATGCGGTATGAATGCCAAATGAATTTTAAGATTTGACTTATATATATATATATATATATTATAATTATAACATAATATTTTTATTAGATTTCCACATAAACACATATTTATATATTTAGCGGGTTCAGGTATGGTATAAGTGATTTTTTTTTTTTTTTTTTTGTTGCGTACCGATTTGCAAAAGTTTAGTGAATAGATAATGATGAGGAGAAACTAAGATCTAAGAAATGAGAAATTGAACCAACTGATCTATAAAATACCTTTTACTTCAAGAAATATTTCACTATTTTCTCCTATTGATAGTGAAATATCATGAGAAAAGTATCCATCGGAACTGGCTAGAGTCCACACAATTTGCACGCCAAACGAATGCCCCTTCAGTTTGCCATTTAACAAGCTAATATAGTGCACAAGAAGGGAAAAATACCCAAGGTTAGTCTGACTTTGAAACGGCCAAGTACCTAAAGTATGGAGAACAAAAACAAAGGCCGGCACACAATGAAAGAAGAACTTTTTCTGAACTATGAAACGGCCATAAGAATGTTGACCAAGTGGTACTGCTGCTTCCAAAATGCTCGAAAGCTTGAAATTAACACTCATTCGGCCAACACCTAAAAAATTGCAACTTCTAAAAACTCGAGAAATAAAAACTGCAACGAGGGCCGGCTCAATAAATTAAGAGGTGTGCAAAAATTTTGATTAAGGCATTTTTATTAGAATTAAAATAAAATAAAATAAAATAATTTTAATTTTTATAATACATTTTTTTTAAAAATAATGCAGATCATTTGTTAAGTAAAAATATTAATTAAGATTTATACTATCTTTTCGATTAATAACTGATTTAGTCTTTTTAAAAGAAATTCAATTTAAAAAATATTTTATCAAATATATTTTTATAAGACTAGCATTTAAATTTTATGAGTTATTTGGAGACACAACTATTTTTTATGTAATATTAAATATTTTCAAATTCAACTTTTTCATCCACACAACATTTAATAAAATATTTCAATTCAAATTATTTTATTATTATTTTCAAATATTCTGATGAATACTTATAAAACTAATAATGACATATATAATATATATTTGATACTTTTATTCCCTTTGTCGTCTTCTTCTTCCCTCTTCTCCACCTTTTCTCCCTCGTTTCCTTCTTTTTTATATTTCTTCTCTTTGTTTTCATTTTCGTTCATTTTCTTGTTTTCGTTTTCATTTTTTCTCTAATTCTTCTTGTTCCCAATGGCAAATGGTGTGTAATTTTTCGGTGGTCTGCTGCCACTACGCGCTTTACCGGGAGGCTCCTTGGCCTCTGATCAACCATCCTACTGAGGGGATTGTCGGATGGAGCAGAGTGTGCTGTGCTTTTGCGTGGCTTCCATGCGTGATCACCTAGAGGGCTCTCCGACCACCACGCAAGCCGCCTCTAGGCATAACACCGGCAGAGGCTATCGATCAGACGATTCGACCAATCCCGAGGGGCGCATGTCCTATACTTGCCACTACATCCGTGCTCTGTCTGTTTATTGTGTTAGTTTTTTTCGTTTTATTTTAGCTTTGTTCGTTTGATCCGATCTGTGTTGGGGTCAATTTTTGTTGTTGTTGTCTTTGTTAGGTTTAATTTAAAAAAAAAAAGGCTACTTCCTTTTGTTTTGTCCCACTCCTTTTTGAAGGAGAAGGGTTTGGTCCCTCTCTTCTTTTAGAGGAGGGCATTGCTCCCCACTCCCTTTTTGGAAAGAGGGGGGTAGTTTGCCTCTAGTTATCAGTGTGCTTTACTCTCTAACAAATAGAGATTGAAATCTCTAATGATTTTGTGTTATGAGAGTATATGAGAGTTAAGATAATGTATGCAACAAATTTGTTTTGTGCATGGGGGTGCCCCAAATAGCTTAGTAGTTTAGTTATAATATAGGTTTTTTCTATATTTCAGTTACAGTTGTAACTCTGATTTATTGAATGCAATGAAGTGTTCTCTTTCAAAAGAAAAATAACAATCATTTTGTGTCGAGAGCGTTAAGACAAAAACGTTCAAATCCCTTTACTTGAGCCTGAGGCTTGCTTATATACCTAGTTATGGTGGTCCTTGTCCACTGCAAGTAGATCGTGCATGGGTGTACTGAGCGTTGTACTAGCGGCAGGGTCTTCAGATAACCACGCCTCTGCTACGCAGCGTGTGGAATAGCCGAGAGCGGACCTTTTTGGATATATAATCAAAGTTGAGAGTAGAGTTACGAAAACAACTGTCTGATGGAGAACTACTTTCATTCCCTCTATCATGTGAGTTGTCATTATGACGTATTGTACATGGGTTTCCAATTTGTCCCTTGTTGTAGGTGAGGGGCAAGCCGTGTGTGCATGCCGTGCTTATAGAAGTGAGTGGACTCCATGTTTTGTCCTTGCATGTTGGTCCCTTTGACAATTTAATGTGGCTTGCTTGTTCCACAATATCGGTTGTGGCTAGGGCAAGTACCTAACTTGTTACCATATTTGATGGGCCTTCTCGGCCCAATTTAACCCTCCTTGTTTAGTTGCTTACTTCGGGGAAGAAACCATGAAATAAACTTCCCACTCAAAATCTTTTTCAACTATTTGCCAAACCATGAAATAAAAAAATGACACCATATCTTATTAGGGTGCATCTTTGGTTAGAATTTGGGCATGGTGTCGCCTCATGATTTTACCACTTCTATAATAAACTAAATTACACTGAATAAACTTTTTTAAAAGGGAGAATCCAAAAACCCTAAAATATGAATCATAGATGATTAAAAACAACAATGCTATTATGTTTAAGAGTTTTTATTCAATACTATTCCAGACATCGCTCGGTGTGGCAGACGCCACCTTAAGTGACCAACCGTTGAATTTCGCCAAAACCTAACAAGTAGTCATTGGGATGGAGTCTTCGGCGGCTGGAGTTTAGTGTAGCTGGATGCATTAGTCTTTTAATTTTTTACAAAATATATATTATAAGCGTTGATTGTGTATGTATGAGTGAGTGTATTTTAGGTATGGTGAGAAACTGATGCGCTAGCTAGCTTCTAGTTGAAAAGTGTAAAACCCCCTTTACACCACATCCTAACTTTAGACATTTCTATCCTAATAATTCAAGTAGGAGACGCAATATAATATAAAGCTTACTAAGTTCTTTGGCGTGCGTGTGTGACCCAAACTTAATCAGCTAATCTTAATGTCATAAGGTTAATTTTTATCAAGTCAAACTTTGAGATGAAACCAAAAATATTGGAGATATATTTTCTATCTAGGGATAGAAAGTCAAATCTAATGATGCAATGAAATTGCTTTTCTCCCCTTGGTATCCGTATGATTATATATTTCTCTGTTTTGGCCTTTTCAATTCGGCATTTTTGAATAATTAATTTTGCTAACTTTTATTTTGGTTTGTTGTTAACTAATTCTCAATAATATAGGAGTACATAAAGTTAGCCTAAGGTCAGTTCAGTCCAACATCACGAATACTTAACTTCACCCAGATTGTCCTAATATATATTAAGTGTGGAATGTACTCTATATATTGTATTATAAACTACAAATTATTCATGCATGAACCGTTGGGAGTATTTTAAAACATTGAAACCCTTTTCATAATTGATATGAATGAGTTTGTTAATTGATTTTTTAATATGAAGATGAAAATAACCATATGTGCATTATAAATGAAAGACCACTACCAATAATCCTTTTCGATAGGCAAATAAGGAAAATTATTAAATCCGTCGATTGCATGACATGATACTCGGATTCAATAAATTTGTACTAGTGATTTTATGATATTAGAGATTATTATATACCCGTATTCTGATACTATCTAATAATTATTCATAGAATCGTGTTATAAATCTTATGAATTATCATAAATTTCTATATTTTAATCTAAGTACTATATGTATATTCTATATGAGAAAGATGAGGTAGGTGATGTATGTGAGATTTCACTTTGTTTGAAAAGAAAAAGTTATTACTCTTTATGAGATTCTAATAAAGTTCTAATTATATTATCGACTATTCTTTTTGAAATATAACTTATGTAGTTTGAAATTTCTATTGGGACATTACATTATCTCTAACTTAATTACTATCTCTAACCTTCCCAACACCACCATCTATAAAATTATTTTTTTCCCTCTCTCGAGAAAATACGCTTCCTACCCTCAAGATTTTAACATTTCCATCCCAACTTTCAAAATAAATTGCATTTTATATCTAGTAAAACCTAAAAATTAGCATTATTGTTCAATTTTGACCGTTATTAATGGTAAATAGTTGAAAATTCGTAACTTGGAATACCCTTTGACAATCGAATTTCAGCAAAAGGTGCATATATATAGTATAATTCTTCAATATTTGGTGTTACAATGTATCAGTTTTAGTAGTTTAGGATGCAAAGTGTGTAATCGAAGGGTGAAAAATATATTCCCTCTTTTAAGAAAATGACAGGGATGGATTTCATGAGATCGCCTTCTACTTTAGCATTTATTCAGGGTTCAAACTGCAAAGAGTGCAGTTAATGGTATAAAATATATGGATTTCTAGAATAATTCTACTTAATATTTTTCTTTCCCTAGCAGGTATGTAATCAGTAATGCATTAATGTTGAGTAGAATAATTCGATTAATTTAGAAATAAAAAAAGAAATTAAAATATTAAAATATTTGTAATGTTGATGTGACATACACTAGCAATGCCCTTAATTCTAATACTTTCCTTCAATAAATTGACAAAACGGAGGGTTTGTCTCCGGTATCGTAAAGCGCCTACCTATTTTGACCCTCAAAACGCATTTGCAAGCCCAATATATTCTTGAAGCCCATCCCACTCAGAATTTCAGTCTGTCACACTTTGAAATTTCCTATTCTTAAGAGGAAACGGGGAGGAACAAGAAATATGAGGGAAGGTAGAGGTCAGCAGTCTCTGCTTTCCTCTCTACCTATCAAAGAAAACCAAATGGCCTCGACAACATAAAAGAACACAAGCACCCACTTCTCATATATTTCGACAGACAAGCTTCCCATTGCACAATGAGAGACATCACTAAGCTCCATTGTTTCACCGTTCTCTTCCTCGCTTTCTTCCCCAAAATAGCCATCTCTTTGGACTCCTTAACCGCAACACAATCACTCTCAAAAGAGAAAACCCTTTTGTCCGCCGGCCAAGTTTTTGTGCTGGGTTTCTTCGATCCAGGCAACTCAAAGTGGTACCTGGGAATATGGTACAAAGACATCCCTGATAAAACGGTTGTTTGGGTTGCAAATAAAGACACCCCACTTTCAAACTCCTCCGGCACCTTCAAAATTGGTAACAATGGAAGCATGGTTGTTCTCGACCAAGACGGGAAGCTGTCGTGGTCGTCGAATCAAACGCAGGTCGTTAATCCAGTCGTTCAGCTTTTAGATTCTGGAAATCTTGTGGTCCGAGAAATGAGCGAGAACGACCCGGAAAAGTATCTATGGCAGAGCTTTGATTATCCAACGGACACTTTGTTACCGGGAATGAAGCTAGGGTGGGATTTGGACACTGGTTTCGAACGGTACTTGAGGTCTTGGAAGAGCTCATCGGACCCTTCAACCGGAGACTACTCTTTCAAGTTAGATTTCCATGGATTCCCAGAAATTTTCTTGTTAAACAAACAAGTACCAAAATATCGAAGCGGGCCCTGGAACGGCAAAAGGTTCAGCGGGGTACCGGAAATGGATCCTTTGAACGGTCTCGACTTTAACTTTGTTATGGATTCACACTATATATCTTACTCATTTTCTGTAAAAAACGCGTCTCTGCTTTCCCGGTTGATTATGAATGCAACCGGTTATCTTCAAAGGTATACCTGGATAGAAAGCAGACAGGAGTGGAACCAATTTTGGTATGCCCCGAAAGATCAATGCGACTTCTATAAAGAATGCGGTCCGTACGGTATATGTGACACAAATTCTTCACCGGTATGCAGATGTATGAAAGGGTTTGCGCCCAAAAATCTGCAGGCATGGAATTTCAGAGATGGGTCTGATGGGTGTATGAGGAATACGAGTTTGGGTTGTGAGAAAGACAAATTCTTGCTGTTGAAGAATATGAAATTGCCGGAGACTTCATCTGATTTTGTGGATAAGACCATGAGTATTGAGGACTGTAAAGAAATGTGTTTGAAGAATTGCTCGTGTACCGCTTATGCCGATTATGAGATCACCAACGGAGGAAAGGGGTGTGTGACATGGACCGGTGAGCTTATGGACATGAGGGAGTATACCCAAGGTAGCGGCCAAGATCTCCATGTTCGATTAGCAGCTTCTGAAATAGGTATGTTCATATTTTCCGTTGTCTCTCCTCATTTGATTTTATTATAATTTAAAAAGTAATGAATAAATGAAGTCTTTTAAAAAGTAATTTAAATTAGCAATTTTGCATTTACCTGGACGGCTGTCTAGGGATAAGCCGTCTGTTTCAGAAACCAAACCCAAACATGGATCGAGGTACAGCCGTAGTGTATAAAGATAACAGGGATGAAAAGCGAATCAAATCAAATTCCAAATTTCAATCTACCAAACCATCTACACGAGTCGTGGACGGAAAGTCACAGGGGGTGGTGTAATGAGTCATGAGTGACATGGCCGCCACCACTAGTATCAACACGTGCTAAACCAGTCTTCATTGATTCAAAATCAAAAACAGTTTTTGGCTATTTGAAACCTTCTCACTTTCACGTGATCGTGGGTTGTTTCCTGCTTAAGATATACTTTCTGTCCCTTCATTGGTTTCCTGAAATACATCACAGTGAAGTGTCTTTTTCCCTTCTTTGATTCCATCTCTGTGGACCCACCAAAAAGTTGATTAACCCGGTCTGCACGAGGAGTTTCTAGGACACCCAGATCACAGATGGCCCCCAACATAAGCAAAATGCTGGCCGTCCTTCCTGACCTTTGCTGGCTTGGTCGGCTCCACCCACTGCTAAAACGTTTTACGTTATTTGATTTCCAAAAGGCAATATATATATATATACACTTTTTTTATTTTTTTATCTGTGGGGCACTCTAATTTTGCTAAACCTTTTGGGTTTTCAAAAAGGAAAGGATATAATTTTTTTATTATTTATCTACTACCTATTTTATATCTGATTTTTTTTTTAATTTTTATTTTATTTAATGATTGAAAGAAGTGAATATTTATAAGATTATATATTTATTTAAATTTTTTTAAAGATTAAAATTGTTAAAACATACTTTAAAAAAATAATAAAAAAAAATTCTAAAGAAAATATAAGTAATAAATGAATAATAATAAAATTGTAACCCATCACTATCCTTTCAAGATGGAAATACTTGGTGGGTTCACTAATGACCATATCCTTTTTCTATGTCCTTTAATAAAGCACCGGATATGATCTACCTTTCTCATCTTTTTATTTTTTTTTCAATTATATTTTACCTCTCTGTTTTTATTGTTTTCCTTTTTTGTGTGTGAAACCACCACAAATAAACGTGTTCTGTGGTTGTGTGGTGCAACAACTAATCATAAACGTAGGTAGTTCATGTTTTACATTGTTCCTGCGGTTTGTCCTTCATGTCAAAGTTTGCGGAAATGGAGTCTATAATGGTTTGCTTCCACTTTTTTCTTTCTATGTAGCACCAAATTCCATCACTACTCTCTATAAGAGTTTTGGTTGTTTAGTTGTCTTTTCATACCTAAATTAGAAATTCAGGATCATGATAAGGTGGAAGTCACAGACATTTCTAGCGAAGAATTTGAACAAATAATGTGAATATGTGATTTTTCTTTGAGAGCTTTTTTCAAGGCCTTTGTGGTGAGTTAGGTATGAATAACTTTAGATATAATTATGTATACTTATGTCATGATCTACTTAAAAACTTTTTTTAAGCCACTTGATCGACAATTTTCTTGGTGACTATTATCATTTCCCAGCCAGTGTAGTTTAACAAATGCGAGTAACTTTAATGGGGTCCTTTTAAAGATAGCTACATGTCAATTTCTCACCCAATAACTAAAAAAAAAAAAAAAGAGTAGCCTTTCAATAATACAAATCCCTCTTTAAAAATAACTAATTTAAAAATAAAGGTATTAAAAAGTCAGGGTGGGTGACCACCTTTTTTGGGGTAAGTGCCAACCTTTAGGCCATGGAGTGAACGAACGTGGTACCTACGTTGTTTTTTTGTTTTTACACTTTTTTAATTAGTTAGTATTTAATTAATTTATTTATTTTTTGAACAAGAAGAAGGGACACTTTATTAATAAATCCTAGTATTTAGTTCTTTAATTTTTGAAGGTAAGTTAAACTTTTCTAAGACTCTACTCTTTCCTTGGTGTTTTTTTATTTATTTTTTCTATTAGAGAAACTTGATTTACAATGAGGATTGTTCATTTGGGTTTCGGATTCGAGAATCCGGGTTTGAAAGATATATAATTTCTTTCACCTCTTAGGTAAAAGTGCCAAAATATTAGAAAATAAAGAAAATTTCAAGAACAGGCCTATTTTACACCATATAAAATTTATTGATTTTGTTCATGTTCTTTCTCGACCATATTCAATTAAGCAGATTCTCAAGTGGTAGAGAAAAATACCAAACCAATAATTTTTTTAACGATTAATTGCAAGGAGAAGAGATAAAAGGTGAGACCTGTAACTGGACTCCAATCTTATCCCCTAGGGAGTATTTTAATCTTTTAAATAGTTTTAAATACTTACAAGTATCATCCATCCTCCTATATCTTTTGGTGTTTGGGGCAACTGGAAAAATACAACTTAACCTAAATTGATGTGTAACAAGATAAAATAACTTTAACACAAAAAAATGTTTTCACAGACAATAATTAGGGTTATACTTTTGACTTCTCGAACTAGGCCAATGACAATGGGTTAAGTGTTCCCATCCATGCTGACTTCTGATGTTGGCTTTACTTGGCTTGATATAAATTTGGATTCTTTTGCTAGTTTTATTTTATTTTATTTTATTTTTGACTTACTTGTTGATCCCCCTCCTCTTTAGGGCTATTTTTTGCTACCTTTACCACTTTAGACTCTTTTTAATGGGCCATAGTAAACTATATTTTTAACAGAAAGAATATTATATAAACATAATAATCATAACATTGTCTTTTCAAAGGTCAGATTTTTTTTAACAACCCAATTCTGGCTTCTGAACCAAACATCTTATGGAGAGGAAACCAAGGTTTGCCGGTCAAGAGGACACTGGTTAGGTCAGCTTAGAGGTGCAAAATAAAATTATCCTTAAATTTACTATGTAATCTTTCAAGGTTGTGTTTTTGAATTTGTAATATTTGGGGTATGTTAAATCACTAATTTCTTCAAAATTCTAGGATTATGAAAATTGTGAATTTATCTATTCTAATATTCCCCTCATTTGTAGGTCAAATTCTGTGTTAATAAGTAGATTCGTGACATGCTTAGTGAAATAAAGTTTTAAGAATGAATGAAGCTAAAGTTTTATTGTTGCACTAATTCAATGAATGATTGCCAGGTTAACGTTCGTGCATGTTTGAATCTTGTTAAATTGACTTATTTAGTTAAACGGAGAGGAAGACATGCAAAGACATCCTCAGTGAAAGCTATTTAAATTTAAGTTTCTTTATTGAAGTTCTTGATTTGCTAAACACGAGGGAGAATTTTTTTTGTAAATTTTTGGACTAATGCTGCAGTATTTATATCTATGCATTCCTTTCTCATAGGATGATCATGAATGCAAATATTGAAATACACGCACATATATTGTGCCTAAATAACAGTCAGGACTCATAAACATATGTTGTGTTTCAGATGATGGTGGAAGTGTAAGCTCTGGAAAAGGTTCTGACCGGACTAAGCAAATAATCACAATTGTAAGCATTACGGTCGGTGTAGTCATTCTACTATCAGGATTGACAATCTGCTTCGTTTGGAAGAGGAACCAAGTCCAAAAGATGCTGAAAGGAAAGACAGAGCCAAGAGGTATTAAAAATTATTTTCGGTTTGAAAAATAAGTTTGAAACGAAGTTGCTGCCTTTTTCTGAATGCTCTTCTACTTCATCTAAGCCAGGTCTTCGAGAAAGAAGCCGGGATTTTTTGTTAAATGAAGCGGTAATTTCAAGCAAGAAGGAATACACGAGTGAGAGTAATATAGATGATCTAGAACTGCCACTGTTTGATTTTATCACTATAGTAATGGCGACAGAAAATTTTTCCGACAAAAACAAACTGGGACAAGGCGGTTTTGGCAGTGTTTACAAGGTAAGTTCTTTGTTAACGCACCCCACTTCTTATTGATTCAAATCCACAAAGGCACTACGTTAATGCTGATAGTAGTCTGTGTGGCATGTCAGGGTAGGTTGATAGAAGGTCAAGAAATAGCGGTAAAGAGGCTCTCAAAGAACTCTGGGCAAGGAACTGAAGAATTTAAGAATGAGGTTGGATTGATTGCGAGGCTTCAGCACAGAAATCTTGTTCGATTGCTGGGTTGCTGCGTTGAAATGGACGAAAGGATGCTCATTTATGAGTATATGGAAAACAGAAGTTTGGATTTTGTCTTATTCGGTAAGTCCCTCTTTGAATATAGGAGTTTAAGTTAATTGAGTTATGTTTGTTTACATACTTATAATGCTAAATGAGGCTTCAGATAAAGCAAAACGCTCCTTACTGGACTGGCCAAGGCGATTTCAAATTGTATGCGGGATTGCTCGAGGGCTTCTTTATCTTCATCAAGATTCTAGATTTAGAATTATCCATAGGGATTTGAAGGCAAGTAACATTTTACTAGATGGAGAAATGAACCCAAAAATATCGGACTTTGGCATGGCTAGGATTTTTGGTAAGGATCAGACAGAAGCAAACACAAGGAGAGTTGTTGGAACATAGTGAGTACCATAATAAGATCTCTGTAGTCTTCTTTCTTGGATCAAACTCAGACCTCCTCACAATACTTGTTTCATTCTCTCTCTCTCTCTCTCATATAAGTAATATCCATATCTATTTTTCTGTGCAGTGGCTACATGTCTCCGGAATATGCAATGGATGGACTTTTCTCTGTAAAATCCGATGCTTTTAGCTTTGGGGTGCTAGTGTTGGAGGTTATAAGTGGAAAAAAGAACAGGGGTTTTTATTACCAAAACAATGAACTAAACCTTCTTGGACATGTAAGTGAAGAAATACTCTCGGTTTCTTAAAAGAATAATGCTTCATTGTAATCACATTTGACCACACTTATAATCATTAACCCAAAAGTTGAATTACATGGTTTCAGGCATGGAAACTTTGGAGAGAAGGAAATGGTTTGGAATTAATAGATCCATCCCTGGGGGATGTATACTCCCCATCTGAAGTGATGAGATGCATACAGATTGGCCTCCTGTGTGTCCAGGAGCAAGCAGAAGATAGGCCTACAATATCGTCTGTGATGTTGATGTTGAGCAGTGAAACTGCAACAATGCCTCAGCCTAAACAGCCCGGTTTCTGCCTTGGAAGGAAAACTGTAGAAGGTAGTGTTTCATCTGGTAAACAAGAAGAATCATGCACTGTAAACCATGTTACTGTTACAATGCTAGAAGCTAGGTAGTGAAAGCTAAGGCCTTATCTAACATGTTTGTGTGTATATATATATATATAGATTTTTTTCAACCTTTGAGATTTTGTATACATCATCATGGGATGTTTTTTTTCTTTACGAAGTTTTGGGAAACCATTGACCTTCTTTAATTCAACTTGTATAGCCCTGTACCCGGATGGGTTGGAAATTATTACTTGTCACCTATAATCATGTTTCCCAATACAATTAAACTCTCCAAATGTTCCGAAACAAAACATAACATTTGTCTTCTTCGACTTAATATATTAAAATTTCCTCTACAAAGTCATCAATGTGATAAATTAAAATATAATAAATTAACGATTCCACAATCTTCCAATAACTTTAACAAAATAAACTGAAAATTGTACAAGTCAGACTAACATAATGAACTCCAAATATGAAACCCTTCTACTAGCTATGGTTCCCTTTGGCACTCGACTCTTCTATCCTCAGCTAGCCTTCCTCGCATTTTTCATTCCTATCCTCAGTTGAACCATTAATATCATTTAAAAGATGTCGTGAAGATTAGGGGGTGAATTACCAACAATTCAACAAGCGAAGTATATATACTAATATAGTAACAAGTAAGAATGAGCATTTTTAGAGAGTTCACTACTCAGAAGCAAAACATCTCATTTTTAGAATGCGTATCCCAAAATCATGTTAATAAAATACCAGAGCTTAAACTATTCATATTCAAAGGAGAAAAGCTTTAGACGGGAAGAGGTGTAAAATATTAGTTTTATACCAACCAATCACAAGTTGCTACATAAGCATTTTTTAAAGATAAAATAAGCTTGGTTGTAGTGAATCCCTTTTCACTTTTCTCCTTACCCTCCTCTCTCGAATCTCACATGCGTGTCTCACTTTTCACATAATAAATAGCCTCTTTTTCACTTCGTAGCAATGAATAACGTGTCTCACTAACACAAGGGCTACTTTTTTATGCGCTAAGGCAAGATGAAATGGTGGTAGTTGTAGCACCTTGGGCAAAAGTTTTACCACCTTTAAAGTTGTTTGTTCAACTCAATATTTTAGCTTTACAGAGCATGTTCATGAAATAAATTCATCTGATTAAAGAAAAATTAAGGATGTCTCTTGTTTAGTTGAGTTGTGTTGTTGTGAAAGTTTTAGCCAATGGCTTTTTCCATTATGCTTCTTTGTATATTTTCCCTGTTTGTAACGAGAAGCATAAATCAATACACCTATGAATTTCTTATGGACCAATGAAAAGCAGCAATTCAGTCAAGTTGGAATGAGAAGAAAATACCAAAAAAAAAAAAAAGGATTAACATTGGCCCATGCATTAACATTATGGAACCACCAAACTTAACATAAGAAGCTAGAAATTCTAGCTAAAATGTGTCAAAATGTGTCAAAACATTATAGAATGTGTCAAAATGGCTTCGCAAAATGTTACTTCTTAAAATGTGTCTTCTCAAATTTCATCCAAAGCTTGGACATGAATTAATGATTCTGTGATACGTGAAAATTTCATGAAGCAACAAGTCTTTTTCAAAAAAATAAAAAATGAATTTTTTTTGTCATGTACTAGTGTAGACAAATAATAGCAGTATTTTTATAGGGTTTTCAGTGCAATGGTGAAATAGTAGAAGGTGAAAATAGATTAAATAATAGTATTTATTAAAGTAGAAGAAGCTTAAAAAAAACTGTAGTGGAAGATGAAAATAGATTAAATAATAGGGTCATTTAAAGTAGAAGAAGCTTAAAAAAAAACTTACTTTGACGAGAGAGCGCAGCACGAGAGGGAGAGGGAGAGGCTGAGAATCAGATAAAAATTATTTGCTTTAATTTGAAATAAGTGCAAATGGAAGACAAACGGAAAATAAAAGGGGGTGAATACAACATTAAATTTGAAAGACACTGGAAGAGAGAGAGAGAGAGAGAGAGAGAGGGGGGGTTGAAAAGGTTGAAAGGATGAGAAAACTTGTACAACCAAGCTTATTTCATCTTTATAAAAATGCATATGTGTCAAATTATAATTGGATGGTGTAAAACTAATCTTTTACACCTAATCCTGATGCCAGCCTCTCTATTCAAAGACCCTTTGACAAAACATGACTAAACATCTTTATTTTATCTTCTCATATCGTATTGTATCATATCACTATATAGTATTATATATAATATTTAATTCACATGATAAACTTGTGCTATCCCTAGTGGCCATACCAGATGGTAACAAAATATAAAACTTTTCCTTATTCAATCTCAGAGTCTAAAATGTACACAAAGGAAAGAATAAGTAGGAAATCACTTTATTTTTAAAATGGGTACGCTCATATCAAAGATGTTGGTGCCAACAATATAACAAAATCAGAATCATCATATTAGAACCAAATTCAGAATCAGACCAAAACTAGAAAGTCATTATAAAGATTTTTCAAACGCATAGCATATCAAACAAAGTATTAAGCATATTCGTATTATTTCATATATTTAAAATAGAATCAGAATATCATCATAAACAAGTATAAAATTTTCATATTTCATATTCGTTCTTTTACATGTTTACACTAATCATATCAGAAAACAATTTCATAAACTAAGGTTGGTAATGTAGAAAACACAAGTTTTAGGAAACATCAATATTACTCTTCCACACGAGTTTCATGTGCAATGCAGGACACACAACTAAGGTTGTTTTCACATTTTTTTTTCAAAACATATCATTCACATTTTTCATAAACCAATATTAGTTCATTTTCTTTTTATTCAAATTTTAATATAAAAATCCCGCTTATGTGACTCTTGCACTGTATTCTCTACTTTCTAAAATTGTAATCTAGCCATGTCACGATAACCTATATTAAATATTTGTGCACACGTTAATAATAAACCAGCATATATACTTAGTTAACTAAGCAGAGAAGGAAAGAACAAAAGGCTCTTTTTAAGAAAACCAAAAAAATTTCACCCTCCTATGACTAGAATAAAACAATTCTGTAAGCAATTAAAATTATTGGTAAGTCCTAAGCCAACCCTTATTTACTCTCGGCATGTCGATCAATTAAGCAATTTGCAAACTAATCTATTTCACATACATAATCAGCTTATATTATCATAGATGTCAGTCGCACATGTCTTAAGTAATCCTAACCAGCAAACACTTCAATCCTGAGCATCCATACAACTAACACAACAAGACTAACTCAGTCACAGTCACAATGTAAACCCAAACAGCCACATAACTCATCACACCATCCAACGCTACAAATATAAATTTAAAGCAAATCCACATTTAAACCCAAAACAGCCCCTATGTTAACCCTAACCATCAAATAGCTCATAACACATCCAAAATAACCAACCTATATGCACTTCATCCAACGCAACCAATAATTAAATTGAACTCTAAAAAAACTTGCATACAAACCCTAACACAATTTACATTGACTCAAATATGTAAAGTTTGTAGAATCGATGAAATGTTTGCAGATTACTAGACTTGTGCATTGCCATATATATAACTTTACAGATTACAAAAATACAATTAATGAAATAATACACAGCTAAGAAATATACATCTGTAATGGAGACTAATGTAAAAATAACGTAAATACAAAAGAGAGAATATGATAGGGAAAAAAAGGAAACAAATACAGCCATCGAAGTGCACTGCGTCATACAGAAGATTTCGTGGAAAGATTTATGCTGTGAATATGGGATGTCTGTCATTCCCCCTCAAGCTCCAGTCAGTATTGGACTAATGCAGAGCTTGTCCCGATTGTTTGTGAAAACATCAGCGACTTGTTCTTGACCAGGAATATGTGCTAGATTAATGAGACCATTTGGTACCTTCTCTTGAACAAAATGTATGTCAATCTTAATATGCTTTGTCCATTAATGGAAAATAGGATTTTGGGCCATGCTGATTGCACTAATATCGTCTAGTGTAATGTAGGTAGCGAGAGCTTGTATCCCAAGTTCTGTAATAAATTCATAAACCAAAGTATTTCTGCAATTGTTGAAGCTAAACTTTGATATTTTGCTTCTGCAATCGAGCGAGCCACTGTGGTCTACTTCTTTGCTCCCTATGACAACAAGTTGGAACCCATGTAAATTGCAAAACCTGATGTGGGGCATCTATCATCTCTTGACCCAGCCCAGTCTACATCACATATCCTTGGAGAGTAGATAGTCATGAATTAGTGAAGTGAAGGCCAAGTTGAAGTGTGCCCTTGAGGTATCTGAAGATCTGTTTGACAACTTGTAGATGTAATGCACAAGGTGCTTGCATAAACTGACAACAGTAAAGACCACATCTGGCTGTGTTAATGTGAGATACTAGAGGGTTCCCACCATCTGTTTATAGGATGTTGGATTGTCTAGAAGAGATCCTTCATGAGCCGAGAGTTTTTGTCCAAAAGCAAGTGGTGGTGACACTAGTTTTACACCATTGAGACCAAACCTTTGTAATAAGGATAGAAGATATCTAGACTGATGTAAGATTAAATCCTCACTAGGGCAATGTACTTGGACCCCTAGAAAATAATGTAAATTGTCAAGATCCTTCATGTGGAAAGCAACTGAGAAAGTTTGAATCAAGGCAGGAATGGATAAAGAGGAACTTCCAGTGAGGATAATGTCATCCACATAAATGAGGAGCATGAGTACTTTAGATTGATCATTTTGTAAAAATAAGGATCTAACATATGGAGACCATAGAAAACCCAATTTCTTAAGATAATTGCTAAATTTGAGATACCATGCAGGGGGGGCATGTTTAAGTCCATACAAGGCATTGTGCAATCTACAAACATATTTAGGATGTTGAGGGTCTACAAATCCTTGTGACTGAGTTAAGTAGACTGTTTCTTGCAACTCACCATGTAAAAAAGCATTGCGAATATCGAATTGTTTGAGAGGCCACCCTTGATATAAAGCCAAATGAAGAAACAATCGGATTGTGGCTCGTCTAACAACATGACTAAAAGTTTCATCATAGCACAGACCTTGAAAATATGAAAAGCCTCAAGCTACAAGTTTTGCTTTGTAGTGTTCTACAGAACCATCAGCTTGTATTTTAACTTTAAAGACCCATTTGTTTGTGACTAAATCTATATTTAGAGCTAGGGCTAGTAGGCTCCAAGTTTAATTCGCATGGAGAGCATCAATCTTAGACTTCATTGCTTGTTGTCATTGTGGATATCTTTTTGCTTGTCGAAAGTTTTTGGGTTCCAAGTGTGTTGCTGCTAAATCAGGTCCAAAATAAATTGGAACTGGATGTTTTGTAGACAAGTTTTTGGCCTTCTTGTACCATCTTGTGTATGTGTGATCATTAGATTTGTTCTTTGAGGTCCAGTTTCCAAAGCAGGTGGTTAATCAATTTAAGGAGATTCATGAAATTGTGCTTCTATAGGTAGAATAGGAGACTCAAGATTTTGACATGTGGTTAATAGTTGGTGGCGAGGATTCAATTGATGGCTCTTGTATGATAATTGTGGGCAATGGTTGATTTATGTACCAGTTTGGTTTCTTTGGGATGGTAATATGCTTGGAAAAAATGGAATTTTGCCTCATTGAAAACTAGATGTCTTGAAATATAGATGCGACTCGTGACTATATCCACACACTTATATTCCTTATATTGAGATGTGTATACGAGAAATGTACATGCAGTCGATTTACTTTGAAGCTTGTTTTGACCAAAATGAGTGAGAAGTGGATGGTACATGCACCCAAAGACTCATAAGGAACCATATGAAGGAGGGGCTTTACAAATTAATTGATAAGGAGTAGTACCATTGAGTACTGATATTGGCAACCTATTAAGAAGGAAGATTATAGTGTGAAAATCTGCAAACCAGAATTTTGTAAGAGTTGACAAGTGATTCATGAGGGCAAGAGCAGTGTCAATTATATAGTGATGATGCATTTCAGCTAATCATCTAATCCATTTTTCTCAGGAGTGCCAAGACTAAAATTTTTGAACAATACCTTGAGGTATAAAGTAATTCTTTAAGGTATGGTTCACAAATTCACCATCACCATCACTTTGAATGCATTTGACAGTAGTAGTAAATTATTTTTTGTGATATTCCATATAACAAGGAAAATGGTAGATAGTGTATGAGATCACATATTGTTTGGGAAGAAGAAGTTATTGCTCTTTATAAAATTTTAATGGGACTTCAATTATATCACTTACTAATTCTTTTGAAGTATAGGTCATGTTGGTTTTGGTCTTCCATTAGGGCATTACATTTTTCAACTATTTTAAAGAATTTTGAAAATATGGTAATAATGTTAGATTTTCGTGCTAAATGGAACATCCATATATATCGAAAGAATTCATCAATTATTACTAGATAATATTGATATCCATCAAATTAATGATATTATAGGAGCCAACCCCATACATCAGTGTGGAGTATGAGGAAAGATGGGAACATGTGAACTTCGATTTTGATATTGTAATTTTGATGACTTTTCCATAACACAACTTTCACAAAAAATCCACTTGTTTACTTGAAATAGAAAGACATGGAGACAAAATTGGAAAATTCTAATGTTGGGATGCCCAAGTGAATAAGTTGAATTATTGTATATTTAGAATCAATACATTACAATTATTGCATAACATTATTATTGATTTAGATGGAAAAATGGCTAAGCGGTATAAATCCAAGTTTTGATTTAAATTGATTAATAACATGATTTATGCTTAATTTTATAACTTGTGATTTAATTGGATAATATTTCGTCACATGTACAACACATATTTTTTTTTAATATTCAATTTGTCATCTTTATCTTGATATTTATTTTTATTTTTTTAGGTCAAGTATTAAAGCTTAAAAGAAAAAAAAAACTAGAAAAGTGGGGGCGCACAACAAAAAGAAATATTTCATCCGCATTTTCAATTCATAAGAGGCCTAACTCGACTTTTGTTTTGACTTGGGCTTTACTTGCAGCAGTAGGTCTCTGATTTCTTAAACAATAACCACCACACTTTACTTCATAGCGGGCTGGGGAGAGAATTCCCATTCGGTTTTAGACTTCATTGAGGGGCCGCACGGGACTTGAATGGAGGACAAGAGATATTAAAGAGGTGACGCAACTTGCAAGGCAGCACTTAATTTTGGGCCCAACGCAACTTTCTTTAAACTGAGAGCGCCGCATTTGTGTTGGACCTGCACCCGAACTCCTTCGGCAACATGTGTATTCATGAGTAATGATATTATTATTATTCTATTATTATTTGTTTATTTTTTTTAGTGTATTTATTTTTTTATTATTTTTAAATATTTTTTAAATATCTTTAATTATTAAAAAAAATTGAAAAATATATAATTTTATTAATAATTATTTTTTTAATCATTAAATAATTTTTATTTTTATTTTTTTAAATAAATAAATAGTAAAGAAATGGTAGAAAAGTGATAAGGTATCATTATTCAGATCTCAACACTTTAAGCGCCGCACATAACATGACTTGCGGCTTTTGGAACTCAAGCAGCATATATATATATATATATATATATATATTAGGGATAACGTAACGTGCGAGGCACGTTGCCCTGTATCACTATAAAATAAATAAAAAAATATAAATATCTAATAAAAAAAGAAAAACTTAAAGTGAATGAGAATAATATATTTCATTCAAGTTGTAATCTAATAATTCAGATAGTAATAAGTTTAAACAAACTTAGATCCAAACAGATTTCAGAAATAAAATATCGTGTTTGAAATCCATATTACAGTTTGTTTTTTAAGACAAAATAAGATATTTTTGTTTTCTTTGCCATTGAAATGGCAATAAAAAAGTTTTGAAGATTATGCATCTGGAGGTGGTATGTCATCTTCATTGATAGCATTTATGGAGAGAATATTGAAATTTTTCTGTTGTTGCTTTTGAAGTTGATCTCCATCTGTACCCAATTGTATTATCCATTTTTTGTTTGAACATAGTGCTACAATATTTTGGACATATGATAAATATTCCTGCATGGAAAAAATTGGGAGTTAAAATATGATTATCAAAGATTTAGAAGTATATTAATATATATCATATAAAGTATAGTGACAAATATAAATGTAGAATATGTAGTGCTTGGATAAAATAATAATTTTGAATATAATGGAATCAGAAGAGCATTTTATCATCTAATTAGCTAGTAGTAGTGCTTAGAATTTTATTTAGTTCATAAGTGATATATAGTTCTTACAATAATTTATATGTATGTGTGTATATTAGGAAAAATACAAGAGTGGGTGTCGTTCATGAATATTATTGTTAAAGAGATTCAAGATAAATGCATGTAAACTGGACCTAAATGGGTAGATTTGAAATTATAACATATTTTTCATATATCTAAATACATGGTGATACACATTCAAACATACATATATTTATATGTATGTTGGGCAAAAACAATAATTGGGTGGATTCATGAATGATGTAGGCCTAAAAACGTTTTGGTGAAATATTGTATGTATGCTAGATTGGTTGTTTTTTCATTTTCTTTGACAAGTATGTGAAGGATCTTAAAAATGCTTGTATTTTAATGTTTAGATTTTTTGAGTTTCAACAGTGATATTAATGAAGATGGGATATTATACTTTTGATCAAATGGGAGAAGAGTTATTGTAATAATAGTTTTTGTGGGATCAGATTTGGCCCAAAGGCCCAACAGCGATGGGAGCCCACCAGGAAGGAAAAGGCCCAACAGCGATGGGAGCCCACGAGGAAGGGAAAGCATAATAAGGGCCAAACTCTGCAAAATCCAAAATATATATCAAACCCGTCACCACCTTTATCGGGATTTCAAGCAGATACGAAATATCAACAAACTCAGAAAGATATATCATGCAGATACGCAATCACGATGATTACGGAAGCCGTCACAAGGGACATAAAGGGGCGCAGACTCAAATGACCACGCCACCTTTAAACAAAGCAAAGGGGCTCAGAGTCAAATGACCACGCCACCTTCAGACAAAGCAAAGGGGCGCAGAGTCAAATGACCACGCCACCTTCAAACAAGGTAAAGGGGCGCAGAGTCAAATGACCACGCCACCTTCAGACACAACAAAGGGGCGCAGAGTCAAATGACCACGCCACCATCAGACAAAGCAAAGGGGCACAGAGTCAAATGACCACGCCACCTTCACACAAAGCAAAGGGGCGCAGAGTCAAACGACCACGCCACCTTCATACAAAGCAAATGGGCGCAAAGTCAAACGACCACGCCACCTTCACACACAGCAAAGGGGCGCAGAGTCAAACGACCACGCCACCTTCAAACACAGCAAATGGGCGCAGAGTCAAACGACCACCCCACCTTCAGACAAAGCAAAGGGGCACAGAGTCAAATGACCACGCCACCTTCAAACACAGCAAAGGGGCGCAGAGTCAAATGACCACGCCACCTTCAGACATAAGAACGACCACGCCACCTTCACACACAGCAAAGGGGCGCAGAGTCAAACGACCACGCCACCTTCAAACACAGCAAAGGGGCGCAGAGTCAAACGACCACGCCACCTTCAGACAAAGCAAAGGGGCGCAGAGTCAAATGACCACGCCACCTTCAAACACAGCAAAGGGGCGCAGAGTCAAATGACCACGCCACCTTCAACACCAAAGGGGCGCAGAGTCAAACGACCACGCCACTTTCAGACAGTAAAGGGGCGTAGAGTCTAATGACCACGCCACCTTCAAACAAAGCAAAGAGGCGCAGAGTCAAATGACCACGCCACCTTCGAACACAGCAAAGGGGCGCAGAGTCAAATGACCACGCCACCTTCAGACAAAGCAAAGGGGCGCAGAGTCAAATGACCACGCCACCTTCAGACACAACAAAGGGGCGCAAAGTCAAATGACCACGCCACCTTCAGATAAAGCAAAGGGGCGCAGAGTCAAATGACCACGCCACCTTCGAACAAAGCAAAGGGGCGCAGAGTCAAATGACCACGCCACCTTCAGACAAAGCAAAGGGGCGCAGAGTCAAATGACCACGCCACCTTCAGACATAGCAAAGGGGCGCAGAGTCAAATGACCACGCCACCTTCAAACAAAATAAAGGGGCGCAGAGTCAAATGACCACGCCACCTTCGAACACAGCAAAGGGGCGCAGAGTCAAATGACCACGCCACCTTCAGACAAAGCAAAGGGGCGCAGAGTCAAATGACCACGCCACCTTCACACAAATTAAAGGGGCACGGAGCCAAATGACCACGCCACCTTAAAACAGACAGAAGACGCGCACAGTAACAAGCACAAGCACGCGACAGCAAAGGTCAAAAAAAAAAAAGTTTTAAATTTCCTACGCCTCAAGGAGAAGAAAATTTGCGGGGTAATTGTGGTTAATATTAGGCATTTATATTGGTATGACAAGAGTTTGTTTGTTATTTTTTCTAACACCAAAGTAGGACAAAATGAATCCAGCCACTTTGTATAAATTTCCAGGCCTAAAAAAAAATTATAAGGTTGAATATTAATTAAATCTATTTCATGCTTTTCTCATCAAGTAAGCAAACAAATTCTTTTCCTAATAAAGTGCAACAGTAAAAAGAAAATAAAGCTATTTCAAAGCATGCAGCAAACACTTGAGTCCTTAAAGAAGCCAAAAAAATATAATATCATGCGATAAGATTTATGAATACTACAACTTCTAGCTAGATAGTAGTAGTTAGTGTATTCTTTATAACTTTTAAGTAAATAAATTTCAAAGTAGTAGGAATCATGATGAATATAAACAAATTGGTTACCTCTCCTACATGCTCCACGAAGTCAATTGTTGTGTAACCCAGAGCTTGTTCTGCAATTTCCGCAAACATAACAGCTGGAAGTCGTCCACTACCATCATCAACTTCAACATAGGTTCGAGAGCTGTATAAATAAACTATATTTATAAGTTTAAATCATTAAATAGTAATTTGAATTTATGATATTTGGTATTATGATCAAAAATATTAATATAACATACATACCGTGGTTGTGCAATACTCATATTCTTGCAATGATAACACTCGAATTGTTCATTTTGTTCATATCCTGTTACTTTGTTACATTTAGTACAGGACATGTAGTAGAAGTCTTGACGTAGATCAACAATGAAGATATTTGCCTTAATCGAAAATCTTGCTTTTTGCATTAAATTTAGAAGAAACACATGTTTTTATATGGCTATAAATAGTAAGAAGTCTTAGTTAGAGATTGTATTTACTCTAAAAATACATATGGAATAATATTTATAAACAATATATAAAAGAAAAAAAGTTAAAGAAGATTGTAGAAATTTACCTTAATTGGTTCTAATGATTTAAGGTAGCCAGGAACATCATTAATCTTAATTATGTTTTGGACATTAGTAGCTAATGCTACTGTTGATGCGGCATTTAGAATGTTCTCAATAATATCTTCAAGTAGTTCACCATTAAGTATTGCCCTTAGTATCACCAAAGAAGTTAAAAAAATTAACAAAAATCATTGAGAGAAAAATATAAAAGAACTAATATTTTCAAAAATAGTCAATGGATATACATTTTGTATAAATATTTTGATAATTTTATGACAAATATAAATTGTCTAAATAATAAGTTAAGAAATGATTACCATCGACACAAGGAGGCTGTACCAAGAATAACAGGATTTAAAGTAAAAATACTTGTTGGTTGAGATGAAAGAGAGAGACCTATGTTGTAAACAAATAAAAATAGTCATTGATTGATATTGAATATTAAATATATGGTGATATTCTAAATTGAGAAATCTACCATTGTATGAACCAACTTTCAAACGTGTTGCAAGTAGAGATGGTTTAGCTCCAATAACATTTGAGATTGCTTGGCATTCACCCTCTACAAATCGACCCCACATAGTCAGGCATATGGGCATTAGGCTGTAAAATTTAAAAAAAAAATGTTAAATTTAGAATATAATAAAATAGCAGTAACAATAATTATTTTATAGTTATTCATATCACAAATGTAGTTGAGAAATTTTATCTACCTTTCATCGATTATGTACATTTCTTGGATTATTATTTGCCCATCTTTTGTATTAATCTCTCTAGGAGGCTTCATGTGTATTACAATCTCCAGAATATCTGTATAATTATATTTAATTTTTTTAGTGTAAAACTAAATAAGAGTATTAAAAAAGAAATTAAATATGTTAAAACGACATTTACCTATTCCAGAATCAGTATTCATGAAGGTATGCAAATTGCTGAATGGGATAATATTGTATTCTGGGGGTTGTAATTCTTCCTCATTATCTGGAATGTCTTTGATTATTGTTCTTGAATTTAGGGTCCACTGATATCCATATGCCTCATTTTTATTAAATCTGGGATCCAAAAGCTTTACGTAGGCATTACTGATGTAGTATGACCGAAAGATGTGTAATGTATCACTACGCATGTCAATATCATTTTCAAAAATTACCATCTTCACTCGATTGCCCTGCACAATATCATACAGATTAATAGGTATGTCTATTGAATTGATTTGAAAAAAATTATAGATATATATATAATTTTAGGAGTTGATTTGAAAATATAGTTAAGATTTGTTTGACACAATATTGTATGGATAAATAGTGATGTGTACTCAATTAATTTTTTTAAATATGATAATAATTTTGTTGTGTTACCTCGGGATCTATCAATGTTAGATTTTGATACTTTATTGGCGAATGTTGTGCAGTACGTTTAGGAGACTTGTTTGACACCATCATCTTGATTTTCCAATTCCTTGTACTTGGAGTTATATAATTGATTGATGTGTGGAGAGTCCGCATGTTGAAAGCTATTAGTGCATGAAGGAAAAAAAATTAGTTTGAAGAATTCAATTGACATGAAAAAATCTGAATAAAATAAAAAGTAAGAAGTTAAGAAAGATACACAATGATAAAAATAATGCATTCAATCAAGAGATAAATTATAATGGAATTAGAAAAAATGAGAATGAACATCAAGAGAACAAACCAGCGAGCTCTATTTATGACAAAAAAAATTAATAAATGTACAAATACAAATAAAAATAATGAAAAGAAGCTGGGAAAATAATTGGAAAAAAATAATGAGAGTGACGATCACACAAATAATTTTTCCCGTCTCCTTATCTCTATAGTAAAACATCAAGAGAACAAACCAGGGAGCTCTATTTATCACAAAAAAAATTAAGAAATGTACAAATACAAATAAAAATAATGAAAAGAAGCTGGGAAAATAATTGGAAAAAAATAATGAGTGACAATCACGCAAGTAATTTTTCCCGTCTCCTTATCTCTATAGTAAAACATGAAGAGAACAAACCAGCGAGCTCTATTTATCACAAAAAAATTAATAAATGTACAAATACAAATAAAAATAATGAAAAGAAGCTGGGAAAATAATTGGAAAAAAATAATGAGAGTGTCGATCATGCAAATAATTTTTCCCGTCTCCTTGTCTCTATAGTAAATCAACTTTTTATAGCTCCATTTATTAGTAGAAATTTAATAAATGCAAAAATAAAAATAATGACTCTAATTACTTTTTATTGATTAGCTCCATTTACCACAAAAAGATTAACATGTACACAAATAAAAAAGAATAAGACTGAGCTAGAAAAGAGAAAAAATGAGAATGAACATCAAGAGAACAAACCAGCGAGGTCTATTTATCACAAAAAAAATTAATAAATGCACAAATACAAATAAAAATATTTATTAGTAGAAAATTAATAAATGCAGAAATAAAAATAATGACTCTAATTACTTTTTATTGATTAGCTCCATTTATCACAAAAAGATTAACAAGTACACAAATAAAAAAGAATAAGACTAAGCTAGAAAAGAGAAAAAATGAGAATGAACATCAAGAGAACAAACCAGCGAGCTCTCTATTTATCACAAAAAACTTAATACATTCACAAATACAAATAAAAACAATGAAAATAAGCAGGGAAAAAAATTGGAAAAAAATAATGAGAGTGACCACCACGCAAACATACCAGGAGAAATGAAATCAACTACGGTAACAAACCAGCGAGCTCTCTATTTATCACAAAAAAAAATAATAAATGCATAAATACAAATAAAAATAATGAAAAGAAAGCTGGGAAAATAATTGGGAAAAAATAATGAGAGTGACGATCACGCAAACATACCAGGAGAAATGAAATCAACTACGGCAACAGAAGGTTTTTTTTTGTTTTTCTTCGTCTCACACTGGAACGGATAATCAGAAAGGAAAAAGGGTGTCTTCCATCGCCCTTATCAAGAACCCAAAACATCTTTTCATCTGATAATGTCACACCATAAAACAGTAGATACAACCAGACGAACGAAACCGAAGTAAGAAAAATCAAAATTATTATAACGAAATGAACTAAACGGGTCCGAAAACAGAGTGATATTATAACTAAATGAACTAAACGGATCCGAAAACAGAGTGATATTTCGTAAGGGACGAGAAGAGTACTGTGCGCAATCTGAAGTAGATTTTATTACGTAAGAAGGCATAAACCAACGTACAAAAGCACAAATCATGAAAAAAATAAAACGCACCGTATCCACTTAGCTAAAATGTTGCGTTTCGCAGCTACCACATAAACGTAAAACGACACGCACGGAACCACATCCAAATAGTTGAAACGCTGCATTTCGCAGCTACCACAACACTGTAAATGCACGGGGAGCTGCCGAATCATGTTGATTCTTCTAACCAGACCCATGTTGATTCTTCCAAATGCACGGGGAGCTACCGAATCACAGGGGAGCTGCCGATGGTGAAGCCTGGCTGTGGGATCAGATTTGGCCTAAAGGCCCAACAGATTAACACTGTTTGCTCTCCTTGGCCGTACCGCCAGTCGACGGCCAAGGAGAGCAAGAGGCGGATAGTAATGCAGGGGTCGAGCTTGAGCGCATGGAAAAACAGAAGCTGCACGACGAGTTGAAGGACCTTGCAGGCAAATATAAGGAAGCAGGCAAATATAAGGAAATAGCCAAAAGGAAATAATGACCACGCCACCTTCAAGCATGCAAAGGGGCGCAGAGTCAAATGACCACGCCACCTTCAACGGCAGCAAAGGGGCGCAGAGTCAAACGATGACGCCACCTTCAGACAAAGCAAAGGGGCGCAGAGTCTAATGACCACGCCACCTTCAGACGAAGCAAAGGGGCGGAGAGTCAAACGACCATGCCACCTTCAAGAATGCAAAGGGGCGGAGAGTCAAACGACCATGCCACCTTCAAGCATGCAAAGGGGCGCAGAATCAAACGACCACGCCACCTTCAACCGCAGCAAAGGGGTGCAGAGTCAAAAGATCACGCCACCTTCAGACAAAGCAAAGGGGCGCAGACTCTAAAGACCACGCCACCTTCAGACGAAGCAAAGGGGCGCAGAGTGAAACAACCACGCCACCTTCAGACAAAGCAAAGGGGCGCAGAGTCAAACGACTACGCCACCTTCAACCACAGCAAAGGGGCGCAGAGTCTAATGACCACGCCACCTTTAGACAAAGCAAAGGGGCGCAGAGTCTAATGACCACGCTACCTTCAGACGAAGCAAAGGGGCGCAGAGTTAAATGACCACGCCACGTTCAAACACAGCAAAGGGGCGCAGATTCAAATGACCACGCCGCCTTCACACAAAGCAAAGGGGCACATAGTCAAATGATCACGCCACCTTCAAACAAAGTAAAGGGGCACAGAATCAAATGGCCAAGCCACCTTCAAACAAGCAGAAGACGCACACAGTAACAAGCACAAGCACGCGACAGTCAAGGTCAGGAGAAAAAAAAAAATTAATTTCCTACGCCTCAAGGTGAAGAAAATTTGCGGGGTAATTGTGGGATCAGATTTGGCCCAAAGGTCCAACAGCCAAGGGAGCCCACTAGGAAGGAAAATCATACTAAGGGCCCAATTCTGTAGAATACAGAATATATATCAAACTCGTCGCCACTTTTATCGAGATTTCAAGCAGATACAGAATATCAACAAAGTTGGAAAGATATATCATGCAGATACGCAATCACAATGATTACGAAAAGTGTTACAAAGGATATGTATCGCCCCAGAGGCTTATAAATAGACTAGGTAAACCTCAACTATGTACATTAAGAATTATTCTTGTAAATACGTGATTACTGACTTGAGTGTCGGAGCTATCCCGGGTGGAAAGCTACCATCTTCCCTTAATTCTTCTTGCAGGTAACGTGTAATAGCCCAAAATTTTCTAAGGTAAATTATTTTATGGATATTATTTTAAGGAGATTTATTTGATTCATTTATTTATTAGGAAATTAGAGTGGGAGATTTAGTTGAGGAATGTGAGATTACACTTAGTATTGGAAATTATGCATTTTCGGATTAATCTGTCGAGTTTTAGAAAAACGGGCATAAGTTATTCATATGGGGTACAAATGAGGTGATTCAAATTGGTATAGAACCTTAAGAGATAGATCTAAAACTTTTATGTTTGAAGTTTTCTGAGATTCGGAAGGAATCAATAGCTTATTTGGGAATCAAATAGGCAGCTTTGGAATGGGCTTAAATGGAACCCGAGTTGGATAATTGAACTAGATTGGGGCATGTAACTAATTAGGCAACTGGTTTTAGGATTCTCTGGGGTTAGGACATGTGTAGGGATAGTTAGGAATGGATGGAAAGTTGATTTGGAAGTCAATTGAATAGTTAGTGTGATGGGAACTCAAGGGGAGCCAAAATCTGGTTGATTGGTGACTAAGTGGATCAAATTTGGCTCTACCTTAACTAAACTATGAAGTAACCTTCTAGAACTTGTTGAGAGGAGACTTAAGGGAGTTGGGATGGAACCAAATGGGTAGGAAAACCTGGAGATGGGCGTGTGACACAAGGGGAGAGCTGGAGATGAGAGATGCATGCATGGTTAGGTGAAATGCCACCTCACCTCTTATCCCTTTAGCTTACTTCTCAGCCATGGATCAAAATGGGCAGCCAAACCATCTCAAATGTGAGCCCTTGGATGACTAATTTAGCTACAAAGCCTAGGATTTGGGAGGCTTAATCCTCATCATTAGATTCACTTAGATGGACACCTCATCACATGCAAATCTGGCAACTAGTGCACCTTAGGTGCATTTCCTTTTCTCTCCCTCATGTTGGTCGACCATCACCATATATATAGAGTCTTGAGAGCTTCCTAAGCTCCTTTAGAAGGAGAGAACACTTGCCCTTTTGAAGCCATACCAGAAAACCCTCCCCAAACCCTCAAAGTGATCACTTGTGAGCTAAGTGAGTGTGTGTGGGAGAAAACTTGTAGGAAGTTGGTTGGATCAATTCTCTTGAGCTTGGAAGAAATTGTAAGTCCATATTCTAGCTTAAATTAAGCATGGAACTGGTTTATTGGCATGATTGAGTTATGTTTACTAGTAGTGAACACTTAAGAATATGATTAAGTGGCAATGGGACACATGAGTAGGGTTGATGGTAATTTGTCTTGTTAATATGTTCAATAAAATTGTAGAAATTTAGATTTAAGTTTTTAAGAAGATAAATAGGGTGTATGGAAGAGATTGACATGTTTTGAGTAGAAAAACCCTTAGAGCCGTAAGTTCGCTCGACCCTCGCTCGACATGTGAGTCGAGCGAAGGAAAAATATGAACCCTCGCTAGAGTTTCGCTCGACACCCGCTCGAGCGAGTCCCAACCCGAGACTTCGCTCGATACTCGCTCGACAAGCCGCTCGAGCGAGATGCCCTGTTTTGCTTAGACTTAGGGTTTCCTTAGAATAGAATTGGGGGTTTCAAATGGGAAGGGTTATAAGTGAAATAACTCATGTGAATAAGAGAGAAACAAAAAGAAAGAAAACAATTTATATAAAGATTAAGTTAGTCACGTCGTGACGGGGACGGCGATACGTAACGCCCGGATGACTGACGTGCCGACAGGGACGGCGATACGTAACGCCTGTCGTGATATGAGAAATATGTGATCTCCACGGGGACGGCGAGACGTAACGCCCGTGTGATTGATCCTCACGGGGACGGCGAGACGTAACGCCCGTGAAATTGATTTGAATAGCGGGGACGGCGAGACGTAATGCCCGCAGTAATATGTGTATATGTTTCGTGTCATAACGGGGACGGCGAGACGTAACGCCCGGATGATTGACACCAGACTCATCATAACGGGGACGGCGATACGTAACGCCGGATGATTGATGAGTGTATGTGATGGGGACGGCGATACGTAACGCCCATCAGTGATATGAAAGAATAAGAATTTTAAGGGGAAAACAATATAATTTAATATAAGATCATGGGTGAGTTGAGAAAGGTATCTGTTAGACAGTGGTCTTGTGAGGGGTATATTAGGGTATTTTCCCTTGTCATTAGTGGTAATAACTTTATGGTTGTTTTCCCTGTTTCCTTTAAGCTGTTTATGTACTTACTGAGATTTCATTCAAAATCTCACTCTTTTGTGGCTCCATATATTTTGTGCATATTATTTCATACAGGATTCGATGACCAGCAGGGGGACAGCCCCGATGATACAGGAGACTTCGGGGAGTCCTGAGGGACTTTCTGACTATAGTCCTTATATGGACATTTCTTTTGTTTCCTTCGGACCTCCTATCAGTAATCGACCCACCGGAGCTTGGAGTCTTGACGCATCCACTTTTGTTGAGGAGAGGCGACGTACGGGATGCTGCATAACCTTAGGAGTAGATGGCTCACTGTCCATGTGTGGGGTTTGTGTGACTCCACAGGGACAACAGCTCCAGCGAGACTTTAGTATTAGTATGGATAGGTTTCGCTATGGGAGAGAATACCCCGAGGTTAAGAGGGAGAAAGAGTGAGGTGAAGGAAAGTTCTTTTGGGATGAATGTAAAATATTTTATTACAGTTTGGGTCTTGTATATGTAAAAAGTACAATGTTAAGTTTTAATGAATGTTGTATATATACTTCCGTGTGATCTTTAGAAAGTCTTATATCTCAAACCTGATCCGCTGCGAATTTAGTGATTTATGCTTTTTAGTCTTGTTAAGTACGAGGGTGAGTAGCCAAGTGTTGCTCATCCAGACACCTTAATTTACGTTAAATCCCAGACGTAAGTTGGGGGCGTCACATAACGGGAGCAGGAAGCCGGCGAGACACGTCCTCAACACTGGCCATGTGTGGGTCTGTGGATTTCGGGGATGATTTCGGGGATGAAATCGAGCTGCGCAACCTTGTGGGGATGTGGGTTTCGTGGGTCTCATTGTGCGTCTCATGGGTCGCGTGGGTCTGTGATCATCTGTGCAGGTGTTTTGGCCGTGTGTTAGCTTAGGGGTAAATCGAGCTGGGTTCTAGTTTCGTGGGTCTCGTGGCCGTGTGTTAGCTTTGTGGGTCTCATGGCTGAAATTTTTGTCGGGCATGAAATTTTCGTGGCCGTGGGTTCTGAGTTTGGCCGGGCATGAAATGAAGATTCTGAGAAGTGGGTAATTTGGGTTCTGGGTATGGCCGGGCATCGTGGGTTTTGGGTTTCGTGGGTCTCGTGGCCGTGTATTAGTTCAGGGGTAATTTTGGATTATAGATGTTAAACAAAATTAACACTGTTCATTACTGTTTAAATTGAGATAGACGCTTTATAGGTATAAAGATATGGCACATGATTCAGACTTCAGACTCGGCTAGAAGCCTAGACCCCGCTAGGGCGCCACAACTTTTATTTCTGGTTTTTCAATTTGATAGCCGCACTTCAATTCTATTTCATAGCCGCACGTTTTTTTTTCCATTCGAGTCTACACCGCGCCACAAGAGCACTTTACAACAGGAGGTTTTCCAAAACGTAATAGAAGAATTCCATCTTTTTATAATCTCTGTTAACCTAGTAGAAGGATTCCGTCTATTTGTAATTTCTGTCTTTCAGTCATGTGACTTGTTCTTTGTATTCTTTAACTAGTTTGCATTAATATATTAGATTTCTTTGAGATTGTTAATTTAGTATTATTAAATTTTAGTATTTTATTTTTAGCACATTAAATTTTGATATTTTTAATTTAATTTTCTATGTGATCGTTAATTGAAATTGTTTTAGTTTGCTTGCTTTATAATTGATGTTTAGTTAATTTCATATTTTATGTCTAATGCATTGTTAATTAAATTAGTTTAGTAAGTTTCTTCTTTATTAATTAATTTAGCGAGTCTAATTTAATTATTTATTATTATATTGCATCTTAATTTTTTATTTTGCACTCGATCATCCAAAAATTTAAAAATATGAATAAGGTCCATGGCCAGTACCTTTTTATTTTCTTTGTGTAAATATTTTCACCATTTTCACAAGAGTAATTTTAAACAGCTTTCCCTAAGGAGACGATTTAGAAAAATTTTCCTAATTATTACACGATATACTCTTATTCTTGGGATAATCTTTGTGCTACTCATTTTTGAGTGAATCAAGTTTTTGGCACTGTTACCAGAGAAAAGATTGATTTAAATTTAAACTCTTTTAAAAAAAATAATAATTAAAAGAATTTATTGTTATCTTTACCTTTAATTTCACATTTCAGTTTTCACATACTATTCAGTTGCTTGAATCTACTTCCATTATTTGGACTGATGTTTTATGTCTTGAGTGAGAGATAGTTCAAATAGATTACTTAGAATCACTTCAAGTACTGATAATAGTATACATAGTTCAGAAATAGATAACTCTTCTAATTTTTCTGACATGGCTGCACTTGCACCATACACTCTTAAAGATTATTTGCAGCCAACTCACACCACTACACCATCATGCATTGTTTTACCTAATGATGCACCTAATTTTTCTATTAAGCATGACATGATGTCAGTGATGTCTCAGTTCCATGGGATGGATTCTGAGAGTCCTTACCAGCATTTAACAGATTTTGACTTGGCTTGCACTACTTTTATTAGTAATGCTATTATTGATGAATTTATTAGACTTCGCTTATTTCCCTTCTTTTTGAAGGATAAAGCGAAAGTTTGGTTTAATTTTTTGAAGCCTAGATGGCCTAGCTCCATCACTAGTTGGTCTGATATGCAGCCTAAGTTCTTACAAAAAATTTCTATTTTAGAGAACTCAGTACTTGTAAGAGCAGATCAACTAGTTCAATCAGAAACCAGATGAGACTTTCTAGGCCAACTGGGAAAGATTTAAAGATTTGGTGAATATCTACCCATATCACGATTTTGAATCTTGGAGGCTGGTGAACTACTTCTATACGGCCTCACTTTAGATTACAAGCAGTTTGTTCAAACTATGTGCAATGGAGAATTTTTTAGCAAGGAACCTAATGAATCTTTGAAATTCTTTGATCATCTTCTTGATAATGCACAACAATGGAATACTCGAACTGATCTAGTGTCCTCGACAACATAGCCATTGAAGGCTATCTCTGGTGGGGTCAGATATGAGTTTATGGAGGATACTGATGTCCAAGCTTGAATAGTTGTATGGACTAAAAGATTGGAGGTCATGGAGATGGAACAAGTGAAGGTAGTAAAAGCAGTGGATGCATGCTCTATATGTGTTGATTCAAATCACAAGACCCAAGACTGCCTCACTATGCTAGCATTTCATGAGAGCGGCTCTGATCAATGCAAGCAGTAAACGGTGTTAACAGAGCACAAAACCAGCCCCTCTCCAACACATATAATCCGGGGTGGAGGAATTACCCAAACTTCTTATAGAGGAATGATCAGTCTGGCTAGTCCCTACCACCCTTTCAACACTCATTTCATCAGGTTGCTCCTCAGCACTAGTATCAACAGTACGAAGCTCCTTAGAATCATCCTTTAGCAGCAGCTCCAGGTTTCAAACTCAAATATCTGTACAGAGTCCTCAGCCTCAACTATCTATTCCATCGAAGAAATCTCTTGATGACATTATGACACAGATGGCTAACACTCTTCAACAATTAATGCAAATTCAGGCCACAACAAAAAATCAGAATACTCAAGTAATAAATGAGTTATGGGGCACCATTAACAAGATGAGCACTATGTTGACCACTTTAGATAAGGAAAATTCTTAGTACAGTCATAGCCAAATCCTCAAGTATACCGACAGCAACAATAAGTGAGTAATGTCTAAAGGGAGTTTATTGAGACAGCAAAGGCCAGTATTTTTTTGAGAAAACAAAAGGATGTATCACGACATGAGATAACTGAGGACAGATAGGTAGTTGCTCCTACACTTGAAGGTGTGAAAGAAACTGGTGAGGACAAAAAAGTATCAAAGGAATGGAGAATAGAACCAAATAAGTCTGTGAGTGAAGATGTTGAAACTAGTAAAGCATACCAACTTGTGGTTTCTTATCTTTAGAGATTGGCAGCTAGCCAAAAGAACAAGCATCATACTGAGATTCAGGAAATTTTCAAGCAAGTGAAGATTAATATTCCACTTTTGAATGCCATACAACAAGTCCTTATGTATGCAAAATTTTGAAGTACTTGTGCATAGTAAAGAGGAAACTGAATGCAAAGAAGAAAGCGTTTCTAACAGAGTAAGTAAGTGCACTTATATTGAGTGAGACTCCTCAGAAGTTCGAAGATCCCGGCTCTCCCACCATTTCCATTGGGAGCAGTATGAATTTGTTACCATTCTCAGTATATGAGCATTTGGGACTGGGTGAGCTGAAAAGAAACCTTTATTATGCTATAGTTGGATGACGAATCAGTTAAGGAGTCGAGGGGTGTTGTTAAGGATGTGCTAGTTTAGGTCAACAAGTTCTACTATCTAGTGGATTTTGTAGTTTTGGATATGCAGCAACCTGTCTCCACTTCTTATCAGGCGCCGGTTATTTTTGGAGGTCTATTCCTTGTTATCTCCAATGCATTAATTAATTGCCGAAGTGGAGTACTGAAATTCACATTTGGGAACATGATAGTGGAGAAAAATGTGTTCAACAAGAGGTGCATGCAGCTGAGACTATTTCTTCATGAGTATATTTTACAGTTTCAGAGGGGCAATTGATAAAGACAGATGGATCCCCTCAATTATCATATGTGAGTCACACGAGCAGCTGACATAGGCCAATCTTTGAAGCTCTTGATTTGTCGGAAGAAAGAGAAGAAGAATAAGTCCCAACACTGGAGTTGAAGCCAACATGGTTGGCGGACATTGAGAAGTACCTAAATTACATTGTGATTTACCTTGTCATTAACTAGATGCTAGAGTATTGGACAACTCAAGACAAGCGCAAGTGTCTTGTAAATATACGATTCTATTACTTCAATAGTCCTTATCTTTTGAGGTATTGTGCTGATCAGTTGGTGCGTCGATATATTCCTGATGATAAGTTTACCTTTATTTTTCGTATTTTCCATATTGGGCTTATGGAGGCAATTTTGCAGCTAAGAAAATTTTTGCCAAAATTATGCAAAGTGGACTCTACTGACCCACCATGTTTTTACCTATTGAGAATCAGCTCGTGCTTTATGGGCTATTAAGTAGATTAACTTTTCATTTGATGCTACTAAAGATTTGAGAAAGTTGAAGACTTTGAAGCTTGATGATGCAAGGAAAGAAGTTCACTCTCATGGCGCTGTAGACATTGTCAATCCGAAGAATGGCAATAGCTTTATTGTCAGCGGACAACATCTCAAGCCTTCCATGACCCACTTTGAGCCCAGTGAAAAGGTCGTGCCTATGCACGACCTTGGAGAAGTTTTTTGACCTTTTCCTCCTTTATTTTTATTTTTTACTTGCATTTGTTCTTTTTATTTGTTGGTATGCTTTAATTTTATATTTCATGTTTGGTTGTTTGTTTTGCTTGCTTATTCGTGTGTACTTTATTTTCTATCATTAATAGTGAACCATGTCTCTCACTACTTGGGGGTGGGTAGTGTGTGTGCACAAGATTAAAAAAAATAAAAAATAAAAAGAACCTGCATTAATGTGATGTGTATTGATACACAAATGATTGAAACACACTCTAATTCTAACTATTTTTGTGAAATCTGAGTATCTTGGTGGAGTAGTTTACTGTAATTATTTTTGTGAAGATTTATTTTCAGACTTGAGCATAAAGCATGATTGCATCGTATTTTGTTGATGTGTGATTTGAAACACCATAGTGCTATACTCATCGAGATGAAACTTGGTAAAATTTATGTAGAACGAATGACAAATTTTGAAGGACATTTTGCACATGCATACAGCTGTCGTATTCCTTTTATCGTCTATTGATTTAACACAAGAGAAGTAAATTGCAAGGCTATCGAGCCTTTTCCTAAAAAACAAAGAAAGAAAAAAAATGAAAAAGAAAAGAAAAGAGATAAAAAGAAAAAAGAAAGAAAGATGAAAGCGATCTATGAAACTTTCCTAAAGTAAAGGCTAGAAACAGTTATTGAAAACTTTGGGGATTGAGTATGTTCAACCTTTAAAAAGAGATCTGGTGTGAAGGCTGCTAGCCTTTTGGGTTTTGAAGTAGTTAGAATTAGCAATGATTAATCTTAAAGTTGAAAAATCCTATGACAAATCATGGCTAACAATAAGGAACATACAACCAATTTAGCCACACACACATTTAAGTTCTGAGACATTTACCCCAATTCTGTGTGAAAGATTGTTGAGATAGTCTTGGTGGATATAGCCCCTGGGTTTGAGTAGTTACGTGTCACTTTTTGTGAGAATTTAGAGTCGTTCTTGATTGTTTCTAGTTAAATTTTGATCTTTATGCAATATTCATCTCAATTGATTTTTACTATTTTGCTCAAGGATTAGCCAAATGCTAATTGGGAGAGGGGGTGACATTGAATTGAATTATTGCATATTTTATTCATTTAAAACCAATACAACATTATTATTGATTTTAGATGGAAAAATGGCTAAAATATATAAATCCAAGTTGTGATTTAAATTGATTAATAGCATGTTTTATGCTTAATTTTATAACTTGTGATTTAATCGGATAATATTTCTTCACATGCACAACACATTTTTTTTTTAATTTGATTTGTCATCTTTATCTTATTTGAATGTTATTTTTATTTTTTTAGGTCAAGTATTATTGCTCAAAAGTAAAAAAAAAAAAAAACTAGAAAAGTGTGGGCGCACAACATATTCCTTCCGCATTTTCATTTCAAAATAGGCCTAACTTGACTTTTGTTTTGTTTTGACATAGGCTTTACTTGCAGGAGTGGGCCTCTAATTTCTCAAATAGTAACAACATTTTTACTTCATAGCGGGCTTGGACTTGACTGGGGAGAGAATTCTCGTTTGGTTTTAGACTTCATTGAGGGACCCGAGACTTGAAAGGAGGACAAGAGATATTGAAGAGGTGCTGCAAGGTAGCACTTAATCTTGGGCCCCATGCAACTTACTTTAGACGTAGAGTGCTACATCTCAAGCTTGCCACAACACAGCTCAAGACATGCCCAGGACAACTCCATAAGCATGCCATGGCCTATGCCGTACGCCAAGGCTTAGCCATGGCACAATCAAGTGGGAAAAATTGATCCACGTTCCAATTGACCCGTGTATTTCTTTCGAGCTTCCTTTGGTAGACTCTGGACCCCTAGAAAAGTCTTCAAAAGTTGTGATTGTCCCTAAAAGTGGTTCAACCTCGGTTGTCCATGCTTGTCTAAGATCTTGTCTTTGGGCGATTTTTGTTGGGGTCTTGTCAGTGTTGCTAGTGCTGCTTGGTGTGCAGCATACTAGGCTTACCTGAGCATGCTGGGCTTCTCCTTAGGCATGCTGGGCTACGACCTGGGCATGTTGGGCTACTAGCCGCACGCTGGGGCTACTAGTCTTCACGTTGGGGCTACTGGCCTGTACGTTGAAGCTGCTGGCCAGCACGTTGGGCTTGCCACTATCGCAGTTCAGCCCTCACAACTCCGCAACACTGTCGCAGTTCAACCCTGACAGACCCATGACACCGTCGCTGTCATGCCTTGACAGCCTCATGACACTGTCGTTGACATAATGTGGCAGCCACACGACACTATTGCTGACATGCCTTGTTAGCTCCCCTTGTTAGCCCCATGACACTATCGCTAACAAGCTTTGACAGCCCCATGATACTATTGCTGATATACCTTGACAGCCCCATGACATTACCGCTAACATGTCTTGATAGCTCCATAACACTGCTACTGATGAGCCTTGACAGCACCATGACAGTGTCGCTGACAAGCCTTGATAGGCTTATGGCCAATGCCTTGACTACCTCCCAATTGAGTCACGAGCATGCCACAACATAGCCCGAAACACAGCCAAAACCGTGCCATGACAAGCCCATGACAAGCCTATGACAACTCCACAGGCATGCCATGACCCATGCTATGATACGCCCTTGACAAGCCCGAATAGCCCCATAGGCCATGCGTAGTCGCTGTCTCTGACAGGCTCGGACAATACCATAGGCCATGCCTTGAAACTGTCGCTTACAACTCTTTGATAGCCCGATGAGTGCACGAAAGTACATTCTTAATACCCTATTATTGAATTAAAATACTAAAATGTAAATAGAAATAATGAGATATAATTTATATTATTGAATTCAACTTCTATTTACATTAAGATATGTTTAAGTACAATTCTATAATATTTTAAATCTCAAATATTGGTAGGTGAGAGACAGCTTGCAAATTGGACTTTACTAGGCGCTGCACATAGGATTTCACTCGGTTTTCTTTCAATTTACATAGGCTGTAATTAGAAGAGGAGAATTATCCAATTCACTTATGGCCTTAGACGGATATGGGCCCATGCACCTTCATTTAAGAAATGGGCCCATGCACCTTCACTTGGTCATTTGGAGCCACATGTTGCTTTTGGGTCACCCCACCTACAAGCCGCATGGTTTAATTCAATTGGGGGCCACACTTTAATCGACTTCCAGGTTTTGCATGGCAACTCAGCAATTGAAATGTCCACTAGGCTAACTTCAGAGGCCACACACGACTCCTTCATCACTCGGGCTCACCTCATATTTCATGGGCCGACTTTACAATAGCACAGTAGCCGAGCGCCTCACTTCAATTCAACGCAGAGTTTCAGTTTAAGCATGGGCCACAACACTTCACACAGGGGAAATCAAGGGCACGGGACAACAATAGATATATAAATTTGGCTTTCAATAAGTAGCATTTACACAGATGGCGGAGATGAAATTAGTTTCCATGGCCACCGGTTGCTTAGTTTTTCTCTTGAGAATTACGTTGTTCATCATGTTTATGGATAATTAAATTCTCAAGTAGAGTTAGAGATGAACTTGCATACTAAATAGTATTTTTAATTTATTTTTCATTCATGTATTTGATTTTTAATAATTAAAACTCTTTTGTTTTATCATTCTCAATTCATTATTGATGTTTTCTTCTTCGAATAATCATATAGTTTATTCCATTTATGGATTCTGTTGAACTCAAGGTTTCAAGGTTCATGTAAATCTACACATGGATTTTGATGATAACAAATGAATTCAAAGAATAAAAGAGTCTCAAGTTCAAGTTGTCTACACAATACAATCAAGCACATCAAGGAACCAAGCATGAGCAAGAAGGGAATAAGTTCACATTAAAATCATAGAGTAATTTTGTAAATCTCTTAAAAATTCGAAATTAGGATTAAAGCTCAAAATAAATATTTTATCATAAAGCATTAAAATACATTTTCCACATGTGCATGAATATTTTGAAAATTAACTTTGAAAATATTAAGATGATTGATTGTCATCTTTCACATGTGCATGATATGATTAAAGGTTTGAACTTTGAAAATATTAAGATGATTGATTGTCATCTTTCACATGTGCATGTTTTATTTGAATATTTTCAAAAGTGGTGGATGCTTTTCTTGACTTATGCAAAAGGTAGATGTCTTTGTTTGAAAATTTTGAAAAGTAAAGTGTGCTCTTTTTATCATATGCAAAAAGTAAAATATTAGGTTTGAAATTTTTGAAAAGTAAAGTGTGCTCCTTTTGTCACATGCAAAAAGTAAAAAGATTTGATTTGAAATTTTTGAAAAGTGAATGATGATGTCTTGGACATGGGAATCTTTTCAAATTTGAAATTGAAGACTCATTTGCCTATAAATAGCTCACTTGAGTTTTGTAAAAATCACAACAAGAGCTTACACATCTATTGCTAAATTTTGCATCATTCTTTCAAAGCTCTCATTCTCTCTTTTCTAAAGTTTTGAGCCTTAATTCTTGTTCTTGTTGAGAGAGATATAGTTTGTGCTGTATTGTTCTTATTTCACTCATTGAGGAGTGTTTTCTGATAGCCTACCCACTATCAATTCTTGTATCAGTAAGAGGGTGTGTATAACCCTTGTGTGTGTAGAAGGTGTTCTACACGGGGAATAGTTAAATCACCAAGTGTGAGGTGATTGGAAGTAAGAGGGTGCGTATAACCCTTGTGTGTGTAGAAGGTGTTCTACATAGGGAATAGTTGAATCACCAAGTGTGAGGTGATTGGAAGTGTAGAGGGTGTTCTACACGGATTCTTTGGAGCGGTGCTGCTCAAAGGTGTAATAGGTTTCTATCTCCACCTAAAGGAGATTGAATAGTGGATTTGGGAATCCTCAAGGGGTAGCTTGAGGCGAGGACGTAGGCAGTGGGGCTGAACCTCGTAAAAATACTGAGTTTGCTTTCTCTTACCCTACTCTTTATATTTCCTACTACTTTACATTTTGGTTATATTTTATATTGTATATTTAGTTTATAAGTATTAATTTTTTAATATAACCCAATTCACCCCCCCTCTTGTGTTAGTCATCTGGGCAACAATTGGTATCAGAGCTAGTTGACCTGTACTGTTCATACAGGCAGATCACTCATGGGAACTCTCGCTTGTGACTGTGTCACCGAAGCAAGACTCTCCGACCATGGGTGACGGTGCACCGGTAGAGACGGTGGCCGGCTAGTCTGGTAGGTACAGTTGTTAGGTGACATAGGTGCGGCCTATGGTCAGTAACAATTGGTATCAGAGCTAGTTGACCTGTACTGTTCATACAGGCAGATCACTCATGGGAACTCTTGCTTGTGACTATGTCACCGAAGCAAGACTCTCCGACCATGGGTGACGGTGCACCGGTAGAGACGGTGGCCGGCTAGTCTGGTAGGTACAGTTGTTAGGTGACATAGGTGCGGCCTATGATCAGTAACAATTGGTATCAGAGCTAAAGCTCTGTTATAAGATTAACTATCTTTTGAGTTAAGATCTTATGGCTAACATTGCAGCTTCATTTGGTGAAGGTCAATCTAGCAGTCGGCCTCCACTCTTTTGCGGAGACAATTACTCATTCTGGAAAGTTAGAATGAGAATATTCCTTCAGTCTCAAGGCCGAGAAATCTGGAAATGCATTGTAAATGGACCTTATATTCCAACAAAAGTGGTTGATGGAGTAAAGGTCAAAAAGGAAGAAGAAGAGTTTGATCGTGAAGACTATAGACTTTATACTTTGAATTTAACTGCTATGAATTTATTATATAATGCTCTTAATGGTAATGAGTTTAATAGAGTAATGACTTGCACTACAGCAAAGGAAATTTGGGATAACTTGGAAGTTACTTATGAAGGAACTTCTCAAGTCAAGGAATCAAAAATTTATATTCTTACTCATGAATATGAAATGTTTAAGATGAATGATGATGAATCTATTTCTAGTATGCACACTCGTTTTACTAACATCATAAACAGCTTGACAGCTCTTGGCAAAGTTTATTCCAAAGTGGAGATAGTAAGAAAAATTCTCAACTCTCTACCAAAACGTTGGGAGTCAAAAGTGACAGCGATTCTTGAAGCTAGAGACCTCAAGAAGCTCGAAGTGAATGAACTCATCGGGTCACTTATCACCCATGAGTACACATTGAAAAGAGGAGAAGAAGAAGGAAATTCAAAGAAGAGTTTGGCACTTAAAGCTGTTCCACATGAAAGTGAAAGTGATGAAGATGAGGAAAATGACGACAAAGATGAAGAAGTTGCGATGATAATAAGAAGAATTCAGAGGTTCTTAAAGAAAAATAAAACTCCTCCAAGGAAATCCTTCAATAAGTTTTCCAAGAAAGATTCAGGTAAAAATGACACTTTAATTTGTTATAAATGCAATAAACCTGGTCATATCAAGCCAGATTGTCCTCTGCTAAAGAAAGATCGAAACAAAGGCAAAAAAGTAATGAAAGCTACGTGGAATGATGATTCAAGTAGCTCAGATAGTGAAGCAAGCAATGGAGAATCAGCAAATCTTTGTCTTATGGCTAAAGATGACATTGAGGTAACAAATTTTGATAATATTGAAGATCCTTCATATGAAGAATTGCAAAATGTTTTAGAAGAGGTATATGAGGAATTTGAAAAATTGGGTATCAAGTATATTGCTTTGAAAAAGAAAAATTCTTCTTTAACAAACGAAATTGATATTTTAAGAAAAGAAAGTATTGTTTTGAAAGATGAAAATCTTGAGTTGAAGAAAAAGAAAACTGATTTAGAAAATATTATTGAAAACTTTACGAATGGAAAAAGAAATTTTGAAAAACTTCTTGGTAGTCAAAGATGTGTTTTTGACAAGGCAGGCTTGGGATATATGCCAAAACAAAAATACAAATCTTATAAAAACTTCTTTGATAATCCTTCTACATCAAAGTCCAATATTCAAAATTCTTTTCATAAAAATAATTTTGTTAAAAAAGGATACTATTATAATCACTCAAGTTATTCATATATGTCACATGCTATTTGCAATTTTTGTAATAGCAATGGTCATAATTATCATGCTTGTCCTATTAGAAGAAAACATACAATGACTATTAGGGCCATATGGGTACCTAAAAATCTTGTTTATTCTAATACTAATAAATAAAGGACCCAAAGAACTTGGGTACCAAGAATTGTTTTTAATTGCTTTTGTAGGTATGCATGAAGTATTCTACATGTAAAAATAAATGGTTTTTAGATAGTGGATGTTCAAGACACATGACGGGAGACGAGACTAAGTTCTTTGATCTTAGATCTAAAGAAGAAGGACACGTGACATTTAGAGACAACTCAAAAGGGAAGATCGTGAGAATAGGTAAAATATGTTGAGCAATCTTCAGGTTTTGAAAATCATATTTCTCCAAATCATGTTTTCAAACTCACAAAAGTACTATATGGACTCAAACAAGCTCCTAGAGCATGGTACGAGAGGCTCAGTGGTTTCTTGATTGAAAAAGGTTTTTCAAGAGGAAAAATTGATACAACTCTTTTCATTAAATAAGAAAATGATGATACTCTTTTGATTCAGATTTATGATATAATATTCGGTGCTACTAACGAAAATATGTGCCAAGTTTTTGCTAAGACTATGCAGGAAGAATTTGAAATGAGCATGATGGGAGAGCTTACATTCTTTCTCGGATTGCAAATTAAGCAAGCAAAAAGTGGAATATTCATCAATCAATCAAAATATATTAAGGAATTGCTGAAAAAGTTTGGGATGGAAGGTGCTAAGGAAACTGGAACACCAATGAGCTCATCCACTAAACTTGATAAAGATGAATCCGGTAAATCAGTTGACTCAAAGGTATATCGAGGTATGATTGGTAGTTTATTATATTTGATAAACTAGTAGACTTGATATTATGTTCAATATATGTTTATGTGCACGTTTTCAATCATTTCCGAAACAATCTCATTTGATTGCAGTCAAGCGGATTTTTAGATATTTTGCCAGTACCCTTGACTTAGAGTTATGGTATCCTAAACACATTTCTTTCGATCTTACTAGTTATTTAGGTACCGATTATACTAGTTGCAAAGATGATCGAAAAATTTTTAGTAGAACATGTCATTTCTTAGGTCATGCACTAGTTTCCTGGTTTAGTAAAAAACAAAATTCTGTTGCACTATCTACTGCTGAGGCAGAATATGTTGCTGCGGGTAGTTGTTGTGCCCAAGTTCTTTACATGAAGCAACAACTTGAGGATTTTAAACGTATGTACAATCACATTCCAATCAAATGTGATAATACAAGTGCTATAAATCTTTCAAAGAATCCAATACAACAATCTCGGACCAAACATATTGATATTAGATATCATTTTTTTAGAAATCATGTGCAGAAGGGCGATATTGCATTAGAATTCACTAGTACACGATCAATTGGCAGACATTTTTACAAAACCCCTATCAAAAGATAGACTACGCATGCATGCCATGAATATCTGCTAGATACTTTTATTCCATTAACTCAAATGACCTACATAAACTTGAGGTTCTTAGCCTCATGTTTGAGACGCTCATTCTCTTCATACAATATCATGTCCTCCCTATCCATGGGAACTGGCAAGCGGAATGAAGAATCCAATAGTGATTTCAACCGTTTATTCTTCTGTCGAACGATTCCTTCCCTTATGTGAGACTCTTGAACAATTCGTTGAAGTACAACAATTTGTTCTTTAAGCTTTTCAACCTCATGATTTTTGACTTGTAGCCGTTGGGAAAAAGCAACAATAGAGGATGAGTAGCGAGTACCGAGACTCACCAAGTCGTAGATAGCATCGGAGTCTGGCTTATTAGCCAAACTATTGTTCTCTTGCTGCAACATGGCGCCAATGGTAGCTGCAGAAAGGACATGAGATTGAGATGTAGAATAATGAGCCATTGAGAAAAGAATTGAAAACTTAAAGCGAGAATATTGAAGGAATGCAGATGAGTTATAGAGATGAGAATAAGATTTGATGCAAATCGGATGAACTTTAAAACTGATTTTATAGAGATAGCATAAAGAACAAGACAAACTATTGTCTCTTCAAATCTTATTAGTCAAAAGAAATATAAGATATGTTGGACACACATTGTCAAAAGTTTTCTTACTAGAAAAACGGTTCTCTGCTCCTATCATGGCATTGACGGCCTTAGGAGAGAAGATTGATGGTTGATGCGTCAAGGGTTCCTGATTCAAGTCTGGAACATTAGTGGAAGAGAATTGTTCGGCCATTCTATCGTTATGGAGAAACAGAACTTAGGTCAAGAAGCGATATTTTTTTTTTGGTATCCGATAGGTGAAAATGATTTTTTTATAGAAACTCAGAGCCTTCAAACCCATTTGTCAACAACATCAGGCGATTGATTTAAATCTGCTTTCGCACCGACTACTAGAGCTAGGCCTCCAACCTTTACAGGTTTTGTCAAATACGCGTGGCTCCGCACCGCATTGCCAGAGCTAAGCCTGCAGCTTTTGCTGTCTTTGTCGGACACGAATAATTTTAATTATTCAACTTCAAATCTCTGGAACATCTAATTCGTCAATAACATCAAGCGGATTTAAATCTTCTTCCGCACCGAGATGATAAAATTCGGCTTCAACCTTTGCAGGTTTTGTCGGACACGGGTGGTTCTAACTTCTACAGTCTCTACTAACGCAGCGTTTTATTTGTCTGTTAGTTATTGTAGGAATATATCTTATTGAGATAATTATGATTCCTTTTTAATGATGCCAAAAGGGGGAGAAGTTTTAGACTAGAACATTAACATTGTTTAAATTGCTAAACTTGTTATATATACTTGGAATTATGTTTATATTTTTGCTTGAAAAACTAACGCACATTCTCAGGGGGAGCTTAAGTATTCATACAGGTTTCAAGTTCTATCAAGTATTTGTCATCATCAAAAAGGGGGAGATTGTTGAACTCAAGGTTTCAAGGTTCACGTAAATCTACACATGGATTTTGATGATAACAAATGAATTCAAAGAATAAAGGAGTTTCAAGTTCAAGTTGTCTACACAATACAATCAAGCACATCAAGGAACCAAGCATGAGCAAGAAGGGAATAAGTTCACATTAAAATCATAGAGTAATTTTGTAAATCTCTTAAAAATTCAAAATTAGGATTAAGGCTCAAAATAAATATTTTATCATAAAGCATTAAAATACATTTTCCACATGTGCATGAATATTTTGAAAATTAACTTTGAAAATATTAAGATGATTGATTGTCATCTTTCACATGTGCATGTTTTATTTGAATATTTTTAAAAGTGGTGGATACTTTTCTTGACTTATGCAAAAGGTAGATGTCTTTGTTTGAAAATTTTGAAAAGTAAAGTGTGCTCTTTTTATCATATGCAAAAAGTAAAATATTAGGTTTGAAATTTTTGAAAAGTAAAGTGTGCTCCTTTTGTCACATGCAAAAAGTAAAAAGATTTGATTTGAAATTTTTGAAAAGTGAATGATGATGTCTTGGACATGGGAATCTTTTCAAATTTGAAATTGAAGACTCATTTGCCTATAAATAGCTCACTTGAGTTTTGTAAAAATCACAACAAGAGCTTACACATCTATTGCTAAATTTTGCATCATTCTTTCAAAGCTCTCATTCTCTCTTTTCTAAAGTTTTGAGCCTTAATTCTTGTTCTTGTTGAGAGAGATATAGTTTGTGCTGTATTGTTCTTATTTCACTCATTGAGGAGTGTTTTCTGATAGCCTACCCACTATCAATTCTTGTATCAGTAAGAGGGTGTGTATAACCCTTGTGTGTGTAGAAGGTGTTCTACACGGGGAATAGTTAAATCACCAAGTGTGAGGTGATTGGAAGTAAGAGGGTGCGTATAACCCTTGTGTGTGTAGAAGGTGTTCTACACAGGGAATAGTTGAATCACCAAGTGTGAGGTGATTGGAAGTGTAGAGGGTGTTCTACACGGATTCTTTGGAGCGGTGCTGCTCAAAGGTGTAATAGGTTTCTATCTCCACCTAAAGGAGATTGAATAGTGGATTTGGGAATCCTCAAGGGGTAGCTTGAGGCGAGGACGTAGGCAGTGGGGCTGAACCTCGTAAAAATACTGAGTTTGCTTTCTCTTACCCTACTCTTTATATTTCCTACTACTTTACATTTTGGTTATATTTTATATTGTATATTTAGTTTATAAGTATTAATTTTTTAATATAACCCAATTCACCCCCCCTCTTGTGTTAGTCATCTGGGCAACAGATTCAGTCATGTGTTTTCTATGAATTGATTCTTTGATTATATTTGGATCAATTGATTTTCTATATTGATTTAATTCTCTACTCCAATATCACTCCCTGAGTATATTGTTGTTGTTGGATTTTTTCAATAATAATAACAATTTATGTAATTTGAACACGGTAAATGATTTTTCAAAGAGTTATATTTGGTTTAATTTTGGTTATTAGTGCTTATCTTTTGATTAGAAAATTTGGAATTAAATTCTCAATTGAGTTATCAATAAATTAGAATAATTAAAATATCAGATATGTGTAAGGGATTTTCGAAGATTTACTGTTCGTCAAATTTGAATACTTTTTTTCATTAATTATATTGTTTCATTTTACTTTGCACTTAAAAATCAATCTTTGCTCTATAATAAATTATTTAATATTTTCTTTAGTTTCTTTGTTCTTTCTTTCATTCCTTAATCTATCTCTCTATGGAATCGATATCTTAAAACTATATTACAACTACCGCATTATTTTTTGGGCGTAATTAAATTTTGGCGTTGTTGCTAGGAAGACTGTAATAGCCCATTTTCCCCTTCTGGTAAAATATTTATATTTTTAGAATTTATATTAATATTTTTAAGGAGCTTTTGGAGTATAATCTCCTATAAAAATGAAACTTGAGAATGACAATAATTTTGAGCCAAGAAAGGGATTTAATTATGCTTTCTAGGATAAATTATGGTTAAATCTTTAGAAATTTGGACTTAGAAAGAGGTAAATTACTGAAATTTGGGAGGAAAAGTAAAGGGAAGTGATAGAATAAAATATCAAACACTTGGTGCCTCGATTAGTGTTCTTGGGCTGGACTGTTGGGTTTTAGTATTATATGCATAACCTTTTCGTATGAGCTCTAAATGAAGTGATCTAATTTATATAGTACCTTAAGAGGAGTTCTAAAACTTTCATGTTTTGGAATTTTTAAGATTCGAGCTGGATCGAGGACTTAATTGGGCGTGAAGTGGACGGCCTTAGATTGAGCCCAATTGGTAATTGACTTAGATGAGTTGTCTTATGTTCGGTCATGTGACGAAAATTGTGATTGACTATCAACTTTTCTAAAGTCTGGACATGTGTGAGAATATGTGGCAAGTAGATAAGAATTGATCTAGAAGCTCTAGTTCATCTAACAGCATGAGGAAACGTGGGATGGCACTAATTACCTAAATCTGTCTAAAGCCTAGTTAATTAATCTAAAACCTAGAGTTATCCCAACTAAAACTCCAAGTAGCCTTCTAGAACTTAACATGTAGTGTCTTTGGAAGGGGTACACATGGTCATTGGGGTAAGGAAGGTCTGGAGAAGGCGTTGGACATCAAGAAAATTCAAAAGGCTGGTTCATGCATGATTGGCTGCACAGCCAGCCTAGTGCCAGCTCACACCCCACATGTTCTAATTCTTAGCCAGTGATCTTCTAAGGCAGCCAAGTGACTTAATCCTAGCCCTCCAAGAAAGATTTTTTTTTAGCCAATCTAAGCCAAGAGGTAATCATTTGGCCTAGACCAAGGGTGGACATATCACACCCTTCAGCCAAGAGCAAAACCAATACACCTAGCTCATTGTTTCTCCTCTTCTTGCCCAACCATAGACTCCTCTTCTATAAATAGGCCTCCCATGCTTCTAAGGATTCTTTTAGGATGATGAAACCCATGCCTATCACATGAAAAACACAAGGAAAAATAGTCTTTCAAACCCAAACCTCAAAATAGATTTTCTAAATGAGCTATTGAGTGGAAATTGTGAGAAATTTTACAAGGAGTGACTGATCATTTTAGCAAGGTTTGGGAGGAATTGTAAGTCCACTTCTAGCCTAATTCCTAGCATGAAAATGTTAAATTAGGTTGTTGAAGTATGCATATTATTTTTTGATCCATAAATGTTACAAAATGTCTTGATTTGAGATTTGTGTTTGTTGATTGGAAACTTATGCTCTTTTACCTAATGTTTGTGATTGATTAACATCTAAGAAAATTGTTAGAACATAGAAATATGTCTTCTCTACAATATATCAAGAGAACCATAAGGATTTAGATGGTATTTAAAAGAAAATAAATAATGAAAACCCCTAGACATGAGTTCGGCCTCGCTAGGGATTTTAAAGTGAATTTTCAAATAAAATCCCATCTAATTGATTTTGGTCATTTAGATAATACTTAAATAATAATAGTAAACTTAGAAACTTTAAGTTACTTAGAAAAAAAAATTAAGTACCATGATTTAAGAAAATTATGGACAAAATCGGTTAATAAGCAAAAGAAATTCAAGAATGGAATTCTAGAAAAATTTTAGTGAAATATCTAAGGAACTTATAGGGCTATCATGGGAAAAAAAAGATTTGGGAGACTACACATTACATAGCCATAACCCTTTTAAGAATTTTATTTATTTATTTATTGGTTTTACAAGCAAAGGGATTATGAAGTCACTTAATAATTTAACGTATTTGTATACAAATATGTAGGAATAAGCTTTGCATAAAATAAAAATAAATGTGGGCCTAAGAGGTTTGGCCCTAGTGATTTTCCTTGTAGGATTTATTTAATTTAATTAATTGTGTGCAAAAATTTAGACGATTGGAAGTTTGAAGATTTTTTACGTAAATAGTTGTAAGTGTTATTGACGTGTTCCTGCATGATACGATACTCATGAAAACATGAGTTATGTATTTAAGAGTCTAGGGACATGTCCATATACCATTACATCGCATATGTGTCGTCATGGGTTATGATATCAAACTTTAAAGAAATACGATAAGAATAAGCAAGAAAGTCAGTCACGTCATGATGGGGGTGGCAGTATGTAACGTCTATATGACTGACGTGCCAACGGGGACGACGATATGTAACGCCTATACGATTGACATGACTAATTACGTCATGACGAGGACGGTAATACGTAACGCCCGTCGAAGTTAAGAAATAAGTAAGATTTTTTAAGAAAATAAGAACTTAAGAAAAAGAATGAAAAGTCCTCATGAGGTGCATATATGTCTAAGTCAGTAAATCATAGGTCATGCATGAATCGCATGATGCATGTTTTAAGTTATATGTTTTTAATCTTTGCTATGAATGTTGATGTTTTATCTTTGTCCATGCTTTGATTACGCTGTGTACTTACTGAAATTTTTGAAGAAATTTCACTCTTTTGTATTCTCTATATTTTGGAAATATATAATATACTGCAGGACATGATGGACAACGGGGAGAAACCCCTTATGCACCAGGGGGCTCAGAAGAGCCCTAGTGGGCTCTCTGATTACTTCCCATATTTTGACCTCTATTTTGCTACTTTTGGACCTCTTGTTTACGATCAGCCAATGGGATTTGGAGCTAAGGCACATCCGTCTTTTCTGAGATGGAGCAACACATCGGATGTTGCCTAACTTTAGGACTAGATGGCTCCTTGTCTGTATGTGGAGTTTATACAACCCCACACGGATCGTATATTCACCGCGATTTTGATATTAGTCTTGATAAGTTTAGATATGTGAGGAAATTTCCAGAAGTTAAGAAAGAGCCTAAGTGGCTCTAAAAAGGATGTTCGAGATGTTTTGTAAATTTTGATAATTGTGAGAACTATTTGGGTATTATATATAACAGTTCAATGTTAAGTAATGTATGGATGATGTGGAAGTTTTAGTTTTATTTTTTCCATGTGATCTCTAGACTTATAGTATTTTTGACTTGATTCATTGCGTTTTTCATGGCATTTAATAATAAGTTTAGGTGTATACATTAAACCCTTGTTACGCACGGGGGTGAGTAGCCTAAGGTTACTTACCCTGACACTTCAATTTGCGTCAAATTCTAGACGTAAGTTGGGGGCGTCACAAAGACGGTAGAAGAATTGCTAGATAATTTTCTTTTCAGCAATTTGCAAAGGCGATAACTTCGTTCCCTCTTTTAACTTGCTGCATCTTTATTTTATTTATTTTTATTTTATTTTTTTCTTCTTGTAGTTTTTTTTTTGTGTTGTATTTTTCTCTACCTTGCATGCACAGGTATAGAGACACATTGGGTCGATTCGCTTGTTGACCTGTGTTAGAGTTAGAGTCATATTTTTCTCATCATTTGTTTGATACTTCTTTCTATTATGAAGAAATAGTGAACACGAGAATTAATCCACTAGGACTCTTCAAGATTACCTTCATCCTACACACATATCCACACTATCATGCATTATGTTTCTAACCAATACTTGCCAACTGGATTTTAAAACAGGGATGATACAGTTGCTTCCCACTTTTCATGACTTGGAAAATAAAAATCCATATGTGCATATTAGGGAGTTTGAGGAAGTAGTTGCGACTTTTCATAATCAAAATGCAACTGATGGCATTGTAAAACTTAAGTTCTTTCATTTCTCTTTGAATGATAAAGCTAAAAGTTGGCTATACTCGTTGAGACCACGATCTATTAAGTCATGGAATAAGATAACTTAGGTCTTCTTTAATAAATACTTTCCCCAACATAAGACTAATATTTTAAAAAAAGAAATCTCAAACTTTTCACAAAAGGACATTGAGACTTTGTATTAGTCTTAGGAGAGATTTAAGGAGTTGTTGAATATGTGTCCTCACCATGGGTATGAAAATTAGTGCTTAGTGAGTTACTTTTATGAGAGACTTACACCTAGAGAGCGTCAATTTGTAAAGATGTTGTGTAATGGTGAGTTCTTACAGAAAAATCCTGATAAGGCCATAGAATACCTCAATGAGCTTACTAAGAAAGCCCATACTTGGACTGGATCTAGTGCTATTGAGAGCACAAATAGACCACGACCTACAGAGAACCCAAATGGTGGTGGAATTTACCATCTCAAAGAAGAAGATAACCTAAAAGCTAAGGTTGAGATGCTCATTAGGGAGCTAGAGGTGTTAAATACTTAAGGACTTAAAGCCAATACACGTGGCTAATCATATAGAGTTTTTTCGACCATATTTTGTGTGTAGCGAGGTGGATCACCTCGCCCAAAAGTGTCCCACATTTGTTGAGATGAAAGGGATGCATGAGAAACAATGTAATGCTTTAGGTATGTACAAGAAGTTTTTTGCACCTTTCTCTAATACCTACAATCTGGGGTGGCGTGATCACCCCAATTTTAGTTGAAAGTCTAAAAGCCAGTAGCCTGCATAGCCTCCTAGAGCATACCCTGCACTATATCATGCATCTTCATCTTCTATGAACCATTTAGAAGATACTTTACATGCTTTTATTGAGACATAGGATAAAACTAACCAAAAGTTTGAATATTTGATTACGCAGGTTGTTGAAGAAGTCAAGGAGATAAAAAGCCAGGTGTCCAAGTTGATGAGCTCCCTAAGTGTGAATGAACGTGGTAAGTTCGCTTTTCAAGCCTAGTCTGCACCCCATGGTCAACATATGGCACAATAAAATTTGAAAGATGTGAATGCCATTATGACAAGAAGTGGTAAATTCTTACACATCCCAACAATGGACAAATTAGAGTATGTTGAAAATGATCAAGATAGTAGTGGTATCGAGCTACCCAAAGAACTTTAGGTAAAAAAGAGTTCAGTTAAGGTACCATTTTCTCAAGTTTTAAAATCAAGAAAGCTAATTTTGAATCCTAGTAATGAAATCTTAGAGCATCTCAAGTAGGTAAAAATCAATCTTCCCCTTTTACATATAATTAAACAAGTGCCTACTTGTGCAAAATTTCTCAATGTTTTGTGTACAATTAAGATGAAGCAACATGTGAAGAAGACAACATTTCTGACAGAGCAAGTTAGTGTTCTAATTGAGGAGCAGATTCCCTCTAAGAATAAGGTTCCTGGTTGTCCAACCATTGCATGCAATATTGGAATTATAAGTTTGGATAGGCATTGCTAGACTTAGGGGCTAGTGTGAATTTAATGTCATATTCTATTTATTTGTAGTTGGGGTTAGGAGAAATCAAACCAACTTCTGTGGTATTGTAATTAGCTGACTATTCAGTCAGAGTACCATGGGGTGTGATAAATGATGTTTTGATTCAAATTGATAAATTTTATCATCCTATTGATTTCTTAATCCTAGACACTAGTTCTGCTGTTGACTCTACCTCTACAATTCCCTTAATTTTAGGTAGAGATTTCATTGTCACTGCTAATGCTCTTATTAATTGTATGAATGGTTTGATGAAACTCTCTTTTAGAAATATGACTCTTAAGGTAAATATTTTTCATATTGCAAAATAGCTATAAGAGGATGATGAGTGTCACTAGACATATATAATTAACTCACTTATAGACAAGGAAGTTTTCACAACTTATGATTCTGATTCCTTTGAATATTTCATTATTAATTCTGACTTTAATACTATTAGTGATTTATCTGATGTGGCTGATATTTATGCAATATTTTATACAATTCAGGATCATGGCACACAGACTTGGCAATCGAAGTTTGAGGAGTTGCCTAAGAAAAGTGAAGAACAAGTTTCTTCAAGTGGAAAAGTACTAAGAGTTGACTTGAAACCTTGCCACCTACCTGTGGACCTCAAGCATCAAATTTATCAGGCCAACAAGCATTTCAATTTTAACCTAGGAAAGGTAGCTCCAGAAATGAAAGATATTCGACTTGCGGGCCTAGTTTATCCACTTTGACCACACTATGCAGTCATTTTTTTTATTTTGTTTTGTTTAGTTTTGTTTTCATTTTTTAATTTAATTTTATGAATTTTGTTCCTTTTCTTTTCATTTGTTGTTGTTTTCTTTATTTTTGTTTGCAGATTAGTGTCAGTTTGTCATTTAAGTTTGTCATCTCTGGTGCTTAAAGAGTTGCCCACGTCACATATCAGGTGTATTATACCATTTTTAGTCACTCTTCATTCAATTTTGATTGTTAAATATTGAGGACAATGTCTCAATTAAGTTGGAGGCGGAATTGCAAATTTGGCATTTAAAATGTTTGTTAAAATTATGTGGCATATTTTCATGTGTCAAAATTTTACAAAATTTGTATCATATGTGCTTTCTTTACACATATGTACTCATTATCATTCATAACCATCTAATTCACCAAACCCATCTTAATCATTTTGTTAAGGCATTGACAGAACCTCTAATGCATTCATCCAAATTTTGTGGTAGGATAGTGGTTTGACACATGTAATTAAAGAACTCTTTTGTTTAAGTATTCATGTGAATTTTGGAGATGATTGAGAGACTACAAAAACAGTACTGTGATAAGTGTTCATTGATTTGTTGAATTAGGTACTTCTTTCGAAAATATCATTACATGGTTGGTGGTTTGATGGCAGATATACTTAGGTTATGATGAAGGTCAACTTAAGATGAACATTTCAGCCTTTCAAGCTAACCCTTCCAATCATAGACTCCTAGTAGCCAACTTTAAGCCATCAAACACATGTAGCCTTTTTTTTTTCCATATGCTCACATCATCCATTAATCCTTGATCACTCATAAATCATTTAATATTTTTTTTAGTTTTTTCTTTCTTTTTTTATTTTGTTTCCTTATAGAATCGACACCTCAAAGTTATGCTTCAACTATCGCGTTATTCTTTAGGCGTAATTAAAATCCCATAGCTTTTGCCCCACAGCCTAGCAAGGTTACCAACAAGCCCAGCAACAGGCCCCTCAGTAGCAGCCCAGTGCACATAGCAGGTTTCTAGCACAAGCCGCGTGTAGCACGCACATAAGTTGTGCGCCGTGCCCGTGATCACCTAGCGCGCACGACTAGGTGCAGGATAGTGCCTAGGCCCATGCCTGGGCCATGCGTATTGCTCCAACATCCAAGCCCACGCCTAGGCCACTCAAGCCCTGCGACATCAATGCTTAGGCACCTTGGCTGGGCCATGCCAGTCATGCCACTAGTTTGTCAGCATGCCCATAGCCTGCCATGGGCCAGTCAAGGCTAATCAAGGTCCCTCCGATGCTAGTGGCCTACCCATGTCATCTTTTCAAACAGGCCCATTTGTGTTTCCAAGTTGTTTTATTTGCTATAGATAAGTCTTTAGACATTTTATTTTCCATCTTTTGGCATATTTTCTAGATAAATGGTTTGTTTGTTTTAGAGATCATTTTAGTGCCTTTGCACTTAGGTTTCTTGAGTACAATTCGTGAATTCTAAGGAGAGGATCAACACCTTGCAATTCGTGAATATGTGTGAATTATTTTTCTTTCATCACCTTGTAATCCGTGAATAGGTAGTAAATTATTTATCAATCTTATGAGTATTTTCCATTCTACAATTATGACACCCCTAAATTTTTGATTGGGAACGGACGGACATCTGAAGTGTCAGGACATGCAACACAAGATTATGCCCCCATTAATGACATATAAGATGCAATATTCTTAATATGTAGCTAACATTATGTAATATTCACATCAGATAATTTCTTTTTTTACAGTACTATGCATCAAACTATAAATATCCCAAGTAATTAAAACATACTTCATACAAAAGGACCTACTAACAATTGAGATCATAATACTAGTCCAAAATGATATGATTAAAAGAGTACTGAAGATGCAACTCTATAATACAAGTAGTAATATAAGTTAACTATTATATTAATATTGATGTCACATTGTCGCTCAGTTGACCACGTCCAGCTGGTCAAATCTCGATTCTCTTTTAGGTCCTGAAACAAGATTTACCATTTGAGAGGAAATGGTAGTTGGGACTACCAACGTAAGATTTGATTACAAATCTCTGTAAGTTAATAGAAAATCTTCATAAAGAATAATGATGCATGCATGGCTATAAAAGTATAAGTGCATAATCAAAGTCATAAATAATCATAGCACAACTTGACATACAACTTAGCACAATTGACATAACTTAAACTGAAACATGAATGGGATTTGACTTGGTTAAATTGAAATGAACTTAAATTGAGACTTGACTTAACATGAATTTGATCTAAAACTTGGCTTAACATGAGCTTGGAATCGTGTTCTTTATCTACTTAAAGTTAACTTCTTGGGAGCAACATGGGTTCCTTAGAATCGTGTGTCCCTATCGATTACCGCATCACAAGACAGGTATCTGCATGAGCTGTGAGTGCATTGTATGTGCCATGTTTACTTGGACCCTATACCTTGAGTACCACACTCACTATGAACCCTACTAGAACTGAAATGTGGCTCCATTGGCGTTAGTACCTGGCGCATTTCGGTGACCAGCTAGTTAGGCCTTTCTTACTACCTATTTACAGTATTTCGTCAACTAAAGAAATTTTACACCTATTTATACACTCTAGGGTGAACAAAAGAGTTTTAATAGAATATTACCTCATCTTAACACTTAGGATCGTGATTGACATGAATAACTTGGAATGATTGTTCTCGAAAGACACAAACTGTATTCAAGACAAAACATAACCAGAATATGAAAGGACAGAAGCCATGACGTAATATAACATGATTTGAATGTAACTTGAAATATATGATGTACTTGAGAAAGAAACATTTCTTAATATGGCATAACATGTAACAAACAACATACTTACATGACATACTTGTGATGTTTAATAATACGTAGAAGAATATCTTGTGTAATAGATGAAGCCAAGTATTTTCCTCAATGCTCATTTTTTTAGTCTGAATTAGGTTCTAACCCCTCTTATATCTAGAGGGGGATTTGGGAATCTCGAACTATTTTGCTTAATGGCTGTCAAAAAAGGATTGGCAATAGTGACTTTACTCATATTTGGGAAGATGTTTGGGTCCCTAGATATAAGGCTCTAACACTTGAGTTTCCTGTCATTGACTAAACAAATTTGGAAGCAAAAGTCTCTTCTTTAATGGATATGCAAACTAGATGGTGGAATGTGGATCAAATTCGAGCCCTCTTCAATCCAAAGATAGCATTTGATATTTTGAAAATTGCTTTGAGTCCAGGCTAACACAATGATGTATGGATATGGAGGCATGAAAGAAGTGGATCGTTTAGTGTTAAAAGTGCCTACAGATTTCTAAGCACCTCATCTATTCTAGAACTTGCTGGGAGTTCTTTTGTTTGGTCTGATAAGAAGCTGCGGAAACATCTATGGAAACTAAACCTGCCTAATAAGATCAAGATCTTTACATGGAGGCTTTTTCATGATTCCTTGCCCTCAAAGCATAATTTTTCTAATAGAATAATTGTTGAGTTTCCCACATGTGATTTTTGTGGTTATCAAGTTGAAGACATCGCGCATGCTGTATTGTTATGTCTTGATCTTGCTGCGAGTTGGTCATCACTGCTTCCTATTATGAGGTCATCACTGCTTCCTATTATGAGCTTTTTATCATCTGTGACCTCAGTTAAAGATGTTGCCATGAAGATCTTGGAAATGGGAGAGTCTTCACTGCTTGACAAGATTTTCTTGTTAGCCTGGGCTTTTTGGTATAGACAAAATAAAATGGCTATGGAACACATTAGATTTAATACTGCATAAGTAGTGAAACATGCTATGGAGCTGAAGCAATCATTCTTGGTCACTACAAAAATTCATGCTTCAAGTGTCCAAAAACAGTGCTATTGGACTACGCCTCTTGTATGTTTTTGCAAGTTGAATGTTGATGGGGCACTCTTCATTGATTGCCATAAGATTGAGATTGGAGCAATACTCAGAGATGACAAGGGTGGGGTTGTAACGGTAGTAAGCAAAGTGGAACGAGAAGCTGTTGAACCTGAAGCTGTGGAATTAATGGCTATCTTTTGTGGTCTACAATTCAGCTCACACTTGGGCATTTAAAAGATCCTAGTGGGGAGTGATTGCTGGAATATAGTGTAGGCTCTACAAGATCTAGGACCTTCCCTGTCAATGTGTGGCAACTTGATCTTTGAGGTCAAAGCTTTACTTAGTCAGTTTGAGGAGTATAGGATCCAACATGTCTTGCGCATGGGTAATCATGTTGCCCATCATTTGGCTCAATATGCTTGGAGAGTGGATGATGTTTAGTCTCTCCCTTTGTAGCTCAATATGTTTGGCTGGCTAGCTCTCATTTGTAATATGAATTCATATGAATGAAAATTGTTTTCTTCCTGTTACTGTTCCCATTAACTTTTTTTTAGTGATTAAAAAAGTGTTATGTAATAATATTGTAATTTTTTTTTTTACTTTTAAAAAATGGTTAAAGATATTTAAAAAATTCTATAAAAAAACTAAAAAAAAAAAAAAAAAAATGTATCAACAAGATGGATAAGTGGGATCCCCCAACGGAATCCCTAGCATTACCCTTTACCTTTTATGGACCTTTTCCTTTGGAAAAAGAGAGAAGGGAGGTGGGGGGAATGAATTTATAATTTATATAGGGTTATGTTCTTGGGTTGAAACTACTGCAGCAACAGCATAACATTTAAATATTTATTGTGATGAAGTAAAGTCGCCGCAACAACTCGCTATGTCTTCAGTGGCGATAGCTATTACAACAAATATATAGTCACTGCAATAGATCAAATACTGCCGTCACTTTATAGGCGACGTAAAAAAAGTGCCCAAATGGTGTGTTTGCATCGAAAGCTTGTAACACCGGTAAAGTAATTGCCGCAAATGGTGAGTTTTGTTGCAGTGATATATTTTCTATATTCTAGGAATAGAAAGCCAAATCTAATGATGCAATGAAATTGGTTCTCCCCTTACTATTATTATATATTTCTCTTTTGGCCTTTTCAATTTGGCATTTTGAATAATTAATACTGCTAACTTTTATTTTGGTTTGTTGTTAACTACTTCTCAATAATAGGAGTATATATATAAAGTTAATTCGCCTAAGGTCAATTCAGTCCAACATCATGAATACTTAACTTCACCCAGATTGTCCTATCCTATATACGCTAGAGTCACATTTAACCATATATGTTAGGTGTGGAATGTACTGAAGTCCTCTATATAAATTGTGTTATAAATCACAAATTAATCATGCATGAACCGTACGTTGGGAATATTTTAAAACATTGAAAACCGTTTTCAGTTTTCATAACTGATATGAAATGAAAATAGACACATATGCATTATAAATTAAAATTAAACTACGTATAAAAGGGTGAATATGTGTGCCCCTAACATTTTGCAAGGCCACTTCCAATAATCCTTCTCGATAGGTGAATAAGGAAAAGAAAATTGCTATTTTGGCCACCAAATTTGACAGCTCATTTTGATTTCTCTTGTATTTTATTTAATTTATTTAATTTTTTAATTTAATGATTAAAAAAATTATTATTATTGTACTGATATTTTTTTTCATATTTTTTAAAAATATTTTAAAATAGTAAAAAAAATAAAAATAGAAAAATGAGCAAAAATTAAAAATTAAAATTTACACTAGGCGTCAAACTGAGCGGCGACGGAGTAGCACGGCTCATAAGAAAAATTATTAAATCTACCGATAGTGTGACATGATACTCGCATTCAATAAATTTTCCGTGAGAGATTATTATATATCCATACTCTGATGCTACCTAATAATTATTTATGGAATAATGTAAATTAGCTTTTGAATTACCACAAATTGCTATATTCTAACCTAAGTACCATCTTTAAACTACCCAAGACCACATCAATAAAAATAAGTTGTTTTTCCTCACCCGAGAAACTGCACTTCCTCCTAAGATTTGTTTAACATTTTCCATCTAGTTAAACCTACAAAATAGCATCATTGTTCAATTTTGACCGTTATTAATGAAAAAGAAAATTCGTAACTTGTAACACCTTTGACAATCGAATTTAACAAAAGGTGCATACTATAATTCTTCAATATTTTGAAGGTACAATGTATCAGTTTTATTTAGTAGTCTAGGATGCAAAGTGTGTATTCTAAGAGTAAAAATATATTCCTTTTTTAAGAAAATGAGAGATGCAGGGATTTCACATGATCGCCTTCCAATTTAGCCTTTATCCAGGGTGCAAACTGCAAAGTGAGTATAAAATATAGTGATTTCTAGAATAATTCTACACGATATTCTACACACCACATTTTTTTTTAATTTTTCTTTTCTTTTTTCCATAGCAAATATATAATGTATAGATGATCAGTAGAAAAATTTAATTATTTTAGCAAAAATTTAATTATTTTAGCAAAAATTTAAAAGTAATATAATTAAAAATTAAAATATGTATACCGTGTGATGTGAGATACCGAACACCTAAAACCCTTATTTGACATGTAGCTATCTTCAAAGGGACCCCATTAAAGTTACTCACATTTATTTATTTTATTTTATTGAAACGGAAGCCGAGCACTTCCAACACTTTCATTCGAAAGAAGATAACCAAAGGATGATTACGCCACTGGTTGATGAACCAGTTCAATCATTCTTTCCGCTAGCCTACAAGCATCTTTGCCTAGTCTATGCGCTTCAATATTAGCATCCCTTTTTACATGAGAAACATCCCAAGTCAAGGCTGAAAGAAAATTTAGAGCATCATCTAAAACTAGGCCCACCCAATCATTCCTATTAGAATTTTCAGTGAGTTCCTTTACAACTTGAAGATTATCTCCTTCTAGAATGACTAGTTGCATGTTAAGCTCTGTGGCCCATCTGGTAGCTTCCTTCGCTCCTATGGCTTCTGCTAATAATGGATCATGGAATATGTTCACAACAAGCTTCTTCGTTGTTAGGGTTTCTGCTGCAGCATTTCTTGCAAGCCTTGTCCTGAAAATTAAAAAGCGCAACATCCCAATTAATCTTTGTAGTGCCTCTAGGAAGGGGAGACCAGGTCGAGGTTGCTTCCTACCTTATTTGCATCACTTGTTGGGTGGGGGTCTGAGCAATCTTGAAATTCTTGAGTTGTTGGATTGTTGATAGGATGACTTGGTTTGGATGAATGAAGCTATCTTCAAATATCAGTTTATTCATCCTCAGCCATATGCCTCTAGCTACCTTGGCAAAATGTTCTACTGTTTCTTCATTGTAGGTCTTACATGTCTCAATAAAAAGATAAGAAAATTTGCCTCTGATTGCTGTTTTCTTTTGCAACTTCGGATGACTTTGACTCCATACATCCTTGGCTGCACTACAATTCCAAAGGACATGAGCTATAGATTCTAGGGGTGGGCTCCGACTTCGATGTAGTCGGAGTTCGGAGTTTCCAACTCCGACTCCGACTTAAGTCGGAGTCGAATATCACTTCCGACTCCAACTCTGAAATGGAATCGGAGTTCGACTCCGATCGAAGTTTGGAGTTCCGAACTCTAATCGGAGTTCAATCAAAATTCCGAACGGAAATCGAAACTCCGACTTCCGACATTTCAAAACAAAATGGGCTATTCAGCCTATTCTGATTCTAATTGGAAGGAGCCAATTTTTTGATATATTTTATTTGTTTTACATATAAATAATAAATTAGTAAATTAGTCTGAAATAATATACCGTTGAATAGTTGATATTTGATAAACAAATCATACAAATTATATTATTATAATTTATAATACTAATTGTTAATGTTAGCTGCTAAGACTAATACAAAAAATAGGACAAACTGAATAATACAAATAATAGTAAAAACTACAAAATAAACTATTTGTAAAGTAAAGAAAAAATATACGCAATCGCTCTATCATAATGTGGTTCATCAGTCATCGACAATTATGTCAGGATTGATATGTAGATCTGTGAAATTATAGACAATATAAGTTAGATAGATTTATGAAATCATAAAAAATAGTTACTGAAACAATTATATACACTTTGTTACTTTAATCATAAAAAAAACAAGTAAACAAATTAATTTAATTTTACCTGACTCAAGCCTATAGCTAACAGCATCGATGCCAATGCTATCTAGTCCAGAAAGAATATCACTAATCCAATTCTACGTGCAAATGAGGGCCTCCATAGTTGATGGTGCCAATGAACTCCGATAAGCATCCAACACTCAACCTCCGGTGCTAAACGCCGACTCAGATGCAACTATAGTGATAGGAATGGCTAGTACATCTCGAGCAATACAGGAGAGGATTGGGTACTTGGAGGAATTAGCCCTTTACCATATCAAGATTTGAAACTCATCAGTAGGCTCCTCGACCTCTGCCAATAAATATCGCTCAACCTCATTCGTACACTGCAGTGCATTTGTCGCTGACCGTGCGTGAAACGACGTCATAACGTTGAAGCTTTGGGATCAACTGACACTGTCTGCACTGGCCTGACAGGTACGGGTATCTGAAGGAGGTCCTGACCTTGAGCTCAAATGTGAGCTACCTGCGGTTGCTGAGGATGAAGGCTGGCTATTAATGTTGTAGTGGGTGTATAAGTCGTTCAGATCTATCTTAAGTGCTATGATAAATGCAGCTGCCTTCACTGCCCCGAGAACTTCAGTTGCCCACCATTCTATCACCGCCAACTTCATTCGGGAGTCGAGGATCGATGCTATGAACAACAATCGATTTATTTTCTCAACTTGCCTCCAATATTTATCATATTTGGACTGCATCTGTAATGCCATATTAGATAATAGTCCGCTCGGGTCAGCACAACCTTTTTTCAAGTAGTGGTGTACCATTGAGATCTTGCTGAACCACATGTTTGCCGTCACATATGCGGATCCAGATACCCGCTTAGTAATATCATAGAAAATCTGTACAAAGTTGACAAACTCGGATATAGCTTGCCAATCCGTACTGTCTGGTGGACTGAGCCTCGTTCCATTAGGCTCCAGCAGGGCATACCTCAGACCCCCATCCACAATCTCTAACCGCTCAAATGCCTTCTGGTACTTTAGTGCCACATCCAACATCAGATATGTGGAGTTCCATCGAGTGGGAACATCCAAACACAACATTTTTGAAGACTCAACCCCAACCTGTTCTGCTATTGCCTTGAACTTCCGGAGCCTTTGGGGAGAAGCCCTCGCGTACCGCAAATGTTGCGGACTTTCTTGATGGAGTCGTCCACATTTTCCATCCCCTTAACTGTTTCATCATTGAAAAATGATACCATTTTCAAAAACTTTAATCATAAAAATATTAAAATATAAAATACAAAATCAAAACCAGAAAGGCTCACCAACAATAAGGTTGAGTATGTGAGCAGTGCATCGAATGTGGATATACTTATGATTTTTATTCACATCGTATCTTGCCCTCGTATTCTGCAAAAACCACTCGATAGTAGTCTCATTAGCACTGGCATTATCAACTATAATGCATACCATTTTTTGGATGCCTCAATCCACCAGACAATCATCCATCTCTGCCCCTATTGATGCACCCTTATGGTCAACTATTTCTTTAAATCTAATAATTCTCTTTTTAAGATTCCACTCACTGTCAATGTAGTATGCTGTGATACACATGTACGATGTATTTTGTATAGACGTCCATGTGTCAATCCTAAATGACACTCTCTGGCCAGTGGTGATAAACATCTTCTTCATCTCTGTCTTCTCCCTCATATGCCTCTTCATGCAATCACGTATTGTTGTATAACGGGATGGCAGTGGAAATTTTGGCTCAAATAACTTCACAAACTTGCGGAACCCTTTCTTCTCAACAATGTTAAATGGCATCTCATCATTTATAACCATCTCTGCAAGTGCCTCACGATACACCTTCTCACTGTATTGAGGGACTACTAAATTTCTCATCTGGTTTCTTGTCTCATCAGTTGCTGTATAGGTCTTGTAGTTAAGATTAGTTTGAGACCCACCTGCGACTGCATATAATAATTTATGGCCCAATATTAGTTTTAAACTTTTAAGTTAAAATTAAATGGGATTAAATGAATAAATCAATTAACCTCTTGACGCCAGCCTCTTCGCTATTTGGTATCGCTGGCAACCGTTGAGATGTGATGATAGACAAGCGGTGCCTTGTCTTTTTGAATGACACCCAACTTGAGCGCCATAATGGTTGCATTCAGCTCGTGGCTTCTCGGGATCCCTACCATCAACTTTCATGAAATGTTCCTATGTCCACAATCTTTTTTTTTTTTTGATCGTGGACGGGGTGGCCTTATAGCTGCGGGGTGTTCTGCTACATCTGGATCCTGAACCGGATCGTCCCTAAGACCCATATCCTCATCCTCCATAAACTGATCGAGATCTTCTGCTTCTAATTCTATGTTCACTGGAAGTGGAAATCCACTACTAATACACGAGATTTGTGCTCGAGTGGAACTAGGTAGTCGACTCCGAGTTCTAATCGATACTGCTGCTTAGGATGCTGACGGAGTCCTGGCATCCGGAGTCTCATATGGAGTCGGACTCCCACTGGCACTATGTGAGCGTGAGGGATCCATCTGTTAAGTAGACCTGAAATTCAAGTATAACAATATAAAAAATGTTATATATGTTTGACTTATATATTAGTATATATATATGCTTATAAAACATCACCCAACTCACGCTGCTAGCTATATATGTTTGATTAAAGAACCTCAGTCAGAAATCATGTAAAGGAGTCAAAGACCATACTAGTTTATCATTTTTTTATATTATTATAATTTATATATAGGTCCTATGTCGATCATTATCCGCCAATTTTTATATCAATAGTAACTCTTTAGATATTAGGTGTTTGATGTGGACCGTGGTAAATGTCATGTAAAGGCCTAAGGTTGTAAGCCCTGACATTATATTAAATATATTCCTTTACTATGAGAAAAGCAATGGCTCAAGGCAAAAGATGAAAAGTTCGAAACCCTCTGCAATCTGCCCATTTATCATAGAAGGGACAAAGTGGAAGAATGTTGAAATTGATCCCATCACAATGATCACATAAACTTTAGAAAAGAAAAAAATATATACCCATTTGACTTTCTTATAGCTCATAGCCTCATCATACACTATTGAATCATTGATTGAACTATATATATATATATATAAACATGTAATACATATCTCTTATACTTTTTATGATCTTATACCTCATCATAGTACATTTCTCCTTTTTATTTTCAATATAATCATTCTTATATCATCTAAATTCCAACCCTCGAAGCAAATATATAATAATATAAGTTTATCTATATATATATATATTATTGTTATTGAGGGAATATTTTAATTAATCATATTAGATAGTCTAGATCAAGATTCTTTATTGTTCTTAACTTCTGAATCTGTGATAATCATATTTGCATAACACCAAATACCAGCCAGCAGCCATCAAAGTGACTCAAATCACAAATGTTTCATACGGATTGAGCATTCTATCAAAATCAGGATAATTTTTCTCTTAAGTAAACTATATGCAATACAACCAAAACCATACACAAGCAGAGAATTCTTTAATTTGCTACCAAAAAAATTTCGAAACCCTAGAATCAGTGAATTTGAAGAAACAAAGAAATTAAACACTAGAAATTTTGAATCTTCAATTACCTTACAAAATTAATACAATAGAAAATAATTAACACAATCCAAACTCAATTTCTCGGATTAAAATTAAAAATAAATTACTATTCTGAAACCCTAAAAAATACCAATTAAAATTGAGGGTTTTCTCGGATCTCCTAGGCAGGGTTGCGTCGTGGCTGGAGAAAGTCAGACGGCGGCATCGCGGCTGGAAAAATGGTTGCTCGAGCCTCGAAGATGGGAGAAGATGAAGCTGGAGCTTGGGCTACTGGAGCAGGGCTGCGCTGCGCGCAGAGAAACCGAATGGCGAAGCGGAAGAAAGAAGAAAGAAAATGAGAGAAAGAGAAGAGGGGATCGGGGGGAGATAAAGTAATAACAAAACAGCGTCTTTCCTCATTAATTGGAACGATGTCTTTCCTCATTAATGCAAAGCGACGTTGTTTTGCATCTGGGTTATTTTTAAAAAGATCGGAGTTCGGAGTCAAAGTTCGGAGCAATCGTGTGCTCCGACTTCGATTTCGAACTCCGATTTCAGAGTCGGAAGACTTCTGACTCTGACTCCGACTTCCGACTTCCGATTCCGATTGGAGTCAGAATCGGAGCGAAAGTCGTTCGGAAGTCGGAAGTTGGAATTTTTGCCCACCCCTAATGGATTCCACCTCCTGACTACAAATAGAACATATAGGAATGTCAATCAATTTCCTTTTGAAAAAATTTTCCTTTGTAGCTAACCCCCCTAAACAGGCTCTCCACATGAAAACTTTAGTTACATTTGGAATGTCATGTCCTAGATTTTTGTCCATTCAACTTTATTGCTATGCTAATTGGAAGATTTTCCTCTATCATTGTCTAGGAGTTCCAACTGCTTATGGTAAGCAGAGTTCACCATAAAATTAGCTCTCTTATTACCCATCCAAATGAGTTTATCAGGTACTGTCTAAGTGCTGATGAGAATTATTGAGATAGGTTCCTTCTCCTCCTCTTGAAAAACATTGTTCAAGATGTCTTGTTTCCATATTCTATTGTCCCAATCTATGAGTTCAATGACTCGGGCCTCCTCATGCAGAAATTGCCTCTGGGATTGAACTTTAAAGCTCGATGGCCTAGGTAACCATCAGCTCTTCCATATCTTAGTGTTCCTCACATCCCCAATTCTCCACATAGAGCCTTTTACTATCAAGTTTCTTGTGGCACAAATGCTCCTCTAGATCATAGATGGTCTAAATCTTGCACTAAGGAAATTAGAATCTCGAAAATATTTCTCTTTCAAAATCTGAGATACTAGTGAATTAGGTTTATGAGCAATTTTTCACCCTGGTTTTGCTAATAAGGAAATATTAAACTTTCAAATTCTCTAAAACCGAGACCCCCCAATTTTTTTGCCTGACTAATTTTATCCTAGGCTATCCATTGAATCTTCTTCTCATTACACATAAAACTCCATCAGAAATCCTTCATTAAACTATTCATATCTTTAAGCAAGGTTTTTGGGAGTTTAAAAACCCCCCATAGTGTAAGTTGGAATGGATTGCACCAGTGCTTTTAGGAGGAATTATTTTCTTGCCTATGTTAAAAATTTAGTCTTCCAATTACTAATTCTTCCTGTTCTTCTGTCTAATAACCCTTTAAAAGCCTTTTGTCTGTATTTAACTACAAAAGCAAGTAAACCTAGGTAGTTTTCATAGAAGCCATTTGATCTGGAACTCGAGAGGCTTTGAATATACAACTTGGTCACTTTTTTGGTGTTAACACAAAAATAAATGGAAGTCTTAGCTTTATTGATCTGTTGTCTCGAGGCACTTTCGTAGACATTATAAATCTGGTTGATGTTAGCCCATTCCTTAGCAGTGGCTCTACAAAACAATAGAGTATTGTCTACAAAAAACAAGTGACTAATACTTGTATTGCCTCTACTAACTCTGAAACCATGAAGAAGTTGATATGCCTCTGCTTGATTGATCATATTACTCAGGACTTCAGCCACCAAAAGGAATAAATAGGGTAATAGAGGGTCCCTCTGTCTAATTGCCTTGGAAGGCTTTATAAAACCTTGAGGACTACCATTAATCAATAAAGAAAATGTACTAGAAGTCACACAATTCATGACCAGATTGATTCAAGAATGATTAAACCCCATTTCTTTTTCATAACTCTCCTTAGGAATTCCCATTCCACCCTATCATATGCTTTTCGCATGTCTAACTTTACAGCCGTGTGTCCTTGCTTTCCTTTTTTTTTTGGCATTCATCGAATGGAGAGCTTCATAGGCAATTATAACATTGTCTTGAATATGTCTACCTGGGATGAAGGCACACTGGGTTGGGCAATGATGGGATATTCTTAAGTCGGTTTGCTATGGCCTTGTATACAACCTTATAAAGCACATTACATAATGAGATAGACCTATAGTCAGAAACTGTTCTAGGATGCTTCATCTTCAGAATTAAAACAATGTATGTCTAATTTATGGAATTTAAATCTCCCCTATGATTTAGGACCTCAAACGCTGCCTTTAGGACATCCTTCCCAACTATATCCTAGCGAAACTAGTAAAATATTGGAAGGAAACCGTCTAGTCCTGGAGCCCCCATGTGACTCATATGAAAAAAAGCATCCTTGATCTCCTCCTCGGTATAAGGAGTGGATAGAAAACTATTCATTTCATCAATAACTTTGCTAGGCAGGCTATAAATACATTCATCAATGTTAATGGAATTTTGAGTGGTGAAAAGCTCAAGGTAAAAAGAGTTAAATACCTCTATTACCTCTTGGATACTTTGAGTTTTGTTGCGATCTTCCTTGACTATCATCTTTATTTGATTGGTCTTTCTCCTCTAGTTAGCAAAATTGTGGAAATATCTTGTGTTTCTGTCCCCTTGATTCATCCAAGTTTGTTTGGCTCTTTGTTGCCATCTAATATTTTCTCTAGCTAGGTTCTTGTCAATAGCCTTTTTCAGCTCTTTGATCTCCTCATTTTTGTCCCCTTTATTGCTCTTCTGTAAAGTTTCTAGTCTACTGATATGTATCTGATTCTCTTTGAAAACTTTCTTATTGGTTTCCTTGTTTCACGATCTCAGAGATTCTCTGTAATGGTTGAGATTTCTTAGGACATTTTCTACTTTAAAACCCTGAACTCCTTGCTGCCCATTTCATCTATTAGAGATAAGTTGCTTGCATTCCTCATGCATTTTCGTTTAGCCTCATATCTAAAGAGCTTTGATGTGGCCCATCCTCAAACCCCAACCTACTTTTTCTCATCTACCACTTCATTAAAATATGAGTATGACCTAAGGAAAAAACAACCATGTTAGTAAAACTATGAGTCCAACCCTTATCAATCCATCTGCTATTGCCTAGGACTCGATCTAGTCTCTCTTTTGTAAATTGGGCTCCCTCCATATTATTGCACTAGGTAAATTTTGTTCCTTCATAACTCAGGTCACTGAGCTCACAGTCTTCAAGGTAATTTCTGAAACCTTCCATTTGCTGATAAGGCCTTTAAGCAGCTCCAAATTTCCCCTCTTAGAACAAAATCTCATTAAAGTCTCCGAAACAAATCCATGGAGCTTCAATCTTATGTTTCAATCTTCTCAAAAAATTCCAGGTAAGGTGTTTACTAAATGAATCAGCATAGTCATAGAACCCTGTCATGAAAATCCTCTAATGGTCTTCTTCATCTTCATACCACAAGGAAATGTGATGCTATGAGTATAAATCCAGAGAACATTTTAACTTACTCTTCCACAAAAAGGCAATTCCTCCACTTTGGCCAATGCTATCCACCACAAAACTGTCATTCATGCCAATCTTATTTTTGATTTGCTCACTCTTATTCCTCCCACACTTTGTGTGAAAAAAAAAAATCAGGAAAATTTGATTTGACCAGCAGTTGAAGCTCCCTTATTGTAGAGGGATTCCTCATTCTTACAGTTTTATGTTAAACCAATCATTGGTCTTGGTGGGGCTGCCAAGCAGCCTCCACCATTTCATTTTCATCGACCAGGATTAATCCTGCAATCCCTGTTTTAGCCTTCTTCCCATTGCTACTCTGAGGTACTTGACTCTCAGCTTCTCTCTTCCTGTTATCAATCAATCAATTTTCTTGATTAATTACATCTTGATTAATAGCCTCTATCGCTTTTCTTTTCCAAGAGGCCATCTTCTTGGTAATGGCTTCCACCTCCTCTATAGTATTCACAAATAGGGAGATATTGTGACTCATTTCTGCCTCTACATCCTTCCTTAAAATTGACTTAACCTTTCCTTTTCTATAACTACTCTTCTCCAGACTTTCAGTGCATTCCCCTTCCTCATTGCTGGGAATTTCATATTTAATAATAATAGCTTTCTGTTTCATGGGTCTAAACTCCTCTTTTTCAATTGGAGTATCTACCTTAAGGACCTGTTTCTCACTTCTACCATGCTGATACTCTTCTTTGTATTGTCTTGTTTCCTCTCTACCACCATATTTTCTCGTCTCATATACTTTTGGGTGCCTCCGTAACCCCCTCAACCATTCCCCAAACTGATTTGGACTCTCAACCCCCTCCTAAAAATCTTCCCTTACTCCTTGGCATGATTTAGAGCTATGTGCCAAAGCGCCACACTTAAAACAAAACCCTTGTAGTTTTTCATATTTAATTGACATCCAATATTTCTCATCTTCCAATTGGACCCATTTCCCTCTTTGTAGAGGTTTTGTTATGTCTATAACCACCCTCACTCTCAGATAGTTCCCCCATGCCAATCATTCCGAGTTAGATTCAACTCTTATCACAAGTCCTATAGAGGCCACTAGATCTTTTCCTATTTCCTCATTCATCGACGCTAGGGGGAACCCATACAACTAAACCCAAAAAGGCTCAAATCGAAATTTGATTTCTTTAAGAGGCACCTTCTCATTCACTTTTTGGAACGATATCAAGTTTCAATAAAACAAAACCAAGGTCTTCTAGATAAAACTCTATCTCTATCTGTCAGAATTTGGAATTCTATAAGAAATTTTTGATCCTTCAATGCTTTGAATTTAACCCACCCCGAGGGATTCCATACCTTTGTCATTGTCGAGCGAAATGCTTCATTGTTTATTCCTCTCCCCGACATAATTATGCCTATTATGCTGAAATTCCCTTGCTCTTCTTTGTTCTTCAGGTTCTCTTTTTTGATGAGAAAAACCTCGCTCTTCTTAGAGAGCTTGAGATTTTGCCATCTTCTCTCAAGTTCGTCATCCATCGATCTCTAGTATCCTTAGCTACAAACACCCCTTGATTAAGCAATAGATTTCCTTGAACACTAAGGAAACACAAACCCTAGGCCTGTTTTCGAAGAAAACAAGAAGGGAAGAAAACTCTATTCCTATTTTTGGGGAAAACAAGAAGGGACCCTATCCCAAATCTTACTCTCCTTGCACTTGTTAAACTACACTGGCTGGGAAATGATAATAGTCACAAAGAAAATTGTTAGATCAAGTGGCTTAAAAAACAAGCTTTTAAGTAGATCATGATATAAGTATACATAATTATATTTTAAGTTGTTCATACCTAACTCACCACAAAGGCCTTGAAAAAAGGTCTCAAAGAAAAATCACATTATTTGTTCAAATTCTTCGCTAGATATGTCTATGCCTTCCACCTTATCATGATCCTGAATTTCTAATTTAGGTATGAAAAAGACAACTAAACAACCAAAACTCTTACAGAGAGTAGTGATGGAATTTGGTGCTACATAGAAAGAAAGAAATGGAAGCAAACAATTATAGACTCCATTTCCGCAAACTTTGACACGAAGGACAAACCGCAGGAGGAACAATGTAAAACATGAACTACATACGTTTATGATGATTCGTTGCACCACACAACCACATAACACGTTTATTTGTGGTGGTTTCACAATCAAAAAAGAAAAACAATAAAAACAGAGAGGTAAAAGAAAATTTAATAAAAATTAAAAGATGGGAAAGGTAGATCCGGTACTTTATTAGAAAATTTTTAGTAGATTGTCTAAATCTATGATTCGAAAATTATAAATTTATACATTTATAAAAAAAAATTTGGTTATATTTGATCAAAAGTAGAGAGATAAAAGTGAGAAAAGAGAATAAAAGTACTTTTTATGAATAGTAAAGCAAAAACTAGATAAAAGTTTTACTTTACGATTCACAAAAAGTAATTTTATTCTATTTTCTTATTTTTATCTCTCAATTTTTGATTAAATATGATCAAATGTTTTTGATAAATATGTAAATCTATAATTTTTAAAAAATAACTTTAAACAATCTAATAAAAATACTATTAAAAGAAGTAAAAAAAAAAAAGAAAAAGATATGTTCAATAGTGAACGTAACCCACCAAGTATTTACATCTTTTTGAAAACCCAAAAGGTTTAGCAAAGTTAGAATGCCATACAGATAAAAAACGTTTTAGCAGTGGGTGGAGCCGACCAAGCCAACAAAGGTCAGGAAGGGCGGCCAGCATTATGCTCATGTTGGGGGCCATCCGTGATCTGGGTGTCCTTGAAACTCCTCGTGCAGACTTGGGTAATCCACTTTGAAATTCCCTGTACTTAAGGGAAGGAAGATATCAGCATTCTCTGGTTTGCTCTCTACCTATCAAAGAAAACTAAATGGCCTCGACAACTTGGAAGAAAACAAACATCTGACCTCTCAAATGCTTCCACAGATAAGCCTCCCATTGCACAATGAGTGACATCACTAAGCTCCATTGTTTCTCTGTTTTTTGCCTCGCTTTCTTCCCCAAAATAGCCATCTCTTTGGACTTCTTAACTGCAACACAATCACTCTCAAAAGACAAAACCCTTTTGTCCGCCGGCCAAGTTTTTGAGATGGGTTTCTTTGATCCAGGCAACTCAAAGTGGTACCTGGGAATATGGTACAAAGACATCCCTGATAAAACGGTTGTTTGGGTTGCAAATAAAGACAACCCACTTTCAAACTCCTCCGGCACCTTCAGAATTGGTGACAATGGAAACATAGTTGTTTTCCACCAAGATGGGAAGCTGTCGTGGTCGTCGAATCAAACGCAGGTCATTAATCCAGTCGTTCAGCTTTTAGATTCTGGAAATCTTGTGGTCCGAGAAATGAGCGAGAACAACCCGGAAAAGTATCTATGGCAGAGCTTTGATTATCCTTCGGACACTTTGTTACCGGGTATGACGCTAGGGTGGGACTTGGACACTGGTTTCGAACGGTACTTGAGGTCGTGGAAGAGCACATCGGACCCTTCAACCGGAGACTACTCTATCAAGTTAGATTTCCATGGATTTCCAGAAATTTTCTTGTTCAACAAACAAGTACCAAAATATCGAAGCGGTCCCTGGAACGGCAAAAGGTTCAGCGGGGTAACGGAAATGGATTCTTTGAACGGTCTCGACTTCAACTTTGTTATGGATTCACATTATGTATCTTACTCATTTTCGGCAACAACTGCGTCTCTGCTTTCCCGGTTGATTATCAATGCAACCGGTAATCTTCAAAGGTATACCTGGATTGAAAGCATCCAGAAGTGGAACCTATATTGGTATGTCCCGAAAGATCAATGCGACTTCTATAAAGAGTGCGGTCCGTACGGTATATGTGACACAAATTCTTCACCGGTATGCAGATGTATGACAGGGTTTGCGCCCAAGAATCTGCAGGCATGGAATTTCAGAGATGGGTCTGATGGGTGTCTGAGGAATACGAGTTTGGGTTGTGAGAAAGACAAATTCTTGCTGTTGAAGAATATGAAATTGCCGGAGACTTCGTCTGTTTTCGTGGACAAGACCATGAGTATTGATGACTGTAAGGAATTGTGTTTGAAGAATTGCTCTTGTACTGCTTATGCCGATTACGAGATCACCAATGGAGGAAAGGGGTGTGTGACATGGACCGGCGAGCTTATGGACATGAGGAAGTCCACCCAAGGTAGCGGCCAAGATCTCCATGTTCGATTAGCAGCTTCTGAAATAGGTATATTCATATTTTCCTTGGGAAGTGCTACTCGCCCCGTTTATATTCATTCCGATGGTCGCTTTTTATTTATTTTTTTACATAATTTTTAAATAAAATTTTTTAAATAATATTGTAATTTTTTATATTTTTAAAAAATATTTTAAGATATTAAAAAAATTATGTAAAAAACTAAAATATTTTTTAAAAATATAAAAAAATCATAATATTATTTAAAAACATTTACTTAAAAATCATGTAAAAAGAAACTCAAAAAAAAAAAAAAAACTCAAAACCGAAGCGGTCGGAATATTAATGAAGGGGAAGGGTAGCATTTTTCATTTTGCTTTCTCACTTTATTTTGAATTTTATTATTAACTTATTAGGCATCTTGTCCTGCGCGGCTGCGCCTCAATTTAGGTTGTCTTTGAGATATTAATTATTATGTGAATAGTAATAAAAAATAATAATAATAAAAAAATAATACTAAAATATTTTCCAAAATATCTGAGTTCGGAAGCTGCACTTTACTAGAATTAAACTTATGACACATGATTCTCATATCAATGTCCATAAACACCAAGGGGGCCAATAAGAAAAATGTACACTCTTATTTTCTTAGATTTTGTAATATCTCAATTATACTGATGATATTATAATTTTAGCAATGAATAAAGAAAGTCTTTTAAAATATATCATATGAAAGATTGGAGCGTTTTACTCTAGCATTTTGCATTTACCTGGAGGCTATCTATGGAGAAGCCATCTGTTTCAGAAACCAAACTCAATAGAGTAGTATAATTATACTGCTTGAATTTGCATGTGTTTTTAGTGTAATTTGTAGGGCTGTTCACCCGACCCGACCCGACCCGACATACCAGATTCCGACCCGACTCGATATCATACCTATTCCGTTCATTCCGATACCCGATTAACCGATAACCCGTTTTCTTCATCATCTTCTTTTTTTTTTTTTTTTGTTCACCTACTTCGATAGTTCCCAAATTACTCATCCACTTCGAAAATGCAAAGTTTCATTCGCAAGTTGCAAGAACAACCGAAAGCTTCATTTGTACAAAAAATCAAAACAATCAAACCACAATCAAATCCTAACCCTTCACTTCCAATAATAATAATAATAAAAAACCCTAACCCTTCGACAAACAAAAATCCAACATCAAAACAAAAATACTCAAAAACTTTTCTGAATGGGTTTGGTCTCTGTGCGTGACTACGTGACGATGCGTGCGAATTGAGGTGGAAGCATTGTCGTTGACGAGGAGATCGAGAGAACGCGGTGGTAGATTTTGAATCGTGCGGTGGAGGAGGAGACCGAGGAGATCAAGAGAGGAGATCGCATGACGATGCGTGCGAGTTGAGGTGGATGCCGGCGGCAGGAAGCTTGGTCCAGCAGGGTCTATAGGTGGACATCGGCGATTTGAGGTGGCAGCGTTGTCGTCGACAAGGAGATCGAGAGAAGGCGGTGGAGGAGGAGATCGACGAGATCGAGGAGATCCAGAAAAAAGATCAGGTAGAGAGAGAGGAGATCGAGTAGAAAGAAAGAAACGGGTGAGTCGAGTGGGTTAGGTTAAAACTTAAAAAGCGGTAACTGGTAATACCCGTTAACCCGATTAACCGAAATCGGGTCGGAATAACGGGTCGGAAGATATCGAAATAACGGGTCGGGTCGGGTTACGGGTATTTTGCACAGCCCTAGTAATTTGTATATATATATATATATATATATATATTATTTTAAACATGCATAAATATTTTTTTTAAAAATTAAATACATTAATAATTGAATAAGAGAACAAAAGGAGACGATATAGTAACTTTTCCAATGTGAAATTGGGTGTCCTAGATCGAGATACAGCCATAGTCTATAGGCATTAGACAGGACGGGTATGCAAAGCGAATCAAAGCAAATTCCATCTACCGAACCATCAACACGAGTCGTGGACCCTAATCATTGTTTGTGAAAACAAAAGCATTTTTTGCCCGTATGAAACCTGCTTTCTTTCAGATCGTGGCTGTTGTTTCCTGTTTAAGATATATTTTCTGTCTCCCCATTGGTTATTGAATTAATCAAATTTTTTTTAAAAAAGTAAAAATTTGTATATGTATTAAAAATTATTTTTCATATTTAATCCAATCTAAAAAGATAAAAGTGAAAAAATAAAATAAAAGTATAAATTATTTTTAAAAGTAAATAATAAAATTTGAAAATTTTTTAAATTTGAAGGGTTATTATTTATTTTTAAAAATAAATTATATTTTTTTTCTTTTTTTTATTATTATTTTTCCTCATATTTGTCTCATATTTAATTAAATATAATAATTTTTTTGATATATATATATATAAATTTATATTTTTTAAAAAAAAATTAACTAATCTAATATGATAATGGAAAGCGTCTTTTTTCTTCTTTGATTCCATCTTTGTGGACCCACCAAAAAGCTGATTACCAAAGACAGGCCGTCCTTCGACCTTTGTTGGCTTGGTCGGCTCCACCCACTGCTTCAACGTTTCAAGTTATTTGATTAGTATTATATTTTTTCTTTTTTATCTGTGGGGTTAGTCTAGACTCTTTAACTTTCGTAAATCTTTTGGGTTTTCAAAAGACTTCAAACGAGAGAGATTAGGAGCCGGACGGGTACCATTCCAATTTTTACACTAGCCCAATGATGTCTTGCTACGTTAGAGGTATAAAAAATTCCAATCTAAGCCCGCATGCATAATTAAAGAAATTAATTTCTCTCTCCTCACCTTCCATCTAATTAGGACTATAAATAAATCAGGCTATTCGATAGCCCGTTCGATACTCACTCGATTAAATTCGAATCAAACTCGATTAGTAAAAAAAAAATTCGTTCGTGAAAGTAGATATCCATTCGATTAGTAAATAATACATATCTGACAAAACTCGACTCAATTCGACTAATTAAAGTTTGTTTATTTATGCTCAATTCAACTCGTTAAATCGATTTGAAAAAAATTTATTTATATATTGATAAATATATACACATATATATATTATATATATGTATTACTAATAATATGAGTATAACATTTTTATAATTAAATATGTAATATGTAATTTTATTACTTATATTTATAGGATAAATATATTTCATAGTTATGTTTTATAATTTGTACAATAATTAATTTATAAAATTTAATAATTTCATATGTTAGTATGTGGGAAGCATGTGAAATACGTATATGCTATTATATTAAATGTATTTATTAATAATATATATAAACATAAAATATATTGTTATGATGAATAAATATCAGCTAATTAGATATTAAATATTAATTTTTTATAAGTTATTTATTTATTTATTTATGAATTTTATTTAAAAAATTAAAAAAAAATTAAAGTTTGAACTCGGCTCGACTCAAGTTTATTTGTCGGATGAACTCAAATTCGAAGTTTAGTTTATTAAATCGAGGTCGAACAAATAATAAATAAAAATTCCAACTTGGACTCGAATTTAAACTCGAGTTGGACAAACTAAAGCTCGACTCGCGTCATCTCGATCACAGCTCTACAGCTGATTTTTCCTCTCCCCAGCAGCCATTTTTGTCTCTCTCTTCACACTTAGTGCAATCTCTTTCTAAAAGCGCTCCCTCTCCTCATTCTCAGCAAACAATCTCGCTCTGCAAGCTCTCCCTCCTCACTCTCACCAATGCACTCTTGTCTGCTTAAGATCTGTGTTAATGTTTGTTCCAACCAAGAACTGAGATACTGGGCATATAGAAATTAGGTTTAACAGACTATTTTCTTGTCTTTCCAAAGCATGAATGTGCAGTCAAATCTTCAAAGTTTTGGCTCTCAACTGGTGTCTTCGGAAGTCCCAAGGGCATAGCGTTATGGTAATTTGTACTAAAGGAGGCCACCAATTTGATTTCATGGCTAGCAATACCAATATTGTTCCTAGGAAGTAAGTAGCATGTATATTCTTCAATCTGTTTGCAGAGTCGGCATAGGAAAAAGCAAAGAAAGAGAGAGGATAGTGGGGGAGAAAGAGAGTGGGAGTTGCTGTTTGTGATTTTAATGTTCTTTTTTAAAATGCTTATGTGTAAAAATTTGATTCGAGGGTGTAAAATTCCCATATTCACCCATCTTGTTTGAATTTAATCTGTTTCCAAAAGATGTAAATACTTGGTGGGTTCACTGTTGACCATACCATTTTTCTATGTCCTGTGATAGAGCACCAGATTTACCTTCCTCATCTTTTATTTATTTTGTAGTATGTGTTTATTATCATTTTTCTTTATTGTGTGAAACCACCACAAATAACTGTATTCGACAGAACCTGTGTTTTGTGGTGCAACAAATCATCACAAACACATGTAGATTATGTTTTACGTTGTTTCCCCTGCATTTTGTCCTGCATGTCAAAGTTTGCAGAAATGTTTGAATTATAAATGTTAGCTTTCAGTTTTTACTTTCTATGTAGCACCAAATTCTATCACTACTCTCTATAAGAGTTGTTTAGTTGTCTTTTCCATACCTAAATTAGAAATTTAGGATCATAATAAGGTGGAAGGCACACATACATATCTAGCGAAGAATTTGAACATGCAAATGATGTGATTTTTCTTTACCTTTTAGTCCTTACTTATCTGTGGTAACATATTTTGTCAACATATTTGCTATATTTTTAGAAGTGTGAACTTTCTTAAGCAATATTTCACTAGAAGAAACTAATTCTCTAATCCTGTGAAACCTCACATCTATATGCTTGGTTTACGCATGACACACTTGGTTTTTTGCCAAATAAATGACATTCTGACTATCACAATGCAACTGAACTCCATCTTACTGGAGACCTAACTCCTTGACTAACTCTATAAGTCACAAAGTTTCCTTGGCAACCTCAACCATTGCCATATACTGTGACTTAGTGGTAGATAGTACAATCAAAGACTAAACCATGGACCTCCAATAAATAGGTCTCCACACAAGAGTGAATACATAACCTGTGGTAGACATCTTGTCATTCAAGTCCTTTGCATAGTCTGCATGTACATATCTCACAATTGAATAATCATCCTATTTTTTGCTAAAGATGATGTCATAATTTGTAGTATCCCTCAAGTATATGGAAATCTACTTGACTGCATCCCAATGCTATCAACCTAAATTTGATAGAAACTTGCTCACCACACTAACAGTTTGTGCCAAATCTGGTCTTATACAAACCATAGCATACAACAATCACCCACAGCACTAGCATATGGAACCTTTGTCATGTCTTCAACTTCAACATCTGTATTAAGGTATTGAGCGGTAGACAATCTGAAATGATTCGTACATTAAGCACCCATAGCACTAGCATATGAAACCTTTGTCATGTTTTTAACTTCAACATCTGTCTTAAGGCATTGAGCGGTAGACAATTTGAAATGATTTGCCAAAGGTGTACTTATTAGTTTAGCATTATTCATGCTGAGTTTCTCTAACACCTTCTCAATATAACTATACTAAGATAACCATAATCTTCTAGAAGCTCTGTCTCGGTGAGTCTCCATCCCAAGAATATTTTTGGCCGCAACCAAATCTTTCATGTCAAATTCTCTTCCCAACAAGGTCTTCAACTTGTTGACCTCACTCATTTTCACAATAATTAGCATATCATCCACATAAATATCAGAAAAATAAATTAATTGTCATCAAAGCTCTTCTCATAAACACAATAGTCATACTGACATCATAGGAGCATGCTGAATCCAAAATCTAAAAATCTATGAGATAATATGAAATGGATGAAACAGACAACATATTCTCGTCACTGCTCTCTGAGTCTTCTTCTTCCCCTATATTCGTAGGCTTTAATGGACCCTCTTTTTTCTCAGTATTCCCTTTCTTTTCACTAGACAACCCATTTTATGTGTCCCTTTTTTTCACACTTATAACACGTTATGTCCTTCTTCTTTTTGAATTTAGATCGAGATCTATTATTACTCAATCCATTCTGAGACTTGTTTGTCCCACATTCTCAATTACCCCTCACCATAAGCCCTTCACCTTATGAATTATTATCACTAGCTTTCTTCGGCTTATGAAAACCTAATAAAGCACTTGTGAACTCCTCCAATTTGAGAGTTTATTTTCCCCACATTAGAGTCGTAACCAAATTTTCGTACGTAGGAGAAGATGGTACGGAATTTAGTAACATCAATGCCTTGTCATCGTTTTTGAACTTCACATCAACTTGCTTCAAATCACTGATGATTTGGTTGAACACGTTGATGTATTGATTCCGATTCGAGCCCTTTGACATCTTAAGATCGTAAAACTTCTTCTTAAGATAAAGCTTTGTTATCAACGACTTTGACATATACCAACTTTCCAATCTCAACCAAACTGCCATTAGTGTTTCCTTATCTATGACGTGATACATTACGTCATCAGTCATACAAAGCCTGATAGTCGCCACAGTTTTCGCTTCCAATTCCTTCCAATCTATGTCATCCATGTCTTCTGGTTGCTTTCTGTATAATGCCTCCATCATGCCTTGCTGCACTAATAGATCATTGACCCTCCTCTGCCATAGTCCAAAATTCCTAGATCCTTCGAACTTGATTATGTCGAATTTAACAGAAGAAACCCCAGACATTGTGACCTGAGCTCTTGATACCAATTGTTGTGCTATGTGCGGCAAGTAGAGTTCGGCAATGTGTTTACATCCATATATAGGAGCAACGACTGTGTTTTTTCACTTTGTAGAAAATTAGAGTTACATAGTATATACCTACTTTCTCAGTACACGTGTTCCACTTGATATGAGCCACATATTACAATATCTTTTAAAATACATCACCAAATTTTACTTTTTCTATTTTACATTCTAACTTTTACAATGCATCATACATCAGGTTATATATGTTTTCTTCGTATCATTTAATAATATTTTTTATTCATTTTAAACATTTCCTTTTTAGCAATACATTTGTAATATTTATATATCTTTTTATATTTACAGTATATTATTATGTACAATGTAATATAATTCAGTCCTATACACACAAAATAAAAATAAATAAGCTAGACAAAATTAAAATAAAATCAAAATATTAAAAAAATTAGATAAATAATATTTAGATAAAATCAAAATGAAAGTGTTTTAGACGATTAAGACTAAAAAGAATTTGTATTGAAATATAAAAGTAAATGGAAATAAGGGAGTAAATGAAATATAAATAATTAAAAATTATTTGAAGGATGAATGGTAACCAGCTATATGTAGAGGATTATTGTAGTAATTTGTATTTTACATGTTATTTTATATAATCGGATGGAACTCATTTTATGACCAATTCTTCAAATAAATTATATTTTTTGTATTATGCATAAGCCATTGAGAAAGCTCTTAGAGGTGCAGAATAAGAGTATCCTTAAATTTATTATGTGATCTTTCGAGGTTGTGTCTTAGAATTTGTAATGTTTGGGGTCTGTTTAATCATTAATTATTTCAAAATTATAAGATTATAAAAATTTTGAATTTATCTATTCCAATAATCCCCTCTTTGTAGGTCAAATTCTTTGTTCATGGATGAAGCTAAAGTTTTGTCATTGTACTTAAATGAATGACTACCTTGTTACTGTTCGTGTCTGAATCTCGTTAAATCGACTTATTTAGTTAAACGGAGAAAGACATCCTCAGTGAAAGCTGTTTAAATTTAAGTTTTACTTCATTAATTGATGCTAGCTCTTAACTTACTCAACACGAGGGAGAATCTTTTTTGTAAATTTTTGGAGTACTAATGCAGCAGTATATATGATTATATCTGTGCATTCCTTTCTCATAGGATGATCATGAATGCAAATATTGAAATACACGCACATATATTGTGCCTAAATAACAGGCAGGACTAATAAAATTATGTTGTGTTTCAGATGATGGTGATAGTGTAAACTCTGGAAAAGATTCTGACAGGACTAAGCAACTAATCACAATTGTAAGCATTACAGGCGGCATAGTCATTCTACTATCAGGATTGGCAATCTGCTTTGTTTGGAAGAGGAACCAATTCCAAAGGATGCGGAAGGGAAAGAAAGATAGGCCAAAAGGTATAAAAGTTTATCATCCGTTTGAAAAATGAGTGTGAAACGAAGTCACTGCTCATTTCTAAATGTTCTTCTCACTTCATCTAAGCCAGGTCTTCGAGAAAGAAAGCCAGATTTTTTGTTAAATGAAGTGGTCATTTCAAGCAAGAAGGAATGTTTGAGTGAGAGTAACATAGATGATCTAGAATTGCCACTGTTCGATTTTGTCACCATAGTAATGGCGACAGAAAATTTTTCAAACAAAAACAAACTGGGAGAAGGTGGTTTCGGCAGTGTTTACAAGGTAAGTTCTTTGTTAACGCACCCCACTTCTCATTCATTCAAATCCACAAAGGCACCACGTTAATGCTGATGGTAGTCTGTGTGGCATGTCAGGGTAGGTTGGTAGAAGGTCAAGAAATAGCAGTAAAGAGGCTCTCAAAGAACTCTGGGCAAGGAACTGAAGAATTTAAGAATGAGGTTAGATATCTTGCGAGGCTTCAGCACAGAAATCTTGTTCGATTGCTGGGTTGCTGCATTGAGATGGACGAAAAGATGCTCATTTATGAATATATGGAAAACAGAAGTTTGGATTCTGTCTTATTCGGTAAGTCCTTCTTTGAATGTAGATTTTAAGTTAATTGAGTTCTGTTTGCTTACATACTTATAATGCTAAATGAGGTTTCAGATAAAGCAAAACGCTGCTTACTAGACTGGCCAAGGCGATTTCAAATTGTATGCGGGATTGCTCGAGGGCTTCTTTATCTTCATCAAGATTCTAGATTTAGAATTATCCATAGGGATCTGAAGGCAAGTAACATTTTACTAGATGGAGAAATGAACCCAAAAATATCAGATTTTGGCATGGCTAGAATTTTTGGTAAGGATCAGACAGAAGCAAACACAAGGAGAGTTGTTGGAACATAGTGAGTACCATAATAAGATCTCTGTAGCCTCTTTCTTGCATCAAACTCAGACCTCCTCACAATACTTGTTTCATTCTTTCTCTCTCTCTCTCATATAAATAATATCTATTTCTATTTTTCTGTGCAGTGGCTACATGTCTCCCGAATATGCAATGGGTGGACTTTTCTCTGTGAAATCTGATGCTTTTAGCTTTGGGGTGCTAGTGTTGGAGGTTGTAAGTGGAAAAAAGAACAGGGGTTTTTATTACCAAAACAATGAACTAAACCTTTTTGGATATGTAAGTGAAGAAATACTCAAAAGTTTCTTAAAAGAATAATGCTTCATTGTAATCACATTTCACCACACTGAATCATTAACCAAAAAGTTGAAATTACATCATTTCAGGCATGGAAACTTTGGAGAGAAGGAAATGGTTTGGAATTAATAGATTCATCCCTGGGGGATGTATACTCCCCATCTGAAGTGATGAGATGCATACAGATTGGCCTCCTTTGTGTCCAGGAGCAGGCAGAAGATAGGCCTACAATATCATCTGTGCTGCTGATGTTGAGCAGTGAAACTGCAACAATGCCTCGGCCTAAACAACCCGGTTTCTGCCTTGGACAAAATAATGTAGAAGGTAGTATTTCATCTGGTAAACAAGAAGAATCATGCACTGTAAACCATGTTACTGTTACAATGCTAGAAGCTAGGTAGTGAAAGCTAAGGCCTCATCTAGCATGTTTGTATATATTTTATTTTTTTGAACCTTTGAAATTTTGTCTACATCATCATCTGGGATTTTTTTCACAAAGTTTTGGGAAACCGCTGATCTTCTTTAATGCAACTCCAAATGGATACCGCCTTCAATCTCTATATCCCTCAATACAGCTTACCTCAATTTCTCTTGAAATTCGTTGTCAGCAAGTGTAATGAATACATTGAAGCCAAAAACTGATGGTGGCTAGTCCAGTTTAGTGCTCTCATAATACCCTGTACAACGGGCGGTTGATGAACGCATTTTTTTAATACAAAATAGGAATTGTTTTAGTGGTCAAAATAGGTATATTTTTTTAGCCATCTTTCAGCTAAACATATCCTGGGAAAAAAAGTTTTATCATCCGTGTCCTTGTATTTGTTTTAGGATCCATCTCAAATGGGTAGAGATTGTTGAGCCGGCTGATTAGTATGTGATAATTAGTAAATTATGCTGTGTTAATGCTCTTAAATATCTTAGATTAAATGAGATTTATGTGTTAAAATAAGAGTATTAATCAAATAGTGTGAATTAATTGTGTTTGGCATGTGAAAGAACATTTTTACCTCAAATTAAATATAAATTGGATTATGTTTTGGAATTGGTCAATATTTAATTGGACTTATAAATTTATGTTGGCCCTTTACAGAAATAAGACCTGAAAAGATAAATGCATGAAGAATTGACTTGCCATCATAAGACTAAATCCAAGGAGAAATTAAGTGAAGAACGTGACTTTGCTGTGAAAATACATTTCATAGTTAAGGCCCACGTTAGTGACTTGCTAGAAGATTTGTGAGGAGATTAAATGGCAAAAATGCATCCAGTAAGTGCACGTGCTGCAACAAGAGTGAAGAAATAAAAAGAAAGTAGCTCACGTCCACAAGTGCAAGCCCACGTCTGTCCATGTGATGGAACTCAAGCCCATGTGGAATTGAAGCCTAAGTGACTTGTTGTGCATAAAGGAGCTGCAGCCATGACTTTTAACACGTAATAGAAGCCCAAGTAAACTTCATGTGAAGAAATTGCTGCAGCCCACGTCTACAAGTATGAGACCCAATTGTTGTGGAATGAGACCCGACTGTCCAAAGAAAGTCTACACGAGTTTACTAAAGGTCTCGCCTGGAAACAATCTGGAAACATGACTTGGGGACCACGAGAGATAACCGTTTCGCACGATGGAAGAGAGGCTACGCACGCGGCTTGGAGAGAGAAGAAATGGAAAGAGGAGAGGTATAAAATGAAGGGAAAATTCCGGGCGGAAGGGAGCTGGTATTTTATTTTTATTTCTTTTACTTTCACTAATCTGTTGGAGAAGATCTTTAAATTTTTAGGGTTTATTTTTTATTGACGATTTTTGCAAGTTAGAGATGATATTTGGCTAAGTTTTACAGCTTCAGTTACAGTACAAACTTCTATTGTTGTACATTGTGTGCTAGATTTTCCGAAATGTTGATTTTGTGCCTTCGTTTCGTTGAAACCGAATATTGAAGAGAATAGTTTGATAAATCTCTTGATCTTATTTCCTGTTTTGTTGTTGACGATAGGCACAGCAAAACCTTTGATAAATCAAGGATTTTCGTCAGCTAAGTGTTATATAAGTTTGGGTTGATGGTTAGTGAGGGTATTTTTTTTATTAGGACCTGGCATGTTTACTTGAGCTTAGATTCGCATATTTCTTTTTATTAATGCCTTGATTGGTTTAATAAGAGAGGAGTAATGCCAGAAAATTAGCAAATGATAGAAGCATAGAATGTTTGAACCCGTAACTCAAGTATTTGATAATATAATTTTGTTAACTTGTTTTCATTTCAGTTTCTGTTTTGGAATTACTTTAGAGTCTTGATAAAATTTAGATCACATTTTAGTTCATTTTCCATACAAAATTCACAACCCGAGTCCTTCAAAGGCCAACCATATATTTCATGTTCATCAAATCTTTCATTGTGAATATATTCATATCCTTTTTGCTCCCTGTTTATATATACATAAAAAAATACCAAAAAGAATTTTATACTTCATTTTACTTCTTCCCACTTCTTATACATCATCATACTTTTCAATTAATTTTTACAAATATTTTGATAAACTTTCGTCCCTGTGGAATACAATCCTGGACTTATCTTTGATACAACTTGGCACTTCTCCACTTGGAAGTACATTCGAGAACACGTCAGTATGCTCTACCAGCTCCCCATGAACAGAGTAAAATTATCACCTAATTTGTTTGAATTCCATTTGAGGAGCACTTAGATTCGCTAAAAGCTAACTTAACTATATGAGTTTAGAAGTAGTTTTAATAAGTGCATGATGCTTATGTCTAGTGTTAGAGCATGAAGATTATTTGTTTCATACTATATATATACCAAGAAACCAGAGAAGCCTCAAGTAAGAAAAAGTAAATTATGATAAGGAAACTATTTGAGTCACTAGCTCAATTAACATCAAAGTAAATCTCAATGGATTCATGTGACCAGAAGTGAAACCTATGAAATAACACGCCTTTCACATAGTGCAAAATATAAGAACAACATGTAAATTAGTAGATTGAGACGCACTCATGAACTAACTAAACAACATAATAGACATCGATTCATGTGATAGTAAGGTATATAATAATGGCAACCAACTATTTGTATATGGTGGCATCAAGAAGAGATACATGACCATTAGTAGCTAAAAGCTTGACATAATCATATTCAACAGAATTGCCAGTGGTTTTACTGCATGCCAAATCGGCTCTAGAAAGCAAATCAGATGCATATTTGGCCTAGAAACATAATAACCATAAGATTAAAAGAGATTGCGAAGTCAAGAAAATGGTTGAGTTAACCCAAATCCTTCATTTTGAAATTTTGAATAAGAAAATTGTGAATATCTTGAATAGCTAAAATATCATCACTAGTAATGACCATATCATCTATATATAAAAAGGTAAGAATAGAACCAACTCTACTCGTTCGTAGAAAGATTGTGGGGGTTTATATATATTGGGAATTGTAGGATGGAGGGACGCCCATGTGGGTTGACCCCTCTCTCCATTTTACGTTTAAAGAGTGTAACGTATATTGCTTTGATGTTGCTCAATGCATGGCTTTAAGTCATGCGTTTCTATCAATTGAATGTCAAAGTAATGGCTGGTTTATAAGGCCAGCCATATGTGGATAGACTATATATAGTCCTCCTCAAGTTGGTTTTTGGCACTATCTGAAAAAGAAAAATATCTCTCTCTTTGTTTCAGTCGCGGAGCTACGTTGGGGCAAGGGAGGCCATGGCCCCCCTCCCTATGGGCCCCACCCCTATTTAAAAAAAATATGAAAAAAAATAATATATGTTATTTTAAAGAAAATAAAATAAAATATGTTTATTTTTGTATAATTTTGTAGAAATTTTATTCTGTGTTAGCTCCCTCTCTAAAATTTATCTTGATCTCCCTTTATAAAATAAATCTAATTTAAAAATAAAATACATCTCATCAAATAAAATGATATCATAACATGATAATATATTTTTATTATAGATAAAAAAAAAAGTTAAATGATTTCTAATGTATTTTTAATATATTTTTATTATGATGACATGTTCATATCATATTATATATTTTTTAATACATAAGTTGTATTAAACGTATTTTATTTTTATTGTAAATTTTACTATCAAATTATTTTATACCACATAAAAAATTGTATACAAATAAAACAAAAAATATTTTATATATTTTATTTTAACTTTGCTTGGCCCTCTCTAACCCAAATTTCTGGCTCCGCCACTGTTTTGTTCTCTCTTGAGATAATTTTTAGGCTGTGGATTTATTAAGTGTCACTCTAGTTTATACTACGTGGTGCACTTTACCACTAAGAGAAAACGTTAGTGATTTGTCAGTCTGGAGAAACTTATGGAGCAATATAATAAGCTAAGCTTGAAGTATTTGTCCGTTATATTTTCTAACACTGGTATCAGAATGCATGTAATTGCTTCCAATTTTTTTTTAATTTCTCGCTATTTCTTGAGAAATATTTTTTTTATCATATATATATATATATATATGAAAATCCTCCATGGGAGGTGCAGCGCACACCAAGCAGTGGAGCTGTGTGCACCTAGGTGGCATTACGCGCACCACCTGGGAGCTGTGTGCACCGCTAGGGTGTTGTACGCACCACAGGGGTGCCATGTGCCCATAGGATGCCACGTGCACCATAAGGGTGTCACGGTGGCACTCAGTTGTGCCTTCCGGTGGCTAAAGGGTTGCAGCGGCCGTCTGTGGCAGTTGTTGCAATCTGCTGTGAAGGGTACTGTTCACGGGAACAGTACCCTAGCCGAGAGGTTGAAGATGACTTATTTCATCTTATTTGGCCTGGGCTTGAGCATGAGCCTAGCGCCTTCCTTGTTTTTAATAAATTGTCTTGGGTTGGGCCTTTACTCGGCCCAGCACCATTTGTTTCTTAAAAAAGAAAAGCAAACAAAAAAATCGATAGACCTGGGTTTCAAACCCAGGATCACTGGATGTCAAAGGCCAACGTGCAACCACTAGGTTGTAGGTGTCTTTTGGTCTAGGTGGGGCATTTATATGTATTAGTTATACATTTATTTCGTTTCTATATAATAAAAAAAAGGCTTGATTTAATATATGCTTAGATATATTTCCTATGATAACATGTGATCTTTTATTTAATTTTTTAGATTAAATGTGATTACATGTGTATATATGGTGATATTCATGCCATTTTATTGATGAATTCCATAATGTTATATTACATGTGATTTTTTTTTTTTTTTATGATTACATGTATGTATGTATTGAACATGTGGATATGTTTATTTTATCTTGTATAAATGTTAGGCTTAAATGATTAGTCATTAGCCTTAATTTGTTATAGTGATAATTAGAAAAATTCCTACTAAGTAGTCTTAGTTAGAGTTGTCAGTGTAAATTGATAGGTTGGAAGAATTGCAGTGATCCCAGTAAGAACTATAAATATACTGTACAACGATAACATCATGGTATCTCCAGTAAAAATTGTAAATGCACTGATGGAATAAGAAAAATGGACTATAATGGTCTTATATGAACCATCTTTGTAGACTGGCCCAACATGCTGTTGTGGTTGTTGTCAGGGGTGGAACTAGGGTTTGATGTTTGGGGGGGCGATTGATAAAATATATAATATATGTAAATATAAATAATATATATTTTTTGCATGTAATTATATAAAAAATAATAATTAATTTTTTTTCTTCATTTGTTTTCTTTTTTTCTTTAAATTAAGAAAAAAATAAAAAAAATTACTAGATAGAGACCATTACAAAATAATAATAATAATAATAAATAAATAAACTTAAGTTTTTCTTTTACATACTCAACGATGATCTTTCATGAAATAAAATTCATCTATTATTATTTCTGAAATAGAATTCTTGATAACTTTTTTCTCAAAAAAATAATAAATGATAATTTTTTAAGTATTGAGAGACATTTATTTATTTATTTTTTAATATTTGAGGGAGTAATTTTAATTATATATAAAAAGATTATATATTTATATAATAATTTTTTTTTTAATTTTAGGGGGGCTACCTTGCTGTAGGTCCGCCTCTGGTTGTTATAGCTGTCCTTGTAGACTAGCCCAATAGGTTACTGTGATTTTAGTAGGATCTGTCTTTACGCGTGACTAAGACTAGGTGACTACTTTAGATAGTGAAAGTGGTTGAGATTTATGATGATTAAATCTCTCATATTTGTTTTAAATTTGCGCGATAATTAGATTAGAAATTTAATAATTGGATATTATAGCCCAATAGATGATTTTAAAGCCTAGCGATTTTTCGATCTTGTGATATGTCTAAATTATTTCTTTTCTAGCTTGGACGTGGCAGATTTCTTAGGTGTGTGTGTGATATCCCTTATTTGCTTTCGTAGTGATATGGCATCTAAGAGTATAGTTGCCGATTTAAACAAATGGGAGAAATTGGATGGGGCATCGTAAGATCCAATATGTCTTAGAAGAGTAAGAGGTCGTAGAGGCCTTATCTCACTCCCTGACTAAGCCCAAGGAAGGAGATTCGGAACAACACAAGTTAGATGAGTTAGCTTATAATGAATGGGCTAAGAAAAATCGGTGCGCGCGCATAATAATGTTAAGCAGCATGCACAATGATCTAATGTGTGAATTCAAGACATGTGACACTGCCCAAAGCATGTGGGAAGCTTTGAAACTGAAGTTTAGTAGAACTTCGGCCGCTAGGTTGCGTGGATTAACCATGAGGTTTGACTCTTATAAGATGCGCTCTGACCATACGATGAAGCAACATCTTAGGATTATGTCGACCATGATCCGCGAATTTAAGACGACAGGAAACGACCCGACTGATGAATAACGAGTCCAGGCAGTGATAAGATCACTACCGAGTTCTTGGGAGAATATGAGCCAGAACTTGACACATAACGAGAATATCAAAAACTTTAATGATGTCTCGCTTCACTTGGAATTGGAGGCTGAACGCCTAGAGGCTACTAAGCCCAATCATTCGGCCTATATGGCTGATTCTAGTTCGCGCAAGGCATCAAGGCTTAAGCGTAGGAAGTCCAAGAATGAGGTAGCTGCTGGACAAATTAAGGTATCAGGAACTTCTTAGCGCAGCAAGAGGGGCAAGCGCGGAAAGAACAAGTCAAAATTAGAGTGTTTCAACTACGAAAAGAAAGGCCACTTCGCTCGTGGTTGCACTGAGCCGAAAAAGGTATACTCTAACTTTTCTCGCATTGTTTTTGTAACTAGCCATGTGATGATTGCTCACTCCTATCTTGTGTGGATTGTTGATTCAGGAGCGACCGAACACATAGCGTGAAACAGAGTCGAATTTGTGGAGCATCGTTTGATTCCAGCTGGAAACCGTGATATCAAGGTGAGGAATGGAGCTAGTGCGGAGGTGCTAGGATTTGGTACCTACAAGCTGGACTTGTGGGGTGGTCGCACTTTTTTTCTCCACAATGTGCTATACGCTCCCAAAATCCAACGAAACTTATTTTCTGTAGTTACTCTTTTAAGGCTTAGTTTTCGAATCGTATTTGAAAACAATTATGTTTCCTTTTATTTGGATCATGTGTTTTATGACAATATTTTTTTTCAAGACGGTTTTATGATAATGTATTTGAATTATTCAAATATGAATTAGTCTATTTCTTTTTTTTCTACATCTGATAATTTGGATTCATATAAATGGCATGCTAGGCTTGGCCATATAGGGTAAAATAGAATGACTCGGTTAGCTAGAGGATGCCTAATAGGCAATCTCGCTAAGGTCATCTTGCCCACATGTGAACATTGTCTAATAGAAAAAGTTAAGAGAAAACCGTTTGGATTCATATAAACCGTTCGGCATCTGTGGTCCAATGAGTATGAGGGCAAGACATAGAGGTGTTTACTTTATCACATTTATAGATGATTTTTCACGTTATGATCATGTCTACTTAATCTCTCATAACTTTGAAGCATTGGAGTGCTTTAGCGATATTTAAGAATGATTGAAAATTAGTTAGACAAGAGCTAAAAAACTCTGTGAACTAACCGAGGACAAGAATATCTTTCTGAGCAATTTAAAAGGCTCTATGATGAAAAAGGAATCAAAAGACAGTTGACGATACCAAGTACGCAACAACAAAATGGCATGGCAGAAAAGAGAAATCGAATACTGCTTGACATGGTTAGGTCAATGATGGCGCAAGCAAACCTACCAATTTCTTTTTTGGGGAATGCACTTTTAACTGCTGCCTACAATCTTAACCGAGTACCCTCTAAATCAGTAACTTACACCCTATATGAACTATGGACCGGCGATAAATCTAATTTGAGTAACTTGCGACCATGGGGTTCAACGGATTTTGTTCACATATTTCTCATAAGTATGAAAAGTTAGGCCCTAGAGGGAAGAAGTGTATCTTTATAAGGTACTTAGAACACTCTAAATGGTATGTGCTAATAGGTGAACAAACTGATGGAAGTGTGATTGAAATTGAGTCACGAGATATGGATTTCATTGAAGATGAGTTTTCAACTAAATGTGAGGTTGATAAGAGTTTAGAACTCCATGAGATTGTAGAATAAGAGAAAAGTGCTCCAAAGAATTTAGTTAAGAATGAGGAAGAAATTTTTCAAACTCCTACAAATTATAAAAATGACTTGAATCCGAGTGGGAGTACACCACTTGTCAATCAATCATAACAACATCAGCTGCGTGGAAGCACACGTGAAAGTATTCCCCGTCGTTATTTTGAGATTGAAGGAGAAGCTTTTATAGTAGCTCCGTATGATGATGATGAGCCTAGGACAATTCATGAGGCTCTCTCATCTTCTACTAAAGATGAGTGGATGAAAGTATTTAATAATGAAATTGAGTCTATGAGAACTAACCAGGTCTGGGATCTGGTTGGTCTACCGACAGGACGTAAGGCTATTGGAAACAAATGAGTTCTTAAGATCAAATGCATGTCAGATGGATCAATAAATAGGTACAAAGCTAGCTTAGTGGCGAAAGGATATACCCAATAAGAGGGTATAGACTATGAGGAAACATTTTCACCAGTGGTGAGGTTTGTCTCAATTCACTTGATTCTAGCTATAGTAGTAAATATGGATTTGGAACTCTACCAAATTGATGTTAAGACAACATTTCTCAATGGAGAACTAGATGAGATCTATATGGATCAACCAACGGGTTTTGTGGTCAAAGGTCAAGAGCGCAAAGTGTGCAAGCTCAAACAATCTATATATGGCCTAAAACAATAATCTAGATAATGGTACCTCAGATTCCATCGAGCCATTCTCTCGAATGGGTTTACGATAATCACAGAAGATCATTGTATATATGTCAAAATATCTAAGAAGAGTTTCATTATGTTGTCATTATATGTTGACATACTACTAGCTGGAAATGATAAATGGTTGATAGTCGCCACAAAATAGTGGTTATCCTTCAATTTTGAGATGAAAGATATAGGTGAGACAGAATACATTTTGGGAGTTAAGATCTACAGAGATTGCTTTAAGAGACTCTTTTGTTTGTCCCAACAGACTTACATAAATAAAGTTCTCGCGCGCTTCTTAATGAATGGATGTAAGCCCATTGACACCCCTATTGCAAGAAGCGAGAACTTATCTAAAGAGTTGTGTCCTAAGACTCAAAGAGAAAAGGAAAAGATGGCTCGTGTCTCTTATGCTAATGCTGTGGGTAGTTTGATGTACGTGATGATGTGTACTCGACCTGACATATGCTATGTAGTTAGCTTAGTATGTAGATTCCAATCCAAACCCAGACTGGCTCACTGGAAAACAGTCAAGAGGATTATGCGATATCTTAAGGGAACTGCGGACTATGTGCTGTGCTATTAGGGTTCAGATTTGCAACTAAGAGGTTACAATAATGCCAATTGGGGCAATGACCTAGATGAGTGCAAATTAACTACTCGATATGTCTTTCTGCTCAACAATGGTGCCATTACTTGGAGCAGCAAGAAACAACACTGCATAACTTTATCCACCATGGAGGTAGAATACATAGCTTGTTTTGCAACAGTTCAAGAAGTTGTTTGGTTACGGAGGTTCCTCATGCATTTAGATATTGGCACGGATTCTTCAGATTGGATGACGATATTCTGCGATTGCATGGCAGCTCTTACATATGCTAAAGACTCAAAATATCAAGGAAGAACCAAACACATAGATATCAGATATCACTACATCAGAAATATGCTAGCGCAAAAGAAAGTGGTTCTAAAACACCTTTTTATGAGTCGCATGGTTGCTAATCCCTTGACAAAGCCCATTGCAAGAAATGTATTTGAGACTCATGTTAGGAATCTAGGACTACGTAGATTATAAATGTAATTTGTGTTTCAAATGACATTGAGATGTAATATTTCATTTGGGATATTAATACAATATGATTCAGTTCTTGTCTTTATCGTATTGTCTTTTACTAATATACATACACAAGATATGTCAACAAGTTTAGATTAGCTCACTCACACGAGCAATCACCTCTAACGCTTAAGTAGTAAGTAGAGATGAGACATTGTGTTCCTTAGTACTTGTCTAAAGAGATAAGTTGGTTGACACAAAGATATGTCGCCTAGTGGGAGCTAAGATGAGGTTTTTTTGAGAAGACTGTGTATGGATTTCCCACCATCCATATAGCCTGTGGTTAGCTAGATGCAAGATTCTCTTTAACACCTTAGAGGCGTGTAAATAGAGAAACTTGGGTTAGATGCTTAAGGAGCGACTAGACTAAGATCTGTTCGGTGTTGATATAGACATATACTCTTTAAGAAAGAGAAATCCACCGTAGCATGTGTTTCATACTACATGTGCTTACTCGACCGTATGAGTAAGTGAGGAAATGGTTCCCCTCTTTTTCACTGTGTGAGTCTTATTTTTTAGGTGTCATTTACTTTTGACTATATCACGAGATGGAGGTTATAATGTCTACTACTTTGGCATGTTGTCTATGACCATAATTGATACGGTCTAAAGTGGTCTTGCTGGAAAAACGGTTTGACCAAAGTTGAATGATATGAGTGCAAAAGGAAGACTCTTCGATATCGTATCTTCAATAGTGTGTATTGACGTCAAACTATGACACTATATATTGGTAATGGCTAAGGTTGTGAACACATTGAAATGATTTGGAGGTAGTCAAGCATTGTTCTGAGTTTATTAACTCGAGAGAGTTCGAAAATGCTTGGCTTGATGCGATCGAATAAGTCTAGGACATGGCCATACACTTTAGGGATGTTACTATACTGGTCTTCTCTGGGAAAGATTTGATGTAAGTACTCTCACTTTTTCAACAGATGTGCTTGGTGGTCACATGACCTATTTACTTCTATGAACAAGATTGAAAACGTTAGAGAGATGCAGACCTGGGGTCAGGCCCACTGTGTGCGAATGGGAGGTGTAGGATGGAGGGGCGCCCACATGGGCTGTATGTTACACTGCTTTGATGTTGCTCAACGCATGGCTTTAAGTCATGTATTTTTGCCAATTGAATGGCAGAGTAATGGCTAGTTTTTAAGGCCAGCCATATGTGGGTAAACTATATATAGTTCCCCTCAACTTGGTTTTTGGCACTATCTGAAAAAGAAAAATCTCTCTCTCTTTGTTCTCTCTTGAGATAGTTCTTAGGCGGTGGATTTATTAAGTGCCACTCTAGTTTATACTACGTAGTGCACTTTACCATTAAGAGAAAACACTAGTGATTTGTCAGTCTGGAGAAACTTGTGGAGCAATTTGATAAGCTAACCTTGAGATATTTTTTCGCTATATTTTCTAATAGGAATAAAGGTTTGTTAAAAAAGTTAGATAATTACTTTATCAAACTAGCTTGTAAAGCATGCTTAATTCCATGAACAGAACAAAGACGATAACAAACTTTGTGTTAAGTGTTGCTCACAACTAGGTGGGGTTTGCCTACAGACTTCTTCTACTATATCACGGTTAAGAAGTGCATTTTTTATTTCAAATTTGAAATAATTGCCAATGTAGTCAAACTATAACCATTGTAAGTAATGATGTGGCAAAATATGTTGGGAAATAGGAGAAAAGGCTTGTCCATATTCTATACAATATTCCTAGGACAGCTCTCCGTTTTCGTATTTTCTCTCTAGTTTTTTTTCCTTTCTATCCACAGTTAGCTATCACAACGTCTCCACTTGGAGAGGGGGAGGGGGGGGGGGGGGGATAGAGCTTTGGCTCCTCCCTCCCTCCACTTCTCCAGCCTCTGTTGGCTTGAAGAAACAAACTTACCAAGATTCATGCCTCAAATTAGATAACCAAAGATTGCTCTAGCTCTGTTTTGGATCCCTTGATTCTTGTTGTATATAATTGTGCAATTACATTAATTATATACAATTAATTATATAATTGTATATAATTCTTGTTATACGTTACATTACTTTTACATTAATTACTTTCCTTGTAAAAGCCTCAAAAGGGTAAATGAATATTCTGTAATTCTATATTTAAGAATCAATATACACACAATGCCATTTATGGCAATCCACATTTACATGGTAATATGGTATCAAGACCCACTTGAGGTTACACACAAAATGTCTTCATCTTCAACCTCGTCGAGCCTTATAGGCAATATCTCCCCTTCTGAAGTATTCTCCACCAAAGCTAACTTATCCGAAATTTCTATCAAATTAGCATCCACAAACTGCTTGCTCCGGAAAGCAAAATTAGTCCCTATTCTTCGAGGACATGGCCTTCTGGGTTATGTTACAAATGAAGTGCCCTATCCCCTTACCACCATTACTGATGAACATGGTGTTCACAAATTGGATCCAATGGCAACAATGTGACTATGCATTGATCAACTGATTCTAGGATGGATAAATAGTTCTTTTTCAGATATCCCTCTTTCACAAATGATAAACTGTGAAACTAAAGCAGTTAACAGATGCATGGGAGGCACTAAAGACATTGTATGGTCAACATACATGGGATCGTGTACAATAGATGCGAGGTGAGCTGTAGGCACTCACCAAAGAATCCTCTTCAATGGAGGAATATCTACACAAGGCCAAAACCTTGGCCCTTTCTTTGTGTGGTGCAGGGAAGCCAATAGATGATGAAGATTTCAGCTTTTGCTTACTACATGGCCTAGGATTTGAATTTGTTTAATTGTGGCTGCCATTAATGCAAGAGATACCTTTCCAGCACTTCAAAACTTTATTAGCAAATTGAAGGACTTTGATCTGCGACTCTCATCATCTCACAACAATTCAAATAATGCAATGACATTAAATACAACTTGGAACACTAGTTTTAAAAAATGTGGTGGTCCGTCATCTCGAGCTTGTGGAAGGAACTAGAATTCTTGTGCTCGAGGGAGTAATAAATCCTACAAAAAGCCATCTCCTGAACATGATTTGCAGCTTCCCAATCGTGGCTCTACTCATGGTGGACGTGCCTCATGAATTACCTGTTTTTCGGTGTGGAGGACCGAACCATAAAGCGGATAGTTGTTGTGCCTCTAATGATGAAGTTGAACAATATCAAGCATTTCTTATAGTCCAAACAGGTGAAAAAATTAATAAATATTGGTATCTAGACACTGGAGCAAACCAGCATATGACTATTATTCAAAATAAGAAACAAGGTATTTTACCATAGAAGGAAAATGATGTTTAGTTGGTAATGGTTCTAAACTCTCTATCTCTGGTATTAAAAATACATATGTGCCTAATACAAATCTTATCATGAAGAACACATTTATTGCTCTTGCACTCCTAAAGAAATTACTTTCGGTTTCTCAATTTACTATTGACAATAATTGTTCTTTTTTATTCTATTCATGAAGCTTTTTTTTTTTTATCAAGAATCTGAAGACGAGCCAAATAATACTTAAAGAACTTGTGAACGATGAATTATCCCTTACATTTATAAAACTTCGATGTGTCTTCAGTAACTTTTGTATCAAACAAAGTGTCGGCAAATCTATAGCATGCCAGACTTGGACATCCAAAATACAAGAGTTCTTCAACTTTTATTGTACTTGCTTCGTACTTTAAATAAAGATCTCATGTTTTGTGAAAGCTGTACCATAGGAAAATCCACCAAACTCTCTTTTCATTCTCATCATACCCATGCATCAACCTTTCTTCATACTTACACATGGATGTGTGGGCCTTGTGCCTATTATCTCATCAAATGGATTTAGATTTTATCTGGTTATTGTGGATGAATACTCTCATTATATTTTGCCTTTTCCTATGTCTATAAAATCTTATGTGATTTCTATACTTCCAAACTTTGTAAATTTAATGGAAAATCAATTTAAAACACGGCCAAAAGTTGTTCAAAGCGATGGAGGTGGGGAATTCGTAAATCAAACACTCACAATTTGCTTCTTATCTCAAGGAATTATTCAACAATTATCTTGTCTTAGAACTCCGGAACAAAATGGTTTCGTAGAGAGGCATCATTGTCATTCTATAGATACCTCCTTAACTATAATATCACATGCGTCATTTTCAAAGAAATTGTGGCCTGATGCATTTCACACGGCAATATTCTTAATAAATAGGTTTCCAACTCCAACTCTCAATGAAAAATTACCGTATAAGTTAGTGTTTAAAAGTCTCCCTTCCTACAATATCTTAAGAGTGTTTGGTTATAAGTGTTACCCTTATCTTACTGCCTTTGGCAGATTAAAACTTGATCCTAAATCCACTTAATGCATATTTGTCAGTTACTCTTCTCGTCTTAAAGGCTATAGATGCATGGACTTGGAAACTGGCAAGGTGTATATATCTAGACATGTTGTCTTTAACGAAAACCCTTTTTCCTTCTCCACATCTATGTAGGTGCAATCTACAAGGAACTCTCATTGGTTCAGAACTCAAGCTCTACCTAAGAGTCTATTACAGAGTTCCTCCAATTCTACAAAGCAGGTTCCTATGTCAAACATGGAATGTGAATCTAGTCATCCCTCGGATTTGATGGCTAAAATAATGGCATCTGCAACAAAAAAATCCAGAGCAACAATTGCTCCTCCATGCTTCGGATAACTTGAACAACAATGATGTTATTCGGACTCAACATATGGTGACTCGATCACACGATGGCACAAGGACACCTATGGTTTTTCTCTCAACAACACATCCTTTGCCTCAATGTTTTCTTGCAGACTTGAAAACCATCCCAATTGAACCAAAAACATATAAAATGACATTGAAAGGCTCAAAATGGCAGCAAGCAATGCAATTGGAGATAAATGCTCTCCATGAAAACAGAATTTGGACACTTGTACCTCCATTACCGCAAATGAATCTTGTGTCTAGCAAATGGGTGTTCAAAGTTAAAACCAAAGTGGATGGCTCTATTAAACGATACAAAGTACGTTTAGCCCTATGGTTAAACTAGTAACTATTCAATTGATTCTCACTTTAGCTCTATCTCGTGGGTGGTCTTTGAAGCAACTTGATGTGCGTAATGCATTATTGCATGGAGATTTGCAAGAGAATGTATTCTCGACTCAACCTCAAGGTTTTGAGGATCCAAATCATCCAAAATATGTTTGTCGTCTACAAAAAGCAATATATGGTTTAAAACAGACAGCCAGAGCGTGGTACCTCGAGTTTAGCAACTACATATGTCAGATGAGATTTCAAAGATGCCCCTACGAAAATTCTTTGTTCTTTCTACATCAAGGTTCTGAAATAATCATCTTACTCATATATGTGGATGATATAATTTTGACAAGATCATCAGGTTCATCTATTGAGAAACATTTTTCTCATATGTCTACTATTTTTCATATGAAAAGTCTTGGAGATTTGCATTTTTTACTCCAAAGAACAGGTCACTCAAAAATCACATTCAATGAGTTTATCTCAATGTAGATATCTATTAAACTTGTTACAAAAGTTTGGATTTGATGGAGTTAAACCAGTGACAACACGACTAGCATCTAATGCACCACTGTCTGCACATGAAGGGGAAGTTTTAAATGATCCAACACAATATCGCAAGATGGTAGACATGCTACAATACTTAACTTTGACAAGGCCCGATGTTGCATTTGCTGTGAACTATGTGTGCTAGTTCATGCAAATACCCAGAGCTCCTCATCTTGTTGCTATCAAACGAATTTTTCGGTATCTCAAGGTACCATAAACCAGGGTCTTCATCTCACCAAAACATTGGCCATAGCCTTGCTACATTCTTTGATGCCAATTGAGCTGGGTCTAAATATGATCGACGGTTTACTATTGATTTTGTAATTTTTCTTAGATATAATTTGCTCTCTTGGAGAGATAAAAAGCAGAATAGTGCTTTAGCTTCGACAACTGCAAAGCTCATGTGGTATATGAATTTAATGAAAAGCATGAACTTTCATCTCCAACTTTGTATTCGGATAATATCAGTGCAATAAGCATGGCAAACTCTGTATTTTGTGGGTCTTATTGAGACAGATTTAACTTTTTTAGGTTGAAGTTTAACTTTTTAGGTTAAAATGTATATCGTTGGTTGAGATAAGTTTAAATTTTTTTATGTGAAGTTGAAAAAGTAGTGAATCCCATTAATGATTAGTTTGAGATAAGTTGATTTTGGTTTGACAACTAAACACAACATTAAATTATAGCTCAGATATAGTCTGGGTCTCCCTTGAAACATTACAAATAGTATAAATGCTTATATCATTTGAGTCAATGCATCTCAATAGAAGAATCAAGAGAAGTAGGCGTAGTTGGAGTACTAAGGCTTTGTGAATTAGGAGGTCGAGAGTGATTCTTGTGCAATAGCTTCCCGTATTCAATGTTAGTTGACTTGATTTGTGACCCATTTGATAAACCTCATTTTCAAGCTAGAACTCTAATGAGGTATCTTGAGTAGAATTATAAAATTCTAATGTAGCATCCTGAGTAGGATTGTAAAAGATAAATCATGTAGGGCATACTATTCTAAGCTTCAACTAAGTTAAAAATACACACGCTTCCACAATCTTCTTGCTTGGATGCTGAAACTTCTTCAATTACATATTACAATTTTCATTTACTCAATAAAACGCCCATACTTTGAAATGAAAGATCATAAATGGAAAAACCTTTTAGCCTATATATCAATGTTTTGAATACTATATCGGTGGGCATACCGGTCAAGACATTGAAACGAAATATTTCGACACTTTTATCGTTTCGTGTACTGTTTCAAAATACTCTATACATAAATAAATTATATATAATATAATTATATTTCAAAATAATAGTCAAGATATGAATAAATTATATATATAAATATATATGTAATTAGTCTATTATGAATTGAGGTAAAAAATTAAAAAAAAAAAGTGAATTGATGAAATTCGGTACGACTGATACTAGCTGATATGGCCAAAATATCGGCTGGTATGAAATAGGTTCCTAATTTGTACCGGATGATCGGTTGGTATGATCCGGCATATTCCGGCATATTGTGGCCATACCAACTAATATGGTGAGACCACCAAATAAACGGCTTCTTGGCCGTACAGTTGTTATAAACATAAATGACTTGCATGGGTTGGACCCCAATTTTCTCAACAGAATTGTTGTTTGATGGGGGATTCAATTTCAATGTTTCATTGCCGCACGTGGGCTTTTGGCACATTAATTTCACATGAACACGGCATGGCCATTGGCTTGGACTTCCGAACTTCACGCTTTCTGGACTTCAATTCAAGCGGATCTCCCATATTCAAAGGGGGCTCAACGAAGCAGCCGCATCTCAACACTTGTTCCACTCGATTTTCAATCCACTGGGCTGCACGTCTTCTTCGCTAGGGCCAGACTTTAGCACATCTCCAAGACACAAACTACACTGCATTTCAAATTTTCATGTGCCCATACGTTGCATTTTCATCCGTAAACTAAAACCAGACCAGCACGACTTCTACTGGGAATTGGATTCTATGGGAACGAGCGGCATAACAGAGGTATATATATATTTAAGTTTGTACTCAATGCCACGAGAGAGACGGGGATAGAACAGAAAATAAAAAAATAGACAGAAAGAAATAAAGGCAAAGCCGAAAGGGGCAGCCAGCCAATTGGAGTTTTGATCTAGAGTTTTCTGAGGAAGCTTTGGAAGACAAAAGTGAGAGTGGCATATTTTATCAACTGAAACGAAAATTATGAGTTTTATTATTTTTCTTTTCAATTTATTAGAACTAATTTTATTTTTTAAAATTTTGATGTAGTCTAATATTGAACACAGTTTATTTTTAATATTTTCATGATTGAGTGTTTAATTCTTAATGCTTGTAATTTTTTGCGAATTATTGTTTGATTAATTGAATTATAAAGAGATCGAAAGGTGACTAGTGATTTTAGTTCTAGAATTAAACACTATTAATTGAGCGAAAATAGAGATATTATATCGCAACTAGTGTGATTTAAAAAAAAAATCTAAAGAACATAATAAATCTCTAATTAATTAAATTCATATAGAGATATGGAGCTGTTAGTTGGAGATATTTTTAATATTATTCCAAAGAAAATATTAAATAATTAAGATACTTTTAATCATCATCATCAACATGGGATTATTAGAATTTAATAGTTAGGAAAAATAAATTGTGTGAGATTTGTCATGTGAAATCAAATGCTCTAGATTTATTCTTATTATTTTTTTACACTCTTAGATTTTAAGCTTTATTACTTTTTATTCGTAGATTTATTTTTGCTAAATATCTTAATTTAATTTAGATAATAGAGTCATTTCATTTGTTTTCCAAATAGTACTCAATAGTAATTAATTTAATGAATTTCAGTACTTAATAGCATAATTAATTTATATTAGTTCGACATCCATTTTCTATAAAATAGTTTACAACTAGTTACAATTCTGTGCACCTACAAATACTCTTGCAAACAATGATTATGTGAACCAACTAACAAAACAGTGTTGGTTTTTGTCTTTGAAAAATATTACATGATGGATCATTCAACCCAAGCAAGCAGAATAGAAATTCACCCAAGTGCTTAGTGGTGTATGTTCACTCGAATGACCCAAGAAATACACTGGCTAAATTTAAATTGACAATTTCTACTGTCAAAATGGAATTAAAATATGATGGTTTGATGGGGAATTACACAAAATTAGTATGTATTAAAAAGATTAAAAAAAAATATGCTGGAACACATGAATCGAGATTTGGAAGGGTTTACTCGCATTGGTGTGTGAGGGAGTTTGGTGTGGTGTTTTGTGGTTGTCTACTATCTATGCACGACAAGTCAAATTACATCACAGTGTAAAAAGATACCCCGTGTGAGAGAGAGAGAGAGAGAGAGAGATGTGAAATCTTCAGGGGCATAATAGGGGTGCTTACCGTCATGGAAATGTGTAGCGGCCACACGACAGTGGAGTTCTTTATGGCAACACCACCTTAACAAGCATTAATACAAAGAGTCATAGAGAAAGAAAATTGAATTTGGAGTGCATCACATATAATCGTGTAGTAGAGCATACGGGATTTACCTATGTGAAGAGAGCAAAAGAATCAAGGGTAGCATTGAACAACAGAAATTAAAGATGCTCAGTGCTTGGCGAATTGGTGACAACACTTTATATATATATATATATATTGATGCGTGTTTCACAACCTGAACTACTCGGTGGTTCCAAATAATCATTTTATAAAGAAAGAAAGAGAGTGGGGCCTTGAGGCCCTGTAAGATGTTTTTGTTAGAAAGAGAAGAAGAGATAATGTAGAATATGATAAAATCTAGCTTTTTTTACTCGCGCACTATGGTGTGTCTTGCTATTTATAAGGACTGAGATGTGCAGAATTATATCTAATAATTAAAGCCATCAGTGAGGATGACGGTTTGTCAGGTCATTTATTCTTTTTGTCTTAAGTCATTTATTACTTTCATAGTTTTTGAATAACTCCGTCATTCTGGCCCTACTTAGACAAGCTACTTTTGATCCAGAGTGACTCACGTCACACAAATGAACACCCGGTGTCTTGTCCGCTATGAATGCAGGATGGGGCTCTACCAGTTATTAAATGCGACATGTCTCCTTAAGCAATCTACTATTAAGGTGACATGATCTAGAGTAGACTATTATTTAATGCATTCCTTGAGCTTTTGTCTTTTAAGATCTCGATTAGGATAAGAATAAGTTAGGCTAGGTACAAAGGAATATCCTTGCCCCTCTCACTAGCGTGCGTTGTCTTGCCTTGAACCTCGGGCTCCTCTCTTAGATATGGGCGAAGGCAGCACTTCCTTTTTGAACATCCTGGGCTTCTTGGCCCTCCTATGGATCCTAAGCGGGCGCTAGACCACGACTTTACTTGAGCAGGATTGAGATTTGTTATGCTTGAATGGTTTTCCACTCACAGTAGCCCGCAATTGCTTACCAAAGGGACTTTGGTAGAGATTCTTTCAATTCTTCCACAGACCTAACGGCTTGGCACGACCAGTTGTAATCACAAGGCGAGGCGAGCCTCGAGCGTGCATGGCAAGCGTGGGTCTTTTACTTGGAATGGATAAGATGGTGACAATTGCCCTTCCTATGCCTGACAAATTTGGTTAGGCAATCATTACTAGGTAGCCGACAAGCATGTCCCTTGAGTTCTAACATTTCATGTCCTGTCCTCATTAATTCGGTCGTCCTTGTTGCGTTGTCATCATACGCCTGACTTTTAGGCTTCCTGACTGTGCGTTCCCAATCTTTGTATGCTGATTGGTGCGTGGTGCAGACGTTTCATACCATAATAATTTTTTTCTGAAACTCTCGCCAATGCCCTCTCATTAGTCGGTTCGTGTAGTCCACGCGTTCGTCGTTTAACCTTCTTGACGGTTATCTATTTTAGCACGATCTGTCACGTTGCCTTGTCTCCTGCGAGCAATGAATGCTCTCTTAGTATAAATAGGGGGTGACCTCCCTTCTCGAATCCTCACTCTTTGCTCTCTTGTCATTATTTTGCTGTGACTGCTACTTCCCCTCCGTCCAACACTTTCTTAGCGAGTTTTCTTTCCTACTTTTCAATCTTGAATGGCTGCTTCCTCTTCTGTTGGATATAGCTGGGCTCCTACTTACCTTCTCAGCGCTATTTAATCTCTTCGTGATCTTGGATAGATTCTGAGGTCCATGAGCTTGGGGTTAGTCCAGGACTACCCTTGTGATGCAGAGGGAAAATTCGCAAACGTTTTGTTATATGAGGCCATGTTTAAGAATGGGTTTCGTCTCCCAATTATCTGCCCAGCTCGAGAGGTACTACATTATTTTGGTTTGACTCCCGCACAGTTGTTTCCCAATGCCTAGCGATTGTTATTGGTGTCTTGCATGGTCTTTTGCATCACTTTGTTAAAGTCTGGAGAGGCTTATCCCGACTTAACAACTCCGGAATTTCTCTCCCTATACCGTTTCATTCGTAAGCCGGCTTTAAGCCTAGTATACTTCCAGGCGAGTGACGGGAAGACAAAATTATGCATTCTTGAGAGCCGGTACTCCAACGTCAAGGACTACACAAAGAAGATATTCTACGTCAAAGAAGAGTTTCCTGAGGACGAAATTAGGGAGAATTCCCAATCCAGGCTGATTGGGGAACGTTATTGCCCGCTTCCCTCCTGAACATCGACCTCAACCAAAGGGAGTGTGCTCGAGTCGAGATAGTCATATCTTGGGCAAAGTGCCATTCCCATGAGTTGGCATCCAACCACTTATTGACTGAGGAGAATATCAACACTCATCTGGTCGAATCCAAACGGGGTTGGGCGGAATGCCAAAATCTGTTGAGCATTTCGATAGGTGGGAAACCAACATTCCCAGCACCACCCAGCAAGCATACAACTTGTCCCTCTTCATCACCTGAGAGGCGATTAAAAGCTTGACACGAGAAAAAAGGGGTCATTCTACTGCAGGTGCCTCTTTTCGGATCCCAACTCGGGCTCCTGTACAAGATACTGCTCGCACTCATCCTGAACAGGCCGTGATCGAACCACCTCTTGTGCAGACTCTTATTCGCCCCCATTCTGTTTCAGTCCTGCAAGGTGTGGGTGCTTTTAGGGTAGTGGTTGGTGAGGAGGTTAGGAGATCGCTCGCTGAGGCTCAATCTATTGCTTGCCGCGGGGCCAAGCTTGAGTTTCCCTCACCTTCTTTCGCTACCCCATCCAGGATCGAGTTAACTCGGGGCGAAGAAGAGGTATTTCTATAGGAAACGTTATCCCGTGCTCTCCCTCGTGTCATCGCGCCTATTCCTGCTGAGCAGGTGCAGCACACGCAAGTGGAAGACAAGGGATGAGGTAGACTTGGCTTTCTTGGTAGCCTTATCCAATCCCCCTACCTATGCTGTTGGGACTTCCTTTTCTAGTCGTATGCTAGGGGCTTTGCTCAAGATTGAGAGGATTGAGACGCTGCCATTAGGCAACTTCCTCCTCTCAAGCACTCTTAGTCGGATCATAGCTTGGGAGCTCAGCACGCCTCTAGGGAACAACCCGTCGTGAGGAGGTTTAAAAGGTTGAGGTGGCAAGCCAAGGATAGGCTAGTGGTCGAGATGAATCTGTTGCTGACCAATTGGAAGCCCCTTAGGGTGGGGTCAGAGACCGTGGTACCTTTGCTGGCAACTGCGCTTGCTAGGGCTTGGTTGGCAATGACAACGTAAGGAGCCAACGAGAAGTACAACAAGTCGATCTGGGGGCTGAAAATTTCGGGGACAACGCTTGTCAGGAGTATGTCCTACTAAGCGATGATGAAGCAAGATCGGTGGTGGGGTCTTGCTCGGATCGTACTCCCCATACCCCTGAACAAACACCACCTAGAGTACCCTCGCCCCCTCATTCTCCCAAGCAGATGGGGAAGGTGGCCAATCTACTTTGATCTCTTTTAGCCCAGGTAAATGTCCGCTCGCAGTCTTTGGTTTTGATTCTTCTCTCCCTTCTAATCTTTGATGTTGTGCAGGCCGCCGATCAGATAGCGAGAACGATTGGGTCTGAGGTGGCAAGGCTGGTCGAATGAAACCTGCAGCAGGCCTAAGCACAATTTCGTGAGCTCGAGGAGAAGTACCGGGAGCTGGGCATGGCCACCAAGGAGCTAGTAGAGGAAAGGGATCTCTTGAAGGCCACCAACATAGAGTTGGGGGAAGAGAAGACCGCTTTTGAGACGAGTATCACAACAGTGCAGGATGAAGCAACAGCTTTGCATGAGAAGAATCAATCCCTAGAGGCGAGTAGTGAAGAGCTCCTCTGCGGTTGGGAGTTGATCGGGAAGGCACTCGCTGCTCGCAAAGACGAGCTTGCTATTGCCAACTAGGAGGTGAGGTATCTGAGGTCAAACTTGGACACCTTGGAGCACTCTCGTGTTACTTGGGAGGTTGAGTCGAAGACTCTCTGAGCCCAGATGGAGACGATGGAACAAGAGCGCGATACTTGTACTGTTGAGTTGGCGAGCATTTAGGGTTCCCTTGGTAGGGCGAACACTAAACTCGAGGCACTCAGGCGTCAAATGGCTCAGTCTCACCTTATTAACATCTTTGCATGGGGTTATGGCTACGCAGAGGGTTTAAGGCAGTTGAGGGAGGAAATTGTGCGCAATCCTTCCTTCGATGTAGTCGGCATGGAGCCTAAAAAGCTCACTCTTAACCCAGTTGCTAAAACTTCAGCTGCGAAGATTGGGACGTCTGACTTTCCCTCCTTTGGTTTCCGAGATCCACACAAGCCCCTGCCTCCAGAATGATTTTTTTTTTCCTCCAGAAATGTATTAAAAAATTATCCTAATGACATTAACCTATTCTTGTCCTCAAAGCTTCACAATTGTGTATGCTTGTTTCAATTGTTTCTTTTCCTCTCCTTAGTACACCACAAATCCCTATCGACACTAGTTTGATAAGAATTGTACTCAAGGGTTGGGGAGTTTGTCTTCTATTTTTCCTCCCATTTTCTCCATGGTGAGAGTATTCATGGCGAGCGAGTTGTCGTTGAGTAGGTGAGGTCCTGGAGAGTGCGCTTGGGTCATAAACCCAAGTCTTGAGCCCTGGGCGAGTGAATCATTGATAGGGCGTGGATGCCTAGAAACCCCACGATTCTGTGTCGCCATTGAATAGGTGAGGGCTTGGTAAGTGCATTTGGGGGAAAAACCCAATTTCCGAGCCCCAGGCGAGCGAATTGTTGTGCGGGGCATGTATGTCAGACAACCTCACGATTCATGTGTCGTCATTGAGTAGGTGAGGGCTTGGCAAGTGCGTTTGGGTGATAAACCCAAGTCTTGAGTCCTAGGCGAGCTAATCGTTGGGCAAGACGTGGATGCTAGGCAACCCCTCGATCTGTGTGTCGTCGTTAATACATGTTGTTACTTGACAGTAAAGACAAAAAGATAGTAAGCGCTCAGAATATGTTCCTCCTAATTTCATTAATAACTTGAGGGGTTACATGATATAAGAAATTAACACATTACACTTAGTACCTCCTCAAATGTTCTGCATTCCATGGGTGGGAGAGTTTGTTCCCTTGATTGTCTTTGAGTCTAAAAGAGCCTGAGCAATTGCTAGCAGTGATAACATAAGGTCCTTCCCATCTGGACCCTAACTTGCGTTCCTTAGTTGTGGACATTCCTGTTTGACTCAACACTAAGTCACCTGGCTTGAGGGCTCAAGGTTTGACTCGTTTATTGAAATACTGCTTAATCATGCGCTTATGATGTTCCACTCATACTGCTGCCTCCGTTTGCCTTTCATCGATAAGGTCTAGCCGCTCCAACAATTTTTCCTCATCAATCTTTGAATCGAAATGATGTACTCTTAGATGGGGGTTCTGACTTCTGCCGGAATTACTGCTTCGCTACTGTATGTGAGGGAGAATGGCATCTCTCCAGGTGGGGTTTGAACAGTCGTCTAATAGGCCCACAGCACGCTTTGGTAGTTCATCCGCCCATGCCCCTTATGATCTCCCAAATTCTTTTTAAAGATGGATATGAGGGTTTTGTTCATCGCCTCCGCCTAGCTGTTTGCTTGCGGATGTCTGGATGACGAATACTTTACTTTGTAATTCTATGCACCACTGCCGATAATGAGAAGAGTCGAACTGCCTCCCGTTGTCTGATACAAAACTTTACGGTACTCTGAACTGGCATACAATTGATTTCTAGAGAACCTAGTGATGGTTTGGGTGGTGATTGTTGCCAGAGCCTCAGCCTCCACCCATTTGATGAAATAGTCAACTACAACCATGGTGAACTTAGCCCCCCTCAGTCAACTGGAAAGGGACTTATGAGGTTAAGTCTCCGCTGGGCGAAAGGCTACAGTGCTATGATGGATGACAGTTCTACAGGTGAGAGATACAGTATAGGGGCGTGCTCTTAACATCTGAGGAACTTTCTGGCGAACTCCTTTTCATCTCGAAGGGCATTTGGCCAGTAATGCTAGCTTGGGTTACCTTTGTAGCCAAGACTCTTCCTCTGGAGTGGCTCTCGCAAATGCTTTCATGAATTTCAACTAGTACATACTGGGACTCGGCTGGTGATAGACATTTGAGGAATGGCTTTGAGAACCCTCTATTGTACAATACCCTTTCAAGAATGGTAAATCTGGCAGCTCTGTTCTGAACCTTCTTCGCTTCGCCCAAGTCGGCGGGTAGCTTGCCATCTTGCAGAAAATCCATCACGTCTTGTGCCCACTCAGGCTGAGCTGTCACTGTATGTAATACCTCTTTTCTCGGGGAGAGGAATATCTTCTTGCCCTGATGCCGCCCTTGCCAGGCGATCGGCTTGGTGATTGTTTGACCTCGGGATTTGCTGGATGGAGGAATACTGAAAATGGTCCCATGCTTCACAAACTAGTTGGAGGTATTTCTTTAATCGCTCTCCTTTTGTCGCGAACACTCATAATACCTGATTAACTACAACTTGGGAGTCAGCATGTACTTCCAACACTTTGGCCTCTAGGAGGCGAGCGACGGTTAGCCCAGTTAGGATCGCCTTATACTCTGTTTCGTTGTTAGCGACTTTGAAAGTGAGCTTGACCGCATAGTTGTGTCACTTGCCATTACTCGTTAGGATGTGGATGCCCGCCCCTCCTTTGGTTTTACAGGTCGACCCATCTACATAGACAATCCAAGTTTTATCAAGTGGGACTGGGGAGTCTCTTCTGGGAAACTTGTGAGTTTGACAACAAAATCTGCTAAAGCTTGCCCTTTGATTGCCATTCTAGGAGCATACTCCAAGTCAAATTTACTGAGCTCTATGGCCCACTTTGCCAATCTTCCCGAAGTGTCGGATCTTTGTAATACAGCTTTCAGGGTTGGATAGCAAGCACTCTCACAGTATGAGCCTCAAAGTACAGTCGGAGTCGCCTTGTCACTATGATCAGCATAAAGGTCATCATTTCTAGTTGTGAGTATCTAGACTCCGCCCCCCGAAAAGCCCAACTGATGTAATACACTAGCCGCTGTCCTTCAAAGGCGTCCTTCACTAGGACGACCAAGGTTGTGCTGGGTGAGATGGCCAAGTAGACGATCAGCATCTCACTTGGTTTAGTTTGACTAAGTAGTGGCAGATGAGTTAACTATTCTTTCAACTCGCGGAAGGCCTCATCACAAACCTAATTCCACCCTTGGGCTTTTTTGAGGACTTGGAAGAAGAGGAGGCACCAGTCAGTAGTCGAGCAATGAAATGGCTCAAGGCGGCCATTCGGCCCACCAACTGTTGTACCTTATGATGATTTCGAGGTGTGATCATTTGGGAGATGGCCCCCACTTTTTCTGGGTTCGTTTCAACTCCTCTTTCAAAGACCATGTAACCCAAAAATTTGTCTGATCTAACCTCGAAGGCACACTTGTTTGGGTTGAGTTTCATCTTGTACTAGCGCAAGACCGCGAAGAACACGTACAGGTCCTCTAGGTATTGCTCGTGTGCTTTGCTCTTGACTAAAAGATCGTTGACATACACTTCCATGTCCCGCCCTATCTACTGCTTGAACATTTTATTTACTAGGTGCTGATAAGTGGCCCTTGCATTTTTTAACCTGAAAGGCATTACTTTATAATAGTATAACACTCAATCCATGATAAAGGCCATTTTTTCTTCATCCTTGGGGCTCATCCTGATCTAATTATATCCTGAGTAAGTATCCATGAAACTGAGGAGTGGATGTCTAGTAGTTGAGTCAACAATCAGATCAATGCGGGGAAGGGGAAAGCTATCATTCAAGCATGCTTTGTTGAGATCGGTGAAATCAACGCACATTCACCATTTACCGCTTGCCTTTTTCACAAGTACTACATTAGATAGCCACTCGAGATAATGGACTTCTTTGATAAAACTGGCAGCTAAAAGGCGATCGACTTCTTTAGCTATGACGGTGTATTTCTTAGCAAAAAAACTTCATCTCTTCTACTTAATCTTTCGTTCATTAGGATTAACACTCAGATGATGTTCTGCAACACTGCTTAATCTTTCGTTCATTAGGATTAACACTCAGATGATGTTGTGGAACATCCTCAGGGTTTGCATCACGTATATTCGTGTAGTAGAGTATATGAGATTTACCTATGTGAAGAGAGCGAAAGAATCAATGGTAGTGTTGAACAACAGAAATTAAAGATGCTTAGTGTTTGGCAAATTGGTAACAACACTTTATATATATATATATATATATATATATATATATTGATGCGTGCTCCACAACCTGAGCTACTCGGTGGTTCCAAATGATCAATTTTGCAAAGAAAGAAAGAGAGTGAGGTCTTGAGGCCTTGTAAGAACTCCGATGATTTTGTTAGAAAGAGAAGAGGAGATAATGTAGAAGATGATAAAATCTAGCTTTTTCTTACTTATGAACTATGGTGTGTCCTGTTATTTATAAGGATTGAGATGTGAAAAATTATATCTAATGATTGAAGTTGTCGGTGAGGATAACGATTTATCAGGTCATTTATTCTTTTTGTCTTAAGTCATTTATTACTTTTGTAGTTTCTAAATAACTTCGTCATTTTGGCCCTACTTAGGCGAGCTACCTTTAATCTAGAGTGACTTGCGTCACACAATTGAACACTGTGTCTTGTCTGCATCGAATGCGGGATGTGACTCTGCCAGTTATTAAATGCAACATGTCTCCTTGAGTAATCTATTGTTAAGGTGACATGATCAAGAGTAGATTGTTATTTAATGCATTCCCTAAGCTTTTGTCTTTTATGATCTCGATTAGGATAAGAATAAGTTAGGTTGGGTACGAAGGAATATCCTCGCCCCTCTTGCCGGCGTGCGTCGTCTTGCCCTGAACCTCGGGCTCCTCTCTTAGATATGGGCAAAGGCGGCACTTCCTTCTTGAACATCCAAGGCATCTAGGCCCTGCCATGGATCCTAGGCGGGCGCTAGACCATGACTTTACTCGAACAGGATTGAGATTTGCTATGCTTGAATGGTTTTCCCCTCACAATTCCTTAGTCTCTGCAATGGTTTGTAGCAGTTTGGTTCTTAATTCTTTGGGAAAGATTGATCACGGGTCTATCATAGAAACAAACAAGGTAACTCCTGAGACGTGGGGGTAGACAAGATTTGGGTAGAAAATATGAGAAAGAACGAAACTAATGGGGGAGAGAAAATTGGGGAAGAAGAAACTGGAGAGGAGAAACCAACTTACCAAACGACGCCTTTTTGGGTCTTTAAGGGGCTTTGTTTGGTCTGGGCCATGAGCCTGGACTTTACCCCCCCCTCCCTTATAAAAGCGAGCCTATATTTTACGTAATGCATGGATCGTTATGTATGCTAAAACAGATTATGCGTATCCAAAATATGAATGAAAATATCATTAAATATCAAATCGTGTAATTATTGTTTATCTTTTTAATTGATTTTGATTTTATAAAGTTGAAATCAAATATTTGCTAAACTGTGTAGTTTTTTTGTCTATATTTTAAGTTGTACTCATCAAGTCGTAGTAAGAAAAAAAATTCTTTGCTAACAATTTGATATAAATCTTTTGAAAAACCATCATCATTCTTTTTACTATTTCATAGAATTCCGAGAATGTTATGGAAATATTTTTAAAATGGTAATTATTTTAAAAAATACGTAACTTATTGGGAGATCTTCGTTGTGAGTTTGGTTAGAATTATGCCATATTCCCATATTTTTTCTTCATGTTTTCCTATGCTTTGTCCATTTATATTTCGTGGCATTTGACTAAGCTCTAAAAAGCTGGAGATGGTGTCCCCATTCGCCGTGCCAACCTGACACCACTAATTGTATTGACCCTATGTACTTAGATTTATTCATTAATAATACTTACTTCCTAATCAAAGAGGGCCGATGATCACATTTGCTCTTCAAACCATGTCCAACCCATGTCTCTTCCACTTATAGCAGCCCACTTACTCTTTATTATCTTCAGGCCCACTTAAGCCAATAACTCATTTAAGTGCCCAAAGTTCTCTTTGATCTCGAAATTTCTTAAATCAATTCATCATCTTCCTGAGCCTTTATCTTTTGCTTGTCGCGTAATAATTTTCGATTCCAATACTGAAATCGTAGACCTTGTGGGTTTAGGATCTAAGAGGGCCAAACCATGGGGCTGATTCGAAAAAGCAAGAGGATGGCAAAAGTGTGTACCTTGAGGGTTTTTGGTTAAGGGCTTGGTGCTGTTGTGGATTTCCTTATCTTTCTTTTTCTTTGCAGCCTTTCTCTTCTTTGCAATCCACAAAAAAAAAAATCCCTACACTAAAAAACTTGACTATTTTTTTTAACTGCTTTAACAATTAGATATTGTTTCTTATTCATTCCATTTTGGCCTTTTCTTTATTCCAGATATATCTATCTATGCTTTTGTTGTCATTTTTTATGTGGGTTTACCAAAAAATGCGGTGTGGATGCTAAGTTGGATTTTAAAACTTGATTTTTATATAATAATAGATTTCATCCTTGGAATTTGTTATAAGTTATCAAAACTCTCATCTAATAATCGTCGGTTCTTATCTCAAATCTGTTCCTCAAATTTTCAAAAATCTTCGTTAGTAGCATGATTAGTCCACAATACTTTAATCAAAGGGATAGTTTGAGTCTGTAACACTTGTTCTTTGTTTTCTAATATCCGCACTCCCCGCAAGTGTTACTCTATATGCCATTGGTATAATCCAATCAAGAATCTCAAAGGGCTTGATATATCTAAGGCTCAGCTTGCCTTCTTTCTAAATCTCATAACTTCTTTTATTGGTGTTATCCTAAAAAATGCTTTACTTCCAACCTCAAACTCTAGTTGGAGGCGACGATTATTAGCATAGTTCTTTTTCTGGCATTGAGTTACTTTAATTCTAGCCCAAATTATATATATTTGTTCTGCAATCTTCTAGATGATTTTTGGCCCCAAAATTTTTCTTTCCCCCACTTCATCCCAATACAATGGGGATCTGCACCTTCTACTATATAATGCCTTGTAAGGAGTGATTTTAATATTGTCCTAATAATTACTATTATAAGCAAACTAGACAGATGTTAAATGTTGTATCCAAGTTCCCTTAAAGTCCATCACACATGCCCTTAGCATGTCTTCTAAAATTTGAATAGTCCTTTTTAATTGTTTATCAAACTGAAGGTGAAAAGCGGTATTGACCACGAAAATACTTTGTGCCTAACCTCAAACTCTAACCAGTCGCTACGATTATTAGCATAACTCTTTTGTCAGCTTCGAGCTGTTTTCATTCTAATCCAAATGAATCTATCTTCTCTAGTGTCAATGTGGTCGGATTTGGTCTACCCTTGTATTGGATATAGCAAATCCAAGGTGTTAGATATGCATTGGAAAGGCACTAGAATCAATCATATCTGCTTAGTTCGGTGGCACGGCCTTCTAAGCAACATTTTTTTTAATTTGTTTTAAGTATAAGATTTTAATATTAGGTGGTCAGTTTTTCCATGGAATAAAAAGTTAGTGCGCAAATTTTTTATCAAGGTGCCACACACTCACTCATTGGACTGTGATATGCTCACTTAGAGGGTGACAGCCACCGAAAGAAAAAGAGAGGTATAGAAGAGATAATTGAAATGCTTATAATTTTTTGGATGATTTCCTACATAATGGTCCTCACCCTATATAGTATACAAGTAACATGCTCCATTGATGTGCATTTCACTAACGGAATTGTTCCATCTAACAATCAAGGATATAAAAGTAAATTACGATACAAGGACAAAAACATAAACTACAAATACAAGTAAGGAAATATAACTAGGCCCATGGGCCAACACAAAACTACTAAGCAGCTACTGAAAAGTCGGGCCCAACACCCATTTGAAGCAAATGACATCACGACCCAATAAAGTACCCAAGTTTCATTCGTAGCAACACCCTTAACACCTTTCCTCTTTATTGAAGCTTCCAGGAACTCTAAGTTGTGACAGAGTCCTCCCCATTAGGAACCTTGTCCTTAAGGTTAGGATAGTTTTCTTTCATTTGTGCATAAGATTCCTAATTAACGTCTTCAGGATTCTGTCTTTGTCACCTTATTAGGACCTCAACCACTAGTTGATTATGCTAGTTCTTAATCCTTCTTGTCATAATTTTCATTGGTTTGGATTTCAGAACCCCTTCAACATCCACGGTTAGTAGTGATTGCAAAATTGTAACTTGTTGGCCCACCTTTTTCTTCAATTGAGACACATGAAATATTGGGTGTAGTGTTGAAGAAGACGACAATTGTAGACGATAGGCCACAAAGCCGATACGATGGGTAATCTAGAATGGACCAAAGTAATGAGTTGCAAGCTTCAATTTCTTAGGACAGGCCATAGAAAGCTGTTGATACAGCTGCAACCTAAGGTACACTCAGTCCCCTACCTCAAAGCTTTGCTCTTTCCTTCATAAGTTTGCATATTTCTTCATGTATTCTTGAGCCGTTATAAGATTATGCCTTAGCAACTGTAAAATATGATCTCTAGTTTGTAAGGTGTGTTCCACTGCTTTTACCCTTAATGTGCCTATGGTATAGGGGTTAGGCAAAGGGTAAGGTAGCCATAGAGACTTTGACAAAGAGTTAGGCAAGTAGAGGCATGGTATGTGGTGTTGTACAACCATTCTGCAAAGGACACCGATTGAGCCCAATTCTTTGGTTTGTCCACTACAAAGTTCCTTAGATAATATTCAACACAGTTATTAATGGCCTTTGTTTGCCCATCTGTCTGTGGGTAGTAAGGGGTATTGAGATCTAATTGAGTTGCTTAAGCCTAAAAATATTCCCTCTGTCCGAAACTATGGAATGAGGCATTGCATGCAATTTCGATACATGTTTGATGAATAACTAAGCTACTGTTTTGGCAGTAAAAATGTGAGTGAGGGGTATAAAATGGTTATATTTTGTAAGCCTATCTGCTACCACGCATAAGCTATTATACCCTTGAGAATTTGGCAAACCCTCCATGAAATACATGGTTATGTGGGTCCAAGGAAGTGAGGAAATATGGAGGGGTTGCAAAAGACCACTTAGCTTGGTCTGATATGCCTTCACAGCTTGGCACACTGTACACTTTCTAATAAACCCTTCTCATTTGAGTTCAGTCTAGGCCAAAAGAATTTCTCCTTACCCTATGTAGGGTTTTATCATACCCTAAGTGATCCTCTTTAAGGGTGTTGTATTATTCTGTCCCTTCAATCCCCTGAATTAAGATTTACTATCCTCTGTTTGTACAAAATTAGGCCACCTTGAAATGAAGACTTCTGAGGAAATTTGTCTTCTTGTTGTTAAGCAATTAAGAGTAAAGTGTAAGAGTCATTGTCATATTCAGGTTTAATATCGTCGCACCACCTAGTTGTAGCAATGGAGGCTGAGAGAGTCATTTCAATCTCTAAACCAACCTTCTTATCTCACCAAGACAAGGTATTAGCCATATTGTTCTCTTACCCTTTCTTAATTTCCACCACCAGGTCATACTACAAAATCTTATAGACCCATTTTTTTTTTTTTGTAGCAGGATCCTTACCTTTTGCTCAAGTAAATACTTCAAGCTTTGGTGATATATCCTCATTGTAAAAGCTTTTCTTAGTAAGTAGGATCGCCATCACTGCACTGCAGCCACTAAAGTATAAAAGGTCCTTTTCATTAGTTGACTAGTTTAGTGTTTTGCCCTTCAATGCTTGCCCGAAATATGCTACTGACCTCTTTTTTACATTATTACAGCCTCTATGGCTGTTTTTGATTCATCACACTCAATAGTGAAAGGTAGAGAAAAATCACGTAAAGTGAGCACAAAGAGGTCATAGCAGCCTGTTTAAAGAATTCTCTTTAGCCTCATGAGAACACACAAACTGGTTTTTTTTTAGAAAGTCAGTTAGGGGTGCAACAATCCCCACATAACCCCTTATAAACCTCTTGTAGTAACCTATGAGGCCTAAAAGTCATCTCAAGGATTTTAGGGATGTTGGGAAGGGTCATTCTTCCATGGCTTTTCAACTTTTTGGGATCTGCTCTCACTCCCTCAGTCGAGATTAGGTATCACAAATAGGCCACTTTCTTTCAAGCAAACTTGTACTTGGAAGGTTTAGCCAACAACTTATGGTCTCTCCAAATTTCTAGAGTTGTTTTTATGTGGAGATAATGTTCCCCTTCTGATTTCTTGTATATAAGGATGTCATCGAAAATACAAGGACAAACATTCTCAAATGTGGTTTAAAAACCTTATTCATAAGACTTTAGAAGGTGAAATATGCATTGGTTAGCCCAAAAGGCATAATCAAGAACTTACAGTGGCCTTCATGGGTAAGGAAGGCTATTTTAAGGACATCCTCAACCTTTACTCTGATCTGGTTATAACCAGAGCATAAATCTAGTTTAAAGAAACATTTTGCCCATTAAGTTCATTCCTAGTAACTCTTCCACCATAGGGATAGGATACCTATCCATATGGTGGAAGAGTCTACCTTTCTTAGGGCCCTATAGTCTTTACATATGCACCACGACCCATCCACCTTTCTTTCAAGTAAAATAGGGGAAGAATATGAGCTTTGGATTGGTTGTATCACCTTAGTTTGTAATAACTCTTTTACAATTTTTTCGATCTCGTCTTTTCGGAACCAGGGGTACCTATAGGACAGGAAGGCCTTTAGGTTCTCCAAATACATCACTGTAAGTGGACAATCTGTCGGGTAGGATTTAGGCCCTTTAGTTTTCTATTTTCCCCTTAAACAGGAACTCCATGGACAGATTCATAAAGTCCCACAAAATGGGCCTTAATTAGTATATGAACTTTAGTAGAAAACATAATTCCTTGCAACTTGAACCTCATTTCTACACACTTCCCTTCACTTACAATCTACTTCCCATTAGCCATACTTACCCTTACTTTCTCAGAGGTGTTAATGTTTAAATGAACTTTACCAATAACAGATGGGTCTAAGGATTTATGGGTACTCTTGAGTCGATTAGAATGGTCACCTCTTGTCCTCTTACTCTCCCGCGAACTCTCATAGTTTTAGGCCCTTGGGAACCCACTAAGGCATGTAATGAGATTTTGGCTTCCCCTTTCTCAACCTACTATTCTTCATTTTTCTCTTCATTACCCAACAATTCTTCCTCAACATCTTTTACTAAGAACGATTTAGGATTCGAACACTTGTGCCTTGGATTCCATTTAGAGTCACAATAGTGATACAAACCTTTATCTTGCCTCTCCTTCAATTGATTTGAGCTTATTTTCTAAGTAGGTACCAAGGCCTTAGGTGCTTTTCTAGTTTGGGGTTTTGCAGACCTGGAGGCTTTTAGCAACCCAAGTGCAGGGGATGAACTAAGACTTTTCTATCATTTTCTTGTTACCTCTAAATGCTCTTCTTGCATCTTTGCCAAGCTATAGGCAGAAAGTAAGGAATTTGGTTTGAACATCCTAACAGGAAGCCTGATGTCATCTCTCAACCTACTGAAAAAACAACTCAGTTTGTATGAATCAGACATCCCCTCAAAAGGTTTGACAAGGCCTCATATTTAAATTTATAGTCGTCTATTGAACCATTCTGCTTGAGATGGCCAGAATCGAGTAATCAAAGCCTTAGAAAAATCATCCAAACTGCTCACTATTGTAGACTCTTCCAAGTGCTGAAACCATACCAGTGCTTGTCCTTCCATATGAAAAAAAAGCAAGCCTTAACTTATGCTTTGGTAGGGTATTATAGTAAGAAAAAAAATGGTTGGCTTTATTCAGCCACCCATTCGGGTCCTCCCCTCTAAAACATGGAAAATCGATTCTTATGCATTTCTACTATGGGAGCTACCAAATGGATCCCTTACAAGTTCAAAATGCTTCTCATGCTACTATTGTTGAAGATGGACTTGGGAAGAATCACCTTGGGATTCCTCCAAATTTCTCTTATGCATATTTCTACTATGGGAGTTGCCAATTGTTGCATCACGCCTTCAAATTGTATCTTCAATACCAATATTTTAGTCTCTGTTGTTTTAAATTGTGAATATGTCTCCTTCTTGAGAGAAGAGAGTCCTTCCTATAACTGATTCACTTTGGTTCCTTTGACCATTTTCCTTTTTGTTTTTCTACTATTCACACTTAGATCCAGTCTCTTGATATTACTTTGTCACACACTCGTTGAACTGTGATATCTCACTTAGAGGGTGAGAGCCTCCGGAAGAAGAAGAGAGGTACAGAAGAGATAATCAAAATGCTCATTAATTGTTCAGATGATTTCCTACATAATAATCCCCACCTTATACAAGGAACATGCTACCTTGATGTGCACAATTCACTAACGAAATTGTTCTAGCTAACAAACATGGACATAAAAATAAATTGCAATACAATGACATAAACATAAACTACAAATACAAGTAAGAAAATATAACTAGGCCCTAGGCCCATGGGCCAACATAAAACTACTATGCAACTACTAAAAAGTCAGCCCCAACATCCACTGTAAGCAAATGACCTCATGACCCAAAAAAGTGCCCAAGTCTTGTTCGCAACAACACTTAACACTTTTCCTCTTTGTTAAAGCTTCCGGGATTCCTAACATGCAACACAAAGGGTGCAAAAGGAAAGTGAGAAAAATTTGTGGGTTCACAAATCTTCACTTTTGGTTGGAGACAACAAATCAAGATTCAGAAGTAACACATAAGAGCATCTCCATCGGGGAGCTCAAACTCTCCACCCCCCCCCCCCCCCCAAAAAAAAAAAAAGAGATGTATTTTGAGATTTTGAGGTTTGCCCCCTAAAATATGAGGTGTTTATCCCAAAATACACCTTCATCCGGTCTCCTATTTTGAAGGTAACATATGAGATGGTAATTTCAGGAGCTACTATTCACTCCTCAAAATACTATTTATGTATATGTTATTATATTTTATTAGAAATAGTATTATGATGTGAAACAAAGTAGTTGAAAAGTAATAAAGAAAGAATGAAATAATATTATTGTAATAGATGAGAAAAAAATATAGAAAATGAAATATAGAAGATTTTTTGAAAATAAATAAATTTGAAGAAAAATTTATAGAAAATTGTTATAAAACTAAAAAGGAAACTACTACTATTGCAAGAGAAATATAAAAGAAACTCTTTGGAACTCTTAAGCACTAAAACTTTCTTCGTTCTATATATTTTTCTTATGAATTTCAAAACGATTGAAACTCATATTTATAGACCTTGAAATTATTATGCAAATTACTATGCAAGACTTAAAATAATGGTGGTGGGATCATTCACATAAATTATTGGTAGGGACGAGGGGCGGCGGCCGTCTCAAGTAATAATTCATAACACTCCCCCTTGAATGACCACCCATAAAGAATCTGTCTCGTTAAAACCTTGCCAAGGAAAAATCCAATGGGAAGAAAAACCAATGGCGAAGGAAAAAGAGTATAGTATTCTTATATATCTCTAAATGTTTTAAGATTGCCTCATTAAAACCTAGCAAAAGAAAATTAAGTGAGACAAAACCTCAACGAAAAAAAAATAGTACAATCAGCACAAGTCTTCAAGACATGTACTCCCCTTGAAAAGTGCATGATGATTAATCTTTGAGTATTCGAATTCCAATGTTCTGCATAATCTTTTTGAATGTCGCAGTTGGTAATGCCTTTGTGAATAAATCTGTCAAATTATCACTTGATCGTATTTTTGATATATCCTCTTCTGATTTGAGTGATACAAATAGTATTATCTTTGTATAAAATTCTTGGGCTATCATTGATCATGAAATACCACACTTTTCTTAAATATGTTAAGTCATTGATCTCAGCCAAATATACTCTCTACTTGCTTCATGAATTGCAATAATATGTGAGTGATTTGAAGATGTGGAAGATAATATCTTAGTAGAAATCTGATACCTGCAATAATATTTAAACTCTCCCTGATAATATGCGTTAGTGTTTCAAGTAATAAGCAAACATGATTTCAGCATATATAATAGGTTAAAAATTCAAATATGATTTTCATCTAAATAATACATTAGAGAGAACATGATAATATTCTTATCTCAAATTTTAATCCCCTCATTCGGCGTTATTAGAGAGAATTTGTTTATGTATGGTAGAAAGAGCATTGAAAACCATCCATGTATGATAAAAGCTGTAAAAGCTTGAAGTCTAATTTGATCGGTTCGGCGGAAAATAAAATCCGCTTGATATTGTTGACAAACAAGATCTTTGAGGAGATTTGAAAGTTTTGGGTTGCTGTTCAAAAATGATCATTTTCACTCATCAGATATTCACGCAAGATCTCATATTCCTCATTGATCCATTTGTTGTATATCCATAACGATTCTATGGCCGAGAAAAGTTCTTTAGTTAATGTCCTAGATTTGAATCAAGAACTTTTTACACCTCATACTTATTTTTACTCCTGAGACTGTCAACAACAGCAGCTGACAGCAGATGTTCAACGTTTATGAGAAAACTGCAATTAACCTCACTGACTTTTGAAAATATGCATCCAGCATATCTTGTAATTTTGACTAAATGAGATTTGAAGAGATGATGGTTTATCTTGTTCTTATTTTCATCTCTATAAGAACCGTCTTTAACTTCATTTAGTTTGCATCAAATCTTATTTTCATATCTATAACTCATTTGCATTTGCATTTTTATATTACAAATTTTCAATGGCTCATTAGTTTCCTTTCAATATTCCCCACGATCAATACATGAGGCATCCTTCATCTCAATTACAAGTTGTTCCTGCATCTTCTGTGGGTGTCATGATGCAGCAAGTGAATGATCTGGCTTATAAGTCAGATCGTGAAGCCATTTATGAGCTGGTGACCCTTGGAACTCGATACTCCTCATCTATTGTAGAATTTTCCGACCGGTTACAATCCAAAACTCGTGAGATTGAGAAGCTTAACCAAAAGGTTTCCATACTTCAACGACTCCTTCAAGACTTTAACAACAAATTTGTAGAGTTAAAGCAACAAAATAAGGATTTAAAATCCTTACTTGCCTCTTCATTTCGACTGCCTAATCCTTTAGATAAGGATGGCATGTTGCTTTATGAAGAGCAAATGCATTTGAGAGACGAGGCAAACCAGCAACACTAGTATGCCCACCAGCATGCCATCAGTGCCCAACAGCACCAGCAAGCCATCAGCAGCTTATATGGGTGTCTTGGCCCGAGCCCTGACACACACCAAGCCCCCAGCAAGGCTACCAGCCATGTGCAACCCAGCGCATAGGCCACTCGGCACATGCTTGCGCACAGCCCGGCACGCGCCCCAGCATGTCACCTATGCGCACCCACCTGTGCGCCCTCCTGCTCAGCCTCCTGAGCAAACCACGGCACACAGCCCTTCCCCATTACATGTGTCGCATGCCCTTGAGTGCACCACTACACTAACCATGTGCTGCACACCCTTGCGAGCACCTCAGGGCACCATGCTCCAGTGCCCACCGGTGCGGCCCCCTGACACTCACTGCGTGCAACCCTGCAGTAGCCTTGTGCCACATACCCTTGCATGCGCCACTACACCGACCATGTGCTGCATGCCCCTGCGCGCACCACAGTGCGCCACACTCCAGTGCTTATCTGCGCGCCCACCAGCACGGCCGCCTGATAACCATACGTGCACCGCAGCAGCAACCTGGGCCATGCCCAGCGCCCAGGCCAACCTAGGTCATGCCCAACGCCTCACAGCTCAAGCCATGCATGGGTCACTCACCAGCAAGCCAAGCCAACCACATGCATGCCACCATGCCAGACCACCTGAGGCACGGGCCAACAAGTATGCCAGTCACGCCTATGGACCATACCATGGGCTAGCCAAGCCCACCATCCCTTCCTTACAGGTCGTAACTCAGCCACATGAGGGCCAAGATAGTCCCTTGGCTAGCCTGCATGCATGCCTTGGCTTAGACCTTGACACGCAGCGGGCGCCCAGCGAGGCTACTAGCCGTGCACATGCAGTGGGCACAGCCATGTGCGCCCCACTGCGCATCCACCTGCGCGCGCGCTTGCGTATGTGCATGCGCATCATCACCCGTGCGCCTCTGCGCGCCCCATCACACCACAGCGAGGCTAGTGGCGTGTCTTCACAGGCGCGCCATCCAGCACGCGGCACCAACCCGTGCCTTGAAGAGCAAGCTAGTGGCATGCACACCATGCATGCCATCCAGCGCATGGCTCCAGCCCATGCCTTGCGGAGCAGGCAAGTGGCATGCACACCATGCATGCCATCCAGCGCGCGGCACTAGCCCGCGCCATGCAACCGGTGCCCAGACCGCCAGCTTGGGCCATGCATGCACATCGCCCCGGCACCCAGCCCAGGCCTTGCAGGACCACCGCCCGAGCACCTTGGCTGGGCCACCCCTGAGTGACGTGGCTTGACCCTGTGCCTACCACCAGGACCATGCATGGCACCCTGCCATGATCACTATCAGTTGGCCCTGCACAGAGGCATGCCTGCGCACCACCGCACCACTCAGACATGCCCACCCGTAGACCTTGCAGCACCATAGCCCACCATGGGCACATGCAACCCACGGCCATACCACCACTTGGGCGCCTATCATCTTTTATTTATTTTATTTTATTTTATTTTATTATTTAAATTGCATCAAGACGTTTTAGTCATTTGCTTATTTTGATTAGGGACCTATTGGGGGTTTCCAACTTGTTGGCTCTATAAATAGGACCCTTAGGCTTTCATTTTAGACATCTTTGATCATGGAACATTTGAGAACCCTAGAACATTGCTCTGAGAAGAGTTAGGCCGGCCATATGGGACATATTTTAACATTCTCCCACTTGGCCCATATGAATGACACTTATTTGGATTGACAAGGTAAACATAATATGCGCATAACATTGGCTTATTCACACTTTAGTGAGATCACAATAATATCATAATTAAATAACTTACCAACATGAGTCATGGTGGTAAATGTCAATTAAACGACATATTTCCTTACATAATAGGAAGTAACTGTAATGTCCCTATAATGTCTTTGTCAAAGACGATTCCTGCCATCAATGATCCATCTTCATAATTACGTAATTGATGGTAAGCAAGAAAAAAGTCAGAAACACAATTAGTGATATCTCTATAGATGTTATAAAACGAAAAACATAAAGATCCACAAACATACCTCAAGGATTGCAACTGTAATGTCCCTTAATCATAATCCATAATAGGAAGTAACTGTAATGTCCCTATAATGTCTTTGTCAAAGACGATTCCTGCCATCAATGATCCATCTTCATAATTACGTAATTGATGGTAAGCAAGAAAAAAGTCAGAAACACAATTAGTGATATCTCTATAGATGTTATAAAACGAAAAACATAAAGATCCACAAACATACCTCAAGGATTGCAACAAAGACCCATGCGATCAACATGTTCCTTAAATGTCTTTGGTGCTAACCCTTTAATCAAAGGATCTGCAATCATGAGCTCAGTCTTAATATGTTCTATAAACACTGTCTGTTTCTGAACTTCCTCCTTAACGGCCAAATATTTGAGCTTCATGTGCTTAGCGCCATTAGAATATTTATCGTTCTTGGAGAAAAAGACTGCTGCGGAATTGTCACAATACATTCTCAGCGGCCTGGCAATACTGTCGACAATTCCAAATCCTGAGATAAAATTCCGCAACCATAAAGCATGAACAGTGGCCTCAAAGCATGCCACAAATTTAGCTTCTATAGTTGATGCTGCTATGATAGTCTGTTTGGCGCTTTTCCATGATATTGCTCCTTCGGCTAATAGAAACAAGTAACCAAAAGTTGACTTTTGAGTATCAACACAACCAGCAAAATCTGAGTCAGAGTAGTCAACCACCTCCAACTGATCAAATCTTTGATACGTGAGCATATAGTGTTTTGTTCCCTTCAGATATCTTAAAACTTTCTTTGCAGCTTTCCAATGCTCCATTCCTGGATTACTTTGATATCTCCCGAGCATTCCAACTACAAAACTAATGTCTGGTCTTGTACAAGTTTGAGCATACATCAAGCTCCCAACAACAGATGCATAACGAATATTTGCCATTCTTTTCTTTTCTAATGCATTCTGTGGACAATCCTTTTCACTGAACTTGTCCCCTTTACATATAGGAGCAGAAGTGGCTGCACATTCAGTCATATGAAATCTTTCAAGAACTTTATCGATATATCCTTTCTGAGACAACCTTAACAATCCACGTGATCTATCACGAAATATTTCAATTCCTATCACATAAGTTGCCTCACCCATATCTTTCATTTCAAAGTTCATAGAAAGAAATCTCTTGGTTTCACTCAACAAACCAAGATCATTACTGGCAAGCAATATGTCGTCAACATACAGAATCAAGAAAATAAACTTGCTTCCACTGACCTTTAGATATATACACCGATCAACGGTATTTTCCTTAAATCCAAAGGACGTGATGGTATCATTAAACTTAAGATACCATTGTCTGGAAGCTTGTTTAAGTCCATAAATTGACTTCTTTAATTTGCATACCATATGCTCATTTCCTTTAATCAAGAAACCTTCAGGTTGATCCATATAAACCTCTTCATCTAAATTTCCATTTAGAAAAGCAGTTTTCACATCCATTTGGTGTAACTCCAAATCAAAATGAGCCACCAAAGCCATTATGATCCTAAGAGAGTCCTTCTTCGATATAGGAGAGAACGTCTCTTTGTAATCAACGCCTCCCTTTTGAGTGAAACCTTTTGCAACAAGTCTAGCTTTATGTCGTTCAATATTACCATTGCAGTCTCGTTTGGTCTTAAAGACCCACTTACATCCGACTGTCTTAAAACCTTTAGGCAAATCAACGACGTCCCAAACTTCATTTTGTTCCATTGATTTCAACTCATCATTTACAGCATTGATCCACTTTTCAGAATCACTACTTTCAATGGGTTGTGAAAATGAAACCGGATCTTTATTCGTCCCTAAATCATAATCAGATTCTTGCAGATATACCAAATAATCATCTGAAATAGCTGATCTCCTTTCTCTTTGAGATCTTCTTAATGCTATTTCTTGTGATTGTTCTGCAACTGGTTCATTGGTGACATTCTCATTATGGAGTGACTGATCGCTAGATTGTTGTTCAATGTTATCATATTGTTCGACAACTGGAGAAACAACAATTTCCTTTGAAGTTATGGGTATCTGGATAGGTACCCGAACTTCTTCGATGACCACATTACGTGATATATCACTCCCACTAATTTCACCATTCTCAAGAAATCTAGCATTTTCGATTTCAACAATTCTCGTACTATGGTTAGGGCAATAAAATCTATACCCTTTGGACTTCTCTGGGTAACCAATAAAGTACCTGCTTAAAGTTCTAGAATCCAACTTCTTTTCATGTGGATTATAGATCCTAGCCTCTGCTGGACAACCCCAAATATGAAAATGTCTCAAACTCGGTTTCCTTCCCGTCCACAATTCAAAAGGAGTCTTTTGAACTGCCTTACTAGGAACCCGGCTAAGCAAATAAACAGCTGTCTTAAGGGCCTCCATCCACAATGAAATGGGTACTGAGGAGTTGCTTAACATACTCCTAACCATTTCCATAAGAGTACGATTGCACCTTTCAGCCACACCATTCTGCTGAGGCGTACCAGGTATTGTGTATTGTGCACAAATACCATGCTCTTCTAGGAATTTAGCAAACGGTCCTAGACATTGTCTTATTCCATCATACCTTCCGTAATACTCACCACCTCTATCAGATCAAATGATTTTCACATTTCTATCTAATTGTCGCTCAATTTCAACAATATATGCCTTTAAAGCATTTATTGCTTGAGACTTTTCATGCAACAAATAGACATAACCATAACGTGAAAAATCATCGATGAAAGTGATAAAGTACTTTTCTCCACCAAATGATGGTGAGTCAAAAGGTCCACAAATATCAGTATGGACAATCTCCAAAAGTTTTCCACTTCTTATGACACCTTTCTTTGTATGTTTGGTTTGCTTACCTTTAATGCAATCCACACATACATCAAAATCAGTAAAATCAAGATTTGATAGAATCCCATCTTTTACCAATCTCTCAATTCTTTATCTGGATATATGACCCAGTCTTTTATGCCACAAGAAAGAAGAATTCTCATTAACTCTGCTACGTTTAGTTCCAACATCATGATGTAGGTGAGGAGTGTTTTAGCAAAAATCTTGTTAAGATTAAATCTATATAACCCCTCAGATAAAACACCAGAACCAACAAATGAGTCATTTCTCAACAAATGAAAACCCTTATGTTCAAAATACAAAGCATAACCATCATAATCAAGTCTTGACATGGAAATTAAATTTCTAGAAATAGTAGGAACATAAAAAGTATCAAATAGGTCCAAACAATGGCCTGACTCTAAAAATAAACGCAAGTTCCAACACCAACAACTAGTACTTGAGTTCTATTTCCCAAGACTATAAAATGCTCATTTTCCTTTATGTTCTGGATCGAAAGGTATCCCTGCATTGAATTTGAAACATGAATAGTAGAACCATAGTCAATCCACCATGTATTAGAAGGAACTTGTGTCATATTTGATTCGAAACATACATAAGCTAAAAGCTTACCCTTCTTCTCGAACCAAGCTCTACGTTTCGGGCAATTTTTCTGTAAATGCCTATAGCCATGACAGAAATAACATTTCGGTCCATTATGTTCCTTCTTGCGGGTCCCATTAACATGAGAAAATCTCGCAACCTTCAATGGATCTTTCTTGAAACTCTTCTTTGGTTTCTTTCCTTTGCTTCCAACTCCATGACTCATAACATTAACTGAATGTTGTCCTTGTTGCCTAAGCCTTACCTCTTCTTGAATTAACATACTCGCCAATTCATTCACATTCCACTTTTCCTTAATAGTGTTATAGTGAATCTGAAATGGCCCATACTGAGCAGGTAAGGAATTCAAAATGAACTGAATAAGGAAACTTTCATCAACATTCATGCCCAGAGATTTGAGTTTGGTAGCTAGATTGTTCATTTCAAGGACATGCTCATTCATTCCACGGCTACCATCAAATTTCATGGTGGTAAGTTCAGCCATTAATCTCCCTCCAAGGGACTTATCTGCTGCATGAAACCGATCTTCCACACCTTTGAAATATTCCTTTGCATTTTCAATTTGAGGAAGCGTTGATTTAATATTGTTCGCAATACACATTCGCATAAACATGATGCTTAATCTGTTCGATCTTTCCCATGACTTAAACAAAGCTTGCTCCTCCGAATTGCTTGTTTCAGTAATAGCAGTCGGTTTGTCAATTCGCAGTGCTAAGTCAAGATCCAGAACACCAAGGTGAAACTGAATATGTTCCTTCCAGTCAGAGAAATTAGTTCCACTAAAGATCGGAACAGAAGAAGCTAGCGAATGAAGCGAAACAGGAACTGACACTGTAATAAAATCATCACAACATTAATGCTTTGAGAAAATCACTTCCATTAGCAATATTGCGTTCAATCTTTGGATTAACTAATGCAATATACTAACATTCAAATTTAATGATGATTTTTCATTCACCTAGGCATAATTGATAACCCTTTAAAAATTGATTGGTTTGTCACCTTTGGGCATCCATTCCAATCTCACTTTCATTCTATCAATTAACCTAATTAATTTAATGACTACTTGAAAGTTGGTGCACCTTTGGGTCAAACCATAATAATCAAATAATCATTCCATAATAATTTTGTAAAGTCATAATTCAATTCAATATTTATAACCTTTTTTCAGCAAGATCACTTTGGCGACAACATGCTAACCATAATATAAATATTGATTGATAAATAATCAAGCAAAAAAAAAATCTGTTCACATTCAAAACAGATAAATAATATCCCAAAATAAAAAATATTATCATGAAAGAGAGTTTTTTCAATTGGTTAGCATGCATTGTATTTAACATTATTTTCTAAGTTCAAGACCTAGCAATCTCTTTTAATTATCTCAATAACATGCAACATCCAGCCCATAACAGTTCAGCCCATACATGCATAAATACAATTATTAACCCAATATAAGTGAGCCCATATGAAATCAAAATTGGTTGGCATGCATTAAATTATACGGGCAAAATTAATATTCAAATGCTTTCACTAAAAGTAATCATTTAAACAAAACAAAAATGATCCCAATAAAATAAAGAAGATGGCCAGCAACGTCAAGGGTCAAAACAATTAAAGGAACATCTATACCAATGATTCGACAGTTTGAATTGTGAGTAAACGAAATCATTGTGTAGCCAATAAATTCGGAATCAACTCATACGAAATCAAACTGACACATGCTTATAAATATCCATACGGAATCATAATATTCCAATAACATAAAAATCCAATAAATTCGGCCACGAATGCGAAATCAATATTTCATTAAATCCGGCAAACATCAGAAAAATATTTTGGAATCAGTGAATAGCAAATTCCAAACATTATAAATGCAAAATATTGCACATAAAACAAATAGCGAGATCGAACAAATAAAAGTTAATGGAATCGATCTCTATATTAAAAGGAAAATCATGATAGTTTCAACCATGTTCTGATACCACATGTTAGAAAATTAATACATGAATTTTCTGATATAAGAATCTTCAGCTATCATAAAAATCACATAATCATCTTTTATGGGGAAATAAACATTTTATAAAAAACATACCGGAATCAGTCATAATGAAATCTCCTTGAAGAAGGCTTGTAGAAATTATTTCTCGATTTGTGCGTGTCATCCTTGCGCAGGGGCCATGCTAATTTATGATTTTACAACACATTTAGTGTTAGTAAATACATCCAGTAATTTATTTGTAATACTTTACAAATATGTAACCCTCTGAATTTCTAGTTTATTCATTTGTAAAAGGATCAAATTTAGACAGGATTTTATTATCCCAGTAATTTCTTGTCGTGCTTCAGGCACCGACTTTTCATTATTTCAAAACATGATGAAATATTAATAAGCTTATATATAAAAGTTTAGTATAAGTGAATCAAGTGTTTGGCCGTACAACAGATACGTAATCAATTTTTAGTCATACTATATCTATAACAAACATCTTTATTTTTCTATGAAAAATTATTTTGAGGGTCTTTACTCTTTTTCGAGTTGGATCACTTCTGTTGATACGGTATATTATTATCATCTTTAGTATTATCGCTTTTGGGACTAACACTTCTATAGTTTTTCTACCATGTCTACGCCATTGGTTCTTTTGAAATGATGCATCATTCACTTCTGAGAATGGTGTAAATTTAGTATCATTTACTTCAGGAAATGATGTAATTGATGATTTATTAACAAAAACTCGTTACTTAGCTGAATCACTAGAAGACAAAATAAAAAATTTATAATATTTGTTGAACTTTCACTCTCGATACTGCTGTTGCAGGAGCACATTCGAGACATGAAAAATAATGTCTTCTTTGAAAAATATCATCTTCAGTGACCTTCTCATTGCAAAATTATATTCACTACCACTATTAAAATATTGCAACTTCAGGTACAATAAGTCATAATAAACTTTTAGGAGGATTACATCTTCTGGTGCTCATATTTATCCCTTAAATCATTTTACACAATAAGAAGATTTTTCACCATGAGATACACAGCACGATCATGCAAGGAACATGTGGTTTTCTTTTTTGATTGTATCTCTCAATTTCATCATATCCAAATAGATCTCATCAAGAATTTTAGATAAATAATTTTTTCTAGAAATGTCAATAGTAATAAATCTCAATTTTATAAAATTTGACATTTTCTATATATATGAATCATAAAAATAAATATGTGGATTTAAGAAATAGATTCACAGAATAAAAATATAATTTTATCAAGTAAGATTCAGTAATATTACTTTTAATATTCATTTTGAGGACTACAAATAATATACTGAAAAACTTATTTGAAATAAAAGACCATTAGTTTCAGTATCGATAGAATTTCGTACTGATAACGTGTTATAAAAGTAAAAAAGAACCTATTACTATTACAAGAGAAATATAAAAGAAACTCTTTAAAACTTTAAAAATTAAAATTTTTTTATTCTATATAATTTTTTTTATGAATTTTAAAATAATTGAAACTCATATTTATAAGTCTTAAAATTATTATACAAATTATTATATAAAATTTAAAATAATAACGATAGACTCGTTCAAATAAATTATTAGTAAAAATGAAAGACGGCGATCGTCCCAAGCAATAATTCATAACAAGAATGAGATTTTTAATTAAATTTTGAAGAAAATTTTGAGAATGGGAGACCTGAAGGAATCCCCGTTTTTCAACCGTTATCAGTCTATTTTTGACATTTTCAGCCCTGCAAGTGTTCCCAGAAGACCCAGAGCCAAGCCGTGCACCATGATTCTGCTACTTCTATTACTTTTAAAGAAACTCCTCCATTTTCCCACGACCGAAAATGGGTCTTTCTCCGTTTCTCATATTTTGGTACGTTTGGTTATCCTCAGTCTCGCCCTGGCCTTCAACAGCAACAACAGTTTCTGACCGCTTGACGCAGAACCAGGTGCTTGAAGATGGGCAAACATTGGTATCCTCTGGGCAGCGCTTTGAGCTTGGTTTCTTTAGCCGAGGAAATTCTAGCCACAGGTACTTGGGCATTTGGTACAAGAATATCACTCTCACCGTTGTCTGGGTCGCCAACAGAAACAAGTATATCAGCGGCCAATCAGGGTCACTGTCAATGGATTCAAATGGATTCTCACTTTTGCTTAATAATTCGGAGAAAATCTGGTCCGTCAATGCCACCAGGGTGTTAGAGAGCCCCATTTTGCAGCTCTTAGACAATGGCAATCTTGTTTTGAAAGAGGAAAACAATCCTGATCTGGAAGGCTATGTCTGGCAAAGTTTCGATAACATCACTGACACCTTGTTGCCAGGTATGAAGCTTGGTTGGAACCTTAAAACCGGCCTGTACCGGAATATGACATCATGGTTATCAGCCGATGACCCATCTGCCGGAGACTACACTTTTAACCTAGACTCCCCTGAGACACCTCAGCTGGTGCTCAGCAAAGGGACCCATAAGCAGTACAGGTGGGGGCCGTGGGATGGAGTCAGGTTCAGTGGCAGCAATGAGCTGAGGTCCAACCCCGTGTTTATACCCATGTTCAATTCAAGCCGTGAAGAAGTTTATTATACATTCGAGGTGATAGACAAGGAGTCATTTTTGTCAAGGTTTGTGGTGACTCAGGACGGCTTGATTCAGTACCTAACATGGAGTAAGAGTAGCAATGTGTGGGTTGCGATGGTGACTCTTCAGAGGGACAGTTGTGATAGGTATGAGACATGTGGGCCCTATGGGAATTGTTACAGTGATGGCCCGAAATGCAATTGTTTGAAAGGTTTTACTCCAAAGTCGCCGGAGGACTGGTCGAGGATTATTTGGTCAGGCGGGTGTGTGAGGAGGTGGGAGTTAGAATGTGAAAATGGAGATGGGTTCGTCAAGTATGGAGGAATGAAGTTGCCTGATCATTCGCATTTGGTGGAGAGTGGGAATTTGAGCCTTGAGGTTTGTGAGGCTGAGTGTTTGAGGAATTGTTCGTGTATGGCATTTACTCTGATAGATATCCATGGAAATGGGGGAGACTGTGTGATGTGGTTTGGTGATTTGGTTGATATGAAACATTTTCCCAGTGGTGGGGATGATCTCTATATACGTATGGCGAAAAAGGAACTAGGTATGTAACTTTCATAAACAATCTTTGGACATAGATTCTTCTAGTTTAATAACTCCCACAGAGATAGCAACCTTCAAAGTCCCGGCTCTAGCCTTTAGTGATAAAATTAAAATAAACGTTAAAAAAACTTCGCACACCCACAAACTTCAACTGTTTCTACCGTATATTGGGGTTTTGATGTTAATTTGCCTCCTCCATTCAAAAATGTGGGGGCAGACTAACTTTGGAACATGGCCCTGAATCCTAATGGCTATTGACAATTTATCCCCCAGAAGCACTGTAAAATTAGCTTATTCATACCTATAATAATCTTGCTCTAACATTCTTTTCCCAAAAGGATCTCAATGGCACATGGTAAAATGAGTTTTTGTTTTGATGAACTAGATAGGGGATATAAGCCACAGGTCCTTGAGCCTCAATAGATGTGAACGGTATTTCAGGGTTTTTGTCTCTTAATAGTTGCTTCAATTTGTGAGTGTGTGGCTTTCAGATGGAAGGTCATATAGTAAGGTCACAGAATCGGGTGATTTATAGTGGTCTGTTATGCTACATTAGGCTTTTAAAATTGATGACCCAAGTGATTCAAAACATAAAAGCAATTTTATGCTGCTGGCAATGTTTTGTCATTTTTGCAAAAGTACTCACTCTGTGGACTTCTTTGGTGTCCAGATTCAATTGCTGATGCCAGGAGGAATAAACGAGTAAGGGTGATTGTCACCATTGTCATATGTGTGGTGACTGGGATGCTTCTATGTGGTATCGTTAGCTGGTGTGCTTTTCGAATAAGAAAAGCAAAGAGAAGAGGTAAACATATACTGATATTGCATACCAAAGGGAGCTGCAGCTTCGACTTGACTCTTCGCTACTAACATGTCTTGGTTTTTTCATTTTTGTAGAAGCTATTGATGAAACATCATAAATCTTTTGGACAATTGTTAAATCAGAGTTTTTAAGATATTGATTGAAGCTCTTTGGGTACTTATATTTGTATCTGTGAAAGATTGTCAATGACTTTAGCATATGAGTCTTCGGTTCAAAAGGAATTTGAGTGGGATACACTTAATATACAGAAACTGATCTTTCACTTAATGCCCCTTGTTCCCAACAAAATGGGTGTTCCAAACCTTGACAATATATTATTTCTTCTAAGGGAGCTATGTTGGAGGATATTGTTAGACCGCAATCCATTTTTTTAAACTGTTAGGCTTATATTAGTGTCCCAAGGTCAAACTGCGAAGTGCCAAGTGTTTCGCACTAAAAGTTGTATTAAAGATGACAGATTGTCAGACTGAATTTCAGAAACAATACTTACATGATTGAGTCAACTCCAATAGTTACAACCATTTGACTCCTGGTTTTATCCTATTACACTTGGTAAGGCTTCTCATTGGTTAGAAACATGGATGTTGTGGTAGAAGTTCACATGTGGGGAAGATTGTTAAATTTTCAGCGGCACCCAGCGTCGAGTAGTAGCAGCCAAGTGAATGGTTGGCATAACATTGTTAGTCCTTTACCAATGGGTATAAGCTTTGAGGTTAACGTCATAATAAGATAAACCATATTTTGGTAAGAATTCTCAACAATTTTCACTCTCTAGTAAGTTATTGATAAAAGAATTAGTATCTTGTCAGTAAAATCATATTTCGGTCACCTTAAATGTGAACAATGTAGTCCTATCTTTTCATAAATGCAAATTTAGCTGTCTTTAGAACTTAGCAGTACTACTCGTATACCTGAACTCTGCACAAGTGTACTAAATTATTACATATGAAAAATACGATATTTAAAATGGTCTGTCCTTGAACCACTCTACAATATAGACTTCAAAAGTGTAAAGGCTAGCACCTTGATGCCCATAATTTAGCTCAGCACAATGATTTTCTTTCATCTTGCTTTTCTCTGTTTATATGTTAGCAAGTGGAAATCTCATAACTAAAAATCTTTGCTTAAGCAGCAATGATGTTCCTTCTTGAGTGGTTAGAAGACAGCTCTTTATAGTATGTAGGGGTATCTTCACTATAAAGAAATTTAACTTGAAGCTCATTAACTTCATCTAAAATCAATATCCTTTATTAGTTTAGCAGTTACAAAACTAGATGAGTTTAAAACTAGAAAAGTAAGCGGCCAAAAAATTAAAAAATTACTACCTCTAAATGAGATTTACAACTTAAATAAATATATCATTGTTCATTTGACAACTTTTAACTTAAATATACATGGTAGTTAATTATTATTTTTTTAATAACATAATGGAGGAGGGAATGATGTGGCTGAACATGGGCAAAGCTCTCTGCTTCAAAATTTATATATTATAATGAATGAGTTTGGTGATAGCTGCTAGTATTTTCCAAGTAAGTTCTTCTTCATAATCTGGTTTGTAATTGTTGAATTCCCTGTTTCTAACAGATATTTCACTGCACTGTACTGAAAGAGAATGCATATATATATATATATATATTTATTAAATAAAGGAACAGGCTTTCACCAATGATGCTTGTTTTGTGCAAAGCCACGTATCCGATTCCTGTCTGCTGCTATAAATCTTCTGTCAAAAGCTTAAAATCTCTGATGTTTGGGCGATTTATTGAAATTCTTGGGAGCTTTACAAGCTGACATTTTTTAGCATATTTGTGTATTTATTCATCTACCTTGCATATATTTATACTTGTAGCATTTTGTGAATGCTACAATCGAAAGTGCTATAACTTAGTTTTTTCTTTCTACTGATCAACTTGTATGTAACAGCTGCAAGCTTAAACCATCCCCATAGATATTTAATGGAAGGAACTCAGGAAGAAGACCTTGAGCTTCCTCTTTTTGATCTTAAGACTGTTTCGGCTGCTACTGACGAGTTCTCTTTTAGAAATAAAATTGGACAGGGTGGCTTTGGTCCTGTCTACAAGGTATTTCATCATGAGACTACTGAAACTAAAATTATTTGGAAAAACCATAAGCAAATGTTAAACATATAAATTTGGGAAAATGAAGCTATATACTTCCTTGTATCTGATTGGATTTGTTCAATTTTGATACGACATTTTCATAGGGTGTATTGCCAAGCAAACAAGAAATTGCAGTTAAGAGGCTCTCTCAGGACTCGGGGCAAGGTCTTATAGAGTTTAAGAACGAAGTTATTTTGATTTCAAAGCTTCAACATCGTAACCTTGTCAAGCTTTTGGGTTGTTGCATTCATGGAGATGAAAGGATGCTAATCTATGAGTACCTTCCCAACAAAAGCTTGGACTACTTTCTCTTTGGTTCGAGAATCTAGCACTTGACATGTTTCTTCCTGCTTCATTGAGTGTTTTTTTTTTTTTGGTCAATAAATGACAGTTATTTTCAAGAAATAAAAGAGGCTTAACGTTCTTTAATATATGCTTCTTCCAGATCAGACTAGGAAGAAATTACTGGCTTGGAAGAATCGCTTTGGCATTATTTTGGGGATAACACGAGGACTCCTTTATCTCCATCAAGATTCCAGACTAAGAATCATCCATAGGGATCTCAAAGCAAGCAACATCTTACTAGATAGTGAGATGAACCCCAAAATATCCGATTTTGGACTTGCAAGAATTTTTGGAGCAGATCAGACACAAGAGATGACCAAGAGAGTAATGGGAACATAGTATGTGGTTTAAGAATATTCTCAAAATACATTCCTTCTGCTTACAAATGCTGAATTTCTTGTGTTGACATGCAGCGGCTACATGTCACCAGAATATGCAATGAGTGGACACTTTTCAGTGAAATCAGATGTATTTAGCTTTGGCGTGTTAGTGTTGGAGGTGATAAGCGGAAAGAAAAACTGGGGATTTTGGCACCCTGACCATGACCTCAACTTGATTGGACATGTAAAAATGCAAAGCTAAAATACTGTCCAAGTTCTCTTGCAAAATAAGTTCAATTTCTTAATCATATGACTCCAGTTCAATGCTCTGACAAATTGAGGAACATGCTTAAAATTTTTTCAGGCATGGAAATTGTGGATTAAAGGCAATCCCTTGGAACTCATGGATGCACTGATGGACAACTCATATGCTGAGGATGAAGTTGTAAGATATATCCAAGTGGGTCTTTTGTGCGTACAACAACGGGTGGAAGACAGGCCAACTATGTCGTCGGTGTTATTAATGTTGGCAAATGAGAATGCAATGGTGCCTCAACCCAAGGAACCTGTTTTTTATACTAACGTTTCTACTATGGGAATGGATACATCATCGAGTGGGGAAAATCGACATACTACTACGAATTAGGTATCTGTTACAATGTTTGGTGGAGGATAGATGTTTTGGTTGTGATATTTTAAAATCTTATAGAGTTTGTATAAATTGTACAGTTCTCCACACAGGAATTAAATTAAACTACAGCATAATTTCCAGACGGAAGGTTTACGGGTATGAAAAATATGTATCACATCTCACAAGTTCTGGTTCCTCAACTATTGCTTGGAGAACCAGTGGACACTCGAATTTATAAGAAAAGTGTTTCTTTTAGTTTACTTCTTCTTTCTTCGTATAAGAGCCTTTTGAGCAATACTGGAAAATAGTAAGCCGAAAGCTTATCATGTTAATACAATAAATGCTTGTGGCCTATGCACAGCTTTATTTTACTTCTCACACTATGAAGTAGTTTCTCCAATTCACTTGGAATAGATAGTACAAATTTAATTGGAAAAAAGTGATGGTTAACGAATCATTTCTAGAAATATCCCATTTTTACCTGAACTTGGACACTCTCTGGGAGGGCCTCTCACCTATTTGATGGAAAGAAGTCCTCGTAAGCGGGCAAACACAACTGGGAAGAAGATAGAAGGGCGATGCCTAAGCGAAAAGCGAGCAGACTGCCAGGCGGGCGAACGAGAAACGAGAACCAAGCAAGCTGGAACATTGGACGATCAATCAATAGGCGAGTAAAACGTCGAGGCAAGCGAAGGCACAAGATGAGCAACACAACTAAGCAAGTCAAGCGTCACCTTTGAGTTGGAAGACTAGCTGCTTCAAAAAAACCCAAGCAATATTAAGTAAAACATATAAATAAGCATACAAGATTTAAAGAATTAGTTACTCAATTCTGGAAGCTAGCCTTTTCAAGCATTAACACCTTTGAATTGGTTCATAGCGCACGTAAGCAATACGTTACAACCAATTGATGACAGGTTGGGTTTCCACATCTACATGTTTCACCATATGCCTATTTCTGTTTGAGTAACTATTTTATGATGGTCAAAAACACAAATCTAGAAAGAGCAAATTAAATATTTAGTCAATGATGAAGACAAAGAAAAAACATAACTAAGGCCTGGTTTCCTTAAGGAGAAAACTAAAATCTAAAAATTTATATCAAATTCATCATTATGCTTTTTAAAATTTTCATACAAAATATAATAAAAAATTTAACTTTTTCAAGTTTTAAAACAAAACTAATAATAAAAAAATATATTATAACAATATTTTATTCATTTTTTAACTTTTATTTTATTTTATCTCATCTCATATTTAAAAACAAACCAAGCTTAAATAATTTCAATTGTAGATATAGAATTAGAGAGACACTTAAGGCCCTGTTTATTTTCAGAAATAAGATGAAATAAAATAAAAGTTAAAAAAAGAAAAAAATAATGTTGTAATATTTTTTTAATATTAATTTTGTTTTAGGATTTGAAAAAGTAGTTTTAGAATTTGAAAAGTTGAATCTTTTTATTATATTTTGTATAAAAATTTGAAAATATGTAATAATAAATTTAAAAAAAAAAAATTTAATTTTATCTCTCAAAACAAACTAAGCCTTAATTTCAATCCTTCAAACCTTCGCTTCCACACGCCCTTAATGCCATGCCCTTTATACCTAAAAGTCTTTGACTTTTGTAAACAACTATCAGTGTTACATACACATCTTGCATGAGGATATCTATAATTTTCATTTGCATTTTATAAAACAATTCTGGCTACAGAGCACTCATTTATTTGTACTCCCAGATGCTTAACTTGTAATTACAGTATCACTTCGTCATAAGTGAAGACTCTTTAATAAAATTGAAGTAGTGATCACTATTAGATATATAATTCTGACTCTTTATTAAAAAAAAAAAAAAAAAAGCACTCATTTACTCATATGCAAGCAGCTTCTATACAAATTCATGAAAGAGACGGACGGAAATAGCTGAGCCATACTTCAAAATTACTTTTTTTCTAAGAAAGAAAGTGAAAGTCATAAAATCTTGACAAAGGCCTGACCTGCTCTAAGGTAATGCCAATTGCCCTCTTTTACACTTTCGTAGAAGACGACAGAAAAAAGTACAAGATTGGAGCACTATCCCCTTCATTCACATCCATACAACGTCTACATTCTATCAGCATATGAAATGATGATATGGCTGAGGAAGTAAGAAAAATTTTAATGGCAACACTTGAAGCTCGCAAAACAACCTTTACCCATTGTCTCACCTATGGTACTGGCGCTGGCAACCTTTCAATGAACTTTGCAGCAGCAGACCAATCTCAGCCTTATAGACGTCATACAAGTACCACTTGTTTATAGAAGTAATTCCTTCAGGCATGGATACTGTGGAATGAGAGAAACCCCTCGGAACCAATGGCAATGGATGCAAAATGGAGAGATCTTTCGCAAAGGATGAAATGCTGAGATGAATGCAGGTGGGTAGTTTCTTCTAAAAGATCTCCCAAATGGATAGAAAAGTCATTGGGCAGCAAGCTCCTCATAATGCCAATGAGGCAACTTTTAACATTATATCTGGACTAAGTATACTCAAAATGCCTAAACCCTCCTATTTCTTCCACGGGAATACAAAATGGTTTTTGTTTTAAATCTTCAGATCTTATATAAGCTGCATAAACATCACAAATTATGAGTGTAAGTTAAAATTTCGGATCTTCATGGTATGATTATTAGTAGATTATTTATGAATTAAAGCAACATGAGTAGTAGAATGACTCTGATCGGTTATCTTCTTATGCAATAAACAGAGATACTCTCTATTTCTCGAAGTGAATTCTAGTTTAAAATGTGAACCAAATGAAACATATATCTCTCCTCACTTGGCTGAGACTGGAGCCGGTTGAACAATGTTGGGTTAAAAAGGGGATCATTTGGAAGAAGCCATGCCAGTCACACATTACAGCAAGAAAAGATGGGCTCTTGAGAAGAAGCACTTGGCCCGGGAATTGATATCAAACCCTGAAATGAATTCAAGAAAGTTCGAACTAACAAGAAAATGTTGTCAAAGCGTGGAGTTGAGGAAGTACAAGAAGTAAGGAGGTGCCGCATAAGAGTCTGAAGTGCAGGAAGTTCGATGGCAGCTCTTTTGTGCTTCCGATGGGAGTTTCTTCCCAACAATGCACCATAGAAGAAAAACCTCACGCATACAGAGAATATTCAAGAGATTTCCATTTTTCTCTACAAGTCATAATATTTACAAAGCAAAACTTAAATACCGTTATCATTCCTGGAAGAACTGAGGAGCCCCTATTTTTTTTTGTACTTTTTTTTCCCTGGATGTTTTTCTTGGGTCGTATTAAGAAAGAGCCCATGTTTGCTTCCCGAACCAAACCATTGACTTTTACATCCGCGTCTATATTTGACTTCACACTTGTTTCATTCTTTCTTGTTCTCTCTCTCTCTCTCTCTCTCTCTCTCTCTCTCTCTCTCTCTTTTTAATCTTCTTTTTCATGTTCCGTAGGAAATTATTAGATATATCAACTAGCAAATTTTCAATGTGCTTTCTGCTTCCTGTTCTTTAACTGATTCAGACAAACAAAACTGTATTTCAGTTACTATCGAGGAGTTAACTCATGAAGCTCCTTCTTTCCATTTGCCTCTGCTTCATCTCTATTTCCTCTGCATTAGACACCTTATATCCGACTACAACCCTCAAAGACAACGGTCAAACTCTCGTTTCCACAGGCGAAGCATTCGAATTAGGCTTCTTCACTCCCTTCGAATCCAAGAACCGTTACATCGGAATCTGGTTCAAGAACATTCCACAAAAGACAGTCGTTTGGGTTGCCAACAAAAACAGCCCAGTCACAGACTCCTCAGGCGTCCTCTCGATCACTTCCACAGGAAACATATCCATAAATGGAAACCAGTCCGCCATGGCCATCTGGTCTTCAAATTCTTCAGCCAGCAATCCTATCTTGCAACTCCTTAACACAGGAAACCTTGTGCTTAAAAATGGTGCCGATGATGCAAGCTATGCTTGGCAGAGCTTCGATCATCCCTGCGACACGTTGTTACCGGGCATGAAGTTTGGATGGAACCTAATGACAAACCAGACCTGGTTTCTAACTTCATGGAAGTCTCTTCAAGATCCAGCCTCTGGAGACTTCACCTACAAAATAGACCCTCTTGGTCTTCCACAGATCTCTCTTCGCAAAGGATCCCAGACTCAATTCAGAAGCGGGACCTGGGATGGTGTTCGTTTCGGTGAGGATCCTCTACTCAAAGAAAATCCCATCTTCAAACCCACCTTCGTTTTCAACAAGAGTTATATCTACTATTCCTTTGTAAACATCGACAGTTCTGTAATTTCAAGGTTCGTGGTCAACCAAACGGGCTCCATCGAACACCTCACATGGACCGACCGCGGAGAGTGGGTGAATATAATGAATGTGCAGAAAGATGACTGTGATGTGTACGGAAAGTGTGGTTCTTATGGCATTTGCAACATTAACAAGTCCCCAATTTGCCAATGCCCAACTGGGTTCACTCCAAAAGTAGCGACAGATTGGAACGTGATGGATTGGTCGGACGGATGCACAAAAAAGACGCCGGTGAAGTGTGGTGAAAACGAGGGGTTCCAGAAGTTTTCAAGGCTCAAGTTGCCGGATTCTTCACAGCTTTGGAAAAACGGGACGGTGTTAAACGTTAAGGAATGTAACTTGGCATGTTTGAAAGACTGCTCGTGTGTGGCTTATTCCGTAACTGATGCTACTGGCTGCGTGGTTTGGTTCGGAAACTTGGTTGATATGAGAGAGTATAGTGAAGTTGGGCAAGATTTGTATATTCGGATGGCTGCTTCTGATCTGGGTAAGTCTCTTTTCAATATATGAATCTAAATACGCAATAGTTCAGGTTATCAAACTCGGAATTGCACATTTTCTTACCCTTCACAGGCGTTAATGATCTTAGCATTCAAGTTCTAGAGTTTGTTTGGAATTGGGTGGTATTAAGGTATTAGTCAAATTATTACAACTTCATTAACATAACATGCTTGGAATAATTTGACACTTCGTATATTTAGTTATACAAATCAAGTCATTCTTCTGGTTTCTGCTGGAGATGCGGATTGATAAACAAAGCTAAATGGTCTACCAATAGTTTTTAACAACTAATTAAATTTTTTTATTTTTAGATTTTTAGATTTATTCGTAGTATTTCTCTTTTTCTATGCCATTTAATTGTAGTCAGTCGCCAAGACTAGTCCGAGTCTAAAGGGTCTCTGACTTTTGTATGTTGTAAATGTGCCTCAACCAAAGTGAAGGAAGTATCCAAGGACAAATCATTCATCTAGAAGGCAATAGGCCGATTAGTGAGAAAACGGATTGCTGCCTTTGAATCTGATGTTTTCTGGGTGTCGCCAGAAAAGTCTATAAAGTTGTATAGACGAGTCTTAACAATATTTTCTCTCTCTTTTGAACTGATGACGTGGATGCTTAAAGAATCCAATAACAACGACAAACGCACAGTGGTGATAGTGTCGGTATCCCTAGTATTTGGAGTGGTTCTGTTGGCCTCAATCAGCTCGTTCTTCATTTGGAAGAGGACCTCCCGCAAAAACAAAGGTATATTATACATGTACTTTCATCATGTTCGAGTGTTCTTGGATAACTTTCTAGTTACGGATTAAGTATTGTTGAAAGAAAACGTGTTAACCAAAGTGATGGCAATCCGCACACCAACTACGTGTTTTTTATATTATCTTGCCACTGTCATTGACTCGGTATTCTCATTGTGCCACATATCAATGTCAAACTAATCAAAATGTCATTGGTCCTACTAGACTTGATACTGGGGGCGAAAACAACATGGAAGCTGAAAAAATAGTGCTAAAAAGAGCTCAATTCTAGTATGACATTGTTTCCTTTGAATATTAAGAATATTTTAAATGATTTGTGCATAGTTGTAAAATAGTAGCAGATAATTGGTGACTAATTGTAAATAATTTGTGGACAGTAATAAAGTTATCTGAGAATATCTGAGAGTGTTCTCAATCGGTTTGATTCTTTCTACTTTTCTGCTTCGATGCCTATGGTTCCTTTTTCTCCTCGAACATTCCTTTTCAGATGAGAATGAATGTCACCAAAATATAAAACAAAAATAATAGCCTACGTTTCCTGTTCCTATAGGGATGGCCTAAATTTGTGTACATGGGTTTATTTGTTTTTCTCATGTACTCATTAATTTCTCCTTTTGAATTATTTTTTTAAATAAAAAAAGATAGGACAGGGCAAATGGAGGTGCCTCCCTGTCTAGCCGTGCTTGTAGTACTACCCTATTTGTTGAGAACCGAACAGGATATACATTGATATCATGTTGATGTTGATATATAGGATAGACAAAAATTTTGTTGAACTAGCTTTAGTTCAACACTTGCATACTTAGTCTATATGGAAAATGCTACACACCAATTATGCCATCACACTCTTATCTCAGTATGATGAGTTAGCATTATCCATCAACCTTTGAATTTGTTTTTTACTAAAATATAATCTAAGGATGATGAAAAGTGTCACAATTACAAAGGGCATACAAGTGAAATAGAATGTAGTATATAACAGTACTCTAGAAAAGAGGAATTTGTTTTAAGCCAGTCTGTTTACTTGAACATAGGTCAAAAACTGGTTAGAGTTTGATTATAACTATTGCATTATTTGCAATCGAACAGAACTGTTGCTGTAATGTGTAAAATCCCATATGTCAGTTGGTTTCAAACCTTCAACTTGCATTTGCTAGCAAACCATTGGCTTTGCATGTGTGTACTTTATCTAATAATTTTGTTAGTTTAACAGTTCTGCAATTGGGAGTAAATAATCCGAGTCTAGATTACAATTCTAGTGCTGCAGAGGAGGACCAAGCACTACCTCTATTTGATGTTTATGCTATTGCAACAGCCACTAACAACTTCTCTTTCACAAATAAGATTGGTGAAGGAGGTTTTGGTCCTGTTTACAAGGTATCTTTGGGTTGTGTCTAGAAACTTCTTATGTAGTTTCATTTTAGTGATGATGAGCTTCACACCAATATCTTGTGTTGACTAGTTGTGGCCTTTTCACAACAGGGTGTGCTCCCAACTGGACAAGAAGTAGCAGTGAAGAGGCTCTCCAAAGAATCAGGACAAGGCCTCAAAGAGTTCAAGAATGAGGTGGTCTTGATCGCGAAACTTCAGCACCGAAATCTTGTTAGGCTCTTGGGATGTTGTATTCATGGAGAAGATAAGATGTTGGTCTATGAATTCATGGAAAACAGAAGTTTAGATTTATATATATTCAGTTAGTCACTCTCAACCCTTCTAAATCTTCCATATCTTCTGTATCAATTAATGTTAACTTCACAAAAATGGATCAGATCAAACAAGAGGTACTGCACTTGATTGGGGGAAGCGCTTTGACATTATACTAGGGATTGCTCGAGGACTTCTTTATCTTCATCGCGATTCAAGGCTAAGAATCATTCATAGGGATCTTAAGGCCAGTAACATTCTCTTAGATGGTGAGATGAATCCAAAGATATCAGACTTTGGCTTGGCTAGAACGTTTGGAGGTGATCAAACTGAAGCAAATACAAGTAGGGTCATTGGAACATAGTATGTAAAATAGCTGTATCTCTCTGTCTCTCTTCCTCTCTCACACACACACACACATTTTTTACCATATGCCAATGTAATTTGTTCTATTGATTGCTTGCAGTGGCTATATGTCTCCAGAGTACGCCATAGATGGACTCTTTTCGATAAAATCTGACGTCTTTAGCTTTGGAGTATTAGTCTTAGAGATAGTAACTGGACAGAAGAATAGAGGATTTTATCATCCTGATCATGACTTCAACCTTTTAGGACATGTGAGTTCGGAGCAGAAAAATCCATTCGTACACATTTTTAAACTAATTAATTTTCTTTTCCACTTCTTCTCTTTCCTATTGAGTTTCCAAGTTGGAATTGTCCAGGCATGGAAATTATGGAATGAAGACAGAATCATGGAAGTAGTGGATGCTCTGATGGAGAAGCCGGTTCGGAAATCAGAAGTCTTACGAACTATTCAAGTTGGCCTGTTGTGTGTGCAACAACAACCAGAAGACAGACCCACAATGCCCTCTGTTCTTATGATGTTGGATGGTGAGAATGATTCCCCACTCCAACCTAAACAGCCTGGATTTTACACTGAAAGATATTCTACAGAAGCTGATTCATCATCGACAGGGAAAAAGCCACAAACTACAAATGAAATAACTATAACAATGTTACAGGGCAGATAGAAGAGGGATTAAAGCTTTCTACCTGTGTTTTACAAAGTATTTGTGGGTCTAAAATATTTTCCCCAGATGCTTGAATGTGATGCTCATAAGATTTTTTTTTTTGTCATCACTGTATAATAGTCAAAATGTTAATGAATATTTTGACTATTTCACACCTCATTTGAGCTGCAACATCGCAGATACAAAGCGACATCTTGATATCTCCTTTATAAATTATAGTTTGAATATCTTGAAATTAATGAAAAGGTTCATGTACCCAAGTCAATTGTTGGCTTTAAATGCATTTGAATTTGAAATTAGCCTCGAAAGTATATGGAATTTAAAGTCTTAACCAAGCTTACTTATATGATACATTAGAGAAAATGGCTTGAAAGTGCTGGCAGAATTGCTTGCTGATTGCAGTTCTGAAAACCACACAAATGTTCTATCAGACAGTAAAATGAGCCCTAAAATTCCTATATATGTGTGGCCAGAGTTTTCTAGGACGATCAGCCTGAAATATTAGAAAACAAATAGTTTGGAGAAACTAACTTTGTGATCATATGGCAAACCCCCAATAAGATACCCAATGAACATAACAAAGATAACCTTTATTTTCCTTTACAAATTCTAGTTGCTCATTAGAATGTATCTGAACATGAGTGAGTCGGAATAATTGGGTTGTCACTATCACAGACTTGCACAATCGTTGGAACAGCAACTGATATTCCATTTTTCTTGCCAAACTAATTTTTATTTAATTTTTTTCTGGAATGAATTCTTTTGATTAATAAAGTTGGCAAAGGTGTGCTAGGGTCGACCTGGTCAAGTTGTTCTTCAAGGTTGTGTTAAACTTAATTATGAAAGAATAGACAGACTTGGGCAGTGTCTCTTTATTATCTTGTTTATAATTTATACTCAGAGAATACTTCTTGAGTTTTCTAATCACCAAACGTGTTGACTAGAAATTAATATGATGCCATTGTTTATTAGAATTATGTCCTCAACGGATTCCAGGATACATGTGGAAGCAGAAGGGCGTGCTGCACTCACCATCTTTTTTTAAATAGAAATTTCAAAAATATAATTCACACACAACTTGGTTTGTCTTTATGTCTTCTTGAAAATTGAAGGATTTGAAGACTTTATTGTGCATTTTGCTTCCCAATCGGGCCCGGGATATTTAACAACTCCATACTTTGACGAGTTCTTTTGCATTATTTGACAGGAAAATTACATCCCTCAAGTCTTCCATTCTGTACAAATAATTGAGTTTTATTTAAACAAGCAAAATGAAAGATGGTGAAACTTATGGAGAAGCTGAAAGACAGCCTCTTGTTTCTGGCTATTGGCTGCTTTTTGATATCTTCATTTCCAGAACGTTCAATTGCAGCGGACACCATAACTGCAACACAGTCCTTGAAAGATAACCAAACATTAGTTTCATCTGGTCAGAAGTTTGAACTGGGCCTCTTCAGTCCTAGAAACTCCAGTGGTCGATATCTAGGAATATGGTACAAGAATATCCCAGACAAGGCTGTAGTTTGGGTAGCAAACAGAGACTACCCTCTTCAGAATTTTACAGGTTTGTTAACATTCAGTAATGATTCAAAGCTCGTGCTTCTCAACGAATCTGGAAACATCATCTGGTTTCCGAATTCGTCAAGAGTAGGAAGAAATCCTGTTGCACAGCTTTTAGACTCTGGGAATTTTGTTTTGAAAGAGAATGGAGATGACAATCCAGAGAACTACTTATGGCAGAGCTTTGACTATCCATATAATACTTTATTGCCTGGTATGAAGCTTGGGTGGAACTTGAAATCTGGTTTGAATAGACATTTAAGATCATGGAAAAGCTCAGATGATCCTTCTTCTGGTGACTACACATATAGTGTTGATCCCCGAGGGCTTCCTCAACTTGTTCTTCGAAAAGGATCAACGAAGGAGTTTCGAAGCGGGCCATGGTTTGGGGAACAATTTAGTGGTGATCCATACCTGATTGCCAACACGGTTTTCAAACCCATCTTCTTCTCTAATGGTGATGAAGTATATTACACATTTGAAGCCATTGACAACAATACTTCAAGGTTTGTTTTGGGGGAATCTGGCTTGGTTCGACATTTCTCTTGGAATGATGGGCGCTGGAATCTTTTGTACACCGTTCAAGGAGACCGCTGTGATGATTACGGCCTATGTGGTAGTTATGGAAATTGCAACGATGACAAGACCATAAACTGTGAGTGCTTGAAGGGTTTCAGGCCCAGATCACCCAAAGGCTGGAATATGCTTGATTGGACAGGTGGATGTGTTCCAAATGATCCAAATATTTGCAGAAGTGGAGAGGGGTTTATTAAGGTAACAGGGTTAAAACTACCGGATGCATCACAATTTTCTGTGAATGTCAGCATGGATATGAAAGATTGCAAGGCAGTGTGCCTGAAGAACTGCTCTTGTGTGGCTTATGCTAACCTGGACATCAGCAACAATGGCAATGGCTGTGTGACCTGGTTTGGAGATTTAATTGATATTAGACAGGTAGATCAATATGGCCAAGATCTCTATGTAAAGTTAGCAGCTTCGGAAATTGGTAAGATTTCTCTAGCTTCTGACTTCCCTAAATTACACCGTTTTGGACCAATAAAGGCTTCAGAATACCCCTTCTGGAGCTGGGATGGAGATCTTGCCTTGTGACTAATTGTATTTTAGTACTTCATTAGTCAAATATTGCCTATTTATGGCTACTGTGGAAAGAACTAATATTCTTTACCAACTTCTGTTTGTGGTGGTAAGAGTCAATTGCTGATAGCAGGCAGAAGAAACGTATTGTAGTGGCTGTATCAGTGGCTTTAGCAATGATACTCTTGGCTTCAACTAGCTTCTTGTTTATGTGGAAGAAGAGAAGAAAGGGAGGTATATCTACCAAAAAAAAAGAAAAGTAAAATAAAACTGTAATAATAAAATTGTATGCATTTTCATGTGATTTTTGCTTTCTTAACATCTGCCATTAAGCTTATCTGCTTTCTTTATACAGCCCCCACGGTGGATGAACTTTCGCTACCATTATTTGAACTAGCTACCATTGAAGCTGCCACTAACAACTTCTCTGCTGTAAATAAGATTGGAGAAGGTGGATTTGGCCCTGTATACAAGGTAAAATATCATTTTGCAGGGTAATTTATGAAGCAAATAGTAACATTTAAAACAGTTTCATCCATTGCTTATCTTACAAACATCTTCAAAATATAGCCAACCCTAAGTTTATCTTGTCTAAATGTAGGTAAAAACATTATGGTATATCATTCTTGTCATTGTAGGGTGAGCTGCCATCGGGGCAAGAAATAGCAGTAAAGCGGCATGCGGAGAATTCAGGACAAGGCCTGCAGGAGTTTAAGAATGAGGTCATCTTGGTCTCCCAACTTCAGCATCGGAATCTTGTAAAGCTTCTAGGTTGTTGCATTCAAGGAGAAGAAAGAATGTTGATCTATGAGTACATGCCAAACAGAAGTTTGGACTCCCTGATCTTTGGTACAAACACATACACACACATACTTGGCATTGTGTTACTTATCAATGTAGCATAGCATAGTGATGAGAATTGGTCCATTTCACATTTAAACCAAGAAATGTGACTAAGGTAATAATTGAAGCAGATGAAGCAAGGCGCCGTTCCCTCAATTGGCAAAAGAGATTAAACATTGTTATCGGGATAGCTCGAGGACTTCTTTATCTCCATAGAGATTCAAGACTCAGAGTAATCCACAGAGATCTAAAAGCTGGCAATATTCTGTTAGATGGTGAATTGAATCCCAAAATCTCAGACTTTGGAATGGCCAGAATTATTGGTGGGGATCAAACTGGAGCGAAGACAAAGAGAGTTGTCGGAACCTAGTAAGTAAATAGATGCTTATGTTTAGTTATATCTTTTTGGGTGTACTGCTACCAATATCATTATCTCGTTTGTGATTGATGCAGTGGCTATATGTCTCCAGAATACGCCATAGATGGACATTTTTCTTTGAAATCTGATGTCTTTAGCTTTGGTGTAATTCTGCTGGAGATAGTCAGTGGGAAGAGGAACCGGGGCTTTTCCCATCCAGACCACAAACTAAATCTCATTGCGCATGTGAGTACAAGAAAAACAGGATTCCTACCCTTTTAAAACATAGTAATCTGTTTCTACTTTTGACATAACTTTGAGAGTTTGAAACTGCTTTAGGCATGGAAACTTTGGAATGAAGGGAAGGCCTTGGAATTGATGGATAGCTTTCTAGATAACAAGTTCGTCATCTCTGAAGCATTGAGATGCATTCAAGTGGGTCTTTTATGTGTTCAACTACGCCCAGACGAAAGGCCTACAATTTCATCGGTGCTCTTGATGCTGGATAGCCAAAATGCGTTGCTCCCTCATCCTGGACGCCCTGGTTTTTATTCAGAAAGGAGCATTCCAGAGACGGAATCATCATCAGCTGGAATAATGAATACCAATTCAAAGGATATAACAGATACATTGTTAGAGGGTCGTTAGAATGTACTTGTTGCGACCATTCTGTCCTAGAAGTAGGAACTACTTATTTCTCTTCGAAATCCCTCCCCCCACCCCCACCACCTGCTAATGAATTTTATAGGAACGAGTTCACTAGATCCTTGGATACCATAATCACAAACATTTCTGGAGAATTCCCACTTTTAAGGAAATGAAATTTGGTGCAAAAGTTTTGGAAGAAATATTAACATAAACGTTTTTTTTTTTTTAAGGAGGATGGAACCTGCATACTTTTACTAAGAATGCTCACTTATAGAGGAAGAAAACCATTACAATAAAACGCCAAACATTCATAACAATATATAACTACAAAATAACATTAAAACCGAATACTAGACAAACCAAGAAAATTCAAACGGAGCAAACCACGCACATGGTGAGGCAAATCATCAGAGCCATCATATGTATAATTTATCCCCTATTCCCCCTGCCTTGCCTTGACAAAATATCTGCCACCATAGTCCTTCCTCTAAACTGATGCGAAACCATATAAGTAAGGCCTAGAAAAACCTCTAACAATCTTCCCAAAAATCCCACAACTACCATATCATGCATCTGCTTATTAATAATCCAATTAACAAGTAATTCTGAATCACATTGAATTTCAATAAACGTTATGTAGCAAAGCTCAGTTTCATTGTACAAGTTCCTGTATGGAGATCACTGCTCCTCTCCTCTGTTTCCAGTTTGATCTTCGATATGGTATCAGAGCATTAAACTTTGGAATGGCTTCCCCATCTAATTATGCTTTCTTGTTAGAAGATTTTTTGAAACCCTACTTTCTCCATCAGGGAAAAAGCCACGGCTCTATTCTTGTTTCCTGACCATTGACCCGCAAGAATTCCTTCACATGGAGTAGATCAATGTTGACAACTCTTAATGCAAAGAAGAAGACTGGCTTTGTTGATGGAACTTTCACTCGACTTTCAAATCAATCCATCCTTTGTTTATTCTCTGATTTCGATCTACTAATGTGGTTCGGTTATGGCTCTGGAGTCTGGCGGCCGCAAGAAAAACCTAGATCTCACAAGAGGAAGATGAATTGAAGTGGGAACCGAGCTGAAAGGATTCGTAGAAGTGCTGTTGAGTGGGTAACTGGAACCGACGCCGTTTGCTCTCAAATGAAGGCAACTAGGTAAAGAGAAGCGTGAAACGGGGAGTTTTGAAGATGAAGTCAGTGTGCTTTTTTTTTTTTTTTCTGAAAGCAGTGCGCTTTTACGACTAGAATAAACTACATCTTATGATTTTTTATTTTATTTTATTTTATTTTTTATTTTTTTATAACAATCAATACTGAAATATTATTAATAGAAAGAATTACATCAACCTTGCGCATCATGCCATAAAGCTTGTGTGGCACATTCAGCTGAGGAATTCCACCAAACTCTTAAGGTCATCAAGATGCCAAGAAAATCTGGCAAGTGAATATGCCACAGCATTAGTTAATCGACCCCTATACTGAATAATAACATTAGGAAATCTAAGCAATAAAACATTGATAGCATGATTATGAACTAAGTTACCCCAAATAGAGCTGGACTCATCCCCTTATTTAATTTTTGGACCCCCAGTAAAGAGTCGCACTCCACAATCAATACAGAAACACCCAAAGGAAAACATATTTGGAGCCCTCGAAGTACCGCTAAGAATTCCACTTCCAAAGGATCAGTAATATCATGCTCTGGCTTGGAACCGGATAACACTTTTGACCCACACTATCTCGAATAACAATCCCTATGATCTAGTATACGTGTTTTAGTCACAATTTATAATACGCACCGTTTGAGACTTAACAATATCAAATGCTGCCTTTTTTTGGCTCTGCAATATCCTCTATGTTTTGTTGGGTCAGTTTAGCAGAAATACTAGTCTATTAGAAGTTTGTGGAGACATGACTCATGAGTGTGAGAAACAATATGGAATTCTCAAGTGTTTTTTTTTTTCTCTAAGTTTCCTTTGTGTAAGGAGGTTGGATTTTCCCTCGAAGTAAAATCTGTTATCATTCAACAACGTGGCTTTGAAGCTTTTTATCAAATATCTCGTGTCCACTCCCTTATTCACACACTTACACACGCATCAGCTTGTTAATATTTTGGAAGCCCTGCTTACATTCATTCACAGCAAAGAGGAAGAAATTAGCAAGATCCTAACAAGTGGTATCAGTATCCACCAATCCTATGGTAAAAAATACAAGGTCCAAGCATCAACCATAAGAAACATTTCAAATCCAACTAAATGAGGTTCAACATCAAAGTGCATTACATCAGCAATCGATACAAGATTTACAAGCTAATATTGTGACTCTCAATGATATGATGCGTACATTCATCATTAACCAACAACAAACACATCAACTACAACACCACCAACAACAACAATAGTACCAACAGCGTGAGCCTCACCATGAGGACCTCGAACTACCAGATCATCAAACTCCTATGCCTCATTGCATGCTTATGGCTTCATATCACATGGATATATAGAGGCTCTTGCGTGGTACCAAGAGTCTTTGGAGGGGTCCTTTTTCATGATTGGGATGCATTCAGTAGATCCATGCTCCTCTATTTTGGGCCAACGGTGTATGATGACCCGATGGAGGCACTAACGTCCCGTTTGAAGCAACCAATTCCATTGCTGCCTACATGAATAGTTTGAGGCCTTGTCCAATCATTTGAGGGGACTCTCTGATGTGCATAAGTTGAGTTACTTTCTCAGCGGCTTGAAGGATGATATACGCCTTCCCAATAGAATACTTAATCCTGTTAGTTTGAATGCAGCATATAGGTTATCTAAGGTACAAGAGGAATACCTTTTAAGTATTAAAAAATCCATGAAGCCATTGTTAGCCAAGATTGGTGAAGCTAGTGGAAGTTCTTCTCGAGGACCCTCTTCAAGAAGCATTAGTAGTAAGTGGCCAAGAAATATGGGAGCTACTAGACCAGTATCTTCAATCCAAATAGATAAAAAGAGCAAAAAAAGGCTTTGCTACTACTTTGTTGAGAAGTGGAGTCCAACTCATAACTATAGAAGCCCTAGGGTTTTTTTTTTTTTTAACAAGCTGATGAATACGAGTCAGTGGAGGAGGGAGGTAACCAAGTATATGTTTCTTTGGGCAAATAGAGTAAAACAAGGCTGATGATAAGGTGGAGGAAATCGATCTCTTGGGCTACCATTTCTGGAACACCTATTGTGAGAACCATGAGGTTGGTGGGTAGCATTAAGGGGAGAAGTTGGTGATTTTAGTGGATTCGGACAGCACCCATAATTTCATATATTTCACTTTATTTTAAAATTAAGGTCTTTTTTATTTTCATAGATGAGATAAGATGATATAAAATAAATTAAAAATGAAAAAAAAAATATTATTATAATATATTTTTTTAATTTTAGTTTTGTTTTGAGATTTGAAAAAAAAAATTACGATTTAAAAAAATTGAATTATTTATTTATTTTTTATGAAAATTTAAAAAAATTATAACGATGAATTTGAGATGATTTGAAAAAAAAAAATCAGGCCTTATATTAACCGTGAACTATTATGTTAATTTGAAGGTCAAAGTTGCCAATGGTCAAGGTTAAACTAGTGCTAGAGTGTGCAATGCGGAAAAGCTGAGAATCCAAGGAGCTATGTTTCAAACCCCTCTTTACTTACTTGATTTGGTTGGTTGTGAACTTGTGATGTAGTTTTGGAGGTCAATGGTTGGAAACATTGGGACCCATAATATGGGATTTTTCAAAACTACTGATCTGAATTTTTCAGAGATAATTTGTTGAGTTGAAAGGGTTGAAATTATAACGTCCTTCCATAGTGGAGATGGTGATAAAATGCTCAAGGCTACTATGGCCAAGGGCGAGTGCATCTTGATACAAATAGCTGGTGATAAAAAATAGAGGAAAATAGCCAGATTTGTAGATGAGCAAGTAGCTGAACTGTTGCAAGAATTTTAATGGATTTTCAAGGAACCTACTAGGCTAGCCAACATTGTACCCATGACCATAAGATAAACCACAAATAAGGGGTTCCAACTCATAACCAGCTGATTTTATTATTATCCCTCGGATTGTCTGTAACTCGGATTGTCTGTAACTCCCACTCCCTCCTCTCGGATGCTATCTCTCTCTCTCTCTCTTTGATCAATTTATCTCTCTTTTCCACATATGTCCGCCACTGCTTTGGCCGCGTTGACCACCCTCAACCTCGGCCCACCTCACTCCTTGTCGCAACCCTCCTCGTCTCTCGCGATGAGTATGGATGTTCCAGCTTGCAACAAGGTTTTGAACTATGAGTTAAATTTAGAGTCCTTTTTGAGTCCATGTTTTTCCCACAGAGCCTACGATTATGTTTTATTTTCCAAAACACGAGTAGTGTTATAGGAAACCGCTATAGCGGAACCTTGCGAAACCAGTTGACGTCAGCTGAAGATTAAAACAAAGGAAAACCTTAAACAAATACCCATAACGAGAGGAAGAAATGGAAATCAGTAGCATTCATGAGTCCGTGAGGGAGGTTGCCACTGGCTGATGCATTTCACATGTCGCTCAAGCATTTCGCATGCCCTGTGAGGGAGGTTGCTGTCGTGGGTGGGACGGGACCGGTCGCCATCGTCACACATTCCGCTATGAGGGAGGTTCACGTCATGGGTTTGGATAAAGAGTGGTTTGTTGCTTCCCCTGTCATTTGGTTCTTCAAAATGTGATTTTTTTTTTCTTTATTTTTATTTTTTTTTTTGTTTTTTTCATTCTTTACACATTGCTACAAATATCTTCAATTTTCATTTTCAAAAAGTTTCCCTTTGTCATCAGCCGAACCGCCAAGAAATCTAATAGAGGTAAGGGCGATAATGAACTGTTGGTATTCCTTTCTCTGTTGTGAGGGCGTTCCCTTTACCAAGTTTCATTTTCTGTTGTGATTTAGCGTGTTTAAAAATACCACCTTTAATAGGACTTAAAAAAAAACTAATACTCGTTTAGATGAACCCAGCCAAAAAGGACTCCAGATTGTTGACCAGGGTCCAGAGTTCATTATTAAACTTGCAATAGACCCTAAGAGTGATTTCAACTGACAATTGTTGGCTAATTGAACCACATACTTGCATTATGCCCCCTTGGTTGTTTTTGTTTAAGGAATTTCATTACTTATCCAAGAAAAAAGAAATCATCTGCTAGTTAAAATTCCACCAAACAGAAGCAGAATGAGACATTGAGTCCTTCAACACCCAAATGAAAGGTTGACTAATTTTAATACTCCCATAATCCTCAAAAAAGATTATTAACTTTGATCAAGTTGGACGCACGATTAGATATGATTTTCCATTAAAGCGTGAGTTTCTTAAAGGAAATAGTAAGTTTCTTAAAGGAAATCAAGGAAAATCTTTTCCTCAATGCTTAATCAAATAAACACTAGACATCTCAAAAGAACCACGAAATCAAAGGTAGTCTTTCATTAATAATCTAAAAATCAAGCTTCTACTATAAATAAGGCATAGGCTCAATTTATAGGTAGGCCCTAATAACAATTAAACATGACAAAACTCCAAAGCTTTACTAGCACAAGATATACGCTCAAATACCACAAAACAATGATTTAGGGTGAGGAAGAAGACGTAATACGTGGTTGATTTTTTTGTTTTGGTAAGTATGTGTTTTTTGGAAATGTTTTTTAGTTTTTATATTTGTGTGTGATTTTTAAGTTGTGATTTTTGCAGATGAAAAATGTGTTAGAGATGGATCCTCAACATCATGCCTCTACAAGTTGCCAGCAGCTTACTCAGTTGATGAATTAATTTCGAATTGATGTATTGATGATAATGATCTTGCTCAGTGGATGATTTGAGTTTTTAATAATATATTCTCGGATGAACTATTGTATAGTTTGGATTTTGAGTTTTTTATGGTGTATTCTCAGACTTGTTACTCTATGTTAATGTTGAGTTTCTAATGAATGAAGGTGCAGCTCTTATCATTGGCACTTGGCAGTTTTTGAATTTTCTTATAAAGTGTGGCTTCTTGATTGATGTGTATTATTACCATTTACAGTTTTGATTTATCTGCTGCTAGAGAGTACCCTGTTACGTAAATAAAACCACAAAAGCAAAGTAATGTTATTCTTTTGCAACAAAACTTCTATTTGATCAACATTAGAGGAACGTTAGAGGAACGCTATTAAAAAAAAACCACAAAAGTAGAGAATTTCATGAATAAAACCGCTTATTTATTGTAACATCATAAGTCTATTAAAGTGTCACAGAGTAATATCAGACGCTTACAACACTCATGCCAACTTTACAAGTGACCAGTCCAACCATAATGCTTACAAACTTGACAAAGGAGCTAAGTTCCCAACACAACATAAATAACATTGATAATCATTTGATCTTGATTCTAGCAACCCTTGACTCTAGCAACCCTCTCTTTTGGACGTTTTCCTCTCTTTTTCTATATCTCTTCCTTTGCATGGTGAAGTTTTTCCTCTCTCTACTAGAGATCTCTTTTCTTGGCAACTGAACTTTCATTATATTCTTCAAAATCAGCCCAGCAATGAGTAAGAAAAGGACAATCCAAACCTAATTTTCAACAACAAAAATTATAGATGTCAAATAAATAGCAGAAAATTCCAAGTCAGACTAAAATTTCAGAACTATAACACAAGAGAAGATGGTAGGATCGATGCAATTAAAGAAAAGTATAAGAGGCTAGTTCAAATAGAAGCCCAGCACCAGAAGATAAAATACCATATAAAACACTATTAGTGGCATCTATAATTGTGACTTAACAAGTATCGAGTACAAATCCCTATTGGAAGCTTGAGCCACCAACAGCATGAAAATGGTTCTTGAATAAAAATGATCTATCCTGCAAGTAATAAATTCCAAGGACATTAATTAAAATCAAAGCCTACTTTGTTTGAGGCAGAATCTCTGAAACAATTCAGGTCAAACACACAAGATAAAACCAATAGACGTAAATCTATAATTGAACCAAGATAAAAAGTTTTGAAGCCATAATCACCCCAACCATCACATCTCTACATCTGAAAATCCTACGAAACATACAACCAAAGACCAGATAGAGAGATCTAGAATCAGCATATTAGCTTCAAAGAAGGTCGGAGAAATTTATGCATAAACAGAACTGTAGTTTACAAATTTATGCATACAACCAAAGACCAAATTTGTACGTGAAACAGAGCTGGAGCAAACAAATGGTTTTCAACACCTAAATCTTTACTTACAGTAGTACCCATATGCTAAGTTTTGCATATACATAACAGATCCATATATACAACACAACATACCCATATGCTAAGTTTTGGGGCCTCGGCGTTGAGAGCAAACGTTGGGTTTTCAATATCATGATTCCTAGGATTTAGGGTGTTTGGGTTTAGATTTGGGTTAGGCTTACGGTGCTCTCGTAGGAAGACGAAGGGGGTTGTGCCTTCGTGGCTCTTGGGTTTGAGAAGTAGTTTTGTGGAGAGGACGCCAACAGCAACCAACTGTGAGGAACGAGGCTGGCTTTGTGAGGGGATGGGGAGGGATGGGGATGGAGGTTGGCTTCGTCTGGGATGGAGAAATTTGGATGGAAGCTTCGTGAGGGAATAGGAGTTGGGATGGAGGGATTCAAGAGGATTCAAGAGGCTTCAAGCCTTCGTGTGTGGGTAGTAGGGGAGAGCATTGGACCAGTCAAGCCGGACCAAATCAAGACTGGTCCTGGTGGGTCCCGATCCAAAATTTTTGGATCAGGTAGGTTCGGCCCTGATCCCGATCCCAATTTCGGTCTGAGTCTTTTCTATCCCAGACCAGACCGGATTGGACCTACCTTATATATATTTTAAATATAATATATATTATTTAATTAACTTATACATTAAGAATAATAATAATAATACATTAAAAGTAATTTACTAAATATATTATATTAATAATTTAGTATATATTGTATTAATTTAAATTATTAACATATTATAAGAGTTAATAGTTATAGACTTATGGTATAAAAATAGTATATTGTATATGTATATATTTATAATATTATAATGTATTTTGGAATGAACCGAATAGACCGACCGGACCGGACTAGATTGAAATAAATATATTTGGTCTTGTCCTAGGGATTCTCGATCGGGTCCAAGGTGGGAAAACCCTGGACCGAATAGGTCCGATCTAGTCCGGTAAACTCTCACAAGACCGACCAAACCAGACCGAACTCTCCTCTAATAGGTAGGGATCAAGGGTGGAGATTTGAATTAGAAGAAAAACGTTGTTGTTTTAATTTTGCCACGTAGGAAACAGTTTTGCAGGGGCGATTGTAAGCAACATTTCCTATATATATATATATATATATATTGAACTTACTTTGCATGGAGCGTAAAAAAAAAAATCTCTATTTTTGGCGACTCCAAGTCGCAGCAAAAAGTACCTAACTCGTTGCAAAAACTTATTTCTGGCTCATATTGCATCGTTGCAAAAACTTATTTCTGGCTCATATTGCATCGCCGGGAATCCGCCGCAATTTTAGGTGAGAAAAAGTAATTTTAGGCACAATCCAGGTGGTCGGTTGGAATAAAATTTGTGGCGATTTTGGATCGCCGTAAAAAGCTATTTAATGCGCCACAATAAGTAGTCCCGTGACTCATTGAAAAATACAATTCGCGGCAACCATTTTTCGCCACAATAAGTTCCTTTGCATTTAACATTTGAGGCAGATTACTAAAGCATCGAAAATGACTATTTTCCATAGTTTTGAATTCCGTTCCAGGAACAGAACGGCTAGAATGCTCCGTTCCAGTGCCTCAACAGATGCACTATACCTCCTTGTCCCGTTCCGATCCAAATTCTGGCCCGTTCTAGTTATTTTGGTCAAATTCCGGCCGTTCCGATCCAAACTCCGATCGTTTCGGTTCCTATTCAGATTTAGATTATTTTTTTAATTTTTTTATCTTTAAATGATATTTTTTTAATTTTAAATTTAGATGGTATTTAATTAATTCTAGAATATAAAATATATTTACATACTTTATACTTTTAAATACGTCTTTTTTTAAATATCATTATTTTTTAATATTTTATCTATTTATTTATTTTTGTATCTCAACTCAAATTTGTATTTTTTCAACTTATAATCATTTTATAAATCTTTAATTCTTCTAATATGTACAAATATACAAAATACGCACTTACATATATATGTCTTTACTCTATTAGTTGTTAGTTTATATATAAATATATATATATATATATTTATTATAATATATAATTAATCCCAAAACGGCACACCGGAACAGACCGGTACCGAAAAATTCCGTTCCAATGCCTCAATCGGAACGGTTACTGAAACGGAATTCAAAATTTTACTATTTTCTACCAAAACTTTTTCCTCTAACTCGCCCGAATGAATTGTAATATATATATATTTATAATTATACAATTTAACCTGCTTTCAACATCAGTTTAATCCATAATCCATATGATCAATTATATTTTCAAAAACACATATATTTAATCCATGAATTGATCAACATTATGAATTGATCATCGTTGAAATATATTTAGATGGTTCAAACATCCCCAACATCATACATTAATGAAAAGTATTGTTCAAATTGAAATTCATGATTATTTAGTCCAAGTACTTAACACCCCCACAATATATTAGTATTGTTTTCCAGGTGTCCTCCCCATCTACAATATAGGGTAATTAAAGTTTCATAAACAAGTTTGATCATTCCTTGGAAGATGCTGGCCTTGGATCTTCATGTTCTCAAAACTGCATTCATCTCAAAAAGTTTCTTCAACTCTTCTTCTCAAAACTGAATTCCTTCTTCATTGATGTTAAATGCAGCAAACATGTACATTTTCTTTAGTTTTCAAAATCGACCACAATGTACATTCATCATTTCCATGCGAGTGAGAGAGGGAGATTAGAGAGCGTAGCTAGTCCAACGTATGAGAACAAGAAAATACATACATATCATAAAACTACAATGACTAGAATTAACTACTGATTTAACTTCTCTATTCCATAATAAGACAGATATACCATCACAAGTTGCACCCATTTTCAGTGTTAATGAATAGAGTAATGCAAGTTTTTCCTTATCTCTACCCTAGATCACAAAAGAAATAACACTTGTGACAAGTTCCACATGAAACCAAGTTTCAGATAAAAAACTACTTGGAAATGACAACAATTTAATGCATTAAATATCAATTTGAAACCAGTTAATATTTTTTTTTTTAATAAGTATACATCAGTTGAATGTTACAATTGCTCAAGAATTCTTTATATATTATGCTTCACGTTTGCTCATCGAAGAGATGGGAATTCCATGTTTGTGCAAGTTGTTATACCAGAACGGTTACTTCACTTGGTGATTTGCCTACTTCCAAATTTAAGTTCAATACTTTGGCATTTGGTTAACAAAACTCTGAAAATCACATAAGCAATGCAATGACATTTGGTTAGCAAAACTTTAGAAATCACATAAGCAATGACTCAAAGCAATTTCTAAGAAACTAGTCTACACGATCAGTGCGATCAAATAAGTAATGCAAAGCAATGTGAACACCAAAAACCTTCCATGGGAAACAAGAGGCTCCTTGGGTTTGTGGAGAATGTACCAGCTCTAAGTGTAGGACGCATATCTGGTGCCCAAATTTGCAAGGCCCTGCTGATCCGCAATCGAATTGCTCCAACTTGGCTTGCCATTGCTTTGGGTCATATCTGATAAGATGGCAAAAGACATGGTCAAGCAAATAAGTAAGTTGCATCACATTGTTGAAGGATTGAAGACAACAGTTTCACAAACTTCCCTTTAATCAAAATGCAGCCCATGTACAACAATTCAGTGTAAGACAATTCAAAACAAGAACTTTACTTAATGGCAGCGTATATAGCAAGCAATTCTAGTGAAGGCTGCAAACATATAAGAGTTCAAGCAAATAATATTCCAACACATACTGAAACATGGGATTGAATGCACAACATTACCATTTACATTGCATACAAAAGAGAAGATGCTATTTAACTAATAAATAAAACTAACATCAAATATTCAATAAAGTTCTCACAAAAGGTCCATAAATCGATGGCATTTATATCAGCTTCACAAACCGATCAACTACAAATTTAACAAAACAAGACTAAAACAAAAACTATAAAAACAAATGGATAGGCCTTTACTATATATATTTACCTGTTAATCCTATTGACTTATTGCTTGTATAATCTAAGACAAACTTAAATTCTGACGCAGGCTGCAACATTGCAGAAATCATATTATAAAAAAATAAAAGTAAAAAAGAGTAACCATCTACTTCTATGGTTGAGCAATCTGCTAGAGAATTGGAGCTATAAGTTCAGAACTTTGAGTGATTCTTGTTATTCTGGTAATTGTAGCTCACTTAATACATTTATTTGACAATTAAAATCTGGATTCTAAATAGAACTTTAGTATTCTATAAAGTAGTGACATATGAATTGTGGTGGTATGTTTCATAGAATTGTTGTCTTCTTCTATCGAGGAAGCCTTATGAATACATTCCATCTGCTTTATCGAGGCCTACCATAACTATTTTCTTTACATTCTATGTAAACAGGTTATTGAGAGATAGATACAGTAAGTGGGGAAAAGAGGGGCAAGGTGCCCTGTTTTTGTGATTTGATACATCTATGCTTGTGTAAAAGCTGAATGTGATTGGAGGTGTAGATATCAGCTTGCTAATATAACATTTGCTTCAATAAAAAAATCATTCCCAATGGAAGCAAGGTGCGGAAGGAAAATGGGGAGGGTTAAACGGAAACTCTTAATGATTTGAGTACAAGATTATTTACAACATACCTACTATTCTGATTCTTCTCAATAACGCAGAATTGAATTCAATGGATCTCTGCTGCAATCCAAGTACAAGACTTCCTCTATTTTGAATGATAATATTTCGAATCCTCCTATCAAATTTAGTTAACAATCAAACTATCAAGACAAAAGAAAGAGATGAGAAGAAATTGTTGATTCTTTTATTTATTTATTAATATTTTGAAAAGTCTGGCTAACTTTAGGAGACTCGAGGAACTAAGTCCAAAAAAGTCACATTATTAAAGACGAGTTCCAAAGCAAATCCCCAAAACATTCTCCTAATTAAGGGACATGATTTGGACTCTTGCAAAATATGAAAAGCAAAATAGTTGGCTGAAGATGACCCCTCTCCCTAGTTGCCTATTCACCCAAACAACCAACACGTTAGGCATTTACGGGGAACCTTTCCCTAGTCATTGTCGTGACAACCCTAGAATCAACTCAAACCTTTCGAAAAACTATGCCCAAGCTAAGTCAGTTGAGAGATCAAGATCCAATAGCCTCAACCAAAAGAAATTTTGAGTACGCGTGCGATGAGAACGATGTTCTTCAGAAGAGTAAGAGAACGGATCGAGGAGACTAAGAGCATAGAGGACTCACCGGCATCGAGCGGAGGCGATAAGTGCACGGCAGCTGGCTGGACGGCGCGCTCGTGACGGAGAATGGCTGCTTGATGACACAGAAGAGAGGCGCGTGCAGTGTCTCAGGGAGGAAAGACAAGAAATAGGCGCGATCTGAATTTGTCATATTACAAATTATTTACAATGCCTTTATAGTACATTTTTTGCAACGACATAAACTCAAGGTTAATGTTATATACTGTCTAAAAAATTAAATTTTTTTATAATTTAAATAATAAATAAATTTATATTTTAAAATAAAATTAATAAAAATATTATTATTTACAAATAAAAAAATTTTAAAAAATCTAAAAATTCATTCTATTTAATTATAAAATAAGAATATTTCTATGTAAATTATAATGGAATCCATTAAATATGTAGTTGCAAAAAATATTATTCTAACCTCACCGCAAATATTATTTTCTCGCAAAAATTATTTGAATTTGATATGGTGATTTTATTATGTTGTAAATTTCAAGCGTAGATTGACTTTTATAATTTACAAAGTGTTGGTATATTTTAAATGGGCGACTTGATCATATTGATATTTAAATTGGATTTGTTACAGTTTATAAAAACTATGTTAACGATTCTAATGGACTTTATTTTATTGTATTAGGAAACTAATGTATTATTTTAAATTGGATTAGTATTTTTAAATTAGGCATAATTCTACTTGAATAAATGTATTAGAGCACTATCAATGGAATAACTAGCTTTTATCTATTTTAAAGAGTCAAAAACCCACTTTTTTCATTTTAGTTATTCGCTTTTACATTTTATCATCTATCAGCATCTTTATTTTTTCTGTACATCTTTTAAAATATTTATATTTTATTTTAAAAACAAGTCGCTAGAGCTGAAAGAACCGCACGGGAGACAACGACTGGCTCGCCGGAGATGGGATTTTAGAGGATGGTTGCCGGAGTGATGTGATGTTGGTGATACCAGCGATGTAGCACATGGTAGCTGGTGGTGAGTCTAACGACGTCGATGATGCCCGAAACCCATTTTCAAAGTGCAATCGGCACGTAGAGGACAAAGAGTCCGTCGCCGGAGCTGGAATCGAGAGGGTATGGTCGCCGGCATAAGGCGACGCCGGTGATGCCAGCGGTGTCTCTAGTGATGGCCGGCGTTGAAGCCGGTTATAACTGAAGCCCACAGTCGAACAAAGCAACGAGCCGAACACGAACACTGTTCATGAATAAATATATTAAAATAATATTTGAAAGATGAACGATATTGTGCTACATGTAGCGCAAACACTGTTTATCTTCAATTTTTTTTTTTTTTTAAAGAGTCCACTGGAGCCATTTTTTTTTGCCTTTTTTTGTATTTTTGAGCTAAATTTTACAATAAAAAAGTGTTTAGCTACTCTATTGTGAGTGCTCTTAGCTCATAAACTTGGTTTCATAGAAAATATTTAAGGACTTTAATCATATTGTTTAAAATTACTTTTAAAACTAGATTTTTGGTTGTAAATCCTAAGTATTTAATCTTTTATTCAAACATCCTATTTTATAGAAATAAATCTTTGATGTTCCAATTAGATATGATTAGTAGTTTACATTGAGTTTTGATATGAGTATTATTAAGCATATTTTAGGAACTACTATTTTTTATGATTTCTCACTACATCAAATATTAGTAATATTAAATTATGTTTTGATCAACAATAGTTTGTAAAGATAAGAGTTTGATTAAGTTAGTTTTTGAAATGATTCAAGGTGTTTATCCATTTTTGATAAAAATTATATTATAATAAGTATATTTATAATTATAATAAGTATATTTATAATGATAATAACATTTATTAAATTTTTGATAAGTAAATAGTTATCTAAGCTATTCCCGTAGTATGAATTTAAGTAAATTAAGACTTTTAGCGAGTTCTTTGAGAAGTTTAGTAAGGTTTACTATTATGTATAGGTGACAATTGATTTCATTCCACATGGTTGTGGAAAGACTTAGAAAAGCTAAAAAATTCATGTAAGTGGAGCTCCTATTGTAGGGTATGCATAAAAATAAAATGGATTGGTGTTTGACATTCTAAACAATTATGTAGGCTTGTTATCCAGATTTAAATGATGAGTAATTTTTTAAATATCTTAAGTGAAAGTATCAAAACTATTAAAAAATAAAGGCAATTTCAAGAACCTGGCTTGAATGAACAGGCCTACAATTATGCATGTTTTGTTACAAAATGAGAATTTGGGAAACAAACTCAATCATTTATTTACATTACTCATTAAAACTATATGAAAATGTGAAAATGCTCCTGACATAAAAATAATAGACATAAGCAATATTTGTCATGTTGCCTATAAAATGTGAAAAAGAATGATATTAAAAATTTAAAAATTTGTACATTAATTTATAAAGATGGTCAAACTTTTTGTTTTAAGTTGTAAGAATAGTCTGAATACATTTTACACTTTGGATTATTTTGATAGGACATTTGAAAACCTTTTGCATAGTGTACAAATTTTATATCTGACTTTAATTCTGTTTTGCTTTGTTCTGTTTGGGTTAGTACCATTTTCTTTGTATCTAAGTGCACCTACTTTGGAAATAAAATAGTTTTATGTGGTTTTTCTGTATGCACACTCTGGATTCCAAGAATAATAAGGGAAGATTCACATCTATCTCTGTCCGAATTGGCCATCAAAAATATCACAACCTTATCCCGAATTTTTTTTAGGAAAAGGATGATACTCCAATTTTATTGATAGTCCTCACTTCTTGTGAAAAAAAATCATGTTTACAACCAAATACCTAGGGGATACAAAGAAACATAAAATCAAATCTCAGGTATCCAAAAAACCCAGGCAAATCCAACCATAATATAAACTTCCACGAATGTTTAGGAAAATACATATCCAACTCAAGATAAGAAAAGAACCAGGCTTAGAAAACAAAACCGCAACCTGCAAGAGAAAACACACATGCAAATAATAATAAGAATTGAAAAAACCAAAAGCAAACTTACCAAGGATAGACCTACGAAATTTACAGATAAGGAAGGCCAACTCTATCCAAATGAAGAAAACCGCTTAACTGGCTAGGCACAACATCACTATCATCAGTGCAATCAATATTTAAACTCTCCGCATCCCGCTTAGCAAGTAAATAAACTACAATGTTACATTCATGGATATGACTAACATGATACTCCATGCACACAAAATAATAATGTAATTCATTCCAGAAATCCTTTAAATATCAAATATTGTAATAATCCTTTGTAATCCAATTAACAAGCAGTTGACAACCTACCTCAATCTCTATCCAAGAGAAACCAAGTTGATAGCATCTTTGAACCTTTTCCAACACACTGTGCATTTTAGCAAAATTATTCAAACCATGACCTAGGAACACAAAATAAGCCATACAAAGCTTACCACAATTACTACAAATAACACCCATTGCTCCAGCCGGGCCAAGATTACCCAAACTACTACCATCGGTGTTAACCTTAACCCAATCTTGTTGAGGTCGAGACCACCTCCCCCCATGCACCTGCTTAGGCTTAGGTAAGAAGATTAGAATATCCAACCTATTTAAATAGCAACATCTTGATTGGAAGTTTTAAAAACTTTCATATTCAATTGCATAATCCTATGAATCCAACAATTAATAACATGTTGAACCGATTCAACATTATAGACCTTATCTTCATGCCAAGCTTTAAATGCCAATCCCAAATCTAAGAAACAAAGGAAGGGAGAAGACAAAAAATAATCCTAATTTGAGAAAAATTACTTGCACACTAAAACAAAAAATTATTTGCTCTTATCAGGTTTGAAAAACACTCATGTGCACACCTAATTAAATTGCAGCCATACGCCAAATTTGATGAGCAAATCATCAATATAAAGCACATGATTCAGATGCTCAATATGACTCCTAGAACAACAATTACGCTTAGAGACCATAGGGATATTAACTTTTTTTAATCTTCTTATCAACCCTCAAACAATTATTAAGAAGATTGTTAGAGCAAACCCAATGGGCACAAGGCATAGGAGGCGCCTTAAACCTAATACTATTCCAAGCACTTTTAGTGGTAAATTTCTCATCCTTATCTTTTAGCCAAATTATGACAACCTGGCCTTCCTTCCTTCTAGCCAAAAACTAACAAAATTCAAATTTAGATTCACCTACAAGTCTTTCCAAAAGGGGAATATCCCACCAATAATCATTACGAAAATCTCTAACATTCAACAGAGGTTTCACAATAAGTGAGTAATGATCTATGAGAGGATCACCCTCAATCCAATTATCATACCAAAAGGAATATTATCATTTGACAATCCACTTAGAGTTATTTAAAGCATCAAGTATACTCATGACGATAGATTTTAAAAATCGAGTACCCTTATTAGACGCCAAAAGGGATAATGACTACCGCTAACATACTTCCCCCGAATAAAATATGCCCATAAAGATTGGCCTTAAGAAGAAGCCAAGCAAGTTTAAATGTATGGCCCCTTGAATATCAACAAGATCCCGAATGCCGAGGCTACCTTCGTTAATAAGCCTACATATATTATTCCAAATAATCTATTTTCTCCTACTTTTACTCTTAGAGTCACTCCAAAAGAAAGAACTCAAAAACCTGTTCAACACCTTGAGCATAATTTTAGAAATAAATAAAATAGCAAGAACAAGATTAGCCATTTTTGACAAAACATGATGTAACAAAATAGTATGACCACCAAGAGAGAGTAACTTCTTCTTCCAATCCACAATCTTCTTCTTTATCTTCCCAAGTAACTCACCAAAATCACAGCTTTAAGTCTACGAATTACATTAGGAACACCCAAATATTTAAAAGGAAAAGAACCTCAAAAGAACCTATAAAGCAAAGAATTGAGAACTTTCTGAGGAGAGGAATTCTTTAAGAGAAATAAATAGCACTTTTATCTTTACTAAGAAGTTGACCCATCCAAACTTAATAGAGACTCAAAACCTGCATCTCATAGATCTTTTACCGCGACTGAAAAAAATAACAATATCATTTGTATGTATAAGGTGGGGAATGAGAGGGGTATCTCTAGCTTGGACAAACTAACCAATTTTACCATTCTCAAATGAAGTCTTGAGAAGATGAGAAAGCAGCTCCTGCATGATGATAAATAAATAGGATGAAAGTAGATCCCCTTGCCTCTCGCGTTCACCTTTAAAAAAATTCAAAATGGTGTCATTCATCATAATAGAGTACCACGGCGTGGAGATACAAGACTTAATTAGATCACAGGCATGAGGAGAGAAACAAAACAAAAAAAGCCAAGACATATAATAGAAAATTTCAATCATCCTGGTCGTCAGCCTTAGAATGTATCAAACTTGACTGAAACATTTCTATCATTAGTATTTTTATCGATTGAGTGAACCATCTCCTGGGTAAGAATGATATTCTAAAAAAAAAAATATACAATCAAGAATAAACGTCCCTTGTTCTTGAGAAAACATCTTAAAAAGCCAATTCGTCACGCGACCCATAATAATCTTAGCTCAAATCTTGTAAATCATCGAACAAAGGCTAATATGCATAAATTTGTCAAAGTTAGAAGGTTTATCAACATTAGGAATCAGAACAATAAAGGATGCAATGTAAAATATAGAATCCCAATAGATCATCCTTACCCAAAACTCCTATAAAAATGAGAGCCAAAGCAAATCGGTTCCAAACCCTTAACGCCTCCTTAACCTTTTTTAATTTAATAGATAAGTTAAAAAGACCAAAACCAGTCCCCTCTTGATTCCACACACCCTCCACAAGATGACAAAAATCAACATGACCAGTTCACATAAATTGAAATAAAAAAGGATTAGGACCATACCTAAAAAGATTATCACCCATTTAGATGACCAAAGGAGAATGATTGGAGGTAGTACGAGCCAATATCTGAAAAAACACTTAGGAAAATAGTTAAGAAAATTAGAGTCAACAAAACATCTATCTAACCTTGCTCAGTTGCGAGCCAAACTAGCTTGGCCATTGCACCAATTCATCCTTAGTCCTTTAAATCACATATTCAACAAACCACAATTATGAATGCACAAGTTGAAGTCTTCCATTGCTACAAATTGATAGGGATGACTGCTTCTTCTTTTCAAGTTATTTTTGATAATGTTAAAATCACCACAAACAACCCATAGAAGATTATTGTTACTAGTAGCCTTTAGGTCCTCCCAAAGAGTCTTACTATTAAGTTGATTACACTTAACATATACAATGCTAAGCACAAAGACATATCCATTATCCTCAACTTTACAATGATAAATTGACTGACCCAGGTAGCCAATGAATAGAGACTATCGAATTCCACAACTACCAAACTTTCCCATCTTGCACTTTAGTAGTAATGAAAGACGTGCAATTGAAGCTCACCACAAAACTAGGAATTTTTTCCTCCATCAAAAAAGGTTCAACCAAAGCAATAATATTAGGCCTAATTTTTTTTTTTTTTTTATGATTTTTCTTAAACAGAATTTAGAAGTGCAAACAACCATAATATTCTGAAAAATGACAGGTCTGCTCATAGGTTCAATTTAGAAGGGTGAGCAACCATTCTAATAGAGCTTCTTTTATAGAACTTACCGACAAAATTATCTGGGCCTTTCGAGTCAGTGCAATAATCTTTTCTCATATCATCCTAAAGCTTATCTATCTCAATTTTGCAATATAATTGAATTTCATTACCCAACTCTTGCTCATCTACAACAACACAACCCTTTTGGTCAAAATGCTCATGTAAATCCTCAGTAATATCCTTAATCACAAACAGTTGATTTTTGGGCCCAGCCTCATCAACGTCCAAGGCAGGAAACACTGGAGCAAGGCCCATTAGATTGCACTAGGCCTTACACGACAACCTTCCCTACTCGGCCCAAAACCTACTTTGCACATGGCTTCTCAAGTTGCCCCACACAATGGGCTCCATCACCAACAGGCCCAAAAATTGTAGGCCTAATACCATGAGAAACTTATTCTTTCGACCAACAGCGATTGGACATTCTCAAAAGGCTAAGTTTCCTGTAGATTACCCCCATCATCTTCCATTTCTTTCTCATCATCACAAGACAGCATCATTGTTGATGGATCCCTCTCTGGTTTGATCTGTTATCCCAACATGACACTATAGGAATGCACTACAGTCTTCTCGACTTGACCTGAATTCAGCAAGGAAAGTGCCAAAGTATGTATTTTCTCAAGAGGCACCACCAGTTGTTCTCCTTTTTCACACAAACCTACATCCCTCGACTTCTTATTTTGCTTAGTCCCATATCTATAGTTTCTTAGGTTGTCCTTTGTGCTGCCCCCAAATTTTCCTTAAAATAAACACGGGAATCGAGGCGTCGAGATGCTGACAACATGGGTCACGCACCCCAACGTCAAGTGCTAAGTCTGTGAACACGTGACATGCATAAATAAAAGTAGCGGATATTTGAGATCAATATCTAAGTACCAGAATTTTTATAATTATTTTACAAACCAATTTAATATAAATTCTCCTACAGGAGATTTAATACAGTCATCCAACATACAAATTAAACAAATACATATTTATAAAAAGGGGAAAACAATTACCCAAGATAACAATTTATAATAAGAATATTTCAATAGCGAAGTCGCCTCTTCAGGCTCAGCCTCTACAAAACTCTGTATCCAAAAATCTACGACGCCAAAAATGGCATCACAGGTAAGTACAACCCAAACAAACCACAAGATATAAAATATACTCATGCAACAACGTAACACAGGAACGCGACACCATATGCATGAGGCTTAAAATCATCATCCTCAAAATAAATAAATAAACCACATACTTCAAAATCTCAAGATAAACCTCCAATAAAATCATCCATCATTTTCCTAGAAAATGATGACCTTATATCCATTAAAACCACAATTATTTTCCCAGAAAATGATCAACGTAAAACCAATAATTAAAATCCGCCACTTTCCCAGAAAATGGCCAAAACATCCATTTTATTAACTGTATGCACCATGATCTCCCCTAAGGACCATCCGCACACCCTGGCTTTCATCATCACACCAAAGGTAACAATCACGCATATGACTTCGGAACGGGCGATGCCTAACTAACCGCACCCAGCACGTACCATGACCAGACATCTTCTAGCTCCCGCCAGCAGAATAGCCACGGAGTCGGCACGGAGCGTTACCATCCCGTCCGATCTCGTTGTCGCTCGGCCACAACCCAGGGGACATCACTCAGTATATTCCGCTCTCGAGTGACCAGAGGAGCTCCACCGGGATAATGCCCCATCCTGGCTTGGGGTCGTAATACACATGCACTCGAAAATCATAAACACATAAAAACCCAGTTTCTATTTCTAACACATAAACATTCAATATCATACTAAAATCCAATTTCCAAATATAACCATAAACATATGCATAAATATACAATGCAAACGACCATGCACAAAATATTCAATAATCAATAAATTCCAAAATAAACCAAACACAATATCTGTCGATGCAAAAATATATTTAAATCTTAAAATTTATTTAGAAAATACTTACAGCAAGTAAAAACGTGGATCCTTGAGCAAGCGCCAGTCCACAGCGCTCGTAGTGGTCACTTTGTATGTTGGGCTAGAGTGCTCAGTTTGACACCAAAATTTAGAGAATTACTCATTGGAAGGTGGGGAATCTCATGGAGGTAGTGGTGTGGCGGTACAATTACCGGAAGGTGGCAAATCAGGCTCAAAATAGGTGAAAATCCATTTTCAGATTTGAGGTTGTATAGGGAAGATGGGGCCATAGATGGGGAAGCTGAACTAGGCGGGTGGTCGTCTGAGGTAGGGGAGTGGTTTGGTGGCAGAGGTGAGAGAAACGATGGGCGAACGGTGGCGCTGAGTTGCTCAACCCGTGGGTTTAAAACCCATTTCGTGGGTTGCTTTGTGTAAAAGGAATGAAGGGCTCTCGACAGTGGGTTATGCTCTCGATGAAGGAGAAGGGTATTGGTAGGTCGCCGGTGTCAAGGGTGGCCGGTGGTGGCCGAAAAACGCATGAAAAGCCAACATAACCCAGTTTGGGTTTAAGGCCCACGCACGGGTTAAGGGGCTACCGGAGGTGCACCACCGATGCAGGGGAGGTTGCCGAAGGGTAAGGGTGCCGACGGCATGGGCGGTGAGGGTAGACGGCCGGCGGTGGGTGGCTGGGCAGAGTTGGACCGGACGGGACCCCGCGGCCGGGGGGGGGAAGGGTTGGCTTGTGTCGCGCGGGTCAAGGTCAGAAACAAGGAGGAAGAAAAGGAAAGAAAAGGAAGGAAAAAGAAGAAAAGGAAAAGAGAAAGAAGAAAGAAGACTAACTAGAAAAAAATACAATAAATTAAATAAAAGCCGACTTGAAATACTACAATTTAATATCAATAAAATATTTAAAGTCCGACAATAAACTAATTTAATTTAAAGGACAATTGAAATATACAACACTAAATATTATTAAGAAAGCACATCATATAAACTTGCATAATAAAATAAAAGAATTTAATTTTAATCGTTAAAATAATTACTTCACATTAAAATAAATAAGAAAAATAGCGTAACTCAATATAAACATAAAACAACGTAAAACTAATACTTACTAACTAATAGCTTAAATAAATATTTTCAACAAATAAAACACAACCAATAATATTATTAAAATAATTAATACCGAGAATAAAATAATATGTAAAAATACACGTAAATCTGAGATCTCACATTCTCTCCCCCTTAGAAAGAATTTCGTTCCCGAAATTCGCTCAACTGCAACTAATAGAAACTCCAATAGCTCACCTACCACATCACTCAATACTCACTCCAAACATTAGCACAATCATCTATTTTCCTCAAATACAAATGGATGTTATTCCATCATAATCGTATAGTCTCCAAATAATATTTCATCTCTAAAACTCCTGAGATAGCCAATTAATCTGAACTCCATATGTATAAGAACCTTAGTACAACCTCTCAAAATTTTAATGTTCACTAGCTTCATACAACAATTTGTGTCACCCTAAAGTAACTCCCAAGTTTATCTTCCCAACTTAACCATCAATAAACATAATTTACCGAACTAAAAGATAAATCTCCACTTACAAGTATCATCACAAATTTCAAGTCACCACTAATTTCTAAAAATCAACACAAAATTTGAACCTCCAACTACATTACAAAACATCACGCTTCCGTGCGCACTTTAAAAACTCACCAAATGTATAAAATTAAGTTCTCATAAATTATCACCATTGAGTAGAAACTGGCTCAACATTTATTACAAGAAATCATATACCACACTTCCAAGTGCTAAAATCTTAATATCTTTTAATTCTGATTATACCACCATGGTTGATACCTAAACTCCAAGGTACATCCAAAAATCCTGTCAACTCTACTCAAATTAATTAGCATGGTAACCATCATACACATAATTCTCTAACTCATCTGGACCTTCAACACTCAAGAGAAAGAATAGTCTCCAATATTCAAATTCTCAGGTGACTTCAAGTTACACTAATTCCCTAGGATACATCGACAAAGGCAACCATTAAACACTCAAAATATCATACTTAAGTTATCCACCCCAAACAACTTGCCCAAAAGTCTAGAATTTAGATCTCTTGAATATAATACTATCACATGGAATCAACATATATCAATTAACAAAACAAATTCTCCCAAGTCAAAAACAAAATAAAATAAGTACTCTCCAAAATTTACACACACACAACTATTACATAACAATCTCTAAGCATCCACAAATAAAATCAAAATTTCACCAAGAAAACAATTGATCATCTACCATCATAAGTATTCTTAAAATAGGTTCCATAACAATATATCAATGGCTAAAAATTTCACACTCACATGAAGAGTTTGCCTAGATTACAATTCCAACAATCTCCCATAAATCAAATTGGAACTTAGAAACTCAAACACTCAGGAGACCCAGGTATTACACATAAACAGTATAAGAAATATCAATAAAGAAACTCAATTACATAAATACTAATAATTATCAAGACGAATCCATCTTTCAAAGATATAGCAATATACCCAAACACTAAATAAAACTCAAGTAATTCACATAAATATTATATAAAAACACAACGGAAAAAAGATCTAATAAACAAATAAGTAAAAGCCATTCATTTAAGAAAACAATATCACCTCCTTTAGTAAACACAAATCACCAAAAGTTTTTATTAAATAAAACAAGGAGATTGAATTAAAATAAGAACAGCAAATAAAATAACAAATAAAGTTTTGAAATTCTCTACAAAACCCAACTCTTAAAAAGATTTATTGTAGAAATCTCCAGGACTTAAAACCTTTAAAAGAAACGAACCATAATAAAATAAATAAATAAATTAATTAATAAATTTACTAACAAGTCGTCAAAGTAAACCCACTCGTCAAAATAAATAGATAAATTTTTAAATAAAACAAGCGAAAATGTGGAAAGATAATAAATTTTAAAACTTACTTCAAGGCATGTCCCTAAAAAGAAAATATAGTAGCGATTTCCTTTAACTCTTTGTCTAAATAAATCTCGAACTTCTAGAAATATATAAAAGATAAAAGCCATAATTAAAATAAAAAGATAATAAACAAAATTCAAAACTATCTTGTAAGAAACCTATAAACTAAAATTAAAATCAAATCCTGATAATAATTGAATAAAATCTTAAGAAAATAAAATAACCCACAACAAAAGAAATAAATTTTAAAATAAGGAATTCCACAACACAAATATTTAAAATATGAGATTCAATAAAAAGATTAATTCAAAATAATAATTTAATCCGAAATATCCAAATTCCAATTTAAACAAAAATAAAGGCATATATATAAAATAAATAATTAAATAAATGCTCAACAACATAACTAAATAAAATCAACTAACTAAAATCTTAACTATTACCCAATTACAATATTGAACAAATATTAAAATAAAATAAAACAAAGCAAACCAACCAATCAGAACTAAGTTAATTATGAAAATAAATAAACAACATGCATATTAAAATAAAAAGCACAACATAATGAAATAAATATCAATAATCTTACCATATAAATTAGTGGAAAAAATTTAGAGAACAAATAGAATAATAAAATAAAATAACCAAATAATAAAACAAATAAATTTTTAAAACCACAAACTTTTCTAATACTGTCCCAAGAAAATTTGTTGATTTACTCCAGAGTCGAATTGCTCTGATACTACCTGTGATGCCCCCATACTCCCGTTAAAATAAACACGGGAATCGATGCGTCGGGATGCTGACAACACGAGTTACGCACCCCTAACGTCAAGTGTTAAGTGTGTGAACACGTGACATGCATAAATAAAAGTAGCAGATATTTGAGGTCAATATCTAAGTACCAAAATTTTTATAATTATTTTAAAAACCAATTTAATATAAATTCTCCAACAGGAGATTTAATACAGTCATCCGAAATACAAATTAAACAAATACATATTTATAAAAAGGGAAAAACAATTTCCCAAGATAACAATTTATAATAAAAATACTTCAACAATGAAGTCGTCCTATCAGGCTCAGCCTCCACAAAACTCTGCATCCAAAAATCTACGACGTCAAAAATGACATCGCAGGTAAGTACAACCAAACAAACCATAAGATATAAAATATACTCATGTAATAATGTAACACCAGAACGCGACACTATATGCATGCGGCTTAAAATCATCATCCTTAAAATAAATAAATAAACCACATATTTCAAAATTCCAAGATAAACCTTCCAATAAAATCATCCATCATTTTTCCAAAAAATGATGACCGTAAATCCATTAAAACCACAACTATTTTCCCAGAAAATGATCTACGTAAAACCAATAATTAAAATCCGTCATTTTTCTAGAAAATGGCCAAAATATCCATTTTATTAACTATATGCACCATGATCTCCCTTAGGGACCATCCAAACACCCTGGCTTTCATCATCACAATGAAGGTAACGACCACGCACGTAACTTCGAAACGGGTGATGCCTAGCTAACCGCGTCTAGCACGTATCATGACCAGGCATCTCCTAGCTCCTACCAGCAGAGGAGCCACGGAGTCGGCACAAGAGCATTACCATCCTATCCGATCCCGTTGTCGCTCTGCGACAACCCAGGAGACATCACTCAGTATATTCCGCTCCCGAGTGACCAGAGGAGCTCCACCGGGATAATGCCCTATCCTGACTTGAGGTCATGATACACACGCACTCGAAAATCATAACACATGAAAACTCAGTTTCCATTTCCAACACATGAACATCCAATATCATGCTAAAATCCAGTTTCCAAATATAACCATGAACATGTGCATAAATACATAATGCAAACGACCATGCACAAAATATTCAATAACCAATAAATTCCAAATAAACCAAATATAATATCTGTAGATGTAAAAATATATTTAAATCTTAAATTTTATTTGGAAAATACTTACAGCGAGTAAAAACGTGGATCCTTGAGCAAGCACCAGTCCACAACGCTCATAGCGATCACTTTGTACGTTGGGCTAGAGTGTTCGGTTTGACACCAAAATTTAGGGAAATACTCATTGGAAGGTGGGGAATCTCATGGAGATGATGGTGTGGCGGTACAACCACCGGAAGGTGATGAATCGGGTTCAAAATGGGTGAAAACCCTTTTTCAAATTTGGGGTTGTATAAGGAAGGTGGGGCCACGGATGGGGAAGCTGAGCTAGGGGGGTGGTCATCTGAGGTAAGGGAGTGGTTTGGTGGCGGAGGTGAGAGACACGGTGACCGGACGGTGGCGCTGAGTTGCTCAACCCGTGGGTTTAAAACCCATTTCGTGGGTTGCTTTGTGTGGAAGGAATGAGGGGCTGCCGACAGTGGATTATGCTAGCCGGTGAAGGAGAAGGGTGCTAATACGTCGCCGGTGTCAAGGGTGGCTGGTGGTGGCTGGTGGTGGCCGAAAAACGCATGAAAAGCCAATATAACCCATTTCGGGTTTAAGGCCCACGCATGGATTAAGGGGCTGCCGGAGGTGCACCACCGGTGCAGGGGAGGTCGCCGGAGGGTAAGGGTGCCGGCGGCATGGGCGCTGAGGGTAGATTGCCGGCGGTGGGTGGCTGGGCAGAGTTGGACCTGATGGGATCCGGGGGGGGGGGGGGGTTGGCTTGTGTCGTGCGGGTTAGGGTCAGAAACAGGGAGGAAGAAAAGGAAGGAAAAAGAAGAAAAATAAAAGAAAAGAAAAGGAAAAGAGAAAGAAGAAAGAAAACTAACTAGAAAAAAATCACAATAAATTAAATAAAAGTCGACTTAAAATACTACAATTTAATATCAATAAAATATTTAAAGTCCGACAATAAACTAATTTAATTTAAAGGACAATTTAAATATAAAATACTAAATATTATTAAGAAAGCATATCTTATAAACTTGCATAATAAAATAAAAGCATTTAATTTCAATCGTTAAAATAATTACTTCACATTAAAATAAATAAAAAAAATAACGTAACTCAATATAAACATAAAACAACGTAAAACTAATACTTACTAACTAATAGCTCAAATAAATATTTTAAACAAATAAAACACAACCAATAATATTAATAAAATAAATTAAAATAATTAATACTAAGAATAAAATAATATGTAAATCTGAGATCTTACATACTTGGCATCTACAGTTTGAGAAATAGGCAAGTAGAGTTTCAAAGACAATTTCTTGTCTCCATCTTCGTGGCATCCCTGGTTTCCCAATCCAAAAGTATGAGATCGGCTCCTTTGAAGAGTCAATCTCACGACAAACCTTGGTCCCATTGGTTCGAGTCACACAAGTCGTAGCATTGTCATGGCATATAAAAGTTTAACGGTAGACCTGGGAGAAATACCCACACTGGCACAATAGCCAGTTCATTCATCAAATTCAGGATTCCATGCAAAACAACAGTTAAAGATCCCATTCACCTCACAAGGCTTTGTCCTTACAAGACTCTTAGGACAAAGCCTTCTTAAAGTCACTCTCATTGGACATGCGAATGAAGACGTCTTGGGCGTTGCATGGCAGAGACGACAGGAACACTAAACAGTCCCCAACAATAGTGAATGAAGGATTTGATAGCGTCCGTCTAAGGATGGTCGCGTCCAGAGAAACTTAAGGACCATGGAGTAGCAGAATGGTTTAACCGTTCTACTCGATTTTTCCATAGGAAAAGTGAATAACAACTCACCATCTAGAGTTTTTGGTTGACAGAAAAGAATGTCCATCTTTGGCAATGGTTGGGGCATCACAGAGATATTGGCAAACGATTGAGGATGACCTGCCACAGGCGACGAGGCACCGTTGACTGCCATGCAGCCTACATTAAGGATCAAATGTACAAAAGAATAAAAAACCCCCAGCAAAGCATAATAACTTAAAAAAGGAAACTTTTACCACAGGGGTTAAACATAATTGTCTTTATTTTATGCTATGATCTATTTTAATGTGATGATGCTGCTCAATTTTATTATGTTGAAGTACTCTAGATTTTATATGTTCTAAAACTATCGTTTTGTTACGTTTAAAAACATGTGTTTTTCAATTTATGCTAATTTTTTAAAATATTTTGTTCTACATATTGCACTCTATAAATGCTTATATTTATACATTAGTATATATCCTCTACTTACTGAGTTGTTAATAACTCATCTCTTATTTTTACAATACTTTTAGGCGATTTAGCTGAAAATCAAGAGTAGAAAGAATGTATAAGGTCACATGATCATAGTGAAATAAGTACAAAGATGGTACTTTGGTTAATTGAGATTTTTATCCAATAGTTTTGTTTTGCTCATTCGACTTTGTATCTCGAAAAGTTATATTTATTTTGAGATTTTGTGGGGTTTAGATTAAACATTTTGAAGTATGGTTGAGATGTGTACGCGTCATTGAAATTTTGGAGTCTACAGCTGTCTGGTGAAGATATGAATTTAAGTGACAAGAAATAACTCTCCAACCCATCTAGGACCTAGCTAGACGTTACACTGTTGATCAAGTTGTGTGGGATAAAAATTGGTGAGCGTTGGGATGGAAGCTGGATAGTCTTTAAACAAGGCCAAATTGGAGGGTGCTAAACAAGGAAGATAATAAGAAGAGACTCGCTTTCAGAAATGATGTCCCTCTGGGCTAACGTCGTAGGTCATGCGCATGATTGAGTTTCAATTACGTCCGTGATATGTCCACTAGGTCTGGACCAGCGGGCCGCACCAGTGTATATATACCGTGTACTGGAGATAATACGAGTACGTACGGGCCGACCATGTGGTAATGCTGTTAAGGGTTTCTTACTATTTTCTTGTCTGCAAAGATGTTATATACTTAAGAGAGATAAATACACGATCGAGGCCTTAAAGTATTTAATGTTGAACTCACGTTATATATAGACATTAATGTTAAATACTTTAGAGTTTATGCAGTGGCAGAGTCAGAAATTTACGTTAGGAGGGCCAAGTAAAATTAAAATAAAATATATAAAATATTTATTATTCTTTTTGTACATAATTTTTTATGCGGTATAAAATAATTTGATAGTAAGATCTGCAATAAAAATAAAATAAGTTTAATACAACTTATGTATTAAAAAATATATAATATGATAAGAACATGTGAAATCATTCAACTTCTTTTTTTATTTTTATCTATAATAAAAACATGTCATTATGTTATTATATCATTTTATTTTTTATGAGATGTATTTTATTTTTAAATTAGATTACTTTTATAGAAGAAGACTAAAATAATTTTTAGAGAGGAGGCCAACACAAAATAAAATTAATATTTTCCTACAAAATCATAAAAAAACAAACATATTTTAAAATTATTCAATTTCTTTAAATAAAAAACATTTATTATATTTTTTTTATTTTTTTTTTAGAATATGGGTGCGCTCCAAACACTCCCCCCGCCCGCCGGCCGCCGCCGGGAGCTCGGGGCCCGGGGACGCCCATATTGTATCTCTCTCTCAACAATTGTTAAAAAGAAAAAGTGCCTTAACGCGAAAAATCGTATGCATGAGGTGATCCTATGAAACTTGGCCACCGGAATAAATGTGAATAGAACTTGGAGGAATTGGCAAGGCTAGCCAGCTACAATTGGGGTGGGTCAAGGGGCAGAGTATAATGCATGGGGGCTACAATATTTAAATATACCAGCCAACCTTCACCCAACCACCGACTTTAATTGTAACCGGTCGATACAACAGTACTTGTACTGACTCACACACACATATAAATGATATTTATGATACGGTACATGCATCCTTAGTAGTCTAGTTTATGAAAAATAAAATTATGAATATATGATATTTATTACCGGATAATGTTGGTGAAAAAAATTATGAATATATAACGTCGTACGTAGTTCCATGATGAGTTGAAGCTAATTGATTCCTAATTGTGGAAAAAATGAAAAAACCAATCTAGTGTTGTTCAAGTACTTGATCACTATGTTCTATATAACCTCATTAATGCTAAACATGTAGTACATAGCCTATACGGAGATCATATATCATTATTATAACTTTTTAAATTTTTTAAATTTTTTTATATAAATAATAAATATTTTAACTTTTTAAAATTTTAAAATAATAATACGATAAAAAATAATATTTTCATTTAATTCAACTTTAACTTTTATTTAAAATTATTTTATCTCATTTAACTAAAATTAAAAAGCAAGTCAAACCCCTATTGTACGTTGATGTGCCACCAATTGCATGAATTTTTTAATTCCTTTTCTTAATCAAAATTTGTACTAAATTGAGCATTTTCGTTAGTGATTAGATAAGAGTTTATCTTATAGCCGGTTTATCTATTATTTTTCAAAGGAAATTAATTAATGATACTTTACGTATCATTTTTGACATCTTAATTTGACCTTTTATGTATTTTAATTTAATTTAATAATTAAGAAAGTAATTATTAATGTATTGATATTTTTTTTTTAAATTATTTTGAAACGAAAAATAAAAACATTAATTTTGCCTAGTGGTCACGGCCTAGGCATCCAAACATTTGCCTTTTTCTAGATAAGAGCACCAGTATCGGACTCATCAAAGTTTCTTTAAAATTTGATAGAAAGTACAAGTTTGATAAAAAATTAACATCTTCACATTTATAACTCTACATTAGATTCATCAAAATAATAATATAATTTTAATAAAATTATTTTTAAATATTTTTTTTATATTTTGTAATTATACTAACTATATGTATAATAATAATTTAATTTGATACTTAACTTATTATTTTTCAACATTTTTTTAAACTACAATTCAAAAATATGGATGAAAAGCATATTTTTCAAAAACGTAACAAACATGGATGAAAAATGATATAGAAATTAATATATATATATATAATATGTGTATATATATATATATATATCTATATATATATATATGTCTTAGTTTTAACTTCATTTGGTCCCTTAAAATAAAGGGTGACGCTGGAGGCTAGTCCGACTGCCCCAAGTGTAAAGAGCAGTCCTCATAAAAATACAATAATTTTTTTTAAAAATACAATAAAAAATATAATAAAAAATTAAAATTAATATAACACAATAAAATGAAGAAAATATAATAAAAACACAATAAAAAAATAAAATGAAGATGATTTGGTAGAGAGACGTTCAGCTTCAGCCCAGCCCCCACTGCCGCCGGTTACCGTGGGCAACACCGCCCATGCTATTGAGACTGCCTTTCTTCGGCGGGTCCTAACGGACCTATTTCGAGTTTAAGGCTGCTAGGAGAAGGTGAGGTTGTAGAGGTCGCCGTCGCAGGGGTGAGTTCGTCGGAGAAAGATAGTTCTGATGACATGGGCAATGTCACCACCGGTAGCTGACCGCGACGAGGAATACTTTTATTAGGGGGGTCAGTGACCCCAGAATATTCCTCAAATAAATTTCTAGTTCACTGTCTACACGATTAAAAACAAGAATCCAATCTTGAAATCTGGGGTTTGTATCAGTTTGAAGAAGCCCAACTCAAGAAACAGAACTCACAAGAGATCCTACTTTTTTTTTTCCATCTTCTCTTGAACTCAGATAAGAAATCTGGAATCACTTTGAGTGTAACGCCCCAATGGAAAGCCCAAACCACATGACCCATACTCCAAAAGGACTAGTCAATGATACAATTGGAGCACCATTAGAACCTTATAAAGAGCAAGAACTTCTCCTTCCCAAACAATGTGGGATCCCATACACCACCTACCTTATCATTCTCATATGGGGTATTACAATCTACCCCCCTTAAAGGCCCGACGTCCTCGTCGGGTCTGTCCATTATAGGTGGCACGGCTCAAGTCCCACATTTCTGGTTGGGATAGTCTCTGATACCATTTGTAACGCCCCAATGGAAAGCCCAAACCACATGACCCATACTCCAAAAGGACTAGTCAATGATACAATTGGAGCACCATTAGAACCTTATAAAGAGCAAGAACTTCTCCTTCCCAAGCAATGTGGGATCCCATACACCACCTACCTTATCATTCTCATATGGGGTATTACAATCTCCAGATCAGGAGACACTGAGTTTCTGCAGAATCCATTTTATTCTATTCTATCCAGTGTAATGATCCTCTTCTGTTTTATGTGGAATCGCTGAAGCGGCAAAACTCTAATATTGGAGGCTGTAAAAGCTTCAACCACAGTTGGACAGATGCAAATCGAAACTCATTAGATAAACTATACTACAGTAGATAACTTTATCGATAAGAGATAGTCATGGAAGTAAATACTACTCAAGTAAGTAGGTTCATACATTTATTAAGCAATATTCCGACCGAAATTACGGGTGATCAATGATCATATACCTAGTCAACCCACGCGCGCATGCATGGACTAATGTCGGACTGCGTCAATGGCGGGACCTACTTCTGAGAACATAACATAAATGATCACAAATGAAACAAGACATACTACCATAATCAACAGCATCTGCAAACCTCAGTACCGTCCACGATCATGAATTTTGTAAAAAGGTTTCTGTTTCTCTTTCTGCACACGTTGCTTCAATTCCTTCTTCTCCGGTGTGGCACTTCGCTGGACACCATAACTGTCAGTGAACCTGTTACAGATGGGGACTCTTTGGTATCTGACGGAAACATCTTTGTGCTTGGTTTCTTTAGTCCCGGCAAGTCCACCCACCGCTACGTCGGAATTCGGTATAACACTGCTCCGGGACAGCCCGTCGTGTGGGTAGCGAACAGAGACAATCCTATCAACAACAAGTCTGGGGTTCTCTCAATAGATGCTCATGGAAACCTAGTACTCCGTGTCGAAGATCAGAGCCAACCCATCTGGTCCACAAATATTAATGTTTCAAAATCAAAAAACAATATCAGTACCATCGCTCAGCTCTTGGATTCAGGAAATCTAATCTTGACACATGATGATGAAAGAAAGATACCACTATGGCAAAGCTTTGACCATCCAACGGATACCTCGCTTCCAAACATGAAACTTGGGCTGGACCGAAGAACTGGCCTGAACCGGGTCCTAACATCTTGGAAGTCGAAAGACGACCCTGGAACTGGAAACTGGTCGTATAAGATAGACACCAATGGCTCCCCTCAGCTGTTCTTGTACAAGGGTAAGGTTCCATGGTGGCGTTCTGGTCATTGGAATGGCGAAGGATGGAGTGGAATCCCGAAATTGCAGCATAATGACATCATCAATATGAATTTTGTGGTCAACGAGAACGAGATTACAGCTATTTGGGGTGTCCGTCATTCAAAAGTGCTGTCAACATTAGTGGTAAACGAGTCTGGTTTACTCCAACGGTCTGTGTGGAGGGAGGGAGACCCTGCATGGTATATGCTTGGTGCCACACCTATTGACCAGTGTGACCATTACGGAAAGTGTGGTGCTTTTGGGAAATGCACTAGTAGTAACGTTGGTAAAGAGTTCGAGTGCAGCTGTTTGCCGGGGTTTCAGACAAATGCATCAGGTGGGTGCGCGAGGAAGCGTGGGGTGGCATCCACGTGCAGGAGCGGCGAAGGGTTTGTGGAGGTTGCCAATGTGATCGTTCCGGATACTTCAGTAGCACTAATTAAGAATGGTTCGAGTATGGAAGCCTGTATGCAATCGTGCCTACTGAATTGTGCTTGCACGGCGTATTCAAGTGTGGATGCGCGGGAGGAAACGGGGGGATGCTTCAACTGGAATGGTGATCTGATTGATACTCGAGTGTATGAGGATGGGGGCCAAACTTTGTTTGTACTAGTGGATGCGGTTGAGTTAGGTATTGATCAGATTTTTATATGAATTCGGGAGGTCAAGCGAAAAATTAAGGCCACTTCATGTGTTTTTCTTTCTTCGGCTTATTAAAATTCATTTTCTTTTTCAGATCTACACCATTCAAGGAAAGCAGGGTTCTTTGCTAGTAAGAAAAGGCTGGCAATCATGGTAGTGGCCATGCTTCTTACTTCATTTCTCATTTTTCTCTTTGTGCTTTTCGTAATAAAGAGAAAGAGAAAAGGTACCCGATTTTTTTTAATCATATTCCTTTCTTTATTTCCTACGCAATTTTATTTTTTCTTTTAATTTTATTTATGCATCTTGGTAGTTATAAGCAATTGTTATGCATGGTCATGATCTATTTATAGACCAAGAACGAAAGAATATTGCTCTGTTTTGTTCCTTTAATTACTCAACATTGTAGTAGCCATCTTTTGTAACCATGCATGATTGGACAGGGATGGCCAACCAACTCATGTTGTTCAACGATGCCAGTTCGATACCCTTTCAAGATGCTCCAAAACTTGATGAAAGAAAAGGAAAACCAGATTTACCATTTTTTCAACTAAGCACCATTGTTGCTGCCACCGACAACTTCTCCCCTGCTAATAGGCTTGGACAAGGTGGTTTTGGCCCTGTTTACAAGGTACACATTTATCATTGCAGAGTTAGGATTCAAATAGGAGTTTGAATCACAAACTTGTTCTCTAATTGGAAGATATCATTGCAGAGTTATTAACTTGACACACTGCGAATCTTATACACAAGGCATAATTTTCAGGTGGATAAACTAATATCACACTTTGATAAATATATCATAAACTATTCAAGTCTTGTTTGTAAATGCAGGGTCAACTAGCCAATGGACAAGAAATTGCCGTAAAAACACTCTCAAAAAGTTCAAGACAGGGCACAGAAGAATTTAAGAACGAAGTTATGCTAATAGCAAAACTGCAGCATAGGAATCTTGTTAGGCTTTTTGGTTGTAGTATTCATAAAGAAGAGAGGATGTTGATCTATGAATACATGCCAAACAAAAGCCTAGACTTTTTCATCTTTGGTATGGCTTTCCTTCAATAAGCAATCGCTTTCAAGTACCATTTGATTACTGCTTTGTAGAGAACATATGTAGAAGAATATTTTGGAGATAAACACGAACATATGTTAAAAAGCCTAATCTTATTCGTGTCCAAAACCAGGTTTGTTGCATTTGGATTGGAATATAATTTAAACCTAGGAATAAAAAAACTTATAACTCTTTTGTGGAACTCTTTTCACCAGGCATTATTAATGGAAATTTTCAATGTTTTGTTCAGACGAAATAAGAAGACAACTTTTGGACTGGAGGAAGCGATTCGAAATTATTGTTGGGATTGCTAGAGGAGTATTATATCTTCACCAAGATTCAAGACTGAAGATCATCCATAGGGATCTAAAAGCAAGCAATGTACTACTAGATGCAGCAATGAACCCAAAAATTTCAGATTTTGGTCTAGCTAGAATGTTTGGGGATGACCAAATTGAAGCAAATACAAATAGAGTTGTTGGCACATAGTAACTCTCTCTCTCCCCCTCTCTCTCTCTCACACACACACGCGTGCGCACATACACTCACACAAGTGCTAAAAGTAGAAGTTAATGGACTATAAGCATCAGAATTTTCTTCTTTTGGAATTGCAGTGGATACATGTCACCAGAGTATGCAATGGAAGGATTATACTCTACAAAATCAGATGTCTTCAGCTATGGTGTCTTAGCACTTGAGATAATCAGTGGCAAGAGAAATAACCATTTTCATGTTGGAAGCCCTTGCCTAAACTTGATTGGACATGTAAGAAAATTATATATATATATATATTTTAGTGAAACTTTACCATTCATATATAGAAACTGACTCTAGGATATCACTCTTCTACTGCTTCAGGCATGGGACCTATGGAGAGAAGGTAAAGCCCTGGATATAGTCGATTCTATATTGGGTGATGAGGCATCATATCCTGCTCATGAAGTTTTGAGATGTATTCAAATTGGGCTTTTATGCGTGCAAGAACAAGCTGCGGATCGGCCAACCATGCTAGAAGTTGTGTTCATGCTGGGAAATGAAGCAAATGTTCCTTCTCCCAACAAGCCTGCATTTATAAATAGAAGAATTATAGATTCCGATCAGAATCCCTCAAGTTCTGCTGGTGCACCTGCTTCTCTAAACGACGTTACCATTTCTGCGCTTGAAGCTCGATGAATGGCTACTACCTCTCATCAATTAAGCTCTAGTAATTTAAATCCTTGCGAAATATGGGAATCTTCTTTTTTTTTTTCATCCACATATTTTAAGGTGTTGTACTTTTAATGATCTATAAACGTAAATCTTAAGTAATGTTCTATTTTATATATTAACACTCTCCCCTCTTCAACACTTTAGAATACATTCTAAGTGGGATAAAGTTAAGAGTTAGCTACGGTTCCAATTCTTAACCCCTACTTATATATTTTATAGCATACCTATTTATGTCAAAAGTTTAACCTGACATCAAGATAAATAATGTTTTTCTTGCATAAAACGTGGCTCATGTCCCATCTAATTCAAATAAGATTCAGTTCATGAAGCACTTATAAATATTGAGTTTTCTACTCTCTTTTTTCTTAGGCTCAATATTATGCAAACAAAAGTGGTCTTCTTCATAATAAGGTGATGCTGATGATACTTGTGGTTTTCGTTGCAATAATGGTGCTTATTGTGGCTTCCGTCGTGTATTAGTTCATAATGAGGAGCTAAAGGGCGAGTAGAACATAATTTTTAAACCAGTTTCTTTGTTTCAAATATTTGTTTATTTTTAAGGCTGGTGAACATGCTACCATGGCTAATGATAGCTTCCAAATTATCACTTCCAAACACAAAAATGGGTCAGTTGTAATAAACGGTAGCACCCAAGGTCTCTCCTCAAGGACATAGGGACTCGAGCAGTTTAATTCAGTGAAGATTCAGATATCAAATTTTGAAAAGGACTTCGATGTATATTCAATGTGTTCAACATCGATCATCTAATGTGTTAGATTTAATCCATTATGACATATGGAGCCCTTATCCCGTCAAACCTAATTTGGTGTTTGCTTACTATGTTCTTTTTATTGATGATTTTTCTTGCTTTACTTGACTATACCCTTTGTGTTTAAAATCTGAATTTTACGATGTCTTCCTTCAATTTCAGAAATTTGTGGAAAACCAATATTCTGCTCGTACCAAAATTTTTCAAAGTGATGGGAGCGCAAAATTTACTAGCAATCATTACAAAGAATACCTCCATACCTCTGGCATCAATCATCAACTATCTTGCCCATGCATACCCATTCAAAATGGCCGCTCCTGAAAGGAAACATCGCCTTGTGATTGAAACAAACCTGACTTTCCTTTTCCACTCTCATCTTTCTCCTCCCTTCTAGGTTGACGCCTTCAGAATTGCAGCCTACATCATCAACCACTTGCGCACATTACTTATTGGAAGTAAGTTACCATTTGAGCTTCTTTACGGTTCTTCTCTAAATTATGAAAATTTTCATCCATTTGGCTGTCGTGTTTATCCTTGTTTGAGTCATTACATGTCTTACAAGTTTTCTCCTCGTAGCATTCCATATATCTTTCTAGGATACAATCCCTCCTATAATGGGTTTCGTTGCCTCGATCCAACAATCTCTAAGCTATACATCATCCGCCATGCATAGTTTGATGAACAACATTTTTCCTCTCTAGAAACCTCTCAGGCTCAACCCATATCATCTCTCCACTCTTCCAATATTTTGGAACCCAGCTCATCCCATATAGATACATCTCCCTCTTCCCCTAAGCACCATTCCCCTCACATTAATCCATCCGGATCTAGCCCCAGATGTTATTTGTACTGATCTAGTAGATAAGTCTGTTTAGGCTATTGACTCTCTTGTAGGTTCCACTTCAATGTACACGGCTCCTAGACTGTATTCTGTCGAATCTAACACAATTCCTCAAGTTCCTAATCTCATTCGAGCTCCAGCATTTCCATTGGGTTCTCACCCTAGCCCACACGAACCAAAGCTATTATTTTCAAAACTCTTCATCTGGGGAATATTGGTGTCTTGGGATCCTTTTGTCTTCTTTATACTCTTCTTGCCGTTATTGAGCCTAAATGATTCAAATCTGCTACTACGAATGCTACTTGGCTTGTGGTCATAAATAAAGAAATTCAAACTTTGAAAACAACCGCACCTGGATTTTGGTCCCCAGGGCCTACTAACACTAACATTGTGGGTTCCAAATAGGTTCAGGACCAAATATCTATCTGATGGATCCATTGAGCTTCTTAAAGCTCGTCTTGTTGTCAAGAGCTATACACAGGTACCTGGTCTCGACTACACTGACATATTCAGTATTGTTATCAAGGGCCAAGGCTACCATTGTCCACGTTGTGCTTTCTATTCTTGTGACCAACAAATGGTCCATGCATCAACTTGATGTTAAGAATGCGTTCCTCAATTGCACTCTCAGTGAGCATGTTTACATAGAGCAACCTCTTGGATATATTGATCCTCACTTCCTTAATCATGTCTGTCGGTTGAAGAAAGATCTCTATAATCTAAAGCAAGCACCTTATGCCTGATTCTAGTGCTTCAGCTCCTTCCTTACTTGGATTCTTCTACAATCAAGCTGACACTTCCCTAGTTGTCTTCCATAAGCACTCTGATATCATTTATTTGCTTCTCTATGTTGATGACATTATTGTTACTAGCAACAACTCATCTCTCATCTATAGACTCACCTGCAAACTCAACTCTGAGTTTGCCACTAAGGATTTGGGTCCTTTCAACTACTTCCTTGGCTTTTCATCAGTTAGCAAAAATATGCACGTGATATTCTTACTCGAGTTCAGTTACTTGACAACAAACCAGTCCACACCCCTATGGTTGTTTTTCAGCACTTGTCTGTAAAGGGCTCTCTGTTATGAGATCTCACTCTTTACAGATCTCTAGTTTGTGCCATTCAATACTTGACTATCATGCCCCATATATTACTCATGATGTCAATTCTGTCAGTCAATTTTTTTATTATATTTCAAATCACACGTTTTCCTCTCCCGACACTTTATCCTCCTATACCTAAAATGCAATGCTTAAAATGCCTTTGTTCTTTCTTTCCCTCATTATTTCCTTTATCCTAGTGGGTTTTTTAATATGGGTTGGGCTTAAGAAATTCCCTCCCAATATATTTAATATTTTATATTATCATTAATGATGATATATTTGATGAAAATTACGAAATGCAATTATACAACTACAATATAAAATAATATATATAATTTATAAAAAATAATTAAAATGTATATATTTATAAATTAGTCTAAGGAAAAAAAAAATTCAAACCTGGGACTAGATTGATTGCTAAAATCTCCCATCTACTAGGACCGAAATTGATCATTGACCATATTAATTAGGTCCGGTCTAGTTTTCTGGTTTGAACCTAAAATCTTACCCCCTTATTATGCATGCATGGCCCAAGTATTGGAAGGTGCTGAAATATATATATATATATATATATATATATATCTAGACTAATTCTACATGCAATCATGAGTGTGTAACCACCACACAATCATTTTAAAAAATAATAGAATCTACAATTAAAAAATTAATTTTTTTTCAATTGAGATTCATGTTTTATTCATTTTTTTAAAAACGATTATATGGTAGTGTTCTAATTCAGAATTGTAATATATATATATATATATATATATATATAATTAAATGCCACAAAAAAAAATTTGACCGACTTTGAGAAAGATTGAAAGTGAATGTGGAGTTTGGCGGCATAGCTTCGAGTATATAGAATAGGGCAAATCCAAGTGGCTTTTTTATGCCAATGTAACAATTTGAATTGGAATCTTGGACACATCAGATGCACTTCTTTTGCCAATAGTGATTTCTTGACTTTTTTGGGCAGAGATAAAATTCATGAAAGAGAAGTGCAAGAGATAGGAAACTGTTAACATCAGCCATGAAAGAACAGAATATGAAGGGGGGTTTTGAGAATTAAAAGAACAACAGCTCAAGACGATTGTTCCTCTTTTCTTTTTTCTTTTCTTTTTTTTGTAACGGTTGCGATCATGGCATAATAAGAAGAAATGTAATATTGTCCATGAACGACGAAGATGACAAGAAGATCAGAGCCGCTCACAAGAATGGTGTCCTGATCTGGGCTAACGTGAGGATTAATTTGTCAATTAAGGTGGCGTTCGACCAGCCCCCAGGGTATACCGCTTACTGGATGTATATGACAGGAGGATTAACGTTTTATTTAATTAAAATGGTGATTTGAAGTTTATGTTTTGGGCTGACGTTAGTAATTGATATCCATTGAAGTATAGATAAGAATTGGTAAGGCTTGCATGCAACTACAATTGCGGTTGGAGAATGGGTCAGGGGGGTGCATTAATACATAATACATGGGGACTACAGTTAATACCAGCCAAACTTCATCCAACCACTGACTTTACATTCTAATTGCATGGGTCGACACAGTGACTCATATATATATAGGGCTGCAAACGATCCGATCAAAGACGAGTTCGAGTCGAGTCGAGTCGAGTCGAGCTGGATTCAAATAACTCGAGTTCGAGTTCGAGTCGAGTTGAGAGTTTGCCGAGTCGAGTTGAATTCGAGCCGATCAAAGACGAGCTCGAGTCGAATCGAGTAATTTATCGATCTTTGTTTTTACTCTCTAACGAACGAGCCAAACTTAGTCGAGTAATTACTCGAGTTTCTTACTTTTATAAATATTTGACTCAATAATTTTTTTGTGAACTTAATACATTATTATTGTAAAGAAATAAAATGCTACTTCTATATAAAGTAACAAAATATATTACTTATACAAAATATCAAAAATAATATATATAACACAGAAAATATATATAATAAAATAATATATGTAAGAATATATGCAAGATTATATATATGCATATAGAAATATTACGAATATTGTTACGAGCTCAAAATGAGTCGAATCGAGTTTATACGAATCTTGTTCAAAAACACAAACCGAGTTTATACGAGTCGAGTCGAGATTATACGAGTTTAGCTCGTTTAATATTCGAACCAATATTAGTGCTCACGAACAACTCATTTATTAAACGAATCAAGTTCGAATCGAGTTTATACGAGTCAAGCTCAAATTGTTCACGAACAGCTCTGTTCGTTTGTAGGCCTTTATATATATATATGTGTGTGTGTGTGTGTGTGTGTGGATCTTAATTAGTAGTCTAGTTTGTGAAAAATAAAATGATGTATGCGTGACCTATTACAAGTATAAGGTTGGTCAATTTGATTTTGATAAATTCATAATTCATAATTTAGACAAATGAAACTATATATAAAATTATGAATATATGTACAATGGAATTCCATGATGAGTTAATGAATTAATTAAGATTCATTCCTAATTGATAAAAAATAAATTAAACAAGTCTAGTACATACGTTGTTCAAAGTACCACGTTCCTATGTAGTTCAATTTCTTCTGCACTTGTTTGGCGTTGACGCCCATCACTAATATAAAAACCAAGTCATACCGTTGTTGATTTGTCGCTATTTGTAATAAATAGTCAACTCTTCCTGAATAATTAATAGTTAATAGTGATGTGCAGAGTTGCGGGGTAAGTTTGTCATCTGAATTACCAATTACATGAATTTCGTAAGATTCTTTTTCATATATATATCAAAATTTGTACAATTTAACCGTTTTCACACATTTATAGGCTGAGTTTCGGGAGCTTAGATATATCTTCTAAATTTGAGCATGTAAAAATGATATAGGAGAAAAAAGAAAAATCCTACAAGAAAGCAGGGTAATAATCCCGGCACGACCTCGTGTCCTACGTGAACAATTAATTTGAGCGACGTTTTTTATTTTTATTTTTCCATGTCCTCTCTATTTCTCTTGTTCACGTGAAATCTGTAACGCCCCAATGGAAAGCCCAAACCACATGACCCATACTCCAAAAGGACTAGTCAATGATACAATTGGAGCACCATTAGAACTTTATAAAGAGCAAGAACTTTTCCTTCCCAAGCAATGTGGGATCCCATACACCACCTACCTTATCATTCTCATATGGGGTATTACAAAATCCCTCTCTTTTTTCTCCACGAACCTCCCCCCTCACTAGCCTTTACTGCTTTAGGGTTTCGAATCCACTACTACAAGCCACAATCCATCTCCACGAAGCTCCCCCCTCACCCCCTCTAGGGTTTCGAATCCGTTGAACAAACCCCTCTAGAGCGACGGAACCATCCCCTCGAGCACGAAGCCCTCTCGCTCTCGGTGGATTCGCAAACTACAAAGCCCCTGTCGCAGCCTTCACATCGCAGTCATGCCTCCTCATCGCACGAAACCCACTCCATCTGTCTCCAGTCCGCTCTTCTCTGGTATGATCGTTTATCCCCACTCAATTTATACATTACAATAATGCTAGGGATTAATGAATGGTGGTAGGAAAAAGATTGGTATTGCTGAAATTATGTGACAAAATATGCTTGGTATTGCTGGAATTATATGGCAAAATATGCTGGAATTATAGACTGAAATTTATGTGTAGGATACAGCAAAATATTCTGGAATTATATGGCATAATATATGTAAGAAAGACCTATTCTTTGGCTAAAAATGGGTGATTTACATGGCAAAATATGCTGGAATTATAGACTGGAATTTACATGGCTAAGAATGGGTGATTTACATGGCAAAATAATAGGAAAATATTTTACAGTGCTTGTGGTTTTGGTTTCTATATAAATGCTCGTTTATGAGGTAACAAGATGTGAAATAATCTTTGAAGCAACAAGATATTGAAGTATATACATTCTCGAGGTCATTGCCTGCTACTCTATTTTGCATCCTAATGTCGGAGATATGGTATTGTGAGTAACAGTTTGCTTATTGGAATGGAAGGAGGTTTATGCTTCTAATAAGTGAGAAAAATCCTTGGCAATGACACATACATGAAAATATGCATTGTAATGTAAGATCGGTGATACTTGTAAGATGGTGTGCTAATCCACTAATCTGGTGTTATTTGCAGTCTTATGGATTAAAGGTTGGATACGGTGGAATCCCAGGACCATTAGGAGGCAGAGATGGCTCTTCTTCTCAAGGTGGAGGCTGTTGCGGTTGAAGTAGTTTGAGATCTCATTTGCTAAATCGAAACCAATATATATATGTGTATATATATATATATATATTTTTTTTTTTCCTTGCGCTTTTCTTGTTCTTTCCGTTCTTTTTCTTATGGATCTGAATGTTAGACCACCACCCCTTTCTCCGCTTGTTTTATGTCCAAATTACGAGTTATATGTATAATGATTCATCCTGATATCTTTTCAATACTATTGTAAATTTAACGGTTGTTTCATTCATTAGTAGGTGTGTTGAAAAGGATTATGAAATTATGAAAATGCAAGAAATGTACTTTCTTCTTTGTGATGATCTACATGTATAGTATGCTGATGCTGGGTGCTTTTTATCGTTTTAAAGCATGTTCAATGGAATGGGCATGGTTAAAAAAAATGCATTTTCACTCCTATGTGCACAAAATACACCCTACAATGGAATAGACAAAGGATTTGGTAATGCCAAGAAAACATCTTGAGCACATTTTTCTCTCTTGATATTTTGTATGGTTCTCAGAAGTAATAGTATGCATTTGGTAATGCCAAGAAAACATCCATGCTCATCCAAAAAAATGATACCTGCAACAATGGTAATGCCTAAAGGCAAAAACCTGCAACTTGAAACATTTGGTAAGATAAAGGTACCTACAACATTAATACCAAAACTAAAAAATCTTCATCCATATATTTTTCCAATATCATTTTTCCATCCATCCATGCATCCATCAAATATATTTGTCCACAACATAAAAAAAAAAAAAAATCATCTCTAACATTAATACAAATATTCCATCCATCCATCCATACATTTTTTTAATATCAATACATTTGTCCACAACAACAAAAATAATCTCCAACATTAATACAATTATTTTGTCCATCCATACTTTTTTCCAATATCAAATAAAATTGTCCACAACAAAAAAATATTTTCCAACATTAATACCAATATTCCATCCCATATTCAAATTAGAACAAAACTTACTTGCACACTAAAACAAAAAATTATTTGCTCTTATCAGGTTTGAAAAACACTCATGTGCACATCTAACTAAATTGCAGCCATATGCCAAATTTGATGAGCAAATCATCAATATAAAGCACATGACTCAGATTCTCAATATGACTTCTAGAACAACAATTACGCTTAGAGACCATAGGGATATTAGCTTTTTTTAATCTTCTTATCAACCCTCAAACAATTATTAAGAAGATTGTTAGACCAAACCCAATGGGCTCAAGGCATAGGAGGCGCCTTAAACCTAATACTATTCCAAGCACTTTTAGTAGTACATTTCCCATCCTTATCTTTTAGCCAAATTATGACAACCTGGCCTTCCTTCCTCCTAGCCAAAAACTAACAAAATTCAAATTTAGATTCACCTACAAGTCTTTCCAAAAGGGGAATATCCCACCAATAATCATTACGAAAATCTCTAACATTCGACAGAGATTTCACAATAAGCGAGTAATGATCTATGAGAGGATCACCCTCAATCCAATTATCATACCAAAAGGAAATATTATCCTTTGATAATCCACTTAGAGTTATTTAAAGCATCAAGTATACTCATGATGATAGATTTTAAAAATCGAGTACCCTTATTAGTCGCCAAAAGGGATAATGACTGCCCCTAACATACTTCCCTCTAATAAAATATGCCCATAAAGATTGGCCCTTAAGAAGAAGCCAAGCAAGTTTAAATGTATGGCCCCTTGAATATCAACAAGATCTCGAATGCCCAGGCTACCTTCCTCAATAGGCCTACATATGTTATTCCAAATAATCTATTTTCTCCTACTTTTACTCCTAGAGTCACTCCAAAAGAAAGAACTCAAAAACATGTTCAACACCTTGAGCATAATTTTAGAAATAAATAAAATAGCAAGAACATGAGTAGCCATTTTTGACAAAACATGATGTAACAAAATAGTATGACCACTAGGAGAGAGTAACTTCTTCTTCCAATCCACAATCTTCTTCTTTATCTTCCCAAGCAACTCACCAAAATCACAGCTTTAAGTCTACGAATTACATTAGGAACACCCAAATATTTAAAAGGAAAAGAACCTCAAAAGAACCTATAAAGCAAAGAATTGAGAACTTTCTGAGGAGAGGGATTCTTTTAGAGAAATAAATAGCACTTTTATCTTTACTACGAAGTTGACCCATCCAAACTTCATAGAGACTCAAAACCTGCATCTCATAGATCTTTTACCACGACTGAAAAAAATAACAATATCATCTGCATATATAAGGTGGGGAATGAGAGGGGTATCTCTAGCTTGGACAAAATAATTAATTTTACCATTCTCGAATGAAGTCTTAAGAAGATGAGAAAGCACCTCTTGCATGATGATAAACAAATAGGATGAAAGTGGATCCCCTTGCCTCAGATCGCGTTCACCTTTAAAAAAATCCAAAATGGTGTCATTCATCATAATAGAGTACCACGGCGTGGAGATACAAGACTTAATTAGATCACAGGCATGAGAAGAGAAACAAAACAAAAAAAGCCAAGACATATAATAGAAAATTTCAATCATCCTGGACCTAGGTAGACAATGAATAGAGACTATCGAATTCCGCAACTACCAAACTTTCTCATCTTGCACTTTATTAATAATGAAAGACATGCAATTGAAGCTCACCACAAAACTAGGAATTTTTTCCTCCATCAAAAAAGGTTAAACCAAAGCAATAATATTAGGCCTAATTTTTTTTTTATGATTTTTCTTAAATAGAATTTAGAAGTGCCAACAACCATAATATTCTAAAAAATGATAGGTCTACTCATAGGTTCAATTTAGAAGGGTGAGCAACCACCCTAATAGAGCTTCTTTTATAGAACTTACCAACAAAATTATCTGGGCCTTTCAAGTCAGTGCAATAATCTTTTCTCATATCATCCTAAAGCTTATCTATCTCAATTTTGCAATATAATTGAATTTCATTACCCAACTCTTTCTCATCTACAACAACACAACCCTTTTGGTCAAAATGCCCATGTAAATCTTCAGCAATATCCTTAATCACAAACGGCTGATTTTTGGGCCCAGCCTTATCAACGTCCAAGGTAGGAAACACTGGAGCAAGGCCCATTAGGTTGCATCAGGCCTTACACGACAACCTTCCCTACTCGGCCCAAAACCTACTTTGAACATGGCTTCTCAAGCTGCCCCACACAATGGGCTCCATCACCAACAGGCCCAAAAATTGTAGGCCCGATACCATGAGAAACTTATCCTTCGACCAACAGCGATTGGACATTCTCAAAAGGCTAAGTTTCCTATAAATTACCCCCACCATCTTCCATTTCTTTCTCATCATCACCAGACAGCATCATTGTTGATGGATCCCTCTCTGGTTCGATCTGTTATCCCAACATGACACTATGGGAATGCACTATAGTCTTCTCGACTTGACCTGAATTCAGCAAGGAAAGTGCCAAAGTATGTATTTTCTCAAGAGGCACCACCAGTTGTTCTCCTTTTTCACACAAACCTACCTCCTTCAACTTCTTCTTTTGCTTAGTCCCATATCTATAGTTTCTTAGGTTGTCCTTGGCATCTACAGAAAGAGAAATAGGCAATCAGAATTTCAAAGACAATTTCTTGTCTCCATCTTCGTGGCATCCCTGGTTTCCTAATCCAAAAGTATGAGATCGGCTCCTTTGAAGAGTCAATCTCACGACAAACCTTGGTCCCATTGGTTCGAGTCACACAAGTCGTAGTATTGTCATGGCATATAAAAGTTTAACGGTAGACCTGGGAGAAATACCCATACTGGCACAATAGCCAGTTCATTTAACAAATTCAGGATTCCATGCAAAACAACAGTTAAAGATCCCATTCACCTCACAAGGCTTTGTCCTTACAAGACTCTTTGGACAAAGCTTTCTGAAAGTCACTCTCATTGGACATGCGAATGAAGACGTCTTGGGCGTTGCATGGCAGAGACGACAGGAACACTAAAGAGACCCTAACAATAGTGAATGAAGGCTTTGATAGCGTCTAAGGATGGTCGCGTCCGGAGAAACTTAAGGACTATGGAGTAGCAGAATGGTTTAACCGTTCTACTCGATTTTTCCATAGGAAAAGTGAATAACAACTCACCATCTAGAGTTTTTGGTTGACAGAAAAGAACGTCCATCTTTGGCAATAGTTGGGGCATCACAAAGATATCGGCGAACGATTGAGGATGACCTGCCACAGGCGACGAGGCACCGTTGACCGCCATGCAGCCTACATTAAGGATCAAATGTACAAAAGAATAAAAAACCCTAGCAGAGCATAATAACTTAAAAAAAGGAAACTTTTACTATGGGGGTTAAACGTAATTGTCTTTATTTTATGCCATGCTCTATTTTGATGTGATGATGCTGCTCAATTTTGTTATGTAGAAGTACTCTAGATTTTATATATTCTAAAACTATCGCTTTGTTACGTTTAAAAACATGTGTTGTTCAATTTATGCTAATTTTTTAAAATATTTTGTTCTACATGTTGCACTCTATAAATGCTTATATTTGTATATTAGTATATATCCTCTACTTATTGAGTTGTTAATAACTCACCTCTTATCTTTACAATACTTTTAGATGATTTAGCTGAAAATTAAGAGTAGAAAGAATGTATAAGGTCACATGATCATAGTAAAATAAGTACAAAGATGGTACTTTGGTTATTTGAGATTTTTATCCAATAGTTTTGTTTTGCTCATTCGACTTTGTATCTCGAAAAGTTATATTTATTTTGAGATTTTGTGGCGTTTAGAATAAACATATTGAAGTATGGTTGAGATGCGTACGCGTCATTGAAATTTTGTAGTCTACAACTGTCTGGTGGAGATATGAATTTAAGTGATAAGAAATAACTCTCCAACCCATCTAGGACCTAGCTAGACGTTACACTGTTGATCAAGTTGTGTGGGATAAAAATTGGTGAGCGTTGGGATGGAAGCTGGATAGTCTTTAAACAAGGCCAAATTGGAGGGTGCTAAACAAGGAAGATAATAAGAAGAGACTCGCTTTCGGAAATGATGTCCCTCTGGGCTAACGTCGTAGGTCATGTGCAAGATTGAGTTTCAATTACGTCCGTGATATGTCCACTAGGTCTGGACCAGCGGGCCGCACCAGTGTATATATACCGTGTACTGGAGATGATACGAGTACGTACGGGCTGACCATGTGGTAATGCTGTTAAGGGTTTCTTACTATTTTCTTGTCTGCAAAGATGTTATATACTTAGAGAGATAAATACAAGATCGAGGCCCTAAAGTATTTAATGTTGAACTCACGTTATATATAGACATTAATGTTAAATACTTTAGAGTTCATGCAATGGCAGAATTAGAAATTTGCGTTAAGAGGGTCAAACAAAATTAAAATAAAATATATAAAATATTTTTTATTCTATTTGTACATAATTCTTTATGCGGTATAAAATAATTTGATAGTCAGATCTATAATAAAAATAAAATATGTTTAATACAACTTATGTATTAAAAAATATATAGTATGATAAGAATATATGAAATCATCCAACTTCTTTTTTTACTTTTATCTATAATAAAAACATGTCATCATATTATTATATCATTTTATTTTATATAAGATGTATTTTATTTTTAAATTAAATTACTTTTATAGAAGAATACTAAAATAATTTTTAGAGAGGAGGCTAATACAAAATAAAAATAATATTATCCTACAAAATCATAAAAAAATAAACATATTTTTTAATTTTTCAATTTCTTTAAAAAAAAAAACATATTGTATCTCTCTCTCAACAATTGTTAAAAAGAAAAAGTGCTTTAACGCGAAAAATCGCATGCATGAGGTGATCCTATGAAACTTGGCCACAGGAATAAATGTGATTAGAATAATTCGGAGGAATTGGCAAGGCTAGCCAGCTACAATTGGCGTGGGTCAAGGGGCAGAGTATAATGCATGGGCCATGGGGGCTACAATATTTAAATATACCAGCCAACGCGAAAAATCGCATGCATGAGGTGATCCTATGAAACTTGGCCACAGGAATAAATGTGATTAGAATAATTCGGAGGAATTGGCAAGGCTAGCCAGCTACAATTGGCGTGGGTCAAGGGGCAGAGTATAATGCATGGGCCATGGGGGCTACAATATTTAAATATACCAGCCAACGCGAAAAATCGCATGCATGAGGTGATCCTATGAAACTTGGCCACAGGAATAAATGTGATTAGAATAATTCGGAGGAATTGGCAAGGCTAGCCAGCTACAATTGGCGTGGGTCAAGGGGCAGAGTATAATGCATGGGCCATGGGGGCTACAATATTTAAATATACCAGCCAACGCGAAAAATCGCATGCATGAGGTGATCCTATGAAACTTGGCCACAGGAATAAATGTGATTAGAATAATTCGGAGGAATTGGCAAGGCTAGCCAGCTACAATTGGCGTGGGTCAAGGGGCAGAGTATAATGCATGGGCCATGGGGGCTACAATATTTAAATATACCAGCCAACCTTCACCCAACCACCGACTTTAATTCTAACCGGTCGATACAACAGTACTTATACTGACTCACACACACATATAAATGATATTTATGATACAGTACATGCATCCTTAGTAGTCTAGTTTATGAAAAATAAAATTATGAATATATGATATTTATTACCGGATAATGTTGGTGAAAAAAATTATGAATATATAATGTACGTAGTTCCATGATGAGTTGAAGCTAATTGATTCCTAATTGTGGAAAAAATGAAAAAACCAATCTAGTGTTGTTCAAGTACTTGATCACTATGCTCAATATAACCTCATTAATGCTAAACATGTAGTACATAGCCTATATGGAGATCATATATCATTATTATAACTTTTTAAATTTTTTTATATAAATAATAAATAATTTAACTTTTTAAAATTTTAAAATAATAATACGATAAAAAATAATATTTTAAAAATATTTAATTCAACTTTAACTTTTATTTAAAATTATTTTATCTCATTTAACTAAAATTAAAAAGCAAGTCAAACCCCTATTGTACGTTGATGTGCCACCAATTGCATGAATTTTTTAATTCCTTTTCTTAATCAAAATTTGTACTAAATTGAGCATTTTCGTTAGTGATTAGATAAGAGTTTATCTTATAGCCGGTTTATCTATTATTTTTCAAAGGAAATTAATTAATGATACTTTACGTATCATTTTTGACATCTTAATTTGACCTTTTATGTATTTTAATTTAATTTAATAATTAAGAAAGTAATTATTAATGTATTGATATTTTTTTTTAAATTATTTTGAAACGAAAAATAAAAACATTAATTTTGCCTAGTGGTCACGGCCTAGGCATCCAAACATTTGCCTTTTTCTAGATAAGAGCACAAGTATCGGACTCATCAAAGTTTCTTTAAAATTTGATAGAAAGTACAAGTTTGATAAAAAATTAACATCTTCACATTTATAACTCTACATTAGATTCATCAAAATAATAATATAATTTTAATAAAAATATTTTTAAATATTTTTTTATATTTTGTAATTATACTAACTATATGTATAATAATAATTTAATTTGATATTTAACTTATTATTTTTCAACATTTTTTTAAACTACAATTCAAAAATATGGATGAAAAGCATATTTTTCAAAAACGTAACAAACATGGATGAAAAATGATATAGAAATTAATATATATATATATATATGTATATATATATATATATATATATATTATGTCTTAGTTTTAACTTCATTTGGTCCCTTAAAATAAAGGGTGACGCTGGAGGCTAGTCCGACTGCCCCAAGTGTAAAGAGCAGTCCTCATAAAAATACAATAATTTTTTTTAAAAATACAATAAAAAATATAATAAAAAAATAAAATTAATATAACACAATAAAATGAAGAAAATATAATAAAAACACAATAAAAAAATAAAATGAAGATGATTTGGTAGAGAGACGTTCAGCTTCAGCCCAGCCCCCACTGCCGCCGGTTACCGTGGGCAACACCGCCCATGCTATTGAGACTGCCTTTCTTCGGCGGGTCCTAACGGACCTATTTCGAGTTTAAGGCTGCTAGGAGAAGGTGAGGTCGTAGAGGTCGCCGTCGCAGGGGTGAGTTCGTCGGAGAAAGATAGTTCTGATGACATGGGCAATGTCACCACCGGTAGCTGACCGCGACGAGAAATACTTTTATTAGGGGGGTCAGTGACCCCAGAATATTCCTCAAATAAATTTCTAGTTCACTGTCTACACGATTAAAAACAAGAATCCAATCTTGAAATCTGGGGTTTGTATCAGTTTGAAGAAGCCCAACTCAAGAAACAGAACTCACAAGAGATCCTACTTTTTTTTTCCATCTTCTCTTGAACTCAGATAAGAAATCTGGAATCACTTTGAGTGTAACGCCCCAATAGAAAGCCCAAACCACATGACCCATACTCCAAAAGGACTAGTCAATGATACAATTGGAGCACCATTAGAACCTTATAAAGAGCAAGAACTTCTCCTTCCCAAGCAATGTGGGATCCCATACACCACCTACCTTATCATTCTCATATGGGGTATTACAATCTACCCCCCTTAAAGGCCCGACGTCCTCGTCGGGTCTGTCCATTATAGGTGGCACGGCTCAAGTCCCACATTTCTGGTTGGGATAGTCTCTGATACCATTTGTAACGCCCCAATGGAAAGCCCAAACCACATGACCCATACTCCAAAAGGACTAGTCAATGATACAATTGGAGCACCATTAGAACCTTATAAAGAGCAAGAACTTCTCCTTCCCAAGCAATGTGGGATCCCATACACCACCTACCTTATCATTCTCATATGGGGTATTACAATCTCCAGATCAGGAGACACTGAGTTTCTGCAGAATCCATTTTATTCTATTCTATCCAGTGTAATGATCCTCTTCTGTTTTATGTGGAATCGCTGAAGCGGCAAAACTCTAATATTGGAGGCTGTAAAAGCTTCAACCACAGTTGGACAGATGCAAATCGAAACTCATTAGATAAACTATACTACAGTAGATAACTTTATCGATAAGAGATAGTCATGGAAGTAAATACTACTCAAGTAAGTAGGTTCATACATTTATTAAGCAATATTCCGACCGAAATTACGGGTGATCAATGATCATATACCTAGTCAACCCACGCGCGCATGCATGGACTAATGTCGGACTGCGTCAATGGCGGGACCTACTTCTGAGAACATAACATAAATGATCACAAATGAAACAAGACATACTACCATAATCAACAGCATCTGCAAACCTCAGTACCGTCCACGATCATGAATTTTGTAAAAAGGTTTCTGTTTCTCTTTCTGCACACGTTGCTTCAATTCCTTCTTCTCCGGTGTGGCACTTCGCTGGACACCATAACTGTCAGTGAACCTGTTACAGATGGGGACTTTTTGGTATCTGACGGAAACATCTTTGTGCTTGGTTTCTTTAGTCCCGGCAAGTCCACCCACCGCTACGTCGGAATTCGGTATAACACTGCTCCGGGACAGCCCGTCGTGTGGGTAGCGAACAGAGACAATCCTATCAACAACAAGTCTGGGGTTCTCTCAATAGATGCTCATGGAAACCTAGTACTCCGTGTCGAAGATCAGAGCCAACCCATCTGGTCCACAAATATTAATGTTTCAAAATCAAAAAACAATATCAGTACCATCGCTCAGCTCTTGGATTCAGGAAATCTAATCTTGACACATGATGATGAAAGAAAGATACCACTATGGCAAAGCTTTGACTATCCAACGCATACCTCGCTTCCGAACATGAAACTTGGGCTGGACCGAAGAACTGGCCTGAACCGGGTCCTAACATCTTGGAAATCGAAAGACGACCCTGGAACTGGAAACTGGTCGTATAAGATAGACACCAATGGCTCCCCTCAGTTGTTCTTGTACAAGGGTAAGGTTCCATGGTGGCGTTCTGGTCATTGGAATGGCGAAGGATGGAGTGGAATCCCGACATTGCAGCGTAATAACATCATCAATATGAGTTTTGTGGACAACGAGAACGAGATTACAACTATTTGGGGTGTCCTTTCCCCCACACTACTGTCAACATTAGTGCTAAACGAGTCTGGTTCAGTCCAACGGTCTGTGTACAGGGGGGGAGACCGTGCATGGTATATGCTTGGTGCCGCACCTTTTGACCCGTGTGACGATTACGGAAAGTGTGGTGCTTTTGGGAAATGCACTAGTAGTAACGTTAGTAAAGGGTTCGAGTGCAGCTGTTTGCCGGGGTTTCAGAAAAATGCATCAGGTGGGTGCGCGAGGAAGCGTGGGGTGGCATCCACGTGCAGGAGCGGCGAAGGGTTTGTGAAGGTTGCCAAAGTGAAGGTTCCGGATACTTCAGTAGCACGAGTTAAGAATGGTTCGAGTATGGAAGCCTGTATGCAATCGTGCCTACTGAATTGTGCTTGCACGGCGTATTCAAGTGTGGATGCGCGGGAGGAAACGGGGGGATGCATCAACTGGAATGGTGATCTGATTGATACTCGAGTGTATGAGGATGCGGGCCAAACTTTGTTTGTACGAGTGGATGCGGTTGAGTTAGGTATTGATCAAATTTTTATATGAATTCGGGAGGTCAAGCGAAAAATTAAGGCCACTTCATGTGTTTTTCTTTCTTCGGCTTATTAAAATTCATTTTCTTTTTCAGATCTACACCATTCAAGGAAAGCAGGGTTCTTTGCTAGTAAGAAAAGGCTGGCAATCACGGTAGTGGCCATGCTTGTTACTTCATTTCTCATTTTTCTCTTTGTGCTTTTCGTAATAAAGAGAAAGAGAAAAGGTACCCAATTTTTTTTAATCATATTCCTTTCTTTATTTCCTATGCAATTTTATTTTTTCTTTTAATTTTATTTATGCATCTTGGTAGTTATAAGCAATTGTTATGCATGGTCATGATCTATTTATAAACCAAGAACGAAAGAATATTGCTCTGTTTTGTTCCTTTAATTACTCAACATTGTAGTAGCCATCTTTGTAACCATGCATGATTGGACAGGGATGGCCAACCAACTCATGTTGTTCAACGATGCCAGTTCGATACCCTTTCAAGATTCTCCAAAACTTGATGAAAGAAGAGGAAAACCAGATTTACCATATTTTGAACTAAGCACCATTGTTGCTGCCACCGACAACTTCTCCCCTGCTAATAGGCTTGGACAAGGTGGTTTTGGCCCTGTTTACAAGGTACACATTTATCATTGCAGAGTTAGGATTCAAATAGGAGTTTGAATCACAAACTTGTTCTCTAATTGGAAGATATCATTGCAGAGTTATTAACTTGACACACTGCGAATCTTATACACAAGGCATAATTTTCAGGTGGATAAACTAATATCACACTTTGATAAATATGTCATAAACTATTCAAGTCTTGTTTGTAAATGCAGGGTCAACTAGCCAATGGACAAGAAATTGCCGTAAAAACACTCTCAAAAAGTTCAAGACAGGGCACAGAAGAATTTAAGAACGAAGTTATGCTAATAGCAAAACTGCAGCATAGGAATCTTGTTAGGCTTTTTGGTTGTAGTATTCATAAAGAAGAGAGGATGTTGATCTATGAATACATGCCAAACAAAAGCCTAGACTTTTTCATCTTTGGTATGGCTTTCCTTCAATAAGCAATCGCTTTCAAGTACCATTTGATTACTGCTTTGTAGAGAACATATGTAGAAGAATATTTTGGAGATAAACACGAACATATGTTAAAAAGCCTAATCTTATTCGTGTCCAAAACCAGGTTTGTTGCATTTGGATTGGAATATAATTTAAACCTAGGAATAAAAAAACTTATAACTCTTTTGTGGAACTCTTTTCACCAGGCATTATTAATGGAAATTTTCAATGTTTTGTTCAGACGAAATAAGAAGGCAACTTTTGGACTGGAGGAAGCGATTCGAAATTATTGTTGGGATTGCTAGAGGAGTATTATATCTTCACCAAGATTCAAGACTGAAGATCATCCACAGGGATCTAAAAGCAAGCAATGTACTACTAGATGCCGCAATGAACCCAAAAATTTCAGATTTTGGTCTAGCTAGAATGTTTGGGGATGACCAGATTGAAGCAAATACAAATAGAGTTGTTGGCACATAGTAACTCTCTCTCTCTCTCACACACACACACAAACACACGCTCGCGCGCATACACACACAAGTGATAAAAGTAAAATTCAATGGACCATAAGGATCAGTATTTTCATTTTATGGAATTTCAGTGGATACATGTCACCAGAGTATGCAATGGAAGGATTATATTCCACAAAATCAGATGTCTTCAGCTATGGTGTCTTAGCACTAGAGATAATCAGTGGCAAGAGAAATAACCATTTTCATGTTGGAAGCCCTTGCCTAAACTTGATTGGACATGTAAGAAAATTATATATATATAATTTTAGTGAAACTTTACCATTCATATATAGAAACTGACTCTAGGATATCACTCTTCTACTGCTCCAGGCATGGGACCTATGGACAGAAGGTAAAGCCCTGGATATAGTCGATTCTATATTGGGTGATGAGGCATCATATCCTGCTCATGAAGTTTTGAGATGTATTCAAATTGGGCTTTTATGCGTGCAAGAACAAGCTGCGGATCGGCCAACCATGCTAGAAGTTGTGTTCATGCTGGGAAATGAAGCAAATGTTCCTTCTCCCAACAAGCCTGCATTTATAAATAGAAGAATTATAGATTCCGATCAGAATCCCTCAAGTTCTGCTGGTGCACCTGCTTCTCTAAACGACGTTACCATTTCTGCGCTTGAAGCTCGATGAATGGCTACTACCTCTCATCAATTAAGCTCTAGTAATTTAAATCCTTGCGAAATATGGGAATCTTCTTTTTTTTTTTCATCCACATATTTTAAGGTGTTGTACTTTTAATGATCTATAAACGTAAATCTTAAGTAATGTTCTATTTTATATATTAACATTCTCCCTTCTTCAACACTTTAGAATACATTCTGAGTGGGATAAAGTTAAGAGTTAGCTACGGTTCCAATTCTTAACCCCTACTTTTATATTTTATAGCATACCTACTTATGTCAAAAGTTTAACCTGACATCAAGATAAATAATGTTTTTCTTGCATAAAACATGGCTCATGTCCCATCTAATTCAAATAAGATTCAGTTCATGAAGCACTTACAAATATTGAGTTTTCTACTCTCTTTTTTCTTAGGCTCAATATTATGCAAAGAAAAGTGGTCTTCTTCATAATGAGGTGATGCTGATGATACTTGTGGTTTTCGTTGCAATAATGGTGCTTATTGTGGCTTCCGTCGTGTATTAGTTCATAATGAGGAGCTAAAGGGCGAGTAGAACATAATTTTTAAACCAGTTTCTTTGTTTCAAATATTTGTTTATTTTTAAGGCTGGTGAACATGCTACCATGGCTAATGATAGCTTCCAAATTATCACTTCCAAACACAAAAATGGGTCAGTTGTAATAAACGGTAGCACCCAAGGTCTCTCCTCAAGGACATAGGGACTCGAGCAGTTTAATTCAGTGAAGATTCAGATATCAAATTTTGAAAAGGACTTCGATGTATATTCAATGTGTTCAACATCGATCATCTAATGTGTTAGATTTAATCCATTATGACATATGGAGCCCTTATCCCGTCAAACCTAATTTGGTGTTTGCTTACTATGTTCTTTTTATTGATGATTTTTCTTGCTTTACTTGACTATACCCTTTGTGTTTAAAATCTGAATTTTACGATGTCTTCCTTCAATTTCAGAAATTTGTGGAAAACCAATATTCTGCTCGTACCAAAATTTTTCAAAGTGATGGGAGCGCAAAATTTACTAGCAATCATTACAAAGAATACCTCCATACCTCTGGCATCAATCATCAACTATCTTGCCCATGCATACCCATTCAAAATGGCCGCTCCTGAAAGGAAACATCGCCTTGTGATTGAAACAAACCTGACTCTCCTTTTCCACTCTCATCTTTCTCCTCCCTTCTAGGTTGACGCCTTCAGAATTGCAGCCTACATCATCAACCACTTGGTCACATTACTTATTGGAAGTAAGTCACCATTTGAGCTTCTTTACGGTTCTTCTCTAAATTATGAAAATTTTCATCCATTTGGCTGTCGTGTTTATCCTTGTTTGAGTCATTACATGTCTTACAAGTTTTCTCCTCGTAGCATTCCATATATCTTTCTAGGATACAATCCCTCCTATAATGGGTTTCGTTGCCTCGATCCAACAATCTCTAAGCTATACATCATCCGCCATGCATAGTTTGATGAACAACATTTTTCCTCTCTAGAAACCTCTCAGGCTCAACCCATACATCTCTCCACTCTTCCAATATTTTGGAACCCAGCTCATCCCATATAAATACATCTCCCTCTTCCCCTAAGCACCATTCCCCTCACATTACTCCATCCGGATTTAGCCCCAGATGTTATTTGTACTGATCTAGTAGATAAGTCTGTTTAGGCTATTGACTCTCTTGTAGGTTCCACTTCAATGTTCACGGCTCCTAGACTGTACTCTGTCGAATCTAACACAAATCCTCAAGTTCCTAATCTCATTCGAGCTCCAGCATTTCCATTGGGTTCTCACCCTAGCCCACACGAACCAAAGCTATTATTTTCAAAACTCTTCATCTGGGGAATATTGGTGTCTTGGGATCCTTTTGTCTTCTTTATACTCTTCTTGTCGTTATTGAGCCTAAATGATTCAAATCTGCTACTACGAATGCTACTTGGCTTGTGGTCATAAATAAAGAAATTCAAACTTTGAAAACAACCGCACCTGGATTTTGGTCCCCAGGGCCTACTAACACTAACATTGTGGGTTCCAAATAGGTTCAGGACCAAATATCTATCTGATGGATCCATTGAGCTTCTTAAAGCTCGTCTTGTTGTCAAGAGCTATACACAGGTACCTGGTCTCGACTACACTGACATATTCAGTATTGTTATCAAGAGCCAAGGCTACCATTGTCCACGTTGTGCTTTCTATTCTTGTGACCAACAAATGGTCCATGCATCAACTTGATGTTAAGAATGCGTTCCTCAATTGCACTCTCAGTGAGCATGTTTACATAGAGCAACCTCCTGGATATATTGATCCTCACTTCCTTAATCATGTCTGTCGGTTGAAGAAAGATCTCTATAATCTAAAGCAAGCACCTTATGCCTGATTCTAGTGCTTCAGCTCCTTCCTTACTTGGATTCTTCTGCAATCAAGCTGACACTTCCCTAGTTGTCTTCCATAAGCACTCTGATATCATTTATTTGCTTCTCTATGTTGATGACATTATTGTTACTAGCAACAACTCATCTCTCATCTATAGACTCACCTGCAAACTCAACTCTGAGTTTGCCACTAAGGATTTGGGTCCTTTCAACTACTTCCTTGGCTTTTCATCAGTTAGCAAAAATATGCACGAGATATTCTTACTCGAGTTCAGTTACTTGACAACAAACCAGTCCACACCCCTATGGTTGTTTTTCAGCACTTGTCTGTAAAGGGCTCTCTGTTATGAGATCTCACTCTTTACAGATCTCTAGTTGGTGCCATTCAATACTTGACTATCATGCCCCATATATTACTCATGATGTCAATTCTGTCAGTCAATTTTTTTATTATATTTCAAATCACACGTTTTCCCCTCCCGACACTTTATCCTCCTATACCTAAAATGCAATGCTTATAATGCCTTTGTTCTTTCTTTCCCTCATTATTTCCTTTTTCCTAGTGGGTTTTTTAATATGGGTTGGGCTTAAGAAATTCCCTCCCAATATATTTAATATTTTATATTATCATTAATGATGATATATTTGATGAAAATTATGAAATGCAATTATACAACTACAATATAAAATAATATATATAATTTATAAAAAATAATTAAAATGTATATATTTATAAATTAGTCTAAGGAAAAAAAAAATTCAAACCTGGGACTAGATTGATTGCTAAAATCTCCCATCTACTAGGACCGAAATTGATCATTGACCATATTAATTAGGTCCGGTCTAGTTTTCTGGTTTGAACCTAAAATCTTACCCCCTTATTATGCATTCATGGCCCAAGTATTGGAAGGTGCTGAAATATATATATATAAATATATATATATAATATATATATATATCTAGACTAATTCTACATGCAATCATGAGTGTGTAACCACCACACAATCATTTTAAAAAATAATAGAATCTACAATTAAAAAATTAATTTTTTTTCAATTGAGATTCATGTTTTATTCATTTTTTTAAAAACGATTATATGGTAGTGTTCTAATTCAGAATTGTAATATATATATATATATATATATATATATATAATTAAATGCCACAAAAAAAAATTTGACCGACTTTGAGAAAGATTGAAAGTGAATGTGGAGTTTGGGGGCATAGCTTCGAGTATATAGAATAGGGCAAATCCAAGTGGCTTTTTTATGCCAATGTAACAATTTGAATTGGAATCTTGGACACATCAGATGCACTTCTTTTGCCAATAGTGATTTCTTGACTTTTTTGGGCAGAGATAAAATTCGTGAAAGAGAAGTGCAAGAGATAGGAAACTGTTAACATCAGCCATGAAAGAACAGAATATGAAGGGGGGTTTTGAGAATTAAAAGAACAACAGATCAAGACGATTGTTCCTCTTTTCTTTTTTCTTTTCTTTTTTTTGGAGTAACGGTTGCGATCATGGCATAATAAGAAGAAATGTAATATTGTCCATGAACGACGAAGATGACAAGAAGATCAGAGCCGCTCACAAGAATGGTGTCCTGATCTGGGCTAACGTGAGGATTAATTTGTCAATTAAGGTGGCGTTCGACCAGCCCCCAGGGTATACCGCTTACTGGATGTATATGACAGGAGGATTAATGTTTTATTTAATTAAAATGGTGATTTGAAGTTTATGTTTTGGGCTGACGTTAGTAATTGATATCCATTGAAGTATAGATAAGAATTGGAAAGGCTTGCATGCAACTACAATTGCGGTTGGAGAATGGGTCAAGGGGGTGCATTAATACATAATACATGGGGACTACAATTAATACCAGCCAAACTTCATCCAACCACTGACTTTACATTCTAATTGCATGGGTCGACACGGTGACTCATATATATATAGGGCTACAAACGATCCGATCAAAGACGAGTTCGAGTCGAGTCGAGTCGAGCCGAGCTGGATTCAAATAACTCGAGTTCGAGTTCGAGTCGAGCTGAGAGTTTGCCGAGTCGAGTTGAATTCGAGCCGATCAAAGATGAGCTCGAGTCGAATCGAGTAATTTATCGATCTTTGTTTTTACTCTCTAACGAACGAGCCAAACTTAGTCGAGTAATTACTCGAGTTTCTTACTTTTTATAAATATTTGACTCAATAATTTTTTTGTGAACTTAATACATTATTATTGTAAAGAAATAAAATGCTCCTTCTATATAAAGTAACAAAATATATTACTTATACAAAATATCAAAAATAATATATATAACACAGAGAATATATATAATAAAATAATATATGTAAGAATATATGCAAGATTATATATATGCATATAGAAATATTACGAATATTGTTACGAGCTCAAAATGAGTCGAATCGAGTTTATACGAATCTTGTTCACGAACACAAACCGAATTTATACGAGTCGAGTCGAGATTATACGAGTTTAGCTCGTTTAATATTCGAACCAATATTAGTGCTCACGAACAACTCATTTATTAAACGAATCAAGTTCGAATTGAGTTTATACGAGTCAAGCTCAAATTGTTCACGAACAGCTCTGTTCGTTTGCAGGCCTTTATATATATATATGTGTGTGTGTGTGTGTGTGTGTGTGTGTGTGTGTGTGTGGATCTTAATTAGTAGTCTAGTTTGTGAAAAATAAAATGATGTATGCGTGACCTATTACAAGTATAAGGTTGGTCAATTTGATTTTGATAAATTCATAATTCATAATTTAGACAAATGAAACTATATATAAAATTATGAATATATGTACAATGGAATTCCATGATGAGTTAATGAATTAATTAAGATTCATTCCTAATTGATAAAAAATAAATTAAACAAGTCTAGTACATACGTTGTTCAAAGTACCACGTTCCTATGTAGTTCAATTTCTTCTGCACTTGTTTGGCGTTGACGCCCATCACTAATATAAAAACCAAGTCATACCGTTGTTGATTTGTCGCTATTTGTAATAAATAGTCAACTCTTCCTGAATAATTAATAGTTAATAGTGATGTGCAGAGTTGCGGGGTAAGTTTGTCATCTGAATTACCAATTACATGAATTTCGTAAGATTCATTTTCATATATATATCAAAATTTGTACAATTTAACCGTTTTCACACATTTATAGGCTGAGTTTCAGGAGCTTAGATATATCTTCTAAATTTGAGCATGTAAAAATGATATAGGAGAAAAAAGAAAAATCCTACAAGAAAGCAGGGTAATAATCCCGGCACGACCTCGTGTCCTACGTGAACAATTAATTTGAGCGACGTTTTTTATTTTTATTTTTCCATCTCCTCTCTATTTCTCTTGTTCACGTGAAATCCCTCTCTTTTTGCTCCACGAACCTCCCCCCTCACTAGCCTTTACTGCTTTAGGGTTTCGAATCCACTACTACAAGCCACAATCCATCTCCACGAAGCTCCCCCCTCACCCCCTCTAGGGTTTCGAATCCGTTGAACAAACCCCTCTAGAGCGACGGAACCATCCCCTCGAGCACGAAGCCCTCTCGCTCTCGGTGGATTCGCAAACTACAAAGCCCCTGTCGCAGCCTTCACATCGCAGTCATGCCTCCTCATCGCACGAAACCCACTCCATCTGTCTCCAGTCCGCTCTTCTCTGGTATGATCGTTTATCCCCACTCAATTTATACATTACAATAATGCTAGGGATTAATGAATGGTGGTATGAAAAAGATTGGTATTGCTGAAATTATGTGACAAAATATGCTTGGTATTGCTGGAATTATATGGCAAAATATGCTGGAATTATAGACTGAAATTTATGTGTAGGATACAGCAAAATATGCTGGAATTATATGGCATAATATATGTAAGAAAGACCTATTCTTTGGCTAAAAATGGGTGATTTACATGGCAAAATATGCTGGAATTATAGACTGGAATTTACATGGCTAAGAATGGGTGATTTACATGGCAAAATAATAGGAAAATATTTTACAGTGCTTCTTACTAAGTGCAGTGCTTGTGGTTTTGGTTTCTATATAAATGCTCGTTTATGAGGTAACAAGATGTGAAATAATCTTTGAAGCAACAAGATATTGAAGTATATACATTCTCGAGGTCATTGCCTGCTACTCTATTTTGCATCCTAATGTCGGAGATATGGTATTGTGAGTAACAGTTTGCTTATTGGAATGGAAGGAGGTTTATGCTTCTAATAAGTGAGAAAAATCCTTGGCAATGACACATACATGAAAATATGCATTGTAATGTAAGATCGGTGATACTTGTAAGATGGTGTGCTAATCCACTAATCTGGTGTTATTTGCAGTCTTATGGATTAAAGGTTGGATACGGTGGAATCCCAGGACCATTAGGAGGCAGAGATGGCTCTTCTTCTCAAGGTGGAGGCTGTTGCGGTTGAAGTAGTTTGAGATCTCAGTTGCTAAATCGAAACCAATATATATATATATTTTTTTTTTTTTCTTGCGCTTTTCTTGTTCTTTCCGTTCTTTTTCTTATGGATCTGAATGTTAGACCACCACCCCTTTCTCCGCTTGTTTTATGTCCAAATTACGAGTTATATGTATAATGATTCATCCTGATATCTTTTCAATACTATTGTAAATTTAACGGTTGTTTCATTCATTAGTAGGTGTGTTGAAAAGGATTATGAAATTATGAAAATGCAAGAAATGTACTTTCTTCTTTGTGATGATCTACATGTATAGGATGCTGATGCTGGGTGCTTTTTATCGTTTTAAAGCATGTTCAATGGAATGGGCATGGTTAAAAAAAATGCATTTTCACTCCTATGTGCACAAAATACACCCTACAATGGAATAGACAAAGGATTTGGTAATGCCAAGAAAACATCTTGAGCACATTTTTCTCTCTTGATATTTTGTATGGTTCTAAGAAGTAATAGTATGCATTTGGTAATGCCAAGAAAACATCCATGCTCATCCAAAAAAATGATACCTGCAACAATGGTAATGCCTAGAGGCAAAAACCTGCAACTCGAAACATTTGGTAAGATAAAGGTACCTACAACATTAATACCAAAACTAAAAAATCTTCATCCATATATTTTTCCAATATCATTTTTCCATCCATCCATGCATCCATCAAATATATTTGTCCACAACATAAAAAAAAAAAAAAATCATCTCTAACATTGTAATTTATATTACCGATTGTGTCATTCATTTAATTAATCTTCTTCTGATCCAATGGCTGGCTTGGTGACACCTGTGATGGCAAGGGAACTCGGATCTGTGCACAGCTAAGCCATGTGCTGACCTCGTGATGCCGCTAGCTGGATTCCACTGTCTCTCTGGCCCGTTCGATTTATGACACGTGTTGTCATCTGATTTTGTATATATATATATGCTTATGATGGGAACTGTTGCCCTAATTTCATTTTGTGATCTGCTGCTGTAATCCGACTGAGAGAGAGGCGATTTTGAGAGAGTCTTCTAGGGTTTGTTCTAGGGTTTCGTTCTGTGATAGAATCAGTGGATTTAAACACTAATTTGAACAGAAGGAACAGTGAAGAATTGTACTGAGGCTTCTCTGTGAAGGTTGATGATCAATAAGAGCACTGAGGCCGTTCCTGCCGTGGATGTAGACCGTTAGGGTCGAACCACGTAATCTTGGTGTTGTCTCTTCCTTTCTTTCTTACTGTTTTCTGTTATTTTTGATTTCTTGCATGCTGCTTTATTTTCTTGTCACGATCTTGTTCTGTTCATAAGTTTTTCATAAACTGAATCTGTGATATTTTTCTAAGTCTAAAAGAACTCGGGTAGAAAAACCATAACAAGTGGTATCAGAGCCTAGGTTCATGGGGACCATGAGGTTTGACATAGAAAAATTTACAGGGGAAAATGATTTCGGGTTATGGAGGATTAAGATGAGGGCACTCTTAGTCCAACATGGACTACAGGATGCCCTCCTTGGGGAAAAGAAGAAGGGCTCTTCCTCGAAAGAGGAAGACAAGGAGGCTGTCCATAAGGACATCCTCTAGAAAGCTCACAGTGCCCTAATCCTTTCTTTAGGAGATAAAGTCTTGAGAGAGGTGGCCAGTGAGGACACGGCCGCGGGTATCTGGCTGAAGCTAGAAAACCTATACATGACTAAATCCCTAGCTAACAGACTACACAAGAAAACCAAACTATATACTCTCAAGATGACCCCTGGTACACCAATAGGACAGCATCTTGATGAGTTCAACAAAATCATACTTGACCTGGCCAATATAGACATTAAGGTGGAGGATGAGGATCAAGCTATCCTCCTAATGAGTTCCTTGGACTCTTCATACCTAAGTCTAAAAGAAACCATGATGTATGGTAGAGATTCTTTGACACTGGATGAAGTCCAATCAGTACTTCATACCAGGGAACTTCAAAATAGGTGTGATAACAAACAGGATCAAGGGGAAGGTCTGTCTGTTAGGGGAAGAACAGAGAAGAGAGAAAAGAAAAGCAAGAATGAAAACAAGAAATCAAGGTCAAGATCAAGGGAAAACACTTTAAATGCTTTCATTGTCATAAAGAAGGGCACTTCAAGAAAGATTGCCCTGAGAGGAAACCTAACCTAGGTAACAAGTCTAAAGAGGCAGGGGATGCCTCTGTGGTGTTAGAGGGTTATGAGAGTGCTGAAGTGCTTACAGTGAGTGAAGTGGACTCAAGAACAGAGTGGATAATGGACTCTGGCTGCTCCTTTCATATGTGTCCAATCAGAGAATGGTTTGAGTCATTCTCTGAATTGAATGGTGGACATGTAATCTTAGGAAACAATAAGTCCTGCAGGATCATGGGTTTGGGGTCTGTTAGACTCAAGATGCATGATGGAATTGAAAGATTGTTAGAGGAGGTCAGGTTTATACCTGAACTAAAGAGAAATTTAATTTCTCTTGGTATGCTTGATCAATTAGGCTACACCTTCAAATCTGAGGCAGGGGTTCTTAGGGTCACTAAAGGTTCCTTAGTTATAATGAAAGGGGTCATCAAGAATGGGTTGTATACCCTTCTGGGAAAAACTGTTGTTGGGGAAGCATCCCCTACATAGAGTTCTATAAAAAATGAATCTGTACTATGGCATAGAAGGCTGGGACATGTAAGTCAAAGGGGGCTTACAGAACTTCAGAAACAGGGATTGCTGAGTAATCAGAACCTAGGAAATTTGCCTTTCTGTGAAGATTGTATCTATGGAAAGGCAAAGAGGGTCAGTTTTAAGTCTGCAATTCATAATACTAAACAAACCCTGGACTATGTCCACTCAGACCTCTGGGGACCTGCAAGGGTAAACTCACATAGTGGAGGAAGCTACTTCCTCTCCTTAGTAGATGATTACTCTAGGAAGGTCTGGATATACATCCTAAAGAACAAGAGTGATACTTTTGGCAAATTTAAAGAGTGGAAATCTCTGGTTGAAAATCAAGTAGGCAGAAAGCTTAAGGTTCTGAGGACAGACAATGGCCTAGAATTCCTGTCAAATGAATTTAACCTGTTTTGTCAGGAGGAAGGAATTCTAAGACACAAAACTGTGAGGGAAACCCCCCAACAGAATGGCTTAGCTGAAAGAATGAACAGAACCATCTTAGAAAGAGTTAGATGCATGCTCTCTAATTCAGGATTGCCCAAAACATTTTGGGCAGAAGCTGCTACCACTGCTGTACCCTTAATTAATAGGTGTCCCTCCTCTGCTATAGGGTTCAAAACTCCACAGGAGCTGTGGACTGGGAAACCTCCCAGTTATGACTATATAAGGGTCTTTGGATGTGTAGCCTATGCACACTCAAAGACTGATAAATTGGAACCTAGGGCAGTAAAGTGCATCTTTATAGGTTACCCTGAAGGGGTTAAAGGTTACAAACTTTGGGTAGAAGGACCTGGAAGGTATAAGTGTATTGTAAGCAGAGATGTGACCTTTAATGAGTCACAAATGGCTCGGGTACATGAAGATAAATCTGTTCAGGATAATGACCAGTCTTTAGAGGAATCTCAGGTTGAGGTGGAGCATGTTAACACCCAATCAGAGCCAGAGAGAGAGAGTAACTCTGAGGATCAAGACTCAGGAGAACCCAGTCAAGGTGGAGCCAATTCTTGGAATCTGGCTAAAGACAGAAAGAGGAGGGTTATTAAACCTCCTCAAAGATTTGGACAGGCTGAGCTTACAGCTTTTGCCTTGACTGTAGCTAATGAGATAGTCTACCAAAAACCAAGGTCTTATAAGGAAGCAGTGGCTAGTAAGGATTCCTCTAAATGGCTATTAGCCATGCAAGAGGAGATGGAATCCCTTAATAAGAACCAAACTTGGGTTCTGGTACCTAGACCTCCAGGAACCAGATTAGTGGGATCCAAGTGGATCTTCAAGAAAAAGGATAGCATACCAGGAACAGAAGGGACCAGGTATAAGGCTAGGCTTGTAGCCAAGGGCTTCACACAGAGAGAGGGAATTGATTTTAATGAAATTTTCTCACCTGTGGTTAAACACAGTTCAATTAGGTTACTGTTAGCCTACACAGCTTTTGAAAACTTGCATTTGGAACAGTTAGATGTTAAGACTGCCTTTCTTCATGGAGAACTTGAAGAAGAGATCTATATGCAGCCTCCTGAGGGTTTCATTAATGAAACTAATAATAATCATGTGTGTCTTTTAAAGAAATCTTTATATGGCCTTAAACAATCACCTAGGCAGTGGTATAAGAGGTTTGATACTCACATGATTAATAATAATTTTAAGAGGAGCTGTTATGATAGTTGTGTCTATTATAGGGAAGAAAAAGGAACTTTTGTTTATCTCTTGTTATATGTAGATGACATGCTGTTAGCCTGTAAAGATACAGTTTTAATTCATGAAGTCAAATGCATGTTAAAATCTGAGTTTGAGATGAAAGACCTGGGCCCTGCTAAGAAAATATTAGGAATGGAAATTGTTAGGGACAGAGACTCCAGACTGTTATATTTGTCCCAGAAAAATTACATTTCTAAGGTTCTTAAAAGATTTGGTATGGATAATGTAAAATCTGTAATCACACCTTTAGGCCAACATTTTAAACTCTCAATAGATCAGGCTGCTAAAACTGATTCTGACATCAGTTTTATGCAAAAAATTCTCTATGCTAGCATGGTGGGAAGTATAATGTATGCAATGGTCTGTACTAGACCAGACCTGACCTATGCAGTAAGTGTAGTTAGTAGATTTATGGGAAACCCTGGAAAACCCCACTGGCATGCCATTAAATGGGTTCTGAGGTACCTGTCTGGTGCTACTAACTTAGGACTTTGTTTTGGAAAAAATGTTGTGAAGGGTGGAGAGTTAACTGGTTTTGTAGACTCTGATTTTGCTGGGAACACAGATACTAGGAAGTCCTTAACTGGGTATGTGTTTACTGCTTTTGGGGGAGCAGTTAGTTGGAAGGCACACCTCCAATCTGTTGTGGCCCTGCCCACAACAGAGGCTGAATACATAGCATTGACTGAAGCCATAAAGGAGGCCATATGGTTAAAAGGTATTGCAAATGAGCTAAGTATTTTTAATGGTAACATTTCTGTACACTGTGATAATCAAAGTGCACTTCACTTAGCCAAAAATCAGGTCTACCATGAAAGGTCTAAGCATATTGATATAAGGCTTCATTTCATTAGGGATGTTATAGAATCAAAGTTAGTGGGTGTGGAGAAGGTTACAACTGAGGAAAACCCCTCTGATATGATGACAAAATTACTTCCATGGTCCAAGTTCAAGCACTGCTTGGACTTAGTGTGTATGGAGTCTAGGGACTGTCCCTAATAGGGAGACAGGTGCAGGAACAGCCAATGATGAGCTTTGATATAATCTTGGTGATATAAATGATTGCCAAGGTGGAGATTTGTAATTTATATTACCGATTGTGTCATTCATTTAATTAATCTTCTTCTGATCCAATGGCTGGCTTGGTGACACCTGTGATGGCAAGGGAACTCGGATCTGTGCACAGCTGAGCCATGTGCTGACCTCGTGATGCCGCTAGCTGGATTCCACTGTCTCTCTGGCCCGTTCGATTTATGACACGTGTTGTCATCTGATTTTGTATATATATATATGCTTATGATGGGAACTGTTGCCCTAATTTCATTTTGTGATCTGCTGCTGTAATCCGACTGAGAGAGAGGCGATTTTGAGAGAGTCTTCTAGGGTTTGTTCTAGGGTTTCGTTCTGTGATAGAATCAGTGGATTTAAACACTGATTTGAACAGAAGGAAAAGTGAAGAATTGTACTGAGACTTCTCTGTGAAGGTTGATGATCAATAAGAGCACTGAGGTCGTTCCTGCCGTGGATGTAGACCGTTAGGGTCGAACCACGTAATCTTGGTGTTGTCTCTTCCTTTCTTTCTTACTGTTTTCTGTTATTTTTGATTTCTTGCATGCTGCTTTATTTTCTTGTCACGATCTTGTTCTGTTCATAAGTTTTTCATAAACTGAATCTGTGATATTTTTCTAAGTCTAAAAGAACTCGGGTAGAAAAACCATAACAAACATTAATACAAATATTCCATCCATCCATCCATACATTTTTTTAATATCAATACATTTGTCAACAACAACAAAAATAATCTCCAACATTAATACAAATATTTTGTCCATCCATACTTTTTTCCAATATCAAATAAAATTGTCCACAACAAAAAAATCTTTTCCAACATTAATACCAATATTCCATCCCATATTCAATCCAGAACAAAAAAAATCTTCAGAAATATTGACACATCTATTGTATACATCATCAATCCGCATGGAAGTCTTGCAAATATGTTCAACTGCCTAAAATTTCATTGCAATGGTTGTGATCCATCTAACCCAAGTTGCATCTGTAAATAATATACTCCAAATCAGTTTATAGATATAAGTATTAAACTCAAAATAAGCGTTAGGATTCACTTACGCTTTCTTGACTCTACATCACTATTTCTTGGGGATGGGTTTCAAGAATGTCTAAAGCCGTGCTGGATGGAATAGTCTAATGGAAATCACACCTAAATATTTAGGGAAATATGTCTTAAAACAAACATAGAATAACAAAGAATAATTTCTCATTGAAGGGTGCGGGTGGCGAATCATAAACATTTATGAATCAATTTTAACTAGAAAGATAGGGGAAAGAAAAAGTAAAACAAATTATCATTTTAAAAAAATTGCTAAAAATTTGTAAAGAAGCACGTCCAAATTATGATTTTCAAAACAGAAAATGTTTGTGAGAAAGTTTAGTAATTATTGGTATACGGTATTTCTAATTCAGTTCACAATCCTAAGCAAAACCAAGTAAACTTCCATTCAAAATGTATGTAACAGAGCAGCAATAATTGTGAAGTAGAGCAATACTAAAAAACATGTCTTCCTATTAGAAAGGGAAAAAAAATAAAGGTTTGGATCCTTTCATAAAAACCAGTTGAATACCACATTCACAAAAAAAAAAAAAAAAAACATATTCCCTTACTTTGTTCAGAAACAAATAAAATGAACAAATTGGTGGAGGTTTATATATTATTCAAAGCCAAAAGTTCCACAAAGTTATAAGATTTGTTACACTATCATCCACAACAAGCTCTATAGACAATAGGTAATCGAACCTAGATAGAAACGAAACACATACTGCACTCCATTTGATTGACTACTAAGAAAATGGAGAGGAGTTGTTGTCTTACAATTGGACGTTCAGTTTTACAAGAGAAAATTCCAATAAACCTTTCACGGGTGAATGCCTGTGTTTCTGATCAAAGAGGAAAAGTCCCGAGAAACAAATGGAAAGAGAAGTTTGAGAATGAAACTTTAGCAATTAGCATTTTAGAATCCTAATTTTGAATCAGTTCGGAAACATGAAGCAAAAACTAAAAAATGGAAGAAACTATACACGAAAATGGCAAAACGGAAACCAAAATGTGGAACAAACTACAGAATATTAAAAGAGTCAGAAGCAGCAACGCCTACTCTCTTCTACCTTGGAGAAACAACTTTTATACGTAATGTGAATCCTAACCTCGAATCAGTTCACAGACACAAAGTAAAAACCAAAAAATGAAATAAAAAACCAATTTGGGCTCCTCAAAATCTTGAGCACAATGAGAGCAACATAGGGATGGAGATGGCGATCAGAGACGGCGACTGGATACATCGACCAGAGATGAACGGATGCGAGGGCTTGAGACAATCAGCAATTGGGTCTACTCGAGAGCTTCAAAACCAACTGAAATGCAATTTCCCTCCTTCCAATGGTATTTCGTTTCTCATTTTTCATTTTTTTGAATAAATAAATGCTGACATGGCAACTACCACGGCAACCGCAAGGCCATGACGGAGATCCCTCCTGGAAATTCTTAGCATTACTCGAGAAAAAAATGGGAGAGGGCGGCCTTAAAAGCTGGAGAGTTTCCAATGTTTAAATCAACGAGAGTTTTGAAAGTTTATGCATTAAGAAAGCTTAGGAAGCAAAATGTTCAGAATTTCCTCATACCTGGAAGTCTTCAATTTTTACCTAGAGCCTAGGAGGGCAAAAATTATCTATCTTTGTGGAGCTCTCATCCTTTCCACGATTTCTTTGTCAATAATTTCAATGCACAATAGCTTTTGCATCAACATTATTAATGTGGTGTGTAGTGGGGGTTTTGATGCTATTAATGCTATGTGGTTCCCTTATCTTTCCTATTAATGTGGTGTGTTTTTTTACCTACTCCCTTACGATAGCTGTTGTGCTCGCCTGTCGATGTCTTCATGTCAAGAGATTAAAGGCTCTTGTTTGTCCAATCCGGCGAATGCTCAAATACCTGGCATCGCTTGGGGAATGTTCCTAGATAGCAGGTTCCATCTCTTGTGCCGTCTTCAATCCAGCGTGGGTCGTGCTGTGTATTTTCCTTTATAGAGTCATTCTCTATAAGTAACTAGGGCTACTAACTCTCCCTTTGGTCTGGCCGATGGGTTGACCTATCTTGAATTGGGCATCCTCGTTTCGACTTCCTTCTTTACTTAGATTGGACCTTACCTCTTGGGCTCTAGTAGGAAATTCCATGATCCTATACATATCATTAACAATAAAAGATACATGACATGTATACAAGATGTAGCTAATGATTAGAACATATAGAAATCTCTTGCTGGTACAAGTAAGTACTCTTCTTTAATACCATGAAGGTGGTAATTCATTTAGTATGAGCTGGTATTTCATAGTCTCGACGTAACGCTCCGATCCCGTAGAAGTCAGAGAATTACATCATATCACATATACTCATATTCAACACTATATTTCAATACTCTAAATTTCCAAATATCATATAATACTTGGTCTTAAAACCAACTTCCTCAATATCGTCAATTCCAAAAATGCAAAGTCACCATAATACAATAATATTTCATTACAAAACCATATCAATATTCATATAAATTCTCTATGCTTAATTAACCATTCTTAAGTCATCTCACCTAATATTTCATAATCCGATCCTTGGCTAAAATATTCAAATTCATCTGAAAAATATTTAGAGATAAGGGGAGAGCTATCAACTTAGTAAGCAGAGGACATATACCAGTATGCAAACATGAGCATTTTTCAAAGTACCATATGCAGAGCAAAAATATTCTGCTTACTGAGTTGATAAACATGAGCATTTTTCAAAGTACCATATGCAGAGCAAAAATATTCTTCAATTTTAATATGCCGATCAAATACATTTTCATATGTAACAGAGCGATGCTTTTTAAATCATAAGAAAATACATAAATACTTTGGCCTAGCAAAACTAAGCAACATCATCATATCAAAACAGAGCAGAGACCATATTTAACCCCTATGGTAGGGTTGTGCTAATTCCTGTAGCCAAATTAGGTAGAGACAGAGGTGGACCTTTCCCCTAATCATTCTCAAAACCCCAAGTGTACACACAGGAAATATAAAACCACTTTGTTTCCAAAGTGGGTGCACTCAGAGACAAAGAAATTTGTACCAACCCAACCAGAGTAAAAACAAAGTAGCGCAGAGCAGAGCGGAGTAGAGACAGATAAAACAGAATCAGAGTACCATGTTAAATATTTTCAGAGTCATAAAAAAAACATATAGTTCTAAAATATTTTTTTGAATCATTCTTATACAAATAAAACAGAATCAGAGCATCTTTATAAAATCAATACACAATTTTTCAGATGAGTTTGAATATTTCAACCAAGGATCGAATTATGAAGTATTGGTAAGATGACTTAAGAATGGTTGATTAAGCATAGAGAATTTATATAAATATTGATAAGGTTTAGTAAGGAAATATTATTGTATTCTCGCGACTTAACATTTTGGGAATTGATGATATTGAAGAAGTGAGTTTTAAGACCAAGTTTTATATGATATTTGGAAATTGAGTCTTTAATTATAGTGTTGAATGTGAGTGTATATGATAGGATGTAATTCTCCGACACTTGCGAGACCGGGGCGTTACCAATTTTTTAGACAGTGGAGGAACAAGCATTGAGCATGGGGAGAAGTTACCTTCTCTTTCAAAACCTTCACAGTTGGCAAGAGTTCCTCCAGCTAATGAGCTTCAACAGGACAGATCGTCTAAAGAACGATTGTTGATTCCATCTCGGAGATATCCAGAATTAGATTATTTTCTTCTTACAGATAAAAGGGAGCCAGAAAAGGTTCAAAAGAAATGGCTGCAGTTCCTACTCTTCAATAGTAGGAAGTCTTATGTACATTGTGGTGTGTACGAGGCCTGATACCACTCATGCTAGGGGAGTTATGAGTAGTGTTCTTTCAAATTCAGGAAAAAAATGCTGGAGAGCAGTAAAGTGGATTCTCAGCTTTGTACTACAAGGGAGCTGGCCCAATTTAGGAAGGTTTAGTCAATACGACTGGTGATTTTGATGGCAGATCTACATCAAGATTCATTTACACATTTACAAGGGGAGCTGTATCATGATAATCCAGACTGTAGGAATGGGTGGCTTTATTCACAACCGGAGAGATGTTGTGGTTAAAGCAGTTTCTCCAAGAGACGGGAATCAGCCAGGAAGTACAAAGTGCATTGTGATAATCAAAAAGCTCTTGATTTGAGTTACAATGTGGTTCGCTATCATTGGATACGCCAGGTAATGGATCAGCAGCTATTAAAGCTTGTGAAGATCCATACGGAAGAAAATCCGACAACATGCTAATGAAGGTAGTCTCACAAGAGCTGTGTGGAGACATAGTTGGGTTAGTTATCTTGAATTAAAATATGGTAGAACATTCTCCGTTTGGTGTTGAGGGGGAGAATTGTTAAAAAGTCAACACCAAACTTCAAATACTTTGGTTGTGCAACATGATAAGAAGCTGGAGACTTCTTTAATTGTCGGCGCCAAGTAGAAGAAGCTGGAAGCACAGCTAGATTGAGGCGCCGGAATCCCCACCGCCATTTGATCTAGTCCACACATATTCATTTCTCTATAAATATATGTAATATTGGTGAAGAGAAATGAGCTGAAGTGAGCATGGTGTGGGCTACAAGAAGTGCAGCACAGAGCTGCAAGATGGATGCAGAACTTGCTGCACCCATGGGGGGCGTATGTGTGCTGTAAAAGAGAGAAAGAGAGAGCTGGTTGAGCTCTGAGAGAAGTAAGAGTCGAGTAGAGTGATGTGTGATCCTCCTCCTCTAAAAATTTTCTTTGTTATCCACTATTTAATAGTGAAGTTTCTTTCTCTGTGTGGACGTAGGCAATTTTGGCCAAATCACGTTAAATTCCGGTCTTTATATTATTTATGAGCTTCTGCCGATCCCAATTGTAACACCCCGTACTCGTAGGGGGTCACGAAACTCCACCTGTTTGGTATATTCCATCCTCAACTACAAATAATAATAGGTCTCCGACCATATTCAAAATAAAAATATTTTTCACGAACCAATCCATATAACAATGTCCACCAAGTCATAAATGAAAGAATATGAATAAATCATAACTGAGAGGGTTCACATTCTCCCAAAAAGCTTACGATAAAGAATAACTAACATTCCATAAATCCAATTAAACTAGAACCCAAATAATAAATAAATTAAATTTTATTTTCTCCCATCTAGCCTATGGCCCTAACAGCTTAAAACTTGGTCAAGACTCTACTCTTGGTTCTCTGATGGAACATCCAGATCATCTGAAAAATATATGAGATAAGAGGGTTGAGTTTTTCCACAACTCAGTAAGCGAAGAACCTATACAAGCGCGTAAACATGAGCATTTACCAAGTAATAAAGTACGGAACAAAACATAATTATGCATAAAAGAAACAAATGATTTTCAAGACAATTTAAATCATCAAGTACTTTGGCATAAACAAACTGAGTATTATCACTATATCAATCGGAGCATCTCACAAAGCAAAGACCATGTTTAACCCCCGTGGTAGGGTTGTGCAAATCCCAGTGGCCAAACCAGGCAGAGACAGAGGTGGAACTTTCCCTTATTCGTTCTCGGAGCCCCGAGTGTGCACATAGGAAAGCCCACAATAAACCACTTTGTTTCCAAAGTGGGTGCACTCAGAGATAGGAAATTGGTACCAAATCCAAACAGAGCAATTACAGAGCAGAGCAGAGCCAAGCAGAGATAAAGTCAAATACTAACCAGAATACTATGCCAAAGATTTTCAGAGTTATTAAAGACACAAAGATCCAAACTATTTTCAGAATAAAGCTTATGCAAATAAAACATAGTCAACACAATCAAGGCATCATTTTTCTCAGATAGATAAAAATGTTCTTTCCACATTTCAGAAAATAACACGACAAAAAGCAGCTCATGTCTACACAATGCATGCCTGAAATATTTTTCCTTCTTTTATATAAGCTTAATGAATAAAGCAAACAATCGACTGAGGTTGGTTTTTCTCAAGTTTTCATTTCGTAACCAACAAAAACACAAATTTTTAAAAGTCAACCTCCGTTCCCTTTTGGTATAAAACCGAGCATACGAACCCCGCTTACCTGACTGCTGTAGCGAAAAATCAAAACTTTGAGTCTCAACGCTAAGAGTTTCGTCACCTATACATGAAAAAAATTTCCTTTATATTAATGACCACTCCCAAGGCCTAAAATCATAAATTATAAGTTAACTAAAATGCCTGCCTAATATTATAATTTCTAGCATATCAAGCCCAAGCAACCAGCGCACTCCATACTAAAAAAATATCATTTCAGCCCACCACCAACTCATTTCAGGCATCCCTCTGATAAAGCCAACCCAAAAATTGTATAGTCTCCCATACGTTCAAAACTACCAAACCCAACCATTTACATCACACAAAACATCCCAAACAACCCATCGGCAGCACCAAATCAGTAAAAGAAAGTTTAGATAACCAACCCTTGAACATCCACCAAAAATTACTTCGAAAATGGATTCGGAAGTGGGAGAAAAATATTCCATAAATATTACGGGGAGAAATCTATCTAGTAAAATTATCAATCCAAACATCATAAATAAATTTGCTATCGTCCCCAACCTTCCAACAACAGCCGTACACCCTCGGCAACAAATACGGAAATTGAAACCAGAAAATACCACAAACAAACGTCTCGGAGAGGCCCAGAATTTGAAGAAAAAAAATCTAAACTAAATCACCAGAGATGAGCATCCAAGAGGAAAATCCATAAATCTTACCTCGAATGGAAGAATCACACGAAACAGGGCGGTAAAAACCCGCGGACAGTGGCCAGATTTTCGCCTCTCCTATGCTCTGTTTCACCCATCGGAAAACCCACAAAAACAACAGTGATTAAAACCCAAAATCAATCCTTGCATGAATAGTAAAACGCAAGAGAAGGGGGAAAATTTAGATGGACTTACCGGCGCGAAAAATAGGGGTGGAGGAAAACAGGGGAGCCGGCGGTGAGGAGACCCAAACTGAGCTGCAACTGCCGAAAGAAGAGGGGGAGAAAAATAAGTCTTCCGTTGAGCCCTTTAGTGGAATCGGAATTGCCGAGGACGTGGGAGTGGGTGCGAGAAAAAGGGAATGAAGAACCAGAAGGAAACCGTCGCCCAGAGGAAAAAAGAAGGAAAAGAGAAGAAGAAAGGAAAAGAAAGAAAGAAGGAAGGAAAAGGGGGGCGGGGGTTTAAATTACCTGGGGCGAAAACGATGCCGTTTTGGGGCTGGGTCTGGGCCGGGTCACGGGCTGGCTGAAGGCCTTGGGCCGTGCCTGACACCAATAGTCTGGTCTCCTCGACTGGTCTATGTACGTGGAGGGAAGCCCTCAATTGTATCTGGTTAAACCGTCCTTACCTTCAGACCAGTGTGACACATACAAAGTGTGTGGTGCTTACGGGAAATGCGAGATCGTTGGTAATGGGTTCGAGTGCAGCTGTTTGCCTGGGTTTCAAAGAAATGCATCAGGCAGGTGCGCGAGAAGCGTGGGGCAGCATCCATGTGCGGGAATGGCGAGGGGTTTTTGAGGGTTGCCAATATGAAGGTTCCGGATATTTCAGTAGCACGGATTTAGACTGGTGTGTGCATGGAAGCGTGTAGGCAATTGTGCCTTCAGAATTGTTCCTGCACGGCGTATGCAAGTGTGGATGCGATGGAGGAAACGGGGGGCTGCATCAACTTGAATGGTGATCTGATAGATACAAGAGTGTTTGTGTGTGGGGGCCAAACTTTGTACGTAAGTGTGGATACATTTGAGTTAGGTATTGATCAAATTTTTATCCGAATTTGACACCGTCAAGTGAGAGAAATAGAACTTAAACTTACTTCGGCTCAAAAACTTTAAGACAAGAACTTGAAGAAATTATTTTCCATAATTTCAGGTCTCTCCCTTGCAAGGAAGCCAAAAGGGTTCTTTGCTAGTAGGAAAAGGCTGGAAATCACGATGGTGTGCATGCTTGTTACTTCATTTCTCATTTTCCTCTTTGTGCTTTTCGTAATAAAGAGAAAGAGAAAAGGTACCCGACTTTTTCTTTTTCTTTTTCTTTTTTTTTAAAATCGTATTCCTTTTTTATTTTTCTATACAATTTTATTTTTTCATCACAAGATGCATCTTGGTAATTATGATCAATTATTATGCATGATCATCATCAATTTGTAAATTAAGATAGTAAGAACGATAGATTATTCCTCTGTTTTGTTCCTTTAATTACTCAACATTGTAGTAGCCATCCTTTTTAACCATGCATGATTGGACAGAGATGGTCAACCAACCCATGTTGTTCAACGATGCCAGTTCGATACCCTTTCAAGATTCTCAAAAACTTGATGAAAGAAGAGGAAAACCAGATTTACCATTTTTTGAACTAAGCACCGTTGCTGCTGCCACTGACAACTTCTCCCCTGCTAATAGGCTTGGACAAGGTGGTTTTCGCCCAGTCTACAAGGTACAACTTTCACACTGCAGAGTTAGGACTCAAATAGGAAGATATGTTTGAATCACACTGCCAATCTTATACACATGGCATATGTTTGAGGTGGATAAATTAGTATCACACTTTGGTAAGTATTAGCAGAAACTCCCTTCGTGATACATCACAAACGATTCAAGTCTTGTTTGTAAATGCAAGGTCAACTAGCCAATGGACAAGAAATATCCGTAAAAATACTCTCAAAAAGTTCAAGACAGGGCACAGAAGAATTTAAGAACGAAGTTATGCTAATAGCAAAACTGCAGCATAGGAATCTTGTTAGGCTTTTTGGTTGTAGTATTCATAAAGAAGAGAGGATGTTGATCTATGAATACATGCCAAACAAAAGCCTTGACTTTTTCATCTTTGGTATGGCTTTCCTTCAATAAGCAATCGCTTTCAAGTATCATTTGATTACTGCTTTGTAGAAAACGTATGTAGAAGAATATTTTGGAGATAAACACGACATATGTTAAAAAGCCTAATCTTAATCGTGTCCAAAACCAGGTTTGGTGCATTTGGATTGGATCGTAATTTAAACCTAGGAATAAAAAACTTATAACTCTTTTGTGGAACTCTTTTCACTAGGCATTATTAATGGAAATTTTCAATGTTTGGTTCAGATGAAATAAAAAGACAACTTTTGGACTGGAGGAAGCGATTTGAAATTATTGTTGGGATTGCTAGAGGAGTATTATATCTTCACCAAGATTCAAGACTGAAGATCATCCATAGGGATCTAAAAGCAAGCAATGTACTACTAGATGCAGCAATGAACCCAAAAACTTCAGATTTTGGTCTAGCTAGAATGTTTGGGGATGACCAAATTGAAGCTAATACAAATAGAGTTGTTTGTTGGCACACGGTAACTCCCTCTCTCTCTCTCTCTCTCACACACACACACACACATGCATGCGCACATACGTACACACAAGTGCTAAAAGTAGAAGTTAATGGACTATAAGCATCAGTATTTTCTTCTTTTGGAATTGTAGTGGATACATGTCACCAGAGTACGCAATGGAAGGATTATATTCCACAAAATCAGATGTCTTCAGCTATGGTGTCTTAGCACTAGAGATAATCAGTGGCAAGAGAAATAACCATTTTCATGTTGGAAGCCCTTGCCTAAACTTGATTGGACATGTAAGAAAACTATATATATATATATATATATATATGTATATATTAGTGAAACTTCGCCATTCATATATAGAAACTGATTCTAGGATATCACTCTTCTACTGCTCCAGGCATGGGACATATATGGACAGAAGGTAAAGCCCTGGATATAGTCGATTCTACATTGGGTAATGAGGCATCATATCCTGCTCAAGAAGTTTTGAAATGTATTCAAATTGGGCTTTTATGCGTGCAAGAACGAGCTGCGGATCGGCCAACCATGCTAGAAGTTGTGTTCTTGCTGGTAAATGAAGCAAATGTTCCTTCTCCCAACAAGCCTGCATTTATAAATAGAAGAATTACAGATTCAGGTCAGGATCCCTCAAGTTCTGCTGGAGCCCCTGCTTCTCTAAATGAGGTTTCCATTTCTGTGCTTGAAGCTCGATGAATGGTTGCCACCTCTCATCAATTAAGCTCTAGTAACTAAAATCCTTTGTAAATATAGGGCATGTTCTATTTTTTTAAGCCATAGATTTTAAGATGTCATATTTTTAATGATTTGGGATCATCTCACAAGAGAGCTCATATTTGAAAGGACAGACCATAGCTGTATTAGTGTTATGACTTTCTTAGCCGTCCTTCTATTCCGTAGCCCACTTAGCCGATAGATTAGAATGCTATAGAATATATTTTAAATGGAATAAAGTCAAGAGTTAGCTAAGAGTTCGAATTCAGAAGTTCTATTTCTATATTTTATAACATCTCTACTTATCCAAGAATATCCTTTTTCTTGCATAAAACAGGCCCCATGTCCCATCTAATTCTGAGAAGATTCAGGTAATTCGTGAAAAAGTGGACTTCTACTCCCTTTTTCTTGGGCGCAGTATGCAAAGAAAAGTAGTCTTCTTCAGAAAAGTGTATCGGTTCATAATGAGGACGATAAAGGGCAACTAAAACATCATTTTAATTAAACCGGTTTCTTCGTTTCAAATATTTATTTATTCGTAAGGTTGGAGAACATGCTGCCATGGCTAATTATTGAAGTCTGCTCAACCAAATAATCAAATATGAAAATGAAATATGATTGGTTCAAACTCGGGGTGTTTAAGCTCTTTTTTTAAACCCACCTTTCTATAAGATTTTACTTGTTTTCAAAGAACTTGCACGTGATTATACTGCACCCTAGATTTGTATATCATAATAGAGCAGCTACAAAAGAGAGGATCATCACAGCCAACCATTTGTTAACTAGTTAGGTTCATACAAGTATACCTTTTGTTATAAATGTATATTATTAAGGCAAGAAATGAAGCATCCAGAAGGATCGCCCTAGAGTAATAATTTTTCTTCATCATCATTTGCATGAATAGCTGAAAATGAGTAAGGTATGATAAAAAGATCCATTGATTCTATATGTTAGTTTAATGGAATAACACGAGTACTAGAAGACTGTGATCTTCCAAAAAATTTGTTTAATGGAATAACTCAGAGTTTAAGAAATACATTTTAATGAGATCAATATGGGATTGTTTTTAACATAAATCATCAAATTTGTGTTTGACGAATCTTTTGATGTGACTAATAAGGATGCTCTAACATATTCATGTCTCGAATATGCTCATGTAATAATAATATCGAGAGTGAATGTTCAATAAGTACTCTAAAGTAATATCTTGTTTACAAGTAGTTAAATAAAATAATAAGTTGTTAATCAAAAATTATCAGTCTCATTCGACAGGTTCTACTCTATTTCTTGAAGTGAATGAAATTTCGTTTATCATAACAAAGGAAACTATGATCGTGAATGTATGAGTGGTTAGAAAAAACTATCGAAATCAAGAGGAGCGTACTCAAAGCTTTTCAAAAATAAATCATATCTATCACCAAAAGTAGAATCACATCGTGAAATCAAGATGAGCGTAGTCAAAAAATTTTGAAATAATTATTGTAATACCCTACCTAATTACCTATTAGAATTAACCTGTCTCTTTTAAACTAAGTTTATAATACTATATTTTCTTTTGGGTTTTAAATTTTTAGCGTCAGATTTATTATTAATGATAAGTGTAATTTTCATATAAAATTTATTATTCTTTTATTTATTAAAATTATTAGTTTTTCTTTATTTCTTTTAATTTGATTTGATTTTTTTTATGTTTTTTTAGTTGTTTGTATTTAAACTTCAAAGGAATGAGAAGGAATATGACATTTTGGGCTGCATTTCAACTATAATTTCACTCGATTTTAGCCTCAACATTAACTTCAATTCACATGAGAGGGCCCCACAAGAAGAGCCGCACTTCCACAAATAGCAGCCACACGGTTTGCTTCAATTCACTTCGGCTTGGCCCCACAAACAAGAATCTTCACGAGCAGATGGGCTACGGATATCACAAGTTCTCTTGAGGCCACTCGTTGCAAGAGCACAACAAAAGGAGCCCAAACTCATTTCGGCTGGAGACACATGCATTTTAAACCATATCTCATCACTTGAGAAAAGAAAAAGGCTCAACATGTAGGAAATGGACATGTGCTGCACAAGAGAATAGTTTACTTCAGCAAATACAAGGGGCCCATTTGGATTTCTTTTTAGGTTTCGTTTGTATTTAGAATTTATCTCATCTCAAATTTATTATTATATTTTTTAAAATTTTTAAATAAAATATAATAAGAATTTCAATTTTTTCAAATCTTAATTCTACTTTTTTAAATTCTAAAATAATAATAATATTAAAAAATAATATTTTAATAATATTTTATTCAACTTTCAGAACTCATCTTAATTCATCTTATCTCATTTCTGAATCCAAGCGGACCCTTAGAGTTAAAGGGGTGAAGAGATGAAAGCGACGGCGTGAATAAAGTTGACAGATCGACTTGGTGCAATGGGCTTGGGTTTTAGGAGTGATCGGGTAGGGATGTAATGCCCATTTAAGTATTTGAGCCCACCTTTGAGTGTGAAAATGAAATAAAGAAAAAGGGCTCTAGAGTCTAGAGTAACAATCCTAATCTATTTCTAAAAAAATGAAAACAAAACTTCCAAAGAAAACAAGTCATGTAATAAATTCTCGAAAATAAATATGGCCTTGATTTAGACTCAAAAATAAATAATAATCTAACTTGTTTTTAAATAAAATCTCGGCCCAGGAAATGACTTCTAACAAAATTATCAAATCCAATATGAGAAATCTAAGCCCACCAAAAAAGAGATTTTAAACCCGTAGTCTATTTAAAAATATATATATATATTAGGCAACTCAAATGAGCATCTCGCACAAATACAACAAATATTTTTAGTAACCAACTTGCGCTGGACCTGAGTGTTACAGTACCAGATCAGACTAGTTGGTTCAGTCTGGTTTTCGACCAATTCGATTTGGTATCGGTTCTTTTATTTTAAAAACCGATCAAATCTGATCCAAAATTGATTTTACATGGTCCAACATCGGATCAAACTGGACTGTTCACATTTTGTATATATATATTATTACTTTTTAATATTATATAATATATTCTATATTACATATAATTTTTATATATAAATATACATATATGTATGAAATAATATATTATAATTTAAACATAACATCTTAATCTTAAACATTAATATTTATTTAATCATATTTTAAATACAAAATATATATGTTAAAACATTTTATTGCCTAATAAATTCTCAACATAATTCTTTTGATAAATACATTAAGTAATATTAATATATTTAATATATTAAAAACGAAAACCGGATTGAACTAGACCAGAATCGCTAAAATTGAAAGTACTGATTTAAGAGAGTAACCAGTGCGTAATAGGTTTTAAAAAATGCACTGATGTTATCGATTCATTCCTATATTTTGTCCATAATTAAACCAAATTGGATCAGTTACAACATTAAATGGAATATCCAAGAAGAGGAGCCAGTACCAAATTTGCGCCATGTTATACATAGTTATGACTGGGAGATGAATAGACTAGCGGAGTAACATCGTTAATAATTCATTTCATGCCCACATAAAGGGAATTAGCGGGATAGTTGGAGGGGAGTACTTTTACACAACCTCACAATCTCTACACACTATTACTTTTTTTTTTTTTAATTTTTTAATATTTTAATATTTTTATTTTGAATTTATTCTTTTTAAACCAATTTAATTTTTTTATTCATTATTTATATATTAATTATTTGATAAAAAAAATTTAAAAAAATGCGATGTGTAGAGATTATGTGAATGGTAGAAGGTTGTATAGATTTTTTCAATTAGAGAAGCCTATGTGATTTTTTCAATTAGTGAAGGAGTCCAGCCCAAAATCCAAGCGGGCAACCTTGGAGACCTATGTGATTGATTCCATTTCATAGCCTACTAATAAGACGAAACAGATTGTTAGTTCAGAACAATTAGAATGAATCAACATTTTTGGGATGATCACTAGTTAAAAAGATATAACTGAAGAGATAAGACTTAGGCATGATGATCATCATTGGTTCCTTTCAGTAACTTGTCACGCTTATATACTGTGGGCAGGTAACACATTAGGGTAACTAATAATTACACTATCATTTGACTGACTTATTAATATACACAGCTTACTTAGGTATTGGAGGTGCATCGGGCATTCAGATTAGGTTTAAGTTTTGTTTGAATTTGAGAGTGAATTGAAACTCATTTTTATTTTATTATTATATTTTTTTATATAAAATATATATTTTAATATGTATTTTTTAATTTTTAATTAAATTTTTTTAAATTTTAAAATAATAATAATATTAAAAAATAAATTTAATCTATCTTAATTTATCTCATTTGTTAATCTAAAAATTAATGATTTTCATGCTTTTACTTTTCAGACTAATTTTAACAATTTTTGTGCTTTTACTCCCTCATTATCTGTTGTCGGACACTTGCCAAAAAATCTGGTCTAGAATGTGGTTTAGGTTTGATTCTCTAAAAGTGGCTATGATTTTCTGGGAGAAGATAATAGGCTCATTGTGATGCTGGGGCCAGAGAGGAGTACGGTGTACTCATTTTTCTTCCAAGAACGAAAGAGACAGGATTAATAGCTTAAAAAAATTACAAGAAAAAAAATATATAAATATATATTATTTTACATAATAATATATACAATCCATATATAAAGTTAAGAATACTTTTATAAATTATTATTAAAAATAATAAAAATATCCTTATCTTTAGAGTCTTGCTACATATACATGCTATTAGGTATCATTTGGAGAAGAGAGAGATTGGAATCGGTTGGGTTGTCTCTAATATTAAAAATGGCCCATCAACATTTGGACGGTTTTTTTTATGGCAAATACAATCAAATATAATAAAACATAATAAAAAATATAATAGAGACAATATAATAAAAAATATAATAAAAAAATAAACTTGTATGCTTAGAGAGAAAAGAAAGAGATGGTTTGAAGAGAGAAGAAAGAAACAAAAAAATAATTTAACCTTGTGCCACAGGATCTCACTACAATACGTATAACGGAATTACTGTAGCGCAAAAGGTAAAACTTTTGTAACATTCAGCCTCCATTGCAGCATGGTTTTGAGAACTTTTCTAAGTATTTTAAAGAAAATGCTATTTTAGAAGAGCCATTATGAGTGCTCTAACGTCCAAACCAAATAAGTAATTAAGATTTGAGTCCTTATCAATTGTTTCAATTTCTAAGGTGCATGTTGACTTTAATGGTTACCTAATTCAATCACAACCCATTGTGATCTTGGCTGGAAAGAGAAATACTTACTTTTTAGATCTTTTATACGTGTGCGTTGATCGATTAATAAATATTGACTCGGTCCTCCTCACCTTATAAAGTCCAAAGTTCACGAGTTATAACTTTTGACATAAACAACGAAGAAGCTCAAGTTTTAGAAGCTTAGGCCCCATTTAAATTTAGAAATGAGTTGAGCTCATCTTAATTTATTTCTATTTCATCATTACATTTTTATAATTTTTTATACAAAACACAAATTCCTATATACATTTTTTAAATCTCAATATATTTTTTTCAAATTCCAATATACATTTTTCAAATCTCAAAATAATAATAATATTAAAAAATAAACTAAATCTATCTCAACTCATCTCATCTCCGAATCCAAATGGAGCCGCATAATTTGACAAACTATGCAAAAATATGACAAACCAACTCAACACATAGTTTGAATCAGAGATGAAGATACATCGAGACATGTTTTAGGGGAAAAAAAAGAAAAGAGAAAAGATATCAAATTGATCCTTGCTCAAATTTATAAAAATAAAAATAAAAAATGAAAATTATCAGTGTTTAATAATTTCTTTTTTCAGGTATCCCTTAATTAAAATTGCAATATGAGAAATGGGTAAAAAATTTCAAAAAAAACCTCATTAGAGTAAACAATATGCAGATAGACAAAAAAAATAATAATAAATAAAGGGATAATTGATCCAATAAGTGATATGGGCCATATTTCTTAATTCGTAGCTGGAATTAGAAGATGTTAATTTGTAAACGCAACTACGAAAGGGACAACTCAGCTGATCTTTTTTATAGTTCTTTTAAAAAAAATAATGCTAGATATAATTATGAAGTTTTAAATGGCGTACATCGCTTTAAAAAAATAAATTAATTTTTTCTCATGTGAGTCATCTATATATTCACTTTTTTTTAAAATAATTGTATGCCGCTTGTAAATTTACGACTGCATCTATCATTTTTCTTCCTAAATGTATTGAATCTATTGACCGATCAAAAGTGATGAGTTGTAATGAGATGTCATACAAGTATATTTATAAATTAATATGCGTTTTTATAATATATTAGATTTATTTTTTAAATAAAAATAATTTTATACTCTAATATACTGATCAAATCAAGTTAATTTATAAATTTATTTTGTAAAATCTTTTTATAACTAAAACATTACTCTTGATAAAATAGTTTATATCCAACATACTATATTGAGGTTAGGATATTTCATTCAACTTTATATTATATATCCTGGTATTTTCTATCAAAGTTACTTTATTTTTCAATAAGTAGAGAAAATTATCTACTTAAATGATAAATTTTAATTTATAATATTTAACTTATACAATTTATCAACTAAATTAAATTGTGCTATCGAATAAATTATACTAATTATGCTTTACACAACTATTTGAAAATAGAATATTTTATGGAAAATGCTAGTTTACACCTCAATTATATACCTCATATATTTTAATTTTTTTTAATTCTTTTTATTACTTAATGATTAAGGAAGTAATTATTTGTGTACTGATATTTTTTTTCATATTTTTTAAAATATTAAAAAATATTAAAAAATAAAAAAAAATAAAAAGTAAAATTTAGCCTAAATATAAAATAGAGCAATCAATTTTGATAGACATTGTAACAACACCCAATATTTTATGGTAAAGGTGTCAAGGACGCACCATGTGCATTGAAATTGAAGAAAGAAAATTTTAAAGACGCAACCGCGAAAGGAACAACTCGGCTAACTTTCTGTGGTTTTTTCCTAATCCAGATGCGTTGAATCTATTGATTGAGAAAAAGTGATGAGCGATAAAAAGATGTCGTAAAACTATATTAATATATTAATAAGTTTTTTTATATAATATATTAGAATTATTTTTAAAATAAAATTAATTTTACAATTTAATGTATTATATTCAATTACGTTTGTTTATAAATAATTTTTGTAAAAAAATTGTAATTAAAATATTCCTCTTGATAAAACAGTTTTTACCCAACAAACATGGAGGCTAGGATATTTCTTTCAATTTTTTATTATATATCCTGGTATTTTCTATTAGAGTTATTTTATTGGACGGTATGTAGAGCATACTATTTACATCACTTAAATAATAAGATTTAATTTATAATACTCATATTCTAAAATTATTTACTAAATCAAATGATATTATATAATCACTATACTAATTATGCTTACGCAACTAAATAGAATTTTTCATAGTAAGAATGTCAAGCATCAGCGGAGCTACAGAAGGGCAAGGAGGTTATCCCCACACCCCCAAAAATAAAAAAAATTGAAAACAAATAATATATATTAATTTTTTATTATTTAATATGTTGATATTAATTTTGTCTTGTTTTGGTCCTCTCTATAATTTTAATCTTAAAAATTAAATATTTATAAGTTGTTATGAATTATTAGGAGCGGTCTCCCCTTAATTATTTTGTGAATGACCTCACTACCATTATTTTAAATCTTGTACAGTAACTTGTATAGTAATTTCAACGCCTATAAATATGGGTTTCAGTTGTTATGAAATTCATAAGAAAATATAGAGAGAAAAAGAAAGTTTCAGTTCTTAAGAGTTTCAGAGAGTTTCTTATATATTTCTCTCTTGCAATAGTAGTTTCTTTCTTTAGTTTTATAACACGTTATCAGTACAAGGTTCTACCGATACTAAAGCTAGTGGTCTTCTACTTCAAGTAAGTTTTTCAATATATTATTTGCAGTCCTTGAAATAAATATTAAAGGTAATATTGTTGAATATTACTTGATAAAGTTTTACTTTTATTCTTATGATAATGTGAATATATTTTTTAAATTCACAGATTTATTTTTGTGATATAATGTCAAATATCGAAATTTATTACTATTGATATTTCTGAAAAAAGTTATATATTCAGGATCCTTGATGAGATCCATTTGGATATGATAATGAACTTGGGAGATACAATCATAGAAGAAAATCATGTGTCCCTGAAGGACCATGCTGTGTATCTCATGATGAAAAATAATCTTATTGTGTGAAATGAATTAAGAGAGAGATATGAACACCAGAAGATGTAATCCTCTCAAAAGATCATTATGACTTATTGCACCTGAAGTTATAAGATTTTAAGAGTAGTATTGAATATTCTGCACTCTTTAAAATCAGCTCAATATTAAAATTATGCAGTGAAAAGGTCACTGATGATGATATATAAAAGAAGACATATTATTTTTCATACCTCGAATGTGCTCCTACAGTAGCAATATCGAGAGTGAAAGTTCAACAAATATTATGAATTTTTATTTTGTCTTCCAGTGATTGAGCTAAATAGTGAGTTTTTGTTAATAAATCACCAGTTACATCCTATTAATGATATTGAATTTATATCATTCCCAAAAGTGAATAGTACATCCTTTCAAAGGAATTAAGGGCGTAGACGTGGTAGAAAAACTATAGAAGTGTTGGTCCTAAAAGCGACAATACTAAAGATGATAAAAATGTATCGTATCACCAGAAGTGATCCAACTCAGAGAAGGGTAAAGACCCTCAGAATAATTCTTCATAGAAAGATGAAGATGTTTGTCATAGATGTGGTATGACTGAACAGTGGTCACGTACCTGTTGTACGGCCAAGCACTTGATTTACTTATACTAAGTTTTTATATATAAGCTTATTAATATTTCATCATGTTTTGAAATAATGAAATATCGGTGCCTGAAGCACGACAAAAAATTACTTGGGATAATAAAGCCTTGTCTAAATTTGATCCTTTTACAAATAAATGTGAACCAGAAGTTCAGAGGATTATCTATTTATAAAGTGTTGCAAATCAATTACATGATGTATTTACTGACACTAAAAGTGTTGTAAAATCATATATTACTACTATTAATGCTTAAGCAAGAATTGAAGTCCATGAAGGACAAGTTGTTAAAACAGTAATAGATGAGTTTAAGATACACCTGAAGTATTGAAGACCTATTAGTGCAAAAGAAAAAAAAAATTGGTGCTCATTAAGAGACTGTATTTTCTGTATAAAATATAATCATCCTGAAGAGGAAACCTTCTGAAGAGATAACTCCTGAAGAGTATAACTCTTGAAGAGAAAACTTCTGAAGAGTACAAACCTCCTGAAGAGGAACCTCCTGTAGAGGTGTTTCATCAAATGTTTTTCTCTGTAGAGGAACAATGAGATCTCAATACATTTCATGAGTACTGGAAAATTTATGAATAGAAATAAAACTGTTGTCGACAACATATATGATAACACTTGACATTACTAGAAGTAATGAAGAAAGTGAGTAAAGAATTGTCGAAAAATGTCGACGTAGAAATTATTGGCCAAAATGAAAAGCAACTAGAAGCTGAATTAAAATTGCTAATAAAGCGAGAGATATTTAGACCTGTTGTCCAAACAGCAAAATGTGTAATGCCTATAAGATATAAGTGAGTATTTATAAGAAAGTGTAATGCGAAATGAAATTGTACGGTATAATTTGTCGCACAAGGTTTCCTGCAGAAACTCGAGAGTAGTGATGATGAAACATATTTCCTTGTTATGAATACAATCACATTCATATTTTTAATCGATTTGATTATTATAAAAGAATTAGAAATGCAATTGATGAATGTGATCACTGCATATTTATAAGGATCATTAGATCATTACATATATAAAGATATATGATACTTGAAGCATCTAATCCAAGTACATTTAGGAGTATGTACTTTATAAAGTTTCTAAGATCTTTATATGGGTTAAAGCAATCCGGATGCATGTGGTAAAATTAAATCAACGAGTATCTATTGAAAAAAAGATTTGAGAATAAATCCTATATGCCCATGTGTTTTATCAGAACCTGGATTTGCCATTATTGCAATTTACGTTGATGATTTACCTTGTTAGAACTCCTGAAGAGATCACAAGGGCTGCTATAAATTCAAGGAATGCATTTGAAAATGAAATATCTTATTATTCAATTGATAGATGAGTTACAAGAATTTGAGACTTCTAGCCTTATCTCTCAAATGCATTTGCTCTTCATAAAACAACATGTCATCCTTATCTAAAGGATTAGGTAGTCGAAATGAAGAGGCAAGTAAGGATTTTAAATCCTTATTTTCTTACTTTAAGTCTGCAATTTTTCTGTCAGACTCTTAAATGAGTCATTGAAGTACGGAAACCTTCTCGTTAAGCTCTTCAATCTCACGATTTTTGGATTGTAATCGGTTGGAAAATCCGACAATAGAGGAGGAGTATTGGGTGGCGAGAGCCACCAGCTCATAAACGGCTTCACGATTTGACTTATTAGCCAGATTATTCGCTTACTGCAACATGGCACCTGCGGAAGATGCAGGAATAATTTGTAATTGAGGTAAAGGATACCTCATATGTTGATCGTGAGAAATAGTGAAAGGAAATTGATGAGCCATTGGAAATTTGTAGAATAAAAATGCAAATACAAATAAATTATAAATATGAGAAGAAGATTTGATGCGTACTAAATAAAGCTAAAGACAGTTCTTATATAAATGGAAATAAGAACAAGACAAACCATCATCTCTTCAAATCTCACTTTACAAGATGTGCTGGATGCATAATTTTAAAAGCCAGCGAGATTAATTACAGCTATCTCTATTTTCTTGTAAACGCTAAACCTCTGCTGTTAATTTCTGTTGTTGACTTTGTATCTGAGCTCTCTCTCATTCCAGCTCTTCTACTCATGTTTTCAGATCACGAGAATACCAGTCTACAAATTGCTTCTACTCCTTGTTGTCTTGTCTTAAATCTTTATTTTTTCTATCTTCTGTTGCAAACGTTTGATACAATTCAGATATTCGATTTTTAAGATGATCAACCTCACTCGTTCTCACCAGTAACCTCTGAGATATAGTTGTAAGAAAGGCTGCATATTGAGCACTGAGGGTTCTTGATGCTGCAATAATTTCAAGATCAGATTTACTAGAAAGATATATCTCTGCTCCTATCATGGTATTTACGGCTTCAGGAGAAAATATAAGTGGTTGAGGTATAAAAGGTTCATTGTTCAAATCTGGGACATTAGAATTTCTATCAGACATAATATCGTTCTGGATGAATAACAACTGAATCTATGAGGAATGCGAGATCTTTTTGCTGGAGTAAACCAATGGTAAAATTGGTTATATTTAAACAACAACCCGAAACCTTCAAATCTCTTCAAGATCTCGTTTGTCAACAATGTCAAGCGGATTTGATTTTCTCCCAAACTGATAATATTAGACTTCAAAGCTTTTACAGCTTTTATCATACATAGATGGTTTCCAATGTTATTTCCGTCGTATATAAACAAGTTCTCCCTAATAACGCCGAATGAGAGGGAGAAAATTTTAGATGAAAATATTATTATGTTCTCTCTAATGCATTATTTAGATGGAAATCATGTTTGAATTCGTAATATGTTATATATGCTGAAATAATATTTGCTTATTACTTGAAACACTAATGCATATTATCAGGGAGAGTTTAAGTATTACTGTAGGTATCAGATTTCTATTAAGTTTGTCAACCAGATATTATTTTTCACATCTTCAAATCACCCAGAGATTATTGCAATTCATGAAATAAGTCGAGAATATATTTGACTGAGAACAATGACTCAACATATCCGAGAAAAGTGTGGTATTTCATAATTAATGATAGTTCAACAATTTTATACCAAGATAATGCTACTTATCATTCAAATCAAAAGAGGATATATCAAAGATACGATCAAGTGATAATCTTGCAGATTTATTCACAAAGGCATCAGCAATTGTGACATTCAAGAAAATTGTGCAGAATGTTAAAATATGAAAACTCAAAAAATCTATCGTCATGCACTTTCTAGGATGAGTAAAAGTCCTGAAAACTTGTGCTGATTATACTCTTTTTCCTTCACTAAGGTTTTGTCCCACTAGGTTTTCCTTTACAATGTTTTAATGAGGCAATCTTAAAGCACTTGTAGATACATAAGAAGACTGTACTTTTTTTCCTTCGCCATTGTTTTTTCTTCCCACTGGATTTTTCCTTAGCAAGGTTTTAACGAGACAGATTTTTTATGGGTGGTCATTCAAGGGGGAGTGTTATGAATTATTGGGGGCGGTCCTCGCCCCCCCTTAATTATTTTGTGAATAACTCCACCACCATTATTTTAAGTCTTGCACAGTAACTTGTATAGTAATTTCAACGCTTATAAATATGGGTTTCAGTTGTTATGAAATTCATAAGAAAATATAGAGAGAGAAAGAAAGTTTCAGTTCTTTAGAGTTTCAGAGAGTTTTTTATATATTTCTCTCTTGCAATAGTAGTTTCTTTCTTTAGTTTTATAACATAAGTCTAATTTAAAAAAAAATAATAATCTGATTTAAAAATAAAATAAATAAAATACGTCTCACATAAAATAAAATTATCTAATAAGATGATGACACGTTGAAGACTGTTAAAATAAGATTTCGCAACAAAATTAAAGATGAGTTTCTAACAAATAATTTAATTGTCTATATTAAAAAAGAAATAATAAATTTTTTTTACTTAGATTCAATACTAGATAATTTTGTTTCTTGAAGCTCTTGTTTGGATTCGAACCTGTTTCATCTTATTTCATCTCATCTTAATCTCAATCTCATCATTATAATTTTTCAAATTTACATACAAAATATAATAAACAATACAATTTTTTCAAATCCCAAAATAATTGTAATATCAATAAATAATATTCTAACAAGATTTTATTTAACTTTTTATCTTTCACTTAACTCTTCTCATCTCATGTTATTTCTAAATCTAAATGGGGCAAGAGAACGCAAGTTACAATTTTAGACATTTTGTGTTTATTTTTTTGATATATTTATATGAGTGTCTTTATATTATTTCAATAATATATTGTTCTTAATATATTATCTATTTTTTTAATATATAGATTATATTAAATGTATTTTATTTTTATTTTATATTTTACAATTAAATTATTTTATACCACAGGAAAAAAAATTGTATAAAAATAGAAAAACAAATATTTTATTAGAGTTTAACCTTGCTGAGCCCCCTAAAATAAGAGTGGCTATACCCGTATGACGGTTTTACATTTTTCTTTACAACTTATAGTATAACAAAATGTTTTTTATTTATTTTTATCATTTTTTAAGTATTTTTTTAATATTCTTAATCATTAAAATAATAGTAATAATAATAATTTTATTAATATTTACGTTCTTAATCATTAAGTAAAATTAAAAATTAAAACCTACTAAGTACAAAAAAAATATATATATATATAAAATAATTGTATAATGGTAGTAGCTCTATCATTTCTACTAAACTAAATTCCTAATTTTGCTACTGGTGTCAGCCAGGTGGCATTATGTGCGTTAAAAATTATATGAGGATAGAATTTTTCACAGTAATTAGGGTGTCAAGGAAGCATCATGTGCATTCAAATTCTGAAAAAGGAAACTAAAACTTAAAATCATTAGGATATGAGAATATCTGAGGATTGGTCTGTCCGATCTCTTTGAAAAACGGATGCTGGTCCAAAAATAGTTTAAAACTACGTGGGACACACCGAAAGTCAGCGGGAGTCGTCGTCGCAGTGGTAGGATAGCCGGAAACCGACGGTCAAGATGGTGTGGCCAGTATCGCCCACCGCCGCCAGAGCCGCCAGCGCCTATTTTTCAAAGGGATCGGATAGACCAATCCCCAAATATTTTCGGGAAAAGCTGAGGATTGGTCCGTCCGATCCCCATTAAAAATAATCCATTAATAAAAACACAATAAAATTTTTTTAAAAATACAATAAAAAATATAATAAAAAATAAAATTTAGAAAATACAATAAAAAACATTATAAAAAATAAAATAAATTAAAAACACAATAAAAAATACAATAAAAAAATAAAATGAATATGATTTTAAATAGGTATTCGTCCTCACCCCAGACAGAGCCGGCGTCGGCGGTGGTGGGCAACACTATCCATACCATTGTGACCGCCGGCTTCTGGCGACCCCAATCCTGCGACGACGACCCCCAGCGACTTCCGGTATGCCCTACGCAGCCTTAAACCCATTTTGGCTTCGGATTTAACAAAATAAATCTTATAGCATATAAATAATAGTTTTTCTATTCAGCTAAGATTTATATTTATACTATAATACAAATAGACTAATGTCACTAATAATAGTTTAGCATATAAAAACCCATACTATTAATTATTACTATCATATAGCACTAAGGTATAAACACTAATTTATAAACACTAATGTACAATAACATGTAATACTAGTTATATAATAATTAATATATAATAACATAATATTAATATATTATTTATAAACACAAATATAAATTTATAATAACATGTATTACTAATATATAATAACTAAAGTATAATAATATGTACTAGTGATGTATACTAATTAAATTTATAATAATATGTAATATCAATATATATAATAACATATAATACTATTGTATAATAAAATAATTTATACAATAATTTATTTTTTCAATTCTATTTATGTTTTAACAAAATTGAAATTGAAAAAATATTTAAAAAAAAAGGAATTATGATACCTTTACCATCCTTCTACCACCCCTTTACCACTTTTTTTATATTTTTTAAATTTTTTTAAATTTTGTTTTTACTTAATGGTTAAGATAGTGATTATTAGTAAAATTGCATATTTTTTAAACTTTTTCTTAATGATTAAAGATGTTAAAAAATATTTAAAAGAAAATAATAAAAATAGAAATAGAATAAATATGATAAATAAGTGGTGATTCACTAAAAAAAAATTCTTTGGTCGATTATAGCCCAAATTCCAGCTGCAAATGATTTTTTCGGCGTTTTATGGGCGCACAGCAAGCAAACACCATTGTCCACTTGCAAATGTGTTGAAGCGGCTTTTGGCTGAAACTGTTGCATTTATTCTAGTATTTCTGGCAAATTTCAGTCATCGCAAAAATTCGTATATTCGTAACAAATAAGTCATTAACCTTGACTTGATTAAATGTTATGCCAAGCTTTGTTGCGGTGAGTTCAAGTCGCCCCAAATAGGTGTATCGTCTCAAATGCCAGCCACAAGTCCTTTGGGAAAGACTATTTGATACTACTTGAACTTGTTGCAAATATCATTTTACAAAAATAAATAAATAAATAAAAAATACCAATGAACTAGTTTCACTGGTTTTATTAGTATTTTGTTAAAATACATTATAATAAGCTCTATTTTTTATTAGCTACAAAATACTTAAAATAATGATCCGCTTCTCCATGACTACTAAAATACTTATAATAGTGATCAAGTACTCAACTATTTGCATTATTAAAAACTTTTCATTTCTGTTAGCAGAAGCATGCCCACTGTCACAAATACCATGATTTTGTTAAAATACCAAAAGTCTCACTTAGTTAACTAGTATTTTGTTAAAATACATTGTAATAAGCTCTCATGTAATAGTTGATCGATATTTTAAATAATGACTACCAAAACCACATAAAAAAATGAAAAAAAAAAAACTAGATTATGTTTCAATAGCCTGCAAAGGAGAAGATATCAAGAAAAATGCTACAAAGTAGATTATAAAAAAATATTAAGAGAGACTTTGTCTATATATAAATCTAACAAAACTGAAAAGCATGTAAACTGATGTGGCGCATATATCCAGATCTTAATAGTATGGAGGTCACATTTAAAAAAAAAATGTTGAATGTCTAGCGAGCTAATCAATACCCAGCAACACAAAACAATAATTAACATCAAGTATTCAAATTGTTGTAGGACTAGTACCATAAGTTAAATTTCCATGCATTTTCATAATCTGAAATTTAAAAAGTTACGGAAAATTTTTACAATTTCAGATCATAGCATATAAATGGATTGATAGGACCTCATTAGTTGTATCACCTACCGACCAATATTAAATGAGGTCATAAACCACTGTCTCAATATGTGACCACATTCATGAGAATCTGAAATGCAAAGTATAAGGTTTAAGATCATTACCTGATCTCCACCGCTTTTAATGTCATAATAAATATGAAAAACAGAGTTTGTAATTTATTAGTTTAGCTCATACTTTGAGGCCAAATGCCAGAACACCCTTATCTTTTCCCCACCCAGCTCCCAAATGACTTCAGCTTTACCTGTGATTAAAACAATCTAATAGGAAATTCAGTTTTATCATAAGTTCTCGAGACAGTTTACAGCAATAGATACTTCCTACAGTTTATCACCAACTCAGTAAAATTGAATAAATAAGTTAAAGATGCTAAGGCATAATATAATATAAATAAATAGTAAATATATCATTAAAAAAAAAAACTTAAATATAGAATCCAAATCTGATCAGTGAAAGTTCACTATTATCACAATAAAATTTTAAATAAATTAAAAAAATCAAAAAAAAAAAAAAAAAAAAGAAGCTCGAATTCGCCTCCACTATGACTCTATTCAATTCAACTCGGACGTTGTCGGTTGAATTGAATGGAGTCTTTGTCAAAGTCTTTGTCAAAGTCTTTGTCAACAGAAGTCTTTGTCAAAGTTCTCTCTTACACATTAAAAACGTTACCTAAAGTTGAGGCCAGTGGACCTTTCTCATTAATGTCCGTCTTTCAAGATATGTTTTTGATTTCAACTCCAACCACCCCAGAAAAAGAGAAGGAGATCAAATAAATAAATAAATAAATAAATCGAGCTAGTTCACTGTCTTGATTGGAAATTTGGAAGAACCATGTATTCTTCTTCTAAACAGTTATGGACTCCATTATTGCTTTTCTCTCTCCTTTGTCAAATATGCGTTTCCCTAGACACCATAACGCTGGACGAGCCTCTTAAAGACGGTGACGTCCTCGTCTCCCACCGAGAAACGTTTGCACTCGGCTTTTTCAGTCCTACAAATTCTAGCCGTCGTTACGTTGGAATTTGGTATAACAAAGTGCCAGTCAAAACGGTTGTTTGGGTCGCTAACAGAGACGATCCTCTCGACAACACTGCCGGTATACTCTCCATCGACGGTCATGGAAACCTAATCCTCACCAAGACGAATCAAAGCATCCCTATCTGGTCTACCAACGCTTCTGTTCTTTCCGCGAACCATTCCATGGCTCGGCTCTTGGACACCGGGAACCTCGTTTTGGTTTATCCAGAAACCCAGAGCCTTATATGGCAGAGCTTTGACTTTCCGACCGATACTTTGCTTTCGTTTATGAAACTCGGGCTCGATCGCCGGACTGGGCTTAACCGGTTCCTGACATCTTGGAAGTCCAAGGATGACCCCGGAACCGGCAACTGCACCTTGGGGATTGATCCAAACGGGTATCCGCAGACGTTCTTATACAAGGATGGGGCTCCTAAGTGGCGGGGCGGATCTTGGACCGGGCAAAGATGGAGCGGAGTGCCCGAAATGACACAGAATTTCATCTTAAACGTCAGCTACGTGGATAATCAAGATGAGGTCACCATTGAATACGGTGTCACTGTTCCTAACGTTTTCACTAGAATGGTGGTGGAGGAACCTGGCGTCGTGGAGCGGACTACTTGGCATGAGAATAGGTGGGTCGGGTTTTGGTCCGCCCCGATAGAGAAGTGCGATAACTACCAAGAATGCGGTCCAAATAGTTACTGTGACCCGAACAACCCAGAAACGTTTGAGTGCACGTGCTTGCCCGGGTTCGAACCCAAGTCGGCACGTGATTGGTTCCTGAGAGATGGGTCGGGCGGGTGCGTCAGGAACCAAGGAGTATCCACCTGCAACAATGGAGAAGGGTTCGTGAAGCTAGCACATTTTAAGCTGCCGGATACTTCGACAGCACGTGCGGAAATGAGACTGTCGTTGAAAGAGTGCGATCAAGAGTGCTTGAAGAATTGTAATTGTAAGGCATATGCCAATGCAAACGAGACAAAGGGGGGGATTGGGTGCTTGACATGGCACGGCAACTTGGTGGACACAAGAGTTTATTCAAATGGAGGACAATATTTATATCTACGTGTGGATGCAGCTACATTAGGTATTCCTGTTTTATTACTTTTTTTTCCCTTAAAAGACGATCCATGTCCCATCTAAGTTGCAAAATATTTCACCTTTTTTTTTAATCCTTAGCTCAATACGAAAAGAAGAATGGTCTTCTTCAGAATAAGGGAAAGTTGGCGAGTCTTGTGGTTTCTGTTGCAGTGATGCTGCTTATTGTGGCTTTCATTGTGTATTGGTTCATAATGAGGAAGATAAAGGGTAAGTACTACGAAAAACATGATTTTTAAAGCGGTTTCTTCGTTTCAAATATTTGTTTATTTTTAATTTCTCCTTATTCTTTTCCTCGGTTTGTTTCCTTTCTTTAGTCAAATCAATTTCAATTTGTGGTGGCTTTTGTCAAGAAATTTATAATTGCTTAAGATTTTGCACTTTTTAGAAAATTTTTAACTGCGTTTGACAACAGAGAAAAGACAAAACAAGTATACTTTTAGCGATACCTCGGCTGCAGCAAGCTTTGAAGAATCTTCAACTAGAAAGGAGCTCGATGGAAGTACGAGAAACTCAGATTTACAATTCTTTGACCTAAGTAAGATAGTTGCAGCCACCGATAACTTCTCTGTTCCTAACAAGCTAGGAGAAGGTGGCTTTGGATCAGTTTATAAGGTAATTAATCTCTTTGAAATTAAATTTCTATATGTCCAATGCATCAGTAATTTCATTCTGAATGTTTAATGTTGAAATTGGCATTTGCTTTCAGGGTTGCTTAAGCGATGGAAAGGAAATAGCAGTGAAAAGACTATCAAAGTACTCGGGACAAGGCATAGAAGAGTTCAAGAATGAAGTTGCAATCATTGCTAAACTTCAACACAGAAACCTTGTGAGGATTCTCGGTTATTGTGTTCACGGAGAAGAAAAGATGTTAATCTATGAGTACTTGCCAAACAGAAGCTTGGACACTTTCATTTTTGGTATTGCCTTCTTCTTTTCACATAAGCTTCTTCTTCTTCTTCTAGTGTTCAGCATACCTGCCAAATAAATAGTCTAAAGACCTGATCTCTTCATTTAGATGAAACGAAAAGATCATTGTTAGATTGGGGCAAATGCTTCGAGATTGTTTGTGGGATTGCTCGAGGGATCTTATATCTTCATCAGGACTCAAGATTAAGGATTATCCACAGAGATCTAAAGGCCAGCAACGTTCTGCTTGACAATGCAATGCATCCAAAAATTGCAGATTTTGGTATGGCTAGAATTGTTGGAGGGGAGCCAGGGGACCAAACCGAAGCAAATACAAACCGTGTAGTTGGAACATAGTAAGTAAATACAAACCAAATTTTTGTTTTTAAGCAAAACATTAAGGATATCATTTTTGTTCTATGATAAGTTCGTACGATGTTGCAGTGGTTATATGTCGCCGGAGTATGCGATGCGTGGACTATTTTCAGTGAAGTCAGATGTATATAGCTTTGGGGTTTTGCTACTGGAGATTATTTCTGGCAAAAGGAACAGTACTTGTTTTCACGATGATCCCTCCTCAAGCTTGATTGGGCATGTATGTACATGTTATGCAAATAATTTGTCTTATATTATTTATTTAAAGCCTAAACACACGAACAACAGCAACTACTGATAATGTGGTTTAATTGTAGGTTTGGGAGTTATGGAAAGAAGGCAAAGCCATGGAAATAGTTGATTCATCACTATGTGACAAAACTGGCCCTTCTATTGAAGTTGGAAGATGCATTCAAATAGGGCTTTTGTGCGTGCAAGAATATGCAACAGATCGACCAAACATGTCAGCAGTTATTGCAATGTTGGGTAATGACAAACCTCTTCCTTCCCCACAGCAACCTGCATTTGTTTTGAAGGGCAGTGGCTTTAAGAAAGACACATCAACTAGCGAAAGAGCCATTTCTGTCAATGAAGTAACAGTTTCTTTGATTCAGGGTCGTTAATTAAAGTGGAGTTCTGTTCGGTGCAACGTACTGATTTCAAGTTAGTGTTAGTAGGATTTTTTTTTTTCAAAAAAGAAATTGTAAATCTCTTAATTTTACATCTCTAAAATTTTTTTCGATTCGAAGCAAGTAAAATCGGCAAACTTGTAATTTTTGGCCAATTTTATTACTTTCTATTATCCATTCCCGAACCAAATTCTATCCCAACTAAACTATAATTATTCAGTCTATAAATACTAATAATCAAACAGATATATATATATATATTTACCAATGAAACTGATATTTATATATATATATATATTTATTTATTTTATTGTGAAGCGTGTGATGTGATTTTGTTTATCTGATTTTTATGAATTTGACATAAAATACCATTGATAAGAAGTATTTTGAGGATACTCCAACTCAAATGTAATAATCTGGATGAAAGTATTGATATTTCCTTATTAATTTACTTGCCACTGACTTTTTCAGCCTATATCCTCTATTGGATTCGATTACCACTAAAATTCTTGGTGGACCATACCTTCAACGGGGTCGGGTTTTAGTGAAATAGAACCTTATCATATAAATTTGAACCATACCAGAACAGAATTCGAAGCCCATGGAAGGAAATGAAGAATTCTCTCAAAACAAGCAATCTCGTTGGATTAAGCAAAGGCTTTGTCAAGCAGGCCAATACATTTGAGGTCAGTGATTCACGTTCCTTTGGTTACTATATCACATATAAATTCTCTCATAGCAATTTTCTATGGGGGAATGTTGATGGAAAAATGAAGCATTGGCGCTCGTGGGGGGAAGTGTGTAAGCCTACAAAGGAATTAGGAGGAATGAGATTGAGAGACCTCAAAGAAGTGCAGAAATATCTTCATGTGAAATTGCTCAACGGCTGCTGGCTTCTAATAGTTTGTAGATTGATTTTTTTGTGCCAAATATTTCAAAACGAGCATATTTTATTACAGAATAAGAGACCAACCGACTCTCGATTTTGGAGGTCAGCTATGTCTACTCCGCCAAAAGTTACAGATAATATTAAAATGTTGGTGAGGGGTGGCAATGCCTCTTTTTGGTTTGATAGGTGGCTCACGTCGGGCCTGCTATCCATGAGAGTTGAGGACATTTTGAATACCAAATTGTACATTAAGGACTGCAGGCCGAACAATGTCTAGAATGCTTACTAATGGAACTGGTTGGTGTTAATAATGTAGAGGAGATATCATAGAATACACCAGCTAGTAGAAGAGGTTTGGATGTCTTTATTTGGAAGCCTTTTCCTAATGAAAAAATCTCATTAGTTACAGCTTGGGAGGTGGTGAGGAGTAAAAGACAAACATTACCATGGCATGAATGGTTTTGGCATGGTGTGTTGCCTAAATGTATATCAATCTGCCTATAGAAAATATGGTTTAACTGCTTGGCTGTTGATGAGAGGGTGTAGGGTAAAGGAATTTCGCTAGCCTCCGTGTGTGATTGTTGTTTTCGAAAATGCCCAAAAACCATTGATCATGTTTTATCTTCAGGTGAAGTAGCTACAGATATTTGGTTTCGTGCTAGTGCAACTATGGGGTCCCCTGTATGCATCGTTTGCCTTGGAAAACCAGAGTCACGACTTTGTTTTATTATGCTAAAAAATCATTAATCGAAGGTATTTTAGTTGGTTTAATTCCTTGCTTGGTTACTTGATGTCTTTGGAAAAGAAGATGCAAAACAAGAATGGAAGGTGTACAAGAAAAGGTCTAGAATAAAGGAATTTCAACTAGACCGTCCGGGTACCTATGTGAGACGGGAGAAATTTGTTACTTGGTCCAAACCTCCTGTGGGTTGGATGAAACTTAATTGTAATGAGAGTTATTATGATAATCCATATAATTTGGGAGGTGGGGGAATTGTTCGAGATAGTAAAGGCATAGTTAAAGCAGCTTTTTCAGATTACTTCGATATTAGTACCAACAATGGGGCGGGATTAAAGACAATTTTGGAAGGCATTCGCTTGTGCAAATGGCTTTATTATTTTAATGTGATGATTGAGAGTGATTTCCAAATTGTAGTAGATTTGATTCGGAAAGGTGTTGCACTTTATGGTACCTCTGAGATTTTTGGGAAGAGTTATGTATGGAGCTTGAGGGGATGATTTTCTAGATTAGAATTTATGGATTATTGTATTGGTTCTTTATTGGATTTATTGGTTTTTATGCTTGTGATAGTTTTTTATGTCTTCATGTAAATTTCATGTGTCTTACTTGTTACCACAATATTCATATGTCATAAATAAGGACTATTAATAAAATTTAGAGAGAGGTCACTCTTGAACTTGTGACCTCAATGTCTCTCCAAAAAAAAAAAAAAAAAAAAAGCATAGGCAATGTCAAAATTTGGCAAATATCACATACTTTATCTATTGTCTATCTCATTCAACACATATTTTCATATTAAATTATTCATTTCCTTTCTATTACAATAATGATTTACTATTCGATTATTAATTTACTATTCTCGTACGAACACGTTAAGGTAACTAATCATTGAATCATCATTTGAGTAAATTATTAATATATACCAATGGCTTAGGCATCGGTGGTGCATCGGGCACAGCGGCCGGCCACCATCCTCGTTACAGTCAGCAGTGGGGCGCTTCATTAACAATCCACTTGAACTTCGTTGAAATGAATGAAGTACTTTACGTTTTATGATCACCATCATTATTGATAGTGGGATGGGTAAAGATTGATAGAAAGACAAAATATAATGGAAATTGAAAAAATATAGTGGGATGGGAAATTGAAATGGAGAAGAAGATGAGAGACGAGAATGAAAAAATAATAATTTGTGAGTTACATTCTTCTTTATTCTCAATTGTAATGGAATGCATAACATATGTTCCTGTTGATAGAAAGATTAAATGAAAGTAAATATTCTGAGGATTATTATGAAAATAAAAAATCAAATGGTTTTATTAAGATAAATATCAAATTATCATGAATAATATATCGGGTGGTGCTACCTGCAATGCACAGTTTTATTTTAATTTATTTTGTTTTTATTTTATATCATTTTTTTAATATTCATAAATTTTTTTAAAAAAATAAAAATAAAATAAAATACTATTAACGAAAAAAATAGATAAATAATATTCATGATAATTTGAATATTATTTATTTTTTATTTTTAAAAAATAAATAATATTTTCATAATCATTAAATGAAAAAAAAAAAAGGAAAACGATGCATACCAACAGTGCACACCAAAAGGACATTGATTTATCCTACTATATCTGTAACAACAATGAAGCCGTGCAAGATTATGCCATCGACCGCCCAATCACATCGGCGTAGCGTTTAATTTGAATAATATTTTCTTAATACTTCTAATAAAAAAATTTCTCTCTAAAGTGTAAGATATTTGGCCAAATAATGAAACCAAACAAGTTAAGACCTGTGTCCTAATGGTTACCTAACTCAATCACAACCCATAGTTGATCTTGGTTGGAAAGAGAACACATTTTTTAGATATTTATACATGTGGGTTGATCGAATACTAAATATTGAATAGGTCATCCTCAGCTTATTAAGTCCAAAGTTTACGAGTTATTTTTAGAAATAATTTTATTCATTGAAACTCAAAGAAGTTGAAGTCTACAATGTGACCAAAGATCAATTATTACATATTGACGAACAACTTCTAAGTCTCTCAAAAAGAGAGAACTAGTCTTCCAAATAGAGAGAATTATCTACCTTCAAAATAAGGCATTAACTAAATTTTTCAAAAAATGAGAAAACTAAACTTGGACATAAAGTTCGAGAGACTATTTTTCAGTTTTAAAATTTTCTCTATACAAAATAAAATATATATCAACTACAAACACAACAAATTACAAACACAACTACAAAATAGTCGGTTGTGGAGACGTATGAAACACACGCACCCCTCTAAACATGAAAACCCGCAAGCCTGAGTAGCTTAACAGCGTCGGAACCTTGCACAACAGTTCACAGTGGAAGAGGCCTCACCAAAAAGCAGGGCACATCCGAAATCGACCCTATGCGTGTGAAATACGCGCCACTCCATTCAACTAAACCTCCAGGCAACAGCAAGATCAGCAGATAGAGGAAGCGGTGACAAGGCGTGTGATGGTCTAAGGCCTCTAGAGCTACTCCAACCTGCAAACACCGACTCAAAAAACCCACTCCTGGAAAACCACCATCAAAAGGACATACTGGTGGCCGAAAAACAAACCAAACAAATAAAAGGGAAGAAATGGAAGAGAAGAATGGAGTCGTAGCTCCGCCCTCCCCCCAAGGCGGCAAACGACGACAAAGGTTTTTAGCGAGTGTGGAGTCGCAAGAGAGAAGGGGGGATTTACTTTGAATACATATAGCTTTCACCAAGCCAAGTTCACGAGTTATCACTTTTGACATAAATAATGAAGAAGCTCAAGCTCTAGAAGCAACACAAATACAATTGGGTAGCAATTGAAATAAATAATTAAGCAACACCCGAACCATCATCTTTGCAAAAAAAATACCAAACCAACTCAACACATAGTTCGAATCAAAGATGAAGCTACAACGAGACATGTGTGGGGGGAAAAATGTAAAAGAAAAGGATATCAAATTGACCCTTGCTCAAATTTTGTCAAAAAAATAGCGAAAAATATTAGTATTTAATAATCTTTTTTATGTATCCCTTAATTCAAAATTGCATTATAGTAAATTGCAATATGAGAACATGGTTAGAAAATTTCAATAAAAACCTCAATAGAGTAAACAATATGCAAAAGGACAAATAAGTGATAAGGGACACAAAATGGGTAGAAAATTGTTTGGCGGGGTAGGGGGACCCAATTGATGCAATACACGAAAGGGACAAAGTTGGATTTGTTGATTGTTCCATTGCTAAACCATCTGATACATCTCCTATTTTTCCTTTTTGGACTCGATGCAATAAAATACGATCCTCTCTTCAATTCATAATTTTCTTTCTAAAGAGATTGTTGTCAGTGTGATATATGTTGATTCTGACAGCGAAATGTGGTCTAATCTTCGATAAAGGTTTTCTCAAGGTAACGGTCCTCGGATCTTTCAATTGCAAAAATCAATTGCCTCTATCATGCAAAAAGACCTCTCTGTCAGTGCATATTTCACTCAAATGAAAGGTTTATGAGATGAATTGATGAACTATAGACTCTTACCTGTCTGTTCATGTGGAGGTTTTCATACACTGATGGACATGCACCAACAAGACTAAGTCATGTGATTTTTTATGGGGCTCAATGACTCATTTTCACAAATTCGTGTCAAATACTTTTAATTGATCATCTTCCTCCTACAAACAAAGTCTTCTCCCTTATTCTTCAAAAAGAGTGCCAAAGCGATATTGGATCAGTCTTGGTTCCTCACATTCCATTTGCTGCACTCTCCTCTATAGTAAAACTTGTCCATCAAACAAAACCTTCCACTCACAAAGATAGACCTATTTTCTCCCATTGCTCTGTTCCAGGGCATACAATTGAGAAGTGTTTTAAGTTACATAATATTCTCTTGAATATTGCTCCAAACGCAAATCCTCTACTCTCATTTTCAGCTCATCATGTTGTTGTTGACTCTTCATCTCAATTTCCACTTACACCACAACAATGCAAATAGCTCTTGGCTCTTATCAATCTTTGAGTCACACGTCACTCAGACAGCTAATGTGACTTCTCCTTAATCAACTTTTGGGTAAATCTTCTTTTTCCTCTGTTTTTTCTATAAACACAGTTTCTCCTTTGAATATCACTCTTAATGATTGGATCATAGATACTAGTATTACAAATCATATGGTCCATTCTACCTCCCTTTTCATCTCTTTTCATTCTACTCACAATGAGTTTGTTAAAATACCTAATGGTATTTCTGCACTAGTTACGCACATCGGTTCCATTCATCTATCACCACAACTTATCTTACACAATGTCTTGTGTGTCCCTTAATTTAACTTTAACCTTATTTCCAACCAACTAACCAAGTCTACTTCTTGTTGTTTCATTTTTTCTAATAATGTTCGCTATGTATAGGACCTTGGCCATTGGAGAATGACTCGGAAGGGAAAAGCCACATGAGGATTATACATACTGCAAAAACCAGATGATAATGTCACTCTCTGCCTGCTCTACCTTACAATTCTTCTTTTGTTTCTCATTCTAATAAATTTGAATTTGATGTTTGGCATAAAAGGTTGGGTCATCTCTCCTTTTTTTGAAGAAAGTTTTTATCTTTTGTTGTACCTATTACTTCTATCAATAATAATGAAATTCCATGTCCAATTTATCCACTTGCTAAGCATAAATTATTGCCTTTTCCTTCTCACAGTGAACATCATTCTTAGTCTCCTTTTCAACTAGTACACTATGAAATATAAGGCCCTTTCAATACCAGTAATTGGATGGTTTTAAAAATTTCTTAATTATTGTAGATGATTTTTCTCGTAGCACTTGGGTGTATTTGATGAAATATAAATCTAATACTCGAGTGTTATTGCAACATTTTATAAACATGGTCACAACTCAGCTTAATTCTTCCATTAAAACCATTAGGACATGTAATGGTATTGAATTTGCTATGTCACAATTTTTTTTCTTCCAAAGAAATCATTCATCACTTGTCTTGTATAGCTACTCTTTAATAAAACTCAGTTGTTGAAAGAAAGCATCAGCACATTCTCAATATTGCTTATGCCATTTTCTTTCAATCCAATGTTCCTCTCATTTTCTGGTCTGAATATATTCTTACAGCAATTTATTTGATAAACAGAATCCCTTCCCTTTTGCTAGCAAATAAAACACCATCTAAATTATTTTTCACAAACCCCCTTCTTATTCTTATCTTAAAATGTTTGGGTCTCTTTATTATGCATTAGCATTAGCTCATAAGCAATCCAAATTCGCACCTCAAGCAATAAAAATGCATTTTCATTGATTATCCTCTTGCCATAAAAGGCTACAAACTTTATGATCTTGATAATCACACTTTCTTTTTTGTTTCTCGAGATGTTATTTTTCATGAACACATATTTCCCTTTCAATCTCTCAAATCACATCTTAATGCTTCACCACCTCATTCTCCTGTTTTTCCTGGACCTATTTTTTATCAACATGTTTCATTTCTTGAGCCACTTGCTTTCATTATTTCTCATACAAAACCTGTTCCTCTTCACACAGAATTTGTTCCTTTTCATACGGATTCTGTTTCACCTTCTCCTTCTAATTCAAATTCTACTTCTTCTACTCATAATCCATTACCATCTATACCAGATCATCCCATTCCTAGAAGGTCTTCTCAAGTGCATAAACCACCTAGTTATCTGCAGGATTTTCATTGCCATTTGGCATCCTCACAAACTTGCTCATTCTCCATCTAATTCAACTGAAATTTCTGGTCGTCTTTCAAGTAAGCAATACCCTCTATCTTATTCACTTGGTTATTCTCATTTGACTTCAAAACACAAAGCTTTTACATTAGCCTTTTCCATGATTTTTGAACCTCAATTTTATCACCAAATTGTCAAAATTTCTTAGTGGAGAGTTGCTATGGCTGAAAAAATCCAAACCTTAGAAACAAATAATACTTGGACATTAACTAATCTTCATCTTAGAAAGAAACCAATTGGATGCAAATGGATTTATAGAGTTATGCTAAAATTAGATGGGACAGTTGAAAGGTATAAGGCACAATTGGTTGCCAAAGATTACACACAACAAGGAGTGGATTACTTGATATTTTTTGTCCAATTGACAAAATGGTTACTATTAAATGCCTTCTTGCTATAGCAGCTACTAAAAGTTGGCATCTAGTTCAATTAGATGTGAACAACGCTTTTCTTTATGGAGATTTAATGGAAGAAGCTTATATGTCATTGCCCCCTAGTTTTGGTGAAAAGAATGACACATGAATTTGTAAGTTAAACAAATCCTTGTATGTTTTAAAGTAAGTTTCAAGACAATGATTTTCTAAGTTTTCATCTACCATTCTTGATCTTGACTTTAAACAATCAAAAGCAAATTATTCTCTTTTCACATGACTTCAAGGTACTCCTTCTATTGCTTTGCTAGTATATGTGGATGACATCCTCATTGCTAGTAATGATATGGCACCTGTCACCACATTTAAAACATTTATTGATCAACAATTCAAACTTAAAGATCTTGGGTCCTTGAAATTTTTTTGGGGTTTGGAGGTTGCAAGAAACAGTTCTGGAGTTTCTCTTTTTCAAAGGAAGTGCACCTTAGAGATCTTATCAGAACTAGATTCCTTGGTTCTAAACCTGTCAAAACTCCAATGGAGCAACACCTCAAGTTTTCTCGAGATGATGGTCCCCTTGTAGAGGATCCCACTTCATATAGAATACTAGTGGGCATGTTGCTTTATCTTACAATCACACGACCAGATATAACCTTTTCAGTTCATACTTTAAGCCAATACATGGATATCCTCAATTGCCCCATCTTCATGCTGCTTAAAGAGTCTTGCAATACTTTTAAGGATTCTCTTGGCCAAGGTCAATTTTTTCCTGCCCATTCTCCTCTTTCACTTGACTTCCTTTACTGACTTAGACTTGGCTGAATGTCAAGACACTAGAAAATCTGTCATAAGGTTTTGTATTTTCCTTAGCAAATCTCTCATTTGCTATAAATCTAAAAAGCAAAGCATTGTTTCAAGGTCATTAGCTAAATTTGAGTATAGAGCCATGGCTAACACAGTTTGTGAACTTGTGTGGTTACTTTCTTTGCTTCAAGATTTACAAGTCCCTCATTCAAAGTTGTTGCTCTATATTGTGACAACAAGGCTGCCATTCACATTGCCACTAATCCTATGTTTCATGAAAGAACAAAATATGAAGAAATAAATTACCATTTTGTTCGTGACAAGGTTTAAGTAGATATTGTCAAGCTCTTTCATGTATCTTCTCATCACCAATTAGTTGATTGTTTCACTAAACCATTAGTCTTCCCTTTGTTTCACTAAACCGTTCATGCTCCAGGTTGAAGGGTGGTATTAGAGATAGAATTGTCTCAGTTACTTAGTCTTGGCTTATGTTAGTTTGCTTAGATACTTTTAAATTTTACTATTTCATGCCAGTCAGTTGGTATATAAACTATATTATCATTTGCTGTAAACTTAGCTCCAGTAATACAATTTGGTGCTCTGCATATTTCTAGTATCTTCTTGGTATCAATATTAACATATATATGAGAAGTGATGAGCTATAAAGAGATGCCGTGAAAGTATAATTATAAATTAATATGAGTTTATACAATATATTAAATTTAATTTTAAAATAAAATAATTTTACAATCTAATTTGCGACATCAAAATACTTTAATTTGTAAATTTACCTTTTTGGGATCTTTTCATGGATAAAATATTTCTCTTGATAAAAAAATTATTACCTAACAGACATGGAGGCTAGGATATTCCATTTGACTTTCTATTATATATCCTGATATTTTTTATTTGGAGTATTTTATTTGTCGTCAAAAGCTTGTGCCTTGATTGACATAATCCTTAGCCTCTAAAATAGATGCTTGGAGTTTAAAATCCTCATCTCCTAAATGTATAAAAAAAAAATTGAGTATTTTATTTGTCGGTGTGTAGAGCACACTATCCACTTCACTTAAATAGTAAAATTTGATTTATAATAATTCAAAATTCAAAATTTATTTAATTACCACTTTACTAATTATGCTTAATTTACACAACTACTTGAAAATAGAATTTTTCATAAAAGGGTGTGAATGAGGCAACGTGTACATTGAAATTTGAAAAATTAGATTTTAAAAACGGAACCACTAAAGGGACAAAGTAGATATGTTGAATCTATTGAATGATCAAAGTGATGAGCTATAAAGAGATTTGGTAAAAGTATATTTATAAATAAATATGAGTTTATATGATATAATAGATCTATTATTAAAATAAAAAATGTTTTATAATTTAATCTACCATATTAAATTACATTAGTTTGTAAATTATTTTTATAGAATCTTTTTGTGACTAAAATATTTCATTTGATAAAACAATTTTTACCCAACATAAATGGAGGCTAGGATACCGACTTTCTATCATATATTATGGTATTTTCTATTAGATTATTTTATTCGTTAGTGTATAGAGCACAATCTTCACATCATTTAAATTATAATATTTGATTTATATTTAAATTTTAAAATTTATCTCTCAAATCAAATTATATCATGTAAATATTTTACTAATTATACTTTACATAACTAATTCATGAAAATAGAATTTTTCATAGTAAGAGTGTCAAGGAGGCATCTTGTGCATTAAAATTTTGAAAAAGGAAATTAAAACCATTAGGATATTGCTACTGATCCGTATCCGTTTTAGTTTTTCCTCTAGAAAGTGCACCCAATTTTCATTTTAATTTTCAATAAAAATCATCATTATTTAAACAAAAGTTACAAAGAATGAGAATTAAATAAAAAAATTTATCCGATTAGAATTGGTAACCTAAGTTTTTTATACATTAGGTGAAGGGGTCGAACACATTATGTCTATTTTGAAGATGTGTGTTGTGCCATGAGGCCACTTGCTGTTCGCAATTGGTCACTTGTATTAATTAACCTAATAACAATTTTCAAATAAATATAACTACATGAGTAATAATAATATATACTTCATCTTATAGTGTTGTTCCTTCATCTTTTGCTCATGTATTTTATTTTATTTTCTAATTTTATAAAAATTTAAAAAGGTTTAGAAAATATTTAAGAAATATAAATATACTCGATCACTTCCAACTATACATGCAAGTAGGGTTGAGCAAAAATTTAAAAGTCCAACTCTACCTCCAACTTTGCACCTACTGTACTACAATCCCAATAAAGTAGGAGTTAAAGTTGGACTTCTTTTAACCAAAAAAGTCGGAGTGGAAGTTAGGGTCAAAGGTGGAGATGTATGACTCCAACTTTGCTCGGACTCCAATTTCGATATTGTACGTTTTTTGTAAAAAAGAAATATATGTTTTTTATATATTAATCATATATATTTTTATATAACTATTACTTATATTGCTAATTAGATTTAATAATATGCTAGTATGAGCAACGTTTTTTGATAGGTAATATATTATTCCAAGTAAATAAGCAAAGCCAAGTATACATGATGTATACAAGTGAGTAATCTTAAATACAAGCTAAAGAAAAACAAAACTAAAACAAAGCATTGCAAGTATTTCAATCCTTTACAAGGTTTTTTTTTTATCCAAAAACTTAAAGTGCTAAAGAAAAATTTTCTAAATTCCCTCATAGTATGTTTGCAAACTTCGAAACATCTCCTATTTCTCTAGAATCATAAACACCGAAAGAAACACAAGAAAATTATCATTCAAAATTCTGTATTGCCTCCACAACCCATTGAACCATACTAGCTAGCCAAAATTCCACCACTTGCAATGGCATAATTCAATCAATGCCTACCCTTGCAAATATCTCATTCAACAAAACTATCACAATCTCACATTGAAAAAGCAAATGATTTACATCATCATCTTTTCTACACATAAAATGTCAACCAATTACAAATAACCATCATTTCCTAAAATTATCTACTGTTAGTTCTCTCATATGACACCAGCCAACAAAAGAATTCAACTCTACTAGGGACCTTTATTTTCCACATACATTCAGGGGTATGTTGAGTCACCATGACTACTTAACATTTTATAATAAGATTTCACTGAAAATATGGAATTATAATCATGTATCCATCGCAGCCTATCATCCTTATTTTGATCGATCTTAATATCATATAATTTTACAAAAAAATTATCAATAGCTTTACACACTTATCAGCCTTGTAATTCTCTATTAAATTTCACATTATAGTGTAATAGATTATTAGAGATCGAATACAATCCAGCCACTATAGCACCTTTGTTTCTAGCTATCCTAGAGAGATTAGGATAAATAGATTTGAGAACTGAATTCCCACACCATACATCATGCCAGAAAAAATATTAGTCCCTTTCCCTACTTTGAAATTAATGTTATTGACAAAATTCTCCCATTCCACACTACAACATTTGTTAGTTTTTTCCGCGAACACATGTGGTCGGAAAAGCTACTGTCTTGGTGGGAAACGAAATTTTTCCACCAAATCTATTGGTGGGAGACTAGTGACTTAAAGCTAGTGACATTAAGTGTTTTCCCCACCAATTCACAAACTCGTGAAAAATAATACCATTTCCCCACCAATTAGCTTGTGGAAAAATCTATTGAATTTCGTCAAAAAATAGTTGATGAAATCCTTTTGTGTTGGTGGGAACTACTCTTTTACCAATGACATGTGCTGGTGGGTATTACTATTAATCACCAGAGCATTTGGTGGGATTACATATTTTCCAATTACAAACTTTCACAGATAATATTTGGGAGTACACTATTTCTGACCTAATACACTCGTTGGTAAAAGTATTTTGTATGAACTTGTATCGTGGAAATTCGTACTTTCCTCATCATTGTCAATCGTGAGTAAAAGTTAGAAATATAGTTTTATGGACTAAATGATTTGGTCAATAAAAAATATTGTTGTGAAATCAGTTTGTGGGAAAAACTTTTATTTCCCCTAGGAACATTTATGTGGACATTGATATTTTCCCACGCCCGCATTTGGTGGCTTAATCGGAATAGAATTTTTCAGTGTATGGCTTAGTCGGGATAGAGCTTTGGTCACCTGTTTATTTGTGAAAAAAACTATATCAATTTCTGAATTTTTTTACCATTTCTCCCTCTTCTAAAATGGTCTTTTTCTCACAATATTATTCTTATATCAAAATGCTATATATATGCTATTATTGAATCTACCATCACATTAAAATATATTTTATAGCTATTGGAACACTTGGTCCAAATTTCCTGGTTGCATCCATATATATATATAACACTTTGAAAAACATTATTCCAATAATGAAATACATCAAGCCATGCATAGAGATACATCAATGTTTGTAAAGTAGGGAGTAGAAGAGGGAATCATACATTTTCCCAAGTCAAACTAGCCTAATCAACTAATGCTGGTTTGAATCCACGTATACATAATATTTTGGGTTTTACACACATGAGAGATTCACAAGATCCAGTTCCAGCAGGATTGACCAAGAAAAACTTTGGGCAAACAAAACTCTTCATCCATACAACTTGTTGTTAAGTACCTGAAAACCATATAAAATAACAGTTCAATATTCTACCAAAATAATGAGATGAAATTCACATGTTCAATATATAATAATACTTTTTTTTTATTCTAGTCCTAAGGTGTGATTTACAACATCACCTTAGGAGCTATTGTGCCACAAGTATACTAGAAACCATGATATCATTACTCTAGTGCAATTGTTTTTTATAAGTACTAATAACTGTAGTGGAATTTATCACATCAAACATACAATCACACTAAGCAAAATTAGGAACATTACTGTATTTATGTCATTCAAACTATTACTAAACTCCATAAGAGGCTAATCCTAGAATCCAGAATACCACCATCTTTTAAATCTATTTAAGGTCTACCATCAAGTACATAATTTTATCACATACTCCAACCACTATTTGATATATATATATATATTTATTTATTTATTTATTTATATAATCACCAAGAATTAGGGGGAGGAAATAATAACTAGATCTTTTAGAGAAACCCACCCACACACTGCAGACTTTAAAGTACTATTTTCTGCTATACACTTTCCTTGCATTTACCCTGATTTTTGACCAGCTGAATTTTTCCATACAAGCATGTATAAAAGCATAGCATGCTTTTCTATCATTTTCATGAATTATATAACCCAAAATTCAATGAAATACCAATGAATATTATTCATAAAAATCCTTTGGCTAACCCAAATTCAATCCAAATATATATAGTTATGTATATAATGACCAAACCAATTAATATTTACCCCTCATATCTAGCAGCCAGCTATCCTGATACATAATAAATGTCTATAATGCATTTCAGATCTCCATAAAGTCTCTAGAGATGAAAAATTGAGTAACTATAGTAAAGTTGGTAACTTACTCTATTAGTTATCAGTAACTACTTTGTTGGAACCAATCTATTACTTTCTACATGCATATGCTAGTGTTATCAAATCATTATGTGTACACAATGGTGTACACCAAGTATGGAAAAGAGCTCATCCATTTGTAGAACCTGCATAGAATAAATATGTAATCATATCACACATATAATTATCTAGTACAATAAATATTCTAGCATACTATTTCACAATTGTCAAAAAAACTTAGATAAAGTACCCAAGATAATGACATGGCCAGCATCAGGATATTAGTCATCATTTGATCCTTGTGAAAAAACCAGGTCTAAGGAAAATCACCCCTTTGATACCGTTCATTCATATGCATTGACTAAAAATCAGGGTAAACACTTCCCAAAAATAGTTCCAGCCATGTCATAAAACCAGGATCATAACAAAACCACTTGTTGTAAACATCACTCCTAAAACTCCCCACACTACACATCAAAAATATATCTTATGTGCCTCTATGCACATTGCCATGGCTACAGGATTCTCACAATCCACCAAAAAACCACAAAAAACTACCAAAATTTTCATGGACAGAGATGCCTAAGCATCTCTTTCAGTCTCCTTATGAGACTGACTATTTCCCTCCAACCCAAACATTTGAGCATCTCTTTCAGACTCCATATAAGACTGACTATTTCCTTCCAACTCAGACATTCGAAAGTTGAGTGTTTTCTCATAATTTGAGAAATGCTTCCTCATCTCCTCCAAATCCCCAATTATTTGGTCGTATTTTTCTTTGTACATATCTGCAGAACTCTTATTCCTTTCATTCTCCTCATGTAGACGTTTAAATGCCTTGCTCTTTTGCATTGATAAAGAAGGGTCAGGAGTGACCGAGTGCCCCAGCCCCTGTGCATACCCAGATTTATATCCTAAAACTTCTTTGAAAGCAAAAGTAGCTGCTTCAACAACATTCTCCCCTTGGAGGTCCTTTTCATGCTTTTTATCCAACATAAGATTATGAATTAAGACAAAAACAGCTATAACTTGTTAGATTTAATGAAATACTAAGTCTAACAAATAAACTAAGTGAAAACCATTCTCACATAGTTGTTTTCAGTTGTCGCATCGATAAATTTATCATTTTCCTTTGACCAGTGTATCTGTTTATAGAAAGTGACCATATTGGGTGCAGTAAAATTCTGGTCACTTTCAACCTAGCATCAAACATGAACAACTACTTAATACACGTCCATCTAGTTATTGTACATATATGGGCAAAATGTAGTTAGTACATACCTATTTTTGCAAAATCCTGATAAAGGATTTCCTCTTGCCCGTATGCTTGACTTTCAATTTCTTCCTATTTATTGTAGCCCTTCGAGAGTGCTCCTGAATACACAAGAGTTAATTAATAAACAACTGAAAAATATATCATATGACTGTATAACATTGATAAATATGAATAAAGAGGAACGTAAAAGCTTTGTGCGAATGTTCTTAAAACTAGTACTCACATTCCTTAAATGTTTCGCTTGCCCACATTTCACATAACAACTTCCAAACATTGTTATCCACCATGGATGCCCCACCAACAATGGCCTCCTCATGAGATGCATACTTCAAGTAAATTTTGTGGAGTTCGTAGTGATATGTGTTATACTTACTAGCTAGATATATACGCACCATTTCACGATGATTTTCTTTTGTCCAATCTAAAACAAAGTCATTTTGCAACCCAAAAACAAAAACAAATAAGTTTTACAAAATGTTATAACTTAATATTTACTACATTAAAACAATTTCCATTATAGTTAACATTATATAAAAATTCTTACTTTAACACGATCAATCAACTCTTGTTTCTCCACATCAGTTACTGAACTCCAACTTTCATGCCTCAATTCGGCATGTACTTTAACGATCGACGTTAATCGACTACTAAAGATGGAAGAATTCTCACACGATGGACCTCCTTGATTACCAAAGGAATCTTACCCATTTTCCTTAAGCGTTTGAATTCTGTGCCTCTTGCAATCCTTCGACCCCTCTTCTTAATGGGTGGAGCTATATCACGAAAAATAGATAAAGGTTTTAACCACTTATGACTTTATTCATATATAACTACCAAATAAATCTCCCTAGCATTTTAATATTTAGTTTAATAGCTGTCAAACCGGAGGTAATATTCCTCTCTCTAGCTTGTACTCCATCCATCAACTATTGTATGCCCACATCTGCTACTTGTGCTTCGGTTGAGTCATTCATGAATGCTTCCACCTTATATCGTAAATTCCTACTTAGAGGCAAATCTTGTGCAGTTGGTCTGCTAAGTGCATTAGCAAGGCTACTGCGTGCAGCTGATAAAGCTCTTTTGTGACCACCCCTTTGTCCCCTCCTTCATCCATTTACAGTTCTCCACATTTTCGTCTATAGTTGGATCCAAATTGAAATTAAACAGGCAACCCAGAAAAGTACAAAACTAGACAAAAATATTGTAACATTAAAAATTTAAAGAGCACTGTGCTTGCTGAAACTAGTTTTCATCATCAATTGATTCCACATAGATAATGCCTAGCATACTTACATAGATGTTAGATATTTAATGGGGTGTTTTGTGCAGTTTCTAAAAATATTACTAAGCAATTGGTCTGCTTTACTAATCATATGACCTAAGATGAAAAACTGTGTATAAAGAAAGCTCTACAAACTGTCGTCCACCTCTACTATTCTTCCTTCCTAGAAACACCCTCATGCTTTATTCACAAATCATATCAAATCTGTTTTTTTTTTTAATCATTGAATAAGTTAGAAAGTGTGAAGGTATAAACAATAGCATGTTACAAAACTGTAACCTTCAATATTGGCTAAATAAATATGTAATTTCACCCTCTAAATATGACAAGATCAGCTTACTAGTTGCTAAATATGAACAAAGTGCATTAGTTTCATTGCATGCAAACCCAACCCAAAAGGTATGCAGAAACACACATACTTAAAAATCCTAGAGGATTTGGGAAAACATGTACCTCTGTATTAAGAGGATTTGGAGTACTCTTGAAGAAGGTGAGAAGTCTTTGAAAAGGTTGGAAATTAATCTTCTTTTATCTCCAGCACAGAGTGTTATGCATAACCTTTCCTCGAAATAATAAAATAGCAAATCTGCGTAGATGAAGATTTGGGTAGATCAGAGTACAGCTGTCCTACAGTGCAGAACTCCATCTGTTGTGTCTTGGGAAGTGACTTGGCGCTACTTTTCAGTCATCACAAATTTTACATATCCCGCCCCTCATTAGATCTCTTACCTTTTTTATATTTTGGGAGTAAAAATAAAAATTGTAAGTAATTTGTGCTTATAAAAAAAATTAATTTTGATAGAAAAAATGTGCAAATTTATAGTCAGTTGCTACTATAGTAGTCCCAAATGTTATTTTCATCAAATGTCCCAACTATAACAGCCACAAGTAATAATTAATTAGTTCCAACCATACAACATATGAGTGTCTTTTAAGTGCAGGAAAATTTGAAATATCGTCCAATTATTATTAGTTGTTAGAAAAAAGCCTTCACTTGTTGTCTTTTAACATACTTGCACATTTAAATCTAACCAATTTCCACACTTTGGCATTGTATAACAAAATGGATAATGATCATTTTGAAGTGTAGGAAGATTCTAGATTTACCCATTTTCTCATTAAAATATTAAGTTTGTATGACCACAAATTTGAGTTTTGTGTCATCTGCATGGGGGATTGTAAGTCCTACGCCAATCAAGGTTAAGTTTCTGCGTGGGGCATATTCTAAGTCCTGTGTTAATGCTATATACCATTTGTTTCTATTTTCCATGTGGATACATCATTTTCCAGCACTTGGTTCGCTTTCTAGTTAATGCATTAATTTTGGTGGATGGTGTTGTGTTAGTTATCAGTACATTATTTGAAGCACATCTCTAATATTCATCATTGACCCCCATATCATAAAATACAAATATAAACTTTCACTCCCCAATAATAATGCCTCTTCCATGTCCAGCTCTGACATCCATAAATGTTCATGGTTGTCAAGTTGATATTGTACGTTCTCCACAATGGTGGTATGTGATAGACCGGTCCATCTGCATCCAATATTTAAACCTGATGAATACGTAATTAATTCCTATGCATGACCATGTGATATGTGATTGGTTAGTAGGTAATGCAAAGCAACATATGCCTATCTTAGATATATTTTTCCCAATATTTTAAGGGGATATCAACTTTCCCTAGGAAAAGGATAACTGCTATACAGAATTTCCCATAAATTTCTAGTTTAACATTATAAAAGGGTAAGAATCTCGAAATTACTTACATGGCCAATTTCCACCAGTTAAACCACGCTTTTGTGTGAGCAATAAGAATCTTATGAGTATGTATCGTGAATGTAAAGAATTAATTTCGCTTAAATCTTGTAGGCATGGTATTTTCTCGTATCAATTTAGAAGACCCCAATTTACTATAAATATAGACTGATACTAATAAGTAGAGCTATTGTATTGGAAGATACATTAAAATGTATGCATATATATTTGGTTTACAGCTGAATTTAAATGCTTACATGTCGAACACGATGGAGACAATCCCCGTTGCGTGAAATCATGCAACATCTATCTAATCCCCAACCAACCATATGAACTCATGTAGAAACTGCGAAGAACATGCACGTAATTAGTTACGAGTATAGGATATCAAACTTACAATCACTCGCTATTTAAACATGTTTACTCTTAGCAAAGGGTTGTGAATTAGAAACCATAAAATATTTAATGAAATGAGGTGTGTATCTATAACAGCCACAAGGCATATATATAATCGTGTATTAATATTGCAAGAAATACCATCATCATCATCATTTGAGTTCTAAAACTGTTGATAATCAGACTCGCTGCCAAGTTATCCTCATCATTTATGTTAATCATCCCATCATCATCGTCAAGGATGTCATCATCAATAAAGAAATCATCGTCAACTGGTTGGGTAAGGTGTTGGCGTGATAGGATAGATGGATCAACAGGCAAATGTTGTTCATCAACTCGATGTAATGGATTCGGTATGGCCAAGTGACCGTCCATAATAGGCCCATAGTTGGTTCCATTAGTGTCACCCTCATCTTTCGATTGATAGTCCAAAGCAAGGAAGCATGAAATTTAAACGTTTGCCCATTGTATGCATCATATGTATTAATACCCTCTTCCCATAACTCCATCAACTCATCAATAAGAGGGCGTAAGAATACAACAATATAATTTCCTGGTGCCTTAGGGCCCGGAATTAGTAATGACAATATAGTGTATGGATCTTTTATGCACGATCAAGGAGGCAAGTTGTAAGGAACGAGTAATACTGGCCAAATACTTTACGGTTTGTTCATGTTATTAAATGGATTAAAACCATCACTCGCTAGACCAAGTCTAACATTTCAAGGGTCCTGAGAAAACCACCTATGTCTATTATCAAAGTCTTTCCATACCACAGAATCAGCTGGATGTGTCATGCAAGTCGGATCATCAACACGTTCTTCTACATGTCATCTCATGGCTTTTGCTGTCTTTTTCGACATAAAAAGCCTTTGTAGACGGGGCTTCAGAGGAAAATATCTGAGAACTTTTTGGAGTATTCGTCGCTGGTTACTTGTGCTTGAAATCCACCTTGATGCACTACATTTAGTGCATTCATTGTACTCAGCATTTTCCTTCCAAAATAATGCACAATCAGTTGGACAAACATCAATCTTTTCATAATTAAAGCCTAACCCACGCTCCAAGCGACGGGCATTGTTATATGAGTTAGGGAAAGTAGCCTCTAGGAATGCTGCTTGCAACAACTTGATAACCATATCAAAGGACTTCACCGTCCAACCACCAATCGTCTTGATGTGAAGCAATTTCACTATAAATAACAGTTTTGAGAACTTTGAACATGAAGGATAAAGTGGCCGTCGTGCATCAGCAACCAACTCCTCGAAACTCAGGTTTGTTGGAGTAGTCGAGGTCTGTGGGTCATCATGATTGTCTGCATCTCCATCATTTGTAGCTAAATCATCTATAAATGACCCCACCCGAATGTCATCTAAAAGATCGTCCACATCATCAATATACTCATCAACATCTGATGCATCATCACCTTCATCATCAGAAAATGTAGTGTGTAGGAACGAATCTTCTTCTCCATGGAATATCCCTTCAGTATAGTTTGGATCAACCCCTTTGATAAACAAATGATTTTCCACCAGACTAAAAGATTGGAAAGCTCTATTTCGGCATTGCTTACATGGACACCGGATGCGATCTGATCCCGGTGAATTAGCTTGCGCCATAGCCATGAATTGTCTAACACCTTCACCATATTCATTGGATTTCAATCTATCTTCAATATGCATCCATGTTTTATCCATCTAATGTTGGTTGAAAAATTATGTAGTTAGTAACGGTAATAATAGAAAAACTGCAATTTGCACCAAAAATTCACATAGATGGATTATCTCACAATACTCATTGACAATTGCCAATGTAGTCTGAAGAGCTGAAAAGGGTTTGTTATGAAATTAGACATGGCACAAAAAATATGAGACTGGGTTACTACTGTGCGATGGCAGTTTTGGGTTATTAGCAAACACAATGTTTGTTTTCTATGGTCGTAGAAGTTCTCTTTAAACTAGTTAAAATCTAGATTCATTGTTAATGAAGGCAAATCTTAATGATTGTTTCGTAAAGCCTTTGCCTTTTATATTAGTTATAAATCTCGTTTCATACTGAGATACCCACCATGTATGAAAAACATACCAGACACAATTATTGTAAAGATTTTCATGATAATGGTAGAGTACTATACGATCACAATACATAATTGGTTGGGTGAAATTGCAATTAATATTGGACAATATCAAACTGATACACACACACATGTTTTCCATTAACTAAATGTAACTCCCATGGAAATTTTTTCTCCTATAAAGGATCTATATAAGACTAATTAAAGATGGCAATTCACCTGAAAGCTCACTTTTTTTTTTTTTCAATTTTTATTAGGGAGGTTGATTATATATGCATAGATGCTGAACAGAACCACTACATAAGACTTTTGTACCGGGCTCTATCTCAAGTACAAAGGATGAATATATTCCAGATCAAGCAGTACTATCATTAATGTGGTCGGTATTAATTTTTTCCTAAACTGTCATCGACTAAATTTTATAAAATCATTAGTATCTACCTAAATTTTAAACAGTAGAGAAGGAGAGTATAAAAAGTGTTCATGTCTACCTAAGTCATTACTAAATGTTAGATTCAAAATTCTGATAACAAGATTAGTGACAAAACCCACATATCATACGACAAAATAAAACCAAAAAACTTTAAGCAATAGTGTAATGTGTAAGAAAATCATAGTAGAACAAAAAAGGGGGAATGAGGGAGAAAAGTACTTGTTCAGGTGCATTATAGAGACATGAGAGATCTGAAAGGGCGTGTTGCCCAGATGACTAACACAAGAGGGGGGGTGAATTGAGTTGTATTTAAAAAAAAATAACAATTATAAATCAAATATATAATATAAAATATAAACAAAATATAAAACAACAATAAATATAAAGAGTAAGGGTAAGAGAGAAGCAAACTCAGTATGTTAACGAGGTTCGGCCCCACTGCCTACGTCCTCGCCTCAAGCTACCCCTTGAGGATCCCCAAATCCACTATTCAATCTCCTTTAGGTGGAGATAAAAACCTATTACACCTTTGAGCAGCACCGCTCCAAAGAATCCGTGTAGAACACCCTCTACACTTCCAATCACCTCACACTTGGTGATTTAACTATTCTCTGTGTAGAACACCTTCTACACTTCCAATCACCTTACACTTGGTGATTTAACTATTCCCCGTGTAGAACACCTTCTACACACACAAGGGTTATACACACCCTTTTACTGATACAAGAATTGATAGTGGGTAGGCTATCAGAAAACACTCCTCAATGAGTGAAATAAAAACAATACAGCGCAAACTATATCTCTCAAAATGAACAAGGGTTAAGGCTCAATGCTTAAAGAAGAGAGAATGAAAACTTTGAATGAATGTTGTATGCTCTTAGTGTTGTGAATGTGAAGCTCTCAAATGATCTATTTATAGGCATATGAGACTTCATATTCAAATTTAAAAAGATTCACATGTCAAGGACATCATCATTCACTTTTCAAAAATTTCAAATCTAATCTTTTTACTTTTTGCATGTGACAAAAGGAGCACACTTTACTTTTCAAAAATTTCAAACTTAATATTTTACTTTTTGCATATGACAAAAGGAGCACACTTTACTTTTTAAAATTTTCAAATAAAGACATCTATCTTTTGCATAAGTCAAGAAAAGCATCCACCACTTTTGAAAATATTCAAATAAAACATGCACATGTGAAAGATGACAATCAATCATCTTAATATTTTCAAAGTTCAAACATTTAATCATGTCATGCACATGTGAAAGATGACAATCAATCATCTTAATATTTTCAAAGTTCAAACCTTTAATCATGTCATCTTATGCACATGTGAAAAATGACAATCAATCATCTTTCAAAATTTTCAAATTTTATTTTCAAAATATTCATGCACATGTGAAAAATGTATTTTAATGCTTTATGATAAAATATTAATTTTGAGCCTTAATCCTAATTTCGAATTTTTAAGAGATTTACAACATTACTCTATAATTTTAATGTGAACTTGTTCCCTTCTTGCTCATGCTTGGTTCCTTGATGTGCTTGATTCTATTGTGTGGACAACTTGAGCTTGAGACTCCTTTATTCTTTGAATTCATTTGTTATCATCAAAATCCATGTGTAGATCAACAATCTCCCCCTTTTTGATGATGACAAATACTTGATAGAACCTGAAGCCTGTATTAATACTTAAGCTCCCCCTGAGAATGTGCGTTAGTTTTTTAAGCAAAAATATAAATATAATTCCAAGCATATATAACAAGTTTAGCAAATTAAACAATGTTAATGTTCTAGTCTAAAACTTCTCCCCCTTTTGGCATCATTAAAAAGGAATCATAATTAGATCAATAAGATATATTCCTGCAATAACCAATAGACAAATAAAACGCTGCGTTGGTAGAGACTGTAGAGAATTCGGTGCGTAGCCACACGTGTTCGACAAAACCTGCAAAGGCTGGAGGCCTAGTTTTGGTAATTCGATGCGGAAGGAGATTTTGTAAAGAACTGAATAATTGAAACCACCCGTGCCCGACAAGTGCTGCAGGACCTCGAGGCCTAACTCTATGAATTTAGTGCGGCTGAAGATTTAAACAATCGCCTGATGTTGTTGACAAACGGGATTGAAGGCTCTGAGTTTCTATAAAAAAAATGATCTTTTTCACCTATCGGATAAAAAAAAAATCGCTTCTTGACCTGAGTTCTGTTTTTCCATAACGATAGAATGGCCGAACAATTCTCTTCCACTAATGTTCCAGACTTGAATCAGGAACCCTTGACGCATCAACCATCAATCTTCTCTCCTGAGGCCGTCAATGCCATGATAGGAGCAGAGAACCGTTTTTCTAGTAAGAAAACTTTTGACAATGTGTGTCCAGCATATCTTGTATTTCTTTTGACTAAATAAGATTTAAAGAGATAATAGTTTGTCTTGTTCTTTATGCTATCTCTATAAAATCAGTTTTAAAGTTCATCCGATTTGCATCGAATCTTATTCTCATCTCTATAACTCATCTGCATTCCTTCAATATTCTCGCTTTAAGTTTTCAATTCTTTTCTCAATGGCTCATTCTTCTAACATTCCTCTAGATCCATCTATGAGGTATTCTACACCTCAATCTCATGTCCTTTCTGCAGCTACCATTGGCGCCATGTTGCAGCAAGAGAATAATAGTTTGGCTAATAAGTCAGACTCCGATGCTATCTACGACTTGGTGAGTCTTGGGACTCGCTACTCATCTTCAATTGTTTCTTTTTCCCAGCGGCTACAAGTCAAAAACCATGAGGTTGAAAAGCTTAAAGAACAAATTGTTGTACTTCAACGAATTGTTCAAGAGTCTCACATAAGGGAAGGAATCCTTCGACAGAAGAATAAACAGTTGAAATCTCTATTGGATTCTTCATTCCGCTTGCCAGTTCCCATGGATAGAGATGACATGATATTGTATGAAGAGAATGAGCGTCTTAAACATGAGGCTAAGAACCTCAAGTTTCTGTAGGTCATTTAAGATAATGAAATAAAAGTATCTAGCAGATATTCATGGCATGCATCATTCCTATTTCTCTTCTAATAGTGCATAGTCTATCTTCTGGTAGGGGTTTTGTGAAAATGTCTGCCAATTGATCATGTGTACTAGTGAATTCTAATACAATATCGCCCTTCTGCACATGATCTCTAAGAAAATGATATCTAATTTCAATATGTTTGGTCCGAGAATGTTGTATTGGATTCTTTGAAAGATTTATAGCACTTGTATTATCACATTTGATTGGAATGTGATTGTACATAAGTTTAAAATCCTCAAGTTGTTGCTTCATGTAAAGAACTTGAGCACAACAACTACCTGCAGCAACATATTCTGCCTCAGCAGTAGATAGTGCAACAGAATTTTGTTTTTTACTAAACCAGGAAACTAGTGCATGACCTAAGAAGTGACATGCTCCACTAGTGCTTTTTCGATCTATTTTACAGCCAGCATAATCTGCATCTGTGTAGCTAATTAGATCGAAAGATGTGTGTTTAGGGTACCATAACCCTAAGTTAATTGTACCACTAAGATATCTAAGAATGCGCTTAACTGCAATTAAATGTGATTCTTTTGGAGATGATTGAAAGCGTGCACATAAGCACACACTAAACATAATATCTGGTCTACTGGCTGTCAAATATAATAAGCTACCAATCATACCTCGATATACCTTCGAGTCAACTGGTTTACCGAATTCATCTTTATCAAGTTTAGTGGATGGGCTCATTGGTGTTCCAGTTTCCTTAGCACCTTCCATCCCAAACTTTTTCAGCAATTCCTTAATATATTTTGATTGATTGATGAATGTCCCACTTTTTGCTTGCTTAATTTGCAATCCGAGAAAGAATGTAAGCTCTCCCATCATGCTCATTTCAAATTCTTCCTGCATAGTCTTAGCAAAAACTTGGCACATATTTTCATTAGTAGCACCGAATATTATATCATCAACATAAATCTGAATCAAAAGAATATCATCATTTTCGTATTTAATGAAAAGAGTTGTATCAATTTTTCCTCTTGAAAAGCCTTTTTCAATCAAGAAACCACTGAGTCTCTCGTACCACGCTCTAGGAGCTTGTTTGAGTCCATATAGTGCTTTTGTGAGTTTAAAAACATGATTTGGAGAAATATGATTTTCAAAACCTGGAGGTTGCTCAACATATACCTCTTCATTTATAAAACCGTTTAAGAAAGCACTTTTAACATCCATTTGAAAAAGTTTGAAATCTTTATAACAAGCATATGCAAGTAGCATTCGAATAGCTTCTAATCTTGCGACTGGTGCATATGTCTCATCATAATCGATTCCTTCTTCTTGATTGAAACCTTGGGCTACAAGTCGAGCCTTATTTCTAGTAATGACTCCGGACTCATCTTTCTTGTTTCTAAAAACCCATTTTGTTCCAATAATAGTATGATTTTTGGGTCTAGGAACAAGTGTCCAAACATCATTTCTTTCAAATTGATTAAGCTCTTCTTGCATAGCTAGAATCCAAGATTCATCAAGAAGTGCTTCATCAATATTTTTAGGTTCAATCTGAGATAGAAAAGCAGTATGATTGCAAATATTTCTAAGAGATGATCGAGTGCTTACACCTCGTGAAGGTTCTCCCAGAATTTGTTCCACTGGATGATCTTTCACAAATTTCCACTGTTTGGTTGCATCTTGTATTAAATTTTGATGATCTTTCCTGATGTCTCCATGTTGGACTTCCTCTATTGTGTTCTCTTTGTTGAGATTGAGACTTTTCGTTTTATTTATACCTCCTGTTTCTTCATCAATAGATTTCTTGGAGAGTAGAGAATTAGATTCATCAAATACTACATGCATAGATTCTTGTACAGTCAAAGTCTTTTTATTGAATACTCTATAAGCTTTACTATTAGTAGAATACCCGAGAAAGATACCTTCATCAGATTTTGCATCAAACTTGCCTAAATTATCCCTGTCATTTAAAATAAAACATTTGCATCCAAATACATGAAAGTAACCAATGTTAGGCTTTTTCTCATTCCAAAGCTCATAGGGGGTTTTATCTAATTTGGACCTTAGCGTAACTCTATTTATAACATAACATGCAGTACTTACCGCTTCGGCCCAAAAATAACTAGGCAAGTTGTTCTCATTGAGCATTGTTCTTGCCATCTCTTGAAGAGATCTATTTTTCCTCTCTACTACCCCATTTTGTTGAGGAGTTCGAGGAGCAGAAAAATTATGCACAAAACCATTTTCATCACAAAATGTTTCAATATTTTTATTAACAAACTCTTTTCCCCTATCACTTCGGATACTTGAAATAGTATAACCCTTTTCATTTTGAATTCTCTTGCATAACTTGGTAAAGACATTATGTGCCTCATCTTTATGAGCAAGAAAGATGACCCAAGTATATCTAGAGAAATCATCAACAATAACAAATGCATAATATTTTCCTCCTAAACTTACAACTCTATTTGGTCCAAAAAGATCCATGTGTATCAGTTGCAGTGGTCTAGTAGTGGAAATATGTTTCTTGGTTTTAAAAGAAGTTTTTGTTTGTTTACCAAATTGGCATGCATCACAAATTTTGTCTTTAAGAAAATTTGCCTTTGGTAAACCTCTCACAAGATCATTTTTTGAAAGTTTGGAAATAAGTTCCATGTTGGCATGACCTAGTCTTCTATGCCATAACCAATTAGTTTCATTTTGAGCTGAAAAACAAATAGCATCTTGTGAGATAATTTCTTCAAAATCGATTGTATAAACATTGTTACTTCTAAAAGCAATAAAACAAATATTACAATCATGATCATTCAAAATAATGCACTTATCCATTTTGAAAGTAACTGTAAATCCTTTATCACATAATTGACTTATGCTCAAAAGATTATGTTTTAGACCTTCAACAAGTAGAACATATTCAATTATGAGAGAAGACTCATTACCAATTTTACCTATTCCCACGATCTTCCCTTTTGAGTTGTCTCCAAATGTCACGTGTCCTTCTTCTTTAGATCTAAGATCAAAGAACTTAGTCTTGTCTCCCGTCATATGTCTTGAACATCCACTATCTAAAAACCATTTATTTTTGTTCGTGGAAGACTTCATGCACACCTATAAAAACAATTAAAATGATTTTTCTTGGTACCCAAGTTCTTTGGGTCCTTTATTTATTAGTATTAGAATAAACAAGATTTTTAGGTACCCATATGGCCCTGATAGTCATTGTATGTTTTCTTCTAATAGGACAACCAAGATAATTATGACCATTTCTATTACAAAAATTGCAAATAGCATGTGACATATATGAAGAACTTGAGTGATTATAATAGTATCCTTTTTTAACAAAATTATTTTTATGAAAAGAATTTTGAATATTGGACTTTGATGTAGAAGGATTATCAAGGAAGTTTTTATAAGGTTTGTATTTCTGTTTAGGCATATATCCCAAGCCTGCCTTGTCAAAAACACATCTTTGACTACCAAGAAGTTTTTCAAAATTTCTTTTTCCATTTGTAAAGTTTTCAATAATATTTTCTAAATCAGTTTTCTTTTTCTTCAACTCAAGATTTTCATCTTTCAAAACAATATTTTCTTTTCTTAAAATATCAATTTCGTTTGTTAAAGAAGAATTTTTCTTTTTCAAAGCAGTATACTTAATACCCAATTTTTCAAATTCCTCATATACCTCTTCTAAAACATTTTGCAATTCTTCATATGAAGGATTTTCAATATTATCAAGATTTGTTACCTCAATGTCATCTTTAGCCATAAGACAAAGATTTGCTGATTCTCCATTGCTTGCTTCACTATCTGAGCTACTTGAATCATCATCCCATGTAGCTTTCATTGCCTTTTTGCCTTTGTTTCGATCTTTCTTTAGCAGAGGACAATCTGGCTTGATATGACCAGGCTTATTACATTTATAACAAATTAAAGTGTCATTTTTACCTGAATCTTTCTTGGAAAACTTTTTGAAGGATTTCCTTGGAGGAGTTTTATTTTTCTTTAAGAACCTCTGAATTCTTCTTGTTATCATCGCAACTTCTTCATCTTTGTCGTCAATTTCCTCATCTTCATCACTTTCACTTTCATGTGGAACAGCTTTAAGTGCCAAGCTCTTCTTTGGCTTTCCTTCTTCTTCTCCTCTTTTCAATGTGTACTCATGGGTGATAAGTGACCCGATGAGTTCATTCACTTCGAGCTTCTTGAGGTCTCTAGCTTCAAGAATCGCTGTCACTTTTGATTCCCAACGTTTTGGTAGAGAGTTGAGAATTTTTCTTACTATCTCCACTTTGGAATAAACTTTGCCAAGAGCTGTCAAGCTGTTTATGATGTTAGTAAAACGAGTGTGCATACTAGAAATAGATTCATCATCATTCATCTTAAACATTTCATATTCATGAGTAAGAATATAAATTTTTGATTCCTTGACTTGAGAAGTTCCTTCATAAGTAACTTCCAAGTTATCCCAAATTTCCTTTGCTGTAGTGCAAGTCATTACTCTATTAAATTCATTACCATTTAGAGCATTAAATAATAAATTCATAGCAGTTAAATTCAAAGTATAAAGTCTATCGTCTTCGCGATCAAACTCTTCTTCTTCCTTTTTGACCTTTACTCCATCAACTACTTTTGTTGGAATATAAGGTCCATTTACAATGCATTTCCAGATTTCTCGACCTTGAGCCTGAAGAAATATTCTCATTCTAACTTTCCAGAATGAGTAATTGTCTCCGCAAAAGAGTGGAGGCCGACTGCTAGATTGACCTTCACCAAATGAAGCTGCAATGTTAGCCATAAGATCTTAACTCAAAAGATAGTTAATCTTATAATAGAACTCTAGCTCTGATACCAATTGTTGCCCAGATGACTAACACAAGAGGGGGGGTGAATTGAGTTGTATTTAAAAAAAAATAACAATTATAAATCAAATATATAATATAAAATATAAACAAAATATAAAACAACAATAAATATAAAGAGTAAGGGTAAGAGAGAAGCAAACTCAGTATGTTAACGAGGTTCGGCCCCACTGCCTACGTCCTCGCCTCAAGCTACCCCTTGAGGATCCCCAAATCCACTATTCAATCTCCTTTAGGTGGAGATAAAAACCTATTACACCTTTGAGCAGCACCGCTTCAAAGAATCCGTGTAGAACACCCTCTACACTTCCAATCACCTCACACTTGGTGATTTAACTATTCTCTGTGTAGAACACCTTCTACACTTCCAATCACCTTACACTTGGTGATTTAACTATTCCCCGTGTAGAACACCTTCTACACACACAAGGGTTATACACACCCTTTTACTGATACAAGAATTGATAGTGGGTAGGCTATCAGAAAACACTCCTCAATGAGTGAAATAAAAACAATACAGCGCAAACTATATCTCTCAAAATGAACAAGGGTTAAGGCTCAATGCTTAAAGAAGAGAGAATGAAAACTTTGAATGAATGTTGTATGCTCTTAGTGTTGTGAATGTGAAGCTCTCAAATGATCTATTTATAGGCATATGAGACTTCATATTCAAATTTAAAAAGATTCACATGTCAAGGACATCATCATTCACTTTTCAAAAATTTCAAATCTAATCTTTTTACTTTTTGCATGTGACAAAAGGAGCACACTTTACTTTTCAAAAATTTCAAACTTAATATTTTACTTTTTGCATATGACAAAAGGAGCACACTTTACTTTTTAAAATTTTCAAATAAAGACATCTATCTTTTGCATAAGTCAAGAAAAGCATCCACCACTTTTGAAAATATTCAAATAAAACATGCACATGTGAAAGATGACAATCAATCATCTTAATATTTTCAAAGTTCAAACATTTAATCATGTCATGCACATGTGAAAGATGACAATCAATTATCTTAATATTTTCAAAGTTCAAACCTTTAATCATGTCATCTTATGCACATGTGAAAAATGACAATCAATCATCTTTCAAAATTTTCAAATTTTATTTTCAAAATATTCATGCACATGTGAAAAATGTATTTTAATGCTTTATGATAAAATATTAATTTTGAGCCTTAATCCTAATTTCGAATTTTTAAGAGATTTACAACATTACTCTATAATTTTAATGTGAACTTGTTCCCTTCTTGCTCATGCTTGGTTCCTTGATGTGCTTGATTCTATTGTGTGGACAACTTGAGCTTGAGACTCCTTTATTCTTTGAATTCATTTGTTATCATCAAAATCCATGTGTAGATCAACAGGGCGGATGCTTGGCGTGGGAGATGCCGAACTCGTGGACGCCGAAGGACCGAGTACAGATGAAGACAACCTCTTTCTCTCTCTAAGAATAATCTGTCTCTTAAATAAGTGAAGATCATAAGATTAGAGTCAGAGAAGGCGTATTCGACGCCCCAATCGATTCACAGAGTTGGCTTATTTTTACCTCCTTTATCAAAGCCCCAATTGATGAACCCTATATTCCTCGGCCCTAATTTGCACAACCCACTAGTTTAATGTCTGGCCATGTAGTAGATCTTCTAGTGGTTTGAGACAAAAATCCAAAACGAATGAGATTGGGTGGGAAACTCTATTCTCCCTACAGAAAAGGATTATGACCGAAGAGGAGAGATTTGCTCACGAGTTTATTCCGTCCCAAAAAAAGTCAATTATGTTCGGGCAGTGATTATTTGAAGGGAATTTATTGCAGCAACTCCATCTCGTGGTAAAAGGTTAACTTTACCACAAAACCACTCTCGTAGCTGGGCATATCGCTTCAATAAATCATTACATTTTCCACAAACAAGTTTGGTCTGAACACACAAGTATTATTTACTAGGCCTTCTCGTGACAAAAGTACTCACGGCAAAAAGTCACTTTTGTTGTAGTGCCAACCAAATGGACAACCATAAACTCATCACAAATGCCCCTTTAACTTTGTTAGAACACCAATTCCCCCAAAACCTTTACTCGATTCTTTTAGCTACTCCAGCAAGTAGAGGCAATATTCAAAGTAATTTTCTCCCATTTTCATAAATAAGTCCATTTCTAGCCAAGTAAGATTTATGCTTATACTATAATAATATACTTATATTATAATATAAATAGATTTTTTTTTGGTGGGAGAATAAATTAAATAGATTAAATTCACTAATAATAATTTAGGATATGAAAACACCATACTATTAATTATTACAACTTTGTAATACTAATGTACAATAGCAGCTAATCTATAAACAATAGGATTGTCAAATCGTGTCAACGGGTCGTATTCGTGTCGTGTCAAGACATGTATATTATACTATATATGTTAACCCTAGTCTGACCCGTTAAACTTATCGTGTCAAAATTTCAAATCTTAATACGACTCATTAACATAACGTGTCGTATCAACCCGTTAGGACCCATTAGTAAAAATTATGAAATCAATTAACACGATAAAATATTATACGTTTTAATCTGTTTATATAAATGTGTTGAATATGTTCAAAATTAACCTGTCTAACTTAATTAAACGTAACATAATTTTATACAAATGTTAAAATCACAATATTTATAAAAATTATAATACTAACTACAAGTATGAATTACAATATAAATAATAAAAATATTAAAATTAAAATTCTAATAATTTTACTTTGAAATGTAAGAGTATACTTGTAATTTTAACTTTCTTAACGTGTCAAAACAGGTTGACTCGCTATCAACTCATTAAGCAATTGTGCCGTAATGGGTCAACCCGTTTTGACACGAAACCCATTAACACTAAACCTTAATATGCTATTATCGTGTCGTATTCATATTAAGTTAACGGGTCGTGTAACATATTGCCACTCCTAATAAACATTAATATATAATAACATGTAATACTAATTAATTAAATAATTTTATAATAACTAATGTATAATAACATTTAATACTAATGTATTGTTTATAAATATAAATATATAAATTTATAATAACATTTAAAACTAATATATAATAACTAAAGCATAATAACATGTACTAAAAATGTATAATAATACATGATACTAATATATAATAACAATAGTTTGTAAACAATTTTGCTTAATATTAACATATAATTTTTATGAGCCTCGTTTATTCCTGAAATTTAACTTAATTTTTATAGTGGAAAAGACCTCTTAATTCTACTCATGGAATGATTAGGGGCGTGTTTCTATGTAACTGCTTGCTTATAAAAAAAAAGTTTGTATAATGATTTATTTTTTTAATTTTGCTTATATATATATGTTGAGATCATGCGGCTTGAATTGAGTTCAATTAAGTATATCAGAATGCACCTCGTTTGACCCTCGCTCGAGCGGTAGCTCGAGCGAGCCTCAACCCATGACTTCGCTTAACTCTCGCTCGACATCCTGCTCGAGCGAGGCATCAGACAAAGAGTTTTGCTCGACTCTCGCTCGACATCCATCTCGAGCGAGATTCAGGAAGATCCAAGAAGAGATTTCGCTCTATTCTCGCTCAATCTCCCGCTCGAGTGAGAGTCAATCCTAAGGTTGCATCGCTTCCAAGTACTAAGGTTGGCGCCGTCTGGAATAGTATTCCACTTGAGCGAGCTATCGCCTATAAAATGATCACGTTCATTTGAACGTAGCAGCTGTGAGGAGCTCAGGGTTTCACTCGAGCGAGAAGACGAATGCAGCAGCTCGTGTAAAGCTCAGATTTGTGTTTCTATTGTTTGATTTTGTGAATGGAGTGCTATTTATAAGGGTTTGAGAGTTGTGAAAGAGAGCTTTACAACTTGTAAGTGAGATTGAGTATTTTTAGTGTAAGAATCACATGATTCAATCTCTATACTCTATCTCTGTTGTTGTAGTGGAATTCATTGAGACCAACCTAACAGTGAACGTAGGCTTGTGTTAAGCAGAACCACTTTAAATTTTGGTGTTAATTGCTGTTTTGTGTCTTTTGTTTCTATTTCTCTTTGTTGCATCCGCTGCGTGACTTCATATTTGCTGTTTGTCGAACGGCCCGATTCCCAACAATATATATAACTGAAATTGAAAAAATTGAAATGTAGAAGTCCAAATCTAATTAGGGAGAGTACAAATTATCAAATTAAAAATTTAAATAGATTTTAAAAAATCTAATAAAAAAAACTAAAACTCGACCCCTTTTCAACAAGGTCGGCTCTTGCCTTAGATAAGTTAGGCAATTGCCTAAGGCTCCTTAGTGATAAAAGGCTAATTATCAAAAAATCTAAAATATAATTTAAAAAAATTAAATAATTTAAAAATTAATTAACTTAATAAAAGAACAAATTGTTAAATAGATATTATATGTTATTATTAGTTTTAAAAGTATTCTATATAATAATTATTTCAAGTACTGATCTCTTTATAAGAATACATTTATCTTTTATTATTTTTAGTTTAATATATAATGCCATAATTATAAATACCAAAAGAGAAAATTTGGAGATTGGTCTAGCTGCTCCCCTCGTTAAACAGCCCATCAATAAATATGTGCCACGCAAGCAGTTTATTGTGTTTATTCTACATCTGTATACACCCAATCAGACTCATACACACCTCCTCACTTCTTCGTTTTCCATGCCACAAAAGAAGAAGATTGTCCATCTGAAATGGCACGTTACGGAGGAAAAAACTGATGAAAAGGACAAGAAAACGTGTATTTCTCATCTCTCTCTCGATAATCTCTCTCTCCAAGACTCTGTCTTTGGAATTTTCCTTCTCTTTCTTTCTGGAATGAAATCCCTCCCCCTCCAAATTTATAAACCCCTCCTCCAAACTTCTCTTTCTCTCCTAACCCATCTTTGCCGCGAACAGGTGAGAAGGAAAGCAAGGAGCAAAAAGGCAAGCCGTTGAGATTTGGCAAGCCGTTGAGATATACTTCTCTCCCACTTATATTCAACAATCTTTTTTAAAAAATGGGAGATGCTGGGGACTGGTCTGGCTATCCCCAGCGTCTAAAGCAGCCCAACATTAGTTGGGCTGCTTGATGATGAAAAACACATGAAAATAAAATAAAAAATATGATTAAATAAAAAAATGAAGATTAAAAATATACTAAAAAAATAAAATGAACAAAACATAATAAAAAACACAATAAAAAAATAAAAACATAATAAAAAACACAATAAAAAAATAAAATGAAGATGAATTTAAGGAGATTCGGCTATGGAGCGAACGGAGCCGCCGCCGGTGGGGGTGGGCGACACCGCCCACTCTATTGGGACCGGCGGACTCAGGCGACCTCACCCCTACGACGGCGAGCTCCGGTGTGTCCCCGGCAGCCTTAAACCCGTTTCGGACCCGTATGAATTTTGCTTTTGTTAGGGGGGCAGCCTGTCTGCCCCCAGGATTCCTCTTAAAAAATTGGTAATTTTTTTCTCGCAATCTTTTTAGAAAAATTAGTAATTTATGCTGGTTGTTTTGGATTAAAGAAAAAATAGGTAAAGTTGGGTTCGGGGTATGAAGATGTTTTGTACAAAGGTTTGTATTCCGCAACATAGCAGAGGATTGAGGTTGTGATGACCACTCAACAGGAGATGAACCTGCACAGAACTTGCCATTAGTGACAGGGAAGTTCAAAAGCAAAGAGACTGAGAGCTTGGACACGAAGATGATGGCCTGATGAGAGCTGAGAGATCGCGACTTCTGTGACTGACTTGGGAGGATTCGGTATGGTGAGTTATAATGTGTTTATTATATTTTTGTATGCGTGTCACTGTGTGAATGAATGGCTGCTTTTCTAACCTCAACAGCTAGACCGCTCGGCAGCATTTTTTGAATGTTTATAGAAAGAATTTGTATAATAGACAAGTGTCCACACTTTTTTAATTAAGGTTATGTCTAGATGTTGAGAGTGTTTGAAAGTATTTAAAATTTTTTATAAATAGTAATAAAAAGTAGGTAAAAAGTAATAATAAAATATTAAATAGTAATAAAAAAATAATAAATAATAATAAAAATAAGTAAAAAGTAATAATAAAATAATGAATAATAATAGAAAGTGTTTGAGAGTATTTGAGAAGTTTTTGTTCCAAATCTAGCAGTATAATAGTGAAATAGTTTGAATTAAAATATTTTATTGAGTTTGAATGAAAAAAAATGAATTTAAAAATATGTGAAAATATATAAAAGTAATTATGTTCTTAAAAAATCTCTAAAATTCAAGAATACGCTTTATAAAATTAGGTTTATAAAATCTTTTTTAAATCGAATATTTTTAATAAATATTAAGTTAATTATTAATTAAAAATATAGTATAAAATCTTAATTAGTTGACAAATCACATGCATTATTTTTAAATAAAACACGAAGTCAGGGAGTAAGAAGTAAGGCACCACATTATTGGTGCCCAGTCACACGCCACCTCACAAATTAAAGGAAAATGCTATACGGAGTCTATAGTTTTTGGAGTCGAGCGGAGTTCACGTCAGAAGGCAAATAATAAAAAAATTTGAAAACCCCCATTTGAAGCGGGATGAGGAGAGAGAGAGTTCATTCTGCCGAAAAGATTCTCGCAAAGAGAGAGAAAGCGTGCGCGATTTCCAGGCGAACCTTCAACCATCCATCTTCTTCGACCACTTTCTTACCCAAATCCAGCCATATTTTTCAGTCCTGCTTGAGGAGAGAGAGAATCGTGCGAAGAGAGAGACTCTTCTCCGGCCGAATCCAAATCCGGCCATATTTTTCAGTCCTGCCTACGGAGAGAGAGAGAATCGCACGAAGAAAGAAAATCTTCTCTGACGATTTTCGAACCCAAATCCGGCCACCGTCTCAACTTTCGCCGAGAGAGAAATTCCTCAGTGCTTTGCTTCTTGGTTTAGAGAGAGAAAATCTCGTTATCCTTCCATCTTTAAATCATCTTGGTCGTTAACGAGCTTGGCCCGCTTTTCAAAATATGATTTTGATTTAAAAAAGGTAAAAAATAAAGCTAGCTAGCTCGCTGTCTTGGTTGGAAGAACCATGTACTCTCCTTCTAAACTGTTATTGACTCTATTATTTCTTCCCTCTCTCCTTTACCAAATATGCGTTTCCCTAGACACCATAACGCCGGACGAGCCTCTTAAAGACGGTGACTTCCTCGTCTCCCTCCGCGAAACGTTTGAACTTGGGTTTTTCAGTCCTGTAAATTCTAGCTGTCGCTACGTCGGAATTTGGTATAAAAAACTGCCAGTAAAAACGGTTGTTTGGGTCGCTAACAGAGACGATCCTCTCAACAACACTGCCGGTATACTCTCCATCGATGGACATGGAAACCTCGTTCTCACCGAGACGAACCGAAGCATCCCTATCTGGTCTACCAACGCTTCTGTTGTCTCCGCGAACCATACCATGGCTCGGCTCTTGGACACCGGCAACCTCGTTTTGGTTCATCCAGAAACCCAGATCAGCCTTATATGGCAGAGCTTTGACTTTCCGACTGACACTTGGCTTCCGTATATGAAACTCGGTCTCGATCGTCGGACTGGACTGAACCGGTTCCTGACATCTTGGAAGTCCGTGAATGACCTGGGAAGCGGTAACGGCACCTTTGGGATTGATCCAACCGGGTATCCGCAGCTGTTCTTTTACAAGAATGGGGCTCCTTTGTGGCGCGGCGGATCTTGGACCGGACAAAAATGGACCGGCGTACCCGAAATGACACGGAATTATATCTTGAACGTCAGCTACGTGGATAATCATGATGAGGTCACCATTGAAAACGGTGTCACTGTTCCTAACGTTTTCACTAGACTGGCGGTGGATCAGGAACCTTGGGTTGTGGGGCGGTATACATGGAACGAGAAAGAGTGGGTCGGGTTTTGGTCCGCTCCGATAGAGAAGTGCGATAACTACCAAGAATGTGGTCCAAATAGTTATTGTGACCCGAACAACCTAGAAACGTTTGAGTGCAAGTGCTTGCCCGGGTTTGAACCCAAGTCAGCACGTGATTGGTTCCTGAGAGATGGGTCGGATGGGTGCGTTAGGAACCAAGGAGTATCCACGTGCAACAGCGGAGAAGGGTTCGTGAAGCTAGCACGTGTGAAGCTGCCGGATACTTCGACAGCACGTGCGGACATGAGCCTGTCGTTGAAAGAGTGCGAGCAAGAGTGTTTGAAGAATTGTAATTGTAAGGCATACGCCAATGCAAACGAGACAAAGGGAGGGATTGGGTGCCTGACATGGCACGGGAACTTGGTGGACACGAGAGTTTATTTCAATGGAGGACAATATTTATATCTACGCGTGGATGCAGCTACATTAGGTACTCCAGTTTTATTACTTATTTTTTTGTTCCTTAGGCCTGGTTTGAATTATAAGGTGAGTTTAAATTATTTTAAATTATTTTTATTTTAGTATTATATTTTTTTAATTTTTTATATAAAATATAAATTTTAATATATTTTTTTCAAATTTTAATATATATTTTTTAAATTCTAATATACATTTTTTCAAATTTAAAATAATAATAATATTATAAAATAAATTAAATTTATCTCAATTCATCTTTTCGCTCCATCCAAACGGATCTAAAAGACTATTCATGTCCCGTCTAAGTTGGAAAATATTCCATTTTTTTTTTAATCCTTAGCTCAATACGAAAAGAAGAATGGTCTTCTTCAGAATAAGGGAAAGCTGGCGAGTCTTGTGGTTTCTATTGCAGTGACGCTGTTTATTGTGGCTTCCATCGTGTATTGGTTCATAATGAGGAAGATAAATGGTAAGTACTACGAAAAACATGATTTTTAAAGCGGTTTCTTTGTTTCAAAAGTGCACTTTTAAGAATTTTTTTTTTCTATTTATTGTATATTCTTCCAGTTCTTCGTATTCTTTTCCTCGATTTTCTTCCTTTTTTTAGTCAATTTCAATTTGTGGTAGGTCAAGAAATTTATAATTGCTTAAAATTTCTCACTTATTAGAAATTTTCTAATTGTGTTTGATAATAGAGAAAAGACAAAACAAGTATACTTTTAGCGATGCAGCAAGCTTTGAAGAATCTTCAACTAGAAGGGAGTTCCATGGAAGTATGAGAAATTCAGATTTACAATTCTTTGACCTAAGTCGGATAGTTGCAGCCACCGATAACTTCTCTGTTCCTAACAAGCTAGGACAAGGTGGTTTTGGATCAGTTCATAAGGTAATTAATCTCCATGAAATTCAATTCATATGTGTGCAATGCATCAGTAATTTCATTATGAATGTTTAAGGTTGAAATTGGCATTTGCTTTTAGGGTTGCTTAAGCAATGAAAAAGAAATAGCAGTAAAAAGACTATCAAAGTACTCGGGACAAGGCATAGAAGAGTTCAAGAATGAAGTTGCAATCATTGCTAAACTTCAACACAGGAACCTTGTGAGGATTCTTGGTTATTGCGTTCAGGGAGAAGAAAAAATGTTAATCTATGAGTACTTGCCAAACAGAAGCTTAGATACTTTCATTTTTGGTTTGTCTTCTTCTTTTCACATAAGCTTCTTCATCTTGCTTCTTCTTCTTCAGTGTTCAGCATACGTACCAAGCAAATAATCTAAAAAAGCTGATCTCTTCATTCAGATGAAACAAAAAGATCATTGTTAGATTAGGGCAAATGCTTCGAGATTATTTGTGGGATTGCTCGAGGAATCTTATATCTTCATCAAGACTCAAGATTAAGGATTATCCACAGAGATCTAAAGGCCAGCAACGTTCTGCTTGATAATGCAATGCATCCAAAAATTGCAGATTTTGGTATGGCTAGAATTGTTGGAGGGGAGTCAGGAGACCAGATAGAAGCAAATACAAATCGCGTTGTTGGAACATAGTAAGTGTGCTACAAATTAAGGATACATTAGTAGTAGAAACCATTTTTTTTAAGCAAAATATTAAGTATATTCATTTTAGTTCTGTGATAATTTCATTACGTTGTCGGGTTTTTTTTTGTATATGCCCTGTATATTTGGATTATGCCTATTTCTTTGGAATAAAATCTTTTTTTACTTCTGGAAAAAAAAAATCGTTACGTTGTTGCAGTGGTTATATGTCTCCGGAGTATGCAATGCGTGGACTATTTTCAGTGAAGTTGGATGTATACAGTTTTGGGGTTTTGCTACTAGAGATTATTGCCGGCAAAAGGAACGCTACTTATTATAACGATGATCCCTCCTCAAACTTGATTGGGCATGTATGTACAAGCGCATGCTAATAATTTGTCTTATATTATTTAAACCTAAACACATGCACATGCTGTCTAATTGTAGGTTTGGGAGTTATGGAAAGAAGGCAAAGCCATGGAAATAGTTGATTCATCACTAGGTGACAAAACCCTTGATAATGAAGTTGGAAGATGCATTCAAATAGGGCTTTTGTGCGTGCAAGAATATGCGATAGATCGACCAAACATGTCAGCAGTTGTTGCAATGTTGGGTAATGACAAACCTCTTCCTTCTCCACAGCAACCTGCATTTGTTTTGAAGGTCAGTGGCTTTAAGAAAGACACATCAATTAGCGAAGGAGCTTTTTCTATCAATGAAGTAACAGTTTCTTTGATTAAAGGTCGTTAAAGTCGAGTTCTGTTCGGTGCAATATACTTGTATCAAGTTAGTGTTAGTAGGGTCTTTTTTTATCAAAAAAGAAAATGTAGATCTCTTAACCTTAGGAGTTGTGCATATCAATCTAAATGTACTTAAAATTAATTTTAGATCTCTAAAAAAACTTTCGATTCAAAGTAAGTAAAATGGGCAAACCTGTAATTTTTTGCCAATTTATTACTTTCTATTATCCATTCCCGAACCAAATTTTATCCCAACTAAACTATAACTAATCAAAATCTATGAATACTAATAATCAAACAGATATATATATATATATGTTTTATATATATATTTATATAACTAAACAGATTTATATATATATATATATAATAGATTGTAACGTGTGAGATGTGATTTTGTTTATTTGATATATATGAATTGGACATAAAATAGTACTATTGATAGGAAGGATTTTGAGGATACTCCAACTCAAACGTAATAATCTAGATGAAAGTATCGATATTTACTTATTTACTTGCCACTGAATGTTTTCGGCCAATCTAATATGTTGGATTCGGTTACCACTAAACTAAATTGCTGGTGGATCATGCCTTCAACGGGGTCGGACTTTTGGTTAAATAGAACCCTATCATATAAATTTGAACCATACCAGAACAGATTCGAAGCCCATGGAAGGAAATGAAAAAATCTCTCTCAAAACAAACATTCTCGTTGAATTAGGCAAAGGCAATGTCAAATTTTGGCAAATATCACATATTATCTTTTGTCTATATCATTCAATACATATATTCGTTTTGGATTATCCATTCACTCTTTATAATAATAAAATATTATTAACTTACTATTTTTGTACGAACACATTGATTCGCAACTCGCAGTACCAGAGGCAAATGTAGCTGTGGAAGAAAGACTAGGTATGTAAAAAGAATTGGTAATAAGGAAGAATTCCATCTATCCGTTAGTAGATTGTTTTAGGTTTTTTTGGTTTTCTTATAGGTATGTTTAGATTGGATTTTATGCATTATTGTATTGGATCTTTGTTGGATTTATTGGTTTTGATGCATGGGATGATTTTTTATGTCTTGATGTAAATTTCATGTGTCTTGCTTGTTACCATAATATTTTTTCGCCATAATTGAAAGTTATTAATAAAATTAGAGATACGTCACTGTTGGACACGTGACTTCAACTTTTGCCTAAAAAAGCATAAAAAAAGAAGAAGGCAAAGACAGTGTCAAAACATATTTTCATATTAGATTATTCAATTACTCTCTATTATAATAATAATTTACTATTCGATTATTAATTTACTATTCTCGTACGAACACGTTAAGGTAACTAATCATTGAATCATCATTTGAGTAAATTATTAATATATACCAATGGCTTAGGCATCGGTGGTGCATCGGGCACAGCGGCCACCATATATCCTTGTTAATTGCAGATAGAAGGTTACAGTCGGCAGTGGGGCACTTCATTAACAATCCACTTGAACTTCGTTGATATGAATGAAGTAATTTACGTTCCATGATCACCATCATTGTTGACTGTGGGATGGGTAAAGATTGATAGAAAATACAAAATATAATAGAAATTGAAATGGAGAAGAAGATGAGTGAGGAGAATGAAAAAATAATAATTTGTGAGTTACATTTTTCTTTATTCTCAATTCTAATAGAATGCATAACATATATATGAGTATGAAAGTAAATATTCTGAGGATTATTATGAAAATAAAAAATCAAATGGTTTTATTAAGATAATATCAAATTATCATGAATACCATATCGGGTCGTGCTACAATGCACCATTTTTTTTTTTTTTTTTGCTTTATTTTATATCATTTTTTAATATTTTTAAAGAAAAATTAAAATATTATTAAATAATATTTTTTTAATCACTAAGTGAAAAAAATGGAGAACCGTGCATACCAACAGTGCACACCAAAAGGACATAGATTTATCCTACCATATCTGTAACAACAATGAAGCCGTGCAAGAGTATGCCATCGACCGCCCAATCACATCGGCGTAGCATTTAAGAGTTTAACCACCCTTAATTTGAATAATATTTTCTTAATATTTTTAATAAAAAAAAAATTACCTCTAAAGTGTAGGATATTTTATTTCATTAAACTAAACTTGATTGGACATGTAAGCAAACTACATACAATATATATATATATATAATATTTATTTCAGTGAAACTTCACCACACATATATAAAAACTGACCCTAGGATATTGTCACTCTTCTACTGCTCCATGGGACCTATGGACAGAAGGTAAAGCCCTGGAGATAGTCGATTCTACATTGGGTGATGAGGCATCATATCCTGCTGTCGATTCTACATTGGGTGATGAGACATCATATCCTGCTCAAGAAGTTTTGAAATGTGTTCAAATTGGGTTTTTATGCGTGCAAGAACAAGCTGCAGATCGGCCAACCATGCTAGAAGTTGTGTTCATGCTGGGGAATGAAGCAAATGTTCCTTCTCCCAACAAGCCTGCATTTATCAATAGAAGAATTACAGATTTAGGTCAGGATCCCTCAAGTTCTGCTGGAGCACCTACTTCTAAATGACATTACCATTTCTGTGCTTGAAGCTCCATGAATGGCTGCCACCTCTCATCAATTAAACTCAGTAACTAAAATCATTTCTAAATATGGGAAATGTTCTGTTTTTTTCGTCCATAGATTTTAAAATGTCATACTTTTATTGATTTGGGATCATCTCATATAGACTTGTTCATCTGGTTTCGGATTCAAGAATTCCCATTCAAAAGATGAGTAATTTCTTTGAATCTCTTACATGAAAGTTATCAAAAATATCAAAGGCCAGGTTTGCCCGGCCCGGATGACTGTAGCTTTCTTAGCCGCCCTACTGTTTTGTAGCCGAATCAGCCGATAGCTTAGAACGCTATAGAATATATTTTAAATGGAATAAGGTCGAGTTAGCTAGAGTTCAAATACATAACTTCTATTTCTTTATTTTATAGCTTCTCTACTTATGCAAGAATATCTTTTTTCTTGCATAAAACAGGCCCCATGTCCCAACTAATATCTAATTCAGAGAAGATTAAGGTAATTCGTGAAAACTGGACTTCTAGTCGCTTTTTCTTGGGCTTAGTATGCAAAGAAAAGTACGCTTCTTCAGAAAAGTGAATTGGTTCATAATGAGGACGATAAAGGGCAAGTAAAACATCATTTTTAAACCGGTTTCTTCGTTTCACATATTTCTTTATTCGTAATGCTGGAGAACATGCTGCCATGGTAATTTATGGAAGTCTGCTCAACCATATAATCAAATATGAAAATGAAATATGATTGGTACAAACTTGGGGTGTTTAAGCTCTTTTGAAAAACCCACCTTTCTAAAAGATTTTACTTGTTTTCAAAGAACTTGCACGCGATACACCCTAAATTAGTATATCATAATAGAGCAGCTACAGAAGAGAAAATCATGACAATCAACCATTTGTTAACTAGTTAGGTTCATACAAGTATACCTTTTGTTATAAATGTATACATAAACAAGGTGGATGACCATATAGTTTCCACATCTGAGAGTTCTAGCCAATTCATATATATAATTCTAGGAATTTCTAAATTCATGAATGCATCAGCTTATTAATTCATGTTACACTCTTTCAGATGTCTAATCTCCTTATGCCTATCAAAGGGGCCTTGAGGGTCATTTTTATGCCACGAGAAATTTGAAACAAATGATATTAGGCTCTTGAAGAGCTCGTCTTACATTGCAATCTTTCAATTCTCTTGATATTTTCTTTAATTTACAATACGCTACCAACACGAGACGCTAGCCAACCATTATTCTTTTTTGATCTTTGATAAGAGACTTGCATAACATTTCCCAACCACTATAAATTTCTCTTCTATAAATATTGAATTTATTTATTGTAATATAAATTTTTTTTATAAAATCTTGATATGATCTATCTGATATTACATAGAATAAAATTTTATCATATTAATGCAATAAATATTCTTGACTTCTATATGTTAGTTTGAATTTAAATACTTCTTTCTCATTCAACTTGATATATTTGTTATAAATCATCTTAAATCTTACAAAACTCAAAACTACTGACCTTGATGTTTCTAGCAACAATTATCTATCACGGATCCTTAATGCTAAGATCCATTTTAATGTAATGACTCTTTAAAATACTATTAATTCAAGAAATGAAGCATCTAGAAGGATCGTCCTAGAGTAATAAATTTTCTTCATCATCATTTACATGAATAGCTGAAAATTGAGTACTGTATGGTAAATCATTCATTGATTCTATGTGATAGTTTAATGGAATGATACGAATACCAGAAGACTGAAATCCTTTGAAAAGCTCGATATGATTGAATGTATCTAAAGTTGCAAGATTATTAGTAAATAAAATTCTATATTTTTAAAAATGAGTTAATAATTGAAATTGTGTAGAGAAAACGTCATTGTTAAAGATATGTTTGAAATTAAACGTATAACATATTCATGTCTTGAATATGCTCCTGTAGCAATAATATCAAGAGCAAATGTTCGACAAGTACTCTACAGTAATATCTTGTTTACAAGTAGTTAAACAAAATAATAAGTTGTTAATAAAAAATTATCATTCTAATTCAACAATTTCTACTTCATTCTTTGAAGTGAATAAAATTTCATTTATCCTAGCAAAAAAAAACTATGGTCGTGGATGTATACGTAGTAGAAAAAGCTATCGAAATCAAGAGGAGTGGACTCAAGGCTTTTCAAAAATAGATGGTATCCACAATCAAAGTGGAACCACATCGTGAAATCAAGATAAGCAAAGTCAAAGTTTTTCAAAAAAATTATTGTAACACCCCACCTAATTACCTATCAGAATTAATTTGTCTTCTTTAAATTAAGTTTATAATACTATATTTTCTTTTGGGTTTTAAATTTTTAGTATAAGATTTGATTTTAGTAATAAGCGTAATTTTTATATAATTTTTATTATCTTTTTATTTATTAAAATGATTAATTTTTTTATTTTTTATTTGATATGATTTTTATTTATGTTTTTTTAATTATTTGTGTTTAAACTTTTAAGGAACGAAAATGATTATTACGTTTTGGCCCGCATTTCAACTTTAATTTCACTCAAATTTAGCCTTAACATTAATTTTAAGAGTTTTCTTGGGGTTCGGTCCTACCGAACACTCCTACTTTGCAGCCCTCGCCGTTTCCCGTGGCAGTGGGTGACACCGTCCAGCTTATCGAGACCGGAGGGAGTCGGCGACTCCATCCCTACGACGGCGAGCCCCGACGACTTCCCAGTATGCCCCGACGGCCTTAAACCCAAAAATGGATCCGCGATGGGTTGGGAGGTGTCGCCCACCGCCACCGGCGACGGCGGGGGCTGGGCTGAGGCCAAATTTCCTTAAAAATTTATTTTCATTTTATTTTTTTATTGTGTTTTTTATTATATTTTTTATTATATTTTCTTCATTTTATTATTTTATTGTATTTTTTATTGTATATTTTAAATTTTATTTTTTTATTGTATTTTTATATAAATTATAAAAATTTAAAAAAAATATAAGGGATAGACTATAAAGACTCTGAAAGTACAGTCCAATCGCGCCCAACGTCACTTTAACTTTAATTCACATGATAGGGTCTCGCAAAGAGCCGCACTCCCACTTCAAAAGCAGATGGGTTTTGGATATCTCAAGATCCTTTGAGCCCACACGTTGCAAGAGCACAACAAAAGGAGCCGAAACTCATTTGGGCTGGAGCATTTTAAACCATATCCTATCACTTGAGAAAAGGCTTAACATGCAGGAATTGGAAATGGCTGCACAAGAGAATAATTTTACTTCAGCAAAAAGCCGCACATGTATTTGTATTCAGAATTCATCCTAACTAATATCATCTCATTTCAAATAAACTATTATATTTTTTAAAATTTTCATATAAAATATAATTAATAATTCAATTTTTTCAAATCTTAATTCAACTATTTTTAAATTATAAAATAATAATAATATTAAAAAATAATATTTTAATAATATTTTATTTAACTTTAAAAAATAAACTCATTTTATCTTTGAATCCAAATGTGTCCTTAGAGTTAAAGGGAAGAGACGTACATGACAACGTAAATAAATTTGAGAGACCGACTTGGTGCAATGGGCTTGGGTTTTAGGGGTGATCGGGTAGGGACCTAGGGCCCATTCAAGTATTTGAGCCCACCTTTGAGTATGAAAATCAAATAAAGAAGAAGGGCACTAGAGTAACAATCTTAATATGTTTAAAAAGAAAAAAAAAAACAAATCTTTCAAAGAAAACAAGTCATAAAATGAATTCCGTGAAATGAACAAGTCCTCCATTTAAACTTCAAAATAATAATAACCTAACTTGTTTTTAAAAAAAATCTTGGCCCATGAAAAGACTTTTAATTTTTAATTTTACTTAATAATTAAAGATGTGAATATTAATGAAAATCTATTTTTATTTTTATTTTTTCTTAATGATTAAGAATGTTAAAAAAATACTTAAAAGAAAATGATAAAAAATAAAAAAATTAAATACACTAATAAGTTGTAGAATAGTAGTTAAATGATAGTATGTGTATCAACACTCTTTTACAAAATTATCAAATCCAATAAGAAAAATCGTAGTTCACTATAAACAGAAATTTTAGACCCGTAATCTATTTAAAAAAAAAAAACTATTCAAAAACTCAAATGAGTTTTTCGCACAAATGAAACAAAAAATTTTAGAAACCAAATTGTCACTGTACTTAAGTCTTATAAGACCGAATCAGACCAATTGGTTCGATTTAGTTTTCGACTGGTTTGGTCCGGAATTAGTTCATTCATTTTAAAAACCAGTTAAATCAAGTCCAGAATTAGTTTTACATTTTCTAACATTGGACTTAACTGGACCAGTTCACATATTATATATATTATTAATTTTTAATATTATATATAATATATTTTATATGACATATAATTTTTTATATATAATATATACAATTATGTATGAAATAATATATTATAATTTAAACATAACATTTTAATCTTAAATGTGAATATTTATTTGATCACATATTTTAAATACATAATATATATGTTAAAACATTTTGCTGCCTATTTAATTCTCAACATATTTATTTTGATAGATACATTAGTAATACTAATATACTTAATATATTAAAATCGAATTAAACTGGATCAGAATCGCTAAAATCAGAAGTACCAATTTTGAAAAGTAATTGGTGCATAATCAATTTTTAAAAATGCACTAGTGTTACCGGTTCAATCTTATATTTTATTCATAATTAGATCAAACTGGACCCGTTACAATCCTAAACAGAATATCTGTTGGACTCTTACTCAGAAGGGACGCAGTTCCATTAGGTGCCATGTCAAACATAGCTATGACTCAGAGAAGAATAGACTAGCGGGATAGCATCGTCAATAATTCCCTTCGTGTCCACATAAAAGGAATTAGAGGGATCACTGGAGGGGCCTAAGTGAAGGAGCCCAGCCCAAAATCAAAACAGATGGTGAGTTCAGAACAATTAGAATGAATCCAACATTTTTGGGTAATCACTAGTTAAAATTAAGATATAAAAGAGAAATGACTTGCATGATGATCATCATTGGTTCTTTTTCGGTAACTTGTCACTCTAATTATAAACTGTGGGCAGGTAACACATTAGGGTAACTTCTAGTAAACCTATCATTTGACTGACCTATTAATATACACCACTTACTTAGGTATTGGAGGTGCATCGGGCAATCTAGGGCACCATCCTTGTTACTTGCAGATAGAAGTTTATAGCCGGCGGTAACGATTGTGGGATGAGTAAAGATTAATAGAAATTTAAAATATACTAGAAATTAAAATGGAAAAGAAGAAGATGAGAAAGGAGAATGAAGAAAAGATAAATACTTTGTGAGTTACATTTTTTTTAATTCTCAATTGTAATTGAATACGTAACATAAGTTCCTGATGATAGAAAAATTAAATGAAAATTATATAAAAGTAAATATTTTGAAAATTGTTATGAAAATCGATTAACTGGTCATCTCCACCCACCCACGAACGCGATCATCTCTATTGACTTTCACCATTCAAAGTTTTCTCCTCCACCCCATTTTCTTCTTGCGGAAGCTATGGTAGTCGTCTTCTCCCCTAACTGTGCCCTGTGATTGGAGACCTAGTGGACAGTTGGGTTTTTTCATAGAAATGTCAGCATCGGAGGTCGAGATTTGTGTTTTTAGACTAATCTTGGGTGTCTTCCGTCACCACATGTATGGCTTCCAACTCATTTTAGACTATGTCTATGGTTCTAATAATTACTAGGGGATTTTCCAGTGTTTTAGTTTGATGTTTAATTTTATATTTTGCTTGTATGAAGAGATCATGCGAGCATATTCGACTATAAAAATGGAGTGAATCCCTTTCTGTGAACACACGCATCTCTACAACTCGTTTTTCTATCTCTCCCATTCATATATAGATTGGTTGCTTTACAAAAATTGGTCCAGTTTGTTTGTAGTCTAATTTCTAGGGTTTGAGTCTAACAGCTTCAAAAATTTTTGCACGAAAATGCCACTATTATATCTGCATTTTTTGTGAATATTAATGAGGGAATTAGATGTTAGTAATTTTTGGGTGATATTTTTATTTTGCACACCACAAATTGATGGATTTTTGCATGAAAACCCCAATTTGTCAATCATCCATCGAGAATGCAACATATATGTATATAGAAAAAGCCTGAAAAACAGACTGCATGTACTTGATTTGTGTAAAAAGTACTAGATTAAGTCCAGATAATCTTATAATTAAGCTGGTTTCCCTCTCTATTTTTATTTGTTGTAGAATAAGGAATTTTGATTAGCCAGCTAGACTTTGCAGAACTACTTGATCTTTGATATGATCATTGTATTTATTTGGGATTTTTTTTTATCAATATTATGTTTTCGTAATTTATGAATTTAAAGCTAGCAGAAATGACCAAAATACATTAAATAAGTTATGATTCTCCATCAATGAATATGTTAAACATATGCTAGCTCGTCATGTTCTTCTCTTTTTTGGCTTGCTAGTTTCTTTATTTGTGTGGCAATATATATTTTCATCAATCCTCCATGTGATTTGCGGCAATTGGTTCCTTAACACAGTTGTACTAACTCTTGCTCAATTAAAATTTTGTTGCTGGAAAACTTTTGTGGTGATCTAATTCATGTGTACACATTTTCTAACTCGACGTACATGCTTTCATTTTTGGCGATAGCAATTCTATGATAACATAATTTTGAAACAATATTACGTTAATATGGAATAAAATAATAGCAAGGGAAAGCGGCCCCGGGGGGGGGGGGTGTTGGAGAAATGAACAAGTTATTTATTTTTATAAGTTTGGTGCCAAATAATTAGTAATTGGCAGACCAAGGCAGTGAATTAAGTTGATCACCTTGTTACAAATAAGTGCTCAATTTACAAAGAATAGAACTTCGCTAATAAAAAAAGCTTCATTGCCTTAATTTCTTGTCGATGTCATTGTACACTATGCAGCTAGCTTGAAGAAGACTAATGGTAGTGTGATTATGGTCGCATTGTGATTTTATGTTTTTAGTATTAGTTGGCAAACAGTTTTCTAGCATATACTTATTTATATCTTCTTTCTTCTCTCTGGATTGTGGTCTCGAGTATTTGAAGTGTATTAAGATTTTCAACAATGTAAAATGGTCTTTTCTATTTCATCTCCTTTCAAGTTCAGTAGTTCTTTATTTTCTTAGTGGACAATTTATTTTCTCAAATTTGATGTTCTTTTTGGTTTGTCTTTTGTTTTTAATCATTATATTGGGCCTAAAGTTCACACACACACAGATATATATATATATAGTAGGTCTTCGTACGTTGCCTAGTTAAGTGCAACGATTTTTTTTTTTTACAAAAATAATATATTAAAAAAAACAAAAATCAACAAGCATCTATATATAGATAAAAATATCTCAAACCTAACGGTACTATGAATAAACATAAAAAGGACAGATGTGTAATACATAAGCAAAAACTGAATATTAATTAATCAATATTTGTATTAGTTCAATCAACAAGCATCTATACATAATAGATTTTTGTTTTAGTCACATATTTACTGTTTCGAGGGCAATACGAAATTATTTGCATAAATTTAATTAGTTCAATCAACACTAGAAAATAGAAATATTATTAATTAGTTCATTGCTCCTTTGTTACCCAGAAAATTTAATATAAAACAAAAATTGAATTCTGCCACATCTCACTGCATTGAATATCAATTAAGAAAGCATTACAAAAACTAAATTCTGCCACATCTCAATTTGCTAGAATTTTTAGAATATATTCAAATTAAGTTGCTATAATCTTAAATTATGTTGACATCACATACCATAAAAAGGCATTTTCCTTCCAATTTGGCACTCCTTTACAAAAATTCTTTGCAAGAGCATTCAAATATAAAGCATTAAGTCAGAAACCATTGTGATTGAACACTTTAGGTTTTTGGGATCATAATCACCATCATTTTCAAGCATTATTAAAAATGGGTCATGGTTTCGATTGTGGTTCCCACACGTGCACGAAAAGCATGCACCTTTTGAGGGCAACTGATCAAGACAAGTTAAAGAACATTGCAAGCGTATTTAGAAAAACCTAAACACTTAAAAAAAGGTGAATTCAGATATATCAACATATGGTAAAGAAAAGTAGATGACATGTATGACATCTGAAGGGCTTACCTCATCTCCTACTACCATTTTCCCATTAACATAATGCAAAATAGTATTCTAGATAAATTTAGTGAAAAATAAGTAGATTAGAACCAAAATTATTTATGAAATATATTGACTTCCAATGCATTTTCTAGCATCAAAAGCAATGAAAAAATGAGTAAATTTTACCTTGGAGATTGCAGGGGACTAGTAAAATGCACAAATGCTATTACTCATATGTGAGGCATCCAAAACTAAAGGTTGTTGTGCAACAACAAGAGGAACCCTAAATTGAAGTTCCAATTCAGAATTAGGAATTGTAACAATCTCAGACACAGTAATCATTAATGATATGTTAAAAGTAGTTTATCAATAGCACAAAAATATATTGCAGCAATTTAAATAAATTTTCTCTTATAACATTTTCCACAAAAAGAATTAAGCAGAGTCCAAAGGCAACCTATTCCAAATATCTAACATCCTTAAAACAAAACTGCATCATAGTTTCAAATTTCAATTCTAAAACTCTTGTAGTACTTATAATGCGTAAAAATAAGGAAGAATGCATCAATTTCATACTATGTTACCATCTGTCTCTAGGGAATCTCCATTGGTAAAGAATGTTATTGTTGTCTCTCTTCACGTTTGAACATCTTATCGACAATATACAAAGCAAAATTGTGACGCTCCCAACTTCCACTTACGGAAATACAGGAATTGAGACGTCGGAATAATGACAACACAGGTCACGCACGACAAGAGCTAAGAGTGTGTACATGCAACGTGTAAAATAAAAGAAGCAGCGGATAAGCTAAGTCGATAAATAAGTACTAGAATTTTAAAAATATATTACAAACCAGTTTAATACAAATTATCTAACGGGAGATTTAATACAGTCATCCCACAGTCAAAACATCAAAATACATAATTATCAAAAGCGGGAAAAACATTTTCCAAAATAACAAACTACACCACATTACTCCAACGGTAGAACCACCTTCTCAAGCTCATTCTCCTCGTCATCTGCATCAAAATCTACGGTACCAAAATGGTACTGTAGGTAAGTAATAATTCAAAAAAACCACAAGATAAAAATATATTCATGCAACAACAAAATGCATGAACATGATACCATATGCATGAAACTCAAAAATTATCTTTTCCCAAAAAGAAATAGTTTTCCACACATGTCGAAATCCCATTTTGGCTCAATAATAAATCCATTGAAAACAACTACCGTTTTCCTAGAAAATGGTTTGCATAAATCCAATTATCAAAACCTATCATTTTCCCAGAAGATGGCCCATAAATCCATTTTATTAACCGCATGCCATAACCTCCCTTAGGGATTATCCAAACATCCTGACTCTTTTCGCTACACCACGGATAATGACTATACGTGTGACTTCGGAACGGGGCGATGCCCAGCTAACCTTGCCCAGCATGTACCATGACCAGACCATCCCCTAGCCTCCACCAGCAGAGGAGTCACGAAGTCGACATGAGAACATTACCATCTTATCCAATCCTGTTGTTGCCCAACGACAACTTAGAGGACGTCACTCAGTATATTGCGCTCCCAAACGACCAAAGGAGCTCCACCAGGATAATGCCTCATCCCAGCTTGGAGTTGTGATACACATGCACCCGAAAACCGTTTACAGATGAAAACCTAGTTTTCATTCCAACACATGAACATGCATGCAATTATGCGAAAACCTAGTTTTCCTTTATAAACATGAACATGCGTGCACTATGCAATGCATATGACAATACACAATAATAACCTATAACCAACAAATCCTAACATCAACCAAACACACAAACAACTCCATCCTCCAATCCAACCGACTCCCAAACTCCTCGGACTCAGTTTGATACAATCTACCAAAATACAAGGAATTGTTAATGCAAAAATATATTTAAATTTCAAGGATCACTTGGAAAATTACTTACTAGACGCTCAATAAAAACTCCAAATGTTAGTGAAAATGCCAAACAGCAACTCCACTTTTCCACCCACGAACTCGCCGCTAAAGTCGCTCCATCGCGCCAACGTATATAAAACATCACAAATAATTAAATATTATCATCGGAACAACTAAAACAATTAAAAATTAAATGAAAATAAAACACCAATAAATATGATAAATATTATTAAAACAAATAATTATAGCAATGTAATATAAATCAAACGACATATATAAAACACTCCAAAAATAACAATAAACATTATGAACAAAAATAATACACACACTTAAATGTAAATAAATAAATTTAAGTGCAATTATTATTATTTAATCACACTAACACTTGAACGTAAAATAAAACAACATAAATAAATTAAAAACAACTTGTAAATTGATTAAACAAATAAAAATGGATAATAAAACTTATTGAAAGTTCCTCAAAACAGTGAAAGATGGCGATTAAAACCCATTTGAAATTTTCGGATTTATAGGGGGTTTGAAAGATGAGATACTCTAGTTTAATTCAAGAGGAAGAAATGATCAAAAAAGGAATGTGAAGCTCACGGTTTCTTACCAAAACAGGGCATAGCATTGAGACATTTTCAACATGGGTTTTTCACATGGTGGATGGGTATTTTATAAGTTGAAAAGGAGAAGAAATGCTTAGCTTTTAGGGTGAAAACGGAGGCAAAAACAGAGTTGGACAGTCAACGTTTCGTGGCATATTCCAGGCACGTGAAGCATCAGTTGGCATCAAAATTTTAGGAGAAATATTCATCTAAGTATACTATGAAATGTTGTAAACAAAGGAATTGAAAATAGAGGTCTTGGGAGGATACTTGATGACTATTCTCATTAAACGCAATGAATCTAAAATGATTACAAATAGGTCTATTTATATACATGTTCAACAAGCTAAAATGCAGTAACTACTCCATACAGAATGTAACATCTAGCATTCTAATTTAGGTAACTTAATTAACTAATCTTAACCGATCAGCCTTTTTCTTTAGTCCTCAACTTCAGCTTTGCTTCTTTGGAATTCAACTCAAGTGCCTCAATTTGGTTTTGTATATTCTAACACCCCCCCTCAAGAGGGGAATGGATATTATTCATTCCCATCTTGTGGATAAGATGGTGAAAACTGAGAGAACCAAGCTGTTTTGTTAATATGTCAGCTATCTGATATTTGGAGGGGATATGTATGATCTTCATGAATCCTTCTTGCAGCTTTTCACGAACCAAGTGGCAGTCTATTTGTATATCTTTTGTTCTCTCATGTTGGACAGGATTTGAAGTTATTTCGAAAGCTGGTTTACTATCTGTATAAATTAGAGCAGGTTGAAGATGTGGAATATGTAGATCAGCGAGGAAATAGGTCAACCATTGTTCTTCACAAGGGCTTGAGGCTAATGCCCGATATTCAGACTCAGCTGAAGATCGACTGATAGTAGGTTGCTTCTTCGATTTCCATGAGATTAGAGAATCACCAAGGAATATGGAGAAGCCTGTAACACTTCCTCTTGTGTCAATTCATCCACCCCAAGCACTGTCAGAGTAAGCTTTAAGATGCAAATGTGATCTTGCATTGAGGAAAATTCCCAACCCTAGGGTTGTCTTAATGTACCTTAGCACTTTGTCAGCAGCTTGTAGATGCTTAGTGTTTAGTTTAGCCATAAATTAGCTAACAACTTGTACTGAGTAGGATAAGTCAGGCCTGGTTATGGTTAGATACAACAAACGACCCACCAATCTTCTGTGGCACTCAGGATTTGATAGAGGAGGGGATTTATCGTTTGCATTGAGTTTCAATGTGGATTTCATTGGAAATGCCGTAGGTTTACAACCTGAGAAACTAGCATATTGCAAAATGTCCAAAGCATATTTGCGTTGACAAAGTGAAATCCCTTTTGCTGACCTTGCCACTTCAATACCCAAAAAGTATTTTAATTCTCCTAAATCCTTGATTGTAAAAGAGTCATGCAGAAAACCTTTAACAGCAACTATTTCATCAATGCTATTCGAAACTATGATCACATCATCAACATAAATCAATAGGACTACACAATTAGATGAATGATGTTTGATAAAGAGTGATAAATCAGATTTGGCTATTAGAAAACCAAATTAAAGCAATGAAGAGGACAACTTTGAGAACCACAGTCTTGAGGCCTGTTTTAGGCCATATAAACTCTTTTGAGCTTGCAAATTCTAGGATCATTAGGTGAGGAATACCCTGGTAAGAGTTTCATGTATACCTCTTCACTCAAATCCTCATGAAGAAAGACATTATTTACATCTACTTGATAAAATGTCACTGCTTAATGGCTGCAATTGATGGTAAGGCTCGGACTGTTGTCATCTTTGCAGTAGGTGAAAATGTGTCAAAATAGCCAAGACCTTCTTGTTGTGTGTAACCCTTGGCTACTAACCTAGCCTTATACCTTTCAACGCTACCATCAGATTTGAATTTCACACGATAAACCCACTTACACCCTATAGCAATCTTATTTGGAGGCAGAATTTGAAGATTCCAAGTGTTATTTAATTCAAGAGGATATGAGTTAGCTTGCTTGAAGGTTTTAGGTTCAAAGGTAGTTGATATAGTAGATGTAAAAGCTTGGTGTTTTGGAGATAGTGTATCACAAGAAATAAAAGCAGCAATAGAGTATGACTTACCAAGAACACAACAAGTAGAAGATGTCTGAGTTGCTAAAGTAGCTTGAGTCATATTACCACAATAGAAATCCTGCAAATGTGAAGGTGGATTTCTGATTCTATCAGATCTCCCAAGAATGACAGATTGAGGATTAGGTAAATTTTGAGAAGCTTCAAGTTGAATAGGCAGTGTTTGAGAAGTAGATGGAGTTTGAGGAATATTGTCTTCATATACTGGATTGAAATCAGGAAAAACAAAGGGAATATGAGTTGTGTTTGGATTGTAAGGAAATATAGACTCATGGAAAATTACATTTCTGGAAATGTAGATTTTCAATGTTTAGAGATCAAGTACTTTATATCCTTTTATATGAGGTGGATAACCAATAAACAGACATTTTGAGGCCTTTGGCTAAAACTTACCTCGATCATTTTGGATGGTGCTAGCAAAACATAGACAACCAAATACTTTGAGGTAATTATATATGGGTTGTTTATGGTAAAGTAAAGCATATGGAGAACTATTATTGAGTATAGGTGAAGGTATGCGATTGGTGAGATGTGTGGCAGTCAAGACAAACTCAGTCCAGTAGGTTATAGGAAGTTTTGATTGGAAAAGTAGAGCTCTAGCTACATTGAACAAATGTTGATGTTTCCTTTCCACTTTACCATTTTTCTCAGGGGTTGCTATACATGATAATTGGTGAATTATGCCATTTTCTTGGTGTAGGTTAGGCATTCTGAATTCTTGACCATTACCTGATCTAAGGGTTTGAATTTATGTATTGAACTAAGTTTTGACATAGGCAATGAAATTCATGAGCAATAATCGAGTTTCTGATTTTGTTTTCATAAGAAACAACCAAGTAAATCTGGTATGGTCATCCACAATAGTAGGAAATTATTGATAACTAAAATGAGAAACAATTGAAAATGGACCCCATATGCCAACATGAACTAATTGAAAGGTTTTATTAGAATTTTTTTGGCATACAGGAAATGACAATTTCTTTTGCCTAGCTAATGGACAGATATCACAAATGTGATCATTTGAATGTATTACAGATGAATCTAAAGAATTTATGGCTTGTAATCTAGCAAAGCTGGGGTGTCCCAAACGGTAATGCTATATGTCATTATTTGAGGTAGAGATATTAGCTAGATTAGTAGAAGGAATTTTAGTGTTAGAATCTGACAAACTCTTATTTGTGATAACAAGTAGATTTGTTAAGTGATATAACCCAGCTTTAACTTTAGCAAGCCCAATGATCTTCCATTTGATGAGGTTTTACAAAATGCATTTGGTTTGAAAGAAGAACAAAGCAACAACATTATCTTTTGTTAGTTTGGAAGCAGAAATGAGATTTATATTGAAGGAAGAAATGTAAAAAGCATCATCCAATATTAGATCAAATGATAATTCAACCTTTCCAGTGAAACCAATTGGAATAGAATTTCCACTTGGTAAGAAAACTGAGACAGGTTTTGATGGTGTTTTAATGGAAGTAAAAAAATGTGGAGAACAAGGTTAAAACAAAGTTAATTGATGTAGTAGCAACATTCACTGTAGGGTTAAGATTAATGGTTGAACTGGAAAGGTTGTTTGCAAGTGATATCAGATTTTGTATTTGCTCTTGTGAAAAAGACATGCTTGAAATACTTGAATTTTGCTCCAAAGAAGATGCAGCATGTGCATTGGGTTGTTGAGTATTGATATTTTTTCCTCGAGGGCCTTTCCATCTTGGTGGATATCCTATGATCTAGAAGCATTTGTCTACTGAATGGCCGGAATAGCCATAGTGAGAACAAATAACATCAGACTTTCCTTTTGGTTTGTTGAACTTTGATCCATTTGAAGGCATCTGTCGAGTTATATTTGTAGAAACCATTGCATGAGAATCAATGGGAAGACCAATTATTTGTTAGAGTCCTCTGGCTCTCTTCTTGCAATATTAGTGAGAAAATTTTACTCGTAGATGGTAAAGGTGAAAGAAGAAGCAGTTTTACTTCGTATAGCTGAATATGAATCACGTCGCTAACCAAGAATTTCATCACATAATATGCTTGTTGGCGTTTAGCAAGATCTTTCAAGATAGCACAAGTGTAGGTATCCATAATTCCACAATTACACTTTGGAAGTGGACGATAGCTAATATATTTATCCTATAAGGTTTTAAAATCACTAAAGTATTTAGTGATTGAATTTGGGCCTTGAGAAATTGAACTTAAAGATTTCTCTAATGTGAATACTTGGGGACCATCACTTCTAAGGTATCTTACGTTTAGTTTATCCCAAATGTTAGATACAGTATTGAAGTAAAGAAGACTCCTTGTAATGTCCTTGGAAATTGAGTTCATTAACCAAAAAAGAACAAGGTTATTGGCTCGCAACCATGCCCACTTGAAGATGAGAATTACTGGAACTAGGTTGAGGAAGAGTTCCATAAGCAAAAGCAAGTTTATTCTTCACAATTAATGCAATGGAGGTAGATCTACTCCAGGCAATATAATTCTCACCAGTAAAGACTTTAGAAATGAGCAATGCTCCAAGATTATCGCTAGGACGAAGGTAATATGGACTTGACAAATCATTAGATGGATTCGTTGCAAAAGGAGAAAAAGAATGCGCCATAGAATCGAGTGAATCTTCCATGCAAGATTGATAGAAGAATTCAAGAATCAGCAAGAAATGTAACGGCAGAAGGCTTGATACACATTGATACCATGTGAAATGTTGTAAACAGAGGAATTGAAAACAGAGGTCTTGGGAGAATACTTGATGACTATTCTCATTAAACGCAATGAATCTAAAATGATTACATAGAGGTTTATTTATAAACATGATCAACACGCTAAAATGTAGTAACTACTCCATACAAAATGTAACATCTGGCATTCTAATTTAGCTAACTTAATTAACTAATCTTAACCAATCAGCCTTTATCTTTAGTCCTCAACTTCATCTTTGCTTCTTTGGAATTCAACTCAAGTGCCTCAATTTGGTTTTGTATATTCCAACAAAAACAATGGAGTAATAAGTGTGTGAAATGAGTTGAAGGAAAGTTGCAAAATTTGGCTGGAATCTCACAGGTATATAGGGTTGAAACTAGCGGAAAAAGAAAAGCAAATGAAGAAATAGAGAGGAAGAAGAAGCTGCCGTTGCACAGGAAAAGGGTTGGAATTCATTTAAACTAGGAGATCAAAACGGTGCGTTGTGATAAATGAAAGAGGGCTGGGGTTAGGCCATACAGTTGAGCTTCTAAAAGTAATTATATATATATATATATATATATATAATACCCAAAATCGAAAGCTACCTAAACCAATTAAATAAAAACCCAATCACTACATATAAATATATATGTATAATAAAAACCCAATCACTACATATAATATATATGTATATATATATATATCAAAGCCCATCATATATATATATATATATATATATAATCCCATCTAAAATCATCTAAAACAAAATAATATAAATAGAACACATCAAATTAAAATAAAATAAAATACAACAATTTAATTTAAATACCAACATAATAAAATAATGAAATTAAATCCAAGCATTAAATTAAATGCATCACAATAAATTAATAAGAGAAAAAAAATTAACTTACCATTACACATAGAAATAATCTTTAAATGAAGATGAAATGTTCAAATATTTAAATACAAGCACAATAAAATAATATTAATATCAACCAAGTCATAACACCAAATATTTATATTAACAAACAATACATATTTAATATTAAAATAATAAATTACAAAAGAAGTAAAAATTATGGATTCTCACAAAAATCACGAAAACAACATGGTCTACCCTTTTCAATCCCATTGCATTTCTCCAAATTACTTAAACCGCCACATATTTTCCTTCTCATTTCATCAAACTTAATAAAAATCCTTAAGTCTCTATAACAGGATAAAATCCAAGAACATGGCAACTCCCGAACAACTATTATTAGTGGGGAAATTAAGGAGCCCACTACAAAAGAAAACAATGTCGAAGATCCAAAAAATGAAATAGAGGAAAATAAATTTACAAAAGTCTTAATAGAAATATCTTAGAATGCAAATAAAATGTAAAATAGAGAGAGAACGAAAAGCTAAAAGGATATATTGTTTCTCCTCCTCTACCAATTACTAAACCAACCTAAAACAAGGTGCGAATCACCTACCACTTAGAATAGGTGATGATGAGATCAAAGCCAATTTTATTCAATCTAATGGAGTTGAAGTTTTAGTGTAAATAGTTGTACAAACCCTCTTTGAATAGAGCTCCGATTTTGGAACATTTAGAGCCAGCGAAGAGCCCTTGGGTGTGCTGCTAAAAATCCCATTTTCGGAGGAAGAAAAAACCCTTGAATTGCTATCCAAACCCAAACCTAATAAATCCATGGAAATCATGCTCCAAAGAGGAAAATGAAGTGAAAAAGAGTCAGAGAAAAAGATGGTTGGAGTACTTGTGACACATACAACTTAAATAGACTACAAAAACATACACCAAAAGAATATTAAAAATCGATGGCATCGCATGGTTTGGTAACTCCTTTTTCTAATGGAGTCGCTGCTTTCACTGGGTTTGGTCGTGCGAGTAGCTTTCAGATATAGTCGCTGTAGTTAGAAGTCTCGACGTTGACACTGTGCAAGAAAAACTTGGGAGTGTTATCGATAAATTCTTCTACCCTTGCACCGTCTAGTTCGTATGCACAAAGATGAAGACCATTGGTATTACGCCGCCATTGACAACTAAATCCCTCTTTCTCTCTTATTTTTGTTTTGTTTTTGACTTGATTTGAGATTGGCTTGCACACCTGTGGATTTCGGAATATGGGGAGGAAGATGAACATCTTGGTGTTTTCTTTGATATATAAACCGTTCTTGATCCTCTCCCAAAAACCAAAAAACACACCTTGCTGGATGAAGACGATTGAACTGCTACTTTGGAACTGAAAATGCCAAGATTTGAATGAATAAAGTGAAGATTTAATGAACTTAAGCAGAGATATTTAACGGAAGTACAGACAAAATATCAGTTGTGAAATATAAACTTTTAACGGAGTCGTTAAACCAATATTTTTCACAATATAACCATATTGTATATAAGGATATCGACTAAATGCGGCCAACTTGTTTTGATTTGATGGGAGGCTAGACTGCTTGTGTATGAGATTTTATTTCTTTATGTCCATATACTTTATCATTCTTGTGGATTTTCATATTTTTTGAACTAGATCATTTATTATATGTCTTGTCTAGGCACGGAAGAGGCCAGAATCTAGAATATTCTCATGATAACAAAAAGGTCTTCTTTGTAGTCTATGATTTCCACCACAAAAAGAATAAGAGAAAATAAATTTGGTGAAGGAGTTCATATTAATACTATTTAGCCCTTTGCTTCATCACTTTGTGTCAGTCTCGCACTTCATTATTTGTTTTCTAGTCCATCTCTTCTATAGTAATTACATATATAAAGTCACACTGGATCCTGATTATTAACTTGTGAAAGTTGTATATAGCATCTTACGTTATTGGGTGCGGAGAGCTTAATTATGAATCATAAAGAATAAGAGAAAATAAAAACTCAAAAGTTGATTCTTTTAATTTTCTTGAAGAACCTACTGTACCATTGCCCCGATATAATATAAAGAAGCAGGTTTTTTGTTCCACTAGTAATCTGTTGGTGTTGTCTGTCCAGAAAACTCACTTACAGGTATGCGTCTATTTCTATTTTAAGTCTTGCCCTCATAAGTCACACTAATAATTTATATCTTGTTCATTTTTTGTTATTTTTTCTTCCCTCAAATGTGTGAAAGAGTAGTGTTGGATTTGAAAATATATTATGCCTTAGAACCTGTAACATCTTTTAACAGCTTCCCATAGATGAAAGAAACCATATAAACCAATTTACTAAAAAAAAGTCAAAAAGTTTAGAAATAGTTGACAACCGACTAGCAACTTCCACCTTCTGTCCAGAGTAAATTAAGCCACTTCTAGAAATAGTTGATCAATAGGGAAAGGAAATTCATCTCTTCTTCTCCAAAATGCAGAAAATAATGAAGATGGTATGTTAGAATAATCTTCAATTACACCTTCATTGCTAAAACAAGTACCAGCCAAAAAAGTAAGAGCAACACATGTTTCAAAACAACCAACAAGGTGTTCCCACATAAAAATCCTACAAATAGCCATTTTCAATTGAATAATACCAAATCTTAGTGCCAACGCTAGCAAGCAATAAATATGTTGAGATATACAATAAGTTACTACATTTTCAATCGAATAAGAAGTTCTTGCTTTTAATCCATGTTTTCTGCTTGCAAATAAAGTGCTAGTGAACTTTTGCAAAATAAAAAGCACTTTCCCTTTAACAAGCTTATTTATACACCTGGCTGCCAAGTTCTTCAATTCCAAATGGCATGCACCCTAATTTACTGAACTTTTTTTATACAGGATCAACAAATGGTATGACTAGAATCTTGGTCACCAGGTAGGCAGGGTTCCATAAAATCCAAATAGAGATGCCCATTGCTGAATAATTGGTCTACATTTGGATTTCTAGTTTGTGCAAATTCGTTATGGATAATTCTCAAAGCTATGTGACCAGGTGATGTCATGATTCCCCCTATTTTAATGCCTAATTTTGCATGAAGTTGTAGTGTATCTTAATTATAGCAAAATAAATAGTGATCAATTGCTTTAATATGGCTTGTTATAGAACTAGAAAAAAGTTGATGTTTACTACAACTTCTTAATTAACAAAACTGCCTAATAGCATAATGAATGAGCATGGATGTAAACTAGGCATATGGTTAGGTATATATCATTTCTGCAGTTAAAGCATAGAACCAAAGGGAACAATATTCATTGATATTATTCCTTACTGTCCTTGGTATATATGCCTCTATTTTCTACAATATCTTTGCATGGTTGAAGTGTTAGTGACTCTCTCTGTTGACATAATCTATTCTCACTACCTTAGAAGGAAAAGATAGTTTTTCTTTGACACATGTAAAGTGATGATAGAGGTTCAAACTTATTCAATTCATTGGTACAACTCATGGTGCAACTTATTCAATTGTTTAATTTTTGTTGGACTACATAATTCCTCATTAATTAACATAAATATATCACAATATGTACACACACACACACACACACACTCATATATATATATTGCACCTAGGAATAGAAAAGAAAGAAAAAAAAGCCTAGATTTTGCATATATGCAAACTTGTTACAATCTCTTTCTGAAGAAAATATCCAGGTTTTGAGAAATGAGATTTTACATTTAGGAGTACAACAATTAGTTTCCACAGAATTATTGTGTTTTGTTACTACTAACACAAGGTTATTCATTGTTGGATAGAATAGTTTGCGTTCGCTATGATTGTGCTTGTCTTTATGGCTAGTTTGCTAGGATTTAATTTGCTGTTATAAAATTTAGTGTAGCCAGTGTAGTTTTCCAAATTGGGATTTTGCAAGATTGGGAGCTTTGTGAAGCTTCTGATTTTTTTGTCATGCTTTATGATACGAAGTTTGATCTTTGTAAGGAGGATAAGTTGCAGTGGGTTCATGATTCCAAATCCATTTTTTTCAGTCAGAACCTTTTACAAAGTACTAAACTGTAGAAATGATATTGTTTTCTCTTGGAAATGTATTTGTAAACCAAAAGTCCCTAACAAAGTCGGCTTTCTTTGCTGGTTCATTAGTGCTCCATCCCCCCCATACACCCCCCATATTTGTGTTCAATCATCATTTTTCTATATGGCCTCTGGTTCCTGCTGATACCGCCACAACCACTTGCCAAGTAATGCACGGTTGAACATTCTCAAGTTTCGAATATCTAGCCCACCACTATAGATAGGACGATAAACTATCTCCCACTTAACTAGATGGTACTTGAAATCCTCTACCAAACCACCCTACAAAAAGTCTTGTTGCAGTTTCTCAAGTCGATCTGCCACTCTTGCTGGTATAGGAAATAGAGATAAAAAGTATGTTGGTAAATTGGAGAGGGTGCTTTTGATCAAAGTGACACGGCCCTCTTTGGACAAATACATCCTCTTCCACTCTATTAGTTTTCGCTCCACTTTTTCTATAACTGACCCCAGATCACGGTTGCCTTTGATGCTAATTCCAAAGGAAGCCCTAGATAGGTCATAGGAAGTGAGACAATCTTGCAACTGACAGTTTTGGCCAGCTCTAGCATGTTGCGAATATTTTTGTTGGGAATAAATCGATAAAACAAACAACACATATATGAAATCAAATGCAGCGGTATCAACGAAGAGAAATAAAACAGTAAACAACAACAAAACACACAGATTTAAGTGGTTCAGCTCAACTGAGTTTATATCCACTGTGGAGTTGGTCTCAAAACTTCACTATGATCAAATGGAGAATACAAAGAGAGAATCAAATGATTCGTACAATAAAAATCACTCACCTACGTGTATAGACTCAATCCTCACGTGTTTATATTCAACCACTCAAGAAATGGAGAATAAATGATCTTGGAAGGTGCTCTGTTTGCGGGCGGAGAAACAGAGGCTTTGGAGTTCGTCGGGGGCAAACGCAGAAATGAAATCGCGATATTTATATTTATACGATCTCACTCGAGCAAGAGTTAAACTCGCTCGAGCGAACATTTCTAGGTCAGACTCGCTCGAGCTGAACGTCGAGGGAGTAGCTAGCGAATTGCCACCTGGCACTTCGCTTGAGCAAAATCTCTGCCTGAATCTCGCTCGAGTGGATTGTCGAGCGAGAGTTAAGCGAACTCTCGGGTTAAACTTCGCTCGAGCGGGAATCCTTCGCTCGAGCCAGAGTGCAGGGGAGGCGTGTATTCAAGCCATATCTCAACAAATCTCCACCTTAGCTTGAATACTCACAAGCCTCACTAAACCCAAAACAATAAAAGAAACCAACCCCATCAAAATTCCCTAAGGGACCTGGAAACCTCGAACTCCAATCAAATTCAAACAGAGTTTGAACTTGTGTACTGCGACTGGCTTTGTCATCATGTCTATTGGATTCTCTGAAGTAGCAATCGTCTGAATACTCACTGTATCATCTGCAACTACTTCCTTGAGAAAATGATACCTTACATCAATGTGCTTCGTCCTCTCATGATACATTTGATTTTTGGTCAAATGTATAGCACTTTGGCTATCACAAAATACTGTCATTCCCTCCTGCTGAAGACTCAAGTCACTGATCAGTCCTTTCACCCAAATAGCCTCCTTGACAGCCTCAACTGCTACCATGTATTCTCCCTCCGTAGTTGATAAAGCAACAGTTGATTGAAGTGTTGCTTTTCAACTAATTGTAGAACCACACAATGTGAAAACATAGCCTGCCAATGATCTTCTCTTAAGTACCTCAGAATCCATTTCACTGCCTGCCAGTGAACTCTACCAGGTTTAGCCATGTACCTGCTAACCACGCTCATTGCCTGTGAAATGTCTGGACGGGCAAAAATCATGGCATCAATAATGTTGCCAACAGCACTAGAGTAAGGAACTCTTGCCATGGACTGTTCTTCCTCATCTGTCTGGGGAGATAGGGAAGCTAAAATTCTAAAATGCATCGTCAATGGCGTGCTTACAGGTTTGGAGTTAAAAATTCCAAACTTGTCAAGAACCTTCTCAATGTACTTTCTCTGGGATAAGTACAACTTACCAACTTTCCTATCCCTGTGAATTTCCATTCCCAAAATCTTCCTAGTAGCACCTAAGTCTTTCATCTCAAACTCATTTCTAAGTTGAGTTTTCATCAAATCAACATCAACCATGCTTTTAGCAGCTATAAGCATGTCATCAACATAAATCAATAAGTGAATGAAAGATTTATCAGACAATTGTTTATGATAGACACAATAATCATAGCTACTTCTCAAATAACCATGATCAATCATAAACAAATCAAAACGTTTATACCATTGCCTAAGCGACTGCTTCACACCATACAAAGACTTCTTCAGTTTGCATACTCGGTCCTCTTTGCCTTCAACAATGAACTCATTTGGCTGACACATATAGATAGTCTCTTCAAGCTCGCCATGTAGAAACACTGTCTTCACATCAAGCTGCTGAAACTCCAGATCAAACAAAGCCGTGATGGCTAGTAAAACTCTAATTGAACTGTGTTTTACTATTGGACAGAACACTTCATTGAAGTCAACCCCCTTTTTCTGACTGTAGCCTTTAGCAACTAGGCGTACTTTGTATCTTGCATCTGTCTTGGACTAGATTCCCTCTTTTCTCTTAAAGACCCATTTGCAGTCAATAACCTTAATCTTTGCTGGTAACTTAACCAAATCCCAGGTTTGGTTCTTATGAAGAGATTCAATCTCTTCAGTCATAGCTGAGCATTACTGATCAAACTTGGTTATCTTCACAGCCTCTGAGTAACTGGATGGCTTCTACCCAACAATTTATTCTACTGTATCGAATGCATACATAACCATGTCTGCTTAAGCATATCTTTGAGATAGTCTGATCTGCCTCTTCTGTCTACCAGTAGCTATACTGTACTGCTCCTCAGCCGGTGCTTCATCCTCTGATTCAGAATCATGCTCATCTATAGCATGATCCTGAGAATCAGGTGGTGTCCTCTGTAGAGCTTGTTGTAGCTCCACCTTCTTTCTTGTAGACACATGAATCTCCTTTATCGGATTAAGCATAGATTTTTCATCAAAACTAACATCTCTGCTAATTACGAATTTGGGTAACTTGGGATCAGTATACCACAACCTATATCCCTTTACCTAATAGCATATCCCATAAATATGCATTTCTTTACCCTAGGTTCTAACTTATCATCATTAACATAAAAATAAGCAGGACAACCAAAAATTTTCAAATTCAAATAATTAGTAGGTGCATCAGACCATATCTGATTAAGTGTCTTCAAACCAATAATCGTGGTTGGAGAGCAGTTCACAAGAAAGCAAGCTGTGTTGACTGTTTCCGCCCAAAAGTCCTTTGACAGGCCGGCATTTGTGAGTATACTGCATGCTCATTCTAACAGAGTTCGGTTCATCCGTTCAGCTATCCCATTTTGTTGTGGAGTATGCCTAATTATATGGTGTCTGACAATCCCTTCATTCTTGCGTAACTCATCAAAGTTACTTCTACAAAATTCTATTCCATTATTAGTTTGAAGTCGTTTAACCTTCTTGCCGGTCTGATTCTCAATCAGATCTTTCCACTGCTTGAAATTCTTGAAGACATCACTTTTCTGCTTCAGAAATAAACCCACACCTTCCGTGAGTAGTCATCGATCAAAGTAAGCAAGTAGTTTGCTCCACCTTTTGATGGAATTGAGGATGGACCCCAAAGGTCGGAATGAATATAGTCCACTGTACCTTTAGTGCTGTGGAACCCTGTTACAAATCGGACTCTGCTTTATTTGCCAAACACGCAGTACTCGCACAGGTCAAGTTTGCCAAGATTCTGATTCCCTAACAACCCCTGCTTACTGAGGATAGACATCCCATTCTCACTCATATGGCCCAGTCTCATATGCCATAAACGAGTGAAATCTGACTCTGCCTCATCAGATACTGATACTGCAGCTTCACCACTGACAATATTGCCTCGAAGGAAATACTATAGTTTTGAATTTCGTTCCATTTCAGCCGAAACTGCCGGAATGTTCTGTTCCAGTGTCTCAACCGGTGCACTGTACCTCTTTGTACTGTTCTGGTCTAATTCCGGCCGTTCCGGTCCAAATTTCGGCCCGTTCAGGTCCCTATTCTAGTTTAGATTATTTTTGTAATTTTTTTATATTTGAATGATTTTTTTTTTAATTTTAAATTTAGATGGTATTTAATTAATTCTAGAATATAAAATATATTTATATATTTTGTAATTTTAAATACGTATTTTTTTAAATATCATTATTTTTTAATATTTTACCTATTTATTTATTTTTATATCTCAATTCTAATTTGTATTTGTTTAACTTATAGTCATTTTATAAATCTTTAATTCTTTTAATATGTATACATATACATGATACACACTTACATATATATGTCTTCATTCTATTAGTTGTTAGTTTATATATATATAAATATATATTATAATATATAATTAATCCCAAAACGGCACACTGGAACAGACCGGTACTGAAATATTCCATTCCAGTACCTCTACCGAAAACGGTCACCGGAACGAAATTTAAAACTCTATGAAATAGAGACTATCTTTCTGATCTCCCTTCATAATAATCATGGAGCCTTTGCTGACTTTCAGTACTCTACCTTGTCCCGTGTACTTCAACCCCAAAGAATCAAGAGCTCCCATGGAGATAAGATTCTTTTTCAAATCTAGAATGTGCCGGACATTGGTCAATTTTCTAATTATCCCATCAAACATCTTGATCTTCACTGAACCCATTCCCGCAATCTTGCAAGCAATGTCGTTACCCAACAAAACAGAACCACTATTGACTAGTTCATAAGTCATGAACCAGTCCCTTTTTGGACACATGTGAAAAGTGCAAGCTGAGTCCATGACCCACTTGTCACTAAATTGACTGGTTGAATCACTGATTGCAAGGACCACATTTGAGCCATCAGATCCATCAGCAATACTGACGGCATTAGAGGAACTCGTGGATTCCTCATTTTTCTTCAGCTTAGTACACTTACTCTTGTAATGTCCAAATTTCTGGCAGTAATAACACTTGAAGTTTTTCTTGTTAGACTTGGATTTCCCCTGAGGCTTACCTCTGCCCTTTTTGGAACCCTTATTACTGGATCTTCCTCTATTGGAGGAATCTTTGACAATCAACTCACTAGTTTAAGTTTCACCACCCTTATCACTATACCTGTTCCTTAACTCCTTCGAGTTCAAAGCTGACTTTACATCAACTAAGGAGATGATATCTCGGCCATATAGCATAGAATTTATAAAATTCTCAAATGATGCAGGTAATGAACATAATACAATTAAAGCTTGATCTTCATCATCAAGCTTGATGTCAACATTTCTAAGATCCATAACAATTTTGTTAAACTCATCTAAGTGTTCAGTAACAAATGAACCCTCATTCATCTTGAGAGTATATAACCGTTGTTTCAAATACAACCGGTTAGTAAGTGATTTCTTAATGTACAAGCTCTCAAGTTTGTTCTAGAGACCCTCAGCAGTCTCTTCCTCAGCTATCTCTCTTAAAATTCTATCAGATAAAGACAATAAAATAGTGTTATGTATATTCTCTTCATCGTCCTTAGACGGTACAGGAGAATCAGCAGACCTCTCCTTAAGAATTTTGAATAACCCCTATTGGCACAATAAAACCATCTTCAAGCGCCATAAACTGAAACTGTTTTGTCCATCAAACTTCTCTACTTCAAATCTGGCTGAGGCCATCCCTTTTGTCCTTCACAGAGCTAGATAGCTCTGATATCAGTTTGTTGGGAATAAACCGATAAAACAAACAACACAGATATGAAATCAAATGCAGCGGTAGCAACGAAGAGAAATAAAACAGTAAACAACAACATAACACACAGATTTAAGTGGTTCATCTCAACTGAACTTACATTCACTGTGGGGTTGGTTTCAAAACTTCACTATGATCAAATGGAGATTACAGAGAGAGAATCAAATGATTCTTAGAATAGAAATCACTCACCTTACGTGTATAGACTTAATCTTCACATGTTTACACTCAAGCACCCAAGAAATGGAGAAGAAATGATCATGGGCGGAGAAATAGAGGCTCTGGAGTTCGTCGGGGGCGAACGCAGAAATGAGATCGCAATATTTATATTTATGCGATCTCGCTCAAGCAAGAGTTAAACTCGCTCGAGTTAAACATTTCTGGGTCAGACTCACTCGAGCTGAACGTCGAGTGAGTAGCTAGCGAACGGCCACCTGGCACTTCGCTCGAGCGGGCTGTCGAGCGACTATCGAATGAAGTCTTTGCTTGAACCTCGCTTGAGCGAAACATCGAGTGAGAGTCGAGTGAACTCTCAGGTTGAACTTTGCTCGAGCTGAACGTCGAGCGAACTCTCGGGTTGGACTCTTGCTCGAGCAGGAATCCTTCGCTCGAGTGAGAGTGTAGTGGAGGCATGTATTCAAGCCACATCTCAACAATTTTCAATCTGCACCATCTCAGATTTGTCGTAATTCACTTTGAAGCCCGAAACTACTTCAAAACAAAGAAGTACAGCATTCAAAACTCAGACCTGATCTCGATTAGCTTCATAAAGGATAAGTGTGTCATCTTTAAATAAAAAATGAGATATGTGAGTAAAGTCCCTTGCTTGGGTTCCAAAGTTGGCATCATTACTTTAAATTTGAGAACATGTGGTTGAAGTTAGAAGGTTTCGTGGATAAGGTTAAACAGTGGTGGACTTTTTACCAGTTCGATGGTTCCCTTAGTTTCATCTTAGTTAACAAGCTAAAACCCTTAAAGAGATACCTAGAATTATGGAACACTCAATCCTTCGACAATATTGGGGAGAACAAGAATGCCATTCTAAGGGATCTCGAGATGTAAAAAGGGTGCAAGAGGGAAGTTCACTCAATCAAGAGGAACTAGTGTAGAAATCTTCTTTAGAAGTGGATCTAGAGCGGGTTATATTATAGGAAGAAGTATCTTGGTAGCAAAAATCAAAAGTTTTATGGTTAAGGGAAGGAGACCATTGTACAAAGTTTTTTCATCGTGTGCCAACTCTCTTTGAAGGAATAATAGCATTGAGGAGTTAAAGATTAAGGGAATTGAATGCACAAACAAGAGGGCTATTCAAAATCATATTGTCAATTTTTATAAAAAACTATTCTCGGAACAAGAAGATTGGAGACCTAACCTTGATGATTTGCCATTTGATACCTTAGAGAGGGCATTTGAGGAAGAAAAGGTGGTCAATGTGATATTTAATATGGTTAAAGATAAAGTGCCTGCGCCTAATGGGTTCTCTATGGGCTTCTTCTAAGATGTTAGGAGGTGGTTAAAGATGATCTCATGAGGGTGTTCCAGGAATTGTCCACATTTGGAAAATTTGAAAAAAGTTTCAATATCACATTTATTGCTTTAATTCTCAAAAAGGTTGGGGTGATAGAAATGAATGATTTTTGACCCATTAACTTAGTGAGTGGAGTTTATGAGATTATCTCAAAAGTGCTTTCTAATCACCTTGGTGAGGTTATTGAAAAGCTTATCACTAAGTCCCAAAATGCATTTATGAGGGGTAGGCAAATCCTTGATATGGTTCTTATAGCTAATGAATGTATTGATAGCAAGTTGAAAATAGAAAGTATAGAAATTATGTGCAAACTTGATATGAAAAAGGCACACGACCACGTCAATTGGGATTTCGTTATGTGTCTTCTTGGTAGGTGCAGGTTTGGGGAAAGGTGGAGGTCTTGGATTAGGTGGTGTATATCTACTGCAAGATTCTCAGTGCTGATTAATGGTAGCCTTGAAGGTTTCTTTTAGAACTCTGGTGGTTTGAGATAAGCCAACCCGTTATCTTAGTTGTTGTTTGTTATAGTCAAGGAAGCTCTAAATTTTTTAAGTATCATCCATCTGCCCTTGAAATTGGAACTCATATCTTGCATTAGGATTAACATTTCTCACTCTAAGATGCTAACTTGTTTCACTCATGTAGGCTTTATACCCTGAGATGAATGGTTATGAAAGATTTGAACAAGATTATATGCAACACCTGAAGGAAATGGAGACCCTAAATCTCCCTTGACAAGGTTAGGCATAAAGAAAAAATTCCACTTACCATAGATTTCTTATGTGGAAGTTTGTATCTGTCTAATACATGCAAAGCAATAGGTTCATATATGCTATAGCAATAATATACCCTTCTGCACATATCAATAATCATATACATTGATATGCAAATACTGCCTTGATAGAAGATAAAATCCTTATATAGAAATTAGGAAAAATTACCATCTACCAAGTAATATACTAATGTTATTATTTGTCAAGGATTTACCTTTTAAACAACTAACGAAAAATATCTCTTTCCATATCAGTACTTATTTTACGTTTTCAACCTTCTGTCATGCTTTGTGGGGCTTCTGTCTCTTTATAATATATGAGAATGCATTTTTTTTTTGTCATCTACTTCATCAACCTTCTCTTTAGCAGATAATATACTCATAGATTAAATTTGAAAGAGATTTTTCAAATTCTTACTGATTTTTATTTGTGCTACCATTATTTTGTTCATGATTAATTTTGGAAAGGGTTTTAAAATTCTAGCTTTTGATTGTTTATTGCATCTAGTTTCTTCCTGAAATAATTGGGATTGTTGCTTCGTTGAGACTTTACTTATAAGTAGTTATTGGGTTTGAAATTTGATTGAATTAATTAGGTCTTTGGTGATTGTGGATTCTTTTATTTGACGTGCTTTCATGTAGTTATAGGCCACCAAGGCCAGTTGATAACTTGACATGGGGTATCCATCTATCAATTATTGGGAAAAGAAATTTAGAAGGAAGCTTAAGCAACTCTTAGCTTGTTCCTAGGCTATGAATTTTTGTCCAGTTTTTTGGTATTAAAACTGGCTGGGCAGTCTACATGCATGGGAGGTTAAATGTTTGGTGGTTTTGTGAGCTAACTGGGCAGGTGTTTTATTCTTGATTTCTTGAAATTTTCATAGTTGACCACCTTTTTGCTAGAAGAAATCATTGGCTAGTTTTCATCACGGTTTTTCATAGTAGGGGGCAACCCTTTGTTTTTATAAACAATTGAGGTAAATATCTAAATTGCTCAACTTCTTGTGCACATAAATACAAGATGTACTGACATTTTCTACCTGTCATGTTGTTATACAGGTACAACAAAGTGCAGATTTTATTTTAAATTGGGTAGTAATATTGGAAACAATTGACATGGAATCCAATTGGGAACAAACTGGTAGGCAGATGGCAGAATGTGTAAAGGTAAGTATTTACCCGTAGTGATCTCTTGGTTGGAAAGATAACATACTTTTTAGATATTTATACATATGCGTTGATCGAATACTAAATATTGAATCGGTCCTCAGCTTATAAAGTCCAAAGTTCACGAGTTATAACTTTTGACATAAACAATGAAGAAGCTCAAGCTCTAGAAGCAACACAAATACAGCTGGATAGCAATTGGAATAATTACTTAAGCATCACCGGAGCCGCCATCTTTGCAAAATAGGACAAACCAACTCAACACAGTTTAAATCAGAGATGAAGCTACAACGAGACATGTTTTAGGGAAAAAGAAAGAAAAGAGAAAAGATATCAAATTGACCCTTGCTCAATTTTTTTTTTTCCTTTTTTATAAAAGAACTGAAAAATATCAGTGTTTAATAATTTTTTTCATGGACCCCTTAATTACAATCGCATTATGGTGAAATTGTAATATGAGAAATGGTTAGAAAGTTTCAATAAAAACCTCATCAGAGTAAACAATATGCTGATAGACAAATAAATAAATAAATAAAAGGGAGAATTGATCCAATAAATAAATAAAGGGAGAATTGATCCAATAAATAAATAAACTGTTGTTAGGCTGCTTTTTGATGATAAATACATTAAAAAAATAAAATACAATAAAAAAATAAAAATATAATAAAAAACACAATAAAAAAATAAAATAGAGATGAATTTTAAGGGCATTCGACCTTGGCTACAGCTCTCCGCCTCCGGTGGCGGTGGGTGACATCCCCCACTGGAGGCGGCGGGCTGCTTTTAGTGTGGGGGTCGGTCCGAAAATTCCATTTCTTAATTCGTGGCTGGAATTAGTAGATTTTGAAAACGCAACTACGAACGGGATAACTCGATTGATTTTTTGTGGGGTTTTTTTTTTTTCCTTCTAAGGTGGTTTGGATTGGGAGAAAAGATAAGATGAGTTGAAATGAGTTTTGAAGATTGAATAAAATATTATTGAAATATTATTTTTTAATATTATTATTGTTTTCAAATTTTATTTTTTAATATTATTATTGTTTTAAAATTTGAAAAAGTTGAATTGTTTATTATATTTTGTATGAGAATTTAAAAAAATGTAATGATGAATTTAAAATGAGTTGAGTTGTTCCAATCCAAACCTGCCGTAAATGTATTGAATCTATTGATCAATCAAAAGTGATGAGCTGTAAAGAGATGTCGTAAAAGTATATTTATAAATTAATATGCGTTTTTATAATATATTAGATTTATTTTTAGATAAAAATAATATTATAACTTAATATATCAATTAAATTACGTTAATTTGTATATTTATTTTTATAAAATTGTTTTGTGACTATAACATTTCTATTGATAAAATATTTTTTATCCAATAGACATGGAGGTTAGGATATTTCATTCAACTTAATATTATATATCCTGGTAATTTCTATCAAAATTATTTTATTTGTCAATATGCAAAGCAAACTATCCATGTGACTTAAATAATAAGATTTAATTTATAATATTTAACTTCTAAAATTTATCTACTAAATTAAATTATGTTATCTAACAATTATACTAGTTATGCTTTATACAACTATTTGAAAATAGGAAAAACTCATGGGGCATCAATCCTCCATTGGTGAGGTTTTCTCTCTAGAACAAAGTTTTGTCTCTTGAAACCTTCCTAAGTTCCAAAAGAGTTGAAATGGACTAGGATCTCTCCCAGTAGTGGCAAGGTCTAAGCCTTACAAAGAAGAAGAAGTTAGGTGTAGTCATCCCTTTCCTCTCAATTCCAGATAACATGAGACCAACTTCATCCTGCCTACTTGCTATGATTGTAGCATAGAAAAGCATCAATAAAGAAGCCTTCAAAAGCACCATGACTATGATATAAAGGTGTGATAGCTGGCTCCAGTTCTCAGAGGTAGGCACAAACTAGTTCCTCATCGAGTTCAACAACCAACAAGACATGAAAAGAGTTGTAGTTGGCAGACCTTGGTCCTTTAATAGATTGCTCTTATGCCTACACCATTTTGATAGAACCAAGTCCATCAGAGAGGTCAAATTCACCAAGGAGACTTTCTGGATCCAAGCATACAACATTCCCTTTGATTGCATGAATGCAAACATTGGTAACAAGGTTGGCAGCAAGGTTGGCAAGGTCCTCAAAGTGCATGCTGATGATAGAGGCATATGCTAGGGCAGATTCATCAGAATAAGGGTAGAAGTGGATATCTCCTAAGCACTTCCTCATGGCACCTTCCATTTAGCAGCAGACAAACAGTGTTGGGTCCCCTTCATGTATGAAAGATTGCCTTTTATTTCCTTTAAGTGTGGTGTTCTTAAACATAACCAACTGGTGTGCTCCTCGGAGATAAATGAGGGGGAGAATAAGCAATATGAAACATGGCTGAGAGCTCCTGCTGCAAGAGATGCTAATCTTGCCTTCAAAGAGTATGGTGAAGCCTCTCCTCAAGGTCCTCAAACCCACGACCATCTATGGAGGCCTACACTTGAGAGAGAGGAAGATAAGCTACCTACCAAGTTTTTCCCACAGCAATCTTGTCAAGTGTCCAAAGAACCATGTTTAGGACCTTTGGACAAAAACCCATCCTTTGACAGCTTTAAAGATAAAGTGGAGGTCCCCAATGATCAACTCTTTCCTTGCAAGAAAAGTAAACTCCTGACCCATTGAAAAGTAGATGTCTCTCTTAACATAAAAGAAGATGTTTGTGATATGTCAGGGGTGGAGTCTAATACCTTCCAAACAGCTTTTGCAGCAACCTCCCTGTCTGATGATGATAGAAATACAACTGGTCTCAATCAAACTAAACCTAAGGAATCAAAGGATCTGTTCGAGTAGATTAACTCTATTGACTAGTTCTTCAATGACCAAGTTGCAGCATTGAACCAACCCAAGAAGACTTCTACCTGGAAGAGGAGAGCAGGGACTTGAGTCTCAATTCTGGCACTTTAGCAGCATCTATGGCTATTCCCCCTTCCAAGTATAAAGGTACCTCGAGTCCTCTCCATAACAGAAAGAAAAGAGTGTAGAATGCTGCAACAGAAAGTAAAAAGCTAGCCCCCCTCCATGCCATGGCACTCTTACTAGAGCCAAGAAACTCAAGATGGAACTACAAGATGAGGAGGAACTTCCCAACTCTGCAAGCATGGCGGAGGTTGTTGATCAGCCCCACCTCCCCCAATGATTGACCTCAGCTAGAACTGTAGCGGCTTGGGAACCCCCAAATAGTTCTTGACCTACTCCAAATGGTGCAATCTAAGTCTCCCTTATTTGTCTTCCTGATGGAAACAAAGTGCAACAGAACTAAAATCGAAGCTATCAAACTCAAGCTTCGCTTTGATCATAGTTTTATCCTAAAGAGTGTGGATGCAAGTGGAGGACTTGCTCTCTTATGTAAAGAAGACTTTGAAGCTGCTATACACTTATATTCTCATTTCCACATCTCTCTCCTACTACATGATACCACAACAGACTCTAATTGGCTACTAATAGGCTTCTATGGTCATCCTGTAGTTGCAAAAAGAAAGGACAGCTGGTCTCTACTTAGAGCCATTAAACCCACCCTCCCTTTAAGTTGGCTATGCTTGTGGGGGGTGGGGGGGGGGGGTTCAAGCCTCAGTATGAAATGGAGGATTTTCAAGCCTCAATTGAAGATTGTGGGTTTTGTGACCTTGGTTAAGTAGGTAATAAAATAAATTCTCCTGGACTAATGGCAAACATGGAGAGGATTTCACCAAGGAGAGACTTGATAGAGTTCTCTGCAATCTCTCTTGGTCATAGCTTTTCCCTTACTCAAAAGTCCTCACCCTACTTGCACTCAATTATGATCATTGCCCCATCATAATCTCCCTTGATAGAAGCCACACTATTCTAAACCAATCTAAGAAGCCCTTCAGGATAGAAGCAAGCTGGTTTCTCCATGAGGAATGTCCCAAAATTGTAGAAGAAGCTTGGAACATAGCTACATTATTGAAAAACAAGCTAGCATTTGCCACTAATGGTCTAACCTCCTGCAGGTCAAACCTACTGCAATGGAGGAAGGTAGTTGATGGCAATTCCAAACAACAACTGAAAGGACAATTGGGGCCACTCTCTGACTTGCAAAAAAAAAAAAAACAAAGGACACCTTAATGCATCAAACAAGTGCAAGTTAGTATGTCAACTCTACTTGATGAAGAAAACCTCAAATCGAAACAAAGAGCCAAACAAAGGTGGCTTAGGAAGGGTGACAGAAATATCAAGTATTTTCACCATTGTGCAACTCAGAGAAGGAGCAATAACATGATTAAAAAGCTAATTGATGATGAGGGGAATTCAATTCACATTAAAGTGGGTATTCAACAGCTTTTCCAAGATTTCTACAAGCATCTCTTCTCCTCTTTTTCTCTAGTGGGCATAGCTGACTGCTTAATGTCAATAAATTCCAAAATTTTAGTAGGTCAAAACTCGACTCTTTCAAGGCCTTACACCTTCCAGGAGGTTAAAGAAGCACTGTTTCAAATGGACTAAGCTCTCTTGGTTCTGATGGCTTCCTAGCCACCTTTTTCCACAAATATTGGGCAACTCTAGGTCCCAAGATCAATGAAGCAGTGTAATCTATTTTGAATTCCAAGGCCAGTATAGCTGATATCAATTACACTCTGATCACCTTAATTCCAAAAAATAAAGCCTCCACTAAAGTCTTTGAATTTAGGTCAATCTCTCTTTGTAATGCACTGTATAAACTTGTTTCAAAAGTGATTGCCAACAGACTTAAATCTTTGTTGCCTAACATTATTTCTAGCTTTCAATTGGCATTCAATCCTAACAAGTTAATAACAGACAATGTGGTGGTTCCTTTTAAGACTCTTCATACCATGACAAATAAACTGAAAGGAATGGAGGGTTACATGGTTATGAAGCTTGACATAAGCAAGGCTTATGACAAATTAGAGTGGCCATTCATTCGAGCAGTGTTGTACAAAGGAGGCATCGTGTGCCTTAAAATTACTTGAAGATAAAATTTTTTGTAGTAAGGGTGTCAACGGAGGCATCATATGCATTGATATTTTGAAAAATGAAATGAAGACTATTAGGATATTCCTTCCCCACATTTTTCTTTAGTTTTTCATATAGAAAATGTACCAAATTTTCCTTTTAATTTAAAAATAAAAAATAAATTCTAATAATCATCTTTATTTAAAAAAAAGTTAAAAAGAATAAAAATTAAATAAAAAATTTGATTCGATCAGAATTGGTAACTTATGTTTTTGTTTAATACATTAGGGAAGGCAGTCAATCTCATGATCTATATTAACTGCATGTAGTTGGTACTATGAGGTCACAGCTTTCGCAATTGGTCACTTGTGTTAACCCAAAAACAATTTTTAAATAAGTATAACTGCATGTATACTAATATTTGCTCATGTGTTTATTTTATTTTTCAAATCTTTAATTTTAATGGTTAAAAAAATAACTATCAATAAGTTAAAATAATATTTAATTTTTAATAAATTTAAAAAGTTTTAGAAGATATGCAAAAACTATAAATATACTCGAACACGTCCAACTGTACATGTAAGTAGGGCTAAACAAAAATTCTAAAATCCGACTCTACTTCCGACTCTATTCCGGTTTTGTTCTTATCTTTTTGATATTTCTTTTTGAGAAATGATTGATGTAGTCATGGAGTTGCAAGCGGCGTGCAGTCACTTTAGAAAAAAGTGAATATATATGGGACCCACGTGAAAAAGTTGACTTTTTCTCTAAAGCGACTGCACACCGTTTGCAACTCCACGACTGTATGTAGCATTACCCTTTCTTTTTTAACCAAAAAAGCTGCAGTCACGTATGGAGATGTACCTACTTCGACTTCAACTCCAATATTATACATATTTTATAAACAAAAATGATAGACGTAATATTGAATTACAATTTGTTTATAACTATGAATTAAAATAATATAATTTTTAAATTTAAATCTGACTTTTACTTTGATTTGATGTTTTTAAAGATTTAAAAAAAATCATTTTATTCAAAATTGTAAAATAGCTGTGATTGCATCATATGTATATCATTGCTCTTTTATAAAACAATATGATTTTTTCTATTTTAATGATATACAATTTATATAACTATTACTTATATAGTTATTAAAATTTACTAATTTACTAGTATGAACAAATTTATTTAATAGATGATAAGAAATTTTATTTAAGGTAACTAGGCAAATCCAAGTACGCAAGATGTGTCCGAGTATACTAATACAAGCTGATGAAAAACAAAACTGAAACAAAATATTACAAGGATTCCCATCCATTATAAGGATTGTTACTCAAAACTTGAAGTGTTAAAAGAAAAAAAATCCTAAATTCCCCTATAGTATGTTCATAATCACCAACACTCATTTCTTTCTAACCATAAACATCAAAACAAATACAACGGAATCATCCTCCAAATTTCTGCAGTACCTTCACAATCCATTGAATTCTGAACCATGCCAACTAGCCAAAAATCCACCACTCCAATGGCATAATTCAATCAATGCCCACCATTGCAAATATCTCATTCCACAAAACTGTCAAAACCTCACGATGAAAAAAAAAAAAAAGACGATTAAAAGATTTACTATTTTTTATACATAAAACACCAATCAAATACAAATAATAATCTTTTCCTCAAATTATCTTCTCTTTAAGTTTTTTCAAGTGACACCAGCCAACATAATAGGGTTGGCTCAATTGTAAGACCATTGCCAAAGCCCCATTCTATGCAAGACTCCCAAAAATAAAAGTTATGAGGTGTTTTTCTATTTTAATTTTTATATCTTTCAATGTGTGCAAGTCCCTATAATACTAAATTTAATATTTAATCAAATGAATTATTTATATTTTTAAATAAATTTTTTAAGATCATGCTAAATTAAGACACAAAATTTGTATTAAGGCCTCATTTATATAAATTGTTGTATTAAATATAAACTCAAAAATAATTTATTTAATTTATCATATAATAATTTATATTTTAATATATTATATATAATTATGAATGACTTATTTAAATTTCTCTTTAGAGCTCAATATATATTGAGCTGGCCCTACAACAGTAGAATGAAAACTCTAATAGGGACCTTTGTTTTGCAAATACATTACCAGGGGTATACTAAGTCACCATGACTATTTAATACCTTGTAGTAAGGTTTTATTGAAAATCCGGAATTATAATCATGTACCTACAATAGCCTATCATCTATATTTTGACTGATCTTTATATCATAATTTTACAAAGAAATCAACAGCTTTACACACTCTCCAATCTTGGAATTCTCTACTAAATTCCACATTTCAGTGCAATAGTTTATTACAGATTAGATACGATTTTGCCACGGCAATCATTTTATTTCTAGCTATCCTAAAGATATTAAGATAAATAGATTTGAGAGCTAAATCTCATCTGTCTCTTTTGATAAATAAATCTTTTTACATTCAGCTAAAATCTATGTTTATACTATAATATAAATAGACTAAAGTCACTAATAATAGTTTAGAATATGAAACACCATACTATTAATTATTAATATCTTGTAATACTAATATATAATAACAACTAATCTACAAATATTAATGTAATACTAATCATATAATAATTAATTTATAATAACATAATACTAATATATTATTTATAAATTTATAATAGCATGTATTACTAATATATAACAACTAAAGTGTAATAATATGTACTAAAGTAAAACCGGCAGTCCTGTAATTTTTGTTCCAACCTAACTCAAAGCTAACATCGCTTTCAATTTTGCCAATATCATTACTTTCTATTATTCATTCCCGAACCAAATTCTATCCCAGCTAAACTATAATTCATCACAATCTATGAATACTACTAATCAAACAGATATATATATATATATATATATATATATATTTACCAATCAAACAGATAGCGTGAGATGTGATTTTGTTTATTTGATCTATATGAATTGGACATAAAATGGTACTATTGATAAGAAGTATTTTGAGGATACTCCAACTCATATGTAATATTCTAGATAAAAGTATCGATATTTACTTGTTAATTTACTTGCCAATGAATTTTTCCGGCCCATCTCTTATGTTGGATTCGGTTACCACTAAACTAAATTCCTGGTGGATCATGCCTTCAATGGGGTCGGGCTTTTGGTTAAATAGAACCTTATCATATAAATTTGAACCATAAGATCCGAAGCCCATGAAAGGAAATGAAAAAATCTCTCTCAAAACAAACATTCTCGTTGAATTAGGCAAAGACAATGTCAAATTATAGCAAATATCACATATTATATTTTGTCTATTTCATTCAATACATATTTTCATATCGGATTATTAATTTACTCTCTATAACAATAAAATATTATTAATTTACTATTCTCATACGAACACATTGAGTTGCTACTCGTGCTGGAGGCCACAAATGTAGTAGAGGAAGAAAGACTAGGAATGTAAAAAAAAATTGATAAATCGTTAAACTGGACCTAATCGGACCGGTGAGTTTAGTCCGGTACCAAGTTTAGTTCTATTATATAGAATCTTGACATGATTTATGTGATATTATATAGAATAAAATTTTATCATATTAATGCGTTTGATATTCTTGACTTCTATGTATTAGTTTGAATTTCAATACTTCTTGCTCATTCAACTTAATATATTTGTTATAAATCATCTCAGATCTTTGAATTATCTCTCATGAAACCTTGATGCTGAGATTCATCTTGATGTAATGAATCTTTAAAATATTATTAATGCAAGAAATGAAACATCCAGAAGGGTCGTCCTAGAGTAATAAATTTTCTTCATTATCATTTACATTGATAGTAGAAAATTGAGTAGTATATAGTAAAAGATCCATTGATTCTATGTGATAGTTTAATGGAATGATATGAGTACCAGAAGACTGTGATCCTCCCAAAAACTTGTTATGATTAAATGCACCTGAAGTTACAAGATTATTATTAAGTAAAATTCTACACTTCTAAAAATGAGTTAATAATTGAAATTGTGTAGACAAAAAGCCATTGATAATGATATGTTTAAAATGAAATAGAGAACATATTCATGTCCCGAATATGCTCCTATAGTAACAATATCAAGAGTGAATGTTCAACAAGTACTATAGAGTAATATCTTGTTCACAAGTAGTTAAACAAATAATAAGTTGTTAATAAAAAAATTTCATTCTAATTCAACAGGTTCTACTCCATTCTCTGAAATGAATGAAACTTCATTTATCATAGCAAAGATAATTATGGTCGTGGATTTATGCGTGGTAGAAAAAACTATTGAAATCAAGAGGAGCATACTCAAAACTTCTCAAAAAATAAATTGTATCCACAACCAGAAGTGGAACCACATCATAAAATCAAGATAAGCAGAGTCAATTTTTCGTAAAAATTATTGTAACACTCCACTTAATTACCAATTAGGATTAATGTCTGCCTCTTGTAAACTAAGTTTATAATAATGTATTTTAATACTGTATTTTCTTTCGGGTTTTAAATTTTTAGTATAAGATTTGTTATTAGTTATAAGTGTAATTTTTATATGAATTTTATTATTTTTTACTTGTTAAAATTATTATTATGTTATTTATGTTTTTCTAATTTATTTGTGTTTAAACTTTAAAGGAGCGAGAACGATTATTACATTTTGGGCCGCATTTCAACTTTAATTTCACTCAATTTTAGCCTCAACATTAACTTCAACTCACATGAGAGGGTCCCATAAGAAGAGCCGCACTCCCACTTCGGCTTGGCCCCACAAATAAGCATCTTCACAAGCAAATGGGCTTTGGATATCTCAAGTTCCTTTGAGGCCACATGTTGCAAGAACACAACAAAAGGAGCCGAAACTTATTTATGGGAGACGCATGTATTTTAAACTGTATCCCATCACTTGAGAAAAACGCTCGACATGCAGAAAATGGACATAGGCTGCACAAGAGAATAATTTTACTTCAACAAATACAAGCTGCCCATGTTGAGGGGGCCTATTTGGATTTCTTTTAGACTCTGTTTGTATTCAGAATTCATTTTAATCCATATTATTTTATTTCAAATTTATTATTATATTTTTTTAAATTTTCAAACAAAATATAAGAATCAATTTAACTTTTTTAAATTTTAATTTAACTTTTTTTCAAATTCTAAACTAATAATAATATTAAAAAATAATATTTTGTTCAATTTTTAAAAATCATTTAACTCATCTCTAAATTTAAGTGAGACCTAATTAAAGGACGAAAGAGATGTACGGGACGGCGTGAATAAAGTTGAGAGACCAACTTAATGCAATGGGCCGGCTTGGGTAGTAGGGGTGATCGGGTAGGGACCTAGGGCCATTCAAGTATTTGAGCCCACCTTTGAGTATGAAAATGAAATAAAGAATAAGGCCTCTAGAGTAACAATATTAATATGTTTTAAAAACAAAAATAAAAACAAATCTTTTAAAGAAAACAAGTCATGAAATGAATTCTCAAAGATAAATAAAGCCTCGATTTAAACTTAAAAAAAAATGATAACTTAACTTTTTTTATAGAAAAATTCTTGGCCCATGAAAAGACTTTCAACAAAATTATCAAATCCAATAAAAAAAATTTAGTCCACTAAAAACATAAATTTTAGACCCATAATCTATTTAAGAAAAATTATTCGAAAACTCAAATGAGTTTTTCCCGCAAAGGAAACAAAACATTTTAGAAACCAACTTGGCGTTGGACTTAAGTGTTATAGGACTAGATCGGACCAATTGGTATGATCTAGTTTATAACCAGTTTGATCCGAAATCGATTCCTTCATTTTAAAAACAGTTAAATCCGGTCCAGAATCAATTTTATATTTTCTAGCATCGGACTTGACTCGACTGATTCACATATTATATATATTATTAATTTTTAATATTATATATAATATATTTTATATTACATATAATTTTTTATATATAATATATACAATTATATAGGAAATAATATATTAATTTAAACATAAGATTTTAATCTTAAATATGAATATTTATTTGATCATATATTTTAAATGCATAATATATATGTTAAAAGATTTTACTGTTTAATTAATTCTCAACATATTTTTTCTAATAAATACATTAGTAATACTAATAAACTTAATATATTAAAAATGAAAAACTTAATCGAATTGGACTAAAATTGCTAAAATCAGAAATATCAATTTAGGGAAGTAACTGATACGTAATCAATTTAAAAAAATGCATCAATGTACCAGTTCAGTCCTATATATTATCTATAATCAGATCAAATTAGACTGGTTACCATTCTAAACAGAATATTTGTTAGACTCTTACCCAGAAGAGGAGCCAGTTCCATTGGGTGCCGTGTCAGACATAGCCATGACTCATAGAGATGGATAGACTAGCGGATAGCATCGTCAATAACTCCCTTCATGTCCACATAAAAGAATTTAGCGGAATAATTGAAGGGGCCTAATTGATTCGTTTTCATAGCGTACTAATAAGGCGAAAGAGATTGTTAGTTCAAACAAATAGAATGAATCCAACATTTTTGGGGTAATCACTAGTTAAAAATATATAACAGATCACAACAATTGTGGGTTTTTGTGGCCACACTTTTGGTCACAAATAGTGCAAAAAAGTTTTTTGCTTGTAACTAGGTTGCCCCTTAATTTTTGTCCCAATTGCCACTTTTTCCAACCATTTAGCAAGTGGCCACAATTAATCACTTTTTTTGACCATTAAGTTTGTCACAAATAGTTTAAAAGTAGTCGGAGTTGCGACTCGTAGATCCCTATATTTTGGGCAAAAAAAACTTTTATCTACCACATCATGTTGCCGGAAATGATATTTTTCTTGCCACAATTACTCCAATGTGGCTAATATTATTGGCTGCTTATGATCATTTCTGTCAACTATAATTATAGAAAATAAGCAGTTGCAGCAAACTTACCTTTTTCTAAGAATTTCGATTGTAGAAATTGAGCATTTGCTGCAAATTACATGCTAATTCCATTCAAATTTAAAGCAGTAAATGATTGTCAGATTACTACGAAAAAAAGAATCAATAGTTCATACATGATTAGTACAAAAAGTACTTTACTCACAAAAACTTCCATCCAGAATTCATACATCTTTGATTACTAAGTACTACCACACGAAAAAAAGCCATCTTGATTTTTAAACATAGTGCTTCCCAAAAGCTGCCATCTTGATTTTTCCAAAAAAAAGTCGTTGGCTCCCAAAACAAAACCTAAACATTCCTCGAAGTGTTTCGTTGAGACTATTTCTGTCAAGCAAGAATTGAAGCATTTTTCATATTCTTCCATGTGGCCCTTCATTGCGTCAATGGCAGATTTTAAACCCTCAAATTGGTCTTTGTAGTATTCTGCATTTTTCAGATTTCTCTCATTTTTAGCAGTAATGCGTTGGAACTCAAGGTTGTTACGGACATCTGTAGATGTTTCAGGTATAACAAAGTGTCCCAAACCTCGCATATACCCCGATCTCTCTTCTAATACCTCTTTGAACACAACCGCTGTAGCATCGTTAAAATTATCATCCCTTTCCATGTCATTCAATCTGTTGAGTATGGCTTATAAATACATGCCCAGACCTGTCTCGCTCGACTCTCGCTCGAGCGAGACTACGAGACTTCCAGACTTTCCAACCCGAGACTTCGCTCGACCCTCGCTTGACCTCCCGCTCGAGCGAGATGCCACGTGTTGCCAGGTGTCAGTTTTCTAGTTGAGCGAATCTGACCTAGAAGTCCTCGCTCGAGCGAGTTTAAATCTCGTTCGAGCGAGATTGCATAATATAAATATCGCGAAGGCATTTCGCTCAGCGGACGACGAAAAACTTCAGTCCTCTGTTTTTGGCGCCGACGAGCTCAGCTTCTCCCCTAGATCATTTTTTCTCCATTTCTCCACTATTCTGAGTGAAACTTGTGAGGATTGAGTGTATACACGTGAGGTGAGTGTTCTCTGTTGTATGAACTCTTGATTCTCTCTCTGTAACCTCCATTTGATCTAGTAAAGTTTTGAAACCAACTCTACAGTGGATGTAAGCTCATTTTGAGCTGAATCACTTAAATCGCTGTATTCTTTCTGTGTTTACTGTTTTATTTCTCACTGTTGCATCCGCTACGATTTATTTCATATTTTGTTGGTTGTTTCTTTGGCTATTTCCCAACACAATCTCTCAGCCATTATATTCTGGGACTCATGCAAGTTTTATGAACATAATTTATTAATTATGCCACTAGTAAGGAAAAATAATCTATATATTCATGAATATTTTTTCAATATTGAGCACATGTTTACTTACATAGTTGTGTTCAATTGTAGAATCGACAAATCTTTTCTTCTTCCTCGACCAGTGAACTTCCTTGTAAAATTCTACCAGATTTGGACAACCCTCACGCTAGCAAAAAATATTCAACAACGAGCCATTTCAAGTTTGTACTATATATTGATTCATTATAAAATCACAACTATGTCACCAACAATAAAACAATTACCTTCTCTTCCATGATTCTAACAAATGATTTTCTTTCTCCAGTGTGTTTCACCTGTAGTTTCTGTCTGTTGATAGTGTTTCGCAGAGATGCCCTCTACCACAATTGGACATAAAAGATAACAATGATTAGTTGTGCAAATCAAAAAAATACAACTGCAGCAAAAAATATTGAGAAAATGTACTCTGGCTCTTGTAGAACCTCATGTCAAAAATATAATTACATTGAATCGTTCTGCTCCACCTCTCACATAACCACTCCCAAACTGGTTGTTCTACCAGTATTGTCCCACTAGCCACTGCAATCTCGTGTGAACCATACTTCAAATATTTTGAATCCAATTGATAATGAAAAGCGTTATACCGTCGTGCGAGTGCTTTGATCACTACTTGACAATGATTGGATTTTTCCCAATTTAATATAAAATCAGCCTAATAACCAAACATTGTGATTTTAGATTGCCATTATATGAGTAAAACATAACATTTCAGAAGGTAATAAATTATTAAATATATGTAAAGAGGGATTGATCTGAATCTATTTACCCGGACACGATCAGTTAATTCCTTCTTTCTCATTGTCGGGTACGTGAGTCCAGCTATCTCGCCTCATATCCGCATAATACTTCACAGTCCATGTCACTCGCCCGGTAAAGATTGTGGCATTATCACATGATAGAGCTCTTTGGCCATCCTTAATCATCAGTGGTATCTTACCTAGCTTGCAAAGGCGATCGAATTCAGTACTCTTGGTTGCACCACGAGTATGTTTCGGCATCGTTGGAACTATAGAATATGCTATTGATTGGGATCATCATTTTAACTCATTCAATGGAATATTAGAGAAATCAATTACAAATTAAATCTCACCATTTGCTTCCACGCTCTGTTGTGCCTCGGTTGAGTCATTGTACTCCTCCATCACATTATTAGGTGCTTGGGTTGGGCATCCGAACCGATGACTCCCTCATCTCGTAGATGGCCTATGGGCTGCTGTGATTTTCGAGCCATGCTTGTGGCTGCATGCACTTGGATGCCTCGTCCACCCCTACCTTTCCTTCTCACTTTCGAGATATGCACCATTGTTTCTACAAACAAGAAACATATGTAAAATACAAATACTGTAAAAGCATAAATACAAAAAATTTATGCACCATTGAGTTCAGGACAGCAAAATTTATGCATAAATTAAATTAATATTTAGTGTATTAATTAGATTAAATTATATATTACCAGCTACACATAATATTATATGTAAGGATATGCTTGAATAAAAAGTAAATGCATGAGTAGTCAAGTTACATATTTAATCAATTTTAAATTTTTGCAACGAATAGAAAGGTACCGATAGTTAAGTCAACTATAATTTTCATATTGATTCATGGAAAAGGAATAATTTATTTGTTGCTTCCAAAAAATTCAAATAGGCCAGGAAAAGTAAACGTGCTCTAATGTGCACAATGTCAAAGACAAGATGACTCATGACAAATATAAAACAAAATATGCTTATTATTGCTGATATTGAGCTTCAAAGAACTCGAATGGCAATCTCAATTGCATTTCATCAAACATCATCTCTACATTCTCTCTAACTCTATTTTCTATATCATACACACTGATTACAACATTTTTCACTTAACTACATATTTAAAGTATTTCCGCTAAAAACATCGTCTCTACATTCTATCTAACTCTATTTTCTATATCTCAATTTACTAGTCGAAGTGCGAGATGCAGATTACATTCATTTTCATAGGTATATATAAAGCTTATCTATCTCCGCTCTATCCCTCCTTGTGTTCTTTCCAAAAAATGATAATAATTTGGACATACATGTATCTTCACATAATTAAAGCCCAACCCACACTCCAGATGATGGGCATCATTGTCCAAGTCGGGCAATAGAGCTTTACGAAATGCAGCTTTCAATAAATTTATAACCATATCAAACGATTTGATTGTCTAACCACCAATGACCTTGATATTAACTTCACAATAAAAGACAACTTGGAAAAATTGCAATAAGATGGATATAAGGGACGTGATGCATCGTCCATCAATTTTTGAAATGTTGAAGATTTACCAATTTCGAACATGGGTCCTTGAGTACCTCCATGACCCATTGCATTATTATCCATAAATGCTCTAGCTTGAAGGTCATTCAACATATCATTCATATCATCAACATATTCTCCACAATTATTGACAGCATCACTATCTTTTTCAGTAGTGGTATTTGGTAATTCTTCCTCCCTATGAAAATTCCCCATACATTCAAATTGGCAGGATGCCTCATACAATTCGGATCATCAACACGTTGATCATGATGCCATTTCATTGCATCAGATCTTCTTTGATGTAAACAATCTTTGGAGCCTCGGCTGTAAAGGAAAATTGCGCAAGACTTTCTGATGTATACGAGAATCTGTCCATGCTTGACACCCATCTTGATGCCTTGCAAACAGGGCATTCTTGTCTCTCCTTGTGTTCTTTGCAAAAAAATGCTGCAATCATTTGGATATACATGTATCTTCACATAATTAAAGCCCAACCCGACGACGGGTATCATTGTACAAGTCGGGCAATAGAGCTTTAAGAAATGCAGATTTCAATAAATTTATAACCATATCAAATGATTTAATTGTCCAACTACCAATGGCCTTAATATTAACTTCACAATAAATGACAACTTGGAAAAATTGCAACAAGATGGATATAAGGGACGTGAAGCATTGTCCAACAATTTTTGAAATGTTGAAGATTCACCCGTTTCGAACATGGGTCCTTGAGTACCTCCATGACCCATTGCATTATTATCCATAAATGCTCTAACTTGAAGGTCATTTAACATATCATTCATATCATCAATATATTCTCCACAATTATTGATAGAGTCACTATCTTTTTCAGTAGTGGTATTTGGTAATTTTTCCTCCCCATGAAAAATCCATTTTGTATGATGGGGACCATTAGAAAAATGTTATTGGTCCGATTTTGAGATCCCAAATCCTTTTTTTTAAAAGAATTTTTGATTTCATAATTAATTAAGTGTTGTTAAACAATATTATAATTTTTTATTTTTAAAATATTTAAAAATATTAAACAAATCATAAAAAAAAAAAAAAAACTTATCGAAACCCAAAATGAGATCGAACTAGTAGGTCCAAGAGTGGACCCACGTTAGTGTGGGAGGGGGGGGGGGGTTGGGGCTACTGCCTCCCAAAGTTTTCAAAAATTGATTTATAATATAAATATATATAATATATATATATATATATGTAATTAAAGTTCTTTCTCAGATTATAAAAAAAAATCCCCCCAATTTGTTTTTAATAAAATTATTTATCTAAATTTCAATATACATCTATTTATATTTTAATTTTTAACTTTATTTAAACTCAAATTTCAATTCATATAATCTCACAGTTACTCAACTAACAATATAACTCTAGCAAAAAAAATATTATAAATTTATATGATTGTAAAATTGATTAATTATACTCACTTATTTAGTTTCAGTCTAACTTGTATGATTATGAGATATAGTTTATTAAAAATTTAATAACATTATATCATTATTTATTAGAAAGTTTTCAAGTTTATTCTTAATCTATAATTTTTTCTTAAATCATAGAAAAATATAAGTACTAAAAAATAATTGATTTTTTTTTTTAAACAAAAAGAAAGACATGAACAATTCGATGAGTAATAAATATTTAGAGAACTTAATAATAATAAAATATGATATTTTTAATATTAACGACCATCCTTATAAAATTTACATGTATGATAAAGTACCTCCTTTCCTTTATCGCAAAGTCTGTCAAAGATCTTACTAATGAAAAACGTCACCTTAAGTTGAGGCTGGTGGACCTCTCTCGTTTATGTCTGTTTTGATTGCCCCGTTTTTTAAGTTATGATTCTTTATTTCATCACCAACAACCCGCAGAAAAGGAAAGAGCCCAAAAAAATAAAAAATAAAAAATAAAGCTAGCTAGCTTATTGTCATGGTTGGAAGAACCATGTACTCTCTTTCTACACTGTTATTGACTCGATTATTGTTTCTCTCTCTCCTTTTCCAAATATGTGTTTCTCTAGACACAATAACGCCGGACAAGCCTCTTAAAGATGGTAACATCCTCGTCTCCCACCATGAAACGTTTGCACTTGGCTTTTTCAGTCCTGTAAATTCTAGCCGTCACTACGTCGGAATTTGGTATAACAAAGTGCCAGTAAAAAGGGCTGTTTGGGTTGTTAACAGAAACGATCCTCTCGACAACACTGCCGGTATACTCTCCAATATCGACGGTCATGGAAACTTCGTCCTCACCGTGACGAACTGAAGCATCCCTATCTGGTCTACCAACGCTTCTGTTGTCTCCGCGAACCACACCATGGCTTGGCTATTGGACACGGGCAACCTCGTTTTGGTTCATCCAGAAACCCCCTAGAACCTTATATGGTAGAGCTTTGACTTTCCGACTGAGACTTGGCTTCCGAATATGAAACTCGGTCTCGATCGTCGGACTGGGCTGAACCGGTTCCTGACATCTTGGAAGTCCAAGAATGACCCGGGAACCGGCAACTGCACCTTGGGGATTGATCCAAACGGGTATCCGCAGGCATTCTTATACGAGGGTCGGGCTCCTTTGTGGCGCGTCGGATCTTGGACTGGAGAAAGATGGAGCGACGTACCCGTAATGACACTGAAATACATCTTCAATATCAGCTACGTGGATAATCAAGATGAGGTCACCGTTGAAGACGTTCCCACTGTTGCTAACATTTTCCATAGAATGGTGGCGGAGGAACCTAGGGTCGTGGAGCGGATTATTTGGTATGAGAATAGGTGGGTCAGGTATTGGTCCGCCCCGATAGAGAAGTGCGATAAATACCAAAAATGTGGTCCAAATAGTTACCGTGACCCGAACAACCTAGAAACATTCGAGTGCACTTGCTTGCCCGAGTTCGGACCCAAGTCGGCACGTGATTGGTTCCTGAGAGATGAGTCGGGCGGGTGCGTCAGGAACCAGGGAGTATCCACGTGCAACAGCGGGGAAGGGTTCGTGAAGCTAGCACGTGTGAAGCGAACATGAGCATGTCGTTGAAAGAGTTCGAGAAAGAGTGCTTGAAGAATTGTAATTGTACGGCATAAGCTAATGCACACATGACAAATGGAGGGACTGGGTGCCTGACATGGCATGGGAACTTGGTGGACACGAGTTTATTTCAATGGAGGACAAGATTTATATCCACGCGTGGATGCAGCTACATTAGGTACTCTAGTTTTATTACTTTTTTTTAACCTTATTGAATCGCGTATAAAGATTGAGTTTTACATACATTGACACACACACACACTCTCTCTCTCTCTTTGTTTTAATTTCTTAGCTGAATATGCAAAGAAGAATGGTCTTCTTCAAAATAAGGGAAAGTTGGTGATTCTTGTAGTTTCTGTTGTAGTAATGCTGCTTATCGTGGCTTCCATTGTGTATTGGTTCATAATGAGGAAGATAAAGGGTAAGTACTACGAAACACTATAATTTTTAAAGCAATTTCTTTGTTTCAAATATTCGTTTATTTTTAATCCTGTTCTTCCAATTCTTTTCCACGGTCTGCTTCCTTTCTTTAGTCAATTTCAATTTGTGGTGGCTTTTGTCAAGAAATTTATAATTGCTTAAAATTTCGCACTTACTAGAAATTTTCTAACTGTGTTTGACAACAGAGAAAAGACAAATGCAGCAATCTTTGAAGTACTAGAAACTCAGATGGAAGTACGGATAGTTGCAGCCACCGATAACTTCTTTGTTCCTAATAAACTAGGAAAAGGTGGTTTTGGACCAATTTATAAGGTAATTAATCTCCATGAAATTCAATTCCTATATGTGCAATGCGTCAATAATTTCATTATAAATGTTTAAGGTCGAAATCGGTATTTGCTTCCAGGGTCGCTTAAGCGATGGAGAGGAAATAGCAGTGAAAAGACTATCAAAGTACTCGGGACAAGGCATAGAAGAGTTTATGAATGAAGTTGCAATCATTGCTAAACTTCAACACAGGAACCTTGTGAGGATTCTTGGCTATTGCGTTCAGGGAGAAGAAAAAATGTTAATCTATGAGTACTTGCCAAACAGAAGCTTAGACACTTTCAATTTAGTTTGTCTTCTTCTTTTCACATACGCTTCTTCATCTTGCTTCTTCTTCTTCTTCTAGTGTTCAGCATACGTACCAAGTAAATAATCTAAAAGAGTTTATCTCTTCATTTAGATAAAACAAAAAGATCATTGTTAGATTGGGACAAATGCTTCGAGATTATTTGTGGGATTGCTTGAGGGATCTTATATCTTCATCAGGACTCGAGATTAAGGATTATTCATAGAGATCTAAAGGCCAGCAACGTTCTACTTGACAATGCAATGCATCCAAAAATTGCAGATTTTGGTTTGGCTAGAATTGTCGGAGGGGAGCTAGGGGACCAGATTGAGGCAAATACAAATCGCATTGTTGGATCATAGTAAGTGTGCTACAAATTAAGGATACATGATTAATAGTAGAAACCAATTTCATTACGTAGTCGGTATTTCTTTTTGGATTATGTCTATTTCTTTGGAATAAAATCATTTTACTTCTTAAAAAAAAAATATATCATTGCATTGTTGCAATGGTTATATGTCTCCGGAGTAGGCAATGCATGGATTGTTTTCAGTGAGTCAGATGTATACAACTTTGGGGTTTTGCTACTGGAGATTATTATTGGCAAAAGGAACACTAATTATATCGATGATCCCTCCTCAAACTTGATTGGGCATGTAAGTACAAGTTTATGCAAATAATTTGTCTTATATTATTCATGTAAACCTAGACACATGAACATGCTGTTTAATTGTAGATTTGGGAGTTATGGAAAGAAGGCAATGCCATGGAAATAGTTGATTCATCACTGGGTGACAAGCCTAACCCTTCTAATGAAGTTGGAAGATGCATTTAAATAGGGCTTTTATGCATGCAAGAATATGCAACAGATCGACCAAACATGTCAGCAGTTGTTGCAATGTTGGGTAATAACAAACCTCTTCCTTCTCCACAGCAACCTGCATCTGTTTTGAAGGATAGTGGCTTTAAGAAAGACACATCAACTAGCGAATGAGTCATTTCTGTCAATGAAGTAACAGTTTCTTTGATTCAGGATCGTTAAAGTCGAGTGCTGTTTGGTGCAATATACTAATATCAAGTTAGTCTTTTTATTTTTTTTTTAAATCAAAAAGTCATGCATATCAACCTATGTACTTGGGATTTATTATAGATTTCTAGAAAAATTTTCAAATCAAAGAAAATTTGACAATCCTGTGATTTTTCCTCCAACCAAACTCGAGCTAACATCCTGACACATATTAGGTCTAGCCAACTTTCAATTTGGCCAACTTCAAACAGATACATATATTTGTACCAATCAAACAGATATATATATATATATATATATATATGTATATAAAATAGATTGTAAAGCGTGAGATGTGATTTTGTTTATTTGATCTATACGAATTGGACATAAAATAGTACTATTGATAAGAAGTATTTTGAGGATTCTCCAACTCAAATATTCTAGATAAAAGTATCGATATTTACTTATAATTAATTTAGTTGCCACTGAATATTTTTGGCCCATCTCATATGTTGGATTCGGTTACCGCTAAACTAAATTCCTGGGTGATCATGCCTCAATGGGGTCGGGCTTTTGGTTAAATAGAACCTTAGCATAAGATTTGTTATTAGTAATAAGTGTAATTTTTACATAAATTTTATTTTTTTTATTTATTAATTTTTTTATTTAAGTTTTTTTAATTGTTTGTGTTTAAACTTTAAAGGAATGAGAACGATTATTACATTTTGGGCCGCTTTTCAATTTTAATTTCACTCAATTTTAGCCTCAACATTAACTTCAACTCACATGAGAGGGTCCCATAAGAAGAGCCGCACACCCACTTCGGCTTGGCCCCACAAACAAGCATCTTCACAAGCAAATGGGCTTTGGAAATCTCAAGTTCTTTTGAGGCCACAAGTTGCAACAACACAACAAAAGGAGCCGAAACTCATTTGGGCAGGAGAGACATGCATTTTAAACCATATCCCATCACTTCAGAAAAGGCTCAACATGCAAGAAATGGACATGGGCTGCACAAGAGAATAATTTTACTTCCAACAAATACAAGCTGCACATGTCGAAGGGACCTATTTGGATTTCATTTAGGTTCTGTTTGTATTTAGAATTTATTTTAATATATATTATTTTATTTCAAATTCATTATTATATTTTTTTAAAAATTTTCAAACAAAATAGAACAAACAATTCAACTTTTTCAAATCTTAATTCTACTTTTCTCAAATTTTAAAATAACAATAATATTACAATAATATTTTATTCAATTATCAGAACTCATTTCTAATTCTAAACAAGACTTTAAAGTTAAAGAGGGAAGAGATGGACGGCATGAATAAAGTTGAGAGACCAACTTAATGCAATGGGCTTGGGTAGTAGGGGTGATCGGGTAGGGACCTAGGGCCCATTCAAGTATTTGAGCCCACCTTTAAGTATGAAAATGAAATAAAGAAAAAGGCCTCTAGAGTAACAATAATAATATGTTTTAAAAAATTAAAATAAAAGCAAATCTTTTAAAGAAAACAAGTCATGAAATAAATTCTCAAAAATAAATAAGGCCTCGATTTAAACTAAAAAAAAAATAATAACCTAGCTTTTTTTTAAATCTCAGCCCATGAAATGACTTTTAACAAAATTATCAAATCTAATAAGAAAAATCATAGTCCACTAAAAACAAAAATTTTAGACCCGTAATCTATTTAAGAAAAATTATTCGAAAATTAAAATGAGTTTTTCACGCAAAGGAAACAAAACATTTTGGAATCCAACTTGGCGCTAACCTAAGTGTTACAGGACCAGATCGGACCAATTGGTTTGATCTAGTTTATGACTAGTTTGGTCCAAAATTAGTTCCTTCATTTTAAAAACAGTCAAATTTGGTCTAGAATCGGTTTTACATTTTCTAGCATCATACTTGACTGGATTAGTTCATATATTATATATATTATTATATAATTTATTTTATATTACATATAATTTATTTTATATATAATATATACAATTATATATGAAATAATATATTAATTTAAACACAACATTTTAATCTTAAATATGAATATTTATTTGATCATATATTTTAAATAGAGATATATATATTAAAACATTTTATTGCCTAATTAATTCTCAACATATTTTTTCTGATAAATATATTAGTAATACTAATAAACTTAATATTTAAAAATAGAAAATCGAATCGAATTGGATGGAATTGTTAAAATCAGAAGTACCAATTTAAGAAAGTAACTGGTATGTAATCAATTTTAAAAAATGCACCAATATTACCGATTTTGTCTTATATATTGTCAATAATCAAATCAAATTGGACTGGTTACAATCCTAAGTAGAATATATGTTGGACTCTTAGCTTGAAGAGGAGCCAGTTCCATTAGGTGCCATGTCAGACATAGCCATGACTCATAGAGGTGAATAGACTAGCGGCATAGCATAGTCATTAATTCCCTTCGTGTCCACATAAAAGGAATTAGGAGAATAATTGAAGGGGCCTAATTTATTCCATTTCATAGCCTACTAATAAGGCGAAATAGATTGTTAGTTCAGAACAATTAGAATGAATCCAACATTTTTGAGGTAATCACTACTTAAAAATATATAATAGAAGAGACAAGATCACAACAAGAAAATAGAATAAATATGACATTTCAATTACGACAAAACAGAACAGATGTGACACTAAAGTATCATATCTGTTCTGTTTTGTCGCAATTAAGCACATTAGGGACTAATAATTAACCTATCATTTGACTGACTTGTTAATATACACCACTTACTTAGGTATTGGAGGTGCATCGGGCACTCAAGGGCACTATCGTTGTTACTTGCAGATAGAAGTTTATAGCCCGCTGTAACGATTGGGGGATGGGTACGTAACGATTAATAGAAAATAGAAAATATACTAGAAATTAAAATGGAAAAGAAGAAGAAGAAGAAGATGAGAGTGGAGTATGAAGAAAAAATATATACTTTGTGAGTTACATTTTTTTATTCTCAATTGTAGTTGAATACGTAACATAAATTCCTGGTGATAGAAAAATTCAAAGAAAATTAGATAAAAGTAAATATTCTGAAGATTATTATGAAGATTATGAAGTCAGGTCGTTTGATGAAGATAATATCAAAATTTGAATATTATCTATAAAAACGATGAAGCCGTGCAAGACTATGCCATCGACCGCCCAAGCACATCGATCGGCAATAGCATTTACGACGGGAACAAGTCAAGTAATTAAAGTCTACTGGCCACCCTTAATTAGAATAAGATTTTCTTAATACTTTTAATAAAATAAAATAAAAAGTTTATCACTAAAGTGTAAGACATTTTTCAATCAAAGATCATTTTTCATGTATCCGTCAAATAAGAGCACTTCCGATGGTTAGTTTATTTTTTCTTTTAAACTACACTACCGAAACTTTTTTTTTTTTTTTTTTAACTTATTCACTTTTATAATGTGTCTTCTATCAACTAATCTATTCCTTTTTATTCATTTAAAATTTCAACAGAGGCTTCATCTTCGTCTTCCTCGTTGCAGTGTTCCAAACCTTAACTCCGATGAAGAAGAAAGATCCTCGCACAGAACCTCTATCCTCGAACACGTCATCTCCGGCATCGATTCCTCTCCGCACCGAACAAGTTGCATCGAACACAGAGATGAAAGCTCCTCGCATAGAACCTCCATTGAATATGTCGCAGCCATTGAACCTCTAGTTCTCGGTACAAATCGATGCTTTGCAAATTTTGAGTGTTTGGAGAGAACAAAAGAGGGTTTGGAGAGAGAAGAAAAAAATAAATTATACCTTGTGCTACAAGATCCCATTACATATAGCGGGATCACTATAGCAAAAGATAAAACTTTTGTAAAATTCAGGCTCCATTGGAGCATGATTTTGAGAACTTTTCTGAAGTATTTTAAAGAAAAAGGGTATTTTAAAAGAGCTATTGTGAGTGCTCTATGGAAACCAAATAAGTAATTAAGATTTGAGTCCTTACCAATTGTTTCAATTTCTAAGGTACTGCATGTTGACTTTAATGGTTACCTAATTCAATCACAACCCATAGTGACCTTGATTGGAAAGAGAACATACTTTTTAGATTGATATACAATATTTGTGTACTTGATCGAATACTAAATATTGAATCGGTCCTCCTTAGCTTATAAAGTCCAAAGTTCACGAGTTATAACTTTTGACATAAACAATGAAGAAGCTCAAGTTCTAGCTAGAAGCAACACAAATACAGTTGGGTAGCAATTGGAATATTATATATTTAAGCATCACCGGAACCGTCATCTCTGCAAAAATATGACAAACCAACTCAACACATAGTTTGGATCAGAGATGCAGCTACAACGAGACATGTTTTAGGGGAAAAGAAGAAAAGAGAAAATATATCAAATTGACCCTTGCTCAAAATTTTTAATTAAAAAAAATGAAAATTATCAGTGTTTAATAATTTTTTTCATGTATCCCTTAATTCAAAATTGCCTTATAGTAAATTGCAATATGAGAAAATGGGTAGAAAGTCTCGATAAAAACCTCGATAGAGTAAACAATATGCAGATAGACAAATAAATAAAAGGGACAATTGATCCAATTAGTGATATGGGCCCATATTTCGTAATTCGTAGCTGGAATTAGTGGATGTTTGTAAACGCAACTACGAAAGGGACAACTCAGCTGATTTTTTGTGGTTTTTTCCTCCTCTAGATGTAATGAATCTATTGATTTTTTTTTTTTTTTGGGGGGAAGAAAGCTAAATTGTATTCATTAAAATAGAGTATTATAACTAGACCTAAAACGTACATTACAAGTTATTAACCACGATATGTAGCTCCCCAACACCCAAAAGGTGACTGATATGGCCTAGCTCTAACTGCACATCTCTCCAAAATTTCGTCTGAGAGACCTCCCCCACACCCACCTCTATCCAAGATAGAATAACTACCAACTAATCACAAACAAACCACCTCAATCCAAAACAGGAATAACTATCTCTGTCCAAGAAGGAACGCCGTTCTAAAAACGACTCCCAAACAACTCTACAGACCAAAGGTCCAGGAGACTAAATTTTTTCATTTTTCCTAAGCAAACACAAAAACAAACAGCATGAAAAAATCGAGAATACATCTAAAAAATATAGTCCGATTTTCAATCTTGGAGGAACTTGAAAAAGCACTAAAAAATACAAAAAAAAAAACTAAAAACTAAAATACACTTACCCCAAGGTGGGGGACACGCACCACCTTGGGATAAGTAGGAACCTCAAAACATCGACTTTTGACACCACTAAACCAAGAAACACAGCGCTTGGTGGTGTTGGAGCTCTCAGAAATGGAGTCGTGCGAAGGCCAACCACACTCTTCAGCCCGTGCGTATGAACCACGCTCCGCTTCTCTCGGTACGACCTTCAAATGACTGACAGATCGGTGGCAGGTGAATCTTGTGGTGGAGCGCATGGTGGTCAGAAACCACCGAAAACAATCCCCACGCCTAAAAAACAACACAAAAAACATAGAAAGAAAGAGATGAGAGGAAGAAGAAGAGGAGGAGGAAAGGAGGGAGGAGCTGAAGCTCTGACCCCCCTCAAGAAAGGTTTTCTTCTAGTTTTTTTAAAGAGAAGTGGGAGAGAATTTTTTTAAGAGAGAGAACAGCGGCTCGAGAGCTATTGAATCTATTGATTGATTAGAAGTGATGAGCTATAAAAGGTATATTAACGAATTAATGAGTTTATATAATATATTATATTTATTTTTGAAATAAAAATAATTTTACAATCTAAAGTACCATATCAAATTATGTTAATTTATAGATTTATTTTCGTGAGTGTTTTTGTGGTTAAAATATTTCTTTTAACAAAACAATTTTTACCAAACAAACATGGAGGTTAGAATATTTCATTTGACTTTCTATTATATAACCTGTTATTTTCTATTAGAGTTATTTTATTCAACTGTATGTAGGCACACTATTCACATCACTTAAATGATAAAATTTAATTTATAATAATTAAATTCTAAAATCTATCTACTAAATCAAATTAAATCATATAATTAATTACTTTATTAATTATGCTTACACAACTAAATAGACTTTTTCGTGCAAAAACCTATTTTTCTTGTAGTGGTGGTAAGCGTGTCGAGGAGCCATCATGTGCGTTAAAATTACTTGAAGATAGAATTTTTCGTAATAAGGGTGTCAAGGAGGCATCATGTGTGCATTGAAATTTTGAAAAAGAAAATTAAAACCATTTGGATATTGTGAGTATTTCTACATGGAGTCGGTTTTAAGGAGTCGATTAAAATCAACTTTAATTTTAAAAAGTTTCTCCTCATTTTCAAATTTATTTTCAACTTTAAAACCGACTCTCTATCAACTTTAATTTTAAAAAGGTTCTCTCTAATGCCGACTCCTTATCAACTTTAATCTTAAAAAAAATTCTTCTCATTTTGAATACATGAAAGAAAGGTTGAAAATGAAAAAAAATCTTTTAAAATCAAAGTCGACTCTCTATCAATTCCCTAAAACCGATTCCGCATCCTTTTTAGTTTTTCTGATAGAAAGTGTACCTTTTTTTTAATTTTTAAAAATGAAAATAAATTATAATAATCATATTTATAATTTAAACAAAAGTTAAAAAGAATAATAATTAAATAAAAAGTTTGATTCGATCACAGGCCGTTCGCAATTGGTCACTTGTGTTAACCCAATAACTGCTTAAATAAAAGAACCCAATAACAATTTTCAAATAAATATAACTTTACGAGTAATAATATTTGCTCATATATTTTATTTTATTTTTTAATTCTTTAATTTTAATGGTTAAAAAAATATATTAATTTTTTAATTTTTATTAATAAATTAATAAATTAATTTTAATTTTTTAAAAACTTAAAAAGGGTTAAACAATGTTAAAAAAAGTTATAAATATAGTCGAACACATCTAACTATACATGCAAGTATGGTTAAACAAAAATTTGAAAATCTGACTGTCTCCTCTCCACTTCGATTCTATTAAGACTTTTTTTAACCAAAAAAATCAGGGTCAAAATCGAAGTCGGAGGTGGAGATATACCTACTTTGACTCCAACTCCGATGTTGTACATATTAATCATATATAGTTTATATAACTATTACTTATATAGTTAATTAAATTTACTAATATACTAGTATGAACAAATTTGTTTGACAAGTAATAAGAAATTTTATTCCAAGTGAATAGGCCCAGGTAGGTACACAAGATGTATACAAGTGAGTATACCTAATACAAGCTAATGGAAAAACAAAACTGAAACGAAATATTACAAAGTATTTCTATCCACTATCAGGCTTGTTATCCAAAAACTTAAGTGTTTAAAAAAAAATAATTTAAATTCCCCTATATATATAGCACGTCCGTAATCATCAAAATGCCTCACATTTCTCTCTAGCCATAAATACCAAAACAAATACAAGGAAATCATCCTCCGAAATTCTGCACTACCTACACAACTCACTGAACCATGCCAACTAGCCAAAGATCCACCACTCTTAGTGGCATAATTCAATCAATGCCTACCATTGTACATATCTCATTCCACAAACTTGTTACAAACTCACGATGGAAAAAAAGACGATTAAGAGATTCACTATTTCTTTTACACATAAAAGGTCAATCAATTACAAATAATCATCTTGTCCTCAAATTATGTTCTCTTAAGTGATATATTGGGCCCATAAACTTGCCCCAAACACCCATTTAACTTTGTTAGTACACAAATTCTATCACATCCTTCTATACTTGACATCCACAATCTATCTCTATAATGCATTATTCTCTTTGTTGTACCTCCAAAGTCACCATCCTAGAAGAGCCTTATGGAAAAGTAATTTTAAATTCCTTATGCCCAAACCCCCACATGATACAGGGACACAAATTTTATTCTAACTCATGAATTGAAATCTTCTCTCCTCCCCAATATCGTTCCATAAGAAATTCTTGAAAACTCTTCTTTTTGCTACTCCTACAAGTAAGGGAAAGAGAGAGAAAATTAGATGGAAGGTTAGAAAATTTTCTTTTAATATTCAAAACAACTCTACCCTTTTTGATAAATAAATATTTTTTCAATTAGCTAAGATATATGCTTATACTATAATAATATGCTTATACTATAATATAAATAGACTAAATTCACTAATAATAATTTAGTATATGAAACACCATACCATTAATTATTACTATCATGTAACACTAATATATAATAACAACTAATCTATAAACACTAATGTACAAATAACATGTAATACTAATATATAATTAAAGTATAATAATATGTACTAGTGATGTATACTAATTAAATTTATAATAACATGTAATACTAATGTATAAATATTAATATATAATATTATGGTATAATATCAATAATTTATACAACAATTTATTTTTTCAATTTTGTTTATGTTTTAACAAAATTGAAATTGAAAAAATATTTAAAAATTACTTAAATGTAGAGTCCAAATCTGATTTATCAAATTAAAATTTTCGATAAATGAAAAATGTCAATAAAAAAAAGCTCGAATTTGCCTCCATTCTCTCTATTCAGACAAGTCGGGATTACAATCAAATCATAAAATATGTAATAGAAATGTAATAATAGAATATTAAATAGTAGTAGAAAATAATGAATAATAATAAAAAGTATGTGAAAAATAATAATAACAAAATAAATAATAAAAATGACTGATACCTCGATAGCACGTGCGGACATGAGTCTGTCCTTGAAAGAGTGCGAGCAAGACTGCTTGAAGAATTGTAATTGTATGGCATACACCAATGCAAACGAGATAAGGGAAGGGATTGGGTGCCTGACATGGCACGGGAACTTGGTGGACACAAGAGTTTATTCCAATGGAGGACAATATTTATATCTACACGTGGATGCAGCTACATTAGGTACTCCAGTTTTATTACCATTTTTATGGGGAGTGTTGGGAGTAGCTAACACTAACTGCTCTCTCCTCGTATGAACAGTATCATGTATTGTTCATGATACTATTCATATGACGGGAATATACTGAGTGTGTGTTCTCCCCTTCATTTTTCTTTTTTTTTTTCCCTTAAAAGACGATACGATCCATGTCCCATCTAAGTTGCAAAATATTCCACTTTTTTTTTTTTAATTTCTTAGTTGAATATGCAAAGAAGAATGGTCTTCTTCAGAATAAGGGAAAGCTGGCGATTCTTGTGGTTTCTGTTGCAGTAATGCTGCTTATTGTGGCTTCCATTGTGTATTGGTTCAAAATGAGGAAGATAAAGGGTAAGTACTACGAAAAATATGATTTTTAAAGTAGTTTCTTCGTTTCAAATATTTGTTTATTTTTAATTTCTTCTTATTCTTTTCCTCGATTTGCTTCCTTAGTCAATCGATTTCAATTTGTGGTGGCTTTTGTCAAGAAATTTATAAGTGCTTAAAATTTCGCACTTATTAGAAAATTTCTATCTGCGTTTGACAACAGAGGAAAGACAAAACAAGTATACTTTTAGCGATACCTCGGCTGCAGCAAGCTTTGAAGAATCTTCAATTAGAAGGGAGCTCGATGGAAGTACGAGAAACTCAGATTTACAATTCTTTGACCTAAGTAAGATAGTTGCAGCCACAGATAACTTCTTTGTTCCTAACAAGCTAGGAGAAGGTGGCTTTGGATTAGTGTATAAGGTAATTAATCTCTTTGAAATTAAATTCCTATATGTCCAATGCATGATCAGTAATTTCATTCTGAATGTTTAATGTTGAAATTGGCAATTGCTTTCAGGGTTGCTTAAGCGATGGAAAGGAAATAACAGTGAAAAGACTATCAAAGTACTCAAGACAAGGCATAGAAGAGTTCAAGAATGAAGTTGCAATCATTGCTAACCTTCAGCATAGAAACCTTGTGAGGATTCTGGGTTATTGCATTCACGGAGAAGAAAAAATGTTAATCTATGAGTACTTGCCAAATAGAAGCTTGGACACTTTCATTTTTTGTATTGAAAAGAATGCAATCAGTGTCAACAACCCAATTAGACATTTATTGCACCTACCAAGTATTTATGGCACTAGGGGACAATAAGGGAGATGATGGGACTAAAAAGAAGGTTGGTAGGAACTAGGTTTGTAGGGCTTAAAGAGGTGTAGGAATTAAGGGGGGTATCAGTGAAAAGCAAGGCGATAAAGGAAAATAAGAATTCGACCGACACACACAAGGTAAATATTTGACCGTACTGATCGAAACCTAACTATAAAAGGGCTCGAACAGATGAAAGAAATGGATCTTTTTTTTCTCTCTCTCTGTGGAATAATTTTGGCAGCCTCTTCTTCCCCTACATCAGCTTCTTCAGCCTTCCCCGAGAGCTTCAACAGAAGATTTTATTTACATATTTATGTATATTTTTTCTATACAGAATGAGCCATGAGAGACTGTAAAAACACCTATTATAATGGTTTCTCATCCCCAAACATTCGTGGACTTAGGTATTTTCCGAACCACGTAAATTTTGTGTCCATCTCTATTTATTTTATCTGCTATCCACGTACGTACAGCCATGTCGGAGTCTCACTGAGGGCCCCAAACGACCTCGAATGGAGTCCAACTCGCACCAATGGATTGGAAATGATTCTTTCTTTCGCCCCGACTTCTTGGCCGATTTTTATGGCTTCAACAGGTATTATCTTCTTCTTTTCACATAAGCTTCTTCTTCTTCTTCTAGTGTTCAGCATACCTACCAAACAAATACTCTAAAGACCTAATCTCTTCATTCAGATGATTGAAAAGATCATTGTTAGATTGGGGCAAATGCTTCGAGATTATTTGTGGGATTGCTCAAGGGATCTTATATCCTCATCAGGACTCAAGATTAAGGATTATCCACAAAGATCTTAAGGCCAGCAATGTTCTGCTTGACAATGCAATGCATACAAAAATTGCAGATTTTGGTATGGTTTGAATTGTTAGAGGGGACCAAACTGAAGCAAATACAAACCATGTAGTTGGAACATAGTAAGTAAATGCAAACCAAATTTTTGTTTTTAAGCAAATTAAACATTAAGGATATCATTTTTGTTCTATAACAATTTCGTACATTGTTGCAGTGGTTATATGTCTCCAGAGTATGTAATGCGTGGACTATTTTTAGTGAAGTCAGATGTATACAGCTTTGGGGTTTTGCTACTGGAGAATACTATTGGCAAAAGGAACAATACTTGTTTTCACGATGATCCCTCCTCAAGCTTGATTGGGCATGTATGTACATGTTTATGCAAATAATTTGTCTTATATTATTTTTTTAAAGACTAAACACACGAACAACAACAACTATTGATAATGTGGTTTAATTGTAGGTTTGGGAGTTATGGAAAGAAGGCAAATCCATGGAAATATTTGATTCATCACTGGGTGACAAAACTTTCCCTTCTAATGAAGTTGGAAGATGCATTCAAATAGGGCTTTTGTGCATGCAAGAATATGCAACAGATCAACCAAACATGTCAGCAGTTGTTGCAATGTTGGGTAATGAAAAACCTCTTCCTTCTCCACAACAACCTGCATTTGTTTTGAAGGGCAGTGGCTTTAAGAAAGACACATCAACTAGCGAAGGAGCCATTTCTGTCAATGAAGTAACAGTTTCTTTGGTTCAGGGTCGTTAAAGTCAAATTCTGTTTGGTGCAATATACTGATAACAAGTTAATGTTAGTAAGATCTTTTTTATTTTCAGCAAAGAAAATGGAAATTTGATCTCTTAACTTTTGAAGTCGTACATATCAATCTAAATGTACTTAAAATTTATTTTAGATCTCTAAAAAAAATTTCAATTCAAAGTAAGTAAAATCGGTGAACCTGTAATTTTTGGCCAATTTTATTACTTTCTATTATCCATTCCTGAACCAAATTCTATCCCAACTAAACTATAATTAATCACAATCTATGAAAACTAATAATCAAACATATATATATATATATATTTACTAAACAAACAGATAAATATATATTTATTTTATTTAGAAGCGTGAGATGTGATTTTGTTTATCTGATTTATATGAATTTGACATAAAATACTATTGATAATAAGTATTTTGAGGATACCCCAACTCAAATGTAATAATCTGGATGAAAGTATTTATATTTACTTATCAATTTACTTGCCACTGACTTTTTTCGGCCCATATTTCTATTGGATGCGGTTACCACTAAACTTATTAAGCCTGGTTTATTTTGAGAGATGAGATGAGATAATATAAAAGTTAAAAAAAGAGCAAAATATTATTGTAATATATTTTTTTAATATTAATTTTTTTTTTGAATTTAAAAAAGGTATTTTGGAATTTAAAAAAGTTGAATATTTTATTATATTTTGTATGAAAAATTAAAGTGTAATAATAAGTTTAATATGAGTTTTGAGTTTTTGGTTTCATTTTCGTAAGCAAAACAGGTCTAAATTCCTGGTGGACCATGCTTTCAATGGGGTCGAGTTTAGGTGAAATAGAACCTTATTATATAAATTTGAACCATACCAGAACAGATTCGAAGCCTGTTGAAGGAAATGAAAAAATCTCTATCAAAACAGGCATTCTCGTTTAATTAAGCAAAGGCAATGTTTTTTCAAGCAGGCCAATACATTTGATGTTCGTGATTAACGTCCCTTTGGTTACTATATCGCGTATGAATTCTCTCTTAGCAAATTTTCTATTGGGGAAGGTGGATGGAAAAATGGGGGAAAGTGTGTAAGCCTACAAAGGAATTAAGTGGAATGGGATTGAGAGACCTCAAATAAGTGCAAAAATATCTTCATCTAAAATTTGCTTATCGGTTGCTGATTTCTAATAGTTTGTAGACTGATTTTTTTCGTGTCAAATATTTCAAAAACGAGCATATTTTATTACACAATGGGAGACCAACTAACTCTCGATTTTGGAGGTTTGTTATGTCTAGTCTATCGGAAGTTATGGATAATGTTAAAATGTTGGTGAGGGGTGGCAATGTGTCTTTTTTGTTTGAAAGGTGGCTCGCGTCGGGCCTACTATCCGTGAGAGTTGAGGACATTTCGAATACCAAATTGCACATTAAGAAATTGCAGGTTCAACAATGTCTGGAGTGTTAATTTACTAATGGAACTAGTTGGTGTTGATAATATAGAGGAAATATTATAGAATACATTGGCTGGTAGAAAACGTTTGGATGTCTTTATTTGGAAGCCTTCTCCTAATGGAAAATTCTCAATAGCTACAGCTTGGAAGGTGGTGAGGAGCAAAAGACAGACACTACCATGGCACGAATGGTTTTGGCATAGTGTGTTGCCTAAACGTATATCAATCTGTCTATGGAAACTATGGTTTAACTGCTTGGCCGTGGATGAGAGAGTGCAAAGTAAAGGAATTTAGCCTCAACGTGTGACTGCTATTTTCGAAAATGTCCAAAAACCATTGATCATGTTTTATCTTCGGGTGAAGTGGCTGCAGATGTTTGGCTTCGTGCTAGTGCAGCTATGGTGTCCCCTGTATGCATCGTTTGCCTTGGAAAACTAGAGTCACAAGTTTGTTTTATTATGCTAAAAGATCATTAATCAAAGGTACTTTAGTTGGTTTAATTCTTTGCTTGGTTACTTGGTATCTTTGAAAAAAAAGATGCAAAGCTAGAGTGGAATGTGTATAAGAAAATGCTGAGCAAGTACGGAGAGTAGTTCAGTTTCGGAGTAAATTATTGGCCATAAATCTTAGCTCAACCTGTAGTTTATCCATACAAGACGTTAAATTTCTAGAGGAATCTCAACTGGACCATCTAAGTACCAGTGAGAGATGGGAAAAATTTGTTACTAGGTCCAAACCTCTTGTGGGTTGGATGAAACTTAATTATAATGGGAGTTGTTGTGATAATCCGAGTAATTCGGGAGGTCAGGGAATTGTTCGAGATAGTGAAGGCATAGTTAAAGTAGCTTTTTCAACTTATTTTGGTATTGGTACCAACAATGAGGAGGAGTTAAAGGCAAATTCGGAGGGCATTCACTTCTGCAAATGACTTTATTATTTTAATGTGATCGTTGAGAGTGATTCCCAAATTGTAATAGATTAGATTCGGAAAGGTAGATGCATTTTATGGTACCTCTGAGAGTTTTGGGAGGAGTTATGTATGGAGCTTGAGGGGACGAATTTTGTTGTGGTCCATCAATATATTGAAGGTATTAATGCGACTGATTTTCTAGATAGAGAAGGGGAAATGGGTACGATTGCAATTTATGAAGGTCATCAAAGTTTTCCATGGCTTCTAAAAGGTATTATTCGTGTTGATATGTAGAGACTTCCATATATCCGTTAGTAGGTTGTTTTTGGTTTTTTTAATGTATGCTCAAATTGGATTTTATGGATTATTGTATTGGTTCTTTAATGGATTTATTGGTTTTGATGCCTAGATAGTTTTTGATGTCTTCATGTAAACTCTATGTGTCTTGCTTGTTACTACAATATTCGTCCACCATATACGAGGACTATTAATAAAAATAGAGAGAGATCACTCATAAACATGTGATCTCGATTTCTATCTAACCTAAAAAAATAAAAAGGCAAAAGCAATGTCAAAATTTGGCAAATATCACATATTTTATCTATTGTCTATTTCATTCAATACATATTTTCATATTAGTTTATCCATTTACACTCTATTATAATAATAATTTACTATTCGATTATTAATATACTATTCTCGTACGAACACGTTAAGGTAACTAATCATTGAATTATCATTTGAGTGAATTATTAATATATATCAGTGACTTAGGGATCAGTGGTGCATCGGCCATCGGGCACAGTGGCCGGCCACCATCCTCGTTAATTACAGATACAAGGTTACAGTCGGCAGTGGGGCGGCTCATTAACAATCCAGTTGAAGTTCGTTGACATGAATGAAGTTTACGTTCCGTGATCACCATCATTATTGATAGTGGGATGGGTAAAGATTGATAGAAAAGACAAAATATAATAGAAATTAATGAAATGGAGAAGAAGATGAGAGAGGTGAATGAAAAAATAATAATTTGTGAGTTACATTTTTCTTTATTCTCAATTGTAATGGAATGCATAACATATGTTCCTGTTGATAGAAAAAATAAACGAAAATGGTATGAAAGTAAATATTCTGAGGATTATTATGAAAATAAAAAATCAAATGGTTTTATTAAGATAAATATCAAATTATCATGAATACTATATCGGGTGGTGCTACATGCAATGCACCGTTTAATTTATTTTTATTTTTTTGTTTTTATTTTATATTGTTATTTTAATATTCATAAATATTTTTTTTTAAAAATAAAATAAAATATTATTAACAAAAAAAATATTCATGATAATTTGAATATTATTTATTTTTTAAAATAAAAAATAAATAATATTTTTTTAATCATTAAATGAATAAAAAAAATGGAGAACGATGCATAACAACAGTGCACACCAAAAGGACAGAGATTTATACGACTGTATCCGTAACAACAATGAAGCCGTGCAAGACTATGCCATCGACCGCCCAATCACATCGGCGTAGCATTTAAGAGTTTAACTACCCTTAATTAGAATAATATTTTCTTAATATTTTTAATAAAAAAATTTATCTCTAAAGTGTAAGATATTTTTCAAGTACCCGCCAAATAATGAAACCAAATAAATTAAGATCTGTGTCCTTATCAATTATTTCAATTTTTAAGGTGCGTATTGACTTCATTAGTGGTTACCTAAGTCAATCACAACCCATAGTTGATCTTGGTTGAAAAGAGACCACATTTTTTAGATATTTACACGTGGGTTGATGGAATACTAAATATTGAATCGGTCATCCTCAGCTTATTAAGTCCAAAGTTCACGAGTTATAACTTTAATTGACATAAACAATGAAGAAGCTCAAACTCTAGAAGCAACACAAATTTAATACAGTTGGGTAGCAATTAAAATAACTAATTAAGCAATACTGGAACCATCATCTTTGCAAAAAAATACCAAATCAACTCAACACATAGTTCAAATAAAAGATGGAGCTACAACGAGAAATGTGTGAGGGGAAAAAAAATAAAAGAAAAAGATATCAAATTGACCCTTACTCAAATTTTGTCAAAAAAATAGCGAAAAATATTAGTATTTAATAATCTTTTTTATGTATCCTTTAATTCAAAATTGCATTCTAGTAAATTGCAATATTTTATTTCGAAACATTTCCCATTTCTCTAGAACCATAAACACCATAATATTAATTATTAGAACCCTAGTGTAATATTACTAATGTACAATAGGCGCAGCTAATCTATAAACACTAATATATAATAACATGTAATACTAACATATAAATAACATTTAATACTAATCATGTATTGTTTATAAATATAAATATATAAATTTATAATAACATGTAAATATAATATATAATAACTAAAGCATAATAACATGTACTAAAATGTATAATAATTAATATATGATACTAATATATAATAACAATAGTTTGTAAACAATTCTGCTTAATATTAACATATAATCCTTACCGGCCTCGTTTATTCCTGAAATTTTACTCAATTTTTATAGTGGAAAAGATCCCATAATTCTACGCATGGAATGATTAGGGGCGTTTTTATGTAACTGCTTGCTTATTAAAAAAAAGTTTGTATAATGATTTTTTTTTTTTTAATTTTGCTTATATTTTAATAAAACTGAAATTAAAAAAAAATTTAAAAGTCCAAATCTAATTAGTTAGTGAGAGTTCAAAATTATCAAATTAAAATTTTTAATAGATTTTAAAAAATTCAATAAAAAAAAAAAAAACTAAAGCCCGACACCTTTTCAACTTCGTTCAGACAAATCAAAGTTAAAGAGTTGAATTGGAGGCTACAGGACTCGAAGTCACGGATACAATGTACGGCACAACGATTGCAACATTATCGGTGCCCAGTCTTACACGCAATTATCGGTGCCCAGTCTTACAAAGATCTTACAATTTGAAAACCTCACGTGAAGTCGAGGCAGGTGGACCTTTCTCGTTGATGTCTTTGAGATTGCCCCCTTTTCAAGTTATGATTTTGATTTAATCACGATGACACGAACAAGCCCAGGGCCAAAAAAAGAGTGAAAAAATATATCAAGCTAGCTAGCTAGCTTACTGTCATGGTTGGAAGAACCATGTACTCTCCTTCTACACAGTTATTGACTCCATTATTGTTTCTCTCTCTCCTTTTCCAAATATGTGTTTCTCTAGACACAATAACGCCGGACGCTCCTCTTAAAGACGGTAACATCCTCGTCTCCCACCGTGAAATGTTTGCACTTGGCTTTTTCAGTCCTGTAAATTCTAGCCGTCGCTACGTCGGAATTTGGTATAACAAAGTGCCAGTAAAAACGGTTCTTTGGGTCGCTAACAGAGACAATCCTCTCGACAACACTACCGGTATACTCTCCATCAACGGTCATGGAAACCTCGTCCTCACCGAGACGAACCGAAGCATTATTATGTGGTCGACCAACGCTTCTGTTGTCTCCGCGAACCATACCATGGCTCGGCTCTTGGACACCGGCAACCTCATTTTGGTTCATCCAGAAATCCCCCAGAGCCTTATATGGCAGAGCTTTGACTTTCCAACCGACACTTGGCTTCCGAATATGAAACTCGGTCTCGATCGTCGGACTGGGCTGAACCGGTTCCTGACATCTTGGAAGTCCAAGAATGACCCGGGAACCGGCAACTGCACCTATGGGATTGATCCAACCGGGTATCCGCAGCTATTCTTATACGAGGATGGGGCTCCTTTGTGGCGCGGCGGATCTTGGACCGGAAAAAAATGGGCCGGCGTACCTGAAATGACACGGAATTTTATCTTCAACGTCAGCTACATGGATAATCATGATGAGGTCACCATTGAAGACGGTGTCACTGATCCTAACATTTTCACTAGAATGGTGGTGGAGGAACCTGGGGTCGTGTTGCGGTTTACTTGGGTTAAGAACGGGTGGGTCAAGTATTGGTTCGCCCCGAATGAGATATGTAATAACTACAAAAAATGCGGTCCAAATAGTTATTGTGACCCGGACAACCTAGAAACGTACGAGTGCACGTGCTTGCCCGGGTTCAAACCCAAGTTGGCTCGTGATTGGTTCCTGAGAGATGCGTCGGGGGGGTGCGTCAGGAACCAAGGAGTATCCACGTGCAACAACGGAGAAGGGTTCGTGAAGCTTGCACGTGTGAAGTTGCCAGATACGTCGATAGCATGTGCAAACATGAACCTATCGTTGCAAGAGTGCGAGCAAGAGTGTTTGAAGAATTGTAATTGTACAGCGTACGCCAATGCACACGAGACAAAGGGAGGGATTGGGTGCTTGACATGGCACGGGAACTTGGTGGACACAAGAGTTTATTCCAATGGAGGACAAGATTTATATCCACGCGTGGATGCAGCTACATTAGGTACTCCAGTTTTATTCCTTTTTTTTAACCTTATTGTTGCATATGGATGTGTCAAGCTTAATTGGCAACATCTGGAAGAGATCCTACCAATGATGCGGTTTTTTAAATTATCCAATGTCTGGTGTTTGTTGTAACTTTACCGGATTGACTTAGGGTTTCTTAAGGGCTTTTAGGTAATTTTCTTATGGCTTGTTTAAATATTTTACGATGGCTACTGTGGTCAGTCTATTTACAACTTGTTAATATCGAAGAGAGAGAGAGAGAGATGCATAGGGTACTCTGGCAATTTTAGGATTAGGGTTTTGCTTTTCTTGAGTTGATTTTTGTGATATTACTTTGAGAAGCTAAGATTTGATCTCTTGTAACCTTCTTTACACTATTAATGAAAGAATCTCATAGGGTTGTTTTTGCTGTGAATGTAGGTCATTAGGACCGAACCACGTTAAATCTCGTGTTTGTGATCTGTTGCTTTTGATCTTGTATTTTTCTGCTTTGATCTTTTAGTTCTTGTTATTCTTGGTTTTGTTTACTGTCAGTTTCAATTTCTGATCAAGTTTAGCTAAGTTTTCAAAATCCTAATAAAGGTTATCTCAAATATGGTCTTTTACTCAAAAATTATTTGTAAAGATAAGACGACAAGTGGCATCTAGAGCTAGATTTTGGATGGGGATTCTTAAGTTTGAGTTGGAGAAATTCATGGGTAAAAATGACTTTGGTTTATGGAGGATCAAGATGCGTGCCATCTTGGTCCAACAAGGGATTTAGGATGCCCTTCTTGGAGACAAAAAGGGCACTATCACTTCTTAGAAGGGGAAAGTGATTTCCCCCTCTACTGAGAAGGTGAAGCCCGAGATCCTTCAAAAGGCACATAGTACCATTATCTTGTTCCTAGGAGATAAAGTTCTCAAGGAAGTTGCCAATGAAGAAATGATAGCTGGAGTCTGGCTAAAACTAGAAAGCTTATACATGATAAAATCTCTAGCAAACAGATTCCTTAAGAAAACAAGACTCTATACATTTAAAATGAACTCTGATACACCTATTGATGAACATTTGGATGAATTTAACAAAATTCTTTTGGATCTTGCTAATATTGATATTAGTATAGATGATGAGGACCAAGTAATTCTTTTATTAAATTCACTTGACTCTACCGACAATAACCTCAAAGAAACTATGATGTATGAGAGGGAGAGTCTAACCTTAGAAGAAGTGCAATCTATATTGCACTTAAGATAATTGTACACCAAGTCTGAGTCCAAACAAGAGGTAGGGGAGGGTTTAAATGTTAGAGACATGTCTAGAAAGAGGGACAAGAAAGAAAAAGGTAAGAAGTCTAGATCAAAGTCTAAGGGCAAACCTTAAAGTGCTTTGCCCATCACAATGAATGACACTTTAAGAGGGACCGCCCTGAAAGAAAACAAGCTGTTAATACTACCTCTAAAGAACTTGAAGGTAAGGCAGTAGTAATTCTAGATGGATATGATAGTGCTGAGGTATTGAACATCTCTGAAAAGGATTCTAAAAAGAATGGATATTAGATTCAGAGTGCTCTTTTCATTTGTGTCCTTTAAAAAACTGGTTTAAGTCTTTTACATGTCAGGAAGGGGGTCATTTAATCCTAGGTAGGAGTGTAAGAAGACCGAACCGGACCGGTAGACCGGACCTAACCGAATGCACACACACAAACACACACACATATATATATATATGTATATATAAGTAATAGTATATAAATTATACTATTAATATTAATATAGATTAAGAGTGGTAGTATAGCGTATTAATATATAAGATATACTCTTATAATATCAACATATTAAAATTTATAGTAGTTGTAGTATAAAAATATAAATTATAGTATATTCATATAGAGTATTAGTAATAACTTATAAGTAATAAGTGTATTATTATTATTTAATATATTATTACTAATTTATCACTATTCACTAACGTATAAATTTATAATATAATAATGTAATAGTGTTATTAGTTATATTTACCAACTTATAATGTAACACTAAATCACTATTAACTAATTAGTGAATCTCTTTTTTATTTTATTTGGGTTTTTAAGGTTTGTTTTTTTTTTTTTTTTTACTTTTTTATTTAGACTATTCTTCTTTTGCCAATTTTTTTAAGAATTAGTTTTTTTTTAATATTATTTGGCTTAAATCTATAATAAATATGTAAATTGGGTTGAAAATAATTAAATTTGGGTCAAAAATTATTTTTGATCATTGCAAGATTTTGGATCAAATTTAGCCCATTAAATCATATCAGGTGTCCCTAGACCGGACCAGACCGCCTCTGGACTGAACTGGTATGAACCGAATAGGAGTTCAGCCCGGTCCAAAGTGGAAAATTTCCTGGACCGAAAAGAATCGGTTCACTTTTTTTTCGGACCAGACCAAACCATTTACACCCCTAATCATAGGCAATGTTAAGTCATGTAAAATATAAGGGATTGGGACTGAGACTCTTAATGCATGATGTGATTGAAAGGGTGTTGAGGGATGTGAGATATATACCTGACCTGAAGAGAAACTTGATTTCTCTTGGTATTTTAGATAGAATAGGGTATTCTTTTAAGTCTGAAAATGGGAGTCTAAAAGTATGTATGGGATCACTAGTAGTGATGAAAGAAGTGTTGAAAAATAGATTGTACACTTTAGTAGGAAAGACTGTCATAGGTGAAGCTTCATCTATCCTCAATAGAATGGGAAATCAAGTTTCCTTATGGCATAGGAGGCTAGGGCATGTAAGCCAGTAGGGCCTTAAAGAACTAGAAAATTAGGGACTTCTAGGAGATAAGAAACTTGAGGAATTACCATTCTGTGAAGATTGTATCTTAGGAAAGTCTACTAGGGTCAGTTTTCAAAAGTCCATACACACTACAAAACAAACACTTGACTACATTCATTCAGATTTATGGGGCCCTACCAAGGTAAAATCTCATAGAGGGTTCAGATATTTTCTGTCTATTATAGATGACTTCTCTAGGAAAGTATGTATTTATATTTTAAAATATAAAAGTGATACTTTTGAGAAGTTTAAATAATGGAAAACATTGGTTGAGAATTAGGTAGACAAAAAAGTTAAAAGACTTAGAACTGATAATGGGTTAGAGTATTTGTCAAATGAATTCTTTGATTTCTGTAAAGTTGAGGGCATAGCTAGATATAAAACTTTTAGGGAAACTTCCCAAGAGAATGGGTTGGCAGAAAGGATGAATAAAACCATCCTTGAGAAGGTGAGGTGCATGTTAGCAACCTTAGGCCTGCAAAAAACTTTATGGGCAAAGAATGTGGCCACTGCTATGTACCATATTAATAGATGCCCTTAAACAACTTTGAATTTTAAAATTTCCCAAGAAGTTTGGTCTAGAAAACCCTCAAATTATCAAAATTTAAAGGTGTTTGACTGTATAGCTTATGCTTACATTAAAACTAATAAGTTGGAACCTAGGGCTATTAAATGCATCTTTGTAGGATATCCTGAAGGAGTTAAAGGTTTCAAACTCTGGATTACAGAACCTGGAAAATAAAAATGCATAATTAGTAGAGATGTAGTGTTTCATGAATCTGTCATGAGGGAAAAAATAGAAACCTTAAATGAGTCTGCTATACACTCTGACACCAGTGGGTTGTAGCTTGAGGTGGAGCAATCCTCCACCTCTCACAACAACTTAGAAACAGAGATTTTGGATTCTGAGGATCAAATCTTAGAAACTAAAATCTTTGGTCACTCTAAAAATTATCTTCTGGTTAGAGATAGAGAGAGGAGGGTTATGAGACCCCCTCAAAGATCTGGGCAAGCTGAATTGACAGCTTTTGCCCTTTCTGTTGCTGAAATAGGAAATTGAGGTAGAGCCAAGGACCTTTAAAGAAGCCATGGATAGTAAAGAGGCTGAGAAATGGATTCTTGCAATGCAAGAAGAAATGGAATTTTTAATAAATAAATAAAACATGGGTAATAGTTCCTAAACCTGAAAAACAAAAATTGGTTGGATCCAAATGGATCTTTAAAAAAAAGAAGGAATCCCAAGAGCTAAACCGCCTAGATACAAAGCTAGTTTAGTGGCTAAGAGATTCACACAAAGGGAAGGGGTGGATTATAATAAAATATTTTCCCCAATTGTGAGTTACAGTTCAATTAGACTTCTATTATCTTTTGTTGCGTTTAATGATCTGCATTTAGAACAACTTGATGTTAAAGCAGCTTTCTTGCATGGTAACTTAGAAGAAACCATTTACATGCAACCTCCCGAGGGCTTCGATACAGAAGTGAATCAGAATCATGTATGTTTATTAAAGAAATCATTATATGGTCTAAAAGAATCTCCTAAACAATGTTATAAGAGATTTGATTCTCATATGATCAAAAATAATTTATGTAGAAGAAATTATGATAGCTGTGTTTGTTATAAGCAATGTGATGACTATCAGGTATACTTACTGTTATATGTGGATGACATGTTAATTACTTGTAAGGATTTGAATTTGTTAAAGCAAGCTAAATGCATGCCAAAATCTGAATTTGAAATGAAAGAGTTAGGTCCTGCTAAAAGGATTCTTGGCATAGAGCTAGGGAAAGGAATAAAAACTTTCTCTATTTATCTCAAAAATCTTACATTTCAAAAGTATTACACAGATTTGGAATAAGTAATGCAAAATGTATCTCTATTCTTGTTGCACAGCATACAATTTATCCATTAAACAATATCCTGAAACTGAAGATGAAATATTGTTTATGAATAAGATTTCTTATGCTAGTATGATTTGAAGCATTATGTATGCTATGGTATGCTTTAGACCTGATCTAAATTTTGTTATTAGTCTTGTAAGTAGGTTTATAAGCAAATCTAGAAAACCACATTGGTATGCTATAAAACAAATTTTACAATATTTGTTTGGTACCAAACAATTGGGATTAACTTTTGGAAAAAATGTGCAGACTGAAATAGGCTTAAATGGATATGTAGATTCTGATTATGCTCGTAATGTAGATACCATAAAATTTTTGTCTGGTATGGTATTTTCTATTTTTGGTGGGGCTGTCAACTGGAAATCTAACATGCAATTTGTGGTAGCTTTGTCTACCACAAAGGCTGAGTATATAGCTATGACAGAGGCTTTTAAGGAGGCCATATGATTAAAGGGATTTTCTAAAGAGTGAGGAATGTATAGTGGGACTGTCATAGTTCACTGTGACAATCAAAGTACTATTCCTCTTGCTAAAAATCATGTCTTTCATGAGAGGTCCAAACATATAGATGTTAGATTGCATTTTGTGAGGAATGTCATTGCGGTTGGGGAAATAGAATTTAGAAAAATTCCAACAGAGGACAATCCCACTGATATGATGAATAAGGCAATACCAAGAGTCAAATCTAAACATTGTTCTAACTTGATTAATTTACGAAATTGCTAATACCATCTAAGGGGAACATGTAGGAACAACATTGGGAGAAGGAGACAAAGTGCAAGTATACAAGCTTGCCAAGGTGGAGAATTGTTGCATATGGATGTGTCAAGCTTGATTGGCAATATTTGGAAGAGATCCTACCAATGATATGGTTTTTTAAATGATCTAATGGCTGGTGTTTTTTGTAACTTTGGTTTCTTAAAGGCTTTTATGTAATTTTTTTATGGCCTGTATAAATACTTTACGATGGCTATTGTGCAAGTTAGTCTGTTTACAACTTGTTAATATCGAAGAGAGAGAGAGAGAGAGAGAGAAGTAGAGGGTGCTTTGGCGATTTTAGGGTTAGGGTTTTGCTCTTCTCAGATTGATTTCTATGATATTACTTTGAGAAGCTAATATTTGATCTCTTGTAACCTTCTTTACACCATTAATGGAAGAATCTCATAGGGTTGTTCCTACTATGAATATAGGTCATTAGGGCCGAACCACATTAAATCTCGTATTTGTGATTTGTTGCTATTGATCTTGTATTTTTCTACTTTGATCTTTTAATTCTTGTTATTCTTGGTTTTGTTTACTGTCAGTTTCAATTTCTGAACAAGTTTAGCTAAGTTTTCAAAACCCTAATAAAGTTTATCTCAAATCTGATATTTTACTCAAAGATTATTTGTAAAGATAACATGACACTTATTGAATCGCATATAAAGATGGAGTTTTACTCACTCTCTTTCTCTTTTGTTTTTTTGTTTCTTAGCTGAATATGCAAAGAAGAATGGTCTTCTTCAGAAAAAGAGAACACTAGCAATTCTTGTGGTTTCTGTTGCAGTAATGTTGCTTATTGTAGCTTCCATTGTGTATTGGTTTATAATGAGGAAGATAAAGGGTAAGTACTATGAAAAACATGATTTTTAAAGCAGTTTCTTTGTTTCAAATATTTGTTTATTTTTAATCCAGTACTTGAACTTAAAAGTTCACTTTCAAGAATGTTTTTCGTTTATTGTATATTCTTCAAGTACTTCTTATTCTTTTCCTTGGTTTGCTTCCTTTCTTTAGTCAATTTCAATTTGTGGTGGCTTTTGTCAAGAAATTTATAATTGCTTAAGATTTTGTACTTCATAGAAATTTTCTAACTCTATTTGACAACAGAGAAAAGACAAAACAAGTATACTTTTAGCGATGCAGCAATCTTTGAAGAATCTTCAACTAGAAGGGAGCTTGATGGAAGTACGAGAAACTCAGATTTACATTTCTTTGACCTAAGTCGGATAGTTGCAGCCACTGATAATTTCTCTATTCCTAACAAGCTAGGAGAAGGTGGTTTTGGATCAGTTTATAAGGTAATTAATCTCCATGAAATTCAATTCCTATATGTGCAATGCATCAGTAATTTCATCATAAATGTTTAAGGTTGAAATTGGCATTTGTTTTCAGGGTCGCTTAAGCAATGGAAAAGAAATAGCAGTGAAAAGACTATCAAAGTACTCGGGACAAGGCATAGAAGAGTTCAAGAATGAAGTTGCAATCATTGCCAAACTTCAACACAGGAACCTTGTGAGGATTCTTGGTTATTGCGTTCAGGGAGAAGAAAAAATGTTAATCTATGAGTACTTGCCAAACAGAAGCTTAGACACTTTTATTTTTGGTTTGTCTTTTTCTTTTCACAACGCTTCTTCATCTTGCTTCTTCATCTTCTAGTGTTTAGCATACGTACCAAGCAAATAATCTAAAAGAGTTTGATATCTTCATTCAGATGAAACAAAAAGGTCATTGTTAGATTGGGGCAAATGCTTCGAGATTATTTGTGGGATTGCTCGAGGGATCTTATATCTTCATCAGGACTCGAGATTAAGGATTATCCACAGAGATCTTAAGGCCAGCAACGTTCTGCTTGACAATGCAATGCATCCAAAGATTGCAGATTTTGGCATGGCTAGAATTGTTGGAGGGGAGCCAGGGGACCAGACTGAAGCAAATACAAATCGCGTTGTTGGAACATAGTAAGTGTGCTACAAATTAAGGATACATTAATAGTAGAAACATTTAAGTATATTCATTTTAGTTTTGTTATAATTCATTACGTATTCGGTATTTTTTTTGTATACGCCTAGTATACTTCGATTATACCTATTTCTTTGGAATAAAATCATTCTTTACTTCTCAAAAAAAAAAATCATTGTGTTGTTGCAGTGGTTATATGTCTCCAGAGTATGCAATGCGTGGACTATTTTCAGTGAAGTCGGATGTATACAGCTTTGGGGTTTTGCTACTGGAGATTATTACTGGCAAAAGGAACACTACTTACTATAACGATGATCCCTCCTCAAACTTGATTGGGCATGTAAGTACTAGTTCATGCAAATAATTTGTCTTATATTATTCATGTAAACCTAGACACATGAACATGCTGTTCAATTGTAGATTTGGGAGTTATGGAAAGAAGGCAAAGCCATGGAAATAGTTGATTCATCACTGGGTGACAAACCACCTGATAATGAAGTTGGAAGATGCATTCAAATAGGGCTTTTGTGTGTGCAAGAATATGCAACAGATCGACCAAACATGTCAGCAGTTGTTGCAATGTTGGGTAATGACAAACCTCTTCCTTCTCCACTGCAACCTGCATTTGTTTTGAAGGGCAGTGGCTTTAAGAAAGACACATCAACTAGCGAAGGAGCCATTTCTATCAATGAAGTAACAATTTCTTTGATTCAGGGTCGTTAAAGTCGAGTTTTGTTTGGTGCAATATACTGATATCAAGTTAGTGTTAGTAGGGTCTCTTGTTTTTTTAATCAAAAAGTCGTGCATATCAATCTAAATGTAATTGGAATTTATTATAGATCTCTAGAAAAATCTTCAAATCAATGAAAAATCGACAATCTTGTGATTTTTCCTCCAACTAAACTTGAGCTAACAGCCTGACACATATTAGGTCTATCCAACTTTTAATTTGGCCAATTTCGTTACTTTGTCCATTTTTGAACCAAATTCTATTCCAACTCAACTATAACTTTTTTTTCATAAGAAAGACCACTTTCATTGATTTAAAGAAGATTACCAACATTTGTCGAGCCATAAGATTTGAGAAAGAAAGTCTAAAATACAATCTCACAAGATTACAATATTGTATACATTTTTGGCATGTTGAGCTAAACTATAGGCATCCATATTTTCTCCTCCATGAGTATAAGCAAAATTACATTCAACAGAACAAGAAGAGAAAGCCTTTATCTCTCTATATAACCGACCTAAAACAAATCCATCCATACTATTACTTTACAATGCCTCCACCACTAACAAGCAGGCAGCTTCAACTTGAATTTTTGTAATGCCATGCTAGCAAAAAATTGAAGACCTCAGAATATAGCTGTCACCTCAAGTGCTTCTGGATTTTCAACCTCATTCTCCAGTTTACATGCAATCATTAACACATGATCTTGCTCATCTCAATGGTTAATGATCAATATAAGTAGTGAACATAGATGATTTCAAATAAGCAAGATTAAATAAAGAATTAATAATTGGACTTAAGCAAAAAGAGTTTTTCCTAAAAATTATATTTCAACCATATTCTTATCATAGGTTTTTTTTTTTTTAAAACAAAACACAAAGAAAAATCATTTTTATTTATTTATTATTATTTTTTAAATAAATAAAATAAATTATCTTTTCCCAAACTTATATATCACATTGTTCTCAATGAAAAAAAAGGAAGAAACATCGAAGAAATGAATGAGAAAGAATAAAAGATGCTCAAGAATAAAAGATGCTCCCCTGATTATTAATAGAATATTTTTTCTTAAGGTGCAGCAATGTATCCCTTGGAGATTTCTTTGATCTCTTTGTTTCTGCAAGATGAAATACACACAATACATACTATATATGCACATGTCTTGTGATTATCTCTTTGCCTTCATCTCAATCGTCCGTGTGATCCAAGGGCCATCCATGCATCTTCAATTATATATTTAGAGTTTGGAATGTTCTATTGAGTTGTCCATGTATTTCTATTTCAATCAGTTATGTGACCGAGTCCTGTTTACGCCCAAAGAATAACGCGGTCGTTTGCAGTATAGCTTTGGGGTGTCGATTCCACAGGGAGATGGATTGAGAAATTGAAGAACAATAACGAAATTAACAAAAAGATATAGATAAGTGCGAAAAGTAAATTTTAGAGTGTGACGTAAATTAAAACTAAATGAGTAATTTGAACAGTATAAAAATGAGACGAAAAGTAGAGTGTAGGGAATTCCTTGTGTATTTGTGGTATTCAAATTTATTCTTAATTCATTGATAACTCAATTAAGAATTCTATATCCAAATTCTTAATCGGAAGATATAACATTAATAACCAAAGTTTAAATCAAATGTAACTCTTTGAAAAATCATTCTTCGCGCTTAACTCTCATAAATTGTTATCGACATTGAGAAAATCCAACGACGACAATATACCCAAGAGGCGATATTGCAGCAGAGAATTAAATCAATATAGATAATCAATTGCTCCAAACATAATTATAGAACTAATCCACTCAATAGAAAAAGCATGACTGAATCTATAAACGAAATAGATTCTATAATTATTTGAAGACGAAAAACATCACAAATAAATTGAGAATAATAGAACAAAAGAGTTTTAATATTTAAAGACCAAATACATGAATCAAAAATAAATTACAAACACCATCACACACACAAGTTCATCCCTAACACTCTTAGAGAATTTAGTTACACATATTGAAAATATGTAACAAAAATTCTTCAAGGGATAATATGGAAGAGCCAACCATTATTTTCTTCTCTCTTCTTTGGTTTTTCTTTTCTTTTCTCAAGCTCTCAAAACAATGGCTCTTCCAAAGCATCCTCCCACACTAAGCATATCTTAGAACACACACCCCTCCCTTCTATTTATAAGCATCCTTCATGCAAGTTGTCATGACAAAATCATCACAATTTCAACTTGTTTTGCCATGTGCCATTCTTGAATCCAAGTGACTTGTGAGTTGTCATTTTGATCATTTGTTTTCCCACTATGCATGAGCTGGATTTTGCTTGTAGGTTGAGTGTTTCAATTTTGCTTCTCTACCCATTAGTTGTCTTGTATGACTTAATATCTTGTAGTCAAATAATTTGTCTTGAAGAAACTTGAGTGCACTTCATCTTGCATATGAATTGATCATTGCATTTCCAAGTTGGTGTAGGAGTGCTTGCTGGAAAATATTATGATGACATTTGGATTTGATGCAAGTGGCTGAAAAATATCCAGCAACGTCAAGTGCAGGTGCGTCCACTTGATGGTCGATTTTGTCTTGGATTGAGTGGATATCTCTTAAAACATAAAACATAAAAGTTATAGATATTTCTCTTGCGGTTCTATATCATCTTGAATCAGCTCAATCGAAGATTGGATGAGAGATTTATGCCCATATTACGAAAATACGTCAGAACTGTCTAAAATTCCGCAATTATCTTCCTTTGCTCCTAATGCCTCTATTTGTGTCCTAAATCAAAATATAAGAATAATGAGTATATTTAGGCATCAAATAAGAATAAAGTATTAAACATTAAGAGAGGAAAATATGGCATTTTATATTCTCATCAATATATTAAATCATGCTTATATCTATCTCAAGATAAATGACCATTAATTTTAATAACATGAGTTATATTCATTATTTTCTCATTTCTTTTAACATTTAAATAGAGTATTTAGAGTGCATTTTTGTGCACTCATCAAGTCCTTAGATTAAGTCGTGGGCCATTAGGCCACCATCCATTAGCATGTCTAAGTCTTAAGTGTTATGGGCCATGAGGCCGTTAGTTGTTATTGTGTAATGGGCCATTTGGGCTCAGTTGAATCCAAGTCTATTTATTGTATTGGATTTCTAGTTAATGAATTAAACTTGCTTTTGAGTCTATGTTATTATTGTGGAGGACTGGCCCCTTGAAGAGCCCCTTTATTTTATTAAGAGTGCTTGACAATAGTATCCCAAAACCAGTCGAATCCATGGCAGATGGAACTAAACTTACTCAGCTCTCGAAAGCCATCACATAATTGAGAGCCGAAAATGCAAAAATGAGAGAAACCCAAACACAATTGACTAGAGCCCAAACCAAACAGAAAAATTTGTTGGAAGAATCAATTCAACAAATTGCAACCTTAACCACCAGTTACACCAACTTATCTCACACCTTAGCCCAACCTCCACCCCATAATTGAAACTCAGGCCTAGAGGGAAGTAATTCCCAACACCAAAATGACTCCACCCTGAACCATCATAACCCTTTCTGTGACACTAATGGTGGAATTCAAGGACGTGCCACGCACTTGGACTTTTCCAAATTGGATGAGTCCGACTCCATTGATTGGATTTTTCAAACCAAACAATTTTATGCCTTATATAACACCCCAGACCCACAAAAGATACACTTGGCCTCCATCCATATGGAAAGAAAAGCACTAACTTGGTATCAATGGTTGGTTGAAGCTAACTAGTTCGCACTTGGGATGACTTTGTCCAAGCCCTACAAGTTAGATTTTCCCCCACACCCTTTGATACCGTGTAGCCAAATTTAATAAAATTCGGTATTCATCTATTGTGGAGGTATACCAATCCCAATTCAAATTGCTATCCAACCACATCTTCGCCTAACAGAAGTTCTTCCTCATAGCCACACAACTCTCATCCGCCCCTCCAACTACCTGCACCCCAAATTCCTAATAATTGAGCCTTACCACCTCCCAGGTCCAAATCCAACTTACCTATACAGAGGATCTCTTTGACCCAAATGAGAGAAATACGCAAGCGTGGCCTAGATGTAAAACCCCGAGGATATTTTTATTGGAGGGCCTAGAAGAAGGAGAAGCCACGGTGGAGCAGGATGATGCGTTGGCCAGTAAAATTGAGGACAACAGTCGTGAAACCTTAAGTGCTAAGAGACAATAGAGATATCTTTCCGTGCTATTTCAAGTACCCCTGCATCTAAGACAATGAGGCTGATTGGACATATTGGGAATCAACAGGGGACAATCTTGATCGATACCGGAAGCACGCATAGCTTCGTAGATCCGAATGTGGCAAGGCATGCCAAAACTGCTTATGCTGGAGAGTCTAAGCATGATAGTAATTATGGCCAATGGAGACCGACTACCTTGTTAGGGTTTCCATGTGATGGTGCCTTTCATCCTACAAAGTCATAAGTTTTCTACAACTCTCTATTTACTAACCTTGGGTGGCTGTGATCTTGTTCTAGGGGTCAATTGGTAATGCACTCTAGGTCCTATTTTATGAGACTTCACTAAGCTTACAATGGGCTTTGCATGAGGGGAGCAACCATTCAAGCTGCAAAGATTGAGCCCATCAACTCCGACCTTGATGGGAATGGATGAGTTCCGCTCCAACAATGGAATACACTCCCAAGGGACTAGTGATACACTTAATGGAGACGATACCAGACTCGGCAACAAATGAAGTTCCCCAAGAACTACAACAGGTGCTTCACAGGTATACATGGGTTTTCCAGGAACTTAGGGACTTATCCTTCATATTAGCCAAGATCACAAGATCCAATTGTTCAATGGAATCGGACCCATAAGCACATGGCCTTATCGTTATCCATACTACCAAAAGGTAGAAATAGAGAAGTTGATCATAGAGACGCTTAGTAGTGGAATTATCCGCCCAAGACAAAACGTCTACTCCTCTCCGATACTCCTAATTCAAAAGGCCTATGGAAGTTGGCGGATGTGCATGGATTATCAAGCACTCAACCAAGTTACCGTCAAAGATAAGTACTATATCCCTCTTATTGATGAACTTTTAGATGAATTATGTGGGGCTATTATCTTTTCTAAACTTAATCTAAGCTCTAGGTATCACCAAATTTTGGTCGCACCCAAAGACATTCCAAAAACAGCTTTCCAAACCCACTAAGGTCACTATTGATTCTTAGTGGTGTCCTTTGGGCTTAGTAATGCCCCATCTACTTTTCAATGCCTAATGAATGATATTTTTAGACCATATTTGAATAAAAATTGTGTTGGTATTCTTTGATGACATTCTAATTTATAGCAAGTGCCTAAATGACTATGTCTCACATCTCGATAGTATCCTAGACCAACTCCAATATCATCAACTTTATGCCAAATTATCAAAATGCCGGTTGATGAAGTATGTGACTATTGCCTCTATTTTTCAGATCTGACTCCTCTTTAGAAAAATGAAGAAGAAAAACTCAACTAAGAATTGACCTTCCAACTCTAGACTAAAACTCCTTCAATTTCATGCCAATAATATCTTTACATATGGTATAAAGAAACCATATGGTTTTTCTGATTTTTGCCTAACTTTTAAAACCTAAACTTGGAAGCCATGTATGTGCTTTAGGAGTTCGAATTCTGAAATTCTTAATAGAGAGAGTTGTAGCTTTTTCGATAGCTTTCCAACCCATTAGAAATCGCATACATCCAATATGTGAGTAGGATGTTACAAGTAACATACTAAAGTATATTCAGGTTGTCCTATTCTACTGCTGAAAATTCAGATCCCGACTTCCATTTGGATTTAGAGCATCGAAAACATGTAGTTTGGCATTAGGCCCATCTTGAAACTTTTTTGTATCCTTTCAATGCATCTAGGCTTGCTTTATTTTGACTTTTAGAACTCTAGATATAGGTTGAAAACCAAAACAAGGTTTGGGTTGCAATAAACTTTTAGATAGATTTGGACTTCTCTTGAGATTTTCAAATTTGAAAACATCTTCAGATAAAATACATCTTTTCGTTTGCATCTAAACCTTCAAAAACAATGAAATAAATAAATAAAATAAATAAATGAAATAAACTAAACCAAAAGAAATAAAGAAGAACCAATACTTTTAAAATGTAAAAGGGTAATAAAAGTCATGTAAAAATTACACTTATCGAATTCTCTCAAACTTAAGTTTTGTTAATCCTTGAGCAAAGAAAAAGAGGAAAATAATTAAAAACAAGTATTGGTTTGCTTCATAAAACTTATTGCCTCAAAGATTGCGTAAAATTTATAAGTCAAAAGAATTACTCAAGATCAATCAAGTCCAAAAGTTTATTCAAAACTCAATTCCATCGAATTATCTATCCCCACACTTATGCATACCTATGATTCTCACTTCATCATTAACTCTTCAGATGGTTTTATGTAAACAAGTAAATAAATAATATATCTATGAAAACTCCATAGTCTTGCTTTTCAAACCACTCTCCACTAATGTAGAGCAAAACATTATTAAGGATCAATCAGTCTTTATTAGACTTGTGATGTATGAATAGGGTTAGGACTACAAAGAAAAGATAGGGTTCAAACCAAAGTAAGAGAGTTTAAGTTTAAAACACAAACAACACAAATAGGACACTCTTACTGCTAAAACATACACTTTTTCAGCCTTTTGAATATCTCAAAACACCTCTCTTTATCGTTCTTTCAAAATTTCCACTTTTTTTTCAATTTTTTTTTTTGTACTTCAAGTTGTCACTCATCTTTTAATATAAATGCAAGCATTTGTGATGGATGCACTCAATTACTCAACAAGTCATACACTTGTGTTTTTGTATACTCATATTTCAAGTTGTGGTTTGACGTAAGAGTAAACATTGATAATGGTTACTCCTAGTTACTATGCAACTCAAAATATTGGAGCAAATGAAACATTATACACATTTATTCATTCAACTGCCCAGCCATTATCACTCTTTTTACTTCAACCCTATTTAAGGCTAGTTCAAATGGGTGACTAGGGTTAAAGATAATAAAGAGGTAACCTTGAAAGACTCAATCGATTCAAAGAATTCTTTAATCGTTTCCGAAGTTATATTTTGTTTAAAATTTTGCCTCGAGCGTAATCAAACAAATTCTAGAGCAAGTTGAGACATATTAATTCACATAAAAACTTTTTTAGGTATGCACAATGATTAATGAATATTATAAGTGATGAATATAAAACATATCAAATTAAGTAAGATCAAGTAAATAATTAATAACAGAAGTTAAACAATCAGATTTTTTTCCTAAAGAATCAGAGTCTTGAGTTAAATAATAAAATTTTTTGGTTGATTTCAAATTCCCCTTTTCAAAATATGTTTATCATGCCGTCTTTTAGTTTTATCTTTGTAAATTCGAGCATTCTCATAAGCAGCATTGTGGAACTCATCCATCTCGTTAACTTGCAATATTATCTTCTCTCCAACTGCTTGTAGATCAAAGTCCAGTGTTCTCATTGATATAAGTTCCTTGTTGTCATTTTTTATCACGGTTATTCCTTCTTTGTTTAGTAATTCCTTATACACCACTTCTTACATGAATAGATTCAATCTCCTCTAGAGTTGGAAGATCGGCTTAAAATTATCGTCCATTAAAATTTTATGCATGTAAATTGAAGGACTAGTTCCTTTCATATATGAGATAGTCCAAACCAAAGCCAACTTATATTCTCACAAGACTCAGCAACTTCTCATTCTCTATAACACTCAAGAAATTATTAATAATAATGGTAAAAGTAGAGTCTTGGCCTAAAAATCCGTATCTTAAATTTGATATAAGTGATTTGAGCTCAAGCTTGAGTGGTTCCTTACTTGGAGATGTCAGCTGAGATGAATTTAGATCTTCTATTTTTGGTTGTACTGAAAGAGGAAAGAATAGTGTAGCTTCTAAATATCTCTCACACTCCCTAACATCTTCATCTTTGGATTAAATAGAAGTAGAGTGAGGAATACATACCTCAAGTGGTAGATTTGAAAATTTAGCTCCATAAGTCTCATCAATCATGATCTCATCTTGGTCGCTTATTTGAAAACAAGAATGTACCTCGGAAGAGATTTCCATAGGTTTAAATGTATTAAAAGTGACTGGCTCCTCGCTGACCCTCAGAATGAGTTTTCCTTGCTGGACATCAATTAAGGTTCTCCCCGTTATAAAGAAAGGTTGGCTCAGTATCAAAGGGATCTTCTCGTCCTTCTTCATATTGAGCACAATGAAGTCGATCGAGAAGAAAAACTTATCAACTTTCACTAGTACATCCTCAATAAGTCCTCTCAAGTATATAATGGATCTGTCTGCCAATTGTAGATAAATGGTGGTTGGCTTTATTTCTCCAAGACCCAACTTCTTGAAAATAGAGAGAGGCATTAGATTAGTACTTGCCCCTAAATTGCATAAAGCTCTATTCAAATAAAAATTTCCTATAATGCACGGGATAGTGAAATAAAATTTTTCAACTTAGGTGACATCTTCTTTTGTAAAGTTGCACTGCTCTCCTCAATCAGCATTACCGTTTTATGCTCCTCCAACTTTTGCTTGTTTGATAATATGTCCTCAAGAAATTCTTCATATTTAGGCATTTGTTCTAAAGCTTCAATGAGAGAAATACTAATATGCAATTGCTTAAATATACCTAGAAATTTAGAGATCTGATTATCAATCATATTGTTTCTTAATCTTTGTGAAAAAAGAATTGGTGGATCATAAATTGAAGGAGAATGAGTTTCAGATGGAATTTCTTTGGAATTTTTGAATTTTGAAACTCTTTGATTCTCCATAGTCTTCTCGACTTATTGGTCGGCTATCTCCTCAATCTGCTTTACTTCTTTCATCTCAAACTTGGCTTCCTTCCTCTTGGACTCCACATTACATTCATCTTCATCTTGGTCGGCATTTTCTATTTTTGGCTACTCATATGTCTGCCCCACTTCTTAATGATATTGTCTTGATAGGTTATTTCAGATTGGTCACAATGTTTCTCAGCAAAGTCCCTGCGATCCTCTCAATAAGCATGTTTGAGAATTGACCGATTTGTACCTTAAGATTACAAATTGAAGCTGAGTTGTTTTACATTACCATATCCGTCTTTTGTATGTATTGCATGAACATGCCCTCAAGTGCTAGCTTCTTCTCTTGCTATGCAAACTGTTGAGGTGGTCTAGCCAACCCTTGATTATTATTCCATGAAAAGTTGGGGTGATACCTCCATCTTTGATTAAATGTGTTTGAGTATGGATTATTTTGACATTGAAAATTGGACACATAATTAGCTTGTTCAGAATTTTATTGAACAAAAGGATTCCCTACTTGACAATCGAATTGAATGATTTACTATGCAAATTACAAACAACATTAGTTTGAATATCATTAACATTCATCTTATTTAGCTGTTTAGATAAAGTTGCCATTTGTGCCACCAATATGGTAATAGAATCAAATTCAAAAATTTCAACCACCTTTCTTGGCATTGCTCTCTCTGAAGGCCATTGATAGTTGTTAGATGTCAATTATGTTAGAAGTTCATAAGTTGTTTCATAAAGTTTACTCAATAAAGCTCCTCCAATTACTACATCAACCATAGACATGTTTGTACCTCTCAAACTATTGTAGAATATTTGAACTTGAAGGCGTGCATAAAGGTTATGATGAGGACACTTTCACAATTAATCTTTGTATATCTCCATGCTTTATATAATGATTTACCCTCCAATAGGATGAATGTCGTAATGTCATTCCTTAATTTTGTTGCCTTTTGCGGAAGGAAAATATTTTGTTAAGAATTTTCGTGTCAACTCCTCACAAGTGGTGATGATGCCATGTGGCAAATAGGTCAACCAAACTTTTGTTGTTTCTCTAAGTAAGAAAGGAAAAAAAATCTTAATTGAATCGCATCATCTATCACTCTATTGTGTTTAAAAGCATCACAAATTTTTATTAAATTCTCAATATAAACATTAGGATCTTCTTGTGACTACCCCCCAAATTGGACAGTCTGCTTTATTATTTGAATGATGTCTGACTTGATCTTAAACTTATTGGCCTGTATGGCCAGTCTCCTTATGCTATATGTAGCCCCATTAATTGTGGGCATAGCATAGTCTCTTAATGCCTTATGCCCCTAGTTGACCATATTAGATATAGATGCATTGATCACTTTCTTCTTCTCTTTATTAATTTGACATAAGATTTTCTTAAATGTTGAGTTCGAAAAGCGTATTCTCTAATAGTTTAGATCGGGGCATGCACTTCTGATTCCTAGAAAGAAAAAACTGAGATATACTTAAATTAATTTCAAAAATGAAATCCAAAATAGTACAAATCTAGCTAGTATCAATATCAATAACAAATAATTAATTTTCGACAACAACGCCAAAAACTTATTCGTGTGAAATTATCTACAGTGCTCAAAATTGTTACTACTAGTGTTTTTAAAGTAAACATACGTCGAACCCACAAAGAATAATTATATTATTGAATATTAAAATTTACTAAATTAATTACTATTTAGAAATATGATAAACAAATGGAAAATTTTTACTATCTAAATTAATTTGAAACACTTAACAAAAATAAACCTAAGAATAAAAGAGCGTAAAATTTAAGATTATAAATATAATAAGAATAAATATAGAACGTTTGATTTCACCTAGCAAATTTCACACAATTTATTCTTTTCAGTTATAAAGTTTCAATAATCCCAAGTTGATGATAAAAATTCCATAGCTATTCAATATTTTCTCTCGAACAAAATTAAAAAATATCTCCAACGGATAACTCTATATCTCTATGTGAATTTAATTAATTAGAGACTCATTAAGTTCTTTAAATTTTTCTTAGAAAATCACACTAGTCGTGATAAAATATCTCTACTTTCGCTCAATTAATGATTTTTAATCCTAAAACTAAAATTATAAATCACTTCTCGGTCTTATTGGGATTCAATAGATCAAAAAATAACTTGCCAGAAAATTTCAAATATTAAAAAAAGAAATAAACACTAAATCATGAAAATATTAGAAATAAAATAACTTGTAATATAAATTGTGCTAAACTACATCAAAACTTTAGAAAAAAAAATTAGTTCATATTAAAATTGAAAAGAGAAAGAATAAAACTAGTATTATTTGTTAGAGTCGGTTGATGAAGCATGCGGCTCTTGTCTCTATTCTCCAAATCCACCTCCTCCTTAGAAAAATAAAGAAGAAAAACTCAACTAAGAACCGAACCTCCAACTCTATACTAAAACTCCCTCAATTTCGTTCAAAAAATATCCTTATATATGGTAGAAAAAACTCTTAAGGTTTTTTTTCACCTAACTTTTATGACTTAACTTGGTAGCCATGTACATGCTTCAGGAGTTCAAATTTTGAAATTCTTATTATAAACCGAGTTGTAGCCCTTTTCGATAACTTTCTAACCCGTCAAAAATTGCATCCATCTGATATGTGAGTAGGAAGTTATGAGCTAAATATTGAAGTATGTTCAAGGTGTCCTTATCTGCTACTGAAAATTTGGATCCCGACTTTCATCTGGATTTTGAAGTGCTTAAGTTGAAAGTTTATTTCTAAGTAAGAAACTACTCGATCTAGGAAACCAAATAGAGAAATAAAAAGGGCGTATTGTTTATCAAAAGAGGGATCCTACTGAAAACAAAATACCATCGTAAAAATAATAATATGATCATTACTATTTATAATTTTAAAAAAAAAATCTACTTTGGACCTTTATATTACACGCAGATAGCAGGACTCTTAGTGGCAGGAGCTTTGAGCGCCACTAAGGTTGACATGAAGCTGGACTCCCAAGTAGTCATCAACCAAGTTAGGGGAACTTATGCCGCCAAAGGCAACCAACTGAAGAAACAACTGATCCGAGTTTGCGAAGGTTGCAATGGATTCTCATACTTCAACATCACATAGATATCTAGAGAAGACAATTTGGTAGCCGACAGGCTAGCAAGATCAACATCAGATAAGATGAATTTGCCCTACCTTGGAAAGTGGAAAAAAGTTGTTCAAAATCCTTGCAGTGGGGGAGGAAGTAAAGGAAGTGAAGCTTAAGGAGACTAGCTGGTTTGAGGAAATCGAGAAAAATTTCAACAAAGGTGAGCTCCCAATCTATAAGGAAGAGGCTGGGAAAATTAGGTGAAGGGTTACATGATTCAGGTGCTGTACAAATGGGTCTTCACCACCCCATTACTAAGAAGCCCAATCCCTGGCCGAGAAAGTTGTATAGGCGGGATACTATTGGCCCAAGCCCTTAGCACCACTAGGGAGTTATTGACTAAGTGTGTCAAGGTCAAATATTCTCTCACATGTCACACTCCCTTCCATAGAACTAACATCCATCACCTCTCCATGGTTGTTTGCCCAATGGGGAGTTGAGTTAGTAGGGCCCTCTTGCTAGAAAAGGGGGGAGTAAGGTTCATGATAGTCATTGTCGATTATTTCACGAAGTGGGTGGACCTAGAACCCATGGTGACTATCGCAACAAGGAATGTCACCAAGTCCCTTTGGAAAAATTTTATTTGCAATTTTTGTATCCTTAGAGAATCATCTGAGACAATGGTAAGCTGTTTGATTTCCAGCTTTATTGGGTGTGGTGCGCGGAGTTGAAAGTTCAAGTCGGGTGATTTAGGACTAGCTTTCTAGCTTATCCACTTTGATTGCTATCCAGAGGACGACTTGAATTGCTTTCCTTTTGGACTAATTGAAGATAAGCGGTCGAAGTGAAGACCAATGAGACTCAAAGATTAAAGGCCAAGGTCTGAAAGACACAAGGTGAACTAGAATAGGCTAATTGATCCGAGTAGTGAGAGGCTCCAATAGAAAGGAACCACGCGTACGCTAGAAAAATGTATGGGCAAGCCTTTGTTTATGATCATATGGATTGCTTTTCCTGACTTGTCTTTCCATAGGCTTACATTGCAAGAAATTTTGTTCACTCTTTATTGTTGTTATCCATCAATTGAAGAAGATTCATAATTCACAAGAATTCCTTACGTCCACTTTTCTTCCAAATATATTTATAGCAAGTAGCACTACTACGAATTCTTGTTTGATAAGTTCCCATTCATGGCTTCAATTAGCATTCCTGCTATGCATCGGGAATTGGGTCAAGATCAACTATTTCTTAAGCTTTTTGATTTGGACCACTGAGATTATGTTCTTCCCCAAGAGGCAAATATGCATATAAATTATGTTACGATGCATTCTTCGCACTAGGAACATATGAATTCTACATTATTCCTTTCAAAGTAAGATCTGAGCAAATAGGAGAGCCAGTTGATCGAGTTGTTCAAGCAGTAAATTATTTAGATACAAATACATGTGCAGATTCATACCCGAGCCCAAATGAAGCATTCAAGCCAGTGGAGCCAGCAAGCATACATATACATTTGCAGATGCATATATTTTTAGCAAGTAAAACTTCACCTGCAATGCCTCCAATCCAGAAAGGCTTATTGCACGATCAACCCAACTCAGCTAAGCAAAGAAATGATGCATAAGAGAGTGGAGGCTGACCTGTACCCATCTGAAGGTGCGCACCCATTTAGGAACATATGCAAAGGGGTAAAGAGACAAGTCAACGGAAAACTACCAAATCCAATGACCTTACTCTTGATCATGTACTTTCGACAGCTAAGAATAACGATGACTAAAGGCGGCTATTTACCACTATTTGAGTATGTCTTCGGATAACGAGGGTGTGCAGGCCACAAGTCCCAACAACCCCAATCCCAAAAACCATATATGACCCTAGGGTGGGTAGCGACACTATTTTATATACCAACTTATTAAGTTAGTATATAAAACGACGTTATTTTATATACTAACTTAAAATACCCCCCTCCCCTTCTTGGACTTGATTGATTGAACCTACTAGTAATTGAGTGAATTAAGTTTTGATAAATTAACTCTAATGCAATTGATAAAAATCTAATTTTATTATCTCCCACCTCTTATTAATACATGTAATTGAGAATGTCCATTTAATCTCAAGTTTTGGCATAATTTTGCAGGACTCAAAGCGCAACTTAGCACATGTTTTGCTAATAAAGAAACAAGAGATTTTGTTGGCCATATGATGACTTGTTTAGTGGCTTGTTGGAATGGAAGTGATGCAGTCCAAGATAAGTATCATACACGGAAATTCCATCCCAAAAATGTAGCGCACTTAAGTCCCATTGTCTCTCCCAAGCAAGGCCTCACGACCAACTCATGGCAAGCCGATCTAAAGTCATGTAAACCATATGCACCAAATTGGATAGATTCCAGCCCCTGCATGAAAGGGACTCACTTGCACCTCAAGAAACCTCAAGCCAATTACACCGAATAGCAAACCAGCGGGCATGCAAGCAAATTAATTCATGCCAAACTTGCACCGATAAACTCAAAGTCATGGAAAGCTAGGCCACGCAATGCAACTCACGTGTCACACAATTCATTTCCTCACTTGAGCCCAAGAGCCAGCAGCGAATCCCTCAGCATGCGACCTGCATCTCAAGACCCACTCACCAAACAACACCTCAAGCAGCATTAGAATTCCCTGCACCGATCCAAGCATTTAGCCGATGTACTTCTAGACACCTCAGGGCTTAAAGTCTTGCACTAAAACCGACTGGAACTTCCATGTATTTACACCTGCACCAAACGCAAGTCAACTCCAAAATGCATCACTCAAGCCCCTTGTCAGTCGTGTCCTGTTTTTCTTTTCCGTTTTGGACCTACCAGTTCTGCTGCAGCAAAAAGGACTTATGTGGTTTACATGAAAATAGCAAATATGGAGTTGGACTTGCGACAAGGAGAAGAAAAGGGAAGGAAACGAGAGACAGAGAGAGAGAGGGTGGTTTTTGGATTGGACGTTTCGTAGACCATAGCTTTGGCCGAACCCCCGTTGAAGCTTACCCAGATTTTACTTTTTGTTTGGTTTTTCAGCTCTCTTTTAATTCATAGATCTAGGGCTGAGTTCCGCTCACTGACTCCGACACCAGTTCCGCTCCAGCTCCACTCCGATTCCAACTTGTCGGAGTCGGAGTTTTCCCCCCTCCTGAAGTCGAAGTCGAAGGCGGAGGCGGAGGGGGCGGAGGCGGAGGGGGGACCTCCATATCCTCCACCTTCGACTCACTGCCTTCGACATAACTTTCGACTCCGACTCCGATATTTTGCATATAAATATAAAAATATAGATATAATATATATATAAATAAATAATAGATATATAATTAAATTACCTTATAAAATAATCTACTAATAATATAATAAATATCTACTAATATGTAATGACATAAACTAATGTTATAATATGTTATAAGTTGTAATATACATCTAATATATGTTTTAAGTTATAAACATCTAGATGACTAGATCTACTTATAATATAAGTTTTAATTAGTTATACTACTAATGTATAATAAGTTTTAGTATGTTACAAACTTATAAGTTACTAATGTATAAGTGTTGTAAAATTATAAGTCAGTAAAGTTATTAATATAATAATTTATAATGGATAGACATCTATTAGACTACTAATAGTTAATGACATAAACTAATACAATTAGTTCGATTACTACTGTATAATAAGTGTTGATATGTTATAAGTTACTAATAAGTTAGTAAAATTACTAATTTAATAATTTATAATATAGTAGACATTTAATATAATTATAATTTACTAATATAATAATTTATAAGATAGTTGACTTCTACTATTATATCATGACATAAACTAATATAATAAGTTATAACACTAATGTGTAAGTATTATAAATTATTCTTTAAAGAAAAAGTATTATAAGTTACTAATGTATAAATGATATGAACTTATAAGTTACTAATATAATAATTTATAATATAATAGACATCTACTAATGTAATAACTTGTATAGAGTAATAAGTTATAAGTTACTAATAAGTATTAAGTGTAATACTAATGTCTGGGAGACTATTACATAAAAGACAAAATCAATTTAATAATAATATTAGCTAGTATTAATAAGTTATAAGTTACTAATGTATATACATGATATAAACTTATAAATTAGTAAAATTACTAATATAATAATTTATAATATAGTAGACATCTATTACTAATAGTTAATTAGTTAAACTAATGCAATTAGTTAGAATACTAATGTGTACTAAGTGTTTTTTAAGGATATAATAAGTGTTAATATGTTATAAGTTACTAATGTATAAGTGATATAAACTTATAAGTTAGTAAAGTTATTAATATAATAATTAATAATATAGTAGACGTCTACTAATAGTTAATGACATAAACTAATGCAATTAGTTAGATTACTAATGTATAATAAGTGTTAATATGTTATAAGTAACTAATGTATATTCATGATATAAACTTATAAGTTAGTAAAGTTATTAATATAGTAATCGATAATATAGTAGACATCTATTAATAGTTAATGACATAAACTAATACAATTAGTTAGATTATAAGTTATAATACTAATGTGTAAGTGTTATATATTATTCTTTAAAAAAAAGTATTTTAAGTTACTAATGTATAAATGATATAAACTTATAAGTTACTAATATAATAATTTATAATATAATAGACATCTACTTGTGTAATAACTTGTATAGAGTAATACGTTATAACTTACTAATAAGTATTAAGTGTAATGCTAATGTTGGGGAGACAATTATATAAAGACTAAATAAATTTAATAATATAATATTAGCTAATGTTTCCATATAATCTACTTATAAACCCTAAACCCTAAACTCTAAACCTTAAATCCTAAACCCTAATCATAAACCCTAAGTCCTAGTAAATATTGATAGATAATCAAATTAATAGACATCTATTAATTTGAGAATAAACTATTATAAAGTAATGTATAGTAGATATCTTAAGATATAATACTCTTTTTTGGAGATAAAATATAATAGTTATAACTTAACTTATCTTAAAAAAAAAAATACACCTTTATGAAATTACCTTGTAGGGCCACAAGGCAACTTACATAAAGTATATAAAATGCCGTCATTTAGAAACAATGCCGTTTTTCCCAAGCTTTCATGAGAACGCCCATCTCATTGTTCTTATTGCCCCCGCACGAGTCATCAGACTTCATAGTCCATTTTTCCATCAAACCATCTCATTTCTCAAAACCCTAGGTTCCTAGCAGCTGCCTCCATACCTCGCGCACATCGCCTCCTCCTTGTGGCCTCGCCTCCTCCTCACGGTGTCTCCTTCTCCTTGCGCACGATTCATTAGACTCCATAGTCCAATTCTCCATTAGACCATATTTCTCAAAACACTATGTTCCTAGCAGTCGCCTCCATACATCGCGCACATTGGCTCCTCCTCGCGGCCTTGCCTCCTTCTCACGGTGTCTCCTTCTCCTAGCGCATGTGGCAGCAACGGCACAGCTTTATTTTGGTAATAATTCTTCCATTCACGTTCACCATGTTTGGATTTTCTTTGAAATTTGAGACGTAGATTTATTTGTTTGATACTTGAGAATCTGAGATATTGGCTACCAATTTTATTCATTTACTGCAAATGTCTTTTTCATCGTTTATTTGTTTTCTTCATTTGCTCGAAAATTTATAATCTTTGATCAATCAATGCTGGTAATATATTTTCAAATTAGTTCCACAATTGAGGCAAAATGGGTTTGAAAGGGCATTAGGTCATATGACGAAAATAATGGGAATAATAAATTAAATAAGAGATATTATCTGTGTCTTGACAGATCCCAAAAAATGGTGAAATGTGGTACTTCAATTGGGTAGTTTTGAGGTTGGATTAAGTGGTTGCTGCTGGGGCTTATGTTGTCATTGACACTGGCTGTAATATCCAGAAATTTCTAAAATGAAGTTTTATTTAGAAATCTAAATGAGAGTATTGAATTTAGAATAAGCGAGATCATGTATTAGAGAAAATATTATAGAAAAATCTTTGAGATTTTGAACAAGGTGTCAACTAAAGAAATTCATTTTAAGTTTAAAAGGAGTTGAATTCTTAAACATTTGGGTGTAAATGCAAGAGGAAGTGATGGAACCAAAGATCAAACACTTGGTGCACATTCTCGGATTAAACTGTCGAATTTTAGTAAAATGAGCATAAGTTATTCATATGAGGTCCAAATGAGGTGATTCAATTCTTATTGAATCCTAAGAGATAAATCTAAAAATTTTATGTTATGAGGTTTTGAATATTTGGACAGTATCAATGACTTATTTCGGGAGCAAGTGGATAACTCTGGACTGAGCATAAACAGAACTCGAGTTGGAGAATATGGATCCAAATGGGATTCTATCCTAACTAAATCAGGAAGGGGCCTTCTAGAACTTGTTAAGTATAGTCTTAAGGAGGTTAGAAAGTAACTAAATGGGTTAGGAGAAGGCTAAGAGGCGTGGCTAACCAGATGAAGGCTGGAAAGGGAGATGCATGCATGGTTAGGTGAGATGCCACCTCATCCCTTATCCCATAAGCTTCTACCCCAACCATTGATCAAATGGTTTGCAAAAATATCTCAAATACTGACCATTGGATGATCATTTCAAGTGCAAAACCTAAGATTTTTGGGAGATTTAGTTAATCATGAAAAAAGCTCAGGAGGGACACCTCATCACATGCAAACCAAAAACCTATTGTCTTTACCAAGTTGCCTCTCTTATTTCCTTCACATGAGTTGGCCACCACTCCTATAAATAGACATTTGGAAGTCTTCTAACTCTCTTTGGTAATGTAGCACACGAATCCCTTTGAAGGAAATCAAAGAAAATCCTTCTCTAGTCTCTTAACCTCCATATATATCCTAGGTGAGCTTAGTAGGTATTTTGAGGAGAAAACTTACAAAGATTTGGTTTGATCATCTTCAACCAGATTTAGAGAGTGTATAAATTCATATTCTAGCTTAACTTTAGTATGGAGATGGTTTATTTAAATGGTTGGACTATACATGTTGGTATTGAACTCTTATATTCTTATTAAAGTGTTATAATAAATCTAAGTGTTGTTTGAAGTGGTTATGTTAATGGGAATGTGTTAAATGAAGTTAGAAGAACCTAAAACTATGTTATAATAAGTAAAAATCAAGTTTATGTGAAAAAATTACGAGTTTTGGATTGAAAAATCCCCATGCTCTGTAACTTCGCTCAACCCTCGCTCGACCAAAGGATCGAGCGAAGAAAAACTGTAAACCCTTGTTTGACTCTCGTTAGATGTTTGGCTCGAGCGAAGTGCAACCCGAGACTTCGCTCGACACTCTCTTGATGTCTTACTCGAGTGAGTTCTAACCCAAGAACTCACTTGAATCTCGCTCGATACCTCACTCGAGCGAGATACCTAGTTTGCTTAATGTTCGCTTGATATTTTGCTCAAGCGAGTTCCAACTCGATACCTCGCTCGAGCGAGATACCCTGTTTTGCTGAAAATTTAAGGCTTTTGTTTGGATAAAAGTGGACCTTGAAATAAGAAGAAATTATATGTGTTATCTAAGTATGTTCTATTATGTGGTGAGAATTAAGAAAAATAATACATCATGTACTTGAGAAACAGTCTTAAAAATAAGAAAGGAACAACTAAGAATAAGAGATATGGATAAATTAGTCACGTCGTGATGGGGACAGTGAGACGTAATGCCCCGATTGAGAATAATAATTGAATAAGTTTTCAAGAAAGTGTTGATGGTTAAGAAAAAGGAACATAAAATGTTATAAGAGTGTAAGCCTGTGTAAGTTATGGATAAATCACATTAAACATGTTTTTTATTATGTTTTGTTAGTTTCTTTTCCTAAAAAGATTAATGATGGTCGTGTCTATACTTTATTAAGCTAATTATGTACTTACTGAGATTTCTAAGGAAATCTCACTTTTTTGTTGTTTTATATTTCTTTTTTGTATGTATAAATTATACACAGGATGTGATGGCTAACAGGAGAAAAGCTCGATGACGTAGGAGACTCCGAGGAGTCCTGAGGGACATTTTAAATATAGTGCTTATGTAGATTTCACTTTTGCATCCCTAGGATTTTCTATGTATGATCAGCCAGTGGAGTTGTGGTATCACAGTACCCCCGCTTTTTTTGAAGAGGAGCAGCATATAGGTTGCTGTTTGACTTTAGGATTGGATGGTTCCCTATCTATATGTGGAGTTTATTCGACACCATAGGGACAATATCTTCAGCAAGACCGTTGTCTTAACTTGAATATGTTCCACAGTTGCATCTTGTCATACCATCCCAATTGTAGGGGTAAAATGCCCAGTACCAAAACACCCAGTGAACATCAATGTCGATGTTCCCATTGTTGACAAGTCGATGGGACCAATAGATGTAGACTTAGATGATTCGATAGCCAATCCCTCTACCAACCATTCAACTCCTCGCACTCGCCTTCCACCTGGTAGTAGAATCCAAAAGAATAGGTCTGAGGTATAGGACAATTTCACAAAAGCTGTTGATTGTGATCCCAATGAACCCATAGCACATTGTAATCATTGTGGAAGAGAATTTAAATGCCATGCCAAGAGTGTTGGCACTTAAGCTATGAGACAACATATCGAAACTTTCCCAAAGAACCGAACAATAAAAAGGACAAGACTCAACAGTTATTGGTCCCAGAAGCAAAAAATGAAGGACGGGAAGTAGTAAAAGTTTAAGGATGACCAAGTACAATGAGAAAAAAATTCCGGCACCCTTTCTAGGATGGTAATAGTATATGAGTTACCTTTTAGAATTGTTGAGGGCCAAGGGTTTCGGGAATACACTAAATCCCTTGATACACGGTTTCCTATACCTTCCCGATTTATTATAATGAGGGATTGTAAGAGGCTATTCTTGAGAGAGAATGATAGTTTGAACAAAGCATTTTTGACAACTAGACAGAGAGTGTGCCTAAACACCGACACATCGACTTCTATCCTAAACATAAACTATATGTGTGTGACGGCACATTTTATCGATAGTAGTTGGAAGTTGCATAAGCGAATAATTTCTTTTGTTTGAATTAGTGATTACAAAGGGGCCACGATTGGGAGGGAATTAGAAGAGTGTATGCTTGACTGGGGCATTGACAAAGTATTAACAATTACAGTGGACAATGCTACCTCTAATAATTTCGCTATTGATTGGTTGAGAACAAGGGAAATAGAAAGTGATGAGTGTGTTGCGGATTGTGAGTTTATTCATATGAGGTGTACAACGCACATTTTAAACCTTGTTGTGGCTAAAGGTTTGAAAGAGGTTGATGACTCAATTGTAATGGTCCACAATTTGATTAAGTATGTCAAGTCTTCTCCCCAAAGACTTGCTACTTTCAAGTCTTGTGTTAATAGGTCAAAAGTTGGATGTTCTAGTTTCTTAAGTCTTGACGTGACTACTAGATGGAACTCGACCTATCTTATGTTGAATGTGGCTGAGAAGTATCAAAAAGCATTCCAACTTCTGCTTGATGATGATCCCTATTCACTAGTTTATTTGTCTGAGGATGGGCATGGGAAAAAGGGTCTAGGAGCTCTTGGAGTTGATGATTGGGAGACCATTAGAAATTTTGCAAAGTTTCTAGAAGTGTTTTATAATGTCACCATGCATATTTTTGGGTCATTATATGTCACATCAAATCTAGAAGATCCTAATTGTCGCTTGAGTACAATGGCTGTCCGAATGAAGACAAAGTATGAAAAGTATTGGAGTAATCTGGAAAAGATAAATTTATTGTTATTTATTGTTGCCATTCTTGATCCACGATACAAATTGAGTGCTCAAGGTGAGAATTTGTTGTACCCTCAAAAAGGGATTTGACATATTTGTATGAGCAATATGTTGGGTTTGATGGTGGGTCCTTAACTAATTCAACTTCTCAAAGTGAAGGTGGTGCATCAATGAGAAGTAAAATTACTAGGCTTGATCCCTTGTTCTTTTTGAAATCCTATCATTATAAGTGAAAATCTGCATCCTTGTTGGATTGTAAATCAAATTTAGAATGGTATTTGCTAGAGGAGGTTGAGGTTCCCACTAAAGATTTCGACATTTTAATTTGGTGGAAGGTCAACTCTACAAAATATCCAGTTCTTGCTCTGATGGCAAAATATATATTTGTCATTTCGATCACCACCATAGCATCTGAGTTAGCATTTAGCATAGGAGGCCGTGTATTAGATCCGTTTAGGAGTTCTTTGGCTCCTAGGACTGTAGAGGCTCCTATGTGCACGCAAAATTAGTTAAAGTCCACTCCTATATGTTTGACTGGGAATTATTTGGATTCCACTGATAATGCGAAAAGTTATAAGTTAGACACAGGTAATATATTTTTTTTAAACTTGTATATATTTTGATTTTGACATCCCTTGTGATACTAATCTCCTACTCTTTGACATCTTAACGTAGAATTAACCACTGATATGGCGAACCTACCATATGAGAATGATTAAGGTTTGAGTTCTTGTGATATTCTTAAATCTGTAATTTAATATGTAACTTATTTTGTTATATTGCTCATGTTATATATTGCTCATGTTTATTAAGATATTTTCATTTTTTTTTTTCAGGCATTGTTGAGAAGAACATTATAAGGTGGAAGCTTATTGTTTTAGTAATATCAAATATGTTTGTTGGGAGTTTGACACTTTTAATTTGATGTTTTATTTGATTGGAACTCAGTACCTAGTTTGTAGTAATATTTTAATTGTTGTAATTTTATAAATTTGTAAGAACCTATTATTATTAGTGATGTGGATGATGGGTGTGAAATGTGGAATGTGGGTGTGGATGATGGATGTGAAGTGTGGTTGATGAATGTGAAGTGTGCATGATGGATAGGGATGTTGTGACTATTCTATATTTATTTTTGGATGTGGATGTTTAGATTTAAAGTGATATTTAGTTTTTTTTTTTTTAATTTAGAAGTGATTTAGTTGGATGTGAATGATTTTGGATGTGATTTCATCATATTAATTAGTGAATTTTTAGTGGGTTTTTATTGTATGTAAGAAGTGCATTCTTTAATGTGAATTTTTATTAATGTGCCAAAGGCCCAAATGTGATTTTTAATTGATAAATTATTTATATGTTTCATCATATCTTGATCTGTTTTTTTTTTTTTTAAAGGACTCTATTATTATAACTAGTTGAATTTTAGACCTTAATGTGGATTTTTATTAGTGAGCCAAAGATCCAAATGTGATTTTTAAAAAGATTTAAAATAGGCAATTTGGCATCATATTTAGGGCCCACGGAAAGTCCAATTTGGCATCATGAACTTTAAAAAGTCTAACATAAGCCCAAAATATCTAAGGCCTACGAAAAGCCCAAAACTATCTGAAACCACCGACTCCACTCTGACAAGTTGGAGTCAGAGGTGGAGCAATGGTTTTTGCTTTCGAAAGTCGAGTCAGAGGTGTTGAACCCAAGGTTTCAAGTCTCGTATTTACGTATAAATTTTGATGATAACAAATAATATTGAAAACTCAAGCTCAAGTTGTCTATGCATGAAGGGAGCTAAACACATCAAGAAATCAAGCATGAGCAAGAAAGATATCAAGTCTACAAATGAAGCTCATAGATTATTTTTGTACATCTCTTGATAAAATTAGAAATTGGATTAAGGCTCCAAATTACTCTTTTTTCTCATAAAACATCAAATTACTTTTTCCACATATGCAAGACATTTTTAAATGTCTTAGTTTTGAAAATTATGTTTTTCACATGTGCATAACACCATCAAACAAAATAATTTCGAAAATTATTTTTTTTATAAAAACTTGATTTTATAAGATGATTGATTATCATATTTGACATGTGCATATTTTGTTTGAAAGTCTTGAAGGGAGGTGGTGTGTTTTTTTGACTAATGCAAAAGGTAGATGATTTTGTTTGAGAATCTTAAAGGGTGGTTGTGTGTTTTTTTGACAAATATAAAATATAGATGATTTGTTTGAAAATCTTAAAGGGTGGTTGTGTATTTTTTTGACATATGCAAAAAGAAGATGATTTGGTTTGAAAAATAAATCATGCTCATTTTGTCTTGTATGAAAAGCAAAAGATTAGGTTTGATTTCTTTGAAAAATGAATGGAGTTGTCTTTGACAAATGCAAAAAGGAAATGTTTTTATTTGAATTTTTTGAAAAGTGAATAGTGCTCTTATTTGACATGGGAATCTTTTCAAATTTGAAATTGAAGACTCATTTACCTATAAATAGCTCACTTGAGTTTTGCAAAAATTATAACAAGAGCTTACACATCTATTGCTAAATTTTGCATCATTCTTTCAAAACTCTCATTCTCTCTTTTCTAAAGTTTTGAGCCTTAATTCTTGTTCTTGTTGAGAGAGATATAGTTTGTGCTGTATTGTTCTTATTTCACTCATTGAGGAGTGTTTTCTGATAGCCTACCCACTATCAATTCTTGTATCAGTAAGAGGGTGTGTATAACCCTTGTGTGTGTAGAAGGTGTTCTACACGGGGAATAGTTAAATCACCAAGTGTGAGGTGATTGGAAGTAAGAGGGTGCGTATAACCCTTGTGTGTGTAGAAGGTGTTCTACACAGGGAATAGTTGAATCACCAAGTGTGAGGTGATTGGAAGTGTAGAGGGTGTTCTACACGGATTCTTTGGAGCGGTGCTGCTCAAAGGTGTAATAGGTTTCTATCTCCACCTAAAGGAGATTGAATAGTGGATTTGGGAATCCTCAAGGGGTAGCTTGAGGCGAGGACGTAGGCAGTGGGGCTGAACCTCGTAAAAATACTGAGTTTGCTTTCTCTTACCCTACTCTTTATATTTCCTACTGCTTTATATTTTGGTTATATTTTATATTGTATATTTAGTTTATAAGTATTAATTTTTTAATATAACCCAATTCACCCCCCTTCTTGTGTTAGTCATCTGGGCAACAATTGATATCAGAGCTAGAGCTCTGTTATAAGATTAACTATCTTTTGAGTTAAGATCTTATGGCTAACATTGCAGCTTCATTTGGTGAAGGTCAATCTAGCAGTCGGCCTCCACTCTTTTGCGGAGACAATTACTCATTCTGGAAAGTTAGAATGAGAATATTCCTTCAGTCTCAAGGCCGAGAAATCTGGAAATGCATTGTAAATGGACCTTATATTCCAACAAAAGTGGTTGATGGAGTAAAGGTCAAAAAGGAAGAAGAAGAGTTTGATCGTGAAGACGATAGACTTTATACTTTGAATTTAACTGCTATGAATTTATTATATAATGCTCTTAATGGTAATGAGTTTAATAGAGTAATGACTTGCACTACAGCAAAGGAAATTTGGGATAACTTGGAAGTTACTTATGAAGGAACTTCTCAAGTCAAGGAATCAAAAATTTATATTCTTACTCATGAATATGAAATGTTTAAGATGAATGATGATGAATCTATTTCTAGTATGCACACTCGTTTTACTAACATCATAAACAGCTTGACAGCTCTTGGCAAAGTTTATTCCAAAGTGGAGATAGTAAGAAAAATTCTCAACTCTCTACCAAAACGTTGGGAGTCAAAAGTGACAGCGATTCTTGAAGCTAGAGACCTCAAGAAGCTCGAAGTGAATGAACTCATCGGGTCACTTATCACCCATGAGTACACATTGAAAAGAGGAGAAGAAGAAGGAAATTCAAAGAAGAGTTTGGCACTTAAAGCTGTTCCACATGAAAGTGAAAGTGATGAAGATGAGGAAAATGACGACAAAGATGAAGAAGTTGCGATGATAATAAGAAGAATTCAGAGGTTCTTAAAGAAAAATAAAACTCCTCCAAGGAAATCCTTCAATAAGTTTTCCAAGAAAGATTCAGGTAAAAATGACACTTTAATTTGTTAGAAATGCAATAAACCTGGTCATATCAAGCCAGATTGTCCTCTGCTAAAGAAAGATCGAAACAAAGGCAAAAAAGCAATGAAAGCTACGTGGAATGATGATTCAAGTAGTTCAGATAGTGAAGCAAGCAATGGAGAATCAGCAAATCTTTGTCTTATGGCTAAAGATGACATTGAGGTAACAAATTTTGATAATATTGAAGATCCTTCATATGAAGAATTGCAAAATGTTTTAGAAGAGGTATATGAGGAATTTGAAAAATTGGGTATCAAGTATACTGCTTTGAAAAAGAAAAATTCTTCTTTAACAAACGAAATTGATATTTTAAGAAAAGAAAGTATTGTTTTGAAAGATGAAAATCTTGAGTTGAAGAAAAAGAAAACTGATTTAGAAAATATTATTGAAAACTTTACGAATGGAGAAAGAAATTTTGAAAAACTTCTTGGTAGTCAAAGATGTGTTTTTGACAAGGCAGGCTTGGGATACATGCCAAAACAAAAATACAAATCTTATAAAAACTTCTTTGATAATCCTTCTACATCAAAGTCCAATATTCAAAATTCTTTTCATAAAAATAATTTTGTTAAAAAAGGATACTATTATAATCACTCAAGTTATTCATATATGTCACATGCTATTTGCAATTTTTGTAATAGCAATGGTCATAATTATTTTGCTTGTCCTATTAGAAGAAAACATACAATGACTATTAGGGCCATATGGGTACCTAAAAATTTTATTTATTCTAATACTAATAAATAAAGGACCCAAAGAACTTGGGTACCAAGAATTTTTTTTAATTGCTTTTGTAGGTATGCATGAAGTCGTCTACAGGTAAAAGTAAATGATTTTTAGACAACGGATGCTCAAGATACATGACATGAGACAAAACTAAATTCATTGACTTCACTTCTAAAGAAGAAGGATGCATGATATTTGGAGACAATTCAAAAGGGAAGATCGTGGAAATAGAAAGAAAGATCATCAAGACTTAGTACAAGATGCAACCAAACAGTGAAAATATGTGAAAGATCATCCAGTAGAACAAATTCTAGGAGAACCTTCACGATATGTAAGTACTTGATCGTCTCTTAAAAATATTTATAATCACACTGTTTTTCTATCTCAAATTAAATCCAAAATATTGATGAAGTACTTATTGATAAATCATGGATTCTAGTTATGCAATAAGAGTTAAATCAATTTGAAAGAAATAATGTATGGACATTTGTTCCTAGACCTAAAAATTATGCTGTTATTGGAACAAAATGGGTTTTTAGAAATAAGAAAGATGAGTCTAAAATCATCACTAGAAACAAGGCTCGACTTGTAGCCCAAGGTTTCAATCAAGAGGAAGGAATCGATTATGATGAGACATATGCACCAGTCACAAGATTAGAAGTTATTCGAATGCTACTTGCATATGCTTGTTATAAAGATTTCAAATTTTTTCAAATGGTTGTTAAAAGTGTTTTCTTAAATAGTTTTTTTTTAAAAGGTTTTTCAAGAGGAAAGATCGATATAACTCTTTTAATCAAATATGAATAGAATGATATTCTTCTAGTTCAAATTTATGTAGATGATATAATATTTGGTGCTACTAATGAAAATATGTGTCAAGATTTTGCTAAGAATATGCAGAAAGAATTTGAAATGAGCATAATTGGAGAACTTAATTTCTTTCTCGGATTGCAAATCAAGTAATTGGAACATCAATGAGTCCAACCACTAAACTTGATAAAAATGAAAGCGGTAAGCCAGTTGACTCAAAGGTATATCGAGGTATGATTGGTAGTTTATTATATTTGATAACTAGTAGACTTGATATTATGTTCAATGTATGTTTATGTGCACGTTTTCAATCATTTCCGAAACAATCTCATTTGATTGCAGTCAAGCGGATTTTTAGATATTTTGCCAGTACCATTGACTTAGAGTTATGGTATCCTAAACACACTTCTTTCGATCTTATTAGTTATTCAGGTACCGATTATACTAGTTGCAAAGATGATCGAAAAAGTTTTAGTAGAACATATCATTTCTTAGGTCATGCACTAGTTTCCTGGTTTAGTAAAAAAAAAAAAAAAAAAAACAAAATTCTGTTGCACTATCTACTGCTGAGGCAGAATATGTTGCTGCGGGTAGTTGTTGTACCCAAGTTCTTTACATGAAGCAACAACTTGAGGATTTTAAACGTATGTACAATCACATTCCAATCAAATGTGATAATACAAGTGCTATAAATCTTTCAAAGAATCCAATACAACAATCTCGGACCAATGTGCAGAAGGGCGATATTGCATTAGAATTCACTAGTACACATGATCATTTGGCAGACATTTTTACAAAACCCCTACCAGAAGATAGACTACGCATGATTGGAAGAGAAATAGGAATTATGCATGCCATCAATATCTGCTAGATACTTTTATTCCATTAACTCAAATGACCTACAGAAACTTGAGACGTTTAGCCTCATCATTCAAATGCATTTGCTCCTCATAAATCATCATGCCATCCTTATCTAAAGGATTAGGCAATCGAAATGCAGAGGCAAGTAAGGATTTTAAATCCTTATTCTGTTGTTTTAAGTCTACTATTTTTTTGTTAGACTCTTGAACAAGTCGTTGAAGAATATCGATCTTCTCATTAAGCTTCTCTATCTCGCGGGTTTTGGACTGCAACCGAGCGGAAAAAGAAACTATGGAAGATGAGTATCGAGTCCCGAGACCCACAAGCTCGTAAATGGCGTCATGATCTGATTTATTAGCTAAATCAGTCTCTTGTTGCTTCATGGCACTCACGACAGATGCAGAAATAGATTGAGACTGAGGTGAAGGATACCTCAAATCTTGATCAAGAGAATCACTGAAGGGAAATCTACGAGCCATTGAAAATTTGTAAAGTGAGAATGAAGATGAGCTACAACAATGAGAAGAAGATTTGATGCGGATTAGATAAAGCTAAGGATTGCTTTTATAAAGATGGAAATAAGTAAAAGACAAACTGACATCTCTTCAAATCTTACTTAGTCAAGCTTACAAGATATGCCGGATGCATATTGTCAAAAGTTACCGAACTAAGCTAGCGAGATTAATTATAATTGTCCCTGTTTCTCTCGTGAAATGCTGCCATTATCTGCTGATGTTGACTCTGTGCTTGAACTCTTACTCGTTCCGATTCCTCTATTTGAAGTTTCAGAACACGAGCCAATTCCGTCAAATCTTTATTTTCTTGCTTTAACCTCTTATTCTTTCTGCCTTTATTTACAAGCTTTTGATGCAGAACAGATATTTGATTGTTAAGTCGATCAACCTCATTTGCCCTCGCTAGTAATCTCCGAGACATGGTCGTAACAGAGGCAGCATATTGAGCACTGAGAGTTCTTGATGCTGCAACAACCTCAGAATCAGTTCTATTTGAAAAATGCATCTCTGCTTCTATCATGGTATTGACAACCTCATGAGATAAAATGACTGGTTGAGACGGCTCCTGATTCAAATCCGGAAGATTATTAGATGAAATTTTCTCCGCCATTCTATCGTTTTGAATAAACAGAAACCGGATCAATGAGTGGGGTGAAAACTTATTTAAGTATCCAACAGGTGAAAACGGTCTTTTAAATGACAACTTTCAAATCTCGATAATATTTAATTTTTCAACAATATCACGCGGATTTGAATCTGCTTTCGCACCGACTGCTAGAGCTAGGCCACCTTTGCAGGTTTTATCAGACACGCGTGGCTCCGCACCGAACTGTCAGAGTTAGACTTCCAACATTTGCAGGTTTTGTCGGACATGCATGGCTCTGCACCGCATTGCCAGAACTAGGCTTGCAGCTTTTGCTGTCTTTGTCGGACACGGATAATTTTAATTATTCAACTTCAAATCTCTGGAATATCTAATTCGTCAATAACATCAAGCGGATTTAAATCTTCTTCCGCACCGAGATGATAAAATTCGGCTTCAACTTTTGCAGGTTTTGTCGGGCACGGGTGGTTCCAACTTCTACTCTCTAACGTACCGTTTTATTTGATTATTGCTTATTACGAAAAAAAAAAAAAATTCTTATTGAAACCAATTACGGTTCCTTTTTAATGATGCCAAAAGGGGGAGAAGTCTTATACTAGTATTATACTACCCTGTTATATATGCTAGAATCATGTTTATATTTTTCTTGAAATACTAACGCATATTTTCAGGGGGAGCTTAAGTATTACTGCAGGTCGCAGATTTCTACTAAGTATTTGTCATCATCAAAAAGGGGGAGATTGTTGAACCCAAGGTTTCAAGTCTCGTATTTACGTATAAATTTTGATGATAACAAATAATATTGAAAACTCAAGCTCAAGTTGTCTATGCATGAAGGGAGCTAAACACATCAAGAAATCAAGCATGAGCAAGAAAGATATCAAGTCTACAAATGAAGCTCATAGATTATTTTTGTACATCTCTTGATAAAATTAGAAATTGGATTAAGGCTCCAAATTACTCTTTTTTCTCATAAAACATCAAATTACTTTTTTCACATATGCAAGACATTTTTAAATGTCTTAGTTTTGAAAATTATGTTTTTCACATGTGCATAACACCATCAAACAAAATAATTTCGAAAATTATTTTTTTTATAAAAACTTGATTTTATAAGATGATTGATTATCATATTTGACATGTGCATATTTTGTTTGAAAGTCTTGAAGGGAGGTGGTGTGTTTTTTTGACTAATGCAAAAGGTAGATGATTTTGTTTGAGAATCTTAAAGGGTGGTTGTGTGTTTTTTTGACAAATATAAAATATAGATGATTTGTTTGAAAATCTTAAAGGGTGGTTGTGTATTTTTTTGACATATGCAAAAAGAAGATGATTTGGTTTGAAAAATAAATCATGCTCATTTTGTCTTGTATGAAAAGCAAAAGATTAGGTTTGATTTCTTTGAAAAATGAATGGAGTTGTCTTTGACAAATGCAAAAAGGAAATGTTTTTATTTGAATTTTTTGAAAAGTGAATAGTGCTCTTATTTGACATGGGAATCTTTTCAAATTTGAAATTGAAGACTCATTTACCTATAAATAGCTCACTTGAGTTTTGCAAAAATTATAACAAGAGCTTACACATCTATTGCTAAATTTTGCATCATTCTTTCAAAGCTCTCATTCTCTCTTTTCTAAAGTTTTGAGCCTTAATTCTTGTTCTTGTTGAGAGAGATATAGTTTGTGCTGTATTGTTCTTATTTCACTCATTGAGGAGTGTTTTCTGATAGCCTACCCACTATCAATTCTTGTATCAGTAAGAGGGTGTGTATAACCCTTGTGTGTGTAGAAGGTGTTCTACACGGGGAATAGTTAAATCACCAAGTGTGAGGTGATTGGAAGTAAGAGGGTGCGTATAACCCTTGTGTGTGTAGAAGGTGTTCTACACAGGGAATAGTTGAATCACCAAGTGTGAGGTGATTGGAAGTGTAGAGGGTGTTCTACACGGATTCTTTGGAGCGGTGCTGCTCAAAGGTGTAATAGGTTTCTATCTCCACCTAAAGGAGATTGAATAGTGGATTTGGGAATCCTCAAGGGGTAGCTTGAGGCGAGGACGTAGGCAGTGGGGCTGAACCTCGTAAAAATACTGAGTTTGCTTTCTCTTACCCTACTCTTTATATTTCCTACTGCTTTATATTTTGGTTATATTTTATATTGTATATTTAGTTTATAAGTATTAATTTTTTAATATAACCCAATTCACCCCCCCTCTTGTGTTAGTCATCTGGGCAACAAGAGGTTATATCCCCCCTTCGACTCAATCGGAGTCGGTATATGGCCTCTCCGACTCTGCCTGAGGCGGTGCTCAGCCCTACATAAATCACTTGTGATTGGATTGGAACTCTATTTTAATGCTTTTTATTTTTCAGTTGTAGTGATTTTTATTAGAAGTAGTATTTCATTCAGCTTAATTAGCACAAGTGTGCACCAGGATATATTGGTCCGCATAGTTTATTTTAAATTTTATTTTTCCCGCCTCTTTTGGAATTTATAAAAGAGCATATGTACTCTGTTTTTGAGGTTAATGCAATTTTACAAACTTCACAGACCCTTTAGTTCAAAAATTTATCATGGTATCAGTAGAAAAAAATACTTCCCACGTAAACATGATTTCTTTAGACTTACGTTTCTTCATCTCCTCCATCTCCGGATCCTTCCAATCTGTATTACCTGCATCATGGTGACAGTCCAAGAACAATTCTTGTTAATCAACCTCTCACTGGTCATAAGTACCACACATGGAGTCGTTCCATGTGCATGGCTTTAACTTCCACGAACAAGATCTATTTTATCAATGGCTCTATTTTACCTCCTTCCAAAACAGTTCATTGTTTCAATCCTAGAATCATTGCAATAATACGATGTTTTCTTGGTTGCTTAACTCTCTTTCGAAGGAGATTGTTGCTAGCATCATCTATGTGGATTCCGCCAAGGAGATGTGGTTTGATCTTAAAGAGAGATTCTCCAAAGAAAAGGTCATCGAATTTTTCAATTACAGAATTACATTGCATCTCTTACACAAAAGGATCAATTTGTTAGTGCTTATTTCACTCAGATGAAAGGCTTTTGGGATGAACTGATAAACTATCGGCCTCTACTTGTTTGCTATCATAGTGGTTTACGATCCTTAATGGATATGCATGAATAGGACTATGTCATGCAGTTTCTTATGGGATTAAATGATTCTTATTCGCATGTTCGAGATCAGATCCTTCTTATTGATCTTTTACCTTTGATCAATAAAGTTTTTTCTCTAGTTCTTCAAGAAGAACGTCAGCATGATATTGAATCTGTCCTAGTTCCAAGCATTCATCTGCTACTTTTTCTTCCACTGCCAAATTTGTTCCTACGGCCAAATCTTTTGCTTGAAGACCTATTTGCTCTCATTGTTCCATTCCAGGGCATACTATAGAGAAATATTTTAAGTTGCATGGATATCCTTCTGTAATAAATTGACACAATCTTCTTCTTGTTGTATAACATTTTTTCGTTATCAGTTTTAGTTGCTTTCTTTTCAGTACTCATTTGAAATATCAACATGTGTTAAACTCTATTGCTTTTATAACTTGTTTCAGACCTACACTCTGCGTTAGATTCATTTATATTAGCTCTTAATTTGTATAAGTTCAGTAGCATTTTGTGGAAGTTGTATTTGTTGAAAATGGCCACCTATGTGTAAATAGCTGCACCGTCCATCCTTGCTCTACACCTACTGTCTCTGCACATAGTCATATTTAGTTGCTGCACTGATCAATGCAGGTAGATATTTGTAAAACCTCTCCTATAAAAAAAGAGCTCTGGTGGGTGAAGAACGGGTGTGTAAATTAGAGAGAGTGGACGTGAGATTTGTTGAGTGTTTGTAATCTCAGACAAACATATTGAATTTGATACCAGTGGACGAAGGCAAGTTGTTGAACCACTTAAATATCGTCTTGTATGATTTTGGATAGTTTTGTGTGTGCGCAACAGTATTTCGGTAGCTTGTGTTGCATCTCTATTCTTTCATTTTCATTGATAATGCCGGCATATCTCATTTGAGATTACAAATCAAGTAATGGCTTTTAAACATAATATGTATTACAGAAATAAGAAAATCTAGCATAGAACATGTAATCATCTCTTAAACCTTCTCAATAATAAAAACAAAGGAGTGAGAAGCAGCATCAAAATTGGGCTTATTTCTTGCAAAACTCCTCAAAATTGGTCGCTAAGAAAGCTGATGCAAATGTAAGGCACTGTAAAAAATCTAACGAAGTCTTGCATTGTCTACCAGAAAGTTCTTCAAATCAAACAGGCCTTTCGTAAGAATGCAAGAATTCAAAATTCCATTCTCCTCATATATTTTCCTCTAGTTTCCAAACAACCAAATGGATCATAAAGAAAATAGAAACGCCCAAGCCAAAGATGAGATCACCGTTCCTTGAAGACTAGAGCGGCATACCTCAACAAAAGGGGGGGCAATGCACGTTTGTAAATGGTGCAAGGTCGTTTGCTTTTCTATTGGGGTTCTGAATGTTTGTAAATGGCAGATTGGTTGTAAAAACCAGTAAATGTATTTGCGGATGTAAATGTAGGACAGTGCAGGAGAAGATAAAAATGGAGATAATACTAGCCAAAGAAGAGACGACGGAGAAAGAAGGTCACGATGCGAGAGAAGAAATGCGGGAGGGTGAATGGAACAGAACGAAAACGAGGAAAATCAAACTAATAGGATAAAATATATTAAAATATGTATTTAATATGTGAACAGTAATTTTTTAAATATAAAGGATGAAAAAGACTTATTATAGTTCAAAATTAAGTATTAGAGAATTTAATTGATGCAATGAAAAAGAATTTAACAAAAATTATCAAATTTATATTTAATAAATTCAATATTAGTGCTATTAACCTTTTATTGGTTGACGTACTTCACTTGACTTTCATTCGAGACCCAGACTTCATCTCGCACGGGAACTATGGATTTCACAAGGCTTGGGCCCACTAGCATCACATATATATTCGGATTTCGGCTACAACAAAAAGGAGAGCACCGCTTCATTTGTGTTGAAATCATTCGGCATTTGCACTTCAGGAGAGGAAACAGGCCGCGCGGGAGATTTTCATTTTGAACTTCACTTTTGAGGAGCACAGCACATTCACTTCATTTGGACTCCACATGGCCCACTAGGTTACACAAGATGCTGCAGGAGTTTCACTTGAGAAGGGGCTCGACATATATCTATTCTATATAAATGGTAACTTTTATAATGATGAGAGAGAAATAAAAATAAAAAAATACAAATAACTAAATTATAAGAGGTATATAAAATAACTTTTATATATGACGTGTACATAAAACATACACAAACTATTTATAAATAATATTTGTTTTCTTGTATTGTTATATTTCATCTCCCGACTTGAGTATGCTTTTATTCTTTTCAATGATCTCCATCCATTAACATGTATGAATTTGTCTTATAAATAAATATATATATATATATATATACATGTATGAATTTGTCTTATAAATAAATATATATATATATATACATGTATGAATTTGTCTTATAAATAAATAAATAAATAAATATATATATATATATATGAATTTGTTCATTCAACATGTATGCATTTGTACCGTATGCTTAAATATATCATAAACAATACCATGAGACAACATTTTTTTTATCATGACAATACATTTTTTTAGTAAATACACAAGGAGTAAAAATCTTTTTGGATGATTTCCACAAAGAAGAAGAAAAAATATATAATTAATTAAACGATTCTTGCTATTATGAGATCTGAAGAACAAAAAAAACTAATATTATTTAAAGAAAAAAGATTTCAGCAATTTAGAAAGAAAAAAAAAAAACTGCAAACAACCTTACTATTCGAACTCAACTCTTCAAAAATCCAATGTACATATATATATATATATATATATATATATATATATATATATCGAGAAACAAAAATTATAGAAGAAAATGCATATCTAAGTAAAAAACAACAAAAAAAAATCTAAAAGAAAAAAAGAAAACAAAACATAATTTGCAGATCTGAAGTTGTTTGATTTTTTTTTTCCATATATCTGAACAAATGTGATATTTATAACTAAAATGTTTACATTTGTTCATATTTATAACTAAAAGAAAAAAAGGAAAAAATAAATAAAAGACCACGACAAAAAATTAAACAAGCACGACAAAATTATACAAAATGAGCAAGATCTATTTATTTGTCCATCGATCAAACAAAAAATAACAAGCAAATAAAAATAAAAAATAAAAGCCTTCAACTTGGAGGGGAAAAAATCCAATAAAGAAGAAGACAACACGAAAAAAAAAAGGCAAAAAGAATTTTAGATCTTGGAATATCTTTTACAAAATGCCAATATTTATTCACCTCTTCCGAAAAAGTAACGAACAAATAAAAAGAAGACCACGATGACTAAGAAAAATGTAGAAATATAACACATTTGTTCATATAAAAAATTGTTAGGAATTCTTATTTTAAAATTCTTATTTTTACATTCCTACTTGAGAATTTTTATTTGGAATTTTTTTTTTAATTTTTTATTTTACATAACTTTTATATAAGTGTTTTAAAACAATGTTGTGATTTTTTTTTTTTTTTAAATGTTTTAAGTTGTTAAAAAAATCATGTAAAAAAATTAAAAATTTAAGTGTTTTAAGATGTATGTTTTATTTTTTTAATTTTTTTAACATCTTAAATTATTTTTTAAAAATATAAAAAAATCACAATATTGTTTGAAAATACTTATATAAAAATCATGTAAAATAAAAAACTAAAAAAAAAAATATCTCAAATAAAAATTCTTAAGTAGATATTCAAAAGTAAAGATCCTAAATTAGGAATCTGTTATGAATTGTAAATGAACGAACGAAACGGCAGCCGCCCCCTGTCCCACCACTAAATTATGTGAATGATCCCACCACTATTATTTTAAAATCTGCATAGTGACTTGCATAGTAACTTGCATAGTAACTTCAACGCCTATAAATATGGGCTTCAGTTATAATGAAATTCATAAGAAAATATAGAGAGAGAAAGAAAGTTTCAGTTCTTAAGAGTTTCTTTTCTCTTGCAATAGTAGTAGTTTTCTTTTTAGTTTTATAACACGTTATCAGCACGAGATTCTACCGATACTGAAGCTAGTGGTCTTCTACTTCAAGTAAGTTTTTCAACATATTATTTGCAGTCCTTGAGATAAATATTAAAGGTAATATTGCTGAATATTACTTGATAAAATTTTATTTTTATTCTCATGATAATGTGCATATATTTATTAAATTCACATATTTATTTTTGTAATATAATGTCAAATATTGAGATTTATTACTATTGACATTTCTGAAAAATGTTATTTATCCAGATCCTTGATGAGATCTATTTGGATATGATGATGAACTTGAAAGATACAATCATAGAAGAAAACCATGTGTCCCTAAAGGACCGTGCTGTGTATCTCATGATGAAAAATCATCTTACTGTGTGAAATGAATTAAGAGAGTGATATAAGCACCAGAAGATGTAATCCTCTCAAAAGATCATTATGATTTATTGCACCTGAAGTTGCAAGATTTTAAGAGTGGTATTGAATATTCTGCACTCTTTAAAATGAGCTTAATATTAAAATTATACAGTGAAAATGTCACTGATGATGATATATAAAAGAAGACATTATTTTTCATACCTCGAATGTGCTCCTGCAGTAGCAATATCAAGAGTGAAAGTTCAACAAATATTCTGAACTTTTGTTTTGTCTTCCAGTAATTGAGCTAAATAATGAGTTTTTGTTACACCAGTTACGTCCTATTAATGATATCGAATTTACACAATTCCCAGAAGTGAACGGGAACTAAAGGCGTAAACGTGGTAGAAAATTATAGAAGTGTTGGTCCCAAAAGCGACAACACTAAAGATGATAAAAATATATCATATCACCAGAAGTGATCAAACTCAGAGAAGGGTAAACGCCCTCAGAATAATTCTTCATAAAAAGATGAAGATGTTTGTCATAGATGTAATATGACTAAACAGTAATCACGTACCTGTTGTACGGCCAAGTACTTGATTTACTTATACTAAGTTTTTATATATAAGCTTATTAATATTTCATCATGTTTTGAAATAATGAAATATCGGTGCCTGAAGCACGACAAGAAATTACTTGGGATAATAAAACCCTGTTTAAATTTGATCCTCTTACAAATAAATGTGAACCAGAAGTTCAGAGGATTATCTATCTGCAAAGTGTTGCAAATCAATTACATGATATATTTACTATCACTAAATGTGTTGTAAAATCATATATTACTGCTGTTAATGATTAAGCAAGAATTGAAGTCCCTGAAGGACGAGTTGTTAAAACAGCAATAAATGAGTCTAAGATACACCTGAAGTGTTGAAAACCTATTGGTGCACAAGAAAAATAATCGGTGCTCATGAAGAGACCGTATTTTCTGTATAAAATATAATCCTCCTGAAGAGAAAACTCCTGAAGAGTATAACTCCTGAAGAGTATAACTCCTGAAGAGTATAACTCCTGAAGAGAAAACTCCTGAAGAGTATAAACCTCCTAAAGAGGAACCTCCTGTAGAGGTGTTTCATGAAATGTTTTCCCTAGAGAGGAACAATGAGATCTCAATACATTTCATGAGTACTGGAAAATTTATGGATAGAAATAAAACTATTGTCGACAACATATATGATAACACTTGATATTACCAGAAGTAATGAAAAAAGTGAGCCAAAAATCGTCGAAGAATGTCGACGTAGAAATGATTGGCCAAAATGGAAAGCAGTTATTAAAACTGAATTAAACTCGCTAGTGAAGCGAGATGCATTTGGACCTGTTGTCCAAACACCAAAGGGTGTAATATCTGTCAAATATAAGTGAGTATTTATACGAAAGCGTAATGCGAAATGAAATTGTGCAGTATAATTTGTCGCACAAGGTTTCCTGTAGAAACCCGAGAGCAATTATGAGGAAACATATTTCCTTGGTATGAATGCAATCACATTCATATTTTTAATCGATTTGGTTATTACAAAAGGATTAGATATGCAGTTAATGAATGTGGTCCCTGCATATTTATAAGGATCATTAGATCATTACATATATAAAGATTTACGATACTTGAAGCATCTAATCCAAGTACATTTAGGAGTATGTACTTTATAAAGCTTCAAAGATATTTATATGGGTTAAAGCAATCCGGACGCATGTGGTATAATTGAATCAACCAGTATCTATTGAAAGAAGGATTTAAGAATAATCCTATATGTTCATGTGTTTTATCAGAATCCGGATTCGTCATTATTGCAGTTTACGTTGATGATTTACCTTGTTAGAACTCTTGAAAAGATTACAAGGGTTGCTATAAATTCAAGGAATGCATTTGAAAAGGAAAGATCTTATTATTCAATTCATAGATGAGTTACAAGAATTTGAGACTTCTAGCCTCATCTCTCAAATGCATTTGCTCTTCATAAAGCAACATACCATCCTTATCTAAAGGATTAGGCAGTCGAAATGAAGAGGCAAGTAAGGATTTTAAATCCTTATTCTCCTGCTTTAAGTCTGCAATTTTTTTGTCAGACTTTTGAACGAGTCGTTGAAGTACAGAAACCTTCTCGTTAAGCTCCTCAATCTCACGATTTTTGGATTGTAATCGGTTGGAAAATCCAACAATAGAGGAGGAGTATCGGGTGCCGAGAGTCACCAGCTCATAAACAGCTTCACGATCTGACTTATTAGCCAGATCATTTGCTTGCTGCAACATTGCACCTGCGGAAGATGCAGGATCAACTTGTAATTGAGGTGAAGGATACCTCATATGTTGATTGTGAGAAATAGTAAAAGGAAATTGATGAGCCATTGGAAATTTGTAGAATAAGAATACAAATACAGATGAATTATAGATATGAGAAGAAGATTTGATGCGTACTAAATGAAGCTAAAGACGGTTCTTATAGAAATGGAAATAAGAACAAGACAAACCATCATCTCTTCAAATCTCACTTTACAAGATATGCTGGATGCATAATTTCAAAAGCCAGCGAGATTAATTACAGCTATCCCTATTTTCTTGTAAACGCTGAACCTCTGCCTTTAGCTGCTGTTGTTGACTTTGTATCTGAGCTCTCTCTCGTTCCAGCTCTTCTACTCGTGTTTTCAGGTCATGAGAATACCAGTCTACAAGTTTCTTCAGCTCCTTGTTTTCTTGTCTTAAATCTTTATTTTTACTATCTTTAGTTGCAAGCGTTTGATGCAACTCAGATATTTGAGTTTTAAGATGATCAACCTCACTCGTTCTCGCCAGTAGCCTCTGAGACATGGTTGTAAGAGAGGCAGCATATTAAGCACTGAGGGTTCTTGATGCTGCAACAATTTCAGGATCAGATTTACTAGATAGATATATCTCTGCTCCTATCATGGTATTTACAGCCTCAGGAGAAAATATAAGTGGTTGAGGTATAAAAGGTTCGTGGTTTAAATCTGGGACATTAGAATTTCTATCAGACATAATATCGTTCTGGATGAACAACAACTGAATCTATGAGGAATGCGAGATCTTTTTGCTGGAGTAAACCAATGGTAAAATTGGTTATATTTAAACAACAACCCGAAGCCTTCAAATCTCTTCAAGATCTCGTTTGTCCACAATGTCAAGCGGATTTGATTTTCCGCCGAACCGATAATATTAAATCTCAAAGCTTTTACAGCTTTTATCATACATAGATGGTTTCCAATGTTATTTCTGCCGTATATAAACAAGTTCTTCCTAATAACGCCGAATGAGGGGGAGAAAATTTTAGATGAAAATATTATCATACTCTCTCTAATGCATTATTTAGTTGGAGATCGTGTTTGAATTCTTAACTTGTTATATATACTGAAATCATATTTGCTTATTACTTGAAACACTAATGCATATTATCAGGGGAAGTTTAAGTATTACTGCAGGTATCAGATTTCTATTAAGTCTGTCAATCAGATATTATTTTTCATCTTCACTCAGAAATTATTGCAATTCATGAAACAAGTCGAGAGTATATTTGGCTGAGATCAATGACTCAACATATCCAAGAAAAGTGTGGTATTTTGGTAGCTCAACAATTTTATACGAAGATAATGCTGCTTGTATCACTCAAATCAAAGGAGGATATATCAAAGATACGATCAAGTGATAATCTGGCAGATTTATTCACGAAGACATCACCAACTGCGACATTCAAGAAAATTGTACAGAATATTAAAATGTGAAGACTCAAAAAAACTATCGTCATGCACTTTCTAGGGGGAGTAAAAGTCCTGAAGACTTGTGCTGATTGTACTCTTTTTCCTTCGCTAAGGTTTTATCCCATTGGGTTTTCCTTTGCAAGGTTTTAATGAGGCAATCTTAAAGCACTTGTGGATATATAAAGAGACTGTACTCTTTTTCCTTCGCCATTGGTTTTTCTTCCCACTGGGTTTTTCCTTGGCAAGGTTTTAACGAGGCAGATTCTTTATGGGTGGTCATTCAAGGGGGAGTGTTATGAATTGTAAATGAACGAACGAAACGGCAGCCGCCCCCTGTCCCACAACTAAATTATGTGAATGACCCCACCACTATTATTTTAAAATCTGCATAGTGACTTGCATAGTAACTTGCATAGTAACTTCAACGCCTATAAATATGGGCTTCAGTTGTAATGAAATTTATAAGAAAATATAGAGAGAGAAAGAAAGTTTCAGTTCTTAAGAGTTTCTTTTCTCTTGCAATAGTAGTAGTTTTCTTTTTAGTTTTATAACAGAATCCTTAATATTGCTCTTGTTCATATATATTGAAAACTAAACACAACCAAAGAACTTTAGACCTGAAAAAAGTTCTGCTAAAAAATATGTAGATTTTTTTAGATATGTAATGAAAAATTTCAGATCCATGATGAAGAAACAAACAGAGAGAGGGTGTAGAAAGAAATGTGAGATATCGTAAGTCGAAGACCATGAGCCACCGAATGCATAGAAACAAAGAGAGAGTGAGACCAAAGTTTAAAGAAACAGTGCATCTGAAAGAGTATCAGTGAGAGGGGGAGAGGAGGGAATGAGACGGGGCAAGTTTCGGGAAATGAAGGGGCGTTGGAATAAAGAGCCTTTAAAAAAAAATAAAAGTTCTTTAAATCCAATTCATGATAGGACTTTTTTCATATAGAAAAGAAAAAGAAAAAACATATACGAATGGATTGGGCTAACATTAGGTTTCGGGCCCTTGTCTACTGGGCTGAAATTAATAATTGGGTTTCGTACGTCCACCAGGTATTTCCCGCAACTTTCTTCATTCGTGTTTAACTCTACATAAATTCTCTAGAACACTCCAATACAGATATAGAGAGAGAATAAATGGTTTGAAAATGTGCAAGGACATACGGTATGTATATATATATATATAGTAGAAGTAACTTAAAGTACGTTTGCTTAATTTTTTTAAAACTTTTAAGAATTATTTTTATTAAGAATTAATTTTTGATTAATGATAATCCAATACTTTTACATTTAAATTTAATTTCTAACTTAAATAAAATAACATAATCCTATAAATACAATAACATAAAATACAATAACATAAAATACAATAACATAGTTTCATAAATTCAATAACATAGTCCCATAAACACATAACTTCGTCCCATCATGTTTCTTTTTTAACTTTGTTTTCTTCTATATTCCAAGCACATGGATTTTAATTAAATCAAAAAAATATTTTTATTTTTATTTTTATTACATACAGTGGGATTATATGTAAATTTATTGTTTTAATTTTGTTTCTTTTATATTAATGATTAACGTAAATAATATTTTCTTAACCATTCAACTTGTTTGTTAAAAAATTATATTATATAAGACTATATTGATTAACATATTATGTAATTTAATAAATAGATAGACATATCTAAATTGTGAATAAAATATATTTTCTTATTTTATGGTAATTATATTATATATTAATAAAATAATTTTTATTTCAGTACAGGTAATGTTATTAATAACAACATTAACATTGTGACATAAAGTTAAAATAGAGAAATATTTTTAAAATTATTATTTAAAAAAAAAACATGTAATAAGAAAAAACAGATTAATAAATATAATTATGATATATATGTATATATATGATCTACCTTCGTATCAGAATGGATTCACGTAGAATGGATATAAAGCTCAGATGATTTACTTTATTGTTTGGATTTTTTTCATCAAATTCTATGCTATGTGTTGAACTGAAAACACATGTTATAATAAATGTTATGACGTTTTCATCAGTCTATCAGGAATTCAGGCGTATTCTCAAGATAAATCCTCATGTATATTATAATATATATATATATATATATATAAATACTTCTTCCTGAAATGGAATTAACAAGTATCATAAAATTATAAGAGATTTTTATTTATGAGAATATATTATTTTATGTTATTGTATTTATAAAATTTTGTTATCATATTTAAGAGACAGTTATTTTATGTTTATTTATGGGACCGGTCCGGTTTTGTTTTTTGATTTATTATTATTTTTTTTTAACTTCAACTTCTATTTTGTTGTTCCTTTAAATTAATTCTTAATAAAAATAATTTTTTTAAAAGAGAAAACATTTAATTCAGTTTAACGTAAAAATTTTACTAAATAAATAATAAATGAACAGACGGAAATTTTATCAAATAATATATATATATTATAAAATAATTATAATTATCAAATAATTATTTATATATATTATTTATAATAGTAATAAATAATATATATATATATATTATAAAATGAATTGAGAAGTGGAAGCGTACGTAATATAAATAACTGAACTATGCCAATTATAAAATGAATTGGGAAGCGGAAGCGGAAGCGTCCGTCTGTACATTTATTATTATAATGTTTTTACGTACGCTATAATAAATATATGTAATTATTTATATAAATCATTATAATTCAATTTAACGGCGTTAAATAACTGAACTTTTGACTGGAAATTTTAACGGTAGCTGTTAAAACAAGAAATTCCGTTACATAGGCTCTTTATATATATAGAAGATATATATATATGTATATATATATATATGAGTCATTCTACGCTACAACCCTTGTTGAAGAAGCCCAGTGACACACACATGTTATAAGCTGTTTTTTCGCTTTTTTTTTTAATCATAAACAAAGCCGACCAAAACATATGTTTTATCTTTTGAACATTTAAAACTCGGACATTTCACTCTTGCAAAACCCATCATCCCCGTGTCGCGCCCTCGCTGCCAATTTAATAGTACCCCATCAAAAATCGTTCATGTCTAACGCCTGAGACACTCATGGATACCCAAGTCTATTTTTATTGCTTTTATTTATTTTTAATTAATTAAATAATTACCTGAGACATTTTGAAAGTTTCCACTTTGTAAGTTCTATAAATAGGATCCTAGGCCTCTTAGTTTTACATCTTTTGATCATTTGATATTTTGAAGATATCTTGTGTGTAGGAGGCGTGTAGCCTAGGCTGGCTAATATATGGCTTGGATTTATTTTCAGTACTTTGCACTTGGATTTCTCGGGTTTCAATTTGTTAATCCCCTTGAAGAGGATTAATCTTTGCAATTCGTGAATAGGAGTAATCCACATCTATCCTTTTTTTAATAAAGTTATTTGAGATATTTCTTTCATTTTGTGTTCTTATTTGTTTGATTTTTTTGTTAATTTGTGAGTTTCATTTGAAGTTGTGTTCTATTATTTTAAGTGAGTATTTGAGTGTCTTGAAGAGTCCGAAATTCACACCACTTGTGAATTCAAAATTACAAAATAGTGTTTGAATATCTCGAAAGAGTGCCAAATTCACACCACTTGTGAATTTGAGAATTGAGTAAGTAAGTGAGTGATTATGTGTTGGAGAAGTTGTTTGTTCATTGAAGGAGTAATTGCCGAGTCTCCATTGTAGTTCTCGGATTGGTGTTTGTGATCTCCAAGTTCATCTTGTATTCATCCATCCTCTTAGGTGTTCATTGGATTGCTTGAGATTATCTAGTGCCAACTCAAGGTTTTGGCCAACCCACCAAAACCCTAGCCCACAATAGTTGTCCACCATAGTGCATGAAACTCTAGTCCCCCATCATCCCACAAAACCCTAAAACTTTATCCCATTAAAACCCTATTCGGCCACACCCTATTCCATAAGCCATAAAACCCTAATCGTCACATCACCTTATCCTTATCCTTCTACCATTTCAAACTAATTCAAAATTCAAACCAATTCAAATTCAAATCCAATCCTTACAAGATAGGCCATTCGGCCATCATTTCCCTAGTGATAGCCGAACACTCTTAACCACCTCATCTATCTTACCTTATCTCATTAGGTTTGATTGATCAATTATCCTTTAAGTGATTCAATTAAATCCTATCCAAACCTAACCAATTCTCATTCAAAATCAAGTCATATTCATCTAATACATAGCCGGCCAACAACCTTTCTATTTGAAATTCGAATTCTTAAAATTTAAGAATTTATCTTTCAAGATAATCTTAGCCATCTTCTCATCCCTAGCTCTAGCCGAAACACTCTTGCAACCTTAACCTAGCCCCATTCATCCACTACCTTATCCAAATGACCAAAACCTTAATTCTAATCCTCAATCTTGAAATTCCCTTAAACCACCATTAAAGCACTGCTTAGTCCGTATTCATCAGTTCGAATAAGTATAATCATAAGCCCATGAATATGATTTTATCTGTTTCATTGTAGTCAATACCAAGATATAGTAATTTACTTCTGGAATCTCATATGAATTGATTGTTTAAGTCAATAATACAAGATTTGTTAGATAAGTTCTTATGAAAATCACTGACCAATTCTAGGGAAAATCAATCATCTTTTCCCACATGCAATTTTTATGCCTGTGGTTCAGCAATTTTTTTTCAATTTGCGATGAAATTGAGGTCTTATGCATCTCTTGCAATTCTGTTTTCATAGTGCCATTCGAAATAGTGCATTAACACAACAAATTATAAATCGTTGCTTAGTCTTTATTCCTCAAACGCAAATTGTAATGCTTGTGTGCATTTTGATAGTGTTATTGTAAGATTAGTAAATGAGTGGCTTTGTAATTAAATAGACAGCTCCAACTGCAAAGTTATTTGTAATTTAACGCCCAAACTTGGTAAATTAATTGGATCCTGCTTATGCTCAAAAGTTTCAAAAATCGCCCATCACAAAGATTTTCTCTTTGAATATTGAAGTGCATTAAAGTCAAAGTTAGTACACAAGATTATTTAACACCATACAATTTATATACGTAGTTATCATCAAACCATTTGCACAACCTAAAAGGCATTCAAAACAAATCTAATCCATACATTGGACTTTAACATAGAATTTATCCGAACCACGCTTACAATATTACAAATATCAGAATGAGAACGGGAGATAAGGCTGCCATTTCTAAGGTAAATTGGAGGAGATGCAAGCAAAGTGGAAAGAATGAGAGCACTAGGCTGTAAAAATTGCTCGTCCCAGGTTGCTTCTCTTGCTGTTATAACTCAAAGCCTCTAGACATATTTCACATAAACTCTGCCACATGAACCAACAACAATGAAGGTATTAACATTTGAATCAAGGAAAAGACAAATTTTTAAAGAAACAAATTAAAATACATATAATAGACCAAGAATCAAAAGAAATGAACTTGTGGTATTTTTTTATTATCAGCGTGTAGAATTCCATTAAAAATGATGAATATTTCTACTTTATGTCCTTAACTACTACAAATTCCATATCTTCATGGAAGCCTTTAAATCCGATCACCATAAATCAACTTTTGACTTGTATTAAGCTACAGAGCAAGTGATCTAGGATTTTCTAGTGCAGTAATCATGCACTCATCAATAATTGGCCATTAAATGATTGTTCCTTAACAATCTCTTCACCCCTGGCCCTCCTATTACTAATAAATAAAAGGAAGTAATCTCAAAAAGCATGACAAGATAATTAACTTTAACAAGAATGCTCTGTTTTCAAAGGCAACCTACAGTCGATACATGAACAAGAATGCTTTGTTTTTCTGCAGTAATTATTAAATTTTACACATCTATCTCATATCATTCCAAATATGTTTCTTTTATGCACTAAATAATTAAGCCACGAGATATTGCCAGCAGTGTGGCAAATAAGCTCCATCCACATGGTTTCTGAGGTTTCATATGCATAGTTATCGTCTGGGTTTATGTATGGAAGAGACTATAGTCTGGGAAGCCGAATTTAACACCCACCAAGAATCTTAATAATTAAGTATCAAATCAGCAACAAACTCGATATAGCACACAAAACATACTCGTTTAACAAGGATAGATTTACCACTGTTCAAAACAGCCTCCAACAAAAATCAAGCCCATCCAAGATAAAAGCAAGCAAATCAAACCAACGAAACACCATAGCGACTAAACCCTAAACACATGAGTATTCAGCTAAAAAATCCAAACTGAACAAAATCCGGCAAAATCCAACAAAATCCAGCACAATCCAAAGCCTACGAAAATAATTAAGTATCAAATCATCTACACAAAACTCAAAATTTGAAACCATTATTTAAGTTAATCACGCAAAGTACAATGGAAAGACAGGGGAAAGAAAGAGGGAGAGAACTTACAGAAATGGAGTGAGGGCAGGGATTTGGGGGTGGGAGAGTGGATGTGATTCAGGGGGTGGCTGCGATTCGGGGGGTTGTGCGTGCAGGAGTCGCGACGGGGGAGAGAAAAGGTAAAGGTTTTGGGGGAGAGACAGTGATAGGGGGAGAGAAGAAGCAGAGAGAAGAGTTGACGATGAGGGAGAGAAGAAGGAGAGAATTGCGAGGGGATGAGGCTATCTGTGAGGGGATGGGCCTGCAAATGGAGAGGCGATTGCGTGGGGGAAGAGTCTCAGAAGTTTGTTGGTAGTTTCTTAGAGCGTGTCGTTGGGCTTCTTTAACAAGGGCTACATCATAGATTAATTATATATATAGAGTAATGCTAGGGAGCAGCATCTAACACTCATAGCACACACTCACATGAACAGTACCATCACATTCATAGCACACACTCACATGGTACTATTTATGTGAGTGTGTACTATGAGTGTTGGATGCTCTCAATATTTTCTCATATATATATATATATTCTCATTGGGGTTCCAACACCGCACTTGAACTTTATCTATGTTGTAAACCACCAACTTTATTAGTCGGTTATTGAAAACCAACTATGTTAAGCCGGTGGATGATAATCAAATTTCAAGTCATAGTAAACCGACTTGTAATGTTATATATATAGGCATAGTTCTCTTGTACATACACAATTTTTAGTGCTTGAATAACAAAACTCTAAATATTTTCTCTTGTAATATTTTTTTTTTTAAAGTTTAATAATACGTTATCAATACGAGATTTTGCTGATTCTGAAGTTAATGGTCTTCTACTTTAAGTAAGTTTTCAATATATTATTTACAGTTCTCAAAACAAATATGAAAGATTATGTTGCTGATTATTATTTGATAAAACTCTGCGTTTATTCTTACGATTTTTTGAATATGTTTCTTAGGTAACACATTTATTCTCATGATTCATATATGTAGAAAATGTCCAATGTTACAAAATTAAAGTTTGTTACTCAACATTTTTGAAAAAAGAAAATATTTATCTTGGATCATTGATGAGATCCATCTGGATGTGCTGAACATGGAAGATATAATAAAAGAAGAAAATCACGCATTCCTGTAGGATCGTGCTAAGATAATGATTTTCCTTCAGTACCATATACATGAAGAATTAAAAACTGAGTATCTTACGGTGAAAAATCCTCTTATTTTGTGGAATGATTTAAGGGAGAGATATAAGTACCAGAAAACTATAATCATCTAAAAAACTCAGTATGACTAATAGTACCTGAGATTGCATGATTTTAAGAGTGTTAGTGAGTATAACTCTATACTCTTTAAACCAACTCAATATTGAAATTATACAAAAAGAAAGTTACTGATGATGATATGTTAGAGAATACATACACTACTTTTCATACCTCAACTGTGTTCCTACAATAGCAACATGAGAGCGAAAGTTCCAAAAAAAAATATTCTGAACTTTATATCTTTTCTTCGAATAGCTGAGCAAAATAATGAACTTTCATATCTTGAATGTGCTCTTATTGATTCCACATCATTCTTTGAAGTGAATGGTATTGGATTTACACCATTCTCAAAAGCGAACATTGCATTCTTTTAAAGGAACTGAGGGTGTGAACAAGGTAAGAAGAACTAATAATAGTAAGACATTGTATCAACAGAATTGGTACAACTCAAAGAATGGTAAAAACTCTTAAAATAATTTTTCAAAAAAATATGAAGATGTATGTCATAGATATGATATGACTAGACATTGGTCACATACATGTCGTATGGCTGAGCACTTAGTTGGTTTATATCAAGCATCTATATATTATAATAAAAAAATTGAATATTTTGAAGTAATGAAAGTTTATATATTTTGTAGAATCATGAGTCTCACTAATGAATTTCTTATTTTTGAGATGAATAATAGAGATGTATATTTTGTTAACAGTGTTACAACTCACACAATTACTAAGGATAAGAAATATTTTCAAAATCTAACACTAAGCAAAGTCAATATCTATATCATACCAGGTTCATTGAATGTAATTAAAGGCTTTGGAAGAGCTTATATTGTGTTGTATAATAATACCAAATTTTGTATTGATAATACTCTATTTTATTCATAGTCTAGAAGAAATTTATTGAGTTTTAAAGATATATATCGTAATAATTATCATATTGAAACAACCATTGAAGGCAATAAAGAGCATCTCTTCATTACTAAAATGGTTTCGGACTAGAAGCTCGTATAATCTACATGCTCTCTCTTCTAAATTGTATTATACAAAAATGAAAACAATTAAATTATATGCAGCAATGCACCAAAGTACATTTACCCCTAAGTATTTGTGACTTGGCATGATCGCCTTGGACATCCGAGATCAATAATAATAAAACTAATCATTGATAATTCGTATAAACATCTCCTAAAGAATCAAATGATTATTTTACCCAATGAATATCCATACTCTACTTGTTCTCAAGATAAATTGATTATCAAACCATCTCCTTCAAAAGTTATTGTTAAATCTTCATTATTTTTACAAATGATTCATGAGGATATATGTGGGCCTATTCATCCATTAAGTGAACTATTTAGTTACTTTATAATTTTAATTGATACACTAAGTCGTTGATCACATGTTTATCTACTTTCCACTAGAAATATTGCATTTGTTAGACTTCTTATCCAAACAACTAAAATACAAGCACAATTATTTGACTATCTAATTAAAACTATTCAATTGAATAATGTAGATGAATTTACATCTCAAGCCTTAGATAACTATTGCATGTCAATAAGAATATATGTTAAATATCCTATTGCCTATACACACACTCAAAATGGTATAACTGAATTATTGATCAAAATATTTCAGCTAATAGTTAGACTTTTACTTATGAAATCAAAACTATCTATTTCTACCTGGGGACATGTTATACTTCATACAATATCATTGATCGAATTAGACCATTAGCATATCGTAAATATTTTTCATTATAACTTGCATTTGGTCAATAACTAAATATTTATCATTTTCGTACTTTTGAATGTGTTGTGTGGATTCTAATTGCATCTCCTTAATGTAAACTTGAGATATATATTGGTTTTAACTCTCTATTTATTATTAGATTCATTAAGCCTCTTATATGAGATATGTTTAAAGTATGTTTCAAAAATTGTCATTTTGATTAATCTATTTTTCCATCATTTGGTCACAAAAAATGGGTACCTAAAACATGGCAAGATGTTACTTTGGAAAATAAAACTCTATCTCAATTTGATTATTGTACAAATGAATGTAAACTAGAAGTTCAGAAAATTATCCATTTGCAAAGTAATGCAAATCAATTACCGGATATATTTATTAATACAAAAAGTATAATAAAATTATATATTCTTGTTGTTAATAATCTAATAAGGATTACGGTCCCTGAATGACAAGTTGCCAAAACAACAATCAATGTGTCTAAAATACGCTTGAAGCATGGACGATCTATTGATACAAAAGATAAAATTTTTTAAAAGAGAAAAATACAAAATGAATTTAGTGTTCCTGAAAAGTTCATACCCACAACACAGGCCACAAGAGTAACTGATGTTTTTAAATAAATCAAATATTATATTCCAAGATTTCCTAAAAAAGAACTTTCTGAGAGATATTTCATTAAATGTCTCCTTTTGAAAATGGATAAGTACCTGAAAATAACGAGATCTCGATACATTTCTTGAATACAAGAGAAATTCTGGATAGAAAAAATTGTTATCGACAACATATTTTTATATAAGATGACCCTTGACATCTCTAGAAATAATGAAGAAAGTGAGCCAAAAACTGTCGAAAAATATTGACGTAAAAATGATTGGCCAAAATAGAAAGCAGCTATATTCAAGCTGGTTTAAACTCGCTAGTAAAGTGACAGGTCTTTGGACCTATTGTTTAAACATCAAAAGATATAATGTTTGTTGAGTATAAGTGGTTATTTGTACGAAAGCGTAATGAGAAAAATAAAATTTTGCGGCACAAAACACGACTTATCGCACAGGATTTCCTTCAAAAATTCGAGAATGATTATGAGAAAACATATTCTTCCATTAAGGATGCAATCATATTCAAATTTTTTATTAGTTTGGTAATTATAAAAGAAATGGATATGCGGTTGATGGATGTGGTCACGACATATTTATATAGATCATTGGATCATGACATATATATGAAAATTTCTTAAGGATATAAAATGTTTGAAACATATCATCTAAGTACATTTAGAAATATGCAAAACAAAAATCTTAATATGGGTTAAAGCAATCCGAACACATGTGGTATAATTATTTCAGCAAATACCTATTAAAAGAAGGATTTGAAAATAATCCAATACGCTATGTGTTTTTATTAAGAAATCAGAATTTGAATTTACCATTATTGCAGTTTATGTTGATTATTTATATGTTGATAAAACTCCTGAAAATATCGCAAGAACCATTACATATTTAAAAAATGTTTTTTTTTTTTATGAAACGACTGCATTTCATTGCAATAATAATTAAAGTTACATATATGACCCATAGATACAGGAAAGAACTTATATTATGAGCCAAATTACTCACTGATCTGTAGCGCCCTTGCACAAATCTGTGACGGATATTGTAGTAACTTTTAAAACTCTTAAGTGACAAATTCTACAAAGATTTCAATCTCATTTTGTGATTGTCTAAGAGTGTGACATACTAAAAAAATAGAGATACAACAACTCCACCCTCTAAAGAGGGGGGAAGAAATCACCATCTTCATCCTCCAAAAGAGTTGAGGGTAGCAAACCCCCATCTTCCAAAGGAGGAGCGAAAACAGCGAAATGATAGTTAGTCTATTCATTATTATTACTACCTAACACACAAATAAACAAAAAATGAAAAGTTGAAACACTGAGTAAAACATAATTGTAGTGGCGCGTGGAAGACGCGCCATGGTGGGGATGTTTGGACAAACGATCCCGACACCCCTAAGGGGACCACACCAAGAAAATTTGAGCAAGGCGATAATAGGTTGCATTTGGAGATGGCGCGTGGAAAACACTCAAGTAACGACGATCGCGCTTGGGGAGCACGCAACGTACTTGGTGGCGAATTCTTCGAACCACTGATGGATCGGCGGCTGGGGAACCTACCAATGGTGCACGTGTTGGCTATAGGCGAACGAAAAATAGAAGATTCCAAATACACTGGTGCTGGAGAAATGACAAAAAGTGAAAAAAAAAAAAAAAACCAAAACCACTTCTGAACCGGCGGAGGTTTGGAGGAGGAGAGTAAGGGGGGAGGGAGGAAGGGTGAAGCCGAAGGCTCCGACCCTCCCTTTGTGTTGTGTGTCGACGGGGTTTTCTTTTAGAAAGAGCAAAGAGCTTCTCACACTAGGGTTTGAGGAGGCTAACTTACCTTAAAGAATGAATTTGAAATGAAAGATTTTGGCAAAATGAGATTTTGTCTCGGCCTATAACTCGAACATTTATCAAATGAAATTCTTATTCACTAGTCAATGTATGCAAAGAAAGTTTTGAAATACTTTTATATGGACAAAATTCATCTTCTGAGTACTCCAATGGTTATTCGATCACTTGATGTGCAAAAAGATCCATTTTGTCATTGTGTATACAATGAAGAAATCATTGGTTCTGAAATACCATATCTCAGTGCAATTGGTGCCTTGATGTATCCTGCAAATTACATTCGACCTAATATTACATTTTTAATTAATTTATTTGCAAGATATAGTTTTGCACCAACTCGAAGGCATTGAATGGTATTAAACATGTTTTTCGTTACCTTCGACGTATGGTTGATATGAGATTAGTTTATCAACATAGATTAAGTGCACAATTGGTTGGATATGCAGATTCTGGTTATCATTCAGATTTACACAGGGGCAAATATCAATTTGGGTAGGTGTTTACTTATGAAAATTCTGCTATATCATGAAAGTCTGTCAAACAAATATTATCTACTACCTCTTCAAATCACTCAGAAATCATTGTAATTCATGAGCAAGTCGAGAGTGTATTTAACTGAGATCAATGATCCAATATATTCAAGAAAAGTATGATTTTCCTGTGATCAATAGCCCAACAATTTTATATGAAAATAATGATCGTTGCATCACTCAAATCAGAGGAGGATATATAATCAAAAGTGATAGAATTAAACATATTTTGTCTAAATTATTTTATACTCATGAATTTCAGGAGAAAGATGAAATTGATGTCAAGCAGATACGATCAAGTAATAAATTGATAGATATATTCATTAAGGCATTATCAACTGTGACATTTAAAAAGATTGTGCAGAATATTGGAATACAAAAACTTAAATACATATTGCCATCCATTTTTAAGGGGAGTGAGTGTTTTGAAGACTTATACTGAATGTACTTTAAAGACTTTAGTGAGGTAATTCTAAAACATTTGGTGCCACACATAAGTACTGTACTCTTTTTTTACTTTGTCATTAGTTTTTCTTTTCATTGAATTTTTCTTTGGAAAGATTTTAATGAAGCATATTCATTATGGGTAATTATCCAAGGGGAAGTGTTGTAAACCACTGACTTTATTAATCGGTTATTGAAAACAAACTATTTTAAGTTGGTGGACGATCAAGCCATAGTAAATCGACTTGTAATGTTACATATATGGGCATAATTCTCTTGTACATATGCAATTTTAAGTGCTTGAATATCAAAGTTCTAAATATTTTCTCTTACAATGTTATTTTTTTTTTAATTTTATTACAATTTTCAGCACTTTTCAATTCATAACATTATACATTTTTTTTCCAGTCGATTAGACTTTATAAAGGAGGGTCACACCACAATTCAACCAGGGAGAATGTTTGCGTAGACTTCACAAAGCCGCAACTTGTTTTCCTTGGATAATTCAAAGCGCGCATAACATGAGGCTTCAGGAATGCAATAAAGGTATTTCATCTCCTGGCAATCTCCAATCTCTATTTATTTTGCTTGTTATTTCCATTATCTACTTTTATTTAATTTCAGTTTACATTTTACATTAGATTTCTTTGAGGTGATTAATTTAGCATTGTTTAATTTTGTATTTTATTTTCAACACATTAAACTTTGGTGTTTTAATTTAATTTTTTGTTTTCATTATTAATTAGTTAATGCTTTTATTTTGCTTGATTTATAATTTGATGTTTAGTTAATTTCATATTTTATGTTTAATGCATTGTTAATTAAACTAGTTTAGGAGGTTTCCTCTTTGGTTAATTAATTTAGCATGTCTAGTTTAGTTATTAATTTATTGTCATGCATTTTAATTTTTTACTTTTAACTCCAACATACAAAAATTCAAAAATATGAATTTGATCCATAACCAGTACCTTTTTATTTTCTTTTATGTAAACATTTTTTCATTTGTTAGAAGAGTTTAATTTAAAGCGACTTTCTTTGAATAAACGAATTAGGAATTCTATTCCTAATTATTATACGACATACTCTTATATTTGGGATAGCCTTTATACTACTAATTTTTGAGTGAGTCAATTCATCCGTCAAGACTTCACCAATAGGAAATTGCAAACCTTGGCTCGAAAGGGGAAAAAAAATTGCCATTATTTTGGGTTGAATGGCGAGACTTATTAAGGGTTCAAAAGGCTTGTGTAAATTGCAAATGTTGCCTATCAAACCTATGATGGATAAATGTCTAGGAACTCTTGAGCGATCAAATCTAGATACTCCTCTTAAAAGTCTCCAAAACCATTTGCCAAATAATGCTGCTACACAAGAGAACTTGACAAGCGTGAGAATGAAGTTAGGCATGCTCCAAGTTTGAAAGGTCAAGAACGTCGCACATGGGATGCATGAAAGGGAGCCTCAAGCCATGGGAAAAAGCACAAACTCGCAAGGCTACTTCTTTATAAGCCTTGCTTGTCAACCGTTCTGTAAAATCTTATAATCTGATGAGAGGAAGAACAGAGCAGTATGCTAGCTTTGGGAGAAAGAGTCAATTTGTATTTTTCAAGTAATGAAAATTGGAATATTATAAATACATTTACATCACTGCTCAGGTTATATACACGTGTGAACTAAGCTAAGTACAGCTAAGTACAGCTGTCATTTACATCAAAAATACATCAGCTTACATTAATCTTAATTTACATTTCATTGATAAGCATTTATCAACCCGAGACTTTATTCTACATTTAGCTTCCCTTGACTTAAGCTCTAAAGCTTCAATATGAGTTTGTATATTCCAACACGCTCCCTATAAGCCATGTTAATGATCCTGTTTCCAAGTTAGCTCCACTCAAGGTCTTCGCTGTACAAGACTCCAACTCAACATCCAAGGATCCTCACACATTCGAGTCATCCTGATTCTCCTACTAATTCTCTACAGTAATTGTATTGGTTATTTGGGTAATTTTGTACAAAGGAATATTCCAGTTGTTGTAACAAACCCATCTTGGTCTTGGAGTACCAGTGCGCATTACCTGCCTGAGGAAATGCTCGACTGGTGCCAAGATATTTTTTCGTGTTTATAAATAGGACATTGTGTACAGAGGACGATCAATGAATGAAATACAATTAAATTCCAAATCTCTACATGGTATCACAGAGCCCTCTGGACTAACGTCCCTCTCCAATGGCAAAAGAAACTCCTCTTCCAAAATCAGCTCCACCTCCCCCAAAATCTTCTCCCTCTCCCTCTCTTCTTCCCCACCTCTCTCATTTTGTGACTGTCAAACTCACAAATGAGAACTTCCTGCTCTAGAAAACCCAAATGGTTCCATACCTCAAAGGCCAACAACTCTTTCATTTTGTTGATGGCACTAGTACTCCTCCACCACCCATCCTTCCCGATAAAACCATCAACCCTGCTTACCCAACCTGGAACCAAACTGACCAAATGATTATTAGTGCCCTAATCTCGTCCCTTTTAGACAATCTTATTGCCAAATGGTTGGCTACACTACAGCCCATGAGGTCTGGCAAGCTCCCAAAAAAATTTTCACCTCCCAGTCTCACTCTCGCATTATTCAACTTCGGTACCAACTTGCTACAATTTCTAAGGGATCCTCCTCTATCACTGGCCATTTCCGCAAGGTTAAACACCTTTTGGATACTATGAGCACTGCTTGATCCCCGCTCTCCTCCCCAGAGTTCCTCTCCTATCTTCTTGCTGGACTTAGTGGTGAGTATGATGCTTTCGTCACCAGTGTCACAGCTCGCCTTGAGCCTTTCTCCACAGAGGAACTCTATAGCCTACTTCTCACCTATGAAAATTGCCTCGCTCACTCTAACCATCTTCCTACCTCCACCACCTCCACCAATCTCTCTGCAAATCTCACAACCTCATCCCCAAATACTCGTGGCCGTGGTGGTGGTTCCCGTGGTTCCTCTCTTGGTTAGAGTCGTGGTGGCTCAAACCGCGGGAGGGGACATAACTATCAACACTCTCCTTCCACTGCTCCAGGGTTACTACCCTCTCCTCTCGCACACACCAAACCTACCTGTCAGGTTTATGGCAAGGTTGGCTATATAGCCCTCAAATGCTATTATCGGTTTGACCATGGCTACCAGTCTAACCCACCCCGTTCTCTCCAAGCCAATTACACCTCCTCTGGTTCATCTCCTGATACCACTTGGTATCCCCATACTACCTCCACAAACCACTTGACCTCTGACCTCTCCAACCTTAACCTTCAATCCGCTTCGTATGCGGGTGGCGACAAGATTCGCGTTGGTGATGGCTCACAACTTCAGATTTCAAACATTGGTGACACTGCTATTACTTCTTCCTCTCACTCTTTCTTTCTTAAAAATTTATTACATGTTCCTACAATCACTAAAAATTTGATCTCAGTTAGTCAATTATGTCGTGATAATGATGTCTTCTTTGAGTTTCACAGTTCCTTTTTTCTTGTGAAGGATTCTAGGACGAAAGGATGAAAACCCCACTCCATCGTGGTTCAATGCGTGTTGGTCTGTATTCGCTTCCTCTGTCTGCATCTTCTTCCTCTCCTCAAGTCAATATTGGTGAACGTACTTCCTCCACTCAGTGGCATGCTTGTCTCGGTCACCCCTCTCTCCAACTCGTTTAGTGCCTCATCAAGTCTCACAATCTTCTCATCATCTCCAGCACAACTCCAACAATTTGTTCCGCTTGCAGACAGGCCAAGAGCACTCGGCTTCACTGTAGTTCCTCTCATCAACATTCCAAAGTACCTTTGCAACTTATTTACACCGATGTATAGGGCCCTGCCCCTTTAATTTTTAGACAATGATTTAAAAACTATGTCTCCTTCCTAGATGATTTTACACGTTATACATGGTGGTTTCCTTTGGTTAAAAAATCTGATGTTCTTGGTGTCTTCCTTAATTTCCAAAAACATGTTGAATTATGCTTCTCTACAAAAATCAAATCTGTTCAAAGTGATTGGAGTCGTGAATATCGTCCTCTTAATACTTATCTTCAATCTCAAGGCATCACCCATCAGGTTTCTTGTTGCTACACCCAGTAACAAAATGGAGTTATGGAATGAAAACACCATCACATTGTTGAAATGGGCCTAGTTCTCATGGCCCAAGCATCACTACCCAACACTTTTGGGCCGACACTTTTCATACCACAATTTACCTAATCAATCGCTTACCCACCCCTCTCCTCCATCACCAATCCCCCTTTGAAAAATTATTTCAACAAAAACCAGATTATACTTCTCTCTGTGTTTTTGGCTCTGCATGTTGGACTCACCTTCGTCCTTATAACCATCATAAACTTGATCTCCGATCCACTCAATGTCTTTTTCTAGGTTTCAGTGACCATCACAAGGGGTATAAGTGTCTACATATTCCAACCAACATACACTATTATTCCTGTAATGTTGTTTTTGATGAGGCCCGTGTCCCTTTTTATTCTGATCCAGCATTTTCTCCAACCCAAATTCACAGCCTTCCGTCTATTTTAGGTCCTCTTCCTGTGTCTCACATGCCTCTTTAGCCTCTCCGGCCCATGTCACCCACTTCGATCCAGCCCACTACGAATACTTCTCCAATTGAGCCCATTGTCTCGTCACCATCCATCTCTCATCCCTCCGACAGCTCAGTATCTTCCCCTACCTTCCCTGTCTCCTCTCCATCTGCGGCAACCATCTCTCCAACAAAGCCCATCGAATCATCACCATCACCTCCTCAACCAATTGGCAACTCCGTCTCTGCTCCAAGTTCTCCTTCGACATCTCCTGTCTTATCTTCCTCTGTGCCCAACTTACCCTCTCCTCCTTTCCGATTGTTACACGGTCTAAGACTAACTCCATTCGTCCAAAGCAGTTCACCAATGGCACGATTTTGTGGTCACCACCATGTAGTTATCTTACTTCCACCATCAACATCCCTGATGAACCTCAATCCTATACCGAAGCCTCCAAATTCCCAGAATGGAGAGCGGCCATGGCAGAGGAGTTCCAATCTCTCTTACATACCCATACCTGGTCTCTTGTTCCCCCCTCCCCCACCACTAACATTGTTGGTTGTAAATGGGTTTTCAGGACTAAGCGACTGGCAAATGGATCTATTGAGCGGAGGAAGGTGCGTCTCATCACTAAAGGATGCCATCAACAGGCCGGAATTGACTATTTCGAGGCTTTCAGCCCAGTTGTCAAATTGACAACTATACGAACCATTCTCAACCTTGCTGTTACTGAATGCTGGAGCCTTCGGCAATTGAACATCAGCAACACCTTCTTACATAGGGATCTTCATGAGCAAGTTTTCATGTCTCAACCCGTTGGCTTCGTCAACCCAGACTTCCCAACACTTGTGTGCCGACTTCGAAAGACCCTTTATGGTCTAAAATAGGCTGCCCAAGAATGGGTCTCCAAGCTAAGTTCCCGATTACTTGATCTTGGTTTTTCTTCTTCAGTTGTTGATCCGTCTTTGTTCATTTACAAGCACAATACTATCACTTTGTATTTCCTCGTTTATGTGGATGACATCATCCTCATTGGATCTCATTCGGATGCCATCTCATCGGTGCTTCACTCCCTCAGCCAAACCTTTCTAGTAAAAGATCTTGGACCACTTCATTTTTTTCTTGGCCTTGAAATCAATCATCTCCCTACTGGTCTTCATCTCTCCTAGAACAAATATATCTGTGACTTAGTATACTGCACCAAAATGGACCTCGCAAAACCCATTACCGCACCTATGTCCACTTTCTCTGCTCTCTCTCTCAAAGATGGCTCAACCTTCCCTAATCCCACCCTTTACCGAAGCACGGTTGGCAGTCTGCAGTATCTCTTTCTTACTAGGCCCGATGTGGCTTTTGCTGTAAACAAGGTGGCTCAATTCATGCATGCGCCCAAGCTGCCCCACTGGCAAGCAGTCAAACGGATACTTTGAACAGGGTACTTGTTCAAAGTATAATTTGAATGCTTTCTCTTATGCGGATTGGGCGGGTTGTCCAGATGACCACCGATCAACAAGTGGTTTCTGTGTATTTTTTGGTCCCAATCTCTTATGCTGGGGCTCCAAGAAATAAAGAACTGTAGCTCGTTCCAGCACTGAAGTGGAGTATATAGGCCTTGCAAACACAATTGCTGAGCTTCTCTGGGTTCAGACTCTTCTAAAGGAATTAGGTGTTTTTCTTCCCACCTCGCCTGCGCTATGGTGTGATAATCTCGGTGCCACCAACCTCTCAGCCAATCCTGTCCTCCACTCTCGGGCAAAACATGTGGAAATTGATTTTCACTTTGTCCGAGATCGTGTCACTGCGAAAACGCTCAATGTGGCCTTCATCTCCACTCAGGTTCAGATTGCCAATGTTCTCCCAAAATCCTTAACTTCAGCACGTTTCCTTCAATTGCGTTCAAGCCTCACCATGGTGCCCCTATTGGGCTCGCTGGAGGATATAAGCCATGTTAATGATCCTGCGTCCAAGTCAACTCCACGCAAGGTCTCTGCTGTACAAGACTCCAACTCAACATCCAAGGATCCTCACACATCCGAGTCAGCCTGATTCTCCCACTAATTCTCTACTGTAACTGTATTGGTTATTTGTGTAATTTTGTACAAAAGAATATTCCAGTTATTGTAACAAACCCATCTAGGTCTAGGAGTACCAGTGCGCACTACCTGCCAGAGGAAATGCTCGACTGGTGCCAAGATATTCTTCCGTGTTTATAAATAGGACATTGTGTACAGAAGACGATCAATGAATGAAATACAATTAAATTCCAAATCTCTACACTCCTCGATTGAGGAGTTCAAGAATCACGAATTCAGGTATCCTGTATGAACTCTGGAACTTAAGAAGGTCCTTAGGGGTGAGAACAGAGCACCATTCAGAGCCTTCAAAGCAAGGAATGTCTCACTGGATGTATGATTCTAGGGAAGATGAAGGAGTATCCTGAGTGTAAGGTTGTGCAGATCTTCGGTGAGCCATTTTAAGTGGATTGAAGTTAAGGTTTAGGAAAGCTAGAGTTTCGCAAAGAAATAGGAAGGCAAGAAGGTGTAGAAGAGAGAGAAAGAGTGGTGGAAGGGATAATTATGGATGAATAAAGGGGGTAACCCACGATTGAGTAAAGGAAATCGAGGAAACTTGGTAACCGCATTCATTACATGATCTGGTTATGTAACAGAAAGGAGGGGATCAAGGGGCAAGCGTCGCAAAGGGACGGCAGACGTTTGAGTTATTCGCGAGTGATAGGGAAATTCACTAGTGGAGTGACTGTTGGGCTCCTGCCTAGAAGGGGAGCCAGTAAGCAACCCACCCATTGGGTACCACACGTCAGACATAACCATGACTCGGAGATGAAGAGACTAGCAGGGTAGCATCATCAATAATTTCCTTCATGTTTACATAAAGAGTGTTAGCGGGATAATTAGAGGGCCCGTGCAATCCCTTACAAGGAGGAAACCAAGCCCAAAACTAAAGCAGGCGGGCCTTGGAGACGTATGTGATTCCACTTCATAGCCTAGTAATTATAAGGCAAATGGATTTTTAGTTTAGAACAGTTAGAATGAATCGAACATTTTTGGTGGGGTAGTTACTAATTAAAAAGATATATCTAAAGAGATAAGGCTCAGAATGAGGACCATCATTGGTACTTATCAGTAACTTGTTAAGTCTGTATATACTGTGGGCATGTAATACATTAAAGTAATTATAATCCGAGTGACTTATCAATATACACCACTGACCTAGGCATCAGATGTGCATCGGGCACATTGGGCCATGATCCTTGTTTCTTGCAGATAGAAGGTTACAGCTGGCGGTGTGACACATCATTAACAATCCACTTGATCTTGTTGACATGATGAATGAAGTTTACGTTCCGTACTGATCACCATCATTGTTGATTCTGGGATTGAGTAACAATTGATAGAAAATATAAAATATATAATAGAAATTGAAATGGAGAAGAAGATGAGAGAGGAGACTGTTCAAGAAAAAAATACTTTGTGAGTTACATTTTATTTTTTATTCTCAATTGTAATTGAATACATAACATAAGTTCCTATTGGTAGAAAAAAAAAATTGAAAATGAGATAAAATTTAATATTCTGAAGATTATTATGAAAATCAAATGGTTTTATTGAGATAATATCAAATTTTGAATATTAAACTCTAACAACGATGAAGCTTTTCAAGACTATGCCATCGACCGTCCATGCACATTGGCATAGCATTTAGGACGGGAAACAAGTCAAGTAAGAGTCTACCCACCCTTAATTAGAATAAGATTTTCTTAATAGTAGTTTTGATTAAAAAAAATTATCTCTAAAGTGTGTAACATACTTTTCAATCAAAGATAATTTTTCAAGTATCTGCCAAATAATGAAACGAAATAATTTAAGATTTGTGTCCTTATCAATTGTTTCAATTTCTAAGGTGCGTGTTAACTTTAATGGTTACCTAATTCAATCACGATCCATAGTGATCTTGGTTGGAAAGAGAACATAGTATTTAGATCCTTGTACATGTGCGTTGATCGAATACTAACTAATATTGAATCGGTCTTCCTTGGAGTATAAAGTCCAAAGTTCACGAGTTAACTTTCGACATATATAAACAATAAAGAAGCTGAAGCTCTAGAAGCAACACAAATACAGTTGGGTAGCAATTGGAAAAACTATTTAAGCAATTCTGGAGCTGTCATCTTTGCAAAAATATGCCAAACCAGCTCAACACATAGTTTGAATCAGAGATGAAGCTACAACCAGACTTGTCTTAAGGGAAAAAAATAAAAGAGAGAAGATATCAAATTGATCATCCTTGCTCAAATTTTGTCAAAAAAATAATGAAAAATATATATTAGTATTTAATAATTTTATTTTTTCACGTATCCCTTATTAATTCAAAATTACATTATATATTGTAAAATTGCAATATGTTAAAATGGGTAGAAAATTTCAATAAGAACCTTATTAGAGTAAACAATATGCCGAAGGAACAATAAAAAAAAAAAAGGGGGACAATTATTCCAGTAAGTGATACGGGCCCATATTTGTAAACTCGCAGCTGGAATTAGTGAAAGGGACAACCAAGCAGGTTTTTTTGTGGGTTTTTTCCAATCTAGATGTTTTGATTGATCTGAAGTGACGACTTATAAAGAAATGTCGTAAAAGTATATTTATAAATGACTTTACGTAATATATTTGATTTATTTTTAAAATAAAAATAATTTTATAATCTAATATATTAAATTAAATCATGTTAATTTATAAATTTATTATTATAATTTTTTTCTCTTGATAAAATAATTTTCACCCATAGTCATAGACACAGAGGTTAGTATATTTCATTCGATTTTATATTATATATCTTAGTATTTTCTATTAAAATCATTTATTTGCAGGTGCATGAATACATTATTCATCTCACTCAAATGATAATAATTAACTTATTATTTTTAAAATTTAAAATTTCTCTATCAAATTAAATTATATCATGCAATCACTTAAATAATTATATTTTACACAGCTATTTTTAATTTTTCATAATAAGGATGTTAAAGGAGGAATCATATGCATTGAAATTTGAAAAAGAAAATTTTAAAAATGCAACCACGAAAGTGATAACTCAACTGGTTTTTGTTGTCTTTTCCTATTCTAAATGTTTTGAATATATTGGTTGATTAAAAGTGATGAGCTATAAAAGATGTCGTAAAAGTATATTCATAAATTAATATGAATTTATAAAATATATTATATTTATTTTTTAAATTAAAATAATTTTATAATTTAACGTACTATATCAAGTTGTGTTAGTTATATATTTATTTTGTGAAATTTTGTTGTGACTAAAATATTTCTATTAATAAAATAATTTTTATCTAACAAACATGGCGGTTATGATTAGGGGTGAATTCGGTCTGATCCGGTCAATTCATAGTTTGTTTTTGGGATTGAACTAGACCCCTTTGATTCAGTATTTTTTCACTCTGGACCGAACCAAATTATATATGAGACCAACCAGATCGGGTCGGAAGACCAAACCACTCCTTTTCGACCCGGTCTGGTCCAATCAATCTATTTGGTCCGACCACCATCTAGGGAGCCAATTCTAAATCAAAATGTTTTTCAACTTACTAACCGATTATATTGTTATCCAATTTTAAACTCAAAAATTACCAAAAGGATCCAAAAGAGAACTTGAAACTAAAAGGAAAATATCAATAAAAATGATAAAAGAAAAATTGGCTATATACAATAAACTTGAACAAAAGGTTCTACTACTAAAAAAATAAAAGTGATCTATACTATCCATCCAAAATAGAGATATATAAATCTTTAAAAAATCCCTAAACTCTAACCACCAACCAGTAAAGGCTAAAGTAAATTAAGTAATCAACTAATAATCCAAATTTCATTAACTACGAATAAAAAAAGAAATTAAGAAATAAAGGCAACTACCAATTATCCATAACACAAACTCAAGTCTTTGTCTGCAACTGCAATTCCACAACTCCAAGACCAAATGTGAAATGTCCAAAATCAAATAAAAGAGAAAGAAAGTTACAAAACCAAAAAAAGTAAAGGAAATGATACAAAAGTCATTACAATTACAATTGATGCATTTAGGCTTCTAGCCATAACCTACCTACTAATAAAAAAGTGATAATAATAATAATAATAACTAATAATCCAAACACTACTTTGTAACTTGTAACTTGTAACTTGTAACTTGTAAGCGCATGAATCATGAAATGATGGATCACCAAACGGCAAATACTACTTGATCTCCACGCAGTTTTCAGCACCAAACAGCGAACACTAATCCAACTCCAAGCCTCCCTATGATCAAATAATTAAGCAAGCAATATTCAACAATTTGGGAGGTTTGAAAAAAGGATTCAGGCGTACAAATCGTAAAGCCAAGGGGGTTTGTTCCTTTGCTCATCATCACTTTCATAACATCATAACATTATTATGATATTGCTTTCAACAATATGAATGGCTGGAAATGCACAACCATATTTAATGGAACAAATATTAGACACAGTGTCACGACCACATTTGACACAAGAAAGCTGTAAAGTTTGCACGTGTCGTAAAAACCACATACCTTTTCAGCCCCTAGCAAATAAATTAGTTCACCTTTTATTTCACCTAAATAATTTCCAACTTCTAATCTTATTCTTGAATACATGAATTCAAGTCCCTTTTGTCTAAAATCTATATTTAGTTCCCTTTTTCTAATCTCTATCTTGTGTTCCTTAGTTGAACTATACAAAGAACATGGTTTCAACTTAAATTTAAATACCAAGCATTATAGGAGACTGAGTTAAAGCTGAGTTAAAATTGAGTTATTGTACAACTTCAAGTCAACTAAAAGGATGCCAAGTTGCCAACATGACAAGCTAATTAAAACTGAGTTATAAGACAACTATTATATAAAACTGGTTTATAAAAATCTTGATTGCAGGTTTGAGTGAGATTATGATTACCAAAGGTATTGAACTTTTCTCTTAAGCTTGCATTCTCTTCTAGCAAAAGTATCTCCTGAAATTCACCAAAATATTGAAAAGGTATTAAAAATTAGCTAAATATATAAAGCAGAAGCAAAATTTAAAAGATTAGCATATTTGACGCCTCACTAATCTTCTCACCTTATAAATCTTTAATATGCATTCGGTGTAGGGCCTGTATACATTGAATTTGATGCCTCCACATAATCAACAAATTCCCCAACAAGTTCTGTACATAAAAATTTAAAACAAAACAAATTAAAAAATTTATATAACATTGAAGATAAAATAAAATAAACCACAAAAGATATCACAAGTAAATTTATTAGACATCCAACATCTTCTTAAAATCCTCTAGCTCATCCATTAAAGTACTAAGACTTATCGGAGTAGAAGAAGAACGAAGACAATTTTGTTCACACATGAGACCCTTACCTATCATCACAGACAAACTACTTTCAAAATGGTCAAGTATACGACCCGTCGTGATAAACTGGTATTGCAACTACATCGTAAGCAACCTTTGAAAGTATGTCTTATCTAACTAAATTCACCTTCTACCAATTTAGAAGGTAAAAAATACTATTTTGATCCTCACATCTTTCGAATAGATATTTATCAAGTTCTTGCTTGCTTTTCAAAGAGTTTTCTACCTGTAATTGTTGCTTAAATTGGGTCATTTTTTATGCCTTTCTATCTGCAAACTCACTAACTGTAGGATTTACATCTTCACATGGGGAACTTGCGCGCTGAGGAGAACTCCCTTCTTCATTTTCCATGTGTGCCTCATACATGCAAATAAATGTATTTTTCACCTTCCAATTCAAATCAATGGCTTTTGTAAGATCTTGCATGCATTGAATCCAACCCAAAGTCAAGATATCGCATCTTGTACTGAGGATGAAGAATACTCCCAACATACAACAATATATTTTGATTATCCAAGTTGGCCCAAGGATTTTGAAACTTTCTCTTTATATTTGTGGCCATTAATCCCACAATAGGGCTTCCTTCTTCACACTCCATGTCAATGGCATGTTGAATAGTAACTAACTCTGGAAAAAACAAAATTGCAAGTTACATATTCATCCTCCGAGAAGCACAAAATTGCATTATAAAATAATTAAAGAAACCTCATAAACAATCAGTTGCATTGGGAGGCCTTAACTTCTTTGATTTTCTCATATCCACCATATCATCATCATCTCCAATACTACTAATGAAGTTCAATTCTTCATCCTCTAACTGTTCAAAGCCTTTCTAAATTTTGAAACCCTCTCCAATATAAGATAGTTAAAGTTCCGCCTAATTGGTACATCGAGGCAAATATAACTTTTGGATTGAATCTCTTCAAACCCTACACATTTCATAAATGCACTCTACCGTTAAGGGGAGGATTTAACATATTTCACAACACCCCTGACCTTCGTAATAGAATCATCATATTCTTTTAACCCCTCTTGAACGACTTAGTTCCTTCCTTCCCAGCTTGGATAATAGATTTGATCAATACTTCCTTCCCAACTTGTGGTAAGAAAATTCCAGCTAATAATTATTGACCAAACCTTGTCCTTTAGTTGTTTAAAATTGTTGTATTTGGAACTACCCAAAAAGGAAGGCAATCTAAGATATCTCTCATAGCTCCCAAATGTTGAAACTTCTGCAATTTGCAATATGAATTTCCTGGTTGCATCTTTAGTATTTGAACTAAAACATGGAAGTTTTTTGGTCTATTCAAATACTATCCTGAAGCCAACTCTTACTTATTCAAAATACTTTTGAGTCTTCTGCCAAACTAAGATTTGAGCTCTTTTAAAAATAAAGCAATCATCTACAAAAAGCAGATGATTGATCCTTGTGCCCTTTGCCATAGCCACACCTTTTGTTTCACCTTTTTTTTTTCTAAATCTTCTAATAGGGAACTTAAACCTTCCATATACAATAGCAAAAGGTAAGGGGATATTGGATACCCTTACCTCAATCCTCTCGAAGGTTTGATAGATTTTCCAGGCTGTTCATTAACTAAAATTGAGTAAGAAATAAAATTGATAATTGCATTATCAAGGAAATCCATTTCTCACCAAATCCAAGCGTCCTCATAATTGCCTCCAAAAAATTCCACTCTATTCTATCATAAGCATTATACATATCAAGCTTGTGAGTTCCCATATTACGTGTATTTTTTACGTATTAGTTTTATTCTTATTATTGATTCGAACGGCCTTCGTGGTTTTTTTTTAATTTATTATTTTAAAATATTATTGGTTTTTGTTTTATTATGTTTAAAAATAATATTTGAGCAATTAGTTAATTAATATTAGACCTTACATTGTATTTATGTTTAAATATTGAGTTAACGTTATTTTCCTTATTAATTTTAATGTAGGATAATTAATTTAATGATTGAAATTAAATTCTTTTTATTTTATTATAAGATTTTAATTGAAAGTTTTTTCTTATATTATTTTAATTATTGTTTTGTAATAAATTTACGCTTTGGTTAAAATTAGTTTATTTTTAGGGCTTATATTTTTATTTTATTGATATTGATGTAATATTTTCAATTGGTTTTTATTTGATTTATTTCGATGTATTCTTTTTCTAGTTGGACTTTTTCATATCTTTTTTCGCTTATTACCCCCACCCCTTTTTTCTCTCTTTTTTCTTTCTTTTCCTTTCTATTCTTTTTATTTTTTTTTTTTTTCCCCCCCCCCCCTCCCCCCCCCCCCCCCCCCCCCCCCTCTTTTTTTTTGTTCTTTTTTCCCATTCTCCCCTTTTTTTTTTTTTTTTTTCCCCCTTTCCCCCCCCCCTTTCCCCCTATTCCCCCCTTCTCCCCCTTTTTTTTTTTTCCCCCCTTTTTTTTTTTCCCCTTCTTTTTTTTCCCCCCCCTTCCCCCCCTTTTTTTTTTTTTCCCCCCCCCCCTTTTTTCCCCCCCTCCTTTCCCCCCCCTTTTCCCCCCTTTTCCGCCCTCCCCACCCCCTTTTTTTTACCCCCCCCCCCTTTTTTTTCCCCCCCCGAGCCCCCCTCCTTTTTTTTTTTTTTTTTTTTTTTTTTTTTTTTTTTTTTTTTCTTTTTTTTTTATTTTTCCCCCCCCCCCCCCCCCCCCCCCCCCCCCCCCCACCCCCCCCCTCCCCGCCCCCCCCCCTCCTCCCCCCCTCCCCCTCCTCCCCTTTTTTCCCCCCCCCCCCCGCCCCCCCCCCCCCCCCCCCCCCTCCCCCTCTTTCCCCGAGGCCCACCCCTTTTTTTTTCCCTCTTTTTTTTTTTTTTGTTTTTTTTTTTTCCCCCCTTTTTCCCCCCCCTTCCTCCCCCCCCCCTCCCCCCCTCCCCCCCCCCCCCCCCCCCCTTCCCTCTTCTTTTTTCTCCCCCCCCCCCCTTTTTTTTTTGTCCCCCCCCCCCCACCTTCTCCCCCCCCCCCCCCCCCCTCTCCCCCCTTTCCCCCCCCCTCCCTCCCCCCCCCCTCCCCTTTCCCCCCCCCCCCCTCCCCCCCCCCCTCCACTGCATTCCCTTCCCCCCCCCCCCCCCCCACCCTAGCCGCACGAACGCACACCGTTCGGCCCCTATCCCATTCGCCCCATGTCCGGCTCAGCGAGCCACCCGCCGGCCACCACCCCCCTCCATCTGAACCGTCGTCTAACCGACGACACCTACCATCGGCAATCCAAGCTCCGGCCTACTCCTCACCACCCCTAACAACCCACAAACCCCGAAATGGGTCCTCATGCTTTTTCCTTACGTATTTTCGGCGCACCACCGCCCGGGCCACCTTGGCCCACCACCACCATCTATAGACTCCCCTATCCTTCAAGTACAAAAACACACCGCCTGTAGCCACCCCAGCTCCTCCATTCTCCTCCACCCGAAATGGGTTTTCCAATGGGTTTTTCCTTTGGCCACGGTCCGTGAACCCGACCACCGAGGTCTCACCTCCACCACTAAAACGTTTCCCCCAGCTCAGTCGAGAACCCCCCCCTAGCTCAGTTTTCCTCCCCATCCGTGGCCCCACCTCTCTTTTATGATCATACATCTCGAAATGGGTTTCCACCCATTTTGAGCCTGATCCGCCACCTTCTGGTAGTTTCACCACCCTCACCACCACCTTATGGAGATTCTCCCACCTTCCAAATGAGTATTTTAGCTAAACTTTCGTGGCAAACCGAGCACTCTAACCCACGTACAAAGTGACTCCGCTGTGAACACTGAGGATCGATGTTTTGCTATCAATGATCCAATTTTTACCCACTGTAAGTTATTTTTCAATGAATTTAAGACTTAAATATATTTTGCATCGACAAGTATTTGAATTTGTTTGACGTTGAGATTTATGTGTTGATGATGAAAATTTTATTAATTGTTTGGTTATTTTGTGTTATGGTATACATAGTGTAATTACACGCTTATCATGTATATTTGGTATTTTGGTTTTAATATGATATGTGGTATGGGTTATATGGAATTTAATTATTTTTGACTGAGGATCATAAACGGGGACGGCGGGATTACGTACTGCCCATTCAATGATCAGTGGGTTAGGAATGACATGACGGGACGGCAATACATAAACGTCCATTAAGTGTCATTATGTGTCATTTCAAACCGGGGACGGTCGATACATAACGTTGTTATGAAATGTATGTGCGTAAGTCATATTGGGACGGCAAACGTAATTCCTAATATGATAATGTGTTTGAGTCATAAATGAGGACGACGATACGTATCGCCCATTATGATTGGTATGGAAGTCATATCGGAGACGAGCGATATGTAACGCCCAATATATTGGAATGTTTTGTGTCATGACGGGGACAGCGATACGTAACTCCCGTATGACTGACATGAATATAAGGTAAGTAAGGATGGTAGTAGAGTACCCGCCTGCGATACCCGTCAATTGTGTTAATTGATTTAATATTGATTATTTTCTGGGAAAAAAAAATGGTTGTAGTTTTTAAAATGAATTACGGATATCCTTTTTTGAGAAATGATGGAATGATTTTATAGGAGATTTTCAATCGTGGACCAAAATGAGATTTTGGTGTGTGGTTATTTTATTTAATTTTGAGAAAGATAAATTTTAAATTTTCATGCATACGGTAATCATGTTCATAAGTGATGTTTGTTGTATGTTGCATGAGCATATTTTTTATCCTTGTGGTTTGTTTTGGTGTGGTACATACCTGCGATGCCATTTCTGACCGTCGTAGTTTTGGATGCAAGAGTTTTGTTAAGGTTGAGTCTGATGAGGTAACTCCGCAGTTGAAGTATTCAAATTATAATTTGTTATTTGGGAAAAGTTGTATTTCTCCTTTTTATATATGTATTTGTATAAACTTGTATTTCGATGACTATATTAACTCTCCATGATTGGAGTATTAGATATTAAAAATAGTTTTGTAAAATAATTCTAAAAACCTGGTATCTTAGATATTGACTTAATTATTTCACTGCTTGTTTTATGCATGTCATGTGATCACACACATAGCATCTGACCGATGGGGATACCGAGACCCTGTTGTCACAATCTCGACGCCTCGGATTGCCCGTGTATTATTGTAAGGAAAATTTGGAGCGTCACAAAACCTTTGAGTTGACATGCTTTTCCACTAACAAGATTGTTTACTTTTCTTTGTGTGCAAAGCTTCATACACAACAACTATGTTATTTTTTATGAGTCTTCTCGAGATAAATGTACTTTGATTGCTTGATATAATAGATAGTAGCACTTTCTTCAACCTGTTTGCTAATACCTTGGACACAATCTTATATATAACATTACTGAAGGATATTGATCTAAAATAACCCACCTAACACGGTTTTTAACTTTAGGAATTACAACAATATAAGTAGAATTAATTCCTTCATCAAGTGGTACACACTTATAAGAACTCAAAATGGCCTGACATACCTCTCTTCCTATAGTACTCCAATGTTCTTGAAAGAAACATGCTCCATATCCAGCTTGACCAGGAGATTTTAGAGGTGACAGTTACTTGACTATAGCTTCAATCTTAACTGTTGTTAACTCTTTTTCCAACTCTTCATTCATAGACAAAATGGCCCTTGATCCATAGAACTTAAACACACTTCGATGGCCTCCGAAGTTGGATGTGAATTTTGGAATAACCTTTATTAAAGATCTTTCCAAGCACCTTCAATATTAGCTGATGAGTTAGCACCTTTCCTTGCAAATTAGAGATCTCCCTAATCCAGTTCTTTTTCCTTCTTTGACTGGTACAAATATGGAAGAATTTTGTATTTCTATCCCCCATCTTTTACCAATTATGTTTTGCATGTTATTGTTTCCATTTCAAATCCTCCTTTTCAAGAATAATGCTAAATCTTCTTTGAAGCTCCATGATCACTCCCACATTATGAGCCCCTTCACACTCCTACTTTTCCTTAATTATTTTATTCAAAAAATCCCTTTCCTTAGAATCTTGCTATTGTTTTTCTGAATTCTACTCAATAAGCGCCATGTTGCACCTATTAAGATTGATCATAATCAAAAGGAAGTTAGCAGGATCTTCTCAAACATTTTTAACCCAAGAATCACCAATGATAGCACCATTATCCTCCTCTAAAGAAGACCACATTGCCTCTTATATGAACACCCTTCTCCTCCTATCACCTTTGTGCCCAAAATTTAGTGATAAAGCCAATGGTTTATGGTCTAAGATTCTTGCTTATACAACCTCAACTACTATATTTTTAAACATCTCAATCCACATTGGGTTAGACACTACCCTATCAAGCCTTTCTTTTATAACAATCTTATCCTCCTACCTATTGCTCCAAGTATACTTCTCCCATTTCCACCCTGTATCAAACAGATTGTTCTCCTCTAAAGATTCTCCAAAATCCTTCATTTCACTTCTGACCTTGTCTTTCCCCATTTTTTTCATCTTTGACTAATATCTCATTAAAGTTACCTATAACACATAATCCTTTATTTGAGCTAGTTGGCTTTAAAAGGGACATATATATTCCTGTAACAACCAGCCCACATCACTATCTCTAGTACACACATTTTATTGATGTGGTTTTGAGAATAGTTGATGATTTCAAGCTCAACATCCACATTCCACAATAGTGCTAATCCACCATTTCTTCTGATAGGGTCCCCCACAAAGCAACCCTTCAACCCCAGTTTTCTTTTCAAACCTTCATATGTATTCAGCTTTAACTAAGTTTCAATAAGGAACACACTATTTTGGGTCTCATTTCCTTCATCAAAAGACAAAGATTTTGAACTGTTTAGGGATTCTCAAACCTCCACAGTTCCAACTTAAGCAATTCATAATAAATGGCGGGGTTGCTCAACAACCTCAACCAATAAAGTTTGGTTCTTTAGTTCTTTCACACTCATACTAACTTTATATTTTTTGTTACTGTCTAATTCACAACCTTCCTTACTCCTCCTATCTTCACCACATTTACCCAGAAATATAGACAGATTTGGCTTTCTTTCCTTTGTCCCTAGCCCTTCTCTTCCACTTACTAAGTGAGACTTGCTAACTACCTTGATCATCTTCGTTCATACTCTCCCCACCCCTTGATGTATAATCGTAGATACCATAGGCCTAGCCTACATACTAGATTTCTCCACTTTACTTAGGCTCATCATTATGTACTCTACCATAAAGCCCATATTGACCTGGCCCCTTACTACACTGAGGCTCATAAAACCTTTATCGCAATTTTAATAATTCAGATAAGATCCTTCCCTCTCTTCTATTTTATCCATGGTATCTAAAAAAAATTGTTGAACCATTATCTTCCTCTAACAGATCCTACTTCTTAGCAGATTTCATATTCTGACCCATCCCTATTTTTTCTCCCAACTTCCCCTTCCCCCCAAGTTTATCATCAGCAGGTTCAAATATTGTGTCCCTGAAAAATTTTCAACTACTCACATCTAGCTTAGCATTGCCTCCTCCCCTACTCATCTGAACAATTGTCCTTGTAGAACTCTCATTATGCTCAAGCTACCGTGATCCACCTTGGATTGCTATTGCTACACTTCTATATCCTCTTCTACTACTTTCCTAGTTTAATCCTCACTCAGCTACCACCCCTAACCTTCATTCTCTGAGAATTGTCAGCTATTAAACCAACTCCCAAATTGACCTCTACCTCCAAGACTCCCTCTTGTTTCTTGATTCATAGCCATAGCCATGCAACCACCCACCCCCATGCACCAATATGTCACATTTGAAGCAAAGTCGTGGTAGCATTTCATATTTCGGTGATACCCAACTTCGCACACCAAGAAAATTCAACATCCTTCCCCTTGCAATAGCCTTCCTCAGATCAATGATTATTTGAACTCTAAGATACTTACCCCAGCCCATACCATCATCAACATTCACTTCCAAAACAGACCCAATAGTACTACCAATCAGATTCCCAATTTCTCTAATCATACATACCAGTGGGTGGTTGTGTAATTGCATGCAAAACTCTTCAACATTAAAACTCATCTGCTTTGGGAGTGTCAACCCATCAAAAGGTTTGCGTATAAATAGATTGTTATAAAAAATCCATAGTTTGTCTTCCAAGACTTTATTCTTATCGCCCTGAATCTCAAAGCAAATGGTAAATAAGTTTGGTCTAGTATCATGAAAAGAGAATCCCTTGGTTGTCCTCCAGATTTTCCCACTGGTTTTCTTTCACAAGTTCCTTACCAACCACACAATCAGCGCATATTTTTCTTACCTGACAATTCTTACCCTTTCTAACCACATCCACCATATGACGAACTTCAATATTGATATTAGTAGATTCCAGCCAGACGAAACTAAGATCACAAATCTTCCAACTCTTCCATGAACCCTTCAGTCCCAAGTAAGACCAAGGGAATTACCACTCCGACTCAAAAGAGATCAATTGTAAAGAGTAACCAACTAAAACTCCACCTACTCTTTCAACTCTTAGAGGAAATACGAGAGGAGACTCTCAATGAGACCTACCATCAAACCAGATGACTTAAAACTGATCTAGTTTACATTTTGATAAAAAAATACCATTTTACTAATTATGCTTTAATACTTGAAAATAGTATTTTACATAGTAAGGGTATCAAGGAGGCATCATGTGCATTGGAATTTTGAAAAAGGAAATTTAAACCATTAGAATAATGCTACTCTGCATCCTTTTTAGTTTTTCTTATAAAGTGTACTGAGTTTTATTATTAATTTTAAAAAATGAAAAAGAAGTTATAAAAACCATCTTTATTTAAACAAAAGTTGGAAAGAATAAAAATAAAATAAAATTTTTGAATTGATTGGTAACTTATATTTATTTATATATTAGAAAAGGGGATCGAACTCATGATCTTTAGAGATGTGAGTGTTGTCCTATATGGACACAAATTCACAACTGGTCACTAATGTTAACCCATTACCAATTCTCAAATAAATATAAGTGCAAGAGTAATAATAGTTTACAGCCAAAATGAGTTGAAAAACGGGCTTTATTCATTTATAGCTAGAATGATTCACAAATAGTCTTTTTATTGCAAATAATTGGTCACAAAATTCCTTTTTCTTATAATGTGTAACCATAAGCATGAAAAGAAATACAACGGAACCATCTTTCGAAATTTTACACTGCCTCCACAACCCATTGAACCATGCCAGCTTGCCCAAAATCCACCACTAGCAATGGCATAATACAATCGTGCCTACCCTTGCAAATATCTCATTCCACAAAGCTATTACAACCTCACAATGGAGAAAAAAATGATTAACATATTTACCATCTTTTTTACATATAAAATACGAATAAATTACAAATAATCATCTTTACATTATCTATTGTTAAAAGTTTCTCAAGTGACACTAGCCAATACAAGAATGCAGCTCTACTAAGAGACCTTTGTTTTCTAGCTATATTTTCAGGGGTATGCTGACTACTGAGTCACCATGACTATTTAACACCTTATAGTAAGATCTAATTGAAAATATGGAATTATAATCATGTACCCACAATGGTCTATCATCCCTATTTTGACCGGTCTTCATATCATATAATTTTATAAAGAAATCATCAACTTTACACACTTTCCAGTCTTGTAATTCCCCATTAAATTCCATATTCCAGTGCAAAAGATTGTTAGAGATCAAATTCGATTTAGCCACTGCAGCCCTCTTGTTTCTAGCCATCCTAACGACATTAGGGTAAATTGATTTGAGAGCTAAATTGATTTGAGGCCTGATGATTTGACGTCATCAGAAGAGTTGGTGGTTGTGGGTAAGTAATATAGAGTAAGGGAGAGGGAGGATTCGGCTGGGCATGGAGGGGTAGGGGGACTCCAATTTTTAGGGAAGGGAAGGGGAAGGGGAAGGGGAAGGGGAAGGGGGGAAGGGGGGAAGGGGGGGGGGGGGTTTGTAGCCTCAGTAAGGCATGGTGGGGGAGCATGGCGATCCTACAACGGCAATGATGGAGCTGAATTATTACATATTTTGAGCATTTAAAATCAATATATTATTTGATTATTGCATGTTATTATCATTAGTTTTAGATAACAAAAAAACTTATGAGGTGTAAATTCAAGTAGTGATTAAAATTTTTTGATAGCATGATTTATATTTAATTTTATAATTTGTGATTTATTTAAATAGTATTTTTTTAAATGCATAACACATTTTTGATATTCTATTTTTTATTTTTACTTTTTATGTTTTTTTATAAAGATATAAAAAAATATATTTTTAAATTGAGAGCCGTAACCTTTAGTTTTATTTTTGGGATAGTGATAGACTTACGATCATATTATTTATTATTATCTATTTACTACTTATATATATATATATATTTTAATTTTCTTTTGAGTATTTTTTTAATATCTTTAATCATTAAAAAAATTAAAAAATATATAATTTTATTAATAATTACTTCTTTAATTATTAAATAAAATTAAAAATAAATAAATAAAATATAAAATATAAAATAAATAAATTATAACTCTATCATTTTTTTTTAAAAATATTTTCAAAAAGTTAAAGTCAACTTGGTGAGAACTTCGAAACTTTCCCACGCCATAATCGTAGGCTTTTCTTATGGGATCCAAAACGTTTGCTTTTCATGTGCAGAGCCATAAGTTTTTCTTTTGGTTTTAAAAAAAAAATAATATTATATATAATTGTGTAGTTGTAAATAGCTTATAATTATTTTTAAAAAAAATTATTATTTTTTTTTACATAAATATCATATATATTTATTTTTTCTTAAAATAATTACACGCCACATATAACTTAATAACTACATTTATTATTTCTCCTTAAAATACTCGAGCAACACACAGTATAACATGCAGCGCAGGCATGTCTTGCGGACAAAAGGGACGCAGCGTGACAGCAGGCCAGCACGCTTTATGCCAAAAGCAATTATGACAAACACTGTAGAAAGTCTTTTGAAAGGGACACGCAATTGACAAAAAACAAAATATTAATATATTCACTCTATTTGTTATTTTTATATAATATCTTTTATATTTAATTTTTTTTATTAATTTTAATTTTACTAAATAATAAAAAAAATGATTATTAATATATTAATATTTTTAAATTTTTTATTATATTTTAAAATAATAAAAAAATAATGATAAAAAAATAAAAAATGATTTTTTTCATATTTTTTAATATATTTAAATATATTTAAAAAATATGATAAAAATGTCAATATATTAATAATTACTTTCTTAATTATTTTAAAAAATTAAAATACAAAAAATGTATGTCAAATAGAGTAGACATTATAATATTATCCATTGAACAAATTCAAAATCAAAGCCGTTCAGGCTTCAACACGCAACAAAGCAGTAGTCTCATTTCTTTTTGGCTCTCGTTCGTTGGGTTGAAGAAGGGAGAGCTGTCAGTATACTAGGTTTTACATCAAACACGCAAGCATAAGAGACAGCAGTGTGAAGCTTTCCTTTTCTCTGAAGATGCATAAAGCTGCAGCTTTAATTTGGCTTGGGAAGACACTCGGACAGGGACTGCAAAGCACGACACAGGCAGCAAAAGGCCATGCGAACGTGATGAGTTGAGGCCTTGAGTTTGCATTTAAAAGAAGCAACATAGTGTTAATTTTCGGGAAGGAGAGACACGGGCAGTAGATAGGAGAAGATTAGTATTTTGTGGAGTTCTTATAAAGTCTAAATTGTTATTGCTTGAACCTCTATTTATCATCTCTACTTTCGTTTATATGTTTTTCCTTAATTTTATGATTAAAGTAGGAATAAGATTGATATAACTTCGTTTTTTGTTTAATTTTATATTTTTATAAATTTTATAGTGAATTCAAGTAGAGAGAGAGCATGATAGCAAATTGTAGAGCCCTTAAATGCAAATGGTGCTCAATTTTCCTCATTCATTTATAGTCTTCATTTAGTATAATTTAATTCTTGCTTAGTTTTGTTTTTCTATAATTTTTGAAGTTAACTCAAGTGATAAGAGAGAGCATGAAAGCAAGTTGTAGAACCCTCAAACCCAACTACTGACTAGCTTTTTTCCTTTACTTGTAGTATCTATCTCCAACTTTTTAATTATTTGCTCATTTAATTTAATATCATTTACTTTGCTTGTTCATTTAATTTTTTGTTAATTAATTTCAGCAAATTTAGGTTTGATTTATTTTCAGAGATGATATGAGATGAGATAAAAATTAGAAAAAAAATATAATATTGTTATAATATATTTTTTTAATATTAGTTTTGTTTTGAATTTGAAAAAATGATTTTAGAATTTGAAAAAGTTGATTTTTTTTTATTATCTTTTATATGAAAATTTGAAAAAGTATAACAATGAATTTGATAAGAGTTTGAGATTTTTGATTTTGTCTTCCAAAACAAACAAGGTCTTAATTTACTGTTTTATATTTCAATATTTCACTTTTTCTCACAACATTCAACTCTAAAATCATGAATCTGATCCACAATCAGTGCTCTTTTATTTTTATTACGCTCTTCTATCCATTGCACATATCACCATTTTTATTTTCTCTTTGTAATATCTCTACTATTTTATACGAATTTTGTTTTAAAACAACTATTTTTTAGGAGACAATTTAGAAATTTATTTCTAATTGTTATGCGACACCCTCTTGCACTTAGGTAGCCTTTGTGCTGCTCATTTTTTAGTGAGTCAGACAATTCTGGAAATCTAAGAGAGAAGAGGAGAAATTTGCATCTGGTGTGGGTGTGGGAGGAAGAAGAGGCGGCTAGCACTGCTTGGTGGCGACAAAGAAAAGGAAGAGAGAGAGAGAGATGGGGCTTGGGATGGAGGGAGATAGGGTGATGGTGGGAGGAGAAGGTGGCTGGGGGGGGGGGGGGGGAGGAGGTCGTTGTTGGTAATGGGTTAATATGATGGGCAGCAGAATTAGGCTACAGTGGCATTAGTAGAAGAAGGCAAATCGGGGAGAGAGAATAGTCGTAAGGGTGGAGGGAGGGAAGAGAGAAAGAGGGAGAAAGGGAAAAGTTAGGGTTTCTGGTATTAAATCTCTACACTTCGTCTTGGGTTCCCAGATTGATCTGACGGTAGAAATTAAACACATAAATAAATTAACTCAAAACTAGTTAAAAATATATAAATGCAATAAGTCTAATTTAAAATCAACTTTAAACTATAAAAATATTAATATTTCATCATAAATAAAATGATGAAGTTTGCTAAATATTTTTAAAAGAATAAAATCATCTAAATAAACATTGTTTTTTGTTTATGTTCTGTGATGTTTTCGTATTTGTTGTTTTTACATCTCAATGTTTTTGTTTTATGTTTATGTTTTCTGTATCAGTGTATTTTGTTCTGTTTTGTGTTAGGTATCAATAAAAATGAATGAGCTATTTTTTTTTTAGTCCTGCTCCTCCTTTAAAAGATAGGGGTGGTTCGTCCCTCTCCAACTTTGGAGGGTGGGGATGGTTCATCCTCCTCTTGCTTAGGAGGATACAAGTTGATTTTCTCAGTTTTAACAGAGTGTTATACTCTCAAACAAACCAATATTAAAACTTTAGAAGGTTTTATTATTATAGAGTTTATAGAAATTGAGACAATATCCGTCACAGATAAATTTGTGTACGAGAATGCCCTAAATAGATAAGTAGTTTGGTTCGTAATCTGAATTTTTCATATATTTATCAGTCACAGCTATAACTTTAATTTCATGAAATGAAATGAAGTCATTTTCTATAAAAATTAAGTAAAAATCATTTAAATAAAATGATTTTTTCTAAAAGTATATTATTTTTGGGACTTCAAAAAATATAAAGGTTTTGTTATTATATTATTACAATGAAAACATCCCATTTAAATAATCTTCCAATATTTAAAATATTTGGGAGACTTTAAAATATTGTGCTCCATTTAAAAATCATCAGCCAACGGCTTCGAAGTTTAAAAACCATACTATTTATTATTGCTATCACGTAACATGCAATACTAATGATATAATAGCTAATGTATAATAACATTTAATAATAATTAATTTTATAAACACAAATATATAAATTTTTAATAACACGTAATACTAATATATAGCAACTAAAGTATAATAACATGTATAGTAATGTATAAATAACATAATACTAATATATAAATATTAACCTGTAATACCATATATACTAGTACTGCATAATAACAATAATTTGTACAATAATTTATTTTTTCAATTTGGATATGTTTTAATCAAATTGAAATTTAAAAAAAAAATATATATATATTTTTTCAAAAAAACTAAAATGTAGAAGCCTAAATCTAATTAATAAATTAGTAAGAACTCAAAATTGTCAAATTAAATTTCAAATAAGTTAAAAAAAAAAAAGAAACAAAGTTGAAATTCGACTCAGCTCCAACTTAATTCGTTCAGACAAGTAAGAATTGGAGTTGAGTTAAAAACTATGCGAAATCAAAATCCAAGTCGAAGAAATAGCACTAGTATAGCTCCAAAATTGTCCGTGCTCAGCATTACATGCAAATTATACCATTTTTCTATATCGAATGTCTCTGTCGAAGTCCTTACAAATTAAAAACCTTACTAAAGTAGACGCAGGTGGACTTCCTGGTCGATGTCGTTGAAGATTGCCCCGTTTTTCTAAGTTATTATTTTGATAATTTGATTATCAACAATCCCAGGAAAAAAACAATAGCCAAAAAACAGCTAGCTAGCTAGCTCACTGTCTTGTTTGGAACAACCATGCACTCTCCTTCTAAACAGTTGCCGACTCCACTATTGCTTCTCTCTGTCCTTTTCCAGATATGCGTTTCCCTAGACACCATAACGCCGGACGTGCCTCTTAAAGACGGTGAGATCCTCGTCTCCCACCGCGAAACTTTTGCTCTTGGGTTTTTCAGTCCTGTAAATTCTAGCCGTCGCTACGTCGGAATTTGGTATAACAAGGTTCCAGTAAAAACGGTTGTTTGGGTCGCTAACAGAGACGATCCTTTCGACAACACTGCCGGTATACTCTCCATCGACGGTCATGGAAACCTCGTCCTCACCGAGACGAACCGAAGCATCCCTATCTGGTCTACCAACGCTACTGTTGTCTCCGCCAACCGTACCATGGCTCGGCTCTTGGACACTGGGAACCTCGTTTTGGTTCATCCAGAAACCCAGAGCCTTAAATGGCAGAGCTTTGACTTTCCGACCGACACTTTGCTTCCGTTTATGAAACTCGGGCTCGATCGTCGGACTGGGCTGAACCGGTTCCTGACATCTTGGAAATCCAAGGATGACCCGGGAACCGGTAACTGCACCTATGCGATTGATCCAACCGGGTATCCGCAGCTGTTCTTATCCGAGGGTGGGGCTCCTATGTGGCGGGGCGGATCCTGGACCGGACAAAGATGGAGCGGCATACCCGAAATGACACGGAATTACATCTTCAACGGCAGCTACGTCGATAATCAGGATGAGATCACCATTCAATATGGTGTCACTTTACCTAACGTTTTCACTAGAATGGTGGTGAAGGAACCTGGGGTCGTGGAGCGGTCGACTTGGCATGGGACCGGGTGGGTCACGTTTTGGTCCGACCCGAAGGAGAGGTGCGATAACTATCAAGAATGCGGTCCAAATAGTTACTGTGACCCGAACAACTTAGAGAAGTTCGAGTGCACATGCTTGCCCGGGTTCGAACCCAAGTCGGCACGTGATTGGTTCTTGAGAGATGGGTCGGGCGGGTGCATCAGGAACCAAGGAGTATCCACATGCAGTAGCGGAGAAGGGTTCGTGAAGCTAGCACGTGTGAAGTTGCCGGATACTTCGACAACACGTGCGGACATGAGCCTATCGTTGAAAGAGTGCGAGCAAGAGTGTTTGAAGAATTGTAATTGTAAGGCATACGCCAATGCAAACGAGACAAAGGGAGGGATTGGGTGCCTGACATGGCACGAGAACTTGGTGGACATGAGAGTTTATTCCAATGGAGGACAATATTTATATCTACGCGTGGATGCAGCTACATTAGGTACTCCAGTGTTGTTGTTGTTGTTTTTTTTTTTCGTTTGTATAATAAAATGAGATTAAATAATTTTAGATGAATGTTAAATAAAATATTATTTTTTAATATTATTATTATTTTAAAAATTTGTAATAATAATACGATATGAATTGAAAAAAAAATGAAATTTGTTTTTGTATCGAAACCAGCCGGCTATTCTTTTTTATTCCACTTTTTTTTTTCTTTAGCAGCTCAATACGAAAAGAAGAATGGCCTTCTTCGGAACAAGGGAAAGCTGGCGATTCTTGTGATTTCTATTGCAGTAATGCTGTTTATTATGACTTTCATTGTGTATTGGTTCCTGATGAGGAAGATAAAAGGTAAGTAAAATATTATCTTTATTTCAAATACTCGATTATTTTTTTGAGAAATGATTCATACAATACATTTCATAACATTTCTCTCATATAAGTTATAAAATATAAGTATTTTTATATATTGTCTTATAAAATTAACATTATTTTATAAAAATATTTTTATTTAGGTAATATATTATATAAATTGTTATAAGTATATCATTTCCCTTATTTTCCAGCCTGTTGAACTTTTTTGATTGTGTTTGACAATAGAGAAAAGACAAAACAAATACACTTTTAGCGTTTCCTTGGCTGCAGCAGGCTTTGAAGAATCTTCAACTAGAAGGGAGCTCGATGGAAGTACGAGAAATTCAGATTTACAATTCTTTGACCTAAGTCGGATAGTTGCAGCCACAGATAACTTCTCTGTTTCTAACAAGCTAGGAGAAGGTGGCTTTGGATCAGTTTATAAGGTAAGGAAAAATCTATTTATCATCTATTTTCTCCTCTTTTCGTATTGTGGCATTATATGATAGGTTTAGAAGTCAAAGATAATAAATACTTTTCAATAATCTAATACCACAGTATGGATAATAAGGAAATGATGAGAATTAAGATGATGAGTAATATTATTCGTAAGATAATTAATCTCTTTGAAATTTAATTTCATTTTGAATGTTTAAGGTTGAAATCGGCATTTGCTTTCAGGGTTGCTTAAACGATGGAAAGGAAATAGCAGTGAAAAGACTGTCAAAGTACTCGGGACAAGGCATAGAAGAGTTCAAGAATGAAGTTGCAATCATTGCTAAACTTCAACACAGGAACCTTGTGAGGATTCTTGGTTATTGCATTCAGGGAGAAGAAAAAATGTTAATCTATGAGTACTTGCCAAACAGAAGCTTAGACACCTTCATTTTTGGTATGTCTTCTTCTTTTCACAATAGCTTCTTGATCTTGCTTCTTCTTCAAGTGTTTATCATACCTCCCAAGCAAATAATCTAAAAGATCTTATCTCTTCATTCAGATGAAACAAAAAGGTCATTGTTAGATTGGGGCAAATGTTTCGAGATTATTTATGGGATTGCTCGCGGGATCTTATATCTTCATCAGGACTCAAGATTGAGGATTGTGCATAGAGATCTAAAGGCTAGCAATGTTCTGCTTGACAGTGCAATGCATCCAAAAATTGCAGATTTTGGTTTGGCTAGAATTGTTAGAGGGGAGCTAGGGGACCAAATTGAATCAAATACAAACCGTGTAGTTGGAACATAGTAAGTAAATACAAACCAAATTTTTGTTTTTAAGCAAATTAAACATATAAGCATATCATTTTTGTTCTATGATAATTTCGTATGTTGTCACAGTGGTTATATGTCTCCGGAATATGCAATGCGTGGACTATTTTCAGTGAAGTCAGATGTATACAGCTTTGGGGTTTTGCTGTTGGAGATTATTACTGGCAAAAAGAACAGTACTTGTTTTAACGATGATCCCTCCTCAAACTTGATTGGGCATGTATGTACAATTGTATGCAAATAATTTGTCTTATATTATTCATGTAAACCTAGACACATAAACATGTTGTTTAATTGTAGGTTTGGGAATTGTGGAAAGAAGGCAAAGCCATGGAAATAGTTGATTCGTCACTAGGTGACAAAACCCTTGATAATGAAGTTGCAAGATGCATTCAAATTGGGCTTTTGTGCGTGCAAGAATATGCAACCGATCGACCAAACATGTCAGCAATTGTTGCAATGTTGGGTGATGACAAACCTTTACCTCCTCCACAACAACCTGCATTTGTTTTAAAGGGTAGTGGTTGTAGGAAAGATACATCAACTAGCGAAGGAGCCGTTTCTGTCAATGAAGTAACAATTTCTTTGATTCACAGTCGTTAAAGACTTGACTTAAAGTCGAATTATGTTCGGTGCAATGTACTGATATGAAGTTTGTGTTAGTAGGGTCTTTTCTTTCAAAAAAGAAAATATTAGCCCTTTAAAATAAGGGAAAAAGGAAATCTCTTAACTTTAAAAGTAGTGCATATCAATCTAAATGTACTTAAAAATTCTTTTAGGCTTGATTTGGATTCAAAATTCTTCTCATACAAAATACAAATCTCTATATACATTTTTCAAATTCTAATACACATTTTTCAAATCCCAATTCAACTTTTTCAAATTCTAAAATAATAATAATATTAAAAAATAAACTGAACTCATCTCAATTCATCTCATATCCAAATCCAAACAGGGTCGACCTCTTAAAAAAACTTCCCAATCAAAGTAAAGTCGACAATCTTGTAATTTTTTTTTTCTTTATTTTTCGAACCAAACTCAAGCTAACATCCTAGCACATATTAGGTGTAGCCAACTTTCAGTTTTGGCCAATTTCATTACTTTCTAGTATACATTCTCGAACCAAAGTCTATTCCAACTCATGAACTATAATTAATTGCAATTTATAATACTAATAACCAAACAGCTATATATATATATATAATTTATATTGGTAGTTAAATTTGTGAAGCGTGGGATGTGATTTTGTTTATCTGATTTATATGAACTGGACATAAAATACTATTTATAAGAAGTATTTTGAGGATACTTAACTCAAATGTAATGATCTTGATGAAAGTATTCGCCAGCCACGTTTTGCACGCTAATGAAACAGATCTTTCATGACTATCACGAACTTATTGAGGTAGTCTACTTGGATGATAAGTAGTGTATAGCCCGACACTTTAAGAGCACGTTGAGCATCTAAGGCTAGTGCTACACAGGTTGTAGAGAACCATCTCTATGTTAAGGAAGAGAAATCTTCCTTTGAGCAGGAGAGCACCATGTTCCTTGAACATAAAGCCAGTGGTGGACCATAGTATAAAGAATAGGGGATTAGCAATTGAGTCAGAATAGGCTGCACATTCATGCACAGTGAATCCCACAGTTAGGATTTCCACTGTTAACCTTTCGGAATAGAAGGAACTCTTTGAAGGAAGAATTGTCCCAATAGGAAGGGATGCACTAGCTTTTTTCGCCCATCTCTTCTGTTGGATTTGGTTACCACTGAGCTAAATTCTTCCTGCAATGGGATCATGCCTTTGGTGAAATAGAACCTTATCATATAAATTTGAGCCATACCATGGTCCATAACAGATTCGAAGCCCATGGAAGGAAATGAAAATAGCTCTCAAAACAAGCATTCTCGTTGAACAATCATAATTTTATTAATTTAATCATAATTTAAACTTTTTTCTATTTCAGTCAAAACATATTTCCATATTAAATTATCCATTTACTCTCTATAATAATAAAATATTATTAATTTAATATATATATATTTTTTATCTAGTTTATTTTCTTTCATATTTTATAATTCTGCAGATCATATATTAATTAATAATCATATAACAATTAAACTATTGTTTAAACAGTCCTAATAACTATAAATCTTTGGTTGAAGTCCTCTAAAATTTGATATAAAAGTCTTAATTACCAACCAAACATAAGTTAATAGAATAAAAGTGGATATGCTACTATGCAGATTGCAGCCATCCAATTATCATGAATTAATATAGCTTTGCACTACAAGATAAAATTCCTTCAGTTAATTCAGTTAAGATCATAGATCGTGGTGCACAAATAGATCAAATCCCTCAGATTCTTCTGTACGTACATCAGAGGTTGGAGGGGTTATGAATACTGTTATTTCGCATGTAATATTAAGGACTCGCTAGGATATATAGCAACATTCTCCCGTCTCTTCTCATCTAATTCAAATACCACCAACAATACAAATATGTGTCTCCAAAATGCTTAGGCTTTTGTATTGATAAATTTTAAAGTATATTATATATATTTTGAAGTATTTAAATTCTGAGTGCTCACCGATATCAAGGTGCGTGCACATCATATGATTTTTTATTTTATTTTATTAAAAACATAGAATAGTCATATGTCTAATAATAACTCCTGTCCAAATTTATTAATTATTCCTTATTTATGGTAGAGAAACTATGATAACAAATAGGAGGTCACTTAAGAGTTCTTACAATATACAATAAAAGACTCAAAATAAACATCCCAAAATAAAAAATAAACTAACGTACCAAAATAAAAAATAACCAAGCCAAAACCAAGTACAACCGTATAAAAAATAAACCAATAATCAATGAACCAATACATGAATTAGACTCTAATATACAGAATGCTAAATTTATCCATGCGAATTATACCCCAAATTCGACCAGCTATTGTTGGATAACCAAAAAAATCTGAATCAACACCTTGAACTCCTTATTTTGAAAAGAAATCAACCACCACCACGTTAGCCTTCCTAAAAATATGATGGAAACGAATATTCATCTTGACAACCATCTTCTTTATATCCTTTCAAAAATCTCAAAAGAACCAATGATTACAAACACCCGATTTCAGCCATCCCACTAAAACATTGGAGCCAGTCTCTACTAATCACGCAGCCCCAAACTTTTACATAAATGCAAACCATCTAACAACGCCCTACATTTAGCAATATTATTTGAAACTTGACCATAACATCTCCATGTTCATCTCGAATCACATCACCTCCGCCTGCCTTTCCCAGATTACCACTCGAGCCTCCATCAACATTAATCTTCACGCATCCTCTATTCAGTGGTGTCCAGGCTATTAATTTTGGATCTTTAGCAACAATTTTAATAGCCGGGCAAGCTAAGTTGCATAATATTTCCTTGTCATTTGCATCCTTCATCCGAAAACATTTTAATCTAGAAACAATATCTCGATGCCTCACTTTCATGGTACCAATAATCTCATCCACCAAGAATTTTCCACCCCCCATTCTAGCCAAGTATCTTGCTCTCCAAAGAGCCCAAGATATAATAATAGGTAGAATTCCCCTTATCCAACCAACTTGAGATTTTCTAGATGCTCGTTGCCACCAATATTTCATTATGCCTTCCCAATTTCTTATAAAAATAATTGAAATACAGCAACTTTTGGCAAAATAAATCCGTACCCGTTGCACTCCACCACCTTCACAAAGCAAATGATTCATGGTTTCAATTTGTGAATTCAAACAACGTTCACATTTAGATGCCATCGGAATGCCTATATTTCGAAAAGCATCATCGGCCGGTAAAGATTTTTTCCTAGCTCGCCACACCAAGAATGACATTCGTTTCGGAACATTATTCTCCCACAACCACTTCTTCCACAGAAAAAACTCACCATGCTGCCTAATTAATGCCCATGCTGCTTTAGTAGAAAAAGAACCATCGCCAGCATTCTTCCACACACACACATCATTACCTTGCCTTAAGTGAATACATGCTTCTTGAATATTCTTTAGAATTGTCGCTGGAACAAATCACGTACCCGCTGAACAATAAGCCCAGCATTATCAAAAATCTCCCTGCAATTCTTCATCGCCTACAACAAGTATAGAAGCCTTTAATGGACCATCTCCAAGCCAATTATCGAGCTAAAAATTACACTCAAATGATCCGCTTAGAATGATTCATTGCTATCAGCATGAGATCCATCAAACCCTTCCAAAAACTTGTTCCCTTCCTTAGATACATAACAGAAAAAATATGTGAATTGCCAAAATATTTCCTCGAAAAGAAATCCGCCCACCTAGAATTTCATTAAAGTAATTTCCATGCAAATTTCATTAGTAAGGACTTTTGCACATCCATAAGATCTCAAATACCAAGACCTCCTTCTACAGTTAGACAAATTTTTTTTCCAAGAAATCCATTTCTTTTTTTTTGTTCTCAACGACAAACTCCACAAAAAATTAGAGAAAATTTTCTTGAGTTTGGAAATGCAGCCTTAGGTAATTTCAACACTGACAACATACGAATAGGCATACTAAATAAAACATGTTTGATTAATAAGATTTTATCTCTAAAAGAGAGAAATTTACTCTTCCAACCAGCCAGTTTCTTTTGTACCTTGGCCAATTAAGAGTCAAACCTCCAAATTTTCGTACGTCTAACAAATAAAGGAGCTCCTAAATAAGTACGTGACCATTTACCTTCCTCAACACTAGAAATCAACTTTAAATAATTCTTTCGAGCAAAGAATTGAAGTAGAAAAAAACATTGTTGATTTACTCAGGTTCATCACTTGCCCAGATAATACTTCATAGCGATATAACAAAGCCATAAAATTTCGAATAGAAGACTTTCCACCATTTGAAAAAATCAAGATATCATCCGCATATAACCAATGAGTAATTAAAGTACCTCCACCAGGATGAAATGGTTTAATACATCCTGCTCCATATTCTACATTAATCATATGAGACAACACTTCCTCAAATAAAAAAAATAAATAAGGTGATAGTAGATCACCTTGTCAAAGATCCCGCGAAGGCTTAAAAAAACCTTTGGTGCATCCATTGAGCATCAGTGAATAGGAAGGAGAGGAAATCACATTAAAAATATCAGAGAAATCTGCCAATTAATAGAGAAATCTAGCCGTCTCAATATCTCCAAAAGAAACTGCCAATTCAGCCTATCATAGGCCTTGGCCATATCAACCTTCAGCATAACATTTCCTCCTCTCACCTTCCTATTAATACCTTGAATCAATTCCAAGGCAATAGACATATTATCAAAAATACTTCTACCTCTCATGAAAGCTGCTTGCTCAGGAGAAGTGAAATACCATAATCTTTGATATGATTTTGAAAACCACAAAACAAAAACTAATCGGCCTAAATTGTCCAAAACCCATCGGCTCATCAACTTTTGGAATTAAGACCAAATTAGTAGCTTCAAAAAAGTAGTTAGCGGTTGGCCTTGAAAAAAAATTCTTAGCCATTTCCAACAAATCTTCTTTAACAATATCCCATGTCAACATGAAAAAATTGGCTGAAAAACCATTCGGACCTAGATTGCTATGAATTCTTTACCTCTTCTAAAGTAGGCACAGCGCACAATGCTAAATTATCATCCATAGACACCACCAGATGAATTAAATCCAATTTAGGCCCCTCCATGTCAATAGGAGATGTCGTGAATAAATCCTGAAAGAACGAGACCACCCCTTCATGCACCTCATCTGTCGATTCAAGCACCCTTCTATCCTCAAGTCTTATTTTTTCATTCACTTTTTTTTTTTTTCTGTTTTCATTGAGGCATGAAAAAATTTTGAATTAGAATCACCCTCCTGAAGCCATTTAATCCAAGACTTTTGCCGAGCTAACACCTCTTCACGATTCACCCTAGTTAGATGATCATGCTTGCATTTCAGAAGTTCTTCAATACGCAACGCGTAATGATTAATAATTTCCTCTTCCAACCCAATGATGCGATCTTCAAGCCTCTTCATTTCAATCTCAACTCTACCAAAAACCTTTTTATTCCATTTACGTAAAGCATTTTTCAACAAATTTAGTCTCCTGCTAATGCGTATCATGGCACACCCTTCACCAGGAATACTTCAAACCTCTTGCACCAAAGAAAGAAAACCATCATGATCTGAAGACGTACGAGGCAAATAGGAAAACCTTGCATCTCCAAAAGATTGCATAAAACTCATATTAACAAGCAGTCTATCAAGTCTTGCCCATATTCTTCCTCCACCTAACCTCCCATTACACCAAGACAATCTGTTGCCAACATGAGGAAGTTCAACTCGCACAATCATCAATACAATCGTTAAACTCCCTTTTAGCTCAAGAAGCTTTCAACAAACCTCCAATGTTTTTACAGTCATTCCGGATAACATTAAACTCACCTCCAATGATCCAAGGAAGACCACCAGAGTGTTGAGCTTTCAAAAAATTCCACAGCTCCAGTCTTTTATTCCTAAACCAAATCGCATACACAAAAGTTGCTAGGACCCTATGATCACCATGCACAAACCACCCACTAATAGCCTACTTTGACATAGCCACCATTTCAAAATCATAATCAGCATTCCAAAAAATCCAAATCTTTCCTCCTTCCTCAGCATTATTAAAATAAAAAGGCAAATTCAACTGTTTTGCCCAATCTCTGCATTTATTCAAACATGAAAAGGCTCTAAAGTAACCACTACCTGTAACGCCCCTAATTTTTCGTCTCAATTAAAATGTAACTCAAAGCGTTCGGACAAGTAACACAAGATTACTTATCTTACATAAACGTAAGGATTAGCATGCATGCATTTAAACTTATTAATTAAATGCAATGCGAAACATAGTGGAAAGAGGTAAATCTCCAATATATATAAAGAGATCTAACTCTTGCTTAAATCACATGGCATAATAAAATTATAACTTTCATAATTTCATATTTACATAAATATCTTGTATACAAGACTTACATAACCCAGTTAGTTTTCTTAAAATAAATAACGTATCCAACCGTCGTTCGGTAATCTTACTATTCTATTTGATCACGTACATGAAAGATCATTCCATTCATATATGAGTATTTTGTAGGACCCTCAGAGTACCTTAGAATCTCCTATGTTGTCTGAGTCTCATTACAATTTATCTAATCATATACAACATATATCATTCCAAAAGGAATGATAGATAAAACTTAAAAGAGTGAGATTTCCAAAAAATCTCAGTAAGTACATAGTTAACTAAACAAGGTATAGATAGCATCAGAAATTATCATACATAACAATGATTAAGAACATATAACTTGTGAAAATGCTGTATGAGACTTATGCATGTAGATGACTACTCTTCCAATAAAAACTTAGACCTTACTTGGACCTACCACCTTATACTTAAAACTTATAAGTCCTTTATCTTCTTTCTTAATCTTGTGGGTTTTACTTATTTTCTTATCCTCGACAGGAGTTATGCATCGCCGTCCCTGTCGAGTCTTACTTATTTTCTTATCTTCGATAGACGTTACGTATCGCCATCCCCATCGGGATTGCTTAGCATGACGCGTTAGCTTAGTCATACATATAACTCGTCAGTCGTCCGGGCGTTACGTATCGCCATCCCTACTAGTCATGTCAGTCATCCGGGCATTATGTATCGTCGTCCCCATCGTGACACAACTCTTACTTATCCTTGACGGACGTTACGTATCGCCGTCCCCGTCGACACGTCAGTCATACGGGCGTTACATATTGCCGTCCCCATCATGACGTGACTGATTTACTAATCTTTCCACTTGTAAAATTTTCTTAATGTATTTTCTTATAACAGACGTCATGACTTATGACGACACATATATGTGACGAAATGCAACATACACATAAACTTAGACTTATGACGTGCATGTTTCATGTTCTCATAAACTTTGAAACATGTGAATTCATATTACAGTAAAACACGTCACATGTACAATCATTTACATTACATCAGTTCTCAGCATCAATATATAACGAAATACCAAAATAAAAATATTAAAATATTATTAAATCAAGGATGGCTGAAGCTCCTAGAGGATTAAACCTTATTTTATTTTAATTCAAATCATGCTAAAATTCTCATATCTAACATATTAAATTTTTCTTAATCAATTTATGCAAATTTAATCATTTTTTTAGTGTTTTCTTTTATAATTCTTAGCAAATTGATTCTTAACATTTTTCTAAGAAATATAAAGTATCTAATTTCATAATAATCATCAAAATATCATGCAAATAATTAAAAACCAACTGGATAAGATTTAAAATAAAAAACTCCACTAAAACCCTATTGTAGACGAATTGCTCTAGGTTTTCTTTCTAAATTTTTTCTCAAGTCAAGACCCCATATTTTTACATAATTCCCTTCATATAACATCATAAAATATATTTTTAAGGTCTCATAATTTTTCTAGCATTTTTCCATAGTAAAAACCACTACAGAATTCCTTATTAATATCAAACATAATCTAATCACGTCATAATCCACTCAAATAAATATCAAACATAATCCAATCACCAAACCACTTATTCTATGCCAAGATTAAGTTAAGTAGTGTACTTAAAAATTTTCTCCAAGCTAAATTGGATATTTAGGATTGATCTTGCACCGATTTTCCTCCAATACTCTCACTTAGCTCCCTTTTGGTACTTAGGTGATGTAGTGATCTTTAGAAAGGGTTTTTCTTTTCTTTTTCTGTTTTGGCCGTGTGTTCTCCCTAAAAGAGAAATAGGAGAAGCTCATCCGTCTATTTATACTAGAGAGGGGCGACTCAATGAGGTGAAAAGGCTTAAGGATGCAATCGGTTATTCTCCTCCCTTTTTGCCATGTATGAAGCATGAGGTGTCCAACCTCTTGCTAGCTCTCATGATCACTTTAGATTAGGCTTAGTTGGTGATATTCTCATCCAAGGTGATATTCTCATCCAAGGGTGAGTTTATGAGCTGCCTAAAATATCTTCTTGATCAATGGCTCAAGTAAACGAGGCTCATGTAAGGTAGAGACAAAGAAGTATGATGATATCTTCCAATGGGGTGTATCTAGCCACTTCCATCCCAAATAAGTCCTTGATCTGATTTGATTCCTCACAAACTTACAACATGAACGTTTTAGATCATCCTCTTAAGATTCTATACAATTTTGAATCACCTGATTATAAGATCATTTGAGAGAGATATGTTTAATTGTCCGAAACACGTCAAAACCACCCGAGAACACCCAATCCGAGTTCTCCATTTGTTTTCCTTTGTTTTCTTATCCACCAAGACTTCTAGATGAATTCTTATCAACTTGCCACATATTACCGCACATTTCAAGATCGAAAATTTTGGTAGCCAATCACAATTTTCGTTACATGGCCGAACATGAGACAACTTATCTAAATCGGTTACCTGTTGACTCATATTCTTGTCCGTCCACTTCACATCAGTTTTAGTACTTGATCTATTTCCTATATTCAAAATCACAAAATATAAAAGTTCTATATCTCCATCTTATGGTTCTGTAGGAACTAGAATCACTTCATTCGAAACTCATATGACCAAGTTATAATTATTCTACTGAAAGTCAAAAAATCAGCCCAAGAACACCAAACCGGATACACCAAATGTTTGATAAATAATCCCTCTTGTTTCACATGAAACTTTCTAGATAAAATCTTCTCATTTTACATATTCTTACATACTTGTCATGATCTTAGGATAATTTAGAAAATAATCCAAAGACTTAATCTTATTCAAAATCACTAGTCAACTCCAAGTCAATACCTATATATCCAATTTCGTTCTGCCACTTCAATCTCAATTTCATATTTGATTAAGTTCATATCTCTTAAAACTCAAAACATAAAAATTGTAGATATTTCTCTTAGCTTTCCAAATCATCTACAATCATCTCAATCCAATACAAAATGAGTAAGTTATATCCATATTACTAAACGATATTGAAACTGTCTAAATTTGCTTAATCTGAAAATATCATAGGGTATATTCCTTGCTCATTCCACTTGACTTTCTTTGTAAATTTTCTTCAATTTCTATACAATATTTCCTTGAATATTCAAAAACCATATCTTCTTATCATATTTAGTATCTCCCATTTTTCCTACAATACCAATAAAATATACATATATCCAAAATTCAAAAAGTTATCTAAAATAGTGTTAAAGAAACATAATCATGCCAAATATGAACATTAAAAAAATACAAAAAAATCTAGGTTATCACACTACCGAAGGCTTATTTTTATTCACAATACGTCGAAGTCTACTTCTTGATGAAACAATACCCCTAATATTCCATATAAGAATACTCATGATAGTCAAAATAATTTTTTGGAATAGTATGACGCTCCAACACCATAATAGATTTTTCTTTCCCTACCCCTTTAGCTCTTTTCAGTGGGGCATGTAAACCAGGGCCTGAATCAAAACTTTATGCTGCCAATTCATTTAACACTTTATTTGGCTCCCTTTCAGATATAGCACGACATAAGTCATCCATATCCTCATAGTCAGTTTGCAGCAAAGAACTATTATTTTCAAGACCCCTAAGCTCAAATACTAATGCCTTATCCACAATTTTCAATGACCTTCTTGGAGATGAATGCACCAATCAGTCCTGGCCGTTATCATTAGACTCCTCTTCAACTTCATTAGCCCAATTTTTCTTCCGAGGAGAAGTCTGCACCTACGGACGAGAAACTAAGTCTATCTTATCACTCAACATCTTGCCTTGAATCATCTCATCAGACTTCCTTATTTTTTTCCGGTTGATCTTCCAAAAATTTCAAAGAACAAGAATAATACACCAATCCTTCAGAAGAAAAAAAGAAAACATTCTTTCGATCTTCAATAATTAATTCTTTCTGGGTTTGAATGGATTCAAAAATTACTTCTCTTATACTTTTTGATGATTCGCCAACAACCTTTTCAGATTTCGTATTAGCATTTTCCTGCTCACGATTTCCCACTAGTTACCAGATTTTTTTACCATGCGTCTTCTAACCATCACTTGGCTCCTTAACTTGATCATCTTTTTTGCCATTAACAACACGTTCCCTCTTCAAACAATGAGCATCAACATAACCCTATTTGCGATAATAAGAACAAAATTATAGAAACGAATCACAAATAATTTCTTGGTAATGACTCGAAATCACACCCAAAGGTCCCAACCAAAAATTATTATGCAACGGCTTGAATACGTCCAACTCCACACATATATGCGCTGCCTTAAACCGGGTGACACACACATTGGCATTATCCCTCTTCAAGTAACGACCAAATCCATTGCCAATGCTTGTCAACATTAGGGGTGTAAATTGTCCAGTCCGGTCGGAGATAAATGTGGACCAGTTCTATTCGGTCCAAAAATTTTCCCACCCTGGACCAGACCGAATAAGATTCGATCCATACAAATCCAGTTCAATTCGGTCTAAGAGCGGTCCGGTCCGATCCACGGGTACCCCATATGATTTAATGGCCTAATTTGATCTAAAATGTTGTAATAATTAAAAATAATTTTTTGGCCTAAGTTTATAAATTATTAAATATATATTAGTATTACTTTCATAAAAAAATAATCATCTTTACCAATTGTCAATTTCTAATCTCATGTAAATATTAAACAAAATATATAGTTATAACTTATAGTATATAGACTTAATACTTATACTATAAGTTATAACTAATATTCTATATTATATATAGCCCATAGGTTGATTAGTTAATTTAATCCTCATAAGTCATATCAATTAATTAATGATATTAATAATCATTGATCATACTTCATATATAGTTAAAAACAACATTAATAATTAATATTTATAATTGCTATATATAATCATAAGAAGAGTAATTATTAATTAGTTAATAGTGATACATCATAGGTTGGTTAACTATAACTAATAACACTATTACATAATTTATATTAATATATTATAAATTTATATGTTAGTGAATAGGGATAAATTAGTAATAATATATTAAATAATAATAATATACTTATTACTTACAAGTTATTACTAATACTCTATATAGATATATTATAATTTATACTTTTATACTACAACTATTATAAATTATAATATGTTAATATTATAAAAGTATATATTATATATTAATATATATGTTATTCTACCACTTTTAAACTATATTAATATTAATATTAAAATTTATATACTATTACTTATACATATATATATATAAAAATAAATATGTGTGCATTCGGTTCGGTCCGGTCCGGTCCAGGGGGTGAAATGTTCTCCCCCTGGACCAACCGAAAATTTTCGATGCGGTTCAGTCCACCGGTCTGATTCGGTTTTTTTACAGCCCTAGTCAACATAGACTCCTGAAAATAATTAGGAGGAAGCCCCGATAACGTGATCCAAATTGGAACCCATGGAGATTCTTCATCTTCAACAAAATATGGTGTCCAATGAGCAACCCGAAAAGGCACACCATGAATTTTAGAATTCCCCCTAACATTATACTGATGAAATCCTCCTACTTCAACATCCTTACGAACACAATACGAGGATTACATAACTAAACAATCACTAGAGCTACTCTTAAGCCCCACCGAATTTTGATAAAACCTCGTATATGATGAAGCTAAGGCCTACGCCAAAGAAATTTTAGCACGATAGAGAACCTAAAAGCTTCGACTGACTGTTGGATTTCAGCCTTAGGAAATAAGAAAAACATCTCCCCCTCATGGAAACGAGGTTCGTGCAACAAGATGTTCATCTCCGGAAGAACATGAGGTTTAGCCACCACCACATCTGCAAACCATGTAGAAGCCATTGTAGCATTCACAGACTACACCGCTGTCTTCACTAGACTTGTCTCCATCGCTTCCTGGCCTACCTTCAAAGGCAAGTGGCCAGCAGCTAGCGCCATGGGAACCCTAGACGTCAATCAAGAGTAAAGAGAAAAAGCACCCCCTGTGCACGTCAGCTTTTAACGAACCTCGTGATATGATCTTTCAAAGCTTTAAGAAAACATGATTTAGAATATGGGCTTACATAACTATCATCTGTGTAGTTTCTATATTTTCATGTATTTTAATGATAATGTGTATTATGCCATCCATTTTTAGGCTTTGAAATGATTCGAGTGTTGCTTCTTTCAGGAAGAATTGGAAGACAAAACCAAGCTCCTTTCTACAATGTCGTTCTATTGAGGTTTATATAGCATGGTATAAATGTATCTTATATCATTTTTGGTATATAAATCATCAAAAGCTTCAAACTGATCTCCTCTATCACTATTCAAGCCTTTAGTGGGCCTACCCAACTGGGTTTTCTACTTCCATTTATATTTTAAAAAAAAAATCAATTACATTAAATTTATGTCTAAATAAGCAGATATGGCCATATCTTGAATAGTCATTAATAAAAGTAACAAAATACTTCATTCCTTTATGATTTTTATTTTGAAAGGTCTACAAACATTAGAATATACAATCTTAAATAAATCTGTAGATTTCTAACTTTTTGAAAAAGATTTACTACTTATTTTTCTTTTGACACATGGTTCACTTATATCAAAATTATCTTAATTTATTTATGAAATTAATCCACTTTTATATATTCTAGTCATTTTATTTTTATTTATTTTGTGCTCTTCTATTTGATTATTTTCAAGCTTAAAAAATAAATATTTATTCATGCATATATGCTTTGTTACTGCAGAGACAACCTATTATGACTTTGTTGCTAGTTCCACGAGTATTACTTCAGAGATTGGTATTACAATTTTCTTACTTTCTTATGTTTTTTCCTTATTTAGACATTGTGATTTGTAATGCTCATTCTTTCACACTTAAAACAGTTTTAAAAAAATTATTTATTTTATTTATTTTTCAATGATTTATTTTTCTTAAATTGTTTTTGTAACACCCCATTTCTATAAGTTAAAGAGTGTCACGTGATTTTCATAAAATAAACCTAACAAGAGATTTCTGGTTTAATAAACAAATTAACTAAAAGAGAAATGTCTAAAATCAATTTTAGCTACTCCATCTAAGCCTAACTTGCTTGCTTGCTCGCACTGATCATTATCCTAATCTGGGTGGTTTAAAAACATGAAATAAATTAAAATAAGACAAAGACTCAATAAGAAATCAATTACAACATGAACATAAGAAACATAAGGTTTTTTTTAAAATGTTTTATGTTGAGAACTTAAAACATGATTGTTCATGCTTATGCTTATGCTATGCATGACTGACTTATTCATATTAACTGACTGATCTGACTGATTCAACTAATCTGATTGAATTAACTGAGTTGATTGATTTAACTGAACTGATTACTTTAATAGAACTGATTGGCCAATACGATTAACCATGTGTGTAAGGTTGTGCACTAACTTTTTCAACTGCAGCAAAGGAAGTCGATTGTGTAGTACTCTGATGTACTACGGTGGACCACACTTGAGTCCATGGCTTGCACAATTATCCTGATCTGAATTGCATTAGTACTATGCATCTGAATGGCCAACTGATTAACTAATCTGGTTTTATCTTGCACTTGAACTTAAATAGCTTATGTGTCTTATGCGACATGAGATATATAATATATATTGATATAAATAATTGTAAATTTTTGAAACTTAGCATGATGCTAAATGACATGATTGTGTGTCATGCTTAGTGACATGCTTTTATATGACATGAGAGGTACATGAAAAGACACTATCAAATAACTAGTTTTGATAATAATCTATATAAGATAAACTGTGATGATTCTAATTTGTGATCAAATTACTTACCTCACTGCGTTACTTTCTGAATTTTATTTCGTAACTCATCACCTATACGAAATATTAATCAGTCATTAATCTATCTCGAGAATGTATCCTAATAATCACTGGAACAACTTCCTACTGTAGAACTTATCCAAATAACTGTTTATCGCGAAGATTAATGGATAATGATATTTTAAATTATTTAACTACTAATAATATATTTCTCTTTAAAAATACACTTTAGTAAAATAATCAAAATTATATTCAATAAGTTGTAAAAACTTAATTTCATAAAATAGATTTACTTTTTATAATTAACGTAATTATTCAATGTTATAAGAACTCTAATAAATACAAATATCATATAATTATTTAAACAATAATATCATGTATAGTCTTTCAAGTATAATCTAGTAAATAATATATCTTTCTAAATCGATCTATAAAATAATAGTCAAAATATTTAGTTCATAAAATAACTTAATAATAAACATTAAAATTTTTATGAGCTATTCTTATAACTTATCAATAATTTAACACTAGTAATATACTATAATTTATTAGGAAATCATATTTGATTTAAATCTATTAACACTGGAAGCTTGCTTCGTAACATATACTTAAGATATTAAAAATAAATTAAACTCTATGTATTACTAAAATTCATTGTAGTAAAATAATAGTTAAAAACATAATTTGTACAATTAAGATCTTTGATATTAAAACAAAACCTAGAATGATTGAGGCCGAACCTCCAATATAAGATAAAGTGAAGTCCACGAAAACTATACATCTAGTAATACATAATGAAACTTTAAGGATAATAAAATAAGAGAAATGTTAGTCGTAGAGTTAGAAACGATATACAATCGTTTTAAAAAAAATTAGGATTCATTATTAAAAAAATTAATTTTTTAATAATAGACTATTTTTTCTAAAAATTGCGCGTTGTTTACAAATTTACAATTACATCTATCAATTTTCTTAACGCAATATGGCAGATCTATGAATTCGGTTTCCAGAAAATAACATGCAAACAGAGTATCGTCCATTGAGGAGCACTAGACAAAGAAAGAGAGAGCTTGAAGGCTCACCATGGATCCGACGGCAGGGACAACAGGGTTGAACGGAGCTAGGCGGCCTGAAGGTGGTGCAAGTGACAGCGAAATCTCTGTGAGAGGAGGACAGCGGTGCAACAACCTCAAGAGGAAGGATGGTGTGAAACTGAGAGAGGAGAACGAAGCCGATGGCGCGACTGCAAGTGACGGAGCGGCGTTAGGTGGTGAGGTTGAAGCTTCCAGCATTTTCTGTGTTTGTCCGTGGGTATTCCGTCGAGGAGGTTGCTGAGTCTCACTGTGGCTTGCGAAGGGGTTGGCTGCTCTGTTTTGGGGAGGAAGAACAGGGGCTTTGAACGTGGTGTTCGTGGTGCTTGGCAGTTTTTGAAGGGGCAGTGGCTAGCCGTTTGTAGCTCAGCCGTGGAGGAGACGCGGTGGCATGCTGGGCGTGTGTGGAGGCTTGCCGTTTCTTTTGAATGCGATGATGCTCTCCTCTGGACGTCGGTGAGGCAAGGAAAGTGGTAAAGGTCCTTAGGCTTTACCGTCGTGCACGGGTGGAGAGGGAAATGGTTGTGCAAAGATTGAAGTACTCTGGTTTTGGGTGTGCTAAAATAGAGAGGTTCTACGGTGGCTTCCGTAGCTGCTTCCACGTGTTGGAGGAGAGGTTATTCATGAGAAAAGAAGAGATTTATGAGGACTCCCACCATTCACTTAATGCCACGTAGGCGTTCCACAAGTGTTATTGTGGTGTTCAACCACACGAAACTAAATTGCTTCCCCCCGCCCTTTCTTAGCAACGAAATCCACCCCTCCTTCCCAGCAGCAAAACCCGGCGCCCCTCTTTAATTTTCATCAATCTTTCTTCTCCACCCTGATTATTCCAAAACCTAATCACAACTTTGTTGCTGGCCATAAAACCAGCAATTTTCTCGTTCATTGCAATACCCAGATCACAAAATATGGGAAAAACGGTAGCATCAAGAAAGCTGAGTCGATCTCCAAGTCGCATTTCCCATAAGAATAGCATCTCCTGGACATCCATGCTCACGGCATATTCAAAAAATGACCAAATCGACGAAGCTCGGAAGTTTTTCTAAAAAATGATTGAATGAAGCATAGCTTCTTATATGCCATGATCAGTGATCACGACTTATATCCGCAACATGCCCGAGAGAAATGTAGTTACTTGGACGGCCATTATTGATGGTTATATGAAGTTAAAGAGTTTTATTTGTTTGCATGAGTTTTATTTTGTTGGTGTTTGAAGGATCAAGATTGAAATAAAATGCTTCATGCGCTGGTTCATAAAGCAAAATCTGCAAGGCATTTTGTTAGTTCTGGTAATTTAATGGGAACTTATTGGACAAAAAATGTTAATCACTGCAGCTTAAATGGAAATTAATGGAAGGAGCAATTCAATCCAATGGATTTCCTGGCACATGATCACCATTCAGATCGAGATTTGTTCTATTTTCTCATCTCTAGATGTGCACCATCTAGCGATTCAATCCAGGGACTCAAAGTCGAACAGCAGGCTTTGACGTGTTTCAGTGGATATCCTAATTATAGTTTTAAATTTCTTATCATACCGGTCATTAAGGACTTTATCAGAACAGTAACCGATATAGAAATTAAGTCTGTTTCGTATCAGTTCAGATTTTGGCTGTATCAGCCTTGGGTACCGACCTATACGGGATTTCGAGATTTTACTTTTTTTTGTATTATTTTTTTTATCTTAATTTAGACTAGATTATTTATATATATATATTTATATATATAATTTATTCATATATTGATTATTATTTTGAAATATAATTTATATATATTTATATATATAATTTTTTTTTTTATGTATAAACTATTCTAAAACGATATATGAAACGATAACAATATCAAAATATTTTTATTTTAGTATCTTGATTGATACGCTCACTAATATAGTATTCAAAACATTAAATTCTCAAGTGACAGGTTATATTTGTCAGTTGATGAAATATCATGAAGGGCTGTAAATAGCCCATATCCAGCCCATCCGTATAGAAGCACCTCATAATAAAAATCGAGGGATATGTTTGTAGAGAATTCCTACTAAACGGTCGGGCTGTTTTTCAACTACAAGCAGCCCTCCAATAATTGAATGCCACGTAGGCATCCTATTAAATATACAATAAAACCGCATGTTTGTTTCGATTATTAGGAAAATTAGTTGTTCAACTTGTTTGTTCGCCATCAAAACCAGGCAAATTTGAGAAACACCGAAAACTAGGTGAGGTACCATCTTCAGATTTGGGGTTCTTCGATGATTAATTTTCTGAGCTTGTTTCGATTTGAGGTTCGATTTCTTGGGCTTTTTTCTACAAATGAAAAACGCTAGCAATGGAGGTCTGGTCGTGAGATCAAAGGAGATTCGGCTTTATCCCATGATACGAGGCCTCTTTTGCTGAAAAATGGCGATTATATTTTTACTAGAAGTAATTTGAATTTTGTTTTTATTTAGGAATTGAACTTCTTCATTATAAAATTTTGAAAAGTTTCTTTTATGAGAATGGAAATAAGTGGTAAAAATGGGAAGCATGCTTTAAATATTTACAAGAACAAATTGAGATGTTGAGCATCCCAGACTTCTGGCCTTCAAAGAAGATGATTGATTTGGAGAGAGGGGAGTTATGGTGGAAAGGAAAGGCATTGCAGAGCAGAGCACAAAAAAGAGAATGAAACAAGGAAGGAGAAGAACAGTGAACAAGAAAATGAAAAGAGCTTTCGAGCGTTATTTTTTATTCGAAATAGGGCTGCCTAGATGCTGATTTTCTGTGTGTTTTCATTGGTTGCTACGTGGAATGTCTGTGGCAAGGCATTAGTGGGGGGCTGTTTATTGGCTTATAAAAGTCGGACCGACTAGCAGCGTTACTAATGATTGTAACTTGTATTTTATTAAGGCTTATAAAATGAGTGGGAGTAGCCAACATTCACTGTGTCCATCTCATATGAACAGTGCTGTAAACTGTTCACAGTACTGTTCATGTGAGATGAATGCAGTGGAGGTTGGCTACTCCCTAGCATCACTCTTTTATTAATAAGAGAATAATCAGCATTATATAATTTTTTTTACAATCAACTCTATTTAAAATACATTATCACTAATATCATCATTTTCATTTATACAAATACGGTTAAATTTATTTAATAATAATTGTATATAAATATCTGACCTTAAACAACTATATCTATTGTTTCTTTTGTAATTTTATAGTCTTCAAATAAACGAATAATATAATCATTTATACAATATAAAATTAAAGTTTTTGCCCAGAATTTTACTCTCCCCATTTATCATTATTTGTAATACTACTCCCACTTTTATTTGCACGATTTTATAGGATTTTTGATGGCTTAGATGTTAATATATTTAGGATTTTTTCTTTGGTTATAATGAAATTTATATGCCTTTTTCAGGCCTGAAAACTTTTTCTATTTAATTTTCTATTCCTGAATGATCAATACTTTTCTTCGGTACTATAAATAATAAACATTAAAAAAATTAACAACAATAATGTAGAAATAATACTAGTAAATCTATACTATTTAAATAAAATAATTCAATTGTGAAAAATAAAGTTATTATAGACTTAATAATAATAACCCTTTGATTTAATTTAAGGAGCAGCTTTGAAATTCTCTTATTTTTTAAATAAGAAGAATAATGAAAGTGTCGCCTTGATCGAAAATTTTCACGACCTATCTTTGAAGTTTCTACTCTTGCGAAGAAATTCTAGCAGTAATTTTATCAAAAAAATATATTTGATTTAGCACGAAATTTGGAGCAAAATGGTCTCAAACAGCTCGAAAAATTGATTCTGGTACAAATCGGTTTTGAAAGTTGGGTAAACTGATTCGGTCGATTCAAGCTGGTTGCAAGAGCTGATCGGTGGTCAGCAACTTGGTCAATAGCTCGAGAAGCAGCTCAACTTTTATCTAGAGCCGGCTCAGTTGAAACAACATCATTTGGAGTGCAGCGTTGCATTCCTTCTGAATCGAAAATAGCAACGTCATTTGGCTCTACAAGGCTAAACGACGTGTTGTTTAGCACTTGATGGACACAATTTTCAACCAAAACGGCAGTGTCATTTGTTTTGACAGGGTTAAGCGTTGTGTCATTTCGTAGTGTCGATTTTGAATTGGTGCTAAACGATGTGTTGTTTAGCAGTGTTAGTTTTGAAGTTGGACCAAACCACCTGTCATTTTGTCCAAATAGATTCAAATTCTTTTCTTCTTCCTCAGGTTGGGTGCTTCCAAAGTTTGAAAATCCACTATTTTCACTTCCTTTCGACAATATGATCATTGGAGTTGAAGATTCTGATGTGCTTCTAAGATCTACGAAATCCGACAACAATGAGGAACTCCGAATACCCCTCGAAACATGAATGGTGGGTGATGGAAAATAGGAAAGAACACTATTTATTTGACTAAAAATATTCCAATAATTTTATTTAAAGAAATAGCAATTTACCAGATTTTGGAAATTTTTAATATACTCTAATCCTCCCATCATAACTTAATAAAGTTTCTCGTTTCGATTTTTAAGTCTTTGAAGATGATTGTAATATGCAAGTATGGTTGCCAAACCGAGCACTTGTCTATGAATCGTCTTCTTTATGCGTAAAAAAATTACTTCTAACATGACAAAGCTCTTGAAACCACTGTCAGAAGGGACGCAACACTGCCCTTCTGAATCGAAAATAGCAACGTCATTTGGCTCTACAAGGCTAAACGACGTGTTGTTTAGCACTTGATGGACACAATTTTCAACCAAAACGGCAGTGTCATTTGTTTTGACAGGGCTAAGCGATGTGTCATTTAGTAGTGTCGATTTTGAATTGGTGCTAAACGATGTGTTGTTTAGCAATGTCAGTTTTGAAGTTGGACCAAACCACCTGTCATTTTGTCCAAATAGATTCAAATTCTTTTCTTCTTCCTCAGGTTGGGTACTTCCAAAGTTTGAAAATCCACTATTTTCACTTCCTTTCGGCAATATGATCATTGGAGTTGAAGATTCTGATGTGCTTCTAAGATCCACGAAATCCGACAACAATGAGGAACTCCGAATACCCCACGAAACATTAATGGTGGGTGATGGAAAATAGGAAAGAACACTATTTATTTGACTAAAAATATTCCAATAATTTTATTTAAAGAAATAGCAATTTACCAGATTTTGAAAATTTTTAGTATACTCTAATCCTCCCATCGTAACTTAATAAAGTTTCTCGTTTCGATTTTCAAGTCTTTGAAGATGATTGTAATATGCAAGTGTGGTTGCCAAACTGAGCACTTGTCTATGAATTGTCTTCTTTATGTGTAAAAAAATTACTTTTGACATGACCAAGCTCTTGAAACCACTGTGAGAAAATGAAGGACAAAAAGAAACTTTAATGGTGACATGACCAGGCTCTTGAAACCACTGTGAGATTGAACTAGACCTAGTTAGCTAGATATTGGCCCAATCTCTCACTGATACTGTATTGAGTGCCTCTCCTATTATCCCAAGTAAATGAGACAACTTTATAATACAAATCCTTTAAATTAAAATCATCTACCAAGGCTCTAAATGCTTCCATCTGTCTTTCACGCCTCTCTCTCCTCCTAATTTGCTCATTTCTAGTTAATAGTTTATTAAAATTCCCAAACAATAACCAATCCTAAGTGTCTTTCTCTCTTAAGGGTCTCAAAAGTCTCCTTGTTTCTTCTTTTCTTAATGTATCTAGGTGCCCGAACATTCTAGCTTAAAGTCACTATTTTACATTCTTTCCTTCTTTTACATAGGGACTAATATGATTTTTTTGAGTAGCTCCTTGGTTTTTAGGTTGAGCTATTGTTGCAACATCAAGGCAAGTTCTCCACTCATTTCCTCACATTCTACCAAGCAACAATCGAACCCAATTTTAAATTTTAGAACTTGCATTTTTCTAATTGAAAATTTAGTCTCTTGTAGAAACACAAGATCAAGAGCTTCCTTCCTGATTAAATCACGATGCGTTCTAACTCTCTAGAGGTTCCCAAGACCCTTGGTGTTCCAACTTATAAGTTTCATTGTTCTGGGCGGGGGTAGTGACCATCCTCCATCGATGGCTCCTTTGTTACTCCCTTCCCATTCATTTCTACTTTTATTCTTCTATGAGTCTTTTGTTGGGAATCAGAAGAAACATCGTCAGCTCCTTGAACTCTTCTCATCTGGTTTTTTATATAGGGGGTATTTTTTTTTATACCTAGTGGGCTAGGGCTGAGTTATAAGTTGGGCTAGGGCTTTGTTATAAGTTGGGCTATTGGACACTCTACTAGGGTTGTGATTAGGGGTGAAACACGGTTGGTCCGAACTGCAGAAACCAATCGGATGAGTTGTTTCGGTCTGGACTAGACCAAATTGAGATTGAGACCGGTCAGTCTTGATCCATGTTTTAGAGGACCGAAGAGTTTTAGTATGGTCACAATTCAAGGTTTTTCCACCTCGGACCGAACCAAATCAAATGAAAAATGAAAATAAGAAATATGTTTTATTTATATGATTTATATAATAATTGTAAAATTTATTATGTAATTTTTATCTAACTTATCACTATTAACAATATAAAATTTTAATATATTATTAAAAAATTAATATTCTACCAATTAACTAATTATATATTAGTTATATAAATTAATAATATATTTTTCATCTAATTTATTATCATTGACCATATAAAATATTTGTGTTGAGTTAATTACATAATCCATATTAATAAGTCACTTAATTTTAATATTTAAATAAACAAAGCTCCCTCTTCTAAGGTTTTAAGGTGAAGAATTCTATAATGCAAGGGTTGGTTCGGTTTCAACTCCCAATCCAAACTCAAACCCATTTTTCTTTGCCCTAGGAAGTAATCTTTTAACGGTTTCGCTGTCACCGGACGTGTTCCATCAACAACTGATGCAAAAAATTGAAGCCATGGATGAGAAGCTTAAGATATTCAATCCCCAGTTCATGATAAACCAGAATCAAGATCATTACAGTCAAAACCCATTTTTGTTTATGCATTTGACGTATGCCCAACTGCAAGAACATCACCTTCTCTCGCTGACACCGGCGAAAAGGCTTAATTCATGGTCTACTGGAGAAAATTGCCAGAGAATAGATCCGAAAATCTAACCCGGGTTGAGACGGGCCAATTCCTTGGTGAATCGAGTAGGGTTGGGACCAAATCCGATTGGCAGCTGTTGGGTTGCAGGACCAAATCTAACCCGACCCAGTTCGTACCTTTTGGAGGAAGTTGAAAGAAGTTCAATTCCTTGTGGAAGTTTTCCTGCTTTAAAAATATGAAACTTGACAGCCATTACTCAAAAAGGTGGCACTCTTGAAAATAAGTTGATTTGCACCTAGCTTTCTAGCAGGGAAAATATTTTTTTGGAATCGCAAGGAAGCTCAAGGTCGGAACTGCTTGATTTTTCGCTCATCGTAGATGCAACCTATAAGCTCTTTCCATATATACGTGTGACAATATTTGCCATCAATCTTAGAACTAACTGCTTCCAAATCTTCCCCATAATTCTTCAGGAGAATAAAGGCATTGGCTAGACTGCATTAATATTTGAATTAAATTAACGACCATTTCATTGTTTAAGGTATTAATTAGGGTTAGAGGAAGCCAAGAAGGATTAATTATGAATAGATATTTGGGAGACCAAGATACACAATCATGTCAGGTTCTCTTATTTAAGTACTTGTTGAACCATACCATGTTATATGTGTATGTATTGCAATTTTGTGTGCGCCTAGCATAAATTATAGAGCTTGTCATTCCAAACCATTTTTAGAGTCTTTACCAGGAGATGTAGAATTAAAAGTTTCTGTTACCAAGAAGATAAAGCCTCCTCTTCCCCTGAGTTAAGGTGGAGGAAAGTTTGCCCTAGGGCAAATTTTCTAGAAGGACATCTCTTGTAATCGCACAGTGGGAGTTTGTAAAGGTAACATGTGCTGTTCAGACAACGGTGACCTATAGCTGAAGAATGGAAGGCATTGTGGAAAGGTGGAAGTCGTTACGGCTCATGGAAGTGGAGAATATGGAGGTAGTAATAGGGCTGGAGAGTTTGGAATTAGTTTCAAAAGGGGAGAAATCTCTAGTGGCGAACCTAATATCGAAGAGAAAGGTGTCAAAAGAAGTGATAAGTGCCATATTTAGGAAGATATGGAGGTTGCAGGGTTCATTCAAATTTCTCGAAGTTAGTTTGAATCTGCTCGTGATTTCGTTTGAATCGTTGGAAGACAAACAAATAGTCTTGGAAAGGAGGCCATGGCTTTTCGATGCATATCTTCTGGTATTGCAGGTGTGTAATGGTTTGACCCTACCCCATAAGCTGGTGTTTGATTGGGAAGTTTTTGGATGAGAATGCACAATCTCCCCTTCACGTGCATGACCAGGCGCATTAGAACCCAACTAGGGGAATCCATGGGAGATGTAGAGGATGTTGAGACCAGGAAAGATGATATAGCTTGAGGCAGCTACTTAAGAGTTCGGATAAAACTGGATCTGAGGAAAGCACTAGTGAGAGGCAGAACAGCGAACCTCTTGGGGGATTGAATATGGGTTTCACTGACATATGAGAAAATGCCTAAACTTTGCTTTTTTGTGGCCGGATATTGCATGGTGAAGTAGGTTGCCCAGGGGGTCAGGAAGGGGATGGGAAGTCACAGTATGGAAGCTAGCTTAGAGCCCAAGTTAGCTTTCGAGGCAGAGGGGGTGATTTCAGAGGAAGCCCACAGAGTTCACAGCAAGAGGATCGTAGTAATGGAGCAAATGCCGATAAGGAGAAGGGGGAGTTTTCTTCAAAAAGATGCCCCGAGGACAATTTAAGTGGGTCTTTAAGGGAGAAAAGGATCGCCAAGATAATAGAAATAACAGAGAGAGACAGAGAAGGAAAAGGTAAAGGGATCAAGATAAAGAAGGTCCAACTGCCTGTAGAAAGCTCCCAGTAGGGAGAAAGCGAAGGTGGTAGTAAATGGGAGACACACTGAGGACAACTCTTGAATGTGGCCATCATGGAGAGCATGGAGCAGGTAAAAATGGTTCCTGAGTTAATTAATGAGAACTTTATCTCTGTTTCCATTGTAAAGAAGACCCTGGTAGAACTTGTGTGTACAAAGAAATGAAGAAGGAAGGTTAAATAAGCTAAGGGGTCATGGAGAGAAACACTGAAGTTAGAGGGAAAGAGGAAGGGAGAACCTGTTGAGGTCACAATGGTCAGCTCTCTGATGAAAGGAAGGAAAACTAGTGAAAGCATATCGACAAAGGCTGTAAATCAACCCTGCTGAAATTAATGAGAATTTTAAACTAGAATCCACAGGGCTTGGGAACCCCCATGGTATTCATGCTCTTACTGACTTGATCAAAAGAGAAGTTCTTAACAAACGATGAAAATGGTAAGAGTCAAAACAAGATTTGAATGTTGTTTGTCAGTGGAGGCTACTAGTAGAAGTGGCGGTCTAGCCCTGATTTGGAAAAGGGAAACTCAATTATCTATCCAAAGCTACTCATCTTCCCACATTGAAGCTACGATTACAACGAACTCCCTAAGATGGCATTTGACAGGCTTCTACAGTCAGCCAGGTACTTCTAAGAGGTTGGAATCATGGAAATTGCTAAGGAGACTAAGTAAACCCCAGGGGGAAGCGTGGCTAGTTTGCGGAGACTTTAATGAGGTTTTTTCCTTAACCGATAAATGGGGAGGTGATGGAAGATCTAGCAGACAGATGAAAGAGTTCCAACAAGTGCTTTCAGATTGTAGATTGAAGGATTGGGCACAAGTATTTGAGAGATTGGACAGATTCTTGGGGAATATCTCATGGGTGTCTTCCTATTCTTGGGCTTCAATTACTCATGGTCCCAATCACTATTTGAACCATCTTTAGAATTGGATTGATATAGAAGGGGGTGTGGAGTGCAGGAGGGGTGCAAGGCCTCAAAGGTTTCAAAAAATGTGGATAGGTGATGAGGGTTGCCAAAACATAATAAAAGGGGAATGGACTCGGGCAGAAATCAAAGAGGTATAAAAGGGATTATCGAGAAGCTATCTTGTTGCCAAGAGAAGCTACACAGGTGGAATGAAACAAAATTTGGAAGAGTCCATGTTAGACTTAGGGAGGCTTGTAAGAAGCTGTTTACTATCTAAGGCAAAGACCCAAATATTCTTTACTTAGAGGAAATTAAAGCGGCAAAGGAAGAGGTAAACAAATGGATGGACAGGGAGGAAATCATGTGGAACCAGAGGTCTAGAGCACTCTAGCTTACGGAAAGGGACAAAAATATGAGATTTTTCCATGCTAAGGCTACTCAAAGGAACAAAAAGAATAATGTCCGAAGATTATTAGATAATAGAGGAACCAGGAGGAAAGGAGCCGAATGTGAGGCACTAATTGTTAATCACTTTGCTCCTTTTTTTACCTCTGTAGGCTCACATGGCCAAGAGGATATTCTTAGTAAGACGGAAGAATGTGTTACACCAATCATGAATGAAGAGCTAATAAGAGACTACACAGAGGCCGGAATTTCTCAGGCCCTCCAGGAAATGCATCCAACAAAAGCACCAGGGTCGGATGGAATGCCACCCCTATTCTACCAAAAATTCTGGTTCGAGATAGGAAGTTTAGTCACTACAGCTATTGTATCAGCATTGAACCATTGTGAATTTCCCAAAGAACTGAACCTTACTTTTATTACTCATGCCAAAGAAGAAGTCTCCCCATAAAGTAAATGATTTTAGACTGATAAGCTTATGTAATGTTTTTTATAACCTTATGTCTAAAGTCATTACTAATAGACTTAAAAAGGTTCTACCTGCGGTAATATCAGAGTCCCAATGAACTTTTATACCTGGCAGATTAATAACTGAAGATGTATTGGTGGCGTATGAGATTTTACATTTCCTTAAATGGAAGAAGAAAGGGAAAAGAGGCTTTATGTCCCTTAAATTAGATATGAGTAAAGCCTATAATGGGGTAGAGTGGAGTTTTCTGGAAGCCATTCTCTCAAAGTTAGGCTTTCATGAGAAGTTTATAAAGCTTGTAATGAAATGTGTTAGCTCTTCCTCTTTCTTTGTTTTGGTTAATGGATTTTCCACAGGTCACATTACTCCTACTTGTGGTTTGAGGCAGAGAGACCCCATCTCTCCCTACCTATTTATCCTGTGCACAGAAGGTTTGATTGTTCTTTTGAAAGAAATCGAGAGGTCAACTCAGGTTCCTAGTATCCAAATTTGTAAAGGGTGAAGCATTTGCTCTTCATAGATAATAGTTTGATCTTTTGTGCGGATGATGGTGTTTAGTTCAAATGTGAAGGATGGCCAGCGGCAAAGGATAATGAATTTATGGGGGGCAATCGAAGTACAGCAATATGAACGTTACTTAGGGTTTCCACCACTAGTAGGGAGATCAGAGAATTGTGCTTTTGCCGACATAACACACAAAGTTTGGCTCAAATTACAAAGTTGGAAGAGCCAAATGTTTTCACAAGGAGGGAGGGAAACCCTCCTAAAAGTAGTAGCCTTGGCAATTCCCTCATATGCGATGAGCTGCTTTAAGCTCCCTTATACTCTTTATTCTGATCTAGAGAGCATGATGTCAAAATTTTGGTGGGGACAAAGAAAGGAGGAGAAGAAAATTCACTAGTTTAGTTGAAAGGCAATATGTAACCCAAAATCGGTGGGGGCATGGGTTTTAAGGAACTTGAGCTTTTCAACCTGGCACTTTTAGCCAAACAAGCATGGAGACTGCTAAAGAACAAAGAAAGCCTATTCCACAATATTTTTTCGACAAGATATTTCTCTAAGAGGTCGGTGCTAATAGCTTCCTTGAGAGCCAACCCATCCTTTGCATGGGGAGACATCCATGAAGCTGAGGAGTTACTACTAAAGGGTGGCAGGTAGCAAGTAGGCACAGGTTAGTCTGTACATATTTTGGAGGACCCTTGGATTCCAAGTATCAAGAAGTTGAGGGATGTGTTGAGCCATGCCCAACCAGAGAATCAGACTCAACTCCTGATTAACAAAGTATCCTCCCTAATCTGTTCTACATCTAAGTGGGGGGATATGGAGAGGGTTATAGCCCTATTCAATCCTAATGTAGCCGAGAAGGTGCTAAGAATTCATCTAAGTCCTGGGTGCACAGAAGACAAGTGGATATGGGAACTTGAGAAGTCAAAATATTACACAGTTAGAAGTACATATAGGTTCCTTAAAATGAGCATGACAGTAGAGGTTGGAGAGCCCTTTAATGCTGCTGAGATGAGGTGCTTTTGGAATGCCATATGAAAAATTAGAACCCCTAAAAGGTGAAGGTCTTTGCTTGGCACACTTGCAGAGATGGTCTCCCAACAACGTCAAAACTTATGCAAAAGAAAGTTGTATCAGGGGGTTACTATAATTTCTGTTCATCACAGATAGAAAATCTACAACATGCTCTATTTTTTTTTCCTTCTATACACAGCTATTGGATAATAAAGTTCCCTTTCCTCAAGGAGGTAGAAAGTTCAAGCCTCATCCTATCCATTGCCAAACAGGTTTTTAAAGAGAAGAATTTAGATGGCTTGGGTGATTTTTTCTTGATGGCTTGGGAATTTTGGTTTAGGCGAAACAAGAAGATTCATGAAAAAATTGAGTTACACCCTCGACAATGCATAGGCTTCTCTCTGTCCTAGAAGATTATTAGTCCCCCTTCCAATAGAAGGAACTCTCCTGATAAACTACACTGGATTCCACCTCCGGAAGGGGCCATGAAACTAAACATAGATGTGGCACTTTTCTTTGGCTTAAACAAAGCAGATATAGGGCTGGTATTGAGAAACCACAATGGGGAAGTGTTAATGGCAGCATCTTGTCCAGAATCTATAACTCTGGAACTGGACCAAGTCAAAGCATCGGCATTACTTTGGGGATTGCAACTATGTGGAACTAGCTATCCCTCCTTTAACTATTGAATCTGATTATTTGAGCCTAGTGGAGGAAGTAAACTCAGCAGAGGAATTAAATCTCCAACTCAAATCATGATTGCTGATATTCGGAGATTAATATCCACATTCTAGTGTTGTAGCCTCCACCACAATTCCGGAGTCACGATCGAGGTTGCACACCAACTTGAAAGATTTGCTTGGTCTTTAGGTGAGATGTGTATTTGGTGGGATAGTGTTCCTATGTTCATTGAAAATGTCATTTTCATTGATAAACACTATTGTAACCTGGTTTAAGCTTCATGCTTGGTGAAATGAATTACTCATTCCCTATCACAAAAAAAAAAAAAAAAGAAGTTTTGTTACCATGAAAGTAACTCATCAAAATTTGCACCGTCAATTTGCATGCGATTAGTCTCTCATTTTTTCCGAATTTGGATTTATGGGCCTGCACTATGATTGAAACTTTTCAATTGGGCTAGACTACCTTTAAAATTGGCAGGACTAGTTTTTAAAAAATAAAATAAAAGAATCAATACCTAAAATTCTTTGTGTATTGACCTGTGTCCATTTTGAAACAAAATGTGGTGATGATCATGATTCTATTTTTTTTTTAATAATTACATGATAGAAGAATAAAACTTTGCAAAAGAGAGTTTTATCTTATCCTTTCAATTTTGCATTGTGGTTGCCAACTCTTTTTTTTTTTTTTTCCTTTTCTTTTCTCCCTATCAGGTGTATAATTTTTTGTGTGAATTACATGACTCGGTCTTCAAGATCAGGAGGCTTTTGTATGTAAATAAACCACCTTATTCATTTTTTTTTTCTTAAGCCACCTTATTCAATTACAATAATCGATTGTGGTCCAAAATGTCAAGGATAGAGGCCTAGGGCAGTCAACAGTGAGAGCGCCACGTCCCAACAAAATTATGGTGGGCCTCATCGATTTTTAGAATAACGTTATTCTTTAATTGCAAAGATATTATTCTTATTTCGTACATTTTTCTTATTCTCTTGAATTCCCGAGCAAATGACTAGTCCCCAGTATCATGTTTTCGTAATTTTGATGACTGTTATACCTAAATCAGCTTTTCCTAATTCCCGCGAAGCCGATCATAGGCATCGATGATGTTGAATGAGCCAGGTTGATCCTTTGGGGGGGAAAACATAATAGAAATTGGAATTATGCTTCTTAAACAGAATATTGCTTGGTGTGGGATCACGTGGATAAAAAAAGAAAATAAAATATAAACCTTCTTTTTGTTATGAATTCTGTAAGTGGAGGGACGGCAGCCGCCCCCTGTCCCACCACTAAAATTATGTGAATGACCCCACCACTATTATTTTAAAATCTGCATAGTAACTTGCATAGTGACTTGCATAGTAACTTGCATAGTAACTTCAACGCCTATAAATATGAGCTTCAGTTGTAATGAAATTCATAAGAAAATAGAGAGAGAAAGAAAGTTTCAGAGAATTTCTTTTATATTTCTCTTGCAATAGTAGTAGTTTTCTTTTTAGTTTTATAACACGTTATCAGCACGAGGTTCTACCGATACTGAAGCTAGTGGTCTTCTACTTCAAGTAAGTTTTTCAATATATTATTTGCAGTCCTTGAGATAAATATTAAAGGTAATATTTCTGAATATTACTTGATAAAATTTTATTTTTATTCTCATGATAATGTGAATATATTTCTTAAATTCACAGATTTATTTTTGTAATATAATGTCAAATATTGATATTTATTACTATTGACATTTCTGAAAAATGTTATTTATCCAGGATCCTTGATGAGATCTATTTGGATATGATGATGAACTTGAAAGATACAATCATAGAAGAAAATCATGTGTCCCTGAAGGACCGTGCTGTGTATCTCATGATGAAAAATCATCTTACTGTGTGAAATGAATTAAGAGAGTGATATAAGCACCAGAAGATGTAATCCTCTCAAAAGATCATTATGATTTATTGCACCTGAAGTTGCAAGATTTTAAGAGTGGTATTGAATATTCTGCACTCTTTAAAATCAGCTCAATATTAAAATTATGCAGTGAAAATGTCACTGATGATGATATATAAAAGAAGACATTATTTTTCATACTTCAAATGTGCTCCTGCAGTAGCAATATCGAGAGTGAAAGTTCAACAAATATTCTGAACTTTTGTTTTGTCTTCCAGTGATTGAGCTAAATAATGAGTTTTTGTTACACCAGTTACGTCCTATTAATGATATCGAATTTACACAATTCCCAGAAGTGAACGGGAACTAAGGGCGTAGACGTGGTAGAAAAATTATAGAAGTGTTGGTCCCAAAAGCGACAACACTAAAGATGATAAAAATATATCGTATCACCAGAAGTGATCAAACTCAGAAAAGGGTAAAGGCCCTCAGAATAATTCTTCATAAAAAAAATGAAGATGTTTGTCATAGATGTGATATGACTAAACAGTAGTCACGTACCTGTTGTACGGCCATGCACTTGATTTACTTATACTAAGCTTTTATATATAAGTTTATTAATATTTCATCATGTTTTGAAATAATGAAATATCGGTGCCTGAAGCACGACAAGAAATTACTTGGGATAATAAAGTCCTGTTTAAATTTGATCCTCTTATAAATAAATGTGAACCAGAAGTTCAGAGGATTATTTATCTGCAAAGTGTTGCAAATCAATTACATGATGTATTTACTGACACTAAAGGTGTTGTAAAATCATATATTACTGCTGTTAATGCTTAAGCAAGAATTGAAGTCCCTGAAGGACGAGTTGTTAAAACAGCAATAAATGAGTCTAAGATATACCTGAAGCGTTGAAGACCTATTGGTGCACAAGAAAAATAAAAATCGGTGCTCATGAAGAGACCGTATTTTCTAATCCTCCTGAAGAGGTAACTCCTGAAGAGTGTAACTCCTGAAGAGTATAACTCCTGAAGAGAAAACTCCTGAAGAGTATAAACCTCCTGAAGAGGAACCTCCTGTAGAGGTGTTTCATGAAATGTTTTCCCCTAGAGAGGAACAATGAGATCTCAATACATTTCATGAGTACTGGAAAATTTATGGATAGAAATAAAACTGTTGTCGACAACATATATGATAACACGTGACATTACCAGAAGTAATGAAGAAAGTGAGCCAAAATCCGTCGAAGAATGTCGACGTAGAAATGATTGGCCAAAATGGAAAGCAGTTATTAAAACTGAATTAAACTCGCTAGTGAAGCGAGATGCATTTGGACCTGTTGTCCAAACACCAAAGGGTGTAATATCTGTCAGATATAAATGAGTATTTATACGAAAGCGTAATGCGAAATGAAATTGTGCGGTATAATTTGTCGCACAAGGTTTCCTGCAGAAACCCGAGAATAGTTATGAGGAAACATATTTCCTTGGTATGAATGCAATCACATTCATATTTTTAATCGATTTGGTTATTACAAAAGGATTAGATATGCAGTTAATGAATGTGGTCCCTGCATATTTATAAGGATCATTAGATCATTACATATATAAAGATATACGATACTTGAAGCATTTAATCCAAGTACATTTAGGAGTATGTACTTTATAAAGCTTCAGAGATCTTTATATGGGTTAAAGCAATCCGGACGCATGCGGTATAATTGAATCAACGAGTATCTATTGAAAGAAGGATTTAAGAATAATCCTATATGCCCATATGTTTATCAGAATCCGGATTTGCCATTATTCCAGTTTACGTTGATGATTTACCTTGTTAGAACTCCTGAAGAGATTACAAGAGTTACTATAAATTTAAGGAATGCATTTGAAAAGGAAAGATCTTATTATTCAATTGATAGATGAGTTACAAGAATTTGAGACTTCTAGCCTCATCTCTCAAATGCATTTGCTCTTTATAAAGCAACATACCATCCTTATCTAAAGGATTGGGCAGTCGAAATGAAGAGGCAAGTAAGGATTTTAAATCCTTATTCTCTTGCTTTAAGTCTGTAATTTTTCTGTCAGACTATTGAACGAGTCGTTGAAGTACGGAAACCTTCTCATTAAGCTCCTCAATCTGACGATTTTTGGATTGTAATCGGTTGGAAAATCCGACAATAGAGGAGGAGTATCTGGTGCCGAGAGTCACCAGCTCATAAACAGCTTCACGATCTGACTTATTAGCCAGATCATTTGCTTGCTGCAACATGGCACCTGCGGAAGATGCAGGAACAACTTGTAATTGAGGCGAAGGATACCTCATATGTTGATCGTGAGAAATAGTAAAAGGAAATTGATGAGCCATTGGAAATTTGTAGAATAAGAATACAAATACAGATGAATTATAGATATGAGAAGAAGATTTGATGCGTACTAAATGAAGCTAAAGACGGTTCTTATAGAAATGGAAATAAGAACAAGACAAAGCATCATCTCTTCAAATCTCACTTTACAAGATATGCTGGATGCATAATTTCAAAAGCCAGCGAGATTAATTACAGCTATCCCTATTTTCTTGTAAACGTTGAACCTCTGCCGTTAGCTGCTGTTGTTGACTTTGTATCTGAGCTCTCTCTCGTTCCAGCTCTTCTACTCGTGTTTTCAGGTCACGAGAATACCAATCTACAAGTTTCTTCAGCTCCTTGTTTTCTTGTCTTAAATCTTTATTTTTACTATCTTTAGTTGCAAGCGTTTGATGCAACTCAGATATTTGAGTTTTAAGATGATCAACCTCACTCGTTCTCGCCAATAGCCTCTGAGACATGGTTGTAAGAGAGGCAGCATATTGAGCACTGAGGGTTCTTGATGCTGCAACAATTTCAGGATCAGATTTACTAGATAGATATATCTCTGCTCCTATCATGGTGTTGACAGCCTCAGGAGAAAATATGAGTGGTTGAGGTATAAAAGGTTCATGGTTCAAATCTGGGACATTAGAATTTCTATCAGACATAATATCATTCTGAATGAACAACAACTGAATCTATGAGGAATGCGAAATCTTTTTGCTGGAGTAAACCAATGGTAAAATTGGTTATATTTAAACAACAACCCGAAGGCTTCAAATCTCTTCAAGATCTCGTTTGTCCATAATGTCAAGCGGATTTGATTTTCCGCCGAACCGATAATATTAGACCTCAAAGCTTTTACAGCTTTTATCATACATAGATGGTTTCCAATGTTATTTCCGCCGTATATAAACAAGTTCTTCCTAATAACGCCGAATGAGGGGGAGAAAATTTTAGATGAAAATATTATCATACTCTCTCTAATGCATTATTTAGTTGGAGATCGTGTTTGAATTCTTAACTTGTTATATATACTGAAATTATATTTGCTTATTACTTGAAACACTAATGCATATTATCAGGGGGAGTTTAAGTATTACTGCAGGTATCAGATTTCTATTAAGTTTGTCAACCAGATATTATTTTTCATCTTCAAATCACTCAGAGATTATTGCAATTCATGAAACAAGTCGAGAGTATATTTGGCTGAGATCAATGACTCAACATATCCAAGAAAAGTGTGGTATTTTGATAGCTCAACAATTTTATACGAAGATAATGCTGCTTGTATCACTCAAATCAAAGGAGAATATATCAAAGATACGATCAAGTGATAATCTGGCAGATTTATTCACGAAGACATCACCAACTGCGACATTCAAGAAAATTGTGCAGAATATTAAAATGTGAAGACTCAAAATCTATCGTCATGCACTTTCCAGGGGGAGTAAAAGTCCTGAAGACTTGTGTTGATTGTACTCTTTTTCCTTCGCTAAGGTTTTATCCCATTGGGTTTTCCTTTGCAAGGTTTTAATGAGGCAATCTTAAAAGCACTTGTGGATACATAAGAAGACTGTACTCTTTTTCCTTCGCCATTGGTTTTTCTTCCCACTGGGTTTTTCCTTGGCAAGGTTTTAACGAGGCAGATTGTTTATGGGTGGTCATTCAAGGGGGAGTGTTATGAATTCTGTAAGTGGAGGGACGGCAGCCGCCCCCTGTCCCACCACTAAAATTATGTGAATGACCCCACCACTATTATTTTAAAATCTGCATAGTAACTTGCATAGTGACTTGCATAGTAACTTGCATAGTAACTTCAACGCCTATAAATATGGGCTTCAGTTGTAATGAAATTCATAAGAAAATAGAGAGAGAAAGAAAGTTTCAGAGAATTTCTTTTATATTTCTCTTGCAATAGTAGTAGTTTTATTTTTAGTTTTATAACACTTTTCATATTAATCGATGGGCAATTAGTTTCTCCATGCATGCTGTATGTCAAGCGTACGTGTGGTCTAATTCTATGAAAAGCACATAACATTACCAAGGCTTGAGATGCTAACACGGATACAAGTGGTCATGCATGCATGATTAATGTCGTCAGCTCGTGCCGTACCATATATATTTATTTCTTGTATTATTAAACCAACTTACAAGCAGGATTAATATTTCTCAAGAAATAAGCGATATATATAACCCGGCTAATGGGTGGTGTTAAATCTAGCTAGTTACAAACAACATATATGGACAGATTAAAGGGTTAAAGCAAGGAATATAAACTTTTTCGAGTCAGGAATTAAACAAAAGTCAGTTTCAACGAGATTCAATTCTTCCTTCAATTCGTGCGTTTTTTTTTTTTTTCGATTCTCCTTTTTGTTATTGTGTCTTTAGCTAATTAATATTCTCACGCATAAGAAGACCATGATATATATAATCATGTAAAGTCTCTTCAATTGGGAACATAAGTTTTGGGGGTGTGAACAATGACATTCGAGTCTTCAACTCAAAGGTGCAGAAAGAACCACCCCTTTTTAAGCAAATTATAGAGGGAATTCCATTGATTAACCATAAAAAGAAAAAGAAAATCTTCTGTCAAAATATACAATAATTTCTAGGCTGATGGGGTCAGACAATACTTTATTAACATGATAAAAATGATGCATATATGCTCAACGCATGCTTTTCCTACTTGGTTCCATCTGATTAATCATGTCTCTTCTTTCCATTCCTTATCATGATGTTAAATAATTTCTTCTTTCTCGATCTATTAATATTCCTTATTTTTTTAATGCTTCTTCTATATATTAAATAACCATATATCATGCCTTTGGAGGAAGAAATGAGAATTTAATACTGTCGAGAGCAAGAAGTACTGATCCCGATGCTTGGTGCAGATGTGGTATAAATGTTATACCATTTGGCCGATCAATTCATGAAATGTCTCCAAAAGATGATAAAGCAGAAGCGCCCGAGAGATACCGATCAACATGGACTTGAACAACTAAAGTACTTTTGTCATGATTAGTCACTTGTCATAGGGATTCTTCAGTTTCAAGCCTCTTTTCATTTTTTTTATACTATATTAGGCAGTCACTCCAGTTCATTTTCAGTGTACAACTTATTTTATATATATATATATATATGTATAAATATGGATTAGTTTAAAGTGCAAGCTGGGTTTCAATATTTTATTTTTTTCTATGATCTAGGGTTTATATTTAGGATAGGTCAGAAACCAAAATTAACAGATAATAATAATGAATTATATTTCATAAAGGAATTATTCTCTCAGGTGAAAAATAATTGTCCTTATGAATTGATCTGTTAAGGTGAAAGTAAAAGGAAATTCAACTAAAATCCAAAGCATGTATATATTAGCCCTAGCTTGGTAATGTATAAAAGATCAGAAGTGCCTCTTGCTTCCTTCAATTAATATAGCTAGTAAAGTACTTTTACTTGATCAATACGCGCGCGGTAGAGATATGGGCTTGTTTTAATAGTATTAAGATGTGATGAGATGAGTTAAGATAATTTGTAAATGATAATAAGATTATTAGTTGAAATGAAATGAGATAAGATAAAATAAGATAGTTTCATCTCACTTCTATATCCAAACAAATCTTAGAATAACCATGAATTAGTCCTACTTATATGTATACTACATCAAACTTCCCAAAATTATTACGATGATCATCTTTTATATTGTGTGCCAAAATACGTACCCCAAATACATATATATACTTATAATCTTATATATATATAGCTGCCAGTTCTATATTTGGTAGACTATCTACCCACAAACAAGATTATCTATATATATATGTATGTATGTATGTATAATGTATGTATGTATAATATCATCCCCTGGCTCACGTTTATTGAATTTCTGTGTAGCGGCAAAGACCCACTTGGATGGAGTAGTACTATTGTTGCAAGTCTAGGATTATTTATATTATGTGTTTAGAAAGAAAAATAATGCATTAAATATATATTTAGCCTCATAATTAAGCATTTGTACGAGCTGATAGTAAATTAATGATATTGTCTACATTCAAATCATTCGAAAATATTGAATCCATAAAACTCATGTATATATATATAATTCTTTTTTTTTATAACATATATATAATTCTTTTTTTTTTTATAACATATATATATATATATAATTCTTTAAATGTACTGAAATTGGTTGAAATTCATGATTTATGGCGTCATAAAACATACTTTTCACTTATGTTAATTAGGAGGGTGAGAGTTATTTTATTATCAAGCCGGTTTATAGAGCATATGATCATTCACATTATTTATAAATTTCTAAAATTCTGATTTTAAATTTTATCTTCTCAATCAAATTATAATGTAAGCACTACCTTATAAGGTACTCTACACATTGACTTAAGAAATTATATAATAAGGTTAATAAATTTATAATTAGAAGTGTAATAAACCCAACAATTTGCGTACATGGAAAATAAGAATTTGGAGTCTTTGAGAGCGAGCGAGTGGGGAAGATTAGATAAAGATCATAGGGCGAGAACTAGCTAGGGTTGGTAGACCAATAGATCATCACCATTATCTTGTAGGATTCATTTAGATTATGAGATGAGATGAGATAAAAGATTTCATATTATTAAAATATTATTTTTTTATATTATTATATTTATTTTGAAATTTGAAAATGTTGTATTATTAATTATATTCTGTGTGATTGAAAAAAATATAATGATAAAATTGAAATTAGATGACATGGATTTGAATCCAAACGAGGGCCTAATCTCAAAGGATTAAACCCCGTTGCTTGTTGCTTAATTGTGGGCCACTCTTTACATACACAAAGTACTGCAAGCGCGCATGCACATCTCTTTCTCTCTCTCATATTATGAACTAGCAGAAACCCTAAAAGCAGGAACAGTGGGCCGCCCTCTGACTTCCACTAGGATGCATTCCACATATATAAACAAATACAAAAGTTCAAAAAGAAATCCCAATCAAACAAGCTCCACTCATTCCCATTCTTGAATAACAATTCAATACAATAATGTCATGATTTATTTCTTTATCTCTTTTTCTGCTTCCTTTATGTAAAATAAAAAAGGGGGTGCCAGCTCCATTAATATTAGAAATACATCAACAGGAACAAAAGGCTCTTTATCCAACCCCCCTCTTGCTAAATTCAGCTATTATCAACAACAACAACAACAAATTTTCTATAAACTAGTGTCAACTTCCACTGAATTTAGCAGCTGTTCCTGCTCCTAATTAACCACCTCCAACTCAAATTAATTGATACTTGGGTCACTAAATTAACAACTATATATATAATATTCTCTTACAGATCAGGCCCCTAATCATTTGCTAGCCTACATTCTGCTTGCAGCTGGCCCAGTCCCATCTTTGAAGGGTCACTTTAATCTCTTTCTTTCTTTAGCTCCCCTTTTCTTTGTTTCTTTAACTTTTCCTCATGACTGGTACAGTACTACAGAAATTGTGACTTAATTCTGTGTATTCCAGTTTTCATTCTTCTTTCTAATTAAATTGAAGTTATCATTTCTAACATGGCGGTTGATGACAATATACTACTTGCAGTTTGGTATGTAGAACAAGATCTTTAGCTTCATTAATGATCTATTCTCTACCTGAAAGTTCCTCCAAAAGTTGGCGTCCAAAAATCAGCTGTTGTCTCGTTAGCAACTGGATATGTGCTTGAGATCGGAACCAAACAGAGTCCTCGGCTTCTTAGATCTTGTTTTGGGCCTTCAGTAGTACTGTCCTTGATGAGTTTATCAGAACTCTGCACATAATTAATTAAATTTGAACGCCTATTACCATCGAGTAATGAAAATGGGGTAAAAATATTTGGTAATCATTGTTTATAAGGCTTAACCAAACGAATAAGAAATTTTGTACCTGTTGATGATACTGTTGATCAATTGGAGTTCCATTTTTCATATATGGAGTACTTAAAACCTGAAATTACAAACATAAGTAATATTAGTCTGGTATATAATGATCTTATCTTTAAACTTGTTAATTTTTACACATTAGGGTTTCCATTTTATATAGTACTGTCATGGAACATACACTGACTTGATCGTGGAGGAACTTGATGTACTCAATAGCTTCATGGAGAACGGAGGCTGTATCAGTCTGAAACAAGAATACGAATCAAGCTGGTGAGCTTTCAATTATTTCACAAAAGTAAAGATTTCTTTCTCGATGTACTCTTTGCAAAAAGTAGTGGAAAAATCCAAAAATTCACCTTTCCGAAAGGTGAAACCAATTGCTGGAGTGCAGTTATTCGGTCCCCTAGTTTCTCTTTACGAACCTGACAGAAAACGCAATATGTTCTCAACTATTTCTTTAAAAAAACTTTATAATAATATGAACACAATAAACACAACGGTAAAGCTCCCACTACTCTACCAGTACTGGTCAAAAGCTCGATCCAACAACATATATGGTACCTTAAAAGTTGGTAACGGTGATGGGGTTTCAATTCTGGGCCTTTTGAATACTGGTAATTCAGTACTACTAGTAGTACTGCTACTTTTCTTCACCACTGAGACCGAGTCCTGGACATCTTCCATGTTGGGCTGAAAAATTCAGATTATAAAGAATATAATTAGCGCCTAGGGTCAAAACTCAAAACCCTAATATTTACAGGAACCGATCTCTAATATTTACATACCTTCGTGGTCATGAGATTGGAGCTCTTGGGTTTCTCTTCAAATGTTGGCACTAGATACTGTGATTGTGCTGAAGTGTCAGTTAGAGGCGCCGTGGAGCCATTCCAAAAGGGTGTTTTGTTAGAGAAGTGCAGGCCACAAGGTTGCTGCTTTGGATAAAACGACGGAGCTGAGAACTTAGTCCAAGGAGAAGGAGATAATTCATTGGAGTTTGTCCCATAATTGTTCATGATGGAACGATTGTTGTTGAATAAAGATTGCTGTGATTGAGAATCAGAATCAAATAAACTTTGTACCAATGTTGAAGGGTATCCATAAGACACTGAACCGGCCACAGGAAAACCGGCGGAGCTAGTACTGATGACAGTGTCGACCAGAGGAAAGTCTTGATTTATAGACTTGAAAGAAGTGATATTGGATAAATCTTCATGACTTCCATTATTGGAGAAGTTCTTTGTGGGGCTCCAATTCTTTTCTACTCCTGATGATCTTTCTTGTTGGTAATTCAACCTTGAATTCATATCTTCTTGCAGCATGGAATTATAATTGCTCTCCGTTCTTCCATTACCACCACGTCTACAAAAGGATAAGATAAACTAATATGAGTGATGGAATTATTTCTCGCCCACAAACCATGAAAATTTTTTTATTTTTATTTCTATTTTTTATCCCAATCTAAAAAGAAGATCAATTATATTTTGACTTCGACTGGGAAAAAAAAAGGTTAAGCAAAAGCAGACAAAACTTACAGCAAAGCTTGGTTGAAGTCCGATGTTGTTGATGATGATGAAAAACCAAAACCCATCATTTGCAAGGTAGAATCAATCAAGATGCTGCTGCTGCCACTAGAAGAATCATGATGAGACAGCTGAGGAGGCTTCTGCACATCTGAGAAAACTAAGGAACCATGATGATGATCAGAAACGGAATCCTCACAAGACCTTGATCCCTTCATGTCCGCCATATCCGACCAAGCAGCAGCATAACCTCCTCCTCCGGTTTCACCAAGTGCCAAGGAACACGGGGCCGCGGTGAACACGCTTCTCGATGAATTCATCCACCAGTTTCCCCCGCAAACCCCGGTCTGAAATTCTTCTGCCATGGACAGATGATAAATATATATATATATAAATATATGTGGCTAAGTTGTGAATGTTTTGATGAATTGTACTCTTGCCCGGCCCTCTTGCTGTTCCTCTTCTTAATTTGTGTCTTGAGCTCTCTCTCTCTCTCTATCTCTCTCTGTCTTTATCTGTATCTCAGTTCCAACTAGTATATAGCAAAAATCCTTTGTGGGGGAAGGATTTATATATGAAATGGTTGGGACAGGGTACGGACAGAGGAAATTTAATTACAGGAATCCAGTTGACATTTCAATAGATGATTGGACAAATGAGAGAGAGCATTTTGAATCGAATTCTCTTTAGTCTTTTCCTTTAACTTTGATTATTTAAAAATAATAATAATAATAATAATTTCTTTTTCTAATTCTCTCATAGTGCTTTTTGTTATTGTATGCATACATATAATATTTATATATTTTGAGGAGAAAATTCTTCATGTTGCTTATAAATAAAGGGATATGGTATGATGACGATGGGGTTTCATCTTACTGCCACGTCAGAGTTTCGAGGAATAAAAATTAATGGAACTTTAATTTTGTTAATATAGTAGTGTAGAAGGCGAGGGATCGAGGGGTAAACGATCGGAATGCATTTAAATTATAAGGAGCATTTGGTGTTTGATGGTCCAAAAATGTATGATTGCTGTAGAAAAGTGATCGAGTATGAAGTAGGTTTACATACGTTTCTATATTATATTCGTGGATGTCGCTTCAACGCTGTGATAGTAGCGCGTGTCTTGACGCTCACATGAGCTTGAAATCAATTCCATATATATCGTTACATTTATGTGGCCAAAAACATGACAATGTAATCGTTAACACTATAAGAAAAATAAATGTATATAATCAATTAACTGTAATTAAAATGACTATTTTTATTATAAATAGTTAATTTTTATTACAAATAATCATTTTGATTACAATTAAATGAATATATATTTATTTTTTCTATAGTATGACTTGCATAACATGCATAGGGAGCAACTGGTCATCAGATCATGATCAGTAAAGAAAGTAATGAAATGTTGTAATCTCCCTACATGATAGTGTGGATTTCTGATTGTATTGTCGTGTGTATATATATATATATATATATATATATTATGTATATATGTTTACAAAGAATTACAAGAGCTAACTTTACACCTTCAATACAGAGATATAAAAGGTAACAAATAACAGAGGAGACAATGTATATGAGAAAAGTATTGATAGAGGAATATTAAGGCTACAATCACAGGAGCTATGTTGGTTGGTCTGGTGTAGGCCGAATGTCCATAGCAGGTGCAGAATCTTTACTTGCCTTATCATTTTCCCTCAAGCTAAGCGGGAGGGACCGAACACACAACTTGGCACGTAGGTTTTGAAAATGCGCAATAGGCAAAGGTTTTGTCAACGCATTTGCAAGTTGGGACTTGCTAGGTAGGAACTGAACATCTAGAGCTCGTTTCTGAACTTGTTCATGAACAAGAAAATAGTCAATTTCAATATGCTTAATTCGTGCATGAAGGACACGATTGGCTGACAAAAATGTTACCCTAAGATTATCACACCAGAGGTGGGGGACATTTATTAGAAAAAATACTCAACTCACTAAAAACAGATTTGATCCATAGTAATTCAGATGTAACATTTGCAAGTGCCTTATACTTGGACTCGATGCTCAACCATGCCACTGTTGGTTGTTTCTTCGAGCTCTAGGAAATTAAGGATTGACCAAAGAAAAAACAATAACCCTTAGTGGATTTTTTTTCATTCGGACTCCCTACTCAGTTGGCATATAATTCTAATCTTTATATGAGCTCTGTTTGAGCACTTCAATACCTCCCACTTACATTGGAGATGGCATGGCCTTAGCATTTGACATGTTGATCCGAGATAACAAGCCAAGAATATAACGTTTTTGACTCAGCAAAAGTCCATCTAGTGTATGGACAACTTCTATACCAAGGAAGAAGTGGATGGGGCCAAAATCCTTGGCAGCAAACTCACCATTGAGAAGCTGAATTAGAGAATTGACTATAGCTTGAGAGGAGCATGTAATAAGTATGTCATCGACATACACGAAAACAAACTGTTGCATGCCATGAGAAATAAAAATAAAGAGTGAAGTATCTGATTTGGATTTAAGGAACCCATAATCAAGCAACTTGGAATTGAAACGAGCATACATGCACATGGTGTTTGTTTTAAACCATAAAGCGCATTCTTTGGATGACACACATTATGAGGGAATTTTTTTTAATTCACATACCATGTTAGTTAAGTCATAAAAACCTGCTCATTCAATAAGTCATGCAAGAACGCATTTAAAATATCAATCTGCTAAATGGGCCATTGCTGAGAAACGACAAATGTAAGAACCAGACGAATGGTAGTCAGCTGAATCACTGGACTAAATATATCCCCATAATCAATCCTCGATTGTTGATGGTACCCCTTAGCTATAAGTCTTGCCTTGTGACGAATTGGCTTGCTACTGGAATCACATTTAACACAATAGACCCATTTGTTGCGAGCTAAATTCATTCTGTATAAGCGTCGAGTACTCAGCACCCATGGTTGTCCTCCAAGGTTTATAAGTAATAGGATGGCATGACATTTAAAGCCAAAAAATTGTTATCTATGTTGTTTTTTATAATTAACCATTAATTTGTGTTTCATGACCAACATGTAGATCAGATTGTTTTACTTTAAAAGCCAACAAGTTAGTAGAAGCATAACGACTCACTACAAGAAAAATAGGCTTTTGTGATCATTTACTTGCGATTAAATGATTATTTACAACTAATTTTGGATGCAAATAATCATTTGATCGCAACTAAATGACTACAAATAAGCAATTTTCTTGTAGTGACTATAACTAAAAGCCCATATGGTGTATATATATGTCCGGTTTAGTGCAGTATATAGCACAGTTGACTAAACAATCAACTGCCTAATTGTTTTCTGTAACGCATAATATCCGTTGAAAACATTTTAAAAAATTAATTAAATTATTAAATACAATATCTTTTCAATAACTTAAAATTTGTGAAACGATTAATTATGGGATTTAACAAAAGTCTATTAATCATGCCCTCTAGGATCTGATATAATATTGAATCTGCCTATATAGTTTCTTCCTTCAATAATTTAGAGTACTTACTACTAAATTTCTGTTGTATTAGTCCTCAAATATTATAGTACATGTCTAATATTTAGGAATTTTCTTTTTCACAAAAAAGGCGCGAATTACTTGAAAGTAGTGGCCGGGTTAACGCCCCTGCCGTAAACGCTTTCTCCCCTATCATCACAAATCCACGAAACATCCCTTCTGAAAGTGTATTTTTTCTTTGCCTATATAGAAAGCTGATTGGAAATCCATATAACTTGCAAGTAATTGCCTACAAATAAAGTGTAAAACTGGGTTGACTTGGGAGTATGTTAATGTGTGTATATATATATATATATATATACAAAGTCGAAAGGCAAGTTAGGTCAGATCCATGAATTAATTACGTAGAGATCATTTCATTGAAAATGTAAGGAAAACGACTTGTTTTTCTTTACAAACACTAAGCTATATACTTATAGATATATTGGACATGAAAGTCGATCGACTTTATTGCATGTTTTTGAAGCTGAATTAATTAAGGGTTTTTACCACTTAAGCTGCTGCATACGAGCAATTACCCACGTGTGCAAATTAAATATATAGTAGTAATTATATATACCGCGTTTTAATCATATAAAACATGCGCTGATCGCTCAAAAAAGAAAAAAAAAATATATATAAAACAAGCGCTTGTTTTAGTTGGTCTTTTGTGATTCATTATCCACATCATTATATATTATGGGTCATGCATGCTACCACCTAATATATATCAAATACAACGTAGTACTACGTCATGAATAATATTCCTAGGGTAATCTAGGTAGATATATAATTGGTCGATTTAATGATCATCAAATTATGCATATATGAGACGTATGTCTTTTTTCTAATTTTCCCTTTTTTTGGTCCCTTTAGATGATAATATTTACATATTACAGATAGTCATGTCCTTTTTGGCATAATTATTTGTGCCGTAAAAGTTTTCTTTCTTCTTCATGAACAAGTAAGTCATATTAATTCCCATTAAGGCCAAGCATATATATTATAAGATTTTTCAGAATCTCTTAACGGACATACCACATGATACGTCAAATTATATATATAAATTGTTCAAAATACATAATTTGTTATATATTTAAATACTGGACTGAGAAAAATATATAATTAATCCCAAAAAATATACAAAGCAAAAATATATGCAAATCTATATATATAACCATTAATAATTAATATTGAAGGTCAGTCATATGCTTATAATGACCTTAAGTTCATTCCTTTTTATTTATTTTATATTATTTTTCTTAGCATGCTGATTGACCTTTACTTAATTCGAGTAGGTAAGAGTCAACTCAGGACCCACGGGTCGGCAGGCACACGCGAGCGTGTGACACAGGATATTGGAGCGATACGGCTCGATCGTGTGGCCAAGAGTCAAATGGCTGGTTTCTCCTTGCTCCAAATTTTCAATTGGCGTAGAAATCACGTACTCAGCCTCAACCGTCAATGACCGTCCTTCCCCTCTATTCTCTACTCAACCAACTACTAGTGGGCCCATATGCCGGCCGCATGGACGGTCAAGATCCAACCAGACCGCTCTATATGTAGACAACCCCTAGCTCCAATTATAAGTCAACGAAAAATTAACAAGAAAACTAAATTCATTTGACCCTGTTTTCTGTTTTTTGATCAAAACAAGATAGGAGAATTTGGTTACAATATATAAATAAAGAAAAATTCTATATTGAAGTCATACACTACATGCAGCATACTTGATCTATCTAATCAATATGTACTTTGTCATTTTTGTTCTTCTATCTTAATACATAAAATATTTATATATAAATAAAAAATAATAATAATAATAATAAAATCACATTTTAGTTAGATGGATGTGTGGTACTGTAAGGAAATTTTATAATAATTCTTCTATACATATATATGTGTGTGTATATTGTCTTAGAGTAATACGAGTTCATCTATTACAAGTCAAGGAAAATTATGTAATACTAATTCATCTATATTCTTGTACGCCAAGTCAAAAAATGGTGCAAAGATCATATATGCATCCATGAGGCATGCCGTTTAAATTTCTCTCTCTCTCTCTCTCTCTGTTTTTCTACCTTTTTATAGCACATAAATATTAATTAGTACTAGCTAGGTTTTTAGATATTAATGTCGACCCAGCCAGTCCGAAGGTATAAAAGTACTCGATTCACTTTTTGGAACAATATATATATATATATATATAATTTCAAGTACGTACTGATGCATTTAACTCAGGAAATATCTCTCAAAATATCTTCAGATCTAAATAATTAATGGACAACCATCGATCACAGCTAACATATATACATATATATAGATCATGAATTAGTGTTACATAATTTGTCTCAATCAACCGCATGTTACTTGATGCACTAGTGCTGTAGGGATGCCCGACAGATGCAAGTCCACTGTTTATGGAAATCTGCCACTTTTAGAGTAAAAACAGCATTTATATATCCTTGTCGTATTTGTATTTGTATGAAGCAGGTCAGAATAAGTGGAGTGATTTCTATGTGTGGCTAATTTGAGAAAACATGAAAAAAGAGCGGAAAAAAAAAAATAGAAGTTGGTGTTAGTGATGCGAGAGTTAATAAATATTTAGTGGTTACATAACCAAGACATTGACAATCCAATGTACTATCTGTCTTGAAGGCACGAAAGTGGTCGCTTTCTCTTTAATCTTGACGGAAAAGGGGCTGTAAGATCATCCCTATCCACCCTTTGGATTTTCTTCTTGTCGTCTTTTGCTTTCAGAATGTTCCTTTCTTGACTAAAACGACCACTTTGGACCCTTATGCTCATGTCATGTCTCGTGACTCCCATCTACCATAACCCAAGCTGGGGTTGTTCAACAATGTCATCATCATCTATATATAATTTAGTGGCCAATAATCTAGAGTGTTAATTTTTTTATATATAAACGTTAATTTCTCTAGCTCTTAACTAAAAAATTTAATAGTTTCTTTATAACCCAATAATATTAATTATGTAGCATTCAATTGCCTACTGTTTTCCTTTGGGACCAATAAGGTTTTATACTTTTAATTAGCACATACGTAGGTTATTTGGCCTAATATTATTATACCTACTCGACATATATATAGCACATTTAATATTATATATATATGCAACCAGCTTATATAAGCAAAGTACCGAGAGCTATTAAGGCAACGAGCTATTAAGGCAACATTATACTTATCATGAGTTTCATTCTAACAACGTCTATATAATATGCCATGTTATTATGAGTTAACAACTACACCTTAACCACAATTATTAAATCCTTGATAGTATTTTTATGAATATTAACAATCTACTAAAAGAAAAATTGGTATGTATAATCAATTAATTACAACTAAAATGACTATTGACAGAAAACTGCAACCTTTTTTCTTGTAATAATCGTACAAATACGTATAAATACGTGCAAATACAAGCATAAATATTAGAAAATTCAAGCGTTTAGGGTACGTACATACACATCCAAATTGTGAATTAATGTGGGAAATGCCTTGGCTTGCAACGAAGTCATATGTAAGTAGTAAATTGGTGGAATATATAGAGTGAGGTACAGGTAGATATTTCATAATGTAAGAACTCACAAAATCAAAAGTAGATATATGATTGAATATGAAGAGGCCAACTTACCTTTCGGATGTATTTCATTCCATTTAAATAATACAACAATTGAATGATTGAGACGTTACAACTTTACAATGTCTGAGATGTTACAGCTTTACAAAAATCAATCAAATATGGAAACTGGCAGATTTACAGGAGTAACAATTAGTAATGTATACAAGAGAGAATAAAGGAAACCGAAGAATAAAAATAGGGATCATGTTGACCCATTTACAACTGCATGATTGTGGGTTGTATTCTCGTGATTTTCTATTGTAACTGCTCCTTTGAATTTTTCATGAATATGTGCTTGATCATTGGGATTGGCAGCGGGATTTGGTCTAACACCCCCCCTCAAATTGATGGGGATCATGATCGCCATCAATCTGGACCAAAGAAATGCAAATCTTTGAGCTGTATAACCCTTTGTGAACGCCTCACCAATTTGATCTATTGTGTAAATATGCTTGACTTGGATATCTTTGTTTAGAACTTTTACACAGATGAAATGGTAATTCACTTCAATGTGTTTTGTTCTCGCATGAAAGACCAAATTGGACGCCAAGGCAATGGCTCCAATATTAATTCACCAGATGGTTGGAGTAGATGAAAATTGAATACCAAGTTTCTTGAGTAGCATCCTTATCTAATAGAGATCGGCAATGACAATTGCTATGCTTCGATATTTAGCTTCAGTGATGCTTTTAGAGACTATTGGTTGTTTCTTTGCTGCCCAGGTTATTAGATTTGGGCCAAGAAATATACTATAAATAGTAGTACTCCGTCGATCATTAAGATCTCCTGCCCAGTCAGTCACAATAAGCATTTAAATTTATTTCACCAGATGAGAAATAAAGATCATAATCTATTGTACCTTTTAGATACCAAAGCACGTGTTTTGCCGCCATTTAATGTGGCTCACGGGGGTTGTGCATGAATTGGCACAATTGATTTACAACATAATATAGCCCACAATCAATTGTGCCAGTTTATGCACAACTGTTTCAATCTCTGAGGGAGGTTGATTTGGAGAGACTTAGGTAATAAGTTGATTAGAATGAGGTTCTTGAGATGAAATGGAGCTTTGGTAACAAGGATTTGAGAGAGACATAACGGCGATTGAGTGTTAGGGTTTGGCACGGTTTCAATTTGGGAGGGGTTCCACTCGGTGAGGCACTTGAGGAAAGGACTCCATTGCTAGCTGGGAATTTTTCTTCACAAAAAACAACATTGTGGGATATGTACACTAGGCCAGATGTGTAGGCAAGGCATCGATATCCTCTTTGTAAACTAGCATGGCCAATGAAAAGGCACTCTTTACTTCAAAAAGAGAGTTTGTGTTTTTCATATGGCTTAAGTAAGGGAAATTATGCAGATCCAATTATTTTCAAATAAGAATATTTTGGAAGATGGTTTATGAGATAAACGGATATAAGAAATGCATTGGCCCAATATGTATCGTGTAGGTGAGAGCAAGCTAGAAGAGTTATCCCTCTTTCAACAATGTGACCATGTTTTTGCTTGGTGATCTCATTTTGTTGAGATGTGTGTGAGCATGTTAATCGATGAAAAATGCCATTTTCTTGTAAAAGATGTGAAAAGAAATTCACCATCATTGTTAGTTTGAAATTGTTGAATTTTACAAGAGAAGACATTTTCTACAAGTGCTTTAAATTTTTTGAAAATTTCAAACACCTCATTTTTAAGCTTAATGGGATACAACCAAGTGAATCAAGAGAAATGAATAAGTGCTAAAGGTCAATAAGATTGGCGATTTGAATCATTAAACAGTAATTGTTTAGATTTCCCCAAAGGACATGATGGGCAAAATCCAAATGGAGTAGAATTTGAAACATGTAAATATTTTGAACTAAACAATTGATTTAAAACATCTTGAGATGGGTAGCCTAATCGATCATGCCACATGTTGAGAGTAGTGGACACGTTGAGATTGGCTACAAAACATGAAATTTTATTTGAAGACGATTTATTGCTTGCAATTGGATAGAGTCTATTCTCAACTTGCCATTGGAGTAGAAATCGCCCTGTGTTGTTCTCCTTCACAAAAAAATCATTTATAGTGAGCACAAAATAACAGTCATTATCCAAACAAAAACGATTAAATAAAATTAAATTTGAGGATGCGTTTGGACAATGAAGAACATTGGAGTGTTAAAAATTGGAATGCTGAGTTTCTAGAGAAGTGGCACCCATATTTTGGATTTTCAAACTTGAACTATTTCCAATTGTGATTGTTTCTCCTCCTTCATAGGATTGCGAGGTGGTGAGATTTGTTGTGTTATTGGTAATGTGGGTGTTGGCTCCATTGTTGGCATACCAAACTTGTTGAGTATAAGAGTTGTTGCCTTCATCAGCCATTGTAGCAAGATCTGACGGTGGTAGTTGACTTTCGTAGGAGAAATTGAATTGATGAAAACAATCAAGGGCTTTGTGGCCCTTTTTCACACATATTTGGCAAATAGGCCAGTTGTCACCATTTTGTGCAGCATTGGGCCTTGTATTTGAAGGCCCCTGATAATCTTGTGGTTTGTTTGAAAATGGGGCTTGAGGTTTTTTTATAGATCCGACTTTTGGGTGTGTTGTCGCAAAGGCAAAATTGGGTTCAGCTTGAACATTTGAAGAAGGCACCTCCATTAATGTTTCGAATTTGAGCCACTCGGTCTCGAACTCGTCAATGAGAAGATCTTTATCCCTTGTTGTGAACGTGTACGCATTAACAAAGGGCATGAAATGTAGTTTGAGTCCACTCAAGAGATAGGTAATTAAATCTCGTTCTTCTACTAGTTTCCCGACAGCAACGAGTTGATCAGAGAGGGGTTTAACTTTGTTGAACCCAAGGTTTCAAATCTCGTATCTACGTATAGATTTTGATGATAACAAATAATATTTAAGACTCAAACTCAAGTTATCTATGCATGAAGGGAACTAAACACATCAAAAAATCAAGTATGAGCAAGAAAGAGATCAAGTCTACAAATGATGCTCATAGAGTAATTTTGTACATCTCTTAAAATTTGAAATTGGATTAAGACTCAAAATTAATATTTTCTCATAAAACATCAAATTGCATTTTTTTTTACATTTGCATAACTTTATTAAAATATTTAATTTCAAAAATTATTATTATTTTTCCACATATGCATAAATATTTGAATTTGTAAGATGATTGATTATCATATTTAATATGTGCATGTGTTGTTTGAAAATCTTGAAGGGTGGTTGTGTATTTTTTTGACAAATGTAAAATATAGATGATTTTGTTTAAAAATCTTGAAGTGTGGTTGTGTATTTTTTTGACAAATATAAAAGATAAATGATTTGTTTGAAAATCTTGAAAGGTAGTTATGTGTTTTTTTGACATATGCAAAAAGAAGATGATTTAGTTTGAAAAATAAATCATACTCATTTTGTCATGTATGAAAAGTAAAAGATTATATTTGATTTTTTTGAAAAATGAATGGAGTTATCTTTGACAAATATAAAAAAGAGATGTTTTATTTGAATCTTTTAAAAAGTGAATAGTGCTCTTATTTGACATGTGAATCTTTTCAAATTTGAATATGAAGACTCATTTGCCTATAAATAGCTCACCTGAGTTTTGCAAAAATCACATCAATTGCTAAGTTTTACATCATTCTTTCAAAACTCCTATTCTCTCTTCTCTAAATTTTATGCCTTAATCCTTATTCATTGTGAGAGAGATATAGGTTGCACTGTATTGTTTTTATCTCACTCATTAAGGAGTGTATTCTGATAACCTACCCACTATCAGTTTTTGTATTTGTAAGAGGGTGCGTATAACCATTGTGTGTGTAGAAGGTGTTCTATACAGGGAATAGTTGAATCACCAAGTGTGAAGTGATTGTAAGTGTAGAGAGTGTTCTACACGAATTCTTTGTAGTGGTATTGCTCAAAGGTGTAATAGGTTTCTATCTCCATCTGAAGGAGATTGAATAGTGAATTTGGGATCCTCAAGGGGTAGCTTGAGGCGAGGACGTAGGCAGTGGGGCTAAACCTCGTTAAAATACTGAGTTTGCTTCTTCTTACCTTTACTCTTTATATTTCTTGCTGCTTCATATTCTGTTTATATTTTATATTGTATATTTGGCTTATAAGTATTAATTTTTTAATATAACCCAATTCACCCCCTCTTGTGTTAGTCATCTAGGCCACAATTGGTATCAGAGTAAGAGCTCTGTTATAAGATTAACTATCTATTGAGTTAAGATCATATGACTAACATATCAGCTACTTTCACTCCGCTATTTTGTGGAGATAATTATACTTTCTGAAAAGTTAAAATGAAAATATTTCTTCAGTCTCAAGGTCGAGAAATCTGAAAATGTATTGTAAATGGGTCTTATATTCCAATAAAAACTGTTGATGGAGTAAATGTCAAAAAGGAAGAGGAAGAGTTTAATCGTGAAGACGATAAACTTGATACTGTGAATGTAATGGCTGTGAATTTTCTATATAATGCTCTCAATGGTAATGAATTTAACAGAATAGTGACTTGCAGGACAACAAAGGAAATTTGCGACAACTTGGAAGTAACCTATGAAGGAACTTCGCAAGTCAAATAATCAAAAATTTATATTCTTACGCATGAATATAAAATGTTTAAAATGAATGATGATGAATCTATCTCTTCTATGTATACTCGTTTTACTAATATTATAAATAGTTTGACATCTTTTGGTAAAGTTTATTCTAACTTGGAGATAATAAGGAAAATTCTTGACTCCTTACCAAAACGTTGGGAATCAGAAGTAACGGCGATTCTTGAAACTAGAGATCTTAAAAAACTTGAAGTAAATGAACTTTTCGGGTCACTTATTACCCATGAGTACACATTAAAAAGAGGAGAAGAAGAAGGAAAGCAAAAGAAGGTCAAAAGAAGAGGGTCACTTATTACCCATGTTTTACTTGTTGAAGGTCTAAAATATAATCTTTTAAGTATAAGTCAATTATGTGATAAATGATTTACAGTTACCTTAAAAAAGGATAAGTGCATTATTTTGAATAATCATGATTGCAATATTTGTTTTATTGCTCTTAGAAACAATCATGTTTATACAATTGAATTCGAAGAGATTGCCTCACAAGATACTATTTATTTATCAGCTCAACATGAAAATAGTTGGTTATGGCATAAAATGTTAGGTCATGCAAACATAGAATTTATTTCCAAATTTTCAAAAAATGATCTTGTGAGAGGTTTGCCAAAAGCAAACTTTTTTAAAGACAAAATCTGTGATGCATGCCAGTTTGATAAACAAATAAAAACTTCTTTCAAAATCAAGAAACATATTTTCATTACTAGACCTTTGCAACTAATACACATGGAGTTTTTTGGACCAAACAGAGTTGCGAGTCTGGGAGGAAAATATTATGCATTTGTTATTGTTGATGATTTCTTTAGATATACTTGAATCATCTTTCTCGCTCATAAAAATGAGGTACATAATGCATTTACCAAGCTATGCAAGAGAATTCAAAATGAAAATGGCTATACTATTTCAAACATCCGAAGTGACAGGGGGAAAGAGTTTGTCAATAAAGATATTGAGTCTTTTTGTGATGAAAATGATTTTCTGCATCATTTCTCTGCTCCTCGAACTCCTCAATAAAATGGGGTAGTAGAGAGGAAGAATAGATCTCTTCAAGAAATGGTAAGAACAATGTTTAATGAGAATAATTTACCTAATTATTTTTGGGCCAAAGCAGTAAGTACTGCAAGTTATGTTATAAATAGAGTTATGTTAAGGTTTAACTTAGATAAAACCCCTTATGAGTTTTGGAATGATAAAAAATCCAACATTGGTTACTTTCATGTATTTGAATGCAAATATTTTATACTCAATGATAGAGATAATTTAGGAAAGTTTGATGTAAAATCTGATGAAGGTATCTTTCTTGGGTATTCTACAAATAGTAAAGCTTATAGAGTATTCAATAAAAGGGTTTTGACTATGCAAGAATCTATACATGTAGTATTTGATAAATCTAATCCTCTACTCTCTAAGAAATCTATTGACGAAGAAACAGATGGTAGAAATAGCACAAATAGTCTCAATCTCAACAAAGAGAATACAATGGAAGAAGTCCAACATGGAGACATAAGGAAAGATCATCAAGACTTAATACAAGATGCAACCAAACAGTGGAAACATGTGAAATATCATCCAGTGGAACAAATTTTAGGAGAACCTTCACGAGGTGTAAATACTCGATTATCTCTTAGAAATATTTGTTATCACATTACTTTTCTATCTCAAACTGAATCCAAAAATATTGATGAAGCACTTATTGATGAGTCATGGATTCTAGTTATGCAAGAAGAGGTAAATCAATTTGAAAGAAATGATGTTTGGACACTTGTTCCTAGACCTAAAAATCATGCTGTTATTGGGACTAAATGGGTATTTAGAAATAAAAAGGATGAGTTTGAAATCATCACTAGAAACATGGCTCGACTTGTAGCCCAAGGTTTCAATCAAGAAGAAGGAATCGATTATGATGAAACATATGCACTAGTCGCAAGATTAGAAACTATTCGAATGTTACTTGCATATGCATGTTATAAAAATTTCAAACTTTTTCAAATGGATGTTAAAAGTGTTTTCTTAAATGGTTTTATAAATGAAGAGGTAAATGTTGAGCAACCTTCAGGTTTTGAAAATCATATTTCTCCTAATCATTTTTTTAAGCTCGCAAAAGTATTATATGGACTCAAACAAGCTCCTAGAGCTTGGTATGAGAGGCTTAGTGATTTTTTGATTGAAAAAAGTTTTTCAAGAGGAAAGATCGATACAACTCTTTTCATCAAATATAAACAGGATGATATTCTTCTAGTTCAAATTTATGTAGATGATATAATATTTGGTGCTACTAATGAAAATATGTGCCAAGATTTTGCTAAGAGTATGCAGGAAGAATTTGAAATGAGTATGATGGGAGAACTTAATTTCTTTCTCCGATTGCAAATTAAGCAAGCAAAAAGTGGAACATTTATTAATCAGTCAAAATATATCAAAGAGTTACTCAAAAAATTTGAGATGGAATTTGCGAAGGTAATTGGAACACCAACGAGTCCAACCACTAAACTTGATAAAGATAAAAGCGGTAAGCCAGTTGACTCAAATGTATATCAAAGTATAAATTGATAGTTTATTATATTTGACAGCTAGTAGACCTGATATTATGTTCAGTGTATGTTTATGTGCACGTTTTCAATCATTTCCAAAACAATCTCATTTGATTGCAGTCAAGCGGATTTTTAGATATCTTACCGGTACTATTGACCTCGGATTATGGTATCCTAAGTACACTACTTTCAATCTTATTAGTTATTCAGATGTAAATTATGCTGGTTGCAAAGTTGATCGAAAAAGTACTAGTGGAACATGTTATTTTTTAGGTCATGCACTCGTTTCATGGTTTAGTAAAAAATAAAATTCTGTTGCATTATTTACTGCTGAGGTAGAGTATGTTGCTGTAGGTAGTTGTTATGCTCAAGTTCTTTTTATGAAACAACAGCTTAAGGATTTTAAACTTATGTACAATTACATTCTAATCAAATGTGATAATACAAGTGTTATAAATCTTTCAAAAAATCCAATACAACATTCTAGGACCAAGCATATTGAACTTAGATATCATTTTCTTAGAGATCATGTGCAGAAGAGCGATATTGTATTAGAATTCGCTAGCATACATGATCAATTGGCAGACATTTTCACAAAATCCCTACCAGAAGATAGACTATGCATGATTAGAAGAAAAATAGGAATGATGCATGCAATGAATATCTACTAGATACTTTTATTCCATTATCTCAAATGATCTATAGAAACTTGAGACGTTTAACCTCATCATTCAAATGCATTTGCTCCTCATAAATCATCATGCCATCCTTGTCTAAAGGATTAGACAATTGAAATGAAGAGGCAAGTAAGGATTTTAAGTCCTTATTCTGTTGCTTTAATTCTACTATTTTTTTGTTTGACTCATAAACAAGTCGTTAAAGTACAGAGACCGTTTTGCTAAACTTCTCAATTTCGCGAATTTTGGACTGCAACCGGGCGAAAAAAGCAACAATGGAAGATGAGTATCGAGTCCCGATACCCACAAGCTCGTAAATGGCATCATGATCTGATTTATTAGCCAAATCAGTATTTTGTTGCTTCATGACGCCTACAACAGATGCAGAAATAGTTTGAGCTGAAGAATACCTCATATCTTGATCACGAGAAGCACTGAAGGAAAATTGATGAGCCATTGAAATTTTGTCGAGTGAGAATGAAGATGAACTACAGAGATGAGAAGAAGATTTGATGCGAATTAGATAAAACTAAAGATTACTTTTATAAAGATGGAAATAAGTACATGACAAACTGTCATCTATTCAAATCTTACTTAGTTAAGCTTACAAGATATGCCAGATGCATATTGTCAAAAGTTATCGAGTTAAGCCAGCGAGATTAATTATAATTGTCTCTATTTCTCTCGTGAAATGCTGCCATTATCTGCTGATGTTGACTCTGTGCTTAAACTCTCACTCGTTCCGATTCCTCTATTCGAAGTTTCAGAACACGAGCTAATTTTGTCAAATCTTTATTTTCTTGCTTTAATCTCTTATTCTTTCTACCTTTATTTGCAAGCTTTTGATGCAGAACACATATTTGATTGTTAAGTCGATCAATCTCATTTGCCCTCACTAGTAATCTCCGAGACATGGTCATAACAGAGGCAGCATATTGAGCATTGAGAGTTCTTGATGCTGCAACAACCTTAAAATCAGTCCTACCAGAAAAATGCATCTCTGCTTCTATCATGGTAATGACAGTATCAGGAGATAAAATGACTAGTTGAGATGGTTCTTGGTTCAAATTCGAAAGATTACCAGAAGAAATTTTCTCCGTCATTTTGTCATTTTAGATAAACAGATACTTGATCAATGAGTAATGTGAGATTTTTCTTGTGAGTATTCAATGGGTAAAAAGGGTCTTTTAAACAGCAACTCGAAAGCTTTCAAATCTTTATAAAATCTCATTTGTCAAAAACATCAAACGGATTTGAATCTTTTTCCACACCGAATTGCCAGAGCTAGGCCTCCAGTTTTTGTAGTTTTTGTCGAACACGGGAATTAGGCATCAACTTTTGCAGTTTTTGTCGAACACGGGTGGTTCTGATTAGTCAACACTTTACAGTTTCTACTAAACGCACCGTTTTATTTAGTTATTGGTTATTACGGAAAGAAATCTTACTGAAGCCAATTGCAGTTCCTTTTTAATGATGCCAAAAAGGGGAGAAGTCTTATACTAGTATTATACTACCCTGTTATATATGCTAGAATTATGTTTATATTTTTTTAAAAAAACTAACGCATATTTTCAAGGGGAGCTTAAGTATTACTGTAGGTCGCAGATTTCTACTAAGTATTTATCATCATCAAAAAGGGGGAGATTGTTGAACCCAAGGTTTCAAGTCTCGTATCTACGTATAGATTTTGATGATAACAAATAATATTTAAGACTCAAGCTCAAGTTGTCTACGCATGAAGGGAACTAAACACATCAAAAAATCAAACATGAGCAAGAAAGAGATCAAGTCTACAAATGATGCTCATAGAGTAATTTTGTACATCTTTTAAAATTTAAAATTGGATTAAGGCTCAAAATTAGTATTTTCTTATAAAGTATCAAATTGCATTTTTTTTGCATTTGCATAACTTTATTAAAATATTTGATTTTGAAAATTATTATTATTTTTCCATATATATATAAATATTTGAATTTGTAAGATAATTGATTGTCATATTTAACATGTGCATGTGTTGTTTGAAAATCTTGAAGGGTGTTTGTGTATTTTTTTGACAAATGCAAAAGATAGATGATTTTGTTTGAAATCTTGAAGGGTGATTGTGCGTTTTTTTGACAAATGCAAACGATAGATGATTTGTTTGAAAATCTTGAAAGGTGGTTGTGTATTTTTTTGACATATGCAAAAAGAAGATAATTTAGTTTGAAAAATAAATCATACTCATTTTGTCATGTATGAAAAGTAAAAAATTAGGTTTTATTTTTTTGAAAAATGAATGGATTTGTCTTTAACAAATATAAAAAGGAGATGTTTTTATTTGAATATTTTGAAAAGTGAATAATGCTCTTATTTGACATGTGAACCTTTTCAAATTTGAATATGAAGACTCATTTGCCTATAAATAACTCACTTGAGTTTTTCAAAAATCACAACAAGAGTTTACACATCAATTGCTAAGTTTTGCATCATTCTTTCAAAGTTCTCATTCTCTCTTCTCTAAGTTTTGTGTCTTAATCCTTATTCATTGTGAGAGAGATATAGGTTGCACTGTATTGTTTTTATCTTACTAATTGAGGAGTGTATTCTGATAACCTACCCACTATCAGCTTTTGTATTTATAAGAGGGTGCGTATAACCCTTGCGTGTGTAGAAAGTGTTCTACACAGGAAATAGTTGAATCACCAAGTGTAAGGTGATTGCAAGTGTAGAGGGTGTTCTACACGAATTCTTTGTAGCGGTATTGCTCAAAGGTATAATAGGTTTCTATCTCCACCTGAAGGAGATTGAATAGTGAATTTGGGATCCTCAAGAGGTAGCTTGAGGCGAGGACGTAGGCAATGGGGCTGAATCTCGTTAAAATATTGAGTTTGCTTCTTTTTACCCTTACTCTTTATATTTCCTGTTGCTTCATATTCTGTTTATATTTTATATTGTATATTTGGTTTATAAGTATTAATTTTTTAATATAACCCATTTTACCCTCCCTATTGTGTTAGTTATCTGGGTAACAAACTTCTTCAATGTATGAAAGGCATGATCTATTTCCTTGAGAAATGGTTTGAAGTTGCCAGTTGAAAAAGGCAATTCTTGTTCGTGAAGTTGAAGAAAATTGTGTTTGGAGAGAATCACAAACCTGTTTGGAGGTCTCCAAATTGAGCATGATGAAAACTAGTTTTTTCACAATAGAGGCATATAGCCAACTGTGTATACTATTATCTTGTTCGGACCAGCATGTGTACTCAAGATTTGGAGATTTATCTGGAAGAGTTTTGGTTGGGGTAGGGTTAGTTCCATCAATAAGATCAACCATGTCATGACTCTTCAAGAAGACAAGGAATTGGATCCGCCAAAAAAGGTAATTAAGGCTATCCAATTTCAAAAATTGAGGAGTAGTTTGAGAAGAGACCATTGGAATTTTGGTGATTTGCAGAAGTTGATTATGTAGGATCTTTGTTTTATGGCATTAGCCGTAGTGGCTCGTTACCATGTAAGAACTCGCAAAATCAAAAGTAGTATGATTGAATGCAAAAAGGCCAACTTACCTTTTCGATGTATTTCATTCCATTTAAATAATACAACTATTGAATGTCTGACACGTTTCAGCTTAACAATGACTGAGAGGTTACAATTTTATAAAAATCAATCAAATATGGAGAATGATAGATTTTACTATAAAACTTCTAAATAGATATAATTAATCTGATGCATTCAAAAAGGGCAGAAATGACCAATTTTGTCCCTTTTAGTCATTTTTATCCCTTTTGGATGCATTAGATTGATTATATCTGATCTCTTTTTTTTGTAGTGTTTATAAGAGTAACATTAATTAATAACGTATATAATAAAGAATAAAAAAGTTGGAAGAGTAAAGACATGGATCACGTTGACCCATTTATAGCTATTGTGGACTGTATTCTCGTGATTTTCTATTGTAACTGCTCATTTGAATTTTTCATGAATATGTGCTTGATTTTAGGATGGGTGGTGCTGGGGTGCGGTCGGGCTGCACCCTAGCGACTTTGCGGCCCCCTTTAATTCCCTACAAAAATATAATAAAAAATAATAAAAAATATAATAAAAAATACAATAAAATTAAAAAGATTAAAAAAAACATAATAAAAAATACAATAAAATAATAAAATAAAGAAAACATAATAAAAAACATAATAAAAAATAAAATGAAAATGAATTTTTAAAGTAAATTCGGCCTCACTCAGCCCTCGCCGCCGCCTACGGCGATGGGCGACACCACCCAGCCCATCGCCCGGGGTCCGAAATCGGTTTAAGGCCGCCGGGGCACGCCGGATCTCGCCGTCGCAGGGGTGGCGTCGTTTGCTCCTTCTGGTCCCAATGGATTAGACGGTGTCACCCACCGTCGTTAGGGATGGTAGGAGCTACAAATGGGAGGAGTTCGGTCCGACCGAACTCAAGATTTCTCTTTTAGAATTGGCAGTGGGATTTGGTCTAACACATTATACGAAGAATTATACGTAGATGATGTCATCCTTAGGTAGTATTGAGGTGTAAAAGAAGACAAAAAATAAAACAAAAAAGAAAATAAAATAAAATGGGGCACACGTAGTACAGCTGGTTTGGGTTAGAAAGGGCCGGGCATAAAGGAAAGAAAGAAATAATAGTGACCCATGCAGGCAAAGTACCACGGGATCGATCATCATGTGGCAGTCTGGAGATAAAGGGAACACACGTGAAGAAAGGACCCACATTTTTCTTTTATAAAACCTAATAATTAAGTTGATTAATAATAATGCATAGACAAAATCAAAAAGAAATCAAACGATAAGGGACGGATCACATACACAACGGGTGAATACAGTTTGTCCGGCCCCTCCTTGAATTACAAGGATTGTTGTAAAAAAATAAAAATGGGATTTTTGTCCTCCCCACCCTACACATCAGGAATAAAATCCATTACGTTATGCTTTTAAATTATTTAAAAAAAGGTAGTATTTTTACTCTCAATTAATGTTAATTTGACTATGGAAGTTGTTTTTCCTCATTTATTCTTCATCTATATTAAAAATAAAAATCGAGATCATGTATAAGCTTTAATGAGTGCTATGACAATCAATACTATAAGAAAAAAAATTATACACCACACCACTATTATTTTATTTTCATTCTATTATATATATGATATATTTATCATAATTGAATGAGCTTTTATTAGATTATTTTTTATTATTTAATTATATTAAATATGCCATATTTTATCTCGTAGAATGAAAGTAGGATGGTGATATTTTGTATAACATTATTCTAAAAAAATATTACAGCTCCATATATGTGGTGGCAAATTGTTTTTAATTAAAACGATAATTTCTTATCAAAATAAATCCATATTAAAATTATAATTTCTTAATTATAATTTTTATCATGAATAAATCGTCAAAAATAATATTTTTTTCTTGTCGTGAATTTATGAGAATACTAAAACGTCTACACTAAATACTTTAAAAATTCAGTAATTAAGCATCTATTTTTTTTAAAATTTTTTTTTTCAAATACAACGAATAGGAACGTGCCGCCATGGGTTGACCATGTGGATTTGGAGCCCAATTCAAATTCTAATCGGGCGTGCGTGCGTTCATATGTTGCTTAGTCAACCCCAAACTCATGATCATTCCAACGCGCACCATTACTAAAGCCGCCCACTTTATCCTGTATTTTACATCTCCTCTTCTCATCTTTCCTAGCTAGGTAGCCATTCATTTTTCTTTTAGAAAAAGAAAAATAAAAAGAAAAATAAAAATTCATGTATTTCTCTTGTGTGTCGTGTAGGTGTGTGTTTACCACGAGATGCTTGTCAAATATAGAAAACACGTGTCTATTTGCGGATTAAGAATTAATTAAGGGAAAATTATAATTAATTGATTCTAAGAATTTAGTAACTAAAAATGTCAATTAGGTGTAATTAATTAGTTAGCATGTTTTGAGACATTGTATTATAACATGAACTTTAAAATGTTATTAAAGTTATCACCTTAAATTTCTAGAATTTAATATTAGGTCATTTGTTAGTGCATGCATGATCTGATTGGAATTGGTTCTCTTTCGAGTTTAGTTTTTTTTTTTATACATAGAGAGAATACTTTTATTGCTCAACAAGCTATCTTAAAACATATTATAAAAATAATAAATATCTGTGACGAATTATTTAAAATGAAGATTGTTATAAAAATAAACTCATTTTAATACATAATAATATTGTTTGTTTTACTTAAGTGTGGATATTATGGCACGCTGGCTAGCTCATGATCAATTAATGAGAAAATATATATTAGAGCAAAATTAATTAATTAATGTTAATACAACTAATTCTATAAATTTACTTGCTCTAATCAGTTACTTTTTATTATTATTTTAATTTTTCCTGCCGTCCTATCTCAGACTCCATCATTTTATACCAATAATTACTGTCTAGCTAGATCTATGACGTCACTGGTTTTTGTTCTTGTTCTAATCCTAATTGCCATCTTCACCTAACTCTCTCTGATCTGTGTCTCTCTCCTATCAAAATTAGGTTTTCTTTGCCATCACATTTCGCTCAAAATTGACTTGTACAAGCAATTAGTTGATTTTCAATATATATATATATATATATATATTAATTAGCATTTGTCTAGAAAAAGGGTTCTTCAAAATTCAAAAGAGTGATATGTCATTAATGATTGGCTTTGTGGACTTGTGAATTGTCACCAAATTAGTCTTCCTCATGGTGGGGTTGACATGATAATTGACTTGAGTTGATCATGAAACATTCTTTGAGTCATTTAATTTCTTGGTCGACCCACGTTCCTAAACTCTTCAAAATGCTTTTAGAAGATAGGTTTTTGGGACATCGATTGAAACATGGGTCACTCTATGTCTCATTCTCATTACAGGCTAGCTAGGCCGACGTTTCTTTTGTTTTTTTTTTAATTTCTGATCATGGTCTAGCTACCTGCAATCTTGAATTTAATTCGAATCGTTTTTCCTAAGATTTTTTTTTATTTTTTTTTTAATTTAAGATTCTTAATTTGGGAATTACTTTAAAGCTCAACCTCATAATTAATTAAACCTGACCCCCTAAAAAAAAATCCCAACATTGTTTAACCCAACAAACATTAATTATTTCGGAGAGAACTGCAGTTATTACAAGTTCTAATGCTCCATTGTTGTCCTACTAATAAATAAAGCAATGAATCTGTTCGTCGCACATTTGCTCCATTTTACAGCTTAATTCTAACGTCGGACTTTGCTTATATATATAGTTCATGATCTGAATGCTATCGCTTTATAATTAGGAACCAACGTTTGTCACATGGGTATATATATATATATTATATATTATATATTTGATTTTGATGTTCACATTAATTCTAATTTCCATTAATTCCCAATGCAGTGACGGGTCCCATTGCATGACATTGTGGTTACATCATATATAGGGAGATCAGAGCTACCGACGTTAATATTCGTGAGATGGGTCAATCTGATTGTAATTGATCAAAGGACTTTGAAAATCCATGGACTGATCGATCTTCAAGAAGCTAGTTGGGATTTGTTTTTGGTTTTCATGATGATAAAATGGAGGATAGAGATCATGGGGCTGGACCTACAATACTCCTCTTTTTCGGTCTCTTTTCTGCACTCTCATTATTGCTGAGAAAACAATTCAATTTATTCATGCTCATTCACCATTTTTCCTAGAAACCGGTTTTTATTCCTTTATCTACAAGTTCACTTTGCGATCACTTTGCCCTGAAGTCAAGTTATGTGAAATAGTAAAGTGTTTTTCTCTTTAAATATAGATAGAATATATATACACGATTGCTCAGGTTCGCTTAACAGATCCTCGATCTTTGAATATATATCTATATATATATATATTTACATTATTTATGCCAAAACTTGACACGTACATGCCCGGCTCATGATCTTAAATTCTCATTATTGCCGGCGGCCTGCTCCTCGATGATCGATCCCTAGATATTTGGTCTCCACATTATCCACAAAAAAAAAAGAAAAAAAAAAGAGTGTTTGTGATGAATTATTTATAATAAAAATAATGATTTGCAATTAAGATAAACTTATTTTAATAAAAAATAATCATTTTTACAAAAAATAACAATTTTCTTATACTTGGCTTGAATCACACGCATGCATGCATAATACATTTGGATACAACAGTTGCAGTTGCATGTTTTGGTAAAGATCAGGTTAGCCGGGATGGTTAAGTAACTTGCCCCCAGATACACAACACTAACAAACACAAAACTGATTACATCAATCATCGAGAACCGCATGCATGCAGCAGCTAGCCAACTTGCTTTTGTATTTATCTTAGATTAATGGAGACAATTGCATGGGAATGAGAATTAATTAAGCACGATTACATATATAATTCGAGTTTAAGTCAAACAATATAAATTAGATAACACGATCAGGCAGCGCTGAGATATGTAAACAGAAGGCGGTCGTGATCATTGCTCTCCTCCAACAGCTACATTCCAAAAATTCCAACAAAGTATGTTTAAACTGCTCCTGCCAATGTCATGATCTGATCCTACTTAATTAACTTCATATTTTAAGAAAGAACTCAGAGATTTCTGCGTAAAACACGAGTTATAACTAATAGTCTAATCATATATAAGAAATAGAAGAATGAAGCACCGTACTAAAAGAGTCGATATTTATTGTCTATATAATTATTTATATAATATGTACAAAGGGTTGGTTGGCATTTGCTAGCACCTGTTGATCACTACTGTCTGATCTTATTCTTTATTCTCTTTGAATACTACAAACTAAACATGACGTTTATGATTCATGAATGTCAGATTTGGTCATATAATTACACTTTATATATATATATATAACATATAATATATAATAAGAGATCCGCCTACTCTCTTTTTTTATTTTCTTTGTTTCTTGATATATATATATATATATATATATGACTCTTGGGAGACTGAAATAATAAATTTGACATATTTAGTTAGGCATATATATTTTCTTGATTTTCGACGTTGACCTTATGGTTTTGGTGAAACAAAAGGAACCTAACTCTTCAAAGTACTCGAAAGGGAAATCTGAGCAGCAATTTGTCAATGCAAGAAGGGTGTAATATTTGTATTCTTGATAACTTGGACTTAATATCTTTCATGGAGAGCATTCGACGCGTTTTCTATGTGGTTGAGTGTCAACGGAGAAGAAAATTAAATAGGTGTCTTTCAAATGAGAATAACTACTATATAATCTTTTGACTTTTAATCAACTCCCAGCCCATGTGCAAGAAATTCATTTCTCCATGGGTACATGCCTACAATAAAAGCTAAACAATATTTGAAAAAGATTATTATAGCCATAAAAAAATTATATAAAAGTATTTTTACAGACTAATATGTTTTTATGTGACCCGTTAGATTTACTTTATAATGAAAATAACATTACAATTTGATAAATTCCGTAAAACTATCACTACAAGAAAATAGGGCAGATGTTGTACTTCAATTACGATAAAATAGAGCAGATATGACATTTTAATGCTACATCTGTTCTGTTTTGTCGTAATGAAAATGTTATATCTGTCCTGTTTTCTTATAGTGTATATAAGTTTGCAGAAATTCTTTTATGTAATCCATATATAGCTAAAGTAATTCTCACCTCTAAATGGATGTAACTTCAAATTGAATGCGGTTAATAAGAGGGATTATACCCTCTAGCTGCATTTCGATACTTATGCATTTAAAACTATGTTCGGTAGGAAGGAACGGGCACCTTTTAAATTCATGGGAAGCCCTCACGTCCTCAAATTCGTCCCGTAATCTAAACCAAAATCCGTTTTCATTTTTAGCCTCCACTTCAATTTGCACATCAACATGACAGGCTTCATCGTCGCCAAACAAAAAGAACCGTTTTTATTCATCTTTCACCACCATCTCTATCTTTGTCTCTGTCCTCTCCTCCATTGAACCGAAATTAGAGTACAGGAATACGGTGCAATTATTTCTTACTTCCTATTCTGCAGGGATTTTTGTTTTTTGTTTTTCACATAAATCTGTGCTTGTTTTCTTTTGTTTTTGTTTTTGTTTGTTTTTTTTATGTGCCACATCATTTCCGTTTGCATCCCGTTTGTACAGTGACGATTGTTCGTAGCAAAACTATTTTTAAATACATAATATTGGCGGTAGCCCATATGTACTACAGCTTAAAAACACGTTAAAGAAATCTTAAAAAAATAAAAAAAATAAAAAAATATAAGTGATGTGCTGGACTGCTAGTGTGCTGCTGCACAGGAGCTGCAGCCCAGCCCATCTCATTTTTAAAAGTATGAAACTTGCACACCCTGATGTCGTATTCCATTGCTTCAAATTATATGTCATTCCAATTGCTTTGTGTGTTCCTATAAGAGGTTCTTTGATCCATTATGATCGAAAAAACCCAATTCCTTTCAGATCAATGGGTTAAACCCAACCACAAATTGGACCAGAATTAACATATTCTCCACTCTCCAGCAATGTATTGGTATTGGATTTGAAGAAGTTTGCTTCCTAATTTAAAACCCTTCTAAACACCCCTTCGCCAAATTCAAATAGGCCCATTGGGTTTCAATCAAACCCATGCTATATGGCTATAAAAGTCACAATCACTAAGGTGTAAAACCACGTCGTTTAACTCACCCACAACGCCTTATCTCCCTCTAAACCCCAAAACTCTCATTTCTCTTACGAGAGCGAGTTTGTCTCAATCCTACCTCCAATGGCGACATTTACTCTCTCTCTCCTCCCCAAAACCCTAACCCCTCTTTCTCTTCACAAACTCTCCCCTTCCACTCCCACTCCCGCGACTCGTACCCACTTTGGCTACGCTCGCACGCACTTAAAACCCTTCACGATAAATTCACGGCCGTCGACCAGAGCAGCGGCCGTTGAAGGGGATTTCTCGAACAGGAGAGGCAGTAGCAGTAGCAGTAGCAGTAACAGCAGCGAGCCCAGGGAGACCATCATGCTCCCGGGATGCGATTACAACCATTGGCTGATTGTGATGGAGTTCCCCAAGGACCCTGCGCCCACGAGGGAGCAGATGATTGATACTTACCTCAATACCCTCGCCACTGTCTTGGGCAGGTCTGTTCAATTTTATTGATTTTTTCCTTTTTATTGCCTTGTTTGTGTGGTTTTCGGTTTGGTGGCTGAGAAAAAGGGGAGAAGGGTAATCTAGTATTCTAAACTTCCAATCAGAGTTTATTCAGTTTGGTTGACGTTTGTGTGTGTAACACACCCGATGGATGTGTATTTGGATGGATGAGAAAATATGCAAGAGATTGTAAGAAAGAGGGCCAATTCGAGGTTGACCTAGCCTCCAAAGAAGAAAGATAGATTCCTATCAGAGATTACAATACCCTTATATGCTAAAATGGACATGGACAAAAAGGCCTCAGCCTTGCCCAACGTGGCCCACGACTACCAAACATAAGAAAAGATGCAAACCAACTTATTCATTCTTGGACTTGGCCCAAAGCCCAGGCCTAACCATTCTATTCCTGGACCGTGACAGTTTGATTAGTGCTCTTTGTATGCGACTACAATGCAATATATGAAAAACATTTACATTAAATATATGTGTTTAGGAAGGAAGATAGTACGAAAATGATGAATGATTGGGTAAATGATAGGATTTTATTTGGAAATGATGTTTTGCGATGTTATTTTATGGTCGTAAATTATTTTGTGATTTGTAATTTGTAGAGTATCGTTCCTTTTTAGATTTTATTGGTCTTGTTGTTGTTTTGGTTTTAGTTGCTTTCCTAAGTTTATGAGACCGTAAATTTTGGTTTTCCTAAGGTAGAAAGATATATTAAATTGCTTTCACATTTCTTTCTGAATCAACAATGAGTATCCTTCTAGTTCAATATCATCTTAGTCATGCTTATCAAAAATATTATCTTAGTCATGGTCTTAAGATACAAATTGTAAATAGGGCTTTGGTAAATAGTTAGTTTCAATTTATCCCCTAGGAGTTAGCTCAAGTGGTAAAAGGCTTTGATCTTGGTGGTATGCCCCCTCCAAATCTAAGGTTTGAATCCTCTTGGGTATACTTCTTGTGTACTTTGGTATTGCCTTCTCTTCTTATAAATAAAAAATTCTTGATTACCTATCAAAAAGGTTTGAATCCTCTAGGGTGCAAACAATTTCTAGGGGCTATCGGACTAGGGAACTTCCTTTTGAATTACCCGAGGTGCACTTATGGAAAATTCATTGCCGAGGGCCTGTATACTCCCAGGATTAATTAAGACTTTGTTCTCGGAAAACTGGTGCAAGTAAACAATAAAGAATAAAAATCATTATTTTCTATTATTGTAGGTAATTTTGTACCCGTACCTGTGGCATATGTATTTGGTGTTTTTCTGTTACAATCATTTAATCTATTTGACGTTTTGTTCATGTATCAGCATGGAAGAAGCAAAGAAGAATATGTATGCTTTCAGTACCACCACCTACACTGGCTTTCAGTGCACAGTTGATGAAGAAACATCTGAGAAATTTAAGGGTATCTACCAATGTCAAGCAGTTACTCATGTTAGCATTACATGGATTTCTATTCTTGCTTTATTGTATTATATCTTCCACTTCATTATTGTAGGATTGCCTGGGGTTCTATGGGTTTTGCCAGACTCGTACATTGATGTCAAAAATAAGGACTATGGAGGTGATTTATATGCTTGATTTCTGGACTGAGAAATAGTTTGCTTTACTTACTAATGCACCAAAGATGCCATGACGACTTCTCCATGTCTGTTTTAACTTACTTATTTTCTTCTTTTAGGGGATAAATATATAAATGGAGAGATAATTCCCTGCAAGTACCCTACCTATCAACCAAAGCGCAGCGGATCAAAATATGAAAGTAGAAGGTATGAAAGACGGAGGGATGGCCCCCCTCCCGATAAGAGAAGACCCAGACAAGAGACTACTACTTCAGACTCAGCCTCTGGATGAGATGGTGAGATTTTCATGGGATAATGTGCTTTTCTTTTCAATGATTCATTGTTGTGAATGTGATTTTTTTCTTATCTCCATGCAAACTTCACCAATATAGAAACATATTCTAATACTTGATTTGAATACTGTCCCCAAATGCAATATTGATTATTTCATGAAATTGTATTAGCATCTGCCACTGTTACACACAAAAACTGCGGTCATCATTATCAGTTTGTAACTCACTTTATTTAATGATGTTATTATTGCAGGTTTTATATTTTTGGTCATAAAGTTCCTAGTCTGTTGAGTGTTGCTCTATGTCACTCTTCACCATGTATCTGTAAGACTACAAGCATGGATAGTTCAACTTGAGATCAGAGAAACGCTGCTTATGAAGTGAATTTGGTCAGACGCATTGTTGATGCATTTTTTTGTAAGATCAACCTAGTAGCATCTCGCAAGGAATATGAACCTTTGATGCATGAGTATGTTACATAAAAAATTTTGCTTACAAATCCGTGCTTATTTTGAATTGAATTATGTAGGGCTAGATTTGCATCATAAAGCACCTATATTTTTTCATCTGCACCACGAAATTGGGTTAGATCTTAACCAGTAGAGTAAATTGAGAATATTGATAGTTGTTGGTAGTTTAGGGTGCAAGTTAAAATGTTTGGTGTGCATGTACTCTTGGTAGATTGGGGTGCAATGTAAAAAGACATCTAGTTGGGGGGTGAGAAGTGTAATACCTTACTTATGTGATGCCAGTTTTCTTTGCCTCTCCCACCACCACTCCCCCCCCCCCCCCCCCCCCCCCCAAAAAAAAAAAAAAAAAAAATCAGCAGCGCAAGAAATACTGTTTATATCAACAATTTCGTATTACAGCTTAAAACAAATTGAAGCATGTCACGTTACTTTTTACTAGTTGATTGATGATCGTAAAGGTATCCGTGACATCTCTTAGCTTTAGTTCTTGCGTCAGCCCCTAAAAGTTGGCCAAGACCTATCTGCTAGTTCAGGTGAACCGTGAGATCCATTCTTGCAATGGCTTAATGGTGTATTTTTCCTAACCTAATTGGGTTTTCTCGAAAATTTAATAGAGATCAAGTCATTTTATATGGTAAACCCATACACATGGTTATCACTCACAATTCATATTTTAGATTCAGTGAACTGTGAACATAAGATCATCAAATTTTGAGATTAAATACTAAAATTATTTTTATGGTTTATCTTTTGAACAGATTGGTTTTAATTTTCTGATTTGTATTCACCATTCATGTTGAATAGATTGATCTTTTTATTCCTTGGATTTCTACTTTTTAACATTTTAGTTTTTTTTTTTTTTGATGGATGGTGGGGGGGGTGTTTTCGTAACAAGGGAAAATGGCAAAATGCCATATGAACACTATTGACATGCGTTGTTTCACATGATATAAGCAACAAAATAAACAAGTTTAGAATTAGTGTGAAATGAATTGTCCCTATCGTTTCAGCTTCTCACAATTTCACAAGATCTACTAACCTTCCAATAATCACACCACAAGTTTAAATCTTTTCTTTTTCATCAGGGATCTCCTCCACAACTGAGCAGAAGACCCCTCTAGGTTTACACGTACAGAGCCTCCCAAATCAAAACCGAGCCATGCAAACCCTATTTTCAACAACCAATCCCCAATCACAACCTTCAACCCAAAAGTACTGAAAACTCCCCCACCAACTCCGCACGTTCTACTTGCAGCAAGCACAAAATCCAACATTTCTTCGAAAGCTAGAAATGAGATAAAGGTAGGGTTACCTCTTGTTGTTGAGTGATGGGCGGCGAAACAGAGGTAGAAGTTGCGGGTGCTGGGCGGCGATGGGGAAAGGGAGGTTGCGATTCGCAGGTGTTGGGTGAAAGTGGGACGGCGACGAGTTGGGAGTGGGTCGCACGGTGTCACTGGTGGAAGGAGGGCAAAGCTGTTGTTGGGCGACAAGTAGTTCCTGTGAAATGAGAGTGCTGGACGACGAGAGAGAGGTGGGTGAGAGAGGGAGGGAGGGAGGGGGGTTGAGAGCGGATGGGTTGGGGTCAATTCAAATGTTTTTCAACAGGAAAGAAAAGGAGTCACGTTAGGTGTGGATTTTGTGTGCGGCGAATAGTGGCTGATCCCAAGTATAACTCAAAAATAAATAGAATACAGAGAGCAATCTGTTTAAAGGACAGACCATAGGAATTATTTTGATGCTAAACTCGTATAGAATTTTAGTCCTTCCATAAATACTTGAATTATATGTAAGAAACCCCTTAAAATATGAGTTGATTGCCTCTATAAATGGAGATTGATTCCTTTGTTACATTAGTTTACTGTTGCCTTTCTTTCATTTGGGGATTTCAACTTGATTGAGCCTTTTTCGGCTGGTACCGGTTGTAATAAAGGTGCCAGCTTTGGATCTCCCATCCCATGGTTAGTAATCAGGTGCATATATGGATTATCCGAATGAGTCGATTTTTCTTTGGTTCTGGAGGGAGAGAGGAGAAGGATTCTCTAAGCTGATCTCTTGCTTTTGTAATTGGACCACATTCAACTTGCACTGGCTCTATAACCTAAAGCTCATTTGGGGATCTCCACGAGGCATGCAGGAATGTAGCTTTCTGATAACGTCCCGCATGACTTCCTTTCCCAAAAAGTTAGCTTCAAGCAAAAGAGATATACTACTCCCACACACATGGGATCTGGACTGGGGATCCCGACAGTAAGAATGTATTTTATAACAATGTTGTAATTTAAAAATATATATATATATATATATATTTAAAATTGTTAAAAAAAAACACTGAAAAAAGAAGAAGCTTTTTTTACCTTGTCAGGATCTCAGTCAGGATCTCATATGTGTGGCTGTAGAGCCGCTCCAAACAAAATAAGCATGTTCTGTCTTTTTCTTTGGGATAATTAAAAGCTAGTACAATTCTTACATCCTACACCTTTCACAAACTGGAATCTTTCCAAATGGCTGGCCACCTTACGATCATAGGGCCAGAGACGCAGAGCACCATACAATGGTACAGAGTTATCGATTTGATCAACCCACAATAACTAGTACCCTACCACAAATCCTTAAGAGATCAGTCTAAGCAAGATTTTTAAGCAAATATTGTGAAAGTAGTAGAGAATTTTAATAAGCGAAATTTCTCAGGATTCGTTTCTAGTCGCATCTCAATCCATTTTGGGATATAGTGCTCCCAAAAGCAAACATGTCTTCAATCATGTGACTTTGAAATGCTTGTCCACTCTTTTAGACTAAAGGCCACGAGGTGGACCACAACTTGAAGAACCATAAGTATTGCTGTTAAATGTGAGAACCTGTGGTTGGAATTGATAGGTGGGTGGGTACCTAGATAAGCTTTTTGTACCAATAGTGTGCATTCAATTATGCACAAAAATTATTGTCCTTATCATTGTTACTGGTAAGAAGATAAAGTGTCATGTCTTCTTTCTTCATGAAGTTCATCTTCCCTAGCATTGACTAGGCCAAGAGTTAGCTGCTGCAACAATTTTCAAGCTTTTGATTGATTCAGAGAATCAGAATGGCCTTCTACAGCTCCAGCTATTACGAGGATGATGATCTTGTTGATCAACACAATCAAACCCCTTATGGTTATGGCTATGATTCAGCTCCAACACATGATTTCATGGCCTATTCTAGCTATGACTCCAGGAGCCACCAGTTCTTTGAGCATAATAATTCAATTCCCTATTATGGTGCTTTTAACCCTCCTCGCTCTTCATCCTCAATTGCATACTCTACCTCCACTTTCAGTGAACCCAGATTTATTGAGTATGATCCGAATCCTTATGGTGCTGGTTACAAATCTCCTCATACTCATTTTGTAATTTCATACTCTACAGTGGAGTTTAATGTACCTGAATTTGAAGATTATAATCCAGCACCTTATAGTGGTGGTTATGATATTGCTCAAACCTATGGCAAGCCCCTCCCTGCTTCAGATGAAATTTGTTATCCCCGAACGACAACGGATCCAACTGCCTTGTTTGTAGATGGTGTCACATTGCCTGGTGAAAAAGACAAAAATGATGGGCAAGCACTGAAACCCAGCCATGGAACAGGGCAGACCCTGGAGAATGAAGAAGGGCTGCAATTACATGGTGGCAGTGACAAAGATCATGACAGCCACAGAGAGGAGCCTTATCAAGGTGAAAAGGGCCTCGGAAATGCAACCGATGATTACTATCCGTGGGCTGGCTATGGAGCTGAAGAGCATGGTTGCCAATTCGACAATTTGGTTCCTTCCCAACCTCCTCCAAGTGGTTATGGCTTGGAAGCCATGGATCTTTGTGAAAGTTTGTTTGGTTATTGGCCCTGTATCTCTCGTGAGAAAAGGAGAGGTGATGGTCAAGAATGTGCTGCAGATGAAGGAGGCAACAAAGATCTGTGGAAGGGAACTGCAGATTATCTCTTTGGAAGCTCGTATCCATATGGAGATAGAAGGGATATTGGAGGTAGTTATGGGGTTCCTAATTATGATTATGAAAGGCATTATCGGCAGCAGGCCCTTTACATGCAGGCTGATTATGATGAGGGATCGTGGCTGAATTAGCACTAATAGCTTTTTAAGATTGTCCTTTCAGATAGGAGCCTTGCTCCATGTTAGTCGTTTTAGGAAAGAAGTTGAAAGTAATTTGTTGTTCTTTTTTTTTTTTTTGGTAAATATCAAATGACCGAGAAATTCTAAATTGTAACCGATAAATAAGGACCATTGTTTGGTGAAATAGGATTAGTGTTAGTGACTACATGTTTAAATTTCAAAGGAGGATGAACCTCATTATTTTGTCTCAGAACATCTTAATTTCTGGTTATCTACATTGATTGGCTAATGGAGAGTAATGACTAGTTACTGCACATTCTTTAGGGAGTTGGAATTATGCTTATATATATGGCCACACTCAGCCTGATCTATGGACTATGGAGGTGTATTAAAAGAAAGCAAATGGTATTAAGGGTAATGATGATTATTTAACAAGTGGATTCTATTTGAAGTGGAATGATGATTACCTAACAAGTGGAATTTTGGTATCGAGAATAATTTCATTTGACGGAATATACATCACACACTATTATCGTGGCAAAATTTGATTTGGAAGATAAATTTTAAAATTTGAATCTTACAAATCAAATTATATAACGTAGATGTTGTGACATATAAGTCTTTAAATAGCACTATCTAATAATGGATTTGATTTTCATAATGCTCCCTCACACATCAGAATGACATCTTCTAAAAAATTTTCCGCACTGTAAAACTCATCATGTCAAGTAATACAAAGGTGTGTAAGCAAGCCATCTTTTGTAAACAGACGTTGAAAAGTATGTATAAGCAAAAGACAAATTCCATGTGGTTTGAGCTTACACACGTTGAAAATATATAACAAAAAAAAAAAAAACGAGATGTTCCCTATGCTTTGAGATTTTCAGATTATAAGAACCCTGTTTGCTAATTTGTAGTTTTTGGGCGCTCTAGCAATCTAATATCTCTCAGTTAGTCACTTCATTAAGAGAAATGTCTGTAATTAATTATCATTGACCAAAAAAGAAAGTAATTATCTTTCGTATATTAATGATATTTATTTCATTAAATTCATAACAGAAATTATATAAAATTAGAACAATATTACTCTTAAAAGTGTTGGAAGTCCAATTATCTTCATGGTTGGAGCCCATGGTAGTTACCATGTCAATCCAGTTCACTAGCTTCATTGGTGCTATTCTATCTCGGCATGATTTTGGGTAAAGAGAAATGCTATTTGTGCCACTTTTGGGATCCCGATTGGGATCCTGATTTCAGTTTTTTTTTAGTTTTTTTTACATAAATTTTAAGTAAGTGTTTTTAAATAATGTGTATTTTCTTTTTATATTTAAAAAAAATATTTTTACATGACTTTTTGATATAAAAAAAAATACAACATTATTTAAAAACGCTTATTTAAAAATCATGTAAAAAAATAAAAAAAAAATGAAATCGATATCCCAATCGAGATCCCAAAAATGGGATACGTAGCATGCCCCTTTGGGTAAATTCATCCAAATGCCCTTGGAGTTTGTCCAAATTACAAAACCCTCGTCGCGGTGATAAAAAAAATTGAGAAATTTATTTCCATGGCAAACCTAATGAGTGGGCAAAACTTTCGACGACTCGAATACTAGGCAAAGCCCACTTCGACATTGATTCTAATAGAGTCATAAAATTTGGAGGTTGGTGTCAGAATCAGAGTTGGACAGACTCCGGTGTACCAGCCAATCTGACTCTAGACTCTGATTATTATAGTTCATATATTTTATATTGGAATATATGTGATAGATAGAAAAGTAGCCAAATGATTATAATATAATTTTTTTTAATCTATATCTCTCTCTCCTATATTTCTCTCCCATGAAGGTGATTTTTGGTAAGACCTCAGAGATTTTTTTCGGACGGGGTCTGTTGGAGCTTTAGCTCTGACCACCTCCCATTCCCTATTTATTTTTCTGGCCTAGTCTTTTCATTTTCCATCCAATCCTTTTTTGTTTTTTGTCCAAAGCCCAACATGCCAGTCTTTTGCTAGTCAGCGGCCATAGTCCAATATGCGCCATCTTTAACTTTACAGGCGCCAATCTTCAAGTTTAGGAGGAGACTTTGATTTTTCGATGGGCACATTCGTTACATGCACGGCCTTGGCCGAGAGCATGGCCACATGCAGTGGCTTCCTGAAACTTTTTTGGGGGCTACGCGTGGCATCAGATTCATTGAATCTAGATGCTGGTGCTTTATTTCCAGTGGTGCGTGTGTTACACGGGTCACCACCATGGCAGTTGGGCCTTTGCCAACAACCTAGTACAATTGTGGTTCATTTTCCACTTTTTCTAACCGAAAATCAAGTTAAAGTAGGTATGGAAGTTCCTATTAGTCAGGTTAGGCTAACATGATGCAACACACATTTTATCGATACGGCTTTCAGCCGCAACCTAATACCAATTTTAAATGATCCCTCCAGTTTTAGGAAACTGGGCAAGAGCCATTTATTTAGCTCCAATCTGCCCTTTTTTCTGAAATCGATTCATTTAGCTTTCTTTTTAGTGTTACAGTGTGCGTTAGATTTTTGGAAAGCTTGTAGAGGATTCCGATCCCACTTAAAATGATATTTATTTCATTAAATTCATAACAAAAATTATATAGAATAAGAAAAATAGTACTCTTAAAAGAGTTGGAAGTCCAATTATCTTCATGGTTAGTGGCCATGGTAGCTACCATATCAATCCAGTTCACTAGCTTCATTGGTGTTATTCTATCTCGACATGATTTTGGGTAAATTCATCTGTATGCCCTTGGAGTTTGTCCAAATTACAAAACCCTTGTTGGCACGTTGCCATGATCAAAAAAGAAAAAATGGGAAATTTATTTTTATGGTAAACCTGACGAGGGGACAAAATTTTCTGAAAACTCCAATGCTAGGCAAAACCCAGTTTGACTCTAATTCTGACAATCAAAAGATTCGAAGGTCGGAGTCGGAATTGGAATTGGACAAGACTCTAGTGTACCAACTGGTTTGACTCTGATTCTGATTAATATAGTTCATATATTTTATATTGAAATTTATGTGGAAGATAGACGAGTAGTCTAACGATTAATATATAAATTTTTAAACCCCATATAGGCATTCAAGCCCCCACAAGACCAAGTTCTCTATTTTTTTTGTTTAAGATGATGCCCATTTTTTTGTCACCATTCCTAAGCCCTCGTTTCGTTTTACTCATACCTCAGTCTCTTCCTCTACTTTCTTCTTCTACCAATCATCTGAGCTCAGTCTCTTTCTCCCCGTTTCCATCTTCAAGGACACTCTCGATAGCAGCTTCATTTAAACAAAGCCACTCAAAATGCATGTTCAAGGGAAAGCCTTGATCAAGAGAAATATATATATTTTTTTATTGCACTTCGACTAAAAAATCATTTTCTCTCTTCCATGAAGCTTTCTTTTCGATCTCGTTTTCGCCCACTGTAGATCTCACTGCAAAACTTCATTTTCACTCGGTCCCTTTATGTTGTTTGGATGTTGTGAAAGCCTTTTCGATGTGTCCCTTGATCTCATCTTTGATGTTGTTTCGATGTTTTTTTTTTTTCGTATGCTTTGTGTTGTTTGAAATCTTTGGATGTTGTTTGGATGCTGGAAAGTGGTAATAAAACTTGGAAAAAAAATAGCTTTTAGTTGGGTCTCCAATGCTCTGACTCTGACTCTGACAACTTGGGTTGGAGTTGGAATATGCTCCTATTCAGAGTTGGAATCCACTACTATTTAGAGTCGGAATTAGAGCTCAACTTGACTTCCAACTTTTGTTGCCTTGAATAACTGATAATCTTAAATAATTTGATATTTTGACTGATCTATTTTGTGTTTGCTCTAATAACATTAAACACAACTAAAATTATGTAATTTTGTTTGCTAAAAGATCTATTTCATGGAAAAGTTTGGAAATAAGTCCTTATTGCTTCATGTGCAATAAAGGTTGAGTTTATGGCATGTTTGGATGCCGCAATCTACATTTATGACCAAAGAAATTTATCTAGTGATTGGGAGTTGTCAACTTTATAGCCAAGTCGCTAAGATTTTATTATAATAATTCCTCAAAGTATTTCTTTCCGAACATGTCAAAGAGAAAGTACAAAAACAAGTAATGTCCATTTAATATATCACTCCGTTTATTGTAGTTAAAGAGTATGTTGAAAAGATAAGTCTTATAGCTGCTCTCACGATGTGAACACATCAACAAACTATTTGATATTAAGAATTTTCTTACTAGATATTAAGATATATTTATCATGGTTGTTTATGTTGTCTTATCTTTTCACTTTATATATATTGAATAGTGTGGACCAATGGTGACTAGATAATATTTGAAATCAACAATGCTACATATATTTATGAAAAACGTAAATGTAACACAGTCACTTTGAAAAAAAATAGGATCTACTATTAAGAAGTTAATTTTTTCACGTGGGCTAGCTCTATATTTACTCACTTTTTTCAAAGCGATTATGTGGTGTTTACACATTCTACAACTACAAAAATCATTTTTTATTTGCAACATGCATGGATTTGAAGTTACAAATATTGTAATACATGGAAGGAATTTTGTTAGTTATATAACAAATGACTATATATGTCTTGCATTAGTAACTGATTTTATTTATATAATAGAGCACATATTCCGAATTTGGATTAGAAAAGTTTTATGAAATTAGACGTCCATATGTTATGATTTTCTTTGGGTATTCTAGTGTGGGAAAATGTAAGAATTTCAAATTTATAAGGTGTGGCACACACTCCATCGTCCATACTTCTAGTGTTGGAGTGTGTGTCACGCCTTATAAAATTTAAATTCTTACATATATTAGTTGTTGTAAATCTAGACTGGCATAAACACATTAGATGTGGTTTTTATGCCAGTCTAGATTTAACTAATTGTTTTATGAGTTATTGTGGGGTCAAGATACCCTTGGGGATTCCATTAGGTTTGAGAAATCCTTTTAAGTAATAAAAGCATTAAGGGTTTTTACTTATAATATAATTTTGCCTCTCGCCATTTAGAGATAAGAAGTGAAATTGTTAGGATAATCTTTCTCACACGATCATACATATCATCTAGCAATTCACTACAGAGACAAATACGCTTTTGCTTCATATATTGTGGAGTATATATTGTCAAAGATCCTTTTAAAAATTGAAGTTTGGTATTAAAATATTTAACACTTACAACTGTCAAGATATATGTAAGTACGTAATTAAATCTATGTTTTTTCATTAGTTTAATTTTTTGAAATAAGTGATGATTTTAGATGATGTCATATCAGAACAAATATTTCAGGTGTTAGTCTCACCTATTAAGAGGTTATTTAAAATCAATATATAAATAATTAAATCTATCTATTTTTATAAGTTTAAACTTTTAAAACAAGTGATGATGATTTTATAACAATCTCCTTATGCTGGTAGCGAGGGGATACGTTCCCAGGTGCAAAGTGAACCGTAGGCCATCCTTAGCCCAAGGGGAGTGGCAGCAGACCACCCTACAACCAACATGAGATGCACTATACATAGGAAGGGGGGAATTTTTGAACCAAAACGTTGCAACTAACTTTATTTGTTTTTATAATTTCATAGTTATCCTTTTTGCTGCTAAGAATATTTTTATTATAAGCTTCCATATATTATTTGGCAAATTTTACTAAAAACACGTATCCAGCTTTCTATTTTTTCTCTATTCCATTAAAATAATATTTATTTAATAATATTATTATTTTTAACTTATTTCTTCTCATTTTTTTATTTTTTTATTTTTTTTTAAAAAGAGTTATTTATCTTAAATAAATGATAGCATCTTCAATATTTATCACTCTCTATTAATGCAAGGGGACATGTTGTCAATGAAATTAAGTGGAAGGAAAAGATTCAGGACACTCCATTAGCGTGACGAATAAAATTGCAGCGGATGCTGTAAAGTGCAGCTAGTTGGGGGAGCAAGCACCTTGTGGACCTGATGGTAGATATGTCTCAAGAGCGAGCTGGAAATGAAGGTCTTGTCACATGGTAAGTGAGCATGACAATTTGCCTACCAATTGCCTACTATGAGGAGTTGAAGAGGTAAATGACTGATGAGACATCAGACAAGAGCTTCTTGTCCTGGGGGAGCAACATCCTAGAAGATGGCAGATCAAGTATGGGAGTTTTCTGGAACAATATAAAAGATGCTCAGAAAAGTGGTAGTATGGTATGCAGGGTATGCAGAAGTACACACTCAACTGAAGGTTCACATCTGGAGTGAGTACGTTGGAGGAATTATGACTCACGAAGTGATATCATTTGAACCCAGAGGAATGATCCGACTCCACGTGGAAGATACACATTCAAGGATGGATTGAGGAGTTGGAAGACCGTATGTAAGCGCAGATCATGCCCTGGCCATTTGTCTCTGGCATACTGCAATATGGCAGATGAGGCCAAATAAATCCTATTCGAGCATGCTAGGAGTCAGAGATGTGTCAAAAGGACGTCTGATGATCTCATCCGACATAATGGAATATTTGAACAATGGGACGAAATCTCTCATTTAAGATTTTAGACACTTGTGAGCTCGTATAGCTGAAAGTTGCAAGGGAACAAAGAAGGGAGCAATAGATTAGCAAGCCCAATGTTATGAGATAGGTTAACTTCTAAGATAAAATTGGGAAATATAGGATGAATGTTGTTTGTAAGAGGCATGCATTCACATTTGTGTAACCTCTTTTTTTCTTACATAAATAAATTTATTTTGGAGCAAGATGTTTATGGAATATCCTGGAGGTCGGTCTGATCGACTCCTATGTGAAAAGCATCCCGACGCCACCGACCTCCGTCCATGCTATCGGGACCGCAAACAGAGCATTTTAGATTTAAGGCTCTCGAGGGAAGGTGGGAGGTCATCGGGAATCGTCATCGCAGGGGTAAGATTGTCGGAAAGAGGCAGTCTCAATGGCATGGGCGGTGTTGCTTACAGTGGCCGACGGCGGCTCCGTTCGACTGAGGGATGAATGCTCCCTTAAAATTATCTTCATTTTATTTTTTTATTGTATTTTTTATTGTATTTTCTTCATCTTATTTTTTTATTATATTTTTTATTGTATTTTTTTCATTTTATTATATTTTTTATTGTATTTATTAAAATTTTTTATTGTGTTTTTGTATTGGACTATTTTTGAGGTCCATCCGCTTGCCCGCCGACCCCACCCCTACAGGGCTTTGGCCCATTTCGTAATTTTGGGTCTTTTTAGGCCTAAATCATGTTTCGGGCCATTTTTAGTCTAAAACAATATCAAACCTGATTTAAACACACAATTACATTTTAAAAAATATTCCATTACTAAAGTCTAAAGTCACTTAGAAAAAAAAAACATAATTAAAACACTAAAACTTAAAAGTTCAAAACTTAAAATAAAGACTAAGTTATTACAATTTATAATAATACAAGTTAATTCTACAATTTAAATTATAAATTGTGCTATTAACTATTGATATTAAAATTTACAAATACGCATTCTAACTTCTAATTTTCTAAGAATCTAAACTGACAAAATCGTATAACATAACATTGGTGATTCAGATTGGACTTTGAAAAGTTGTTGTGAATGCGAACTTGGGTTGTTGGACTTGGCAATATTTTGATTGCTGCGAGAAATTGAGAATGAAAATGATAAAACCTGCAATAATAAATTTAAAAAAAATTAGAGTTACAAATATAGAACTATGAGTTATAAACATGAAAAAATAATATATTAAAAATACTAAGTTACTAACCAATATTAAATTGGGACATTTGGTTAGAAGATAGGCATTGTCAGATTTAAGTCTTGACAATTGACATATATACTGATACTGTCATACTCAATAAAAATATAAAAGATAGAAAATGTCAAAACTCATAAATAAAAGTTACAAAATAATTAGATATTAACATCACAAATATTAAAAAAATATAAATGCAAACAAATATTAAGAGATAAATTTTGTAAAGTGTAAACCATGGTGATGGTGGGTCATAATGCAGCGGAGGTAGTTATTGACACCGTTCCAGGTGTTAGCGTCACAGTAGCTATAAGTTATAACAATTAAATATAAAATCAACACCAATTAATATTTAATTAAATAAATACAAAATAATATAAATTGATTTCAAGTGACAATTTACTAGGGTAGATTTGGGCTGATTAGCACCCTCGTCCTCAGCCTCGATCGGATCATAATAAAAAACCTCCGAAATATGAATTTCAGCACTCGTGATCTAATTCTGTGTGCAAATCAGTGACTCAATGGTGATAGGATCTAAGGAGCTTCAAAAGGGATCTAATACGCGCCATCCGGTGTTAAAGGTCGGCTTTGAGGCTATTGTATTGATTGGGATGACTAAAATACTGCAGGCAATCTTTGAAAGTACGGGGTATTTGGGGACATTCATTTTCCACCAAACTAATAAATCAAAATCTCGTACAAATGGATGGATATCTAATGCCAAATATCTGTCTATCTCTAACTGATCTATAGTGGAACGTGTCACGGCCAAGGGGGTTGTCTGCAGTGGGGGTGATGGTAGTAGTGAGTCGACAACGGTGGGTCGGTGGGATTTCGATTGGTGATGGCGGTAGGGTACTCTGGTGGGATTTCAAAATAGGGTTCAAATCACGGGGGTGAGGGGCTAGGGAGGGGAAGGGAACTTGGGAGTGGGGAAGGCAGAAGAGGGGGGGGGGGGGGGAAGGGGTTTGGCCTTTTGGATTTATTAACCCATAGTTAAAATGGTGATCTCTCTTAGGCAGTGATCTCGCTCGGCAGTCACTCGAGCGAAGTTGATACAGAGATTTTGCTCGACTTGTTACTCGATCGAGTTTGACCTAAAAGACATGCTCAATCTTCGCTTGACATCTCACTCAAGTGAATATCGTGACAGATCAAATTTTTTAGGTATTAATTTTTTTAAATATATTATTATATATAATATATTAAATTAATTTATATATTAAATTATTTAATATATTTTTAAATATGTGGGAGTAGGATATATGCTGGACAGTGTGAAATGCGAGCAGGACAGTAGATGTAGGTACTTGCTACTTATCCCTGTCGTGTGATGATGATTGTACTTTTAGAACCAATATGATGCTATTGATTTATCTATAGAAGTGAAGGGTGATTATTTGCCTAAATAGTACTTATGCTTTAAAGTAAATTGCCTAAGAGGATAACTCCTTTTGGGTGATTCCTCACCATATTTTATGAACTCATGTGCCTATGTCCTTTCGCTATTGACATAACTTGTTTATTGCATCTTTAGGAGCATTATCTTTCATTAGCAACTGTAGTCACAGTTGCCTAATCTACCTATAGTTTAACTCTCAAACCATAGACTTTAGTGGAGAGTTAGGACAAAAATTAACGCCCAACGAGGAAGAGCCAACCCTGTCCTGCCCCAACCTTGAAACAGATCAGGCCTATCTGGCTATCTCTATCGTAGGCACCATGCACTATTTGGAATTGTACTTAACTTTTAAAAATGGGCGACCACTGTATTCGGTTTGTCGCCTATTAGGCAATGAACACAATGGTTATATTTAACTCTGAGATTGAAGTTGATAAGAAATGATAATAATGTTATTTTTAAATATTGTGTTTTAGATTTAATTACTGACTATATAAAAGAAAATAAATAATAATAAAGTAGAAGCTCCCTTAATTTGAGAAACTACTGCAGCAGCTAAGTTCGTTCTTTCAAATACTGAGCCGAATGCAACAAGATTTTAACTCGTTTATTCAAATTTTGCCTAAAAAATCTATATAAGGGTGACACACACTACAAAAAAAATTAGAATTTATGATGAATTATTCGTGATAAAAATAATTATATATTATAAAAATAAACTCATTTTAATAAAAAAATAATTATTTTAATAAAGAAATAACAGGATACAAATAAATAAATATCTTATGGTGACGCTAGTGGGTGTAATCTCACTATCTTTCTTCAATAAATTAAGAGAAGTAGGTCTGACAGAAAAGATTATATACAGGCGTACCAAAAGGATCAATTTTACAAGTAAAGTTTTTTACAATTTAATACATTACATTACATAGAATGCTCTGTATAAAAATGGAAATTGTCGTAAATTAACGGAGGAGACAAATTTGACATTTACGGATGTTTGATCACGGCACCGCCGCACCAGTCTTTGATTTGATAAAAATAAAATAAATCCCAAAAACCAATGGATAAGATTTCTTTCACAAGCTTCACTTGATTTTATTTAAGCAGTTCTACGGAAATCAAAAGGTCTATCAAAGTACGGACGAAGACAAGATGAATAAATCGAATGAACAAAAGTACGAAATGTTTGATCACTTAATTATTTTTATTTTTATTTTTTGAAGAAGAAGAGCAAGCAGAAGTGGTTGTCGATAACATGCTCAACTAATCTATAATATTGCTTATTGATTAAGATCATAAAAGTGTATTTTTTTTTTTTTCACGCCCGCAATTTCAGGAGTTTGTAACGCATGTCTATTTAAATATTTGAAAATCGTAACTGAATTATAGAACATGACTAGTCCATGTTCATCTTTCAAAAAAAAAAAAAAAACTAGTCATTTGTTTTATTTTTATATATTATTTAAAAAAGTAATGTTATTTATGATTTATTTTTTCATCTTCCTCTCATTATTTTATGATAATACATTAGATTATTAAAGACTGTTTATTATATTTTACTTGTAAATCTATCATTGAGAGTCGGTTAGGGGTCTGCTCAATGGTCCTACTTTCTTTTTTTATTTATTTGTTTTCAATTTTTCTTTTTACGTTATGATTAAGTAAATATTTTTTAATAATAATAATAATAATTTTTTATTTTTAAAAAATGTTTAACGATCTTAAAAAAATGGTGTAAAATAAAATTAAAAAATGGTGTAAAGTAAAATTAAAAAAAAAAATGAAAATACACTAAAAGAACTTGCTAATGGCACCCAATAACGGGTCCCCTAGCATTTTGGCCCTTTATAAAAGTATGACGGATAAATTCTCTTGAAAAAATAGTCTTTTAATGTGAATTTTAGATTTATTATCTTTTTCAAAAGAAAATGTACACTTACGCATTTTTAAATTATAAATACTATATATATATATATATATATCATAACTTATACCATTATATTGGTATTTTTTATTTTTCTAAATTTTCGTATCACCACAAAGCACCACCAAATTATAATTTAATCCGTACCTTAATTAATCCAATTCTCAATTCCGAGTAAAACCTTCCGTTAATTGACGGCTTAGTGTAATAGATTAGTTTTTTAATCTTTTAATGGACTAAAACTTATGATAATGCAAGAAGAGAGTGGAAAGTCTCACAAAGAAAGCTATCATGCAAATAATGTGGTGCATAAAAAGAAAATAAAATTTCAGCCAATCAATTAAAAAAAATCTGCGTTCAAACTTCAATAATGAAATGGTTAGTTTTCCTCCTTGATTTGAAATAGTGGCCGTGACAAAATTGTGTTTCCGGGTGTGTCAAAGTTCTAGCCCATTTAGTGGTGACAAAAATGTTAGTTTTTATAATTTGAAATAGGTTTGAGTTAAGTTAAATGTGTCAAATCTTAACTTAACCCCTTTAGATAATAAGTTATATTGTGTCACCAATTTTAATTGGTTCAATATAAAATTAAAAATAGGTCAACACGATATGACTCATTTAAATTCGTTTCATATAAATGGATTGAACTTACATGTATAACATATTTTAACTGATTAATATAATTTTATATAAAAATTAAAATCATATTTACTAACAACCACAATAACTTAAAAAAAATTAAAATTAAGACTTCCTACTAACAAAAAAATCAACATTTCTCAAAATTTAATATATAATAAAAGTTATTACAAACCCTATAATAACAAATATAAGTATAGATCTATAATTATAATGTCAATAATAAAACATAAATATATTGAGAAATACCAATATACAACTCAACAATAATAAAATTGTCATTTTGAAATAAAATCTACACGATCAAAAAGAGTTGATTGCGGGTTAAGCGATTTGATTCACTATTGATCCATTTATAAATTGTGCATTAATAGGTCAATCCATTTTGATTCAAATACATTAACATCAAACTAATATCTGGTAATTTTGTGTTGTGTTTGTGTTTCATGGGTCGTGTTACATTTCGTGTGTCATCCCTAGTTTGATTGTTAGTATATTTTAAGTTTTTTAAATATTTTTAAAAGTTATTATTATTGAATTTGTATTTATATTTTTAAAACATTTAAAGATGCTAGAATGTTTTAAAAAATTGAGATGACATGCCCAACGATTAATTAGAGCTAGGGGCACAGTTGAAAAAAGGAACAACGTCCATCAAATACATCTGAGGGCAGGTTTAGAAATAAAACACTTTCAAACACTTTTTATTATTATTTTATTATTACTTCTCACATACTTTTATTACTATTCATTACTTTTTTATTATTATTTAATATTTTATTATTACTTTTTACCTATTTTTTATTACTATTTACAAACACTCTTCAATCCCGTTTGTTTTCCAAACTCAATTTTATTATTCACAACTCATTTCGTACTTTCAACTCATCTCAATCACTCATTTTAAATTTTAACTTATTTCAACTACTTATTTTATTACTATTTATAACTCATCTCATCTCTTCTCTAAATCCAAACGGATAATACTCTCAACATTTAAACTTAACCAGTTACAATCGTGAACTGCAACCAATAAGTAGCATTGTGTCAGCATTTCCGAAGCTCCTGCACAACTTTTTCTTGTTTGCCCAAAATTGAAGATCATAGGCAGTGATGCCCAACGAGGGGTGTTTATTTCTTGATGAAGCTCCATATGCGGTAAATCAAACTTTTTGTACCTAAAGAGGAAATGACAAACAACAAATTATGTAAAAGGAAATCTAAACTCAAGGATAGGAAAGGATCAAGTAGAGAGGAGGGAGATGGCTCTGCACCTCTTTTCCCTCCCATATGAAGTCTTAGGATATGTTTGGAAAATGAGATGAGATGAGAAAATAATTCTATAATACTACTAAAATAATTGTGAATAATAATAAAATGATTTGAGTTAAAATATTTTTTAAGATTTTAGGAAAGAAGAGAGGCAAAGTTGAATATAAATATTATAAAGTTAAAAAATTATTTGAATATAATTGTTTGAATATTATTTTTGTTTTAAAATTAGTTATATTGATTTTTGTGTTTTATTTGAAAGTTAGTGAAATTAAAAAATATTTTATGTTCGAGTGATGTTTACGAAAGAAAATATAAAGATATTTTAGATGAGCCGATCGAGAACATTTTATCTCATCCAACTTCCCAAACAGCCCCTAGATATTTCTTTAAGAGTTATACTATCTATAAGCATAAATGGACTACATATGTATAACACATTATATTATAATCATAAAGATGTCAAAATAAGTTATTTCTATATTAACTTACGAAAAATTCTTTTTATATGTTAGTCATGTGGATAACACACCTAATAAAGTGCTTCTACAACATAACTTGATTTGGAAGATAAATTTTTAAGTGATATGGATGGTGTGCTAGTGCATGAGCTTAAAAATAAAATAACTCTAGTTTATGCACAATCGACTTACACATTAATTATAATCTATTTAATGTATTAGTAAGTGGGTTAGAGGGAATGTTAGTGCGTGAGATGCAATGGGGGATCAATCTTTGGATATATAGTATACATTATTAATTTAGTTGAATCAATATTTTTTGGAACCATATATTGTTTGAATGAAAATAGTTTCTTCAATCTCTCTTTCCAGTTTCCCTTTTATCATTTCCTCTAGTTTTAACTTATTTTTCAAAATCTTTCAATGTTGGGGTAAAGTTTGAAGCCTCGTAGTTTTCACCATGAGATGAAATGAGCACCTTCCCTTCTTGTATTTTTCTGACCATCTTATGTATTGCTGTTGCGACAAATCACATGGGATTCCCCTTTGGGCCTTCCTTTTTTCATGCACGGCCAACAGTCTGCTTCAAAACCAAATGTCTCACACCAACCAGCAAGTTCTTGGCTTTATTTCTGCACTCTCTTTTTCCTTTCTTCAGAAGCAATAAATTATACAGGAGTTTCCTTTCAGTCTCGTATGACTAAATTGCCCTTCTATTACACTTTTTTTGAGTTTTGATAATACTTATAATTCAGTGTGACGATATTACTTAAACTACTTAACAGTATTAAAAAACAATCCCAACACATATTAATAATGTGTTCAGTATGTCAATAATTAAACTTCCAGATAAAAGTTTCCTTTGTTTCCATGACTGGAACATGTTGTCCCAAGAGAGTTGTGTTTCCCTGATGACAGTTCATCCCAAGTGAGTTGTGTTTCCCACAACAGCCCACCTTTTCACTCCTTTGTTGGCATGGTGCCATCTCAAGTTTTAGAACATTCTTCTTCTACTGATTGAAGTATCTATTTTTCTCAAAGGCCTTGCACTCCCAATAAATTATGCCAATGAATTGTTTGGAACAAATTTGATTCATTCAAGTCCAGGATATAAAGGTCTTCTCACTAATCAAAACATGAGTTTTCTCAAAACACTCCTCATAACTCGGAAATAAATCGAAGGTAATTTATTTGGTGGTGATATGTCATGCAAAAACATAATATAGACAGTTTAATCTGGCCCCCACTTGGCATGATAACCTAAAACACCACTCTTAAAAATAACTAAACCTAAAGCCTACTCCAAAATCCCAACTCTGTGACAAATTTCAGACAGACATGTCTTTCCTCACTCTCTTTCTTCTCCTCCTATTCCCTCTCACGGCAATCTCTTCCATCCACGATCTCCTCCAGAGCCAAGGCCTCCCGGCGGGGCTCTTCCCAGACAGCGTGAAAACATACAGTCTTGACCAATCGGGTCGGCTGGAGGTGCATCTGGATCAGCCATGTTTGGCCAAGTTTGAGACCAGAGTCTACTTCGACAGCGTTGTCAGGGCTAACCTCAGTTTTGGTGGGCTTAAAGGGTTGGAGGGTCTGTCCCAAGAAGAACTCTTTCTATGGCTGCCGGTCAAGGATATCATAGTGAACGATCCCTCTTCAGGGCTCATTTTGTTTGATATTGGTGTTGCTCATAAACAGCTCTCTCTTTCTCTCTTTGAAGATCCTCCAGTGTGTAAATCTCAAGGTAAACGCTTTCTCTCTGATTTTGATTTGGTTTCCGATCTGTGATTGATTCTGGGTCTGGGTTTTTTTTTATTGCTGGGGCAATCTCTTTCTGGGTTTCTTGATCTGCTCTCTCCTCTGTTTCGGTGTTAAAACTTTCTACAATTGAGGGTCTGACTTTGAATTTCTAGTGCAGGCATGGTATTGAAGATGGATGGGAGAAACAAAAACAAGATGGGTTTTCAAGTCCAGAGATGATCGAAACTCTTCCATATGAGAGATCATGTCCTCTTCTTTTTGTTTGTTTTTCTTTTCCCAGCAACGAAAAATTTGGAGTAAAGTTTACCAATATTATTAGGGCTGTAAAAAATGAGAACTGTTAGATGGATCATGTTTGTCACTTACCTTCTTATCTGTAGGGCGTGTTATGGCGCCCTTCAACCTGTGATTTTGGTTGGTTGTTGTGATAAATATGCATGTAGTTTTGGAATTCGGAAATGAAGAAGTCGGCTCCATTAATTTTTTTTTTTTTTTTTTTTTAAACCAAATTCTTATAGCAGTAGTTTGCGGTATGTGGTTTATATAATAGCCGAAAATCTTCAAAATCATTATTACAATATAAGTTGTAGAGTATATTATTGAGGATGACCAGGGTCGGAGGCGGATGGGCTTCACTCAAGGAGGAGGACCGGAGGTGCAGTGGTTGGACAATTTTTTAACCCATTGGTAGAGACTTTAGAGTTTTCTTTCCTGAGTCCCGACAAAAAAACTATGGACGAGTTATATGTGAGCCTGAGGTGATTTCGCAATTGATCTACAGGGACTAGGGAGGGAGCCTGCAAATTCTAATCACAGAATCGTTTTTGTGAGTTATATACTTTATATCACATTCCTAAATGTAATATAATTAATAAAATAAATATAAATTTATATACAAAAATTACATAATTATAAAAGGAATATACGGTGAAAATATTTAAAAAAAAGGATATTTGTGTTAATATATAATATTAAAAAAAATGTAAACTTGAGTTGAGAAAAACTATAAAAAGGAAAGAAAAAAACAAAAGATACAAAAAAGTCGTTTAAAATGATGAGATTTAGAAAAGATAGGATGATCGGACATTTAGTTACAAAATAAATTAAAATTTTATAAATTCTTTATGGGTTTTAGAATTATATGAATTCCATTAATATATCAAATTTACAAAATATCATCTAGAGTCAAGAAAATTACGAAATTTCAATTAAAAATATAGTATCGAACAGATCGAATATAGTTTGAAATGCGAACTTTGGCCAAAATTGATTGGAATGGACGGAATGACCAAAATTATATTCTTTTTGGGGTGTGCACCCGTGCTGATTTTTTCGTGTCTGGTTCGAAGCTCAAAAATCCGAATAAATTTGGGCGGTTATCCATCTGCATCGGATTTGCCCAAACCCGTTATTTATAACGGGATCTTTTTCTTTAAAATAGAATTTTTGTTTTAAAACAACATCGATTTTGTATATGCAACACGACATGTACAAAAACTAGAGTTAAAAAAAAAAAAAAAAAAAAAAACTGGGGTTAAAATCGGATCCGATTACACTCTGGATATACAGTTCTAAGACCAAATGCCTCTTAGGATTGTAACTGGTTTTACTTGGTTAGGTATCCTCTTAGTTTTAAAATTTAGATACGGATATGGATATTCCTAAATATCCGAATCCGTACCCGCGCGCACGCACGCACCTAATTTTTGCTATCAAATGTCTCTTGGGATTACATATGCATCAGGGACCAACGTGCAAGTGATGTGTTGCTGTTTCTTGTAGCCTAGTTACCATCCAAATTAAGCTAGGAATACGATACCCAAAAACATAGAACTAATGATCTAGAGAAGTTTACGCAACTTTAGGTCCTTCTGCAGTTTGACATGATGATCCTTATCAATTTTTTCACGTATTGAACCACAAATGTTTGCAGTTTGCAGGAGTAATATGAACCGATTAAATGTAATTTAATATAGATATATATGACTTATGTGCAACTTAGTCGTAGTTCAATAGTTTGGTCTTCAATTTATTTTAAAATCACTTTAGACGAAATCCCTGCAATCGAAATTGGTGGGAGCCACACTTATGATTCTAAAACCGTTTTTTTTTTTTAATTTTATTTTGGTGTCTGCTGTATTTTTATTGTATTGAAATGATTGATGGAGACTCTCACTTTATTGAATTTATATCTTTTTAATCGTCCTTATTATCTATAATTTGCTTTAAAAAAAGACTTATGCGCATGCAAGTTGAAGACAACAAAGGGAAGCCGTGATCTATGACTTATTACATGCACATTCACATTGTTATTAGTATGCTTGCTCATTAAGTTTTAATTTATATTTGCTTTGATTTCTTCCAACTTACCCTACACAACATATATGTATTAGAATATGATATATTATATATATTTGGAGGACCACAAATTGAGATATATCGACTTCTCAAGCCAGATTAACTATTTTTCCCACAAAATGAAGTTCTTGAATGGCACATGAAATTGAGAGCCGCGTGTCTCATTTTCGCTGCATGTTGCAAATGCAGACTATTTCCTAGAAATTAATTTTAATCTCATATTTTAATATCAAATGACTTTTCTATTTAAATATTTATTTCTCTACTCTGACCAAACAGCTAGCATTGACAAAGTTGTATATTTATGATGTCGATTGTGTGAATTTATATTGTTCTGTGGGTTCTATATGACACATCCTATTCTCTTTTCTTGTGGCAGTAAACAAACCAACTTTTGGCCCCTTTTTTTCTCCGCCGCTCAAAAATTTTCATCAAAATAATAAAAAAATTATATTCATATTTATTATTTTTTCACATATTAAGACATATATCCCTACATTTTTTTTTTTAAAAATCTCGTTTCTATATATATGAATATTTTGTTTTCCCTTTTATTTATATTTCAAAAAATTATTTGAAAATTACAAACATTAACCACCAAAATGAGCTTTTTGGCTTTCCCGCAATGAAAAATTCTTTTTATCATTTTCACACGCCATGCACACATCATATATAATTTTTTTTTTTTCTCTTACTAAATATGTGGGGCATGGATTGGTGCTGACTCTTTCATTAGATGAATTAGATAATTGTTTATGACCCTTAATGGAAGAAGACTCTCAAAAAAGTATAAAGTAGATTTTTAAAATTAAAAGAAAAAGAATTTATCTAATTAAAAATATTAATTAAGTAAAATAAAAAATCAAATAGATATTATATATTATTGTTAATTAAAAATATTAATTGAAAAGGTAATATAAAACCATAGAGAGTAATTTACTTGACAAATGGTAGTAATTATTTTTAAATAAAAATTTAATATATATATATATATTAAAATAATAATAAATAAAATAAATTTTACTTTAAAAAAAAAAAACCAATCAAAATTTTACTCTTAGGCTGAGCCGGCCGTGGTATGAATCTACAACTTTAGAGTCTAGGTTGTGAGATCAATTCCGGAAGTGCTCAAATATTATCATATATATGATCTGCAAGACTGCAACAGTAATGGTCTGGGCTCTCTGGCCTTAGGTTTATCATTTCTACAAAGTAGAGGTGCATACATGCAGCGATTGTTTATGTGGTAGAACTAAAGGGTTCTCCCTGTAGCTTCTGTACTAAAAGGTTTTTTCAGAAACCTCACCTACGACATAGCTTGTGATATGTACGCTGAAATAGAATACTTTTCTATCACAAGCTGAAGAAGAAATTTTAATTAAAGTAGTGCTTCGGGCCATCCCTACTTATGCAATGAGCGAGTGTATTTCAATTAATGACTAAAGTTTGGCGTCAAGAAAAAAGTTATTCTACTTCCTAAATACCGGTAGGGTCTTCAGCAGCATGAGAAGAAAATCCAATGAAAAATTGAGTAAAATGGGCCGGGGTTCAAAAGCAAGAGTAGGTATCAGATTTAGAGATATAGAGGTTTTTGACAGAGCAATGTTGTCTAAACAATGGTGGAGAACTTTAAGAATTTTAAATTCTTTAAAGTCTCCAGTGGCTTCAATAATTGGGGAGAATATTTCAAAATAGGTCACATGAGCTAATTTGGGGTGGCCACCATCTCAGATTGGAGAAGTTTGAGAAAACTACAATTGATTTGGTGAAAGACGGATCTAGATGGAGAGTTTGCAATGACAAGAGTATTAAAATTGAACGAGATAGTGGCCTCCTAAGCCAACTTTATTTAGTATCCAATCACAGGTAAAAAATATAGGCAGTAAGTGATGTGGTCTCAAATGTGCTCTTCAAGTATAGAAGTGTTAATTTGTATAAGGATAAATCTAGGATCGTATTCCACAATGACAAAAGACAATCAAAACATTTTTGAAAGTTTATTGTAAAAATCTGATGTTGAATGTGAAAAGCGAGAAATTAAAATACTATGTAAAAATATTTTAAAACTTTTTTCCATTATGTAAACAGTAAATATATAAAAGGATAAGCAATGTATACACAGTGATGGATTTGTTGCCAATGGAATGTATGGTTGAGTTTGGAGGGTCTCGGGTCTATGATATTTGTTTTGAAAAGTGAACAAAGTCATGAACTACTCGATTTCCAAAAATTAAATCGATCAAAAGATGTTAAAATGTGATTTTAGTATTATCAAGACTCGAAAACAAAATTACAAATTAGTAGCCGAAATTAACAAGTTCACATAAACACTTTGACAAGTACTTGGGTTACAATTTAGGACATTTTTTGCTTCCACCATTTACAAGATTTTTGGGCGTTACTCTTCTCTTACTAACCCAATCAAGGTATTAATAAAATAAGATGTGAGAAATATATGCTCAAAGTAGATATCCTAGTACCTAGAAACAAAATACCTTCACTAGGCATCAACCAAAATTAATGTAACACACAGCTAAATGAATCCTTGATTAATTCAAGATTTTATTCTACTTGTGTCAACAATAGAGCAAGAAACAAGAGTGAGAGATTTTATCAAACTTACCTCTTCAGAACTTAGTCTCAGACAAAGTAAGACATGCAATTGAAGCTATAGAAAATCCAGCAAACATGAGAATAGTAGAAGCTTTACCATGACCCGAGCCTTAGAAATTAGCCAGGCATCATCATCGTAAATCAAACAACAATACCCAAAATGTAAAACCCTAAGAAACGCACAATTGTCTTCTGAAAGGTAGAAAATAAAATGCAATTGAAAACTCTAACTAACTCCTCTCTCCAAAATTTTCTTTTTCTTTAATACTTGATCAGATTCTTCTGTAATGGACCCAATCAGACTAATTCGAGATAGTCACTCTCCAAAATCTAGAGTTACAAAGAAAGAAGGAAATGAGTTTGAGGAAGGAGTCTATAATTAAATGAACTTTGTTGAGGATTTCTCTCCAACTTTATGTATTTATAACCAATGGTAAACACAAAATGCAATTTTTTAATGTCTTATCACTACTACAACCGACTTATTAAAACGAAATCATTAAATTTAATGAAAGAAAACATCTCAAATGATATCGTATCATTTAACAAAATCACTTCAACTGCCACCAAGAACGACACCGCTCTAAGGTTTCTTCTTAAGTGTAATTGCTACTAGAACCCTTCCACTTCTGTCACACCAGGAACCCAAGCACCTTCACACCTTGCCCACAAGAGCTTTCACTCCAGCACCTTCCAAGCACATAATACACTCTCCCCCTTAGAGCACCTTACCCACAAGTGGATAATGGTGTGACATTACCACCAAGCTTTTTGTTCAAGGCAGAACCATGGAAAATTGGATGCAAGAGTGAATTAGTAGGTAAAGATAAATGATAGGGAACTTTCCCAATTCATCGAGTAATTTGGAAGGGCTTAAAATAACGAGAACAAAGTTTAAGATTTCTCCTAACTTCCAAAGAAGTTTTTCGATAAGATTGAAGTCTAAGATAGACTCAATCTCCTGTCACAAACTCTCGGTTAGTTCCATGTTTGTCATGAAAAATTTTCATTCTATCTTGAGTAAGTATCAAATTAGTCTTGAGAATGTCCAGGATTTGTTTACGAGTCTGGAGTAGATTGTCTACTATCTGGTTCGAACTAAGACAAGGAATATATGGCTGCAAATTTGTAGGAGGTACCCCATGCACAACCTCGTAGGGAGTCATTTTTATATGAAAGGAAGAGTTATACCACTATTCAGCTAAGGGAAGCTAATCAACCCACAACTTAGACTTGTCCCCAAAAAATGACCTAAAAAAATGCTCAAGACATTTGTTGATCGATCTAGTTTGGCCATCACTTTGAAGGTGAAAGACTAACTAGTAAGAGAGATTTACTCCTTGTAATATGAAAAGTTCCCTCCAAAAGGCACTAGTAAAAGTGGAACATCGATCAAATACATTACATTCTATGACAAACCTTTACTAAAATCAGATAAGACAAGAATTAGAGGAGTGGTAACAACAACTTTTAACTCATTAAAAGCTTTAGTAGCAACTTTTGCCCAATGAAAGGAATCTTTTTTAAGCAAGGCAGTTAAAAGGGCAGCAATTAAATCATATCCTCTAATGAATTTCTCATAGTAACTTGTTAATCCTAAAAACTCTCTCAATGACTTAAGAGTTTTAGGAATTGGCCAAGAAACCATAGCCTCCAATTTCTTAGAATTTGCCTTACACCTTCTTTGAAAATCAGATTGTCTAAATACTCATTTTTTGATCATGTGAAAGTGCATTTTGACTGCTTGGCATATAACTTGTGGTGCTGCGATGTCTCCAACACAGTAGAAAGATGCACCAAGTGGAAGGACATATCTTTGCTGTACACCCATTGAAGAAAGCAATGACAAAGTACCTAAAAAATAGCTTAAAAATTGCATTCATAAGTCCCTGAAATTAGTTGAGGGAAATTCTCAATGTAACCCAAGGCATGAGTTTTTTAATGCTTCATTATTAATACAACCCAAGGAAATGGTAAACACAAAACACAGTCTTTTAATGTTTCATCAATAATACAACCGACTTATTAAAATGACATTGTTATATTTAATGAAAGAAAACATATCAAATGATAACGTATCATTTAAAACGAAATCACTTCAACTGCCACCAAGAACGACACTGTTCTAGGGTTTCTTCTAAGCGTAACTACCAACAACCTTCCACTTTAGTCACACCAGGAACCCAAGAACCTTCGCACCTTGCACACAAGAGCTTCAACTCCAACACCTTCCAAGCACATAACATCTTCCCATTTCTTCTCTCTCCATGCCACGGATTGCATCTCTTCCATCAGTGTAACTAATTCTCTCTCCTCCATCCGTTGCTTGGTCTCGAGTCTCACTACCAGAAGCCTCTCTTGTTTTCTTCACAAGTATGTCTCTTACAAGCCAGACTTCCATGGGCTTTAGTCTTGAAATGGGCCTCACATAAACTTAAGTGTATTGCAATAGTAGTCAACCCAACAATATGAGCCCAAATATAATCACTTAAAGGTTAAAAAGTCAATTCACATGCCAGAATTAGTTAGTTCACACTATCTGATTAATACTGTTATTTTAATATATAAATTTTATTTAACCCAATATATTAAGAGTATTAATATAACATAATTTCCCATTTATCAGTAAATCTTTTGTTTGTGAACTGATTGATGAGAATTTTAAATGCTGAAGGACGATGATGTTAAGGAAATATTTAATGAAGTGAAGTGGACATAATATGTAACATTTGTATAAGTAAGAGGGGTAGTGATGATAAGCTCATTTGAGGTTATAATAAGAGTAGACAATTTATTATAAGAAATTGTGCAGATGATAGATGGCTGGAATAAGTTGTCAAAGATGAATGTACTTGGTAAGTTAAAAAAATTCATGTGGACGATAAGAGCCGACTCATCAACCACAAGTGGCGAATCATCTTCAGATCATCACTTTACAAACTCCTTTGCCACATCTCCAGAGGCACTTAATTCCACAATGATTCCTTTGAAGATTGAAGAATATTCTAGAAAAAATAGAATATAATGGAAATAGGACACTTGGTCCATTGAGTGTATTACATTTGTTTGTATATTCCTCTATATATAGGTCTATATTGTTGGTTGTAATAGTGTGATGAAAACCTATACAAAGATACTCAGAAATGAAATAGAAATCTCATAGAGGCATTCTCTCATACACTTGTTGCACATTGATATTATCATTCAATATGGTATCAAGAGCATACTAAATGCCAATGGCTTCTTCTTCCTGGGTACTTTGAGGTCTCTGTTAATTTCAAAAAAATTAATTTTTTTCGTCAATATTATTTTGGTAATCTTGTGTTTTTTAAATTTCACTGTTCTCATTTTCTTGTGAAGGATTTGCAAACCAAAGAGGTGCTGCTTCAAGGTCCTGTTAAAGATGGTCTCTACATCCTTCCTAAGTCGTTCACCAACTCAACTTCACCTTGCACCTTTCTTGGAGAACGCACCTCTGCTTAACAATGGCATACTCATCTTGGCCATCCATCCTCTCGAATCACCGCTCTAACTTTACGTAGATTTCAACTTCCCTTAGATCATAAGACCTTAACCCATACTTGTGTGACTTACTCACAAGCCAAAGCTCATGCTTTACCCCACCCTCCATCACCATCTAGGTCTTCTAAGCCTTTTCCACTTTTGTTTTTGGATGTTTGGGGACCAGCTCCTACGCTCTCCTCAAATCGTTGTCATTTTTATTTTTCTATTGTTGATGATTTTTCTAAGTATGTTTGGTTATTTCCACTTCAAGCTAAATCTAATGTTACCACTATCTTTATTGCTTTTCTATGTCAAGTTAGAAATGCTTTTTCTAAGCCTTTTCCACTTTTATTTTTAGATGTTTGGGGACCAGCTCCTACGCCCTCCTCAAATCGTTTTCATTTTTATTTTTCTATTGTTGATGATTTTTCTAAGTATGTTTGGTTATTTCCACTTCAAGCTAAATCTAATGTTACCACTATCTTTATTGCTTTTCTTAGAAAAGCTATTTCAGTTCAATTGGGTTTTGGTTGGGGGGGGGGTCGAATTTCGTCCCCTTAATCCAATTCTTTCTTCTCATGGCATCTCTTATTGTCTCACGTGTCCATATTCTCATGCTCAAAATGGCCAGTTGAGCAAAGACATCGCCACATAGTAAAAACTGGCCTCTCGTTATTGGCTCATGCCTCGGTGCCACATAAATACTAGTATGAAGATTTTCAAATCTTGGTGTATTTAATTAACTGGATGCCAACACTCATTCTCAGTGATAAATCGCCATTTTAAACTCTTTTTTAAAAAATTATTGATTATCACTTTTTAAAGACTTTTGAAGTGGCTTGTTGGCCCAATCTAAAGCCATTTAATCACCACAAAATAGACTTTCGCTCTCAACTCTATGTGTTTATAGGTTGTAGTCGTGATCACAAAGGTTACTGTTGCCTTCACTTGCCCACGGGTCACATGTACGTTTCACGAGATGTCATCTTTTATGATAAGGTGTTTTCGTCTCCACCTTAGCCCGATCAGTAACCAACACAGCCCCACAACAATATTAGATTTTGCCTTTTCCTATTATATCTACTCCCTTGACCCAGCCCATGTTAGCATCTATCCAGCCTAGGGCCAACCCAACACTTCACCCAACTCAAACATCCCTCACGCCAACCCATAACCCAATACACTTGGAACCCATCAACAAGCCTCTCGAAATCCCTAACCCTATACACCCCAATCTCAATCACCGCCCGCTTTGTAGAAAACCCTAACCCTAACTCCCATACTCAGACCTCGTCTACTACCTCTTAACATCCTATGATCACCCGCACCAAATCATAGTCTTCTTGTCTTCTTATTCGCATTGACGGGACTATTCCATGGCCGCGCAAACCTTCCCTTTCCCTCGCATCCGTTTCTATCCCTCAAGAACTCACTTTCTTCACAGAAGCATCACAGTTTCCTGAATGAAGAGGAGCAATGGCCACTGAGTTTGCTTCTCTCTTACAGAACTGAACATGGGATCTCATCCCTTACTCATCTTTCTTCAATTTCTTGGGATCGAAATGGATTTTAAAGTCCAAGCGATGGGCTGATGGCTCCACTTTGTGGCCAAGGGATTTCACCAATATCTCGAGCTTGATTATGGCAAAACTTTTAGTTCGATTGTGAAACCGGTCACCATTCACCTCATCCTCTCTCTTGTGGTCACTCATCACTAGCCCCTCCACCAACTTAACATCCAAAATGCGTTTTTACATAGTGACGTTGAAGACAATGTCTACATGTAGCTACCTCCATGGTTTGTGAACTTCGACTTCCCAGAACAAGTGTGTACGTTAAAGAAATAGATCTATGGCTTGTAAAAAGCCCCCCGGGGCTTGGTTTTTTTAAGCTAACAGATTGATTGATCCATCTTAGCTCTGTTAGTTCCAAATCTGATAATTCCCTGTTTATTTTTCGTAATAACTTTGATTTTTTGTATGTGCTCATATATGTGGACGATATAGTTATCACTGGCTCTAATTAGACTCTTATATATGATTTTATTTATGCTTTGAGCTCTTAATTTCCTGTTAAAGATTTGGGTTCATTGCATTATTTTTTTGGTATTGAGATCTTTAGGAATCCGTCTGGTCTTTATCTCTCACAATGCAAATATGTTTCTGACCTATTAGAAAAAATATGCACCAATCAAAACCTATGACCACCCCTGTCTCAGCTTCTGAAACATTAACCAGTATTGATGGTTCCTCCTTTGAGGACCCTCACCTCTATCGCAGCATAGTTGAGGGCCTGCAATATATGGCCTTCACAAGGCCAGATATTGCTTTCTCTGTCAACAAAGTCTACCAGTTCATGCATTATCCATGGCTTCCCCACTGGCAGGCCATAAATGCATCCTATAATCACCCGCACCAAAAATCCTAGGCTTCATTTTGGTCTTAATTCTCCTATTAAATTATGTGATTTCTCTTATGCGGACTAATGAGTGCAAATCGACTGATGAGTATTCCATTTATTTTGATTCTCATCTCATTTCTTGGGACTCCAAGAAACAATCCACTATAGCTCGATATTCCACGGAAGCCAAATATAAGGCTATTGCAAATGGTACATTTGAAATTTTATTGCTCCAATCCCTTTTCGGGGAACTTGGTATTTTTCTGGTTGAAGCACCAACTTTGTGGTACGATAATTTGGGCACCACCTATCTTTCGGTAAACCCTATTTTGCATGCGCAAACTAACCACATGAAGCTTGATTACCACTTTGTTAGAGTGAGGGTGGCTGCCAAGACCTTGACAATTTCCTTTATTTCCTCCAAGGATCAATTGGTTGACATATTTACTAAGTCAATGTCCTCAACTTGCTGTTCACAACTACGATCAAGCCTTACACTTACTCAACTATCACTTGAATCGTGGGGGGATGTTAGAGACAATTACACGAGTTGACTCATCAACCACAAGTGCTGAATCATCTCTATATCATCAATTACAAACTCCTCTGCCACGTCTCCAGAGGCACTCAATTCCACAACGATTCCTTTGAAGATTGTAGAATGTTCTGGAAGAAATAGTGTTAGGAAATAGCTAAGGAAACAAACAACAAAGATATGAAATAAACCGCAGCGGATGCAACAATGAGAAATAAAACAGTAAACATAGAAAGAACATAGCTATTTAAGTGGTTCAGCTCAAAATGAGCTTACATCCACTGTGGGGTTAGTTTCAAAATTTCATTAGATCAAATGGAGGTTACAGAGAGAGAATCAGAAGATTCTTACAATAGAGAACACTCACCTCACGTGTATACACTCAATCCTCACAAGTTTCACTTAGAATAGTGGAGAAATGGAGAAGAAAATGATCTAGGAGGAAGCACTGTTCACTGGCGCCGAAAACAGAGGCTCTGCGTTCTTCGTCGTCCGCTGCGTGAAATGCCTTCGCGATATTTATATTATGCAATCTCGCTCGAGCGAGATTTAAACTCGCTCGAGCGAGGACTTCTAGGTCAGATTTGCTCAACTAGAAATCGGACACCTGGCAACACGTGGCATCTCGCTCAAGCGGGAGGTCGACCGAGGGTCGAGCGAAGTCACTGCCTGATCCTCACTGGAGCTGGAGGTCGAGCGAGGGTCGAGCGAAGTCTCGGGTTGGAAAGTCTGGAAGTCTCGTAGTCTCGCTCGAGCGAGGGTCGAGCGAGACAGGTCTGGGCATGTATTCCTAAGCCATACTCAACAAATCTCCATCTTGGCTTGAATACTTAACAGCCCCATAAAATCCAGATTAACCCAAGAATGTAAAATGCAGCAACTGAGAAAACCAACCCCATCTGAGTTCCCTAAGGAACCTGGAAATCCCAAACCCCTATCAAGTCCAAACAAAGTTTGAACTTGAATACTGCAACTGGCTTGGTCATTACATCTGCTGGATTCTCTGAAGTAGCAATCTTCTGAATACTAACTGTACCATTTGACACTACTCCTCTGATAAAGTGATACCTGACGTCAATGTGCTTTGTCCTTTCATGATACATTTGATTTTTGGTCAAATGTATAGCACTCTGGCTGTCACAAAACACTGTCATCTCTATCTGCTGAAGACCCAGGTCACTGATTAGCCCCTTCACCCAAATGGCCTCCTTAACAGCCTCAGCTACTGCCATGTATTATGCCTCTGTAGTTGATAAAGCAACAGTTGATTGAAGTGTTGCTTTCCAACTAATAGCAGAACCACACAATGTGAAAATGTAGCCTGTCAATGATCTTCTCTTGTCTAAATCTCCAGCATAGTCAGAATCAACAAAACCAACCACAACAGAACTGAGATCTACATCTCTATCAAATATCAAGCCCACATGCGAGGTTCCCTTCAAGTACCTCAAAATCCATTTCACGGCCTGACAGTAAGTTCTACCAGGCTTAGCCATATATCTGCTAACCACACTCACTGCCTGTGAAATATCTGGACGGGTACACACCATAGCATACATAATACTACCTACAGCATTTGAGTAAGGAACATTTGCCATGGACTGTTCCTCCTCATCTGTCTGGGGGGATAGGGAAGCTGAAAGTTTAAAATGCAACGCCAGGGGCGTGCTGACAGGTTTGGAGTCAGACATTCCAAACCTGTCTAGAACCTTCTCTATATACTTTCTCTGGGACAAGTATAACTTCCCAGCTTTTCTATCCCTGTGGATATCCATCCCCAGTATTTTCTTAGCATCACCTAAATCTTTCATTTCAAACTCATCCTTAAGTTGAGTTTTCAACAAATCAACATCAACCATGCTTTTAGCAGTTATAATCATGTCATCAACATAAAGCAATAAGTGAATGAAAGACTTATCAGGCAATTGTTTATGATATACACAACAGTCATAATTACTTCTCAAATAATCATGATCATTCATAAACAAATCAAAACGTTTATACCATTGCCTAGATGACTGCTTCAACCCATACAAAGACCTCTTCAGTCTGTATACACGGTCTTCTTTACCTTCAACTGTGAACCCCTCTGGCTGACGCATATAGATAGTCTCTTCAAACTCACCATGTAAAAACGCTGTCTTCACATCAAGCTGCTGAAACTCCAGATCATACAAAGCCGTGATGGCTAGTAAAACTCGGATTGAACTGTGCTTTACTACTGGAGAGAACACTTCAGTGAAGTCGATCCCCTCTCTCTGACTGTAGCCTTTAGCAACTAGACGAGCTTTGTATCTTGCATCAAACTGGATTCCCTCTTTTCTCTTGAAAACCCATTTGCAGCCCACAACTCTGGTCTTCGCTGGTAACTTAACCAAATCCCAGGTTTGGTTCTTGTGAAGAGACTCAATCTCTTCAGTCATCGCTGAACACCACTGTGCAGACTCAGTACTCTTCACAGCCTCTGAGTAACTGGAAGGCTCCTGCCCCACAATTTCTTCCGCTGTAACGAGTGCATAACTGATCATATCTACATGAGCATATCTCTGAGGTGGTCTGATCTACCTCCTCTGTCTACCAGCAGCTATAGAATTTACAAAATTCTCAAATGAGGCAGGTAATGAACACAACACAATTAGAGCTTGATCTTCCTCATCAAGCTTGATGTCAACATTTCTAAGATCCATAACAATCTTATTAAACTCATCTAGGTGTTCAGTAACTGATGAACCCTCAATCATTTTGAGTGTATACAATCGTTGTTTTAAATACAACCGGTTTGTGAGAGACTTCTTAATGTACAAGCTCTCAAGCTTGTTCCAGAGACCCTCAGCGGTCTCCTCCTCCGCCACCTCTCTCAACACTCCATCAGACAATGATAATAGAATAGTACTATGTACCTTTTCTTCATCGTCCTTAGACGGTACATGAGAATCTGCCGTCCTTTCCTCTAGAACTTTGAATAACCTCTGCTGGCGCAACAATGCCCTCATTTCAGGCGCCACAAGCTGAAACTGTTCTGACCGTCAAATTTCTCAACTTCAAATCTTACTGTAGCCATCCCTTCAAATATTCAGAGAGCCTGAAATCGCTCTGATACCAGTTTGTTGGGAAATAGCCAAGGAAACAAACAACAAAGATATGAAATAAACCGCAGCGGATGCAATAATGAGAAATAAAACAGTAAACACAGAAAGAACACAGCTATTTAAATGGTTCAGCTCAAAATGAGCTTACATCCACTGTGGGGTTAGTTTCAAAGCTTCACTAGATCAAATGGAGGTTACAGAGAGAGAATTAGAAGATTCTTACAACAGAGAACACTCACCTCACGTGTATACACTCAATCCTCACAAGTTTCACTCAGAATAGTGGAGAAATGGAGAAGAAAATGATCTAGGAGGAAGCACTGTTCACTGGCGCCGAAAACAGAGGCTCTGCGTTCTTCGTCGTCCGCTGCGCGAAATGCTTTCGCGATATTTATATTGTGCAATCTCACTCGAGCGAGATTTAAACTCGCTCAAGCGAGGACTTCTAGGTCAAATTTGCTCAACTAGAAATCGGACACCTGGCAACACGTGGTATCTCGCTCGAGCGGGAGGTCGAGCGAGGGTCGAGCGAAGTCACTGCCTGATCCTCGCTCGAGCTGGAGGTCGAGCGAGGGTCGAGCGAAGTCTCGGGTTGGAAAGTCTGGAAGTCTCGTAGTCTCGCTCGAGCGAGGGTCGAGCGAGACAGGTTTGGGCATGTATTCCTAAGCCATACTCAACAAATAGAACATAATGGAAATAGGACATCTGGTCCAATGATTGTATTACATCTTTTTGTATATTCCTCTATATATAGGTCTATATTGTTGGCTGTAATAGTGCGATGAAAATCTGTACAAAGATACTAAGAAATGAAATGGAAATCTCATAGAGGCATTCTCGCATTCACTTGTTACACATTGATATTATCATTCAATATTGCAAAATATGTATGCAATAATGATGAAGAATGTTGGTCTTCGTATGGACAGATTATAAAGGATATTCAGAATCTTCTTCAAGGGAGACCTTCATGTAAATTATCATTCACATACAGGGAAGGTAATTATCAAGTGACTGATCATCTTGCAGAAGCACCTATTTCAATTATGGCATATATATGTACAATGAAAAAAAAAGTTTATATTTCATAATAATCAATAAAATTATTCTGTTTTTTTTTTTTTCAAAGCATTAAAATGGTATGACATCACATATTTTTGTCCATCTTAAAAGTTAAATATATAGCGACGAGGGAGTGAATTACAACTAATATTAAAAGAATGCATGGTAGTTTGAGGAAATGAAGTGTGATATTCCCGTATGGATGATGCTAGGATGTCCTCTAAATATATCCATCAAAAGTGCTCCTACCTACTGTATTTTATTTTTATTTTATGTTTTTCTAATTATATTAAAAAAAATAAAAACCTAAATTCATCACTTATAGTAAATTTTTCAAACATTTAAAAAAAATAAGAGAATAAAATACATGACCAAGACGACTTTTGAGAGGCATATTCGGAGGGCACCTAAGGCCCATGGCCGGCTCAATGCTTAGGCCATTGTCTGACGTCCCACTCAATACAAAGTCTCCAAAAATAAAAGTAAAAGTGATTAAATATTTTTTTTAAGAAGAATAAAAAATCATCTCATTAAATAAAGTTTAAATAAATATATTTTTCAATATTTAGAAGGTCCCATAATACTAAATTTAATATTTAATATAATAAATTATTTCTATTTTAAAATATTTTTTTTAATATCATGTTAAATTGAGATATAAAATTTACATTAATGTTTTATTTTATATAAATTATTGTATTAAATATAAATTTAAAAATAATTTATTTATAAATTTAAATAAATTTTCATCTTATTTTTATATAATAATTTATATTTTATTAAATTATATATAATTATGAATTATTTATTCAAATTCTCCCTTAGATCTCAATATATATTGCCGGCCTGACCCAAGCATTTTCCTCCCCGTATAATGGTGTGAAGCAGCCGACAAAAATCTTCATTTCTTGTTTCGAAATGAGAACTAGTGGGGGCTATATATACTAGCTAGGTAGCTTTTCATGAGAATGAGGTAATTACGCGGAGTCATGTGATGAACATTTGTGACAGCGTGTGATGAGATTAACGCGTGAAGAAAGATAGTGCATGTGGAAGGCGATCGAGGTGAATGGACACGAAGGGAGGAGAGGATAATGGTGAGGCATACATACGTTCTGTGATGGCAGTGGACAACATTTGTAAAAGAAACTTACCTTGTCGATCATTAGACACAAAACGTGTTGATGAAATTAGGATTAAAGAGGAGACAAATTGTTAAATGTAAAATTCTACAGTAGATTGGAGTGGAGAAAGATTTAAGCTGCGTTTAAATATTGAAATATGTGAAGTAGGATTGAGTTTTTTATTTATTTATATGTATTTAGTTAATATAGTTGAGTAAATTTTATAAAATTCTCTTAAATGAATATAAAGTATATTTAAATAAATTTAAATAAATTTATAGAAAGATGTAAAATTTTAAAACTCATGATCTGTTATTTGTTTCCTCACGCACGCGATAAAATTAAAATTGAAGTGTGAATCATTAATTGCATTTGACTGATTGGAGAGAGAGCGCAAAAATAAGTGTGAATGCATTAATTGACTTTCCTGAATTTTTGTTGGGTTAAATTAAATTTATGTATTTAAAAATTAAAATAAATTTAAAATAAAATAGACTAAATATCTTTTAACAGTTAAACGTGGCCTATTCTAACCTACAGAGGTGACTTGGGCCTCAATGAGGAGGTCTAAAGCCTGTATTGATGGTTTGGAAGTTGGTACAATATCTATTTGTTAATCATCCATAACCGTAAATAGAAAATTACAATAATTTGAAAACAAAAATTGTAATTAGATTTAGACTGCAGGCGATCAAGCGTTTTAGAGAGAAATTTAAAACATTTTATATATAATAACCAAGTCTTAGCTAATTACTTGTCACCAAACAGAATAACAATTTAATTTTCTCAAACCTCCTAATGCTAGCTTAACAAGTACAGGAATTAAGAGAAGGTGAAAGTCGAAATGTTTTTTTTTTTTTTTTTTTTTCTAATTATAGAGTGCACTAAATGATCAACAATTATCCCAGTTGCTGCTCTCTACACCATTAATGATCTCTAAAAGCAATTCCCTGGTTTGATGGACTGCAAGCTTTTCGCCATAAATTCCCTGATTCAGAAGAAGTGTACAATAAATAAACATGATGTTCTGCTAAAACTTGTGAAAGTACATCTAAAGACAGAGAAATTGCAGGAAAAGTCACTCTGACAGTAAAAGCTGCCATATTCGGTAAAGTTCCAATTGTACTGTGATTTAGTTGCTGGTTCTCAGTCTGTTACGACTCCTTTTATGTCCTACGCTGATGTTGTAGTTAGTTATGAGTTTGTTTTCACTTGATTGTTGTACCAAGAAAGACACATGTGAAAAGATTCTATTTGCAATTTTAATTATTAACCTACCAAACTCGCACTACAAGCAAATTATAGCCAATTATTTATTTTTTAAATAAATCTGTTTTAAAAGTAAATAATTTTTTTCATCACATATCATCTATCACAAATAGTTATTTCTCTTGCAGGATCCTATTGATTTATGTCGTACGCTTATGAACCTATTGTCGAGTGATGTGTTTACGTACTGGCTGATAAGTAACGGAAATTGAAACGTTTTGCTTTTCTTAAGTAATGGAATGGCGGAAAGGTTCCACCAAAAATCATTGGTTAATTGCTAACCTTAACACAAGATGAAACAAGCATTGCTCCTTTAGAGGTAGTCACATTTGTGTTGATGAATTCAAAGCCAAAAGAACTCATGGCCTCCAGCAGTGCAGTGAATCCACCCCTTTTCTTCTCGAAGATGATCTTTACCCAAAGTTTGTCCCTATCAATTTGGGTCACCTCAACCTCTACCTTTGGACATGAAAAGGAAAGTTATAATTAAAATTAATAATCTTCTGAGTCAAAGACTTAAATGAATGCATTTAACAGGCTGACAGACCTGAATCCCACATTTATTCATCTCTTCTTCGACTTCAACTTTTACTTTGGTTTCTGGATTTGCTCCCACTTCAGATGAAGCTTCGAGTTCGCAAAGCTGTTCCTGAAGAATATTTACATTCTTCTGGAGTTCCTGAATGTATGTAATTGCATCCGAAATAATAGTTGCTTTATTCATCTTTAACACAACAAAACACAACCCATCAGAATCTGCAATTTTATAAAAAAAAACAGGAACTTTGGTATGATTAGCACATTGATTGAAATGCGAAAACATGATGAAGAATTAAAGGGTGTTGGGTGTTAATTACATTTGTAATCAGAGGGACTAATGCTCTTAGTTTCAGGAGCCTATCACTGAGCTTCTCTCTCCTCCTCCTTTCAGCTTCTAGGTTCTTAGACTTGAACTCCTTCGAGTCATCATTTCTGTAGCTCCTTCGGCCCATCCTTCCTGTACTTGTGTTACCTTCTTCTATTATGCAGGATTCTTCCAAGGCAGTGTCTGAATGTTCCATTTTTGGGAAATTTCGTTCCTTGATCAAACTAAGCTGGACACTGCTCTGCATTAGTTCGATTCAAGCTTGTGTGATTGATTATATAACTGCTCCTCACAAGGTTAACATGCCACAGAGAGAGAGAGAGAGAGATTCTGTGCAGTACTGAAGTTTTTAGCACGGTTCGTGTATTGTTGAAAGAATGGGTAGTTTTAGCATGAGAGAGAGAGAGAGAGAGAGATTATTTTTAATTAATGGAATCCATTTTCTGGGTATGTTAGGTTAGTTGAAGCTGATAAAAGTAAGAAATATCAAGTAATTACTCGATCGGCATGTTCTGCCTGAATTAAACTGCATTCAATGCAGTTTGACCACAAATCTCTCTCTTCTAAATAAGAACAAAATATTATAGAGCTAATTTATATTAATTCTAAGAATATAAGTGAGTTATCCTTGATCATGATTCTTTACCATTAGTCTTGTTGACTGGATTGTACAATATTTGAATATGGGTTTGTTATGGGGAGATCATATTGTCCTCCAAGCAGTTCGTACAATTATATTCCTGAAGCTAATCATGTATGATTGGTCTCATGTCATGTGGTGTACCATTGTGGAAACTTTGAGAATGCTTAATTTTTCACTTTCGCGTCCTGTACATAATTTCAGTAGTACCAGTCTTTGTTTTTTTTTTTTTAAAGTGTTTCAGTACCATTCATATTTGCAATGATCTTGCTCTTTCTTAATGATACAGCAGTAACAACAATAATGTCACCTCGTTTTTCATACATTAATGCCCGTAGAGTTTTTTCAATTCAAAACAAATTCAAACTTCAAAGCTGACTTTCATTGATGTTTACCAGACCATTATTCAGATGAAGTTTGTGTATCCAGCCCAACAAATTTGCATTTAGCTACATGCAATGTTTCTTTCCAAATAATTTTTTTTTTAAATTTATGTCATTGAATTTTGTTACGGTTTGAGGGATGAGACTGAAAAACAGAACAAGAGAAATAACAAGATGAAACTTACGAGAAAATATCTCTGATTCTCATTAGCCATCGAGGTGGCAATACAAGGCAATATATATATACACAAAATCATGCTATATTAGGCAAAGAATAAGTAATGTACTATCCACTGTGTGTGTCCTATTTTATTACAGTGTACAACACTTGTATACTCAGTGTAGCGGCCTTGGCCTAAAGCAGATCAACACTAACAAGTGTAGTGGAGCAATGTCATGATGTAGCTCTTAAAGCAGCAACAGTAGCAATAGCTTCATGTTCTCCTGTGTCTCGGGTGCATGAGATGGGTGGCTATTCCTTCTTGTTCTGCCTTTTTCCTTGAGACTCCACTCAAGATGGGCATAGATATTCAAGATGCCCATCTTGGACAATAAACAATGGAATAAGGGAGCCGATGATGCCTTTACGGAAATGTCAGCCAATTGTAATTTGGATGCCAAGTGGACGGGTGCAATGGTTTTAGCCAAGACTTTCTTTCGCACAAAGTGACAATCCAATTCCCCATGTTTGGTTTTCTTATGGAAGATTGGATTTTTAGTGAGGTTAATGGATAATTAACGGCCACAATAAAGTTGGACAGCTTGTGTGTGTTCTATGTTAAAATCTTTCAAGAGTTCCTTTAGCCAAATGATTTCGCAGCTTGCATGAGCCAAGGTTCTATATTCTATCTCAAATGAGAACTGAGACACAGTAGCTTTCTTTTTGGACTTCCAACTGATCATTGAATCACCAAGGAACATACAAAATCCACTCACAGATCACCTAGTCTCAGGGCAAGTTGCCCAATCCGAGTCAACCTTTGAGCTATAATGAAGACCTTAAAGAGAAGAAGACTTTCTACCCAACTGATCCTTTGAGGTACTTGAGAGTTCTATGAGCTGCATAAAGGTGTATTTGAGAGGGTTTGTCTAGAAATTGGCTAAGCACATTGGCAGCATATGTTATGTCTGGTCTAGTGATGGTTACATAGATGAGTCTTCTCATGAGTTTTCTGTATGTAGTCGCATCTGACAGTAGGTCATTTGAGGAGTGTGCAAATTTCTAGTTGGATCCATGGGAGTGTTAACAGTTTTGCAACCAAGTAAACTTACACTTTCAAGAATTTCTAATGCATATTTTTGTTGACATACATGGATCCCACTTTTTGATCTTGCAATTTCCAGTCCTAGAAAGTACTTTAGATGTCCCAAGTCTTGAGTCTTGAACTATCCATGCAAGTGCTTCTTGATAGAATTTATGGCTTCTATGCTATTACTCTCTAAAATAATGTGATCAACATATACTAAGAGGACCACAAAACCACGTCCATCATTTCTAGTGAATAGTGAGTAATCTGACCTTCAATGACAAAAGCCTATGCCAATATGAGAGCCTAGTAACTTTTCATTCCATTATCTAGAGGCTTGTTTCAAACCATACAATGACTTGTGTAGCTTGCGAACAAGTTTCTAAATATTAGTGTTGGAGTGAGACTCCTCTTTGAGTTGGAAACCTGGTGGAAGCTCCATATAGATGATTCCTCAAGATCACCATGGAGATGCATTATGGACATCCAATTGCTCTAGGTTCCAACCAAAAATTACGGCCAAGGAAGGAACATTTGGACTATGGTCATCTTTGCTACTAGAAAGTCTGGACTGAATGTTTATAAATGGTGCCATTTGATTTAAGCTTGGTTTTGTAGACATATCTGCAGCCAATAAGTCTTTGTCTAGGGGGCAAGGCATCAATTGACAAAGTAGTACCATTTTCTTCAAGAGTCTTCAACTCAGCTGCCATGGTAGCTTGCCAATGTTCATGAACCACAGCTTCCTCATAGTTCTTTGGTTCTATGATGAGTGTAAGTGATAGTGCATATGCTTGATGTGAAGGAGAAGCGTTTTTGTATGAGAAGTGATGTGCTATAGGGTGTTTAGTGGGAGGTGAATGTGACTGAGGTGAATGTGACTGAGGTGAAGGTGAGTTGGTCACTAGTTGACAATGATAGTCATGCAGATATGAAGGTTTGTGTCTAGCTCTGTCAGATCTTCGAAGTGGGGTGTGTGCTGAGGGCATAGGTGCAAGTGACACAGCAGGATCTTTAGGTGTATTGGGGGAGAAATGGTCAGATTGAGTTGGGAGAGGAATCTGAGGAGGTAGAAGTGTTGGACTCATCAATGACTTGAAGTGATGGATTTAATGAAATTTGAGGATAGCAAACTTGGTCAAAAAGTACTGTTTTGTGAAGCTAGGCGAGGTGTAGGGTTCTTAGATTCAATGTTCTCAAAAGGGAACTCAGATTCTATGAACACTATATTTCGAGAGACAGAAATCTGATGGCTGTCGTCAAGGTTATAAACCTTATATCCTTTTACTCTTACTGGATAACCAAGAAAGATGCATCTTTGAGCCCTTGGGTCCAGTTTGGTGCGATTGTGTTTGAGTGTGGAAATAAAGCAAAGACAACCAAAAACTCTTAAATGGTTGTAAGAAGGTTTAGATCCACACAGCATCTCACAAGGGAACTTGTTGTGGATGATGGGTGAAGGTATTTTGTTGATCAGTTGTGCAGCTGTTAACACTACATTCCCCTAGAAGTTTGTTGGAAATGAGGGTTGAATGAGTTGGGATCGAGCAACGGTGACCAAGTGTTGTTGCTTTCTCTCCACAACCCCATATTGTTGTGGAGTGTATACACATGTCTTTTGATGTATCATCCTATGAGAATTAAAGAAACCTGACATTCGAAACTCTATTCCATTGTTAGTCCTAACAATTTTAACATTGGTATTGAATTAGGTTTTAGTCATGAGGATAAAAGTTTGCAAAAGGGATTGAGCTTTTGATTTAAATTGCATTAAGTAAACCCATGTTGCTCGGTTATAATCATCAACAACCATTAGAAAGTAACGATGATCATGTAAAGAGGCTTGAGAATAAGGCCCCCAAATGTCACAATGAATTATCTCAAAAACAAAATTAGTAGAAGTGATGCTTGATTGAAGTGGTATCCATTTATGTTTAGATAAAGAGCAAATAGTACAATAAATTTATCATAACCTTTTAAATCAGAACAAAAGGAATGAATTAAATTCATCCTTTGAGACAAGTGGCCTAACCTAAGGTGCCAAACATCAAAGTTGTTTTTACTAATAGTATTACAAGCTAGAACTTTGGAAGAATTTGAAGGAATTCTAAGAGACAGGTGAGAGGTGTTACAACCAATGTTTTTAATTTCGTATCGTATCGAAGCAGTGACCGATACAGAAATGAGATCTGTTTCGTACCGGCCCAGATTTCGGCCGTACCAGCCGGTATTTCGACCGTACCGGCCATGTGTACCGGCCTGTACCGGCCGGTACCGGATTTGAATTTTATTTTATTTTTTCATTTCTTCCTATTTTTTTATCCTACTTTAGACTAGATTATTTACATATATATTAATATATATAATTGATTCATATATTGACTATTATTTTGAAATATAATTTATATATATTTTTATATATATAATTTTTTTTTTATGTATAGACTATTCCGAAACAGTACACGAAACGGTACTGGTACCGAAATATTTCGTTCCAGTGCCTTGACCGGTACGCTCACCGATATGGTATTCAAAACATTGGTTACAACCTAGAGAGCTCGAGAGTAGGAAATATAGGCCATGGTTGAGCCAAAATGAAATATAGAATAAAATAAGCCCAAGTTTATCAAAATTGGCAAAATCCCAAAATTTGCGCCAAAAAGAAATATAGAATAAAATAAGCAATTTTTCAAAAATCTAGCCCAAGTTGAGTTCAAAATCACTTCCTAAAAAGTAAATGAAATATTACAGAAAATGGCCAAAAATAACTAAAAATATGGATTAAAAACAAAAACAGTATAATTTGAGGTCCAAAATGACGCACATCGAGAATAGCTCTATGGCCATAACGTGTGCGCCAAAAAGAACTTTCTGAATTGGGGTTTTATGCATGATTTTGACCACGTCTCCATGCTCAATCTCATCTAAAAGCCTAGACATAGAAAGCAAGTTAGTATTATCAACTACCAGGGTAGGAGTAGGTCCTTCCCGCCGGGGCACCAACATAATCTTCTTCCTTCTGATGCTAAGGGAGTATGTATTCTTCCACCCATCATGAATAACAATGTGATTATACTACCAAGGTGTACCCAACAATATTTGACAAGCATCCATATACACAACATCACACAAAGCATTATCAAAATATTTTCTGCCAATTGAGAAAGACATGAGGTATCATCTATCTACTGCTACCTCATTGCCTTTGTTCAGCCACGATAACTTGTATAGCTTAGGATGACGATCTGTCTTCAATGACAATTTTTGGATAGCCTTTTCAGACACCACATTCTCGCAATTGCCACTATCAATGATCATGTTGTAGACTTTATTTGCAACTGTGCAAGTCGTGTAGAAGATATTGGCTCTCATCCAATCGTCCCTGAATCTCTCTTGGGAGTCAATAGACTCTTGCGAACGACCAAAGTCTCATGGACATCACCATACAACAAATCACCATCTTCATTATTGTCATACATCGTATCTCCAATTTCTTCTGAGTCATTTACTACATCTTCCTCGATCAGGATATTTTTTCCCTTCTGATTAGCAAGCTTTTTGCAATCAGTCGCTCTACTGTTTACCACACCACATCAAAAACATCTAACAGTAGGGTTAGAATTACATTGTAAAGGCTGCTGGGCAGAATGAGAATCCTAAGGGTAAATTGGCAGACTATTTTGATTATTTCAAATCACTGGCTTCCTATGTCCTTTTTTTTCAACAGCAAGTGCACACTAGTATGCCTCATAAACGATCCAAAGCGAGTGAAGTCTGAGGACATCTTGTAGGGGCTGGCACAAAGCCCCCAAATATCGGGCTATCAACTAGTGGAGAAGGCTTACTATGAGTTGATTGTGGTGCTTGATGGGGCCATGAGTTGTTGAATCTGTGATGCCTGGCAGAATAATGATTATTTTACAGGTTAGTATCAATAGATTATTCATAAGAAAAAATACAATTTTTTTTTTCCAAAACTTAGATAAAATTTCTCTAAAATTTAACTAAATATTATTAAATCAAGCAATGTCGAAAATCAATCCACAAGCCAGATTGTATAGCCAAAAATTGTGTATATCATAATTTTACCAAAATTGGAAAAATCTCGAAAATCATGCCAAAATGAACTACAAAATAAAATAAATAATCTTCCAAAAATCTAGCCAAAATCAGGTTCAGAATTACTTCCTAAAGGATAAATGAAATATGTGACGCTCCCAAATTTTCCTTAAAATAAACACGGGAATCGAGGCATTGGGATGCTGATAACACGGGTTACACACCCTCCAACGTCAAGTGCTAAGTGTGTGAATACGTGACATGCATAAAATAAAAGTCGCAGCGGATAATAAAATCATTATCTAAGTACTAGAATTTTTTTAGAAATATTTTACAAACCAAGCAAAAGTAAATCCTCCAACAGGAGATTTAATACAGTCATCTTAAGGTCCAAACATACAATTACATAAATGACAAGCAGGGAAAACAACTCCCAATATACAACTAGATCAAGCTACTCCAACGGCGGAGCCGCCTCCTCAGGCTCAACCTCCTCGTTCTCTACAACAAAAAGCATGAGCAAAATACCATATGCATGAGGCTTAAACTCGTCACCCTCAAAATAAATAAATAAAACACATAATTCAAAATCTCAAAATAAACATCAATAAAATCATCCATCATTTTTCCAGAAAATGATGATTATAAATCCATTAAAACCACAACCATTTTCTAAGAAAATGGTCCACGTAAAATCCATAATTAAAACCCGTCACTTTCCCAGAAAATGGCCTAAATATCTTTTTATTAACCGTATGCACCATGATTTCCCTTAGGGACCATCCGCACACCTTGACTTTTATCATTACACCGAAGGTTATGACCACACATATGACTTCGGAACGGGCGACGCCTAGCTAACCGCGCCCAGCACGTACCATGACTAGGCATCCCCTAGCTCCAGCCAGCAGAGGAGCCACGGAGTCGGCACGAGAGCGTTACCATCCCGTCCAATCCCGTCGTCGCCCGGCGACGACCCAGGGGACATCACTCAGTATATTCCACTCTCGAGTAACCAGAGGAGCTCCACCGATATAATGCCCCATCTCGGCTTGGGGTCGTGATGCACACGCACTCAGAAATATAAACACAATAAAAATCGAGTTTTGATTTCCAAAACATGAATATGCGTGTAAATACACAGTACAGATGACCATGCACCAAATAGCCAACAACTAATAAATTCCAACAATAACCAACTACAATATTTGTTGATGCCAAAAATATATTTAAATCTTAATATTTATTTGAAAAATACTTACAGTACGTTCGCTAATAATTCCTGAAGTTACCAAAAATGCCGAATAGCGATTCCACGCTTCCACCCGCGTACTCGCCGCTATAGTCAAGCCCAAAGCGCCAATGTATATAAATCAATACAAGTAAATAAATATCAATATTGAAAACAACTAAAATAATAAAAAATAAACATAAATAAAACAGTAATAAAATATGGTAACATCAATAAAAACAATAATTAATATTAACAGATTAATTAAACAGATCACGTAAATAGAACGACATTTATTTATAAATAACCAACAAAGAAAATAATCTCAAATACTACAACCCAACAAATTAATCATTTTACTGTACATAATTAAAATACAATTATTAACTAACTAAATAAATTAAAATTAACACAAAAGCAATTCAATCAATTAAAGTGGAGAAAAAGCTTACCAAGAGTATCGCAAACGTTGAAATACGGTGATTTTACTGCGAGAAAATACCCAACAAAAGGACCACTACAATTTTCGAAATTGAATGGGTTTTGAAGAGGATACGTTCTAGTTGAAGAAAGGAAAAAAAAGAACTGAATAAAATGGAAGCTAAACGTTCGGATTTATGGATGAGAAAGAGAGTTGCGGATGCATTTCTTGCAAGTGGGTCGATACATTATATAGGCCTAAAGCCAGACATCAGGGAGTGCAAATGAGAGGGAAATACTCACGGAAAAGCTTACCAAAATCAAGTCAAGAACACCCAGCTGAAAAAAAGGAGAATATTCAGCTTTTCAGATGAAAAATGGAAGCAATACCGTGGCTGGAAATTCACTGATTGAGGTGGAAATATGGGCACGTGAAGTATCCGTTGGCAGGCAAAATTATAGGGGAAAGATTCATCTAGGTGCTGGGAAATTAATGGAACAACACGTGGACAAAATGGAGAAGAAAAAGACTGCAAAAATCAAACCTTGGTATCACAGGTGAACAGCAGCAAATAGCGGAAGAAGAAAACGAAAAGAGGAAGAAGATGGCTGGTTGGACGTGCAATCTGGCCAAGAATTAATTTAAAACAGAACTGAAACGGTGCCGTTTGCACTAACTTGAAGGAGTCGGCGTTGAAGTAATTAAAATGGCCTGGATCCACATCAACTTAGATGTATACGGCAACATTTTGAAGCTGGGAAGACAACAATACAAAGGCTGCAGTTGGGTTCAAGAGGCTTGGGCTAGGATTCGGGCTTGAAACACTTAAACCCACTTTCATATATATATATATATATATATATATATATATGTATACACATATAATTATAAGTTTAAACCCAATCCGTAAACACAACATAAATTAATTAAAACACATTAAAGCAAACTAAAATAATTTACAATTTAATTTATTTATCAACATGATAAAATAAGGAGATAAATTTCAAGCCTCAGATTAAATGCAATAATAATATATTAAGAAAATAATTCAACTTATAATTAAATCATGGAAAAAAATATTTTCAAATGAATAATAAATATATTCAATATTTAAATACAAGCACAATAAAATAATATTAAAATCAACCAACTCATAACACCCAATAATATAATTGCAATTAAAATATATTTAATATTAAAATATATATTACATAGGGAGTAAAATTTCGAGTCGTCACTTCCTCCTCCCCTAAAAAAGAAATTTCGTCCTCGAAATTCGCACAAGAAATCCGATTAGAGAAAACAACTACAGGTCTTCGAACAAATACGGGTATCGCTCCCTCATGTCCGCTTCTTTCTCCCAAAAGAAATCTTGAGCCAGAGGATCTCCTCACAAAACCTTAACTAAAGGTATTGTCCTGGACCTCAGCTGCTGCTCTTTCCAATTCATGATCTGAGTTGGCGCAACTTCAAAAGTCAAATCCGACTGAAGTTGAATATTCTCAGGGTTGACGAAGCGCGGCTCCTGATGACCGAAACTCTTCTTCAGAGATGACACATGAAAAACATCGTGAACATCACTAAAGTAGTCTGGCAGAGCGATCCGATAAGCGACAGGTCCAATCTTCTTGAGAATCTGATAGGGACCGACGTATCTCGGACTAAGCTTCCCTTTCTTCCCAAAACGCTTGACACCCTTCATAGGAGATAGCTTGAGGTAAACCCAATCTCCTTCTTCAAAGGACAAATCTCTTCTTCTCGTGTCAACATAACTCCTCTGACGACTCTGCGCTGCTGCCATCTTGTCTCTGATGATCTGAACTTGGTCTTTCATTTCTTGCACGATCTCAGGTCCAAGCAAACGACTCTCGCCAACTTCATCCCAAAACAGAGGTGATCTACACTTTCTTCCATATAAGGCTTCTTTTGGGGCCATCTGAATGGAAACGTGAAAACTATTATTATAGGCGAACTCTATCAATGGCAAATGGTGTTCCCAGCTACCCTTGACCTCCAAAACGCAAGCTCGCAGTATATCTTCAAGAGTCTGAGTGGTGCGCTCTGACTGACCATCTGTCTGAGGATGATAACCGCTACTGAACTTCAATCTGGTGCCCAAAGCTGAATGTAAACTCTTCCAAAATTGAGATGTAAATCGAGGGTCTCGATCTGACACTATAGTCCTAGGTATTCTGTAAAGACGCACGATCTCCTTAACATATAGCCGAGTTAACTTTCCCAATGTATCGGTGTTTGTAATTGGCAGAAAATGAGCACTCTTAGTCAAGCGATCAACAATCACCCAGACTGAATTCTTCCCGCTAGGTGTCCTTGGTAAACCAACTACGAAATCCATGGCAATGTCGTCCCACTTCCACACAGGTATAGGAAGAGGTTGAAGAGTACTGGCGGGTCTCTGATGTTCGGCCTTAACTTGACAACAAGTGGAACACTTTGCAACGAACAAAGCACTATCCCTCTTCATCCCTTCCCACCAGTAGCTTTTCTTCAAGTCCTGATACATCTTCGTGCTACCAGGATGAACTGAGTAAGGAGCAGCATGGGCTTCCGCTAAAATCCTTTCTTTAAATTCTGATTCTGATGGTATTACCCGTCGATTCTGAAATCGGAGAATTCCTTCTCCATCCAAACTGAAATGTGTGGGTCCTTTATCTTTTCTAACTCTTCTTTGGATGTCGAGGAGTTTTGGATCTTTCCTCTAAAGAGCCTTTAATTCTGTAAAATCATCAACACGAACACTAAGAGTTGTAACCAAAACTTACTCATCTTGTTGCGAACTCTCCACCAGCATTTTTCTCATACTAAAAAGAAGAGAACCCAACTCCAACGACTCAAACTCATCTACCAAATAAGACTTTCGACTTAAAGCATTTGCGACTTGATTTGCCTTACTAGGATGGTACATGATCTCACACTGATAATCACTGATCAACTCCAACCATCTTCTTTGTCTCATATAAAGATTCTTCTGGGAGAATAGATGCTTCAAACTCTTGCGATCAGTGTAAACTTCACAAACTTCTCCATACAAATAATGTCGCCAAATCTTAAGGGCAAAGACTACCGCTGCCAATTCTAAGTCATGCGTAGGATAATTCTTTTCATGATCCTTCAATTGACGAGATGCATAAGCGACGACTCACCCCTCTTGCATAAGGACACATTCCAACCCAAACTTGGATGCATCACTAAAAACCACATAAGGCTTGTGCTGTTGGGGAAGTGCTAAGACAGGTGCCGAAGTCAACCTTCTCTTTAACTCCTGAAAATTCCTTTCACACTTTTCAGACCAAACGAAAGCAGCGCCCTTTCTTGTCAAGGCGGTAAGGGGTGCAGATAAGCGAGAAAATCCTTCCACAAATCTTCGATAATAATCGGCTAAACCCAAGAAACTTCAAATTTCGTGCACCAAGGAAAGACGTGGCCATGCTAACACAACTTCCACTTTGCTAGGATCTACTGCTACCCCTGCCTGAGAAATAACATGACCAAGAAATTTGACTTCCTCCATCCAAAACTCACACTAACTGAACTTCGCATATAGTTGATACTCTCTTAGCTTCTCCAAAACTAGACGAAGCTAATAAGCGTGCTCTTCAATACTTCGAGAGTAAACTAAGATGTCGTCGATAAAGACAACAACAAAAGAATCCAAATAGGGTCAAAACACCCTATTCATCATATCCATAAAAGCTGCTGGAGCATTAGCTAATCCAAATGGCATCACTTTGAACTCATAGTGCCCGTATCTTGATCTGAAAGCTGTCTTCTGTATGTCCTTATCTTTTATCCTCAGGTGATAATACCCTGATCTTAAATCAATCTTTGAAAATGCTACGGTACCCTGAAGCTAATCAAATAGGTCATCAATCTGAGGTAGAGGGTACTTATTCTTGATAGTCACCTTGTTAAGCTCTCGATAATCAATACACATCCTGAGGGTTCTGTTGAGTATGGCTTGTGAATACACGCCTCAGACCTGTTTCGCTCGACCCTCGCTCGAGCGAGACTTCAAACTTCCAGACTTGTTTCAACCTGAGACTTCACTCGACCCTTGCTCGACTTCCAGCTCAAGTGAGGATCAGGCAGTGACTTTGCTCGACAGTTGCTCGAGCTCCCGCTTGAGCGAAATGCCAGGTGTTGCCAGGTATCCGTTTGCTAGTTGAGCGAATCTGACCTAGAAGTCCTCGCTTGAGCGAGTTTAAATCTCGCTCGAGCGAGATTGCATAATATAAATATCGTGAAGGTATTTCGTGCAGACGGACGAAGCAGAACCCGTAGCCCCCTGTTTTGGACGACGAAGAGCAGAGCCCCTCCCTAGATCATTTCTTCCCCATTTCTCCACTATATTGAGTGAAACTTGTGAGGATTGAGTGTATACACGTGAGGTGAGTGTTCTCTGTTGTAAGAATCTTTTGATTCTCTCTCTGTAACCTCCATTTGATCTAGTGAAGTTTTGAAACCAACCCCACAGTGGATGTAAGCTCATTTTGAGCTGAACCACTTAAATCGCTGTGTTCTTTCTTTATTGACTGTTTTATTTCTCATTGTTGCATCCGCTGCGGTTTATTTCATATCTTTGTTGTTTGTTTCATTGGTTATTTCCCAACAAAATGGTATCAAAGCGTTTCAGGCTCTGTGAATATTTGAAGGGATGGCTATAGTAAGATTTGAAGTTGAGAAATTTGACGGTCAGAACAATTTCAGCTTATGGCGCCTGAAGATGAAGGCATTGTTGCGCCAGCAGGGATTATTCAAAGTTCTAGAGGAAAGGACGGCAGATTCTCCTGTACCATCTAAGGACGATGAAGAAAAGGTACATAGTACTATTTTATTGTCATTGTCTGATGGAGTGCTGAGAGAGGTGGCAGAGGAGGAGACCGCTGAGGGTCTCTGGAACAAGCTTGAGAGCTTGTATATTAAGAAGTCTCTCACTAACCAGTTGTATTTAAAACAACAGTTGTATACACTCAAAATGACTGAGGGTTCGTCAGTTACTGAATACCTAGATGAGTTTAACAAGATTGTTATGGATCTTAGAAATGTTGACATCAAGCTTGATGATGAAGATCAAGCTTTAATTGTGTTGTGTTCATTACCTGCCTCATTTGAGAATTTTGTAAATTCTATGCTGTATGGTAGAGATACTATCTCCTTAGCAGATGTGAAGTCAGCTTTGAACTCGAAGGAGTTAAGGAGTAAGTATGATAAGGGTGGTGAAGCATAAGCTAGTGGTTTGTTTGTCAAAGATACCTCTGACAGAGGAAGATCCAGTCAGAAGGGTTCAGAGAAGGGCAGAGGGAAGTCCTGGCGGAAATCAAAGTCCAAGTCCAACAAGAAGAATGTAAAATGCTATTACTGTCAGAAGTTTGGACACTACAAGAGTGAGTGTACGAAGCTGAAGAAGAAGGAGGAATCTACGAGTTCCTCTAATGCCGTCAGTGCTGCTGATGAATCTGATGGCTCTGATGTGGTTCTTGCAATCAGTGATTCGAACAGTCGGTTCAGTGATAAGTGGGTCATGGACTCAGCTTGCACATTCCATATGTGTCCCAGAAGGGACTGGTTCATGTCTTATGAACCAGTCAACAGTGGTTCTGTTTTGCTAGGGAACGACACAGCTTGCAAGATTGCCGGTTTGGGTTCTGTGAAGATCAAGATGTTTGATGGGATAGTTAGGACATTGACCAATGTCCGGCACATTCCAGACTTGAAAAAGAATCTTATCTCCATGGGGGCCTTTGATTCTTTGGGACGGAACAAGGTGGAGTTCTGAAGGTCAGCAAAGGCTCCATGATTATTATGAAGGGAGACCTGAAAGATGGTCTCTATTTCCTCCAGGGCAGTACAGTCAGCGGTGAAGCTGCAGTTTCAGTATCTGATCAGTCAGAGTTAGATGTTACTCGTCTATGGCACATGAGATTGGGCCATATGAGTGAGAAAGGGATGTTTATCCTCAGTAAGCAAGGGTTGTTAGGGAATCAGAATTTGGGCAAGCTAGACCTGTGCGAGCACTGTGTATTTGGCAAGCAGAGCAGGGTTCAGTTTGCAACTGGGGTCCACAGAACAAAAGGTACAGTGGACTACATTCATTCCGACCTTTGGGGTCCATCTTCAATTCTATCGAAAGGTGGAGCTAATTACTTGCTTACATTCATTGATGATTACTCACGGAAAGTGTGGGTTTATTTTTTGAAACAGAAAAGTGATGTCTTCAAGAACTTCAAGCAGTGGAAAGTTCTGATAGAGAATCAGACCGGTAAGAAGGTGAAACGGCTTCGGACTGACAACGGGATGGAATTTTGCGGCAGTGACTTTGATGAGTTCTGTAAGAACGAAGGAATTGCCAGACACCGTACAGTCAGGTACACTCCACAGCAAAATGTAGTGGCTGAACGGATGAACCGGACCCTCTTAGAACGAGCACGTAGTATGCTCTCCAATGCCGGCTTGTCTAAGGACTTTTGGGCTTAAGCAGTCAATACAGCTTGTTTTTTGGTGAACCGCTCTCCAGCCACAGCTATTGAGTTGAAGACACCTAATCAGATATGATCTGATGAACCTACTGATTATTTGAACTTGAAAATATTTGGTTGTCCTGCTTACTTTCATGTGAATGATGGTAAGCTAGAACCTAGGGTAAAGAAGTATATTTTTATGGGATATGCTTATGGGGTGAAGGGATATAGATTGTGGTGTACTGATCCCAACTCACCCAAGTTTGTGATAAGCAGGGATGTAGTATTTGATGAGAAATCCATGCTTAATCCGGCAAATCAGATTCCCGTGTCTACAGGGAAGAAGGTGGAGTTGCAAGCTTCACTTGAGACACCACCTGTAACTCAGGATCATGCCATAGCTGATGAGCATGATTCTGAGTCAGAGACTGAGACACCAGTTGAGGAGCAATACAGTATAGCTGCTGGTAGACAGAGGAAGCAGATCAGACCACCTCAGAGATATGCTCATGCAGATATGATTAGTTATGCACTCGCTACAGCGAAAGAAATTGTGGGGTAGGAGCCTTCCAGTTACTCAGAGGCTGTGAAGAGTACTGAGTCTGCACAGTGGTGTTCAGCGATGACTAAAGAGATTGAGTCTCTTCACAAGAACTAAACCTGGGATTTGGTTAAGTTACCAGCAAAGACCAGAGTTGTGGGCTGCAAGTGGGTTTTCAAGAAAAAAGAGGGAATCCAGTCTGATGCAAGATACAAAACTCGTCTAGTTGCTAAAGGCTACAGTCAGAGAGAGGGGATCGACTTCAATGAAGTGTTCTCTCCAATGGTAAAACACAGCTCAATCAGAGTTTTACTAGCCATTACGGCTTTGTATAATCTGGAGCTTCAGCAGCTTGATGTGAAGACAGTGTTCTTACATGGTGAGCTTGAAGAGACTATCTATATGCGTTAGCTAGAAGGGTTCATAGTTGAAGGTAAAGAAGATCGTGTATGCAGACTGAAGAGGTCTTTGTATGGGTTGAAGTAGTCACCTAGGCAATGGTATAAACGCTTTGATTTGTTTATGAATGATCATGATTATTTGAGAAGTAATTATGACTGTTGTGTATATCATAAACAATTGCCTGATAAGTCTTTCATTCACTTATTACTTTATGTTGATGACATGCTTATAACTGCTAAAAGCATGGTTGATGTTGATTTGTTGAAAACTCAACATAAAGATGAGTTTGAGATGAAAGATTTAGGTGATGCTAAGAAAATATTGGAGATGGATATTCACAGGGATAGGAAAGCTGGGAAGTTATACTTGTCCCAGAGAAAGTATATAGAGAAGGTTCTAGACAGGTTTGGAATGTCTAACTCCAAACCTGTCAGCACGTTGCTGGCGTTGCATTTTAAACTTTCAGCTTCCCTATCTCCCCAGACAGTTGAGGAGGAACAGTCCATGGCAAATGTTCCTTACTCTAATGTTGTAGGTAGCATTATGTATGCCATGGTGTGTACCCGTCCAGATATTTCACAGGCAGTGAGTGTGGTTAGCAGATATATAGCTAAGCCTGGTAGAACTCACTGGCAGGCCGTGAAATGAATTTTGAGGTATTTGAAGGGAACCTCGCATGTGGGCTTGATATTCGATAGAGATGTAGATCTCAGTTCTGTTGTTGTTGGTTTTGTTGATTCTGCCTATGCTGGGGATTTAGACAAGAGAAGATCATTGACAGGCTACATTTTCACATTGTGTGGTTCTGCTATTAGTTGGAAAGCAACACTTCAATCAACTATTGCTTTATAAATTACAGAGGCAGAATACATGGCAGGAGTTGAGGCTGTTAAGGAGGCCATTTGGGTGAAGGGGCTAATCAGTGACTTGGGTCTTCAGCAGACAGAGATGACAATGTTTTGTGATAGCCAGAGTGCTATAAACAAATGTATTATGAGAGGACGAAGCACATTGACGTCAGGTATCATTTTATCAGAGGAGTTTTGGCAGATCGTACAGTTAGTATTCAAAAGATTGCTACTTCAGAGAATCCAGCAGATATAATGACCAAGCCAGTTGCAGTATACAAGTTCAAATTTTGATTGGACTTGATAGGGGTTCGGGGTTTCCAGGTTCCTTAGGGAACTTAGATGGGGTTGGTTTCTCAGTTGCTGCATTTTACATTTTACATTCTTGGGTTGATCTGGATTTTATGAGGCTTCAGGTATTCAAGCCAAGGTGGAGATTTGTTGAGTATGGCTTGTGAATACACGCCTCAGACCTGTTTCGCTCGACCCTCGCTCGAGCGAGACTTCAGACTTCCAGACTTGTTTCAACCCGAGACTTCGCTCGACAGTGACTTTGCTCGACAGTGACTTTGCTCGACAGTTACTTTGCTCGACAGTCGCTCGACCTCCCGCTCGAGCGAAATGCCACGTGCTACCAGGTGTCCGTTTGCTAGTTGAGCGAATCTAACCTAGAAGTCCTCGCTCGAGCGAGATTGCATAATATATATATTGCGAAGATATTTCGCGTAGACGGACGAAGCAGAACCCGCAGCCCCTGTTTTGGAGGACGAAGAGCAGAGCCCCTCCCTAGATCATTTCTTCTCCATTTCTCCACTATATTGAGTGAAACTTGTGAGGATTGAGTGTATACACGTGAGGTGAGTGTTCTCTGTTGTAAGAATTTTTTGATTCTCTCTCTGTAACCTCCATTTGATCTAGTGAAGCTTTGAAACCAACCCCACAGTGGATGTAAGCTCATTTTGAGCTGAACCACTTCAATCGCTGTGTTCTTTATTTATTGACTGTTTTATTTCTCATTGTTGTATCCGCTGCGGTTTATTTCATATCTTTGTTGTTTGTTTCATCGGTTATTTCCCAACAGGTTCCATCCTTCTTCGTTACGAATAACACCGGCGCTCCCCAAGGTGACGAACTGGGTTGAATAAATCCTTTATCCAGCAAATCTTGCAACTGAGTCTTCAATTCCTTCAACTCAGCAGGTGCCATATGATAAGGAGCCTTGTGCACTGGTGCTGTTCCAGGTTCCAAGTCGATAGTGAATTCCATATCACGAACAGGCGGTAACCCAGGCAAGTCATCTGCAAACACATTGGGATAATCTTCTACTGTTGGAGTGCCAACTATTGACTCCTTCACAGATGGAGAAGATACCAAGTGAACCAAAAAGGCATCCGCCCCGCAAGCAATGTCCTTCTTTACTTGAATAGCAGACACAACTGCAGGTCTCTCTTTCAGTTTGCTGCCAACAAATTCCATGCAATCAACTCCAGGAAGTTGAAAACTGACAACTCTACTTTTACAATTTATACTAGCAAAATGTCGATACAACCAATCCATTCCAAGGATAATGTCGAAGCCAAGCAACTTAAACACAATTAAATCTGCATCGAGTGTCCAATCTCCGAGACCTAAAGGGCAACCCAAAGCGATCTTAGAGCAACACACCGTCTCACCATTAGGTAGAGCCACCACCATAGACTGAGATAGAGACTGTACCGCAAGATTACAAATCCAAGCAAACGTAGCCAACACAAAAGATCGTGACGCACCCGAATCAAAAAAAGTGCAAGCATGAAATTCATACAAACGAACCCTTCCTGACAAAATCAGGATTTACCAACTTGAAACTAGAATTAAACCAAACAATGCAACAAACCCAAAGATGAGATCAAGACATACCTATGACGACTCTTGCATCCTGTCCCTCGGGAGTTTCCTCGTCATAATCACCAGGCTTCAAAGCAAAAACTCGGGCTTGCACTGGTTGCTTTTGTTTAGCTTTATGACCATGATGACTTCCACGGCTTCCTTGACCTGAGCTTGGGCATTCACGAGCATAGTGTCCCTATTGGCCACATCTGAAACAGCGATCTCTCCCTGGATGGAATTCGCCTTCATGAGCTCAATTGCACCTTCCACAAACTAGGACTCGTCCTCCTATACGGACACCAGTAGTTTGTTGGGGACGGGCTCCAGTCCTTGACATGAACTTCTGAGGCGATCCCGAACTGCCCTCTCCAAAGCTTCTCCTCTTCTGGCCTGGGGGAGAACCAATGGGAATAGCGAACTCTCGCTCAACAATAGATGCAATGTTGACTAGCTGTTGAAAGGTGGTCACCTGATGGCAAGCCACATGTCAATGAATCTCCGTGCGCAAACCTTCTTGGAAATGTTCCACTCGCAACTCTTCAGTAGCTATAAGGTGACTAGCAAATCTCCCAAGCGCCATAAACTTGCGAGCATACTCCTCAACTGTCATACTACCTTGAATCAGATTGGTAAATTCTCATGCCTTCTGGCGCCATGCTGATCTTGGAAAAAAACGATCATCAAATTCTTTCTTAAACCGCTCCCAAGTCACATTAGCAAATGACTCAAGTTCTTCTACCAGAAGTTCTCGCTTTGTTTCCCACCAAGATGCCGCCTCACACTGGAGCAAGTAGCTTGCATACAAAACTTTCTGAGCTTCCGTGCAGCCACGAATCTCGAATGTCCTCTTGATATCCTTAATCCATCTATCAGCCCTCAGCGGATCCTCCTCGCCTGAGAAAGGTAGGGTACGGTGCGCCAAAAATCGCTCATAAGAGCATCCCTCCTGCTCAACCCTAGGCTGCGATTGAGAACCCTGCTGAAAAAAGACAGTCATCCAGTTCAAAGCTCTAGCCAAGGCAAAACTTCCATCGCCTCTTGGCAATTCAACATCTGGAACAGTTTGCAGTACACATGATCTCACCATAGTCTTGCCAAAACGAACCTTCAACCCTGCTCTCCAATTTAAAACAATAAAACAAAACCATAATAATCAAAACAAATTAAATTATCTGATACTGTCCCTAGGTAGTATATGGATTTACCCAGAGCTGAACTGCTATGATACCACCTGTGACGCCCTCAAATTCCCTTTAAAATAAACACGGGAATCGAGGCATCGGGATGCTGACAACACAGATCACGCACCCTCCAACGTCAAGTGTTAAGTGTGTGCACTTGTGACATGCATAAAATAAAAGTCGCAGCGGATCATAAAATCATTATCTAAGTACCAAAATTTTTTTAGAAATATTTTACATACCAAGCCAAAGTAAATTCTCCAACAGGAGATTTAATACAGTCATTCTAAGGTCCAAACATACAATTACATAAATAACAAGCAGGGAAAACAACTCTCAATATACAACTATATCAAGCTACTCCAACGGCGAAGCTGCCTCCTCAAGCTCAACCTCCTCGTGCTCTGCAACAAAATCTACGATACCGAAAAATGGTACCGTAGGTAAGTAAAATCCCAAACAAACTCAAGATAATAAATACATTTATGCAACAACAAAAAGCATGAGCAAAATACCATATGTATGAGGCTTAAACTCGTCACCCTCAAAATAAATAAATAAACTACATACTTCAAAATCCTAAGATAAACCTCAATAAAATCATCCATCATTTTCTCAAAAAATGATGACCATCATTTTCCAAGAAAATGGTCCACGTAAAACCCATAATTAAAGCCCGCCACTTTCCCAGAAAATGGCGTAAACATCTGTTTTATTAACTGTATGCACCATGATCTTCCCTATGGACCATCCGCACACCCTGGCTTTCATCATCACACCGAAGGTAACGACCACGCATATGACTTCGGAACGGGCGACACTATATTAACCGCGCCCAGCACGTACCATGACCAGGCATCCCCTAGCTCCCGCCAGAAGAGGAGCCACGGAGTCGGCACGAGAGCGTTACCATCCCGTCCTATCCCGTCGTCGCCCGGCGACGATCTATGGGACGTCACTCAGTATCTTCCGCTCCCGAGTGACCAGAGGAGCTCCACCAAGATAATGCCCCATCTCGGCTTAGGGTCGTGATACACATGCACTCAGAAATATAAACACAATGAAAACCGAGTTTTGATTTCCAACACATGAATATGTGCGTAAATACACAATGCAGATGTCCATGCACCAAATAACCAACAACTAATAAATTCCAACAATAATCAACTACAATATTTGTTGATGCCAAAAATATATTTAAATCTTAAAATTTATGTGGAAAATACTTAGAGTACGTTCGCCAATAATTCCTAAACTTATCGAAAATGCCAACAGCGATTTCGCGCTTCTACCCGCGTACTTGCCGCTATAGTCACGCCCAAAGCGCCAACGTATATAAATCAATACAAGTCAATAAATATCAATATCGAAAACAACTAAAATAATAAAAATTAAAAATAAATAAAACACCAATAAAATATGGTAACATTAATAAAAACAATAATTAATATTAACAGATTAATTAAATAGATTACGTAAATAGAACGACATTTATTTATAAATAACCAACACAGAAAATAATCTCAAATATTGCAACTCAACAAATTAATCATTTTACTGTAAATAATTAAAATGCAATTATTAACTAACTAAATAAATTAAAATTAACACAAAAACAATTCAATCAATTAAATTAGAGAAAAAACTTACCAAGAGTATCGCAAACGTTGAAATACGGTGATTTTACGGCGAGAAAATATCCAACAAAAGGACCACTACAATTTTTGGAATTGAATGGGTTTTGAAGAGGATACGTTCTAGTTGAAGAAAGGAAAAAAAAGAACTGAATAAAATGGAAGCTAAACGTTCGGATTTATGGATGAGAAAGAGAGTTGCGGATGCATTTCTTGCAAGTGGGTCGATGCATTATATAGGCCTAAAACCAGACATCAGGGAGTGCAAATGAGAGGGAAATACTCACGGAAAAGCTTACCAAAATCAAGTCAAGAACACCTAGCTGAAAAGAAGGAGAATATTCAGCTTTTCAGATGAAAAATGGAAGCAATACCGTGGCTGGAAATTCACTGATTGAGGTGGAAATATGGGCATGTGAAGTATCCGTTGGCAGCAAAATTATAGGGAAAAGATTCATCTAGGTGCTGGGAAATTAATGGAACAACACGTAGACAAAATGGAGAAGAAAAGGACTGCAAAAATCAAACCTTGGTATCACAGGTGAACAGCAGCAAATAGCGGAAGAAGAAAACGAAAAGAGGAAGAAGATGGCTGGCTGGACGTGCGATCTGGCCAAGAATTAATTTAAAACAAAACTGAAACGGTGCCAGTTGCACTAACTTGAAGGAGTCGGCGTTGAAGTAATTAAAATGGCCTGGATCCACATCAACTAAGATGTATACGGCAACATTTTGAAGCTGGGAAAGCAACAATACAAAGGCTACAGTTGGGTTCAAGAGGCTTGGGCTAGGATTCGGGCTTGAAACACTTAAAACCCACTTTCATATATATTGTAATATAATATATATATATATATGTATGTATACACATATAATTATAAGTTTAAACCCAATCCGTAAACACAACATAAATTAATTCAAACACATTAAATCAAACTAAAATAATTTACAATTTAATTTATTTGTCAACATGATAAAATAAGGAGATAAATTTCAAGCCTCAAATTAAATGCAATAATAATATATTAAGAAAATAATTCAACTTATAATTAAATCATGGAAAATAATATTTTCAAATGAATAATAAATATATTCAATATTTAAATACAAGCACAATAAAATAATATTAAAATCAACCAAATCATAACACCCAATAATATAATTGCAATTAAAATATATTTAATATTAAAATATATATTACATAGGGAGTAAAATTATGAATCTTCACAAAATATTACAAAAAATGACAAAAAATAACTAGTATTCGAAAGAAAATAAGAATTACAAGTTAAAATAAGAATTTGAAAACAATGCACACTGAGAATAGATCAATGGCCATAATGTGCACATTAAAAAAAGATTTTCGAATTAGGGTCTTATGCGCAATTTCGACACTCATAGCCAAAGTTATGGTCAAAAGATTAAAATGCACCGAAAATTATCCCGATTAGGAAAATATCATGATCACTTGCTACATTTGTACTAATCTGCCAACTCAAGGTATTTCAGCGTTATCAATGTACAATTTGACAGCTCAATATTACAAATCTATAGGAAACTTGACCAAAGATTGGGTTCACAGTAGTGTCATCGGAATCTACATTACAAATCTATTGGAAACATTATAAATCTATGTAGATTTGGGCGTTCAATGTGTTGATTTGGAAGAGGTTGCAAAATTATTATACATGCATATAACAATGATGATGAATATTGGTCTTAGTTTGGGTAGTTCATATATAAAGGATATTCGAAATTTTCTACAAGGGAGGCCTTCTTGGAGATGATTATTCACATATAAGGAATGCAATCAGGTGACTCATCAGCTTGCAAAGTTTGCCTACAACAAAATATTCATTTTCCAGTGAGTCTTTTCGTTGCAACTATCATCTATTTCTATATAAATTAAGTTTTTGTCACTAAATGCATTTGTAGCAAACTCATAAGAATATGTCGATAACTTAAAGGGTTTAAAGCTACCATTGCACAAATTTTCAAAAATACTCTTATTTCTGACAATTATTTTCCTCACAAAAAGTGCTAACTTTTATCGCAAAAAGTGTGTTAACCATGGTTAACTGAGGTTGAAAATACTTATATACCATGGTGAAAATCATAGCAAATAAGCATTTGCGATCAAAAAAGTATTTTCGGCAATTTATTTTCACCAGAAATAGTCTTCTATAAATTTAGAAAACAAACACTAGTAAAATAGTATCACTGACTCATAGCCTTATACTTAAAATACATAAAAGAACTTGAACCATATATTACAAAACAGAAATGAAAAGAAATCTAGGTAGTTTGAAAAGAATTGGAAGATAAATAACAATATATCATGGGCAGTGTGGATAAAGTCCATCCATGGGCCTCCTTAGATTAAACCCTAGATTTTTTGCAAAATCTAAGTCAGGGCTTTTATCAAACATCATTCTCCCATTTTGTCAATTTACTGAAAGAAGCTTTCATGTTATGCTAGTACGCAGAAGATAAAACCAACATGCACAACTATTGAGCTCATAAGCATTCATTTTTTCCCTTCCAAAACTGAACCTTCAGTCACACCTTTGTATGCTCAGTCACAGGCAGCTTTGATGCCTTCAGATGCATATATGTAGAAAATTAATTAGAAGAAGCTTTGTATATAACAGTCACATGGATTATGGTAAGGATGGACGGTGATCAAATAATGATTACTATAGAATCTAAGCCTAATTTTCTAAAAAGAGATTTAAAATAAAAGGATCAATGACTAAAGTCACAAGAACTATTGAAGTGAGTGATACAAACAATCATAATACTAGTTTCATTAACATGTCGAAAAAAATATTGAAATACAAATAAAAATTTCTAGGTAGTTTGAAAAGAAAGGGAAAGGAAAGAAGATTGATCAATACCTCTTGAAGCCAAATTAAATAATTAGTTAATCATTTGTACAAAGAAAATGAGAATAGAAAATTAGTGAAGCCAAATTAAATAATTAGTTAATCATCTATATAAAGGCAATGAGAATAAAGATCTTGTGAAGCTAAACAAAGAATTAGTTAATCATCTATACAAAGTCAATGAGAATAATTCCATTCATGAATACATGCATATTCAGCCCTAATGAGGCACCAAAAATGAAAGTTCATATCAGTGAAATGTAACCAGTACTCGAAGACAAGATTAAACAATAAAAAAAGCACAAAAAATGACTATGGGCAGAGCCCTCGGAGTATGGGCAGAGCCCTCGGAGTATGAGCATCATCAACATCAATATAGCACAAAAATATTAACCAAACCATATGGCGTGTATTGTATAGGGAGCAGAAAGAAACAAGTCATACCTCTCGATAACAATTGCTAGATAAGTGTATGAAGTAACGTTGCAAAATAAAGCAAAACAAGTGTTAGTAATTTACTAACAATGACTAAACGAGATCACAACAGTATTCTATTTAATAAACCTTTCCCTAATAAATCAATCAAATAGATAGCCGGTTAGCTGGGATGATAAACAAAGAAAAAAAGGTAAAACCTATTGACTAGTATTATTGTGACATTGGTCAACAACTCTATAACAATTCCAAAGGAGAAGGGCCAGAGGAAAAACGAGAAATAAGAATAAATTAACAATGAGCCTGTCCTGAAATCAAGTTTCCCTTAGTGATCTAATGAAATCCATCTTCTGTTCCATATTAAACAACTGAGAACATGGCATGTATCTAAACTAGGTATACACAAAGGTTATAACATCAAAAGCAAAGTAGGAAACAAGCAGCAGCCAGTACAAACTAAATAGAGAATCTATATATTAACATGGACCTTAAACTAAGGGAATACAATCAAGAGGACATCATTGGCAGTAACATTCACTAAAAATAAAGAAATGTAAGCAAGGTTCATACCCAAAAAGAACCTGATGTTTTGTTGCTTTTTCTACACAAATATCGTTACTTAAAGTGAAGCATGTAGCTGAAAATATAAAAGGCCATGAAAAAAGAAGGGAAATCTAGTTCACTAAAAGAGAAGCATGTATTGCAAGATTTTAGATATGACAAAAACTACCATGACATAGAAACAAATATATATGAACCATATATGCAGGAGCATAAAGAAGTTTATGAGTTCTAAAGACCACTCACTAGTAGAAAATGAAATGCTCATAGGAATACAAAATTCAGAAGAAAATTAACAACGCTTCCACAAAATGACATATTCTTTAACTTTCTCACTAATCTATTGAGCGCATGTTGAATCACTAAGTGTTTCCCAATTGAAATAGCAATGATTTTATTAATTCACAATAATAAATATGATTTTTTTTTATACTGAGTCCATCCCTATATTTGCAACTACAACACATAGTATTTTATAACTTTTGTTTTGAATAAGCACCAATTTGCTAATTCTGTTTACAAAAGAGACAATCAATATCCACACCATTAGGTTAAATACACAAAACAACATACTCTAAGCAAATCATGACAGTCTCACAGAATCACAAGTACTCAAGCTGTGACGCCCCTAAATTCTCCTTAAAATAAACACGGAAATTGAGGCGTCGGGATGCTGACAACACGGGTCACGTACCCCTAATGTCAAGTGCTAAGTGTGTGAACACGTGACATACACAAATAAAAGCAGCGGATATTTGAGATCAATATTTAAGTACCAGAATTTTTTGAATTATTTTACAAACTAATTTAACATAAATTCTCCAACAGGAAATTTAATACAGTTATCCGAAATACAAATTAAACAAATACATATTTATAAAAAGGAGAAAACAATTTTCCAAGATAACAATTTATAATAAGAATGCTTCAACAGCGGAGTCGCCTCGTCAGGCTCAGCCTCCACAAAACTCTGCATCCAAAAACTACGACGCTAGATTTGGCATCGCAGGTAAGTACAACCCAACCAAACCACAAGATATAAAATATACTCATGCAACAACAATAACCTCAAACATGAACATGACACCGTATGCATGAATCTTAAAATCATCTTTCTTAAAATAAATAAAATAACCACATACGCTAAAATCTCAATTTGGCCCAAATTAAGACTCCAATAAAAACCATCCATCATTTCCCAGAAAGAAATATCTGCAAAACCAATCATACCGAGCGTTACGTATCGCCGTCCCCGATATGATATACACACATCACCAATCATAATGGGCGTTACGTATCAGCGTCCCCATTATGATTCATAAACACTCATTTCATAGCAGGCGTTACGTATTGTCGTCCCTAATATGAAATACACACTCAATGACCATAACGGGTGTTACGTATCGTCGTCCCCGTTATGTCATCCACACTATCAATCATAATGGGTGTTACGTATTGTCGTCCCCGTTATGTCATCCACACACACTGATCACAACGGGGCGTTATGTATCACCGTCCCCGTTATAACTCAATCAAAAACCATTCAAATCCATAAACCCAATAACTACATCTTATATTAAAATCCAAACACCAAATCTCATATTAAAATCCCAAATATCAATATACACATGAACAACCGTGTAATTTCACAATGCATATCACCATGTAAAAAATATCCAATATTCAATAAACTCAATCAACCAACAATTAATAAATTACAACATCAACCAATAAATCTCAATGTCAAACAAATACAACATTTGTCGATGCAAAAATATATTTAAATCTTAAAGTTTATTTGGAAAGTACTTACAGCGGTTAAAACATAAATCCTTTGAGTGAACGTCAATCCACTGCGTTCATAGCGGTCACTTGTATGTTAGGTTAGAGTACTCGGTTTGACACCAAAATTTAGGGAGATACTCTTTGGAAGGTGGGGAATCTCATTGAGGTAGTGGTGTGACGGCACAACCACCGAAAGGTGGCGGATTGGGCTCAAAATGGGTGGAAACTCATTTTCGAGTTTGAGGTTGTATAGGGAAGGTGGGGCCACGGATGGGCAAGCTGAGCTAGGGGGGTGGTCGCCGGAGCAAGGGGAACTCCTCGGTGGTGGCGGTGAGACCAAGTGGTGGCCGGTGGTGGTGCTAGGGTCGCAAACCCGTGTATGGGTATTTGAAATATCCACTTCGGGTTGGGGTATTTGGGCTGCTGTGGGTGGTCCCGGTGGGTGGGGGTGATACTGGAAGGTGCTCTGAGGCTACCGGTGAACTGCCGACACCTGGGGTGGCCGACGATGGCTGGAAATGCAAGAATGGGTATTATAATGCCTATTCGGATTTCGGCTCATGAAGGGGAGGTGGGAGGTTGTCCGGGGCTGGAATCGCCGGGGTAGGCTGGCTGGTAGGTGGCGGTCCTAGTGGTGGGGGCGGTGAGGGCAGGCGACCGGCCTGGGGGTGGTGGCTGGTTAGTGGCCGAACGGAAAACAGAGGGGACGGGGGACCTTGTCGCGTGGGTCTTGGGGTGGGGGGGGGGGGGAAGCAAGGGAAGAAGGAAGAAAAAAGAAAAGAAAAAGAGAAAAAGGAAAAAGAAAGAAAAAGAAGTCCAATTAGAAAAACACAATAAATTAAATAAAAGCTCATTGATAATACTACAATTTATTATTAATAAAATAAAATATTTAAAACTCAGCAATAAATTAAACCCAAGTGCAATTTAATTATAAAACGATAATTAATATAACAAAAGCACATCAAATAAACTCACATGATAAAATAAAGAAATTCAATTCCAATCATTAAAATAGTTATCTCATATTAAAATTGATAAGAAAAACAACGTAAAACTAATATTAACAAATTAATAGCTCAAACAATTATTTTAAACAAATAAAATACAACCGATAATATTAATATAATAAATTAAAATAATCAATAACAAGAATAAAACAATATGTAAAAATACATGTAAATCTAGGATCTCACACAAACACTCCAAAAATCCAAACAATATACAAATCCAAACAATCACAGATCAGTACATAGAATCAAATAGATCAAAGATTCACCATATTTCAAAACACTCAGCACATAAATAGACCCTATAAAGTACTAAAATTTCATGAGAAAATAAAAAATAAAAAGAGAAAGATGGAGAGATAGAGATAGAATCATAGATGGCTAAGCCTCGAAGGGAGAGGCCATGTAGGGATGGGGGTACTAGAGACATACTAGAGGTCCAAGTGCCGTCGCAAATCACCTAGGGCTAGGGTTACAAATTGTTGGCAAGGATATAGTGAGGCCAATGGAGAGAGGCTGAGCGAGGGTGAGGGGAGCCGTCGCAAGGGGGAGGGACGAGAGAGCAGGTCAGATCAGTATTTTGCCGCCTGAGAGAGGGGGGGTCAACAATTGCAGGGATACCCTAGAGTGAACATATAAGAATTTGGGGGGAAGGAGAAAATTATTTAAATCAATCTCTTTGGTGGAGATTTAGATTTGCCACATAAAGTATATTGTCGTCGTAAATACTAATGAGTGCTATATATTTAGATACAAAACTTTTCTAATGATTTTTATTTGTGAGAAAAAGTGTTTAATTTCCACATATTCTAGTTCGTGACAAATAAATTTGTATAATATAATTATTTAAGACATCAAGTTTTGTGACGATATGAATTGGGTAGGAAAAGATAACTATTTGTTGCCAAAGGTATACTTGAAAAATGTTTTCTTTTTGGTCACATGATAGTGGTGTCAATAATAATTCCACAGCTCGTAGGAAAAAAATATTATCTGCCAAAATTTTCCAATGACTCTATATTCTATATTCTACATTATAGTCAAAAATAAAATGGTATATTATAATTATTTTCAATAGAACGTTTCTAATAGGTGATTTTTGGTGACAAAATGTCATTATTTACTAGTGAATTGTATTCGGGAAAAAAAAAAAATCTATCCTACAAACTACATTTTTTTGTAGTGCTTGGAATTCATTGTGAAGAGGAATATATCATGATAGAAGAAGCACCTATTTCAATTATGGAATATGTATTAATGACAGACAACGATTGTATTTCCTAATAATCACACTACAAGAAAATTAACCTTTTGCGATACCAATTTCATCGCAAAAAGTAGGAAAAAATGTCGTAAAAAGTTATTTCCTACGAAAATAGTCATTTTGGTTGCATCAAATTCGTTATTTCTGACCCTTTTTCTTGTAGTGTCAATAAAATTATTCTGTTTAATAAAAATCTATTATAAGTGTATCATATCACATATTTTCTGTCCATCTTAGAAGTTAAGTATATAACATGAATAAGGGAATGAATAACAACTAATACCAAAAAAATGTTGGTGGAAACAAATTGTGATTTTCTCGTATGGATGGTGCTAGGATGTCCCCATAATTAAATATGTCCCTCAAAAGTGCTCCTAGGTTATTTTTATTTTTATTTTTTTAATATTAAAAAAATACACATAAATTCACTTATAGTAACTTTTTCAAATATTTTTTAAAAAATTAAAGAATAAAATATACTAAGAGCTAGGGGTGTAAGAAAAAATTGAAAAACAAGTAAACCGGACCGGACCGGTCCAAACCGGTGGAATTGGTCCGGTTTTGGGTAAATCGGTTCGGAATTGGTTTTCATAATGTTAAAACCAGTAGGTACCGGTTCAGTTCCGATTCTAAACTTTTTAGAACCGGACCGGACTGAATCGGTTTTAAAAAATAGAAACCGGTGATATCGATTTATTTCTAGATTTTATCCAAAACCGAACCGAACCTGACTGGTTACACCCTTACTAAGAGCACTTTGAGTGGCATATAATTTGGAGGGCACCCAACATTTTCCTCTCCGTATAATGGAGTGTATTAGAGATAGCCTTGATTCAGTTTAGATCTTACTTTTTGTTTAGTTTAGTTTAGTTTTTACTTTACTTAGCTTATGTAAGTTCATTTAGATATTTAAAATTCTATTCTTTTCCGCCTGTACGCTGATATAAAGCAGCACCTCTATTCATGTAAATTTAACTTTGCATAATACATTTCGATACTCTGCTCTTCTTACCATATTCATGGTATGAATCTATATATGGTATCAATTTGAACAATGTGTTTCCACGCAAAAGGTCATGTCTTCTTCCTCTATTTCATCTTTCTCTACTAATCGTTTTGATTCCTCCTATTCATACTATCTTCATCATGGTGTACTTAGTCTAGCATCTGTTCTTGTCATTCAAGTTCTCATAGGTGACAATGATCACACATGACGCCGATGCATGCTCATGGCCCTAACTGTCAAGAGCAACGTGAGATTCTAGATTTACGTGTATTTTTACACATTATTTTATTCTCGGTGTTAATTATTTTAATTTATTTTAAAAATATTATTAGTCGTGTTTTATTTGTTTAAGATATTTATTTGATCTATTGATTAGTTAATATTAGTTTTATGTTGTTCTTATAATTAAATATTGAGTTACGTTGCTTTTTTTATTAATTTTAATGTGAGATAATTATTTTAATGATTGGAATTAAATTCTTTAATTTTATTATGTGATTTTATTTGATGTGCTTTCTTTATATTAATTATTGGTTTATAATTAAAGTGTATTTGGTTTAATCTATTTTATTGTTGGGCTTAAATATTTTATTTTATTGATATCGAATTGTAGTGTTTTCAGTCGACTTTTATTTAATTTATTGTGTTATTTCTTTTTAGTTAGTCTTCATTTATTTGTTTTCTTTTTCTTTTTCTTCTTTTTCCTTTGTCTTCTTCTTTTCTTTTCTTTTCTTTCCTTTTTCTTTATTTTTCCTGCTTCCCCACCCCAGCCCTGCGCGACCAACGCCCCCCCCCCCCTCTGTATTGTTGTTCGGCCTTAAGCCTAGCCCGTCTCCATTGCCGACTTCCATGCCTCTCCGCCGGTACTACCTTGACCCCTTGTCGCCGGCGGCCCCTAACCGGCGTGTGAGTCTTAAACCCGAAATGGGTATTTTGTCTTCCCTTGCATTTTCTGGCCACCGCTGGCCACCCCTTAACACTGGTGACCTACCAGCAGCCTCCCCTCACTCCGACGAGCATAACACCACCCAAAGCCACCCAACTCAGCCACCTCCTCCTCCATCCGAAATGGGTCCTTAAATGGATCCATCTTCGCCGCACCGCCATCCGGCCACCGTAGGCCTCACCACCACTACCACCAAAAGACTCCCCTTGTTCAGCCGACCAACCCCCTAGCTCAGTTTTCCCATATACGGTCCCACCTTCCCGGTACAACCCTAAACCTGAAAATGAGTTTCCACCCTTTTGGAGCCCAATCCGCCACCTTCCAGTGGTTGTGCCGCTGCACCACCACCTCCATGAGATTCTCCACCTTCCAAAGAGTATCTCCCTAAATTTTGGTGTCAAACCGAGCACTTTAGCCTAATGTACAAGTGACTGCTACGAGCGCTGCGGATTGACGTCTGCTCAAGGATTTACGCTTTTACCTGCTGTAAGTATTTTCTAAATAAACTTTAAGATTTAAATATATTTTGGCATCAACAGATATTGTGTTTGGTCATTGTTAAAAATTATCAATTGCTGGCTATTTGATGCATGGTCGTCTGCATTGTGTATTTATGCGCATATTCATGTGTTGGAAATGGAAACTGGGTTTTCATTGGGTTTATGTTTTTGGGTGCGTTTGTATCATGACCCCAAGCCGGGATGGGGTATTATCTCGGTGGGGCTCCTCTGGTCACTCGGGAGCGGAATATACTAAGTGACGTCCCCTAGGTCGTCGTTAGGCGATGGCGGGATCGGACGGGATCGTAATGCTCTCAGGTCGACTCCGTGGCTCCTTTGCTGGCGGGAGCTAGGGGATGCCTGGTCATGGTACGTGCTGGGCGCGGTTAGTTAGGCATCGCCCGTTCCGAAGTCACATGCGTGGTCATTACCTCTGGTGTGATGATGAAAGCCAGAATGTGCGGATGGTCCCTAGGGGAGATCATGGTGCATATGGTTAATAAAATGGATGTTTAGGCCATTTTCTGAGAAAGTAGCGGGTTTTAATTATTGGTTTTACGTGGACTATTTTCTGGGAAAATGATGGATGATTTTATTGGAGATTTATCTTGGGATTTTGAAATATGTGATTTATTTATTTGCTTTGAGGATGATGATTTTAAGCATCATGCATATGGTGTCGCGTTCTTATGTTATGTTATTGCATTAGTATATTTTCTATCTTGTGGTTTGTTTGAGTTGTACTTACCTGCGATGCCATTTTTGGCGTAGTAGTTTTTTGGATGCAGATTTTGAAGAAGCTGAGCCTGAGGAGACGGCTCCGCCGTAGATGTACTGTTATTATAATTGATATCATAGGAATATGTTTTTCCCATTTTTATAAATATGTATTTTTATGATTTATCTTTCGGATGACTGTATTAAATCTCCTGTTAGAGAATCTATGTTAAATTAGTCTGTAAAATATTTTTAAAATTCTGGTACTTAGTTATAAACTTAATTTATCCGCTGCTTTTATTTATGTATGTCACATGTTCACACACTTAGCACTTGACGTTAAGGGTGCGTGACCCGTGTTGTCAGCATCCCGACGCCTCGATTCTCGTATTTTTTTAAGGGAAATTTGGGGGCGTCACAAGCAAAGTGTGTTTCGTTGATGATTCTATTACTAAACCATCCGACACCTCACTTTTTTTTTCATCTTGGGTCTAATTTAACAACATGATTTTATCTTGGCTTCTCAATTCTTTTTCTAAAGAGATTGCTACCAGATTCATCTATGTAGAATTTGCCATGGAAATGTGGTCTAACCTTCAAGAAAGATTTTCTCAAGGTAATGGCCCTTGGATTTTCCAATTATAGAAGTCCGTTACTTCTCTTATGTCAAATAACCTTTTTGTCAATGCATATTTCACTCAAACGAAGTGTTTATGGGATGAGTTGATGAACTATAGACCCTTTACCATTTGCTCATGTAAAGGTCTGTGTACATTAATGTACATGCACTAGTAAGAATATGCTATGCATTTCTGATGGGGTTGAATGACTCTTTCTTTGAAGTTTGTGGTTAGATTCTTTTAATTGATCCACTTCCTCCTATCAACAAGGGTTTTTCCTTTGTTCTTCAAGAAGAGCATTAGAGAGACATTGGATCAGTCATGACCTCTCATATTCCATCTGCTGCACCTTCATCTATAGCAAAACCTATCCATCAGAATAAGTCTTCCACTCACAAAGATAGACCAATTTGCTCCCATTACTTTGTTTTTGGGCATACTATTGAAAATTATTTCAAGTTACACGGATATCCTCCTGGATATTGCTCCAAAGTGAAAATTTCCACTCCTTCATTCTCAGCTCATCAAGTTGTTGCTGATTCTTCATCTTCCTTTCCACTTACACCATAACAATGTCAACAACTTCCAGCTCTTCTCAATTCTGACTCACGAGTTTCTTAGACAGCGATTCTGACTTCTCAACTTGACCACATTTTGGGTAAATCATTCTTCCCTTCTGTTTTTTTTTTTTCCATTCCAAGCAGTATCTCCTTAATATATTGCTCATGATGACTGAATTATAGATACTAATGCTACGGATCATATCGTACATCCCACATCCTTTTTTACTTCTTTTCATTATGCTCATAATTAGTTTGTTATAATTCCTAATGGAATTTCTGCACTAGTTACACATATAGTTTCCATTCATCTATCCCCACATCTTATATTACATAATGTTTTGTGTGTACCTTCTTTTAAATTCAATCTTATTTCTATCAGACAACTAACCAAACCAGCATCTTGTTGCTTTGGTTTCTCTAGTGGTGCTTGATATATACCGAGCCTCACCCATTGGAGAGCAATTGAAAAGGACAAAGCCAAAGGAGGATTATACCTACTGCACAAACCAGATGATCAAGTTACTCTTTCTAGTGATTTACCTTTCAATTCTGCTCTTGTTTCTCATTCTAATCATTCTAACTTTGATGTTTGGCATAAAAGGTTGGGTCATCTCTCCTTTTCTTGAGTAAAATTGTTGTCTTCTCTTGTACCTTATTTTTCTATTAATAATAACATTCCATGTTCAATTTATCCACTTTCTAAACACAAAAGGTTGCCCTTTCCTCCCACAGTCAACATAGTTCTTCTTGTTCTTTTCAACTTTTACATTGTGATATTTGGGACCCTTTTCAATATCAGTCGTTAGATGGTTTTTTAAGTATTTTGTAACCATTGTAGATAATGTTTTTCGTAGAACTTGGTTTTATTTGATGAAGTATAAATTTGATGCTCAAATGCTATTACAGCATTTCATTACCATGGTTGAAATTAGTTTGACTCTTCCATAAAAACTATAAGTAATTGATAATGGTACTGAGTTTGCTATGCCTCAACTCTTTCTTCTAAAGGCATAGTTCATAAATTGTCCTCTGTAACCTCTGCTGAACAAAACTCAATTGTTGATAGAAAGTACCAGCACATTCTCAATATTGCTCATGTTCTTCTGTATCAATCCAATGTTCCTTTGGTTTTCTAGTTAGAATGCATCCGCACAACAATGTACCTGATAAACAGAATCACTTCTCTTGTGCTAGGCAATAAAACTCCATATGAATTGCTTTTCCAAAGGTCACCCACCTATTCCCATCTTGAGGATTTTAGTTCTTTTTGCTATGCATCTACACTAGCTCATAATTGATCTAAATTTGCTCCTCGAGCTAGGAGATGCATTTTTATTGGCTATCCTCTTGCCATTAAAGGCTACAAACTTAATGATTTTGATAGCCATATTGTTTTTGTTTGGCAAGAAGTTGTTTTTCATGAACACATCCTTCCTTTTCAGTCAATAAATTACAATCTTAATATCTCACCACATCTTTCTATTTTTCCTACATCTATTATTAGTTTGTTTCTACTCATCGTTATGTCCCTTCTCCAACCCAATTTATTTATTCTCTACATCCATATGTTTCTTCTCTAACTCCATCAATTCCATATGTTTCTTCTCCACCTATTCCCAATCAAACTGTTTCTAGTCCCACTCAGCCCTCTTCACCTTCTTCTACTCCCATAAAATCAGTTACAGTTAGTTCTTCCTTACCCGCTCCATCTCTTCCTAGAATCTCTTCTAGAGTATAGGCCACCTAGGTACTTATAAGATTTCCAATGCCATTTGGCATCTTCACAGGATTGCGCTTCACTTGGCATTTTTCTACCTTTTCTGAACCTATATTTTACCGCCAAGTCGTCAAATTTTCCCATTGTAGAGTTGCTATGACTCAAGAAATCCAATCCTTAGAAAGAAATAACACTTGGACATTATCTAATCTTCCTCGTGGAAAAAGTCCAATTGAATGCAAATAGGTTTATAAAGTCAAGCTTAAATTTGATGGGACACGTGAGAGGTATAAGGCAAGGTTATTTCCCAAAGGCTTTATACAACATGGAGTGGATTATTTTGATACCTTTTGTCCAGTTGCAAAAATGGTCACTGTTAAATGTCTCCTCACTATAGTGGCTGGCTACTAAAGGTTGGCATCTAATTCAATTAGATGTCAATATTGCATTTCTTCATAGAGACTTGTTGGAGGAAGTCTATATATCTTTGCCACATGGTTTTGGTGATAAAAATGATAAAAGGGTTTTGTAGACTCAATAAGTCTTTGTATGGTTTGAAGCAACTTTAAGACAATGGTTTGCTAAGTTCTCTTCTACCATTCTTGAACTTGGTTTTAAACAATCCAAAAATGAACTGAGTTTTATTACTTTATTAATATATGTGAATGACATCCTTATTGTTAGCAATGCCATCAAATCTATCAACACCTTCAAAGCATTTCTTAATAAAAATTCAAACTTAAAGACTTTGGGCCTTCAAAGTATTATTTGGAATTGGAGGTTGCAAGAAATCACACTGGTATTTCCTTCTCAGAGGAAATATGCTTTAGAAATCTTATTAGATACTGGTCTTTTAGGCTCTAAACCTATTAAAACTCCTATGGAACAACATCTTAAACTCTCCCAGGACGATGGTCCTCTTTTAGAAGATCCTAAAGCCTATAGAAGATTCGTAGGTAGGCTGGTTTATCTTACCATCACAAAGCCATATATCACTTTTGCAGTCCACACTTAAGTCAATTTTGGGACTCTCCTCAACACAACCTCATCTCCATGTTGCTCAGAGAGTTTTGCAATACTTCAAGGATTCACTTGGTCAAGTTTTATTCTTTTCTACTACTTCTAATCTTCATCTGACTACCTTTGTTGATTCAGATCGGGCTGCATGTGAAGATACTCAAAGATCCATCTCAGGTTTATGTGTTTTTCTTGGCATCTCTTATCTCTTGGAAATCCAACAAGCAATCCATAGTTTCTAGGTCCTCAGCTGAATTAGAATATCAAGCCATGGCCAGCACAATTTGTGAGATAGTGTGGCTTCTCTCCTTGCTTACTGATTTACAAGCCCCTCACTCTCAAGCTGCTGCTCTTTATTGTGACAACAAGGCTGCCATTCAAATTGTTACTAACCTTGTTTTTTATGAACGAACTAAGCTCATAGAAATCAGTTGTCATTTTGTTTGTAACAAGATTCAAGCAGGAGTTGCGAAGCCATTTCACGTTTCTTCTCACCATCAATTAGCTAACTGTTTTACCAAACCATTAGGCTTTCCTCTATTCTCTTCTTTGGTCTCCAAGCTGGGCATTATTAACATACATGATCCAGCTTGAAGGGAGAATTAGCGATAACCATGATTCAGTTTAGACTACACTTTTTTTTTTTTTTTACTTTAGTTAGCTTATGTCAGTTTATTTAGATATTTAAATTCTATTCTTTCCCGCCTGTATGGTGATATAAAATCAGCACTTCTATTCATGTAAACTTACTTTGAGTAATACATTTCGATACTCTGCTCTTCTTAGCATATTCTTGGTATGAGTCTTAATAGAGTGAAGCAGCTGACAAAATCTAAATTTCTTGCGTTGGGATAAGAACTATCGGTGGCTACTAGCTAGCTAGTTTTTCATGAGAATGAGGTAACACGCGGAGTGTGACTAACATTTGTGACGGCGTGTGATCAGATTAACGCGTTAAGAAAGGTAGTGGCCGAAGACGATCATGAAGGTGAATGCACACGAAGGGAAAAGGGGGTAATGGTGAGGCATACATACGTACTGTGATGGCAATGGACAATATTGGTAAAGGAAATTTATGTTTTCGATCATTTGACTCAAACCATGCACGAAACAAATTGTTGATATATAAAGTCCCACAATAGGTCGGAATGGGGGAAATATTCATTACGACCTACAGAGGTGACTTGGGCGACTTGGGCATCAATGCATGAAGCGGTTTAATGTCCTTAGTGATGGTTGGGAGTTGGTACGGTATCTTTATGTTCATCATAACAGTAAATAGAAAAGTATGATTAAATTGAAACCTAAAATTGTGACTAGATTTGGCAGCAGGTGATGAAGCTTTCTCAGAGAGAAATTGAAAACATTTTATGTATATTAAACAAGTCTTACCTAATTACTTTCCACCAAACAGAATAACAATTTAATTTTCTCAAACCTCCAAATGCTACCTCAGAAAGCACAGGAATTAAGAGGAGGTGAAAGTTGAAATACTTGTTTTTTTCTTTTTTTAGTTATAGAGATCAATGAATGATTAGCAATACTCCCAGTTGTTCTCTACACCATTAATGATCTCTAATAGCAATTCCCTGGTTGGCTGAGCTGCAAGCTTTCCGCCATAAATTCCCTGAAGTCAGAAGAAGTGTACATAAATAAACATGATCTGCTAAAACTAGTAATAGTTCAGGCAAAGACTCAGAGAAATTGCAGGAAAAGTAGCTGTGGCAGTACAAGCTGCCGTATTCAGTAAAGCTCCAATTGTACTGTGATTTAGTGGCTGGTTTTAGGTCTGTTACGACACTCTTTATGTCCTGCATGCTCTGACGTTGTAGTTAGTTATAAGTTTGTTTTCATTTGATTGTTGTACCAAGAAAGACACGAAAAAATTCTATTTGACATCCTAATTATTAACCTACCCAACACGCACAACAAGAATACGCATTTGCATTTGCTAAGTTATTGCTTACAAAAAATACTTTTTGTCAAAATGAATTTGTTTTGGCCATAATTAATTATTCTTGTCGCATATAATCTATCACAAATAATTATTTTTTTGTAGTGCTACTTAGAGGTATTCATCCGGATTCCGGATTTAAAATTTTTTTTAATTTTTTTGAAAAAAAAAATCAAAATATTAAGAAATATATTCAAATTTCAAACCGGGTCGGGTACAACCCGGCCCGGATGAACACCCCTAGTGCCACTATTGATTTATGTCTTATGCGTATTTATAACACTTTTATTATAATAGAAAGATTATAATTTACAACGAAAATAAACTATTTTATTTATAAATAATGTTTTTAGTTATAATTAAAGTATTACAAATATTTCTTTTTCTTGTAGTGGTTATTGATTATTAACCTACTGCACTAATGTATATAGAAGCTTGTCGCATCATTTGTTATAAAAATATTCGACTTATGAAGTTTCTTTTTTAATTTCATGGATGTTCTCGAGGGATGTGCTTACAGGCCGACTTATAAGTAACGGAAGTTGAAACGTTTTGCCATTCTAAGTAATGACGGAAACATGCCACCAAAAATCATGTGGTTAATTGCTACCCTTAATACAAGATGAACTTAGCATTGCTCCTTTAGAGGTAGTCACATTTGTGTTGATGAATTTAAGGCCAAAAGAACTCATGGCCTTCACCAGTGCGGTGAATCCACCCCTTTTCTTCTCGAACATTATCTTTACCCAAATTTTGTCCCTATCGATTTCAGTCCCCTCAACCTCTACCTTTGGACAAGAAAAGGAAAGTTAAAGTTTAATTAATTAATAATCTTCCGAATCAAAGACTTAAATGCATGAACATATAAACTAGCTGACAGACCTGAATCCCACTTTCCTTCATCTCTTCTTCAGCTTCAACTTTTACTTTGATTTATGGACTTGCTTCCACTTCAGATTAAGCTTCGAGTTCGCAAAGCTGTACCTGAAGAATCTTTACATCCTTCTGAAGCTCCTGAATGTATGTAATTGTATCCGAAATAATAGTTGCTCTATTCAACTATAACCCAACAAAACAACCCATCAGAATCTGCAGTTATATCTGGGAAAAACATGAACTTTGTGGAACTAGCACATTGCTTGAAATGCAAAAACATGAAGAATTACAGGGTGTTGCGTGTTTACATTTGTAATCAGAGGGACTAATCCTGTTAGTGTCCGGAGCCTATCATTGAGCTTCTTTCTCATCCTCTTCTCAGCTTTTAGATCTAATGTTGGGATTCAGGCCGTTCGACAAACAGCAAATATGGAGCCACGCAGCGGATGCAACAAAGAGAAATAAAACTAAAGACGCAGAACAGTAATGGACACTAAGATTTGAAGTGGTTCAGCTCAAACTGAGCCTACATCCACTGTTGGGTCGGTCTGAATCACTATAATAACAGAAGATGGAGTACACTTTTGAGGTTACAAAGCTCTCTCTCACAAAGCTCTCAAACCCTTACAAATAGGCTCTCAAATCACAAAATCAAACAAGAGAAAAATGAAACGGGCGCTGCTGTGTTCGCCTTCTCGCTCGAGTAGAATCTTCAGCTCCTCACAGCTCTCTGCTCCGCTCTCTCTGCATTCAAATGACGCGATCCTTATATAGGCGGTATCTCGCTCGAGCGGAACACTATTCCAGACGGCGCTAACCCTAGTTCCTGAAAGCGATGCAACCCTAGGATTGATTCTCGCTCGAGCGACTGTCGAGCGAGGGTCGAGCGAAGTTACGGGTTGAGACTCAAAGTGCAATCTGATGTGCTTTATTCAAGCCACATCTCAACAAATCTCCACCTTGGCTTGAATAAGCCCCACAAAATCATTCTGGACAAAAGACCCACAAATCCTTCAACCACAGAAGGAATACCCAACACGAAATACGAAGTCTACCTTTGAAGAACTCAATTTCCAAACAAAAGCCTTCAACACCATAGACGACATCTGAAGATTCCCTATCTTCACACAAACGGCAATGCACCACAATACAGACTGCTTACTTGAACAAACGGCTTCTGAATACAAATGAAGACAACCAAATATTCTTCAGCCAAAGTAAGAACCAACAAAAGCCTGCATGAGCGTACACAAAAGGTGACCAACTGCCCCCTTTATCTACCAACTGTAGACCTGCTCTCACTGTGCACCAATGCCAATAAACTAGAGTACCATCTGTACTCCGCTACGAAGCTCTCTGCAACTCCACCTTCTTTCTATAACTCTCTCTCCTTTCTGTGGAAACAAAAGAAAAGAAAATTCACCAAATAGCAAGATGCGTTGTCCGCTTCACTGACGATCTGTAGACAAGCCTGGCAAACTAAAAGCAAACTGTAGGCTCTGTCACTCAAAGCCCACCTCATTCCATTTAGTTATTCCGTGGAGTGAAACAAAACTGTATGGTCTGAGTAACGCTCTACCTTCTTGTCTGTAGATCACTGTCTTCTCAAAATCAAATAAACAAAACCAAACTCTTCATTGATCATTGAAACAAATATGAGTTTAATACAAAACAAGACTTTACACAAGATGTATCCTGATCAGAAATACTGCAGGAACCCTGATTCTACACTACTTCCCAAGAATATAATGCAAACAAAAAACCAAGATTATTGTCTTCTGATCACACCAAGCAAAAACTGCCGACTCATAAATGACCATCTTGTCTAGCGCACTCGCATGTGACACATGCGAATGATATCTGAATCTGGAGTATGTGAGGATACTCCACCTGTCACCACACTGCCCTCAAGGAAGAAGAGACTAACTGTCACCTTCTTCGCTGTCATTACTACTAGAGGAACTTTCCTCTTCCTCCACATTTTGCAATTGAGGACACTCACTTCTGTAATGACCCAACTTATGGCAGTGGTAACACTTCACTTTTCTCTTGTTAGATCTACAGCTACTGGAACTGGAACTACCTCTATTCTTTCCTGAACATCCTTCCCCGGATCTATCACCGAGGAACATTTCACAAACAAACCCTCGGCTTGATTACCAAATTTTGTTCTCAATTTCTTAGAATTCAAAGCAGACTTGACATCTACTAAGGAGATTGTATCTCTACCATATAACATTGAGTTTACAAAATTATCAAACCAAATAGGCAATGAACACAAAACAATTAAGGCTTGATCTTCCTCATCAATCTTAATGTCTATATTCTTCAGATCCATAATAATCTTATTAAATTCATCTAGATGTGCAGAAATAGAAGTACCTTCCTCCATTTTGAGAGTGTATGACCGGTGTTTCAAAAACAACCGGTTAGTGAGAGATTTCTTCAAGTACAAGCTCTCCAGCTTGTTCCACAAACCAACCGCGGTCTCCTCCTCTACAACTTCCCTCAAAACTTCATCTGATAGTGACAGTAGAATAGTACTGTGAGCCAATTCTTCCTCATTCCTTGACGATGCAGGAGACTCACCAGTCACTCCTTCTACAACCTTAAACAAACCCTACTGACGCAACAAAGCCTTCATCTTCAAGCGCCATAAACTGAAACTGTTCTGACCGTCAAATTTCTCTACTCCAAAATTTACTGAGGCCATCCTTTTAGATCTTCACAGAGCTCAAGAACGCTCTGATACTAGTTTGTTGGGATTCAGGCCGTTCGACAAACAGCAAATATGGAGCCACGCAACGGATGCAACAAAGAGAAATAAAACTAAAGACGCAGAACAGTAATGGACACCAAGATTTGAAGTGGTTCAGCTCAAACTGAGCCTACATCCATTGTTGGGTCAGTCTGAATCACTATAATAACAGAAGATGGAGTACACTTTTGAGGTTACAAAGCTCTCTCTCTCACAAAGCTCTCAAACCCTTACAAATAGGCTCTCAAATCACAAAATCAAACAAGAGAAAAAGGAGACGGGCGCTGCTGTGTTCGTCTTCTCGCTCGAGCGGAATCTTCAGCTCCTCACAGCTCTCTGCTCCGCTCTCTCTGTGTTCAAATGACGCGATCCTTATACAAGCGGTATCTCGCTTGAGCGAGAACACTATTCCAGACGGCGCTAACCTTAGTTCTTGGAAGCGATGCAACCCTAGGATTGATTCTCGCTAGAGCGACTGTCGAGCGAGGGTCGAGCGAAGTTACGGGTTGAGACTCAAAGTGCAATCTGATGTGCTTTATTCAAGCCACATCTCAACATCTAACTCTTTGGGGTCATCACTAGTGCTACCGTCTTCTATTATGCAGGATTTTGCGAAGGCTGTCTCTAAATGTTCCATTTTGTGGGAAAGTTCATTTGATTCAAGCTTGTGTGATTGATTATATAACTGCTCCTCCTCACAAGGTTAACATGCCACAGAGAGAGAGAGCATGATGAATTAATGGAATCCATTTTTCTGGATGGTTGTAGCTAAGCGCGTAAGAAAAAATTGATCAAAATAAAAAAATGCAATTGGATCTGTTCGAACTAGTAGAATTCATCCAGTTTTTGGATCGGTTAAGTCCGAAACTAGTTTTCATAATGTCTAAATCAGCTGATACCGGCTCCAATTCTAATATTTTTATAACACGACCGGTTCGAGATAATATATTTTTTAATGTTATCTATAATATTTTTATATGATATATAATATTTTATGCATTAGTATATAATGTACATTAATTACAATTTACATATTATAGCCTAATATTAATAATCTAATACTATATTACTATTAGTAATATACTTTGAATCTATATATATATATATATTACTATATATATAAATCATTATATTCAATAATTACATATAAAATAATGATGTAGCAATACCAATACCATCACTATTAATGATATATGTAGTGATAAAAAATCAAACTAATCATAACAAATACTAATATATAGTTATTCTAATCACTATAACTAATACTAATATATAACTAATACTAATACTAATAGACTAATATAAACTATTATCAAAATTAAAAACATCGGATCCAACTAGACTGAAACTGATAAAATTGAAAGTATCTATTTAAGAGTAACCGGTGCATAATCCATTTTTGAATATACAAAACCGGTTCGGTTCTGTTCCAAATTTTAAACAAAATCAAACCAAGTCAGACTAGTTACTGCCCTAATTATAGCCTATAAAAGTAAGACATATTAAGTAATTGCTCGATCGGCATATTTTGCCTGAATTAAACTACATTCAATGCAATTTGACCCCAAATGATCTCTCTTCTAAACAATAACAAAATATTATAGAAAATATTAGAGCCACTCTCCACAGCCACACTTTAAAATTACAACTCACTAATTTTTTTTTTCTTTTTGTTACTTATTGATTAAATATGTATTTTTTTTAATAATGTTGTGATTTTTTAAAAAAAATGATAAAAAATGATAAAAATATATAGAAAAGAAAGGAAAAAAAAACCCAAATAGACTGGCAGGATATTCTTTGTTGGCCGAATCCCCCAATTGTGGCTATAGCATTGCCCAAATATTATATGGTGCTAATTTAAATATTCTCAGAATATAAATGAGTTATCCCTGATCATGATTCTTTACCATTACTTTTATTGACTCGAAAGTACAAGATTTGAATATGGGTTTGCCATGGGGAGATATTGTCCTCCGTGATTAATTAAAAGATTGTAGTACGTACATATCGCTAAAGCTAATCATAAAATTGATGACTTTGTTGTTCTCCCTGTTATTTTAGTGTAATATGTCATGCCATCTAATAGTTGTCTACCATGCATCTGCATTCTTAATATCATTTACTTGCTACTATTTTATTAATTATGCTTTGTTATCTGGTTGTGCTAGAAATAGCCTAAGTTGAGATGGTATATTATCTAGATAGAGCTCCTCTAGTTACTCGAGAGTAAAATTGAGTAACGTCACCTGGACTATCGTCGGGCAATGGCGGGCTCAACCTAGACGGGAACTCTCTCGGTACGACTACATAGCTCTTCTGCTGGTGGGTACCAGAGGATGTTTGGTTCAAACGTGCCAGGTGTAGAGCTGGACATCACTGTTTACCAAATACGCTTAATCGTTACTCTTATTGGGATTCAAGAGTGTGTAGATGGTTCCTAGAGGATACCATGGGGTATATTGTAATAAAAGAATATTTTTCTATGTATAAAATGCGATTTTGGTGTGAGTGAATAATCTGGAATTTTTCGAGTAGAAGGAATAGAAAAATAACTTTTGGAAGATCATTTTATACTTGTCGTATGTGTGGGGTTTTTGTGACGCCCCCAAATTCCCCTTAAAATAAACACCGGAATCGAGGCATCGGGATGATGACAACACGGGTCACACATCCCAATGACAAGTGCCAAACGTGTGTGCACACGTGACATATATAAATATAAGTCGCAGCGGATAAATAAATCATTATCTAAGTACCAGAATTTTTAGAAATATTTTACAATCTTTTTTAATATAAATTCTCCAACAGGAGATTTAATACAGTCATCCGAAAAATAAATTAAATAAATACATATTTATAAAAAGGGGGGAAATAAATTTCTCGAAATAACAATTAATAATAATAATACAACAACGGCAGAGCCGTCTCCTCAGGCTCAGCCTCTTCATAATCTGCATCCAAAAACTACGACGCCAAGATGGCATCGCAGGTAAGTATAACCCAAACAAACCCAAGATAATAAATACATTAATGCCACAACAACAACCATGAATAAATTACCATATGCATGGGGCTTAAAATCATCTTCATCAAAGTCAATGAAATAACCACACATGCCAAAATCCCATTTAATCATAATAAAACTCCAATAAAACCATCCATCATTTCTCAGAAAATAATATCCGCAAAACCAATCATACCGGGCGTTACGTATCGCCTCCCCAAAATGATATACACACACACCCGAAATCATAATGGGCGTTACATATCGCCGTCCCCATTATGATTCACACACACTCATTTCATAGCGGGCGTTACATATCGCCGTCCCCAATATGAAATGCAAACCCAATGACCATAACGGGCGTTACGTATCGTCGTCTCCGTTATGTCATCCACACACTATCAATCACAATGGGCATTACGTATCGCCGTCCCCATTATGACTGACACACACACAATGACCATAATGGGCGTTACGTATCGCCATCCCCATTATGTTATCCACACACACACGTTGATCACAATGGGCGTTACGTATCGCCGTCCCCGTTATGACTCAGCCAAAAACCATTAAAATCCATAAACTCAATTTAAAACCCAGTTTCCATTTCCAACAGATGAATATCCAAAATCATGCAAAAATCCAATTTCCAAATATTTCCATGAGCATGCGCGTAAATATACAATGCAGACAACCATGCACCAAATAGCCAACAATTAATAAATTCCAACAATAATCAAACAGAATAACTGTTGATGCCAAAAATATATTTAAATCTTAAAGCTTGTTTGGAAAGTACTTACAGCGGGTAAAAACGCAAATCCTTGAACAACGCCAATCTGCAGCGTTCGTAGCAGTCACCGATACGTTAGGCTAAAATGTTCGGTTTGACACCAAAATTTAGGGAGATACTCTTTGGAAGATGGGGAATCTCATGGAGGTGGTGGTGTGGCGGCACAACCACCGGAAGGTGGCAGATCGGGGAAAATAGGTGAAAACCCATTTTCGGGTTTGAGATTGTACCGCGAAGGTGAGGCAACGGTTGGAGAAACTGAGTTAGGGGGATGACCAGCTGGGCAATGGGAGTCTTTTGGTGGCAGTGGTGAGGCCTACGGTGGCCAGACGACGGCACGGCGAAGAACAACCCGTTTTAGGACCCATTTCGGGTTGGGTTATTTGGGCTGCCGTGGGTGATGCTGGAGGTTGGGTTATGCTCGCAGGAGGGTGGGGAGTCTAGTGGTGGTGGTCGGAGGCCAAGGGGTGGCTAGAAAATGCAAGGGAAGTTAAATTAGTCATTTCGGGTAGGGGACTCACGCGCCAGCTAGGGGCTGCCGTGAGGTGCACCACCGGTGCTGGGGAGGTCGCCGAAGGGTAAGGGTACCGACGACATGGGCGGTGATGGGCGGTGGGCGGCGGTGGACGGCTGGGCTGCCTAAGGCTGAACGGCCAAACAGGGGAGGGGAAGAAGTCGCACACGGGAAGGGGCTGGGGAAAAACTGAGGAAAAAGAAAGAAAAAGAAAAGAAAAAGAGAAAAGAAAAAGAGAAGAAAAAGGAAAAAGGAAAAAGGAAAAAGAAAGGGAAAGAAATACAATCCAATTCCCATCACTTGGATCACAAAAACACTTAAAATCACAACATAAATATATGTACATAAAAACCCATTCCAAAACACATTTAATTAAAATAAATAAAACACATCAAATAAAATTACATAATAAAATAAAGGAATTTAATTCCACTCAGTAAAATAATTAACTTATTAAAATAAATAAGAAAAGCAACGTAACTCAATATTAACTAATTAATAGCTCAAATAGATATCTTAAACAAATAAAACACTACCAATAATATTATTAAAATAAATTTAATTAATTAATATCGAGAATAAAATAACGTGTAAAAATACACGTAAATCTGGGATCTCATAGTTTTCTGCTTGCATATTTGTATTTCTTGGTTGATGATCTATCGATTTACTTGCTGTGATTGTGAAATCTCAATGTGGTGTACCCACCTACAATTTTGTTTCATAGAATCGTAGACTTTGATGCTGAGAATGAAAATGATCATGGAGGATCGACCCCACCCAATGCGTGATAACTTCAACTTAGTTGAGGTTGTACTTAATAGTTGGACTGCCTTATTACTTTCCACTGTGTTGACAACTGTATACATATTGGATGTGCGCACACACTTTCACACTACGTTGGGGGTATGTGTGTCAGAACCCCTAGGTACACTGCCCATGACACTGCACTAGTGGGGTTGTTTGCATGCCTTGGCTCCAACCTTGACACGCAAGTGGACCCTAGCGAGGTTAGTGGCATGCCCTCACAGGCGTGCCATCCAGCGCGCGGCACCAGCCCGCACCTTGTTGGTGAGGTTAGTGGCATGCATACCATGCATGCCATCCAGCGCGTGGCCCCAACCCATGCCTTGTAGCACGCAGCGCATAGACCGTCAGCTTGGGCCATGCATGTCCATCGCCCTAGCCATCAGCTCGGGCCATGTAGGATCACCGCCCAAGCCTCTTGACTGAGCCACACCACAGTAGTACGGCATCGCCTTGTGCCCACCATCAGGCCTATGCATGGCACCCTGCCATGCCCACCATCAGCTGGCCCCGCGCAGCACCATGATCGGCACATCACTAGACCCGCTTACGCAACAAAACGCCATGCATACTAGCCCAGCCGTAGACCACAACAAGCCATAAGCCCACCAGGGGCCATGAAGGCCACGACCACCATGCTTGGGCGCCACCTATCTTTTATTTTATGTTATTTTTATTTATTTATTTCATTTGGATAATGTTTTCAGTAATTTAGTTTTATCATGGACCTTTTGGGGGTTTCCAAGTTGTAAAATCTATAAATAGGACCCTTAGGCTTTAATTTAATTATCTTTTGGACATTTGAGAATTTTATAGAACTCTTGAGAGAGAGCTTAGGCCGGCCACCCCAGGGGGGTTTAGATTTATCATTTCAGTGCTTATACACTTGGGCTTCAAGTGGTGAAATTCATGAATCCCTTTGAAGAGCAACACACCATGTAATTCATGAATCAGTATTATTTCACATCTATCCTTTTATTTATCATATTCTGAGATATTTTTCACTTTTGGTGTTCTTGTGTTCTTTGATTTATTTCTTGGAGTGGTTTGAGTATTGTTTGGTTATTGTTTTGTGTGAGTGCCGAATCCACACCACTGGTGGATTGGAGAATTGAGTGAGTGTGAGTTGGTGAAGTGTGTTTCTGCATTGGAAGGTGCTAGCCGAACTCTCCATTGTGTTTCTCAGATTGGTGCTTTATGTTTTTTTAGTTCATCCTTTGTTCATCCATTCACTTGGGAATTTATAGGATTGCTTGAAGTTCTCAAAAGTCAAATCCAAGTTTCGGCCAGCCCTAGCCTCACCAAAGTCGCCCCATATAAGCTATCAAACCCTAGCCCACAACCTTCCCACTTACCTTATCCATACCATTCGGCCAACTCACAAAATCCTAGCCAAAACCCTAAAGTCCATAAGCTATAAAACCCTAGTTGACACATCACCTTATCCTTTCACCAATTCAAAATTCAAATCAATTCAAATTCAAACCAAACCTAATCTCATCCAACCACCTATTCGGCCATCACATTCCTTGTGCTAGCCAAACCCCTCATCCCTCTTATCTTATCCCTGTTTATTTGATTGATCATTTATCCTTTAAGTGACTCAATTAAATCCTATTCAAACCTAACCAAATTCCATTCAAAATCAAGCCTTATCTCTAACAATCCTAGCATGTCATACCTATTCAAATTTCTAAAAACTAGGAATTTGTCTTGCAAGATAATCCTAACCAAAGTCCACAACCCTAAAGCCCTAGTGTGACATGCACTATAACCTAACCCTAGCCCATTGTCGTACACTCTATACCCTAGCCAAACCAAAGTCTTCCTAACCCTAAACCTAAACATAAGTGGCACCTACCCTTACCAAACCACATAGCCAAACTCAACATTCTTTTCCTAGTGGTATTACCTTAGCCCAATCACCACTAAACCACTAGCTTCATCTTACCCTAACTACTATCGTGCCACTTGTAACCCATACCAAGCAAAGTACACTACTCGATCACAGGAAGAAGCAACCAGATGAAGAGGATCCCTTGGGTGTATAGGTGACTTGACCGAGGTCCCCATCAAAGTGACCCAAATGGCCAGCACCCTGGCGTTGCAACTCTTATAAAATCACAAGTGGGAGTCGAGGGCATTACACCATTTTGGATGTTATCATATAATGTTAGGATCCGTCATCCGTGATACACCATGTAAGATTTTCTTGTTAGCTCTTTCATGTTACATGAAGAAATCCTAGAAAGAATAAAACACTGTTACAATTGAGGACTTGGATGTAAAGTTCTACTTCTTAAGAATTAAGAAATATTATCCAGCAAGAATAAATGTGGCGATTGCCTAGTATTTCATCTGGTGTGAACCACCATTTAAACGTGTGGAGCATGAGGTATTTGCTAACTTGTGACTAATTCAGAGTCTAAGTATACTTTGCCATCCCGGACTACTTGCGGAAAGATTGCATTAATTTTTTACAATGAAGAGTCACTTAATAAAAAAATTATCGATGGGCTCCAATTAGAGAAAATCTATTAGAAGAAAGTCTTCAGTTCATTTTTACTATTAACCACACTAAATTTTCATAGATGGTCCATACAAGCTTAAGTTTGGAAGGCTGCCCTACATAGACACTTTCTTAAAGCATTGATTTCACATGCTCCTCTAGGCATGGAAGGCCATGATTTTCATCATAATTATACAGCAACGGAACAATTCTTGTAAAATTAAGAGATGCCTTAGTGAATGGTGCCGGAAATGGATTTGGAGAGAGGCACTCCATGTTTAGGCATTTCCATGCATCTAAAATCAAATTCACAACCTTCTCACGTGCCTCTTTGATTGAAGAATCTTGGTGTTTCTTCATGTAGTACTCTACGTATGATCCATCACGACCATCTTGACTCTCATCCTACAATTGCTTGAACATATGTGTGATGAAATTACTCACTACATGCATAAGGAGAATTAATATTAGAGTCCCTACATCACTTGCCGATAAAAACGTTACCAACAATAGTACCCCACCCCCTGCACATTCACCACTTTAAAAACATTAGCCACCATAGTTGGATTGAAGTAGATCAAGTTTATCAACATTCCATACTTTGGAGTAATCATCAAAGAGAGAAGCCACTTAATTAAATCTTGTATCTTCCCTAACAATTGCACCTTCTAAAACTAAAGATTCACATCCTAGAATCCACTAGTCCAACCATACTTTTGCTGAATTCCCATCCCCTTTCCTCCATCTACAACCTACTACAAATTTTTTAGCTCCTGGCCATATGCCTCTCCACGTGTAAGAAGGACTGTAATCCAAATATGCGTCCATAAAATTAGAATTTGAGAAATATTTGGCCCTCTACAATCTATGCAGTAGAGAATTTTCATCCTAGAACAATCTCCGTTCATGCTTTTCCAATAAAGCTAGATTAAAAATTCTAAGATCTTTAAAACACATCCCCCCCTCTTAAAACTTCCACTCACACATTTTATTCCTGCCAAGCCAATGAATCCTCCTCTCATTACCCATTTGTCCCCACAAGAATTTAGCCATCATTCCTTCCAACTTAGAGCACAAACTTGATGGTAAAAGAAAGTAACTCATTGTATATGTTGGAATGGAAAGTGTCACTGCTTTTAATAAGACTTCTTTTCCTCCTTGTGTTAGCAACTTCTCTTTTAAAGTTTGAAGCTTTTGTGAGACCATCATCTCCAAAAAAGATTTAATAAACCCCACTTAGCTCAATTATATGCCTTACTCATATCTAATTTCAAAGACATAAATATTTAATATATTATCAATAATTAAATTGACGCTCAGGTACAAAAGCACTTTAATTCACCCCAACAACACAAGATAAAACATTTTTCAGCCTATTTTAGAGCACTTTACAATCAATTTATAAGCCACATTACAAAAACTAATGGACCTATAATTAGCAACTCTAATAGTAGACATCTTTTTCAGAATAAGGATAATATGAATATGTTTAAAGAAGGAGGGAAATAACCTATATTCAATGCATTCAACACTATTGAGGTGACAGAATTTTCAACCACATGCCAATATTTTCGAAAAATACTGGAAACATGCCATCTGGTTCAGGGGCTTTAAAAGGGTTGCAAGTCCTCCCTAACTTCAGCTTCTGTATACTCTTTATCCAATTCCTCATTCATTTGTCAAGAGACTCTTCAAGCCAAAAATCCCAAAGGACCATTCGGGTTTGAGCTTGTGAACAGGTCATCAAAAAAGTCCAGGGTAACACTATCTCTTCTATCTCCTCCTTAGCATTGCCCACTGTCATTCTGAATTTTAACAAACATGTTATTTTTCCTCTGAAAATCCTTCATGTGAAAGTACTTAGAATTTGGTCACCTTCTTTGAGCCATAGAACTTTAGATCTCTGTCTCCACATATTTTCATTATTTCCATCCAAATCTGGACCTTTTCTTTAGCCAAATTCAAAGCCTCTCTATTTTCTCCCACAGGATCCCTCTCATGTAGCCTTTGCATTCTCAGTCAAGCCTTCTCCTTCTAGACATGACCAAAAACCTGCATGTTCCACATATACAATTGTGTCCCACAATCTCTATTCATATCAACCACTTCACCCATATTAGAATGACCAACACACTTACACCAAGTATCTTTTATAATATCCTCACAAGCGTTTCTTCCACCCACATAGCCTCAAACTTAAAAGGTCTCCTAATTCTGTGAGGCACCATATCCCTATCCAAATAAACCCATATAGGAAGACTGTAACGCCTCATTCCCAGGGTTTAGAGAGTTAGCTCCTTCTACACAATATCATCTCCAATAACCAAAAATAATTAAAAAGAAAATTCATAAATACTTAACAAATATCCATGATACTCTCCAAGGAAAAACTAAACATAAACCTCATGAAAATAACATCTCCAAGTACTTAAAATATTCTAAGCTTCCCGCACTAAAATAACCACAACAACAATTTTACTAACAATAACTCAAATAAAACTTGAACCCTCAGGCACTTATTCCTCTATGATAGTCAAGTCTCTCTAAGAGTGACTACTCTTGCTGATCTCCAACTGAACCATTACAGTTATCTAAAAAATGTTTAGAGATAAGGTGTGAGTTATGAATAACTCTGTAAGCAGAAGACATATACTAGTATGTAAACATGAGCCTTTTCATTTCATACGCAAGAATAAAAAGAAAATTCATTTTCATATGCAAATATCAAAACATATATTCAAGAAAAACCGAGCAACATTTTAATCCTTTCATATTCATAAAAATCAACTCATCATACGTAAAAATACTTTGGCATGTATAACTGAACATCTTCATCTTTCAGATCATATTGTATTATATTATATCATGTCTTATATCATATCATATACCATGTTTAACCTTCGTGGTATGGTTGTGCTATCTCCGATGGCCAAACCAGACAGTATTATATTATGAAACTTCCCCTTATTCATTCTCAGAGATTCGAGTATGCACATAAGAAAGAACACATAAACGATTACTTTGTTTTCAAACTAGTTGCATAGCTATCATGTCATATTATATTATGATGGTATCAACCATATCACGTGAAACTATATAATCATATCATAATCATATCCCGAATCAAAATGTAAACAGATAAGTATACCAAAAGTTTTTTGTATTCATATCATATTAAATCACATGTTGTTGTTGACTTTCATGTCATTTTCACATAATCAATAATAAATTCAAAACATTTTATATCACATGTACAAAAATCTCATTATTGATATTCACTCTTTTTCATATTTCAAAACCATGTAAAATATTGCTCATGTCTACACATTTCATGTCAAAAATATTTTTTTCTCTTTCATATAGATTTCCATGAGTGGATGCAAATCACGTGTATTAAGTTTATTTTTCACATTTTCTTTTAAAAATACATCATGCACATTTTACAAAACCAACCTCATTTCATTTTCCTTCTAAGGTAAATCTTGCATAGGAACCCCGCTTACCTAAACTTCTTAACTTTATGACATTTTCACAATGGCGCTGATCGATTCCCAAAAGAACAATCATCACCTAAACAGTATTATGCGACTCCATGAATTTTCAAACGAATACTTATCTCGATAATTTAAAATCCGAAATGCTAAAAATTGCCTATTTTAATTCCTCCAAATCCAAAATTTCAAAACCCTAAACTGCCATCATTTTCCTAAACCATCCATATCCACTGAATGTATCTAACCCAATAACAACTCAAATATAAGTCCCTTTCAACAAAACAAAAATCAACCCACTTAAAGTAATGCAACACCTATGATTCGATCCAAAATAATTTATAAATTGAGTCCAAAATAATCTAGGACCAACCCAACTCAAAAAAACATTTAAACTTCAAAAATAACACAACATAACTGCTTCGAAAAAAAAGGAACCCGTGAGCCCATAGGCCAAATTAAAAACAACCAAAAATAACTTTAAAACTTTGCTTTGTTTTTAAAACCAAGAGGGAAAAAATGTAATTGACTGAACCAAGACTTCCCACCATCTAGGTAAATGACTTGTGAGAAAATTAAATCAAAAGTCAAAGCTTTGCTAAAATGAAAACAGCGGCAGCAGTGGTGATTGAACTCACTGAGAAAGGGAGTCGTGCACAGAGCTGGGAGGGTGGAGGTCACGTCGATGAGTTAGCGGTAGAGAAACTGAGAGAAAGAGAGTGGAGACACGGTGAGAGAAAGGAGTATAATACTTGAGGAGAATCGGAAATGGAAAGCAAAACCGTGGGGTCTGCCGTGATCTTACCGAGAGGAGGCTATGAATGACGGACCTAGGGGATGTGTTGTAGCTTTTTCTGGTTGTTCAAGATGGCTTGCGACTGCCGCTTCTCATGTCCAAGAAATAACGGCACCGAAACGCAAGGTTACTCTATTTTGGGTATGGTGAAACAGGGGACAAACGAGCTTCTTTCGATGGTGAAAAAGAGGTGCAGCTTCCTACGATAGCGGCTTGCAGTGGCAGCACAAGGTGGCTAATTCTTCAGGTGGTTTATGAGATCCCAGATTTACGTGTATTTTTACACGTTATTTTATTCTCGATATTAATAATTTTAATTTATTTTAATAATATTATTAGTCATATTTTATTTGTTTAAGATATTTACTTGAGCTATTAATTAGTTAATATTGAGTTACGTTACTTTTCTTATTTATTTTTATAAGTTAATTATTTTAATGATTGAAATTTAATTCCTTTATTTTATTATGTGAGTTTATTTGATCTACTTTCGTTATATTAATTATTGTTTTATTTTTAATATTGCGCTTGGGTTTAATTTATTTCTATTGGTGGTCTTTAAATATCTTATTTTATTCATATTGAAATTATAGCATTTAAAGTCAGCTTTTATTTAATTTATTGTACTTTTTCTAGTAGTCTTCTTTTTCTTCTTTCTCTTTTTCTTTTTTTTTTTCTTTTCCTTTCTCCCCTGCCTCTCCTAGACCCCCCGCGTGCCAGCCCCCCCTCCCCTGTTCCCTCTCTTCTCTCGCCGTCTCTTCTCCCTACGCCCAGGGCCACCGTCGGCCACCCACCAGTGACACCGCCAAACCCACAGCCTTCCCCACACGCCGGCGAGTCCACCGGCACCGGTGGTGTCATCTCCGGCCACACCACCACCCCTACACGGCCCCCTACCCAAAATGAGTGTTTTAGCTTCCCTTGCATTTTTCGGTCACCGCCGGCCACCCCTTGGCACCGGCGACCTACCAGCAGCCTCCCCACCCTCCGGTGAGCATAACCCACCCCCCAAAGCCACCCATCTCCGCCGGTTACGCCTCCACCCAAAATGGGCCTTAAACGGATCCATCTTCGCCGCGCCGCCGTCCGGCCACCGTGCATCTCACCTCCGCCACCAAAAGACTCCCCTTGCCCAGCCGGTCATCCCCCTAGCTCAGTTTCCCCAACCGCGGCCCCACCTTCCTGTTACAACCCCAAACCCGAAAATGGGTTTTCACCCATTTTGAGCCCAATCCGCCACCTTCCGGTAGTTGTGCCGCCACGCCACAACCTGCATGAGATTCTCCACCCTTCAATGAGTATCTCCCTAAATTTTGGTGTCAAACTGAGCATTTTAGCCTAACGTATTGATGACTGCTACGAACGCTGCGGATTGGCGTTTGTTCAAGGATTTGCATTTTTACCTGCTATAAGTACTTTCCAAATGAGCCTTTTAGATTTAAATATATTTTTGGTATCAATAGTTATTGTGTTTGATTATTGTTGGAATTTATTAATTGTTGGCTATCTGGTGCATGGTTGTCTGCATTGTGAATTTACGCGCATGTTCATGAAAATATTTGGAAATTGGATTTTTGCATGATTTCGGATATTCATGTGTTGTAATGGAAACTGGGTTTTAAATTGAGTTTGTGGATTTTAATGGTTTTTGGCTGAGTCATAACGGGGACGGTGATACGTAAAGCCCGTTGTGATCAGCGTGTGTGTGTGGATGACATAATGAGGATGGCGATACGTAACGCCCATTATGGTTATTGTGTGTGTGTCAGCCATAATGGGGACGGCGATACGTAACGCCCGTTATGGTCATTGGGTGTGCATTTCATATCAGGGATGGCGATACGTAACGCCCGGTATGGAATGAGTGTGTGTGAATCATAATGGGGACGGCGATACGTAACGCCCATTATGATTTGGTGTGTGTGTATATCATATCGGGGACGGCGATACGTAACGCCCGGTATGATTGGTTTTGTGAATATTATTTTCTGAGAAATGATGAATGATTTTACTGGAATTTTATCGTGGACCAAATGAGATTTTTGCGTGTGTATATCTTATTTATTTTGAGAAAGATGTTCTTTTGAGATTCATGCATTTGGAGTCGTGTTCATGTGTAGTGTTATTGCATGAGTATATTTCTATCTTTTGGTTTGGTTGGGTTGTACTTACCTGCGATGCCATCTTGGCGTCGTAGTTTTTGGATGCAGATTATGAAGAGGCTGAGCTTGAGGAGACGGCTCCGCCGGTGATGTATTATTGTTATAAAATTGTTATTTCGGGAAATTATTTTCCCCTTTTAAAAATATGTATTTGTTTCATTTATATTTCGGATGACTGTATTAAATCTCCTGTTGGAGAATTTATATTAAAATGGTTTGTAAAATATTTCTAAAAAAAAATTATGGCACTTAGATAATGATTTTATTATCCGCTGCGACTTATATTTTATGTATGTCACGTATGCACACACGTTTGGCACTTGTCGTTGGGATGTGTGACCCGTGTTGTCATCATCCCAACGCCTCGATTCTCGTGTTTATTTTAAAGGGAATTTGGGGAAGTTACAGGTGGTATCAGAGCAGTTCGGCTCTGGGGTAAATCCATAGATTACCTAGGGACAGTACCAGAAATGTTGTGGTTTTAAAAATTTATTTGTTTTATGATTTGGTTATTGTAATTTTATTCTATTATTTTATTTGTTCTCTAAGTTTTTCCTACTAATTTATATTGTAGGATTATCGATATTTATTTCGTTGTGTTGTGCTTTTTATTTTAATGTTTATGTTGTTTATTTATTTTCATAATTAACTTAGTTCTAATTGATTGGTTTGCTTTATTTTATTTTATTTTAATATTTGTTTAATATTGTAATTGGGTAGTAGTTAAGATTTTAGTTAGTAGATCTTATTTAGTTAAGTTGTTGAGTATTTATTTAATTATTTATTTATTTTATATATATGCCCTTGTTTTTGTTTAAATTGGAATTTGGATATTTCGGATTAAATTATTATTTTAAATCAATCTTTTTATTGAATCTGATATTTTAAATAATTATGTTATGGAATTCTTTATTTTAAAGTTTAATTCTTTTGTTGTGGGTTATTTTATTTTCTTAAGCTTTTATTTAATTATCATCAGATTTGATTTTAATTTCAGCTCATAAGTTTCCTACAAGATAATTTTGAATTTGGTTTATTATTTGTTTATTTTAATTATGGCTCTTGTATTTTAAATATTTCTAAAAGTTTTTAATTTATTTAGACAAAGATTTAAAAAGAATCGCTGCCATGCTTTCTTTTAGGTATATACTTTGAGATAAATTTAAATTTATTATCTTTTCACATTTCCGTTGTTTTATTTTGAGAGTTTATTTATTTATTTTGGCAAGTGGGTTTGTTTGGCGACTTGTTGGTATTTATTTATTAATTAATTAATTTGTTTATTTTATTATGGTTCGTTTCTTTTAAAGGTTTTGAGTTCTGGAGATTTCTACAATAAATCTTTTAAGAGTTGGGTTTTGTAGAGAATTTAAAAGTTTTATTTGTGATTTTATTTGCTGTTCTTATTTTAATTCAATCTCATTCTTTTATTTAATAAAAGTTTTGGTGGTTTTATGTTTATTAAAGGAGGTGGACTTGTTTTCTTAAATGGCTGGCTTTTACTTATTTGTTTATTAGATCTTTTTCCTCATTGTGTTTTTATATAATATTTATGTGAATTACTTGAGTTTTTAAATGTGGTTGGGTATATTGCTATATCTTTGTGAGATGGATTCGTTTTAATAATTATTGGTATTTATGTAATTGGGTTTCTTTATTGATATTTCCTATGTTATTTATGTGTAGTACCTGGGTCTCACTGAATGTTAGAGTTTCTAAGTTTTAATTATTCCTGGGAGATTGTTGGAATTGTAATTTAGGCGAACTCTTCATGTGAGTGAGAAATTCTTAATCATTAATATATTGTTATGGAATCTAATGTAGTAATACTTATGATAGTAGACGATCAATTATTTCCTTGGTGAAATTTTGATTTTGTTTGTGGATGCTTAGAGATTGATGTATAATAATTATGTGTGTAAATTTTTGGGAGAGTACTTATTTTGTTTTGTGTTTGACTTGGGAGAATTTGTTTTGTTAAGTGATAAGATTGAATTGATGCGATAGAAATAAATTTAAGAGATATAAATTTTAGGCTTCTTGGTGAATTGTTTGGAGTGGATAATTTAGGTATAATATTTTGGAGAATTTAATGGTTAGCAACATTTGTCGAGGTATTTTAAGGAATTTAGTTGTCGCTTGAAGTCACATAGAAATTTAAATATTTGAGGTTATTCCATCTCATAGGTAATGAAGGTCCGATTGAGAGAATACAGATTTAGATAATTAATCTATGATGAGAGTGATGAGTTATAATGATGGAGAAGTGTATTGGAGGTTTGGGAGTTAGAAATTTTAGGCTTTAATATTGGGTGACATAACTTGAATTGTGAGACGATAAAATATTAGGATTTGTAAATGGGGTATAAGATTTCTTGTTAATAGGTGTCAAGTTAGTTTTTACTCAATTGTGATAATTTATGAGGACTTAATTTTATGCATTTGGTGAGTTTTTAGAGTGCGCGCAGAAGCGTGATGTCTTGTATTGTAATTAGAGTTTCAAATCTTGTGTTAATTTTAAGAAATTAGTGGTAACTTGAGATTTGTTACCGTACTTATAAGTAGAGATTTAACTTTTTAGTGTGGTAAATTATGTTTATTGATGATTAAGTTGGGAAGATAAACTTGAGAGTTACTTTAGGGTGACACAAATTATTGTATGGGGTTAGTGAATATTAGGATTTGGGAGATTGTACTAAGGTCCTTGTATATGTGGAGTTTAGATTAATTGGCTAACTTAGGAGTCTTAAAGATGAAATGTTATTTGAAGATTATACGTTCATGATGAAATAACATTCATTGTGTAATTGTAGAAAATAGATGATTGTGCTAATGCTTGGAATGAGTATTAAAGTGATGTAGTAGGTGAGCTATTGGAGTTTTATTAGTTGCAGCCGAGCGAATTTCGAGGATGAAATTCTTTTTAAGGGGGGAGAATGTGAGATCCCAGATTTACGAGTATTTTTACACGTTATTTTATTCTCGATATTAATAATTTTAATTTATTTTAATAATATTATTAGTCATATTTTATTTGTTTAAGATATTTATTTGAGCTATTAATTAGTTAATATTGAGTTACGTTGCTTTTCTTATTTATTTTTATAAGTTAATTATTTTAATGATTCGAATTTAATTCCTTTATTTTATTATGTGAGTTTATTTGATCTACTTTCGTTATATTAATTATTGTTTTATTTTTAATATTGCGCTTGGGTTTAATTTATTTCTATTGGTGGGCTTTAAATATCTTATTTTATTGATATTGAAATTATAGTATTTAAAATCAGTTTTTATTTAATTTATCGTGCTTTTTCTAGTAGTCTTCTTTTTCTTCTCTCTCTTTTTCTTATCTTTTTCTTTTCCTTTCTCCCCTGCCTCTCCCAAACCACCCGCGTGCCAGCCCCCCCTCCCCTGTTCCCTCTCTTCTCTCGCCGTCTCTTCTCCCTACGCCTAGGGCCACCGTCGGCCACCCACCGGCGACACCGCCCAGCCCACAGCCTTCCCCACATGCCGGCGAGTCCACGGGCACCGGTGGTGTCATCTCCGGCCACCCCACCACCCCTACACGGCCCCCTACCCGAAATGAGTGTTTTAGCTTCCCTTGCATTTTCCGGCCACCGCCGGCCACCCCTTGGCACCGGCAACCTACCAGCAGCCTCCCCACCCTCCACCGAGCATAACCCACCGCCTAAAGCCACCCATCTCTGCCGGTTACCCCTCCACCCAAAATGGGCCTTAAAAGGATCCATTTTCGCCGTGCCGCCGTCCGGCCACCGTGCATCTCACCTCCACCACCAAAAGACTCCCCTTGCCCAGCCGGTCATCCCCCTAGCTCAGTTTCCCCAACCGCGGCCCCACCTTCTTGGTACAACCCCAAACCCGAAAATGAGTTTTCACCCATTTTGAGCCCGATCCGCCACCTTCCGGTGGTTGTGTCTCCACCCCACCACCTCTATGAGATTCTCCACCCTTCAATGAGTATCTCCCTAAATTTTGGTGTCAAACCAAGCATTTTAGCCTAACGTATCGGTGACTGCTACGAACGCTGCGGATTGGCGTTTGTTCAAGGATTTGAGTTTTTACCCGTTGTAAGTACTTTCCAAATGAGCTTTTAAGATTTAAATATATTTTTGCCATCAAAAGTTATTTTGTTTGATTATTGTTGGAATTTATTAATTGTTGGCTATCTGGTGCATGGTTGTCTGCATTGTGAATTTACGCGCATGTTCATGAAAATATTTGGAAATTGAATTTTTGCATGATTTCGGATATTCATGTGTTGGAATGAAAACTGGGTTTTAAATTGAGTTTGTGGATTTTAATGGTTTTTGGCTGAGTCATAACGGGGACGGCGATACGTAAAGCCCGTTGTGATCAGCGTGTGTGTGTGAATGACATAATGAGGATGGCGATACGTAACGCCGATTATGGTCATTGTGTGTGTCAGTCATAATGGGGACGGCGATGCGTAATGTCGATTGTGATTAATAGTGTGTGGATGACATAATGGGGACGGTGATATGTAATGCCCGTTATGGTCATTGGGTGTGCATTTTATATCGGGGACGGTGATACGTAACGTCCGGTATGGAATGAGTATGTGTGAATCATAATCGGGACGACGATATGTAACGCCCATTATGATTTGGTGTGTGTGTATATCATATCGGAGATGGCGATACGTAACGCCCGGTATGATTGGTTTTGCGGATATTATTTTCTGAGAAATGATGAATGATTTTACTGGAATTTTATCGTGGACCAAATGGGTTTTTTACGTGTGTATATCTTATTTATTTTGAGAAAGATGTTCTTTTGAGATCCATGCATTTGGAGTCGTGTTCATGCGTAGTGTTGTTGCATGAGTATAATTCTGTCTTTTGGTTTGGTTGGGTTGTACTTACCTGCGATGCCATCTTGGCGTCGTAGTTTTTGGATGCAGATTATGAAGAGGCTGAGCCTGAGGAGACGGCTCCGCCGGTGATGTATTATTGTTATAAAATTGTTATTTCGGGAAATTATTTTCCCCTTTTAAAAATATGTATTTGTTTCATTTGTATTTCGGATGACTGTATTAAATTTCCTGTTAGAGAATTTATATTCAAATGGTTTGTAAAATATTTCTTAAATAAAATTCTGGTATGTAGATAATGATTTTATTATCCGCTGCGACTTATATTTTATATATGTCACGTGTGCACACACGTTTGGCACTTGTCGTTGTGATGTGTGACCCGTGTTGTCATCATCCCGACGCCTCGATTCCTGTGTTTATTTTAAGGAAAATTTGGGGGCGTCACATGGTAGGGCAATGGCAGCATGGAGGTCTCAAAGGTGTAGCGTTATTTTGTGGAGGGGGGGCTTAGCTTGAGGGGGACACAACAACTGCACTAGCTCTACCAACATTTGAGACGGATGTAGGCACGTCTGCTTCATCTATCGGCCTAATTGACTTTGTGGCTAGCCATGATGTCGACCAACTACAGGCTAAGGATAATGCTGCTTGAGACAACGAACACCTTCCAATAAAGTCACTTGCTACCTTTCTTCTAGATGCTGCAAATTATTGTTGTAATAAATGTAAATCCGGTGGCACATAAGACGACTTTCAGCCAGGCTCGTGCTCAATTTCCAATTAATTCAGCACTTGGAAGGCCTATTGACTTGCTACTGGTGATATTTGAGAGATTCCGCTGTGAGGCGAGCACTGTCTCAACAACAATCTCATTTACGAAGTCATCATCACCCAAATACTACTAAACTGGGCATTGGCAGACCAGGTAATGAAGATAGTGCTACACCAGATGAGCCCCATCAACATGACTACTCATCGTCAGAGCCTCAGACAACGGAGGTGGCGTTAGCCTGCTCCTATACTAGATCTTGTTCCCCCAACCTAGTATGGGGCCGGTCTTGCTCCCTTTATTAGGAGTAGCATGCGGGTGGCCCAACTGGAGGGGATGCGCAGCCTGCTTTGGTAGCCTCCATAATGTAGAGCTAGAGGTACATATCGATCGATGGATTGATAGACGGATTGCATATATGGATCAGACTATGCATCACCTTTCTAGTCATGTAAATGTCTTGAACAATAAGGTCGAGACTTTGACTAAAGAGTTTCAAGCATTCAAAGACAGCCAGCAGATCACCCAGCAGTTTCCCCACAGTAATGGATTTTGTTTTTAATTTATGTATTTATGTGTTCTATTTTTAATTTATGTAGGGACGATATTATGTAATGTATATATTGTTTTTCAATTTCTATTCTCAATTTCTTTTAATATTAGCTTATTTAACTTTAATTTAAACCATTGCAATTGGCTTTTCATATTTAATGGGGCTCTACTAGAATAAAATTGGCTTTTCATTTTTTGTATTTTTTTATTCATATTTTTTTTATCACTTTAAAATATATTTAAAAAATATAAAAAATATCAATACACTAATAATCAATTTCTTCACTATTATAAAGTAAAGAAATAAAATAAAAATACCAAAGGTGTCAAAATAAGGTGTCAAATTAGCACTAAAGCTATTTTCTTTAGCACTGATACACGCACAACCTGTTCACAACTAATCTACAACTTCTTAGTGTATTTAAGTTTTTTAATTTTTTATCATTTTCTTTTAAGTATTTTTTTAACATTCTTAATTATTAAGAGAAAATTAAAAAATATATAATTTTATTAATATTCACATCCTTAAACACTAAGTAAAATTAAAAATTAAAAATAAATAAATATAAAAAAAGTTGTAAAATAATTGAAAAAAGTTGTAATTCTATCATTTCTCTCTCTCTCTTTTTTTTTTTTTATTTCAATGCAATGTTTGAACTTAATTTCTAACGTTCATGGTTCTGAAAGTTACTGTGATGTTTGAACGTAAAATCGTCCATTTTCAAACGTAAAAAAATCCCACGTATGACTTTAGTGATAATATCTACAGACTATCACAGAAATTAGGTTTTGGTGATGGTTCAAAGACTGTCATAAATTCTGAACCATCACTAAAACCTATTTTTGTTATAGTGAGAACCTCTCAAACTAATGACTACTGGTTTCATAAAGGCCCTTTTCCTTTGCGATAAACATTCTATGTATTCGTCATTTTGTTGGAATTATAACCAAATCCAAGATTAGAAGACTTTTTCGTATTCTACAAATAATATTTTTTTAGTTTCCTATAGTATCTTTTAGAGTTTCCATCTCTTTTAGTTTCTCAATGATAATTTAGTTTTCAAGAGTGTGTTTTTGTGATAATCCGAATTTTTAGGTGTCATTTTTAACTTTTGTGCTTGGCATGGTTATGTTTCTTTAAGATTATTTTAGGAAACTTTTGGAACTTTTTGGAAATATATATATATTTTTATGAACCTTTTGTTGATATTACGCCTATATGTATTGGAGGAAAAATATTTGGAAAATACCTAGATGTTGAAAAAATCATTGCAGACACTAAGTATGATAAGAAGATCTGGCTTTTGAATATTCAAGGATATATTTAGAAATTGAAGAAAATTTGATAAAAAAAGTTAAGTGGTATAAGCAACCAATATACCACATGATATTTTCAGATTAAGAAAAATATTTGGTAATCCACGATCAGAAGATTTTTTCGTATTCTCATTTAATTTCGGATTGAGATGATTCAAGATGCTATGGAAAGCCAAGAGAATGATCTAAAACTTTCATGTTTTGAGTTTTAAGAGATACGGACCCGATCAAGGATGAAATTGAGCTTGAAGTTGATGGAATCAAGTTGAGCGTAAAAGAGCACCGACATTGACTTGGATAACTGATTTCATGACTTACCTCTTGAGAATATCTTTCTACCACATATGATATCATGTCATGTTTCCCTACACATGGCATCTTAAGGACTTAAGTATGAAGTGGTTTTCGGATGAATTCTAAGGAATTGGAGTTAGAAAAATTGAACACATGATGTGCTTGGATTGGCTACTCTCGGATAATTTCATCGTATTTTAGTAAATTAGGTATAACTTTCTCATCTGATTTCCGAATAAAGTGATTCAAAATTCTATAGGACACCAAGAAGAAGATATAGAACTTTCATGTTTTGAGTTTTCGGAGATGTAGGCTCGATATACGAAATTGGGGATGAAGTGGATGCACCTAAAATGGATCTATCTAGAAACCGCCTTAGACATTGGTAACCGACCTTGTGCCTTATCCTCTTGAGATTTTGCCAAGTTTGGAGACAAGTGGGTCTATAAGCTTAATACAACTCTTGACCCTTTGCTTACCAACCAAGGCTAAGCTTAGGTGAGATGATTAGGTTAAGATCAAGTGGGACACTTGGAACACATGGCAAGGATACCCATGTGTTTCTAGAAAATCTTCCTACCCCCTTTGTTATATAAATCGATTGACTACTACTGGGGAGGGACTTTTCCACTTGTTCTTTCAATAAGACACACGGCCACCCTAACCAAGAAACACTCAAACCCTTTCTAAAACCATCACTTTCTTCCCTAACCTTGAAAGAGAGCATTTTGGGAATATTAAGGAGGAAAATTGGCTAAAGCTTGATTCACTTGCAAATTAGAGTTTTGGAGAAAATTGTAAGTACACTTATACCTTCATCTTGTCCATAGGATTTTGTTTTTTTTGTATAGGTTTAGAATTAATATGTTGAAGATTATTTCATTTGATTGCTCCATATATTATAGAAAATGTAAGTGGGTTTTATAGAAAAAATAGTGTGATGAAGGATGAAAGAATAATTTTAAGGGATTGATTTCATTCTATGAATGGGAAGAAGGCTTAGGAGGCTTCGACTTTGATGAAAAACAACACTACAAACGAAGAGCATGACGTTTAGAAATTGGAAAAAACATAAGCTGGCAGTAAATTATAAACAGAAAAATGTAAACAGAAGTAGTAATTACTGTATTGTCATCTAATTTATTTCTATCGTTGTCAGCATATTGCAAGGAGGGAGAAACCCTTGCGTGATCTTGGGTGATGGCGGCAGTGCTCCAGTTTTGCTTGTTGGAACTGGATAAAGAGGTCAGGCTAAAGGGTTTCGTGTTGCTAATCGGCAATGCCATGGAGAATTATTGAGTAATATCAGCGAGTGAACGATCAAAGATATTGTTTCTTGAATTTACCTAGTTGGCAGTTGGTGCATGGAACTCATGTTTGATCCAATTTATAGGACCAGCGCACATAAGTGATCATGTCATCATCGATGTACTAAACAGCTTACGTATGGAGACTTATAGCATCACGTGCATAATGTAATAGCCAAAATTTTTCTAGGGTAAACTATTTTATGAATATTATTTTAAGGAGATTTATTTGATGTATTTATTTATTAGGAAATTAGAGTGGGGGATTTAAGTGAGAAATGTGAGATAACACTTAGTATTGAGAATTATGCACTTTCGGATTAATCTGACGAGTTTTAGGGAAATGATCATAAGTCAGCCATATAATGTCCAAATGAAGTTATTCCAATTGGTATAGAACCGTAAGAGATAGATCTACAACTTTTATGTTTGAAGTTTCCTGAGATTCGGAAGGAATTAATAGCTTATTTGGGAATCAAGTAGGCAGCTTGGGAATGGGCTTAAATGGAACCCGAGTTGGATAAATGGAACTAAATTGGGGCATGTAACCAAATAGGCAATTGGTTTTAGGACTTTCTGGGATTAGGACATGTGTATGGATAGTTAGAAATGAATGGAAAGTTGATTTGGAGGTCAATTGAATAGTTAGTATGATGGGAACTCAAGGGGAACCAAAATCTGGTTGATAGGTGACTAAGTGGATCAAATTTGGCTCTACCTTAACTAAACTATGAAGTGACCTTCTAGAACTTGTTGAGGGGAGACCTAAGGGAGTTGGGAAGGAACCAAATGGGTAGGAAAATCTGGAAGGGGGCGTGGGATATAAGGGGAGAGCTGGAGATGAGAGATGCATGCATGGTTAGGTGAAATGCCACCTCACCTCTTATCCCTTTAGCTTGCTTCTCAGCCTTGGATTAAAATGGGCAGCCAAATTATCTCAAATGTGAGCCCTTGGATGACTAATCCAGCTACAAAGCCTAGGATTTGGGAGGCTTAATCTTCATCATTAGATTTGCTTAGATGGACACCTCATCACCCATGCAAATCTGGCAACTAGGGCACCTTAGGCGCATTTCCTTTTCTCTCCCTCATGTTGGTCGACCATCACCCTATAAATAGAGCCTTGAGAGGTTTCTAAGCTCCTTTAGAAGGAGAGAACACTTGCCCTTTTGAAGCCCTACCAGAAAACCCTCCCCAAACCCTCAAAGAGATCAATTGTGAGCTAAGTGAGTGAGTGTGGGAGAAAACTTGCAAGAAGTTGGTTGGATCAATTCTCTTGAGCTTGGAAGAACTTGTAAGTCCATAATCTAGCTTAACTTAAGCATGGAAATGGTTTATTGAGATGATTGAACTATGGTTACTAGTAGTGAACTCCTAAGAACATGATTAAGTGACAAAGTGACACATGAGTAGGATTGGTTTTATTTTGTCTTGTAAATATGTTCATGAAAATTGTAAGAACTTAGATTTAAGTTTTTAAGAACCTAAATGGAGTGTATTAAAAAGATTGGCATGTTTTGAGTAGAAAAACTCTTAGAGCCGTGAGTTCGCTCGACCCTCGCTCGACATGTGAGTCGAGCGAAGGCAAAATCTGAACCCTCGCTAGAGTGTCGCTCGATACTCTGTTCGAGCGAGTTTCAACCCGAGACTTCGCTCGATACTCGCTCGACAAGCCGCTCGAGCGAGATGTCCTGTTTTGCTTAGATTTAGGGTTTTCCTATAATAGAAATGGTGTTTCAATGGAAAGGGTTATGAGTGAATAACTCGTATGAATAAGAAAGAAATAAAAAGAAAGAAAACAATATTTATAAGATTAAGTTAGTCACGTCGTGACGGGGATGGCGATACGTAACGCCCGGATGACTGACGTGCCGACAGGGACGGCGATACGTAACGCCTGTCGCGATGTAAGAATGTATGATCCTCACGGGGACGGCGATACGTAACGCCCGTGAGACTGATCTTCACGGGGACGGCGAGACGTAACGCCCGTGAAATTGATCTGAATAGCGGGGACGGCGAGACGTAACGCCTGCAGTAATATGTATATATGTTTTGTGTCATAACGGGGACGGCGAGACGTAACGCCCGGATGATTGACACTAGACTCATCATAACGAGGACGGCGAGACGTAACGCCCGGATGATTGATGAGTGTATGTGATGGGGACGGCGATACGTAACGCCCATCAGTGATAAGAAAGAATAAGAATCTTTAAGAAAACAGTGTAATTCAACATAAAATTATGATTTTGGTTGAGTTGAGAAAAATACCAGTCAGACAGTGGTCTTATGAGGTGTATATTAGGGTAAATTTCCCTAGTCATTAGTGGTGATAATGTTATAGTTGCTTTTTCCCTGTTTCCTTTAAGCTGTTTATGTACTTGCTGAGATTTCATTCGAAATCTCACTCCTTTGTGGCTCCATATATTTTGTGCATATCACTTTATACAGGATTCGATGACCAGCAGGGGGACAGCCCCGATGAGGCAGGAGACTTCGGGGAGTCCTGAGGGACTTTCCGATTACAGTCCCTTTTTGGATATTTCTTTTGTTTCCTTCGGACCTCCTATCAGTGATCAACCCACCGAAGTTCGGAGTCTTGACGCATCCACTTTTGTTGAAGAGAGGCGACGTACGGGATGCTGTATAACCTTAGGAGTAGATGGCTCATTGTCCATGTGTGGGGTTTGTGTGACTCCACAGGGACAACAGCTCCAGCGAGACTTTAGTATTAGTATGGATAGGTTTCGCTATGGGAGAGAATACCCCGAGGTTAAGAGGGAGAAAGAGTGAGGTGAAGGAAAGTTCTTTTGGGATGAATGTAAAATACTTTGCTACAGTTTGGGTCTTGTATATGTGTAAAAAGTACAATGTTAAGTTTTAATGAATGTTGTATGTATATATTTCCGTGTGATCTTTAGAAAGTTTTATATCTAAAACCTGACCACTGCGAATTAAGTGATTTATGTTTTTTTTTGTATTGTTAAGTACGAGGGTGAGTAGCCAAGTGTTGCTCATCCAGACACCTTAATTTACGTTAAATCCCAGACGTAAGTTGGGGGCGTCACACATAACATTGGAAGATACGTACAATATGCAGCAGCAAGCCACCAGCTGCAAGCCACCAGCCTTGGTTCCATCAGATATTTCCAGCTCCTTAAGTATTTGTGACGCTCCCAAATTCCCCTTAAAATAAACACAGGAATCGAGATGTCGGGATGATGACAACACGGGTCACACATCCCAATGACAAATGTCAAATGTGTATGCACACGTGACATATATAAAATATAAGTCGCAGCAGATAAATAAATCATTATCTAAGTACCAAAATTTTTTAGAAATATTTTACAAGCCATTTTAATATAAACTCTCCAACAGGAGATTTAATACAGTCATCCGAAATACAAATTAAACAAATACATATTTATAAAAAAGGGGAAAATAAATTTCCAGAGATAATAATTAATAATAATAACACATCAACGGCGGAGCCGTCTACTCAGGCTCAGCCTCTTTAAAGTCTGCATCCAAAAACTATGACGCCAAGATGGCATCGCAGGTAAGTACAACCCAACCAAACCAAAAAATAGAAATATACTCATGCAACAACACTACGCATGAACACGATTCCAAATGCATGAATCTCAAAATAACATATTTCTCAAAATGAATAAGATAAACATACGCCAAAATTCCATTTTAGTCCACAATAAAATTCAAACAAAATCATTCATCATTTCTCAGAAAATAATATCTGCAAAATCAATCATAGCGGGTGTTACGTATCGCCGTCCCCATTGTGATTCACACACACTCATTTCATAGCGGGCGTTACGTATCGCCGTCTCCGATATGAAACACGCACCCAATGACCATAATGAGCGTTACGTATTGCCGTCCCCGTTATGTCATCCACACACTATCAATCACAATGGGCGTTACGTATCTCCGTCCCCATTATGACTGACACACACAATGACCATAATGGGCGTTACATATCACCGTCCCCATTATGTCATCCACACACACACGCTGATCACAACGTGCGTTACGTATCGCCATCCCCGTTATTACTCAGCCAAAAATCATTAAAATCCATAAACTCAATTTAAAACTCAGTTTCCATTCCAACACATGAATATCTGAAATCATGCAAAAATCTATTTTTCAAATATTTTCATGAACATGCGCGTAAATACACAATGCAGACAACCATGCACCAGATAGCCAACAATTAATAAATTCCAACAATAATCAAACACAATAACTGTTGATGCCAAAAATATATTTAAATCTTAAAACTTGTTTAGAAAGTACTTACAGAGGGTAAAAACGCAAATCCTTGAACAAACGCCAATCCGTAGTGTTCGTAGCAGTCATTTGTACGTTAGGCTAAAGTGCTCGGTTTGACACCAAAATTTAGGGAGATATTCATTGAAAGGTGGGGAATCTTATGGAGGTAGTGGTGTGGCGGCACAACCATTGGAAGGTGGCGGATTGGGGTCAAAATGGGGGAAAATCCATTTTTGGGTTTGAGGTTGTACCGGGAAGGTGAGGCAACGGTTGGGGAAACTGAGATAGGGGGATGACCGGCTGGGCAAGGGGAGTCTTTTGGTGGCAGAGGTTACAGACACGGTGGCCGGACGGCGACGCAGGGTTGCTCAACCCGTTTAAGATCCATTTCGGGTGGAGGGATAACCGGCGGGGATGGGTGGTTTTGGGCGGTGGGTTATGCTCGCTGGAGGCTGGGGAGGCTGCTGGTAGGTCGCCGGTGCCAAGGGGTGACCGGCGGTGGCTGGAAAATGCAGAAGAAGTTAAGACACCCATTTCGGGTTTCAGCCCATGGAGAGGAGGTGGGGTGGCCAGAGGTGACACCACCGGTGCCGTTGAACTCGCCGGCATGTGGGGGTGAGGTTGGGCTGGGTGGTGTCGCCGGTGGGTGGCCGACAGCGGCCCTGGATGGAGATGGAGAGCCGGCGAGAGGGAGAGGAAAACAGGGCTCATGGTCTGGGGCCGAATTCCATGAGGAAGGGAAGAAAAGAAAAGGAAGAAAAAGAAGAAAAAGAAAAGAAAAGAAAAGGAAAAAGAGAAAAAGAAAAAGACTAATTAGAAACAAAAAATACAATAAAATAAATAAAAGTCAATTGAAAATACTACCATTTAATATCAATAAGATAAGATATTTAAAGCCCCTCAATAGAAATAAATTAAACCCAAGCGCACTATTAAAAATAAAACAATAATTAATATAACGAAAGCAGATCAAATAAACTCACATAAATAAATAAAGGAATTAAATTCCAATCATTAAAATAATTAACTCATATTAAAATAAATAAGAAAAGCAACGTAACTCAATATTCACTAATTAATAGCTCAAATAAATATCTTAAACAAATAAAACACAACCAATAATATTATTAAATTAAATTAAAATAATTAACACCGAGAATAAAATAACGTGTAAAAATATACGTAAATCTGGGATCTCACAGTATTAGTACCTTAAACGTTTTTAATGATATATACATACTTAAGGATTTAATTAACATATTAGTATTAGAAATATGATTTTCTTCTATCTATTTAAATATTTAAGATATTCTCATAATTATAACTATATATAAAGATAACGCTATAAAATTTAATAAAGACAAACCTATTTGAATTTATACAAGCTTGCTTTTATATATATATATATATACACAAGTCGAGCTAAGTTTTTATACGAGTTGCATCGATTCTAATTATTATTAAATGAAAGCATTACAAGAAAATTGCTTATTTACAAGAAGTTAATTCCAGCAAAATGATTATTTGTAGTTAAAATTAGTCATAAATAATATTTTTATCACAATTAATTGACCACAAAAATTTATTTTTATTTGTAGTGTTTGAGTTGAAGACAAGTTTAAAAAACTAATTAATCCTAAGCGGTTAATTGAGTAATATATCATCTTTAGATAATCCATGTCATGATGTGCTTTATATGCACCATGGAGTTTGACCAGTCAACTGGGTTAGAAATAACCCATTTGACTAAATTGTATATATATTTTCTAATGTATAGGACCTTATTGTGTTTAACTTTTTTTTTTCTCTAAACTAATGCAGGCTATTGAATCATAATCTAGTTTTGTTTGCACTGCACAAATTTTGATTTCTGCTTGAACTTAATTACCTAAATGCTCACCTGTTAGACCTAGATGAATACAACAAAGCCATTATTTTCTGGCCTTGGGGGAATGCATACACAAGGTTATGGTAGTACAATCTTAGGTTGCTGTTTCCTATGCATAAATTTGAATTTTTCCTGTTATTTGAAATTTACTGAGTATTTCCACCTTATTACTTATCTGAAGGGACACATGCTGAAGTTACTCCATCAGACTAAAATTTGTAGAACATATATAGCTAGACTCTGGAGAGTAATTGAGTGAAGCAATAGTTTAGTATTTATGCATAGTAAAAATGAAAAACTAGAGAACGAGCAAGGACTCTATAGAAGTTTTTGAGAAATCTCAATCATGAGTTGAGTGAGATTGTGTGCTTTCATTCACATCTATACATGGGAGTCATTTTGCAGAATTACAGGCTAATTCTATTACAATCTTTATAACTTGCCAAATTCTAGTTTTTCTATCCATACACATATGCACGATTTTTTTTATAAGTAATACATATATGCATGCTTAAAAGACACCAAACTACATAAATATTTCATTTTATCTACATACCCACGATAGTGATTCCCACAACTTGTTTTTTCAAACACAGTTGTCTAATTTGGTGTTAGCAGCTTGGCCGAGAGATTGCAAAAAAGTATGTTTTGAAATTTCATTGTTTAATTTATTCAATTAATGTCTCAATTATTTACTAAGGTCTTAATATGTGTTAATTTCTATCATCCTTATATAGTGGATATGACACTTTCAATCTCTAAGCATTGTTTTGTAGCATGCTGTAAACATTGTAATTGTTTTTTTGGATGATTGGATTAATTTCTATTGTTTAAATCACTAACTGTTCAATATTTTTTTATTATAACCCTTCAATACTTTTATAGCCAAGAAATTAATGTTAAATTTAATTTTGTATTTTATGCTGATATGAAAATTCATGTAGTGTGATCCTGTCAAATGTATTTTTTTTAATTTCATAAAGGGGCATTGTCGGCGACTTTTTATAGCCGAGAATATTATTTTTTTCAACTGGTAACACTATTTGCGGCGACTTTTACTCGCCGCAAATAGTCTTACAGGTTAAAAACTTAAATTGGGCGGATGTATGGACTCTTTGCAACGAAATTTATTCGCCGCAAAAATTCATTTATTTGTAATGTTTTTGGGATTTCGCTGGAGTTCCACTTTTAAATCAATACTTTAATTTCAACCGTCGTGTGTCGATTTTAAATCATTCGAAATGACTTTTTGCAACATTTTTTTCCTATTTCTTAAGACGAAATCTGGCGTCGCAAAATGTCATTTTTCTTGTAGTGACGAATCACACGCCCCATCGATCTGTGCAAGTGTGTGCAAACATGCAATGTTTGCAATTAAATATCGCAACAGAAATGAAAAGGATAATCAAACTAGTACTAGAAAATTTAAAATCTATAACCTAATCAAAGACTGCTTACAAAATTATTACAATTATCCAACTAATAAATAAAGTGAAGACAAACTCTTAACTCATAACTACAACACTTCAAATCTTTACTACTCAGGCAGAACCGGTCCAACGCTCAGACTCGACCTCTGCAAAAAATCTACGATTCCATGAAATGAAACCGCAGGTGGAAATACTACATAGGATTATGACATCTCAGCAAGTAACCAACCAAACAACATCCAATTGTTCAAAAGCATATTTAAGCAACCAACACATTTTACATCAACGCACTATAATAAGTGCAAGAACACATTTATAAACGCACGTCGAAAACTTCATTTTTGACCCACAACGCAAATTAATTAACAAGTGCACATCATGATCTCCTCTCGGGACGCATACTATGACCAAACATCCTCTAGCCCTTGCCAACAAAGGGGCCACGGAGTCGGCACGAAAGCGTCACCTTCTCGTCTGACTCGTTGTCGTCGGATGACAACCCAGAGGATGTAACATTAGTTTATTAACTTCCGAGTGACCAAAGGAGCTCTACCGAGCTAATCCCTATCTCGATTTGGAGTCGTAAACCACATACATTCCATACAATCATTTTATTAGCGCATACACCATAGTCTCTCCTGAGGACCATTCGCATATCCTAACTCTCTTTGTCACACCACGGATAATGACCATGCATGTAATTTCATAGAAGCGATGTCTAGCTCTACGTCTAGCATGTACCATGACTAGGCATCCTCTAGCCTCTGCCAATGAGGGGCTACGGAGTCGACACTAGAGCGTTACCGTCTCATCCGATCCCATTGTCACCTGACGACAACCTAAAAGACACACAACACCCAATCCCGAATTGGGTCACAAGACACACACACACACACTCACATAACAACGAACACACATCATCCTATCCCTAGCCTACAACATGGTATCACAATACAATTACGTAATTAAAACAATTAAAATACATAACAAACTTATGGCATATATAGCTTAATCCTCCAATAAAAAGCATGGCATCACATTACAAATAAATAATCATGGCAATTACATATATGTATATGCATGACGGACAGGTATTGGATGATATGACGAATCACTCAACAGGCAAACACCATACCATAACAAACATACACACAATTCCACAACAACAGTTTCACTGACAGTTTCATAAACACAGTCTCACAAATAAGATTTCACAAACAAACCAACTACATGTGTATTCCCATCCTTCATTACCTAGCTCAGGCAATATTAATGCATAAATATTATTTTAAACTCCTAGAGTTGTGTCGAAAAATTACTTACAGTGTTCATAACCAATCTAGGTGATCAAGTGTGTGCCGATCTACATATCCCCGAATGGGCAGGTGCAAGCCCATCGGTTAGCATCCCACGTTACGCCAATAGCGTGCGTTGTTAAGTAATGAATGAAAACCCAAACGTTAGCTAATAAACAAACAAAAGAACATTAAATAAAGGAAAACAAAAAAGGACACCCACCAAGGTGTCAGCAAAAGGGGCGAGACAACATTGGCAAATGGAGGCACACAATTGACAAATAGGAAGTTTGGCTTGAACGCCGATCTCAATGGCAAAGATAGGGTATGGTGATGGATGTTGGAAATCAATACGCAAAGGAAGAAGCTGGAGGCTTCTGGAAGATTGAAGTTAGGCACCGTCTGTAGCAGCTGGAAGATAGGCGCCGGTTGAACATTCAAGAATGTAGGCGCCGGAATTTATGAATCCTTCACCGTTATTTCACATGTTCACACCATTTATTTCCCCTATAATACATGTAAGATTGTAATGAGAAGGAGTGTCTGAGGTGAGGTCCGTTGGAGAGATTAGAAGCTAAGAGAGTTGAGAGAAACCATTGTAAATTGTTGGTTTGTTATTTAATAGAAAAACTCATCTCTGTGTGTGTGGACGTAGGCTAAATTGGCCGAACCACATTAAATTCCGGTCTCCATATTATTTGTGAGCTTCCGCCGTTCCCAACAAGTGGTATCAGAGCCGGCAGGAGGCCGGATTTGTGAATTTTCGTGAGAGACCCATTTTGAAACTTGATCGAAATAAAGTTTGGAGGATATCATCAGATTCCTCTGCCCAAGATGAAAATTCTGCTGAAAATTTCGTCTCGAATGGACACCGGCAGCCACTGCACGCGCCGACCAAGTTTCGGCGAGTAAATGCCATGCGCCGCACACGCCAAACGTAGGAGGAAGAAGAGATCCGACTCGGAATCCAGGTGATCCGACCCACAACCCCACCGACCCGGTTCGTGACCCGCTCCAGCGACCCATCGGAGAAGGAATATTTCGTCGATATATTCTGTCGCCGGCGAGAATATTTCGGTGACAGTAGGAATATTCTGTTAACGTTAGAGAATATTCCATTACCATTAGGGAATATTCTGTTAACGTAAAAGAATATTCCGTTTCAGAAGGAATATTCTGTGTTTTCTTATTTTTCAGGTTTCCGGAGCAATTTTGATCGTTTTGGAATGAGACCAAAGTCATTTCCAAGGTTTTCCACCGTTCTGGACACAACAGTGAGCTTCGTTTGTTTAGATTCAACTTCAAACGTTGAGAAAAGGTCATTCAAATCACAGATTAAAGCCGAACTGATGGAAGACTCAGGAGCAGGTGCGATGATCAAGCTAACATTTACAAGCTACACACTATGGAGACCTCGAATGGAAGATCTCCTGAATTGTAAAGATCTCTTCGATCCAATTGAAGAGAAAAGCGTAAAACTAGCTGATGTAGCGAAAAAGACTGGCATAAGTTGAATAAGAAAACTATTGGTCAGATTCAGCAGTGGATTGATCATAGTGTTTTTCACCATGTTACACAGGAAACAGATGCCTATCAGCTGTGGAAAAAGCTGGAAAACATGTACCAGGCAAAAACTGCTCGGAACAACGCATTATTAATGAGACGCCTTATCAACTTGAAACTCAAAAGCAGCATCTCAGTGGTGGCACACATGAACGAGCTTCAAAATCTCGTAAATCAACTTGCATCCATAGATTTTAAACTCGGAGATGAAGTGCAATCTCTACTACTTCTCAGTTCCCTACCAGATAGTTGGGAAACGCTACTGGTCTCACTTAGTAGTTTAGCTCCAGATGGAAAGCTAGCCATGTCAATAGTGATAGATGCCTTATTTAATGTAGAGGCTAGACGAAAGGAGGTTGGAGGAGACCAGATAGATGCCTTTGTAACAGAAGGAAGGCATTAGAGATATAGTAGAGGTAGAAGTTGAGAAAACAACAAAATTCAAAGCAAAGGGAGATCCCAAAGTCGCGGTAAACAGAGAAAGAAGGGATGGGAAATTCAAGTTTCTCAAAGATCGTGGGCATTGGAGATGTCAGAATAAAAACCAGTGTTGGCTGTACTATGGTGCTAAATGACGTTCGGCACGTACCCGATCTCCGACTCAACCTAATTTCTATAAGAACCCTAGATCAACAGGGTCACGAGAGCATCTTCAGCAATAATGTTTGGAAATTAAAGAAAGGAACAATGGTTGTTGCACGTGGACATATCTGTGGCACTTTGTACAAATCAAGTGCTAAGATATGTGCAAATAGTCTCAACGTAGCTGAAGATGATACATCACCAAACTTGTGGCATCGGAGACTTGGCCACATGGGAGAAAAATGGGTGTTTATGCTTGCAAAGAAAGCATTGATCACAGTAAACAAAGGTATTGCCCTCAACCCTTGTGAATACTGTTTATTTGGTAAACAACATAGAGTTTCATTCCAGACATCTACTGGAAAAAGATCAGAGTTATTGAGCTTGGTACACTCTAATGTTTGCGGTCCTTTTGAAGTTGAATCACTTGAAGGTAACAGATATTTTGTTACTTTTATTGATGATGCTTCATGTAAAGTGTAGGTGTATTTCCTAAAAAGGAAAGATCAAGTTTTTGAGCAATTCAAAAACTTCCATGCCATGGTAGAAAGAGAAACAGGCAAGAAGCTGAAATGCCTCTGGACAGACAATGGAGGTGAATACACTTCTCGAGACTTCAGAGAATACTGCTCCAGTCATGGCATCAGACACGAGAAGACTGTCCCTTACACCCCACAACACAATGGTGTAGCAAAACGGATGAACCAGATCATTGTGGAGAGAACCAGATGCATGCTGAGTATGGCAAAGTTGCCTAAGTCATTCTGGGGTGAAACAGTAAGAGCAGCCTGTTACCTGATCAACAGAACACTGTCAGTTCCACTGCAGTTCGAAGCCCCTAAGATGGTGTGGTCAGGCCGCAAGATTTCATACTCTCATCTAAGAGTATTTAGGTGCAAAGCATTTGCACATGTATCTAAGGAGAAAAGACAGAAACTTGATGAAAAGTCTACTCCGTGTATTTTCATCGGCTATGGAGATGAAGAATTTGGATACAGATTATGGGATCCAAAAGCGAAGAAGGTCATCAGAAGCAGGGACGTTGTGTTCCATGAAGACTAGATGTTTGAATCAGAACAAACAACTCCAAGTGCTGCAGAACCAGTTCCTAGTTCACTACCACTTCAGTCTGCCTCAAACACTGAAGATAGACAGGAAGTTTCCCCAGAAGAAGAAGAGGATGCTGACGACAAAGAAACCAGTACTGAGTAGGGGGAGCAGTTGCCTTCTCCATCAGAAACTGCAGAGTTTCCACAGTTGTCAGGTGATCAACCTCAGCAGGACAGATCCTCTAGAGGGCGATTGTTGATTCCGTCTCGAAGATATCCGAAATCAGATTATATTCTTCTTACAAATGAAGGGGAGCCAGAAAACTTCCAGGAGACAATATCTCATCCAGATAGCGACAAATGGATGCAGGCTATGCAGGATGAGATGAACTCGTTACAAAAGAATAAGACTTATAAGCTGATGGAACTTCCAAAAGATAAGAGAGCACCGAGAAACAAATGGGTGTTCAAGCTGAAAAATGATGGCAAGCAGGTGAAGCACAAAGCTCGCTTAGTCGTCAAAGGATTCCAGCAGAAGAAAGGAATCGACTTTGATGAGGTACTTTCACCTATTGTGAAGATGACTTCAATTCGAGTGGTACTCGGATTGGTGGGAAGTCTTGACTTGGAGCTTGAACAGATGGATGTGAAGACAGCATTTATTCACGGCAACCTTGTTGAGGAGATTTACATGGAGTAGCCAAAGACTTAGGACCTACCCAGCAGATTTTGGACATGAAGATCATTCGTGACAGGAAGAAAAAGAAGTTATGGCTGTCACAGGAAAAGTATGTTGAACAAATTCTACGAAGGTTCAACATGGAGAAAGCAAAGCCAGTCAGTACTCCACTGGCTAATCACTTCAAATTGAGCAAGAGCTCATGTCCCTCATCACCGGAAAAGGTTCAAGAAATGGCCACAGTACCTTACTCCTCAGCAGTAGGAAGTTTAATGTACGCCATGGTTTGTACCATACCTGACATCGCTCACGCTGTTGGAGTTGTGAGCCGTTTTCTTTCAAATCCAGGGAAAGAACACTGGAAAGTAGTTCAATGGATTCTCAGGTACGTTAAAAGTACATCAAAGTTGTGCTTGTGCTTCGGGGGAGCTAACCCAGTCTTGGATGGCTATACAGATGCTAATATGGCAGGTGATCTTGATGGGAGAAAATCTACATCAGGATATATTTACACATTTGCAGGTGGAGCTGTATCATGGCAGTCCAAACTGCAGAAATGTGTAGCTTTATCTACAACAGAAGCAGAGGACATTGCTATAGCAGAAGCAGGAAAGGAAATGTTGTGGCTAAAGCAATTCCTCCAAAAAATGGGAGTCAGTCAAAAAGAGTACAGAATCTATTGTGATAGTCAAAGTGCTCTTGATCTGAGTTGAAACTCGATGTATCACTCCCGGACAAAGCACATCGACATTTGTTATCACTTGATACGTGAAGTAACGGAGCAACAGCTGTTGAAGCTTATAAAGATTCATACAAAGGAGAATCCAGCGGACATGCTAACGAAGGTAGTTACATACGAAAAACTTGAGCTATGTAGAGACATAGCTAAGTTAAGTACATTGAACTAAAATGTGTTACGATATCCTCAGTTTGGTGTTGAGGGGGAGATTGTTGGAAATCAACACGCAAAAGAAGAAGCTGGAGGCTTCTGGAAGATTGAAGTTAGGCACCGTCTATAGCAGCTGGAAGGTAGGCACCGGCTGAACATTCAAGAATGTAGGCGCCAGAATTTATGAATTCTCCACCGTTATTTCACATGTTCACACCATTTATTTCTCCTATAAATACATATGAGATTGTAATGAGAATGAGTGTCTGAGGTGAGGTCCATTGGAGAGATTAGAAGCTGTGAGAGTTAAGGGAAACTATTGTAAATCGTTGGTTTGTTATTTAATAGAAGAACTCCTCTCTGTATGTGTGGACGTAGGCTAAATTGGCCGAACCACATTAAATTCCGGTCTCCATATTATTTGTGAGCTTCCACCATTCCCAACAATGGACAGGTCTAGATAAAGTTTGGGGAAGAGGAAACTCGCAATGGATAGTGGTGGTTGGCAGTGATTTGAAACCCAAAAAGAGAGGCATGATCTTAATATTGGGGTAAATCTAAGGGGAAGGTTGGGTTGGTACTAGAGAGAGAAAGGGTCAAGGGTATCTTTGTAGGCTAAGATAACCATACAAATAGTAAGGGGTGATGGTCAGCTCGACGAGGATGTAGCTGAGAGAGAACTAGCAAGAGCAAAACCGCAAGCTGGAGCTTTGTGTCGATGGTGGCCTCAACGACGTATGACGACAAAGACAAAGCTAACAGCAGAGCTAAAATGAAGGGCATGACTACGACAACAACACATGAAGTTAGTGTGAGAAAGAGAGAAACCGAAAGGAAAAGGGAAACTTGCCGACGATGACTGCGGCATGACGTGGACGACAACCACAACTCACCGAAATGACGACATACAGATCATGAGAGAGAGAGAGAGAGAGATTACAAACGATGAGGATAGCGAGGTGGTGGCTGCTACTCGACGAACTTCAGAAATGGTGGGGCGATAACACTAATGATATCTTACATAGGTTGCAGAGAGAGAAGCATGGAGTGGCGATGGGGAGGTTCGAAGACGACGTTGCTAACAATAGAGTAGAGATGGACGGTGGATGCAAGCCATGGCGTGGGAGAAGAAGAAGAGAAGAAAGCGAAGGAGAAGGAGAGAAATAGGGGGTGGCGTTGAAGAAAGGAGATGAAGAAGTCCACCCTTCAAGAGCCAAAACGGAATGTTTAAGTTGAGGGACAGGGTTGGACTGCACAACACACAGGTTGGACATGTATTCCACACTTGCTAGGCCCAGAGCAACCCTAAACACAATTAAAACAAATTTCAATCTTAACCCACAGCACAAGGGCCCAATCTGAAAGAGACAACCAAAAACAAATAAAAGGAGCATATTAAAAATAAAATAAAATCACACAACTTAGCAATAATAAACTAAAATAATTAAAAACCCAAATTACTGCATGATAAGATTAAACTAAAGAATAATTAATAGAAACAAATAAAGCAAAGTAAAATAACCAAATAGTGAAATTAATAAATACACTACACAAAAGCCTAACTCAAAAATAGAGTAGAGAAAAAAGATTCAATAAATTAAATTAAAATACCACAATTTGAAATAAAGTAAAATAATAAGACCCCATAATTTAATAAACTAAAATAAAGGTACCAAATCTAAAAAAGACCCAATAAAATAAAATTCTCATTAAATAAAAGAAGGCACAACAAATTAAACTATAATAAGACTAAAACAATTAAATCAAAAATAATAATGATAACAATTCAAACAAAAGAATCAATATTAATAACTAAATAAAATAAATGAAAATACTAAAATCAAGGATTTCACAAACAGCCAAAAATATTAATAAATAACATAACCCAAATAATAAATAAATAAATAAAAACAACGATAATAACAATAAAATAAAATAAAACAATCAACAATAAAAGAATAAAAATCATACATAAAAATATACAAAACGAGAGTAAGGGACAACGGACAACGTTGCCATCTAGAAATGCAAGTTAGTTGGGTGGATTAGGGCTCCTTGTGAATGGGTTAAAATTAATTGTGATGGGAGTGCTCGCAATAATATAGGTTCTTTAGGGTATTGTTCATATTGATAAGTCGGGATTCCTGGCTATCAGACTTTAATTTTGATTGGTTTTATCTTGGTCGGTTGTTCTTTTTGTTTATGTTTGTAGTTTTTAGGCTTGTTTAGAGATTATTAGTTTTAATATATAGGCATGTTTAGCCTTGCTCTGATTATAGGCTTGTATAGTTTGTTTACTTGCTTTATGTTTCTTAGTTTTGTATTTAGAAGGATTTTATTTGTTTATTTGTAATCTTTTGGATGCTTCGCTTGTAATTATGGTGCTCCTCTACTATAGGTGAGAGCTTATTAATAAATTTAGAACATAACTGTTAATATATGAGTGGCTATCAACTCTTCTAAAAAACATAAAAAATTATACAAAATATGGAATCTCACATTTGGGTCCTATAGACGCAGGGTTGATCGATCTAGTGGTTCAGATGTACTGTTTTTTTCTTCTTTTTTCTTTTTTTTTTCTCCTCCACGACTTGATCAATAATCATCCTTTAGTTTGCTAATTTGGTTGTATACGAAAAGATGATTTTTTAGGCAAAAGTCTTAATTAAAGGTCCAATAATGGTACTTCTGCGCTGCTATCCACATGCATGCAAGGCGCTGGGATTCGTGGAATTTCTCTGTCATGTTTTGCGTTGGAAAAAAATCTACCAATCTCACGAATCAATTCAAGAATAAACATATGCTGCTCATGTGTTAGTCAAGACTTGGGATAAAAAATGGTAGGTCTTGACCGGGACGTATCAATTAACCAAATGAATCATGTATTCATTATTGTAGCTAGCGTCTATGCCTGAAATCATGCTATATTTAAGTGGCCGACCGCAGCCTTCATGATTTTTCAAGAACCACGATTATCGAGAACCACGATTTTATTAACTTACGATGAGAGTACTGCTACATGTCCCTAATTGACATGTGTCGAGTTAAATCTCTCAAATGCTTGTTAACTTTTTTTTTTTTATTTTTTATAGTTTTAAATATTTTTTAAAAAAAATAAAATTCACATTATTATTAAAAAATCCTTTTTAATCATTAAATAAAAAAATTGTTTTAAATTTGGAATAAAAATTCGAGACAAATTCTCGGTACAAAAAACATTTCTCTACGACGAGGATCCACAAGTTTTCTTTTTTACTTTTAGGGAAGTAGTTATACATAAGCCACTTGATCTGTAGTAGCTAGCTGATCAAGATAATCTAACTACGCATATACATAGATTATCACTATCATATAATTAATTCTTTTACCCATCCACATCTTTTAATTTTCAAGCGAGTTTGAGTTTGTTGATCACGAGCTGTTTCATTTAATAACAGATATTATATATATTTTGTTTCTAATTTAACTACAACTTTAGAATATAAACTTGTTTTTTTTATCTAATATACTTAAAAAGCTTTTACATATTATATATACCCATACTAACTAATGATTGCATTTATAAGGACTCAAGTAACATATTTAGTATTAGAGATATAATTTCCTCCTATCTATTTAAATATTTAAGATATTCTCATTAAAATTAATATAAACATAACGCTATATATAAAAAATATACAATAAATACAAGCTTATTCAAACTTATACATGCTTATTTATACAAGCTTATATATATATGCGTCGAGCTAGCTATTTATACGAATTGCAATATTTTATAATCATTCATAAATTTTTGTTAAACAAATTAATTATTATTATTGTTTTTGTTAATCTTGAGCGGCAAATCGAGTTTATATCTTGTTTAGTTTATATATATATAAATCTATATATATATATATGTGTGTGTGTGCGTGTATATCATTTTTTTGGTGTCCTATAGACGGGTCGATCGATCTAGTATATATAATACACTTCAAATGTGCTCCAAAAAACACGTGTTTTTTTCTTCCTTTGTTTCTCATCCACAACTTAATCAATAATCTACCTTTATTCTGCGAAGGTAGCTAAGGAGATGCATCATGCCTGCGCAAGACTCCAAAACTCAATAATCTACCTTTATTCTGCGAAGGTAGCTAAGGAGATGCATCATGCCTGCGCAAGACTCCAAAACTCAATAATCTCTTTCGTCTCTCCTTTGGCAGTACCACTGCTAGGTTTTTTTTTTTTTAATTATCATCATTTTGAAAAGACTGCATTATATTATAATTATAATTGAAGTTATATATGACTAATAGATACAGAAAAAATTCATATTATAAGCCAAATTACTCACTAATTTGTGATGCCTCCATACACATCTGTGGCAGGCATTATCGTTACTTCTAAAACTCTCAAATGACAATCTACAAAGATTGTAATCTCGATTTATAGTTTGTCTAGAAGTATGACCTTCTGAAAAATAGAAATAAAACAACTCCACTCTCCAAAGATGAGGAATGAATCACTACCTTCATCCTCCAAACGAGGGAAGCATAGTAAACTCCCATCTTCTGGGGAGGTGCATGAACCAATCCAGGAATAAGTCTATTCTAATTTATTACCACCTAACAACAACCAACAAAATATCAAGTGAAAGACAAAAATTCAAAGAAAATAAAAGCTGAAAAAATGGAACGTCAAAGACCAGCAAGGTTGTAGTGGCGTGTGCTCGACATGGGCCACGATGGGAGGTTCGAATCCCCGACACCATTGAGGGAGCTGCGCGAGGCGGCCATAAGTCTCTTTTGTAGATGGTGCGTAAATACCCAAGAGCAACAACCCGCGCGTGGAAGACACATCAGACCCAATGGCGAACCCTTCAAAAGGCTTGTAGATTGGTAAAAGAGAGACTCTCCTTTGGTGCATGTGGTGGCCGCAAGCCACCGGAAAATGGCAACGTCACTATTTCTGCTGGAAACAACAACTTGAAAAAAGCCAAAAACACTATAGAAAAACACAGAATTCTTGGTGTTTGATATGCGCCAGGATCTGACCAAAAAACGCCGCTAATTAATTAGTGGCGTTTCTTTACTGGTGTAACTAACCACCGATATCTAGGGGTCGCTATTTTTGACATACTGGGGTTTTTTCAAACTCCGCTAATTGAAATTTTCATTAGCGGCATTTCTCAAACGCCACCAGATGTCCACAATTAACGGTGTTTGTTTAAACACCGCCAAAATTTTGTTGCCATCTCATTGCATGAGATAGTGGCGTTTGAATAAACGCCGCTGACATTACGTAGCCAACACATCAAATAAATTAGCGGCATTTATTTAAACGCCACCAATAGTATTAACAGCGTTTATTTAAACACCGCCAAAATTTTGTTGCCATCTCATTGCATGACATAGTGGCGTTTGAATAAACGCCGCTGACATTACGTAGCCAACACATCAAATAAATTAGCGGCATTTATTTAAACGCCACCAATAGTATTAACGGTGTTTATTTAAACACCGCCAACATTTCGTTGCCATCTCATTGCATGAGATAGTGGCGTTTGAATAAATGCCGCTAATAGTACGTTGCCAACGCATCAAATAAATTAGCGGTATTTATTTAAACGCTACTATCTCATAAAAATAACAATGTTACCATAAATGCCACAAGTAATTAAATTATTGAAATGCCATTATTTGGATGCCATAACTAATTAAATTCATGGCGTTTAACTAAGCGTAGCCATTAAATAAAATGACAATGTTAACGTAAACGTCACTACTTGTACGTTGTCACTAGTTCATTGTCGACGTATTTTTAAATTAACGAGATTAATATAAACATCGTTATGAATATGTTGCTGGCACATTGCATTAATTAAAGGGATTTAAACGCACCAATAATTTGATATTGACAACGATAAAAAATATTATATATAAATTAATCATAAATATGATATAATGGGTCATTATTCATATAATAAAAAAATACAAATCAAATTACATGAAAGTTCTTCTTGATAGGTAATTCTTCTTCTTCACATTGTGTTTCTCATTAGCTTTCCTGACATTTCGTTCATGAGTAGTTCTTCACATGAAGAGTAATATTTGTCATAGGAAATGAAGTGGATGATCTTGTGCTGCAAAAAGAAAATAAGAAATTATTATTCCAATTTAGTGCTACAAATGATATGTAGGAAACTACTCTAACCCGCATTCTCAATTAATTGTATAATTTAAGTTATTATTTCCTTTAATTATAAACGGTAAACCAATCTAAAGCCAAAAGTGTAATGGCCAAGGAATCAAATTGAGTATTTCATGCTTGTAGATAACGCAAATCAAAGTTATAGTACAAAAACATATCAAATACCACACCAATTTTCAGATAAAATTAAGAGTATTCCATATCATACAATTGGAGGGTGACCAAGTTTTATCATAAACAACCATGTTACAAGTTTAAGATTTGAAATATTTAGCAATCTAAATTAAGTGCTGAGATTTCTAGTTCAAGATTTCTCCTCATGCAATTACTATAAGCCACCTAAGAAAATTAGATACTGGCATATGGCAGCACTAATAAGCAATATGAATCCTTCAGAATGAGAGGGTTGTAATTGAGACCTTCATCAAGAACAGTAGATTTGTCTTAAGCCGGGGGATAACAACAGATAGAACTGGCATTGTTGGCCTATACTTGGCAATCAATCTGTGCATTTTCACACAATTTATTTAGAAAGAATCAAACGAAAAGCTGCACACGTACTTACAATGCGTATGTATTTAACTATCCACCAAGAGAGTATCTCTCAACCCTTCCTAAAAGAGTGAAACAATAAATAGTAGATGCTTTCACCATAATAACAGCTCTCACCTAGACAAGTGATTAGCAACCATAACTGTAATCCCGAATATAATTATCAAAGATATGCATTAATGAATAGAGTGGAACATTGAAAAGTAATTATTGCATCCCATTTTCCAGTCTTTTGTCACACAGAGACAGAACAGAGAATTAATTTATGAGAAAACAACATAAAGCTTTTTGTATAACTTCAACAGACTACGTGCCTGCTTCAATGTATATACGAATGAGTATGGTGGCGTGAAGTTGCTCACAAGCATTTCCAAACAAGAACTGATCACAGAGTAAAAAAACATTAATATACTCACCGAAGTAAGAAGAGAGTCATGGAGAATGACATCTATATAAGAAACTGCTCTAGATGGTGCCTTTAAACTGGTCTGCTGAGCATATATATATATAAAAACACAAACATAGATTTGAAATATCACCTCAATCCAAAAAAAAAAAAATACACGCAAGTTCATTGCAAGTTTGCTGTCCCAACTCTCATATCTATGGTCAGCCACTATCATGGGATCCTATGGCGGCTGTGCAGAGAGAGAGAGAGATCTAACGTGAAGGCAAAAGCTCATCGTGGCAAGTTGAGATGATCACAGTAGAAATGTAGTGGCGTGAAGTGTTTACAACCATGTGGTGACGATGGGGTGGGGCTGGCAGGGAGTGGTGGCTCCGACTAAATAACTAGGCCGTCGATGCTCTGTTTTGGTGAAGCAAAACAGGGGGGTTTTCCATTAAGGCTGCTATGCTATGAGAGGGGGTGGTACGTGTGCTTGTGGATGCTTTGATAATATCTTTGCTTTTCAAGAAGCTTCTCCCTTGGTCAAAATGGTGGTTCTGTGGCTTCTGGCTTGCTGAGGTTGGGATTTTGGTGCACAAGGATTTCACTATTCAAAGAAAACCTAGAGACGACAGGTGACGGTAGAAATAAATGAAGACTGAAGAGAGGAAGAAAGATGGTGAAATGGTTGGTGGTCTGCTTGAATATTCAGGAATAAGGTCTGACCAATATATGCTTGAAATGAGGAATGTGTTGCAGCGTAGGGAAATTTCAATTTTTTGAAAATTTGAGAGGGGCTGAAGGCGCCAAGTTTTGATTAATTTTTATTTTGAGGGAAATTTTATGTGTGGTTATATATTTACGTCTCTTTCTTTCAAATTTGTCACTAATGGTATGCTTGCAGCTGGTACTCTTTAATCCAAATATTCCAATTTTCTCCATAATTGACATGTATGCTTTAGTATAATTTATATTATATATAATTATATTACATAATATATAGAATAATTTTTTATTATATATAAATAATGTTATTATAATTTTAAATATGAATATTTATTTGATCCTAGGGTTTAAATATAATATATATTAATAACATTTTATCGCTTTATTAATATCAAATATATTCGTTTTGATAATTATATTAGTAAATTAATAATTCTAATATACATTATATACTTTAAGTCTATATGGTCTTATACTAACACTCGTTACTATTAGTAATATACTAAGTCTATATATATAAATTATCATATAAATCACTATGATATTAGGTATACTAATAATATATCACTTATGATACCATTAACTATACCATTAACTTTGTTTGTAAAGAATTATTTTTATAAAAAGACTTGAATTTTATAAATTTTATACTATTGATCTATAGTAGAGTTTTAGTTCTCTCTTTTTAAGAAGAAGAAACTTGAGCTCTCTGCTTGTTGCAATTAATGATTTCTTAGACTTTTTGTTTGAGAGATTTAGAAATTGCGCTCTAACAGCACTTAGTTGATTTGTATACTGAGTGTTTTATCAGTTTATATCAGTCACATTTGTAAACTTCATGTTTATGGTTTAATGAAGTAAATCTATTTCTCAAAAAAAAAACAAACTTTAGAAAAAAAAAATAATAGTGATATAGTAATACTAATATTATATCACTTATTATACTATTAACTATATAAAGTGGTATAGTAATACAAATATAATTAATCAAATACATTATATACTTAATGTAAGTCTATATAGTCTTAATATACTAACACTCTTTTACTATTAGTAATATACTTTAAATCTATAATTATATATATATTATTATATTATTATATAAATCACTATAGTATCAATTATGATATTATTATAGTATTACTTATGATATAGTAATTCTAATTCTATATCACTTATAATACTATTAACTATAGTGATATAGTAATGCTAATACTATTAATGATATACATTATAGTCTTTAAGTCTAATACTATTATACTATAACTAGTGATATAGCACGTGATTATACATTTAGTTGCCGAATGTAAACTTGGAGGACCCGTTCATTACTGATGGATGTATCCCATTGAAAGGTATGCTATAGGTATTGACTTAAAAACACATAAATCTATTTCAAGCTAAAATATATTTTTTTAAAATTAGTAAAAGTCATTTATGATTTTTGTGGTAGCTAACTACACCGACTTAAGTTTCATGTGCGTAACAAGGTTGCACCAGAAGGTTCCATTACTAAAGGATATTTGTTGGAGGAATTGTTGACGTTTTGTTCTCGTTATTTGGAATCTGCTTAAACGGTTTTCAATAGACCATCACGAAACCCAGATGATTCTAAAGGGAAAGTTGTTGATATTCGTCTCGATTTTATATTGTGGACTCAAGCACATCGCTATATTCTCTTCAACTTTGATGATTTTGCTCCATTCCGCATGTGAATTGCAATGTTTAATACGTACAAATTAAATTATATTTCATTTATATCTGCATAATTATAACATACATTGGTGTTGTCATGAACATATATAGGATGCACTTGGAGATATTGAATAATACCATTGAAGAGAATCATTTATCAAATGCCGGACTATAGAAGCGAAATCAAGACCAATTTTGTAATTGGTTCCAAGACTATGTACTATTTACACCTCATACAATATTATATCACATAATTTATTATGTCTCTGAATTGTTTTTGTCATATTGATCAATGCTAAAACTCCAACCTTTCAGGTAATGATAATGGAAGAAGTGAATTGGGAGATAAAGTCGTAATGCATTCTAAAGGTCACATGCAAATTGCCAAAGAATTTAAGCGAATTGTCATCAATGGTACAAAATATTGCACTAGGAATCACGAAAATGGGAAGAAAACTCAGAATTGTGGTGTTAATGTGTGTACTGAGGATGGCCTTGCTTGGTATGGCCAATTAACGCGCATAATTCAAGTTATGTATTATGATGGGTCTCGATATGTGTTATTCAAATGTGATTGAGTAGATGTTACTTGGGGTAGAGGTTTCAAGGAGGACAAGTTTGGCTTTACTCTTGTAAATTTGTCTCATCTAATACACACTGGCAATCAAATATCTGATGACTTGTTTGTTTTATCTTCCCAAATATCTCAAGTATATTATGTGGCAGATGAAAGATGCCCAAATTGGGTTGTTGTCGTTAAGACAAAACCAAGAGACGTGTATGACACTAGTGAAGAGGAAGTGACTGAAGACGATGAGGATGAATATTTAGTCAACGAATAGTATAACACTTCCAATGATGAAGCTATTGAACAAAATGTTGATGATCTTATGTGGATGCGAAATGACATAGATGAAATGACGATTGAAACTCCTCAATAGTTTTGAGTAAGAAATATGTATTTAGACTTTTTAACATGATATCAGTTATAAATTGGCTTTCTATCTCATATCATGCTCCAAATATTATTTTCTTATATTATTTGCATATATGTAAACTTTTTTTTTTTGTATAGGTATATTGGATCCAAAAAAGAAGGCAAAGACTACCATACCACAGTTGCGAAGACAATCTAAAAGAGTATGAGCTGTCTATAGCTACTCAAACTCTCAGATGTATAAAGACAACTATGATATGATAAGTAATAGTTTCTATAATATTCAGACAGTTTTGACAGTCTGGTAACTTTGCACAATATATTTATAGTGCTTTTTATTTGTGTATGTTCAATTAGTTTAGAAACTACGAATCTTTCTCATATTGGTAAAATTAGTGATTTATAAACAAACATTATTATTCAAATCCCTTGAATTTATATATTCTTCTCAAATCAACCATTAGAATTCACAAGGTTCCCAACATATTTTAACATATTTTGTTATAAAATTCACAAGCACCACATTCTTTTTAAAAAAGAATAATTATGAGATGCATATTAAAAGATTAAATTTTTAATACTAGACTTTATTTTTTCAAAAGGAATTTACGACACTTGCACAAATTTTAAAAGGAATGCACAATACTTACGGTATTGTATTTAACGTTACTTATTAAATATTAAAGGAAATAAATTGAACGGTGTCGCATAAATGGAATGACGTATGAATCTCTTCTATAGTTATATAGTTCTATAGTTCTATTGAATGCTGACACACTACTAAATTATCGGCATATAGTTGATCAATTTTTGACATTTTATAAACGCTGTCAAAGATATATATTATTACCGGCACAACAATATAAACATCGAAAAATTACTAATTTTTGGCATAAAATTGATCAATTATCGGTGTTTGTTTAAACAATATAAACGCCGAAAAACTCAACACTTTACTGTCTATAAATTTGATCAATTCTCAGCATTTTATGAAACGCCATTAAATTCATATATTATTACCTATGTAACAATCTAAACGCTAGAAAATACAGTTAGATTTCCGTTCATCTTACTCTCTTGTGCTCTTTCTCTCTCTATCTGTTCCTCTATCTCTATTACTTTTTCATAAATTCGTGTGTTTATCAGTACAATTTTAGCTTGATTGGGAGATTTTTCTGTTATATTTTCATGAAAATAGAGGATTAGGGTTTGTACCAGTGGATTGTAGTTTTTGATAGGGATTCGGCCATGGTTATCTTCTTGCTTGTTCTGTATTCACTTGTGATTTGCAGGTTTTTACAATGATTTATCAGTAATTTGTATTGAAATTGAGAAAGTTTTCTTTACTTGATATTATTTTAACATGGTGCGTGTGTTTATCAACCATTTTATTTAAGTTGTTTGACATTAATGACTGCTGATTGGCTATTACTTACCAAGAAAATCCTTTGAAAATCTTTTCTTTTATTTGCATCACTTAACTTTGAAGTTTGATTAAATTGGATGGGTGGAGAAATGCATTCTTCCGCAAATGCACAGGGAATATTCATGTCCAAACTGTTGTCTATTATAATTAATGTTAGGTTTTTGTGAATTGACTTTGAATTTGACTACTACTTGCAAATGTTATTTATGAAACTTGTGCCAACCTGGATGAGTGTAGGAATGCATTCTTTCACAAATGCTAGGAATTATTTTTTGTTGGTAAAACCATTGATTCTTTTTTAGTGACTTGTTAGTGTAAGAAGGTTGACAACTCAATTTTGAAAAGCAGTAAGATATGAAACTATAAAACCAATAAATTTATCTTTCCCCCTCAGTTACCAAGTTCTGTGTTTTGCAGTAAGGGAGTTTATTGCTTAGTTTTGTCTAAAATTTAGACGCTTTTGTGGTCTGGTAGTTGTTTTAGGCTTGTTTGAAATTGAGATGCTCTCTTATTAAAGTGCTAGTTTATGAAACTTGCCAAGATAACTGCATGTGTTTCCATGCTTTTTCATATTGTTGTGATATTTTTTCTAGTACCACTTAAACTAATTACTTGCCAATCACACACTCATGTTGAATTGATATGTTTGGTGGTCCAAAAAGAAAAGTAGAACGTTATAATTCTGATTTTTGTTTTCTCTTGATGTCCTTTCTTTTGTTAAGTTCTTATCATAGATTATGAACAACTTACTTGACATTTTAGTTACTTACAATTATATTTACATATATGGGGCTCTACGACTGTCTGTCAAGATGCATTTGATGTTGAATTCCAATATGCCTATTGATGGTGGTGTTGATTCACTTGTGTCAACGCCTTTGCATGAGGCCTGCAATTTAGTAGTTCTCAAGGTAATAAAATCTCCAATATTTGGCTTAATGTTGCTTTCACGTGAGCAATGATGTTTGCATATTTGGTTGTCAGGGATCCTCTATGCAATTTTGACTTTTGGGCTGGCAGATGTTGCTACATCAGAATTTGAGTTAAAGCCAAAAGAGCTTTTAATTTGCGACTCAATTGTAATGGCAAGTGAGAAGCATGTTTTCTTTCATTGCTTTTGAATTTTGGGTTTTGATTCTGCATTTTCATTTAATGGTGACATTTTTCTTGTGTATTAAAATAATTCACTTTTAGAACATGATTTCACCCTTTCTGTGTTGGCACCAATTATGAACACTCCAAATGATATTACCTTACTAAGGCAATATTATCTATCCAGGTTATTTAGTTATGTTTTTAATTGTTCGAGCATAAATGCACTCTGTTTTGGAGCTTCAAATATATAATCATTCGAGAAAATATTGATAGTTGCCCAGGGAACATTGTGTCCTCTGCTTCAGGCTGCAGTACCACAAAGAAAAATTATACTGAAAGCAACTGTTAAGTAATATTTGTTTCCACATTGACTTATGATCATAAACCAATTGACTGTAATTTTAGGTGGCATTCAGTTTGCCACATTGAACTCTTACATGATTAATTGAGAATCTAAAGCAGATCATTGCTCATGAGTTGGATTCATTTTCTAATACATATATGTTTGTGTAAGTGTTTGGCATTATTGAAGCTCATACATAGAGAAATATGGAAATGGACATCTAGATGCCATTGACTCTGCCTTGGAATCTAGTTGCCCTGCATTGCTTCAAAAGAGCAATGGGATTCCTGAGGGGACAGAAACACAGAATGCCTTCCCTCATGTTGGTTGAAGAATTGTTGGAGATCTCACCTACCCTGGAATTCCTCTATGTACGATATATTGGTGCATACACTACAGTAAAATATTACCCACCCCTATTATATTGTGTCCTACTCTAAACATATTGTGTCCAGTTGATTATGCTACACATGGGAAGACGTGCATGTATTGGGATGTTTGCAATGTTTATAGATCAAATTTGTATGTTATGTGTATATATAAACATGTGTGAGCTTATAAATTTATAATTGGCTGAAGTTATATTTCTATATATTGGACATAGGAATTCAAGAATATAAATTAGTTGGCTTTGGACACCATTTGTTGATATTCCAAACATTGTGCAAAGGTACTAAACTAGTTTATATTATTGAAGTGGCTAGATATATGTGAAATGAGAGATGAATGAATTTTATTACATCATTCTATTTTTTAATTTTTTGCTTAATTAGGGGGTTCTTCAATTATTTTACAAATAAATATTAGAAGATCATGTATGGTTTATACATACAGGAAAAAGAACCAAACCAGTATTGTTTATAAATTGAGAAAAAGAAATAATGGCATTTAAAGAAATGGAGTTATCGGCGTTTTTATTAGTCTAGGCATGTGCAGCAAATATATTTTAACGGTAGAAATTAAGGTCAAGAAAGCCCATTTGCTACATTAATTGCAGCATTTTGAATCTTTGATAGCTTTAATAGCGGCAAAATCCCATGCATTGTGGTGCAGAGTTAACGCCAGAATTAATTGCAGAATAGCGGCACCAATTCAAAATTGCAGGAGAAGAGTTATAGCGAGCTGTTAATAGCGGCACTTGACCGGTGCCTATAAAAATGTCAAGGTAGAGTAAAGGCTGCGTTTTCTTGGGTTAATAGCCACTAAATGAAATGTCGGTAAAGGACAAAATTATTAAGATCTTAATAATTTACCGCTGCAAAAATTAAGCACCGACAATTATATAATTTACCGGTGCAAAATGAAAAATTGGCAGTGTTTTTTTAAAAGCCGCCAAAGCTATATATTATTACCGGCGTAAAAATGCCGCCAAAGCTATATATTATTACCGGCGTAACAATGTAAACACCGGAAATCTCAATAATTTACCGGCGTAAAAATTAAGCACCGGCAATTCTATAATTTTACTGGCATATAAATAAACGCCGATAATATAAACGCCGGCAATTTTGTATTTTTCTGTAGTGAAAAAACAAAAAACAAAAATGAAAGCCCTCATCCTAACCGGTTAGAGAGGAAGGGAGGGAGAAAAGTTATGAGGAAGGGAGTGAGGAGAGTGGAGGGAGGGTGGAGCCAAAGGCTCACCCCCTGCGATTTTTCAAAGCAATTTCCTAGAGAGCGACGAGAGCCTCTCTCTCTCTAGGTTAAAGTCGAGAGCGTCAGATTCTATGATCCTTTTCTTGAATAGCTACTGCTAGTTTATTATATATTCCTTACATAAAACTATTTCACTCTTAATGGTCGATCAATTTAAGTATGGTCTTCTTATGTGGCATCAAACAGTTGAAAGATTATAGCTAACGTCGTCGTGTTGTCTTAGCTTGAAATGATTATATAGTAATACGAATGTGTGCCTGACCAATGTTTTATCCCTTGTGGGCCTCTTGATCCTAATTGAGTGGCATCTTGTTGATATGTTTTTATTCACTAGTACTTGAAGCAATGAATTAAGTGGACCTATTTTAATGTTGCATTGTTCCTGTGAGGGGAGTAATTCATGAGCCTTAGGCTAGACCAAGCAAACCCAGGCCTTGGAGCTCAAGGCATGTGTTAAGGATGGGCTGAAGGGAACGGGTCTTGACCAGGAGGCTTGTATCAAGAAAGGGTGCGAGACGCACCGAGCATAAGGCCCAAAGAAAAAGGAAAAGGAATGGCAAGTTGTGACCAGGTGTCAGGAATGACTTTGATACCTGAGTACCAGCAGCAGTGTAGGCCAAGGCGCCAAATAAGTAGCCGACAGCACATGTGTAGAGTGTCAGAGACAACCCTAGTACTTGAATATCAACGGCTGGACAAGCAAAAGTAGTACGGCCTCACCTAACCATGGTCATGCCGCATTAAATGAAAAATGATGCCAAGCACAGAACAACACAATAATGGTGTCAATGGTCGGCAAGATTGATCGTGGGAGTACTACCACCTAACAGTAGACTGACATAGGACACGACTAGGGTATCATAAGCAACACCCCCAACAATCCGACTAACAGGTGCGAGTGACACCTTCAAATCCTCTTATCAGAAGATCTCCTTGACCAGGTATATAAATACCCCTTCTCACCCACTAGGGCTCTCTCTGATTCACTATCTCATTTTACTACTTACAATTCAAAGTCACATATTATCCGAAGTCTAACTTAAGCATTAGAAGTACCACAGCTCCCCCTGGTCCTCCTCGTTCTTCATTATTGTAGATCCCAAACCGAGCTCAGCAATGTGGAGTTGCCCAGGTCGCAAAATACAACCTCACTAGTTCCATTGAGTACGTACGCACTAAACGTTAATAATCTCGATCAATAAAACATGTAACAAAAATATAACTAATTCTACTCCATGTATTATTACAATAATGATATGCATTCCAATGAAAGCTACAGACAATGGTTCTCGATTCAATTTTTTTTTATACACATTACAAAAAACTTTCATTCTACGTATCGTGCTCTACTAGTCCATTCTTGAGATCCTAGTTTTCCCTACGGTCGTTTGCATGGAGGTTGTCAACCTAGTTTGGTCCTCCTCGGTTGTTTGTCGACCTAGTTTAAACAGCGTCGTAATTGCTACTAGAGATGATTGTGTCGTTTTGTCACCCAAGAATAATGGATGGAGATTTTTTATTTTTTTTTTATGTTCTCTATGGAGGAGATTGAAAAACTATCTAAACCTTTAGGTTTGCTATGGTGATAAAGTTCTTAAGAGCTTTCATACGGAATTGATGGGGTCTCTCCAATATGCTAATCGTCTCAGCAATGCACCGACCATAAAATGTGTTCATTTGCATGACAAATGAAAATGATCTCCAAAAGGCTTTGTCAAGGGAGTCATGTGACATGAATGGAGCTCCTTATCGTCCTTATGCATGGAAGCCAGATTTTGATAAGGACTTCGAGCCGTCAAGGGTTCCGATTTTGTTTATCTACCGGGCCTCTCACCAAATTTTTATCATGCTAAAGTCTTGCAAATGTTTTTAGCACCGCTTGGGAGGTATATACAATGCGATAATGCCATGGCTTTTGCTACTAGAGCAGACGAGGCTAAAGTATGCGTTGAGATAGATGCCTCTAAGGACCCGATATCATATTTTTGGATTGGTCAACCAAGATTGCCGACAAGTAAGAAACAGGGGGTCATCTATGAAACTTTACCGGCCTACTGCAACTTCTACCATTATCATGGAGATAACCAACACACCTAAAAAAAGGAAATGAATAAAAGAACAAACAAAAGGGAAACAAGGTTTGGCTAAAGAAAATAGGACCATCCGAGGAACAAAGGGAGTCCAATGATGGTTCAAAACTCTAAGAAAGAAGGAGGATCCAGTGCGAGTAGAGAAAAGTTTGGTACCTCATAAAGGCATTGTGATGGTTGAACAAGGTAAATCAAGACATGAATTGCATCAGAACTCCAGGAGTCAAGACGTGGTTGATCAGCTTGTTGTTGTGGATGAACCATTGCAGACCTCAAAGAAAATGAAGATGTAACTAATGTGGATCATGGGCCTAAAATCGAGCCCACCAATGATGCAGGGGGATCCGAGATAGATAATGATGAGCTGTTAGATTGCACGTTGATGGCGCTGAGATACCATGAGTTCACAGATCAGTGCAAAGATGGGAAGTGATTGTAATATTTTCCTAATCGAGACAGTTTTGGGTGTGTTTCAGTCTTTTGGCCATAACTTTGGCAACGAGTGTCGGAATCGTGCATAAGACTCCAATTCGGAAAGCTCTTTTTGGCACGCACGTTGTGGACACTGAGCTATGTTGGTCTATATCTTTTCCAACCTCAAATTCTACTATTTTTCCCTCTGAATCACTATTTTTTAGTTATTTTTTATTATTTTTATTTCATTTTGGCATGATTTTTGAGATTTTTCCTTTTTGGTAAAATTCAGATACAAACGATTTTTAGCTATACTGTCCTACTTGTGGATTTATTTTTGACATTACTTGATTTGATAATATTCAGCTGAACCTCAGAGACGTATTCTCTGTATTTTGGGCGATTTTCTTATGTTCTTCCTTGTGAATCATCTGTTGGAACTATCCTGCAGAATAATCGCTATTCTGTCCAGCATCAGTTGGAATTAGAGCTTCAACATCTTTCTAGCGTGAATTTTTATCAGTTTCAATGGCTGGTGGTTGTGGTCGTGGGCAGGTTTCGAATGAGGAAGTCCAGCATCATGGTTGTAGTGTTCAAGATGCAATGATTAAGGATTTGTAGAGGCAAGTCGTAGAGTTAACCCGGCGTGTGGCGGCGCGTGATTTCGAGGATCATGAAGTTTCCAATCATGATTCCGATTCCACTTTCAAAAACCCATATCACAATCGTGCTCTATTCCAGGAGCATCGTGGTCGAGACCAGTTTCATGGAGACCTCGATTTTTGAGTCGATTTGCCCAAGTTTTCTGGTACATTATAGGCCAAGGGATTCATTGATTCGATAAACGAAGTGGAACATATTTTTTATTACAAGGAAGTCCCCAATCATGTGAAAGTGAAACTGGTCGCCATCAAACTCAAAGGCAAAGCATCTGCGTGGTGGGAGTAGTTGCGACACTCACGAGACAGGCAAGGCAAGGCCAAGATGACTGATTGGGAAAAGATGACCACGAAGATGAAGGATCACTTCCTTCCCATCGACTACACTCAAATCTTGTTTCATCGACTTCATGCGTTGAGGCAGGGTGTGAGATCAGTCGATGATTACACGGATGAGTCTTACCAGTTGGTCGCCTGAAATGATTTATCTAAGACGGAGGAGCAGTTGGTGGCGCGGTATTTGGGGGTTTGCGCTAGCCCTTGCAAGATGTCCTCAGCCTTCACTCGTTGTGGATTGTTTCAGAGGCATAATAGAGTGCACCTACTGTTGAAAAATAGCAGAACAGGAGGCCAGTGATCAGAAGCGATCAAAACAGTCGGCTAGTTTGCACTCAGGACTTCCGTCCTGTCCAGTAGCCACCGAGGGGTAATTCTAACCCTACTTTTAGATGTTTTCGTTGTGGTGAACAGGGGCATAGAGCAACTGATTGCAGAAAACCTGCTAATCAAAAGGGTAAAAATTTGTTGATTGAGAAAGACGTGGTAGACGAGACTGAGGAGATTGGCGAGCCCGTGTATGACGATGTGTTGTATGGAGATGGCCATTATACTTTGGTCGTTTGGAAGAGTCTACTGACTCCTAAGGGCGATTTAGAGACGATTGGTTGAGAACCAATATTTTCCACAGGACTTGCACAATTGCAAATAAAGTCTGCAAAATGATCATTGACAGTGGCAGTTGTGAGAATGTAGTGTCCGAGGAAGCTTTCCAAAAATTGTAGTTGAAGACGGACCGTCATCCTAAGCCATACAAGTTGTCGTGGCTGAATAAAGGCAGTGAGGTAACAGTAGATAGGCGATGCCTCGTGTCTTTTTCAATTGGCAGAAAATATTTCGATAATGCTTGGTGTGATGTTGTGTTTATGGATGCGTGCCATGTATTGTCGGGTAGACCTTAGCTGTATGATCGCAGTGTCATTCATGATGGACAGAAGGATACATATTCCCTTAACATCAAGGGAAAAATTATTGTGTTGGCGCCCCGGCAGGAAGGACCCACTCCTACCCCAATAGCTAATAATACTAACCTGCTTTCTATATTCAGGTTCTTAGATGATATTGAGCATGGAGATGTGGTCTATGATCTACTGCCTTGCTGGAACAGTGCAGTAGCCATGGTTTCTAATTTACCAATAGAGTTTCAACAACTGCTAGCAAAGTTAGCTGACCTGATTACTGCATGTGAGCGATATTCAGCATCAAATTAACCTTGTTCCAGGGTCGAGTTTGCCTAATCGACCAGTGTACTGCCTCAGTCCCAAGGAGGCTAAAGAGTTGCAGTGACAGGCAGTGGAGTTATTGGAGAGCGATTATATTCGTGAGAGTATGAGCCAATGTGCAGTCCTTGCCCTACTCATGCCAAAGAAAGATGGTTCTTGGCATATGTGTATAGACAGCCGAGCAAATAACAGAATTACTGTGAAGTACAGGTTTCCAATTCCTCGCCGGGATGATATGTTGGATCAGCTGTCCGGTTCTAAGGTATTCTCAAAAATTGACCTTAAAAGGGGATACCACCAGATTAAAATAAGACTTGGAGATGAGTGGAAGACAGCGTTTAAAACACAATATGGTTTATATGAGTGGATGGTCATGCCTTTTGGGCTATCTAATGCACCCAGCACATATGAAATTTATGCATAAGATCTTGCGGCCTTTATGGGAAAATTCGTTATGGTTTACTTCAATGATATTCTCATTTATAGTCCGACGTGGGCCTCACACTTTGATCACCTCCGTGCTATTTTTGAGATACTGAAAATGGAGTGCCTATTTGTCAATCAGAAGAAGTGTTCTTTTTTCACTACTTCTGTAACTTTTCTTGGTTTTGTTATATCTACTGATAGTATTCATGTAGATCGGTCAAGCAGAAGATGACCGAGGCACCAGTTTTGGCACTCCCTAATTTTGACAAAGTGTTGGAGGTAAATTATGATGCATCTGGCATTGGCATTGGTGGTGTTCTAAGTCAGTCAGGTCGTCCGGTTGCTTTTTTCAGTGAGAAGCTATCGAGATCAAAGAAAATTTATTCCACCTATGACCTAAAGTTCTATGCCACAGTTCAGTCCCTAAAGCATTGGCGTCACTACCTAGTACAAAAAGAGTTCATTCTGTTTACTGATCATTAGGCCCTGAAGTACATCAATAGCCAACCCAAGCTCAGTAGACGGCATGCTAAGTGGGTGGCAAACTTGTAGGAGTTCACCTTTACGTTGAGGCACCAAACAGGAATCCTGAAATACTTGCAAGAGTTCACCTTTACGTTGATGCCCTAAGCCGTCATACTTTACTTCTTACCACCATGAGTACCAGAGTTACAAGTTTTGAGGCTTTCATAGATATTTATGCAGCTGATATTTCCATCGAAAGGATATTTCAGGAGGTAATTAATGGTCACCGTCATGATTTTGTTTTGCATAATAGTTTTCTGTTTCATAGATTACGGATGTGCATTCCAGATTGTTCATTGAGGCAACAAATTATAAGTAAACTTCATAATGAGGGACACTTTAGTCAAGATAAGACATTGGCCCTTATCTCTTCTGACTTTTATCCCAAGTTGACCAATGATGTGGCCCATTATGTGGACCGTTGCTCATTATGTGGACCATTGCTATGTGTGCCAGCAATCTAAGGGAGTTCTCACCAATGCGGGCATGTACACTCCCTTACCTGTTCTTGAAGCTCCTTGGTTCGATGTCAGCAGAAATTTTGTGTTGAGCTTACCCCGAACCCAACAGGCCTCAGATTCTATCTTTGTTGTATCTTGTAGGAAGACTATGGATGCTGCCCGAATTTCCCATCTTTACTTCAAGGAGATTGTGTGTTTACATAGTGTTCCTCGATCCATCACTTCAGATCGTGATACCAAGTTCATCAGTCATTTTTGGAAGAGCTTGTGGGGAAAATTAGGGACACAGTTGAATTTTAGCAGTGCCTACCACCCCCAGGCGGATGGCCAAACTGAGGTAGTGAACCAGAGTTTGGACAACCTTTTTGATGTGTTTGGCAAGAACTAAGCCGAAGTAGTGGGATTTGGCTTTACCTCAAGCAGAATTTGCCTATAACAGATCGAAAAATAGAACCACAGACTTAAGCCCATTTGAGATTGTCTATGGTCAGAACCCATCCGAGGTGCTGGACCTAACCCCTATTCCACATGTAAGACGTTTCAGTCCTAAAGCAGATGAGATGGCAGAGCATTTTTAAGGTATCCATAAGCAGGTGAAACTAGCCATTCATGATAGCAATACCAAGTACAAGACTCGGGTTGACAGTCATCCTCGTCAGGTACTTTTTTATGTTAGTGATTTTGTTTGGGCTATAATAACTCATGATCGTTTTCCTGTTGGCGAGTATAATAAGCTTAAGGATCAGAAGATTGAACCTTGTAAGGTACTGCAGAAAATCAATGATAATGCTTACAGGTTGCGCATTCCCAATCATTTGAAGACATCTGATGTCTTTAATGTGAAGCACCTAAGTCCTTGTTTTGTAGATTCTGATCACACCACTCTGAACTCGAGGACGAATTCTTTCCAACCCAGGGAGACTGATGGAAGGGGATCCGAGATAGATGATTCTGAGTTGTCAAATTGCACGTTGACAACACTAAGATACCATGAGTTGGCAAATCAACGCAAAGTCGGGAAGTGATTGTGATATTTTCCTAACTTGGGCACTTTTCGGTGTGTCAATCTTTTGGCCATAACTTTGGCTACAAGTGTCAAAGTCGCGCATAAGACCCTAATTTAGAAAGCTCTTTTCGGCGTGCACGCTATGGAAACCCAGCTATGCTCGGTCTTCATCTTTTCTAACCTCAAACTCCGCAATTTTCCTCTCTAAATCACTATTTTTAGTTATTTTTTGCTATTTTTGGTAATATTTCGTTTGTCAGTTAATAAGTGATTTTAAACACAATTTGGGCCGGATTTTTCATAGATTTCTTATTTTATTATGTATTTCATTTTGCCATGATTTTGGGGATTTTGTCGTTTTTTATAAAATTCGGATATAGACGATTTTTGGCTATACAGTCCGGCAGACTGATTTTTTACATTGCTTGATTCAATAATATTCAGTTGAATCTCAAAGACGTATTCTCTATATTTTAGGTGATTTTCTTGTGTTCTTCCCTGTGAATTATCTGTTGGAACTAGTTTATAGAATAATCATTATTTTGTCCAGCATCAACCAATGATGCAAAGGAACTCCAACAAATGGATGAACTCGAGTCTGGGCCTAATTGGCCAAGGGTCTTCTCAAAAGGTGTAAGGGTCGGATAAGGAAGGAATTGGGCTGAATTTACATCCTCATGTGGAAGGGTTGGATCCTATGGGTCTTAATGGTAACGTCTCAAATTTTAATGCTAATATAATGTTGTGGAAGATGGTTTCAAAGATGAGTCAAAATCTGATGTTGAAATTGGGAGAGATAAAATTAAAGAAGATATGCAGAAAGATTATTGTTCTGATTTAGAATAACCTAGCAAAATAGTTGGTAAAATTCAAAAAAGACCTCTACCTGGGCGAACACTCGCCCCTCCAAACTTAATCTATGATTAGCCCCATTCTGTTTTGGAATATTAGGGGAATTGGGACATCTCAGGTGTGGTTGAATTTACTCACTAAAAAATTCAAACCAAATATATTAGCTTTAGCCTAACCTTTTTTAAAGGAGGAAAAAATTTCAAGTCTATTAGGAAGGTTTAGGTATGATTCTTTTGTTACTAATGAAGTGCACAAAGGGAAGATTTGGTTATTGTGGAAATCTGTAGCGTCAATTCAATGGTTTGCTAGTTCCAATCAATTCACATCTGCTGAAGTAAAGGAAAATGGGCAAGCTTATGTCCTTAGCATTGTATATGCTAAATGTAAATAATTAGATAGGAAAAAGCTCTAGAACGCCCTAGGAGTTTCTGGTAATGGAAACCTTCCTTGGATTATCTGTGGGGACTTCAATATTATTAAAGATGATTTTGAAAGAAGAGGAGGTCACCCTCATCCTTTTGCTGCGATGGAAGACTTTAACTTGTGTATTCAGACCAGTGGCTTCCTGGACATGTCCTATAAAGGCTAAAAAATGACCTGGTGTAATGGTCAGAGTGAATTGGCTTGTAGTTGGGCAAGGCTAGATAGATGTTTAATTGATTCTAATTTTGTTACTTAATTTCCTAATGTGTTTTATTAGGCTCTGATTTGGCCTACGTATGATCACCCTCCTTTGGTGATTCAAATGGAAAAGGAACCTTTTAGGTATAGTCCTTGCCCTTTTCAATTTCAGTATATGTGGACTAACCATGATGATTTTTCACGTCTTGTGGAAAGGGTCTAAAATCAAGAGGTGTCTAATTTTGGGCTTTCTAAACTTACTTCCAAACTAAAAAGAGTCAAGGTGGCTTTAAGGGATTGGAATTAGAGTGTTTGGTAGGATCCAAACCATTATTAGTGAGTTTGAACAAGGCATTGATAGTATTGAAAATAGACTTCAAGTCTATTTTAATGAGAATGATGATAATGATCTCTTGGTGGCTAAAAGCTCTCCACTTGGATGGGGAGAAAAAACACGTCTTGCCATATGGCTAAGAAGTCTTGGTTGAAAGATACTGATCAAAATATGAAATTCTTTCATGCCTATCTGAATGCCAAGAATCATAAAAGGGTGAATGATGTGTGTTTATCTTATGGTACTTCTTTAAATTCCCCTTCTAAGATTCATCATGCTATTGTTGATTATTTTACTCCTTTCTTAGGCTTTAGTAATAGTAGAAATATGCCATGCTTAAATGATCTAATATTTCCTATTATTAATGATGATGAGAATTTAGCATTTTGTCATGATCCCTCTCATGAAGATGTTAAAGATGCTCTTTTTAGCATTCCTAGTGATAGTTGTCCTGACCCAAATGGCTTTGGTTCTGGTTTCTTCAGGATGTGTTGGGATTTGGTTAAACGTGACCTCTTGGAAGCTATTTCAGATTTTTTTTCAAAACTTTTCGCTTCCTAGGTTCTATACCGCCTCCTTTATCATTTTGACTCCTAAACTAGATAAGCCCAATGGTTTTGATAAATTTAAACCCATTAGCCTTTGTCAGTGATTTAGAACATCTGTGCTAAGATTGTTGTGAGTCGAATGACTAATTTGCTTGATAAGATGATTTCTCTGTAATAAGGGGCTTTCATTCCTGGCTACAGCATTTTTGAAAATCCAATGGGGGCATTGTTCTGATTAAGTTTGTTATGTCCAAGGCTTACAATAGGGTGGATTAGCAATTTCTTTTACATGTCATGGAGGCTTTTGGTTTCTCCTCTCATGCTCGTGCCTTGGTTAAGTCTTGTATCTCAATGCTTTGGTACTCTATTCTGATTAATGGTACTTGGATCTTTAAAGGGGAACTAGGCCTGAGGCAAGGTGATTGTGACGCTCCCAAATTTCCCTTAAAATAAACACGGGAATCGAGGCGTCGGGATGTTAACAACACGAGTCACACACCCCCAACGTCAAGTGCTAAGTGTGTGAACATGTGACACACATAAATAAAAGCAACGGATAAATTAAGTTGATAACTAAGTACCAGATTTTTAGAGTTATTTTACAAACCAGTTTAATATAAATTCTCCAATAGGATATTTAATACAGTCATCCGAAAGATAAATCATAAAAATATATATTTATAAAATGGGAAAATACTTCCCAATATAACAAATTATAAATAAATGTTCCAACAACAAAGCCGCCTCCTCAGGCTTAGCCTCCTCGATATCTGCATCCAAACTCTACGACGCCAAGATGGCATTGCAGGTAAGTACAACCCAACCAGACGCCAAGATATAAAATATACTCATGCACAAAAAAACCTCACACATGAATATGATACCGTCTGCATGAATCTCAAAAGAACATCTTTCTCAAAATAAATAAGATAAACTCTCATGCTAAAATCCCATTTTAATCACAATAAAACTCCAATAAAAACTATTCATCATTTCCCAGAAAATAATATCCGCAAAAGCAATCATACCGGGCGTTACGTATCGACGTCCCAGTTATGACTCAGACACTCCAATCATATCGGGAACGGCAATACGTAACGTCCGGTATGATTGATTTTGCGGATATTTTTTTCTAGGAAATGATGTATAGTTTTTATTGGAGTTTTATTGTGATTAAAATGAGATTTTAGCGTGTGTGTTTATCTTATTTATTTTGAGAAAGATGTTCTTTTGAGATTCATGCAGACGGTATCATATTCATGTGTGAGGTTGTTTTTGTGCATGAGTATATTTTATATCTTGGCGTCTGGTTGGGTTGTACTTACCTGCAATGCCATCTTGGCGTCGTAGATTTTGGATGCAGATATCGAGGAGGCTAAGCCTGAGGAGGCGGCTTTGTTGTTGGAACATTTATTTATAATTTGTTATATTGGGAAGTATTTTCCCATTTTATAAATATGTATTTTTATGATTTATCTTTTAGATGACTGTATTAAATCTCCTATTGAAGAATTTATGTTAAACTAATTTGTAAAATAACTCTAAAAATTATGGTACTTAGTTATCGACTTAATTTATCCACTGCTTTTATTTATGTGTGTCATGTGTTCACACACTTAGCACTTGACGTTGGGGGTGGGTGACTCGTGTTGTCAGTATCCCAATGCCTCGATTCCCGTATTTATTATAAGGAGAATTTGGGGGCATCACAGGTGGTATCAGAACAATTCGGCTCTGGGTAAATTCGCACATTACCTAGGGACAATACCAGAAAATTTTTGTTTCAAATTTGTTTTTTTATTGTTTGGTTATTTTATTTTATTTTATTATTCTAATCGTTTTCTGAGTTATTCATACTATGTTGTATTGTAAGATTTTAAATAATTGTTTCGGCGTGTTGTGCTTTTTATTTTAATGTGCCTTCTGTTTATTATTTCTAGATTTATCTTAGTTCTGGATGGTTGAATTCTTTTGCTTTATGTCATTATAATACATTTATTCGTTAATATAAATTTGGGTAGTAGTTAAGGCTTTAGTTAGTTGATTTTATTTAGTTAAGTTGTTGAGCATTTATTTAATTATTTATTTTATATATATGCCTTTGTTTTTGTTTAAATTGGAATTTGGATATTTCAAATTAGATTATTATTTTAAATCAATCTTTTTATTGAATCTTATATTTTAAATAGTTGTGTTATGAAATTCCTTATTTTAAAGTTTATTTCTTTTGTTGTGGGTTATTTTGTTTCTTAAGTTTTTATTCAATTATCATCAGGATTTGATTTTAATTTTAGTTCATAGGTTTCTTACAAGATAGTTTTGGATTTTGTTTATTATCTTTTTATTTTAATTATGGCTTTTGTCCATTAAATATTATGGAACTTTGAAATTCATTGAGATAAAGATTTAAAAGAAATCGCTACTATATTTTCCTTTTTGAGACATGCATAGAGGTAAGTTTTTAAAATTTATTATCTTTCCACCTTTTCGCTTGTTTTATTTTAAAAGTTTATCTATTTATTTTGACGAGTGGGTTTGCTTTGGCGACTTGTTAGTATTTATTTATTTATTTATTTTATTATGGTTCGTTTCTTTTAAAGGTTTTAAATTTTAGAGATTTCTACAATAAATCTTTTTAAGAGTTGGGTTTTGTGGAGAATTTCAAAGCTTTATTTGTTATTTTATTTGCTGTTCTTATTTTAATTCAATCTCCTTGTTTATTTAATAAAAGTTTTTGGTGATTTGTGGTTACCAAAGGAGGTGGTCTTGTTTTCTTAATTGAATAGTTTTTACTTATTTGTTCATTGTATCTTTTTTCTCGTTGTGTTTTTATATAATATTTATGGGAATTACTTGAGTTTTATTTAGTGTTTGGGTATATTGCTATATCTTTGAGAGATGGATTCGTCTTGATAATTATTGGTATTTATGTAATTGGATTTCTTTGTTGATATTTCCGATATTATTTATGTGTAATATTTGGGTCTCACTGAGTATTAAAGTTTCTAAGTTTTAATTTTATTTCTGAGAGATTGTTGAAATTGTAATCTAGGCGAACTCTTCATGTGAGTGTGAAATTCTTAGCCATTGACAAATTGTTATGGAATCTGATTTAAGAATACTTATGGTGGTAGATGATCGATTGTTCTTTGGTGAAATTTTGATTTTGTTTTCGTTTATGGATGCTTAGAGATTGTTATGTAATAGTTGTGTGTGTGTAAATTTTGGAGAGTACTTATTTTTTTTTGTTTTGTGTTTTGACTTGGGAGAGTTTATTTTGTTAATTGATGGATGTTGATTCAATGTGATGGTATTAAATTCAAGAGATCTAAGTTTTAGGCTTCTGGACGAATTAATTGGGATGAGCAACTTAAGTATAATATTTAGGAAATTTAATGGTTAGTAGCATTTGTTAAGGTGTCTTAAGAAATTAGTTGTGACTTGAGGTCTCATAGGAATTTAAATATTTGAGGCTATTCCATCTCATAGGTATTGAAGCTCCAATTGGGAGAATACGGATTTAAATAATTAATCTACGATGAGAGTGATAAGTTATAATAACATAGAAGGGTATTAGAGGTTTGGAAGGTAGAAATTTTAGGCTTCAATAATAGATGACATAACCTGATTTGTGAGATGATAAAGCATTAAAATTTGTAAGTGTGGTATAAGATTTCTTGTTAATAGGTGTCAAGCTAGTTTTTACTCGATGGTGATAATTTATGAGGACTTAATTTTATGCACTTGGTGAGCTTTTAGAGTGCGCGCGGAAGCGTGATGTCTTGCAATGTAGTTGGAGGTTCAAGTTTTGTGTTAATTTTGAGAAATTAGTGATAACTTGAAATTTGGGATGATACTTGTAAGTGGAGATTTATCTTTTGGTTGGGTAAATTATGTTTATTGATGGTTAAGTTGGGAAAATAAACTTGGGAGTTACTTTAGGGTGACACTAATTGTTGTATGGAGTTAATGAACATTAAAATTTTGAGAGGTTGTACTAGGGTCCTTGTACATATGGAGTTCAGATTAATTGGCTAACTCAGGAGTTTTAGAGATGAAATATTACTTGGAGACAATACGATTATGATGGAAAAACATTCATTTGTATTTGAGGAAAATAGATGATTGTGCTAATGCTTGGAGTGAGTATTAAGTGATGTGGTAGGTGAGCTATTGGAGTTTATATTAGTTGCCTATTAGTTGCAACCGAGTGAATTTTGGGGACAAAATTCTTTTTAAGGAGGGGAGAATGTGAGATCCCAGATTTACGTGTATTTTTACACATTATTTTATTCTCGGTATTAATTATTTTAATAATATTATCAGTTCTGTTTTATTTGTTTAAAATAATTGTTTGAGCTATTAATTAGTTAATATTGAGTTACGTTATTTTACATATTAATTTAAATGTGAAATAGTTATTTTAATGATTGGAATTTAATTTCTTTATTTTATTATGTGAGTTTATTTGATATGCTTTTATTTATTATTTTATCTTAAGTAGTCTATGCGTTTAAATTAATTTATTCAACTCTCTGTTTTGGAATTCTTTTTATTGGATCAACTCTGTGAATTAAGTTGTGGGGACTGGATCTCGTTTATTTCCTTCACTTTTTCTTTTTCTCTTTTCTTTTCTCTTTTTCTTTTTCTTTTTCTTTCCTTCTTCCCCTACTTCCCCAGCCCATGCGCGAGCCCCCTCCCCTGCTACCTCTCTTCCGCCCGTTTCTCCCATTTCCACCCAGCGCATCGTCGGCCACCCTCTAGCGACACCACCCAGCCCAACCTCACCCCCACATGCCGTGAGTCCAATAGTATCGGTGATGTCACATCCGGCCATCTCACCGCCGCTCCACGGCCACAAACCCGAAATGGGTATTTTGGCTTCTCTTGCATTTTTCGGCTGCCACTGGCCACCCCTTGGCACCGGCGACCTACCAGCAGCCTCCCCACACTCCGGCGAGCATAACCCACTGCCCAAAGGCACCCAGTTCCGGCGTTTGCTCCTCCACCCGAAATGGGTCCTTAAATGGATCCATCTTCGCCGCGCCGCCGTCCGGCTACCGTAGGTCTCACCTCCACCACCAAAAGGTCCTCCTTGCTCAGCCGACCAATCCCCTAGCTCAGCTCCTCCATCCGTGGCCCCACCTCCCGTGTATAAGCATAAACCCAAAAATGGGTTTACACCCATTTTGAGCCAATCCGCCACCTTCTGGTGGTTGCACTGCCACACTACCATTTCCATGAGATTCCCCACCTTCCAATGAGTATTTTCCTAAATTTTGGTGTCAAACCGAGCACTCTAGCCCAACGTAAAAGTGACTACTACAAACGTTGCGGATTAACGTTTGCTCAAGGATTTACGCTTTTACCTGCTGTAAGTACTTTCCAAACGAACTTTTAAGATTTAAATATATTTCTGCATTAACATCTATATGTTGGTTGATGTTGGTAATTGTTGGTTGATTGATTTTATTGAATATTGAATATTTTGTACACGGTGATATGCATTGTGAAATTGCACGGTCGATCATGTGTATGATATTTGGGATTTTAATGTGAGATTTAGTGTTTGGATTTTAATATGAAATGTGTGTAAGTTATAATGGGGATGACGATACGTAACATCCATTATGATTGATAGTGTGTGATTGACATAATGGGGATGGCGATACGTAACGCCCATTATGGTCATTGGGTGTGCATTTCATATCGGGGATAGCAATACGTAACGCCCGGTATGAAATGAGTGTATGAATCATAATGGGGACGGCGATACGTAATGCCCATTATGATTGATGATGTGGGTATATTATATCGGGGACGGCGATACGTAACGCCCAGTATGATTGGTTTTGCGGATATTATTTTCTGGGAAATGATAGATAGTTTTTATTGGAGTTTTATTGTGATTAAAATGAGATTTTAGCGTGTGTTTATCTTATTTATTTTGAGAAAGATGTTCTTTTGAGATTCATGCAGATGGTATCATGTTCATGTGTGAGGTTGTTGTTGTGTATGAGTATATTTTATATCTTAGGGTTTGGTTGGGTTGTACTTACCTGCAATGCCATCTTGGCGTCGTAGATTTTGGATGCAGATGTCGAGGCTAAACCTGAGGAGGCGGCTTCGTTGTTGGAACATTTATTTATAATTTGTTATATTGGGAAGTATTTTCCCATTTTATAAATATGTATTTTTATGATTTATCTTTCGGATGACTGTATTAAATCTCCTATTGGAGAATTTATGTTAAACTGGTTTGTAAAATAACTCTAAAAATTTTGGTACTTTGTTATCGACTTAATTTATCCGCTGCTTTTATTTATGTGTGTCACGTGTTCACACACTTAGCACTTGACGTTGGAGGTGTGTGACCCGTGTTGTCAATATCCCGTGTTTATTTTAAGGGAAATTTGGGGGCGTCACAGTGATCCACTCTCGCCTTATTTATTCATTATTACGCAAGAGGTGCTTTCTCGACTTCTTAGAAAATCCTTAGAGAATGGTAAAATTGGCCAATTTTATCAAACTGGAGGCACCCCTTTTATTTCTTATCTTATGACGCGAATGATATTGTCATTTTTGCTAATGGTGAGAAAAGATCTATGCGTAATTTAATGCAAGTTTTATACCTTTATGAATCTTGGGCTGGTCAAGCTCTTAGTAAAGATAAGAATGCTATTTACTTTTCCAAAAATATCCCTCTACATAGAAAACAATTTCTACTGCGTATTATTAGATTTTCAGAGGGAAAATTTCCTTTCAAGTATCTGGGTGTTCCTATTGTGGATGGTTGTCTTAGAGCTAGTGATTCAGTAATTTATTTGCTTAGAAAAATCAATAAGAATATTGCAGGTTGGAAGATGAGAATATTATCTGTTTGAGGTATAATTATTCTTCTTCACCATGATTTGTTGAGTATGGCTATTCATCTCTTGGAAATTTTGCAAGTTTCTCAAATTGTTATCAAGGCTTTGAATAGGATTTTGACTTCTTTCTTTTGGGGTGATTCTGAAGGTAAGGGCAAGAGGAAATGGATTTCTTGGCATAAGATTTGTAGGCCTATTCAGAAAGGTAGTCTAGGTAATCGCAACCTTGAGGATGTTCAAAGAGCTTTACATATGAATATTTTCTGGAGGCTTATTACAAGTAAGTCATTTTGGGCTAATTTTTTCATGGCTAAGTATGTTCAGGGTAACCATCTTTCCCTTTTGAAGCCTAATAAGGGAACTTGGTTTTGGAATCCATTATTAGGTGTATTTTGGATGTTTTAAATAACTCTAAGTGGGTTGTGCGTGAAGGAAATATTTATTTCTGGTATGATAGTTGGGATGAGGAAGGCCCTATTCGTAATCATTTTCCTACTGATAAACCTTTGTTGAAGATTAAGGATTGCATTAATGAAAATGACTGGGATATTCCTTTTTTGAAAAAGCTGGTGGGGAATCAAAAAGCTTTTGATTTGTGCCAGGTTCTATCTAAGAGAAAAGATGGGTAGGCTGTTTTACTTTTGTTGTAGGACGATGCCAGTAAATTTTCTACTAAAAGTGTTTTGGGATTGTATTAGGGTTAGGGACCCTTCGTTACCTTGGGCTAATTGGATTTGCCATCCTACTCTTCTTAAAAAAATCTCTATTATGATGTGGAAGGCTTTTACTAATCGTTTCAGTATTGATGAAAAGATCAAATCTACTGGTATTGTCATGGTTTCTAAGTGTAACTTTGTTCTCTGGGTCACTCTGAGGATTTGAATCACATGTTTGTACTGGTGATTTTGCTAGACATATTTGGCGTAAGGCTACTATTTAGTTAGGTGTGTATGGATGTTTTCCACACCTAGAATGATCGAGTTAATTTTTGGTTTCACCATGCGGGAAAGTCTTCTCAACTTTATATTACTTTGGTATCATTCCTTCCATTGTTTTTTGGCAGATTTGGAATCGCCATTGTAAAGCTCGATTTGTTGAGAAGGCTGATACTATTGACTCTGCTTGGCAAAGTATTAAATACTGGGTCCAAAGGATTATGCAGCGTACTACGAAAGTTAATCAGGTTTCGAATTAGGATCTTGCCATCTTACATCGTATGGATATCAAAGTTGTTGCCCATACTGATGGGAGCAGTATGGGCAATCCTAGACCTTCGGGTGGCTTACTCTCATATCGTTGTAAATTGGTTATCAAAAGGTGGTTGTAATATTTGGTATTTAGAGGATTATTGGGATGAACTAGTTGCTTACCTTGATTGTATGGAGTATGATGTGCTTCATATTTATTGAGAGGGTAATGCAGTGGCTGATTTCCTTGCTAAGTGCGGTACTGGGAGTTCTGATCTGGAATGGTATAATGATAGTGGTGGTTTGCTTAGTCAGTTGTGTGGTCTTCTTAGAGTGGATAAAAGTAGTCTCTCCTATATGCGGATTTCGTAGATCCTGTTGTAGGTATGTTTTTGTTTCTAGTCTATGAGTTTCCTTTTATCCTATGTTGCATGCATGCATGTGTGCGTCTCTTCTTGCAGTTTCTTGCCATTTCTTGTTCATTTTGCTTTATTTTCCTTAGTTTGTGGGCAATGTAATCGAATGTATTTTGATTTTTCATATTGTCTTTTTTTATACCAGAGTTTTGGTTTTTCTTGTCTAATTATATTTCCCAAGTATCTAATTGTAATCACGATATTTCTCAATCATAAATAAAGGTTTATTAATAAATTTGGGATAGGATCACTTTGGACATGTAACTTTCGGCTCTTTTTTAAAAAAATATTTGTGAATTTATTTTCTGAAAAATATTTAAGGATGTAAAAAAATTTACAAAAAAGAAATCAGCAAAAAAAAAAAAAAAAAAGGCCTTATCGGAAGAATCTTTCGAGCTACACCATCAGCGGGAGTGGTTGTAACACGTTAGTTTACTATTATGATGACTTAGAGAATCATGCATGCATATTTGCATGAATGGGGCCGACAAAAATGATCTACCAATTACTAAGGCTTACGCGCACACCATATAAACAGTATTATTACTATTTATACATGTGTCGTGCCCCTGTTGAAGTCCAGCCATGTGAAATTAACGTGCTAGTGGACCAGGTTAGGGGTGTAAATGGTCCGGTCCGGTCCGGGAAATTTGTGGACCGATTCCATTCGGTCCAAAAATTCTCACCCTGGACCGGACCGAACAGGAGTTCGGTCCATACCGGTCCGGTCCAATTCGGTCCAGGGGCGGTCCGGTCCGGTCCAGGGGTGCTCCATATGATTTAATGGGCTAAATTTAATCTAAAATTCTACAATGATCAAATATTTTTTTGGCCCAAATTTAACTACTATAAATTATAATATGTTAATATTATAAAAGTATATATTATATATTAATATGTTAGTATATATTATATATTAAGTATGTTAGTAAATTATAACTAATAGTCTAATAGTCTAATAACACTATTACATTAGTATATGTTAATAAACTATAACTAATAAATAATAACATTATTATAATTTACATTAGTATATTATATATTTATATGTTAGTAAATAGTGATAAATTAGTAATAATATATTAAATAATAATAATACACTTATTATTTATATGTTAATATTATTATAAGAGTATATATTATATATTAATATGTTAGTTAATATTAAATATTAAGTATGTTAGTAAACTATAACTAATAGTCTAATAATACTATTACATTAGTATATGTTAATAAACTATAACTAATAAGTAATAACACTATTACAATTTACATTAGTATATTATATATTTATATATTAGTAAATAGTGATAAATTAGTAATAATATATTAAATAATAATAATACATTTATTATTTATATGTTAATATTATAAGAGTATATATTATATATTAATATGTTAGTTAATATTAAATATTAAATATGTTAGTAAACTATAACTAATAGTCTAATAATCTAATAGTCTAATAATACTATTATATTAGTATATGTTAATAAATTATAACTAATTAGTAATAACACTATTACAATTTATATTAATATATTATATATTTATATGTTAGTAAATAGTAATAAATTAGTAATAATATAGTAAATAATAATAATATACTTATTACTTATAAGCTATTACTAATACTTTATCTAAATATACTATAATTTATATTTTTATACTATAACTAGTCAACTACTAGTCTACTATAAATCATAATATGTTAATATTATAAGAGTATATATTGTATATTAATATGTTAATATATATTAATATTAATATTAAAATTTATATATTATTATTTATATATACATATATTTAAAAATCAAAATTTAAAAAAAAAAAAAAAAAAAAACACTATGGATTCGGTCCGGTCCGGTCCGGTCCAGGGGGATGAACTCCCTGGACCGGGACCGGACCGGAATTTTCCGGTCCATACATTTTTTGGACCGGACCGGACCGGACTCCAACCGGTCCAATCCGGTCCCAGTCCGGAACAACCGGTCCGGTCCGATCCGCCGGTCCGATTCGATCTTTTTACACCCCTAGACCAGGTAAGTGCGCTGCTGATGTAGCTTGTTGACTTTTGTGGAGTTGAGGCCGTGTTTCAGTCATGCTGATAACAAGTTGAATTGCGGCCTTGTAAGCTTGAACTAAAGTGGGTCCATGAGCAATTAAATATCGCATGCGGTTCCAAAGTGAGTTAATACCATGCGGCTTTAAATGAGTGGAGCCCTTAAGTTATGCTTAGAACCAATAACGTGGCCCATCTCCTCCTTTGTTGAAGCCCAGCCCAATAACTCTTTACATCCATTGACTTGCGACTTGAAATCCCAATAAGTATTGGGCCTCATCCACACTCTTTTAGAAACCATTGCAACTTCGTCCACCATCTCCTTACCATACACAAATCCCATCTCTGAATAAGTTTTCTAAAAATACTTTTGGTCATGGAACTTATTCAAGAGCGAAACACAAATTAGCGTTATTATACATTAATATTATATACTATTATATATTAATGTTTATAAATTATATTACATGTATTATACATTGATTATTATGCATTACTAGTACATGTTATTATACTTTAGTTATTATATATTAGTTATTCCATATTATTATAAATTCATATATTTGTGTTTATATATAATACATTAGTATTAAATGTTATTATAAACTATTTATTATATAATTAGTATTACATGTTATTATACATCAATATGTAAACATTAGTTGTTATCATGCATTAGTGTTACATGGCAATAATGATTAATAGTACCACATTGTATCTTTATACTAAGCAATCATTAGTCAATTAGTCTATTTATATTAAAGCATAAATATATTATTTTATAATAATTTGTTCATATTAGTATATTATTGGATTTAACTAACTATATAAATTATAGTTATATAAATATATGATTAATATATCAAAAATACATATATTTTTAGAAAATATATACACAATATCAAAGTCAAAGCCGAAGTCAGGCAATCAGAGTCCAAATAGGAGTGGAACATTCTGTACATCGCTACCTCTTACTCTGACTTCGATTCCGAAGTTTTTGGTGAAAAAACTTCGAGTCCGACTTATCAGAGTCGCAATAGAGCTAATGCGGAGTCAGAATCGAATTTTCAAATTTTTACTTAGCCTTACAATGAGATGCACTATCCAGTTTATTATGACCATAGGAATTAAGTGATAGACTTCATATATAAAGATCTAATGCAAGAAGGATTCTACTCATCATCTCACACAACACACTTTACATATTTTAAAACTATTTTTTTTTATTATTTTTTTATATTGTATTTATTCATGTTAACTAATTAAGTTGTTTTAATTATCATCTATAAAAAAAAAATAGGTATAATATGTAGAAATGATAAATAAAATTATTTTTAATGCAATATTACATACGTGTTTCCTTTTTTATTTATTAATATATACACTATCATATTCCATCACCTATCCAGGTCTTGTCCTGTATTTCTTTTTCAATTTTTGTTGTGAACTCAAGAAGTGTCCATCTACTCTACTCTTTTTCGTTTAATTTTTATTCGAATACAAGTCGAACTCAAGTTTAATTACCATGACCGTGTAGCAATTATATTACCAGCTGCTCATAATATTCAAGCGAGGTTGACTTTGTTTACGAGCTTCTTCCTCTAATAATAAGAGAGAGGGGGAGAGAGCAAACTCCATCAGCGAGTACAATAAAACCAGAGTACCAATCTCATGCCATTCCTCTGGAACATTGAACAATTATTGAAAACAAGATAAAGTTATACTCGATTTAAGTATACCTGAAAGTTTGGACTCGTTTGGATTCGGAGTTGAGACGAACTCATCTCAACTCATCTCAACCTCATCATTACACTTTTTCAAATACTCATATAAAATATAAATCTCAATACAGCTTTTTCAAATCTCAATATAACTTTTTCAAATCTCAATTCAATTTTTTCAAATTATAAAACAATAATAATAATATTTTATTTAATTTTTAAAACTCATTTCAACTCATCTCATCTCACTTCCGAATCCAAACGGAGTTTATATACTTGCTTTGATGGAAAATTCATTCTCCCCTTTTAGTACAAATTTGAACAAAAATAAAAAAATTATAGCACATCATACACTTCTCCCAGTTATCAAATCTTCCGAAGACAATAGAACTGGGAAATAAGAAAAAAAACAGCAACAATTTGTTAAACATCTCATTACCATCTTCAATATTTTCTTTGACCATTGCCAACGTAAATTAACAACATATGGTGCAACCGAGGAGAAGTTTCTTAAGTAGCTTCAATATCCTCTTACATCAAAGTCACTTCAGCCCCAGTAACTTCACCTACAAAAACGTCCGAGATTGCACAAGGGAGGAATTCCCAACTTCAGAATGAAATATCCTTATTTCTTCATTGTGAAGCTAGGGAATTCAGTTTATTTTCGAGAAGTTTGGCATGCTGAAGAGCATCCAAGGCCTCAGCTTGTTTTCCTAAGCGTTTCAAGTTTACTACCTTCACCTTCTCCATCTTGATCCGTTCTTCCAATTGAATTCTCTCTAGATTCGAGTTCTCACTTCTAGCAGCATTAACTTTCAAAGGTTGTTGTCTTTTCAAGAACGTTTGGTACCACCGTATTAGCACCATCCAGTCCAATTGCTTTCAATGCATGCATGTAGCAGCTGAGGATCGAGAAGATCCTCAACAACAACATCATCAGCTAGTTCTAACTAACCGACAGAAGAGACCGTGGAATCATGAGCAACCAACTCATCCAACTGCATCTCGAGTGCTTTTGTCGGTGTAGCTCTTTTGTCGATTATGCGATGCTTTCATCCTTTCTTAGGTTAGAGCTATTTTCTTTTAAACCTCATGCAAATACTCTGGTCTGAGTACTTTTCGCTCTCACATCTCATCCTAATATAGAGGAGATCTACACTCTCTCTATACAAGACTTCATATGGGGTCATCTGTATTGTAGTTTGGAAACTATTATTATAAGCAAATTTCACCAACGATAGATGATTTTTCCAATCACCACCTTGTTCCAAATACATGCTCGCAGTATGTCTTCCAAAGTCTGAATCGTACGCTCAGTTTGCACGTCTGTTTAAGGGTGATACGCACTACTGAATCTCAATTATGTGCCCATCAACTTCTACAAGTTTTTCCAAAAATGCGAGGTAAAACGAGTATCTCAGCCTGACACTATAGTTCTCGATATTCCATGCAACTGAATTATCTCCTTAATATAAACCCGAGAATGCTTATCCATCGAATTAGTGTTGGCTATCGGTAGAAAATGCTTACTCTTAGTCAATCTGTCAACTATGACCCAACTTGAATTCTTACCAAATGGGGTTTTTGGCAACCCAATTATAAAATTTATTGTCTTCCTATTCTTATTTAAGAATAGACAACAATTGTAATTCTCCTGTTGGTTTTTGGTATTCATCTTCCACCAACTCACAGACATAACATTTTGCCAAAAATTCTACTACTTCTTTTTTAATATCATTCCATCAATAATAACCTTTCAAATCCCAGTACATCTTAATACTGTCGGGATGAGCAATATAAAGGGTACAATGTGCTTCCTTCAAAATCTTTTCTTTTAATTTTGCAATATTATGAATCACTTTTCTTTCCTTGTAGAGTAGCATCCCATCTTTTTCGATAGTGAAATGTTGACGTACTTCTGACTTCAAAATTTTTTAGCATTTCCAATTTATCGTCCTTATGCCGTCCATTTAGTATTTCTTCCTCAGTAACCAATATAATCTCTTGTATCAATGCCACATTAGGAACTCGAGGAGGATCTCCAATCAACGCACTCCCTATTGCAACCAGTAGAGACATCATATTAGCCTGCACTTTGTGGCTAAGTGCTTGTGCCACAACATTAGCCTTACCAAGGTGATACTTAGTCTTGTACAGGTAGTCATTAATAGTCTCGATCCATCTTCTCCACCTCATGTTTATGTTCTTCTAACAAAACAAATACTTGAGGCTCTTGTGATTTGTATATACTTCTTATTGTTCACCATACAAGTAATGCCTCCATATCTTTTAAGCAAAAACTATAGCAGCCAACTCTAAATTACGAGTATATTAATTCTATTCACGATCCTTGAGTTGTTGTGAAGCATAAGTGATGACTCTTCCTTCTTGCATCAAGATGCATCCTAATCTCATCTTAGATGCATCACTATATAACACAAATGGCTTATGTGGTTCAAGCAATGCTAACATGGGTGCTGATGTTAATCTTTTCTTCAATCCAAACATACTTAGCAATCTTTTTGGTGACTGTTGTCAAAGGGGTAGAAAGTTTAGAAAAAGCTTCCACAAACCTTCGATAATATCTTGTTAATCACAAAAAACTACGTGTCTCATGAGCATTTGTTGGCAAAGGCCATTCTATTACTACCTCTATCTTGTCAGGGTTCACTGCTACTCCCGCACTTGATATTACATGTCCCAAAAATGTCACTTCTCGAAGCCAAAACTCACATTTACTAAGCTTGGCAAAGAACTGATGTTCTTGCAAAATTTTGAGCACAATCCTTAAATGTTTCTTATGCTCTTCGTCATCTCATGAGTAGATCAAAATATCGTCTATGAACACTATCACGAAACTGTCCAAATACTGTTTGAAGATCCGATTCATCAGATCCATAAATGTTATTGGATCATTAATTAGCCTATAAGGCATAGCCAAGAACTCAAAGCGATTGTAATGTGTTTGAAAAGCAATTTTAGGTACAACTCGATCTCGAATCCTAAGTTGGTGGTATCCCGATCTTAAATAAATTTTCAAGAATACCGATGCTCCTTGTAATTGATCCAATAATCCTCAATTTTTGACAATGGATACTTATTCTTAATGGTCACATTATTCAACTCCCGAGTATACATCACTGTGGGGAGCCCAAGTTTTATTCATAAAGAAGGATGGCCCGGTCGAATAAAACGTTTCTCCAAAAATTCCTTGATTTGGGCCTTGAGTTCTTTCAACTTAGTCAGGGCCATATAGTAAGGTGTTTTGTATACTGGGGCCTTAGTTGGTCAATCTCGAACTCCAATTTAGTTTCTCCTTTTGGGAGAAATCTAGGCAAATCCTCAGCAAACACTTGCAGAAAATCCTCAATCACTAGAATTCCTTGGACTCCCATAGGTTCTTCCGCCACATCAGTCACCATTACAAAGTAAGCGGCATTCCCATCTATGAAGCTCTTACTAACTCATTCGGTCGATACCATCAATGGACCTAGCCTAACAACCTCTTCCATATAGTAAAGCTTTTCTTTAGCAAGTAAGTCAGACACCATTTCCCACATTCTACAATTAATATTGGTATAATGCCTTGACAACCAATCAATTTCCAAGATTAAGTCAAATTCCATTAAATGAAAGAGTATCAGGTCTGCAGTCAAAATCACATCTGTAACTTCCAATAAACAGCTCTTAGCCATCCTCATGCATCCAATCACTTTCCCTCAGGAATGGCTACTAACACTCTCTAAGACAATGGCTCTTCCTCAAGTTCGCATCGTCACATGGAACTACTAGAAATAAAGGATCTCGATGCTCCAAAGTCAAATAGTGCACAAACTACATATTGCTTCAACTTAACCTTACCTAATAAGGTAGTTACGATTACTCAAAGATTCAGATACAAAAGCTAACAACGAGTTATGGAAAAGTTGCAAAATGTTACCAGTAACCACTCCTGCATCTACCGTCTCGTTATCTTCCAGATCCACTTCTCCTGGGGTTATTGTGAAGACATTCACCTTCACAAGGGTCTTTACTCTGCCACTTGGTGTTGACCTCGAACGGGCGTTCTGCAGACAATCTCGAATTATATGGCCGGTCTCACCACATCTAAAGCAGGCTCCCATAACCATATGACATTCACAAACATGCATTTTCCCACATTGTCGACATACCAGTGGAGTAACTGGTGCTGGGTTCCTAATCATCACACATTTTCCTTTGCTTAGGGTTGGAGGGGCCTTCCTTTTTCTTGCACTACCTCCTGGCAAATAAGGAAATCCTCTTTTCTGGTCTACTTGGGCTTGTGCAATTAATCTCCATTGCTCCACCTCAGCTATCGAAGCCATGTTGACCAACTTTTGGAATCTCTCTATTCTTAAGCAAGACACTCATTATGAAGTTGGTGTTGTAAATCATCATGAAGTTTCTTCGCTTCCATCTTCTCCATGCTGATTAAATGAGACACGAACCTTCCTAATTTCATGAAACGAGCAACGTACTTATCAACCATCATATTTCCTTACATCAGATTCAAAAAATATAAGGCTTCCTATTGTTTGTCCATTTTCGAGAAGAAACAATCATCAAATTCCGACTTAAATCATTTCCACATAACTGCAGTCCAGTTTCCACATTCTTGAGTTATCAAATCTCGTTTAGTACCCCACTGTAATGCCCCGATTTACGTCTAGGATTTAATGTAAATTAAAGTGTTATGACTTGTGACCTTAAGTTACAAATCTCTTATTTCACGTCAAAAAATATGTGCATGTACCTAACTTACTAGTAGTAAGTAGAATATAGTATAGTGAAATGAGGACAAGTTTCAATTTCAGCAAAGACATCTAATTCTTTGCAAATATCACATGGTATGCTATAGTAAAACTCATATTTTTATAAAGCATCAAGTACACTATACCAAACTTTTCCTTACTGAAATCTGTTATTTTCAGGACAAATATTCAAACTACCCCTTGTTATCCTTAGGGGATTCTCTTCCGCTTCCCCCATAATTTTGTCGTCAATCACTTTATCACTTCAATAATCAATGAGTATTCTGTAGGGCTCTCAGGATATCTCAAAATCTCCTGTGATATTTGAGTCTTGTGATGTATCATTTACTCTTGTAACAATGTCTATCATTCCATAAGAAATGGGAGATAAAATTAAAAGAGTGAGATTTTCAAGAAATCTCAGTAAGTACACAAATAACTTAACAAAGGCATTAGCAAAGCATATCAATAACATAAAATAACTTATATCATGATAAATTATCTTAACACGTGATTCATGAATGCCTTATGAGACTCATCCATATGGATGACAACATTTTCTACACAAACTTGTACTCTTACATGGACCCATCATCTTAAAACTTTTATTTACTTTCTTATATTGTGAGTTTACCTATTTCTTATCCTCGATAGGCGTTACGCATCATCGTCCCTATCAGATCTTACTTATTTCATATCATCAGCAGGAGTTATGCATTGCCGTCCCTATCACATTGATCTTGAACCTTGATGGTAGTTACGTATCGCCTTTACCGTCAGGTTTTTGTTCACGTCAGTCCAACAGGAGTTATGTATCGCCTTCCTCGTGACAACGCGAAATGACTTATTATGACAGCAGTTACATATCGTCTTCACCGCCAATCATATCAGTTAGACGGGAGTTACGTATCACCTTCCGCGTGACAATACGACTTCTTATCATTCGAGAAACGTTACGTATCGCCGTCCCTATCGGCACATCCGTCATACAAGAGTTACGTTTCACCTTCCCCATGACGACGCAACTTTTCATTTTCATATTCTTTTATTAATTTTATTCTAATTTCTCTTATCATTTAAATGGATGTCACTTAACTCTCATTCATGCCTAATGCATGACGCGTATAACATGTGATACAAGCATTTACTAATGTGTAGCGTAATTAGGCTAAACCTATACTTAGCAAATATTTCCAACGGAACCTTTTATGTTTAATAAAATAAAAAGTCTAACTAATTAAACTTTAGGCTTGCCATAACCTAAGCCAAATCCTTCTCCTTAGACTACACTTGCTAACTTCATCGATCTTTTTATTATCCTTCTTCTCCATGTATCTATTTATTTTTAATCACCCACCAAATATCCTAGAAATATTATTATCACTTAAAACTCAAGTTCTTAGCATATGCCCTTTCATAAAACAAATAACTAGTTATTTATATTCTTTTCTAGCCAAGATATACCATAACCAAACTCATCATCTTCCTATTTATAAACATACATCATCTCTTAAATTATCATATTACTTTTTTTTAAATTTCATCCTATAATTATTTTCTTTAACCATTGAATATTTTCTTTAGATATTCTATTATATTTCTGAAATACATCTTGGACTAGAACTATATCTTTTTACCCAATAAGCATAAAAGATAAAACTCATATACACTACTCATCATTAACCAATATTTTTCAATCCAAAATAAATAAATTCTCATGCCATACCTCAAACATCAAATAAACATCCATTCATTCCATAATCAACTAGTAAATAAAATCTTCAAGAAATTAAATTTACAGATCAATCAAACAATATATCAACTTTAGGGTATGGTTGCACTTACCACCACTAAGAAACTATTCCAAGCTCTTCCTTTGCAAGTGATGATCTTCAACTACTTCTTTAAGAAAATTACTCAATTATACTACTAGAAATTTCTTAGAAAGGGAGGTGGAGAAGTGAAGTGAAAAGAGAAGATGAACTGGGTGTTTGGCCGAGAGCCTTGGGTGTGTGTGTTCTGAATTTTCCAGCTTATAAGTGGCGCCTCCTTCAAGTGTTTTAGACCTAGAATTTCGGCTATAATCCCACAATGACATGTGTCCTCTTTAGCCCTTAGACCACTCATCAAATCTACAATTAGGTGACCTAAGCATATGTCATGTTCTTCTCCAAAAATAAGCAAAAATCAAAGAGGTAAGTCAAGGTGGCTGGCGTCTAATACTCTTTTCTTTTGGTCTCTGTTTTCAGCCCACTTTATACAAGACTTTTCAATTTAATTTTCCTCCAATAGCCCCTTGCCATGTGCCTTAAGTTATGCCAAGATTGTAAGCTAATTTGGGTGAGAAAAGTCATCACATATGTTCGGTTTGCATTCTGATTTCCAGCCCACTTTGTTGCCGTGTATTATATATTTGAAAAGTCAAGTTTCTTCCCACCAATTAGATCCTTTCACTTGTCCAATCCATTTTCTATTGAATAAACTAAAATATGGTAAGAAAAAAACACAACTAACACATGTTAGAATCGATCCATGCTTTCTCAAATTAACCAATTCGTGAGCTTCAAATATTGCACCTGCTTTAGCCGACTTTCATCTAGTGTATTTCCTTTATTTTTTTATCCAATTACCTTTCACCACTTGTCACACACTTAGCCTAATGTGTGAACTAACATATGGTTAAAGAATTACATAAAAATATTGATCCCATACCTTCTAAATCAGCCAATACGTTGGATGCCTCCACTAGGAATATTCTAAAATTCTTCATTGATTAATCAACTAAAACTCCTCTTGTATTGGTTCCTTTTTCTTGGATTTTCTAAAATAAACATATAATCTAATTATTTTGGTGTAAAAAATAGCAAAATTAAGCTAATTTCACATAATTATCCATGCCTATGAAAACATTAGAAAATATAACTCATAGTCATGCTCACCACGCCCAACTTAGTTCTGTCAACTTCAATCCCAATTTCATCCATGATCGGGTAAGTATCACTTAAAATTCAAAACATAAAAATTATAGAATTTTTTCTTGGTGTTTTATAGCATCTTGAATCATCTCATTTAGAGATCGAATGAAAGAGTTATGCTTAGTTTACCAGAAGAAGACGAAACTGCCTGGAATCTGTCCAATCCGATTTCACCATATGGTACCCCCTTGACTTATTTCTCAATTTTACTAACTTCTAATTTTTCTTGACTTCCTGACTTTTCAAAGGTCATATCAACTAAATTTCCCTATTTTTTTGGCTAAAAAATACCATAAATAATTTCTATAATTTTTGTTTCTATTTTTAATACTCAATAAAATCCAATTATGCATATCAAATATATATCCAAGAAATTCTCACAAATGAGCCAAAACAATTTTAACTATTCTAATAGAGGAAAACTTGGGTTGTCACACCCACCATACACCATCTTCTCTCTGAAGCAAGTGCCCTCCATATTGGACTTTCTGCTCTTCGATGCATCCATTGATATCAAAAGTCCTTTCAAAATCAAGGAGCCACTTTTTAGCTCCTAAAGGTCCTCTATTCCATTTAAGTTTGGATACCTATATACTACGAGTCTTTTATAAGAACACCCTCATTATTCTTGGTGAGGTCCTTGTTTATCCTTATGTCCTTACTCCATTTGATTCTGTACCACTTCAGTCATCCGGCAAATAGCCTCCGCTATCACTTGGCCTTTTTCCAGGAATGGGTTCTCCCTTCCTTCTCTCTCCTTGGAGAAGTATTCTCATGCCAATTCGTGCCATAGTTCCTCATTTTCCCTAAAATGCAAAAAACCAACGTAGATCAGTCTCCTTCTCAAGGTTAAGCAAACCTCCATTATTCATCATCGCCAATGTCAACTATGCAATACTCTTTTTCTTTCCATTCCTCAGATATTCAAGCCCATAGATATAAGAGCACCACCTATGACTACGAATCTCAAACCTAGTTAAAAGTACCATGTATACTTAGGACAATGTGTGCATTTACTTAGAGACATAATTACTCTAATACTAACCTCTATGACGTCCACTCTAATCATACAACACATGGTCGCACATCCGTAGTACTCATAATAAATAACATGCAATGCACCTAAATACTAGTAGTATACAAAAACTCGCAACGGTAAAATAAAAGGGTCAAGTAATCTAAGCAATGTCATAGGTAATTACATAGCACATGGTACAAAACTTAAAACTTCTACCCAAACATTGTCATTTGTCTATAGGAAACAAAATCTTAATCACCAAAAGATAGTAAAGAATTTCAATCCCCCAAAAGATAGGACCTTCAACCAAAATAACTTAACTCTCAAAATATCAAAAGCATTTCCTTTCCAAGGAAACATGATACCATTTTCCAGTCATGGCTTAGTCCTTCATTGGTTTAAAATCCTCTTTAGCTACTCAAAGAGTTTCATAATCTCAACTATGAAGCAGTCGGCAATCTCGTTGCCATCAACCATAGGGAGCTTTGCCGAGCTCTCATTGCTACCCAGCACCTCCTTCTCCTTGCAGGGTGGCATCAGGACTATCTTCTAATCCTATCACAACTTTTACCATTTCAAAGTAGAATGGTAGTGAAAACTACCACAATGAGATTTCGAGAAATCTCAACAAGTAAACACATAACATATAATAGTCAACATAAGCATACAAGATATATAGCATGCAATCCGTGTATGGACATGTATTTGACACATGACTGAAAAACCAAACTTTGACATATGCACTAACCACTTTTGACATATGCACTAATCAAGAGAACTCATCAAGATCTACATAAACAAAAATCTAAATAAAATACTATTCATTCCAAACATGAATAAGATTCCTTAAGAAAAATTCGAGATGTCACAAAGTATATCTTGCAAAAAGATTGTATGAGTTTATACAATGAAGATATTCACTATATAAAAAATTTACCCAATGGGTTCCAAATTTTGGTCAACCAAAGTCTATCAATGGATTTTTAGGTTTGCTCAACACTTAACCCAAATGCTTATTACAACACAATTAACTTTAGGGGTGTGCTCTGACTCTGACGGTGTCAGAGTTCAGAGTTTTCGACTCCAACTCCGACAACCGTTGGAGTCAAAAAAGCGTTCCAACTCTGACTTTGAAATGGAGTCAAAGTCCAACTCCGACCAGAGTTCGAAACTCTAAACTCCGATCGAAGTTCCACCTTCGAAATTGGCCAAATTAGGCCCATTCCGAAACCAAATGGTCCAAATTGGGCCATTCCAATTCCAAATGAGCTCAATTGAGCTCATTTTCCAATTAAGTTACCACAACTATTTATCTATTGAGGTTTCACTGCTAATTAGTCTTAAACAGTTAAACAAATAATACAAATTAGTAATTACAATACTAATTGCTAAGCCTAATACTATAATACAAAAAATAGTCCAAGACTGCAAACTATTAATACAAAAAATAGTACAAATTACAAATTAAATTATTAAACCATTCACTATCACTGATTCAATAGGACCCGAGATTACAAAAACAAAATCACTGCAACAAAGTAGTTTGTCGTTGGAACTTATACGAACTCGTACTTGAGATTAAGATAAAATTAAAATGTATTATTATCAATAAAAATAAAAATTAACCAAACATGAAATAAGCAACCATAAATTAGATAAAAAAAAAATACGCAATTATCAATTGCTTCATCAGTCATCGGCAAGTGTGCTAGGGTTGATTACTAGATTTGTGAAATCATAAACGGTATAAATTAAAATTTAAATAGATTTATGAAATTATAAAAAAGATCATTGAAATAATTTAATAATTATATAAACTTTGTTACTTTAATCATTTAAAAAGAAGTAAATAAATTAATTTAATTTTACCTGACTCAAGCCTACATCTCACAGCATCAATGCCAATACTCTCTAATCCAGTAGGTATCATCACTTAGCCAGATTTGTGTACAAATGAGGGCCTCCATGGTTGACGATGACAATGAACTCCAGTAGGCATCCAACACTCAACATCCGGTGCTAAATCCCGACTCAGATGCAACCAGAGTGATAGGAATGGCTAGTACATCTTGAGCAATACGTGAGAGGATTGGGTACTTGATGGAATTAGCCCTCCACCAAATCAAGATCTGAAACTCCTCACTAGGCTCCTCGAGCTCTGCCAGTAAATACCGCTCAATCTCATTGGTACACTGCAGTGGATTTCTCGTTGATCATGCATGAAACAACGTCATAACGTTGAAGCCTCGGGATTGACTGGCTGCACTGGCCTGACTCGAACGGGCATCTGTGGCTAGTCCTGAGCTCGAGCTCAAACGTGAGGTACCTACGGCTGCTGAGGATGAAGCGGGACTATTGGCCTTGTATTGGGTGTATAACTCGTTCAAATTTGCCTTAAGTGTTGTGATAAATGCCGCTGCATTCACTACCCAAAGAACCTCAGTTGCTGTGACGCCCCCAAATTCCTCATAAAATAACACGGGAATCGAGGCGTCGGGATGATGACAACACGGGTCACACATCCCATCAACCAGTGTCGAACGTGTGTGCACACGTGACATACATAAAAATATAGGTCGCAGCGGATAATAAATTAATATCTAAGTACCAGAATTTTTTAGAAATGTTTTACAAACCAAATTAATAAAAACTCTCCAACAGGAGATTTAATACAGTCATCCAAAATATATAAATTAAACAAATACATAATTATAAAAAGGGGAAAATAAATTTCCCTCGAGATATCAATTAATAATAACACTTCAATAGCGGAGCCGTCTCCTCAGGCTCGGCCTCTCCAAAGTCTGCATCCAAAATAAACTACGACGCCAAGATGGCATCGCAGGTAAGTACAAACCAACCAAACCAAAAGACAGAAATACATTAATGCCACAACAATAACCATGAACAATTACCATATGCATGAGGCTCAAAATCATCTTCCTCAAAATCGATAAAATAACCACACTCGTCAAAATCCCAATTTCATCCACAATAAAATCACCCATCATTTTCCATAAAATAATATCCTCAAAACCGATCATACCGGGCGTTACGTATCGCCGTCCCCGATATAATTTACACACACACCCGAAACCATAATGGGCGTTACGTATCGCCGTCCCCATTACGATCCACACACACTCATTTCATACCGGGCGTTACGTATCGCCGTCCCCGATATGAAATGCACACCCGATGACCATAATGGGCGTTACGTATCGCCGTCCCCATTACGTCATCCACACACTCACACGCTGATCACAACGGGCGTTACGTATCGCCGTCCCCGTTATGACTCAGCCCAAAACCAATAAAATCCGCTAAACACAATTTAAATCCCATTTTCCATCTCCAATACATTAATATCCAAAATCATGCCAAAATCCACCTTCCAAATATTTTCATGAGCATGCGCGTAAATACACAATGCAGACAACTATGCACCAAATAGCCAACAATTAAATAATCCAATCAACCAACAAATACCAACATCAACCATCACATATCAGCAATAATCAAATACAACAACTGTTGATGCCAAAAATATATTTAAATCTTAAAGCTTGTTTGGAAAGTACTTACAGCGGTAAAAACGCATTTCCTTGAACAACGCCAATTTGCAACGTTTGTAGCGGTCACATGTACGTTAGGCTAAAATACTCGATTTGACACCAAAATTTAGGGAGGTACTCATTGAAGGGTGGGGAATCTCATGGGGGTGGTGGTGTGGCGGCACAACCACCGGAAGGTGGCGGATCGGGGCCAAAAGGGGTGAAAACCCATTTTCGGGTTTGGGGTCGTACCGGGAAGGTGAGGCCGCGGTTGGGGAAACTGAGCTAGGGGGTTGACCGGCTGGGTGAGGGGAGTTGAATGGTGGCGGTGATGAGACCTACGGTGGCCGGACGGCGGCGTGGCGAAGAACGACCCGTTTAAGGCCCATTTCGGGTGGAGGGGCTAACCGGCGGCGATGGGTGACTTTGGGCGGTGGGTTATGCTCGCCGGAGCTTGGGGAGTCTAGTGGTGGTGGTCGGAGGCCAAGGGGTGGCCGGCGGTGGCCGGAAAATGCAAGGGAAGCAAAATTGGGTATTTCGGGTTTGTGGCCGTGGAGGGGCGGTGGGGTGGCCGGAGGGGACACCACCGGTGCCGTTGAGCTCGCCGGCGTGAGGGGAGGCTGGTGGTGTGGGCGGTGTCGCCGGTGGGTGGCCGGCGGCGGTCCTGGGGCTGAGGAGAAGGAACGGGCGAAGGGGAGAGGGAGGCAGGGGAGGGCTGGGCACGCGGGGGAAAGCAGAGGAAAATGAGAAGAAAAAGGAAGAAGAAAAAGAAAAGAAAAAGAAGAAAAAGGAAAAAGGAAGGGAAAAAGAGATTAGCCAGAAAAACACAACAAATTAAATAAAAGCAGACTTTAAATACTATAATTTTAATATCAATAAAATAAAATATATAAAGCCCCAACAATATAAATAAATTAAACTCAAGCACAATATTAAAATAAGACAATAGTTATATAACGAAAGCAGATCAAATAAATTCACATAATAAAATAGAGGAATGTAATTCCACTCATTAAAATAATTAACTAATTAAAATAAATAAGAAAAGCAACGTAACTCGATATTAACTAATTAATAGCTCAAGTAAATATCTCAAACAAATAAAATATGACCAATAATATTATTTAAATAAATTAAAATAATTAACACCGAGCATAAAATAACGTGTAAAATATACACGTAAATCTGGGATCTCACAGTTGCCCACCATTCTAGCACAGCCAACTTCAATCGAGAGTCGAGAATCAACGCTATGAACAATAATCTATTTAACTTCTCAATTTGTTCTCAATATTTATCATATTTGGACTGCATCTGTGATGCCATACCAGATAACAGTCTGCTCGGGTCAGCACAACTTTCTTTCAAGTTGTGGTGTAGTATGGAGATCTCCCTGAACCACATGTTTGTCGTCACGTATATGGATCCAAAAACCCGCATCTTAATGTCATAGAAGATCTATAAAAAGTTAACAAACTCAGATACATGTTACCAATCCATGCTGTCTAGCGGACCAAGCCTCCTTCCATCAGGCTCCAGTAGGACATACCTCAGACCCCTATCCTCAATCTCCAAATGCTCCAATGCCTTCTGGTACTTTAGTGTCATAATCAATCAATTAGATGCATCTCTGCCCCTATCGATCACCCTTATAGTCAACTATTTCTTTAAATCTAATAATCTTCTTTTTAAAATTCTACTCACAATCAATATAGTATGCTGTGATACACATGTAAGAGGTATTTTGTACAGATATTCATGTGTCAGTCGTAAATGACACTCTCTGGCCAGTGGTGGCGAACATCTTCTTCATTTCTGCCTTTTCCCTCAAAAGCATCTTCATACAATTGCGCATCATTGTATAATGGGATGGGAGTAGAAATCTTAGCTCAAGAAACTTTACAAAATAGTGGAATCATTTCTTCTCAACCATGGTAAAGGGCATCTCATCCTGTATAATCATCATCGCAAGCGCCTCACGATATATCTTTTCACTATATTGAGGGACCACCAGGTTCCTCGTTTATGTTCATGTCCCATCTGTAATGCCCCAATTTTTTGCGTAGATAAAAACGTAACTCGAAATGTTAGGATAAGTAACACGAGGCTACCTACCCTTCATAAACGTAAGAAGTAGCATGCATGCATCTAGCCTTAATAATTAAATGCAATGCAACTCGCAGCAGAAAAAGGCTTACTAATTAAATGCAATACACCTAACCCTCATAACATCACACTTACAGAAACATATTGCATTCAAGACTTACATAACCCAGTTAGTTTTCTTAAAATAAATATCGTATCCCACTGTTGTCCGATAATCTTGCTATGCCACTTGATCACGTATGTGAGAGGTCATTTCATTAAGATAGGAGCATTCTGTAGGACCCCAGGGTACCTCAAAATCTCCTATGATGTCTGAGTCTCATTGCAATTTATCTAATCCTGCACAACATCTATCATTCCATAAGGAATGATAGATAAAACTTAAAAGAGTGAAATTTCCAAGAAATCTCAATAAGTACACAGTTAATGAAATAACACATAGATAACATTAAGAATCATCATACATAGCAATGATCAAAGACATATAACTTATGAAAATATTGTATGACACTTATGCATGCAGATGACCACTTTTCTCATACAAACTTAGATCTTACTTAGACCCACCACCTTATACTTAAAACTTATATTTCTTTCATCTTATTTCTTAATATTGTGGGTCTTAGTTATTTCTTATGCTCGATAAGCGTTACGTATTATCGTCCTCATTGGGTTTCCTTAGCATAACGCGTCAGCTTCCATACATATAACTCGTCAGTTGTCCGGGGTGTTACGTATCATTGTCCACGTCTTGACGAGTCTCGTGTCGGTCTTTTGGGTGTTACGTATCGCCATCCCCGCTAGTCATGTCAGTCGTCTAGGCATTACGTATTGTCGTCCCCGTCGTGACACAACTCTTACTTTTATGACAGGCATTACGTATTATCGTCTTTGCCGGCACGTTAGTCACACGGGCGTTACATATCGTCGTTCTTATATTTCATAAAACTTATACTTTATCATGTTCTTATCCAGTCTTCTTATCACATTTTCCTTAACAAAAACTTCTTGACTTATGACAATACATATGTGAAATGCAACATGACTACAACCTTAGACTTTCAACATGCATATCTCATGTCCTTAACCTTATGACATGTATAAACTTACCACATTAACATGCGTCATGTGTAAATGCATTTATGTCATATCATCTTGTAACATCAAAACATAACAAATAAAATAATAAATTATTATAAAGTCATGGCTGACCGAACACCATAGAAAATCAAACCTTATTTTTCTTTACTTGAATCATAAACTCTTCAATTAAGGAAAATATTGAAATTAAACAAATAGGGTATCTCGCTCGAACAAGGTATTGAGTGAGTGTCAAGCGAAGTCTCGAGTTGTGTTTCACTCGAGCCAGACGTCGAGTGAACATCTAGCAAAGTGTTCTGATTGCTTTTCACTCGAGCCATAAGTCGAGCAAGGTCTCAGGTTATAGGATTTTTCAACCTAAAACATGTCATCTTTTCACATAAAACTTCTTTTTACTTATTAAAATATAAATCTATGTTCTTCTAATTTTCTTAGCATTTTCCATGATAAAGAAAACAATCCATAATCTAATAGATTTCATTTCAATCCTATAAGCAAGGATTAAGCTCAGACAAGTAACAAACATAATTTAATCATCAAGTCGCTTATTCTATGCCAAGATTAGATAAAATTTTATACTTACTAGTTTCTCCTAAGCTTAAAGTGGTAATTGAACCAAGCTCTTACAAATTTCTCTTTAAACTTACTCAATAACTCACTTTGATAGTGTTTGGAGATTCAAGGGTTTTAGGAAGGCTTTTCTTTGTTTTCTCTCAAGCTAGCCGTGTGATATTGCTAAAGGAGATTAAGAGAAGCCACTACATATATGTATAGATGGGAGAGGGGCGAAACCTTAGGCATAAGAGGATAGATTTTCAATGTAACCGGTTTCCCCCCCTTAGAGCCGTATATATGCTTCTAGCTTATTTTGGGTAAAATGATTTGGTCTAAGTTTAGATTTGGTGAGTCATACTAATATCCAAGGGTCAGTGTGTTGAGCTGCCTAAATATCTGCTTGATCAATGGCTCAAGTAGACCCAACTCACATTGGCTAAAGACAAATAGTATGATGGTTTCTTCCAATGAGGTGTATCCGGCCACTTTCATCCCAAATAATTCCTTGATCTGATTCAATTCGTCGAAAACTCAAAATATGAAAGTTTTAGATCATCCTCTTAATATTCTATAGGATTTTAAATCACCTTATTTAGAGATCAAATGAGAGAAATATTATTAATTCACCGAAATATGTCAAAACCACCGAATACCCATGGTATGTGTTCTCCATTTGTGTTCTTTTGTTTTCTTGCCCCCAAAGGCTTCTAGATGATTTATTCTCCACTTGCCACATATCCCTACACATTTAAAGAGGTTGATAAACTAATTTTATTTTCGTCACATGGCAAAGTTGGTGCACTTTGCTTAAGTCGGTTACTAGTTCACTCATATCCCTGTCCGTCTACTTTACACCAGATTTAGGCCTTGATAAATTCCTTATCCTCAAAAACCCAAAACATAAACATTCTAGATATCCCTCTTACCGTTCTATAGGAACTAGAATCACTTCATTTCAAGCTCATATGACAAAGATAGGACTATTCTACTAAAAGTCGATAGATCAGCCCGAGAGCACAAATCCGGGCACATCAAGTGTTTGATAAATAATTCCTCTTATTCCACACTAAATATTCTTAGATAAAATCTTCTCATGGGATATATTTCTATACACTTGTCAAGATCTTAGGATAATTGAGAAAATATACCAAAGACTTAATCTTAATAAAAGTCACTAGTCAACTCCAAGTCAATGTCTATTATGCCCAATTGGGTTCTGCCACTTCAATCTCAATTTCGTATTTGATAAGTACATATTTCTTAAAACTCAAAACATAAAAATTATAGATATTCCTCTTAATTTTCCAATTCATCCAGAATCATCTTGATCTGACATAAAATGAGTAAGTTATGTCTATATTATTAAAGGATGTTGAAATTGTCTAAAATTGCCTAATCCGAAAATATTATAGGATATATTCTTTACTTATACTACTTGACTTCCTTTGTGAATTTACTTCAATTTCTATACAATATGTCCTTGAGTATTTAAAACCATATCTTCTCATCATACTTAGTGTCTCCAATGATTTTTCCTCCAATACCAATAAAAGGCTCATAAAAATTATATACATGTGTCCAAAATTTCAAAAGTTCTTTAAAATAATTTTAAAGAAACATAAACATACCAAATGTGAAAATTAAACAGATACTTAAAAATTCGGGTTATCACATTCTCTTATCCTTAACCTAAATTTTGTCCTCGAAATATGGGAGTTCAATCCTTACAAAAATATAACCAAGAGTATACTTAGAAAAATCATATCATCAGTAATACTGATATGGCCACCAGTACTACTCTTTCCTCTTGACACATCCCGTTTAAAACTCTTAAAGCATATGAGTAATTTAGAACCTTTACTATTCCCAAGAATCTTAATACAACTTCCAGTAAAATCCAACATTTAGTAAACTAAACTAACTTCAGTCAATTTCTATGCTTTATCAATCAAAAGTTCATTTATATTCTATCTTTTGTAACTTAGAAACCATCTTCCAAGTTAATCACAAACAAGATTTTCCTTAGTAAAACTCCAAACCCCACTGATTCCTTTAAATTGATGTAATTTAGGCCTCTGATCATCACCAACATCATGTTTATGTTGCGTATTCTCATAATTTACCATATAGATAACCTTAGCACATACTAGATCACATCAAAATGGAACCGAAAGTTATGTTTCTCAAGGCTATATACTTGCAGATATCATGCATTCTTAATCACGATCAACATTTTGCCTACGTACAAGTAGTCCATTCATACCACTTTTCTCATCTGAACTTATACCTTCAAAACTTATTTCCTCAATCATAAAAAACACTAACCAAATCCATACTTTTAATTCCTAATGAAGTATTTCCTTAAAAGTTCTTGTATCCATCACTCAACTCTAGTCCATTTCATTCTGATTATTACAAACTAATCAATCTTCCAAAATAGATCAAACTAACACATGAGGTTTGTCGCCCCAAAATTCAAATCTTATTACAAATCAAATCTCCAAAATTCTAAAACTTTACTTAATTTAAGAATCCTTTTCCGGAATTTTATAAGATTAATAAACTCGTAATCTTAGAGTTCTAGATCTCCCTCTTAAGGTTCTATAGGAACTAGAATCACTTCATTCGGAGCTCATATGACAAAGATATGATTATTCTACTGAAAGTCGACAGATTAGTCCGAGAGCACCAATCCGGACACACCAAGTATTTGATAAATAATTCCTCATATTTCACATGAAACTTCTTAGATAAAGTCTCCTCATTTTCTATATTTCTATACACTTGTCAAGATCTTAGGATAATTGAAAAAATATACGAAAAACTTAATCTTAATCAAAGTCACTAGTCAACTCCAAGTCAATGCCTATTATGCCCAATTGGGTTCTGCCACTGCAATCCCAATTTCATATTTAATTAAGTCCATTTTCATTAAAACTCAAAACATAAACATTGTAGATATTCCTCTTAAATTTTCAATTCATCTTGAATCATCTTCATCTGACATAAAATGAGTAAGTCTTATCCATATTACTAAAGGATGTTGAAACTGTCTAAAATTACCTAATCCGAAAATATCATATGATATATTCTTTACTTATACCATTTGACTTCCTTTGTAAATTTCCTTCAATTTCTATACAATATGTCATTGAGTATTTAAAATCATATATTCTCATCATACTTAGTGTCTCCAATAATTTTCCCTCCAATACTAATAAAAGGCTCATAAAAACTATATACATATATCCAAAATTCCAAATGCTCCCTAAAATAATCTTAAAGAAACATAATCATACCAAATGCGAGAATTAAACGGATACTTAAAAATCCAGGTTATCATACCATTAGTGGCTATAGAAGTCTCATAACTAAGATTGATCTGAGACGCACCTGCGGCTGCATTTAATAATTTATTTTCAATATTAATCTTAAGTGGAAATTAAATGAGATTAATTGTACAAAATCAAGTAGCGTACAAAGCATGACACTAGCCTCTTGATGCCATCCTCTTTGCTATTTGGTAGTGCCGACAACCGTTCAGATGTTCTAAAAAGCAAGAAGTGTCTTGCCTTTTTAAATGACACCCAACTCAAGCGCTACAATGATTGCACTCAGCCCGTGGATTTTGGAGATCCCCACTCTCAACCTTCACAAAATATTCTCATGTCCACGATCTTTTTTTATTTGATCGTATACGGGGTGGCCTCGCAGCTACAGAGTGTACTGGTACGTCCGGATCCTGAACCGAATCGTCTCCCAAACCCATCTCCTCCTCCTTCATAAACTGACCGGGATCTTCCACTTCCAATTCTATGTCGACTGGAAGTGAAAATCCACTGCTAGCACACGAGATTTGTGCTCGAGTGGATGGTAGCCGACTCCGACTCGAAACTGCCGTTCGGAATGCCAACGGAGTCCTGCCATCCGGATTCGGAATATCATGTGGAGTCAGAGTCCCACTAGCACTGCGTGAGGGATCCATCTGTTTGTAGACCTGAAATTCAAGTATAACAATATAAAAAATGCTATTAAAGACTAAAGATTATAGTGTTATAGTGTAACAAAATGAAATATTAGGAAAGTGTTATACAGTTATAGTGTTATTGTTATTTAGGGTTTTTTTAGAAAGATATATAATATATATATATAAATATATGTATGTATATAATATTATATATGTATATGACTTTTAACTGCCCCATATGCCAGCTTTAGTGAGATATAATATTACAAAGAATAAGAACTTAAGAAGCATGGTATTTATTAAAATTAAAAAAAAAAAACTGTTCACATGGTAATGCTAGAATAGCAATGTGATTATTAATAGAAGCAATATAATATATATGTTCAAAGTCAGCAAAATCAGATTTAAACAATCAAATTTAATAATTGTAATATATGTTCCTCTTTTTCCTTATAGGCTTGGTTATTTAATCAAATATATATTAAATTTGATTATTTAATCAAATTTAATAATAGTAAAGCTCTTAGCCTCTTGCTTACTTGTTACTAGTACTAGTGGATCCATTTGTAAATAGAAATTGCTACAAATCGCTTTCCTACCATGTCTATGTAAAGGTTGTCAGATATGTGCTTTAAGTTGTTTGTTTTTTAAAAGAAGATAATAACTATTTTGTTCAAAGAGGAGCTTGAAATCAAGTGCGCGTTCTTTGTGTGCAAGGCATCATGATGCATGTGGATCATAATTCTTTCAAGCATATATACTTTACTTTGAACTTTGAACAGTACCCAAGTAGTCTTGCGGGGCCTATATAATCTGAATCAACTATCTAGTATGGGCCTATATATTAATACTTGCAATTACCCCAGAAAATATACCTCGATCACTCGTGCATTCAGGAAGATTTTGCCATAAATAATACCCTTAAAATAATCTGAAAAGTAATATAAAAATTAACAAACATTAAAACATTGAATATTTTTTTTCATAACAAGAAAATGAAAATCATGAAAGTTAAAATAAAGGAGCTGTAAATCAATGTTTTTAACTCTTGTAATTATGAATTAGCAATATTATTTAAGCTTTTTAGACCATTAATCGAGGAATGTGCTTACGTCTGTGCGTGTATGCATCCAGTAGAACCGTAGATCTTCATTCTAATTTCCATCAAGCTTTCAGTTCCAACAATATATATATATATATATATTATTGGTAGGAGCTTCGAACAATATTAGTAATTTACTAGTACCAAAAATAGAATATTTTAAAGTCTACTTCTAGTTTTTTTTCTCAATGACATTTTATCAAATACGTTATACACACTGTCAAAGCACACAATACCGCGTACAATACACAATCTTTGACTTCGCTATTTCAAATTTTCCACAATATAACGGCACACACAAGCCAACCAAATCAAAGAATCAAATTAAAATAACACTTTTAATTAGTTTTAATTAAAATCCCTAAATTTAAAGTCAAAACCCTAATTAATAATTACCAATTAATCTCGAGCTAGCGGGAGACGATGCAACGACCACAAAATTCTAACGGTGAGGAATCAACGACGGCGTGAGAGAGTGAAGGAGAAAGCGATGCTGAAAACTGGAGATTCGGAATCGCCGTTGGAGAAGAAGAACAGATGTGAGAAGAAAGAAGAAAGGAAGGGGGGCAATCGGCGACCTTGGACTAAACGGCGCTGTTCCTATTTAATTGGAACGGCGTCGTTTGGCTAAACTTTTTTTTAAAAAAAAAAAATAGGCGTCGTTTTGCATCTTTTTTTTTTTTTAATTTCAGAGTTCGGAGTTAGTATTCGGTGTTGCCACTCAATTCGATTCCGACTCCGTACTCCGACTTCGGAGTCGAAACCTCTCCAACTCCGAACTCTGACTTCCAACTCCAATCGGAGTCGGAATCAGAGCAGAACTCGGATGGAAGTCAGAGCTCGAAAATTTTGCCCACCCCTAATTAACTTCAAGAGTGAGCAAAATGAAAAATGAACAATTAGCTCCAATGGATTCAAAATAACCCGTTATCTCATGGCATATTTTAAGATTCCATTAATTACAATTTATTCCAAAATTAATTACACTATAGTGTGTACTTTTGTATATTTTACATCGTTTGCAAAATATTTCCTTAACTTCTCATTTATGTTAATAATACCATCATGGAATATAGTTAAATTATTTTTTGAAAAGAAAAAAAAAAGACCCAATAATTTCTTTTGGGGCCTATGTGGGCAAAAGAATTCCCTCAATTTTTTTTTTGAACGAAAAAATCCCATTAATCGATTCTCAACAAAAGTCAAGAATACAAAAGGAAGTATTCCCTATATCAACAAAAGAAATGGAATGTCATAAAGCATCTCTAGAAAGCTTATGAGCAACTTGGTTTCCTTCTCTTCTAACATGTGTAGCTGACCAATCCTCATAGAAACTCAACTGATTCTTGACATCTTGAATAAGCATATAACATGTTGCTGACCAATTTTCCTTTTTACTGTTCATAGCTGATATGACTTCCATTGGATCTTCTTCAAGAATGATCCTTTTAATCCGCATCTATAAACTCAAACATGATGCTTCCATTGCTCCAATAGCTCCTGCCAGTAGTGTAAGAAGGAAAAGGGGCCTATGTTTCCTTGTTGTTTCCAAGATCTTCCCATTCTAATCTTTGAGAATTCAACCTATGCCAATCTTGCACTATATCTTATCAACAGGAACACCCCAATTAAGCTTATAGACATTAGCAGGAGGTGGGTTCCATGTAGAGATCACATGCTGCATACTACTTTGATTGTCATTAGCATTTGTCGAACAGAACCTCATCTCATGTATAGTATGTTTAGCAAATTTAGCAACTGAGCTGGGGCACTCGAACTCTTGTTGAAATATGAATTGGTTTCTCCTCATCCAAACTCCTTTTGACACGACTGGAAACTCCTCCACAAGTTCCTTTCCACTTGTTGCATCTAGCTCCATCATGAGATATCTAATAGTAGGTTTGAAACAGGAAAACTTCTGAAGCTGTCTTGAGCACTGGTGCCTTACATCTTGAGAAGCAGGACAATTTCATATGGTATTCATTACAGTCTCCTCTTCCAAAAGGAAGATAAGAGATAAAGGCTTATCAACAACCTTTTTCTTAAAAAGAATCTGGTGAGCTAGCAAACCCTCATGACAAGCTCTCCCAATAAACATCCTATCTGCAGGTGGGATTTGTAAGAATAATGATAGGGATAAACGCCAACTGATATGGCATGATAAACAAACGCACCATTTTTTTTCCTTCAACTTTAGATCCATTTATTCATTTCTCAACTCATATATATTATGCAGCACACAGCAATCAGTTGGCATTTGTCCTGGGCGTTTGTCTCTAACATTTTTGGGATCTGAATTCCCACAAGCTTAACCAAACTTTCCTTGATTTGTGCTACTAGAAGCCTGGGCTTTGTCAAATTCAATAAGTTCCTTGTACAAGTGAAAGGCATTTCTCTCTTAGAAAGACCCACTCAATTCGATCATACACCATGCTCAAATCCAAATCCAAAGTTATGAAACCCTCTGTCTCTTTTGATCTACTATTCATGGACTTTAAGAATCCCTCACATTGAGGCTATATATGGGTAACATTTTAGTTCACAAAGTTTAAAATAAAGTGCATTCAACTCCTTTAAAGGTTAAAAAGACAACCTTCTTCTTATTCTTATGGAGAGTTTTTTGTTGTGTATAGATAAGTTATAAGTGCATCATTGATAAGTTTTCCTTACTAGGTTGGATTTTGAGCCCCAGAAAGTATTCAAAGTTGTTGACCAAATAGAGAAAATCAATTAAGAAATCTTCAGTTCTTTTTTACTATAGAGCGCACTATTAGTTTTGATATATGGTTCACACAAGCTTTCATTAGTGTCCAAAACAAATATAGTTGTATACATTATGAAGAAGATCGAGTTTAGATTTCTAGAAGGCTGCCTTACATAGACACACTTTCAAAAAGCACCGATTTCACATGCTCCTCTAGGCTTGGAAGACCATGATTTTCATCATAATTATATAGCAATGGAACCATTCTTGCAATATTAAGCGATGCCTTAGTGAATAATGCCGGAAATGGGTTTGGAGAGAGGCACTCTTTGTTTAGGCGTTTCCATGCTTCTGAAATCATATTCACAACCTTATCTCGTGCCTCATTGATTGAACAATCTTGATCTTCCTTCATGTAGTACTCTATGTATGATCCATCATGGCCATCTTGACTCTCATCCTACAATTGCATGAATCATATGTGTGATGAAATTACTCTAGATTTAAGTTACATGCATAAGAAGAATTAATATTGGAGTCTCTACACCACTTGCTAGTAGAAAGGTTGCCGACAATATATACCACACCTCCTGAACATTCCTTCATTCTAAATATCTACGAGCTGATTTATGGGTATATGTGTGTGTATGTGTGTGTGTGTTATGTCAGCTTAAATGTTAAACCAAAATGTGAGTATTCAAAAGGCTGAAATTTATGTTGTAAACAAATGTACCATGGCACTTCCAAGGTCATCCCAAAGCCAAAAAATCGTGGCCGTTGAAGATATAATGCCTGGCATGTTCTCAACAAGATCTTCAGTTTCCTCTGTTATTCGTTGACCCAAAAGAAAGAAAGTGTGAACTAGTACCACATGTACTCCTGAGCTTATAATTGCATTCTCCAAATAGTCTTTCGACTTTGGTGATTGCCCTAAAGCAAACCATTGTGCCTCAACTAGAAAAGCATTGTAGAAACTCGACAACTGCAAAGATTATATATAGAGCTATCATTTTTATCATTTTCACCGAGATATTGACGGTGTAGAGAAAGAATATTTGGGAATTAGCAAGTAGTACTGTAATACCCAGGCCCATTGCAAAACTTCTGTTTGTTTTTATTTATTTTTATTTTCTTTAAAATGTAAGTTTTAGATGCTATTTACCATACATGCACGTGTCTCTCTCTTCTATCTTGTACGTAGACTCCCTTTCCCTAACGACGGCGTTGTTTGGTATGTACCGTTAGTCCTTCCCAACTGTTTCCTTCGGTTCTGGCATTCCGTATTTTGCTCCACCCCAATACTCCTCTTTCCCACGCCCTTGCGGTTGAGCCGTTCCCTATATCCTTTCAGTTTCTCAATCGAAACTCTCTCTCATCAAAACAACACCCCAAGTTTCTACGGGTTTTCTCCTCCCCAACTTTACTGCTACATTTTTGCGTGAGCCCGAAATCCATCACCGTCGACACCCAACATTGAAGCCATGTGCCATCCTGCAAGCCTCCATACCTCCACTAGACCAAACCAAGATCATGCCTCCTCCTCAGGCGATTAATTGACGGGATTTTACGCAGCATCATAAATCCACAAATACCACTGTTTTCTACACTTGAAACAGAGCATGGTTTTTCTTCCTCACCATGCGTGACAGTTCCACCCAAGCCATCCAGCCACTGCGTTTGCTTCGCCCTGAACAAGCTTACCCAATCTCATGACGCCATGCGCAATCGTTTTACATCACCAACTGCCAAGTTTTCTTCACTACAATTGATACTCTGAACGCCTTCGACCACTGCCCACCTCTCTGTTATGCGCGCCGTTTTCTTCTCTCGGTGAGTCTCCACTGCTCGGTCTTGTTCTCTCTCATTATTGGGCTTACTTTATTTGTAAACTAAATTAAGCTTTGCATCTTCTTTACGTAAAGCTTCGTATTTATTGATAGTGTTAAAGTTTTGTTTTATAATCTTATCATTTTGCCCTCCTGATTTTAAAACAGGCAGAGTTTTAAAAGTTTAAAAGTGATCTTGTTTTTTTTACTGGATTACTTTATATTTTAGATGCGTTTTGAACTGTTATTTTTTGGGTTGGTTACCTGTTCTATTTTATTTTAGGATCCAATTTAAATTATTTTAGATTCGCCTTTTTAAATTATTTTGGGATTAAGTTATAAATGAGTTTGGATCTGATTGGTGTTGCTTTTTATGAAATGGATTAAGTTTTTTTTTTTTTTTTTTTTTTGTAAGAGACTTGATTTTGAGTTGGATATTTGGGTTAGGTATTTATTAAGTGAAAATCAAGGTATTGGAGAATTTATTATATTTTAAGATTTGAGAGGAATTTAGTGAATTATAGTATTTTGAGGAAATTTGTTATTCAGGATTTTGAGGATACTTAGATGTTAAGGAAAGATGTCAAATTTTGTATCTCAGATTTTAATTACGAAGTTTGTGATCAATTAGAAATTTACAGAAGTGCGTGATCATTCTTATAGGTGATTGATTTTTCATTTGGCTATTGTGGAAAGGTCTGAAAACTTAAAAAATTCAGGTAAGCGGAGTTCATATGCTTTGTTTTATACTAAATGTAGATTGAGGGTGACTTTCTGAAAATTTCTCTATGTTTTGTTATGAAATAAGAACTTGAGAAAAACCAATCTCAATCAGTTATTTGCATTACTCATGAAACTTATATAAAAGAAAGAAAAATATTTATGTCATGCATTGTGTTGACATGAGCTTAGTTTTTATCATGTTGTTTTTGGAAATGTGAAAAATGAGCGATATTGAAAATCTGAAAAATTGTGCATTGTGTTATAAAGATGCTCTGACTCTGTTTTATTTATATAAGAATGATTCTAAAAATATTTTGGAATTTTGTGTTATTTTGATGACTCTAAAAATTTTTGGCATGGTATACTGGTTTGTATCTGATTTTGTCCCTACTCTACTCTGTCTCTACTCTTTTTGGGTTGGTACCAACTTATCTGTCTCTGAGTACACCCACTTTGGAAATAAGGTGGTTTATTGTGGATTTTCCTGTGTGTACACTCGAGGCTCCGAGAACGAAAAAGGGAATGTTTTCACATCTGTCTCTGCCTGGTTTGGTCACCGGGATTAGCACAATCCTATCATGGGGGTTAAACATGATCTCTGCTCTATAAGATATTCTGTTTTGATATGATGATGATGCTCTGTTTTGTTATGCCAAAATATTCTATATTTCTATTGATTTAAAAAATCATTGCTCTGTTATGTTTGAAAATGTGTTTGTTCTACATATTAAAAATGAAGAATTTTTTTTTTTTTGCTCTGCATATTGTATTTGAAAAATGCTCATGTTTGCACTCTGGTATATGTTCTTCGCTTACTGAGTTGTGGATAAACTCACCCCTTATCTCTAAATATTTTTTTTAGATGAATTTGGATATTTCAATGGAAGATCAGATTATGAAGTACGGGGTGAGAAGACTTAAGAATGATAGATTAAAAATATAGAATTTATATGAGTATTGACAAAATTTAGTAAGGAAATATTATTGTATTCTTGTGACGTTGTATTTCTGGAATTAATGATATTAAGGAAAATGATTTTGAAACCAAGTTTTATATTATATTAGAGAATTTTGAGTTTTTAATTATTCAGTTAAAATGTGGATTCTGTGATAAAAAGTAACTCTCCAACCCTTACGGGACCGGGGTGTTACAAGTACTGTCATAATTCATGGACATTTAACGTTTTTCCTAGAGAGTCTAGTGGTTTCCAGCTATGCTTTTTATATATCTTTTGGCTAATTTCCTCAGTGACATCATAGAGAGCCTTGAAACATATCTTCATGTATTCAGGTAACTGATAGTGATCGAGGGCGCGAAAATCCCATCTGTGTGCAACAATTTATTATGCAATTAATGAATAATGGTTACAAGGAAAGGGAGCATTTATTCTGCAAAAAGTAATGTTCTTCTTCATTTATTTTAATTTTATCATTCTCAATCACTTTTTATGTCGCACGTTATAAGTGATTGTCATTTAAGTGCTGCATGGTTGACAAAAGAAACTAATGTGTCACACAAATAACTCTTCTCAATCTGTGAAACAGATGCATACTTATTGATGGCTTGTGTAAAAAGAGTGAGCTCCTCAAGAGTCCCATGCGCATCAAAAATGTCGTCTATGATGTAGATAAGAGAAATGGGTTTTGTGAGCTCAACCCTTTCGTCCGACAAGTCTGGATCTACATGACAGACCATGGAACAAATGTACCATTTTAATGGTTGGTTCCTTGCAAACTTTAGCTCCTTAGCCAAACCAAGATCTCCCCACCATCTAATAAGATGAAAAGATTAAACATTAGAGGGAGGCTATGAAATTAATTAATATATGTAATGGTATATATAATAACTGAACACACACACATATATATATAGTCAAGTTATTATATATAAATCGTACTTCGAAATTTGAGCAATTTCCTTTTGGTGAATAGATTGTGTCATAGTGAAATCCATTTTTGCTAGTTGTAGAAAATCATTCAACCATCCACTTGAGCCTTGGGAATTATCAAAAAACTCTTTGGCCATGAAACTTGCCAAGCTTTTGTGCTAAGGATGTCCCAAAGTAGTTCTAACAACTCTGGCATGATTGATGTTATCAGGATCTTTCTCCCATGCATTCAGAATCTGCTCACAGAAGTTTCCAGCTTCATTAAGTACATCTTCGCCTTCTATATTCAGCTGTGAAGACTGATATAAAGCCATCAGTCCTTCAATATCTTCATGACTCTGTTCTCTATTAAACATCCCCTTCTCGTCCTTGAATATGTTAAACACATCTGGTCCAAAAAAACATATATGCATGATCAGTACCACATGATGTCTTCCTTTCTTATATATACAGAAGAAACCCATAAAAGTTTAAAACTTTGATTAGAGCTCGATCAATTGCAATAAAGCACAAAAAATAATTTTAGATACAATCATAAAGTACACAAATGCTTTAAAAAAACAAATAAGCTTTACCGTTAAAAAATGAGTTTTTTATAAGAATCCTGCATTTATTTATTTTTTTCAAAAATAATTATTATAAGACACTTCACATTCATGACTGTAATTACTATTTCTCAAACAAGAATACTTACCAGGAGACACATAGTAACCTTGCTGTCTCAATAGTTGAAAATCTCAGGTGGTTCGCTCGAGCTTGATATCGAGCTCGAGATGAGCCAAACTCTTGGACTGAGGGGCCAACTCAGCAGTTCACTCGAGCTCAACTTGAGCGACCTTCTCAGACTGCAGGGTATCAAGTTCACCCTGTATTTCGCTCGAGCTCGATATCGAGCTCGAGTCGAGCGCCCTTCTCGGACTGCCAAACTGATGAATTGCACCCAGATGGTTCGCTCAAGCTCATTATCGAGCTCGAGTCGATCGACCTTCTCGGACTGCAGGGTCTTTAAGTTCACCCTGCAGTTCGCTCGAGCTCAAGTCGAGTGCCCTTCGCGGAGCAGGGTATCAATTACACCCTGCATGGGATTCGCTCGAGCTGGAGTCGAGCTCGAATTGAGCGTGCACTGGGTTAACATTGCATGCATTCAAAGCCACATAAAGATCTCCCTCGAGCATCATACCACTTGTTTGGTTCCTTCTTGATCGACCTTTTCAATTTATCAATATTTTACAGGATATATATAGTGCTCATGTTAAATTGTGATTCCGGAATGCAAAATGTGAGATACCATGAGGGTCTATTAACATAACAATCTTTTTTTGTCTATAACATTTAAGTGCGTAAATATCGTGTAACTATTTTGAAAGATAAAAATTTGGATACTTACTTCTTCTAAAATAAAATAAAAAATTTACACTACAAGAAAAATATTTATTTATTAATATTATTTATTTCCTAAACAAAAAAAGGCAAAGTAATTGAATAGTTTAATAGTTTACTTTTAACAAACATGGATGGGTAGAATATTGTTTTTACATATTTATATTTTTTAATTGAATGAACTGAGAAATCATTTAACTAAGAAATCATTTACGACAGAAAATCAATTGCAACCATAGCTTTTTAAATTATAATGACACAAAAACACCCAACTCATTCCAACCATTATAGGCGGGAGGAAATGGTATTTGGCGCCTCAGGGCTAAATTGGAGGGTGGGGATCAAAGATCCATCCCATGTCAGTCATATCAACCCTAGAGTCTAAAGCAGCATCCAAAGGCGTTCAGGGCAAAAGTCATATATATATATATATATATGCTTTGTTGTTGAGCCATTAGTCCCTAAACAAAACTGATTGGGAGAGGCTGAGGTTGCTCTGGGTCACCAATAGAAGAAAAATCTTCAAGCTAAAGACTAGTGCTTCGGTGTGAGAAGTTAGAGAAGGGGCTAACTCGCGAAGACCCAAAATCATCCACTAAAGAAAGTAAGATTAAATTGTTTACACAGATCTTTCGTTGCTTTACACTGGATTATCTTGTTTCTTTGTGAAAGCTCCAAATTTTATTACTTTCCATATGTTTATCTGGTAGATATAAGAGAAAAATGTATCTTTTCTTGATCTTAGAGATAGTTATGCAAATTTTTTTCTAAAGCTAGGAGCTTTAAGGTTTTATGGATTATTTTGCCTTTCTTTGCCACAGGGAGCACTATATATTTGCCTTAAGATACGATCTTAGGAATTATCAGAAGTGAAAGCTGGTCCTGTATTTTCCATTGCATGCTCTGTATCAGGGTAAGAAAATGGTATGGGTAGAACCAAGTTTTGGGTATAGAGCTCCTCTTCCATCAGTCTGTGTAGCTGGACAACTAGGGTAAGCATAGCACAACTTGGGTAAGCATGCATGGTGGTCGATCTTCATGCTTGGGGATGAACTTTACTTCCCAAGTGTAGTCCTTCACTATAATTACTATAAAATAAGTATAAATGATCATTAGTGGATGTTTAACCTAGGTAACATCCTCACACAGCCGACATGGATATATTGACAGAAACTATTGGATTTTGGTTACATGATACTATTTACTCATCCACTATAAAATTTTGAAATCCATTGTCAAATTGTGAAAATGGTGGCTGTATTTAACCACCACCACAACCACAACAAAACCAGGCCAAAGAGTGAAGTTCCCACTATACTTGGGTAACTAAATGGGATTTATATTATCACTTATAGCAACAACAAAGTGAACAGGGTGATGAATTGTCAATATTGAGACATAACGCTTCAAACGATGAAGTCCTTGTATAGAATCTAGAGTTAACAATATAATGACATACAACCCGTATGATGTTTTTGTCTTCAATCTCAGCTTCCTATTTGCCAAACCACCATTAGTAATGGCAAGAACTTGATTTAGAGGAAGTTCAAGGAGATTCGTCAATCGTGTTAGAAGGCCACATGGCAACAATTATTTAAGAGATACAGAAGAATCACCACCGCACCCTGAACGAGAAAATGAACTAGAAGCAGAACAACAACCAGGTCCACCATTACCAATCCCAAGGACGGAGTCTATTTTCCAATCACCCCCATCGATCCCACAGTCAATGATCGACCATAGCACCTCTTCCTCCAAGGACTCAGGCCAACCTTTCCACCAGTCAAATCATGTGACGACAGCAAATGTTGGTGAAGCAATAGGTAATGAGCGAGACCTGCTCATCCAGAGTTTGCTTCAATAAATATTAAAAAATGTGTTGACGCAATTGTTGTGCTATTGTGTCCAAAATTTTTTGTAGCATCATCCACGCGGAAGAGGGCTCAGGGACCCTCGCAGAGCACAAAAATTGACAACTTGTGCAAGATTGGCCCAATTCCTCTCCTAATCAAGGAAGGTGAATGTAAGGTGTCATGTGCGCATGCGCCGGCATTTGCTGGACGGGTCACATACATTGTCAAGCACCACGCTAACATGAGTTACTTCCGTTGGAATGATGTGCCCGAAGAGGAAAAGGAGGAGCTATGCAGACGTATTCGGGTAAGACACATGATGTTTCTAACTGCTGTAGGATATTTAAATAAGATGAAATCGTTATATTGTTGATAGCTCCTATTTTGCTATAGGCTGATTTTATATTACAATGGGAGAAGCCAAATCATCGCTGAGCAGCTAACCTACAACTTCGGAAGCGATTCAACTCATTCCATTATGAGGTCCATAGAATCTACAGTAATTATGAAACACATAAAGCAGCACTAGCATGAGGCACTGACAAAGTGGATGACGATGTTTGGCGGAAGTTATGTATGAGGTGGGGCAGCAAGGAATTCAAGGTAACACTAAATGTACTTCAATAATTTACATCAAACTATGATGTTGTAAGTCATTGGTGGCATATATATAAACGTAATGGAATTGATGGGGGAGGAAGTAGGTACTTAGAGTAGGAATTTGATCATTGTGTTTGCAAGACTAAGTGGGATCTGTTGTGGGTTATGTACCATTTTCACCAGGCATTGTCGTTGCGGAATAAGGCCAATAGGGAGCTGGTAAGAACTAATCATACTGCTGGGAGGAAGTCTTTTGCAAGGTTATTAGAAGAAAAGGTAAAATCTGGATTGACTACAATTAGTTATATATGTCACATTAAATTGTAATGCTGAGAAGATAACTTACCCAAATTTCTACTCTGTTTCTTAATAAGCGTACATGAAGTGCCCAAAAACAAATGATATTTAGTTGCTTTTATACAAATTTATCCTCACACTGTAATGGAGAATATCTACTAACAGTTTGATTTGCATGCTGAAGAGTGAAAGTGTGAAGAACATGGTTGACTTCTTTAAGCTGACAAGATGGTCCAATAAGAAGAACAGATGGGTAACAGAAGTGACAGAAGAAATGCATGTGAGTTGAAAACTTAGTCCTTTATTTGGTCATTTTAAGATTTCATGCTCTATATATTACTTATATAAGCATGCTAGGATATAGTAATTGCTTAACTTACTCATTACTCACCAGCCTCAATGACCATGGTTATTGTTGAAGACTCAAATGGAGGAAAGGTTCCAGAGATTGGACCTTGCGGCTCAAACTAAAGAGGCAGCAGCGAAAATTTTTAAGGAGATTGTTGGTCATAGGCCGACGGAATATGCTAGAGCGTTGGGCGAATTAGAAATGCCCGAGTCTTGTACCAGGTCCCATTCTTGTGCATGTGCTATTAACTTAGGGGGGGCAACCGAAGATGGTTGTCCTTACAAAGCTGAAGTTGATGACCTAAAGAAATAACTGAAGACGATAGCAAAGAAACAGGATAGGTTTGAGAGGTTCATGAACTTTCAATTGAATACGTCACAGGACCAATTTGCACAAGGGGAGCCTGATTTAGAGACTTTTGATGAGTTGCTTACATAATTTCAGCGTGGTAGTTTTTTGTTGTATATAGGACACCTTTTGGAGAGGCCATGGTGGAAACTGCAGGGTATTTTGGTTAATTTATGGGAGACAACAATGGGAAGAAGAGGTTGTTGAAGGAACTATTGTGTTTTGGGGAAGGACTAAGTGTGGACTTTTGAAGATTGCAAAGCATCAAGAAGAGTTGGTTCTAGGATATAAGCTGTCAGGTGGATGAAGAAGACTTTTGAAACACATCAAATGTAAAGCTAAGGGTGTTTGGTTACACTCTAGATAGGTAAACTTTGAGAATCTCAAGATTATATGTTGCTCGACGTCCAAATTTTTCCTATTTTTTCTTAATGATTGCTCATGCATTATTAATTATAGTATGTTTAGGTGGCTTGTTTTGAATAGACACTCAACTGATCTATATGAAAATTTCAAGCAAAATAACAAATTTTGGAATTGGCTAGTGATGCAGTATCCACATATAATTGAGAAGGTGGATGGATAAGAATTTTTAAACACAAACCAAGTGTAGCCCAAAGGATGTTTTGTTTAAAGCTGGATAAGTAAACTTTGAGAAACTCATGTGAATGCTGGATACATATGAAATTAATTTTTTAGGTTTTTTCTTAATGTTGCCCCATGCATATTTAATTACAGTATGGTTAGTAAGGAATTTTTGCAGATCAATTAGGACTGTTTTCCATGACTTCTCAAAGTTAAATAACTCTGGAAGAACCAAGTGGCTGTTGAGGCATGCAGTTAGTACTCACATATAATTAGTCTTCATTATTATTCTAAATGGAAAATTTCAAGACAGTTTAAGATGATGCATATAGTCAATTTATTTTTCACCTACTGAACTACTCAGTTCAAAAGAGTTTGCTTTTAAGTATTCAATGATGTGTATGTGCTTCTAGAGGTGATATTTGTTATTTAGGATTGGTCATTACTCAATTTTCACTTTCACTTAAACATGTTAGGCTTGAATTATAGATTTGAGTAAAGCTTTAAAATGATATGCCTAATCTCAACTTTCGTGAGAATTTATTGATAGGAATTTGAGATGATTGTTAGGTGACGATGGAAGCAGCACTCAGAAAGCTTGACTGAAGAACGACATGAGTTTTACTCATGTTGGATTGTGTGGTAGATTGTAATGAAGATGATGGTAGGTCAAGATCGTGCTTGGTAATTATCTTCAAGGTGTTGCTAGCTGTTAGGATGCATGGAGGGTTTCTTAAGAGCATACATTGATAATATATACAACCATTTATATTTGTCACTACAAATATTCATGGCTTTTGAACAATATTTCTTGATTTAGCTAGCACATCGGAATTATATTCTTGGTGCTATTAGTAGTCTGTTGTGTCAACCACCAATAGTATAATAGTTATCTCCCCATATGTATAGGTTTAGACCTGCCACCATGGTTGTTTTAGTTAATGAATAGTAGATATGACAATGTGATATGTATGGTACACTTGGCTTTAACTGATGTGCATGCCAAACCCTATATAAACCTCATTCTGAGATATGGGTAACCCTTTAGTGTATACATTGATCATATATATATATATGTGTGTGTGTGTGTGTGTGTGTGTGTGTGTGCGCGCGCTTAGAATTTAGGATGACTATAAAATAACTAAAACACAACATATAAAATAGATGAAACATAGTAAAGAAAATAAAAAAAATTGGCAGAAAGAAAAACCACTAATAACATATAGGCCAATTTATATATAGGACCTATAGAGTATTGGTAAGATGAGAAATCTGGACATGATGAGCTGGAATATATTGCGTCTAAAAAAGTGACCAATGTGCCTAAATAATTCTTACACAATTGACTCGCCTAACATAAATATATTTTTAACAATACAATCAAGTCGCAAATGTAAGTTATTTTGCTACAGTAAAGTTTCGCAAGACCAATAGCATGGTTATAAAAGCTGTTTCCACAATACAGCACGGTCGCAAACACAAATTAACTTTGCCACAACATAGAGAGCCATGTGACCAAAAAAATGTTATCAAAATGTTCTGATAAAACAGTATGGTTACATATGTAAATTGATATTGTCACAATAAAATTTCACAGATCAAAAGTGGCTTGTCTAATTGTTTTGACAATACAGCACGGTCGCAAAAAAAAATAATAATAAATTTGCCACAATAAAATCTCAGTAGAGAACCGAATGGATATTAACAATGTTTCAACAATAATGTACAGTCGCAAATGGAGTTAATATTGTCACAAAAAAGTAATCTGTCACAACAGTATTGTTGTTGCTCACAACCACACCATTCGCGTCAAAAATATTTGCCTCGGCAATATCCTTACCAAAAAATACATCTATTGCGTCACAATGAAATTTAATTCGTGACGAGATCAACTTTCACAATATATAACTTATTGTGAAAATATAGTTTACGACCATAAAATGAAACGGAAATAATCTTTTTCGAGACTAAGTATCAACATTTTGCAACATCTTATTTTTGATGCAATTGCATTTTTCTTACCAGGGGCTAACTCTTTTCTGACAAGATAAATTAATCATAACGTCAAACATATTCAGACGCAAACACACATATCTTGTAACATTTATATGTTTGGACGGAATAGACTTTTTGAGAGCCATTAATAGTGACAACGTTGCGTCGATCAAATTAAGACGGAAAATATAATTTGCGAGATGATGTAGACTTTTAGTGTCCATATTTTTAGACGCAATAAATCTATCCTGTTGTAGTGTTTCATGGAATGTTTCTCATCCACAACTTAAACGTATTTAATGTGTTTTTTTCTTCCTTCGTTTCTCATCCACATGAATAATTGAGAGGTGATAGTATATATCTTTGAAGCATTCTGATTGGAGTACGGTAGCAAACAGCTTGGGAGGTGCATCATGAGTAATTGAGTTCCGGAGTCTCATGCGCAGGCATACCAGAATGAGTGCTTCGTGTCTCCTTTTGCAGTACCATAATGATAAGCTACTGCTGTTTTTTTTTTTTAATCATTATGGAAAGATTGTATCATATTGTAATAATAATTAAAGTTATAAATGTGATTAATAAATATAAAAAAAAAACTCATATTATGAGTTAAACTATTCACTGATCTATAGCATTCACACACATATTTATAGCGGACTGTATTTTTTTAAAAGCACTAGCAATGGATTCATCAAAATTTTTTTAAAAAAGTATAAGATTGCACACACCAAAAAAATTTCATCATATTTAATCAAATATGATGAAAAAAAAGTGGAAAGAAGCAAATATTTGTTTAGCTTTTGAAAATGACATGTGACCTTCGGCTCTTCTTTCAAAAAAATGCTGTAAATTTAATTTTCTTAGAAATGTTTAAGGATGTAAAAGAAATGTAGGAAAAAAAATCAAAACAAAACAAAGAAAAAAAACAAATGGCCTTATCGGAAGAATCTTTTGAGCTACACCTCAGTGGGAATGGGTGTAACACGTTAGTTTACTATTATGTGGCTTGGAGAGAATCATGCATGCATATTTGCATCAATGGGCCGACAAAAATGACCTAACAACTACTAATTAAAGTCCTCCTGATTTCTTAGAAATTAAGATTCATAATCGTAATCTGCATTTGAAATGGGCTTCTCTCGTCGAATATTAATTCTGTAACGTAGCAAAGAGTACTAGTCATCTAGTCTTCAGCATGAATCACGATAACAGTAATTGAGGGTGCATTTGGTTGACGAAAATTCTGAGAATTTACATTCCAAAACTTTTGAGGATGTTTTTGAAGAAGGAAAATAATATATACACAATACAACTACACAATATATTTCACAATAAAATATTAAATGAGAGTATTAAAATGTTGTGTATATATAAAGTGTTTTATAAAATTATGTTTCATTTAATATTTGTTGTGAAAGATGTTGTATAATTGTGTTGTGTGAATCTTGACAGAGTTGATAAGGAAAGCTGAGTAAAAGCTCCTTATTGAAATTTGTGAAAATGGACGCGCCGGAAGAATTGAAAAGTAGTTTCAAATGTAGTTTAGGATTTCACTTTGATAGTATTTAGGAGATGTGTTTGGAGAAAGAGATAAGGTGAGAATTTTATATATGATGATGAGATGATTTGCAGATAATAATAAGATCATTTGAGTTAAGTATTTATGTATTTAATTGTTTTCATAGAAACTTGGCTTTATTCATTTTAGAATCAGATCAAATCTTGAATATAAGATGGGATATTCCCATCATCAACAATAGAATGAGAAAACAAAAGAGCTTGCAAGCTAGTTCATGGCAACCTTATTAACATCTCTTCTCACATGTACAGCTGACCATGCACCAAACTTTCTAAATTGTAACTTGATATCTTCAACTACCTTACCATTCTTGTTGCAGACCAGCTTTAACCCTCCTTGATAAAATCCTTAATAACTTGTTCAGAGTCTCTCTCTAAGATTATACTATCAAGCTCCATCTTTAGACCAAGACAAGTGGCTTCCAAAGCACCAAATGCTTATGCAAGTAGAGGGTTTGGGAATAGTAATATGTTTTGTCTTGAGATTGCCAGTACTCTTCTCACATCGTACACTTCTCCCAATTATCAATTCTTTCGATGACAACAGAACTAGGAAATAAGAAAAAAAACAGCAATAATCTATTAAACATCACATTACCATCTTCAATATTTTCTTTGACCGTTGCGAACATAAATTAACAACATATGGTGCAACGGAAGAGAAGTTTCTTAAGTAGCTTCAGTATCCTCTTACATCAAAGTTACTTCACCCTCGGTAACTTCACCTACAAAAACGTCCCAGATTGCACAAGGGAGGATTTCCCTACTTTAGAATGAAATATCCTTATTTCTTCATTGTGAAGCTAGGGAATTCAGTTTCTTCTCAAGAAGTTTGGCATGCTAAAGAGCATCCAAGGCCTCAGGTTATTTTCCCGAGCGTTTCAAGTTTATTGACTTCACCTTCTCCGTCTTGATCCGTTCTTCCAGTTGAGTTCTCTCCAGATTCGAGTTCTTACTTGTGCACAAACTATTAGAAATAAAGGATCTCAATGCTCCAAAGTCAAATAGTGCACAAATTACATATTGCTTCAATTTAACCTTACCTAATAAGCTAGCTACGATTACTCAAAGATTCACATACACAAGCTAATAAGTTATGGCAAAGTTGGAAATGTTACCAATAACCACTCCTGCTTATACCATCTTGTTATCTTCCAAATCCACTTCTCCTAGGGTTATTGTGAAGACCTTCGCCTTCACAAGGGTCTTCACTCTGCCACTTGGTGTTGACGTCGAATGGGCGTCCTATAGACAATATCAAATTATAAGGACGGTCTCACCAGAAATGAAGCAGGCTCCCATAGCCATATGACATTCACAAACATGCCTCTTCCCGCACCATCGGCATGCCGGTGGAGCAACTAATGCTGGGTTCCTAATCATCACACATTTTCCTTTTTCTTGCACTACCTCCTAGAAAATAAGGCAACCCTCTTTTTCGATCTACTTGGGCTTGTGCAATTAATCTCTATTGCTCTACCTCAGCTAACGAAACCACGTTGACCAACTCTTAGAATCTCTATATTCTTAAGCCAGACACTGATTATAAAGTTGATGTTGTAAGTCATCATGAAATTTCTTCACTTGCATATTCTCCGTGCTGATTAAATGAGAAAAAAACCTTCCTAATTCCATGAAACGAGAAACGTACTTATCAACCGTCATATTTCCTTACATCATATTCAAAAAATCTAAGGCTTTCTACTGTTTGGCCATTTTCGAGAAGAAACAATTATCGAATTCTTACTTAAATCGTTCCCACGTAAGTGCAGTCCAGTTTCCCAATTCTTGAGATAACAAATGTGATTTAGTACTCCACCATACATCAACTTCTCCCTAAAGCAAGTGCCCTGCATATTAGACTTTCTACTCTTCAATGCATCCATTGTTATCGAAATTCCTTTCTAAATCAAGGAGCCACTTATTAGCTCCTAAGGGTCCTTCTATTCCACTTAAGTTTGGATACCTATATACTACGAATCTTTCGTAAGAACACCCTCATTATTCTCGGTGAGGTCCTTGTTTATTGTTCCTTCCTTGCTCCATTTGATTATGTACCACTTCAGTCATCTGGCAAATAACATTCACTATCGCTTGGCCTTTTTCCAGTGGTGAGTTCTCACTTCCTTCTCTCTACTTGGAGAAGTATTCTCACGCCAATTCGTGCCATAGTTCCTCATTTCTCCTAAAACCAACCAACGTAGATCAGTTTCCTTCTTAGGGTTAAGCACAAAACCAACGTAGATCAGTCTCCTTCTTAGGGTTAAGCAAACCTCCATTACTCATCATCGCTAGGCCTGTTCATCCGGGCCGGGTTGTACCCGGCCCGGTTTAAAATTTTATTTATTTCTTAACATTTTTAAATTTTTTTTAAAAGTAGTTAAGGAAATTTTAAATCCGGGTTCCGGATTCCCAAATCCGGAACCCGGATGAACACCTCTAATCATCACTAGTGTCACCTATGCAATACCCTTTTTTCTTTCCATTCCTTAGTTATTCAAGCCTATAGATAGAAGAGCACCACCTATAACTATGAATCTCAAACCTAGTTAAAAGTACCATGTATACTTAAGACAATGTGTGCATTTACCCAGAGATGTAATTACTCTGATACCAACATCTGTGATGTCCACAATAATCATACAACACATGGTCGCACATTCGTAGTGTTCATAACAAATAACATGCAATGCACCTAAATACGAGTAGTATACAATAACTCGCAATGGTAAAATAAAAGAGTCAAGTAATCTAAGCAATATCATAGGTAATTACATAGCACATAGTACAAAACTTAAAACTTCTACCCAAACATTGTCATTTGTCTATAGGAAACAAAACCATAATCACCAAAAGATAGTAAAGAGTTTTAGTCCCCTAAAACATAGGACCTTCTACCAAAATAACTTAAGTCTCAAATTATCAAAAAAAATTCATTTCCAAGGAAACATAGTCCCATTTTCCAATCATGGCTTAGTCCTTCATTGGTTCAAAATCCTCTTTAGCTGCTCAAAGAGTTTCATAATCTCAACTATGAAGCGGTCGATGGTCTCATTACCATCAACCATAGTGAGCTTTGTCGAGCCCTCACTGCTATCCGACACCTCCTTCTCCTTTGAGGGTGCCTTCTTCTTCTTGCGGGGTGGCATCAGGGTTATCTTCTAATCCTGTCACAACTTTTACCATTTTAGGAGAGGAATGGTAGTAAAAACTACCACAATGAGATTTCGAGAAATCTCAACAAGTAAGCACATAACATACAATAGTCAACATAAGCATACAAGATATATAGCATGCAACGCGTGTATGGACATGTATTTGACACATGACTGAAAAACCGAACTTTAACATATGCACTGACCACTTTTGACATATGCACTAATCAAGCGAACTCATCAAGCTCTACACAAACAAAAATCCAAATAAAATATTATTCATTCCAAACATTAATCAGGTTCCTTAAGAAAAATCCGAGATGTAACAAATTATATCTTGCTAAAAGATTGTATGAGTTTATACAATGAAGATATTCACTATATAAAAAATTTACCCAATGGGTTCCAAATTTTGGTCAACCAAACTCTATCTATGGAATTTTAGGTTTGCTCAACACTTAACCGAAATGCTTATTACAACACAATTAACTTCAAGAGGGAGCAAAATGGAAAATGAACAAGTAGCTCCAATGGACTCAAAATAACCCATCACCTCATGGCATATTTTAAGATTCCATTAATTACAATTTATTCTACAATTAATTGCACTATAGTGTGTACTTTTGTACATTTTACATCGTTTGCAAAATACTTCCTTAACTTCTCATTTATGTTAATAATACCATCATGGAATATACTTCAATTATTTTTTGAAAAGAAAAAAAAAAAGACCCAATAATTTCTTTTGGCGCCTATGTGGGAAAAAAAATTCCCTCAAATTTTTTTTTTTTTTTGAAAGGAAAAATCCCATTAATCGATTCTCAATAAAAGTCAAGAATACAAGAGGGAGCATTCCCCATATCAATAGAAGAAATGGAATGTCGTAAAGCATCTCTAGCAAGCTTATGAGCAGCTTGGTTTCTTTCTCTTCTAACATGTGTAGTTGACCAATCCTCATAAAAATTGAACTGATTCTTAACATCTTAAATAAGCATATAACATGTTGCTACCAGTTTTCCTTTCTACTGTTAATAGCTAATATGACTTCCATCAAATCTTCTTCAAGAATGATCCTTTTAATCCTCATATGTAAACTCAAACATGATGCTTCCATTGCTCCAATAGCTTCCACCAGCAGTGTATCAAGGAAAAGGGGGCCTATGTTTCCTTGTTATTGCCAAGATCTTCCCATTCCCATCTCTGAGAATTCAACCTATGCCAATCATGCACTATATCTTATCAACAGCAACAACCCAACTAAGTTTATAGACATTAGCAAGAGGTGGGTTCCATGTAGAGATCACATGCTGCATACTACTTTGTTGATCATTAGCATCTGTCGAACAAACCCCCATCTCTTGTAAAGTATCTTTAGCAGATTTAGCAACTAAATTAGGGTAATTGAACTCTTGTTGAATATGAATTGATTTCTCCTTATCCAAACTCCATTTGACATGACTGCAAACTCTTCCACAAGCTCATTTCCACTTGTTGCATCTAGCTCCATCATGAGATATCTAATAGTAGGTTTGAAAGAGGTACACTTATGAAGCTGTCTTGAGCACTGGAGCCTTACATCCTGAGAAGCGTGACAATTTCGTATAGTATGCATTACACTCTCCTCTTCCAAAACGAATATAGGAGATAGAGACTTATCAACAACCTTTTTCTTAAAATGATTATGGTGAGTTGGCAAACCCTCATGATAGGCTCGCCCAATAAAAATCCTATTTATAGGTGGGATCTGTAAGAGTAATGATAGGGACAAATGCAAGGGACAAACATCAACTCATATGGCATGATAAACAAAACACATCATTTTTATTTCATTCAATTTCGGATCCATTTCTTTATTTCTCAACTCATAGATATTGTGCAACACACAGCAAGCACAAAGCACCACAAGTTATCAGTTAGCGTTTGTTCTTGGCGTTTGTTTCTAGCATTTTTGGAATCTGAATTCCCACAAGCTTAACCAAAACTTTCCTTGATTTGTGCTACTAGAAGCCTGGCCTTTGTCAAATTCCATAACTTTCTTGTACAAGTGATAGGCATTTCTCTCTTAGAAAGACCCACTCAATTCGATCATACACCTTGCTCAAATCTAGATTCAATGTCATGAAACCCACTATCTCTTTTGATCTACTCTTCATTACTACAACAAAATTAGGTTTTAGTGACACTTTAGAAAATGTGATAGTCTACAAACCGTCACCAGAACCTATTTTCTGTGATGGTTTCTTGGAACCGTCACTAAAAACAACTATTGAATTTTTTTACGTTTGAATTAATATGATTTTACGTTCGAACTTTGAGGGTACGTTTGAACTACGTAATGAATACATTCGAACGTGAATTTTTTGAGCGCCACCATTCAAACTTTATGAAAAAACGTTCAAACATTTACATTAAGTTTTTTTAAAAAATACTTTGACACCTTATTTTGACACCTTTTGTATTTTAATTCATTTTAAATTTTTTGCTTTACTTAATAGTGTAGAATTTGATTATTGGACTGAATTAATATTTATTTTTTAAAAATATTTTTAAATGAACAAAATGTGAATAAAAAATATATAAAGAAATTAAAATAAGATTCTACTCTAGCGGGCCCTGTTAATATTCTACAAATTTTGTACTCCATTGAATTATAAAATAATTGAATTTCTGAAAGATATGAAGTGCGAGGATTTAAAATTAAATTCAAATAAACTAATATTAAAGAAAATTGAGAATAGAAATTAAAAAAAACAATATATACATTACATGAGCAGTTAGTCTATTACATATATTAAAAACTAAATACAAAAAGATTTAAAAAAAAAACCATAAAATCATTGACTCGATGAGGTTTTTTAATTCATTGACCTCATCAGACAACATCTCGACCTTGGGACGCAAGTTCTCTATATTAGTGGACGAGTGCTCTAATGCCTGATCCACATGTGCCGTAATCGAGGTAGTATGTGCAGTGAGTTGCCTCTCCATGTGCGCTTGCAACTGTCCCACCCAAGCAAGTGGCACGTCCCTACCCACAGTCTGTCTTGCACGATGTTGTCCACTACCGCTAGCACCGCCAGCGGGATCAAGCTGGATGGTCTGACATGCAGTATGCAGAAGAAACCGTCGAGCGCACTCTTGAAGAAGCTGTCTGACATCTCGTGCGCATGTCGGTCTCAGCCCATAAGGATGTAGAAATCCTCATCCCACTGTGAACCCTCTTCCTCGAATCCAGTATCGTCGCCTGAGTCGACGTGATGACTGTCCGTAGACGGATGAGGGCCAGTCTAGGACTCCGTCATGCCAACATTAGCATTTGGCAGCGAAGCCTATGCAGCAATTGTGTCCTCCACCTGCTGCTCAACTGCTGGCTGTGGCGGTAGATGTGGTATTTGCAGCAGGTCGGCGATGACATCCGCCGAGACAGTGAGCCGCACCCCACGGATCTCGATGACGTGGGAGTCGGCATCGTAGGGCAATGTGGACATTACCTGGTAGAACTCGTGCACCATGTTGGTGTACACAGTCCCCCTCAGTGAACAGATGGGCAACCATCCTCAGGACACGAACACAAACCGGAGGCTAGTATGCTGCAAAAATGAAGAGTCAAACTCATTAATCAACACCTCCCGCTCTAGTGTGACTGTGCGGGCCTCTATCTGGTATGCCTCCCATGAGGCTCCTTCCCAACCCTTTTTTCTTATGGTCCGAGATTGTTGAGTCATTTTATATTTATTTGCATAAATTAGATAAAAATGAGTAGAAAGAAAAATTAAATTTTTAATAGAATGTTAGGCCCAAAAATGCAATTATGCGTAAACGTTAGAACGTAAGGAAACTCACGTTCGAACGTGTAATTTTCTTCAAACGTTGCTAATAGTCATGTTCGAACGTACCACCATATATTCGAACGTGACTATTCGTATTCCAGCGTTTAAACATATACGTTCCAACGTTGGAAAACCTACGTTGGAATGTAACCACGAGTATTTCAACATTCTAGAAGTCATGTTCCAATGTATGGATTGTACATTCAAACATGACTGGATGGCTTCCAACGTTGAAAAAGTAACATTCGAACGTGACTGTTGGGCAACGTTGCAAAAGTTACATTTGCATGTATATATAAAACGTTCGAACGTAACCCTTCGCCTTCCTAGATTCAAACTTTGACATTCGAACGTTAAATCGGGAATGTAACTCTATTTCATAGAGTTTTAGGGCCAAAACACTTCATATAAATGAAGTGAAGTAAGCGCTTCAAGAAATTTTTCTACGGAGTCTTTTTGGGCAATGGAAACCCGTGGTCGCCGGAAAATCAAAGTGAAGTTCCGGCCACCAATTTTTTTTAAAACTTAAAAAACAACTTAATTGAATACAAACTATATGAAAAAAGTGGGTTTAGAGTTCCCTACCTGTTGGGAACGGTTGCGATGGCTTTGGTGACGATTGTGTCGGCATGTATGACGAAGAGACTTTGAGAGAAATGAGGGAGTTTTCGTTGAAAATGCCGACTGCCGTCGGGATTACTGTATTTATACAATGAACGTTCAAACGTTCATTAATGAACATTCGAACGTTGCATACAAACCATTATATACATGCGAACGTTATCTACCTATAGTTTGAACGTAATGAAAGACATCCGAATGTTATGTACATATAGTTCAAACGTAGAGTTTAGTAATTTGTTGCCAAAGTATTCTCTACATTCGAACGTTATTTATGAACGTTCTAACATTTCAAGATAACGTTCAAATGTTAGCATGACAGGTTCGAATATATTTTTGAATTTATAAATTAAAATTAAAATTACCTTAAAATGTAAAATGACATGTTAAAATAATACAATTGAATATATTATATACTCTAAGGCATCACTAAAACTCTCCAGTGCTAACACTATATAATATTATAGTATTAGTTATTATATAAATAATGTATTATATAGTATTACAATATTCTACTATTTATAATACTATAACACTTAGTATTGTATAATATTACTATATAGTAAATAAAATATATAAAGTGATGTTTAACATATATGATTAGTTAACACTATATAATACTATGTTGTTTGGTATTATATTCTGTTATCTATTTTGTTATATTACTAAATAACACACACATATATGAAACACTATATAATACTTAACAACATAACATTATATAGTGTTGACTATATAATTACTTTCGTGCATAAAACACTTAAAATATAAAAAACATTTATTATATTATTAAATATATTATAATTTATTATAATATCTATAATTTTATTAAATGTTTTTAATATATTTTGGTTTATAAATAAGCCAATCTAGGGATTTAAACAAAAAAAATTAAAAAATTAAAAACGTTCGAACGTCATCTAATTACGTTCCAACGATCGAAAAAAAAGTGTGGAAAACTTCTCGCACTTTTTGTAACGTTCGAATGTAACTTTATGATGTTCGAATATTTGTGCCTCAATTTAGGATTTTTTGAGCATTTTAACACACGTTCAAAAGTAAATTCCTTACGTTTGGATATCACAAGTGAACAATCGAATGTGATCAAGAATTTTAAGTACGTTTGAACATTAGGCTAAAACGTTCGAACTTACTTAAAATTCAAATAGATTCAAATATAGATACAGGATGAAGCGAGATTTTCATTTTTGCTTCATTCTGTGTGTTAGAGAGAGAGAGAGACCTTAGTGAGGTGCTTCTATTCTTTTCAAATGTAACTTTAATTGTGAATTTTGTAGAGAGTTTTTTATTATGATATTGATTTTTATCTGAATTTAATGGTTTATTGTGTATTTTTGTAAAGCTTTGAAGTATATTTGAGCACTTGTGAAGAAAGACTAGTGATTTTGCTAGGTATATTTTCCAAACCCTAAATCCCAAATCCTAAATCCCAAACCACAAATCCTAAATCTTAACCCTAATCCTAATCCTAAATCCTAAATCCTAAACTCCAAACTCCAAACTCCAAGTACCAAATCCAAATCTCAAACACTAAACTCTAAACCTCAATCCCTAAATACCAAAGGATAAACCCAACCCTTGTATATAGTTGAAATTAAATTTAGAGAGCAACAAATTAATATTAGTTAGTATTCTATGTGACATTGCATATAAGAACAACCTTAGACTCATTTGGAAATTAGTGTACACTCAGGTATCCACTGATTCCTGAATTGTCCATTGTGGACTGTTTGAGATTATATTATCTGTATTGCATATTTTTGTTACTTCTACTGATTTCTACGTTGCATACGAAATTTCGGTGTCTTACTCATTCGTTCTTTGGGTATATTGTTTGTAGGATGACAACCCTATTTACAAACACATATATTTGGAGAACTATAGGGAGATGCTGTCGAAATTTTTGCTAACGTACTGATCAGTAGAAGTAACAAAAGATGTACAATATGGATAATATAATCTCGAACGGGATAAAACCAACTACCTTTGAGAAGATTAAGTGAATACGTTGAGGGACAATGAATTTATTTACATTTGTATTCATTCTTAATTAGCAATAACATTATTAATTAATTTTATAGAGTTTAAGTTCGACGAATGCACATAATAGATCTACTCTTACTGTCCACCATCGTACCAGTTCAAGGTCGTTCACCGTCTTGCTGATAAGATGGTAATTAATAAATTATAGAAATTTTACATAATTTCTAATTTGTTATATTATTTGATTGCGAGCATTCAAGTTTTCAATTGCTAATGTGTCTTGGTTGAAACGTGATGATCCTGAAAAATTTTTCCTCATTCATGTTTATGCTGCTGCTCACACTAATGAATGTAGTGAGTGGATGGATCCTACAGCTACAGAAAGTTATGTAAGAAATTTTAATTTTGTTAAATTGATTATGCAATATCTGAATAATTTATTTTTATTCGTATTTTAATTAATTTTGTTGCTTAATGTGTGTATTTTCTTTCTAATTGCAGGACGGAATGTTGGAGATGCATTCAGCTTCTAGGGAGTCCTCGCCTAATGATATCGACATTTTCACGAAAGTGCTCGGGGCTAAGTTTAGCATGGTCAGAGGATTAGGAAATTCACTCAAGCATTCAGCTGGTTCATCCTCTACGAGCTCCTCAACTTTAAGGGTTAATAATCTCACTAGAGATTTAGAAGCAGCACGACTAGAAAACGAGATTATAAGGTCGAGACAGCAGGATTTGGAGTCTCTTTTGAAGCGACATTCTGATCTAGAGACACGCATGCAAGAGCAGCAGAGAGCATAGAAAGAAAGAATGTGCACTGCAATCCAAGAACAAGTGCAGAGGGAGATGGCGGCCCAGATGGACTGTGTTATGTAACTGCAGCAAGATCGCGGTGGACGAGAAAAAAAAAAGATAAATTTTATCCTTTTTTTATTATTTTTGATATCCAACTTTGATATGTATAAGACATTGTATACTTTTTAATATGTAATATTGTATAATTTTTTATGCTTTTTTTTGTTTTATTATTTGTAACATGATACCATTTATATGTTTTTTAATTTTGTTAAAATTTACCATTTCTAACTAGCACGTTCGAATGTACACAGTAAACGTTCAAACTTTTATTCCAAACAAGTTCAAATGGACAAAGTAAAAGTTCAAATCCACTGACAAAACGTTCGAACTAACTGTCCAAACGTTGGAATGTTCATCACCCGTACTCGTAGGGGGTCACGAAGTCCAACTTGTTTTGGTATAATCCATCCTCAACTACAAATAATAGGTCTCCGACCATGTTCAAATAAAAATATTTTTCCACATCTCAATCCATATAACAATGTCCACCAAGTCAGAAATAAAAGAATAAGAATAAATCATAAATGAGAGGGTTCACATTCTCCCAAAAAGTTTAACAATAAAGAATAACTAACATTCTAAAATCCAATGAACTAGAAACCCAACATCCAAAATAAAAATTAATCGTTTTCCCCCATCTAGCCTGAGGCTCTAACTGCTTATACTTGGTCAGAACTCTATTCTTGATCCTCTGATGGAACATCCAAATCATCTGAAAATATATAAGATAAGGGGGTGAGTTTTTCCACAACTCAGTAAGCGAAGAACTTATACAAGCGTGTAAACATGAGCATTTACCAAGTAATAAAGTACGGATCTGAACATAATTAAGTGTAAAAGAAACAAATGATTTTCGAAACAATTAAATCATAAAGTACTTTGGCATAACAAAACTGAGTATTATCACTATATCAAACGGAGCATCCCACAAAGCAAAGACCATGTTTAACCCCCGCGGTAGGGTTGTGCAAATCCCGGTGGCCAAACCAGGCAGAGACAGAGGTGGAACTTTCCCTTTTTCATTCTCGGAGTCCCGAGTGTGCACATAGGAAAGCCCACAATAAACCACTTTGTTTCCAAAGTAGGTGCACTCAGAGATAGGAAATTGGTACCAATCCAAACAGAGCAAAGACAGAGCAGAGCAGAGCAAAGCAGAGATAGAGTCAAATACCAACCAGAATACTATGCCAAAGGTTTTCAGAGTTATTAAGGATACATAGTTCCAAACTATTTTCAGAATAAAACTTATGTAAATAAAACATAGTCAACACAATCAAGGCATAATTTTTCTCAGATAGACAAAAATGTTCTTTCCACATTTCAGAAAATAACATGACAAAAAGCAAGCTCATGTTTACACAATGCATGACAGAAATATTTTTCCTTCTTTTATATAAGCTTCATGAATAATGAAAACAATCGACTGAGGTTGATTTTTCTCAGGTTTTTCATTTCATAACTAACACAAGCACAAATTTTCAAAAGTCAACCTCAGTCCTCTTTTGGTATAAAACCGAGCATACGAACCCCACTTACCTGACTGCTGTAGCGAAAAATCAAAACTTTGAGTCTGACCACTAAGAGTTTCGTCACCTATACATGAAAATAATTTTCTTTATGTTAATGACCACCCCAAAGGCCTAAATCTGAAAAATTATAAGTTAAACTACGCTGCTTGCCTAAAATCATAAATTTCTAGCATAACAAGCCCAAGCAACCAGCCACTACGTAACCTGGACAGCCTCCAAAGATGCACGGAAAAATTAATATTTTAATAATTTTAAAAACTCTAAGATGCACTGAATTTATCTCCTTAAATCCACACCAACCAGCAAACCAGCGCACTCCATACATAAAATATCATTTCAGCCCACTACCAAAACATCTCAGGCATCCCTCTGATAAAGCCAACCCAACAAATATAGTATCCTAATGCATTCAACTTAACCAAACCCAGCCATTTTATATCACACAAAAACGCTCCAAACAACCCAACGACAGCACCAAAACAGCAAAAGAGATTTAAACAACAAACCCTTGAACACCCACCAAAAATCACTTCGAAGAAGGATTCGAAAATTAGAGAAAAATTCCATAAAATATTTCGGCATAAAAATAGTACTCAACCGAGGTGTATATGCTTCAAATAAATCAAATTTTCCTCAACCCACACAAAATTTAGCAACTGTCCATCAAATCCCAAAACCACCGTCAACTAATATATATATATATGCTAAGCATAACCATTCGTAAGAGCTTCCGTTCGGTCTCAAGAAAGATGGTAGAAATTCTTACCCGAAATTGAAGGGAACCCGCGAAAGAACAGGGGCCGAGAACTGCTTCCAGCTTCCTCCAAAGTCGACTATAAACAACGAAAATCAACCAGGTTTTTAAGTGATTAAAACCCCAAAGCCACATCTCATTATGGGTAGAAGAAATTCGAAAAACATTATGGGATTAAAAGAAACTTACCGACGAGACAACTAGGGGTGAACGAAAGCAGAGGAGCCAGCGATGAGACCCAAAACGAAGATGCAAAAAGCTGGAAGGAGAGAGAGATAAATATTTCGTTGCGTTTTCTGATGAGCTCGGTAACTGCCGAGAACGTGGGGGAGTGGGCGTGAGGAAGAGGCAACGAAGGCAGAGGAGAAACCGTCGCCCAGGGGAAAGAGAAGGAAAAGAGAAGAAAGAAAGAAAAGAAAGAAAGAAAGGGACGGAGGGTTAACACCTGGGGAGAGAAACGACGTCGTTTCTGGGGGGCTGGGCCAGGTCTCTTTAAACCGGCTTGGGTCTGGCTGCGGGCCTTACATTAATGTTCCAACTTAGTGAAATGTAACGTCCGAACGTTGTGTAAGAAACGTCTGAACATCAAGATATGAACAACGTTCAAATGAAAATATTAACGTTTGAACGTCTAACATTCGAACGAAATAGTGTATCGTTCGAATGTCAACAAGATGCATTTACGTTCGAACATTACTTTTGGTGGCACATTTGAAATGTCACTAACCGTTCTGACGTTTGAACATTTCATCGAACGGAAAGACACCAAACTTTTTGTGATTGTTGAACAGTAAAATGTCACGAATACTTATCTGTGATAAATTTATTGTGACGGTCACCATGATGGTTTCAAATTGTCACCAAAAGTCTTTCGTGATGTTTTGGCCATTTTTTGTGACATTTTTGTCTGTCACAAAAACCCAAATTTGTTGTAGTGCATGGAGTGTAAGAATCCCTCACGTTGATACTATATATGGGAAACATTTTAGTTCACAAAGTTTAAAACAAAGTGCATTCAAGTGCTTCTAAGGTTAAAAAGACAACCTTCTTATTCTTATAGAGAGTTTTTTGTTGTGTATAGAGAAGTTATAAGTGCATCATAGATAAGTTTTCCTTACTAGGTTGGATTTTGAGCCCCAGAAAGTATTCAAAGTTGTCGATCAAATAGAGAAAATCAATTAGAAGAAATCTTCAGTTCTTTTTGACTATCGAGCGCACTATTAGTTTTCATATATGGTTCACACAAGCTTGCATTAGTGTCCAAAACAAATATAGTTGTATACATTATGAAGAAGATCGAGTTCAGATTTCTGGAAGGCTGCCTTACATAGACACACCTTCATAAAGCACCGATTTCACATGCTCCTCTAGGCTTGGAAGACCATGATTTTCATCATAATTATACAGCAAAGGAACCATTCTTGCAATATTAAGCGATGCCTTAGTGAATGATGCCGGAAATGGGTTTGGAGAGAGGCACTCTTTGTTTAGGCGTTTCCATGCATCTGAAATCATATTCACAACCTTCTCCCGTGCCTCTTTGATTGAACAACCTTGGTGTTCCTTCATGTAGTACTCTATGTATGATCCATCACGGCCATCTTGACTCTCATCCTACAATTGCATGAATCATATGTGTGAGGAAATTACTCATTAAAAAGGTTACCGACAATACATACCCCACCTCCTGGACATTCCTTCATCCTAAATATCTACGAGCTTATTTATGGGTATATGTGTGTGTGTGTGTGTGTGTGTGTGTGTGTTATGTCGGCTTAAATGTTAAACCAAAACGTGAGTATTCAAAAGGGTGAAATTTATGTTGTAAACAAATGTACCATGGCACTTCCAAGGTCGTCCCAAAGTCGAAGAATCGTGGCTGTTGAAGATATAATGCCTGGCATGTTCTCAACAAGATCTTCAGTTTCCTCTGTTATTCGTTGACCCAAAAGAAAGAAAGTGTGAACTAGTACCACGTGTACTCCTGAGCTTATAATTGAATTCTCCAAATAGACTTTCGACTTTGGTGATTGCCCTAAAGCAAACCATTGTGCCTCAACTAGAAAAGCATTGCACAAAGTCGCCCACTGCAAGGATTATATATAGAACTGTCATTTTTATCATTTTCACCGAGATATTGACGGTGTAGAGAAGGAATATTTGGGAATTAGCAAGTAGTACTGTCATGATTCATGGACATTTACCGTTTTTCTTAGATAGTCTAGTGGGTTCCAGCCATGCTTTTTATATATCTTTTGGCTAATTTCCTCAGTGACATCATAGAGAGCCTTGAAACATATCTTCATGTATTCAGGTAACTGATAGTGATCGAGGGCGCGAAAATCCCATCTGTGTGCAACAATTTATTATGCAATTAATGAATAATGGTTATAAGGAAAGGGAACATTTATTCTGCAAAAAGTAATGTTCTTCATTTTTTTTAATTTTATCATTCTAAATCACTTTTTATTCGCACGTTTTAAGTGATTGTCATTTAAGTGCTGCATGGTTGATAAAAGAAACTAATGTGTCACACAAATAACTCTTTTGTGAAACAGATGCATACTTGTTGATGGCTTGTGTAAAAAGAGTGAGCTCCTCAAGCGTCCCATGCACATCAAAAATGTCGTCTATGATGTAGATAAGAGAAATGGGTTTTGTGAGCTCAACCCTTTCGTCCGACAAGTCTGGATCTACGAGACAGACCATCGAACAAATGTACCATTTTAATGGTTGGTTCCTTGCAAACTTTAGCTCCTTAGCCAAACCAAGATCTCCCCACCATCTAATAAGATGAAAAGATTAAACATTAGAGGGTGGCTATGACATTAATTAATATATGTAATGGTATATATAATAACTGAACACACACACATATATATATAGTCAAGTTATTATATATAAATCGTACTTCGAAATTTGAGCAATTTCCTTTTGGTGAATAGATTGTGTCATATTGAAATCCATTTTTGCTAGTTGTAGAAAATCATTCAACCATCCACTTGAGCCTTGGGAATTATCAAAAAACTCTTTGGCCATGAAACTTGCCAAGCTTTTGTGATAAGGATGTCCCAAAGTATTTCTAACAACTCTGGCATGATTGATGTTATCAGGATCTTTCTCCCATCCATTCAGAATCTGCTCACAGACGTTTCCAGCTTCATCAAGTACATCTTCGCCTTCTATATTCAGCTGTGAAGCCTCGTATAAAGCCATCAGTCCTTCAATATCTTCACTCTGTTCTCTATTAAACATCCCCTTCTCGTCCTTGAATATGTTAAACACATCTGGTCCAAAAAAATATATATGCATGATCAGTATCACATGATGTCTTCCTTTCTTATATATACAGAAGAAACCAATAAAAGTTTAAACTTTGATTAGAGCTCGATCAAATGCAATAAAGCACAAAAAGTAATACTAGATACAATCCTAAAGTACACAAATGTTTTAAAAACAAATAAGCTTTACTGTTAAAAAATGAGTATTTTTATAAGAATCCTGTATTTATTTATTTTTTTCAAAAATAATTATTATAAGACACTTCACATTCATGACTGTAATTACTATTTCTCAAACAAGAATACTTACCGGGAGACACATAGTAACCTTGCTGTCTCAATAGTCGAAAGCGCAGTGCAACCACGTGAAACTCATCATAATGACCGTACTCGCCATGAATAATGTGTCTAACATATTGCCTCTGTAAAATTGCTTCAATCTCTTCCTGGAAGTGGTAATCAATGTTCAGGCGCTGTACTTTATCAATCATACTTAAACCTTGAAAGGGATCTTCCTCTTCTTGATCTTCTACAACATTCCTCAGTACGTTCCTGCATACTTCCAATTTCTTTGCATGTTGGACACCAAAACAACACTGCAAACGAAGAGAATGACGTTTAGAAATTGGAAAAAACATAAGGCTTTAAATTATAAACAGAAAAATGTAAAACAGAAGTAGTATTAATTACTGTATTATCATCTTTATTTATATAGTTGTCACCGTATTGCAAGCTGGAGGAAGAAGCCCATGCGTGATCTTGGGTGATGGCAGCAATGCTCCAGTACTGCCTGTTGGAACTGGATAAAGAGGTCAGGCTAAAGGGTTTCGTGTTGCTAATCGACAATGCCATGGAGAATTATTGAGTAATATCAGCAAGTGATCGACCAAAGATATTGTTTCTTGAATTTAACAAGTTGGCAGTTGGTGCATGGAACTAATGTTTGATCCAATTTATAGGACCAGCGCCATAAGTGATCATGTCATCATCGAAATGTAAACAGCTTACGTATTGACTTAAAGCAATGTGTATAACGTGGGAAGATACGTTCAACATGCAACAGGTAGCTGGAGGGACCACCACTACTCTTGGTTCCCTCAGATATACATTTCCAGCTCCTTAAGTATTAGTATCTTAAACTCTCTTTTTTTATGATATATATATATATATATATATATACACGTACCTTATAAAGGATTTAATTAAGTAACATATCAGTATGATAAATATGATTTCCTTCTATCCATTTAAATATTTAAGATATTCTCATAATTATAACTATATATAAAGAGAACGCTATAAAAATTAATAAAGGCAAACGGCCTAGTTGAATTTATACAAGCTTTTATCTATATATATATATACAAATGGAGCTAAATTTTATACGAGTTGCATCGATTTATGATTAATCGTAACTTTGTGTTCACCCATGGCTGATTTCTTAGTAAATAAATTTATTACAAAAAAATTATTTATTTACAGTTAGTTAATTCTATCGAAATAACTATTCACAATCAAAACTAGTCGCAAATAGTCTCTTCCTCACAATTTGAGACAATTTCTCGATACAAAAAGCATTTTTTCACGATGAAATCACAAGTTTTCTTTTCAAGTTTTAGGGAAGTAATTATATATGACACTAGATCGGTAGCTAGCTGATCAAGATAATTAATCTAATTACGCATGCATTACATAGATTATCACTATCATATAATTAATTAATTCCTTCGCCTATCCACATCTTTTAATTTCAAGCGAGTTTGAGTTTGTTGATCACGAGCTGCTTCATTTAATAACAGATATTATTTATTTTTCTAATTTAACTTCAACTTTAGAAAATAAACTTGGTTTTTAATCTAATATACTTAAAAACCTTTTACATATTATATATACATACTAACTAATGATTACATTTATAAGGACTCAAGTAACATATTTAGTATTAGAAATATAATTTCCTCCTATCTATTTAAATATTTAAGATATATTCTCATTATAATTATTAACATAAATATAACGCTATAAAAAATATACAATAAATACAAACTTATTCAAATTTAAACATGTTTATTTATACAAGCTAATTATATATACTCGTCGAGCTAGCTAAGTCTTATACGAATTGCAATATTTTATAATTATTCATAAATTTTTGTTAAACAAATTGAGTTGAAGACAAGTTTAACCAAATTAATCTTGAGCGGCAAATCGAGTACTTTATATCTTGTTTAGTTAAAACATATATATCTTGTTTAGTTAAAACTCAAGTCACATCATGAACACAATAAACAAATAATATAAATATATATATATATATATAAGGTAATGCTACATGTTCTTATTTGGGATCCTTATTAGGTATCCCGATTTCATGTGTTTTTTACATGATTTTTTGACATCTTAAAATATTTTTTAAAAATATAAAAAAATTTACAACATTATTTAAAAACATATTTAAAATCATGTGGAAAAAACTAAAAAAATAAATAAAATATAAATCGGAAGAATCCCTATTAGATAGGGATCCCGAATAGGGACAAATAATATATATATAAATATATATATATATATATATATATATATATATATATAAACACGATTAAGTTGTGGATGAGAAACACATGTGGATGAGAAGCATTTAAAAAACACATTTGATGTGTTTATATATATATATATAAATACGATTAAGTTGTGGATGAGAAACACTTGAGGGGTGTGTGTGTGTATATATATATATATATATATATATATATATATATATATTATATATATATATATATATATATACACTTCAAATGTGTTTTTTTCTTCCTTTGTTTCTCATCCACAACTTAATATATCGTGTTTAATTTGTTTTTTTCTTCCTTTGTTTGTTTCTCATCCACGACTTAATATATCGTGTTTAATTTGTTTTTTTCTTCCTTTGTTTCTCATCCACAAATATCGTGTTTAATTTGTTTTTTCCTTCCTTTAATTGTTTCTCATCCACAACTTAATCAACTTTGATAAGGTGATAGTATATATCTTTGAAGCATTCTGATTGGAGTACGCGGTAGCAAACAGCTTGGGAGGTGCGTCATGAATAATTGAGTTTTGGAGTCTTGCCAAGGCGCCAGAATGAGTGCTTCGTGTCTCCTTTGGCAGTAGCATATATAAGCTACTGCTGGTTTTTTTTTTTTTTTTTCAAACATTATGGAAAGATTGTATTATATCGCAATAATAATTAAAGTTATAGATGTGACTAATAGAGAAGAAAAAAACTCATATTATAAGTCAAACTACTTATTAATATATAGCACTCACACACATCTATGGCGGATTGCCTTGTTTTAAAAGCACTACCAATGTATCCATCAAAATTTTCTTTTAAAAAGTACAAGTTTGGATACATATTAAAAAATATTTGTCATATTTGATGAAATGTAAGGAAAAAAAATGGAGAAAATAAAATAAAAATATTTTTTATTTAACTTTTGAATAAAAAAGAGAATAAAAATACTTTCTATTTAACTTTTGAAAATGAGTACATGTGACCTTCGGCTCTTCTTTTAAAAAAAAAATGTTGTGAATTTTATTTCCTTAAAAATGTTTAAGGATGTAAAAGAAATGTAGGAAAAAATATCAAAACAAAAAAAAAAAACAAACAAACAAATGGCCTTATCGGAAGAATCTTTTGAGCTACACCTCAGTGGGAATGGGTGTAACACGTTAGTTTACCATTATGTGGCTTTGAGAGAATCATGCATGCATGTTTGCATCAATGGGCCGACAAAAATGACCTACCAACTACTAATTAAAGTCCTCCTGATTTCTTTAAAATCAAGATTCATAATCGTGATCTGCATTTAAAATGGGCTTCTCTCGTCGAATATTAATTCTGTAATGTAGCAAAGAGTACTAGTCATCTAATCTTCAGCATGAATCACGACAACAGTAATTGAGGGTGCATTTGGTTAATGAAAATTCTGAGAATGTACGTTCCAAAACTTTTAAGGATATTTTTGAAGAAGGAAAATGATATATACACAACACAATTACATAATATATTTCACAATAAAATATTAAATGAAGAATATTTCTATAAAGTGTTGTATATAAATATAAAGTGTTTTATAAAATTATCTTTCATTTAATATTTATTGTGAAATATATTATGTAATTGTGTTGTGTGAATCTTGAGAAAGTTGATAGAAAAATCTGAGTAAAAGCTCCTTATTAAGATTTGTGAAAATGGACGCGCCAGAAGAGTTGAACAGTAGTTTCAAATGTATTTTATATTTCACTTTTATAGTATTTAGGAGATGTTTGGAGAAAGAGATAAGGTGAGAATTTTATATATAATGATAAGATGATTTATAAATAATAATAAGATCATTTGAGTTAAATATTTACGTATTTAATTGTTTTCATAGAAACTTGGCTTTATTCATTTTAGAATCAGATCAAATCTTGAATATAAGATGGGATATTCCCATCATCAACAATAGAATGAGAAAACAAAAGAGCTTGCAAGCTAGTTCATGGGCAGCCTTATTAACATCTCTTCTCACATGTACAGCTGACTATGCACCAAACTTTCTAAACTGTAACTTGATATCTTCAACTACCTTACCATTCCTGTTGTAGACCAGTTTTCACCCACCTTGATAATATCCTTAATAACTTGTTAAGAGTCTCTCTAAGATTATACTATGGGGCTCCATCTTTAGACCAAGACAAGTGACTTCCAAAGCACCAAATGCCTATGCAAGTAGAGGGTTTGGGAATAGTAATCTGTTTTGTCTTGAGATTGCCAGTACCTTTCCACTCCAGTTTCTCACTATGATCCCCACACCAATTTTACGCTATGAGTTATCCACTATTGCATCCCAATTGATTTTGTAGGAGTTTAACGGAGGAGGATGCCATCTGATATCCATAGGCTAATTCTTCAACTTAAGCTAAATTTCTTTACTTGTTTTGCAGTTGATTATGTCCAAAAAATAACACAGTAGTTGTAGCACAATTTTAAAATGTCAATTCCATAATGAGACAAATTTTAAAAAAAAAAAATTACAAAGAAATTAAAAAATATATTAAATAATCAATGGGAGAACAAAGATTTATTTTAAATGCATATTCAAATTGAAACAAAGTGATTAAAGAAAAAAGCACTCAAATTGAAAAACAGTAATATTTCAAAAATTCTTTACACAAATCTAATATTTTAATTATTTTTAATTCATTGAATAATACAATTGAGAATTCAATTCTAAAATTCTCAATCAGAAGATATAGAATTGTAAATCAAAATTAAATCAAATGTAATATTTTAAAAAATTATTTATCATTTTTAAATTATATAAATTATTATCTCTATTAAAAAAATTTAAAAACGACAATATACTTAAAAAAAAAAAAAGATATTATAACAAAGAATTAAATCATATAATGTCATGTTGCCGTGACAAAGTGGAGACTGGAGTGCCGTGCGGGTCCATATGTGGGGTCCAATTGAATTCCTCAGTATCATAACCGTGCGGCCCAAGTGCAACTGAAATGCCGGTCTGCTATGAGTAAAAACCGAATTGTGAAGTTCCAAATATGGTAAGTGTGAAGCCCAATTGTAAGCCATCTCTCACCATTAATAATGTAATATTTAAAATTTAAAATATTATAAAAATGTGATTAAATATATTTCAATATAAATATAAATAATACTTAATAAAATAAATTATATCCTATTATTTATATTCACATTTTAATATTTTACTCTAATATTAAAATATTTAAAATACACTTTCGGAATCTTTCAATCATTGCAAAACAACTTGAGCCTACAGTGCCATTGGGTTGGAGTTCTTGAATTCTTCTTGGAACAGGTAAGCATTGGGCGTCATCCACACTCTTTTAGAAACAGTTGCAACTTCCCCACTATCTCCTTACCATACACAAATCCCATCTCCTGAATAAGTTTCCTAAAAAAACTTTTGGTTATGGAACTTATTCAAGAGCGAGGAAAAAACTTATTCAAGGGTGAAACACAAATTAACGTTACTATACATTATTATTACATGTGATTATACATTGATGATTATACATTACTAGTACATGTTATTATACTTTAGTTATTATATATTAGTATTCCATATTATTATAAACTAGTTAATATATCATTAGTATTACATGTTATTATACATCAATATTTATACATTAGTTGTTATTATGCATTAGTGTTACATGGTAATAATGATTAATAGTACGACATTGTTTCTATATACTAAACAATCATTAGTCAATTAGTCTATTAGTCTATTTATATTACAGTATAAATATATTATTTTATTAAATTTGTTCATATCAATATATTATTAGATTTAACTAACTATATAAACTATACTTATATAAATATATATGATTAATATATATAAATTACATATATTTTTGAAAATATATGCACAATATCAGAACCGAAGTCAGGCAAATGGAGTTCAAGTAGGAGCGGAATTTACATTTTGTACATCGCTACATCCTAGTCCGACTTCGACTCCATAGTTTTTGGAAAAAAAAAAGCTTCAACTCCAACTTATCAGAGTCGGAATAGAGCTAATGCGGAGTCGGAGTCGGATTTTCAGATTTTTGCTCAGCTCTACAGTAAATGTACTATGCAGCTTGTTTTGACCATACGAATTAAGTGATAGCCTTCATTTATAAAGATATAATGCAGGAGGGATTTTACTCATCATCACACTACACACTTTACATATTTTTATATTTTTTTTTTTTATTATTATTTATTGTATATTATTATTGTTAACTAATTGAGTTGTTCTAATTAACATCTATATATACACTACATACACCATCATATTCCATCACCTATCCAGGTCTGGTCTTGTATTTCTATTTCAATTTTTGTTGTGAACTCAATAAGTGTTCATCTACACTACTCTTCTTCGTTTAATTTTTATTCGAATACAAGTCGAACTCAAGCTTAATTATCATTACCCTGTAGCAATTATATTATGAGTTGCTCATAATATTCAAGCGAGTTTGATTTTGTTTACGAGCTTCTTCATCTAATAAGAGAGAGGGGGAGAGAGCAAACTCCATCAGCGAGTACAATAAAACCAGGGTACCAATTTCATGTCATTCCTTTGGAACATTGAACAATTATTAAGAACAAGATAAAGTTAAACTCGTTTTTAGTTTACCAGAAAGTTTTTTAGTACAAACTTGAACAAATATAAATATATAGTACATCGTACACTTCTCCCAGTTATCAATTCCCGAAGACAACAGAACTGGAAATAAGAAATAAAATAGCAGTCTGTTAAACATCACATTACCATCTTCAATATTTTCTTTGACCACTGCCAACGTAAATTAACAACATATGGTGCAACGTAAGAGAAGTTTCTTAAGTAGCTTCAGTATCCTCTTGCATTAGAGTATCTTCATCCCAGTAATTTCACCTACAAAAACGTCCGAGATTGCACAAGGAGGGATTTCCCAGCTTCAGAATGAAATATCCTTATTTCTTCATTGTGAAGCTAAGGAATTCAGTTTCTTTTCAAGAAGTTTGGCATGCCGAAGAACATCCAAGGCCTCAGCTTGATTTCCTGAGCGTTTCAAGTTTACTGCCTTCACCTTCTCTGTCTTGATCCGTTCTTCCAGTTGAGTTCTCTCTAGATTCAAGTTTTCACTTCTACCAGCATTAACTTTCGAAGGCTGTTGTCTTTCCGGGACATTTGGTTCCACCATATTAGCACCATCCAGTCCAATTGCTTTCAAGGCATGTAGCAGCTGAGGATCGAGAAGATCCTCAACAACAACATCATCAGCTGGTTCTAACTTACCGACAGAAGAGACAGTGGAATTGTGAGCAGCCAACTCATCCAACTGCATCTCGAGTGCTTTTGCCAGCTCAAACTCAGCTTCTGCTTCTTCTATCCGACCTTCTCTTCGCAGCTTCAGGGCCTGGCGTTTGTGACCAAGAGATTCCTGTTGCAATTTGAAACGATCGCGACTGGACAATGGTTTCGGAGCTGAATTTGATGTACCATGCTCCTTTTGTCCAAAAGGAGGAATGTCAGAAGTGGACACGTCACTAGGAACCATTTTTGGTTGGGAATTGTCCTCCAGACTCTTCTCAAGCAGCTTAGCTTGGCGAAGTTCCTCCCGAGCTTCTCTCAAATTTCCTTCTCTCTTTAAAGCAACTGCTTTCCTTTTATGAGCCAAAATTTTTTGCCGGAGGGAGCTATCAACCTTCTGTAAGGGTAATTCCTGAGCTGAATTTGCTTTATATGTATTTGGCTTCTCATCTGAATGTACCGTTTCTCTCTTTGTAGTTGTAACATGGTCCTTCCTTCCCAGATCTTTTTCTGGACTTTTCACAGATCCCAAATGAATAGGACAGGTGGGGGACAATTCATCTGAACTCGAATTTAATTTCTCCTCTTTCTTTTCTTCAGGCTTTTGAGAATAATTCCAATCATCACCAGTGAGCAGATCCACCATGTTCACAGACTGACCAGGTGGGGGATTGTAACCAGCATATTTTGCCCTTTTGGTGTTGTCTGGAGGAATCATTTTATCTGAAGCAACCAAATCTACAGAAAAATGATTGTTTTCCTCAGGAGACTCAGAAAAAATGGAGACAGAATCAGAATTCCTAGAGGGAGGATTAATCGGGTCAGTTTCTGTTCCTTCTAAACCCACAGATGACTGAACAACTTGGCCATTTGAACCCATCACTGCTGTGACTGACCCTTTGCTTACTCCAGCCGTGCCTTCCAAACTCCCATGATTTTGTCTACTAATCAATAATTCGAAAGGCTCAGGTCTTTCATCCTCAGATGCACTAACCACAGGTTTCACTTTTGGAACTTCCATATCTTCCAACTGGGCCTCTAGCACCTTCGCCATTCTCAAAGTTTCCTCCACCCGTTCCATTTCTCCCTTGCGTCTAAGAGCAAGGGCCTTTCTTTTCAAACCCAAAAGCTCCCTTTGAATTTCTCCCTTACTTCTTGGCACTGCAACAGGGGTGCTGGAAGAAAATTCAATTACCAATGGGTCTGTAGTACTTAAGGTATTAACAGCAACTTGTTTTGTTCCTTCTTGCATAATTACAGGTTCGAATTTGTCATCCTTCCACCCCAGATTCTTCAGAACTGAGAGTAGGGCTGGATCTTGCACATCATTTTCCGTGGCAACCCCTTCATCTCCTTCCTCCACTGAACTCTCAGCAGGGGGCTCAAAGATTTTATCTTCAGGCCTATTAGATTCAATCAGTATTTCTTTCTTTGGAGCATCAATCTCAGCAATCTGGGCCTCTAATGCTTTAGCATTACACTGGACTTCCTCAGCCTCTTCAGTCTTCCCTTGGCGTCTCAGAGCAAGACCCTTTCTCTTCAAGCTTAAGATTTCCTTCTGGAGTTCAGCTCTACTTCTTGACGATCTGACCACGGTACTAGAAGGGGATTGAGTTGAAGATGACTCGGTCATCTGCACAGAAACATTATCATCTTGCTTAGACGGTTTGGATGCAGAGTTTTCAAGCTCATTATCTGCATCAGTCCAGCCTAAATTCTTTAGAAGTGAAAGATATGTTGGGTCATGCATATCGCGATCTGTCACATCTTCTTCTCCTTCTCCTTCTCCTTCTCCAACTGAAATATTTTTGTTGACATCAGGATGTTTGTAAGACAAATCTGGGTCTTTAATACCAACAGTAAGCTTAGTAGCTGTCACCTTCAAAGCATTATCCATATGTTCAAGCTGATGCTCAAGAACCTTACCCTTCTTCAGCTCTTCCTCTGCTTCATCCAATCTTCCCTCCCTCCTCAAAGCAAGAGCCTTCTTTTTTAAGCTCAGAAGCTCTTTCTGAATCACCATTTTACTCTTTGGTGCGAGTCTTGAACCAACATCTTTCCTGGCATTAATATCTTCATAATCCACCGTTTCAGAGTTCAAAAATTTATCACCAGCCATAAAAGTTGAATGTTTCTCAGTGACCATGGGACTCTGCATAATGGAGTCATCCGCTTGAGATTCAAAGTCTTCAAGGTCCCTTTCAAGAACCTTTGCCTTCTTAAGCTTAGTCATTGCCTCTGCAACATTACCTGCCCTTTTCTGATTAAGAGCCTCTCTTTTCAAAGCTTGAATTTCCCTTAATTTGGCTTCCCTGTCAATAGGAATGGACTCGTGAGAAATTTTTTCATGATTAGTAGAGTCTTCAGTCCAACCTAATGATTGTAAAGCAGCAGTTATTTCAGGGTCATCCATATCTTCATCAGTCACATCAAACTTACTATCAACAATAAAATCATCAGAAGTGCCCATAATGTTACCGAAATCAAAATTATGCTCCTGCTCATATTGAGTTGACAATTCTTCTTTATCATCGTCCATACTACGAATTAATTCAGACAGCTCATCATCAGAATCGTCAGCCCCAGCCAAGAGTTCCTGTTCTTCAAGTTGTTTCTCTAAAACTTTAGCCCTCTTCAATTCTTCCTTGGCTTCTGCTAGATTTCCCTCCCGCTTCAACATGAGTGCCTTTTTCTTAAGAGCAACAACCTCAGTCTTATCAATGCCGGGACTACTCTTATTTATATTAGTCTTTTGAGAGACTTCTCCAAGAAGAGAGGATAGTTCACCTTCCAAAGTCATACTTGCTAATTTTTTGTCTTCATCACGTAGATCTTTATCAGACCATCCCAATTCTCTGAGTTCAGCAGAAAGGTCATCCTTTTCTTTACCCGCACCTGAAATGATCTTGTTTTTTCTGCCAGATTCTTTAGGGACATATTTGTTCTGGATATCAGCAATGTCTCCAGAAGATAACACCTTTTTACTCCGTTTTCTTAAGTATATTTCCATAGCCTCAGCCTGCCTCTCGAGCTCTTTCCCTCTCTTAAAGGCTTTTAGCGCTTCCCCCGACTTCCCTTCTCCTTTTAGAATTTTGTACATCTTCTTTTCATCCAAAGCTCGCTCACGCAATTCCTCAGGACTAGCAGATGCCATCTCACTCGTAAAATTATTAGGCTCGTTGAGAGAAATACTTCTTTGTACTTCTCCTCCCCCATCCTGCACAGCAACTTCTGGAGCATTTGAACAGGATGCATTGCTAGTTGCCCTTTTAATACCAGAAACCATGTCATTATTTGACTCCTGAACAGATGAAAAAGATTCCTCCCTGGCACTACCTAGAATCTGGTTCAGAACTTCATCCTCGTACTTTGATGTCGATGTTGAACTGCCTGCACAGAGTATAAACATGGAGAACTGAGCAACTTAATATTGTGATACCTCATATGATAAGGATAAAGGTGGGTGGTGTAACACTCAAGTCCAGCGCCACCCAAAATTTTAAAATGTCATATTTAATTATGTATTTATTTTGAGCGAAAAACCCTTTCTGTATATTTGAAAATTTATTAACTTATTTATTTTTTATTTTTATTATTCCTCTCCTTTGTGTGCTCTCGATATCTTTCATGTCTTCGTTGATTTTATCCTCGCCTTTCAACATTGAATCAACCTTGCCTTTTTGGTCATCTCTCTTACCTCAAGTTTGCCGAATCCCATGCATGAATGATTTGCATCTCTCCAAATTTTCAGGGATCACGTCAGTTTGGTTACATTTTTTTGCCTTGCACATTTTTTTTTGCTAGAAACCGAATCTTATTTTTGGAATTATATTATGATATCAGTTTCCTTTAAACTAAGATTTGCTTCATCACGTCCTTGTCTTTCGCTTGCACGTTACCAATCGTTCGCCAACTTCCGCACTCTCCTCGTTTTAATTTAACTCCACACGGCTGTGCGGTTACTTATTTGTTTCTCACATAAAATCTTCATCTCAAGAGATTTAGATACTCAGACTCTACCTCTCTTTTCTTTAGGGTTCCAGTAGCTATATATATATATATATATATATATATCTATATAAACATTCGTATATTCAATCCAGCATAGAGAAAAACTACCAGGAGCCCCCGCCGCAACACCCGACCAGGAGAAAAACAAAGCCACGGCAGTCTCCTCGCCCAACGCCGTTGCTAGCTCCACCTAGCCTCATAACCTGTCGTTCCAGCAAGCCCTTCACGTCCGTGCGGACCACTACCAGCCAAAGAACCATTTTTTTTCCAGTAGCCACTTACCACCACGCGAGCCTCAGCCCCACCGTGAGACATTGATCACTGCTTCAAACCTTCCCGTTTCCATCAGTTTACAACCCCAAAACCACCCCTGCTTAATCCACAGTACCGCTGCAAGAAAACCATCGTGCATCACCACTGCGTAGACCACCTAAACATTTCCCTGTTTTTGACACCCGGAAACAGAGCAGCCACCATGAGCATCCTCCTTGCACCGCTCAGCAACAGCCCCTACATGTCGCCCTCCCAGCACCTTCACCGAACCACCACTGTCAATGACCGAAATTGGGAGCCTCTGTTTTTAGCCACGAAAAACAGAGTAATCCCATACTCCTGCCTCCGTTCACACTCCACTCAGCCGCACCCTCCACATGATAGAACAAGCGGAAACTACCCAGGAACCTCTGACTGTACCACCCCTGCCGCCGCAACCCCCTCGGTAAGCCCACGACGAGCTCCCTCCCAACTGCTTTCATCTCTGTCTCTCCCTCTTGCTCTTACACCCACGATCTATATCTCTTTGTATGCCTCCCTCATTTTACTTTATTATGTTTTATTTTATTTTCTCTCTGACCTTAGTGCGATTTCGTCGACGTAACCCCCGCCACCTCCCAGCCCTTCGTGCCGCCCCTTCGCTTGGTTAGTATATACACCCTTGCCGCATGGTCTGATCTGAAAGCTTCAAGTTTCCGTTGTCCCTTTTTATTTTCGGGTGTCTTCTAGGGCCCATGCATCGAATGTTGTTTCTACTAAAAGAATACATTACCTTTAAGTAAGGTTTTACTTTTAAGTCTATCATTTTTATTTTGTGAGGATTTATTTATTTATTTTATTTGTGTTTCCTTAAATCCTTTGGGAGTAAATGTTTTTGACTTGTTTCACGTTGTAATCTATTTTAGACTCCAGTTTTAAATTATTTCGGATTCGCCTTTAAACTATTTTGAGCTTGAGTTATAAATTATTTTGAATCGGATATTGTGCGTTACATTATTTTTAGTAGGTTGAATTTTGATTTTTGTTTTAGGAAGAGACTTCGATTTTGAATTGGAAATTGAGTTAAGTGTTTATTAAATAAAAAAAAAAAAATCGAGGTTTTAGAGTTTTTCTATTATTTCAAGGTTTTGGAAGAATTTAGTAGATTCGAAGCATTTTGGAGAAAGTTGATACTCAGGTTTTGAGGATTTGTAGATGTTAAGAGAAGAATTGGATTTTATGTCTTAAGTTCTAATTTCGAGGTTTGTGATTATTTAGAAATTTATGAATTCCTTGATTATTTTATAGGTGTCGATCATTTATTTGTTCAGCTTAGTCTGGAGAAATTCTAAAAGCTAAGAAGTTCAGGTAAGCGGGGTTCCTATGCTTGACTTTACACCAACTCTGAGACCGAGGTTGACTTTCTGAAAATTTTGCATGTTTTTGTTATAAATGAGAACTTGAGAAAAACCAACCTCAGTCATTTATTTGCATTACTCATGAAACTTATATGAAAGAAAGAAAAAAATATTTCTATCATGCATTGTGTAGACATGAGCTTAGCTTTTGTCATGTGTTTCTGAAAATGCGAAATAGAGCGATATTGATTATCTGAAAAATTGTGCATTGATTTTATAGAAATACTTTGACTCTGTTTTATTTACATAACAACGATTCTGAAAATATTCCGGAACTATATGTTATTTTAATGTGACTCTGAAAACCTTTGGCATGGTATACTGGTTTGTATTTGACTCTATTTCTGCTTTGCTCTGCTCTGCTCTGTCTCTGCTCTGTTTGGGTTGGTACCAACTTCTCTGTCTCTGAGTGCACCCATTTTGGAATCAAAATGGTTTTTGTGGACTTTCCTGTGTGCACACTCGGGGCTCCGAGAATGATTAAGGGATTGTTTCACCTCCGTCTCTGCCTGGTTTGGCCACCGGGATTAGCACAACCCTACCACGGGGGTTAAACATGGTCTTTGCTCTGCAAGATGCTCTGTTTGGATATGACGATGATGCTCAGTTTTGTTATGCCAAAGTACTCTGTGTTTTATATGATTTAAAAAAAAAAATGATCGCTCTGTTACATTTGAAAATATGTTTTATTCTGCATATTAACTCTGATGAAATATTTCTGTTTTGCATACAGTATTTTGTAAATGCTCATGTTTGCACTCTGGTATATGTCCTTCGCTTACTGAGTTGTGGTTAAACTCACCCCTTATCTCTGAATATTTTTCAGATGAATTTGGATATTTCAACGGAGGATCAGATTATGAAGCATTGGGTGAGATGATTTTAGGAATGATAGATTAATCATAAAGAGTTTAAATGAGTATTGACAAGATTTAGTAAGGAAGTATCATTGTATTTTTGAGACATAGTATTTCCAGAATTGATGATATTGAGGAAAGTGATTTTCCAACCAAGTTTTATATGATACTTGGGAATTTGGAGTCTATAATTATGGTGTTGAATGTGAGTAAATGTGATAAGTAGTAACTCTCGGACCCCTACGGGACCGGGGCGTTACAGGTGGTGTATGGGATCCCACATTGCTTCAGAAGGAGAAGTTATTGCTCTTTATAAAGTTCCAATGAGGCTCCAATTGTGTCATTGACTAGTCATTTTAAAAAATAGACCATGTGGTTTGGGCTTCCTATTGGAGCGTTACAAATGATATCAGAGCCTACCCTAACCAGAAATGTAGAACTTGAGTTGTGCCACTTACGAGGAATAGGCCCGACGAGGACGTCAGACATTTGAGGGAGGTAGATTGTGATATCTCATATGATAAAGATAAGGGTGGGTGGTGTATGGGATCCCACATTACTTGAGAATGAGAAGTTCTTGCTCTTTATAAGATTCCAATAGGACTCTAATTGTATCATTGACTAGTCCTTTTGGAGTATAGGCCATGTGGTTTGGACTTCCCATTGGGGCATTAGAAATTGTATCAAAACCTATCCCAACCAGAAATGTGGGACTTGAGTCGTGCCATTTACAAGGAACAGGCCCGATGAGGACGTCGGGCATTTAAAGGAAGTAAATTGTGATACCTCATATGATAATGATAAGGGTGGGTGGTGTATAGGATCCCACATTGCTTGGGAAAGTGAAGTTCTTACTCTTTATAAGGTTCCAATGGGGCTCCAATTGTATCATTGACTAGTCTTTTTAAAGTATAGGCCATGTGGTTTGGACTTCCTATTGGGGCGTTACAAATTAATAGTGACATAAATCTACATTGTATTGTAATCATGTGACATATTGAAAGATAGGAAAATCTGTGAAATATTGCAAGAAAACAAAACTATAACGATGACATCTGACAACTAAAAAATGCCAATAAAAACATCTGGCACAGTCATACAATTCATTTCATAATAATTTACTAATAAAATTAAAATAAGAATTCAAACACTCATCACTTATCAAAAGAAAAAAGAAAAGAATTCAAACCCTCATCACTTATCAAGAAAAAAAAAGAATTCAAACCCTGATTAACCAATAGGCAGGTAAAGAGTAACTAAAAATAAGAAAATATAGCAAGTAGCTAGCCAAAAGAAAGGACATAGAGGGCAAAATCAAGAACAAAAATGAAACAGGAAAAGAAGAAACCAGTAAAAAGAATCCAGGAAGTTCCTGGGAGACAATCCTCCCGAGTATGTGAAACAATCAGGATGGTGGAGTAGAAATCTATAGTAGCAATCAATTGAGCAGTTAACATTGAAAAATTCTAGTGATCTTAAATATATACATTTTTCTAACCTTAACTTAAGAAGACGTTAGACTACAGTAGAGTTTCAGCTAGCATTTAGAAAGCTTACAAAGAATCTATAGTTGTTATTAAACAAGGGAAAGAAGATTTATACGACAGCTTAACTTGTCTCAACCAATTTACAATTCTTATATATCCTTTAGAGAAAGAATAATTGAGGCTTTAACAGGTCATACCAGGAGCCATGTCAATTGCATGTGTGTGCCTATATATGTATGTATGTATATATATAAATATATATACATATATATCTGTGTGGGTGTGTGTAAATTGATAACAAAGGAAATAGGTGAATTGAAGTGCCTTATATTTTTAAGACTCTAATTAAAAGATGTAAATGGACAAAGAAGTGGAGTGACCAAATGCTTCTCACAATGAGTAGACCTTGTAAATGGTGACCAAATGGGTATAAATGCTATAACAAAAGAGAAACTAACAGCCTCTAACCACATTAAAAAAGATATACCTCTCCCAGCTCTGCTCTTGTGACGATGTCGCATCTCAAAACGTGCAGCCTCTTCAAGCTTCTTACAAGGCTCGCATATGCGCACAGGTAAATCACCTTGCCCACGCAAAATCATCCTTTGCTGAGTACAACTGCCACAAAACAAGCCGCCACACCTCCGGCAGTGATGCTGAAAGCCCAGAATGCACATCATCAAGTACTACAAATTACTAAATAGGATGACATTATCGAGTCCCATCAAAATTCAGGAATAACTAAAAGGAAAAAATCAATGAACTTCAACAAAATCAAAGCCGTCAGTTGATCCAATATACCCCATATTTTAAGTTCAAAGGAAGAAAAATCAATCCTTTATGACCGAACTTTTCCAAAGTAATCTAAACTCACTTTTAAAATTTACCCAAATAACAAGCAATCATGAATTGTTCGAAAACCACGAGCGGAAATAAATCAACCATAGCATCAGCCTAATCATGGTCGTTTTAATATTTTAGAATCAAAGGCAAGAATTTGCGATATGGGTTTCGAAGAAATATACAACTAGTCAAATATTCGTAATCCGGTAAAGGGATCTGAGGTAGGGAATAGACAGATAGATAGATAAAAGACGGAAAGCCAGACAAAAGCAAACCTTGCGATTGATGAAGGTAAACTGAGAATTACATCCCTGACAGTGTGAAGCATCAACCACCCAATTGTTCCCTCTAACTGCGGGCTTTGCCGGCAACCCGATCTTCTCTAACATCTTCGCGTTCTTTTCCGGGAAATAAGATGTCTCTGTTTTCAATAGATCATGGAAAGGAAACTGCGACTGACTCCAGCATCCAAAACATCAACGACGGGGTTTCAACTTTCAAGGATCCAACCTGGGTTTGTTACAGATTAACTTGGGCTGGGCTAAAGGGCCTCGAACTAACTTGTTTCTTTCGTTATGTTGGATTTATTAAGTTTGTCCTACTGGGCCGGAGTGGTGATGTAGAAACTCATATGTTATCCTTTAGTTATCTACTTTAGACTTCTTTTATTTTTGAACTGGCCATGCCCTTATTGTCGCTTTCCGACTATGGGTGCCTAAAGTATATGTACCGAGGAAGAATAATTCTTGTCATAAGCCGTTCTTTCTCCTATTCCACACACTATAGATGAGTGGCTTTTCTTTTTTCATTTTTTTTTCTTGCAAAATAAAGTAGTAAATTGAACATTTTTCCCAATCCCGTGTTATCCCTCTACCCACCTTCAATCTCTCTCTCTCGGGGTTGCTTCAACAGCTTCTATGCACAGACTCTCATAAAGCTCTTTCTCTAGTAGCCTACAGACCGGTAATGACACACATTATAGGAATGTGGTTGCTATGGGATTTTTTGGAAAATACAAATCTTAAAAACTGTTTAATAGAAATGAATAATTGTCATTTTCTTTGGGGATGATATCCGAATGTTTCTAATTGGTAGTAGGTGAGAGAGAATGAATCTAGGAGTTCACCATTTTTTGTTTCGAGTCTCCTTCATCTTTTTCTCTCTCAATTTCTCCTTCGTCTTTCTCAACCCCCCACCCCCAATTTCTCCGTCTTTCTCAACCCCCCATTCCATTAAAAAATCAATTTGAGAGTTTTGGTTTCATCACGTTCTACTCCCCAGCTATATTTTTGAAAGACAAACCAAACAGATTTCATTATGATCTCTCAATTTCATCTTCAATTTTGATTTCTGAAATGGAGTTTTTTTTCCACTTGAAATCTGAAACTCGCGATCAAATCTACCCACTCATTTTAATCCATTGAGATCTGGGTTTAGGATGGGTAAAACGTGTGTTTCACTTTGCAGGTTAAAAAAGAAAAGCCATGTCATTCACAATGTGTGGAGTAGGAGAAAAGACGACTTATGAATAGAATTACTCATTATGGAATGACAAAAAAAACAGTATTCATCTCACAAAAGAAAAAAGGGCTACAAATATCAAGTTTAAAAATGGAAAAATACTGAATGTTCACTACACATCCCCATAATAATGTCCTCGGAATCACTTTTATATAAATGTGCTGGTGGGAATATAGATATTACTTATTGGTTTTTTTTTTCCATTCATCTCCTATTGAAAGTTCTATGATGATTAAAAACAAAACTTCAAAAGCATTTTAAATATTTAAGGCTTTGCAACATTGAAGAAAATATGCAAAAAGTTTGTACAAAACAATTTGAAATGATATGAATTGCAAGAGACTCGGGGAAGCTCAAAAATGTTTCAAAGAAAGGGAGGGGGAGAAGCAAGAGATGGGGGGAGCTCCATTTTTTTTTCTCCACTGAACTAAATCGCATCATCATTTGGAGTGGAGTTTGGCTAGTTTGTGGAGGATTGACAGTAACTCTCATCACTAGGTATGTCAAAAAGTGAGAAAGAGAACTCAAAGAGAGTTGTAGGTATGGTGTAGGCAGGCGCATGAGGTAGAAAGTCAAGGAACTTACATGTAAAGTTGTTATTAGAGGGCTGTTAATTGTATTAGAACAGTCAAATAGATTTAAAGGTTTTATCTTCTAGAATGTTGAAGTAATGTTGGTTTCCCTCCTTCAATCTTTCTCTTCTTCTTCGAAGGAGCTCTCTAATAGAGCTATTTTATCTATTAACTTCCTTTTTACATTTAGGTGTGTTATGAGTTAGTATCAAAGAGACATCGATCTATGTATGTTAGTATCAAAGAGACATCGATCTACGTACTCTTATGGAAAAAATATGTGTATCCTTTAACAAAATCAATGAGTTATAGGAATGAATTCATGATAATCTCAAAATTCTCCATCAACATGTAGTTGGTGGCAAGAAGAATTTTGAAGAAAAATTTAACCATCTTGAGTAACTACTTTGTGAGTGACAAAGAGAGGATGAAAGAGCTGTGTTATTCATAGAGTTTCTTTCAAGTACCAGATCTCCTTTACAATCAAAATTGACTCTCTCATGTCTAGAAAATCCACAATCCTTGTGGTGAGACTATGAAAGTTGAACTTGACATCTCCAAGCCCAATTTCAAAATTGGCATTTTCAAAATCAAGGATGAGTCAAAGAAGGGCGAGAAAAGAAAAAGAAATGTGGTGCGAGTTTGGAAATTTCTTAAAGCTAAAATAGAACATCACTCATGCTCCAGCCTCAGGTTTCACTCTCAGATTTTCAAATTTTGGAGTTTAACCCAGGTGGTATCAATTTTCAGTGTTTTTGTTCCTTAAGGGTGCTACCCGCACCGTATGGTGCATGGTAGCCCCTCCCCACCCTTATTCTGCATGGGCCAGGGGTGAAGATATCACCCCTAGCACCCGCCCACCAAGTGTATCGAGGTGCGGGGGCAAACACCTCATTCGTCTTTCGTCCCATTCCCTCTGCACCCCCAAATGGGCCATGGTCCAGAAGTTGTTTCTAGGCCATTTTGGGCCCTTCAATAAGCCAACAGAAATATGTATAAAGTATTAAATTTACAATTAAAAAAATTAAGAGAAAGTTAACTACAACTAATACTCCTAAGGCCTAACATATTACAATTTACAATAATACAAATTTATAACAAATGATAATAACTAAGCTATTACAATAATACAAATTAGAATATCACAATGATACATTTATAAACATAAAATATTCATTGTATCAATATTACAAATAACTAAACCACTCAAGTGAGCAGTTTGAGTCTTTGACATTTGGGGTGTCACTATAATAAAATCTTATTATGAATTGTAAGATCATAAAATCTAAAACATTAACAATTTAATAGGAATATAAATTAGAATTATAAGGAAGAAACAAAAAGTAAAAGATTGAAATTCCTAAATTAATTTAGGGTTTGGATTGGAACCCTAAACTAATTGAATAATTACTCTCGTAATCCATATTTGGTGAACTGTATTGTAAGACTAATTGAAATGCTCTTGTTTAATGAGTAAATTAAATAAATTTTTAAGATTTTTGAAGTTTTTATTTAGAAATAAGAATATTTTAATCAATTTTATTTTTAAAATCGATTTGTCCATTGCTTGGACTGTAAAAGAATCCATAAAAATGGACTGTATGTTTAAGTCTTTGACCTTTGGGGTGTCAATGGCCATAAAATCTTATTGTGAATTGTAAGATCATAAAATCTAAACATTAACAATTTAATTGGAAAATAAATCATAATTATAAGGAAGAAAGAAACAAAAAGCAAGAGATATGAATTCCTAAATTAATTTAGGGTTTGCATTGAAACCCTAAACTAATTTAACATGATTGAAGAAGTAGATATAAATATTTATATTATATCTTAACACTTTCACACACGTGAGTCAACTCCTCTATAATAAATAATCTCAATGTATCTAACATTTTATTAAATGAATTGAATTGTAAAGTCAAGACTTAAATTCAAAATATCAATTAACGTTAACATCATGTTAATTATTACTCATAATTAAGGATGTAATTGGTTCGGTTTGGGGCTCATGGACTAAAAATGTTTTGATCGTCCATCAGTTTTGCCAAACTGAACCGATTACCCATATAGATCGGACTTTTAGCTATTAGTTCGATCAATCTAATTAGTCCATTATATTTTTTTCTCTTTTTTCTTTTTTTGACAAAAAGGTTTATACAAAAATTAATGAAATTACTAAAATCAGAATTAAGTGAGCTCTTTGACGTCGATTATGTAATTAACTCGTTAAAAATATAATTAATTATTTTTATCAATTTATGATGTTAATAGCTACTAACTTAGTATTCTTCATGGCCTGTGTTAAAATTTTAATATTTTTTATATGGTTAATGAATATTAATTAATTTTTCATTGTCAGTAGATTCTCCATACTAATATGCAAATTAGGAATCTTAAAAACATTTCCAAATTACTTTAATTAAGTGTAGATAATGAAATATATATCTACATATAATAATATGATTCATCATATATTATTTAACATTTTATATGATCAATGGTGACACATTATATGGAAATTACATAACTAACTTATACAACAACTATATAAAGTAATTTAATATATATGCATATATATAACATTAAGTAATGAAAATTTCTACTTTTTACTCCTTACAGCACATATAAATATGTAATTTATCATTTTGTCCTTTTATTTAAACACATATATTGATGTGTAATTATATGTATTTAAATTAAAGGATATAATGAAAAATCACATGTTGGTGTATAATGTAAGGATAATAAGAAGCATTTCTCTTTAATAATATATACACACATTTAGACAGTTCAGTCTAGTCTAAAAAAATACTCCGGGACCAGATCGATTATCGGATATTTCTACATGTTAGGACCAAGACTACTAGCCTTGTCCGGACCAATAGTCTTATAGCCCTCCTCATAACAACATAAATAGATAACCCCGGATGCACTCCCATTAAGGTTGCTAAGGTCTGATTTAGATAGTGAGTTGAAATGAGATGATTTGAGATAATTTGTGAATAGTAGTGATTCTTGAGTTGACATAAGATGAGATGAGTTAGAAATTGTTTGAGTTAAAATACTTAAAGAGATTTTAGAAAATGATAGAGAAAAAATTGAATAAAAATATTATAAAGTTAAAATACTCTTAGAATATTATTTGAGAAATTGAATTATTTTTTCTGATTTGTTTGTATGTTTGGAAAAGCTCTAATAATTAAGCAACGATTAGTTGAAAATAATATTAAAATTAAAAAAAAAATGTTTGTATTTGTGGTATTTGGATATTGAGACGAAGGATAATGATATCCTTACTACCCCCTTCTTAGGGTTTCGTTTCATTATGTCAAAGAAATTGTACATCAATATTGCCATCTTTTTCAATGTACAAGATAAGTATAGTATTTAAAATATTTACAGCCTAGCTATAATAGAAAACATCCCTAAAATATTGCATATCAAAACAGATATCATCTTATGCTTAATTAGCTCTATAACATCCCTATCAAATTGATGCTGGTAGATCAAGAAGCATCAATTTTTCAATCAAGAACTAATGTCGATGCAGAGAAAGTGCTTTAGTGAAGATGTCTACAGTTTGATGTTCGGTAGAAATGTGAAAAAGAGTAACCACATGTTTGTCAAAGGCTTCTTGTATGGAATGACAATCAACTTCCATATGTTTTGTACGCTCATGAACAACTTGATCAGCAGCAATTTGAATAGCACTGGTATTATTAGCATGAAGATGAGTGGAATGAAGCTGAGGAAAGCCAAGTTCTCCTAATAACCCACGAAGCCCACGTGATCTCAGAGCAAGCGGAAAACATAACACGATACTCAAACTTAGTGGAGGACTTGAAAACTCTGTCTTGCTTCTTACTCTTTCAAGAAATGAGTGCATTGTCTAAGAACATGCACCAGCCAACAACAAAACGACGAGTATTTGCATATTCAGCCCAATCAGTATCACTATAGCCCACCAACTGTAAGGAAGATTTTTTAGGAAAGAACAACCCATGTAAAGAGGTACCCTTCAAATATCGAATAATACGGTAGACAGTAGCTAGATGAAGATATCGAAAGGCCTGCATAAATTGACTAACCTGGTACACGATAAAAGAAATGTCAGGACGAGTAATCGTCAAGTAGTTCAAACTCCCGAGGAGCTGTCAATACAAAGATGGGTTTGAAAGAAGCTCGTTTTCCTCTTGACAAAACTTGAGATTTACCTTCAAAAGAGTAACAACAGAGTTATCCAATTGGAGATCAGTCAATGAAATTACTTCCTTTGTGTATTTATGCTAATATAACAATATACTAAAAGGAGTAATCTGCACCTCAAGGTCAAGAAAGTAATACAAAGAATCAAGATCTTTTATGTGAAAAAATGTCTTAAAAAGCTATTGTAATTGCTGAATCAATTCAGTATCAGAGCCAGTAATTACAATGTCATCAATATATACTAGAAACAACACAATTCCTGCAGAAGTCTTGCGAAAAAAAGAGATAAATCAAACTAACTATGAGTAAACTAAAAAGCAAGTAAGGTATAGTAAAATTTATCAAACCATGCACGCAAAACTTGTTTGAGTCCGTACAAGTATCGGCATAACCAACAAACCTCCAAAATAGGTGTAGCAAACATGCTGGAAGGTGGAGACATATAGATTTGTGATCCCAAGAGCTACAAGACAAGCCTTATATTTGTATAGTGAGCCATTAGACAGAAACTTAACTAAGTACACCCATTTAAAACCAATCAGTTTAATACTAGAAGGACAAGCCACACTATCCCAAGTGTGATTATCTTGAAGAGTTTGGATCTCTTCTTGCATAACATGTTGCCAATATGCTTAGAAAGTTGCCTAGGCATAAGAGTGAGGAACAGAAATAGTATTGACAGTTGTAATTGAGGAATGAGGAAAACCATACCTATTAAGTACATGTGTAACCTGGGTGGAGCACAAAGGTATAGCACCCACAAAATCCGGTTGCGGGTCAGTGTCTGGAAGAGGCGTTGAAGGAGGTGGGAGCCGTCAATGATACACCACATCTGGTTTAGACCACTCAATAGAAAAAGACACATATCAAAAGTAGAAAAAAGTGCAATAGGAGGATCATGAATAACCTAATACTAAAGGAAATATTGATTTTAAAAGAAAATTACATTTCGAGAGATCCAAAACTTGTATGCATAAGCATCATAACAAACAAATCCTTTATGAGTAGGACTATAGCCCATAAAGGCACATGTAACAAACTGAGCGGCAAGCTTGTGACGATCAATGCGAGGTAGATTAACAAAATAAACACACCTAAAACTATGCCAAATAATCAAAAAGAAGGATAATCATAGCTTAGAGTGGCAGTAGGCAAACGATTGCTCAAAAACACAGAAGTAGATAAAACTTCCATCCAAAAAAGAGAAGGCACAGAATAGTCAATTAATAGAATACGAACAACATCTAGGAGATGACAATTCTTACGCTTAACAACTCCATTTTGTTGAGGGGTGTACAGACCAGAGTGTTGGAAAATAATTCCCTTTCATTGGAGATAAGTCTGAAAGGAATGAGACATGTATCTCTTGAGTCATCGTGTAAGATTTTGATACAAGTACCAAACAGTGTCTCAACAAATGCAACAAATCTTTGAAAGATAGAAAACACATTAACTTTAGAGCGGAGAAAATATATTCAGATAAGTCGACTATAATCATCGATAAATGTCACAAAATAATGATACTGACCATGAGAAATAATATGACTCACACCCCAAACATCAGTATGTACAATCTCAAAACATGTAGAAGCATGACTACCATGCGCAAAAAAATGTAAAATTTTACTTTTACCAAGACGATAAGTAGCACAATCAAAAGAAATATTAGAAGAGGAAAACAAATCTTTATTATTCAATAAAGTATGTTTCAATAGGTGAGTTAAGATAATAGAATTAGGATGGCCTAATTTCTTATGCCAAATTTCACTATTATTGGTCGTAGTTGTACAAGAAAGGGAAATAACATTATGAATGGAAAATTGTAAAGGAAATAGACGTCCCACTTTAGGCCCCTTCACAAGATAATCACTACGAGAAAAATGAACATCATAGTTATTATCTACCAATTGTCTAACATCAAATTTGTAGATAATCCAGAAGAGACAAAAATATTACAAAAAAAAAAAACCCAAATTACCAACAGTAGTGATAAGAAGAGTACTGTCATTGGTAATCTAAATATTTTGCGTGTCCCCATATTTACATACACCATGGAGACCCGTCACAGTACTAGTTATATAATTAGAAGCACCTAAATCAACAATTCAAGAAGAAAGTTGGTTTGTACCTGTACCCTGTAGGCCTAAAGTAGTAAAAGCAAACACAATCATCTGCTGAACTATGGCTAGTGTGAGAACAAATGAGTCAGAGCTTACGGTATGAGGTGCAATAAAAGAAGATAATTAAACAACAGCTTGAAAAGCTTGGGATTGGCAATTCTAAGGCCGCACCTGACAATCTCTAATATATGTCCATCTTTCTTGCAATAGTTACAAACTTTCTTAGGGTAATTGTAAGCTATATGACAAAACTCCTTACAACTAAAACACTGCAACTTGTTCCTCCCTTTCCCTTGTGTTGCATAGGCCACATTCAAATGCTCAAAAACAACCTTTTCAAAAGTCACACCCATCTGAGTGGATAATCGTTGTTCTTCGGGCAATAGATCTCCCAAACAAATATCCAAAGAATGTATTAAATTACAGTTCAATAAACTAGAGCAAACAAGCTGAAATTCAGGTCGAAACTTCATAAAAAATGGATCACATCGACTCTCAGCATGAACCACTTGAAGATTCGCGAAAGTCATCGTGGGAACCTTAGCATGAACAATAGCAGAATACTTGCTCCAAAATTTAATAAAACCATAATAAAATTGCTCAATAGTCAAATTACCTTGATTGAAATTGCTAATTTCCAACTCCAATTGAAATTTTTGAGCGACATAATTTTGGTGATAAATACGATGCAGGTAGTCCCACATAGTTTGAGCCATAGTAAAACAACAAAGATTAGTCACAAGATGTGGCTCAATCATCCCCAACAGCCAAGATATCACCTTAGCATCCTTTATTTAGCCATATCAGTCCTCTTAATCAACCATACAAGCACACAAAGCATGTTGCACCAAAATAGAAAGTATCCTGCTGTTAGAAGACAATCAAGACCAACACAAAAATCACACTATACAAATTACAAGTTGCAGTCAGGGAAATCGCCCAAATCATCATTTATAGCACCACACTCCTTTACAATATTCTCTGTCATATTTCCTTTTATGTATAACTCTGCCATAACTCATAGCATATATATCCCACGTAAATATAGATTATTACTCACGTTGATTCACAAAAATTCAATAATAATAATAATAGTATTCATTTTATATTCAAATTCTCTTCTTGGTATCACAACCAGTGTGAGCAACAATTTTTTTTCCCTCTCAATCACAATCCATGGCTTCTCTCTCTCTCTCTCTCATAACGTTAACAATTTCATTACTCTCAAATTAAATCACTCCAACTATCCACTTTGGCAAGAACAAGCACTTCGACAGATCAGTCCTCTAAAGAGTCCTCTACTTAGCACAAAGCAGATTGCCTCCTTCACAGATGGCTAATTGGCACGCTTGCTGAAGAAGCACTTAGCTTAGTCATTGGCCTGGACACGACAAAATCTGTCTGGGATGCACCCAAAGAAACATACACACAAGATTCTCAAGAAAGAAAATTCACCCTTCGACAGCAACTAACTTACCTATGCAAAGATGATAACACCTCCATTGCTGATCGCATCCACACCTTCAAAGGCATCTGTGACAACTTAGCAGCCATTGGAAGCCCAATCACTAAAAAGATCAAGGTGTTTTCTCTTCTTACTAGTCTAGGACCCAAATACGAGTACTTTACTACAACCATGCTAAAGCCACCCAAGCCTTCTTATATTAAACTGGTCTCACTCCTGCAAGGTTACGAGCAGCTCCAAAATTGGTTTACCACCAACAACTCAAATCATCAATTGGCCTTCTATGGTCACAAGCAACGTCCTCAACGGCATCAGGGATCTCAATCACAATTCAACTCTAATGGAAGAGGCTTCCAAGCCCACAATTAGCAATACAACACTCAAGGCAATGAACATTCCAACTCTCTCAAACAGAACACTTCTAACAAAACAGGATCCACCACTCGGCGCCCACCACCTCTAGGACAGCGCCGCATGACACCTGCCGAACGAGACATGTATCACAATGACGCTTGTCAAATCTGTGATGTCACTAGACACATTTCCAAGATCTGTTGGCATCTCTCCAAACACTCCTTCAAAGGAGATGACATTCCTCAAGCGTTGGCTGCTCTTACACTCGACAATACTATATTTGAAAATGAATGGACATTTGACACCGGGGCTTCAAACCATATGACAAGTAACTCTAGATATTAACAAATATAAGCCCCTATAATGGAAATGATTCTGTCCTCATAGGTGATGGTACCTCGTTACCAATAAAATCAGTTAGTAATACTTCCATTTCTAAAGGAACTCAAGTCTTACCTCTTAACAATGTTTTACATGTCCCTCATTTCAAACAAAACCTGCTCTCTGTAAGTCAACTCACTGATCATTATCTTGTGAATTTTGAATTTTATAATCTAATTTTTTTTGTTAAGGAAAGGGAAACATGTTACCAATTGATGAAAGGCCAACGCAAGGGTGGCCTCTATGTCATCTCCAACACCCCCGAATTGCACTTCTTTAATCAATCACAAGTTGGTACAACAGCCGCTTGGCATTAAAGATTAGGACACTCGCAGGCTTCCACGATCAAGTTTTTTCAAAATAAAGTACTAATTAGTGCGTTAGGTTCAAACAAGTTATCAGCTATCTGTGATAGTTGTCAACTTGTCAAATTTAGCAAATTACCTTTCTCTTGTTCAAGCGCTACTAGTACTTCCCTTTTTAATAAAATTCATTGCAATTTATGGGATCCATCTCCAGTTTTATCTCTTGAAAGTTCTTGTTACTATGCTTGTCTTGTTGATGATTTATCTCGGTACACTTGGTTTATTTCTCTCCAAGCAAAATCTAATTTTGTGGATGCATATTTAGCTTTTGAGGCCTATGTAGCTCGACAATTTGATACAAAAATAAAAATCTTCCACTCTGATGGTGGAGGAGAGTTTATCAACTCACGCCTTACCAAACACTTTCAGTCACAAGGCATCTTACATCAAATTTCATGCCCCCATACTCTTGAACATGCAGGTATAGTTGAAAGAAACACTATTTTCTATCTTACATAGCATGCAACCAAATTACTCATATTTAAGAGTATTTGGTTCTAAGTATTTTCCCTACACTTGGGACATTCGTAAAAGCAAATTTGACCCCAGAACAATCCCTTGTGTTTTTATGGGGTATAGTGATCAACACTAAGGCTACAAATGTTTTCACCCACCCACAAAAAAAATAATAATAATCATTTCCCATCATGTTGTTTTTTACGAAAGCAGCTTTCCGTTTGAAGAAACTCACCAAACCACTCATGCACCAACCACTGATCAATGGATAAGTATCTTCGACTCCTGGACTATTCTTCCAATTTCAAAAGCTAACTCACCTACTTTGTCCACATGTTAAAGTGAATTGTCTCTCCAATCTCCTGCTCTACCTTATCTGTTCTCTTAGATCACATGGACTCTACACCTTCAACCACCTCACCCCCTACACTTGACTCACCTAGCTCCTTTGTGCCTCATACTAGCACTACTCCCCTTCCTTCTCCACAAGTTTCTAACACCACTCTCACAAAACTTTCCTCATTACAACACAACACAACCTATGATGACTCCTATGCAGCAAACTCCCCTACCACAATAGCACCCCCTCCTACCTTGCCAGTCCCCCCACATCAAAGAATTGTAACTCGCTCCCAATATGGAATCCACAAACCCAATTCCAAATATGCACTCATTGTCCATCAACACAACATTCCCAAGGTACCTCTTTCTATCAAAGTTGCACTTCGCCATCCTGGATGGAAGGCAGCCATGCAAGAAGAAATAGATGCACTCCAACAAAACCACACCTGGACGTTGGTTCCCCGTAACACTACTATGCATGTTATCGGCTCTAAATGTTTTAAACCAAAACTCAGACCAGATGGCTCCCTAGATCAGCTCAATGCCTGTGTTGTTGCAAAGGGTTTCCATCAATTGAATGTAATCAATTCTACTGACACATTCTCTCACCAATGACTAAACCAGGCACTATTAGACTCATGCTCAGTTATGCCTTGGTTAACCACTGGGATATCCAGCAGCTAGACGTCAAAAAATACATTTCTTCATGTACTCATCTCTAAAGACATCTACATGACTCAACTTCTTAGCATTGCTAACCCGAACCTGCCTCACCATGTGTGCAAGATTCAACGAGCTCTCTATGGGCTAAAACAAGCGCCCTGTGCTTGGTTTGATCGCTTTAGTGCATTTCTACTTAAAAATAATTTTTTTGTAGTTTAGCCAACCCTTCCCTTTTCATTATGCACTCCACAAAAGATACTCTTATTATTTTATTATATGTTGACGGAATTCTTCTTACAGGTTCAAATACTCGACTTCTCACTGATTTTATTAAGCTTCTACTCTCCAAGTTTGCTATGAAAGACCTTGGTCCCATACACCACTTTCTTGGCATTGAGATCACTCATCACTCCACAGGCCTACATCTTTCTCAATCACACTATGCCCTCATAATTCTTGAGAACGCTCAAATGGTAGACAATAAGCCCATGAATACACCTCTGGAAGCAAAACTAAAGGAGTCGACAATGATGTCCAAACTGATGATCCTAGTCTCTATCGTGGGATTGTTGGGGCTCTATAATATTTAACTCTTACTCGCCCTGATATTTCTTATAGTGTTGATTATGCTTCTCAATTTATGCATGCACCCACTATTTCACACTTAAAAATGGTATGTCGCATATTAAGATACATTAAAGGCATTATCCATCTTGGACTTGACTTGACATCTAACACTTCACTCGCTCTTTGTGCCTTCTCAGACTCGGATTGGGCAGGTTGCTCCACTACGCGCCACTCTACAACTGGTTATGTCACCTTCCTCGACAACAATCCAATCTCTTGGTGTACAAAGAAACAAAACACCTTCTCCTGCTCTAGCACCAAGGCGGAATACAGAGTAATGGCTCACACAATTGTCGAGATTACTGGGCTCACCTTCCTTCTCAAAGACATTGGTATCCCTCAAACCCATCCTCTTATTCTTTTTTGTGACAACATCAGTGCCCTACACATGATAATCAATCCCGTTTTTCATGCACGAAATAAACACATCGAGCTGGACTATCACTTTGTGCGAGAAAAGGTTGCTCTTGGCCTTCTTGTCACTTTGCACATCCCTACCACACAGCAGGTGACAGATCTCTTCACCAAACCAATGTTCAAGACCTCTTTTTCCCACCTCCGGTTCAACCTTCGCCTCCAACCCCGGCCAAGTTTGCGAGAGGATATTAAGTCATGTCTGTCCTCTTAATCAACCATACCAACACACGAAGCATGTTGCACCAAAATGGAAAGTATCCTACCGTTAGAAAACAGTCAAAACCAACACCAAAATCACTCTATACAAATCACAAGCTGCAGTCAAGGAAACCGCTGAAATCATCATTTATAGCACCACGCTCCTCTACAATATTCTCTGTCATATTTCCATTTATGTATAACTCTGCCATAGCATATATATATATATATATATTATATATATATGCTCTGTAAACATAAATTGTTACTCATGTTGTATTCACAAAAATTCAATAATATCAATAACAGTATTCATTTTATATTAAAATTCTCTTCTTCCTTGAACTCCCATTGTGCAAATTATTTGTCATCAGTAGGAATTCAAACAGAACTATCAATATGATTTGATAATTATTTTCCTTCCAGAAACATCTTAAACTAAAATTCCTCTGTAGGAAAAGTTTTGCTAGTGAAGTGAATAATAGTATTCTCAACCGACATGTTGAAAATGATGGAAAAAATAGGCAAATAAATTCATATAGTCATGACAAGGGGAAAAACTAAATATGCTGATGGCTAACGGCAAGGAAAAGTCTAGGTATAGGAATGAAAATGTCCACTGGTACAAGATAAAAGCCCACAAGAAATAAACTCAAGGAATTAATAGGCTCAAGTGATGATACCTGTACAACAAATTATGTTGGCCCCAGTCGATACTTGGATGGTACAGTAAATAAACTCAAGGAATTATGTTGGCCCACCACAAAAACAACCGGAGAGAAATGGTCTGGACCAAAGGAAGAGTTCGCAACTCTTAAAAACTGGTCCGACATTCACCAAAAATGCAAAACCACGAGGTTTGACCCCATATAAATTATTGATACCGACTAAAAACAAGAAGGAACTTGTTGAATCAGTAAAAAATAAAAAATAAAAAAATCCTCCCAAGAATTGGGATGAAGAAAATCACACCGAGTATTTTAGATTAAAGTATCAGAAATCAGAGGGGTTCTAGTATCATGTCAAATTGGTCTGAATACCTCTTCTTAAGGTTTCCTTTCATCATATCAAAGAGATTGTACATCGATGTTGCCATCTTTTCTAGCATACAAGATAAGTATAGTATTGCAAATATTTATAGCTTAGCTATAATAGATATGGCATATCAAAACTAATATCATCTTATCCTAAATTAGCTCTATAACACCCACTGCTGCTTGTTTACTGCTTTAGTATATTTGAATTTTTTATTTTTAGTATTTTTTTAACATTTTTAATCACTAATTTTTTTAAAAAAATATATTACTTCACTAAAGATAATTTTCTTAACTATTAAGTAAAAAAAATAAAAATAAAATAAAATAAAAAAGAACGTTAAAAGGATTATAGAAAGGTAGTAAGGTTATCTTGGAATGAAATGTAATGAGATGAAAACGTCTATCTAATTAAAACGGACCTAAAAAGGGCTAAAAAATAAACTATTATGACAATTTTTTTTGGGCGGAAACTAAAGAACAATCAGCAATAGGTACGCTATCATTTGGAAACTACCAAATAAACTTTCATAGCTCGCGCGTACCCAATGCCGTATCACCGGACATTGTTCCGACCCCCAAAGACGACAAATTGCCCACAACAATCATAATAAATTAGTTATTGTTTGATTAGATTTTGATTAAAAATTTTATTTTTATAAATTTTAGCTAGTTGTTTTTATTATATTAAATAATAAATTTAATAAATTAATAATTATTTTATTAAAATATTAATTTTACCTTTTTATTTATTTTAATTTTAATTATAATTTGAATATTTAATTGTTATTAAAAAATATACATTAGTTCAATAACATTTATATTATTCTTAACGATTGATAATTATAAAAATGAAAGACATTATTTGTTTTTTAAATAAAATAAAATTATTAGTTCTCACATTAAAATTTTACGAAAAGAGAACTCAAAATCTTTATGAAGACGAAAATTAAAAAAATTATTTATCTTTTTATGTGCCGGAGAGTAAATTATCGAGAAGAATAAATATTTTAATTCTAAAAAATTATTTGACTAGTCCAAATGATTAGTTATATTTGTTGAATCAAACTATTAAAAATTATTTTAATTATTTATTTGTTGAGATTATTACAATCTCATATTCATATTGATTAATTATTATTTAACTAAATATTAATTTTATTAAGTCTATTATGAGTACTCTTACATAGTAACCATCGATCTGCTGAAAATGGCATTGGGATGACCTGAAAAGCGATCAGCGTTCTTTGGGTCTGAGACTTGAAGCCTCTTTCCCATAATGAGGAGGCTGGTTTCGGCCGCTTTGCGGCCTTGCGCCAAATCTCTGGTAAAGGTGGCTTTGCCGACTGCTGAGGCTGCTATCGTTTTTCAGTCCATTTTAAGTCCATAAAAAGGGATATAATTAATTATTTAAATCATATATTAAAATTGTCTTATGTGAAGGTTAGAATCCATTGCAAAACACTTTTAATTTATCTTATTTTATCATTATAATTTTCATAAATTTTCATATAAAATATAATAAATAATTCAACTTTTTAAAATATTAAAATAAATATAATATTTTAATAATATATTATTCAACTTTTAATTTTTATCTAAAACTATCACATTTTATCTTATTATTTAAACTGAAACTTAATTAGAACCTTAACATAACAAATGAGATATTTTTATTAAGGTCCTCTTTGAATTAGAAATTCAACTCATCTTATTATTATAACTTTTGTCAGGTTCCTACATAAAACATAATGAATAATTTTTTTTTTTTCAATTTTAAAATAATAATAATATTAAAAAATATCATTATAATAATATTTTTATAAAATTTAAAAAATCATCTCAACTCACTATTTAAAATCGAAACCATACATAAATGTAGTGCTCCTAAGCCCCAAAGGTGCAACCAACCTTTGTAGCCAAGTGATAACTCTCCAAATTGAACGGGTGGAGTTTGATTAATGGGTTGAAGTTGAGAGGAGAGGCAGGGGAAACACATTATGGTGCCACCTATTGTTGTTTGAGCCACGGGTTCCATTAAAAATGTGAAAGGCACAGCCAAGAATACAAGGTATATACAATATAGTCACCTATTTAAGAATAGAAAATAAAGATAGAAAATCACAAATATTTTACCCATTTGAGTCTATGGAGGCTTTTGCAAAGAAATATAGTACTAAAAAAAAAAAAATGAAAATTTGAACTTCTCCAACATCCGTTGACCTTACTCAAAATTCTTATCGGTCCATACCCCCAAAATACACGATTCCAAGTAAAAAGGAATCATCTTCCAAAACATTGTAATAATTTCCTCCTAACCTTCTCCATGAATTAAAAAGTTTTACTACTCTCTTGGGCTTAAAAATATGCAAGCCTAACCACTCCATTTGAAGAAGTCATATCATAGATCTGGATTTATCTCTTATTAAATTGTGTTTTTAAAAATATTATGAATTGGATCCCATATTAATTAAGAATTCTAATTATAATTTGGGTCTAAATATGACTTAGGTCTCACTTCGATCATTACAAATAATATCAGAATAAATTTTAATGAAAAAGCATGCCACTTACGATCAAATAGTCCGACAAAAATGTTGAAATTTTAAAGAAAAGAAATTGTTATACCTCAAATTAAATTCACTATGGGTAAGAATCTTTATTATAAGGTACTTTTGCCATGAATTGCTGGCAAATGGCAATTGTATCAACAATTTTGGCATCTTTTATGAGATGAAATTGAATTTTTCAAAGACAAAGAGGAGATCAAATGCCAACCACTCGATCAAGAAGTGCTTGAAACAACTATACCAATAATTGAATTGACACCTGTAGTGAAGCTACCTCTAGCCCTTCCTATGAAACCACGACAAAGTCAAGAAGACCAACGTTTCTCAAGGCGTGGATGCTCTGAATTTTCAACGCTTATACACGCCCTAATAAGTTTTCAATCGTTTGCAAATAGCTCCATAAGTTTTTCAGTATTGCATTTTAATCCTCCTGTTTAAAACTTTTTGCAATTCAGAAAACTTTAATGCAGTTTTCTGACCCCCTAGCAAAATGTTCAGTCCCTTGCCTACCTATCCTGCAACACAATAAAATTCTGTTTCAAACACTAGTTAGTCCTCTTGAAAGACCAGATAAAGACGTCCAACCCCTCACCATATAAGGACGATGGTCATTTATAGGCGATGTGAGTCAGTACAAAATTATTCATTGCGAAACCTAACATTGAGAAGATAGCCTTAAACGTCTCTAAGGTAGACTTTTCTCCAGGACAGCCTCAATTAATAGTTAAAAGAATAAATTTATCCATCATTTTTTTTAATTTTATAATATGATATTAAATAATAAATTTATAAATAAAATATAATAAATAATTTTTAATTATTTAATAATACATAATAATAAAAAGATGATGCAAAATAATAATAATAATAATAATAATAATAATAATAATAATAAATAACATTACTCATGCTTAAACAATAGTTAGTCCCTTCATTTTATCCTTTCAAAATTATCGTTAGTGTATTTTTCATTAAAAATTGAGTAATTCTATATGGAGTCGATTTTAGAGAGTTGACGGAGAGTCAACTTTGATTTAAAGAATAATTTTACATGATTTTTTTCATTTTCAACCTTATTTTCTATTTTTATACAAAAAACAAATCAATGAATCTCATTAGATCCATGAAAACAAAGTTGAAAATGAGGATTTTTAAATCAACAATGACTCTCTATTGATTTCCTAAAATCAATTCCATATACGATTATTCTGATTTAAAAATAATTTCCCACATTTTCAATATTATTTTCATGAATATAATAAGTTCTATTAATTTATTTTTGGTATAGGAATTGAAATCAAGGTTGAAAATAAGAAAAATCTTTTTTAAATTAAAATGGACTTTTTATCAACTCCCTAAAAATCGACTCCATATAAAATTATTTTTAAAAATTTGATTAAACGTGTTCATATTAGTGCGTTGGGGTGGCAAATGGTGTTTTTGAGTGGTATGGTATAAGATATAAATATTTGATTATATATGTCAAATCGAATTTTATCTATTAAATTAAACATGTCAAATTTTTAAATGCTAATTCAATTTATTTAAACAGATTGTATCATGGCACTTCTTTTAAATTATTTATTAATTAATTAGAAATAGATCACCATAACATGACTCATTTAAATTTGTTTAATGTAAATTGGTCAAACTAACATATATAACTCATTTTATTCTATTAGCATGATTTCAATTTATATTTATTAATAATCACAATATCTTAAAAAAATAAGACTACATACTAACAACAAATAACAATATTTTTTAAATTTAACATATAATTAAACTAATATTACAAATCATACAATAATAAATATGAACATAGATCTAAAACTAAAATTCTAATAATAAAAATATAATTGTATTGAGAAATATCAATATTACAACTCAATAATAATAAAATTATAATTTTAAAATATAATATAAACGAATCAAACTGGATTGATTTCGAATTAAGTAAATTTGCTCTTTATTGACCTATTTTATAAATTACTTATTAATAGGTCAACCCATTTTCACACCAATCAGTTAACTTTAAATTTAAATTTGTTAATTTGGACTCGTATGTAAGTTGAATTTACTAGTCATGTTATATATTACCATCTTTACTATTGCATTTGTGTATTTTTTAAAATTCTAAAAAAATTAATATATATATATTTATATATATAAACCTAATTTAAATTGGTGATAATTTTGATGGATAAAGTGATGAGGATGAATACATCACCCTTAATACTTGTCCTGCTTTGCTCAATAAATGAGTCATCAAATCACTTTCGTATTAATTGTTCGGAAGGTTGATCTTAGGAAAAAGCTAGGTGCCAGACGACTTTAAGATCTCATTTCACGTCCATCCAATAATATGTTGACATGTAGCTATTGCACTTTAACTCCAATATACTCGACCACACAAACCTATATTACACGAACTCTCTTTTCCCTCTCTCCCTCTCTGTTATTTGCTTCGAGACCCAATACAATACATTTAGAGTTATGCTGAACTGCAGCCTTTGTACGTTGCAATTCATTAGTATAATATTTTTACTGTTTATATGAATAGTAAAAATATTATTTACTATGTGTGTTTTCTGTTGGGCTGCAGCCCAAATTTTTACATACATTTATCCTTTTTCCTCTATATTTTTTTCTTTATATTTTCACTGGCATTGGCATTACTGTTTTATTGTCATTTTCAGAAAACGTGGTATTCCCAATGGTAGATTGGTAAGGAAAGAGGAAGAAAATTCATTAAAGATTTACTAATAGATGTCGAAATTCACATCCTCTGTCTAAAGTCGGATCCAGTACAGGTCATTTCTTATGTGATGAAATGTGCTACTGGCAACAATCTCCTTTTTCCAAACATCTTATCTTCCGAAAGGAGGACTAAAAACCCATTGAATGATATATATGACAACAGGGACATATTTTAAACAAAAGAGGCCAAAACAATTCGTGTATGATTATAAAGTTCCGTCCAGAAGGTGTTGAAGTGTATTTTCTGCTCTTGCTAGGGTGTCACCTCAATAGAGTGGTGACTTTTGCGGAGAAAATCAGTGTTCTCCCGAGCCTTCTCAATCTTCAACTCGGTGCTATACTCTTGATGAACACGATCAATCACTCATTCCTTGGGGCACCGTCGACGTCGTGATGGGAGAGGAAGGAACATGTTCGGGCTTCGTCGACATCGATGGAAGAAGAAGGACATCTATATCGTATTGGAGTCTCAACGATAATAGTAGAGGAGGAGAGTGAGAGAATGAAAAGAGAGTTCATGTAATAGCAGTTTCCGTGTGGACAGATTTATTGGGAATAAAATGTAATACCGTGTCAGCATATTATTAGTCGGGTATGAAATAGGATTTTGAAGGCGTCCGACACCCAACTTTTTCCTTGATCTTAATCTATATAAACCAATTGGATGAATAGAGCTAATTGCAAAAAATCTCAAATTCAAGGATGTTAAAATTGACAACTCAAAAAAGGCTTTTAAACAAATGCTTGAAGTTGAAGACATGGGGAATCATTTTTCCTGTAAACCTAAATTGTTTTGATTTAAAAATCTCAAATTCAAGGACTAAGATGTTAAAATTGAAAATTCAATAAAATAATATTAAAAATTAATCCAAAAAACAAACGGCGACGTCGGCGAGATATGGATGAACGTAATGGGAAAGAGACAACTTTCAGCCGGTTCCATTACAGGCACGCAACAGATGGTGCTTTATTCTCAGCTATCCATGGGTATCTTTGAACTCCACCGTTTACACTCCTTTTTCTTTTTCTTTTTTAACGTAAAGTAATGTATATAATTATAATTATTAAAATACATATCTGGGGTTCGCTTTCGCAGATGAGCATGCAAGACTTCGATGCACGATGCTGATGCCACCATAGACGTGGGCAGAGCCCAGCTTGGAAAACTGACGCCATCCCTCTCGTCACGAAAACGACTTCATCTTCTCAACGAAACTCCCACCTTACGAGTATCTAAGAACCAAAACCAACCAATCCTCTTCTAGTCTTCTCCCTCCTCCCCCGTCTCTCTCTCTTTCTCTCTTTCTCTCTTTCTCTGGACTTTCTCTTCCTAACAGTGTCTGAAAGCGAAAATTGAAGATTCCGGTCTCTTCTTTCTTTTGTTTTCTGTTCTTATCTTTCTTTTCGCCATATCTTTGGTCAATTTAGGAAATTTCTCCTTCTGATTTTGTATGTAGAAATATACATATTTTTATTTTTCTGTTGGGGTTTTGAGTTTTTTCTTCTTCAGATAAATCATTTGGTCTTGTGGTTTTTCAAGTATTTGACTAGATCTGCTTCAGAAGTTGCGGAGATTTTTGTTTAGAACTTAAGTGTAATTATGAATTTCATGGGATTGAATAAGTCGTGTTTCTGGTTCTTGTAAAATACAGAAATCAGAAGATCGGGACCAGAAGTGCTTTCCAACTTGTCAGAGTTAAAGTTTTGATAGAACTTGTCATTTTGATAGCATTCCAACGGGGGGAGCTGTATTATGGGACTCAATTTCGTGTTTATTGAACTTGTTTACATGAATCCCGGTTGATATTTTTCTGTGCAATTCAGTTTTCCTAGTAGTTTACTTTTTTTTTTTTTTTTTTTTAAATCTGGGCTGTGAATAATAAGGGTGTGTATGTGAGGATGTGAGTATAGGCATATATTGATAGAGTATTTCGAACTTTATCTTGATGGCTTACTCAACTGAACCGTCGTCGTCTTTGAGCTTCACTTCATCTTCCCATTTATCGAATGGGACATTTGGGCAAGCTAAATCACCCTCCTCTGGCGAGTCAGGCCTTGAACAGGGTCCTAGCCTCGATATCATTAGCTTAAACAAGCTCAGCTCTAATTTAGAGCAGCTTGTGATCGATCCAAGTTGTGATTATAGCGATGCGGATATCGTTGTTGAGGGAACTGCAGTTGGTGTCAACCGATGTATTTTGGCTGCTAGAAGTAGGTTTTTCCATGAGCTTTTTCAGCTAGATGGGGGATCTGCTGAGAAGGAAGGAAAACCAAAATATTTGATGAGTGATTTGTTGCCTTTTGGCGAGGTTGGACGGGAGGCATTTTGGGTTTTCTTGAGCTATTTGTATACGGCGAAATTGAAGCCTTCTCCAATGGAGGTGTCAACTTGTGTTGACGATTCTTGCGTCCACGACGCATGCAGACCGGCTATAAATTTTGCGGTGGAATTGATGTATGCATCTTACATTTTTCAGACGCCCGAGCTGGTTTCACTTTTCCAGGTTAGTACTCTGTCCATTCTGATCGCGAGTTACGCGAATTTAATCAACTGATCATGTCCTGAATTTTTTGGAGTATTGTGTAAGTGTAAGAATGTACTTTGCTCTTTCTTAACTGTTATGTTGCTTGTGCTTCCATTTTTCTTACATTATTGGGGTTTTTAAAGTACCTAACACATCCAAATCATTTATTCATTTTCTGAATAAGCCTACTCAGATCATTGCAAGTGTCATGCTTTTTCCCCTTCCTGTATGCGCTCTGTGCAGCACAATGATCCACGTTCTCTGCAACTTAGTCTGTACTACAAACTAAAAATTATTCTTCTTATCTTTTATGTGAGGAGTCTATTGCAATGAACTTAATCATCGTTTATGACAATTGACAGATCTGTTATGCAATATGAGATATATGGTGGGGCGCAAACCAGTACTTACCTTCAGATTAGTTGTGTTGAAATTTAAAAATATTAATATTAGTGCATATTCTTTATTAGATCCAGTTTTGGCCATTGTGATGGAAAATCTTCACCCTATATCTTTTCCTCCCTTTTGTGATGGGAAATCTTTCCTGGATATGAATTAATTATCCAAGTGAATTTTAGGAGGGCAATGACATTATGAATCATATCTTGTTTTTCTTTTTCCTCCATTGGATGAAAGAAAAAAATGATTCATGGATTTTATGTGACACCCCTTGTCATGAATATTGTCAATGCGACATTAAATTATTTTCTAGATTAGGCCTGACTTTCTGCTTTGTTATCGCTTTGTTATAGTTAAAAAATCAAAATTCTGGAATTAAAGGCAACTTTGCGGTTGTTTTCGCATTATTTAATCTCTTTAATCAGTTGCTATTACTTTCAAGTATTGATTAAAAGAACACCCATATTTTGAGGCCTTTTTTTCCCCATCTTTTATTTTTCTATGGAGGGTTTAATCTGACTGCAGGAAGATCATTCTGAATGAATACTCTACATGTTGCAGCGTCGTCTTCTTAACTTTGTCGAGAAGGCTTTTGTAGAAGATGTCATCCCAATTCTTGTGGTTGCTTTCAATTGTCAATTGAGTCAGCTTGTCACTCAATGTGTTGATAGAGTAGCAAGATCAAATCTTGACAGCATCTCTCTTGAGAAAGAGCTACCCCATGAAATTGCAGTGAAAATTAGTTTGCTTCGTCTCCCCTCTCAGCATGATGATGAACATACAAAAGAAGCTGTGGACCCCCTGCTTGAAAAGAGAATTAGGAGAATTCACAAAGCATTAGACTGTGATGATGTTGAACTGGTGAAACTTCTCTTGACTGAGTCTGATATAACCTTAGACCAAGCCCATGCTCTCCATTATGCTGTAGCCTACTGTGATCCTAAGGTTGTGACCGAGTTGCTCGGTCTGGGTCGGGCAGATGTCAACCTTCTAAATAAACGAGGTTATACAGTACTCCACATAGCTGCAAGGCGAAAAGAGCCATCAATAATAGTGTCACTTCTGACCAAAAGAGCTAATGCATTAGAATCAACATTGGATGGTCAGAGTGCAGTTAGTATTTGTCGGAGATTGACAAGGCCAAAGGATTATAATGTAAAAACAGTGCAGGGGCAGGAATCAAACAAAGACCGGATTTGCATTGATGTTCTAGAGAGAGAAATGCGGAGGAATCCAATGGCTGGGGATACATCTATTTCTTCCCAAACAGTTGCAGATGATCTGCACATGAAGTTGCTATACCTGGAAAACCGAGGTACTATGTGCATCCATCACCATTAGTTCCAGCCACCTTGTCTCACCATACTAGTTTTTAACCAATCTCATCAGCAATGCTATAGTTTTTGCTGATAAAGGCTTAATTTTGTGATTATTGCAATGATATGGGAGTTCTTTGCTGATTTGAGAGAAAACCGTAGGAATTCTTTTTTCTTTCTTTTTTTTAGTGGGGGGGGGGGGGGGAGATTTGAGTGCAGTTTAAAGGAGTATATAGATTCAGCAAGGCTTGATTATGTGATTATTGCATTGATGAATATATATTTTGTTATCTGTTTATTGTCATACGAGAGTTTAAAGGTACCTTTTGATATATGAACATATTCAATCCTTCAAAAATCAGAGTTACTTTCTGGTATATACATCTAAGATAGTTTGAGATATTTTCTAATATAACATTGTGATTGTTGTTCCAAAATGCTTGTGTTATGACCTACTACAAGTATCTAAATGTTTAAACATAACTGAATATTATTGCAATGTGAACCATCAGGTTAATATTGAAGTTTTTTGTATGTGAAAAAAAATTCAACCATGTTTTTTTTTTTTTTTGTATGAAATTCCACGTTGTTTCTGTGTATAAAATAAATATATAAGTTTTGGTTCCCTTTCTTTCTACCTGGTAGTATTATTGGCAAATTCTGAACTTGTCATTTTGGAAAAATATTGGAATTTATTTCCTAAAGGTATAGCTGAAGGTATACCACAAGTTTTGCCCTTTCCTTGCTTTAGGATCAATTCACAGTGCACATGGCTGGACTGAATGTGGTAAATACTACTCAATAAGTAATTTAGGATTGAAGCTAGTCATGCATGCAGGTTAAGGGAACCTTTAATTTATGATGGTCTTTATGTTTGGAAGCTAAGGAAATTTGTATTACTCATCACTGACAAATTTACCAGGATAGACCTGGTCAAACTTGGGTTTGTCTCATCCATACTCATGCTTACACATGCATAGATGAATGATAAGAGTGATGATATTGCAGTGGCATTTGCACGATTATTTTTCCCTATCGAAGCTAAGCTAGCTGTAGACGTTGCACGTGCTGAGACAACGTCTGGGCTTGCCGGTCCTTCGACCTCAAAAGGTTCAAGTGGGAATTTGAGGGAGGTTGATTTGAATGAGACTCCACCTATGCGAAACAAGAGACTGCGAACTCAAATGGAGGCGCTAATGAAAACGGGTAATGCAGGCTTTCAGTACTATTGTATTCTGATGCCTTGGCCATTGTTCTATTGTATTGTGACCTATTTTGTAATCCTGGACTCTCTTTCTCAAAAGAGAGGAGAGGAGAGAAAGGGGAAAAATAATGCTTTATCTGATACTAGCTTATTTAAGGTTATTTAATAAGGTAAGGAACTTTCTTTCGATAAGGTGCTTTGGTTCATCTCATGCCAGGTGGTCACCTTGTGTCTGTAAAATGGTGAAGACAAGATATTAATCTATTTTTGAAAATTAAGACGATGAGAATGTGCTAGTAGTTTACGATTTGTTGGATAGTAATTCGAACAAGTCGAATTATCTTACATAAAAGCATGTCTATTATGTTTCTTTAATGGGTAACAAAAAGGGAAAAATGCAAAATGCACCGACCCGCCCACCCACACACATGCACAAACACACTTATATAACCAATGCTTGCTTAGGTAAAAGATTGATGATGGTCTGTCTCCCTCTCTCTGTTTTTGTACATGATGCATGTGATGGACTGGAGTCACTTCTTTTGTAGTGTTTTAGTTTAATTGTTCGGTTGTTCAACTGGGATTGTTTACTGGATCTATGTTGGTAAAATCTTGTAATTCTTAGATTACTAAATCATCCATAGTTAGTATATTGATATTTTTGCCTTGTATCTACCATGCTGGCTGAATTTGCTGCAATCATTATGCAAACACATATTAGGAAGGAATTTCTCGAGAAAGATAGTTGTTTGATAGGGTTGGGCTAAATGAATCCTTTGTTTGTTCAACATTGTTGGTTTATGGTGCTAAAACTATTCGTCGCTATTTATTAAACAAGGTAACTTAGATTTCCTTAGTTTTCAAAACATCAGAGCCTAGGCTGAAATTTTTGAAATTTACACTTGCATTTTGGAGTTGTCGCAAGATGAATGAAATTGAGCTAATATACTGACTGCCATTTAAAAAAGTTGACGTAGATTAATTAAATTGAACTAATTTATGGTCTGCTCAGTGAAAAAAGTTGTTTTACTTGGTTACTTGCATTGAAACTTTGTGGTGCATGGTGACAGTGGAGATGGGTCGACGCTATTTTCCTCATTGCTCAGAAGTGCTGGACAAGTTCATGGAGGATGACCTCCCCGATTTGTTTTATCTTGAAAAGGGCACCCCAGAAGAGCAGAGAATCAAGAGGAAGCGCTTCATGGAGCTAAAACAGGATGTTCAAAAGGCGTTTCATAAAGACAAGGCCGAGTCGAATCGCTCTGGATTGTCTTCTCTAAAAGATGGTGTAAGTTGTATGGTCAGAGAAGATGGTGTAAATCATAAGGTTAGGAGATTGTAAGGGTAAGTAAACTGTCTCAATAAGCCTGATGATAAAGTGCAGCAATTTTTTTTTCTCTAACTATATTGTTGAGAGCGTCATAAATGTTGGCTCATTATTCTTTAAGATCTTGGCAAAGGAGCATGCTCTCTGTTGTGTATTATTAAGCTAGTGAAATCATTCCACTTTTTGACTTTTGCAGAAAGTGTTATTAAGCAGTAGGAGAGTGAATGAATTTGTCACGGACAATTCCTTTTGTCCTCATTTGTGCTGCATTTGGTACCATGCTAAAGTATATCTGTGAACTATTTTTTAGAAGCCATTCACAGGTAATTGTCTGTAAATCTGTATGGCTGAAGATGGATATACCTATAGGGAAGTAAATCATTCATTCCTCCTGAAACGGATTAACATAAGCTTTCATCATCTCGGAAGTCACTTAAGAAGGTCGGCAAACCCTGGAGGTACGGCATCAACGTCATGTCATTTAATCATGGAATCCGAGAACGAACTTACGGCGAGAATTGATTTGCATTTCATCAAATGCGATTGCTCCCTTCTTGTTAAACTCCCAATTTTTGATCACTTTGATTGAAGACTGAAGTGAACAAGGTTAAGCTATAATGCCCAAGGTGAGTTCATTTCTGGGTTATTCTGTCATCTCTAGGATTACAGAATGGAGAAAGACAACCAATTATTTTTCACAATAATTGGATCTTCTGCAAAAGGTTGGTGTGAGTGATTGGATCTTAAAATGATTGGTAATCAGAACAGGCTATTGAAAAACAAGTCTCTTGTAGTTGATTTCTGGAGTCCCGATTCAGGTTTGATCCTCAACTCTCTTATAGTTAATTCATGCGTCTCTGTTTATGAAGGATCCCTCCGTTTCATGTTATTCGAAATAAATAGAATCCATCCAAATAAATCATACTGTAATCTGTTTTTGCACTAAATGGATACAATATCACCGTCTAGTGAATAGTCTTCACAAAATTCGCAGAACAGATGATAGTATCTATGATCCCAATAACAAAAGCACAAAGGGGTTCTCTTAAGCTTTCGATTGTATTCAGAAATCATTCTATTTTATCTTATCTTATTTTATTATTATAATTTTTTCAAATTTTTATACAAAATATAATAAGCAACTCAATTTTTTCAAGTTTTAATTTAATTTTTTCAAATTATTAAAATAATAATAATATTAAAAAATAATATTTTATTTAATTTTTAACTGTCATCTAAACTCATTTTATTTATCTCTTAATGCAAACGGATCAAACCTTCATTAATATAAAAGAACGCCGAGGGGGGAAAAAGAAGGCATAGAACCCATCTACACCAATATTAAAACCCATTTATAGTAGCTAGATCAAACTTTGCTTGTGTGCATGGAGGCCAGCCCACGCAACATGCTGCACAGATTCACAGCCTGCCCAACAATAAAATTGATTCTATTTTCATTCAGTCACGAGTCACAAAACCAACTAGCAGTTTGAAGAAAATATACGTTCCACACGCTAACTAATACCAGTTTCGCAATATGCACTATAAGCTATCAATAAATAAGCAAAAGAAAGTGAATTAGGCGCAGTAACACAAAATTAGCAAATTTTAATTTGATAAAAATGAGTTAAAGTTAAAACGGGTTGACCTATTAACATATTATTAATAATCAAATCAATTCGTTTAACTCGAAATCGATCCGCTTAACCCATTTATATTGTCTTTTCAAATTACAACAATTACAATATTGATATTTATTAATATGCTTATATTTTTGTTAAACCGTTATTTTAATAAACCGTATTAGGATTTGAAGATCTAATCCATTTAGCTAACAAGTTATATTCAGCTTGATCCATATAATTGAATATTCATGACTTAACACGACATGAACCCGACCCACAAATACGAATTGCCACCCTGGATTCAATGGATTCATCCCCTTATTAAACCGTAAGATAAAATGGTCATATTCTGAGATGAACTAGCTTAACTAGCTGGTAGTGTGGCAGATGAAGCCCAAAAACTCCATTTATGGAATCAAAATGGCGTATACAACCAACACTATTATTTTGCATTCAAAAAGTTAGGATATGCAAATCACGTGAAGACCATTACTCAGAGATTAGGGCTGTTTTACACAAGTCAATCTTTTCGATCAAACAAAAGAATTAAGGAGAAATGAAAAGGTAAAAATTCTGAAATTTTAAACACCCTACATTCCAAACATGCTCTGCAGAAGGTGTAAGTACGGTATGAAAAGAGGACAAAGTACATTCCATATACTTCTACAAAACCTTTTCCATATCATATCCATCAGATAAAGGGGCTAGATGAGAAAATCAAAAGACAAATTCCTTCACAATCATAAATTCTTTCATTCACCACCACAACAAAAAGTTCCAATCTCCACCCAGTTAATCAACAGTACATCCTGAATAGCACAATAGATACAAAAGGTAAGTCTAGGAATTTTTTTTTTCTTTTTTCTTTTGATAATGGGGGAACCACCCCACAGCAGAGTCTTAGGACTCACCCATGGAACCTAAACCCCTGGAGAGACTAGCACAACAACCCACCACCATGGCCTTTCACTTAAATCATAGTTTGATCTTAGGGGGAATCAAACCTATGAGATGGGGTTCATGCACACAAGTTCACCTTTACCACTTGGGCTACCCATAGGTGGGGTTAGTCTAGGAGAAATTCTGATAAGTGACAGTACCAGACAATTTGACCTTCCCATCAGTAACAACTAACAACTAAAAAACCTAAATATAATTTCTCATATGACTCAAAATGCTTTGCTATACAGGAATTATGCACAAAGTTTCAGTCCACCATGAAACTATTGAACAGATGCATCTTACGAATCATAAATTAGCATAAGGAAAGATATAACGAATAGAAATGTAGCTAATATATTAGATATGACAATTGATGATACTGAACTAACAGAAATTCTCCACAAGAAGTTTCAAATCCACTAAGAATATAAATGAAACATTCGTATGCCATGTCCAGTAGATGTGGAGCTCAGGCATTACATAGTTCAGATGCTATTCTTTGTTCAATGCCATACATTCATCATCCTTGTTATAAACTATCTACATAGCGTGCATTGTTACACGCCTCACATAGATTAAAACAAGGAGATAGACAGGAAATTGGACAAAGCTTTACCAATTTAGGCATGGAGATATGTCTTGACTCATTTCAAAAGTTGATATATCTTCCCCAATAAAAAATGGAACTCTATTTTCTTCTGTTGAAACAAAAAGTTCAATGGTATGACAATGGTACCAAAGGGATTGTGATACATTGACTTCAAGTAACAGCTCAGTTTATAACCCACTAATCAGTGTCCAAAAAGCTGCAATAAGCAACCAAGCTAGATAATATTTCATCATGAAGTGAAGAAGAATCAGAGATTGAAATCATGGATGAAATCGATAGAAATAGGAGCACAACACACAGAAGGGCCATTCATAAAGCATATCTGTTTTATAGAATGTGGTGCCTTTTCCATTAGAAAAAAAATAATGAGCAAGGATGAAAATGTTCTCAGTTTTAAGGTTGATGGTCCTTTATACTTTCCCACATGGCTGGACCTTCAAGATGGACATCTACAAAATATTTTACAAAGCGTGCATCTGAACATGCAAGAAGAGTACTCAAGGACAATGTAGGCTTTGCTGCACCTCTTTCCCTCAGCCAAACATACATCGAAAGTCTTGTTCTGATTCTTTCCATATCATAGCATAAATATGCCGGAAATGCCACCACAGATTCCAGTGGGTAACCTAAATAGTTTCTTAAGCAATCAATCTTCTTTCCAAGTATGGCTTTCGTCTGGTTAAGAATCATAGGGGCTTGTTTAACAATTTTTGCCACAACATTGCAGTCCAACCCAGCATCCACCAGGCAATCAAACCTTTCCTGTAATTGATCCCCTCTGCCTCGAAATTGCTTCAGAGCTTTCGTCATCTCATCTGAATTTTCTGTGTAACCCAATCTCAACAAAAAAGTTGTTTTCTCAATGTTTATACTAGGATGTTGAGAAGATGCCGGCTCACTGTTCTTTATTTTCAATTTTGATGCCGTACTGAACAGCTTCAGTGGATCTTCCTTAATAATTTGACATAGGTCGTACCTTCCAACTTTCAGGTCTTTGCAAACAGTTTTGGGTCCTTTCAGAGTGCACCAACCCAGGAGCTGGATATGGGTAGATACAATGCTTGCAATGTATTTGGGCTCCATTCCAATAACAAGTAGAAAATTCAGTGCTTTCAAAAGATTTTTCAGACACTTACCAGACAAAATATGAGGATTATGTGTAAAAAGAGAATAGATATGATCCATCTTGAGACCCAGCTTGAGTAGTCGACCAAACAATAAATATATTGTCTTCCCAGAACCTTCAAACAGCAATGAAGGATTTGAGATAAACAAATAATGCATCTGCTCCTCACTATAACCTACCTTATCAAGAAAATCCATTGTATCAAGCATCCTGTTCCAGTTGTACGTACTTTTACCAGATAAATACCCTCCAATCCAGTTATTTTCAATTCCAAATTTCTTCCATCTCTCAAGAACCTTCACAAATTCATTATTAACACCACCAACCAAAAGTGACGGGCAACAATTAATGAGCTTAATAACTATGGGTCTACTCAAACCCAATGTTTCATAAGCTTGAATTCTCAAAGCCAATATCCCATAATCATATCCAAAAATCTCTTTAGCTTCCTTATACAATTTACCAACCCTACTACGCGGGATTCCATAGTCACATAAAGCATGAAAGTTGTCAAGCATAACCTGATTGTCACTCAAAAACATCAAGTGCCGGGGGAGAAACATTGGTAACTCAGATGGCTTCAAACCCAAACTCTCAAAAAATGGTTCAAACTCGTTAATGGGATTGTATCGCAGGAATTTTGTTAAGCTCCGAGCAACATCTTTCTCATTATCAATCTTGGAGAGCAAATTTTGAAGAAAATGTGGGGAGTTCTTGCTTATGTGTTCAGCATCCGTAAAGCTGAAGCCCCTAGTACAATGCAAATAATCAAAGAGCACTTCCTGAGCTTCTGTCCTGGCTATCCGAGAGACTCGGGAAGTGAAATTGAGTGATTGTACTGATGACTCAGTAACAGAGACTTTTGCATCATTGCAAAGCCTGTATGTGCTAAAGCATCGAACTCCATGGGAAATAAAAGACGGGTTTTGCTTTGCTGTAGGTTTCACATAGACAAAAGGTGAGAAAAGTACGTGGTAGTTGAGTTTGGCAATCATTTCAGGCAATTTAGATACCTTTGTATGGTTTCTGGCTAAGAACATGGTAAAAAGAGAAAACAGAGAGTGGAGTGAGAGAAATTAAGAAGCCGCAGGAGTAGCATAGAGCATAGTTTATGTAAGAAAGACTTCTACAGAACTAAAGCAATATATCCAATAAAGAGGGAACTTTTGTACGAAAGAGAGAGATGGAGGGTAAAGGTTGAAACCCACGAGAGATTGGTGAAGAAATAACGTGGCTCATTCACATATTTCCACGGAGAGCTAAATCCAAAGCAAAAGACCCTGAAATTGAGGAAAAAAGGGGTTTAAACGAATCGCCGTTACACCGATAATCGGAAAGTAAACAATGGAGGAGTTGTCAAAATCTATGAAAAATAAAGCCCATTCTTCAGTTCGCCTTCCACCATTAGCATGACATTCGAACACTCACATAATCCTAATAAACAAAAAGCCTCATAAATATTACCTCGGAGAGCAGGAATTGCTGCTGCTGGCGGTGCGTCTTGGCAGCTTGCTATTGCCGACACTGCTGCTCTTCACTTATCGCGGTGAGGCCTTTCTTTGTGTGGTTTGCTTTATGGGCTGTCCTGCAATTTTTTGGAGGCGACCGCCGACTGTTTCTGGCGGTCCGAAGTCCGTTCTGGGAAGGTAAATCCTTCTTGTGGTTTTGCACAATTAATAAAATTTTCCATGTATTGTTTCATAAATGATAAGAGTAGATAAAAATTAAAAAAAATAAAATATTATTAAAATATATTTATATATTAATTTTATTTTAAAATTAAAAAAATTTATTTTAGAATTTGAAAATTTTAAATTATTCATTTTATTTTATATAAAAATTAAAAAAAATGTAATATTAAATTTAAGATAAAATAAAATGAGATAAAATAGTTTAAAAAAGCAAACAATTTTCTTACACAATTTTTTTAAATTTTTTTATTTATTTTCAGATACTAGTTGACAATTGTTTTTTTTTTCTTTATAACGAAGTGGAACCTTATTCATCCAAATCAAACGTTACAACTCAAAACAACCAAAACAATTCGGAAATTACAATCGAGAATTGAGTTCCACCAAAGAATAAAATTATCTAGATTCCAAGCAAGTCTTGCCAAGGCATGTGCAACTCTATTTGCTTCTCTTCCCCTATGTTGTATAGACCAGCCAAATTGCCTCTAAGCAAGCTTTAAATTTCTTAAATAAGACTAGCCCACAAAGTTGTTGAATAGCCATCCTTCTCCAGTTCTTGAATTGCTAGCAAGGCATCTGATTCCACATGTAGTTGTGCAATTCCTAATTGTAAACACAGTTGCAAACCCTTCAAGATGGCAATAAGCTCAATCTCCAATGGATTTGCAATAATAGCTTCCGGTTTACTGGCAACAAATAGAACTTTGCCCTCATGATCTCGAAGCACCATTTCAATTCAAGACTTGCATTGTTCATTGAAAATTGCTCCATCCACATTAAGCTTAACTACACCTATAGGTGGAGGCTGCCAAACACATTTGTGTCTCAGTCTCGTCTTATTTACCTCTGTTGCTACAATGTGTTCTTGATAAAGAGTGAAAGCATGCTTAAGAACTTGATCAGTTGACAATACTTTACCCTCATACATTTTTTGGTTTTTTCTATACCAAAGTCCCCATGCAATTAAAAATAACTTTTCTAACTCTCCCATTATTTTCCTTCTGATTACAGACAAAGCCATTTGTGAAATATCTCAACTGTCTACTACATCTCTGATAATAGGAAAATAATCCAGCCAACACTTCTTAACATGAGGACAATTAACTAGTTGCATGGTTCACATCTTCATCTTCTAATTGACATCATTGACATGTTGCATCTTCAAGCACTTTTTGGGCCTTCAAATTTTTTAAGTAGGGAGAATATTCTTACAAACTCTCTATGCAAACACCTTAACTCTCTGAGGGACATGCATTTTCCAAAGGCTCTTCCACAATTGTTTAAACTCTACCACTTGAGAACTCTTAGCCTCCATTTTGTTCTGCTCCAGTGAAGAAAATAAATCATAGGCACTCCTAACACTTGAAAACTCTACTCCCATATTAATGAATCTTACACATTATCTGATGGAAACTTAATACTTAGAACTTCATGTACCTCTCTTAACATACTTATCACTTTCTCAACATCCCAACTTCTATGATTCTCCTTCATAAGTGATGCCACAAGCTATGATTGTGTATTAGCTGGTACAACAATCATATCAGACAATAATTTGCGGTTTGGAAGCCAATAATCAAACCATATATTAATAGACAAACCATTGCCAACTCTCCATCTATAGCCATGTGACAAACTATGTCTGGTTTCCCAGATTCTTCTCCAAACATAAGAAGGATTTTCACCTAATTCAGAATATTTAAAGCTAGAAGTTAGAAATATCTAGCTTTAAAAATCTTATGAAGAGGAGTGGAATCATCAGTCATAGTCCTTCATCCTTGCTTTGCTAAGAAAGCTTTATTGAACACTTGTAAACATTTAATCCCATACCACCCTCTTGCTTTGAATTACATAGTTTTCTCCAGCTCACCCATTTCAACTTTCTCTCTTCTTCTTTTTTTGTTCCCACCAAAAGTTAGCCATCAATCCTTCCAAATCAAAACACAAAGACTTTGGAAATTTGAAACAATTTCATAGTATAAGTGGGTAATGAGAGGGTCACTGCTTTCAACAAAAATTCTTGCCCCCTTGAGATAAAAGTTCCTTTTTCCACCCTTATAATTTAGCCCACACTCTATGCTTCAAGGTTGAGAATGCTTGATACTTTCCTATTCCAACCATTGGTGGCAAACCAAGGTATTTATCATATTGCTAAAAATATGTCACGCCCTAAAACTCCATAATCTCCAACTTTATAATTGAGGGAATATTATGGGTGAACACCATAGAAGTCTTTTCTCGATTTATCTTCTGTTCTGAAGCCTTCTCATAGATCTCAAACTTATTTTGCAAGGTTAAGCAAGTCTGAAAAGTAGCTCAACAAAAGAGGATACTATCATCAGCAAATAAAATATGGTTCAACTTAAGTGCCCCTCCACAAACCCAAATACCCTCATTTTGTTGATGTTGATTTGCCTTATCTAACAATGAAATGAGACCTTCAATACAAAGTAGGAAAAGATAAGGAGAAAAATGATCTCCTTATCTTAATCTATGTTTTGGAATAACTAGACCCTCAGGCTCACCCTTCACAATAGTAGAGAAAGTAACAATCGTAACACAAAACATAACCAAATGAATCCATTTAGAACTGAATCCCATATGTAACATCATTTTCTCAAGAGATTTTCACTCTATTCGATCGTAAGTCTTACTCATATCCAACTTCTTTTTCTTCTAAAAAAATGCACTAATCCATAAGCCACCAACACATTATCAGTAATTAATCTTCCAAGAACAAAAACTGTTTGTGATGATAAGATGATATTGTTACCCAGATGACTAACACAAAAAGGAGGTGACTTTGGTTATATTAAAAACTAATACTTATAAATAAAATACACAATATAAAATATAAACAATATACTAAGTAGCAGGAAATATAAAGAATAAGGGTAAGAAGAAGCAAATTCAGTATTTTAATAAGGTTCAGCCCCCCTGTCTACGTTCTCGCCTTAAACTACCTCTTGAGGATTCCCAAATTCACTATTCAATCTCTTTCAGGTGGAGATTAAAACCTATTATACTTTTGAGCAACACTGCTACAAAGAATCCGTGTAGAACACCCTCTACACTTGTAATCACCTCACACTTGGTGATTCAACTATTCCCTGTGTTAAATACTACACATGGGTTATACGTACCCTCTTACTGATACAAGAGCTGATAGTGGGTAAATTATCAAAGTACACTCATCAATAAGTAAAATAAGAATAATACAATGCAACCTATATTTCTCTCAACAAGGATTAAGGCACAAAACTTAGAAAAAAGAGAATGAGGGCTTTGAATGAATGATGCAAAACTTTGCAATTGATGTGTAAGTTTTTGTTGTTGTAATTTTGCAAAACTCAAGTGAGCTATTTATAGACAAATAAGTTTTCAATTTCAAAGGTTAGCAAATGTGAAGACATCATTCATATTTCAAAAAATTCAAATAAAAGCATCTATTTTTAAGACAACATCATTCATATTTCAAAATAGTCAAACAACACATGCACATGTTAAAAAATGACACTCAATCATTTTCTAAATTCAAAATTCAAATTTTGATGATATTATTACATATGTCAAGCACATATGAAATATAATTTTTGAATTTAAACCTTTTGATGAAATCATTCCATATGTCATGCACATGTAAAATATAATTTTTGAAATTAAAGCTTTTAATGATGTCATGTATATGTCACGCATATGTAAAATATAATTTTCACAATTAAAACTTTTAATGATATTATGCACACGTGAAAAATACAATTTGATGTTTTATGAGAAAATATTAATTTTGAGCCTGAATCCAATTTCAAATTTTATCAAGAGATGTACAAAATTACTCTATGAGTTTCATCTGTAGACTTATTCTCTTTCTTGTTTATACTTGATTTCTTGATGTGTTTAGCTTCATTCATGCGTAGACAACTTGAGCTTAAGTCTTGAATTTATTTATTATCATCAAAGTCTATACGTAAATACGAGATTTGAAACATTGGGTTCAACAATCTCTCACTTTTTGATGATAATAAATACTTAGTAAAAATCTGCGATCTGTAATAATACTTAAGCTCCCCCTGAAAATATACGTTAGTTTTTCCAGTAAAATATAAATATGATTCTAGCATATATAATATACTAGTATAATACTAGTATAAGGCTTATCTCCCTTTTGGCATCATTAAGAAGGAATCGCAATTGGCTTCAGTAAGATTTCTTCCTGCAATAACCAATAACCAAATAAAACGGTGCATTAGTAGAAATTATAGAGAGTTAAATAATTGGAATCACCCATGTCCTACAAAAGCTACAAAGGCTGAGGTCTAATTTTATCATCTCGGTGTAGAGATTTGAAATCTGTTTGATATTGTTGACAAATGAGATATTATCGAGATTTGAAATCTTTGAGTTGCTGTTTAAATAACCCTTTTCACCCATCGGATACTCAAAGAAAAATCGTACATTTCTCATTGATTCAGTATTATCTGTTTATCCAAAACGATAGAATGACGAAGAAAATTTCTTTTGGTAATCTTTTGGATTTGAACCAAGAACCGTCTCAATCAGTCATCTCAACCGTCTCATCCAGCATATCTTATAAGCTTGACTAAGTAAAATTTGAAGAGATGATAGTGTGTCTTGTTTTTATTTTCGTCTCTATAAGAGTAATCCTTAGTTTTATTTAATTCGCATAAAATCTTCTTCTCATCTTTGCAATTCGCCTGCATTCTCATTCTACAAATTCTTAATGGCTCATCAATTTTCCTTCAGTATTTCTCATGATCAATCTATTTCTGCATCTATCGTAGGTGCCATAAAGCAACAAGAGACTGATTTGACTAATAAATCAGATCATGACGCCATTTATGAGCTTGTGGGTCTCGATACCCATCATCCATTGTTGCCTTTTCCGCTCGGTTACAGTTCAAAACTCGCGAAATTGAAAAGTTTAGTGAAACGATTTCTGTACTTCAACGACTTGTTTATGAGTCAAACAAAAAAATAGTAGAGTTAAAGTAACAGAATAAGGATTTAAAATCATTGCTTAACTCTTAATTTCGATTGCCTAATCTTTTAGATAAGAATAATATGTCGATTTATGAAGAGCAAATGCAGTTAAAAGATAAGGTTAGAAGTCTCAAGTTTTTGTAAGTCATTTGAGATAATGGAATAAAAATATTCAACAGATATTTATGGCATGCATCATTCCTATTTCTCTTCTAATCATGCATAATCTATCTTCTGGAAGGGGTTTTGTAAAAATGTCTGCCAATTGATCGTGTGTGCTTGTGAATTCTAGTATAATATCACCCTTCTACACATGATCTTTAAGAAAATGATATCTAATTTCAATATGCTTAGTCCTAGAATGTTGTATAGGGTTCTTTGAAAGATTTATAGCACTAGTATTATAACATTTAATAGGACTATGATTGTACATAAACTTAAAATTCTCAAGTTGTTGTTTCATGTAAAGAACTTGAGTACAACAACTGCCTGCGGTAACATATTCTACCTCAGCAGTAGATAATACAACAAAATTTTGCTTTTTACTAAACCATGAAACAAGTGCATGACCTAAGAAATGACATATTCCACTAGTACTTTTTCGATCAACTTTGCAACCAGCATAATCTATATTTGAATAACTGGTAAGATCGAAAAAAGTGTGCTTAGGATACTATAACCCTAGGTCAGTGGTACTGGCAAGATATCTAAGAATACGCTTGACTGCAATCAAATGAGATTGCTTTTGAGATGATTGAAAGCGTGCACATAAACATATACTAAACATAATACCAGATCTATTAGCTGTCAAATATAATAAACTACCAATCATACCTCGATATACCTTGGAGTCAACTGGCTTACTGCTTTTATCTATATCAAATTTGGTAGTTGGACTCATTGGTGTTCCAATTACTTTCACACCTTCCATCTCAAACTTTTTGAGTAACTCTTTGATATATTTTGACTGATTAATGAATGTTCCACTTTTTGCTTGCTTGATTTGCAATCCAAGAAAGAAATTAAGTTCTCCCATCATGTTCATTTCAAATTCTTCCTGCATACTCTTAGCAAAATCTTAGCACATATTTTCATTAGTAGCATCAAATATTATATCATCCACATAAATTTGAATTAGAAGAATATCATCATGTTCATATTTGATGAAAATAGTTATATCGATCTTTCCTCTTGAAAAATATTTTTCAATCAAAAAATCACTAAACCTCTCATACCAAGCTCTAGGAGTTTGTTTGAGTTCATATAATACTTTTGTGAGCTTAAAAATATGATTTTCAAAATCTGGAGGTTACTCAACTTATACCTCTTCATTTATAAAAATATTTAATAAAGCATTTTTAATATCTATTTGAAAAGGGTTGAAATCTTTTTAATATTCATATAAAAATAACATTCGAATAGCTTTTAATCTTGCAACCGGTTCATATATCTCATCATAATCGATTCCTTCCTCTTGATTGAAACCTTGAACTACAAGTCGAGTCTTGTTTCTAGTGATGATTTCGGACTCATCTTTCTTATTTCTAAAAACTCATTTCGTTCCAATAATAGTATGATTTTTGGGCCTAGGAATAAGTGTCAAAACATCATTTCTTTCAAACTAATTTAGGTCTTCTTGCATAACTAAAATCCATGATTCATCAAGCAGTGCTTCATCAATATCTTTGGGTTCAATATAAGATAGAAAAGTAGTGTGATTGCAAATTTTATAAGAGATGATCGACTACTTATACCTTGTGAAAGTTCTCCTAGAATTTGTTCTACTGAATGATTTTTCACATATTTCCACTGTTTGGTTGCATCTTATACTAAGTCTTGATGATCTTTCCTGATGTCTCCATGTTTGACTTCTTCCATTGTATTCTCTTTGTTGAGATTGCGACTATTTGTATTATTTGTACTTTCTATTTCTTCATCAATAGATTTTTAAGAAAGTAGATGGTTAGATTCATCAAATATTACATGCATAAATTCTTGTATAGTCAAAGTCTTTTTATTGAATACTCTATAAGTTTTACTATTTGTAGAATATATAAGAAAGATACCTTCATCAGATTTTGCATCAAACTTTCATAAATTATCTCTGTCATTGAGAAGAAAACATTTACATCCAAATACATGAAAGTAACTAATATTAGACTTTTTCTCATTCCAAAGCTCATAAGGGGTTTTATCAAATTTAGACCTTAACATAACTCTATTTATAACATAACATGCAGTACTTATCACTTCGGCCAAAAAATAACTAAGTAAACTATTCTTATTAGGCATTGTTATTGTCATTTCTTGAAGATATCGACTCTTTCTCTCTACTACCTCATTTTGTTGAGGAGTTCGAGGAGCAGAAAAATCATGCATAAAATTATTTTTATCACAAAAAAATTTAATATTTTTATTGACAAACTATTTCCCCCTATCACTTCGTATGTTTGAAATAGTATAACCCTTTTTATTTTAAATTCTCTTGCATAGTTTGGTAAACGCATTATGTATCTCATCTTTATGAGCGAGAAAGATGACTCAAATATATCTAGAGAAATCATCAACAATAACAAATGCATAATATTTTCCTCTCAGACTCGCAACTCTGTTTGGTCTAAAAAGGTCTATGTGTATTAGTTGTAAAGGTCTAGTAGTGAAAATATGTTTCTTGGTTTTGAAATAAGTTATTGTTTGTTTACCAAACTGGCATGCATCACAGATTTTGTCTTTAAAAAAGTTTACTTTTGACAAATCTCTCACAAGATCATTTTTTGAAAGTTTGGAAATAAGTTCCATATTTGCATAACCTAACATTTTATAGCATAACCAACTATTTTAATATTGAGCTAATAAACAAATAGCATCTTGTAAAGCAATTTCTTCAAATTCGATTGTATAAATATTATTGTTTTTAAGAGTAATAAAACAAATATTGCAATTATGATTATTCAAAATAATGCACTTATCCTTTTTTAAAGTAATTATAAATCCTTTATCGCATAATTGACTTATACTCAAAAGATTATGCTTTAAACCATCAACAAGTAGAACATATTCAATTATGAGAGAAGACTATTTACCAATTTTACTTATTCTCATTATCTTTTCTTTTGAATTGTCTCTAAATATCACGTGTCCTTCTTTTTTAGATGTGAGGTCAATAAACTTAGTTTTGTCTCTTGTCATGTGTTTTGAACATCCGCTATCTAAAAACCATTTACTTTTACCCATTGAGGACTTTATGCATACCTCAAGATTATCTTTAATCATAAGACATAGATTTGCAAATTCTTCATTGCTTGCGTCATTGTCTGAGTTACTTGAATCGTTATTCTATGTAGCTTTCATTACTTTCTTTCCTTTGTATTGATCTTTCTTTAGCAGGGGCAATCTGTTTTGATATGTCCAGACTTTTTACATTTGTAACAAATTAATGAATTATTTTTACCTTATTTTGTTGGAAGACTTTGAAAGATTTTCTCGGAGGAGCTTTATTTTTTAAGAACCTCTTAAATCTTCTTGTAATCATTGCAATTTTTTCGTGTTTGTTATTGCTTTTTTCCTTTTCATCACTTTCACTTTCATAGGGAACAACTTTGAGTGTCAAGCTCTTCTTTTGCTTTCCTTCTTCTTCTTCTCTTTTCAATGTGTCCTCATAAGTAATAAGTGACCCAATGAGTTTATTTACTTTGAGTTTTTTAAGATCCCTAGTTTCAAGAATCGCTGTCACTTTTGATTCCCAACGTTTTGGCAAAAAGTTGAGAATTTTCCTTACTATCACCAAGCTGGAATAAACTTTACCAAGAGCTGTCAAACTATTTATAATATTAGTGAAACGAGTATACATAGAATAAATAGATTCATCATTATTCATTTTAAAAATTTCATATTCATAAGTAAGAATATTAATTTTTGATTTTTTGACTTACGACGTTATTTTATAAGTTACTTCCAAGTTATACCAAATTTCTTTTACTATTCTGCAAGTCATTATTCTGTTAAATTCATTGTCATTGAGAGCATTATACAGAAAATTCATAACTATTACATTCATTGTATAAAGTCTATCATCTTCACGATTAAACTCTTATTCTTCCTTGTTGACCTTTACTCCATCAACAATTTTTGTTGGAATATAAGGTCCATTTACAATGTATTTCTAGATTTCTCGACCTTGAGACTGAAGAAATATTCTAATTTTTACTTTCCAGAAAGTATAATTGTCTCCACAAAATAGCGGAGGCCGACTACTGGATTGACCTTCAGCGAATGTAGCTGTAATGTTAGCCATATAATCTTAACTCAACAGATAATTAATCTTATAACAGAGTCACTGCTCTGATACCAATTATTGCCCATATGACTAACACAAGAGGAGGGTGAATTGAGTTATATTAAAAATTAAGACTTATAAATCAATTACACTATATAAAATATAAACAATATACGAAGAAGTAGGAAATATAAAGAATAAGGGTAAGAAGAAGCAAATTCAGTATTTTAACGAGGTTCAGCCCTACTGCGTACGTTCTCGTCTCAAGTTGCCCCTTGGGGATTCTCAAATTCACTATTCAATCTCTTTTAGATGGAGATAGAAACATATCACACCTTTGAGCAACACTGTTACAAAGAATCCATGTAAAACACCTTCTACACTCGCAATCACCTCACACTTGGTGATTCAACTATTCCTTGTGTAGAATATCTTCTACACATACAAGAGTTATACGCACCCTCTTACTGATACAAGAGCTGATAGTGGATAAATTATCAGAGTACACTCCTCAATGAGTGAAATAAGAACAATACAGCGCAACCTATATATCTCTCAAAATGAACAATAATTAAGGCACAAAACTTAGAGAAGAATGAATGAGGGCTTTGAGAGAATGCTGCAAAACTTTGCAATTGATGTATAAGCTCTGACTCAAGTGAGCTATTTATAGGCAAATGAGTCTTCAATTTTAAAACTTAGCAAATGTGAAGACATCATTTATATTTCAAAAAATTCAAATAAAAACATCTCTTTTCAAGACAACATCATTCATATTTTGAAATATTCAAACAACACATGCATATGTCAAAAGATGACACTCAATCATCTTCTAAATCAAAAATTCAAATTTTGATAATGTCATTGCATATGTTAAGCATATGTGAAATATAATTTTTGAATTTAAACCTTTTGATGGAGTCATTGGTATATGTCATGTACATGTAAAATTTTATTTTTGAAATTAAAATTTTAATAATATCATGCACATGTAAAAAATGCAATTTGATGTTTTATGATAAAAGATTAATTTTGAACCTTAATCAAATTTCAAATTTTATCAAGAGATTTACAAAATTACTTTATGAGCTTCATTTGTAGATTTGTTCTCTTTCTTGTTCATGCTTGATTTCTTAATGTGCCCAGCTCCATTCATGCGTAGACAACTTGAGTTTAAGTCTTGAATTTATTTGTTATTATCAAAATCTATACGTAAATACGAGACTTGAAACATTAGATTCAACAGATAGTAGGCAAAATAAACTTTGGCCTATTAGCTAAAGTCTTAGAAATTAACTTATAAGTGGCATTACAAAGACTAATTGACCAATAATCAGAAACTAGCTTAGGCTTTTTCTTTTTAGGAATCAATATAATAAAGGTATGATTTATGTCGGTGCCCCCGCTTGAGCTTGGGATCATACGCAAACCGAGATGTCGAGATGAGCATCATAGGGAAGTTCACCCCTCGTCTTATCGTGTATATTTTTTTTTCTAAATAAAAGCAGTGAATTAAGGTTTTCGTAGCGGAAAAGGTCAAACCTTTCTAAGCGTACATCACATGGCCTAACAAAATTAATATCCCAAAATACTTCATTACTATTAACATAAACATAACGATCATTCATAATTGTTCATTTTTTCCAAAATAACGAAAGCTCAAAATATAAACGGTAAATACAAAAGTCGAGTAGACGACTCTCATTGCCCTTCCTTTCTAATCCAATGACTCTTTCTTTACCTCCTTGCAGTCAGGACCATAACAAAGACGGTTCAGATCCAAGATCGGCCCTACCTCACAACTCATCCCAAAAGATGACTCATACAGGCATCCCAAGTGGAGGGAATCATCTACGCCAAGGACCAAACAACACCATGTAGGGCGTAGGTCCGCCAAAATATAAGTAGCTAATGATAGTGACTCAACCGTCCATCGGCCTAGTAAGCCGAGAGTCACTGGCTCAAAAGTAACAGATTCAGTCGGGCCTTTGGGGGTCCGAGACGTCGTCCCTGGAATCATACTTGACGGGGTCGTCATCACCTGCAATTACTTCTATCGTTCCGAAAGAGGGGCGATACTGGAGAGATAAAGAAGGGGTGAGATTTCGAGACAAATCTCAGTAAGTACATTTATATCTCAACAAAAGCATTTCAAGCATACAGTTAAATGAATAACAAACAATTATCTATACATTATGCATTATGGGACTCATGACTATACTTATGCACATGCTCATGCTCATGCTATTTCTTTCTCAACTTGTTTTCTTTATTTCTTTCATGTGTTTACTTGTAACCTCATAAAACAAAACATTTGAACTTCTTTTCAAAATTCCTCTTTTCACAAATGCTTTTCATTTTTTCTTATCTTAGGCGCCACTTATCATATCACATCATATGGCTCGAAAGCGCATCTTTTCGTCATGACCTCTTATTGGACACCTCACGGATCCCCTACGCACCTTGTGTTCCTGCTAGTTACCGTAGCACCCGGCGACTGTATCAAATCTAAGTGGCTACGTTTTGCGCCCTTTCGCGCTCTTCATGACTCGGCGATTGATCACTCACCGAGTAACTACAAACTTTTCTGTATCGGTAAGGTAAAATCCAACACCGTCCTGTATACACCTACTAGCTTTAGGTGCGACCATGCTCCGGATACATTTTGGAGCCATACATGGTTTGCCAACAATTCTTTGTCGACCCAAGGGGTTTCACTCGACTTTAGACACTCCTGAGTGAATAGAGAGTTCTACTGGAGCACTACCCCGTCCCAGTCTTTGGGGTTCTGATAAAACTTTAACCCTTTTATTTTCTTTTAAAAACATGTTTGACGTAAAACATGGTTTTCGTACTTCATGCATGAGACATGAGACTCATATCACTGAACATGTAAAACGTGAGACGAACACACATGTATTCTACGTCAAGCTCTTTCACAATTTAAGCACCATATAATTTTACTTTTTTTCTACCTAAAAACACTTATTGGGTCTTACTCATAGCTAGGGGTGCTCGGCCCCTTCCCTCTAGGGTTGGGCCGAGACCCTCCCTTAGTATTTCCTAGTATTTTCTTCTCTTATTCTTCTCCAGACACTCCAATTTAGCTTCAATAAAATAATTATATATTTCTAACATCAAAAACATGTCTTGGCCGAAACCCTAGGACCTTTAGATTATTATTTTAATCACTTCTCTTTTCATCAAGATAGCTCACTCAATTATTTAGGTGAAAACCACATATCATGCTAGTATATTCCTTTAGTTCTTATACCTCTAATTTCTCCAAGTATTCAGCATTTAATTATAACATAAAACAATAGTTGAAAAGATAGCTCAACCCCAAATCCTTAAATTCGAAATACATATATGCACAAACCCAACCTTTTTCACCTCCAAGTCAAATTTTAACACGCATATATTACATCATCACCCATCATGTTGATCATACCACATTTTTCCTTTGTGTCAAATATTTAAATCCTCAACATGATATAATCTTTAATCTAGCAAGATACTTAGACTTAAACATGGATTTTGCCACCAAATAACCAGCATCAATAACATCATTCAATATCCTACTAGTTAACCTAAGGTCATGCATGCATTTTCTCCATTCCACCTCATGTTGAATAAATTAACTAAATCCACACATCATTTTATATTTTCAAACTTAAAGAAATCATAAACGTAAACATGGGTTTATACCTAACTAATCATGGCATTTTTTTACTAAGGAGTTTCATTTTAGCATACACAAGCAAGGATTCAAACAATACAACCAAATTCATTCAAAAATATACTAAGATTGCTAAGGGCAAGATAAGAATATACTTACAATACTCCTAGCTAGTTTAGATGAAATCTGAAATCATATTAGTCATTTCATTAGATTAATCTAAGAACATAACATTTTTAAAAGAAAAACTCTACACAAGAACATGGATGTGGTGTGTATTTTTCTCTAGGTTTCTATGCTTGAACTACTTAGAGATTCTACTTACCTCTTCAAAAGCAATTTATTTTCCAATAACACTTGCTCCTAGCTCCACTAGACTTAGAATACTTTGATTTAGGAGGTAGAAGAAAGTGAAACAATGGTGAGGGTGTAGAGAATTGCTTAAGGCCAAGAGGTGTGGGGTGGAAGGATAGGGGGTGTGTGTGTGTGTGAGAGCAAGAAAGGAAAAGATCAAGACAAATAGGCCATTCGGCCATGGGGTTCCTCCATAGGTCTAGCCACTCAATTCCCTATGCTTTGGTGTGACATTTTGAAAGGTTGATTGACTCTCATCATAAGACCACTCTAAGATCAAATCTAGCCCATGCCTAGGTAGATCTTGTTTTCTGCCCATTTGCATCTATGGCCGGCGCCCTCCAGGGGGTTTTTGGCTTCCATTTTCCCTCACATCACTCATCCATCTACTCACCATCACCTCATGTGTCAATCCAAGGGATTGGAAGATCATCCTTTTGGGGAAAAGGGAAAGCATGGTTCGACTAGTCCCACTTTGATTTCAACCGAAACCTCCTTTCCTTTTCCATGGTTTCCTCTATTCCCATCATCTATCCATCAACTTGTCAAGTCACCACTCTTCCCTAAACCCTTACACATGTATCCTATCTCTTCTCACACCAATCTCAAGTGTCCTCTCACTAGATTTGGAAATGCTTTAGAAAGTCTCCAAATGAGGCTCACGGCATGCTTGACCTGAACCCCTCTTGGTTTTGCTTTTCCTTTTTCCTTTCCTCTCTCTCATGATACTACTCCTCACTTACCAATCATCTTGTCAACTCATTCTTACATGATATACTTTTGATAATTGGCTTGAATTGTGAAAGATTACATAAAAAATGCCCCAAAGGATTTTGGCTACAAGTCTCCACCGAATCCCTTCTTCTCTTTTCTTCCACTTCCTATTTCAGCTACAAGTGTCACCTATCTAGATATGATGTATCCTAGAAAGACTAAAATAGAAAATATCTTTGTTCTTCCCAAGATATCCTAATGATGGAAAAATCTCATCATGAGATTTCACAATCTATCCTACAAGGCAACCCACTAGTCAACTCCCAACTACTAGCAATTTTTCACTTTTATCTACTAGTCTTGGATGACTCACTAGGGTTTTTCTAGAGGTGACATGTGTCTCTTGTGTCGGCTTGATGGATCATGGGCCAATTTCATGGGCTTGTGGGCTTGTGGTTCCTCTCTTGGCCCACTAACTTAAGTTGGGCTCTCAAGGCTTCAATCTTAAGCCCAAGCTTTCATCCTCACTTCTCAATATTATTATTAATCAAATAAATTATTTAATTAAAATAATAGGAAACGAAAATCTCGAGTCGTTACAATTTATCTTAGTTTAAAAAGAACCATTATTAAGAGCATTCAACACAACATCAATTACATCATTACCAACAACAGACCAGAATTTTTTATAAAAACTACAAGCCATACCATCTGGTCCAGAAGCCTTTGTAATATGCATGTCATCTAAAGCTTTTTTTCACCCCAGCAACGGTGAAATCTGTATCAAGTTGTTCCACCATGGGAGCTGTTAGTCTTCCATTCAATTCTTGCAGGAAATTCATGTTGCCTAACTCTTCAACAGCAATGAAAAGAGACTAAAAATAATTAGTAATAACCTCATCTCTTGCCTCATCTATTTGCCATCTTCCTATTGAATCCTTCACCCCTTTTATTAAATTCTTCTTCTTCCTTTGAGTTGCTTTATGATGGAAAAAACTGGTATTCTTATCCCGCTCAGCCAGCCATCATGCCTTGGACCTTTCATGTCACATAAATTCCCCTTATTACAACCACTCTTAAACCTCCAATCTTGCCTTTTAAAGTTTCTACCTATTAAGGGAGAATGGATCCTCTTGATGTGCTGTTTGAGGCTTCTCTTTTGCCTTTGATAAATTCCACTACACATGACCAAAACTGGTTTTATTCCATCCAGAAAGCTTCTCACTACAATGCTGAATTTTCCTCATCACGATATCTAAATCTCTTATACCTTCAACACCTATCCAAGCCCTTTCAACAACCTGCTTACAGTCAGTAGCTTACACCCACATTGCCTCAAATCTAAACAATTTCTTCCTTAGTGGCTATTGCACTCCTTCAGATAATTTTAAAATAATTGGCACATGATTGGAGTAAGCAACTATACCATGATACACAATTGCCATCGAATAGAAAGAATGCCATTTTAGATTAGAGAAGCACCTATCCAACCTTTCACTTATTGTATGACCCTCTCTCTATCATCACACCAAGTAAAAGGATTTCCTCTAAAACCCAAATCATGAATTTGACAGTTTTCAATAACATCTATAAAAACTCTCAGTTGACTCTCAGGTCTAGCTCTTCCACCTCTCTTCTCATCATTACTCATAATCTCATTGAAATCTCCCAAAAGTAACCAACTCTTTCAAAAGGTACTTTGAGAGACCTCAACAAAGACTATGATTCACCTATTCTACTCACATATGGCTGGCCATGGAAACCAATCAACCACCAAGACTCATCATTTCCCCTTCCTTAGTAACTTTGACATGGATATGAGATTTCGAGAAACATTGACTTCTACCTGAAACTGTTTCTTCCAATACAAAGCAATACGACAACTTCTCCCTTCACAACTAACTACTAAACAACCATAAAACCCCAATTTGAATTTCAATCTTTCCATAACACGAGCAGGTAACCTTGTTTCTTGTAAAAATAAAATTTCAGGAGCTTTAGTTCTTATCAAATCAGAAAGTTTGAATTTCCAGTGGGTTCCCAAGCCCACGGGAATTCCAACTTATACAACTCATTGATCTCAGCAGGGCTATTACACAGCTACTGTCGATCCCAAATTCGCAATTGCACTTCCTTTTGATAATCCCCCACAAGAGAAACAATTTCAACATTAGAAAAATGCAGGAATTTACCTTTTCATTGCCAACAACATGTTGAATTTTACTATAAATTTCCTCCACATCTCACTTCTTCTTAAGTTCCTCGTCAATTCGCACACCTCCACCAGAAAACCCTCGAGTTCTTTTTTTTCCAGGCGCTTCTAGTGCTTAATCTCTGTAGCTGTGCTTGTTGGACTTCACCTTTCTCATTTTCATCTTCCTGGGCTACGACACCTTTAGTTGCAGATATCCTAGATACAAGCCCAAACTGAGTGAAGTAATAGGCCCAGAAAAATCACATTTCATCACATGCTCCACCAATTGTCCTTCGGTCACCTCTTTCTCTTTAATAGCCAATACAGAAAGATCACCTTGGTTCTCGTAATAGTCGTAACAAATGTGGCATTAAAACTATTTTTAATTACAGCTAAAGTTGAACCTAAAAATAAGCTATCCTCATCAGTGGGTATTAATGTTGGACTGGTGTTACACTTCCTCTTCTCAGCACATTCGGCACCACTAATCGCCATCGTAGCTTGCTCCTTCACCACCTTTGTGTTCTTAGAAATATTAGGACTCTACTTCTGAGATGGTTCCCACCTCTTCCTGAAATTAGAATAAGCACATAACTAGGCACCATATTGAGGAGGGGAGAGCGGATCCGATTGACAAGTAGCCTTTTCGTGAATAATTATGCCACAAGTAAAACAAAAAAGTGAAATTTTCTCATATTGCACTGGACACCAAACCTTAACACCGTTCACTATGCACATCCTTCCTCGAGCAAAAGGTTTCTTCAAATCAACCATAATTTTAACTCTTAAGTAACCCATAATTTTAACTCTTAAGCAACTACCCCAACCAACATCATCCTCATCAGCATCAACATCCATCTCCAAAACTCCCCTATAGAACCATCCAATTTTTCTAGCTTTTATTCATTTCAAACAAAGGCAGGTAATGGAATTGCACCCAAAATAAAGCAACTTCAGATTTCAACGCATGAACAAGTGTAACTCCATAAAATGGAAAAATAATAAATAGTTGACCATAAAAATACTATGGCCTACCTCCTTAGACCATGTCCTTGTCCGCATGAGTGGCAAAAGCCAGCACAAAAAATATTCTTTCCAACTCCCTTCAACATCATTGGCTTATTGAGTCACCATATTTTTGCCGTAGTCAATTCCACTGTCTGCTTTCCCAATTGTCTGTCACACCAAATTTCTCCTATCAGACTCAAATCACTCTTACTTTTCACCATAGAAACATCTATCACAAGAGCAGCATCTTCTTCTTGACTTAACCGAAAATTAGCCCACATTTGTTGTAGACTATCCATTGCAAATGAAGAGAGAAATAAACACAGGGACTCAAAAACCCTTATAGGAGAAACTACAAGGACTCGAACATCACCTTTAACTCTCACAAGGTAGAAACCTAGAGAGGAGACTTATACTACTTTAGAATAAACTAGTTGACAATTGTGAACAAGAATGCAATAATACAACCACATTCCATTATTCACTTTCTTCATATTATATGACCTCGGGTGAATCTGCTGTCAATTTTGTTGCTAGGTTGCTCGCAAGTCAGTCACTTTGAGCTTGCCATTTTCATTTCCCTCACCTTTTCCTTACGATAATCCACCATCTTCCCGCTATAAATAGATATTTAGATAAGAATATATCTACAAATTAAATAGAGAAATTCTTTTTTCACTTTTATTATAAAACAAATCTAACAAATTATATAAAATCATATGAAATAATTTTTATACACTTTCTTTATTGTTGTACTAGCACTAATTTGGCATTTTGATCAATTATTTTATGAAGTTTTATGCTGGGTGAGTTTGATTATATCATAGGTACTACATCTTGTTGCAATACCATAACCTTTGAAAATTAGAGGAAGTCCTATTCCATTCGTATTTTTTCTCAGACAAGATTATTCTCTTTGTGCCAATGATTTCCGTGGTTTAAAAAACTTGAGCTCTTTAATTTGGCTGGTGGCTAGTCAATGTAAACCTCTATACTCTGCCCTATTTATTTCTTGAGGATTCAATTTATAAGTCTCTGGTATGTTTCACGAAACTTTTAATCTAAAGGGTATGACTTGATAGCTGTAAAATCCTCAGCCTATTATGAACAATGTCTTTTCTTCATTTACAAGATTTATCCTGGTCTGATTGTAACCTAAGTAGACATCCATGAAATGCAACATCTAATGTCCCACCATAGAGTCAATAATTAAGTCGACTCGTGATAGAGAAAATTTATCATTTGATCACACCTTGTTAAGGTCGATGAATTCTACACACATTCTCTATTTTTCTTTGGACTTTTTCACTAATATAACATTGGACAACCACTTAGGGTAATAGGCTTCCTTAATGAATCCTATGTCGAGTAGTCGGTCAACTTCTTCGACTATGTCCATGTAAATCTCCGTGTTGGATGTTTCTTCTTCTGGTGGACTTTTATGAGGTAGGGCCAACATAAAAGTGATACTCAATGTGCGCATTGTTTATCCCCGACTTGTCTTCTTGACTCAATGTAAAAACGTCCCTATATTTGTGTAGAAGCTACTTCAACACCTCTCGAACCTTGGGCTGGAGTATGGTCCCAACCTGTGTTGCAGTCTTTAGTCATAAGGTGTGTCACTAGCTCTAGCAGCTTATTGGCTTTCGGTTACTACAAGTTTCTTCGTTCGTATTTCTATGCCATGATTGAAAAAGACTAATAGTGGGGGTGAAACTTTATCTCAACTCTAGTTTTCCATGGTACGAATATTTGCTCCTCCCGACTTAAACTCTTACACAACACTCCCGAGCTAAGGCTTGTTCAACTCAGACTTCTCCAACTCCTTACCTCTGTCGAGAATTTTATCTTCAAATCATATGTAGAGATGACTACTCTAAAGTTGTCCAAGAATAGAAGCCCCAATATGGTGTTATAGGATGAAGGGTCCTAAATACTAGGAAGTCAGTCATTCCAATAGCTAGCTATGATCGGTGGGGTTATTGTTAGGATTGTAAGACTATTGGTCCAAACCAAAAAAATAAACCAGACTGAAGGGTTCGGTCCAAATTAGACAAGACTAATAGTATTATTAGTCGGTCTCGAGGTGCATTTTCTTGGACTAGACTGGAACAAGACCAACCGAATGTATATATATATATATATATTTATATATATATAGATTATTATTATTGTATATAGTAGTTTTATAAGTTACTTATATAATTCTCATTCATGAGATCACTATTAACCGTATATACAATGAAGTTATTTAATATTTATTACCCATATATTTTATGTTAAAATGATCACTTAACTTTATTTACTAATTTAATTGATTTCATTATTAATTTTTTGTCACAAAAAGAAAAAGGGGAAAAAACATTCATGAACCGAATTGGACCGAATAGATTGACTAGACCGATAGCTAATGGTATGGTACGATAAAATGATGTACCAAAATTTTTGGTCCATAACCCTTGGACTAGACCGATTGCACCCCAAGTTATTGTGCCCATTGTTGTAGTGTATCTCCGGAGAATCATTTCAATGATGTGGACGTTGACCATAGTTTGCTAGAATCAATACCCATTTTGGCAAATGCATCCCGAAAGAGGATATTTCCTAGATTTCATTTTCGACCAAACTTCTCTTAGTAGAGTAGTTGGCGACTAACAACGTTACCACCAATACATTGTCATATGGATACAAGTCCCCTATTAATCTCTTCCCCAAAAAAGATGCTCTCCATGCTCATTCACCTCGGCTGCTAGGATGCTTTGTATATCGTGTATCCTTCCTCATATCTTGCCCTATGGACGTATGATTTATTCTAGACATAGAGATTCCTCCTCCTGGAAAACCTCCGAGTATCGTACAAATCTCACTTAGGGATGCCTCGCCACAGTTTGGGTTCTGGCAAAGAGCATCTTGATCATCTCCTCTTGTTGATCGCTGCCTTTTTGGGCTTCTACTTCTTCAAACATCTCAATCTCACTCCTCTCTACCCAGGTTCTGGTTTCCCAAGCTTCAGATGTTCCATGACCAAGCGCTTCAACTCATCGTGTCCTCAAATTCCTCAACTATTCTTTTCATCATATAGCAGTCCTTTGTCTAGTGGGTGTCATTTTAATGGTAGGTACAAAATCATCGACCTCTCTTTTCCCAATTGCCTTCTATTAGATCTGGCAACCTACTCTTTGACTACACATTTAGGTTGTCCCTCTAGCCACGTTCCAAAGGGAGTGCTCGTCTTTCTAACCTTTTATCATGATAACTTTGCCCAATCTTTTCTGGGGTTTTTCGTTTGCTTGGCCTTTAAAGGTCCCTACCTTCTTCTCTCATCTCTACTTTCGGTGGTGCAATTAGGACTTGTAGTGTATCTTCAATGTTGAAGAAGTCATTGATCCTATTCATGACTTCTCTCAGAGTTGACAAGGTCCTCCAAGCTAAATCTGCTATGAATAGACTTTTCGGCACCATACACCTTGCAAAAAGGCAGCCAATGTCATTCTCTCATCTTGGACATTAGTAGTTAATCACTCATTATTGAACTGGGTGAGGTATGCCTTCAAGCTTTCTCCTTCTTCCTCCTTAATGGTCAAGATGTATGTTGTGGGTCGCCTTCACCTATGAATTGTGTTAGGCACTCTTTTGCCAATTCTTCAAAGCTATTGATCGTAATGCTCCAAACCAACCTCTTGCTATGCCTTTTAATGTCAATGTAAAATCCCGACATTCTACCTACTTGGAAAACCCGAGAAAGGTCATGCATGCTTTAAATTTCTCTAGGTGGTCTACCAGATCTCCCGCCCTGTCATACATCTCTATCTGTGTGACCTTGAACTTTGGTGGGAGTGACACAAACATCACCTCCAAGTAATAGGGTAAATTTGTGCGATAAAGTAGCTGATTGACTAAGCCTGACCCTCTCATCTTCCTAACCATCTCCTAATATTTATCAACAAGACTACATAATTCATCCTATAGCTTCTTTCTTCTTCTTCTTCTTTTGCTTCCTCAGTGTTTGTTCTGTCTGCACTGTGTGCCTCTTATTCTAGTTGTTCACTATAGTATGGCACGACGCCCTCACTGTAGTCTTGATTTTTCCCTCTCAAGCTCTCGTTCTCTTGCTTGAGGGTTCTCCATTGCTTCGCTAATTTTCTTTAAGTATTCTTTTATCTCTAAAAGTCGTCCTTCCATATAGGACTGTGTCATAGTAGGCATGTGTAAACCACGTTGAAACATCTTCAAGGAATCTGTGCCAATCTCATAGATGGCGCAACTATTTTGGATGTGTTTCATAACCAACTAATCTCAATTGCTAACCTACGACAAGGAAAGAGGGTGGTCCGGCGCACGTTGTATACTTTTGATGACTAAATTAGATATATGTGTATATTATTTTGCAATGAAGGATCTGAATATGTTACCTTGGGCTGCCAAAGTTGGTCCTTCATATAAGGGTAATTTATTGTTGATAAGGATAATTCAATCCTTCCCCAAATCTTGAGGTCTTGACCGTCAAACTCTTGGGATATGATTTTAGAAGGAAATGATTAACATATCGAGGATAAACATATTGAATATCTCGTTGTTTCCTTGAGGAAAAATATCTTTAATTAGTGACAGTTATAATATTAATCTCGTTAGGGTGCTATGATCTCATGGTAGTGATTGTATGGTGCACCTGTAGCTTTCTAATTAATTGGGCCTATTATATGAGCATTTTACTCAATATCGTTAGGCCCGTTTAGTAGAGATAAAAAAAAGTCTTTTCAAAGCCTTTGTAGTAAGGTGCTATGCCTTAATGAGGATGGGGGTACCCCCTTCCCCATACAGGCAAGGAAGGTTTTGCCCCCTAAACCCCAACCCTGCAACTCATGACCGACACCTATCGAGATGTTAGGGGTGAATTCTTCCCCTGGTCAATCTGCCCCTCATTAGGCCCTCATGGGCCCATTGGATCAAGAACCTATTTTCGGCCTAAAGATGACCCATAAATAGAGGACTTGTTTTTAGGCCATTTTGGGCATAGATGCCATTATTTCTTTTGCTAATTCAACAAAAAATAATTTATAGATAATTAAATACATAATATAGAAATTAGAATTAACAGTTAAAAGGGATAAAACATAAAACTCAATTATATCTAATAATTCTAAGCTATTACAAATTAATCTAAAACTATTACAAATTCTCAAATAATTGACTAAATAACGATGTTTCAAAAATAATTCAAAATTTCTAAAACTGAAATATTTCTTAAAAAAAAATGAGATCATAAGCTTGTAGTCGTAGGCTTGTAGCAACGTGAGATCATTGAGCTTAGGTGTGGGAAAGTGAGATTCTAAACCTGAAAAAATAGAAAGAAAAAAAAATAGAACTGCAAATATTATATACATATGTTAAAAACTACAAATATTGAAATTACAAATAATTAAGAGACAATATGAGATCATTGAGATTAGGGGTGGTAAGTGAGATTATAAAACCTAAAAAAAGGGAAAAAAAATAGAATTACAAACATTATATACATTTTTAAAAAATTATAAAGAATCATGAGATAAAGTCAACAAGCCAATGGTAATGGTGGATCAAAGTCATATTACAACGAATGTAAATTGAGACGTAGCCTCATTTATCAAAGATTTCCCTACAACAATTGAATTTAAAATGAAGTGTTCTCAAATGAATATAACACAATATATTATAACAAAATATAAAATAATGTAGTAAGAATGATTACTGGATCCAGGTTGATCACTACCTTCCTCCTTGTCGGTCTCCTCAAAGCCTATCACATCCGAAATATGAATTGACTTCCCTTTTATCCAAATTTTAGTGCAAATCGAAGCCTCTACAGTGGTAAGAGACAATTAACTCTATAACACATCCAATATATATCCTCAATACTAAAAGCAGACTCTAAGACTATGATAGAAATAAAGAGAGCCAAAATATTGCGGGGTATTACTCTAAGGATGGGATACTTGACGATATTGACATTACATGAAGTTATGATATTCCCTTACCAAGTAAATGGGTGCATCTCCACTGCCAAATATCTCTCCATGTCTAATTGACTATCTGAAGTCTTCCAAAGTTAGGAAATATGCTCATACCTTTAAGCCCACCTACACTTTTTCACTATCCTGACTTTAGGAAGAGGCAATGTGGTAGGAATAGGTGCTGGAATATGAAAAACACATGAATGCAATAAACTCAGTAAAATTTAATCTGGATTTCCTTAACCCTTGTCACAATATGATCCATCCATACCTTCCCATTGGTGCTTTCCAAACCGTACACTATGCCATCAATTTTGTATTACAGGTCAAGAAGAATTGTCATATGTAGGAAAATGTTGATCCTAATAAAACTTCTCAATACTTCTCATAATTGTTCTTCATGCTCATTGCCATATTCCACAAAGTAGGATCAACACTTCTACCCATTTCATTTAATTGTTCCTTCACCTTACAAGCTTCCTAACAATATTCATTGGATATAATGTACAGAGACCCAAAAATCGTGCATGTTACTTTATAGAAAAGTCTAAAAACTTTTACAAAAATCCGCACTACACCCTAATCATCATCCTTGGGAAGCTAGTCTCCCATCATCTTTAAAGTATTTGACATATTGCATATCCTCGTCACCCAAGAGGTGAAAGGCCTTTTTTGTCGGCACCCCCGCTTGAGCTTAGGATTGTACGCAAATTGAGACGTCGGGAATGAGCATTACAGGGAAGTTCACCCCTCATCTTATCTCATACTATATATATATATAGGTTTTCACAGCGGAAAAAGGTCAAACCTTTCTAAGCGTACATCACATGACGTAACAATGTAATATTCCAAAGCACTGCATTACTATTAACATAAATATAAACATCATCCATAATTGTTCATTCTTCCAAAACAACAGAAGCCCAAAATATTTTAAGTAAATATAAAAATCGCATAGAAGATTTCCCCTGCCCTCTTTTCCTAATCCATGGGCTCTTTCTTAATCCCCTTGAAATTTGGGCCATAACGAAGACGGTCCAAGTTCAAGGTCGGCCCCACCTCACAACTCATTCCAAAGGATGACTCATATAGGCGACTCATGTGAAGAAAATCATCTATGCCAAGGACCAAACAACAACCCGTAGGGCGTAGGTTCCCCAAAACATAAGTAAGCAAAGGTAGTGACTCCACTGCCCATCGGCCCAAATAGCCGAGAGTCACCGGCTCAGAAGTAACGAACTTAGTCAGGCCCTTGGGGGTCCGAAACGTCATCCCTGGAACTATATTCATCGTGGTCATCATCACCTGCAACAACTTCTTTAGTCCCGAAAGATGGGCGATAATGGAGAGATAAAAAGAGGGGTGAGATTTCGGGAGGAATCTCAGTAACTACATTTATATCTCAACAAAAGCATTTCAAGCATACCACTAAATGAAAAACAAACAATCATCTATACATTATGCATTATGGGACTCATGCCTTTACTTTATGCACATGTTTATGCTCATGGCATTTCTTTTTCAATTTCCTTTCTTTTTATTCCTTTCATATGCTCGCTTGTAATCTCACAAAACAAGACGTTTGAACATTCTTTTCAAAAACTCATCTTTTCAAAAATGGCTTTTGTCTTTTCTTATTTTAGGCGCCACTTATCATATCATATCATATATGGTCCGAAAGCCCATCTTTTCGTCATGACATCATGTTGGACACCCCACGAGTCCCCTATGCACCGTGTGTTCTTGCTAGTTACCGTAGCACCCAGCGACCGTATCAAACCTAAGTAGCTACGTTTCGCGCCATTTTACGCTCTTCATCACTTGGCGATTGATCACTCGCCGAGTGACTACAAACTTGTCTATAGCGGGAAGGTAAAAGCCAACACCGTCCTGTATGCACCCACTAGCTTTAGGTGCGACCACACCCCGAACATCTTCTGGAGCTATACATGGTCTGCTGACGGTTCTTTGTCAACCCAAGAGTTTTCACTCGACTTTAGATACTCTTGAGTGAACAGGGAGTTCTACTGGAACAGTACCTCGTCCCAACATTTGGGGTTCTGATAAAACTTTAACTATTTTCTTTCATTTTAAAAACATGTTTAAACCATGATTTTCGTACTGCATGCATGAGACATGAGACTCATATCACTGAACATGTGAAATGTGAGATGAACATAATGTGTATTCTACGTCAAGGTCTTTCACAATTTACGCACCACATAATTCCACTCATTTCCTATCCAAAAACACTTATTGGGCCTCATACACACCTAGGGGTGCTCGGCTCCTTCCCACTCGGGTTGGGCCGAGACCCTCCCTTAGTGTTTCCTAGCCTTTTCTTCTCCTATTCTTCTCCAAACACTTCAATCTGTCTTCAATAAATTTAATATATATTTTTTCTAACACCAAAAACATGTCTTGGCCAAAACCCTAGAGCCTTTAAATTATCACTTTAAACCCTCCTCTTTTCATCAAGATAGCTCACTCAATTTCTTAGGTGAAAACCACAAATCATGCTTGCATAATCCTTTAGTCATTATACTTTTAATTTCTCCAAATATTTAAAATTAATCATAACATAAACAATAGTTGAAAAGATAGCTCCACCCAAAACCCTTAAGTCCAAAATACATATATGCACAATCCAACCTTTTTCAACTCCAAATCAATTTTTTTTAACAAGCATATGTAACATCATCACTCATCATGTTGGCCATACCACAATCATCCTCTATATCAAATATTCAAATCCACAACATGATAAAATCTTTAATCTAGCAAGATACTTGGACTTAAATATAGATTTTGCCACCAAATACAAATACCAATATCATCATCCAATATCCTACTATTTAACCTAAAGTCATGCGTGCATTTTCTCCATTCCAACTCATGTTAAATAAGTTACTAAATCCACACATTATTTCATATTCTTAAACTTAAAGAAACCATAAACTTAAACATGGGTTTCTACCTAACTAAGCATGGAATTTTTCTCCACTAAAGAGTTTTATTTTAGCATACACAAGTAAATATTCAAACAATCCAACTAAATTCATTCGAAAGTATACTAAAATTGCTAAGGGTAAGATAAGAATATACTTACAATTTTTCTAGCTAGTTAAAATGAAATCTGAAATCATATTAAGCATTTCATTAGATTAATCTAAGATCATAACATTTTTAAAAAAAAAAAACTCTACACAAGAACATGGATGTGGTGTGTGCTCTTCCCTAGATTTCTATGCTTGATCTTGGCTTAAAAAGATAACTCACATCTTCAAAAGCAATTTCCTTTCCAAGAACACTTGCTCCTACTCCACTAGACTTAGAATACTTTGATTTAGGAGGTAGAAGAAAGTGGAACAATGGTGAGGGTGTAGAGCATTGTTTAAGGCCGAGAGGTAGAGAGAGTGAAAGGGTTTGTGTATGCTTTGTGACCAAGTGAAACAAGCAAGGAAAAAGACCATGCCTAAGGCCATTCGACCATGGGGTTTTTCCTTAGGTCTAGCCACTCATTTTCCTATGCTTTGGTGTGACATTTGAGGGGCTGAATGACTCATATCACAAGACCACTCCAAGACCAAATCTAGCCTATATTTAGGTGGATTTTGATTCCCACCTATTTCCATCTATGGCCCGTGCCCTCCATGAGGTTTTTGGCTTCCATTTCCCTCACATCACTCATCCATCTACTGACCATCACCTCAAGTGTCAATCCACAAGATTACAAGGTCATCCTTTTGGGAAAAAGGGCAAGCTTGGTTCAGCTAGCCCCACTTTGGTTTCAACCGAAACCTTCCTTTCCCCTCCCATGGTTTCCTCTCTTCTCATGCATCTATCCATCCATTTGTCAAATCACCAATCTTCCCTAAACTCTTACACATGTGTCCTAGCTCTTGTCATCCCAATCGCAAGTGTCTTCTCAACTAGATTTGGAAACACTTCTAGGAAAACCCCAATGAGGCTCACGGCAACTCCACCCGAACCCCTCTAGGTTTTCTTCTCCTTTTTCATTTCCTCTTCCCCATGACACCTCTCCTTACTTGTCAATTATCTTGTCATCTTTTTCTTACATGATCTTATGTGTGATCATTGGCTTGGATTGTGGAAAATCACATAGAAAACACCCCAAAGGTGTTTAGGCTACATGCCTCCACCGAACCCTTATTCTCTTCTCTTCCACTTCCTATTTCATCTACAAGTGTTACTTATCTAAATATGGTATATCCTAGAAAGACTAAAATAGAAAAAAAAATTTGTTCTTCCCAAGATATCTCAATGATGGAAAAATCTCATCATGAGATTTCACTATCTATCCTACAAGACGAATCCACTAGTCAACTCCTAACTACTAGCAATTTTTCACTTTTATATACTAGTCTTGGTTGACTCACTAGGGTTTCTTTAGAGGTGACATGTGTCTTATGTGTGGGCTTGATGGGTCATGGGTCAATTTTATGAGCTTGTAGGCTTGTGGTTCCTCTCTTGGCCCACTAACCTAAGTTGGGCTCTCAAGGCTTCAATTTTAAGCTCAAGCCTTTATCTTCATTTTTCAATATTATTTTTATTAATCAAATTAATTACTCAATTAAATTAATAGGAAATAAAAATCTCGGGTCGTCACATCTTTATACTGTTGATCTGTGTCCAACATAAATAGGTTTAGTTCTATCTTGTAGGAATGTCGAGACACAACCCATTCTTGCATTTCATACTCACAATACGAACAGACACCTTGAATTTCTCCACCCTAGCCGGTAAATATCTCAAAAATCTCACCCCACTTCTAACTCTTGCAACTGAAATGGAAAGACCCAATTAATTTTCGGGTCTCAATTTTGAAATCCTAATTTATTTTGGGTTTTCAATTTTGAAACCCCAAATCAAAACCCTAATCTGTTTTAAGGTTCCAAAACTGAGATTTCAAACCATTTTGACATTTTAGAAGTTCAAAACTAAAACCCCAAAATAGTTTGGGGCTTCAAATTTGAACTCCCAAAATAAATAGGGGTTTCAAAATTAAAACCCAAAATTACTTAGGTTTCAAAATTGAAACCCCAAATAAAATCAGGTCAAGGGTCTCAGCATGAGCCCCTAACCTAATTTAGGGTTTCAATTTGAAAGTCTAAATTGGCCCCAAATTGACAAATTCCAATCAACGATTCAAATCAATACACAAAATTAATCTTCCCCAACACACAAAACACAATCTCATCCTTCATATATTGTCCAATCCATTGAAAAAATTAAAAGCAATCGAGACTAGGGTTTAGAATACTTCTAGACCAACTATAATGACGTCTTATAGAGATACTCAAATAGACCAAAATGTCTATGCCATGTGTAGTTTATTCCTTTCATTAGAGATATTCAAACAAAATATATGCTCACGCTATGAGTATTTTATCTGCACACCCATTAGCATTAGCTGTATGTGTCTTCGCTCCGGATATCTTTCAATCCTTTCAAAAACTCATTGATTGTTATTTGTCAATTGAAGGGATTCCACTCCATTTAATACTCATGAGTGGATATGAAAGTTCCACTAAGATAATCCCCCCATCCCATCACTTGGTTTGTGAAAAAGAAACCATGATTAACATTACAATTTCATGAAACTCATGCTTTAGACATGTGTTTATATTTTATGATAGATATTCATGCTTCATGCTTTGACGATATGGCGAGCTAGATGCCACGTGATGCTCTCCGATTGGCCCATTTGGCACCCAAAATCACAAAAAATTTTGATGACCCTAAAAAAAAAATCACGAAACCAATGGTGCAATCCATTTTATCCTAAGTGCCTTAAAAAAAACCAACTAGCATTACGGTTCCCTTTCATGCATATCATAATTCGACTAATAGCTAGCTTTTAATCCTTGAATTTCTCTTGAAGTTTTCATAACATGTCCAATATCTAAATTAAAGAAATTAATTCTTTTCCTGAATATCTTTCCAAGCGTTAAAGCCTTCTCTCCTTAAATAAGGATTTCGTCGAGTATGCACAAAATAATAGCTTAAGCAAATGTAAACAAAATACTCACCATGAGGATGAAGATTTTCGTCCCAAAAAATTACTTCTATTGTAGTGAAGGAAATTGATGTTTACTCCTAATTAAAGGAGCAATGCGCGCTAGGAGTACATGCTCCATGTACCTTTCGCGAAATCGGTGATATGGTAAAAATGTCATGTCAGACGAAATATATAAAAGAAAATATCAAAAAAAAGATAAAACATAAGAAGAGAAAAATACAAATAAAAAATTCAAATAATTAGATTAAAATATGTGTAAAAATAACATATGTATATGGCTTGTACGCAAAAAGTATACAAGCTATATACAAATAATATTTCTCTAATTAAAATACATAAATTCCACGTACTTCTTTTGAAAAAAGTTTATAGATTGGTACCCACAATAAAAACAAAAAACAAAAAAAAAATACATTAAGGATGTTACTATTTTCAAAAAATGTGCTAAAGCGCAAAAACTATTTCTAGCATTCTATATAGTAAATAGACCTCCCAATATAATACCCTATGAAGTTTTAGAAAACGTGGATTTTGATAGTTTAAAGTGGAAAGATAAATCGATACCTTAGATAAAAAAAAAAATAGAGAGAGAAGCTCTCGAACCCGTTCTCGCCCTTCACCAGAAACCTTCCGTGCACTGAGCTAGAGGACAGAGCCACGGCTCCGCCCTACCCTCCGTCCTCCATCTGTCCTTTTTTTCTCATTTCCCATTTCCCTAGTTTCCAGCCACCATTTGTTTGCTTTTATAGGTGGTTTCCAGTTTTCGTTTTTTGATTCGCGTGTTGCAGGTGGAGGCAGTTAAGACGGTCGAAGGCCACCATGCGCCTCATCTTCGTTCTTCCTGGCCATTGATCTCACAATTGACTGGAGTTTTTTTGGTGAATGGAGTGGCGCGTGCTCGAAACACGCGGAGCTGTCAGGTTAAGCGTCTCGCTTCTTGGCGTTTTATCATCCGCCGTGAGTGGTTGTAGATGGAGCCATCGCCTCTGAGTTTTGTAGACCTACGGTCTTTAACTTATAGAGCGGCGTGTATGATCCACGTGTCACCACTGCCCAAGTGTTTTTGAGTTGTTTTATGTATTTTGTTTCTATTTGTGTTCGTGTAGCTTTGTTGTTGGTCTTTGTGAATATTTGTTTGTAAAGAGAAAATTTTATATTTGATAAATAGTCTTCCGGACGCTGTCCGTTTGGAGTTATAGTTTTCTTCTTCTTTGAATAAGAAATTTTAGTAAATGCCTATTTTGGAAGCAGTGATTGGTCTCACAGTAGTGATTGAGAGAATTTGAAACTCAGTGCGTTCAAAAGTATTTAGTTGACTTATAAATTAAGATCTCTCAATTGTATAAGTCACATTGTAAACTTCAATTTTTGGTTGAAATGAAAGTAAACCATTTCTCAAAATTTTAAAAAAAATGCGGAAAGACAAATCGCTTAATAACCCGACGGACGAGTAATATTTAATCTATTTTACATTGTATAATTAGGTGGAGGCCGCCAAAGCTGCCCTACAACGATTGAAGCCGAACCAAACACCATTAGGGATAAAAGTGTTGAAATAGAACGTGACAGACTTGGTGTAATAGCCATAGATTGTCACAGTCTCTGGTTTCCAGCCATCGATTCCACTCCTGTAAAGGTAGACATGACAGATCTGGCGTGCGCATGGTCCCTGTACCTCAAAAGTATCTGTAGAGCAACGCTCAAACGTTTTGGTGGATGGATCGTCAAGCCTTTGTACATAAACCTACGTGCATGCGAGCATATATATATATAATATATCCAACGATGTTCATAAATTAAGACATAAACTAAAGCAATTAGTTGCACAATATTAATTATAATTCATGAGCAAAATTTAAGAAACTCAAATCGATATAATAACTATTATTATGTAGTTGTTTCTGCTCAAGTTTGCAGTGCAAAATTTTATTATATATTTTATATATTAGCACTCTCTCATGTATTCGCTTTGAATAATGATAGGTTTACATTAATCTAATATTTATCATTATTTTATTTTATTTTTAATTTTAAATTAAAATTTTTTTTTATTTAATGATTAAGAAAATGACTATTAATAAAATTATATATTTTTTAATTTCTTTTTTTAATGATTAAGGATGTTAAAAAATACTTACAAAAAAATTTTTAAAAAAAAATACACTAGAATGATAAAATGGTGGTAAATGAGATGTAATGCTATCACTATCCATTGGCTATACTCTCTCAATGAGTGATCAACACGTAGAATATTAAATGAAATAAAATATAGACTCAAAATTCAAGTTTAAAACTTCTAGTATGATACTATATGTAATTATTACTTATCTCAAAATTTTAAACAAATAGAAATATATATATATATATATATTATTAAAAAGTAAAAAGAAGAACCTGATTTCCATAAGCATCACCAAATGCAAGACTAATTTGATCCCTCGTATATGTGGTTGACGTGCAGCTTGTCTTTATAGATACCGTGTAAGAACAGCTCCCTGCATTCTGAAACCAATTTATTTATTTTAGCAAAATAAATTATCTCATTCTCTCTTGGCCTCTCTGTATAGAGAATTGATTGCAGAAGTAATAATTTTTAGTTTACATATATACCTGGGTATTCATGTTGATCTTGAAATATCTGAACTGCTCTGGTCGAGGAACATCTGGTTTGGCCTGTGGCCTTGAGGTGAAGAGGAAGGCAAAGAGAAGAAAGAATAGGGTAACAACTAATTTGGTCATTTCCTTCAATTTTTTAGCTTAATATTCTCAAGAGGCTGACAGTACTCTGTGAAGAAAACGATGATGGAGATTCCAAATATGTATAGTATTGTGTAGAGCTTTCTAGCAATAGAGAAGATATATAAAACACGAAATAGACTCTTGTTTTCTTTGGAGCTGTTTCAGAAACACGTTTGTGGAGTGACACAGAGTTTTGGGTAGGCGTGGCATATAATTTAGGAAGTTCCAAAAAAAAAAAAAAAAATTCTGCGTCTATCAACCCCACGTGTAGTGCTTATGCATTTCCACCTTTCCTTACTTTTTGTCAGCCATTTTTTTTTTTAATGAGGTATCGATTGAAATTAGAACTTACAAAAAATAAAATAAAATAAAATAAAACCAGTCAATACAATGCATAAAATAAATTATTAGATAATGGATCGAAGGATCGATTTAAAAGAGTTTTTTTAATTTTAAAGGAAAGTGTCATTGTTCATTAATCAGAAAAACTTATCTACGTTCGAATGCTATTTTAAAACATCTTCATATCAAACACGACATCACAAACCAAAAATTCATTTAAAGCTCTGTCAATACACTATTTTTATTTGTGACCGGTCTAATCTTCACTATTATTAATATTCTCTATTATTGCCCAGATGACTAACACAAGAGAGATGTGAATTGGGTTATATTATAAAAATTAACACTTATAAATCAAATACACAATATAAAATATAAACAGAATATAAAGCAGCAAGAAATGTAAAGAGTAAGGTAAGAAAAAGCAAACTCAGTATTTTTACGAGATTCAGTCTCACTGCCTACGTCCTCGCCTCAAGCTGCCCCTTGAGGATCCCAAATTCAATAATCAATCTCCTTTAGGTGGAGATAGAAACCTATTACACATTTGAGCAGCACCGCTCTAAAGAATCCGTGTAGAACACCCTCTACACTTCCAATTACCTCACACTTGGTGATTCAACTATTCCCTGTGTAGAATACCTTCTACACACACAAGGGTTATACTCACTCTCTTACTGATACAAGAATTGATAGTGGGTAGACTATCAAAGTACACTCCTCAATGAGTGAGATAGAAATAATACAGCGCAACCTATATCTCTCTAAAAAAGAATAAGAATTAAGATTCAAAACTTTAGAAAAGAGAGAATGAGAGTTTTGAAAGAATGATGCAAAACTTAGTAATAGATATATAAATTCTTGTTGTGATTTTTGTAAAACTCAAGTGAGCTATTTATAGACAAATGAGTCTTCAATTTCAAATTTAAAAAGATTCACATGTCAAATAAGAGCACTATTCACTTTTCAAAAAATTCAAATAAAAGCATTTCCTTTTTGCATTTGTAAAAGACAACTCCATTCATTTTTCAAAAAAATCAAACATAATCTTTTGCTTTTCATACATGACAAAATAAGCATGATTTATTTTTCAAACCAAATTATCTTCTTTTTTGCATATGTCAAAAGAACACACAACCACCCTTTAAGATTTTCAAACAAAATCAACTACCTTTTGCATTTATCAAAAAAATACACAACCACCCTTTAAGATTTTCAAACAAAATATCTACATTTTGCATTTGTAAAAAAAAACACACAACCACCCTTCAAGACTTTCAAACAAAATATACACATGTCGAATATGATAATCAATCATCTTACAAATCCAAATTTTTATATAAAAAAAATATAATTTTTGAAATTATATTATTTGATGATGTTATGCACATGTGAAAAACATAACTTTCAAAACTAAGACATTTAAAGATGTCTTGCATATGTGAAAAAAAGTAATTTGATGTTTTATGAAAAAAAAAAAAGAGTAATTTGGAGCCTTAATCCAATTTCGAATTTTATTAAGAAATATACAAAAATAATCTATGAGTTTCATTTGTAGACTTGTTCTTTTATACTTGATGTGCGTTTCGCTCCATTGCGTAAATAATTTTAGATTGAGACTTAAATTTATTTGTTATCATCAAAATCTATACGTAGATACGAAATTTGAAACCTTGGATTCAACAATCTCCCACTTTTTAATGATGACAAATACTTAGTAGAATTTTGATACTTGCAGTAATGCTTAAGCTTCCCCTGAGAATATGTGTTAGTTTTTCAAGTAATAGATAAACATAATTCCAGCATATATAACAGAGTTAAAAATCTAAATATTTACGTCTAAAACTTCTCCCCATTTTGACATCATTAAAAAGGAATTATAATTAGCTCAATAAGACATCTTCCTACAATAACCAATAGACAAATAAAACGATGCATTAGTAGAGACTGTAGAGAATTCGGTGCGGAGCCATGCGTGTCCGACAAAAACTGCAAAAGCTGATGCCTAACTCCGTGTCCGACAAAACTACAAAGGCTGGAGGCTTGGCTCTGGTAATTCGGTGCCGAAGGAGATTCAAATCCGTTCGATGTTGTTGACCAACAAGATTTTATAATTTGAAAGCTTTCGAGTTGTTGTTTAAAAGACCATTTTTACCCATCGAATAGTCACAAGAAAAATCTCACATTGCTCAGTGATCAAGTATCTGTTTATCCAAAACGACAGAATGGCGGAGAAAATTTCTTCTAGTAATCTTCCGGATTTAAAACAATAACCGTCTCAACCAGTCATTTTATCTCATGATACTGTCAATACCATGATAGAAGTAGAGATGCATTTTTCTGATAGGACTGATTCTGAGGTTGTTGCAGTATCAAGAACTCTCAGTGCTCAATATGCTGACTCTGTTACGATCATGTCTCAGAGATTACTAGCGAGGGCAAATGAGGTTGATCGACTTAATAATCAAATATCTGTTCTGCATCAAAAGCTTGCAAATAAAGATAGAAAGAATAAGAGGTTAAAGCAAGAGAATAAATATTTGACAAAATTAGCTCGTGTTCTGAAACTATGAATAGAATAATCGGAACGAGTGAGAGTTCAAGCACAGAGTCAACATCAGCAGATAATGGCAGCGTTTCACGAGAGAAATAGAGACAATCTGCAATAAATCTCGCTGGCTTAGCTAGCTAACTTTTGAAAATATGCATCCAGCATATCTTGTAAGATTTGAAGAAATGATAGTTTTTCTTGTACTTATTTCCATCTTTATAAGAGCGGCTATCAGTTTTATCTAAATCACATCAAGTCTTCTTCTCATCTCTGTAATTTATCTTCATTCCCGTACCTCAAATTTTCAATGGCTCATCAATATCCTTTCAGTACTTTCGTGATCAAAATATGATATATTTTTTTATCTCAATCCCAAACTGTTTCTGTAGCTGTCGTAGGCGTCATGAAGTAACAAAATACTGATTTGGCTAATAAATCAGATCATGATGTCATTTACGAGCTTGTGAGTCTCGAAACTCGATACTCATCATCCATTGTCGCTTTTTTCCGCTCGATTGCGGTCCAAAACCTGCGAGATAGAGAAGTTTAATGAGAAGATCGATATTCTTCAATGACTTGTTCAAGAGTCTAACAGTAAAATAGTAGACTTAAAACAGCAGAATAAGGATTTAAAATCCTTATTTGCCTTTTCATTTCGATTGCCTAATCCTTTAGATAAGGATGGCATGATGATCTATGAAGAGCAAATGCATTTGAATGATGAGACTAAACGTCTCAAGTTTCTGTAGGTCATTTGAGATAATGGAATAAAAATATCTAGCAGATATTCATGGCATGCATCATTCCTATTTCTCTTCTAAACATGCATAGTCTATCTTCTGATATGGGTTTTGTGAAAATGTCTGTCAATTGATCGTGTATGCTTGTGAATTCTAGTACAATATCACCTTTCTGCACATTATCTCTAAGAAAATTATATTTAATTTCAATATGTTTAGTTCTAGAATGTTGTATTGGATTCTTTGAAAATTTTATAGTACTAGTATTATCACATTTAATAGGAATATGATTGTACATAAGATTAAAATCCTCAACTTGTTGCTTCATATAAAGAACTTGAGCACAACAACTACCTGCAGCAACATACTCTGCCTCAGCAGTAGATAATGTAACAGAATTTTACTTTTTACTGAACCATGAAACAAGTGCATGACCTAAAAAATGACATATTCCATTAATACTTTTTCGATCAACTTCGCAACTAGCATAATCTGCATCTGAATAACTGATAAGATCGAAAGAAGTGTGCTTAGGATACCATAACTCTAGGTCAATGGTACCGGCAAGATATGTAAAAATACGCTTGACTGAAATTAAATGAGATTGCTTTGGAGATGATTGAAAACGTGTACATAAACATACACTGAACATAATATCAGGTCTACTAGCAGTCAAATATAATAAACTACCAATCATATCTCGATATACCTTTGAGTCAACTGGCTTACCGCTTTCATCTTTATCAAGTTTGGTGGTTGAACTCATTGGTGTTCCAATTACCTTCGCACCTTCCATCTCAAATTTTTTAAATAACTCTTTGATATATTTTGACTGATTAATGAATGTTCCACTTCTTGCTTGCTTGATTTGCAATCCAAGAAAGAAATTAAGTTCTCCCATCATGCTCATTTCAAATTCTTCTTACATGCTCTTAGCAAAATCTTGGCACATATTTTCATTAGTAGCACCAAATATTATATCATCAACATAAATTTGAACTAGAAGAATATCATCCTGTTCATATTTGATGAAAAGAGTTGTATCGATCTTTTCTCTTGAAAAACCTTTTTCAATCAAGAAACCACTAAGCCTCTCATATCAAACTTTAGGAGCTTGTTTGAGTCCATATAATACTTTTGCGAGCTTAAAAACATGATTAGGAGAAATATGATTTTCAAAACCTGGAGGTCGCTCAACATATACCTCTTCATTTATAAAACCATTTAAGAAAGCACTTTTAACATCCATTTGAAAAAGTTTAAAATTTTTATAACATGCATATGCAAGTAACATTCGAATAGCTTCTAATCTTGCGATAGGTGCATACGTTTCATCATAATTTATTCCTTCCTCTTGATTGAAACCTTGGGCTACAAGTCGAGCCTTGTTTCTAGTGCTGATTCCAAACTCATCTTTCTTATTTCTAAAAACTCATTTTGTTCCAATAACAGCATGATTTTTGGGTCTAAAAACAAGTGTTCATACATTATTTCTTTCAAATTGATTTAGCTCTTCTAGCATAGCTAGAATCCATAATTCATCAATAAGTGCTTCATCAATATTTTTGGGTTCAATTTGAGATAAAAAAGCAGTGTGATTACAAATATTTCTAAGAGATGATCGAATACTTGCACCTCGTGAAAGTTCTCCTAGAATTTGTTCCACTGGATGATCTTTCACATGTTTCCACTGTTTGGTTGCATCTTGTACTAAATCTTGATGATCTTTCCTGATGTCTTCATGTTGGACTTCTTCTATTGTATTCTCTTTGTCGAGATTGAGATTATTTGTGTTATTTGTACCTTCTGATTCTTCATCAATAGATTTCTTAGAGAGTAAAGGGTTAGATTCATCAAATACTACATGCATAGATTCTTGTACAGTCAAAGTCTTTTTATTGAATACTCTATAAGTTTTACTATTTGTTGAATATCCAAGAAAGATACCTTCATCAGATTTTGCATCAAACTTTCCTAAATTATCTCTGTCATTGAGTATAAAACATTTGCATCCAAATACATGAAAGTAACTAATGTTGGGTTTTTTCTCATTCCAAAGCTCATAAGGGGTTTTATCTAATTTAAACCTTAACATAACTCTATTTATAACATAACATACACTACTTACCGCTTCGGCCCAAAAATAACTAGGTAAACTATTTTTATTAAGCATTATTCTTGCCATTTCTTGAAGAAATCTATTTTTCCTCTCTACTACCCCATTTTGTTGAGGAGTTCTAGGAGCAAAAAAATTGTGTAGAAAATCATTTTCATCACAAAAAGACTCAACATCTTTATTGACAAACTTTTCCTCCTGTCATTTCGAATGTTTGAAATAGTATAACCCTTTTTATTTTGAATTCTCTTGCATAACTTGGTAAAGGCATTATGTACCTCATCTTTATGAGCGAGAAAGATGACCCAAGTATATCTAGAGAAATCATCAACAATAATAAATGCATAATATTTTCCTCCCAGACTCGCAACTCTGTTTGGTCCAAAAAGGTCTATGTGTATTAATTGTAAAAGTCTAGTAGTGAAAATATGTTTCTTGATTTTGAAAGAAGTTTTTATTTATTTACCAAACTGGCATGCATCACAAATTTTGTCTTTAAAAAAGTTTGATTTTGGCAAACCTCTCACAAGATCATTTTTTGAAAGTTTGGAAATAAGTTTCATGTTTGCATGACCTAACATTCTATGCCATAACTAACTATTTTCATATTGAGCTGATAAACAAATAGTATCTTGTGAGACAATTTCTTCAAATTCAATTGTATAAATATTATTGTTTTTAAGAGCAATAAAACAAACATTGCAATCATGATTATTCAAAATAATGCACTTATTCTTTTTTAATGTAACTGTAAATCTTTTATCACATAATTGACTTATTTTAAAAGATTATGTTTTCGACTTTCAACAAGTAGAACATCTTCAATTATGAGAGAAGACTTATTACCAACTTTACCTAATCCCACGATCTTCCATTTTGAATTGTCTCCAAATATCACGTGTCCTTCTTCTTTACGAGTGAGATTAATGAACTTAGTTTTATCTCCTGTCATGTGTTTTGAGCATCCGCTATCTAAAAACCATCTTGTTTTACTTACGGAAGACTTCATGCATACCTACAAAAACAATTAAAATAATTTTTCTTGGTACCCATGTTCTTTGGGTCCTTTATTTACTAGTATTAGAAGAAATAAGATTCTTTAGTACCCATATGGCCCTAATAGTCATTGTATGTTTTCTTCTAATAGGACAAGCATGATAGTTATGATCATTTCTATTGCAAAAATTACAAATAACATATAACATACTTGAAGAACTTGAGTGATTGTAATAATAATGTCTTTCTTTGACAAATCTATTTTTAGGAAAAGAATTTTGAAAATCTGGTTTTGACTTAATGGATTTATCAAAGAAATTTTTATAGGGTTTGAGTTTTTCTTTTGGCATGTATCCCAAGTCTACCTTATCAAAAACACATCTTTGATTACCAAGAAGTTTTTCTAAATTTCTTTTTCTATTTATAAAATTTTCAACAATTTTTTCTAAATCAGCTACTTTCTTTTTCAGTTCATCATTTTCATCTTTTGAGACTATATTTTCTTTTCTTAAAACATCAATTTCATTTATTAAAGAAGAATTTTTCTTTTTCAAAACAGTATGCTTAATACCCAATTTTTCAAATTCCTCATATACCTCTTCCAAAGCATTTTACAATTCTTCATAAGAGAGATTTTCAAGATTTGTTACCTCAAGATCATCTTTAGCCATAAAACAAAGATTTGCAGATTTTTCATTACTTGCGTCGCTGTCCGAGCTACTTGAATCATCATCCCATGTAACTTTCATTGCTTTCTTACCTTTGTATCGATCTTTCTTTAGCAGGGGACAATCTACCTTAATATGTTCTAACTTTTTACATTTATAACAAATTAATGAATCATTTTTACCTGTATCTTTATTGGAAGATTTTTTGAAAAGAATCTTTGGAGGAGCTTTATTTTTCAAAAATCTCTTAAATCTTCTTGTGATCATTGCAATCTCTTCGTCATCGCTTTTTTCATCTTCATCGCTTTCACTTTCATGAGAAACGGCTTTGAGTGCCAAGCTCTTCTTTTGCTTTCCTTCTTCTTCTCCTCTTTTCAATGTGTACTCATGGGTAATAAGTGACCCGATGAGTTCATTTACTTCGAGTTTTTTAAGATCTCTAACTTCAAGAATCGCCGTTACTTTTAATTCCCAACGTTTTGGCAATGAGTTGAGAATTTTCCTTACTATCTCCAAGCTGGAATAAATTTTACCAAAAGATGTCAAATTATTTATAATATTAGTAAAACAAGTATACATAGAAGAGATAGATTCATCATCATTCATTTTGAACAATTCATATTCATACGTAAGAACATAAATTTTTGTTTCTTTGACTTGTGAAGTTCTTTCATAGGTTACTTCCAAGTTATCCCAAATTTCCTTTACTGTCCTGCAAGTCATTATTCTATTAAATTCTTTACCATTAAGAGCATTATATAAAAAATTCATAGCCATTACATTCACAGTATAAAGTCTATCGTCTTCACAATCAAATTCTTCCTCTTCCTTTTTGACCTTTACTCCATCAACAGTTTTTGTTAGAATATAAGGCTCATTTACAATACATTTCCAGATTTCTCGACCTTGAGACTGAAGAAATATTCTCATTTTAACTTTCTAGAAAATATAATAATTTTCACAAAATAGCGGAGGTCGACTACTGGATTGACCTTCAGCAAAAGTAGCTGCAATATTAGCCATATGATCTTAACTCAACAGATAGTTAATCTTATAACAGAGCCCTTACTCTGATACCAATTGTTATCCAGATGACTAACACAAGAGGGGGGGGAATTGGGTTATATTATAAAAATTAATACTTATAAATCAAATACACAATATAAAATATAAACAGAATATAAAGCAGCAAGAAATGTAAAAAGTAAGATAAAAAAAAGTAAATTTAGTATTTTTACGAGGTTCAGCCCCACTGTCTACGTCCTCGCCTCAAGCTACCCCTTGAGGATCCCAAATTCACTAGTCAATCTCCTTTATGTAGGAGATAGAAACCTATTACACCTTTGAGCAGCACCACTCCAAAGAATCCGTGTAGAACACCCTCTACACTTCCAATCACCTCACACTTGGTTATTCAACTATTCCCTGTGTAGAACACCTTCTACACACACAAAAGTTATTCTCACCCTCTTACTGATACAAGAATTGATAGTGGGTAGACTATCAAAATACACTCATCAATGAGTGAGATAGAAACAATACAGCGCAACCTATATCTCTCTCAAAAAGAACAAGAATTAAGGCTCGAAACTTTAGAAAAAATAGAATGAGAGTTTTGAAAAAATGATGCAAAACTCAGCAATATATGTGTAAGCTCTTGTTGTGATTTTTGCAAAACTCAAGTGAGCTATTTATAGACAAATGAGTTTTCAATTTTAAATTTGAAAAGATTCACATGTCAAATAAGAGTACTATTCACTTTTCAAAAAATTCAAATAAAATCATTTTCTTTTTGCATTTGTCAAAGACAACTCCATTCATTTTTCAAAAAAATCAAACTTAATCTTTTGCTTTTCATACATGACAAAATAAGCATGATTTATTTTTCAAACCAAATCATCTTCTTTTTTACATATATCAAAAGAACACACAACCACCCTTTAAGATTTTCAAACAAAATCAACTACCTTTTGCATTTGTCAAAAAAATACACAACCACCCTTTAAGATTTTCAAACAAAATATCTACATTTTGCATTTGTAAAAAAAAACACACAACCACCCTTCAAGACTTTCAAACAAAATATGCACATGTCAAATATGATAATCAATCATCTTACAAATTCAAATTTTTATATAAAAAAAATATAATTTTCGAAATTATATTGTTTGATGATGTTATGCACATGTGAAAAACATAATTTTCAAAACTAAGACATTTAAAAATGTCTTGCATATGTGAATTTTATGAGAAAAAAGAGTAATTTGAAACCTTAATCCAATTTCGAATTTTATCAAGAGATGTACAAAAATAATTTATGAGCTTTATTTGTAAACTTTGTTCTTTTATGCTTGATGTGCGCTTCGCTCCATTGCGTAAATAAATTGAGCTTGAGACTTGAATTTATTTGCTATCATCAAAATCTACACGTAAATACGAAATTTGAAACCTTTGATTCAACATCTATAGATAAACGTTCAAGAGACAACATGTTCTATTTAGAAAGAAATAACTCAACCTCTACAGACAAACTCTTTTTTTATTTTAATAAAGAAAAAGGAAACCAAAAAGAAAAACAGTAAGATAGATGCAAAAAATGACGGATTATAGTTTGAACCAATTCCAATAGATTACAAAATTTGTGACGGCCCATGAAAGCGTTGTCTCTTTTCAAACACAAAAGTTAGATCTAAAAGGTCTAGTGGTAACGAGTCTAGTGATCTAGCGCATGTCTCGAGAAGAGCTACCGAAAGAGTGGTACATGAAAACCACGTGCAGATGTGGGCGGCACGTCTGAATCACGTGCAGTTATTTTAGCAAAATCACCACTTTCCTCTGCACAACTTTCAATCTGTGAATTTGTTTCTGTCATACATGTTTCTCATGAGTTACCGAAAAGCTGTAGATCTTTCTTTTTCAACCTTAAAGAAAGTAAAATAAAACTATGCTAAAGAAACCTTAATAGACAAGGTGGGGGTGAATGGAGGAAGGAGGGAACTCAGCCTTCTCACCCTCCAACAAAAATCAAATCTAGAGCCCTTGATGTTTTATGAGAAAGAGGAAGAAGGGGAAGGAGTTGACATTGATTTTATAGTTCTAAAGTTAAAGTAACTTTCATGCAATTTTATTAAGATCTTATAAAAAAAAAAGTGATATGTATTGATGTTAAAATTAAGGTGCTTGCTTGGGAGGTATGCTTTGAAATCTTTCCTTCTAAACAGAATTTGGAACATAGAAAGGTTTATATTTGTCCATCATGTGACTTCTACAATGCACCAGCCACCTATAAAGGATGTGCAACATGTCCTTTTTCACTGTCCTACCATTAAGGACTCTTGGCTACTACATTTTCCTTTATTCAATCAGGTGCAAGTTACCATGTCAGTGTCTGATATTATTCATTTGGTAGTGAGCAAAGATCGTAAAGAGGTAACTAAGAGGTTCTTTACTCTTACATGGGCCTTCTGGTATAGGAGAAACAAACTGGTTTTTGAGGAAATCAGACTTGAGCCTTCATAGTTCATCAACCATGCAATGCATCTACTTAGCCTCAAGAATCATACTGCACCAGTCTCCCCATCTAAAAGGCTTATTAATTGTTCCTGGCAGGCTCTTCCACTTGGTTATTGCAAACTAAATGTTGATGGTACCATGTTTCATGATCTACACAAGGCAGGAATTGGGGCAGTGGTTCAAGATGAGCATGGTAGAGTACTGCTAGCAGTCAGTAAAGCTAAAGCTGGAGTTGTCGTTCCTGAAGCTGTTGAAGTACTTGCTATGCTTTGTGGTCTTCAATTTTGTTTGCAAATTGGCTATCCCAAACTGATTTTGGAAAGTGATAGCTTGCTTATAGTTAAAGTTGTCAAGCAGTTGAACCTTCTATGTCTGTGTTGGCAACCTTATTGCTGAGGTTAAAAAGCTCTTGCAATATTTGGAGCCCTCACAGACCCAACATGTCTTACGTATGGGGAATAGGGTTGCCCATCAATTGGCCCGAAATGCTTGACACTTAACAAACGTTGAAATGTGGCTAGGATGCACTCCCGATTGTATTTCCAATTGGTTTGGATGGATTTTAATCATTTGTAAACAATACTATGATGAATGCAATGTTTTGCTTCTTATAAAAAAGAAATTTGTATAAATATAAACGAGACACGATTATATTTTGCATGAGAAAAGTTCTCTGTCCCTCATAGTTATCAAAAAAAAGTTGAGTATTAAGAAATTCTGAAATTTTACACTCTTTAGGTTTTCACACTCTTTAGGTTTTCAATTTTATCAATTTCACCTCTAAGTTTGAATGTTTTCTTAGCATAAGACCCATATTTGATTTCTGTTAACCAACCTAACAAAATCCTATTATGGCATGTCCCATGGTCTAAAAAAGAAGTAAGGGCGAAATCATTGAGAAAAAATATATATATATATTTATATATGTATATATGTACACACATAATCGTTTTGTAAAACTGAAGAAATATAAATTAAAAATCAATTCTAAAAAAAAAAAAAGGTGGTCACAAGACCATCATGTCTAGCCTGAGTGAACCACTGGATGGCACTGTAACATATTTGAGTTTTTGTGTCGGTATAAATCATTTTATTAGAGTCAAGAAACTGTCACTAAATATAACAAACCGTCATTAAAGTTGAAAAACAAATTCAGCAGCATTCAAACATTACTGCTGTATAGTTCAAACGTAATATTTTCTCATGCGAATGATATGAAGTAATGTTTGAATGTATGTGTTTAAGCTTCGAATTAGGGGTATAATCGGTCTGATTCAGTCCGATTTTAGATAAATTCTAGAATCGAACCGGTACCACTGATTTTCTATTTTTTAAAACCGATTACGCACCGATAACCTTCCAAAACTAGTTTTACTAGTTTCGATTTGATTCAGTCCGGTTTTCCGGTTTTAAATTAGTCCATATTAATTTATTAGATTACTAATTAGGGCTGTACAGCCGACCCGATCCGACCCGATAGCACCAATTCCGAGTCGACCCGCTTCCAGACTGTACCGATAGCCGATAGCCCGATACCGACCAATAATGTACACTGCTATTCTTTCAGATTTCAAATGCATATTTCTATGTAATTAGAAAATCCTAAATCCCTACAATAGTACATTCGAGATCTCTCCGGTGGCCGGATGTTATCGGATACGAAGTGGTCTAAGTTGAGAAACTCTCTATCTCAAACAGGTCGGAGCTGGCGTCGCTTGCGACTTCATCATCAATATTCACTACTCTTGACTTGGGACTCGCTGGGAACGTAAAACTCTGATTAGCCTTGAATGAATTATTAGTATTAACGGAGATAGTTTCATGCGACGGACGAAACACTTCTACTCAGGCGACATCGCTGGGACATTCCTTAGCTCTATCGGTGCCAGCACCTCTAGCCCGAACGAGTATTGGCAATCGACCGATTACCTGTGTCTCCAAGCCCATACGAACAAACCCGCTACTAGCCCATCGACCAATTACCTATATTCTTGCTTTAATTTGAAAATCGAAATGGGGAAAAAACTTTAAAGCGGGTATCGGCTAATACCCGTTACCCGTTTAGCCAAAAACGAGTCGAAAAAGCGGGTCGATATCAATCGGAATAACGGGTCGGGTCGGGGCTCGGGTTTTTTGTGTTTTTTTGTGCAGCCCTATTACTAATATATATTAGTATTATTTATAACGATTAAAATAATTACACATTAGTATTTGTTATAATAAATTTAATTTTTTATAATTATATCATTGATAGTTATAACTAATAGTATTAGTATTAGCTCAAAAAAAATGTATTAGTATTATCGTATCATTATTTCATATGTAATTATTTAGTATAATAATTTATATATAAACTTAAAGTATATTACTAATAGTAATATAGTATTATATTATTAGTACTAGGCTATAAAATGTAAATTATAACTAATTTATATTATATATTAATGAATAACATATTATATATAATTAAAAAAATATTTTATATTACGTATCATATTAAAAATAATAATTTACAATATATATTATATTAAACCGGTTCAATCCGGTCCAGTTCAGTTCTAAAAAATTTAAAACCGGAACCGAACCAATACCTACCGATTTTAACATTATGAAAACCAATTCTGAACCGATACCTACCCAAAACTAGACTGATTCCACCGATTTGGACCAGTCCAGTCCGGTTTACTGGTTTTTTGGTTTTTTCTTACACCCCTAGTTCGAACGTTTATATATTGGCATTTAAATTTGCAAATTTAAATATCTAGACCAAAATAATAATATAATATTTAATAGAAAATAATTAATTAAAGATTGTTGAGAACTGAAATAAATATACATGAAATAGAGTAACTAATATTGTTCTTTCCAGAAAGATAACAAAATGTGACATGAAAAAAAAAATTAAAAAATGAAAAACTGTATCAGCAAAGCTATGATAGGGGTGCTACCCGCCCATGCAGGGGCGGAGTAGCCCCTTCCCCGCATTGGTGGGGGGTGGGGTGTTCACCCTCTCCCTGGGATGCGAGGGTTAAGCCCTATATGTAGATGGACAATAGAAGGTGGGGAACTTGGTGATGTAGAAAAAGGAAGGTTGGAAGAGAGAGTTTGGTTGCTTGGAGAAGAGGGACTAGGAGCTATATGTGAAGTAATGGATTCTGCACCAATGTTAGTGGAATTACTAACATATGAGAAGTTGAGAGAGGAAATTGTGAGCATGAGAGAGGAAAACTTATATTGAAAGGTACATCAGTCCGTGCAGAGATGCTGAAAAGTGAGTTGGACTCAATTTCTTGTGCGAGACAGGTAGACTTTGTTATTAACTGGTTCAAGACATTTGTAGCCAGTATGATGATACCCCAAAAGAAAAACAAGGTTCTTTAGAAGGGATAACTGATAAGAATGCATCTATGAATGATGTGCTACATGCACCGACGACAGCTACTGAAAGGTGTACCAATCAGTATATTTTTTTAAAATCATTTGTGTATTTGTTTTAAATGCTAAAAAATAAACAGAAATACTTCACACAAAGTACAGATCCATACACTTCATCGGTTTACTAAGTATTTTCCTTGTTATTTTTTATGTGCTCAACATTTGCTTATTCAATTCTATGTACCCGAAGTGAAGCCTCAGTTGTATTAGACAAAACCCATCCTTTTACTGTGATTTCTTTACCATCATTACCTTCACGAGAGAAGAGATGGAAGACAAAACTAAGTAAAATTACTTTCATCAATCATTTAGACTGTAAATGACATAAATTGTGAAAACCCATCAAGATGATCTAACCAATATTTCATGTTAAAAAAATGGCAATCAATATCAAAAACTGAAAAAGGATAAAGAATCGTTGCATTCTTGTGAGACGCTAACATAAGTAAAACTAGGACCCTGGGAAAGAGAGAAGATAAGGGAGGAAATCCCTGCATACCATATCAGAAACTCTGCAGTGATGTATTTAGAAATCCAGCCATTTGGTGAAGTAGACACAGGTCTTGGGGGAAGTTATGCCATCTTTGGTACATAAACTTATCTGTGGACAAACTCCACATGGAATGGAAGTCAGGGCCCCAATCTTCGGTTCCCCATTATTTCCTCCTTTGCTTGTGCATGTATAACAAACTCTCCCAACAGGAACAGAATCAAACTCCCCTATTCCATTGCTCTTCACCTCCATTATCTCATTGTCCAAAACCAAAGCATTCACTATCTCTTCAACTTGTTGTGCTGTGAACTCAACATTGAAGGCTCTACTCCTTCTGATTGTGTCCAAGATTCCCTCCAGTGTAGCGACCTTCTGCTCATAAATGATCTTTAAACAATGTTTTTTCAGAAAGTTTATAAACTCCGTGTCAAGGCTCCCCTCGGCATACCAAGTCCCACCAGTTATTTCCATTGATGGTTCAAACTCTGTCGCAATATAGTGTTTTCTGCCTTTATTTTGGATGTTGACTACCTCTTTTATCAATTTCTTGGTTTGAAGTGACTTAAGGGATTTGGTAACCACATTGTCAGGAAGGTTCGTTTCTCGTTTCATGTCCCTTGTCCATATTGCCATGTCTTGCTTGCTTCGGATCAGATCATAGAGGAGACGTTCATGTTCTGTCAAAGACCCAGAAGGTGTATTTGAGTCTGGCCGTTTGCGCTTCAGGGGCGAGGGCCCTTGTAATCGACTCATTCCTATCAAAACAAAATTATAGTATAAAGGATGCATCATTCACTTGCACTACTTGCACACACTGGAAGCATAATTCACATGCAGAGGAAAGTAGAAGACAGTACAACTTGAAAACTTAATAGCTATCCAAACAAAAGACAATTTTTTTCATTAGTTCAGAATCTATAAAAAGTAAAAACACATCATCTTACTCAATTTCACATAGGATTTCCACTAGAATTGACACATATGGTACTTGGGTTTTACTGTTTTGCTATTCTTTGGAGCTAATGAAGTATATATCTAGTAAAAAAGTCGATTAGGAGCAATTTGGTCACAATAGACCAAAATTAGAATAAGTACCCAAATCAGCCACAGTGAAGAGAAACATAAAAATATAGAACAAACAGCAAAACTAACCCAAGATTTCTGCAAAACTGGAAAGAAATCCACAGCAATGGCATGTAGCATAAGGGCAAGACTAGAAAAGCAAAACCAAATTGAAGAATACTTATGAAGAGAATAAAAAATCCACATCTAGTATCCAATTATCTTTTTCTTTTTAGAAGTATGGGTGTTTTCTATTGAATCTCAAAGAGAGGCAAAATCCAAGTGCACAAAAGATCATATAATAGGTGCTGTCAAAAACCCAATTTTTCCTGACAGAAATGTAGGAAGGTGCTGAAGTTTCAACAATTTGGCATAATATATTGTTTGTTACCCACCGAGATATTATGAAAATATTTTGCCTTCCGATGAATGTTCAAATCCCGAGTCCACAATGGCTCAACTAAGATCTGGTTTCAACAGGAATTTTCTGAAACCTGAAATGTGAATCTCAACATAGACCCTACAACAGAAAAGAAATATTTTAGTCGATAAGAAAGACGAAAATTGACCCCTTGGCTCAAAAAATAAAAGATCGCCCCACAGATATGGAATTCACAAACTTAGATGTATGTGGAGGTTTCCGCACCAAAATTGGACCATACAGCACAATAAAATCACAAAATGAAGTATACCACAATATGCACAAGAAACCCAACTGAAGAAAATATAAAAGTTTCATCTCCAGCAACCATAGACAATATGAGGAAGACAGAGAGATTATAACCTAGGCAGCTAAAGAACCAAAAAGGGTGGCTCTAAATGCTCAGACTATTTCCACTATCCCTCCTCCCATCAATTTCCCACAACTACAAAAATGATCTTCGCCTGCTACGAATTCATCCCATATTAAAAATCACTATGCACTTACCGTGAAGAAAGCACACGACTGCAAATATAGCCATGAATCCATATCTGCCCATGAGACGATTGGACCACACCTTTCACCTTTTACCCTTCATTTCAAATACAGCCACGGAGTTATGAATTCTGCTTCTTCAACGAAATGGGAAAGATGAAATATATTTGGTGAAACTTCAGAAAATTCAAGTGAACAAAACAAAAAAGAAGAAATAAAGATCAAAGAAGTACCAGCTTTAGGATTTACAAATGTTAAATGCTTCCGCTAGTTCCATTTTTCATCTGCATTGTAGATTTGACTGGAAAGTGATTTTCTTAAGAAAAAAAAAATACCTACGGCGAGGAGCGGGCCGTGCAATGTGAAGGTGGATGTCCGGCGTCGACCTGTGACGGAGCAACACCAGCTGCTACTGACGGAGTGGGCCTTGGCCGCTGGGCGTGGAGCACTAGAGCGACTTCAAGTTGTTCGAATCTGGGTGATAGAGCCTATGGTCGATGGAAATATGAGAGTTCTGTTATTGCTTTATGGTGATCGGTTGGGACTTCGTTCATCACTTGCCTTTCTGCGTTCCCGGCGAGATTCGAAACTTTGATATTCAGTGCTGAGGTTTTAGAGATTACGCAGGGAAGGGGAAAGGGAGTTGAGTAGTTCTATGCGACTGCCTTCTTCTCATATACACCACACGAAGTTTTTTATTTATTTATTTTTTTCTTTCCTAGCTAAACGCAACGTTTAGTATTTGCACCCACTACCCAATCCATTTCGGCATTTCCAAATCAGAGCGGACGAATTTGGGTCCCCCCTCCCAAAAAATTTCCTTCCTCAACCTTCATCGCCACCATCTTGGACCTTCGACGAGAAAACTCCAACCAATGGTACCCACCCACAACCAACTCAAACAGGTTTTCTTTTCTTATTTGCTTCTTAAAACAAAATAAATATATCGATCACTCATCGTAAAAAATACATCGATCACTCTTAGTTGAGCTATAAACTATTCATCCATGAAGAAGAAGTATATAATTTCCTATTTGCTTCTTAAAATAAATAAAAAATCATCAATCACTCATCGTAAAAAGGAAACGCTAATCAATACAGAAGTCAACAAATAAATAGGGATAATATAATTGAATTTGAGCAACGGTTATGAAAGGTGGAACCAAGTTTTCATTCATTTGATAAGTATGAAAGAAAATAATAGTAAGTATCGGAGGATTGGTAATTGATAAAGGAGAGGAGGTTGAAGTGGCCATTAAGATAGGACGAATAAAACTTGAAAGTAGAGATGATGATAGCGTAAAGGAGGGGCACAAATGAAGAAAAGGAAGAGGAGAGTAATTTTCTGAGGATATTTATGCGAGAAAATATGAAGAAGGTCTTGGTCGTCCACGACGATGCTGGAAGAGCCGTCATCTCTTCTCCTTGTCGGCGCCGAGCAAAGGTGGTTAGAGATCACATAGACCAGATGAGTGCGGCAAGCCTCTTCCTCTTCGTGCTCAATAGGTACAACCATTTCTTGCAGATCAAGCCGAACACCTACTTGCAGACCATGTGGAACGCTGCCAGCATCGTTTATGCAAACGCTGGAAGTCATGGCTTGCACGTCAGTCCCAAATCTCTAACCCTAACTCTGATTTAGGAAGACTATGGTTAGGGGCTCAAAATTGACGTTTAGACCGGATTTAAGTAGACCGGTTTGCCACATCAGATCGTGTGGCGTGTGATACCAAACCAGACTAAATTGATTGAAACGTTTAGACCGGTTTGCCACTACATACAATCCAAAATACAGTGAAATCCTTTACTATTTGAAATTATTTGTGAAAATGTCATTATTCTTATTTTGGATTGAAACGTCATTTCAGCGAAAACATCGAAATTCAGACCGAATAAATTGATTGAGTTTGCTCCTATTTGAATTTAGAACTTTTTTTTTTTTTCTTTACCTCATTGTATTAATGTTTTAAATTTCGTACCGTATCGGTCGGTACATACCATACTGGAGTAATGACCGGTACAGAAATGGGGTCTGTTTCGTATCGGCTCATATTTCGGCCGTACCGGCCATGCGTACCGGCCGGTACCGGATTTAAGAATTTTTTTTTTTTTTTTTCATTTCTTCCTATTTTTTTTATCCTAATTTAGACTAGATTATTTACATATATATTAATATATATAATTGATTCATATAGTGACTATTATTTTGAAATATAATTTATATATATTTTTATATATATAATTTTTTTTTTATGTATAGACTATTCCGAAACGGTACACGAAATGGTACCGGTACTGAAATATTTCGTTCCAGTGCCTTGACCGGTATGCTCACCGATACGGTATTCAAAACATTACATTATATTAATATTTTTTTTACATTTTTCATAAAATATAATAAATAATTTAAATTTTTAAATTTAAAATAATAATAATATTATAATAATATTTAATTTAATCTTTATCTAAAACTATATCATTTCATCTCACTATCTAAATAAACCTAATTTAAATAAAAATATGATAAGAATGTTAGGACTCGTTTGAGGAATGGAATAAAATAAGAATTTTATAAATAGTGATAAACTAGTTTGTAAATAATAGTGAAATAGTTTGAATTAAGTATTTTTTTCAAATTATAGAATATGAGAAAGAGAAAATTGAATAAGAAATATTATAAAATTAAAATATTATTAGAACATAGTTTTATAATATTATTTTTGTTTGAAAATTTAAAAAAAAATTAATTATGTTTTATTTTTTATTCGAAAGTTTGGAAAAATTATAATTATTAATTTGAAAAAGTTGTATTGACTAATATGAAAACTTTATTTGAATTACATTTAGAAATGAGTCTAGATGACATTAGATGGTAATTTTGAAATGTGATCTATTTTCAAACAAACCCATTTCAATGAATATATAATTTAATTTTAATAGTCTATAATTTTATCTTAAATAAAAAAAAAAAAAACTAAAAATTATTAAGCATAAGCACATGACAATACAGTATTTATGCACAACCACAAACTTAATACAACGTACTAATCTCCTAATGTTTTTGTTCAACTAAAGAAAATAAAGAACTACGTATGTTAATGCTTAAAAATAATGCAACAATTCAAAAAAAGAAAGAGATTCATTCTTTAACCCGTTAGGTTGTTTGGGCCTTGATTGGTGTGATGTGAAGCTCCCAATTATGGTCAAATATGGATGTATGGTATTTGTACGTACATCTATGACAGTAAACAATAAATAAATAGTGGGAGAGATACAAATTTATATGATTCAGCACTAGACCTACTTCTAGGATGTTCGAAAATGGAAGAATCCATTATAATATACTTGTTTACAATCTCTTATAATCTCTTGTTCTCACTGTATAATGTAGATCTAAATTCTATCATCTAGTTTTCATCCTCCCGCTGAAGTCTCTGTGATTAGGTTGAAGAAGGCAAATTCTCCAAGAAGCCTGGTCAAAAAGTCCCTCAAAATCGGCTAGTTCCTTCCTCTTTTATCTTCGACCCTCTTGCTTTACGTCCTTTCACTCATTCTTTATGTCACTTCTACTTTACTTTATGTCACTTTTCTCTTTTCTTCCAGAGTCTCTACACTCCCTCAGGCTTTTGTTCTTTATCTCTCTCTCTTCCATTCTTCCCTCCTATGAGTCTCCCATTGGGCTGGATTTAGAGAATATCACAAGCCTGTTATATTTTATCATTTACAACATGCTTTCTTTTTATGCGATTCTTATTGAATACAATTATGAGAAAGTTTATATAGGTTTAGTTCTATCATATTTTTGTAAAAGAAACTAAAAAAATCCGTTGCTAGACAACTTAGAATAAATATAGATTCAAATTGAATCGACTCAAATCAGTCTAAAATCAACCTAAATTGATTGATTGAAGCAGTTTAGTGAATGATTCAAAATGTTTATTAAAACTAGCATGATATATGACTTAATAAATTCTGAATTGGTTGAATTAAACTAAATCAAACCATTTTTTCGAGTCTTGGTCAAATGTGTGTGCTCTTATATGATAGGATAAGGTACCACTAAGATTGTAAATGAATAGAGCGGCTTAAGTTCAGTTTGGGTATGTTCATTTGAACGCTAATATTGACTCGAATATTAAACAAGCAAAACTCATATATATTCTATTTGACTCAATATAATTAAAGATCGTTAATTGCTAGTCATCATCCCAAACACATCATATATGAAGATTTCTACTCCTTCCTTCTCTCTCATGTAAAAAATCAAGGTCTCCGAATCTGATTTTTGGTCGGCTCCCTTCTTCTTCTCACTTTCATTTTTCTCATTCTTCCATCAACCACCTTGTCTATGAAGGTATTTCTTTTTGCTTACTTTTATTTTGCTTTCTTCAATATTGAAAAATATAGATTTACAACTTTCCGACAACTCCTAAAAGCTACGCGCGACACAAACAAACTTCCAAGCTGAATATCGTTTAGGGGAAGTGATGATTTTGCAAAATTTATCGCACATAGTCCTCATGCGCCGCCCACATCTGCACGTGGTCCTCACGCATCACCCCTTCAAGTAGCTCTTCTCTCCACAAGCGCCAGATCATCAAACTCACATTCACCACCATTAAATCTTTTAGATATGACCTTTGTGACTGAAAAAAGATAAGTGTGTTGCCTTCACATGCTCTCACAAATTCTGAAATCTGCCGAAATTGGTCTAAACTGTAATTCGTAATTTTTCTCATATATTTTACTATTTTCCTTTTTGGTTTTCTTATTGTTAATTAAAAAAAATAATTGTCTCTCAGACTTTTATTTGTAGAAGTCAAGTCACCTCCTTCTATGAAGGACGAAATTAAGTTTTTGTTTAAGCAGATGGAATTGTCTATTAGATGTTCGTCTGTAAAAAGTACCAAAGCATTGTCATTGGTTCCATGAAAGTTTCTTTTAAAATTTGATGAAAAATATAAGTTTGATGGAAAATTAACATCTCTACATCCATAACCCTATGTTGGACTCATCATTAGATTTATCAAAATATAATATAATATACAATTAATGAAATCGAAAAACACATATATAAGTTATTCATCCAACAAACATATTAAAAGACAATAAAAATTATTTTGATGGATGAATAGTAAGCCTTCATATTTAAAAGATGAAATAAAATTACTATAAGTCAAAACTTTCCAGGGTTTCATTTGATGTATCCAATGTAGAAATATTTTAAGTAAATACATAAAATTTGCATTCGCATTGACTTTTGATGGAGCCAATGCTAATGCTCTCAGTAGTAGTGAAGAAAGACCAGTCACAAAGGAAATAGTATGCTGGTGGAGCTCCAAATACATTATTCTGGTTTATGATGTCATATTTGTTTTGTAGAAGCCTAAATTTGCGTGAATTGCTAAAGTGTGTTGGTCATTTGTGCCATATTGTCGTCGAGAGATTTCTTCGGTGGAACAAATGGTTAAGGCTAAGAACTTTGCACAACTACCTATGTCTAAAATCCTGGGGGTGCTGCTATAGGATAACTCTTAGGAGTCTCTAGTGCTGAAGAGTTGCTTGATGAAATGATTGTTGAAAATGTAGCAGAGACCAACCAAGCTGATCATTCTTCTATGAGAAGTTCAGGTGATTTCTCCACCCTAGATTATATGTGTTGGAGAAATGTTGATTTTGTACTATGTTAGCCCAGTGTGTTGATTGCATCTAATCACAACCACTCTCTTGAAATACTAGCATAATCAGACTGTCTTGGATCTTGTGGTTTGAACCCGCGCATAAAGAGCATTCCTCTACTGCTTTCACATTTTCCATCTCCATGATCTCCAGTCTCTTAGTTAATGTAGCTATTCGAGCTTGGACATCAGTGTCCTCCTTAACCTCATATCTGTCCCCAACAAAGATAGCCTTTAGTGACTATGTTGTCGATGACACTCGATCATTTTGAGTATTCCAATGTTATGCACTCTCAAAAAGATAGTCAAAAAATGACAAAGCTTCATTCGATTCCTTAGCTAAAAAAAAAATCATTACACATAGTTTGAACAAATTGTTTGCATTCTAGACTGAAACCTGTATAGAAATAGTCCACCAGCCTCCAAGATTCAAAATCGTAATGTGGATAGATATTTACCAAATTTTTAAATCTTTCCCAGCTAGCCTAGAAAGTCTCATCAGATCTCTGATAGAACTAGCTTGTCCTCTCTTATAAGTAATGAGTTCTCTAAATGAAAAAACTTCTTATAAGAACTCACGATGGATATCAGATCAACTAGAGATAGAATTAAACCTTTAAGAATTAAACCAAAATTTCGCTTTATCCTTTAAAGAGAAAGAAAATAAACAAAGTCTAACATATTCATCAATAATGGCCCTAGTGATAAAAGTAGTGCAAGCCAACTCAAAGGCTTTCAAAATTCGTCCTGTGGAACTGAGATATCACTGACATCATGCCATGCTTAAGAAAAAAAATTAGGTGCATCATCAAGTAAAATAATGCATAATGGTGTAGTGGTGCAAGTAGGCTGCAAGTAATCCTTAAGAGTGTGTGTTGTAGGTGAAGTTTATGTGAGAAAAATCTGAAGAGCTATCTATCTCTAAGTTATGTATACTACTTTCAATATTTAAAATGACTCTAAGCAACATATTTGAACTATCTTTAATCCAAGGAATAAAACATCAGTCCAAATAATGGAACTAAGATTCAAACAAATTAGTATATGACAAGTGAAATGTGCAATCAAAGATAAAGATAGCAATAATTTTTTATTTTTTATTTTTTAAAGAGTTTTAATTTAAGTTAATCATTTCTCCAGCAATGGTGCAAAATACTTGATTAAGTAAAAAAAAGTAGCATAAAGGCTATCTCAAGTGCAGAAATATGTCATGTAATAATTAGAAATAAAATTTCTAGATCTCATCTCTTCAGGAAAAGTTCTTTTGATTAAACTTGTGAAAAATTATAAAAAGACATTGATCATAGACCAAATTCATATTTTTGAAATTTTGAGTGTTGGAATGAAAAGTAAAAATTAATATATACAAGACAATATATTAATGACTAAACAAGACTCGATAACTTAATTAATTCAAAAAGAAACTCACTAAAGAAATTTAATTAACAATGTATTAAAAATAAAATCTAAAATTAACTAAACACAAAATTAAAGGTAAACGAATTAAAAACATTAATAAACTAATAATCAAAACAAAAATTAATTAAAAATACTAAAGTTTAACATTATGAATGTAACGCTCTGAATCCCAAGGGTCCAGAGAATTAACTAATTTTTCTCAAAAATATCTCCAATAATACAAAAAATCACATGTCTTGAAACTCCATAATGATATCAAATTTAATCAATCAACATAAATATTCATGAACCTCCACAAAAAATACCAACAAGAAATCCTTAATAACAAAAAGTATAAATCTCTACAAAGATGTGAAATATCCAAACTCAACAAATAAAAAAAATAACTGACTACAATAACTTTGCTAAATAAGACTCAAAAGACAACTTGTACCCTCAGCTACTTATTCCTTTACGACCACTAAACCTTTCTAAAATTGACTACTCTTGTTTTTCAGTTGAACCATCACATTCATCTGAAAATGTTATAGAAATAAATGGTGAGTTATCAACAACTCCGTAAGCAAAAAACATATACTAGTGTGCAAACATGAGCATTTACTGAATTTAGAACACAGAACAAAATATTTCTTATTTTCAAAATGCAGAAACAGATCATGTTATCAAAAATTAGAACGAAAGTTTAGTATAAACAAAATAAAAAAATTTATTTGGCATAGCATAACTGAAACATCTTATTAGAACAAAAATACCATGTTTAACTCCTGTGGTAGAATTGTGCAAATCCCGACGGCCAACCGAGTAGAAACAGAATGTAAATCTACCACGCAAAAAATCACTTTGCAACCAAAGTGGGTGCACTGTAAATAGAATAGTTGATACCAACCTAGAACATAATAGAGTGAAACAGAAACAGAATGTCGTGGCAGAGGTCTTCGAAAATCTTATCAGAGTACAAAATCATCTTTCAAAACAAAACAGAAACAGATCAACAAAAATATTTTATGTACGAAATTTCATATTTGCTCTTTTTACATAGTTCAGAAAATCATATGCACAAAATTAATTCATATCTACACCAGTCATACCAGAAAATACTTTATTCTTGTATTGAATTTCATGAGTAATGCAGAATAAAATAATTGAGGTTTTCAAAGTTTCTTTTTGTAACAAAAAATATGCATATTTTTTAAAATAGACCTCAATTTATATTTTTAATGCAAAGCCTAGTATAGGAATCTCGCTTACTTGGATCTCTTAGCCTTCTAAAATTAACCTCAATAAAGCTGATAAGGAATCAATCACCACCTAAAAGAATAACCATGTAATATCTATAAACTTTCAACAATCATGTATTTTGATATTTAAACTTAGAATATTGAGGTAACCTTTTCTCCTAAAAGTCTAAAAAATTCTCAAATCCTAGATATTAACACTCCTCATATATCAATCGATATCTAAATTAGCCATTCTGGCTAAACCAATAAAAAGCGAGTTAAAAATCACATACAATACAAAAATAATTTGCTACACTCTACTTATGAGCCCAACTACAGAAGCCCCATAAAAATATAAAAAAATATTGGCAGCAGCCTCTAAAAATATAATCAGTTTTCAGTAATCAAGACTCATGGTCTGAAGCAAAACAGCCCAAAAATATCACGTTTTAAACTCTTAAGTTTTGATTTAAAAATATGGGGTTATAAAAGAAAGGAAAATTCTAGCTGCAGGCAACACTTGTGCACCTAGCGTACCCACATTCGACGTGGCTCAAGAATTCAACCTGCCAAAACAACCAACTTTGACTGGTGTATTTGTAGATGAAATTGACATATTTGGCAGGATTTTCGAATTTTAAATGCTTATTAATGAAACGATACGTTTTTTTCATCTATTTTAAATGCTTTTACTAAACAGTGCGTTTTGGCATATGAACTCAAAAAACCCTAACTCTTCCTGCACACTTCGCAGCCTTCCCCTTCCCCTTCTCCTGCCTCTTCCTTCCTTTTCTCCTTCTCCTTCCCATTTCCCTTCTCACATTTTTCTCTATTTTCCGCTAACTCCGTATCTCCTTCCTTCCCCTTCTCCCAAGTCCATATATTTATATGTCTGCACTGCATTTCCCAACTCTCTCTCTCTCTCTCTCTCTCTCTCTCTCTCTCTCTCTCTCTCTCTCTTTCTATATATATATATATATATATACGTCTGCACTAATTTCCCAACTCTATTATATCTTGCTCTCTATTTCAAGTTCGCTTGAGTTTTGTCAAGCTTGATGATCAGTTTCAAATTCATAAAATAGGTAGCTTTAGCTAATTTGTTTACAGATTCCTTGATCTATATCTTTGCATTGCAAAACTAGAGCTTTCTGCTCTGCAGATCACTTCGGCCTTTAATTACTTGTCCCATATGATGATCATGGTGTGTCTGAGCTATTAACATGACATCACGACTAAGTGGTATCATGATCTTTTGCCTATTTTTAACTTTTTCAAGGACCAATTATGGTGAAACACAAAGATCTGGAACTAGAGTAAAAAATTGTGCCCTTTATGGTGAAATACAAAGATATGGAATTAGGCACAAATCAATGTTAGGCCAGCAAATACATATGTATTCTTATAGGCACAGATCAATGTTAGACCAGCAGTTCTTTACATTAAGTTCCTATAATCCAGAATCCACCATTCCTTACGTTAAAAAGAAATACCAAAACAAAGACCACCAATCCTGATACACGCTTTTGGTCGTTGATGCTGAAGCTCTTGAATCCATCTTAACTTTAAAAAATCTTAAGTCCATCTTAACAACATGAGACTCCAAAAAATTTTTCTTCACCAAAAACCTGCATTATCTTATCAAAAAACACAAAATAAAATCTACTTAGTCATGAGAGAGTAATCCATCCCAGTTTCAAAAAATCTGAACTTCATCTTAATAACATGAGACTTCAAAAAATCTGTGTTCAGTTTTCACCAAAAATCTGCATTATCTTATCAAAAAACACAAAATAAAATCTGTATAGTCACGAGAGAGTAATCCATCTCAACTTCAAAATAAAATCAGTTTCTCTTCTTGGGTCTGGATTTTTGTTTGTTCGTGTTTTCGATGTTTCCTTTTTGCTTTTTCGTGATCTTTTGATTGATCTTGGTCTTTTTCGGAAGAGAGAATGAAGCTGACACAACCAATCTTCTTTCGATTGCTCTGTTTTCTTGCGTGCGGGCGTTGTGCAGCTCTGTTTTCTTCAAATGAGAGAGAGGAAGCTTCCAACACAAGCTATTCCAGTTTGTACTGCACCTTTTTCTTCTTCTTTTTTTTTTTAATCCACTAACACGCATGATTTCCACGTAAGTTAGGTACGCAAAATGAGTTCCCATTTTGCCGTACCTAACACTACTCAAAAACCAAACAACTACCTTTAGCAAAAAGAAAAATATTACCCAGCCCAAAAATATATTATAACCTAAAACAAATCAAAACATTTAGCTTCCAAAAATAAAAAATATAACCAAACAACGCATAGAACTTTAACAAATCAAAAATAAGCGTATGCGACCCAAAGCATAGATACCAAAACACTAAAATAGAACTTTAACAAAAAAAAGTTTTTTTTTTTTAAAGCTTAGGGCAAAGTTAATTAAGTAATCTAAAACTCCTTCATCATTACGTAATAATGCAATAACCTGAAAGCTTCAGGAAGGCAAACACTGACTCACTACAGGTGCGACGGAAACTCACCGAGGAGGAAGGACCCGCGGCAAAGATGGACAACTAAGGTGGTTGTGTTGACAAGAAGAGCGATGGTGCACTGAGAGGAGAAAGAGGACATGAATAGAGGGAGAGAGAGGACACACGGCCAGAGCAAGATAATGTGAGGGACAAAGGGAAAATTCGACATAACTTACCGTGTTGAGGCCGATGGAGCAGGGGTTGTTGTCGGTGTTTTCTGGGTTAGAAGAGACGACATGGAGGGAGTTGGAACTGCGGGGTGGCTCCGAACGGGATGGCACTAGGCTGTTGATGCTCTGTTTCGGGAAGCCAAAACCAGAGTCACTTCGGTGGGATATCGAATGGTGAGTGGACAACGTTATGGGTGTTTTCAGGAGTAAGGCTCACCAAGAAGCAACTGCAAGATGCACGGATAATAGGAAGATAGCGGCAAGATGTTTCCAGCAATCCTGAAGGTTTAACCGAGAGAAACAATATATAGGTGCAAGAGAAAACACAAAGAAACCCTAGGGAAAGAAAGCCAAGCAATGACAAACTCGTGGATGGAAAATCGAGATCGGCGCATGCTAGAAACGGAAATATTTCGTGATTCACGGTTGAGGGATAGCGCGCAAGGAAAAGGGCTGAAACAGGGGTTCCATGGCACTAGCTCACAAGCCTACTACAACAAAAGGGCTGTGTTAAGGATGCTGCAAGGGTTAAAAGCAGGGTCCAATTCCTTAAGTTGTGCATCGATTCATCCCTTGAAAAAATGTCCAACATTTCCAAAATAAACCTCTTGGCCCAAAAGAGAATAGCCTCATTAAAAAAAAAAAAAAACCCATGAAGATTCAAGATCCATAACAAAAAAAAAAAAAAAGACTTGGGCTCCCGGCATTAAAAAAAATAATAGGTAAACAAAAAGAGAAGTACTCCGGCTTAATGTTAGGCCTGGTTATTACACTGAAAATAAATACCAAAATGAAATAATGCTAAACTAATAATTTCAAAGAATATAAAATGTAAACTGAAGTTAAATAACAATTAAAGATTGAAAAGAGCAAATCAGATGAATGAAAATGATAATGGAGATGACTGGACAAGGGCAGTAATTTGGAACCCAGAAGAGTTCTTCAAATACTGCAAGACTGCTGTGAATTCTCTGATGTGGTGCTGATGAGATTTCGGGAACAAACATGCAGCGCAGCTGCCTCCTATCAGGTCTAAGCCAAATGTCTATTCCCTTACTGAAGCGTGTTGCGACGCACCTTGGAGTATAACCGAGTGAATTCATCTAAATGATGTTGAGTGCCTCTTTATCCTCGAGTGACGTGCAATGCTTTCTCCAGGTTAAAATAAAAGTGGGCCCTTATGTGAGGCCATTCAAAAACAAAGTGCGGTTTTATGAAATCGAATGGAGAGTGTGGAGGTTTGGGATTAGTGATTACGATGAAAAATATAATTTATAATTTTATAATTTAGAATTTAGAATTTAAATAATAATTTTTATGTTTTAAAAATTATTTATTGTTTGATAAATATGTATTTAAAGTATTTTTAAATTTAATTATAATAATTTTTTTTAAATATATAATTATTTATAGGAGTTTTTTAATAAAAAAATTTAATTTGGTGCTTTTAAAAAAAATAGACTTTTAATTTTTTTAATCAATTAAAATATTTTTTATAAATTTATTAAATATATTATTTTTGTAAAAAAAAATTTAAAAATTAAAAAAAAAATTAAATCTTAAAACACAAATCCAAACCTACTTCATCTCTTCTGTGAAAATGCGGCTAGTGGGGAGCAAAGGTGTGGCTCATGTGAGCTGCGGATAAAGCCCATTTGCAAATGTAGTCTCAAAAAGCCTATCTGCATGCCTTTTCAAAATTAGGGTTAGGCGATTTTTAAAGAAGATATAAGATAAAAATTAAAAATATAAAATAAATATTGTTATAATATATATTTTTAATATTAATTTTATTTTAAAATTTGAAAAGATAATTTTAAATTTTGAAATTTTTTATTATATTTTATATAAAAATTAAAAAAAATTTAATAAAATTTTTAATTTTATCTCTCAAAATAAATCAGACCTAATTAATAGAACTCAAGAGCATCCTTCAAAAATCCAAAAGGTCAACAAAAGAAAAAATAATAATAATTGCCGCTTCTTTCTTCTCTCTACTTTTACTTGTTTTTTTCTTTTTTTTAATTTGCCTGCGTTTTGGCGTTGTCTTTTTTTTTTTTTCTCTTTTTTAAACCTTAGTGCATATCTTGACCAATATAAAAAAATAAGATTAAAAATAAAATAAGATAAAGATAAAAAATCAAATATAAAAAGTATATTGTGTATGTAAAGAAATATTGTCTAATTAAATTACAAGTTACAAAATTAAGTATAAATCATACTATTAATCAATTTAAATCATAACTTATATTTATACATCTTAATCATTTTTTCATTTATAATTAATAATTATGTCATGCAATAATCAAAATATATTAGTTCTAATATTCTAAATGTATAAAATATGCACTAATTTAGCTTAATCACACTACCAACTAGCATTTTGCTAATTTTTTAGCAAAATAGTGAAATTAATAGAAATGAATATCACATATAAATCCAAATTCAAACAGAATCAAACACAACTCTGAATTTTCATAAAAAGTAACACGCTCCTACTCAACCAAAACTATCTCAAAAATCCTTCACATAGAATTGAGATAAATGTCTCAAAAATCATATGTGCGTATAGCTAAAATGGTTGTGTTCCTCATTACTAACAATGATTTGTCACAGAATTTTTCAACCTTAAGATTAATCATTGTTGATTCTAACTATCTCAAAGCTTAAGAGACTAGCAGTTTTCATTCCAATTATGTTTTTAAAGGTTGACTACTCAATTCCCAAAGTTTTAGGTAACTATTCTAGTCTTTAATTTAGGAACGTTTCATAAATCGGCTTCATCTTCCTTTCTTTGTTTTTTCAATTTTTTTCATTTTTTTTTTTTTTGTATCAAAGACTCGACAGTCCTACAATTTACTTCTCCTATGTTAAATCAATGAGCAATAAGTGAGCAACACTACAATTGTAAGCATGTGCAATTTTTTTTTCAAAGCTTGCCCTTCATTCTACAAAAATCTTACCAAATCTCATCTGAATGAGTATAACATTCTGGTGTTTCAGACCACACATGAACAAAATATGATGAATCAGAAATCATGCTCTATACTCAAACTTGAAAATAAATCTTTATAAAATAATTCCGCTAAACTATTCTACCAAGATAATCAGATTTTACAAAATGTTAGAAATAGTGTGTGTCAATTATTTGTATATCAATGCACATCACATTAATGATTTTTTTTTTTTAATCTTGTGCACAACTGCTGCCCCCAACTTGTGAGAGACATGGTCCTCTATAAATTAAACGATGGAAATAAAGTGCTTAGGAATAAGCAAGCAAAATAGACAATCAACATGCAATATAAAATTAAAGCAAAACAAGAAAATAAAGATAAAAAAAATGCAATTAAAGAAAGATATAAAGGGAGAAAAAGGTCAAAAGACTTTTTCGGAGTCTTGCACAAGCAAGATTTCTTCATTGGGATCGAAGTAAGTTATGAACAGTTTGAGGTGTTGTCCGTTGACCGTGAAGCTATTGCCATTCTTCAAATTGATAATGTCTACTGTGCCATGAGAATGGACCTCCTGCACAATGTAGGGTCCACTCGATCTTGATTTTAGCTTCCCAAAAAAAAAGACGCATTCTTGAATTGTAGAGGATCACTTTCTGATCAGGGGCAAAATGTTTGTTATAGATCTTCTTGTCATACAACTGTAAGGCTGTGCACCCAGATTTCGGATCCAGAAACCTAGTGTTGAACTCAAGGTTTCAAGGTTCATGTAAATCTACACATGGATTTTGATGATAACAAATGAATTCAAAGAATAAAGGAGTCTCAAGCTCAAGTTGTCTACACAATACAATCAAGCACATCAAGGAACCAAGCATGAGCAAGAAAGGAATAAGTTCACATTAAAATCATAGAGTAATTTTGTAAATCTCTTAAAAATTCGAAATTAGGATTAAGGCTCAAAATAAATATTTTATCATAAAGCATTAAAATACATTTTCCACATGTGCATGAATATTTTGAAAATTAACTTTGAAAATATTAAGATGATTGATTGTCATCTTTCACATGTGCATGATATGATTAAAGGTTTGAACTTTGAAAATATTAAGATGATTGATTGTCATCTTTCACATGTGCATGTTTTATTTGAATATTTTCAAAAGTGGTGGATGCTTTTCTTGACTTATGCAAAAGGTAGATGTCTTTGTTTGAAAATTTTGAAAAGTAAAGTGTGCTCTTTTTGTCATATGCAAAAAGTAAAATATTAGGTTTGAAATTTTTGAAAAGTAAAGTGTGCTCCTTTTGTCACATGCAAAAAGTAAAAAGATTTGATTTGAAATTTTTGAAAAGTGAATGATGATGTCTTGGACATGGGAATCTTTTCAAATTTGAAATTGAAGACTCATTTGCCTATAAATAGCTCACTTGAGTTTTGTAAAAATCACAACAAGAGCTTACACATCTATTGCTAAATTTTGCATCATTCTTTCAAAGCTCTCATTCTCTCTTTTCTAAAGTTTTGAGCCTTAATTCTTGTTCTTGTTGAGAGAGATATAGTTTGTGCTGTATTGTTCTTATTTCACTCATTGAGGAGTGTTTTCTGATAGCCTACCCACTATCAATTCTTGTATCAGTAAGAGGGTGTGTATAACCCTTGTGTGTGTAGAAGGTGTTCTACACGGGGAATAGTTAAATCACCAAGTGTGAGGTGATTGGAAGTAAGAGGGTGCGTATAACCCTTGTGTGTGTAGAAGGTGTTCTACACAGGGAATAGTTGAATCACCAAGTGTGAAGTGATTGGAAGTGTAGAGGGTGTTCTACACGGATTCTTTGGAGCGGTGCTGCTCAAAGGTGTAATAGGTTTCTATCTCCACCTAAAGGAGATTGAATAGTGGATTTGGGAATCCTCAAGGGGTAGCTTGAGGCGAGGACGTAGGCAGTGGGGCTGAACCTCGTAAAAATACTGAGTTTGCTTTCTCTTACCCTACTCTTTATATTTCCTACTGCTTTATATTTTGGTTATATTTTATATTGTATATTTAGTTTATAAGTATTAATTTTTTAATATAACCCAATTCACCCCCCCTCTTGTGTTAGTCATCTGGGCAACAATTGGTATCAGAGCTAGAGCTCTGTTATAAGATTAACTATCTTTTGAGTTAAGATCTTATGGCTAACATTGCAGCTTCATTTGGTGAAGGTCAATCCAGCAGTCGGCCTCCACTCTTTTGTGGAGACAATTACTCATTCTGGAAAGTTAGAATAAGAATATTCCTTCAGGCTCAAGGTCGAGAAATCTGGAAATGCATTGTAAATGGACCTTATATTCCAACAAAAGTGATTGATGGAGTAAAGGTCAAAAAGGAAGAAGAAGAGTTTGATCGTGAAGACGATAGACTTTATACTTTGAATTTAACTGCTATGAATTTATTATATAATGCTCTTAATGGTAATGAGTTTAATAGAGTAATGACTTGCACTACAGCAAAGGAAATTTGGGATAACTTGGAAGTTACTTATGAAGGAACTTCTCAAGTCAAGGAATCAAAAATTTATATTCTTACTCATGAATATGAGATGTTTAAGATGAATGATGATGAATCTATTTCTAGTATGCACACTCGTTTTACTAACATCATAAACAGCTTGACAGCTCTTGGCAAAGTTTATTCCAAAGTGGAGATAGTAAGAAAAATTCTCAACTCTCTACCAAAACGTTGGGAGTCAAAAGTGACAGCGATTCTTGAAGCTAGAGACCTCAAGAAGCTCGAAGTGAATGAACTCATCGGGTCACTTATCACCCATGAGTATACATTGAAAAGAGGAGAAGAAGAAGGAAATTCAAAGAAGAGTTTGGCACTTAAAGCTGTTCCACATGAAAGTGAAAGTGATGAAGATGAGGAAAATGACGACAAAGATGAAGAAGTTGCGATGATAATAAGAAGAATTCAGAGGTTCTTAAAGAAAAATAAAACTCCTCCAAGGAAATCCTTCAATAAGTTTTCCAAGAAAGATTCAGGTAAAAATGACACTTTAATTTGTTATAAATGCAATAAACCTGGTCATATCAAGCCAGATTGTCCTCTGCTAAAGAAAGATCGAAACAAAGGCAAAAAAGCAATGAAAGCTACGTGGAATGATGATTCAAGTAGCTCAGATAGTGAAGCAAGCAATGGAGAATCAGCAAATCTTTGTCTTATGGCTAAAGATGACATTGAGGTAACAAATTTTGATAATATTGAAGATCCTTCATATGAAGAATTGCAAAATGTTTTAGAAAAGGTATATGAGGAATTTGAAAAATTGGGTATCAAGTATACTGCTTTGAAAAAGAAAAATTCTTCTTTAACAAACGAAATTGATATTTTAAGAAAAGAAAGTATTGTTTTGAAAGATGAAAATCTTGAGTTGAAGAAAAAGAAAACTGATTTAGAAAATATTATTGAAAACTTTACGAATGGAAAAAGAAATTTTGAAAAACTTCTTGGTAGTCAAAGATGTGTTTTTGACAAGGCAGGCTTGGGATATATGCCAAAACAAAAATACAAATCTTATAAAAACTTCTTTGATAATCCTTCTACATCAAAGTCCAATATTCAAAATTCTTTTCATAAAAATAATTTTGTTAAAAAAGGATACTATTATAATCACTCAAGTTATTCATATATGTCACATGCTATTTGTAATTTTTGTAATAGCAATGGTCATAATTATCATGCTTGTCCTATTAGAAGAAAACATACAATGACTATTAGGGCCATATGGGTACCTAAAAATCTTGTTTATTCTAATACTAATAAATAAAGGACCCAAAGAACTTGGGTACCAAGAATTGTTTTTAATTACTTTTGTAGGTATGCATGAAGTATTCTACATGTAAAAATAAATGGTTTTTAGATAGTGGATGTTCAAGACACATGACGGGAGACGAGACTAAGTTCTTTGATCTTAGATCTAAAGAAGAAGGACACATGACATTTAGAGACAACTCGAAAGGGAAGATCGTGGGAATAGGTAAAATATGTTGAGCAACCTTCAGGTTTTGAAAATCATATTTCTCCAAATCATGTTTTCAAACTCACAAAAGCACTATATGGACTCAAACAAGCTCCTAGAGCGTGGTACGAGAGACTCAGTGGTTTCTTGATTGAAAAAGGCTTTTCAAGAGGAAAAATTGATACAACTCTTTTCATTAAATTAGAAAATGATGATATTCTTTTGATTCAGATTTATGTTCGGTGCTACTAACGAAAATATGTGCCAAGTTTTTGCTAAGACTATGCAGGAAGAATTTGAAATGAGTATGATGGGAGAGCTTACATTCTTTCTCGGATTGCAAATTAAGCAAGCAAAAAGTGAAATATTCATCAATCAATCAAAATATATTAAGGAATTGCTGAAGAAGTTTGGGATGGAAGGTGCTAAGGAAACTGGAACACCAATGAGCTCATCCACTAAACTTGATAAAGATGAATCCGGTAAATCAATTGACTCAAAGGTATATCGAGGTATGATTGATAGTTTATTATATTTGATAACTAGTAGACCTGATATTATGTTCAGTATATGTTTATGTGCACGTTTTCAATCATTTCCGAAACAATCTCATTTGATTGCAGTCAAGCAGATTTTTTAGATATTTTGCCAGTACCATTGACTTAGAGTTATGGTATCCTAAACACACTTCTTTCGATCTTATTAGTTATTCAGGTACCGATTATACTGGTTGCAAAGATGATCGAAAAAGTTTTAGTAGAACATGTCTTTTCTTAGGTCCTGCACTTGTTTCATGATTTAGTAAAAAGAAAATTCTATTGCACTATCTACTGCTGAGGCAGAATATGTTGCTGCGAGTAGTTGTTGTGCTCAAGTTCTTTACATGAAACAACAACTTGAGGATTTTAAACTTATGTACAATCACATTCCAATCAAATGTGATAATACAAGTGCTATAAATCTTTCAAAGAATCCAATACAACAATCTCGGACCAAACATATTGATATTAGATATCATTTTCTTAGAGATCATGTGCAGAAGGGCGATATTGCATTAGAATTCACTAGTACACGATCAATTGGCAGACATTTTTACAAAACCCCTATCAAAAGATAGACTACGCATGATTAGAAGAGAAATAGGAATTATGCATGCCATGAATATCTGCTAGATACTTTTATTCCATTAACTCAAATGACCTACATAAACTTGAGGTTCTTAGCCTCATGTTTGAGACGCTCATTCTCTTCATACAATATCATGTCCTCCCTATCCATGGGAACTGGCAAGCGGAATGAAGAATCCAATAGTGATTTCAACCGTTTATTCTTCTGTCGAACGATTCCTTCCCTTATGTGAGACTCTTGAACAATTCGTTGAAGTACAACAATTTGTTCTTTAAGCTTTTCAACCTCATGATTTTTGACTTGTAGCCGTTGGGAAAAAGCAACAATAGAGGATGAGTAGCGAGTACCGAGACTCACCAAGTCGTAGATAGCATCGGAGTCTGGCTTATTAGCCAAACTATTGTTCTCTTGCTGCAACATGGCGCCAATGGTAGCTGCAGAAAGGACATGAGATTGAGATGTAGAATAATGAGCCATTGAGAAAAGAATTGAAAACTTAAAGCGAGAATATTGAAGGAATGCAGATGAGTTATAGAGATGAGAATAAGATTTGATGCAAATCGGATGAACTTTAAAACTGATTCTATAGAGATAGCATAAAGAACAAGACAAACTATTGTCTCTTCAAATCTTATTAGTCAAAAGAAATATAAGATATGTTGGACACACATTGTCAAAAGTTTTCTTACTAGAAAAACGGTTCTCTGCTCCTATCATGGCATTGACGGCCTTAGGAGAGAAGATTGATGGTTGATGCGTCAAGGGTTCCTGATTCAAGTCTGGAACATTAGTGGAAGAGAATTGTTCGGCCATTCTATCGTTATGGAGAAACAGAACTTAGGTCAAGAAGCGATGTTTTTTTTTGGTATCCGATAGGTGAAAATGATTTTTTTATAGAAACTCAGAGCCTTCAAACCCATTTGTCAACAACATTAGGCGATTGATTTAAATCTGCTTTCGCACCGACTACTAGAGCTAGGCCTCCAACCTTTACAGGTTTTGTCAAATACGTGTGGCTCCGCACCGCATTGCCAGAGCTAAGCCTGCAGCTTTTGCTGTCTTTGTCGGACACGAATAATTTTAATTATTCAACTTCAAATCTCTGGAACATCTAATTCGTCAATAACATCAAGCGGATTTAAATCTTCTTCCGCACCGAGATGATAAAATTCGGCTTCAACCTTTGCAGGTTTTGTCGGACACGGGTGGTTCTAACTTCTACAGTCTCTACTAACGCAGCGTTTTATTTGTCTGTTAGTTATTGTAGGAATATATCTTATTGAGATAATTATGATTCCTTTTTAATGATGCCAAAAGGGGGAGAAGTTTTAGACTAGAACATTAACATTGTTTAAATTGCTAAAGTTGTTATATATACTTGGAATTATGTTTATATTTTTGCTTGAAAAACTAACGCACATTCTCAGGGGGAGCTTAAGTATTCATACAGGTTTCAAGTTCTATCAAGTATTTGTCATCATCAAAAAGGGGGAGATTGTTGAACTCAAGGTTTCAAGGTTCATGTAAATCTACACATGGATTTTGATGATAACAAATGAATTCAAAGAATAAAGGAGTCTCAAGCTCAAGTTGTCTACACAATACAATCAAGCACATCAAGGAACCAAGCATGAGCAAGAAGGGAATAAGTTCACATTAAAATCATAGAGTAATTTTGTAAATCTCTTAAAAATTCGAAATTAGGATTAAGGCTCAAAATAAATATTTTATCATAAAGCATTAAAATACATTTTCCACATGTGCATGAATATTTTGAAAATTAACTTTGAAAATATTAAGATGATTGATTGTCATCTTTCACATGTGCATGATATGATTAAAGGTTTGAACTTTGAAAATATTAAGATGATTGATTGTCATCTTTCACATGTGCATGTTTTATTTGAATATTTTCAAAAGTGGTGGATGCTTTTCTTGACTTATGCAAAAGGTAGATGTCTTTGTTTGAAAATTTTGAAAAGTAAAGTGTGCTCTTTTTGTCATATGCAAAAAGTAAAATATTAGGTTTGAAATTTTTGAAAAGTAAAGTGTGCTCCTTTTGTCACATGCAAAAAGTAAAAAGATTTGATTTGAAATTTTTGAAAAGTGAATGATGATGTCTTGGACATGGGAATCTTTTCAAATTTGAAATTGAAGACTCATTTGCCTATAAATAGCTCACTTGAGTTTTGTAAAAATCACAACAAGAGCTTACACATCTATTGCTAAATTTTGCATCATTCTTTCAAAGCTCTCATTCTCTCTTTTCTAAAGTTTTGAGCCTTAATTCTTGTTCTTGTTGAGAGAGATATAGTTTGTGCTGTATTGTTCTTATTTCACTCATTGAGGAGTGTTTTCTGATAGCCTACCCACTATCAATTCTTGTATCAGTAAGAGGGTGTGTATAACCCTTGTGTGTGTAGAAGGTGTTCTACACGGGGAATAGTTAAATCACCAAGTGTGAGGTGATTGGAAGTAAGAGGGTGCGTATAACCCTTGTGTGTGTAGAAGGTGTTCTACACAGGGAATAGTTGAATCACCAAGTGTGAAGTGATTGGAAGTGTAGAGGGTGTTCTACACGGATTCTTTGGAGCGGTGCTGCTCAAAGGTGTAATAGGTTTCTATCTCCACCTAAAGGAGATTGAATAGTGGATTTGGGAATCCTCAAGGGGTAGCTTGAGGCGAGGATGTAGGCAGTGGGGCTGAACCTCGTAAAAATACTGAGTTTGCTTTCTCTTACCCTACTCTTTATATTTCCTACTGCTTTATATTTTGGTTATATTTTATATTGTATATTTAGTTTATAAGTATTAATTTTTTAATATAACCCAACTCACCCCCCCTCTTGTGTTAGTCATCTGGGCAACACCTAGGTATCTTGACCCAGAACCGGATTTCAAATCTGAATCCGGAAATCCGGGTTTTCAAATTCAGAATCGGATTTCAAACCCGAGCCGGAACCCATATGAACCCGGGTTTTAAAATCCGGGTTCTGGATTTGAATCCAGTGTTTTTTTCTTCTTTTTTTGAAAATAGTATACATATTTTTAATTATTTTACCTCCTAATCTTGCTGAAGAAAAGTGTTAGCCAAACGTAGAAGTCAAATTTACAGTTGAATCTTTTACAACATCAAAATTACAGTTGAATCTTCTATAACATCTAAATTACAGTTGAATCTTCAATTACAAAGTCATCATCTAATTCAATTCTCGGAGCTGTCATCTTGTTTTGACTATTCTTCTTCTACTTCTTATCATGAACCTTCTTTGACTCGTCTTTGGAAAGCAAACCAGATTCCATCATCCTACAGTCATATTGAATTCATAAATAACTTTGCATCATAAACCTAACCGAATTATATTACACAAAATAGATTAACAAAAATACACATACCAAATCATCCAAAAGCAATAGTCAAATCAACACACAATCATGACTTGCAGCTTCTTTCCACATACATGCATCTTCCACATACCAAATAATAGATTAACAGTGCCTTCCACTCTCCTTCTTTTACTTACACTATTTGAAAATTAACACCAGTGTGTTTGCAAACTTAAAAAAGCTCAACAGATGTTAGAATAAGAATCCATTAGAGACCACAAAAGGATTAACATTAGAAAAACTGGGAAGAAAAGGGAAAGAAAAGATGCTTAGTTGAACACTTCCAAAAAGTCATAAAGCTTACCCCGCCTTGGCCAAAAGAAAGGTTCAGATCATCCCAAAAAACAAAAGTTTATTTCATTTATTCCATTCATCCTCCCAAAAAATAAAAAGAATAGCATATTGCCATATATGTAGTAACACAAGCAAAACTATACATAAATAAAAACATGTCTTAATTAGCAAGAGTTTTATCCGAAACACTTACAAATCTGTGGGTTCTAATGTTACAGAACCCTAGTGTTTTTTAAACCATTTTTCCATAAATTCATTCTCAACCGAAACTAAATAAAAGCATAGAAATCCATTGCACATGATTGATAAGGTCTAAATAAAACCCTATAATCAACTTGGGTTTTTATCCTAATCCATTCCTAATCATACGCAGACTCGTAGTTGCAAGGAGGAGAGAAAGAGAGAAAGTACTGAACAACACGGGGATGGAGGCTAGGGTTTCGGTGATTCGGCGATGGAGATTCGGCGACAAAGATTAGAAGACGGAGACGGCGATGGGTCACAGACTCAACATAGGGATGGAGGCTAGGGTTTCACGTTGAGGGATGGAGGCTAGGGTTTCGCGTAGAGAGAGAGAGAGATGTAGAATGAGTTGAGACGATGGGGGTGGGGGGGAAGAAGAACCGATACCTATGTAGAAACGGCGTCTTTTTGTTAAAAGCCGGATATTGGGTTTAGAAAGCGGGTATTCGGTTACCGATCCGGTCTGGGTTTGACACGGCCCATATATATCTGGTTTTGTTAAAAGCGGGTATCTAGCCCATTTTATGTGATCCGAAACCCATATGTTGAATCTGGATATCCAGTTACCAATCCGGGCCGGGTTAAACCCGGCCCATATGAACGGCCTTACATACAAGGTCTCCATCCTCTCCTTTCCCAGGCAGGAATTGTCGTAGGCCTCCCTCCTTGCTTCATCAAGCTCCATAATCTATAACTTTTTCAAATCTTTGGCATTATCAAGTGAAAAGTTAATATACTTAATAGCTCATAAATCATTATGTTAAATCTCAACAGGTAAACAAATGGTGGGCCAGTAGATTCCACTTTGCAAAATTTTGGCAACAATTTTCTTAGCTGCAAAGTGGCTTTCACAAGCTCGAGTATGGAAAAAGTGAAAAACATAGACAAACTTATCATCAGGAATACATCGACGCACCAACTGATCAACACAATACTTAAAAAGATAAGAAGTGTCGAAATAATAAAATCGTACATTTGTAAGAAACTTACGCGTATCTTAAGCTATCCAATGCTCTAGCATCTGGTCAATGGTAAGAAAATTCACATTGTCCAAAAACCATGCAGGAAAGCTCGACACTGCAAAAAGACGCTCATAAGGGAAATCATCATTCAAATGAGGAGTGGATGTAGACACATTAGGTGGCTTTAACTCCAGTGTTGGGTTTTCCAGTAAAACAAGAGTTTCAAAGATTGGCCTACGTCAACTGCTCTTGTAACTTGCATATGATAACTGAGGAGACCCATATGTCTCTATCAACTACACCTCTGAATCTATCAACTTTAATGAAAAAGGAATTGTCTCAACAGGAACCTCAGATTGCTCGGGAGAGTCATCCTCAAATGCACTCTCAAAATCGTATACCGACAATAGTTCCAAAAAGTATCATATATCATGTCAATTGCATGCACCTCTGAATCATCGCATCCACAAAGCATCTTGCAAGCATTGAACACATTCTTCTCCATCGTCATGTTCCCGAATATGAGCTTCAGTATTCCACTTCAGCATTTAATCAATGCATTGGAAGTAGAAATGAGTGGGTGCCCAAGGATAATAGGCGCATGATAAGGAGTGGAGACTAACTGTAGCATATCTAGAACTAAAAAATCTAGCGAATAGTAAAATTTTTCAGTCTGAACTAATATGTCCTCAACAACACACATCAACACCTTAATTGATTTGTCGGTCAACTGTAGCACAATGGAAGTCTTTTTTAGCTCACTCAATTCCAACTACATATACACAAAGAATAGTAGGAAGTTCACACTACTCCCTAAATCAAGTAGGGCTCTCTCAATGCGTGATTCATCAATCATAATGGAAATGTTGGAAAATTCGGGATCTCCAAACTTCTGAGGACTCTCGCTCAATATCAATGCACTAATTTGTTCTGTTAGTAAAGCTTTCTTCTTTACATTCAGCTTCCTATTTATTGTGCACAAGTCCTTCAATTTTTTTGCATGTGTAGGGACTTGTTCTTTGGCATCCAAGAGTGGAATATTAATCTTCATTTGCTTAAAGATTTCCTGAATCCCAGTATGGTACTTGTTCTTCGGGCCAGCTACTAATCTCTGAGAATAAGGAACCACAGGTTGGTACCCTTTACTAGTTCCAACCTCTTCATTTACAGGCTTATTTGACATTCTATTTTTACTTTCTCTGATTCCTTTTTGACCTCATCAATTTCTGTCATATCTTGAAGTGCATGAGCAACTACTTGTTTGTCCTTAGTCATCTCAAGTTGAGGTACTTCCTTTCCACTTCTCAAGGAAATAACGAACTTTTTTGTCTCTCCTCCACATCTAAAAAAGGAACAAGTTTTTAGTTGGGTAATCACTTCCTGACAAAATTTTGATTACTTCATTGAAAATACTCAGAAGAGAACACATATTTTCAACCTGTACCCACTCGTCAACTATTGGGACCCATTCAAAACTATTGTCTCTATCACTGTATCTTTGAAAGACGTCATTGAATTGCCGCATCTAATATATACTAAGTGTTGTTCCATCTTGTAGCCACATCTAGGATTAATTTTTTTGAGGGCAATCCTAACTGTTTTGAAATCTCACTAAATTGTTTCAGCCGACTCTCCAACGCTACCAGATACTTGATACCATCTCTCACGCAATCAACAATCATCTTTATCTCTTCAAGGCCGTCATGAACTAGTAAATTTGTTATATGTGCACAACAATGCACATGAAACAATTTCTCTCTAACTGACAACGTTTTCTTCAAGCTAAAGTCATCATTTAGAATCCTAATGGCAACATCATTAGCAGCCGTATTGTCAATAGTTATTGAATGTATTTTATTTTCAATTCCCCACTCTTGAAATCATTTTCCTAAAGCATCAGCCATAAGAAGACCAGTATGGGGAGGAGGCACATTACAGAAGTTCAAAATATGCCTCCAAAAGTGTCAATTAGTATCTATAAAATGTCATGTAACTACCATATATGAAAGTTTTTTACAATACGTCCACATGTCAGTGGTGATATAAACTTTGTTAACTAGTCTAAGTAAAGCCTTTAACTTTGTCTTTTCAGAGTCATACGTTCGAATGCATTCCTTTTTCGCAGCAGCGCAAGACATGCTTTCCCAATATGGAGTGTTCGCACTCATAAACTTATTAAAAACCACATGCTCCATCATAGCAAATAGATATTCATGATAAAGTATCATGTGAGGCAAGCTCTCAGACCTTACTCCGATCATAGGTGAAGTTAGAGACAGTGAACCCACCATCTGCCTCTTTAAACTCAATCACTAAGACCTTTTGTTTTTTCTTAGACCCCATGAATGGTAAAAAAACTTGTAAGTGTCTACGTACTGTGGTCGTAGAACTAAATCGAGATGCCTTGAACACTTGTTTACACCACTTACATTGAGGCTGCTTCTTCCCATCTCGTCCAAGTTCAACGAAATCATTCCAAACATCAGATGTCTTCTTCCACTTCCTTCTATCCTGAACAATTGTTTGAAATTCTGTCGGACCCTTAGTAGATTGAGTATTACCAGCCATAGTAGTCGCAGTGTCTCCACCGTCATCATCAGATATTGGCTCTAAATGACTAATATTGATAGAATTTTCATTGTCATACTCTTCCTCCCCTACCCCCGCCTCTGGGAAGATCACCTCAATACGATTGTCCATTTGGTAGGGTCCACTAAACTTAAACAACAAACCAGCATATTTATATCAATTCTCGGGACCTCACCCTTGTTTTGATGGCTTAAAATGCCTCTAGAAACAAGGATACCAAAAACTATTAAAGCCATAAACATTTGACTCCAACATTTATACAAAATATAGCCTTGCTTTGGAGGCTCAAAGTGCCTCCAGAAGGCAATGTCTTGGTGGCTTAATGTGCCTTTGGTAGACAAGACTGATATATTTGATCAGTTAGAGTCAAACATTTTTTACTCTAACATTTTCAGTGTACTCTTGCATCGGTGGCTCGATATGCCTCCAAAAGCAAGGTACATAAACAACATAAACATTCAAACATGTTAAGGCATCCCAAACAGAATTGGACCGCATGTTGAAAGTAGCCATATGGTAGGAAATTAAACAAATAAACAAGGCATATCAATAATATAAACACAGAAACATGTTAAGGCAGCCCAAATAGAAACAAAAAGCATGTTGAAAGTAGCCATATGAAGAAAATTAAATAAATAAATAAGGCATATCAATAACATAAACACAGACACATATTAAGGCAGCCCAAACAAAAACAAAAAGCATGTTGAAAGTAGCCATATGACAGGAAATTAAACAAATAGATAAAGTATATCAATAACATAAATACAGAAACATGTTAAGGCAGCCCAAACAGAAACAAAAAGCATGTTGAAAGTAGCCATATGATAGGAAATTAAACAAATAAATAAGGCATATCAATAACATAAAGACAAAAACATGTTAAGGCAGCCCAAACAGAAACAAAAAGCATGTTGAAAGTAGTCATGGCGCAGGGCAAGTTCATAAGATAAACACGAAAACATGTGAAGGTAGCCCAAACAGAAACAAAAAGCATGTTGAAAGCAGTCATATGATAAGAAATTAAACAAATAAACAAGGCATATCAATAACATAATTACAAAAACATGTTAAGGCAGCCCAAACAGAAATAAAAAGTATGTTGAAAGTAACTATATGGTAAGTAATTAAATAGAGAACATAAGTAACTCACAAAGGGGTTTGGATGTTGATTCAACTTCAAGCATAGATCTCAGATCTGTAGGGAAGCTCGATAGAGACTTTTTGTCAAACAGGTAAGATATAATTGTAGTGTAATTGTAAAATTTGAAACAAGGAATGAGGTAAATAGAACAAATTGTAAATTTTTGAGCATATGCAAAATGAATATATTATATAGCTTATAAAATTTGAAATAAAGTATAAACTTATCAATCATAGTGATAGACATTGACAGCCACAAATTAAGGAGTCAAGCAAGCATGCATAGTCTAGTAGATGACTGGACAATGTACTTAGTCCTTAGATGATTAGATGGAGATTTACATAAAGTTGTAACAAGTTAACAACACCATTTCAAAAATAAAAACTAGTTAACAACACAACAATAACTAGAACCAAATCCTCGAAAATACTCCAGAGTAAAATTAAAACTATAACTAGATAACATAAGATAAATAAAATCTGCTTCAATTCCCAAACAGTAGCTAAAAAAGCACAAAAATAAGTGAGGCAATGTAATCGATAAACCAGAGAACCCCAAAGGACCAAACTGTAGAATCGAGGAGACAAGTGGTTGGGGGTCTTAAATGCATGCATTTAATGACCCATTTCTTGAGAACCGGTTGCGATTTTAGAGGTTGAGATTATAGCCACGGCTCCCTGAAAATACGGTCGTCGGCTGCAACTTTCTCTCATTCTCGCAAGTTGAAACCCTAATCACACCAGATATCAAAGCCCCAAGAGAATCCCTGGCTACAAGTCGTCCCGAGTCGAGGAGTCAAAGCTTGAGAGAACAGACAGCAGACTACATCTCCTAGGGTTTCTCGGGATCTCGATGGGTGAGGCGTGAACGATGAGGGTGACTGGGTCTGAGAGAAAATCGGAGATTCAGAAGGAGACGTAAGGACTCCAGAGTGAGGCTAGGAGCCTAGGGTTGTAGCAGTCTCGCTGTGCAAGAAGAGGGAAAGTGAAATTAGCCATATGTGAATCGACAGAATCGTGATTGTGAGACTGAGAGTGAAACCCTAGTTGCGTGAGATGGTGAGAGTGAAAGTGAGAGACCGAGAGAATGAGAGAGTGAGAGAGAAACGGCCACAGATGAGATTTAGGAAATGGAAGGCTCTCGAATTCGAGAGACACGTTAAAGCTGCCACAAGACTCGAGTAACCCTAGGCCTTAACTTCATCAATGGTTCTAAAGGGTTGTGATATCATGATCAATGGCTACAATTAATTTGCTTAAATATTATAACATGCTACATTGCTATTTATTTAATATTATAAATTATAATCCTTATAAAAAAACATTAAATTTTATCAAACATTATATTAATTATAAAGTTATAACATTAATATTTTTGAAACATTATATTTTATCAAAATTATATTCTATAATAAAAATTATCTAACATTATATTTTAGCAAACATTATAATTTATACAAAATCAAGATATAATACTATAGTTAGTGCTTAATAACTATATTATATAATATTATAACTATAGAATATATTAGTCATAGTATTATAATAGTATATATTATATAATACTATTATATAATATAGTATAAGTAATAGTATAGTATCATTATAACTAGATATCACTAATTAATACTATCAGTCTATCACTATAAGTTTATTACTAGATATTCTAACTAATAGTATCATTGTATCACTATAACTATAGTTACTAATAATAACTAGATAGAAATATTAAATTATTAATAGTTACTATAAAAGCTATACTAATAGTTACTATATAGTAATACTAAATTAATAATAGTTACTAACTATTAGTATAGACTTATAAGTTATAAATAAATTAATAATATATTAGTATTACATAAGTAATACTACTAGATAGTAATATTAATAGTTACTATAAAAGCTATACTAATAGTTACTATATAGTAATATTAATAGTTACTAACTATTAGTATAAACTTATAAATTAATTAATAATAATAAATTAATAATATATTACTATTAAATAAGTAATACTAATATTTATAGTGTTACTATTACTTTATAGTACTAATACTAATACTAATATAGTTATGCTAATAATAGTATTAATGATAGTAAAATAGTTATGTTAGTAAATTAGTTAATGGTAATTTGTGAAGTAGTAGTACTACTACTAGTAAGTAGTAATGGTGATTTATATAAATAGTAATATACTAATTATTAATATAGAGTTATAAATAATATTTTAGTAGACTAGTAGTTAGTACTATATAAGTAATACTAATAGTTGTAGTGTTACTATTACTTTATAGTATAATACTAATACTAATACTAATATAGAATAGTATATAATACTAATATAGTATAATATATAGTATAGTAGTAATAGTTATAGTTCTACACTTTTACTATATGGTATTAATACTAATACTATATGGTAGTAATACTAATACTCTTTATATTCTATAGTCTATAGTATTAGTATATAATTCTTTAAGTTATAATACTATTTATTAGTAGACCACCATATTTCTTTCATATATTTAATATTAGTATATGTTAATGACTATATACATACTTATCTATATATTTACTTATAAATTTAGATTATTAGTCTATATACATCATTATGTATGTTATAAAACATATATATATATATATATTGTATTTTATATGTAAAAATATATACGAATCGAGTTCACGCGTTTATATGAGTCGATCGAGTTTTAAATGAGTTTGTTCACGAACATTAATCGAGTCGAGTCGAATCAGTCGATCGAGCTCTATACCGGTTTGTTCGCGAACATTAAACGAGTCAGTCGAATTTTATACGAGGTGTATTGTTTAATTAGCGAGTCTAATTCTATATTTACGATCGGCCCATTTAATATACGATTCAAGCCGATCTCGATTTTTTTTGAGTTAAATCCGATTATCGAATTACCTATTTATTTTACACCCTTAGTTGCAGCGCTCCTTGGAGTCTAATCGAGTGAATTCATCTAAGTGGTGCTAAGTGCCTCTTTATCCTCTAGTGACGTGCGATTCTGCGACGCTTTCTCCATATTAAAACAAAAGTGGGCCCCTATGTGAAGTTATCTAAAAATCGAATGAAAATTATGATCTAATTTAAATTCAAAAATGAGATGAGATGATTTTAAATAAAAAATGAAAGTTGAATAAAATATTATTATAATATTATATTTTAAAATTATTATTATTTTAAATTTAAAAAAATGAAATTATTTAATATATTTTATATAAAAATTTAAAAAAATTATAATGATGAAATGAAACCTTTTTGAATTCAAACATGGGCTATATGTTCTGTGAAAATGCGGCTAGTCGAAGCAAAGGTGCGGCTCGTGTGAGGTGCGGATAAAGCCCATATGCGAATGTAGACTCCAAAAGCCCAAAAGTGTTCCTTCAAGAATCCAAAAGGCCAACAAAAGAAAAAATATAAAAAGAAGAAATAAAATAAAATAAAAAACTATTGCCGCCTTCTTCTTTTTCTTCTTTCAATTTGCTTGCATTTTGGCTTGCATGCATTTTGGCGTTGTCTTTTTGCTTTTTTTGTTTTCTTTAAACCTTGGTGCATATCTTGACCAATATAAAAAAATAAAAACAAAAATCATATAAGATAAAAATAGAAAATCAAATATAAAAAGTGTGTTGTGCATGTGAAGAAATATTATCTCTTTCAATTTGCATGCATTCTGGCGTTGTCTTTTTGTTTTTTTTTTTCTTTTCTTTAAACCTTGGTGCATATCTTGACCAAAATAAAAAAATAAAAACAAAAATCATATAAAATAAAGATAGAAAATCAAATATAAAAAGTGTGTTGTGCATGTGAAGAAATATTATCAAATTAAATTATAAGTTATAAAATTAAGCATAAACCATATTATTAATCAATTTAAATCACAATTTAAATTTATACATCTTAATCATTTTTTATCTAAATCAATGATAATATCATGTAATAATCAAAATATATTGATTTTAAATATATAAAATATATAATAATTCAGTTCAATCATAATTTTAATTAATTAAGTATAATTCGTAGAAATAAAACATATCATAACCTAAGTTGATAGTGTTTCTTTTTAATAAATGGACTTATCATTAACTTTATACATCACAATATAATTTTCATTATACTAGATAAATGATTACGCATATTATAATTTAGAACTTTTACTTATAGTTGAATATTATTATATTTTTATAGTGCAATAGATGTACCATAACTTATATATTACAAAAATATACTTAATAACTATATCATATGCTTCTAATACATTTGCAAATATAATATCAAGCAATGTATGATGTGATATATTCATAAATAAAATTTTATATTATACAACTAAAACTTTTGACTTATTAGGCTATATATATTAAATGGTTATAAGTTATTGCATTTATCTATTAAATTCTTTTTCTAATTTATAACTATTAGTTGATTTATTTGATAGAAAATTATATATAAGAACCTTTTAATTTAAAATTATTTGGTTAAATAGTTGTACCAATCCACTCTTGTTAGTCACATTGCTATTATTTTGAATATTGAGCATATTCCTTCATACCTGTTTTAATTCCTCAAATAATGTGTAAAATGACTGGCTGGACTAAGCATTTTTTAATGCATATTGTTTTTCAAATCAAGAAAACGTTTTATTGACTTGACGAAATCAAGATTCATGCATGAGGAGAGGTGGCCGGCATAGACACTCAGTCGTCGAAAGTGATAGATTGAACCGGTGGAAATGAAAACTTACAACAATTTATTGAAAAATATATAAACAAAACGGTGTAGGAAAAGAAATATCAACAAAAACGGAAATGAAAATGAAAGTCAGGATGGAGGGAAGACTCTCTCTTTTTAAAAAAGATTGTGAGAAAGAGAAGTAAACTACCTGAATTTAATGTTATTATTAGTTTAAAATAAAATAAAATAAAAATTATTTATTTATTATATTTTATATAAAAATTTATGAAAATTCTAATAAGAGTGGATCACGTCCACCACTGGAGACTCGGGGAGCTCCCATTAAAGTAAATTGTTTTTTTTTTCTTTTGTTTTTTCTATGTATTTTTAAAAACTTGTAAATATCTTTCTAAAGAATAGATATTATTTTAAAAAAAAATTTAATCATAAAATATAGAAAAGATAAAATAAAAAATCATAGTAATAACATTATGCGATAAGATTAAACTCTTATTTATTTTTAAAAATGAGATAAGATGAGATAAAAATTAAAAATAAAATAAAATATTATTGCAATAAATTTTTCTTAATATTAGTTTTGTTTTGAAATTTGAAAATGTGATTTTAGAATTTAAAAAAATAAAATTTTTTATTATATTTTATATAAAAATTAAAAAAAATATAATGATAAATTTAAAAAGAGTTTGAAGTATCTTATTTTATTTCCTAAAGTAAATCAGGCCTAAGTAATAATAATAAGATAAAATAAAATAAAATAAATTTAAAATATCTATCAATCCAAACGACCATAGGTGGATAGAACTACCTAGGAATGATTAGTGAAAGTTTGATGAGTTCCAACCATGAACCAACGACTTGCACTCTTAGAATTATGTTCAGAAAATAAATATCCAGTCTGGATTTGAAATTATTATGCGACAAATTAGGTAGTCATTTAAATTATTTATGTGCAAAAAAGTAATATAGGACTTTATAGGGGTGGCTACCCAATCGAGAGAGAGGATTGATTATCTATTACTTTTATAGGGGTACTCAACTGATAGCTTTGACAATTAAAAAAATATATAAATTAATTATTTATAGTAAAAATATAAGTGATATTATTCAATAAAATAATTATATTAATTTATATTTATAAATTATTGGTAAATAATTATAAATGATTTGACTCAAATCTATCTCATTACTCCATCTCATTTAAAAATAAATTTTTCAAAAAATAAAAATGATTTGTGTTAGAACGTCAAATCTCTAAAATATTAGAAAAATTAAATCTTATTAGTACCAGTTACGATTGGGAGTCGACTTTACTTAAAAAAAAAAAAAAAAATTCCTCATTTTTAATTTTATTTCCAATTCTTATATTAAAAATAAATCAATAAAATTTATTAAATCTATAAAAATAAGATTAAAGATGAAGACTATTATATATAAAAGAAATAAAAAACTAAATCATTAAATTGCATATCTTATAGTAACGAGATTTATTGGTCAACTAAATGGCCGGTGAGATGAAGATCATATCTGAATACAAACAAGAATAATATTAAAACTATCATGAATTGTACAAATGTCGGACATTTCTTTTAAAAAAAGAGTGAGTATTTTCTATTAAAAAAATATTTTTTTTTATGAGAATCTCATATTTATTTATTCTTTTTTAAAAAAAATATGCGATGCTTGAATATTTTATGACTTCAAATATCATTTCTCTACAAACAAACATTATCAAACAACCAGATTTGTAATAGTGGAAGTTGTTTTAAGATTACATTTAATTTGATTAAAAATTGTGAGATCCCAAATTTACGTATATTTTTACACGTTATTTTATTCTCATAATTATTTTAATTTAATTTAATAATATTATTAGTCATATTTTATTTGTTTAAAATATTTATTTGAGCTATTAATTAGTTAATATTGAGTTACGTTGTTTTTCTTATTTATTTTAATGAGTTAATTATTTTAATGATTAGAATTTAATTCCTTTATTTTATTATGTGAGTTTATTTGATCTGCTTTCGTTATATTAATTATTGTTTTATTTTTAATATTGCGCTTAGGTTTAATTTATTTCTATTGGTGGGCTTTAAATATTTTATTTTATTGATATTGAAATTATAATATTTAAAGTCAGCTTTTATTTAATTTATTATGCTTTTTTCTAGTAGTCTTCTTTTTCTTCTTTTTCTTTTTCTTTTCTTTTTCTTTTCCTTTCTCCCCTGCCTCTCCCTGACCCTCTCCGCGCGCGACACACCCCGTCCCCTCTCCTGCATCCATTCGGTCCTTAGCCCCAGGGCCGCCGTCGGCCACCCATCGGCGACACCGCCTAACCCAATCTCACCCCCACATGCCGACGAGTTCAACGGCACCGGTGGTGTCATCTCCAGCCACCCCACCGCCCCTACACAGCCCTCTACCCGAAATGGGTATTTTGCCTTCCCTTGCATTTCCTGGCCACCACCGGCCACCCCTTAGTACCGGCGACCTACCAGCAGCCTCCCCACCCTCCGGCGAGCATAATCCACCGCCCAAAGCCACCCATCGCCGCCGGTTACCCCTCCACCCCAAAATGGGTCCTTAAACGGATCCATCTTCGCCGCGCCGCCGTCCAGCCACCGTACATCTCACCTGCGCCACCAAAAGACTCTCATTGCCCAGCCGGTCATCCCCCTAACTCAGTTTCCCTAACCGCGGCCCCACCTTCCCTGTACAACCCCAAACCTGAAAACGAGTTTTCACCCATTTTGACCCCGATCCGCCACCTTCCGGTAGTTGTGCCGCTACACCACCACCTCCATGAGATTCCCCACTCTTCAATGAGTATCTCCCTAAATTTTGGTGTCAAACCAAGCATTTTCGCCTAACGTATCAGTGACTGCTACGAACGCTGCAGATTGGCGTTGTTCAAGGATTTGCATTTTTACCCACTGTAAGTACTTTCCAAACGAGTTTTAAGATTTAAATATATTTTTGGCATCAACAGTTATTGTATTTGATTATTGTTGGAATTTCTTAATTGTTGGATATTTGGTGCATGGTTGTCTACATTGTGTATTTACGCACATGCTTATGAAAATATTTGGAAATTGAATTTTTGCATGATTTTGGATATTCATTTGTTGGAAATGGAAACTGGGTTTTAAATTGAGTTTATGGATTTTAATGGTTTTTGGCTGAGTCATAACGGAGACGGTGATACGTAACGCCCGTTGTGATCAGTGTGTGTGTGTGGATGACATAATGGGGACGGCGATACGTAATGCCCATTATGATCATTGTGTGTGTGTGTCAGTCATAATGGGGACGGCGATACGTACCGCCCATTGTGATTGATAGTGTGTGGATGACATAACGGGAACGGCGAAACGTAACGCCCATTATGGTCATTGTGTGTGTGTCAGTCATAATGGGGACGGCGATACGTAACACCCATTGTGATTGATAGTGTGTGGATGACATAACGGGGACGGCGATACGTAACGCCCGTTATGGTCATTGAGTGTGCATTTCATATCGGGGACGGCGATATGTAACGCCCATTATGATTGGTGTGTGTGTTTATCATATCAGGGACAGCGATACGTAACACTCGGTATGATTGGTTTTGCGGATATTATTTTCTGAGAAATGATGAATGATTTTATTGGAATTTTATTGTGGACTAAAATGAGATTTTGGCGTGTGTACATCTTAATTATTTTGAGAAAGTTGTTCTTTTGAGATTCATGCATTTGGAGTCGTGTTCATGCGTAGTGTTGTTGTATGAGTATATTTCTGTCTTTTGGTTTGGTTGGGTTGTACTTACCTGCGATGCCATCTTGGCGTCGTAGTTTTTTGGTTGTAGATTATGAAGAGACTGAGCCTGAGGAAACGGCTTTGCCGGTAATGTATTACTGTTATAAAATTGTTATCTCGAGAAATTATTTTCTCCTTTTTAAAAATATGTATTTGTTTAATTTGTATTTCGGATGATTGTATTAAATCTCTTGTTGGAGAATTTATGTTAAACTGGTTTGTAGAATATTTCTAAAATTTTGGTACTTAGTTATTAACCTATATATATATCCTCTGCTTATATTTATGTATATCACGTGTGCACACACGTTTGGCACTTGTCGTTGGGATGTGTGACCCGTGTTGTCAGTATCCTGACGCCTCGATTCCCCTGTTATTTTAAAGGAGAATTTGGGGGATCACAAAAATGTTAAAAGAAAAGTTATTCAAATAAATCATTTTCTTGCTTTAAACTTCTTGGATGGGACAAATCCCTTTAGTTTAGGTTTTTCTTAACCTAGACTAGATCGAACCCCTCAAAGGACTAGATCTGGCCGATAGACCAGTCCGATCAAGTCGGTCAATTGGATCTAAATTGCGCCGTTTAGACCTACTTCACTCTCAACATCATAGCAGTCTGTGAGTTTGCTTGATAGGTGCTTGACACAATGCTCGAGTGAATCACTAGTCCTAATGTTTGCTTGAGTCCAACTATAAATACCGCTTAAGCCAAGAAGAAGAGAAGATGTAGAAGAAGAGGATATAAATATAATCGAAGGTCCCTATGAGACTCTTCATAAGTATGAGTGCGTACCACACAAAAAAATAAAAATTAGTAATGAATAATTAAAATTTAGAAAAAAATATTTTATAGAACTAATATCTTTTCATTACCATTGCCTATTTATTTATAATAACATAAATTGTCACATGATATATGATATATTATTAATTGATAGAATATATTATTTAATATTTGATATGGTCCAAAATAATAAATTAGATGAAAATGACATTATTAATTTATATAATTACTATATAAAAACAATATATTAAATTATTCTAATTATTCTAATTATATATATAATTCAATTCGGTCCAGTCCAGTCCAATCCAGAATTTATAGATCCAGGGACCGGACCGAACTTCCTTAGGCCAAAACTTTTGGGACAAAGATCGATCCCTCCCGTATATATTATATGATTTTATATAGTAATTGTATTTGTATAAATTAATTATGTATTTTTCATCTAATCTCTTATCATTGACTACATATAATGTTAAATAATATATCATATATAGATACATAATACATTTATATATATTCTACTATTTTCACTTAATTAAAGTAATTAAGTAGTTTTATTTAAATACCTAAATTGCAATCAATCATTAATCATATATGTACAATTAAATTATTTGATTTTCATAAACCATATATAAAAGGTTACTTTTGAATATAAGTGATGAGAAATTATTAATAATTATACTTACCAAAATCTAAGTTAGTAAGAAGTAAGTATTAACTATTCAACATCATAAATATAATTATAGTTACTTTTTTTTAATGACTTAGTTACATAATCGAAATTAAAAATTCACTTAATTTCAATTTTAGTAATTCAATTAATATTTTACTAATTTATTTGCAAAAAGAAATAACAAAATAACAAAATAATAGGGTTGGACCGACTGGACTGGACCGATAGCTAATGGTCTGATCCAGTCCACTAGAGGTAATCGTTCTAGTCTAGTTCGAGAAAATGATGAACTGAAATTGGGCCCGGTTTGGATTAAAAAATGAGATGATATGATTTTAGATAAAAGATGAAAGTTGAATAAAATATTATTATAATATTATTTTTTAATATTATTAATAAAATTTGAAAATGTTGAATTGTTTATTATATTTTGTGTGAAAATTTGAAAAAGTTGTAATGATGAGATGGGATGAGATGAGATAAGTTCCAAATCCAAACAAAGTTTAAGTTCTGGATTGAAAAATTCAGTCCATCATATCTTGGACCAAACCAGACCAAACCTAACCGATTTATAAGCTACTCACGAGGCATTATTTCGATTGAGAGAATCTTTTAACCTATCTCATATCATATTATTTCATCTAATTATTATAATTTTTTCAAACTCTCACACAAAATACAATAAAAAATTTAACGTTTGCAAATACTAAAACAAAAATAATATTAAACAAATAGTATTCTAACAATAGTTTATTTAAATTTTTATTTTTATTTTATATTATCTTATATCAACTCACTATCCAAACCTCACATAAAGTTTTTTCTCAAAATATGATCCACCTGAAAATTATCCCCTTTATCTTTTATTTTTTTCTAAATCCTAAATCAAATTTGATTATGAAGTTGCATTATGTTATTGCATAAAATAAGAGAAAAACATCAATAATTCATATTTCAAAACTATCGAATAATTGTTATAAAACTAAAAGTGAAACCACTATTGCGAGAGAATTTATAAAAGAAAATATTTAAAACTCTTAAGAACTGAAGTTTTCTTCGTTCTATATAAATTTTTGTATGAATTACAGATCGATCAAAACTCATATATATAGGCCTTGAGACTATACAAATTACTGTGCAAAACCTTAAAAGTCGCGATGGGGGGCGTGAAAATCGTAAATGAGAGAAATGGGGGTCATTCATTGCCCCCCTTATCATCTAACATTCCCCATTGAATGACTATCTATAAAAAATCTATCTCGTTAAAATCTTGTCAAAGAAAAATCCAGTGGGAAGAAAAATTAATTGCGAAAGAAAAATAGTACAATATTCTTAGGTATTGCCAAGTGTTTTAAGATTGCCTCATTAAAATCTTGCAAAGAAAAATTCAATGGGACAAAATCTCAACGAAGAAAAAAAAGTACGATCAGCACAAATTTTCAAGACATTTACTTCTCTTGAAAAGTGCATGACAATAAATCTTTAAGACTTTACATTTCAATGTTCTGCACAATTTTCTTGAATGTCGCAGTTGGTAATACCTACGTGAATAAATCTGTCAGATTATCAGTTGATCATATTTTTTATATATCCCTCTCTGATTTAAATGATACAAGAACATTATTTTCGTATAAAATTATTGGACTATCATTGATCATAGGAAGACTGTACTTTTCTTGAATATATAGAATCACTGATCTCAGTCAAATACCCTCTAAACTTATTTCATGAATTGTAATTATCTCTAAGTGATTTGAATATGTGGCAGATAGTATTTATTTGATAGATTTAGTCAAAATCTGGGACCTGCAGTAATCCTTAAACTCTCCTTGAGAAATGTGTTAGTTTTTCAAGTAATAATCAACAATAGTTTTTCAAGTAATAATCAACAATGCATTAGAGAGAATATGTTAATATTCTCATAAAAAATATATCCCCCTCTTGGTATTATTAGGGAGAACATGGATAGCGAAAATAATCATTGAGAGCTACCAATATTCGACAAAAACTATAAAAGCTTGAGGCATAGTTTTATCGATTCGGTGCAGAAGGAAATTCAAATCTACTTGATATTGTTGACAAATGAGATCTTTGCGGAGATTTGAAAACTTTGGGTTACTTTTTAAAGATGATCATCTTCACCAATCGGATACTCATGCAAGATCTTATATTCCTCATTGATCCAATTGTTATTCATCCAGAACGATATTATGGCTGAAAGAAATTCTTTTGTTAATGTTCTAGATTTGAACAAAAAACCTTTTATACCTCAACTATTCATTTTTACTCTTGAGGCTATCAACACCATGATAGGAGCAAAGATACATCTTTCTAGTAAAACTGATCTTGAAATTGTTATAACATCAAGACTCTTAGTGCTCAATATGCTGCATCTATTACAACCATATCTTGGAGGCTACTAGCGAGAGAGAGTGAGGTTGATCATCTTAATAATCAAATATCTAAATTGTATCAAAAGTTTGCAACTAAAGATAGAAAGTATAAAAAGTTAAGACAAGAAAACAACTAAAGAAATTTACATATTGGTATTCTCGTGACCTGAAATCACAAATAGAAGAGCTGAAACGAGATAGAGCTAAAATACAAAGTCAATAACAGCAACTAACAACAGAGATTTAGCGTTTACGAGAAAAATAGGGATAACTGCAATTAATCTCGCTGATTTTTGAAAATATGCATCCAGCATATCTTATAATCTTGACTAAGTGAGATTTAAAGAGATTATGGTTTGTCTTATTCTTATTTCCATCTCTATAAGAATAGTTTTCAATTTTATCTAATTCGTATCAAATCTTCTTCTCATCTTTGCAATTCATCTGTATTCTCATTCTACAAGTTTTCAAAAGCTCATCAGTTTCCTTTCAATATTTCTCGTAATCAATAGATGAGGTATTATTCACCTCAGTCCCAAACTGTTTCTATATCTATCGCAGGTGTCATGATACAGCACAAAAATGATCTGGCTAATAAGTCAGATCATGATACCAGATTTGAACTTGTGAGTCTTGGAATTCGATACTCATCATCCATTGTCTCATTTTCTACTCGATTGCAATCCAAAACTCGTGAGATTGAAAAGTTTAATGGAAGATTGATATACTTCAACGACTTGTTCAAGAGTCTAACAACAAAGTTGTAGAGTTAAAGCAACAAAATGAAGATTTAAAATCATTTACTTGCCTCTTCATTTCGACTGCCTAATCCTTTAGATAAGGATGACATGTTGATTTATGAATAGCAAATACATTTGAAAGATAAGACTAAAAGTCTCAAATTTTTATAAGTCATTTAGCATTTGAATAATAAGATATTTCATTTTTAAAGTTATTCTTTAAATATATAACAGTTTTTGTGATCTCTTTAGAAGTTCTAACAAAGTAAATCATCAATGTAAACTACAATAATGGCAAATCTGGGTTATGATAAAAACACATGGACATATAGGATTATTCTTAAATCATTCTTTCAATAGATACTCGTTGAGTCAATTATACCATATACGTCCGAATTGTTTTAACCCATATAAAGATCTTTGAATCTTGATAAAGTACATACTCCTAGATGTACTTGAATTAGATGCTTCAAATATTGTATATCTTTCAGGAATTTTCATATATATGTCATGATCCATATAAATATATAGTGACCACATCCATCAATCGCATATCTAATCCTTTTGTAACAATCCGACTAATAAAAAATCTGAATGTGATTGCATCCATAATGAGAAAATATGTTTTCTCATAATCAATTCTGAGTTTATACAGGAAACCTTGTGCGACAAGTCGTGCTTTATACCCCACAATTTCATTTTTCTCATTACGTTTTCGTATAAATACCCACTTATATCCAACAGGTATTATACCCTTTGGTGTTTGGACAACACCTCTCGCTTTGCTAGCTAGTTTAATTCAGTTTCAATAGCTGCTTTCCATTTTAGCCAATTATTTCTACGTCGACATTCTTTGACGATTTTTAACTCACTTTCTTCATTACTTCTGGTAATGTCAATGGTCATTTTATATGAAAATATGTTGTCGACAACAGTTTTGTTTCTATTTAGAATTTCTCCAGTACTCATAAAATATATTGAGATCTCATTATTTTCAGGTATTTGTTCCTTTTCAGAGAAAAACATTTCATGAAACACCTCTTCAAGAGGTACTCTTCATGAGTTTTTTCTTTAGGAGGATTATACTCTTAAGGGTTTCCTCTTCAGGAAAATTATACTCTTAGGAGTTTCCTCTTCAGGAGGATTATATTTTTCATGAGTTTCTATATTGTACAGAAAGTTTGGATAGATCTTATTACTTGTTTTGTGGGTATAGACTTTTCAAGAGCACCGATTTCTTTTCCTTTTCCTTTTCTCTTTTGTACCAATAAGTCTTCAATACTTCAGGCATATCTTAGACTCATTTATTGCTGTTTTGAAAACTTGTCCTTCAGGTACTTCAATTATAGTTTGAGTATTAACAGCAGTAATATGTGATTTTACAATACTTTTAGTATTAGTAAATACATCTAGTAATTGGTTTGTAATACTTTGTAAATGGATAATCTTCTAAACTTCTGGTTTACATTCATTTGTAAGAGGATCAAATTCAGATAGGATTTTATTTTTCTAAGTAATTTATTGTCGTGCTTCAGGCACCGACTTTTCGTTATTTCAAAACATGATAAAATATTAAAAAGTTTTACTATAATATATAAAAGGTTAGTATAAGTGAATTAAGTGCTTGGTCGTACAATAGGTACGTGACCAATATTCAATCATATAACATCTATGACAAACATTTATGACAAACATCTTTATCTTTTTATGAAAAATTATTCTGAGGGTTTTTACCCTATTCTAAGTTGGATTACTTCTGGTGATACGGTGTATTTATATTATTATCATATTTAGTGTTGTCTCTTATGGGACTCACACTTCTATAATTTTTCTATCACATCTACGCCCTCGATTTCTTTGAAAGCATGTACCGTTCATTTCTAGAAATTGTGTAAATCTAGTACCATTTACTTCAGGAAATGATGTGAAACTAATAGGACGTAACTGATGATTTATTAACAAAAATTTATTATTTAGTTTAATCATTAGAAGACAAAAATAAAAGTTTAGAATATTTGTTAAACCTTCATTTTCGATATTGCTGCTGCATGAGCATATTCGAGACATGAAAAATAATATATGTCTTTTCTAATATGTCATCATCAGTAACTTTCTCATTGCATGATTTTAATATTGAGCTGATTTTAAAGATTGCAGAGTTATAATCATTACCACTTTTAAAATCTTGTAACTTCAGGTGCAATAAGTCATAATGAGTTTTTAAGAGGATTACATATTCTAGTACTCATATATCTCTCTTAAATTATTTTACAAAATAAGAGAATTTTTCACCAAAGTTTTGAATACTGTATTGGTGGGCGTACCGGTCAAGGCACTGAAATGAAATATTTCGGTACCGGTACCATTTCGGAATAGTATATACATAAATAATTTATATATATAAATTATATTTCAAGATAATAATGAATATATAAATGAATTATATATATATGAATAAATTATAATAAATTTAAAAAAGAGTTAAATTAATTGAAATTTTATTTATTTTTTATTCTTATACTGTATATTTAATAAATAGTAAAATAAAAATAAAACATATTTATTATTAAAAAATAAAAACAAAACCAAAGTGACTGTTGTACAAAAGTTAAAGGACGAAAGTTAACTTTAGTGCAAACTGTAGAGGCGTGTTTTATAATCATATGAAGTACAAGTTTGTACAATACAATTAATTTTATGTGCAGAAAAGTGAAAATAAGGTAAAAAAAAAAGGAACTATCTCGTGACTCGTGTGATAAGGAAAAAATTAGCGAAAGATATCGTTTTAAATTTTCCAGAAACAAACAGTATCACGCAAAATTTTAAATCCAGAATTTGAAATACCGGTCGAAACACATTGGTATGGCCGGTATTTGATTCGGTACGAAATAGATGCCATAAGTGTACCGGTTACTGTTTTGGTATGAAATTTTTCGGTCATACTGGCCGTTACGGTACGAAATTCAAAACATTGTTTTTTACTGTGAGATACACAGCACGGTCCTACATGGACACATGATTTTCTTCTTTAATTGTATCTCTTAAATTCAACATATTCAAATGGATCTAATCAAGGATCTAAGATAAATCATTTTTTTAAAAATGCCAATAGTAATAAATTTCAATTTTGTAAGATTTGGTATTTTTTACATATATGAATCGTGAAAATAAATATGTAGATCTAAGAAATATATTCACATGATTATGAGAATAAAAATAGAATTTTATCACGTAATATTCAGCAATATTACCTTTTATATTCATATTAAGGACTGTAAATAATATATTGAAAAACTTACTTGAAGTAGAAGACTACTAACTTCAGTATTAGTAAAACATCGTACTGATAACTTGTTATAACATTAAAAGAGAAATTATTATTGCGAGAGAATTTATAAAAGAAAATATTTAGAACTCTTAAGAAATGAAGTTTTTTTTTTTGTTCTATATAAATTTTCGTATGAATTACAAATCGATCGAAGTTGATATATATAGGCCTTAAGGACTGTGCAAATTACTGTGTAAAATCTCAAAAATCACGATAGAGACGTGAAAGTCGTAAAGGAGGGAAATGAGGGTCATGCATTGCTCCCCTTATCATCTAACAATAATAATTTTTTTATATATAAAATAAGATAAAAATATCAATAATGTTACAATTATAGAGGGGAGGGGCATGAATGACCCCCTCCCCCATAATTCATGTGAATGAGACTCTCCTTTCTCTTTCTTGTTCCCTAAAATTATTGTGAATGAACATCTATGATCACACACAACTAAATAGAGAGTTTGAGTCAGTTTATATGTACATAGAGATATGAAAAAAGAAAAGAGAAAAGAAAGAAAGAAAAAGAAAATTCAGTTCTTGAGTAATAAAAACTCTAAATATTTTCTCTTGCAATAATAGTTTTTATTTTAGTTTTATAACACGTTATCAGCACGATGGGTCTACCAATTCTGAAACAAGTAGTCTTATTATTCAAGTAAGTTTTCAATATATTATTTGCAGTTTTTGATATGAATATGAAATATTTTATTGCTGATTATTATTTAAATCTATGTGACTTTATAAATATATTTTAGAGATACACATATTTATTTTACTATTTATATATATAAAAAAATGACAAATTTTACAAAATTGGAATTTGTTACTCTTGACATATCTGAGAAAAATTATTTATCATGGATTCTTGATACTAAAATCCATCTTGATGCAATGAATCTGAGAGAAACAATTCAAGAAAAAAATCAAACGTCCCTACAGGATCCTGCTAAAGTAATGATTTTCTTTCGCCACTATTTTTACGAAAAATTAAAAACTGAGTATCTTACAGTAAAATATATTTTTACTTTATAGAATAATTTAAGGGAGAGATATGAATACTAGAAGACTGTTATCCTGCCAAAAATTCGTTATGAATGGTTACACCTGAAATTGCAAGATTTTAAAAGTGTTAGTGATTATAACTCTGCACTATTTAAAATTAGTTCAGTACTAAAATTATGCGATGAGAAAATCACCGATAATGATATGTTAAAGAAAACATATACTATTTTTCATGCCTCGAATGTACTCTTACAATAGCAGTATCGAGAGCGAAAGTTCAAAAAATATTCTGAACTTATATCTTATCTTCTAGTAGCTGAGCAAAACAATGAGTTTTTGTTAAGAAACCACCAGTCACGTCCTACTGATTTAACATCATTCCCTGAAATAAATGGTACTAGACTTGCATCATTTCCAGAAGCGAATGGTGCATCTTTTCGAAGAAATCGGTGGCATGAACGTGGTAGGAGAAACTATAGAAATACTGGTCCCAGAAGTGACAACATTAAAAGGGATAATAATATACCATATCACCAGAAGTGGTACAACTCAGATAGGGTTAAAAGTCTCCAAAATAATTCTTCAAAAAGAGGTGAAGATGTGTGTCATAGATGTGGTATGACTGGACATTGGTCACATATTTGTCGTACGACCAGACACTTAGTAGATTTATATCAAACATCTGTAAAAGGAAAGAATAAAAAGTTTGAAATAAATTTAATAGAACCATCAGATGATTCATTAAATATAGATATCACTCATTTTGATTTTTCTGATTTCTTTGAATATCGTGATGGTATAATTGATCACTTAATTGGAGATAAAAGTGTTCCTCCTAATTAATGTATTTTCTTTATTATTTATAATTAAAATCTTGTATATTTTGTAGAATTATGGATCACATGGATGGACTTTTTATTTCTAAGTTGAATGATAAAGATATATGTCTGGCTGACAGTGCTATAACTCACACAATTTTTAAAGATGAGAAATATTTTCAAAATCTAACATTAAGCAAAGCCTATGTACATACTATATCAAGTTCATCAAATCTAATTGAGGGCTCTGGAAGAGCTTATATTGCGTTGCCTAATGGCATCAAATTTTGTATTGATGATGCTCTATTTTTTTCATAATTTAGAAGAAATTTATTGAGTTTCAAATATATACGTCGTAATAATTACCATATTGAAAAAACTAATGAATGCAGCAAAGAACATCTTCTCATTACTAAAATATATCGAGCCAGAAGCTCGTATTAGAAAAATTGTCTGCTCTCTCTTCTGGATTGTATTATACAAAGATGAGAACAATTGAATCATATGTGGTAGTGCACAAGAAGTGCATTTACCCTAAAATATTTATAACTTGACATGATTGCTTTGGACATTTGAGATCAATAATGGTGAGACGAATTATTGATAATTCGCATGTGCATCTTTTAAAGAATCAAAAGATTTTTTTACCCAATGAATATCCGTGCTCTGTATGTTCTCAAGGTAAGTTGATTATAAGATCATCTCCTTCAAAAGTCGTCGTTAAATTTCTATCGTTTTTACAAAGGATTTACGGAGATATATGTGGGCCTATTCATCCATTAAGTGGACCATTTAGATACTTTATGTTTTGATTGATGCATCAAATCGATGGTCACATATTTGTCTACTTTCTACTAGAAATGATGTATTTGTTAGACTTCTTCCTCAGATAATCAAACTACAAGCAAAATATTCTAAGTATCCAATTAAAACCATTCGATTGGATAATGCATGCGAATTTTCGTCTCAAGTTTTTAATAATTATTGCATGTCAATAGGAATAGATGTTGAACATCTAGTTGCCCATACACACTCAAAATGATTTAGCTGAATATTTGATCAAAAGGTTTTAGTTAATCGCTAGACCTTTACTTATGAAATCAAAACTATCTGTTTCTACTTGGGGACATGCTATACTTCATGCAGCATCATTAATTCGAATTAGATCATCTGCATATCATAAATATTCTCCATTACAGCTTGCATTTGATCAACAACCAAATATTTCTCATCTTCGTACTTTTGGATGTGCTGTATATATTCCAATTGCACCTCTACAACGTACAAAAATGAGCTCTCAATGTAGACTTAAGATATATGTTAGTTTTAATTTTCCATCTATTATTATATACTTTGAGCCTCTTACAAAAGATATGTTTAAAGCATGTTTTGAGAATTGTTACTTTGACGAATCTACTTTTCTATTACTGGGTAATAAAAAATCGGTGCCTGAAGTACGACAAGAAATTACTTGGGATAATAAAACTCTATCTCAATTTGATCATCCTATAAATAAATGTAAATTAGAAGTTCGGAAAATTATTCATTTGTAAAGTGTTGTAAATCAATTACCGGATATATTTATTGACACTAAAGGTGTAGTAAAATCATATATTCCTACTGTTAATGCTCCAGCAAAGATTGAAGTCTCTGAAGAAAAAATTGTCAAAACAACAATATGTGAGTTTAAGACACACCTGAAGTATAGAAGACCTATTGGTACAAAAGATAAAATTTCCTGAAAGAAATAAATACAAAATGAATTTGATATTCCTAAAAAATCTATTACCACAATACAGGCTATAAGTATAGTTGATATTCCTGAAGAGGTCAAATCTTCTATTCCAAAATATCCTGAAAATGGACCTCTTGAAGAGGTGTTTCATGAAATATTTTTCCTTGAAAAGGAACAGGTACCTAAAAATAATGAGATCTCAATACATTTCATGAATATTTGAGAAATTATGGATAAAAATAAAATTGTTGTCGACAACATATTTTTATATAAAATGGTCATTGACATTAGTAGAAGTAATGAAGAAAGTGAGTAAAAAACCGTCGAAAAATGTCGATGTAGAAATGATTGGCCAAAATAGAAAGTAGCTATTGAAACTGAATTAAACTTGCTAGTAAAGCGGGAGATATTTGGATCTGTTGTCTAAACATCAAAGGATGTAATGCCTGTTGGATATAAGTGGGTATTTGTACGAAAGTATAATGAGAAAAATGAAATTGTGCGGTACAAAGCACGACTTGTTGCATAAGGTTTCCTGCAAAAACCTAGGATAGATTATGAGAAAATATATTCTCCTGTTATAGATGCAATCACATTCAGATTTTTGATTAGTCTGGTTGTTATAAAAGGATTAGATATGCGGTTTATGGATATGGTTACTGCATATTTATATGGATCCTTAGACCATGACATATATATGACAATCCTTGAAGGATATAAAATGCTTGAAGCATATAAAATGCCTGAAGTATCTACAAGTACATCTAGAAGTATGTACTCTCTCAAACTTCAAAAATCTTTATATGGATTAAAACAATTTGAGAATAATCCTATATACCCATGTATTTTTATTAAGAAATCAGAATCCAGATTTGCCATTATTGCAGTTTATGTTGATGATTTAAATATTGTGAGAATTTCTGAAAAAATCTCAAGAACCGCTATAGATTTAAAGAATGAATTTGAAATAAAAGATCTTGGCAAAACAAATTTTGTCTCAGCCTGCAGTTTGAGCACTTGCTAAATAGAATTTTTATTCATCAGTCCATATATACAGAGAAAGTCCTAAAGTACTTTTATATGGACAAAGCTCATCCCCTAAGTACTCCAATGATTGTTCGATCACTTCCGACCTTGTGAAGACGATGAATAGATTCTTGATCTTGAAGTACCATATCTTAGTGCAATTGGAGTTTTGGTGTATCTTGCAAATTGCACTCAGCCTGATATTACATTCTCAATTAATCTGCTTGCAAGATATAGTTTTACATCAACTCGAATGCATTGGAATGATATTAAACATGTCCTTCGTTACCTTTATAGTACGGTTGATATGAGATTATTTTATCAACGTGAATCAAGTCCACAATTGATTGGGTATGCAGATGCAGGTTATGTTTTAGATCTATATAAAGGTAGATCTTAAACTGAATATTTATTTACTTATGGACATACTGCCATATCATGGAAATCTGTCAAGCAAATACTATCTGTCACATCTTCAAATCACTCAAAGATCATTGCAATTCATGAAGCAAGTCGAGAATGTATTTGGCTGAGATCGGTGATTTAATATATCCAATAAAAGTGTGGTCTTCCAATAATCAATGATAGCTCAACAATTTTATATAAAGATAATACTGCTTGTATCACTCAAATCAGAGGAGGATATATCAATGGTGACAGAACAAATATATTTCATCTAAATTCTTTTATACTCATGAACTTTAAGAGAAATGTAAAATTAATGTCAAGCATATACGATCAAGTGATAATATAGCAGATTTATTCACGAAGGCAGTATCAACTACGACATTCAAGAAAATTGTGTAGAATATTAGAATGGGAAGATTTAAAAATCTGTCGTCATACACTTTTCAGACGAGTAAATATCCTAAAAACTTGTGCTGATTGTACTCTTTTTCCTTCGCTGAGATTTTGTCTCACTTAGTTTTCTTTTGCAAGGTTTAATGAAATAATATTAAAGCACTTAACGGTACATAAGGATACTGTACTTTTTCCTTCGCTATTGATTTTTATTCCCATTGAATTTTTCTTTGACAAGATTTTAACGAGACAAGTTCTTTATAGGTGGTTATTCAATGGGGATTGTTAGAATTATAGGGGGGAGGGGTATGAATAACCCCCTCTCTCATAATTCACGTGAATGAGGCCTCCCATTTTCTTTTCCTTATCCCTCAAAATTATTGTGAATGACCATCTACGGTCACACACAATTCAAACTCTCTATGAGTCAGTTTAGATTGACACATAAATACGAAGAAAAGAGAGAGAGAAAGAAAGAAAGCAAGAAAGGAAGAGAAAATTTAATTCTTGAGTAATAAAAATTATAAATATTTTTTATTACAACAATAATTTTTATATTAATTTTATAACAAATATTTCATATTTCAAAACCATTGAATAATAATTATCATGTTTTATTTTGTGTTGTTCTCGAAATGATAACAAGCTGCGCAATCCACATGCTTTCAACTAACCGAGCAAGACAAGAACAGCATGGCACGTAATACGTATCATGCCAAAGGGGACCCAAAACCCTCTTCGCCCCCTTCCCCAGTTCCTTCCTTCCACACCTGCTTTTGAGTTTTTAATCTATCATCATTTCTTCTTTCGGTTGGAGATTCTCAATAGTGTCTTTAATCGAACCTTGCGGTTTCTTATTCACGGGTTGTTGCGTTCTTCCATCATTGTTTTTTGTTTTTTATTTTTACAAGACACCGACATTTAGTTTCTCTGTCGTTTTCACAAACACCGCGTCTGCCATTAGATCCCGATTCTGGGTTCTCCTTTCATGCCTCCTCTGAATGGATTAGCTTTTGTTCCCACCATTAATTCTGGAACGATTATCATCACTTGCTACTCCCGATTTTGATGCTTGTGGTAAGCTACCTCGTATCAATTTGCTTAATTTCGGAATCCATGCTTTTGTGGGCTTTTTTGATAAAATTCATTTTGTTTTGTTTTTTTTAAAAAGATTTATTTCTCATGATATTATGGGGCTTCGGATCGGATTCTGATTGCTGATGGCGACTTGAAGTATGGTTTTAATCTTTCATTGGATTTTAACAACTTTTGCAGTATTCCTTTCCAACTATCGGTTGGGCGGTGATTTCTTGGATACCCGTTGTGTCTTATGTTGCTACTGGGACCTGAATTCCTTAAAAAAATAAAACTCTCCTTTCTGGCCTCCCATTCCTCTCTATCATATACACGTATCTTTTGTGTTTGCAGTTATTTGTACATCTCGAATCTGAGAGTTGAGATTGTTCATATTCATAATCTTCTTCTTCTTCTTCCAATGGATGCTTTGATATCCTTGGGCCAGTGTACTTGATTTTTGAAGTAATACTTCTTTCCCTCTCTGTATCTCCTGTGTGTGTATCAGATCTATGATCGAACTGTCATCTAATTTCCACCACGTATATGGTGGAAAAAACGTATGTGGGGTGCCTGACATGCAATTTCGTGTTTGTTTTTATAATTGATATGTTGTTTTAGGAATGGTTGTGGTTGGTACTTAAGGGATTGACCCTTTTTTAGCTCTTTCGACAGGAAGATACATGAAGCTACACTAAATGTTAAGTTTTTTTTGGGTGTGTGCAGTTGTTTTGAGGTTCTAAAGCTAACATCATAAGCTCAAGATCTTTCTATTGATGTAATGCTTTCGTTTTTTCTGATATTGGTATCATTCCTGATAAAAGAATGTGAGAGGAAAATGAAGAGTTGAAGAAAGTAGAAGGTATTCAAGAAGGGAAATATTTGTGGAGAAGTAGGTTGCGATGGTGGCCCCTAGGAAAACAGCTATGGCAATCAGGTCTTACCAAAATCAGGCTCAGGTGCTGGTTAAAAACTACTTATTAGCAGATCCCTTTGTCCCATACACTTCCATCCTTGGAGGCATATTTTTGTGCAAAGTGGTATATACTCTTGTCTTTCAATTGTTCACTTTCAGTTATGTAGCTTATGCCTTATATCCAGTATAATGACAACAATGACTGGACTTAGTTTTTGTTTCATTTTGGATCCCACTGTTGGTTTTCTGTTCCCTCATCATTAATACATTCTTAACTATTTTCCCACTATTTTCCCCTTTACAGGCCTATGATCTTACCCAATTAATCAGTACCTTTTATTTTAAGAGTTATAACGGTCTAACAAAAGTCCAACGAATTGAGTGGAATAATCGGTGAGTATCTATATCATTCAGTTCCATGTGTTTTCCTTTCCGAATTGTGGATTATATCTTTATTAATTTGAAGCCAATCTTTGCAGCGGTATCTCCACCGTTCATGCCATCTTTACCACAGTTACATCATTGTATTTTGTGTTCTGGTCAGATCTCTTTTCTGACCATCAGCTTGCTGGCATTGTTACATTTCGAAGCTCTCCACTGTCAATTTTTGCATTGGGGGTAAGGTTTTATTATTTCTTAATAAATAATTTGAAAATATATGGTTGCAGGCTCTGTTTGTCACCCGATTTTGCAGATTCTGTTTCTAATTGACTCAGGAAAAAAATGTTCTTATGTACTGGGTGGCTTGAAAAATGACAGCTTTCCATTTTGATTGTTTGTGGGTTTTTTTTTTTTTTTTTTTTTTTTATCGATATAATGCTAACAGCTTAGAAATAGAATAATTGTTTCTTTCCCATGCATGAACTTTTGGTGGTGATGTCAACAACCTGGCTTCACAGCTTAAAGGAATGAAGTGCTAACTTATGACATAAGTCAATAATGTCTGTAATGTATACAAGCATTATTAACTTTTTTCAATAAGTACATACATTATTAACTTATATACCATAAGCATTATTACACCTGGTCCTCATCTTTGCAAGTGCTTAGAAACTGTCTTGACCTTCTAGGGTATTATGTACCTAAGTGACCCTAGTTTCCAACCTTTGCTGCTGGTAAAATTCAATATCACCATGCACTGATACCATTGAAATAAGGATGCAATAATTTTGCTTTACCATAAGGGTTCCATATGTTTTGAAGAGGACATGGGTGGGTGTTAAGGTATGAGCTTCAACTAATGTGTTATATACAACCTCTTTGTCATGAGGCTTGTTGAAGATAATGCCCATCCGCTCTCATTCCCCGCCACCCCCCCCCCCCAAGGCCCGCAGAAAAAGGAAGAAGGAAAAAAAACAAAACAAAACAAAATAAGAAAAAGAACAAAAATAAAATAAAATAAAAAATAAATAAAAGGAAAATAGGGATGAAAAGCCCTCTTGTTTCAACATTATATTTTTTCTAAGTATTTTTGCATAAAAAATTACATTAACCCACTTGTTTTGTCAGTTTTATGGGGCATGGCCACCTTGATTTCATGTTATTTGATGTTGAAAGGCTGATGTTTCCTTTGTTGTTGGTTCTACATCCTGTCTCTCCTATCCATATGACTTACATGCCTCTTATTCTACCTAACTAGTAAGATTATATTGTGCCTATTTCACATCTTGGTTGAAATAATTTCAATGGAAAAAGTACAAAGTGAAGAATAGGAAGCAGAAGGGATGTATTCATCTGCTTATTCTTGGACAAGGTGGAGGATGCACGTCTATTTTTAACTTATTGCATGCCAGCTTTGATGAAAACAATCTAGCTTTGCTTTATTTAGATTTTATAAATATTTTCGTAATGCACTGAGAAGTCCCCATATAATATAATTGCTCTGATTGTTTGACAGGTCTCTGTTGGATACTTTCTTGCAGATCTGGCAATGATTTTTTGGCTCTATCCTACTTTAGGTGGACTGGAGTATGTAAGTATAAAAGTCTATTCTCTAGGATGGAAATTTATTAAGCTAAATGCGGGTGCACCCACACACCCTTCCTTTTATGCATGCTTGGCATTTGTAGTTATTGATAATACTTCAGCAGAGACGCCTTTTTCAACCCCAAAAACATGCTCTTTTTCCTGTCAATCCACCCTGTTTCTAACCAAGTACATGTTCTGCATTGATTTATAATCATAGGAATTGAGTCTTCTGACCATGTTTTCCGGGTTTAGGCTTTGGGGAATCTGCAGTATATAGACACACCTTCTATGTCAATATTGCAGTGGTTTTGAATGCTGTGATTTCGTAGTTAGAGAATGGCTATGAGGCAGCACGTTACGGAATGCATGTAGCTTATGAATTGATTCAGTCACAATGCAACATATCATGAAAAGCATTTTATTATACTTCAAATTTCAGGTTATCCATCACTCTCTTTCTGGAGTTGCAGTGGCATATTCTATGTTTTCTGGAGAAGGACAACTCTATACATTTATGATCCTCATCTCTGAGGTTACTACTCCAGAAATCAATATGAGATGGTATGTTTTAGAACTAAAAACCTATTTTGGTAGAAAATATTTTTCGTTAATAAATCTTTTGGGTTCAATGAAGGTATCTTGATACAGCTGGTATGAAGAGGTCCATTGCGTATCTCATGAATGGCGTACTGATATTTTTTGCATGGCTGGTGAGTCTAAATATTCCTGAATTTCATTTTTGGAAAATTAGTGAATGGTCTTGCTTTTAAGGAATGATTCTCAGGTTTCAATAAAAGAAAAAATTTAAATTCTTAGGTCATGTTTTTGTTTTAAGCAATGGTCCCTTCATCACTAAATAAAAAAGGTCCTACATGAATATCCACCAAAAACACTAATGGTAGTTATAGCACATTAGTGATTGGCCAAAGCATACATGGTATGCCATGTGTAAAGAAGTAATAATAAATACAAAATTAAAACTGCTGAAAATAATAAAGGGCCAAAAACCATAAAAATTAAGATAAAAAAAAAATTACAAATAATATTAAAAAATACATAAAAATATAAATAACATGTGAAATCAAAGATGTTAGGTGAAAAAAAAAAAAGAGAAACCCAAAGTATAAATTTTTTAATTGTTTTTTTGATAGGTAATAAGAAATTTTATTCCATGTAAATAGGCATAGCCAAGTACACAAGAAGTCTACAAGAATGTGTACCTAAATACATGCTAAAATAGAGCAGAATTACAACAAAGTAATACAATTATTTCCATCCCTTACAAGATGCTTAGTCTAGAAACTTAGTACAAAAGAAAAAATCCCTGAATTCCCCCTTAGAACATTCACGATCTTCAAAGCACCTCTCATTTCTTTCTAACCATAAACACCAAAACATGCAAAGGGGAATATCAAGCTCCAGAAATCAGCATTGCCAATGCACCCTCTTGAGCTGAACCAGCTAGCCAAAAATTCATCAACATGATAAGGCATCAGCCAATACAAGCCTACCTTTCCAAGAATCTCATTCCACATAGCGGATGCAACCTCGCGATGGAGAAGGAGATTATCGGATTCGCCATCTTTTTTACACCGTTCACAATTAAACTTCTTTTTCTCAAATTGTCTATGGTTAATATTTTCTCAAGAGTCACCAACCAGCAAAAAAATGCAACTGTAGAAGGGACCTCAGCTTTCCAAATGTTTTTCCAGGGAAAACTAGAATTGCCATTAGCGCTTAAGAGTTTTATAATAAGATTTCACTGTAAATATGGACTTAGAGTCAGGATTCCACAGCATCCTGCTTCCCTTGTCAAATTGATCTTCACAGAATAAAGTTTGGCAAGAAAATCTGCAGCTTCGGTTACTTCCCAATCCTACAACTCTCTACTGAAATCCACATTCTAGTGTAGTGAGTTATGAGAGGACAGGTAAGAATCAGCCATTAGGGCCCCTTTGTTTCTTGCAATCCTAAAGAGATTAGGATATAGAGATTTGAGTGCTACACCATGCATCATGCCATAGTAAAATATTTGACCCTTTGCCCACTTTGAAGGAAATATTTTTGGCAAAGTCCTCCCACCCCAATCTAATGAATTTCCACAAGCCCGCTCCACACACCCCTTTCACTTCATTTGTGCACCAATTCCCCTGCATTCTCCCATATTTAGCATCCACTATTTGTTTCCAAAGTGCCTGTCTCTCTAAGTTGTATCTCCACAACCACTTTTCAAGAAGGGCCTTATTGAAAATTTTGAGATTTCTTATGCCCAATTCACCAAGAGAGACCGGGGTACAAACTTTGTTCCTGCTGACCAAGTGATATTTTCTCTCATCCCTATTGCCATCCCACAAGAAATTCTTGAAAATTTTCTCAATCTTTTTAGCAACTCCCGCAGGTAGAGGGAAGATGGATAGAAAGTAAGTGGGGAGATTAGACAATGAGCTTTTAATCAATGACACTCTCCCTGCTTTTGACGAGTAAATCTATTTCCAGCCAGCTTGTCTTCTCTCAATCTTCTCAATCGCCTAGTCCCAAATGGATATAGATTTGTGAGGGGCTCCCAAAGGTAACCTGAGATATTTCATAGGAAGATTAGAGATCTTGTATCCCAGAATATTGGCTAGATCAAGAGTATTATTGACTAGACTAATAGGAACAATTTCAGACTTGGCTAAGTTAATTCTGAGGCTGGAAGCAGCTTCAAAGCACAACAACAAAGCTCTCAAGGCTCTAAGATGATGTTGATTTGGATCACTGAAAATGATGATGTCATTTGCAAAGAGAAGATGGGAGACACTAATTTTGTCCCGAGAATTGTCACCCACCGTAAAAGCCGACATAAAGCCACCATCCACAGCTGCATTAATCATATGACTCAAAGCGTCCATGACAATAGCAAAAAGGAAAGGAGATAAGGGGTCTCCTTATCTTAAACCACGAGAGCTATTAAAAAAACCAGCCGGAGATCCATTGAGCGAAATAGAAAATGAGGATGTTTTTATTGGGGGGAGGGGCTTTGGCCCCCAAACTACCCCCCCCCCTCTTCCGCCCTCCTCCTCCTCCTCCTCCTCCTCCTCCTCCACCCCTCCCCATAGGCAGGTCAAACCTTCCCCACAGGGGCTCAGTGGGGTGGAGAGAGAAGAGTTGAGTAACCCCCCCTCATAGCGGGGGAAAGAGGGTAGGTGATCCCCTCCTTACCATAATTTTCTATTCTTTTTTTGTTAATGGGGGAAAAACATATTTTATTGCTCAAACTATTGCTCTTTACAATATGACGATGAAACTAATTGAAGTGTCATGACCTTATTTCGTTTCACAAATGATCTCAAGCCATCTCATCTCATCTCAACATCCAACCACCATTCAAACATACACTTTTCAAATTTTCAACTTTTCAATTTTTCCAAGGTTTTCATCTAATTATTACAACTTTTCAAACTTCCAAACAAAACACAAAAAACAGTTGAACATTTTCAAATTCTAAAATATAAATAATATTAAAAATTATTATCCTATCAATATGTTAACTTTTTAATATATTTATTCAGCTTTTCTTTCTTTTTCCAAAACCCCATAAAGATCTTAACTCAAACTATTTCATTAATATTCACAAACCATCTCACTACCATTCATAGATTTCTCAACTCATCTCATCTCCTTTCATTTGTGTAACCAAATGAGGCCTTTAGTCCCCCATTTTGAAATGTAAGTTGTAGTTTAACCTTCTTTAAAGATTTGAAAATTAAGATAAATGAAAATAGGCGACATGACTAAATCTTGACTATTGAATTTAAAGGATGGATAAATTGCAAAAGGAGGTAGCTTGGAGGGTAAAGGGACAATTTTCGTAGTTTGTATGTGGTATTGGAAAAAGATAGTAAAGTGTATTTTTTTTTTGGGGATTTTTAGTAGTTCTTGTTTGTTTTGAGAGTTTGCTTCTATTGTTAATTATTTTTTTGTATTTAAAGATTCTTTTATTTTTATTTTGTACTTTTTTTTAAAGAAATTTATGTTTTATTTTATTTTTAATCTCCACTTCTTGGCCCTTTGTTTTTTTATTTTTATTTTTATTTTTTAAGGTTTTTGACATATGGCATGCCGCCTTTATATTTTTAATAGGTAGCATGCCACGTGAATATCCTTTGGTCGTTTGTTGACATGGCGTAATCACTGTTTGGATTTCTAATGGATAATTGATGGATGAACATTTAGATTCCCTTTAGATAGCGAGATGATACGAGATCAGATAGTTTTAGATGAAAGTTGAATAAAATATTAATAGAATATTATTATTGTTTTGGAATTTGGAAAAGTTTTATTGGGATTTGAAAAAGTTCAATTCTTTATTGTATTTTATGTAGGAATTTGATAAAGTTGTAATGATGAGATGAGTTGAGATGGTTTCTTAATCCAAACAGGCCTTATTTTAAATAAAACACAGCCTAAGGATTAATAATAATAATTTTGTTTTTTTGGTGTGGAAACCTGAGGATCATATTTGAAATGGGTTCCGCTTTATTATAACCTCTTTGCATGGGTACAAGTCTATGCTGGGCACCTGTGATTGCCCCCACCATGATCTGATAGGCTTGCATAGGCTGTATCATTATTTTTCAGCCATCTGGCATGACAATCGGCAACAGGAGAACCATTGTTTATGTGGGATTTATTTTTTATAATAATTCATGCTTTTCTTAAACATGTTTTTGAAATAACTTATGAAATGCAGGCTGCAAGAATTGTGCTGTTCATTTACATGTTTTACCACGTTTACTTGCACTATGATCAGGTAATTTGCAATTCCCTCTAAATTTATACCTCCCCTGCTTGTTGGATTGAACATAGGAGCTTTCAGTTCCTCAATGATCATAAAACTTCCTGACTTCATGAGAGAATTAGAATATTTAATATTGTTTTCATACATTCCCTGCTTAGGTGCAGACCAAAAAAAGAATATCCTGATTTGGGGAAAAAAGAACAGAGAAAAAAAAATCTAAATTGGAAAAGCTATACAGATTAAAAACTCTCTTACAGGCTTAAATATTGCTAATATTGGATGGCATTTCTTGAGCTTGCTATTGGAAATTATATGGTACAACATCTCTTTTTTTTTTCCTTCCAATTTTTAAGTGTCCATCTGCAGTGGTCACATTTTTTTTTATGATTTTTTTTCCTGTCAACTCTGTAAGTGGATACTATGCCTCAAACCTAGTATCATGAAGACATATTGATTTATTTTTGTCACTTTTGCATTTCCAAACTGCATTTCCCATCCTCGACTCACCATTTCTAGATGTTTGGCATTTCCAAAAAACTTTAGTTATGATGTGATATAATTTCACGTGTTTGGCAGGTCATCCAAATGCATCCCTTCGGATATTTCTTGGTCTTTGTGGTGCCTTCAGCGCTAGCTATGATGAACTTGATGTGGTTTGGGAAGATTCTCAAGGGACTGAAGAAGACATTAGCAAAGAAGCAGTGACTGATGTTATATGCCTGTACAAGTTAATCTAATTTCTTCGACTTTGTTGGTTCATCTGTTCGTACGCATTATACATGCAGTTTTCTTCACGGTTGAAATGGAGTTTGGGAAAAAGGAGAGAAAGTTGAAGGCATTAGGATCTTTTGCAGTCGCTGGAAATCAAATTGGCTCAAGTTGGATAACACTTGAGTTATGAATATTATATATACATACAAGTACTCCACCTAACTTCATCCCCATGCAGTAGTGGGGATTGTTGTTGTATGTACCTCACTCACGTTGCATATAATGTTTAGTAACTTAGATCAGATTCACTTTGATTTTTATGTTACACCATCCGCCCACGCGCGCACACATTTATATGATGATGGTTTCGTTTACCTTTTTTTCCTTGCCTTTTAGACTTATTGGCTAGAAATAAAAAGGCCGCAAAAGCTCTTTTAAATTCATCTTTTCTGGAAGAGCTTTCTTTTAAGGGCAGACCCATCCTTTTTTTTTTTTTTTGAAACATAAGTAACTTTCATTTCATAAATCAGTTACATAAGCAGTCAGCCATTACAAGAGCCCGAATGCAAGGGGCTACAAAATCAATATCTAGAATTTCTGACTGATGCAACAAAGCTTCCCTAGCCAATGTATAAGCCACGCAGGTTGCTTCCATCTTTACTGCAATACTTTCCACTTGTTGGTTCCCATAGTTGTGTGAATAGCTGCAAGTATATTGCACAGAGGGTCATCATTGTGAGAACCGGCTGAGCCACTCGTAAGGAATCACTTTTAAAGAAAACATTTTGCAAGTGCAGGTGCGCACACGTTGTAACAGCTTCTAATAGACCCTTGGCTTCAGCAATTGTTGGCTCTACACAATAGAGGACAGGTTTCATCAAGCTGATGTAATTTTGAGGAAGACCATCAAAATCCCTAAGCACCATTCCAATACCAACTTGATGTGTAATAGATCTTATAGCCACATCCCTATTGAGTTTAACCCAATTCGAAGGAGGTACCTCTCAATGTGGAAGTTGAGTTTGGGCTGCCACAAAACTACAAATTGAGTACCATCGCAATTTTGTGCATAATCACAATATTGAGAGCAGTAGCGTGAAGATATATGGGGTCTTAGGATCGGATTTCAAAAATCACCTTATTCCTCCTCAACCAAATGAGTCTAGTAGTGACAGCAAAAATGCTGAATTCATCCACACACAATATGTCCTCAATATGTCCATCATCTGAAGCACCACATCTAGAAAATTCAAGTTTGTAATTGCTAACTTATGAATTTTTGTGACTCCCATAGGCCACACATCCTGTGCTGAGGGGCATGACCATAACATGTGACCTGGTCTCTTAGTTTCTCTTAAACAAATGGGACATGAGACATCATGCACAATATGTTTTTTTTTTTACTAAGTTGAGCTTAGTAGGAAGAGCATCCACACAAGCTCCCCACAGGGAGACCCTTACAACATTAGGTGCCTTTAGAGACCAAATCCTCTTCCATAGATGTTGAAATCTCTATTGATTGGAGCACTCACCTCGAGTGGACTTTCTCATCTACATAGACAAATGATAGACACTTTTCACACTAAAACACCCATTTGCATTTCCACTCCATTCGGGCATATCAGGCCTTGCATTACACACCAGTGGTATTTGCAATATCTGATGTACATCCTCAGAGTTGAAAATAGATTGTATAAGATGCATATCCCACCATCCACTAACATTATCAAATAATGTAGAAACTAGAGCATTTTCAGGTAAGGTGCATATGATTGATTGAATACGATTAGTAGTGGTGTTAGGAAGCCATTTGTTCTTCCAAAGCTATACTTGCTAGCCATCACCTATACTCCAAACCACTCCTGCATTCAATAACTTGAAAGTGTGCCATATAATGTGCCACATATAAGAAGGTCTGTGGCTAAGCTTTGCTATTAAAATTGAGGTTGTAGGAAAATATTTTGCCTTAAAAATTTGACTTGCTAGGGAGTTTGGGAAGTTGAGCAAATGCCAAGTTTGTTTTGCCAGTAATGTAGAATTAAATCCTTCTAAGTCTTAAAATCCATGCCTCCATTAGTTTTCCCCATGCACATAAATTTCAAATCTTTTTAGTAGATGTTGGACTCTCTTTCTTGATTTCCCCACAAAAACTTGGAAATTAATGAATTAAGTTGCTTGAGTAAACAATTAGGCAACTTAAATATACTCATACAATACGTTGGTAAAGTTTGGATGACTGCTTTAATGAGCATTTCCTTTCCTGCCATGGACAAAAATCTTGTCTTCCAATTAAGAAACTTAGCCTTCAACTTAGCCTTCACTTTGTCAATCAAACCATTAAAAGTTCTTATTTTCGATCTACCCACAACAGAAGGGAGGTCCATATATTTTTCCATATTAGAAAAAGAGTTTAAACCTACCATTTGCATGATGTATTGTTGAGTATCTGTTGTTGTGTTAGTGCTACAAAAGAGAGAAGTCTTATCTATATTCAAATGCTAGTTAGAAGTAGTTTCATACATATTTAATAGAGACTCAAGTGCCTCCAACTCATGTGCATTAGCTTTGCAGAATAAAAGATAGTCATTTACAAAAAACAAGTGACTCGTCTGCACTACCCCTTGAGCTGTAGGCATTCCAGACAATAATCCTCTTTGCATAGCAGCGGTAATTTGAGAACTCAAAACTTCTGCATATAAAATAAATAAGTAAGAAGCCAAATAATGGCCTTGTCTTAAGGCTTTTGAGGGCACAAACTTGTCATAAGCAACCCCATTCACCACAATTTGAAAAGGAAGAAGAGTTGATACATCTGAGAACCAAAGTAATCCATTGGTCAGCAAACCCATCTTGGACATAACTAAAGCTAGAAAATCTTATTCTATTCGATCATAGACCTTATTCATGTCCAATTTCAGTGTCATATAACCTTACTTACCATGCAATTGAGATTTCAAATTATAGAGAGTTTCATAAGCAATAATGTTATCACCGATTAGTCTCCTAGGGACAAAAAGCATACTAAGTTGGGGAGATTATCTCAAGTAGGACTGGTTTTAACCTATTGGCAAGCATTTTAGCAATAACTTTGTAAATAATGTTACATAAGCTTATAAGTCTGTATTCAGTAAAAGACCTTGGATCCCTTCCCTTTAGTATCAGTACAATGTGAGTATAATTAATTTCTGCAAAATCTTATGCATACCTCATCTCCAACTATGGACTAATGTTGTCGATAAAAACAAGCTCCATAACCTTTGGGCCTGGAACTTTTAGAGGGCCCATATGGAAAATGGCATCCCTTACCTCATCTCTTTTAAAAGATCTGAGTAGGTTTGCATTCGTATAAGGAGTGACCTTCTCTGTAAGTGCAGAAATAAAAAATGATATATTAGTGGGAGAGGCAATGGTTAATAGGTTTTGGTAGTACTGAGTGAAAGAAGAACCAATCTCTTGTTGTTCAATAAAAACGTGCCCTTGCTCATCTAGATATTTATTCCTCCTCCTTTTCTGAGTAGCACACTGATAGAAATACTTAGTGTTGAGATCTCCTTGCTAGAACCAATGAATTTTTGCTCTTACTTCTAATTGAGATGAAGTCTTTCTAAATGGTCACTTATCTCAGTTTGTAACTCAATGTACTTCTCCACAGTGGTAGTAGTCAAATTATATTAGAGCACCTTGAGATGCTTAACCTTTTCCTTCTCCATACTCACGCCGAGTCAAAAGTTGACGTAGAATTCACATGACATAACACCATGTGAAATGGTAGATAATGGTGGAATTCGATAGTAGTCTCGAACTATGTAATGCAAAGGAAGTACAGTTAAGATGGACATTGTCATATCAAATGTTGGGATAAACTCGTAAAGGCCGAGAAGTAGAAAAAGTCTTGCCAACCGATATGAAGATGATTGCTATCAATGTATGGTATTTGCTTACACAAGCAAGTGATCAACGTATTATATGTTGATCTTAGGGGACACGTATACCGGACATAATTATCATATGTAATGGATAATCTATCATGAGCAAGAGTATGCGGTGTTTAAATTCTAGAGCTTACTTAAAGTCGCATGGTGTGTATGGATGAGGATGGAGATGAGGATGATGATGGGACGTAAGCCTGGATGCAATGGTGTCGTGTGTGTCATCTAGAATTGGGATGTGTAACTTGGTTCGTCTAAGTCATGCATTGGTATAAGGTTAATTGGAAGACCCAAGGTCCTAATGTCTTGACCATCATGGAGTTCACTTTAGTGGTTAAACACTCAAGGAGTTTGGAAGGTGTATCGTTTGTAAGCTTATCCCTGAAAGTGAAGCATAATAAAGGTCACGTGAGAGCTTGGGGATAGATGGGAAGTGTTCTAGTGTTCTTAAGTGGGTCTCTAATGGATTTAACATAATAAGTGAAGACCCAGGAAATGTGGATATCAAGAGAGTGTCCAAAGTGAAGTGTAGATCTTTTTCTAGTTTAATTGCTTGTGTACTAGATAGATATTGATGCTAGCTATGTGTATGTATGTAGGTTGATTGTTGTCTAACACGCATGTGAGTAGATTACATAATATAAGAATAGTATGGAGACCAAGTAAGTATTATGCTCATACACCTCTAGAGCTTCCTAAAGAATAATAAAGAAATGAAAATGAAACTGAAGATGCTTTTCTTTATGATGCTTTACAAAATGAAAAGAGTCATGTTTTACGAAAGCTAAGTATAAGTATTAAAGTATATGTACGTAATGCCATTCTTGATAGCCCTTTTATTGAACCTCAAGTGCATAATTGTATGCATGTGATTAGATATCTATACGTAGTAATTACTGTATGTATTCTCTCTAAAAAATAGAATAAAAATTTTAGATTTCTGTCTCATGATTTTATAGAAGGATACTATAATTGATGCTATATGATGACACTATGCGATTACCCTATATCCCAATGATGTTTAAGTTCACGCGTATGCGTTCAATTCATGCGTATGCTTCCTAAACGGTGTTTTCTATAAATGAACTGACTAAGAAAAGAAAAGAAAGAAAAATAAAGGAAAGAAAAGAAAAGAATGAAAGGAAGAAGAAAGGAAGAAAGATAAGAAATGAAAGAGATTAATGAATGAATGTTATGCTGTATAAAAATATGCAAGGGCCATAACGAACGAAAGGAAAGAAAGAAATGGAAGAAGGGTGCCTAAGAAAAGGAAAGGAAAAAGGATAGGGCATATTACAATGTCGGGACACAGTGCTGGTAGGGCACCCAATACTATAGACCAAATGATGGATTCCCAACCCGCAACCACGGGCAGATTTAGGGTCCAAAGGAAGATCTGCTAACCCCAGTGCATGGGGCGTAATAGTATGCAACAGCACAAAGAAAGTGAAAAAAATGAGAAATAATGTCATGACATGTATGATATGTATGAATGGTTATTTGTAGTTGGTTGCCAATTGTTTATAATTGCTGGTTGTTGTGCTTGCCTGTTTGTTAATGGCTTACTTGTCTAATAGCCGCTTGGTCGTAGTGGCTAATTATTGTGCTCGCTTATTTGTTAATTGCTTGCCTGTCTGATAATTGTTTGTTTGTTAACCGCCGAAAGAAATTAATAAGAATAAGAAGGATCTTTAAATCCTTAAGAAATGAATGCACATATTGTATATATATATATATATGTACATATGTATGAGTGATGATTGTATGACTAAAAACCTACGTTGTGATATCCTAAATGGTATGAAGTAATGCTTAATGAGTATTCAACTTATTTTAGATTTTATGTGTGCCACTTCCCCTTACAGGAGTACATATCAGGACAGAAACGGCTCAAAAGGAAGAGTACGACAGTTTAGGTATATAAAAAAAATGTATGAAAGACCACTTTTATTTACAAGTCAAATTTTTTTCCCTGTAAACTTCTTTTATTGTAAAATAATATTTTATTTTATAACGTAGAGTCTTGCACCCTAGGGAGGAACTGAAAGGTTTTAAAATAAACGGAATCCATCCCATTTTCTAAAACTATTTTAAAAATGAAAGTCACATAAGTTACGATTTCACCCTTTTTAGAACGGGATTGTTACATACCCTAAGGGAGTAAAATGGTACAAGTTATGGATTGAGCTAGAAATACAAAAATGTATCATTAGTAGATATGTAGTCTTTAATGAGCATAAAATGACTCGGGTCTAGAATAAAAATCCTGAATCCTCTCAGAATACTAACCCAGAGAAATTACATCTTCAGGTGGAACAACCTGACAATAATTTAGAAAAATTAGAATGCCAAGATGCTAAGACTCAAGTTTCCACTCCACCTCAGGTGATGAGGACCAAAGTGGAGTTAGTTTCTACAACTTAGTTAGGGACAGACAAAGGAGGGTAATAATGCCTCTCAAGAGATGTGGTCAAGCCAAACTAACTGCTTTTGCTTTGACGATAGCTAATGAAGTTGTTGAAATGAATCCTAGATCTTACAAGGAAGCTATGGAAAGTAGTGAGTCTCATAAATGGGAAAAGGCTATGATGAGGAAATGGATTCTTTAAACAAGAATCATACTAGGGAAATGGTTGTTAAACCCGATAAAGCTAACATGGTAGGGTCTAAATGGATCTACAAAAAAAAGGAGGGCATACCAGGGGTTGAGGGTCCTAAGAATAAGGCTAAACTAGTAGTAAAGGTTTTCACTCAAAGGGAAATGATAGATTTTAATGAAATATTTTCACCTATAGTCAAACACAATTCAATGTTCCTTCTATTCTACACTACCTATGAAGACTTACACTTGGAACAATTATATGTAAAAACAAATTTTTTACATGGTGAACTTGAAAAGATAATTTACATGCAACCTCTAGAAGGTTATGTAAATGATTCCAAGAATAATCATGTATGTTTACTTAAAAATTTATTGTATGGACTAAAACAATCATCAAGACAATAGTACAAAAGATTTGATTCTCATATATTGGGAAATGGATTCGAGAGGAGTCATTATGATAGCTGTGTGTACTTTAGGCATTCGGGTGAGCACATGATCTACATACTTTTGTATGTAGGTGACATGCTCATTGCAAGTAAGGACAAAAATCTAATTAAGGAAGTCAAGTGTATATTGATAATAGAATTTGAGATGAAGAAAACTAGGAGTCTGGGCCAACCAATATGATATTAGGCATGAAAATAGTTAGAGACAGGAAAAGAAGACTACTCTATCTATCTTAGAAAATTTTTATCTCTAAGATACTCAACAGATTTAGTATGTCTAATTCAAAACCTGTTAGCTCACCAATAGGACAACATCCAAAATTGTCCATAAATCAAACCCCTCAAACAAAAGAGGACCTTAGATTTGTGTAAGGTATACCCAATGTAAGCATGGTGGGAAGCATTACGTATGCTATGGTGTGCTCTAGACCTGGCTTAACTTATGTTGTTAGCATGGTAAGTAGGTTTATGAGTAACCTTGGGAAGCCACATTGACATACTATGAAGTGGGTATTACAGTACTTAATTGGAACAAAGTGTCTGGGTTTGAGGTATTGACAGGGTGTGCAATAGGGTAAAGAGTTAGAGGGATTTGTAAACTCTAATTATGTTGTTTATTTGGATACCAGAAAGTCATTGTCTAGGTATGTTTTTATAGCATTTGGAGAGGTTATAAGTTGGAAGGCTAATCTACAATCTGTAGCTGCTTTATCAACAACAGAAGTTGAATATATTGCTATGACAGATCAATTAAGGAGGCTATGTGGTTAACTGGTTTCTCACATGAGTTAGGCACATTTAAAGGTGTTATAACCAAAGTACTATTCATCTTGCCAAAAATCAAGTATATCATGAAAGGTCTAAATATATAGACATTCGGCTACATTTTGTAAGGGATGTAATAGCAACTAGAGAGGTCAAGGTAGAAAAGGTTCCAACTGAAGAAAACCCTTCAGACATGATGATAAAATTCCTACCAGCCAACAAGTTCAGGCATTGCCTGAATTTGATCAATAATGGGGAGTTATTAGAGCTCGAGTACTTTGCAGGAGCAGTCTAGAGGAAGAAGAAGATCACTTTACAAAGATAAAAGGCTCGTCAAGGTAGAGAATTTTTGAATTAATGTGCCAATGCTTTTATATGATGGCCACGTGTATGCAGCTGCGTAATGAAATGAAGACAATGACTTTTATTTGCTTTGTAATATCTATAATGATATTTTTGTAATTTTAGTGGTGGCATTTCTATAAATTTGAACATGTATATATTTGGCTACCGCTTTTGTGTATTCGGCAGCACTTACTTTTCACTAGACCAAATCGTGTTTACAAATCAGAGAGAAAAGAAACCCTTGAAAGCTTGTATCGATTGAAGATAAAGAAGGCTTGTATGCGTTTGAAAAACTTTGGATCATTTTGGTAGTTTATTTAGCAATAAAGAGACTTCTAGACTGTTTTTTTCATGAATGTAGACCACTAGAATCGAACCATGTAATTTATTGTATTGATTTGCTTCTTTACATTTCGGTTCTTGCTTATTTTCTGATCTTGCATGATTTCTTGCTTATTTTGTTAATTGATTGTTAACTACTACTCGCATATACATTTAATTTGTTGTTCTGATTATTGTGTAAGAGAGGCTCTATTTCAACTGTAGTTATGTGCAATCTGCATTAATTTAGTTATGAAAACTTTTTCATAACTAAAACAATGCATAATGAACATGACTTTTTGCAACTCTGAAAATTGTGGAAGAATACAAGAAATCTATCTAACCGTCACAAAAAGTTTGTCTCGTCCGATTTTTTAACCTGAAATTATATATTTAGTAATGGCTGAATAGTAAACCCTTGCAATATATCCTCTAGTGACAATGATACACTACAGGAAATAATGGTATTCCCAGCGATTTTATATTCCTTGCAAAATATAACGCTACAAAAAGTAAGAATTAACGGCGATTTCACTTTCGCCACATAATTTTGAATAAAATTAGTCACGACACTTATTTCAGTGACTTTAAGTATCTAAAAGCAGTGATTATTGAAATTATTTTGCTGTAAGGAACACCTAGCGTTTTTGCGGTAAATATATTTTGCCATAAAAGTCTTTTAATAAACGCGCGAATCGTCCCCCTTATAATTTCTCCCCATTTTTTTGAGTTCCACCCCCCCCCCAAACAGCGGTAGAACTCCCGATAACCAAACACCCAAACAGTGGTAGAACTCCCTCGCGGCAAATCACGCAAACCCACATCTTCCCTCCGTTGAGAATTGCCACAAGCTCACTGCTGCAACTCGTGTGCTTCGTTTATTCGTGAATTTCTACATTTAAGGCATTCTTCAAAAGGTATTTGACGTACACTCTATTTTGTTAATCTGCTTCAATCAAAATGTTCTTCAATTCTCATTTGTGTTGATCAAATGTTTTGTTAATTTGCTTATCTAGTTCTGAATTAGGAGACTAACAACTATGGAGTCGGAGATGAAAGGGCTGTTGTTTTATTCTAACTTAGAGCTTTTGATTTAAGTAGAGTATAAACGTATTAAGAGTTCGAAAGTGTCTAGGGTTTAGTTTGGGCAGCTTGTGTTCATCCATTTACACTCACTTGTATCTTGCATACTCATCTGTGGACTTGGAGGCATTTTTAACCCTGTTGAATGAATTCCTATCCTTTATTCGCATTGCTTTGCATATTGTGCACCTAAATTATCACATAAATATCACATACATTTTTAGGAATAGCTGTACTGTAAAATAAGTTGGGAAACATTCACTTTAAATGCATTATTAGTGCTTTTTTTCTTTTTTTCTTTTTTGTGTAAAATCTGTGCAAGTAAAATAGAATGACTTTGGGGCTTTTTCTTTTTTTTTTTGGTGTAAAATCTGTGTAACTAAAATATGTTGTAGGGCGGTTCCTTTTCTTTTTCATCAGTTTTAGATTGTTCGATAATGCTTTACGTTGATGGGTTATGCAAATACATGATGTTGTTTGTGTTCTAATTGAAGGATCGATGGTATGACAAAAAAATGTTGCAGGGGAAATAGTGTGAGAGCACCTAATTCTGAAAACTCAGTCCTACCATGCAATGCCTAGTTCAGCTAGTTGCTTATATTTGAAGTTTTTTTAAAGTTAATTTACCACTTCTAAAATTATTAATCTAAGGAGGTGATCTTAAGATGGTTTCAGTGTTTTTAGCCATTTGGGGTATATCTAAGGAGGTGAAATTTACCACAGTCAAATTTTTCCCTATGCATCAGCTTATATATAATATATATTTATCTTGTTTCAGGATACAAAGCAAAATAATAATACAAAGATTGCCTAGCTATTAATTATTAAGAATTCACCAATTTGGTTCAATATTGGGATTTGGATTTCCCTTCCTTTTTATGATGCAGATCTATTAATCTTGTTATTTCTTTCGATAGCATTTTTCCTGTGAGCTTATGCTTGGTAGAGTCCATTTAAGGAATCAAGGGCTCATGGAGAGCATTCAATGAATCAATAATAAAGTCTAAACTCTAAGAGTAGCACAAGCATTACACGTATATGGTTAATGGTAGGAAATCAAGCTATGTGTAAATGGTAGAAATCGATGGTATAAAGAAGTTAGCTGACAAAATATGTCATCCCACATCTTCCAAACTTCATTCTCTTTTGTACGATGATGAATAGGTTGATGCCATGCGTTATTTTGAAAACCAAATCACAAGTTCAGATTTATAAATACTCAATCATAAGAAGACTAGCTAATTACAAGTACTAGAGTGCTAAAAACTTCATTCTCTCTTCTTCTTTAATTCAACTGTACATATGAATCCAAAAAAACCTCCAGACCATACTTACATTAGATCTCTATGCATTCTTTTTTTTATATGGACAAAAGTTGGATGAACATTCCTATTAGACTTGGGTCACCTGTATACACTGAAGGTGTTAATAATTTTCTCACCATGGCACGAAATCATTCCTCGAGAAGTGATCGCATTCGATGTCCCTATCGTAGATACTTAAATAACCTTCACTTGTCAATATTTGAGATGGAGTCCCACTTGTACATAAAGGGAATAAATCCAAACTACACCTAATGGATATTTCATGGAGAGGAGGAAACACTAACTCCATTGACGAAGGTCCAAATCGTGATGATACTAGGGATATTAAAGTTCAAGACGAGTTCATTGATGGCATGGAAGATATGTTAGATGACATATAGGTAGGTACATACGGAGCTGCTCCTGAAGTTAACACGACTTTACCCACAGAGCCATCAATGCCACAACCCTCCCCAAACTCAACTTTTGACCAACTATTAGAGGATGCACGCCTTCCTTTGTTTGTTGGATGCACAAAATTATCAAAACTATCATTTGTTGTGAAGTTGTTACACATCAAGACACTCGGTGGGTGGTCAATCAAGTTTTTCGATATGCTCTTAAGTCTTCTACATTCTGCCTTTCCTAATGCAGCATTGCCACAATCATATCAGGAGGTACGGTCATTAGAGCAAGGTTTGGGTTTCAACTATCAGAAAATTTATGCATGCCCCAATGATTGCATCTTATTCTGGAAAGACAAGGCGAACCTTAATGAGTATCCTATATGCAATGCTTCACAGTGGATGCCAAATGCACACGGATCATGCTTGGTCCCACCATAAATGCTTTGACATTTTCCTTTGAAACCAAGACTGCAATGTCTATTTGTATCAGACAAGATATCAGATGATATGAGATGGCATAAGGAGCAGTGGAATCCTAGAGAGAGTAATCTAATGAGACATCCTCATGACTCAAAGTCCTGGAAGGCATTTGATGAAGCTCATGGTTGATTTGCACGAGATGCCCGCAATGTTAGGCTTGGTCTGGCAAGCGACGGTTTCAATCCCTTCAATAATCTTGCTAAACCATATAGCATATGGTCAGTGATTCTAGTCCCGTACAACTTGCTATCGTGATTATGCATGAAAGACCAGTTCTTCATGAAATCTCTCATTGTCCTTGATCCTAAATCACCTGGAAATGATATTGATATTTATTTGCAGTCGTTGATTGATGAGTTGCTTGAATTATGGGAACATGGGGTACCTACCTATGATGCTTCTACCAAGGAAATGTTCAACATGCATGCCGCCTTATTGTGGACAATCAATGACTTCCTTGCGTATGAAAATCTATCCAATTGATCCATAAAAGGGAAATTGGCTTGTCCCTCATGCAATGCCAGCACCGATTCCACTTGGTTAAAGTTTGGTAGAAAACATAGTTATATGGGACATCGACATTTCTTATCGATAGATCACATTTGGCGATCCATAAAGGGATTTTTCAACGGTAGAGAGGATCATCGCATGCCACCATCCTTGGTCGAGGGAGTTGAACTTTTAACTCAACTACAAATGCTTGGAGATGTTCGATTTGGTAAGTCTGATAGGAAGAGAAAACGCACTGCAGAAGAGTTGAACTGGACAAAGAAAAACATCTTTTTCAACTTACCTTATTGGTCAACATTACAACTTCGACATAATCTAGATGTCATGCATGTGGAGAAAAATATTTTTGATAACATATTGGGCACTTTAATGAACATTCATGACAAAACAGAGGATAGTATAAATTCCCGTCGTGACTTAGAGCTCCTGGGCTTCAGAAAAGAATTACACTTAAAGCGTGTAAGTGATCGTGTTACAATGTCGTCTGCCTTGTACACATCTCATGGAGGTGAAAGGAATAAATTCTGTAAGTGGCTCACTGAAGTGAAATTCCCAGACGAGTTCGCCTCCAATATCACGCACTGAGTATCTATACGGGATTGTAAAATCTCTGGGCTTAAAAGCCATGACTGTCACGTTTTCATGTAAAGACTAATGCCTATTGTCGCAGGGGGTCTCTTACGGAGTGATATTGCATTAGCTCTGACTGAACTTAGTAATTTCTTCAAGGAGTTGTGTGCCCGAACACTAGATGTGAATTGCCTTTCCCAACTTCAAGCAGATATCGTCACCATTTTGTGTAAATTGGAGATGATATTTCCTCCATCATTTTTGATGTTATGGTCCATCTAGCTGTCCATTTACCCCGTGAGGCCATATTCGGAGGTCCAGTTCAATACTATAATAGTCAGGGATTTATAATATTTTTTGGTCACAAAAACTGTTTGCGATGGTTATAAGGCTTTTGTGACGCTTTCTTGTGTGAGAAACATTCCCTTCTCATGTGAAGTGAGAGGAAATAGTGAAAACATTAAAAAAAAGGTTTATTTAAATTGTTGTTCGATCTCAAAACTTTTGGAAGAAGTATATATCGTGAAGGAAGAATATAATCAATGATCACTTGCCATGTGACCAAGGCCATATCTTCAAAAGATATTGGTAATAGATACGTGACAAAATACTTTCAGCCAAGAATTATCTTGTTTAAAAAGATCGACGAAACTTAATATTTTATAAGTTTGTAGTACGTCTACATTTTTCTTTTTCATTTAACAAACGTTTACATTTTTTTAATTGACGCAATTTATTTTGATATTTATATGGCATGTTTTAATATTTTATGCCGCGCGAGCTACTAAAATAACAATCATTTATATTAATACATCTGGAAAATGATTAAAAATGATTAAGGAAAAATGCATTTCTTAATATATAAATATATAAATATATATTAATATGTGTGTGGCCATATATATATACTTGTCTCACTATGTTTATAACTTAGAAAATGATACTTTGCCTCTTCAAAATTATCATTCAAAATTATTGCTCAATTAATTTTTTTTATTTTTTAATAATTAAAAAATGACTACTAATAAAGTTGTATATATATATTTTTTATTTTTTATTTAATAATTAAAGATATTAAAAAAATGTTTTAAAAAAATTTAAACTTAAAGTACACCAACGGCATCAGCTTATATATACATACATAAGGCCGGAAGGTGATCAGGCAAGTGTTGGTAGGGATGTAAATGAACCAGTCCGCTCGATTGCTCGCTCGATACTCGCTCGGTTAAACTCGGATTGAGCTCGACTCGTGAAAAAAGAAGCTCGATCATGAAAACAGAAACACGCTCGACTAGTAAATGACACATATTCGATTAAACTCGACTCGTCTCGGCTCGTTAGCTCGACTCGATTAGAACTCGTCTAACTACACCACCTCTCAGCTAACTACACCACCTCTCAGCCACTCTCAGACAAACAATGGTATCCAGACTCTACTGCCACAAATCACATAACCTCAGATCTCAATAATCTCAATATCTCCAATGAACCTTACCTTGGTTTTGAGCAAATCCAAGTTGGTAATGGTAATACTCTCCCAATTACACACACGGGAAATTCTAAAATTCATGTTGGCAAATCTCATTTTTCTCTTCAGAAATTACTTTGTGTACCTAGCATCACCAAAAACTTATTTTCCGTTCAAAAATTCTGTCATGAAAATTCTGTATTTTTTGAATTTCATGAATCCTATTTTCTTGTGAAGGACAAACAGACGGGAAAATTGCTACTCCAAGGTCCAATGCTTAATGGTCTCTACTTGTTTCCACCAGCTGCCACTTCTTCTCCAACAGCTTTTATCGGTGAACGCACCACCCTTGCACAATGGCATTATCGGCTCTCATCTTACCCTTCAGCTAGTGTCTCGCATCCTGCGAATAAAGTGTCTTCCGTTTATTCCATCTCAGCCTAATTTCTTTTGTTCTAGCTGCCTTCTAGCAAAATGTAAACAGTTAAATTTTCAGTCATCTACTAGCCGGTCTTCTAGACCTTTACACTTGGTGTTTGTTGATATTTGGGGTCCATCCCCACATTTATCAAGAGATGGTTTTCGTTACTATATTTCATTTGTGGATAATTTTAGTCGATTCACGTGGTTTTATCCATTGGCCTCCAAAGGAGATGCCACATCTATGTTCATAATTTTTCAAAAATATGTTGAAAGACTACTCAATCACAAAATAAAAAATGTTCAAAGTGATTGAGGTGTTGAATTCCGACCTCTTACTTGTCTCCTTCAATCTCAAGGAATTTTCCATCGCCTCTCGTGTCCCCACACCCACCAACAAAATGGTGTGGTGGAACGCAAGCATCGTCATATATTCGAAACGAGCCTTACTCTCCTTGCAACGGCCTTTTTTCCATACAAATTTTAGGCCGATGCATTCCAAACAACAGCTCATCTCATTAATTTACTACCCACCCCATCTCTTTAAAAGAAATCGCCTTATTTTTTACTTCATAAAAAAGAGCCCGATTACCACTTTCTCAAGGTTTTTGGGTCCGAGTGTTGGCCCAATCTTCATCCGTATAACAATCATAAACTTAACTTTCGTTCCTTATCTTGCCCGTTTCTGGGGTATAGCCCTCTTCACAAAGGTTATAAGTGCCTTCATCTCTCCACAAACCGAGTTTACATCTCACGGGATGTAATCTTCAATGAAATGTCCACCCCTTTCTCCCAGCCCGACACAACCCTCCTCCCCATATCAATCCCTGGCCCTACACCAAGTATTACTCCAATAAGCCCGTCCCTCCCTCAAAGCCCATCCCTTGCTCAAAGCCCGATCAACACAAATACTTCACCAAGCCCAACACCAACTCAAATCTATATCCCAAACCCTCCCCATCCATTTTCACCATTTACCCTAACTCCCTCGACTTCATATTCCCCACATATGCTTCCCTTTGTTCTCGAATCTTCAACAATCACTAATCCCTCTCAACCTCCTCCACCACGATCCCCCATAATAACCCGCTCTAAGACCAACTCCTCCCTGCTGATGACCCTTCCAATTGATTACACTTCCTATCCTCTCTCCCGTAATGTCCTAACCACTTCTCTTACACCATCTGAAGAACCCAGCACATACACGCTCGCGTCTCAGTTTCCAGAATGACGAAATGCCATGGCTCTGGAATTTCAGGCTCTTGTCCAGAATCATACTTGGACTCTTGTTCCCCCTCCCCTTTCCTCTAACATTGTTGGTTGTAGGTGGATTTATCGCACAAAGTGTCGTGCCGACGGCTCCATTGACCGATACAAAGCGAGACTCATCACCAAGAGATTTCATCAGCAAGAAGGTGTCGACTACACTGAGACCTCCTCCAGCCCTGTCATCAAGCCCACCACCATTCGGTTAGTTCTCTCCCTTGCCGTTTCTTGTGGTTGGTCCATAAGGCAATTGGACATCTCCAACGCCTTTCTATATGGTGACCTAACTAAGAATGTTTACATGGCTCAACCGGTCGGTTTCACACATCCTGATCATCCTCATTATGTGTGTCGCTTGCAAAAGGCCATCTATGGCCTCAAACAAGCTCCACGTGCATGGTTTGCGCAGCTGAGCTCAAAATTATGTGAATATGGTTTTTTACCATCCAAATCCGATCCCTCACTATTATCTATTCATTTGATTCCACAATCTTTTATGTACTTGTGTATGTTGATGACATCATTTTCACCAGTTCACACTCCTCTCAAATTGTGAATCTCATCACATTTCTTGCCTCTTTTTTTCCCACAAAAGACTTAGGCAAATTGTCTTACTTTCTTGGTTTAGAAGTCTCTTATTTATCGAATGGTCTTCATCTTTCTCAACGGAAGTATATCCGTGATCTCCTCACAAGCACGAATATGCTCTCTGCCAAAGGCATTACATCACACACGCACGAATATGTCTGCCTCATCCACTCTATCCATTTCTAATACTCCCAATTTCTCTGATCTGAAGCTGTATAGGAGCATTGTAGGTAATTTACAATACCTATATCTCACACACCCTAACCTTACTTTTGCCATCAATAAAATTTTTCAATTCATGCACAATCTGAAACTGCCCCACTAGTAGGCTGTAAAGAGGGTCCTCCGGTATCTTAAACAAACTCTAAATTTCGGCATCTGCATAAAAAAATCCTCCTCTCCTCAGCTTCAAACCTTCTCTGATGCTGATTGGATTGGTTGCCCAGATGATCGTCACTCCACCGGTGGTTTCTGTATATTTTTTGGACAAAATTTGATACCCTGGAATTCTCGCCAGCAGCGCACAGTTGCTCGATCAAGCACTGAGGCCGAATACAAGGCTCTCGCAAACGCTACTGCAAAATTACTATGGGTTCAATCTCTTCTAAAAGAACTCGGTGTCTTCCTCACTCAACCACCAATTCTTTGGTGTGACAACTTAAGTGCTACCTACGTATCAGTTAACCCTGTTCTTCATTCCAGAACAAAGCACATGGAAATTGACTTCCATTTTGTCCGAGATAGAGTCAATGCTAAAACACTACAAGTTGCCTTCCTTCCCTCCAAAGATCAGCTCGCTGACATTTTCACAAAACCCATTGTCTCCTCTCATTTTCATCTGCTGCGAACAAGTCTCGCGGTTGTTGACACCCCACTCGACTTGCGGGAGCGTATTGAGTTAATAACAACAGCTACAGCCAACAAGGACTCCAGCACAACATCAACCTCCAGCAAGGCAACCACATCAATGACCTTATCAAATGATATTCCAAAAGGCTCCACTACAGATATTTAGTCTAGGTTGGTGCCTACCCTTTGGGTATGGCTACTGCAACTATTCTTTGTATATGGCCGACAACTTGTAACAAATTCTACAGTGTCTGTTAGCATTAAGAAATGCACTCCTGGTGTTCGAGTATATATCTAGCCAACTTGCAGTGTATATTTACCTCACTGTACACAAATGAATCAATGTGAAAAATCAATTACAAAATTCCTTTATTGTTTTGAGTTCTTCTCTTCTACAATCAAATATGAAAATCTGTTTTCCCAGATAGTGTTCAGATTACGGCGATGAAAATGTGTTTCCAAAGTTGAAAATGTTTCGATGGCCTCTGAATCTCGAAGGAATGCATTGGGAGGGGGGAAGGGTAGGTGGACGAGGGGAACAATTCTCTCTTATGCAAAATTTCGGACCAAATTGGTAAAAAAAGGATAAGAAAATATGTAACTCAAATCTACAAAAGCAGTCAATATAAGACTCAGTTTATTTTATTTTGTATAGAAATATAATGGATTCAAGAAATGCAATCTCATCCTTCATTATCATCCTCTCCCACCATTAAGTGTACAGCCTTGAACGACGACGAAGTTCCTCTCTGAAGTTCAGTGTCTGTGTCTTCGTGCTTGGGGATGAAAAAATTCGATGAGATATATCTCTCTTCTTTCTCCCCGAACTTTTATTTTGCTATTGTGCAACCAGTTCTAAACTATAATTTTATACAATGATGAACTAGTGTTATCGTGCTGTTGGTGTCCAATAAACCTATTCTATCGTATTGTCCTGTCCAAAGAGGTACTCTTTTAACAATCACATGAATCCATGATACATGCAGCTTTTATGTTAGAAATTAATGAAAAATGAAAAAAAAAAAAAAAAGTAAGAGTCATCAGTCAAGTACATGATGTCGTGGCTGTAAATAGAATATATATGTATATATATATATATGTAAGAAATCCTATATATATATATATAGTAGTTTTACATTGCATATTTTCATCTAATCAATATATGATTTGTCAATTTTGATATTTTAGTTTAATAATTAATATCTATTCGTTTAAATATAAAAACAAATCACATAATGTTTTAAATGAAAGGAGATGGATATTCTAATATTATAGTACATGCAGTGCAAGTACGATTATCTTACACAAGTACGATTATCTTACACACATTATTAATAATCTGCACAAGAAATAGTAAACCCATGTGATATAGTCATGCATGCAATAATATTATTAATGAAGGTACAAGTGCGGGCAGGCAGGATTCTTCATTTGCAGATCATCATGCAACCATGAAAATTTTAATGCCAGATAATGCGGCCATTTTCCAATATCGTAATTTAAAATTTTATATATATACACCTTTCTGGTCGAAAAGGAAAAAGAAGACCTAAAAGGTGAGCCAATTAAGTACAAGCCGTGGGTTGTTATTTTATAAATATATACTTAAGAAGTGGTTTGATATGTACTTCTAATCGTAAATGACACGTGATACAGTTTGTGTGTATGTATATATATATATATATATGTATGTATGTATGTATGTATTGGAGAGGGTAAAAAAGCCAAGTCCAAAAGTTTGAGATCCCATGATAGAGCACTCTTATTAACTTATGCATGCATATACAAAATTATATTTGCATAATATAGGCTTAAAATCATCCATATTGGAATATGCATATCCAAATATTAGAATATCTATAAACAATAACTATGAAAATTTGAAAAGTCACCATTCACCTATGAAAACAAATTTTACTATTTTTTCTCTCATTCCACTGTTCACTTGTGAAAATATGAATTTATGTTAACAAAAGATATATATACTCCAGTTATATGTTAACGAAATATATGTATACTCCAATTATATATATGAGCAATATACACATACTACTATTTTACCATTATTCTACAACTTCTTATTGTATTTAATTTTTTTAATTTTTTATCATTTTTTAAAGTATTTTTTTAACATTCTAAATCATTCAAAAAATAATTTTATTAATATTCATATTCTTAATCACTAAGTAAAATTAAAAATTAAAAAAAAATTAAATGTAAAAAGGTTGTAAAATGGTTGTAAAATGATAGTAAGTCTATCATTTCTATATATATATATATATATATATATATATGTTAACGAAGTGCATCCCATGTATGATTTAAAAAATTAAGAGAGTTTAAATAATTGGGTCATTTAATAATTGCATCCCAGAGTGGGTCATTTACCACAAATTAATTGGGTCGGATGCAGTAAAAGGACTAGAATTACTGAATTAATTGAAATTGGAGTAAAAGAATATTTTATTATTATTTATCTCAAATTTGTATAAATTAATGTGGGAGTTTTGCTTGAATGATAAAATAAATCTCCATGCTAATAAGAGTGCTCTAAATGAGACTCGTCAGTTTGACAAAATAAAGATAACTATTTTTGATGAGCTTGTCCCACCAAGTGAGAGGCCTGCTCGGCCCAACTCAAGACTAATAAGACACCAACAAAGGTTGAAACGGATAACATATGCTGACCTGTCAAGCACCTTTATCACCATATAGCACGTGGTCACCAGAAACTGTGTGAAAAAAACTATTAGAAAATGTTGAGAGAATTCATTATTATTTAAGAGTATTCAATACTGTGATTTAAATAAATTAACTATTTTATCTTTAAACAAATGACTATGAATATAATAAATACTCTTAAATAGTAAATGATCTTTAATATTACTAAAAAACTATAACTACCTTTTACCAGAAAAAAGGAAGGTTGGCACCAATAGGACAGGTTGAGGAGGTGCAAACTCCTATCCTGTGGAAGGAAACGTGTGCCGTCGTAGCAGGCTATAAGGTAACCAAAATGATAGTATTAAAATGGTAACTATGGGATGAGTGCTGAAAAACAACTATGGCTCTACCTGAAAAAATTTACACATAAATTTATACACCATACATTATATATATTTTTGATTTTTTTATATTTTTCTTATTATATAAAATATTTAATATATAAATAATAAGTAGAAAATTCAATTAATTTACAAAGAATCAATTTAGAAAAAAATTGTAAAAAATAAAAATATATATGATATGTAGTATTTGAACTTATGTCTGGCATTCCTAGGCTCTACCTACACACGAGAAAGAGGGACTTATCGTACCTAACTGAGGGAGTGCGGAGACATGAGTCAGATCTTAATGCCGCATTTATTATTTTCCGTAGGGTATCATGCCCCTAACTTATTCACGTGCACGAAGCATGAGGCACGAAAGGACAAGTACTCCTTGGAATGAAAGCAAGAGCACACCAAACTATTTATAAAAGCTAGCCCACTTAATGTAATAGCTGGTATGAACAAACTCACGAAATATTTTAAGGACAATAAAAAATCCTTCCTAAAAAGGAAAAACTAACTTGAGCATAGGAGGATTTCTTACCACTCCCGAGCTCGCTTCTTCATTTGTATGTTTGCATGTCTCTTATTAATTCATCTCCTAACTGTATAAGGATTCCTCCCGATGCCTATAAAATAGGCCCAAAGCATACATATATATATATATATATGTATGTACGTTCGTATGTATGTTTGCAATATTCATTATCATCCACAGATATTAGTAAACCTATCATGTGTTATTGTCATGCAAACTGCAAAGATTGATAACTATGTCCGGTAATTCTGCGGATGTTGCGTCATCATGATCTACATCATCATCAGTAGCTTCCATTAATAATGTTACGTAAATAGATATAAATATCCTTCTTTTCCGATTACAATGTCAGAACAACAACGCCGCCGGGAATACGTACAGCATGGATTATTCTGTTTTCCCCTTTGGGCAGGATTTGAAGGCATGCAGAAGATCAGGCTTGCCTTTACGAGAGGAAAATGATTGCCACTAGTGTTAAACTACGGCCACGATCAATAATTAATGTCCTTTTTTATTTATTTTTAGAACGTACGTAATCCTTTACGCTTTTCCAGGTTGAGATTCAGGAAAAGCTGCGAAATCAACTCTATAAAAGCTGACTTTGAGATTCTGCCAATTATAATACTAGCTTGGCAGAATATTATTGGAACCCAACACTAAAGTGATAGCCACTTAGCCAGGAAGGTATGGTGTATATATATATATATATGTTGGATGGAGCTCAAAAAATAAAAAATAAAAATAAAGTTGTATCAGAGTTAATTATCCTAAATCCGAATTATTTACACTATACGTACTATACTTTCTCCATAATATCAAAGCTGGATGGTTTTTCTGTTCATCTACGAATTCTATCGACGACCTTTACGTAATTTCTTCCATTTGCCTTTCCACCATATATCTTCCGTGTCTTAATTCCATCATCTCATCTTATGGATATTGATCAAGATCTCAAGAGTTCGTGGTCATCTTAATTGATTTCCATTCACGTTCTTCTACAAATTATTATCTATTTTTGGAATCTTAAATTAGTAATTAATCTGGATCTGTTTTTAATCTGAATCTGGTAAGAGCAAGCTAGCTGAACCATCATGCATCTTGTCTGATAGACATCTTCTCAAAAATGGTATAAATCTTGTTCAAATATCCATCATTTTGAATTGAGTACGAGGTTTTGTGAGCATAAACTACGACGAAACATGTTTTTTGGGACGAATACTTTCGTCCCAAAAACTAACATTTCATCCCAAAATACATTTTAGGATGGAAAAAATGTACCAAGGTCGCTTCAGTAATAGTGTTTCAAAAGGTATTTTGAGATGAAAATAACAATCGTCTTGAAAAATATCTTTTGGGACGAAATTGTGCAGAACCAAAAAATAATAATTGACACGCGCGCCTAGCTGGTGTTGATGATATCGTTACTATAATTTAGTTTTCATTTGTTCTGGACGTTCTTCTAACTATTTTATATTTTTTGGGTAATTGTTATTATTATTATTATTATTATTATTATTTTGTAGATCTTGTAGGAGAAAATGATTGAGAGCTATTGTCTGCTTCTGAAGAATCATCTCCCAGTGACATTAACATAATTACCTAGGTCTTCGAGACCAAGTATGGCTTGGTGAGAGGGCTAAGACGACGTTTTCAAGCATGTTAGTTCATCCTCCACGACTTCAGATTCAAGAGTGAATAATCTTATAAAAAATCTGGACGCTGTGAGCCAACAGATTGAGCAACTGAAGGCAAGACAACAAGAGTTGGGGGATCTCCTATTGCGACATGCAGCCTAAGTGATCTCAAAATTTTTTCAAAGGTTGTCTATTATTTGTGCATGATACAATTTGTCAGAAGGAATGCACTAATCTTTGATAGTAATTATGACAGACCAGAGCAAATTATCATTAAAGCATTGAGAAGGGCTACGTTGTTCTGTTCTGATCTAGGCTTCTTAAGGGTGATTTTCAAAGGAGACTGCATGCAAGGAAATTGTCACTGCTATCAATTCTTCAACTGCTAATTCATCAGATGCTAGTTCTGTTATTCATGATATAAAGAACTTGAAGCACAGAAAAGGATGGAGAGTCAGATTCAGTTATCCAGAGACTAATATGGCTGCACATGCATCGGTTGGCTAGATTATCTATTTCTCTAGTAGGAGAGCATATTTTGATGGAGGAATGCCATTATATCCAGATTATGAATTTAGTGACGCATGATAAACTTTGTATAATTAATTGATTTTATAAGAGCAATGTTATATTGTTGATTTAAAAAAAAAAGTATAATTTGATATAACTAATGGCTCATTAATGATCAATTAATCAAATAATTACTAGTAGTACTTATGCTTAAATGTTATATCCATAAAGCAAAATATCAATATGCATGAGGCATATATACAATCATGTAATGAATAGATAACAGTAATTTTTCAATTCATTACGAACATATATAACTTTATATATATATATATATTATAAATTAAGGCTGATCTGATATTATTGAATTAAAATAACGCACAGATCATACAGCACAAATATAATAAAATACACGTGCAACTTTTAACGACAATTTGAACAAAGATACACTCACTTTTTTATATAGAGGATTTCTATTCCGTCCAACATGTTAGCCTTTCCGGTTGTAGTACATATAGTGGCGTTTTACAGATCACTAGGCTAAGGAGTTTATGGAGTTAGTTTCTTTATAATATTCTTTGTATTTACAGGTACATATATAAATATACTTATATACCACTAGTGCGTCTAGAATCACATGTAATTGGATTTACTTGCCAAAAAACAAAAAATGAATCCTATTTCCTTAAGGACCTAAGGTAGAAAGTGCTAGCTAGCAACACTTTTGCTATAATCCCAAAAGATTTCTTAGAATCACTAATATATAGAAGAGAAATTGAAAGCCTTACATGACCGCATACTTTCGCTTGATCATGAATATGAGATTTGTTATTTTTATCGTTCTATCTTAATGCTTAATTAATGTGTACTTAAAAGTATAAGGATCGACAAAATAACAAATCACATGCTGGTTACGTAAAAATGTGTGATAAAAAGCTTTCTTGTAACATATATCTCTCTCTCTCTCTCTCTCTCTCTCTCTCTATATATATATATTTATATATATATATTAAGCCCACTCTTACTTAATAAATAGCTAATGTGGGATTAAATTACCGCAATGATAACTACCCTCATAACCTATCGACTCTATGTGGGCTGGTTATATTTATATATCTATCCCTTGGTAATGTGTTTCTACAGAGTAATTAAAGGAAAAACTTTTTCATTAATCTAATGATCGCCAATATAAATTATTTGCACCCAAGAGAATTTGAGTGACCTTAGACATGAAAAAACATACACAAAAGACTAGGACCTTGATTAAAACTCTAATTTTATATGCGCTCATATCAATGGAGAGGTGTCTCACATATAAATACATGAGAAATTTTACTTGTAGTCCTCAAGTGGAGATTGCATATACAAATCCATTGATGTGTTTCATTAAATGAAAAAAAAAAAAACGTTTTAGGAGGAATATTATTATAATTTTAAAAAGTTTTTAAAGACAAAACTGTTGGAACTTGCAGGTGCAGTCCCTATTCGGGAACTGCATGTATACGTAGAGTACTAGCTAACTCTCTCTCTATATATATATACTATAATATAATATAATATAAATTTAATTTCGGCTAGTTGTTAACTTAAAATTAGATATTATCGATACTTTTAAGTTCTATAAATACCAGCTCTCACGAAGAACGCCTACGGATCTCAACGTACACCAAGAAATTAAATTAAAGCTAGCCATGATGGCCACAATATCACCTTTCACAACTGCTAGCTTTCTCATATTCCTTCTACTCATACCAATAATCTTGTTGAATATCGGCCAAACTCAAGCCAAACAGCAGATCAGAAACCCTAATCCAGTACTGGCCCTTGGTATGACTCGTTCTAGGACCTCCCTTCCTTCTCCAAAAGCCTCCTATACAAGGAACTCACCAAAGAGACCATCAGAACTCTCAGACATGATGGAGCCGCTGAGGGAGATTAGAGATGGGTATTTAATCTCTCTTAGTTTGGGAACACCTCCACAAATCATTCAAGTATACGTGGATACGGGGAGTGACCTTACTTGGGTTCCTTGTGGGAATGTAACATTCAATTGCATAGACTGCGATGACTACAGGAACGTGAATAAGTTGACAGCCACTTTCTCTCCCTCCTTTTCTTCTTCATCAGCTAGGGATCTGTGTGGCAGCTCCTTCTGCATCAATGTCCATAGCTCAGATACTTCTCTTGATACTTGCACTATGGCTGGATGCTCTTTGCTTACCCTTCTCAAAGCCACGTGTCCCAGACCATGTCCTTCATTTGCTTATACCTATGGTGCAGGCGGGGTTATCACTGGGACACTTACTAGGGATACACTTAGGGTTCATGGAACTAATAAGCCTATTTCTGTCACTAGAGAAATCCCAAAGTTTTGTTTTGGGTGCGTTGGTTCTACATATAGAGAACCTATTGGAATTGCAGGGTTTGGTAGGGGTGCACTTTCTCTTCCTTCACAACTAGGGTTTCTGCAAAAGGGCTTCTCCCACTGTTTCTTAGCCTTTAAATTTGCAAATAACCCTAATATCTCAAGCCCATTAGTTGTGGGAGATGCTGCTATTTCTTCTAAAAACTACTTACAATTCACCCCAATGTTGAAGAACCCCATATATCCAAACTTCTACTATATTGGTCTAGAGGCCATATCTGTAGGCAATTTCAGTGCAATCAAAGTGCCATTGAACTTAATGGGTTTTGATTTGCAAGGTAATGGGGCCATGTTGATAGATTCGGGAACCACTTATACTCATCTTCCTCAGCCATTGTATTCACAACTTCTTTCACTTTTGCAGTCAGCAATATCTTATCCTAGAGCCATGGATATGGAGATGAGAACAGGTTTTGATCTTTGTTATAGAGTTCCATGTACGAATAATAACATTATGGATGATCTCCTTCCTACAATAACTTTCCATTTCATACAAAACACGAGCCTTGTTTTACCTCAAGGAAATCACTTCTACGCCATGGGAGCCCCGAGAAACTCGACGGTGGTGAAATGCCTATTGTTCCAAATTATGGATGATGGTGATTACGGGCCGGCTGGGGTATTTGGGAGCTTCCAACAGCAAAACGTGGAGGTTGTTTATGACTTAAACAAAGAGAGAATTGGCTTTCAACCTAGGGACTGTGCTTCGTATGCAGCTGCTCAAGGACTTCATAAAATATAATATTCCCGCCGCTCAGTATTGGGGACGGAGAATTAATGCTTGCAGTTTTCAAGACTAAATAATGCGTTCCTGTTTTCTCTAGTACTTTGCTTTCTTTACTTGGTTGAATTTAGTATATAGTTTTCTGTTGTATGGCTCTTTTTATTGATCAAGAGAAAAATAATTAAGGTGGATGCAGTAAGCTGATTTCTCATCCCTTAAACTTTTGGCCAGAAGCTGTATTATTTTGCACTACTATTCCGTCAAATTATGAGCTGGTTCCTTGTGTATTGCTGTGCCAGATCAAGGCAAGATGATAATATAATAACGATGAGACAGATGATTAATTCTTTTTTAATAACTACAAGAGCCAAAACTTTCAATGATATACGAGACTCCGAGCTGGTAATTCAAGCCCAATAACATATTTCCAGCCAGCAGGAGTTCCACTCACTCAAGATCAATCATCTCTCACATCAACTCACAAGAAACTTAATCAAACCTTTTTTCTGTCGTTCTTTTTCTTTCTCATAAATAAGGAACTGAACTGCACGTATACGACAAATATGGCCTCTTTTGCGGGATATAAAGCTGCTGTAGTGGACCCTTGAACGGTAAGACAACTTAGACAAGAATAAGAGAATTGGCTGCTTTGCGAGAGCCCACCTCCAGAAGAAGAATTCTTCAAATGAAGAAGAAGAATTGGAGGATTTGGATGTCAAGAATGTTTTAATATTTTTTATTATTATTTATTATTATTTTTAATTATTATTCATTATTTTTTTTATTACTATTCAATATTTTATTATTATTTCTCACCTACTTTTTACTATTATTTATAAACATTCTCAACACCCATAGTTGGCATAAGATCCAATCGAATCAATCAGGCAAGGCGTTAGTGCAAGAATATCATTTTAAACTTTAGAGTCATGTTAGAAGATTACTGTAGTGCCTCCAACCTTCATGCGTGAATAAGTGGAAGTCGTGACACCCAGATAATGACCACACGGGTCATTCACCCATCATCAAGTGCAACTGTGTGCAAACATGCCAAGTGTGCAACACAAGAACATCACAGCGGAAAAATAAGGTTTGCCAAATCAAATGTACCATAAAATTCAAAACTTTTCAACTCAAATTAATATCCTCCAAGAGAGTTTATACAGTAATCCAAAATACAACTAAAAGATAAACTAGAACCATAACTAAGATGGGAAGGAAGTCGATCTCTAGCCAATCACTTCTCGGTGGAGCCAATCCCTCTAGTTCAACTCGACCTCGGCAACAAAATCTACGATTCCATGGAATGGAACCGCAGGTGGAAACACCACAGGAGATCATGAAATCTCAACAAGTAAGCAACCACACAACCTGAGAGTTTATAAACACATTCATACAACCAATACATTCACAAATCCACAATAAAATATGCAAAAATAATTCAACCCCTTCTTCCCGAAAAGGACACATTTATAAATGCACGTCAAAAATCCCAGTTTTAACCCACAACACAAACCAATTAGCAAGTACATATCATAATCTTCTCTTGGGACCATCCGCACATCTTGGCTCCCTTCGTCACATCACAGGTAACGACCGTGCATATGAATTTGTAACGAACGATGCCCAGCTCCACGCTTGATGTGTACCATAACCAGGCATCCACTAGCCCTTATCAGCAGAGGGGTCACGGAATCGGCACGTGAGCGTTGTCATCCTATCCGATCTCGTTGTCACTCAGCAACAATCCAGAGTATATCACATCAATTTATTTTGCTCCTGAGTGATCAAAAGAGTTCCACCGAAATAATGCACCATCTCAACTTGGGGTTGTGAAATACATACAATTATTTTATTACGCATGCACCATGGTCTCCCTTGAGGACCATCAGTATACCCTGGCTCTCTTCATCACATCATAGATAACGATCGTGCATCTGGCTTCGTAACAAGTGATGTCCAGCTCCACGCCCGGCACGTACCATGACCAGACATTCTTTAATTCCTATTAGCGATAGGCTACAGGAGTCAACACGAGAGCGTTACTATCTCGTCCAATTTCGTTGTTGCCCAGCGATAACTCAAGAGACAACATGACCCGCTCACATCACCCAAGCCCGGCTTGGGTACGTGATACGCACACACTCGCATATCAAAGCATCACACGTCACTCTATCCCCAAGCACACAACATGGCATCACAAACACAATTAAGTAATTAAAGCAATTAATCCAACACATATAGTCCAATCCTCCAATACAAAGCATGGTATCACATCACAAACAAATAATCATGGCAATTTAATAAATATATATGTATGACAGATAGATATTGGATGACATGGTGGATTACTCAACAGCAAAACACATACCATAGCAAGCACACACAATTTCCACATTCACAGTTTTACCAACAGTTTCTCAAACAGAGTTTTACAAACAATGTTTCTCAAACAAGGTTTCACAACCAATCAACTATATGTGTATTCTCATCCTCCATTACCGACCTCAAGCCCAACCAATCAAACTCCAATTCAGTTTTCAATACTTTATTGGACTCGAGGCCTAATCCAACCAACAAGGTAATAGAAAATATTAGTGCATAAATATTATTTTAAACTCCTAGAGTTGTGTCGAAAAATTACTTACAATGTGTATAAGCCATCTATATCAACGAACACACTCCAATCAATAGTGTCCTGCAATTGGACGAGTGCGCAGACCGCAACTTGGACAAACACCAAAATGTTAGTAAAAATAGTAAAACCCAAATAGAATTTAAATAAGGACACAAGGCAGCTTTGGCTCACCGAGGTAATGCTAAACGCGGCGAAATAGTAGCCAGACAACATCAAAACAAGGCGGTAGGAGTAACGGTGCGATGAAAACGTAGGCCAAGACCCATGACGATTAGACCCACCCACAACAACCATCGGGCATGTTTGGTTGTGCACTTGATCAAGAGGGACTTAACAATAACCCCACAAAGACGACTTGATGCACATCAAAAGAAGGGAAAGGGGGTTCATAACGACGAGAGGTAGTCGAGATGCCAAGAGAGAGAAAATCTTACCTATGACGTGCGATCGCGAGGAGGAAAATGGGAGACTATGGGTGGTTCAGTAGGATTGTGGTGGTGCTTAGGTTGCAGGTGGCAACGGTAGGAGTAGCTGGGGGGAAGAAAACGTGCAAAACTCATTTCGAGAAATAGAGTTGTGGGGACAAGAGGGTAGCTAGGGGCTTTGACGGTTGCTCGAGATTGTCGGTGAAGGGGAAGTGCTGGTGGTCAGACAAAGAGCGATGATGACAAGAATCCAAGAAAGATCGAGAGAAAGAGAGTGAGAGAGATATCTACGGGAAGGTGGAGGAGGACGAGCTAGGGAGATCGGTGCGGCAACTGTAGTGATGCGCGACGGTGAGCCACGGAGGACAAGCAGCATGCTAAGGCTGGGGGTGTGGCTCAAATGGAGATGGCTGAATGGGGAGTGATGCGTGCAGGAAGCAAGGGGGAAAGAATATGGGTTTCATCCTTGGGGCAAAAACGATGTTGCATAGACAAGGGGGTTGGGCTGGGTCTTAAGCACACGGGTTGGGCCCTCCACACACCTCACTCGGCCCAAAACACTTAAAACCCACACAACACAAATCCAATTGAAATTAAAGCATCTATAAGCAATTGGGCCCAATCCAAAATTAAAACAAATAAATGAAACCAACACATTACAATTAAAAGCACAACATAATAAAATAATTCGGCAAATAATAACAATAAAATTTAAAATAAGAGATCCAAAAATACAAATATTTAAAATAGAGGAAGCAATAAAAATGAATAATATAAAATAAACAACCAATCTAAAAAGGACCCAAGAAAATAAATAAAAGAACCCCTTTAAACGAATGAGGCCCAAAACCTCTAGAGGAGAAAATAATAGTAACAAAAGAAAATAAAGCACAGTTAATATACTTAAATAAAATAAAGTAAAATAACCAAATAGTAACATTTGAAAGAATAAAGATATCACACTTACAAGAAGAGTCTACCTAGAGTACAATTCCAACAGTCTAATCGAAATAATATTTGAACTCAAAAATCCCAACACTACGTGAAACCCAAACAATGTACATAAATAGCATATAAATAATAGTAACAAAATGAAATAAAGCACAATTAATATACTCAAATAAAATAAAGTAAAATAACCAAATAGTAATACAAATACACTACACAAAAGGGCCTAAACTAAAAGAAAAGAGTAGAATAAATCAAAAGCACATTTAAATAAACCACACATCAACTTGCAATAATGAAATAATATAATAAGACACAATAATTTAGTAGGTTAAAATAAAGGAACCAATCCGAGGTAAGTCAATAAAGTAAAATGCTCATTAAAACTAAAGAAAACACAACAACATAAAATCATTAAAACCAAAATAACAATGACACCAATTTGAAGATAAAAAGCCAATAATAATAATTAAATTAAATAACTAAATATACTTAAATTAGGATCTTGCAAACAACATAAAATAAAACAATAATAATAGTAATAAAATAAAACAAGATAAATAAACCACAAATAATAAATAAGATAAACCACTAATAATAATATTAATAGAAATTAAAACAGCTAACTACACGAATAAAAGCAATACTTATTAACGGCGGGAGATGGCGACATGGTGACAAGCTACTGCTAGATGGACCTTGTACGACGACAAGGTGTCACTTCCACGGCAACACCCATGGGTTTGCAAGAGAGAGAGAGAGAGAGAGAGAAAGTGAGTGAGTGAGTGAGTGAGAGAGAGGACGAGGGCTTGCAGTGAGTAGGAGAAAAAGGGGGTTGTTCAGCATAGTCCAAAAGAAGAAGGAGATGGACTTAGGGTTAAAACCCTAGTCCAAAACGCACAGCTTAACCATTTAAGGGGCTGGGCTCACTTGCCATAGGCTGGTCTCGATAGACACCCCCTTTAGTGGCCCAAAACACTCTCAACACAAGATAAAGCCAACTCATTCTTAACCCACAACACAAAGGCTCAAATCCAAAAAGGACACAATATAAGTAAACATTAAAAGACACATTAGAATAATGAAAATACACAACTTAGCAATAATAAAATAAAATAAAATAACAAAAATTTAATAAGTTAAAATCAAGGAACCAATCCAAAATGACACAAAATGTAAAATGTTCATTGCAATAAATAAAAACACAACAAATTAAACAATAATAAAATAAAACCATTAAAACCAAAATAATAACGATAACAATTTAAAAATAAAGAGCCAATAATAACAATGAAATTAAATAACTAAAATCAATAAATTAAATAACCAATAACAATAATCAATAAAACAACATAACCCATAATAACAAATAATAAGATAAACCACCAATAATAGTAGTAAAACAAAATAAAATCAATCATTAATAATAAAAATAAAATTAATACATAAAATACAAAAAACTTTGAGTCTCATACTAGTGTTCAACCATGCGGAGACAAGAAATGGTCTTTTTCTTGGGTGAAGTTTGCATCCCTTGCTGATGTTTTTCTCAAGAAGAATGTCTAATTGGGGTGGGGTAAGTGAGTCTTCCAACATCACTAAAGACTGTTGAGTTTAACTTAAGTAAGTCCAATCAATGTTAGGGTCCTTATTGAGGAGGTTCGTGAAAAACACATGTCCATGATCTTGTGAATCCATCGGGCTATACTAATTGTAGATAGTTCAACTAAACATGTTAGAAGCTTAAAAGCAAGACAAGATGTTGCAAATCAGCTCAAGAAATGAGTGGTAACATATAAGAAATGTCAATTTCTTCAATGGTTGTAACATCGGTTGCCAATATTCATTAGTCATTTGGATTACCCTACCATTGAGTATGTGCCAATTTTCCTTTGTCCCAACTCAACTTTCCCATCAACGCAATCAATGGATATAGAAAATAATTATTCTAGATCCCTACTCAAAAGTCAAACCTTAAACCGATATCAGTTGCAAAACACTTCATGATGATTATACTAGTACACACACATAATCCAACTTACACAAAATAGGTTAGGATAATTACTCCTTACTTCATGTAGGACTCCTTCACAACTTACACACACGTCTCCTTTTACAAGAGTTAGATAATGGTGAGTGGATGAAACTTAAAATATAGTGATTATAACAGTTCAAAGCTCTTATTCTTTAGAATAATGCAGGATTCATGGTCATTTTCTAGACTAACGCTTTAGACATTATCTAATCTTGAGCAAAGAGCCCCCTAATGCAACAAAGTTGAAGCTCATGTTAGAAGGAATTTTTTTTTCTCTCTAGGTAGAATTGCACTGATGCATCGATGTAGGGACCACAACACAACATATAACAAATTGGAGATAAGTAAATAGGGGATAAGTAACAACCAAATATTACAAATATTATTACATGATACCCAAAATGGTTTTTTTTCATAGCATGCTTAGGAAAGGAGTGCAATCTCAAATGCCTTCAACACATTTAATCCTAGTTGCCTTTGAAAAACTATCACAATAACCATGTTCATTTAGGTTACCATGTGTGGGGGAGGCACTTATCAGTTTTCTTGTAATTAATGTTGACTATGGGCCCGGAACATGTAATACAAGGTTACACATCCTACGTTCATGACATATAAGATATAATGCACTTAAGTATACAAGAGTATGCAATAAAATCGCAACGGAATAATAAAAGTTGTGTAATCTAAGAAACGCTATAAGAAATTGCATCAGCACATTGTAACATTTCTAAATAAAATACCCCAAAACATTGTCAATTTCCAAAAGTAGCATCACATAAAAGTCTCCCAGACCACAAGAACTTTTCAAAACTAATTAAGTCTTGATAACCAAAAGTATTTCCCTCTATGGAAATAAGGTCCCCAAAATTTTCCTTCTTCCTTTTTTTTCGTGGCTTGTCAGGCTTTGTCCTCTTCTCTAAGAACCGGTCATTGCCTTAATTTCTAAGTCGTTTCAACTCATCAATGAGTTGCAACACCTCTATGATGGTCTGATTAATATTTTTCAGCCTCTTTAAAATAGAGGGCTCCGAGGAACTCTCCTCAATCTTCGTCACTATCCTACTTGGAGAAAGTGTTGTTATCTTGCTTTTCATCATCGAGTCATCTTCTTAAGTTTTAATAACTTCTACCTATCCAAAAGATAAATAATAGTGAAAACTATCATAATGAGATTTCAAGAAATTTTAGCAAGTAAACAAACAATATACAATAGTTAATACAAGCATACAAGAGGTATATCATGAAATGCATGCATGAACATATACTTGACACATGACTTAACTAGAACTTGACTTATGCATTTGACCACTTTTAAAAGACTTGTAACGGAAACTTCAAATATTTTTAGATAACATTTTTGACTTTCATTTTTACGTTAAACTAATCAAAACTTACCTTGTCATATCAAATTACAAGATCTTCAACAAGTGATCCATATCATATTACGAAATCTTCATCAAGTGATTCATATCATGTGAGCTCTTATTCTTGTTTAGAGGGTAGCTACAACATTGTTCCCCTTTGCACTGCATGTTCCTACTAGTTACCACACCACCAACGATCCGTACACTATGATGAATACGTCTTATTCAGAGTCATATCATATTAACTTGATAGTATTTCATCGAGTCACATGTCATATGCACCTATTAGCATTAGGCGATTCCTCACTCCAAAATCCTTCAAGAAAGACCCATTTGAGACTCTTCAACGGTTCTTTATTGATCTAAGGGTTACCACTCCATTTTTAAATATTTCAGAGTGGACAGAAGAGTTCTGCTGGGACATTCCTCCACCATAGCATTAATTGGGGTCTTGATAAAATATTTACACACTTTTCTTAAAAAAAATATACTTTTGTCAAATGCATGTGACATGAGATTTAAGACATATACGTTCTTACACTTGACTTATGACACATGAGATACCATGTATGAAATAATAAACATCACATCTTCGAATCATAGCATGGTACATAAAATATATGAGATATTAGAACAAATACAGGAAACCTAAAATAACATGCCTTCGCTAAAACATTTAAGTACAAAAATCATGAAAAAACTTCACTTTAACATGTTCCAAACTTGAAGCATATTGTGTAGAAATCATGACATAATGAATCAAAATATAAAATCATGGTGTTTGGCAAATATCCAAAACTTCTAAAACATGCTATAGCCGAAACATTATGTTACACAAAATATCAAAACCATCTTAGCCAAAATCGATACATGCTTATGTGATTCATAGCATTACCATCTCAAATTCAAAACATACAATCCCTTCCATATTCATACACAAGATCATATTAGCATATTCAACCAAGTAAGCAAAGAATATCAACAAAACCATGATAACAAAGAAAAGATTTACACAAGTATATACAAGTATTAACTAAAACAAGTTGATTGTATACTTACAAAAGTCCTTATAGAGAAAGAAATAGTAAAAGTGTAACTTGTTAGAATAAGGGTTTCAAATATCCTAATTCGGTTGAATGAGTGTGTGAGGGTTTCTATGGTTATCACTAGACATTGAAGACTCCAAACCAACCAGCCTTTAGAGTTTCGAATCATGAAAACCATTCAACTCTCTTGTGACTTTGACTAAATCTTGAACAAGTATGAAAATACATGTGAGTGGTCGAATATGTCAAGGATTTGTGCCCTCAAAGTTCTAGCTTCTACTTCTTTTAGAAATCCTTGGGTTGCTTCAAATGAAATAACCTTGAAATTGTGTGTTCTTCTCAAACTACTCTTCGAAGATTCAATCTCTCTTTGAGTTAGGTCTGAGTTGTGTGTGAAGAAAATAAGGAGAAATCGAGATTCTCACTGTGGTTCTTCCTTGCTAAGGGCATAGTCCTCTCTTAAATATAGAGAAGAATAACTTCCCTTGTTTGGTTGGAAGAAAAGTGAAAGAAAGTGAGAAATCCCCAAGTATTTGTGTGAGAAGGTATATTGGAGAAGATGAGAGCATATGCAAATTTCAAAAATGGAAGAAATGCCTTTGGGCATGTGGATATCTTCCCCTTTTATAGCATTTACCTCATTCCCTTATTGGTTGCTTGAAGTCCGTTGCATGAAGGACCAGTGGACTTCATTCTCCCTTCTTCTCTTTAGCCGAAAATGACTCTTGGTATTCATCATCATCAGACTACATTAGAAAGGTAAAAACCATGTGGGTGGTGGGGTCTCTCCCTTGGCTGAAACCTTCTCTTCCTTTCATATCCTTTCCGATTTTCAACTAAATGCATTGTGCCTTAGGGCAAAAAGGTAAAACAACTCCATATCTCTTCCTTTTCCCAAAAAGTGAAGTTTTGCATGAGTGACACATGACATAGGCATGCATCATGCCTTAGCCATCCACTCCTATTCCCACTTCCCATGTTGATGCTTCATCTTTTAGTGTTATTTTCCTAGGTGACTCTTCACTTTCTAACAGTCTCTTTTTATAAACTAAGTAACAAGTGGCATGTGTGAGTGTGCTCGTGTGTGTAGTGGCCAGAATATTGGGTGTGAGATCCCAGGTTTTGTGTACTTTAATTATTTTATTTAATTAACAATATTGGTCCTTTCATTTGAATTGTTATCATCATTATTTTTGGCATAATTGTTTTAGTTTTATTATAGTTTAATTTGTTGTGTTTTCTTTATTTAATGAGCATTTTATTTTATTGGATCTTTTTCGAATTTGGTACCTTTATTTAGCTTATTAAATTATAAGGTCTTATTATTTTACTCTACTTCATATTGTGGCATTATAATTTAATTTATTGAATCTTTTTCCTCTACTCTATTTTTGAGTTTAGGTTTTAGGTATAGTGTATTTATTTGTTTCATTATTTAGTTATTTTACTTTATTTTATTATCTTAATCTTTCTTTAGTTTATTTTATTAAGTAGTATTTTGAATTTTGAATTATTTTATTTTATTGTTGCTGAGTTGTGTAATTTATTTTAACATGACTTTGTTTTATATACTTTATTTTCAATTTGGACCCTAGTGCTTTTGGGTGTCTTACTTTATGCTAGGCTTAGTGTTTTTGGTTTTTTTATTTGAGTTGGGTCGAGTGTGTGTGTTTGATAGAGGGCCCAGCCCGTGTGTTTGGCTCTTAAATTGAACTCAACCCCAGCCCATTTTATCTATACGATGTTGTTTTGGTAAGAAAGGGATAAAACCCTTCTTCTTTCTTTCCCTTTCTTCCTCGCTCATCACACCCCTAAGCCACTTTTCACTCTCTCGCTGCAGTGAACTACATGCCAGCCATCACCTTGTGCTGCTGTAGCTCCCCGCTGATTGTCCTCCACCTCCCCATAGATCTCTCTCTCTCTCTCTCTCTCTCTCATGATCTCTATCTCAAGTTCACTATCGCGCACTTGGCGCCGCTGTCGTTGTTGCCACCTGTGGGCCACTACCACCGCACCAGTAGCCCGAGCACCACCCATAGTCTCCTAGCTCCTCCCTTCTTTCAACTAGGACCTATGGCTTGCTCTCTCCTTTTTTCCCTTTGTCACATTCGGGATCTCTAGATCCACCATCGTTCACCCACCATGCGCCTCCCCAATGCCACCATCTTCCTCCATTGACCTCCCAAGCTCCCTCTCAGCCAACCCATGCTCTCTTTTTACCTCTTGCGTGTTATACTCCTCTCGGGTTCACTATGTACAGTGTGATGCAGTCGTGCTCAACCCTTCACTGCCACCAAGAGACCATCATGAGCCCTCTAAAGACCCCTCAAACCCAACCTTACGCCTTATCTCAAATTCATCCCTCAATAGATAGACCTCTGTTAGGGTTCTATTCTGCTGTTACTGCCTTGCCCCAATGCTGCCTTGCCACTTTTGGCACCACCTCGGTGAGTCAATCTCCTTTGCATTTGGTTATCGTTTTACATATGTATAATAATCTAACGATTTCGCGTTCATCCGAGTCAAGGCGTGCGCACTCTTCCAATCGCAGGACATCGTAGACTGGAATGTGTTTGATGATCTAGATTGCTTATACGAATCGTAAGTAACCTTCCAATGCAACTTTAAGGTTTAAAATAATATTTATGAATTAATATTTTCTATTGCTTGGTTGGTTGGACTAGACCTTAAGCTTAGTGAAATGTTGGGAAATGAAATTGAAGTTGTTGGTTGGTTTGGGCCTAAGGCTAGTAATGGAGGATGGGAACACACATGTAATTAGTTGTGAATCTATTGTGAACCTTGTTTGCAAAACCCTGCTTGAGAAACTATTGGTGAAATTATGGTTGTGGAATTGTGTATGATTGCTATAGTATGGAGTCTGCCTGTTGATTGATCCGTCATTTCATCCAATACCTGTCTATCATGCATATACATTTATTTAATTGCAATAATTGCTTATTTGGGATGTGATGCTATACTTTGTATTGGAGGATTGATTTGATATGTGCTGATTTATTTACTTTAATTACTGAAATATGTAATGCCATATTGTGTGCTTGGGGATAGAGTGACGTTTGCTAGCTATGGTATATGGGTGCGTGTATATCACGACTCCAAGCTGGACTTGGGTGATGTGTGCGGTCATGTTGTCCTTTGGGTTGTCTCTAGGCGACAACAGGATCAGACGAGACAGTAACCTTCTCGTGTAGACTACATGGCCTCTCGCTGATAAGGGTTAGATGATGTCTGGTCATGGTACATGCCGGGTATGAAATTACATGCATTGTCGTTATTCATGATGTGACAAAGGAAGCTAGGGTATGCAGATGGTCCTCAAGGGAGACCATGGTGCATACGTAATAAAATGATTGTATGAATGTATGTGGTTTACGATCTCAAGTCAGGTTGGGGTATTATCTCGATGGAGCTCCTCTGATCACTCGAGAGCAAAATAAACTAATGTGATGTCCTCTGAACTGTCGATGGACAAAAGTTGGGTCTATCAAGACGGTAACACTCTTGACCTAACCCGTGGCCCCTCTGTTGACGAGGATTAGAGGATGCTTGATTATGATACGTGCCAAGCGCGGAGCTAAGCATTGCTCGTTACGAAGTCACATGCACGGTTGTTACCTATGATATGACGAAGGGAGTCAGGATGTACGGATGGTTCTGAGAGGAGATCATAGTGTGCATTTGTCAGTGATTTTTGTTGTGGGCCAAAAACAAGATTTTTGGCATGTATGAGTAAATGTATCTTTTTCAAGAAAAGGAAGTGGATTTGTTCTTGCATGTTTACTCTGTGTTGTGGAATGTGTTGGTTACTTAAATATGTTTTCAAACTCTTGGATGTTGTATGGTTGCTTACTTGCTGAGATTTCATGATCTCATGTGATGTTTCCACCTGCAGTTCTGTTTCATGGAATTGTAGATTTTGTTACAGAGGTAGAGTTTGAGTTAGTGAAATTGGCTCAGCCAGAGGAGTGACTTGCTGGAGATCGATCTCCTCTTGTTTTTAGTTGTGCTTATAGTTCTTCTTTTAGTTGTATTTTAGTGGATGATTGTATAAACTCTCTTAAAGGATATTAATTTGGTTTGTAAGGTTTAAAATTTTTCTCATACTAGTTTAAATGCCCTTTTAATTTTTTCGTTGTGATATTTTTGTGTTGCACACTTTTCTTGTTTGCACACACTTGCACATGGGGATGGGATGTGTGACCCATGTGGTCGTCATCCGGATGTCTCAATTTCCACCTGTTCACAAGTGGGGGTCGGGGGCATCACATTGAGGATATGTTAGTCTTTATGTGCAAAAGTCCCTTTCTTTTCCTTCTAGAAACTCTTTGCATGGTTAACAAGTGGAAATTTCTGAAGAGAAAGCTTGAGTATGCATGTGGCTTTGGCAAAATTGAAATCCCTTCTTGTCCCTTGGGTTTCCCTATGTGAAATATTACATTTATCTTCCCTAGGCACCACTTCCTGTGGACATCAATCTTGGAACTCAAAGTTGTGCCAAATGGCATGGTGTAGTTGTGTTGGGTGGGATTGGCCGAGTGCCTCTTAGGGTTCTCTAGGTTATCTTTCCATTTGATCTTCTAGAAGGCGTCCTTGAAGGAGTGACATGAGCCATACTCACTAGGGTTGATTGTAAGTCTTTCTTTGGCTTCCCAAACACTCATCTCTCCCTTAGTCCATTATCATGACTAGATACATAGTGCTGTGTATGTGTGACACATGTACTAGTGGCAAGGGCTTAGATAATGGGTTATGGGTTGTTGGACTTGGATTCCTTATAGTGGCAGAAATTCTCATGGATTTGGGTTGGCCTTCACTTGGACATAAGTTGCTCAACCAATTTTCTAAGGCCTCACCATCTAACTAAGAAATGTACAGCCCTTAAAACATTATGACAACTAAATAAAATCATGAACGACATCTAACCAAGTTCGGGTCATCACACCATGTCATATCAGTTGAACCTAATTCATAGCACTTGTGATTTTAGACTTGCAAGAAAACAATTGAACCAACATCACAGCCTTATACTACACATGCAACCCTAGCAAGAGCCCTAAAGCAATACCAAAAGTTGCAAAGGATAAAGGTATAACGAAACAAAAAAAAAAAAATAGCCAATGAACAACTAGAACCTAGCCAACAACTCAACATTAGTCAAGAGATCAAAAATGACGACTGTGTAAGCTAAAATCCTAAAAGCAAATATTGTCCAAATATCATGGCAATAGCTTCCTTAAATCAAAGAAGCACGTAAATCGCCATGATATTGGAGAGTATGAAAATCATAGAATTAACACATAGTGGCTCAAATTACAAAATCAGTGTCTTAAATCCAACTTAGAGAACATAGAATCATAATTGCTCAAATCACAAATCAGAGTAGCTGAAATCACTAAATCACTGTGTTTCAAATCACAATGGCTCAAAACAAGTAACAACAAAAAACGCAACTCAAAAAACATAGCACAAAGACTATATTAAAGAGTATGGAAATCACATAAATTATACAAGGAGTAAATGAAAAAGAAAATTCACCAAACAAATTTTCCCCAATTACTTTCCAAATCTCAAACAGAATCTCACTTAATGAAACCCTAGAGAAGCCTAGACAAAGACATGCAAGATATCAATGTATAGCTAGTTATTGATGTGATTTTTTATTTCAATTTCCAGCTCACAAAGAACAAATAGAACACATGAATGCCCCTTTGAGTATACGGATTTGAAACTGGGATTTCTCTCAGATGAAACTAATGAGAGAGATTGAAAGTGTGTGAGGCTAGTTTTTTGAGTGAGAAGGTTAGAAACTTACCCATCGAAGACCCTACGGAGGGACTACTGTCAATGGACTCAAACGGTGCGAGAGAGGGTCGATACCAACCAAGGTGCATGAGAGAGTCACATAGGACAATAAAATGAGAAAAGAATAAACAAAAGAGTTGGAGATGTACAGTAGCTCCCCACATTTGGAGAAGCACTGTAAAAATTCAAAATGAAATCTCTAAGGAAACCGGTTGGGAGAGAGGAGAGAAGTTTTCCAAAAACTTTCCTATATTTTGGAGAATATGGATGTTTAAAGCAGCATATGAGACGGCTTAACAAGTGAAACTAGAAACGTCCCTAACCAACTACAAACCATGCTATTGTCCCTTACCACAGTTTTTTACAAACTATTTTAATCATCACCATTTTGTTAAGAAAGATGATAATCACACAATATTTTTCACATATTTTACAACTATGTTTTAAAATGAGAGGTAGTATGTGAAATATCATATAAAAGTAATTGTACTTTACAAAAATACCCTCATTTTGCATGTACTATGAAAATCGTTGTGAAGAGTATTGGATGTGTTCGTTTACGTGGTATAAAATGTATGATAGATAATTAAAAAATAATAAAGTAGCTTTAAGTATTTGATAGCAAGTTAGGAATGATGAAAGTGAAAAGCACGTCTCATCAAGATTTACTTGAGTTGATATTCAATCTGGGCAGCAATAAATGCTGTAAAACACATCGTGTTGATCATGTTTAGATCACAAATACTTACGTTGTGATCGAGAGAAGGTTCTGGTTACAATAATGTCTGCTTCTGCACTCTTTTATTGGCTGCTTGAACTTGTTACAATAAGCGGTAATATATCTGTGCTTACAATCATGCTCACTCCTCAATTCACAAACAAGCATCATGTCTATTGGAAGCTGAACCTTTTCAATTTGAAACTAAAAATGAAGCACACCACACTGTTTCATTTCATTAGTAGAACATATATATCCACAATCATTTACTTCAAAAAACAAAGCATCTGAACATGCATGTACAGTTCTAAATGAGTTGTGCACAGACAAAAACTAGACGACAACAGGGTTGATTTCTACTGTGCACCACAGAAGCTGATAAAGATACAAGTAAACAGCGAGCGGCACGTTCTTTAAGAGCAACAAGATGCACTTGCTACCCTTTCTGCAGGTCTATCCATAAGAACCATTCCTGATGGATTCTGGACTGGTTGCACTCGAGGTAGTCTCTTTGCTGTACAGAAAAACACAACAGCATCAGTCACAATGTCGAAAACAGAGGAATCATACATTAGCAAACACTGCCCATAGACGGAGAAATTGTGTCTCTGCAGTCATGGCAGACATTGGCAATGAAAAAGTTGCTGGATAGATTAGGTTGGTCCTTGTTAAATTACCATTTGTCATTAAAGCTTAAACTGATAGGAATAGCTAGGATTTCTTATTTATTTTATATCTTAACACTTCCCTTCACGTGTGGGTCAGGCTCCTCCTTAATGGATGGCCCAACACGTGGAATCTTTAATTAATTGGAATAGAGTATAAAATCATAATTCGAACTAAAATTCTCTACTCTGATACCATATGAAATTATCACTTGTCTCAAACTTTAAGCTAATGGGAAGAAATAGATTTTATTATTTATTTTATTCTTGACAGTCCTCATAGGTCTTCGGCATTATTTTCATGGTAACAAGTCTGAAATATTTCAACAGACTTTCTCCTAAATAACTTCCCCGCCTACAACAACCAGTGAAGTACAAGTAGAGAAACAGATCTCACAAAATTCGATACTAAGCGCAAGATTAAGGCTGCATACAATCTAAACTGGGTTTTCACTAAATGTCCTTAAATGGAGCTGATTCCCTAACCTAAGCAACTACCATAGAAACATACCTATCTCATGGAAGATGTCATTGACATTAGCTGCAGTTTTTGCAGATGTTTCCATGAAGTAAAGGCCATTCTCCTGAGCATATGTTTGTGCTTCCTGTACCAAAGTAGCAATTACATAAGCAACACGCAAACTGATAAACATAAAATGTGCGGACGTACACTGAAACTAACGAAAATAATGTTCGACCAGAAGCAGGTTCCAGCTTGGGATCTAGCCTAGAATTTACTAAGCATAATTCATTCAATAATCCCTTGTCAAAATTCTCACCACTGACAATTTGAGGACATGTGGTCTCATTATTATGGATTGGTGCTTCTTGTGCAAGAAAAATGGGAATCCGTGGATCATCTATTGCTACATTCTGAGGTAGCTTGGTTTTTGTGGAATGAGATCCTTAATTGGACTGGTGTGGCATGGGTTATGCCTGGAAGAGTTTTGGATATTTTTAAATGCTGGACAGGTACCAGGGGAAATGTTCACATTGCTGCTATGTGGAAAGTGATCCCTCATTGTATTACATGGTGTTTGTGGATGGATAGAAATAAGAGGTGTTTTGAAGGCCAGGAGAGTTCCTTGGAAGAGCTGAAGAGATGCTTTTATAATACATTTTTTTCTTGGGCTCCGGTCATTAATTTTAGTGAGGACAATTTCATAATTTGCTTGTATCTCTCACTAGTGCTTTAGTGGTACTTAGGCATATTCTTTGTATACTCCCTATGTACTTGGGCTATGCCTTATTCTATTAATAAAAAAAACTCTCCAAGGAGATATGTTACCAATCAGCCCTTAAACTCTCCGATGGACAAGCTAAGAGCTTTGTTTTTCACACTTTATTACAGTGGTCGATGGTATTAGACTTAAATGGTCTGAATATCCTATGCCTAATTCTCATCAATAAAATCCTTATTTATTGATGAGAATTAGGCATAGGATATTCAGACCATTTATTGATGATATAAAAAAATCTTCTGCATTTTTTTTTTCTTTTTTGGTATCTAATAAAATAAAAACCTTTAAAATCAGAAATTTCTAGTTAATATAGCTACGCCCCCTGAGTAACTACCCATGTGGCATATGTTATCTCTTAATATTGATTTTTCAAAAGGGCCTAATGGAAACTCTCAAATTATTTATGGAATTGTCAGCAGCTTTCTAAACTTTGGGCATCAAATTGGACTGTTTCCTCAAGGATTAATAAGCACTTGCAAAATAATGCTATACATTGACATTTTGATTCAATTAATAGCAATCTTCTTGGAGTTAAAATGCTCACCCAAATATTAGATAATTTGTCGCCATGTGAGGAAGAAGAAATCAGAATCCAGTTTTGGTATGTGATTCATTTTATAAAGGTTAGTTCTACATTAAATTAGACACTAACCCAAATGAAGCAACCACCAACCATGCCCCCCCCCCCCCAAAAAAAATAAAAATAAAAATAAAATAAAATAATATAAAAGGCGCACACATACATAGACAAAAACAAAACAAAAAATGAAACCAAAGGTCTGACATCACTACAGTGACATTAAAGGGAGTGCAAGGCCATGGCCTTAATTCACAAACCTTCTTTTTTGTTGTTGTTCGTTTCCCTTCTTTTTTTTTTTTCTTTTTTTCTGTTTCATGTTTTCACTAATTTTCTCATCCTAGAAGTCACATCTGCCACAAATCTAAACATAATTATCATATTTTTTTTGTCCAATTCATCACTTCAGTATTTGTTTCCAGTAGGTTTTCTATTTTTCTGAGTAGAAAATTGGAGATATGAGCATGTAAATAGGGCACAAAGAAATCCAACAAGCATGTCGACTTCAAAGATATACCTTTGCTTCTCTCCTCTAACAAACACTAAAGCAGATCATTAGTCAGTTTTGTTGGGCACTTAAAACCATCAATATGAGCTAATGTAATATATTTTAAATTCCACAACAATGACTCACTGTTTGAAACTTCACAAGTTTAATGGTGTGTTGTTAAGCCAATACAGTTTGCACAATTTACTGCAATTAACAATTAAGCACATTAACTAAAGCAGGAATCAGATGCTTGCCTCTGCTGCCACCTTTCTCGTGTCTAGCAAATCTGCTTTGTTGCCAGCCAGTGCCATGACCATATTTGGATTGCCTTGTGACAATAAATAGGAAAATAACAGTATTTAAGTTATGTTGAAAATTTCGTGTCATAAAAAATAAGTTAGTAATACAAGCTAATGTTCTTCTGATGCAATTAATAAAAATTATTAAATTCAATCAATCCTGTAACAGATTCAGATGTAGGGCTATTAGGTCCTACATGAAGGAGGCTATATGCAATGGCCAATAAAGAGACAGGCATATACATGTTTTTTAGATGAAACTCATGAATGTAAAACGCTACCTTGTGCTTGAAGCTCTTGGACCCATTTTTTTGCCCGCTCAAATGAGGCCTAAAAGAGGAGAGAAAAAAAATTTACTTAATTTGACTAAAAGCAAAAAAACCAACCGTCAGCATTATCAACTCCAGACTTTACATAACCATCCAAACTGCTTACAGATTTCAGCAAACTAGCCTAAACCATTTTCTTTAGACAAAAAATATAAAATTTCGGCAAATGATACCATGAGGCCTTTGTGAATAATTATTGACAATGCTACAATTTTAATTTTCAATTTCAATTAAAATTCATAGTAGATTGTTTAGAGAGAGAAAAAAAAATCTTATGACGCCTCGTCTCTCTATGTGCATGTTTGTATCCATATGAAAAAGCATCACTAAGGAAGAAGAGTGAAAAGCATAGTGGATGGATCTCCTCACAAGGAACAAAGAAAAAAATAAAAAATAAAAACCTTGCATTCAAAAATACAAAACAGAAAGAGGCATTGTTGTTGTTGCCACTTTCCTGCATAACTGAGTGAGAGAGAAAATCCTAAGGCTAACCCCGCCATCACCCTCCACCTAAGGCATTGTGATAGGGACCTCGGTCTAGTCCCTAAACAAGACGGGTCCTCCTCTACGCACGTCTCCTCTTAGTGACTAAACAAGTCTCATTGCTTGGGTTAGTTTAGGCACTTTTCCCGCTTTCTTGAGTTCCTATGACAGTAGGGTTGTGGTGTTTAAGGATGGTTTTAGTTTGAGTAGAGAAATGTGGTGGTCTAAGTGGTAAATTAGGATAGAAAAGGTTTAAGGGAATGTCCTATAGGTAGGCCTATGTGTTGGAGTCTTTTTGGTAATGCCTATGTAGGGGTGATACCCACCCAGGCGGGGGCGGGGCACCCCTACTTCTGCCCCCGCCCCCCGCCTAGGCGGGGGCCAGAATTCAATCCCGCACTCCGCCCCCGCCTACACGGGGGCGGGGTATCCCGTCCCACAGCGGGGTAGTAGGGTGGGAGCCCATCCCCCCGGTCCCCACCCCCGCCCCTATAGAGCCTTGGCCCATTTCACAATTTTGGGTATTTTCAAGTCAGATCAAGTTTCCAAACCATTTTTAACTTAAAACACCATCAAACCTAATTTAAACTCACAATTATAGATTAAAAAATATTTGGTATTCCATTACAAAAGTCTAAAGTCACTTAAAAAAATCACTAAAATAATAAAACTTAAAATAAAGACTAAGTTATTACAAATTTAATATAATACAAATTAATCCTACAAAATTATAAATTGTGTTATTAACTATTAACATTACAATTTACAAATACTACTTCTAATTTACAAATACGCCCCCGCCCCCGCCTCCACTGCCCACCCCTATGCCTATGAGTCATATGGTGTAGTAGGCCTAGGATTTTAGTGGAGGCTTAAGGGAATTTCGAGATTAAGGATTAGGGTTAGGGTTTTGGTCATTTGGATAAAGTAGTGAATGAATGAGGCTAGGCTAGGGTTTTGGGGTTGTAGAATTTGGCTAAGCTTATCTTGAAAGACAAATTCCTAATTTTCAGGAATTTTGAATTTCAAAATTGAATGGATATGGCTGGCTATGGATTGGATGGATAAGGCTTGGATTTTGAACGGGATTTGATTAAGTTGGATAAGATTTAATTAAATCACTTAAAGGATAATTGATCAATTAAATCGATGGAGATAAGATAGGGTAGATGAGGTGTCAAGTGGTGTTCGGCTATCACTAGGGAAGTGATGGCCGAATTGGTGGTTTTGTGAGATTAGGATTGTTTTAAATTTTGAATTGATTTGAAATGGTGGGAGGATAAGATTGAGGTGATGTGGCAATTAGGATTTTATGGCTTATGGGAATTAGGGTTTTGGCTAGGGTTTTGTGGGTTAGCCGAATGGTATGGATTAGGTAGTGGGAATGTTGTGGGCTAGGGTTTGATGGCTTATGTGAGGCGACTTTGGTGAGGCTAGGGCTGGCCGAAACTTGGGTTTGGCTCTTGAGAACTTTAAGCAATCCTATGGACTCCCAAGTGAATGGATGAACAAAGGATGAACTAGAAGAACATAAAGCACCAATCCGAGAAACACAATGGAGGGTTCGGCTAGCACCTTCCAATGCACACACTTTACCAACACTCACTCACTCACTCACTCAATTCTCAAATCCACAAGTAGTGTGGATTTGGCACTCACACAAAACAATAACCAAACAATGCTCAAACCACTCCAAGAAATGAATCAAAGAACACAAGAACACCAAAAGTGAAAAATATCTCAAACTATGATAAATATAAGAATAGATGTGAAACAATACCGATTTATGAATTGCATGCTGTGTTCCTCTTCAAAAAGATTCATGAATTGCACCCCTTGAAACTCAAATGTATAAGCACCGAAGATAAATCCAAGCCACAAAATGGCTGGCCTAAGCTACACGCCTCCCACACTCAAAGTGTCTTCAAAATATCAAAGGATCAAAAGATATGAAAATAAGATGCTAAGGGTCCTATTTATGGAGATTACAAAATGGAAAACCCCATTAGATCCCTGGTAAAATTATTTAATTTCTAAAATAAAGAAAACAAATAAAATAGTCTTCAAAGGCTCAAGGTGGTCGTGGCATTCTGAGGGCCCATAGGTGGGCTAATGTGGTGCATGGCCCATAGGTGGGCTAATGTGGTGCATGGCCCATAGGTGGGCTAATGTGGTGCATGGCCCATGGTTGGGCATGACATGATGTCATGCATGGGTGTCCATGCGTGTTTAGGACCTTGTCCATGAATGGTTTTTAATGGGGTCTTGACACATTGACCGGCATCACCCTTCATCTAAGACACCCCACCACTGCCATTGACAAGGCCAATGGACTCTGCCATCTCTGCTAAGGGAACTTCCGACGTCAGTCCTCCCTTTGGCACCTAGAATTTCTCAAATTTCTCAAATGCTGAGGAGATTTTTCGGAGGCGTCATTGACCTTTAAACCTATGCCTCCTCGATATAGACAAGACCAACGGGCTCCAGCAACTCCATGAAAGGCACTTCGACATTAGTCCTCCCTCCGACAACAAGATTCAGAATTGTCAAGGAGATCTCTTGGACCATTGTCCGTTGGATCTATGCCTCCACCACCATAGACAATATGGTTGGGCTCAGGCAACTCCTCTGAGAGCACTCTGGTGTCAGTCCTCCCTCGGAGGATTGGATTTTCTCAGGAAACCACTCCTTTGATTTTGCCGGTACAAACCTACATCAAATCTGCATGTTTTGGGAGATGATGTTGGAGATGACGAAGTGAGAGGAAACTTGATGTTTTGGGACACGATGCTGTGATTTGGGACCAAAGGATGATGACGTGCAACGCCGATTCATTTCAAATGGAAGGTGAGAGGTGGTTGAAGGTGGAATAAAAAACTTTCGTTTTTACGAAAGAGGGAAGAAAAAGCTTTTGCTTCTTTGAACGTAGTAAAATGATAGTTAAGTTCATGTGCCTATATGGGACGGCAGCTTGATGGGTTGGTTAAGGGATAGATGATAGTTTAGAACCATCTATCACGATGTATTCTTCAAGGAGTTAAGGATGGGTAATGGAGTCCTCATCATTCATCGTCATATTAACGCAAGGGACAGTTTTTTGCAACTTTCAGAATTCCGAAAAAGAGGAAAGGTTTGTTGGTGATCCTTGAATGTGTAAATGGCATCGGATGGAAAGGTTTTCTGAATTTCATTCGAAGCGTCACCGGGTCCAAACTGTTGTTTTGAAGCATGCAAATAAAGAGGAGTTCATTGATGGAAAGATAGTGGGAAGGCCTTCCTTGGTCAAAGGTGCCTCATATGCCTCAGTGTTGAGGTCACTGACAGGTAGTCCGGTCAAGAATAGATTTGCAGCAGAAAGAAAGGGTAAGACACTTGTAGGAGACAAAGGTTGTCAGGTAAAGTTGGAAAGTGGAGGTAAGCACCATGTGGTGCATGGTGGAATGGCTGCCTCGATTGAGTGTTTAGTGTAGGAGAAGTGGAGGGGGTATTGTGAGCTGTTAAAGCTCAATTAACGGAAGTTATGCAATGTGAGAGATCTTCTGATTAATGTGGATAAGGAGTTGGACCTAGTTATGGGTTTGGGTGGTTGGTAGATCCTACAAATTTGAAGGCCTCCAATGTGTCAACAATGGGCACTTTGATGTCGTCACAAATAGGGTCGTCGAACGCCGGCATCACTGGTCACCAGTTGCAATTGAGGTTGGTACCTTTTTTCAAGGTTCACTTTTAGTTAAAGATGGGAGTCCTTCCAAGGTTTTGAGTACTTTGGAAGAAGTAGACAAACTTCTTTCAAAAGATGAAAATAGGTAACAGAAGGTATTGCTCCCCCTACCTGTTCTATGCCTTCTGAGGTATTTGTAAGGTCTAACAAAGTGGCATAGAAGGGACTATCAAGGGGTGGAGCACCTACAAGCAAGGTTCTTGTTGATGGAACAACGACACCCATGCCGAAGGTGAAGGAACCTCTAATGTTGACAGCAACAATGGACAACAACAATATAGTTGTTGAGGAGGTTCAAGATTTGAATGCAAGATACTGTAGGGAGAAAATTACAGTTTTTTTTTTTTAATGTCAGAGAACCTCTCCTAGACAGGACCCTTCAGACCAACCCCTGTAAAATTACAGGTTTATTGTTGGTGCCTTGTGAGGAGGAACGTCTAAAGTCGGGAGAGCAGTTGGGAATTGTGTCTAGGAATAATGTTGTTCCCCTAGTTTCTCTTTCTCTTACATAAGGTTAGTTCTGCATAAGGTTAACGAGATTTAGCATATTATGGGGGCTTTCATACGGAGGATGTGAAGACCAACATAGTGTACTTAGTTACTCCTATTGATATATAATACTTTTACTTATCCAAAAAAAATACAAAACGCGTGAAATGGGAATAGGTATACATTCCATTGTCTCATGACTCACTTGGTTTGTAATGTCATACACAATAATTGCAGCAGCAGCTCCTCTGTAGTACATAGGAGCCAAGCTATGGTATCTCTCTTGACCAGCTGTATCCCAAATCTCAAATTTTACTGTTGCATCGTTTACAGCCAAAGTTTGAGAGAAAAAGGCAGCACCTATTGTTGATTCCTACAGAAGTTACATGGCATAAGATCAGTTCCAGGATCCAAGAGGAAGAGCCTTTATTGAGAACATAATAGATCCAATAGTATTATTAGCACCAAACCTGAAACTCAATAAATTGCCCTTTGACAAAGCGCAAGACTAAACTAGACTTCCCAGCTCCAACATCACCAAGAAGTACCTGAAGCAACACATCAAATACCCTTGTGTCAGTCAGGATCCTTTATAAAATTACAAAAAAATAAAAAGAAATTAGAAAAAAGGATGAGGAAGCTAACAAATATTCGTAACCTAAACCCTAACTTCATAGTTTGACCCACCTGTTCAGAAAGAAAGGAAGGGGGGAGACAAAATAAAGCAAATCACCACTACAATACCGCAAGCATCCCAACATATTCAGAACTAAATCAAAAATTTGTTTGAGCATCAAGAAAATAATAAATGCCTCAAACAACGTATGGGTTTGCATGAAAAGCATGAACAAACCCAAGAGTAAAATGGTTCTTACAGGACTATGGCAAGTAGTATGATGAATTTTTGGATTAGGACTCTCTAAAGTTTCTACCCAAACTTTAGGGTTTAGAACGTGAGAGAAATAGATAAATAAAATGGTTCTTACAGCATTAATTAATGCCCATGTGAAATTTCTAGGCGGTAATAAATATTGCAGAATACACTTCGTGTATCAATTACTCTCCCTGTAACAGCCCAGTCCCACATCAAGTATAATTATCCTATGCAATAACCCACGTACGGTAGGTACATTAGCTAACTTCTTCTCATTGGCCATACCATGCAGTGCTCCAATATCTCATGGCTGACCTGACCTACTGGCCTGAATTCCATATGCACTGAGCCAAGGAAAGTACCACATCTACGCCATGGTCAAACTACACAGGTTGAGAACAAAACAATTGAAAAAATAAGATTGCATTCCAACACAGAACTTCATAGAGCCTGAGCATCATCATTAGTCAATATCGTGGTCATAATGTTTTTTTTTTTTTCAGTGACCAAATTTAACTTAATTATCATAAAGTGGAACTTAGAATCCATGACCACCTTTATAACTTACCCTCTCCATCTATATTATTCATATTCTCAATATGGGCACGTGATATCCCATATGATAAGTGATGGTAGATGGTGTATAGGATTCCATATCGCTTGGAAAAATAAAGTTCTTACTCTTTACAAAGTCCAATGAGTATCCAATTATATCATTGACTAGTCCTTTTGAAGTATAGACTATGTGGTTTGGGTCTCATATTGAGGCGTTACAACAAAAGTATTACACTCCCACGTAGGGTGACTCCACATGTCTTGGGTTATTACGTAACTAAAAATAAACAAATAACTTAAGGTGGCCAGACCACCCCCTTCATTTTATCCCTTGAGGATATGGTTAGCCATCCCAAGGGATAGTGGTGGCAACACAATTTATTGGTTGGATGAGTTATGGCCATACAACTATATGGCTCTAACCTACCTATATAAGAAAAAGAAACAAACTATATGGCACTGGCCTAACACAACCCATTTATTATACGAGTTTAATATTTCAATCCTTACACAAGCAGTTTAAATAAACAAGTCATGTCGGTTCACCCATATAACTCATTTAATAAGCAAATAATATCGGATTGACTCGAACACAATCCGGCTCGTTTTGACCTACTTAATATAAATGGGTCGAACAGATCCAAACAATTGACCTAACCTAATTTTTTAACAGGAAACAGAAATTTTGATTATTAAGAAACGCAAAAAGCATGGTCTAACTACACAGGTTGTGAACAAAACAATTGAAAAAATAAGATTGCATTCCAACACAGAACTTCATAGAGCCTGAGCATCATCATTAGTCAATATCGTAATCACAATGTTTTTTTTTCAGTGACCAAATTTAACTTAATTATATAAGTTATGCAGTCTATTGCAAGATAATAGGTTTTACCAGGTTTCTAAGTTAATCAGCCCTACCAAGGGAATGGTTGGAGACGAAGAGCCAAGCTCGAGAAGTAAAACTCCTCAACCTGATCACCATGCATCAGGAGAGAGTTCTTCCCCTTCAAGGCCACCATAAAGATCTCCGGGTAGCTGTGCAAGCTAGGTCTATTTAGTTTTTTTTTCTTTTGTCGTTTTTTTAAAATATGAGGTTTGGGAAACATGTGCAAATCACATTCTCAAATTTTTTATAGCGCAATATCCACAATTTAAGAATATCATCTCCATCAGACAGTGGACCAAAATACAAACATATACGCCCAGTAAAGATAGAAAAAATAAATAAATAAATAAGGCCAAGCCGCATCAGAATTCGAAATCGAATCATGAACAATCCGAACAAGATTATTGAGTATCAAAGCAAGTTAAAATCATAATACATAAAAACCAATGAACAAATTCTTGAAGATCAAGCCAGACGTATCGGAATTGGCATAATAAGTCCAAAGCCCAATCAAAATTCTTCACAATTAAGCTAAACCCACATCACAGTTTGCATCAAAATTATCCAGAAGCGAGTTCAATGTCTTCAGAATCAAAGCAAACCCACATCAAAATTTGCACGAGAACAGACACAAACCAAAACGAAATAAGAATTAAAAGTATTCTGAGAACCGAAACGAACGGAAACGGGCCAAAAAAAAAGAGATCAAAATCCTTACCAATTTGGCATTGATGTTCTTGTTCCCAGTTGTAGCCATGATTTTAATCGATTGAAGGATCGCGATAAGGGATAGAAGTAAAAGAGCGGAATTCAGATAGGCGTTGACAAGAGCGAGGGGGTTGATGCAAGCAAAGGCAAAAAAGCACAAGGAAGGATCTTCACCCAACCAGGCAACCCCTCTCTTTCTACGAAAGACTCCGAGTGTACGCGAAGCGGCGAAAGCGATTGTATTTCTCACCTTTGGCTGTTTGGCATTTTCAATTCTGACGCTAGTCTCTTTATTAGTTTTTGGTTCTTTTTTTGGTATTCTATAATTTTTACAATTTGTATATATAAAATATGATAAATAATTTATTTATTTTTTAATTTTAAAAATTAAATTAATTTTAATAATATATTTTAATAATATTTTATTCAAATCTCAACTTTTTTTTTTTTTTTTATAAAATTTTTTAATTTTTATGGGTGTATGGTCTCTTGCACAAATGCGTGTGATAATCGTGTATGGTCTCTTACTATTAAAAAAATATTATTTATATTTCATAATTTTATTTAAATAATCATACGTATTAATTAGTCAGCTATTTAAAGGAATAAAAAATTTAAAATTTAAATTAAAAGTACTAATAAAATAGGAATTTTACTCAATATATATTATTATGCAGAAAATTATAACAGCATTACTCAAAAATAGAATTATTTGTTTAGGTAAAATCTTTTGGGATCGTTTATTCATATTTCATAGGCGCCTTGCCTTCTCTTTATTCGGATTTATATTCGTTTCTAAACTATTTGAAGTTTTTGGAATGTATAAAGCACCTTCTGTCTCTAGAACGATAATTTTTGTTATATTATCTAAATTTATTTGTTCTTATTCATCCCAATCACAACAAGATGAACTTTATCTAAACTACGAATAGATCATAAATTACTAAATGAGAAATGAAAATTTATTAGTCTTAATATTGGCGGCGTGGTAAGTACGTCAATAAACAAAGTTGCATTTATAAATTTCTTTATTTTTTTCAGTGTTGTGTCCTAAATTTTAAAATTTCTGATTTTTTTTTTTTCAACCTACACACATTTTGCCTAATAGAGCCATAAATCTGATGGATAAGTATAAACTTTTCGAATGAATTGTCTAAAATGTCCATAATAAAATTCAATAAAAAGAATTAAAACAATAATGAAGAAAAATAGCAACATAAGGGTGTGACCATCAAACACGGTCAACCCTGTGATTTTTTTTGGAGGGGGGATTTTCTTGATTTTCTTTTCTTTCATTTGGTTTTTCTAATTTTTATATTATTTATTTATTTATTTTATTAAATTTCAATATGGTTATTTTTAATATTTTCATTCAAATTGAAAGGAATTAATTGTTTCAAATTTTTTTTTTAAATAACAATCTTGTCTTATTGATGTAAGTGTTTCAAATTATACATTCTTTCTTTCTCAACACAGCTCTTACAATTGCATCGAGTCCTTCTGTCCAGACCTTTTCCCCCACCCCATCTAACTCTAAAAGCAAACTTTATAAGTAATAAGCTATTGTGTTCCCTCTCTAGGAGTATATTCCACCTTCCAATCTTTCTTGCGATCTGTATAAGACAATGCCAATCTATAACATGTCCAAACCAAGACAAATCTTCACCATCTCTCTTTACAACATTAACAATTCTAAGAGCATTCCCTGTTGGAAAAAATTTTGGTTAAAGGAAAGAGAATCCGAAGATTTATCAAGACTTTGAGGCGTATGAAAATACTGTCTTTAAGACGATATTTGCCCCCACTCACAAAGAGTTTGCTAATAGGTTTCTAGCAAATCGCCTCCAGGATACAACAAAGTCTTGAATTCTACAATAGCAATTTTGTAGAATTCCTAAAATTACTATTGAAAATGATGGAAACAGAGGGGATTTATTTTCGTACTTTTTCAAGTCTTTCACAACTATATTTATAAAGAGTAAGGTGGTGTATGTGAAAAATCACGTCTGTGGGGACTTTACCGTTTCTCGCTCGAGCGAGGTGTCGAGCGAGGGTCGAGCGAAGTTACTGCCTGACCTCTTTATCTCGGGGTGATTCTCGCTCGAGCGACTAGTCGAGCGAGAATGCAACGGTAACTTCACATACCTCTTTGGTTGAGACGCGTCTGTCTTTCAGACGACGCATTCATTCAAATTCTCGCTCGAGCGAGGAGTCGAGCGAACATCTAGCGAGATCACTGTCTGATTCTCGCTCGAGCGGTATATCGAGCGAGTATCGAGCGAAGTCTCGGGTTAGCGCTCGCTCGAGCGACATATTGAGCGAGTGTCGAGCGAAGTCTCGGCCTCAAGTTCAATACTCAACCATTTCCACACATTTCTTCCCTTCAACTTTATACATATTACAACCTATTCCAACAATCCCCCACTAGGTTGTAATATAATTAAAGTTCTGTTTCACTATTGATATTATCTCTCATAAAAGAATGTATCTTTCGATTTAAACATTCCCTTAGTATAATTGGTTCAAGATTATGAAAAGTAATTGGTGGCCTAGGCTTAAACCAATACTCTTTCGTTCAGAATCGGAACCAAAACACAAAAGATAATATATCTTTTCCAATAGAATTTCATAATTTTTATTTTAGCACTATTATGGCCTTGTGCTACATCCTGGTTTAATGAACATTTACAAGAGACAAATCCTGATCTCTTGTCAAAGCGGCACCACTTCTATATTCATATAGGCGAAGTTCCTCATAAGTCTCTGTTACTAAGACACGTTTAAATTTGAACTTCGTTAAGAGTATAACTCATCCTCTTCAACGTAACAGTCAAGCACTTTCCATCCTGAATGAGACCTTGATAACGCAGTGCTTTACTAATCACAAATCAGTAACTTGTTTTTACCCATTAAACTCTTTTAAGTAAATCTTAAGAGTTGGGTTACCATTACCGGTGATTCTATTAAAATGGATTTAGTCTCATACCAATGGATGTGATCCTTACTTGTTCTCGCGATAAACTTTTAGTAAAAGGATCTGCCAAGTTACAACTTGACCTCACATAAACAATCGTTATGATCCCATCAACTACTAATTGTCTAACATAATCATGTCTCAGATTTATATGTCTAGACTTTCCATTATACACTTTATTGTATGCTCTAGACATAGTAGCTTCACTATCACAATGCAGAGAAATAGCTGGCATAGGTTGTGGCCACAACTCTATTTCTAATAACATATTCCTAAGCCATTCTGCTTCTTTCCCTGCTGCTGCTAAGGCTATAAACTCTGATTCCATTGTGGAATGAGAGATACATGTCTGTTTCTTAGATGCCCAAGAAACAGCACCCCCACCAAGGGTAAATATCCAACCTGTCGTGGATTTATTATCACTAATGCTAGTGATCTAACTAGCATCAGAATATCCTTCAAGAACCGCTGGAAACTTCGAATAAAAGAGTCCTAAACCAATTGTCCTTTTTAAATATCCAAGGACTCTACCAATTGCTTTCCAGTGGGTTACACCAGGACAACTAGTATATCTTGAAAGTTTGCACACAGCAAAAGCAATATCTGGTCTAGTACAATGCATAGCATACATCATACTACCAATTTGCACTAGCATACTCCAGTTGTGCTACTGCTCTTCCATTATTCTTATCCAACTTGACACTAGAGTCAAAAGGTGTATTAGCTTCTTTTATTCCTAAATGATTGAACTTAAGAAGCACTTTCTCAATGTAGTGAGATTGACACAACGCATAACCACCGCTATGCTTCTTCACTTTAATACCTAAAATGGTATTTGCTTCATTAAGATCTTTCATTTTGAACTTTGAAGTCAAGTACTTCTTTGTTTCACAAATGCCTTCCAAATTAGTACCAAAAATTAGCATGTCATCAACATAAAGACAAACAATAACACCATATTTTTCAGTGAACTTTGAATAAATGCACTTGTCAGCACTATTGTGTTTGAAACCATCAGCCAATATAATAGTATCAAACTTTTCATGCCACTGTTTAGGTGCTTGTTTTAGTCCATATAATGACTTAACTAATTTACATACTTTCTTTTCATTTCCTGGTAGAACAAATCCTTCAGGTTGTTCCATGTAAACTTCCTCGTCAAGTTCACCATTTAAAAATGCAGTTTTTACATCCATTTGATGCACAAATAGATCATATATAGATGCAAGAGCAATAAGTACACGTATTGATGTTATTCTCGCCACTGGAGCATAGGTGTCAAAATAGTCTATACCTTGTTTTTGACTAAAACCTTTGGCAACCAATCTTGCCTTAAAGATATGAACAGTACCATCAATATTGTACTTCCTTCTTAATACCCATTTGCAGCCAATAGCCTTTGAGTTTGGAGGTAAGTCTACTAGTACCCAAGTATTATTAGCTAATATTGAGTCCATCTCATCATTTATTGCTTCCTTCCAAAAAGCTGCATCTCTAGAAGTCAAAGCTTCTTTAAAACCTTTTGGATCATCCTCCATATTTAGGACAATGGGTATTTTGTTAAGAACTGTGTTTAAGTCTCCTTCCACAAGGAAAACTTGGACAAGATTTGATACAAAATCAGGACCAAAATTCTTTTCTTTTCTAATTCTCTGACTTTTCCTTTGCTCTCTTGGCAAATCCAAAGACTTTCTCTTGATATTATCAAGAGATTTATTCAAATCAGAGTTAGAACTTTTAATTTGATTGGGTTCTAATATTAATTCAGAATCACTTTTAAATTTATTTTCAATAAATTCAACATCTCTTGATTCTACTATAATATTTGAACTCAAGTCCAACAACCTATATGCCTTGGAATTTTCAGCATATCCAACAAACACACTTTTTAATGCTCTTGGTCCTAATTTAGTTCTCTTTAGATCTGTAACTCTGTAGAAAGCTAGACACCCCCACACTTTAAGATAACTTAAGTTTGGTTTTCTTCCATTCCAGAGTTCATAAGGTGAAACTTGAAGTTTCTTAGATGGTATTCTATTATGTATATGGCATGCTGTCAATAATGCCTCTCCCCACAAATTAAGAGGCAATTTTGCACTTAGAATCATAGCATTCACCATATCTACAATAGTCCTATTTTTCCGTTCTGCCAAACCATTTTGTTGTGGTGTGTAAGGTGAGGTCATTTCATGTATAATTCCATGCTCTTCACAGAATCTAGAAAATTCATGTGAGAAATATTCTCCACCTCTATCTGTTCTAAGAATTTTAATCTTCTTTTCCTTTTGATTTTCTACTTCTGATTTATACCGAATGAACATGTTATAGGCCTCATCCTTACTCCTCATTAAATACACAACAGTATATCTAGAGAAGTCATCTATGAATGTAATAAAATATCTTCTTCCTCCTCTAGTTAAAATACCATTTAACTCACAGATATCAGAATGAATAAGTTCTAATATTTGTGAATTTCTGTTGGCAGTAGGAAAAGGTTTCTTAGTCATTTTTGCTTGAATACAAATTTCACATTTCGAGTCAACTACATTCTTGTAATCTATCAAGCCATGCTTTAACATGTATTTCATGTATTTAAAATTCAAATGTGCTAAACGACCATGCCATACAGAAAAGGAATCAAGCATATAAGCAGAATTTGTAACTTCTTTATTAATAATAATACTGAGTTTGAACATCCCATCACAAGAATATCCTTTGCCTATGAATACACCATTCTTAGACAAAATTAATTTGTCAGACTCAAGGACAGCCTTTATGCCCTTTTTACATAGTAAATTGGCAGACAAAAGGTTCTTCTTAATTTCTGGAACATGATACACGTTAGTGAGTATAAGTTTCTTTCCAGAAGTAAGTTGCATCTCTACATTTCCTTTTCCATGAACTTTGACTGCATTGTGATTCCCCACAAGAACTCGTTCAGTCTCAATAGTTTCAACATAATTCTTGAATTGTGCTTTGTCATTGCACACATGCACTGTAGCACCGGAATCAAACCACCAATCAGAATTATTTGCAGTCGAAGCAAGATGCACTTCTGTTATCATGCCAATCTCTATTTTTTCTACCATTGCAATAATTTCCTCAATTGCATTTGCAACATTTGAACTGCTGCCATCATCCTTCTTCTTGTTTTTCAAGAATCTGCACTCACGGATATAATGGCCTTTCTTTCCACAGTTGAAACATTGCCTATTTTTCTTCATTTTATCGGTAGAAGAATTCTTTTTGAAGGTGTTTCCCTTCTTAGGCTTAAGAAAATTCCTTTTCTTTTCATCACCCTTTTGCACATTGTTCACATTTACTTTAGAATCAAAATGGTTATCATCACGAATTCTACTCTCCTCTTCAATTCGTAGATGCTTTCCAATTTGTTCTAAAGTAAGTTCTTCTGTCATATGCAGAAGCTTCTTCCTGTAATTATTCCAACTTGGTGAGAGTTTTGCAATAATTGCTCCCACTTGAAATGATTCGGGAATGACAATGGACAAATCACGAAGTTTATTGACCAAGACTTGCAACTCGTGCATTTGGTCCAACACAGACAGATTATCCACCATTCTAAATTCAAAGTACTTCAAAATAATAAATTTATCAGTACCCAATTTTTCTGTCTTATACTTCGTTTCAAGAGCATTCCATATTTCCAGAGGTGATTTCATAGCAGTGAATAAATCATATAATCTATCAGAGAGAGTGTTAAGAATGTGACCTCTGCAGACCAACTCATCCTCCTCTCGTTTCTTCCTCAATGCCTTGACCGTTTCAGAATCTTCTGGAGTTGATGCAGGAATTGGCTCCAAACTTGGATCCAGAACATAGAAGATCTTCAGCGCGGTCAGAAGAAATTTCATCTTGTCTTGCCAACGAGTAAAATTGGAGCCATTGAATCTGTCCAACTTCACAAAGTCTTGATTCATTACTTTAAAAGTAGCGGATTCTGAACCTCCTTCCATTGAAATATCGTCTTAAAATTGTTGGAAAAAATTTTGGTTAAAGGAAAGAGAATCCGAAGATTTATCAAGACTTTGAGGCGTATGAAAATACTGTCTTTAAGACGATATTTGCCCCCACTCACAAAGAGTTTGCTAATAGGTTTCTAGCAAATTGTCTCCAGGATACAACAAAGTCTTGAATTCTACAAATAGCAATTTTGTAGAATTCCTAAAATTACTATTGAAAATGATGGAAACAGAGGGGATTTATTTTCGTACTTTTTCAAGTCTTTCACAACTATATTTATAAAGAGTAAGGTGGTGTATGTGAAAAATCACGTCTGTGGGGACTTTACCGTTTCTCGCTCGAGCGAGGTATCGAGCGAGGGTCGAGCGAAGTTACTGCCTGACCTCTTTATCTCGGGGTGATTCTCGCTCGAGCGACTAGTCGAGCGAGAATGCAACGGTAACTTCACATACCTCTTTGGTTGAGACGCGTCTGTCTTTCAGACGACGCATTCATTCAAATTCTCGCTCGAGCGAGGAGTCGAGCGAACATCTAGCGAGATCACTGTCTGATTCTCGCTCGAGCGGTATATCGAGCGAGTATCGAGCGAAGTCTCGGGTTAGCGCTCGCTCGAGCGACATATTGAGCGAGTGTCGAGCGAAGTCTCGGCCTCAAGTTCAATACTCAACCATTTCCACACATTTCTTCCCTTCAACTTTATACATATTACAACCTATTCCAACATTCCCATCTATTTTAATGCCTCTTCTACTTCTAATATTCTAAATGGCTTGGAGATACTCTCATTCACTTATGCCATTACTTTGCACTCTATGTTCTGCAGACATCTTTTGATTTTGACTGTTGATGGCCTTAATATTACAAACAAGTTTATAAAGTAAGTATTGAAAGATTTCTCTATTTCATATTGTTTTTCCAAAAATTTGTTATTTGAGTAACGAATCTGCATGACGGTATTCCTCATTCTCTGATTAGTGCAAACACGAAATACTTGATGTTTCTATCTCCATGTTGATACCAATTCTTTTTTTTTTCCTTTATATTCACTATAAACCTTCCATCTCCAGTAATTGACCTAGCTCCCTTTGAATCCTTTTTATCTCTTCTATGTTGTGGCTACCTTCCTTTAGTTGTAATCTATACAGAAAAATTTTTATTTTATATTTTTCTCCTTATTCTTCTCAAAATTCCTGCTCCACATGGTCATGCCCCCACTACATCTACTTAGCATTTCTTGCACTTTGACATTGGGTCCCCCATTATTAACCTCTTATTCCATTCTTCCTCTATCACCATTTCACACTCATCCCTAATTTCCCACCCGACTTCATATTTAAAACACTTCATTCCCATCCGATTCCCCTTAAGTTTACCCATTGATAATATAATGGGTCTTTGGTCTAAAATTCTGGCTATCAAGACCTCTAGTCTTCTTTCTCTATACAAGCTAGACCAATGTGGATTAGCTATTACCCTATCCAAATGCTTCTTTGTGATACTTTCATCATTATGCCTATTGCTCCGCGTTAATTTATCTCTCCTCTATCTGATGTCAAACATGTCCCCATTCTCTAGTGTATTTCTAAAGTTTGTCATTAGCTGTTCTTTTTTGGGCCTCCCCCTCCCTCCAAAAAAAAAACATTTTCTTCATTGGTAACAATCTCATTAAAATCTCTCATCATACACCATCCTAATGAATTTGCCAGGTTTAAAGGATGGTAGCATCTCTCATACTTCTATCCATTTGTTTGCATCAGGCTATCTATAAAAGCACGTTAACAACCAATTATCAATTATCTCTTCATCAATTATCCACACATTTATGTGATTTTGCGAGTGATTCAATAGTTCCACTTGCAACTCCATTTTTCACAATAGCACTACACCTGCCCCTGCCAATTGGATCCACTACAAAGCAACTTTCTAAACCCACCTTCCTCTTTATAATCTCATACGTGCCCGCTTTTAACTTCGTTTCCATAACAAAAACTATAATGGGACTGTTCTCCTTCGTAATTGTTCTCATATTACTTTTCCTCATATACTACCCCAACTCCCATGTCCCACCACTTCCAAGTGCCCTTGCCTTCTTCTGACCTCTCCTTTTCCAAGTGGAACTTTAGAGAGACTCTAAAATGCATGTTTAATGCCTACTTGTGCCTTCAATGCCTTCACCCGCACGGGGCCGCACCCAATAGGGCGTATAGAGAACAGGGGAAGTCGGCTGGTGCCGACTCAGATCGGCCGTTGGAGCATGAAACCGATTGAAACTAACAAGGAATTGGTTGATGGGCAGTAGAATTTTATCAAAACCAACGTCAATCAGTTGGAATTAAGGATAAACTGTTGAATCGGCCAACAACGATTTTCTATTTTTTTCTATTATTTTATACCTATATAGAAATAACATTGTTTCACTTAAATGAGTGAAACGATATCGTTTTAGAGTCTGGAAATAGGAAAAAAAATTAATGGAAGAACTTTGTTTGACTTAACAAAATGACATCATTTCAAAAAGAAATTAATAAACCAACCCCTCTTTCTTCTTTTACCTGTCTTCTTCTTCTAACTCCTAGGTTTTCTCCCCTGCAAATCTTCTTGCAAGACTCATGGCAGATGATGCAACTTTTCTCTTTCATTATAGAGATATCGACGGCAAACAAAAAACCGTACCACACTGACGCACGTTGAGAACGAGATTATCAATTTTCTATCTCCTAGTCAACTAGTTTCGGCTGATTATGAACATAATTCTTCGACATCGATGCAATGCCGATTTGGAACCAAAACCATGCCGATTCCCTCAGTTTGCACTAGGACTGTTCACCCGATCTATTCCAACCCGATAGGCCCAATTCCGAACCGACCCGACTGCAAGTGCATTTCCGATCACCCGATACTCGTTTGGCCGATTAGCCGATGCACATTCTACTCATCGAATAGCCATGCGGTAAAACTTTGTTATTGCCGCTAGAGAGCTGCTTGTTCATTGAGAACAACAAGGACGTTGAAGCAAACGAATTCAAGGGGTAAAAGTGAATGAATCCACCACAAGATTTTTCCAATGAGGCTCGAGAGTAATCAATATTCATTGAAATTATTGGGTTGTTCTTCGCAAGGGAGAGCTCTGCCACATAGATCCATTTCCATGAAGAAATCATTTTCCTGGAATGGAAAATTCGAAGCTTTTGATATATGTATCATAAATAAAAAATTGGAAAATCCTAAATTTTTTCGTTCCTTTATTTGCCTAATAATTGTATTGGAAAAATGGACAAAAATTGAAATCAAAACCTAACATTACCCATGCCTGCAACTTGCAAATATCTTCCAATAGAATCTTTCTCCACAACACCACGTTCAAAGCGTTGGATTTCAAACCTCCCTTGCCAGAAAAAGATGACGAATTGCAACGCAACAAAAAATTCAACAATATTCGAGTGAGACAGAACAAGGACGCACTTGTCGATTTTGTGTGTTAAGAAGTCGGGTATCGGAAATTTCCGTTTCTTATTCGAAACTAAACGAGTCGGGTATTTTCGGGTCGGATCGGGTCGGTACAACGGAAGCACTTATCGGTCGGCTTTTTTGTTCAATTTTAGTTTGCACCCCTAGCACCCAGTCACCCTTAACAATGAGTACACAATATACTTGTAATTAGTAGTAATATCCTATATTAATTACACCCAACAACTTACGAGTAGGAGAGAATTAATCAAATACCCAACTTTTAGCAGTGAGTACCCCTATGCTTGATTAAGGCTATGTTTCAATACTATTATTTAATATTTTATTATTATTTTATTAATATTTTATATTTTATTAATTTTTTTCTATTACTATTTATAGATAATTTAATATCACATTACCATACAAACATAACTAAAAGACCATCATTTAGGATAAATAACATAATTTCCTTTATATTCAAAAGAGCACCCGACTTTCTCGAGAAAGTCAAGTCTTTTTATTTATTTATTTTTTATAGTCTTAAACATTTTTTTTTTAAAATAATTCATAATATTATTTAAAAAATATTTACTTAATTACTAAATAAAAAAATTGTAACCATCGGTGAGACCAATTTTTTCCTATTCAAAATATACAAAAAAAAATAGTGTACTTTTTTCTAGAGGGACCACTAACTCCTTTTTTCTGCAAAACTATTTAAATGGGTTTATATATTTTTCTTTATGCATCCGAGAGACTAATTTGATGAGACTTACTTATCTCATTTTAATGCTCTAACCGGATTAAGGTAGCTCCTTGAGTAATGTTATTAACAACTCATTTTGTCCTATTAACGTGCTATGTGGCATTAAAGAAATTAAAAATAAAAATAAAAATTTGTAGAAAAAACCTAAAGTTTTCGTCTTCTTCATACATATATATATATATATATATATATATATACTAGTAAAAGGCCACGTGCCATGCACGTGTACCCTTGTTAATAAATTATATTATATAAGGCTATATTAAACAAATTAATTAGTGATTTAATAAATAGCTAGACCTATCTAAATTGTTAATAAATATTTTATGGAAATAATTTATATTATATTAATAAAGCTACTATTGTTTTTTTAAGTAAATGTAATATTATTAATAACAACATTAACATTCTGATTACTATCAAATTTGTTAGTAATATTCAAATTAATATCTATTAATTTGTTAGATATTATACAATGGAATGTATAATAACATCATTAACATTCTTACTAATATCAAATTTATTAGTAATATACAAATTAATATCTATTAATTGACCTGAGATGTTAAAAATAACTTTCTTATTAATAAATTATATTAAATAATATAACATCAAACATATTAAGCGATCTCTAATATATAGTTGAATTTATAATTGTATTAATAAATATATTATTCTTTTTTTATTAATTACTGTGGAATGTATATATGGTATACATTTTACTTCTAAATTAAATTTTTAATATGTTTATGATAATTTTTTTAATATTTTAATTTGTTAATACAATTTTATGTACAATTCATATATTAAGGGAAAAAATTTAAATAAACTATGTGCTAATAACTTATGTGTTTGTGAATATTTCTCATTTGGGCACAACTTATGTGTGCCCAAAATTGGTCATCAAGACCAGCCGTTTTACGTCCAGATCCTTCTTCCCCCCCTCTTTCCCTCTATCTCTCACCTTTCTTTCTCTTTTTTCATGGTCTTCTGCTTTTTTGTCTGTCATTTCTCTCATTCTTTCTCTGTGTTTATTTTATTTCTTTGTACAGTTCTTTTTTTGAAACCTTATGAATATGAAGTTCTATTTTTCAGACCTATAGAAAAAAATTTCTCATATCTGAAAGGTTTTTTTTCCCTCTTATTTCTATACGTTGAGTTAGCCGCCACATGCTCCTCCGTGACCCCTCCCATTTTGTAAATAAAAAATAAATAAAAATAATAATATATGTTCTTTTTTTAAAAGAAAAAAATAAAATATATTGATTTTTTATGATTTAATAAAATAATATTAATTTAATCTTGTGTTGGCCGCCTCTCTAAAAATTACCTTGGCCCCCTCTACAAAATTTAATCTAATTTAAAAATAAAATATATGTTATATAAAATAAAATAATATAACAATACAATGACATGTTTTTATTATAGATAAAAATAAAAATAAAGTTAGATAATTCCTAATATATTTTAAATATATTTTTATTATGATAATATGTTTTTAACATATTATATATTTTATTAATTCATAAGTTATATTAAAAATATTTCATTTTTATTATAGATTTTATTATCAGATTATTCTATACTGCATAAAATAAATCTTTGACTCCGTTACTACTAGATTTAGCGTTTTAATTTATTGATTGTACAAACTTTTTATGTTTCTTTGCATATTCAAAATTATTTTTTTCCAAATCTGAAAATGTATTTTTGTTAGTTCTATTTCTGTATTAATTTCTTCTTTTTGTTCATTCGATATATATTTTCTAGGACGGTTTTTGTGAACTTCCGTAGAACTGTACTTTTTATTGTTATTATTTTTTAATCTTTTTTTCGAACTCACGTATCTATAAATTTATTACTCAAATCTAGAGCAATTTTTTGCTTCTTATTTCTGTACGTTGAGTGAGTATGATTTTACTGACTGGAGCAAATTTCTTTTCATCTCTAAAATTCTTGTTATGCAAATCTGTAAATGTTTTTAATAATTGTGTTTTTGATAGTTTGTCGTTGTGTTTCTAGTGGTTTGTCTGTGAAATTCCAGAGAGCGTCATTCATAAGAATATAAGGGGCAAATTAGACAGATCAAAAAAGAAAATTTGGACAGACTAAATAATTACTGTTCATTTTGTATTAACGCTTTCTATATAGAATGATAATTAAAGCAGAGTCATGATTGGGGTGGTATGAATGAGATTATGACCAGAACTCGTGGAATTAAAACCAACTCAAGAAATTTTAAAAGTAATAGAGAAACTAATGATAGACATAGAGTTTTTTTATATATATATATATATACATAATTATGTTTTAAATTGAAAATGTTTTAATAAAATGATGTTAGTTTTATAAGTCATTTTATAAAAATAACTATCCTTTAAAATAAAATTGTGTAAAAAATCATTCTCTGTGTATAATTTTTTTGAAGAGAATGACCGATTATTGAGATAATATATGGTCACTTTTCAACTAATATATATCATTACAAAGAATACCGGATATTTATAATTAATTATTTACAATAAAAATGATTATTTGAGATAAAAATAGATTTATTTTAATTAAAAATATTTATTTTATTAAAAATAATTGATGTTAAATAAGTAATTTTTTTTTTTTATCTAAATGCTTTTTTTTCTTGTAATTCTCAAACTCGTGGGATTAAAAATAATAGAAGATTTGTATTCACATATAATATACACATATTTAAGAGTGTTTTTTGGAAACACAACTAAAATAGACCCAATTCTGAAACCAATTTGTCAAGCTTTGGCAGTGTGCAGGAGATGGTGGGAGAGAGGGATAGCGGAGGGATGTGAAAAGTGGCAAAATGGAGAATATTTTTGGGCTGTACACCAAACAATCAAAAGGGCATAAAAGGATGAAATAACAGCCATTATTTTCAAGCGCTTTCTCTGTCCCAAAAGTAAAAAGGCAAACTTTGGTACACCCTTTTGTCAGAGAAAAAACAATAATACAGCTGAGACTACTAAGTTAGTCAATAATGATATAATCCATTCCGGCTCTAGTTAATCAGATTTCACATAATATTATATATATATATATATATCTCTCTCTTATTTGTAAATATATCACTTACAACATTGTTATAAATTTTATGATCCATTATTTGGTAAGGTATAATAAAGTATATATTAAGAATAATGCTTATTTAGTAAAGTGGACTACAATAAAGTCCTAAATAACGTAGTGTTTCATTTAAATGAAACACTGCATTTTATTCAAAGAACTAGTGAAAATTTAGTGAAAGAACCAGTGAAATAAACTGAAGGAATAAGTTGCAGCGCCATCTATCCCCATCGCGGCTTCGCCCTTCCCCCTTCACCCCCAAATTTCTTGACTTTCGGAGGTATTTCTTGACTCGCGTCCCCTTGCCTCCAAGCTAGAGTCACTTGACTCGTCAATAAAATTCTTTCAATTAAAGCAAAAAAATAAGAGAGAGAGAGCGTGTGGAAACAAGAGAATAAGAAGAAATTTTATTCAATTCTGGCTTGTTTTTACACAGCCCCTTCTCCATTTTCTTTGAAACAAAAATTTCTAAAGTTTCTTGGCTTTCGGAAGTATTTTTTTTTGGGATAAAAGAGATGAATATTTTTCTATATAAAACTTGTACAGATCTTCTTTTGTTTTCTGTCTTCTTTAATTACATGGATAGTGCACATAAAAATTGAAAATATTGGCGGTGGATTTTGATGGCAGAAATCGTGTTTTTTGTTGAAGAGAAAAGAGGACAATCTAGTAATTTCTCTAACAAAATGAGGGATTATATAGTAACTTTGTGTCTTAGATTGCAATACAGTCCAATTTAATGGACTGTATATAAACAGTGCTCATATATTAAAGTTAGGTTTTTTTTATTGCTATCCTAATTAATTACTCTTTATCCTTATTTGATATCAATATTCTCCATGCATTATTATTTAATACTAATACTATTGATTATCATACTATCATGGTGTTTTCATTAGTTTATATCTATTATATATAAACTAATGAAAACAACATTCCAATACAGACATAAGAGAAAATAATGGAAAATATCAAAATAGATGATGTTCAACCATTACTATATGTTGTTAACACTTTAATTTTAATATTAACTAAATATTTTGTTGGCATGGCCCTATTCAGTTTGAAGGAAGAATTAGTGATTTATTAGTTAATTTTCGCTAGCCTCAATTATATTATTTTTAATGGTATAAGGATGTATTCTTAGCTAAAGTATCACATTTTGAAAAGAAGTAAATATCACTTACTATATACGATATATAATATTTAGTATTTATAAATAAGTTAAAATATTGATAATTTTTTATGTTATGATATGCTTTTACATAATTTTGTTTCATGTACCGATAAAAAATTATTAAATATGTTTTTCAATTATTTATTCAAAATATTTTAATTTTACAATTAAATAAATATATACGATACGTGATCTTTAGTGTTGATATCAAAATTATACATACAACTAGGGCTGTAATCGATCCAAGCCGAGTCGAGTTTTTGGGTTATCGAGTCGAGCTGGATTCATATAGCTCGAGCTCGAGTTGAAAGCTTGCCGAGCCGAGCCGAGCCGAGCCGCATTCGAGCGGATCAAACACGATCTCGAGTCGAGTCGAGTTATTTATCAATCTTGATTTTTACTCTTAAACGAGTTTGAGTCGAGTCGAGTCGAGTCGGGTTATTACTCGAATTTTGTTTATATTCATATACATTTTTTGAATAAATTACAAAATTATAAAATTAAAAATACCAAATTATAAAATAAAATATTAAATCTAATAAAAACTTAGTTAATATATAAACCTTAATATTAAACTATAAAGTTATAACATCTGTATAAATACATTTTTTATATGATTACACATTATAATATATAATGAAATCACTAAGTCTTATATGCTAACTGTTACACATTATACATATACTATAATTATTCACTTAAGTACTTAATTAACTAATATATCATTATAAATTATATTCAATATATACGTATAAATTATTAGGTATAAGTAAATGGATTATATACTACATATTTAATTTTCAAGATAACTATGTTTATGATATTAAATTTAATATGCATAGAAGTATGTGTGTGTAAAAATACTAATAAATAGAAAAAAAAAATTTATATATATTCATGATTTATGGACAAGTTCTAATCGAGTCGAACTAACGAATCGAGTTGAGTCTGAACGAGCGAGGCTTAACAAGTTTTAATCGAGTCGAGTCGAGTGTAATCGAGTATATGTCATTTACTAATCAAGCGGGTTTATGTTTTCACGATCAAGCTTTTTTTTCACGAATCGAGCTCGATTCGAGTTTAGCCGAGAGAGTATCAGGCGAGCAATCCAGTAGCCTGATTCATTTACAGCCCTACATACAATTAGTGTAATATCTCATATATATATATTAAGTATAGAAAGATGATAATGTAATTAAAATATAAAAAATGGAAAGATGATAACGAGATCCCACATTGTTTAGAATAATACAAAACAAATTGGAGTAGATACTTGGATATGATTTAAACTCTATTTAAATGGTTGCTAATGGTAATTAAGACAATTCCAATCAGGAAAACGGAGTTTTAAGTGGATTTAAGGAGAACTTGTAACATCCCTCACATTGCTAGATCATCATATATTAATAAGCATGTTAGGAATTTTGGAGGGACATTAGAATTATCCTAGATTGTTATATTGATGAAGACATCATAGATTTTTTTTTTTTTAGATTTAGGAGTGAGATGATCTGATCTGATCATTTTATATCATCATTAAAGTTTACTCAAGTTCTAACACAAAATACAATAAACAATTTAATATTTTCAAATCTCAATTGAATAGTTTCAAATTTTAAAATAATAATAATAATAATAAAATATTTTAATAATATTTTATTCAATTTTCAACTTTTATCTAAAACTATCCCATCTCATTCCATCTCATTATCGAGATTAATACATATGAGATGCAAACATGTAAGATATAGATGGCCAATAATTGAAAGATAAGTTGGAGATTAGGTTTTGAGACGTTTAAAAGATTTGTATAGTTGGGAGTAAAATAAATTGTCTTCGACTATGAAATTTTTTGATTGAGATCTTTTAAAAGAAATTATAATATTTACATTTATGGATGTGTAAATTCCGTACACCTCATTAAAAAAATCTGATACCCTCATGAAAATTAAAATCATTTTTTTAATAATAGATTTTACCTTTTTCAAAATAAGTGCTTAAGATTTGTATATTCTAAAATTATATCTAATATTATTCAAAAAAAAAATTATTTTAACTAAAAATGTGAGAATTAATTGAAATTTTGTATTCTCCGACCACAATATTGTAAGACGAAAAAACTATTACAAATGTAACTTTGGACTTTTATACAATTAATTATATGCATACGAACATCAAATAAACAGTGAAAAATTAGTCTTTGCTCATTTTCATCATCTTAAATTTGTGTCCGTATTCCAATAATTTCCCAACAATGAAAACATAGAAATTGAAAAAAAAAAAACCCCCACTTTTAGTAACTGCATAGTGCATATCTAATAATTCCACCAATAATAATAATAATAATAATAGAGAATGGCAGTGTAGTAATTGTGAGTCCAAGCATCTGTGGATTGCAGAGGGATCATTGACTGGTCGCCTTTGACCAGTCTTTTTGGGATGCCAGTCCCCCCCTACCTGTTGTTTTTTCAGAAGTACTACTGCCTCAGTAGACAGTACTCCTCAGTGGGCAACATTTCTACCTCATAAATGATACATGAGCCTCCTCTTCCACCCCCACGCGCTTCCTCTTGACACTGCCCACCACGCTCCCACCTAAAACCACTACACATTTTGCATTGAAATTTGCATGAAGAGAAGCCAAGTGAACCAGCTCTGCATCTCCAAAGCTTTTATCACCATGAAACATCTCTTGCATCCGTGAGCATTTGCCATGGCTTGGGGAAGCCTTAACACTTTCTTTTTTTCCCCTAAAGAAAATGGGAAATTGGGTGACTAATATAATTATCTTCTTTAAGCGTGATCATAGAAGCTAATATTGAATCAACATTTTGACAATACTATGTAATTCATTCTCATTCTATTCTAATCTACTTTGCTCACGAGATTAAAAAAATCCAAATTTAATAAACAATAATGCTATAATAAAGTAATGGAATATTGGAAGTTAGATGAGCTCTCACCATTTTAATCCAACAAACTCAACATATTATCATATTATAATTAAGAAACATATATATTGCCCCAAAACAAGTCTCACTAATGAATAACACTCTAAATTAACCAAATATGATACCTATGAGGGGGATAGATCGAGGATGATGATATATAATTAGAATGATTAATGAAAGTGAAATCCGGCATACATGAATAGGGCACAAATGGGATTATGTACAAACCAAGCAAATGGAATTGACTTTGATAATCTGATCTTCTCTATCTCAGCTAAAAAATCATGAAAATCTGTTTATTTACTAGTAATGATCATTTTGGAGATGGGGTCGACTGATGATTCTTGTGGGAAGCCAAGGCATTGATAGAATCAGCAAGCTTATTGATGGCATCAACAAGGCCAACAATGCCTTCCCTATTGATCTCAGTCTTAGATTCTTCAACCTTGAGCCTTCTCTCATGCATGCTCAGAAGTTCTCTGTGCCGCCTCTCCTCTCTCTCCTCGCTTGCCTGGAGGGCTTCTGCTATAATGGAAGCGCTTTTGGAGATTGCAGTGCCCACTTCATGTGAGGTGCTTGTATTTGCAGTACCGCCACTTGTTCCCTCTACACTTTGATCATGACCTTCTTTTCTCCTTCTCTTTGCTGGTGAGTCTGAATGCTCACTATTTGTATCAGGATCTGAGCTATCACGCATGATCTCCAAAATCATATATGGAACCAAATCAAACCACTAATCAATACTGACTGAGAAAACTATGACTCCCCAGAAGAGATCGATTTATAAGAGTTGATGAAATAATCAGTCAAAAACTATGATGATCACTTCCCATAACCCATCAAACACATTAAAAGCTTAGGCTGTTCTCAATTCTCACGCCTTAATGTAGTAATAATGGATTGTGGGAGAAAGGAAAAAAATGGTATCTCAGTTCACCCACAAAAATGCAGAATGTAAAAGTGAAGAAGAAGAAGAAGAAGAAGAGAGAGAGAGAGAGAGAGAGAGAGAGAGAGAGAGAGAGTACCTACTGTGGGCATTGGCTGAGAATATGTGAGAGCAGGTACCGTTAGCAGTGGTGGTGCCACTGGTAGTGTTAATGGCGGAACTGAAGAAGTGGAGATGTGATGCTGCAATAGAGGCGTCAAGGAAGGCTGAGCGATGTCACCCACAAATCCTATATTGGGATTGGAAGTAGAGACATGCAGCACATGACCGCCCACCATCGGCCTCTGAGTTGCTGCTGTTCCCAGCTTCCTCTCTACCACCTCCACCAAAGCATCATATATCTGAGGCGACATGTTTGTGGGCAAGCTTCTCTCTTTCCTCTCATTCCTCTCAATCTTCCAATAAGACTCTTCATGATCCCCGGACTGATCCGCTCTCTCGGCTATCCTTCTCTCATAGTCCCTCACTTTCTTGTAATCCCTCATAAGATTATCCCATTTGTCATTGCACTGGTTTTGGCTCCTCAAACACCCTTTTCTCCAACAATAATCTTCAACCCATTTCCATCTTGGCTCTACAGATTTGTTCCTTCCTTCACTTTGATCCCCACTTCTTTTCATTCTTCTCTCGTCATCCATCTTCTTTGCCTCAATCAGAATCATTGTCTCACTTGGTGTCCAGTTCCCTTTCCTATAGTCCCTCATTATAATGCTGCTGCCCCCTTCCTCAGCCATCAGCCAAGATGCATGCAACGCCTTCTTGACAAACGGGTGAGAGAGAGAGAGAGAGATCTAGAGAGAGAGTGAGAGAGTGAGTAGAATCTAAAACGAAAGGGAGAAGATGGGCCTATGGGGTAAAGCTTGGTCTAATCAATAATGGGTCCTTATCGGGTTCTTTTGCTCTATCTTTTGGAGTCTTGATTTGATGTGGGAGTTCAAAGTAGACAAATAAAACTAAGATTGCTATTTTAGGTAAAAGACCATTGACGAGTATGCCTAAACCTGAATCAATGGTTTCTTAAGTAAGCCTAACGACATTGGATGGTTGTTTTATGGTTTTCATGGTTTGGGTGTGTTGCAGAAGAGGATTGTAAGAGAAGAAAATATGGTGCTGCATCTGAAAATAATAAGAGAATGATACAATTATGCAGACATATCAGCTTACTGTTTCCATCATCCTTTCTCCACTACTACTTTTCCTTAAAATTTTCAATCTTTTGGGAGCTTTAGGTCACTCCCCTAAAAAACTTCAAAAATCTTCAAAGTTTAAAGGCCAAATCTAAATCTACTTATTCAAACCACTGCTCCCCACAAAGTGAGGGAAACTGATCGAGTGTGTGTGAGAGAGAGAGAGAGAGGTGAGAGAGAAAGAGAGAGTAATCAAGCGTACCAACAGAAGAAAAGGCCAAGGTAAATCCATTCAAACTGACAGATCAACAGACCCCAAAAACTTTCAGGGAGAGGTAGGGGGAGAGAGAGAGAGAGAGCGCATTGGAAGAGAAAAGATATGGTGTTGCATGCATTAGAATGAGTGAGAGTATGATTTCCACTGCCCCTACACGTGGTATAGCCTCTAATCATCACACCCGTTTGTAATTGAGCTGCAAGTTTTTTTTACCATTATTATTACTGTAGATGTTTAGACAACAGTTAATTTTAATAAAATGATAATTTATTATAAAAATAAATTATAAATAATCTTTTTATTATAAATGAATTAATCATAAAAATATATATTTTTTATAGTGTAAACATTGTCATTAAATTATTATACATGTAAAAATTTGCGTACATGACTTTAAATTAAATGGCATTAGATTATGTATCTGCAAATTTGCAAAGTTACAAATTATATTTATCTAAATTTAAAGATATACCGTTTATTCTTTAAATTATATATATATTTTTTGATAAATAGGCTGACTTATATTCAATCAATGAAAGTGAAATTTACAATTGTGATTGATATAATTGAGAAAACTCATTAATCGGGTCAACTAAGTATATTTGGAGTATAAACTTTGACTTCTTTGTAGACACAAATGTATGAGATACATTCACTACCTAAAAGTAGAGAACTAAAGTTTCATTCTCCTAATTAGAAGGAGGTAATTATAATTTTACGGACCTAAAGTCTAAGATACTATTTCTCAATTTTAACAATTTTCTATACAATCGAAATTACACAAAAACCAACTAAACCACACAACACAAACAACTACAAAGAAAAATTCGGTTGTGGTGGCGCGTAGACAATTCGCGCCACTCTAAGATTGTAAAAGTTTACAAGTTTAAGTAGCTCGGCATCGCAAAAAACCGTGTGCGGCGGAAGAGAGCCTCCAAATCATGAGGCGCATAGATTTGTAGCTCAAATGGATTATGCGCGTGTAAGGCACGCGCCACTCCGTTCGACAAAATCTTCAGTCGACTTCAATATTAGCGAATGGGATAGACAGCGGCGAGGCACGTGATAGACTATGACCTTCGGACTAACTCAAACCTGCACATGCTGACTTCACTGAACCCTAAAAACCACCATCAACACTATATATCATGATGGCTAGGAAAGGTAGATGAAAATTAGAAAAGAAACAGAAAAAAGAGAGACAACGAAGAAAGAACGAACCGCTCTTTAAACAATAAGTTTAAACAATAAGTTTAAAGGCCTTTAAATCTTATTTTACCATTTAAACCATTGCAAATCTTATTTTACTATTTAAGCAAATTTGAAGATGCATTGTTGGCTCTTTAAATTTTATTTTATTATTTAAATAATATTATTCAAACCACTGCAATGAATATTATTAAGTTTAAAGGCCAAATCTGAATCACAACTATTATTAATTTGCTATTCACTATACAAATATTATTTTACAAATATAGTGTGTGCTAATTATAAAATATATAAAAACTCATAATTATAAGAAAAAAAATTAATAACAATAAATAATAAATTTTATTATTATTTGTTTTAAAGATGTATAATCAATATGAAAGTTTTTCTTAAATAATAAAATTAATCTTCAAAAAATATAAATTTTATATATGCATATAAAGAATGTAGTGCTGGAGCCGATCCCCTAGAAGCGAAAGAGAGTTGGAAGGAGTGTTCAGCTTACTACGTAGACTGGAATCTATTCTTTTCTTTTATGCATCCGATAGAACCTGTTTCACACTTTCACCAGTCACGTCGAATATTCCACCTTCATCATTATCATATAATATATATTGAAAAAAAAAAAAAAAAGCTGATGAACCGGCAAACCGAATTGGATTAAACTAGATTTGGTCCAGTTTCAAGTTTGGTTCGATCCGATTTTTATTTTACTCATAATTGGTCATAATCGATTTCATTCCGATTTTCTTTTTTTCTAACACCAGACTGGTTCATATGTATATATTTTAAGCTTTAAAATCATATATTATTATAGTCTATTATATTAATAGTTATACTAACACTATATCACTATATATTATACAAAAATAATTAAGAACATCTATACTCATCCTCATATAAACAGTAATATGTTACTGTTTATGTGAAAGTGAGTGTGATAAGTGTAGATATTTCCTAGTAATGCTCTATATTATAATATACTATAATATGTCATTCTATTATATATTATAATATATTACTATAGTCTTATAAGATATGCTATGATATACTACAATATATTATCAATTATATTATTAGATACTATAATATAATATATATTATATAATATATTAAAAAAATTAGACCGAACCGAATAAAAACTGGTAGGGGTGTAAGAAAGAACTGAAAAACTGGTGAAATTGGTACGGTTTTGGGTCGGTACTGGTTCAAAAATGGTTCCCATAATATTAAAATCGGTCGGTACCAATCTAGTTTCGGTTTTAAGCATTTTAAATCCAAACTAAACCAATTCAATATAATATATATTTTAAATTAATTTTTTTAAATATTATATGTAATATAAAATATTATTTTATATATTATATATTATATTTTATACATTAGTAAATTAATTACAATTTATATTTTATGGCCTAATACTAAGAGTCTAATACTATATTAATATTAGTAATATACTTTAAATTTATATATAAATCACCATACTAAATAATTACATATAAAATAATAATATAGTAATATTAATATTAGTATTAGTATCATAATACTATCATTATCAATGATATAGATATCAAAAATTAAACTTACTATAATAAATACTAATATATAAATATTCTAATCACTATAAGTAATACTAATATATATGATAATAGTCTAATAGAGACTAATAAAAACTAATTTAAAATCAAATCAAAATCGGTAAAATTGGTACTACTGGTTTTGGGGGGTAATTGGTATATAATCAATTTTTTGAAAAAAATACAAAATCAGTAATACCAGTTCGATTCTAGGCTTTGTCCAAAATTGAACCGGTTACATTTCTAAAAACTAGTCAAACCAAAATTACTGATTGAAAAGTGTAATTAGTGCATTATCCATTTTTCAAATCGATATATATATATATATATATATATTGATTTTGTTCAAAGTTATATCCAAAATAGATCGAACTAGATCGATTAAGTCATCCCTATAGATATAATACATTATCAAATATAAATTTCTTCAAAAAAAAGTTATCAAATATAAGTATAATAAACATATGTTTTTAAATTGACATTACTAAATAGAATAGGACCATATTGCAATAAATATATATATATATATATGGAAAACTTCATTGGATTCAATAAATCGAAGTTGCAGTTTTGACTGAAAATATAGGAAAAGTCTAAATTACAACTAAATTCTCGACCATTTGGGACACCTCCGCATGCAAAAGAAATATGTAGCAGACATTATCTTAATTTTTATATACTCTCCTGTGACAAAACTATTTAGAGATTTCAATTTTGGTTTTTTTGAGAGTGAGACACTCTATTAAACATAGATAACCAAACTCTCTCTTTCCAACGAGGGAGTGTGGAACAAAATCCTTCTCCTCCAAAAGGAGGAAATAGACAAAACTCTTCTCCTCCAAAGAAAAGAAGGACAACTAAAGCAAATAGTCTTCATTTTTTTTATTAATACCTAATAAATAAAAACACCAACTAAGTTCAAACTCCAACACATACTCAGAGCAAACATACAAAAATGAAACTAAAACCAAAACAAACATCAACAAAAACAGACATAAGGCACAACTGTAGTGGCTCATGTAGAACACACGCTACTCTAGGATTGACTAACCGCTTATCTTGTAGCCTTCGCCGTTGATGTGCCCAGAATCGCCTCACGTGGTGGTTGGACAACCTTTTAGGTTGGATGAAGCGCATGGAAGCCATGCGTAAACACCAACCTGCGCATGTAGAGCATGCTCCGCTCTTAGTGAATCCTTCAATAGGCTGATAGATCGGCATCTAAGGAGCCTCCTGATGAGGTCTGTGGTGGCAGCAGACCATTAGAAAATCACAAACCACTACCCCGTGCTGGAAACGAGAAAAACTGAAAAAGCAAAAAAACTCCTTTTGAGCAGAGTCACGAAGGGGAAAGGGGCAGGAGGAGGAAGGTTCGGCCTTGCTTTGAGCCCACCATTGAAATGAACTCCACCACCAAATCCCACCTAAAAATAAGAAAACTAGAAAGGAAAATAGGTTGAAATGAGAGAGGAGGAAGGGAGGGAGGGGAGATCCAAAACTCCCATCCCATCGCCCTGAGGTAGAATCTGCTCTAGGATTTTTTCTCTAGGGTTCTACTGAGAGCCTACTGCAATGAAATATTTGAGAAAGTAAAATACCATCTAACGAGTAAGGTGATTTTTCTTGAATCCTTCCTTTAAGGAAAGATTTGATGCCATGTGAGTTGCTGTCTAAGGGAAGATTTAGATATATAGTAAAATGAGATGTGATAAGAATTGAGTAAAATATTATTAGAATATAGTTTTTAATGTTACTATATGTTTAAGATTTTAAAAATTAAATGATCTATTATATTTTATGTAAAAGACTGTAAAAATAGTTATAATAAGATGAGGTGTTATATGTTGAGAGTCTATCTCGATCCAAACCTGACTACCATATTCCCTCTTATTGTTATTCCTTGCCAAAAAAATTTCACCTTCATATTTCGTCGTCGTTATAATAATTTTTCTACTTAATCATCAGAAAATGTCTCATTTTGCGCCTTCCAACTACAAATATGTACATAATATATATATATATATATATATATATATATATATATATCTCCTGCATCATTGCATTTCCCAGGCGGCAATAAACTGAGGGTTCAAGAAGAGGATCAAACTCTTCAAAAAAAAAAAAAAAAAAAAAAGAAGAGGATTATCTCACTAGTGCGTGTAACTCAACAAGGGTGTAAAATTTTTCCTTTAGACTAGGAAAACCAATGGGATCAAACGGTTTAAGCTAGTCCAGACTGGACCGATTAAGAGACCGATCGGTCTCAATCTAAGAAAGTAAAGAAATTAAAATTTTAATCCGATATTAATATTAATGTGTAGGACATAAGAGCATTTTTAATGAATTAGATAAAACTTATAGTTTTATAAAATTTGAAACAAATAGTTTAATATAGCCCATCCAATGGATTATATATTTTATAACTAACATGCAGATCGCTACAATATCACCTCTACATTTATAGAATACGCACTTACATAAATATTTGATTTATTTCTTTCGTTAATTTTACTCTTTATATTTTTTTTTTATCGACTTTCTACTTTTTATTTTTGTTCAAAATGACTAAAATATATTAAAAATAAAATATTTAAAATTTAAATAATATAAAAATATATAAAAATTAATTTATGATATATTGTAAAAATTAATATATAAAAAAAAATTTAATGATGTATTTTAAAAAATAAAATGAAAAAACCATTGAAATTACTCAATGAAGAGAGTGCATGCAAGGCGGGGTGCAAAGCTTGCTATATTCACAGAGAGAGAGAGAGAGAGAGAGAGAGAGAAGAATCAAAGGGAAGGAAGAACAAAATCTGCATAAAAAGGCTAAAACAAGAGGAGAAGGAGAGAGGCCTAATCATTTGGTTAGCCTCCCATCACTCCCAATATTAATTTAATTAACCTATCACATTCCAACTTTCATAACCTTTCTCTTAATTAATTAATTAATTTGAGAAATTTGGTTTTTGTTTTTATATTTTTTAATTTGGTTAGTTTAGTTTTGTGTATATTTTTTGTATAGAAAAAATTTTTATATTTAAAAAATAATCTTTTAAATTTTAAGTTCATAGAGTTTAATTTTCTTCTCTTTTAAAAGAGAAATTTTAGTAAATATTTCTATTAAAAATAATAATTAGTTTCTCAGTTTTATATGAGAGAATTAAAAATTTTGTATATTTATGTCTTTAATTAATTTATAATAGATCACATTATAAATTTTAGGTCGTTGAATTGAATAAAAATAAACCTATTTTTAAAAAAATTAATAATTTACGTGGATTTTCTGAACAAGGGGACAGTTTTGTCCTTTCCAACAACTACAGTACAGATGTCAATTTCACCTTTCGTGGTAAACCCTTGACACGTAAGCAACTTTTTTTTTTCTTTTTCTAAAATTATGCTCAGCTTGAAATATGAGAGGCCACTACTTTGACCAAAAGGTTTAGCAGAGAGAGAGAGAGAGAGAGAGAGGCAACAACATGGGGTCACGACCTTCTCTGAGTAGTCCCTTTCGTTCTTAGTTTTTGGACTCTAGCCTGCCACTTTTTAGGGTACATTTTTTAAGGGCAACTTCGTCTTTTCCTATGCGGACCCCTCCCTCTCTCTCTATTTGGTGATCAATGTATAGTTGGGCCCCACCATACTTTCTGTCAGACATTCAAGTTGGACTGTGACGGAGATGGGAGACGACGTGTGAGATGTCCATTTCAGATACGATACCCTCAATATCCTTAACAGTTCCTTTAATTAAATAAGAGTAATGATCCGTATAAGTTATAAATAGATAATTTTAATATATATATATATTTTTTGTAAAAAGGTAGATTTTAGTAATAAAAAATATTTCTTTTTATATTTTCTTAAAATAAAATAAAATTTCTGATAAAATTATTAAATAAATACTCAAATTTTTCTTACAATCTGAAAATAATAAATATACACATGGAAGGAAATGCAGGATTGGGAATTTGGTTGTGGTAAATGCTTGGGAAAATTTCGTACCAACAGAGTACTCTTTTTATCTTTCCCGTCGAAGACAGAATCAGTATTCAAATACACCGTACAATTTTCTAAATTCAGAATAAATTTATAAAATAATATCATTTTAAATTCAGAATTTTTTTATAAAACGTTTTTTTTTTTTATAAATTATTCTATAAGAACGCTCATAGTTTAAGATATGATTGTTAAATGGTTGTATTTGCTAGATTAATAAATAAATCTAATAAAAACAAATTTATAAACTAATATAATTCATACAATCGGCATAACATCAAATTATGTCAATATAAAAATTTATTTTAATAAAATTTATTTATTGACTATTTCTATTTTATTTTTTGAGATATAGTATTATTATATTTATATTAAAAAAATGAATATTCATGATAAATTATTTGTGACAAAAATAATTATTTATTAAAAAAATAAATTTATTTTAATAAAAAATAATCATTTTAATAAAAAATAACTCTAGATAAATATATATATTTTTTTATAATGATTGTTGTTTTGAATACGGGAATATCTTTTGAATCCGATCTTGGTGTAAAGCTCGGCTAACAGGTCAGCATTCTAGTACAGGATTGAGGCCCTTTTACAAAAAAAAAAAAAAATCTCAACCTTAGCCTATCTTGATTTGCATATTGTTCTCTTCAATCCATTTGAGTGCTCTCTCTCTCTTATATGTAGCCATAGGCCAGCTTGTCTCCATTGTATTAAAGCTAAGTTTTGAATGCTCTTTTCGCTTCCTTAGAAGACTCACGAAAACAAAATAAAAAAGAGAGGAAATTGTCAAACATAACTATAAGATTATGTTTAGATATTAAGATAATTTCATATGACATATGAATAGTAATAAAAAAAAAAAAGGATAATATGCTAAAATAATTCAATCATCAAGGATATCAAGGTGTCCCTCCATCTATCTTTTTTCTTTGATATTTTTTAAACAACTAATATTACTAAACATTCCAACTTAGAGTTAGAGAAGTGAATGATCCAAATTAAGGGTTGGTTTGGATTCAAAGATAAGTTGAACTCATCTCAACTCATCTCAAATTTATCATTACACTTTTTTAAATCTACATATAAAATATAATAAACAATTCAATTTTTTTTAAATTTCGATTCAACTTTTTCAAATATTAAAACAATAATAATATTAAAAAATAATATTTCAATAATATTTTATTCAATATTCAAAATTTATCTTAACTCATCTCATCTTCTATCCTAATCCAAGTCACCCCTTAAGTTTTACAAAGTTAAAAAAAAAAAAAAAACAAGAAATAGACCCATATGGTCCAGTCTATTTCCCCCATCCGGCCCAAGCCCAAGATGAGGGCCACCTTCAATAGTAATATTTTTTTTTTTTATTATGCAGTAACATGATTGGGTTACTTCCCGGAGTTGCAACAGCCCAATAAGTGAGGCAGCAACATTCAGTGTAGACCAGGGGCGGAACTAGGAGTTGATGTTTGGGAGGACGATGAACTTAATTTTTTTTTTTTCAAATTAAGCTCGACAACGATCTTTTATAAAATAAAATTCTTCCATTATCATTTCTGAAGTGAAATTCTTAGCAATTTCTTTTTCAATATAAACTAGCAAATGATCTGCAAGAAATTCATCTTCCATTCGAGTTCTCAATCTAGTTTTTATAAGTTTCATTGCAGAAAATGCTCGTTTAGTAGTAGCAGTAGAAACTGGAAGAGTTAAGACTAAACGAATTAACCTGTCAATCAAATAATAAATTTTTGACTTTTCAGAAATTGCTAGTTCTCTACTTAACTCAGATAATGTAGACATATCTTGAAAATTTGGATGCGTCAAGACATCAAGCTCATAGTGCTGCAATTGAATTTTCAAAAAGAATTTTTCTTGCTCAGTAAAATCCTGTGGGTAAAACTTCTCAGCTAATTTGCATACGTCATCAATATTAAATGATTTGTATGAACTTTTAGGGTTTAAAGTAGCACTACGAATAAGAAGTTCCATTGCTTGGTCATTAAATCTATTGTTCAATTCTTGCAACTGGAAGTCTATTGTAGTAGTAAATAGATCAATCCTAAAATGATGCTCAATTGTTGTCCTTTCAACCTGACAACGAGATTTTCCTCGAGTATATTGGTCATTCATATTAGGAATATAAATTTGGTATTTTTTACAAAATGATCTAACATCTATAAGTAAAGACTCCCACCCATCATCTCTTAACTTTTGAATGAGTACTTTTGTGGTTGAAACTAGGCTCATGGCATTCACAATATCTTGAGAATTTTGTTGTAAAAATTGGCAAAGTGCATTAGTGATTCCCATTATTTTTTTAATTATATGTAATATCAAAATAAATTCAAAAGATGTCAATATCATGTAAGCCGCTTGTGGCACCCCCAAATTCCCCTTAAAATAACACGGGAATCGAGGCGTCAGGATGATGACAACACGGGTCACACATCCCAACGACAAGTGTCAAACGTGTGTGCACACGTGACATACATAAAAATATAGGTCGCAACAGATAATAAATTAATATCTAAGTACCAGAATTTTTAGAAATATTTTACAAACCAATTTAATAAAAACTCTCCAGCAGGAGATTTAATACAGTTATCCAAAAATACAATTTAAACAAATACATAATTATAAAAAGGGGAAAATAAATTTTCCGAGATATCAATTAATAATATCACCTCAATAGCGGAGCCATCTCCTCAGGCTCGGCCTCTCCAAAGTCTGCATCCAAACAAAACTACGACGCCAAGATGGCATCGCAGGTAAGTACAACCCAACCAAACCAAAAGACAAAAATTACATTAATGCCACAACAACAACCAAGAACAATTACCATATGCATGAGGCTCAAAATCATCTTCCTCAAAGTCAATGAAATAACCACACTCGTCAAAATCCCAATTTAATCCACAATAAATCACCCATCATTTTCCATAAAATAATATCCTCAAAATCGATCATACCGGGCGTTACGTATCGCCGTCCCCGATATGATTTACACACACACCCGAAACCATAATGGGCGTTACGTATCGCCGTCCCCATTACGATCCACACACACTCATTTCATACCGGGCGTTACGTATCGCCGTCCCCGATATGAAATGCACACCCGATGACCATAATGGGCGTTACGTATCGCCGTCCCCATTACGATCCACACACACTCATTTCATACCGGGCGTTACGTATCGCCGTCCCCAATATGAAATGCACACCCGATGACCATAATGGGCGTTACGTATCGCCGTCCCCATTATGTCACCCACACACTCACATGCTGATCACAACGGGCGTTACGTATCGCCGTCCCCGTTATGACTCAGCCCAAAACCAATAAAATCCGCTAAACACAATTTAAATCCCATTTTCCATCTCCAATACATGAATATCCAAAATCATGCCAAAATCCACTTTCCAAATATTTTCATGAGCATGCGCGTAAATACACAATGCAGACAACTATGCACCAAATAGCCAACAATTAAATAATCCAATCAACCAACAAATACCAACATCAACCATCACATATCAGCAATAATCAAATACAACAATTGTTGATGCCAAAAATATATTTAAATCTTAAAGCTTGTTTGGAAAGTACTTACGGCGGTAAAAACGCATTTCCTTGAACAACGCCAATCTGCAGCGTTTGTAGCGGTCACATGCACGTTAGGCTAAAACACTCGGTTTGACACCAAAATTTAGGGAGGTACTCATTGAAGGGTGGGGAATCTCATGGAGGTGGTGGTGTGGCGGCACAACCACCGGAAGGTGGCGGATCGGGGCCAAAAGGGGTGAAAACCCATTTTGGGTTTGGGGTCGTACCGGGAAGGTGAGGCCGCGGTTGGGGAAACTGAGCTAGGGGGTTGACCGGCTGGGTGAGGGGAGTCGAATGGTGGCGGTGGTGAAGCCTACGGTGGCCGGACGGCGGCGCGGCGAAGAACGACCCGTTTAAGGCCCATTTCGGGTGGAGGGGCTAACCGGCGGCGATGGGTGGCTTTGGGCAGTGGGTTATGCTCGCCGGAGGTTGGGGAGTCTAGTGGTGGTGGTCGGAGGCCAAGGGGTGGCCGGCGGTGGCCGGAAAATGCAAGGGAAGCAAAAATGGGTATTTCGGGTTTGTGGCCGTGGAGGGGCGGTGGGGTGGCCGGAGGGGACACCACTGGTGCCGTTGAGCTCGCCGGCGTGAGGGGAGGCTGGTGGTGTGGGCGGTGTCGCCGGTGGGTGGCCGGCGGCGGTCCTGGGGCTGAGGGAGAGAAACGGCGAAAGGGAGAGGGAGGCAGGGGAGGGCTGGGCACGCGGGAAGCAGAGGAAATAAGAAGAAAAGAAAGAAGAAAAAGAAAAGAAAAAGAAAAGAAAAAGGAAAAAGAAGGGAAAAAGAGACTAGCCAGAAAAACACAACAAATTAAATAAAAGCAGACTTTAAATACTATAATTTTAATATCAATAAAATAAAATATATAAAGCCCCAACAATATAAATAAATTAAACTCAAGCACAATATTAAAATAAGACAATAGTTAATATAACGAAACCAGATCAAATAAATTCACATAATAAAATAGAGGAATGTAATTCCACTCATTAAAATAATTAACTCATTAAAATAAATAAGAAAAGCAACGTAACTCGATATTAACTAATTAATAGCTCAAGTAAATATCTCAAACAAATAAAATATGACTAATAATATTATTTAAATAAATTAAAATAATTAACACCGAGCATAAAATAACGTGTAAAAATACACGTAAATCTGGGATCTCACATCCTCCCCCCCTTAAAAAGAATTTCGTCCTCGAAATTCGCTCGGCTGCAACTAATAAAACTCCAATAACTCACCTACTACACAGCTCAACACTCACCCCAAGCATTAGCACAATCATCTATTTTCCTCGAACACAAATGGATTTTATTCCATCATAAACGTATAGTCTCCAAATAATATTTCATCTCTAAAACTCTTGAGGTAGCCAATTAAATCTGAACTCCATATGTACAAGAACCTCAGTACAAACTCCCAAAATTTTAATATTCACTAACTTCATACCACACTTTGTGTCACCCTAAAATGACTCCCATGTTTATCTTCCTAACTTAATCGTCAATAACCATAATTTACCCAATTAAAAGATAAATTCTCACTTACAAGCATCATCCCAAATTTCAAATCACCACTAATTCCTCAAAATTTACACAAGAATTGAACCTCCAACTATATTGCAATTCATCACGCTTCCGCGCGCACTTTGATAACTCGCTAAATTCATAAAAATTTAAGTCCTCATAAAATATCACCGTTGAGCAAAAACTAGTTCGACACCTATTACAAGAAATCATTTGCCACATTTACAAATCCTAATGCTTTGTCATCTCACAATTCAAGTTATGCCACCCAATATTAAAGCCTAAAAATTTTTATAACCCCCAAACCGCTAATATACTCGTCCATCATTATAACCCCTCACTCTCATCATAGATTAATTATTCAAATCCGTATTCTCTCAATCGAACCTTCATTACCTATGACATGGAATAACCTGAAATATTTTAATTCTTATATGACCTCAACCCAAACTAAATTCTTAAGATACCTCAACAAATGCTGCTAACCATTAAATCCTCCAAAATATTATTCTTAAATTATCCACTCCTAACAATTCGCCCAAAAGCCTAAAATTTATCTCTTAAATTTATTTCCATCGCATCAACTCAACCCTATCACTTAACAACTAAATTTTTCCCAAGTTAAACACCAGCCAAAAACTAATACTCTCCAAAATTTACACGCACATTTATTATACATCAATCTCTAATTATCCACAAATAACATCAAAATTTCACCAAGACAATAATTGATCGCCCACCATCATAAGCATTACTAAAACAATTTCTATAACACTATACCAATGGCTAAGAATTTTACACTCACATGAAGAGTCTATCTAAATACAATTCCAATAATCTCCCAGAAATAAAATTAGAACTTAAACACTCAAACACCCAGTGAGACCCAGGTAATTAAATACACAAAAATAGCATATACAATACCGACATAGAAATGCAATTGCATAAATACCAACAAACTATCAAACAAATCCATATCGCAATTATAAATAATAGAATACCCAAATACTAAACAAAATTCAAGTAATTCACATAATTATTATATAAAAACACAAAAGGGGGAAAAGATTTAATAAACAATTAAGTAAAAACCACTCATTCAAGAAAACAAGCCCACCTCCTTTAATAAACACAAATTCACCAAAAACTTTTATTAAATAAAGGAAGGAGGATAAATTAAAATAAGAACAACAAACAAAATCACAAATAAAATTTTAAAATTCTCTACAAAACTCAACTCTTAAAAAGATTATTGTAGAAATCTCTAAAATTTAAAATCTATTAAAAGAAACGAACCATCATAAAATAATTAAATCGATAAATTAATTAATAACTAAATACAAACAAGTCGCCAAAACAAATCCACTCGTTAAAGTAAATAGATAAACTTTTAAAATAAAACATACGGAAATGTGGAAAGATAATAAATTTTAAAACTACTTCAAAGCATGTCCCTAAAATAAAACAACAGAAATGTGAAAAGATAATCAATTTAAATTTATCTCAAAGCATAAACTTAAAAAGAAGCATAGCAGCGATTCTGTTAAATCTTTGTCTAAATAAATTTCAAACGTTCAGAAATACCTAAAATACAAGAGCCATAATTAAATAAACAAATAATAAACCAAATCCAAAACTATCTCATAGGAAACCTATGAACTGAAATTAAAATCAAATCCTGATGATAATTGAATAAAGCTTAAGACAATAAAATAACCCATAACAAAATAAATAAACTTTAAAATAAGGAATTATATAACACCACTGTTTAAAATATCATATTCAATAAATGGATTGATTTGAAATAATAATTTAATCCGAAATATCCAAATTCTAATTTAAACAAAAACAAAGGCATATATATATATAAAATAAATAAATAATTAAATAAATACTCGACAACCTAACCAAATAAAATCAACTAACTAAAATCGGAATTACTACACATGTACAATATTTAACAAAAAATTAAAATAAAATAAAACAAAGCCAATAAACCAATCAATCAGAATTGATTTAATTATGAATATAAATAAACAATATAAACATTAAAATAAAAAGCACAACACAACAAAATAAATACCGATAATGTTACCATATAAATTAGTCGAAAGACTAAGACAACAAATAAAATAAAATAACCCAATCATCAAACAAATAAATTTTTAAAAACCACAAACTTTTCTGGTACTGTCCCTAGGTAACTTGCGGATTTACCCAGAGCCGAACTGCTCTGATACCACCTGTGGCGCCCCCAAATTCCCCTTAAAATAACACGAGAATCGAGGCGTCAGGATGATGACAACACGGGTCACACATCCCAACGACAAGTGTCAAACGTGTGTGCACACGTGACATACATAAAAATATAGGTCGCAGCGGATAATAAATTAATATCTAAGTACCAGAATTTTTAGAAATATTTTACAAACCAATTTAATAAAAACTCTCCAGCAGGAGATTTAATACAGTTATCCAAAAATACAATTTAAACAAATACATAATTATAAAAAGGGGAAAATAAATTTCCCGAGATATTAATTAATAATATCACCTCAATAGCGGAGCCATCTCCTCAGGCTCGGCCTCTCCAAAGTCTGCATCCAAACAAAACTACGACGCCAAGATGGCATCGCAGGTAAGTACAACCCAACCAAACCAAAAGACAAAAATTACATTAATGCCACAACAACAACCAAGAACAATTACCATATGCATGAGGCTCAAAATCATCTTCCTCAAAGTCAATGAAATAACCACACTCGTCAAAATCCCAATTTAATCCACAATAAATCACCCATCATTTTCCATAAAATAATATCCTCAAAATCGATCATACCGGGCGTTACGTATCGCCGTCCCCGATATGATTTACACACACACCCGAAACCATAATGGGCGTTACGTATCGCCATCCCCATTACGATCCACACACACTCATTTCATACCGGGCGTTACGTATCGCCGTCCTCGATATGAAATGCACACCCGATGACCATAATGGGCGTTACGTATCGCCGTCCCCATTACGATCCACACACACTCATTTCATACCGGGCGTTACCTATCGCCGTCCCCGATATGAAATGCACACCCGATGACCATAATGGGCGTTACGTATCGCCGTCCCCATTATGTCACCCACACACTCACACGCTGATCACAACGGGCGTTACGTATCGCCGTCCCCGTTATGACTCAGCCCAAAACCAATAAAATCCGCTAAACACAATTTAAATCCCATTTTCCATCTCCAATACATGAATATCCAAAATCATGCCAAAATTCACTTTCCAAATATTTTCATGAGCATGCGCGTAAATACACAATGCAGACAACTATGCACCAAATAGCCAACAATTAAATAATCCAATCAACCAACAAATACCAACATCAACCATCACATATCAGCAATAATCAAATACAACAATTGTTGATGCCAAAAATATATTTAAATCTTAAAGCTTGTTTGGAAAGTACTTACGGCGGTAAAAACGCATTTCCTTGAACAACGCCAATCTGCAGCGTTTGTAGCGGTCACATGCACGTTAGGCTAAAACACTCGGTTTGACACCAAAATTTAGGGAGGTACTCATTGAAGGGTGGGGAATCTCATGGAGGTGGTGGTGTGGCGGCACAACCACCGGAAGGTGGCGGATCGGGGCCAAAAGGGGTGAAAACCCATTTTCGGGTTTGGGGTCGTACCGGGAAGGTGAGGCCGCGGTTGGGGAAACTGAGCTAGGGGGTTGACCGGCTGGGTGAGGGGAGTCGAATGGTGGCGGTGGTGAAGCCTACGGTGGCCGGACGGCGGCGCGGCGAAGAACGACCCGTTTAAGGCCCATTTCGGGTGGAGGGGCTAACCGGCGGCGATGGGTGGCTTTGGGCGGTGGGTTATGCTCGCCGGAGGTTGGGGAGTCTAGTGGTGGTGGTCGGAGGCCAAGGGGTGGCCGGCGGTGGCCGGAAAATGCAAGGGAAGCAAAAATGGGTATTTCGGGTTTGTGGCCGTGGAGGGGCGGTGGGGTGGCCGGAGGGGACACCACCGGTGCCGTTGAGCTCGCCGGCGTGAGGGGAGGCTGGTGGTGTGGGCGGTGTCGGTCTTGGGGCTGAGGGAGAGAAACGGCGAAAGGGAGAGGGAGGCAGGGGAGGGCTGGGCACGCGGGAAGCAGAGGAAATAAGAAGAAAAGAAAGAAGAAAAAGAAAAGAAAAAGAAAAGAAAAAGGAGAAAAAGGAAAAAGAAGGGAAAAAGAGACTAGCCAGAAAAACACAACAAATTAAATAAAAGCAGACTTTAAATACTATAATTTTAATATCAATAAAATAAAATATATAAAGCCCCAACAATATAAATAAATTAAACTCAAGCACAATATTAAAATAATACAATAGTTAATATAACGAAACCAGATCAAATAAATTCACATAATAAAATAGAGGAATGTAATTCCACTCATTAAAATAATTAACTCATTAAAATAAATAAGAAAAGCAACGTAACTCGATATTAACTAATTAATAGCTCAAGTAAATATCTCAAACAAATAAAATATGACTAATAATATTATTTAAATAAATTAAAATAATTAACACCGAGCATAAAATAACGTGTAAAAATACACGTAAATCTGGGATCTCACACCGCTTCAGCATCACCACGTTGAGAATAATTTGATCCCTCATTTGAGATAGTATTTATAACTGTGCAAGTAGTATCGAACATCCTCATCAAGCTATATATAGATTGAAAATGTGACCCCCATCTAGTATCTCCAGCCCTTTGTAGTGTACCAATTTGATTAATCCTTTTTCCAGTCTCAATCTCATTGGAAGCAATCAAACTTTCAATTACAACAGTTTGAGCAGCTTGTAATTCATCATGACGTTTAGAAGAACCAACAACAATATTAATAATAGATGTCAAATGGACAAAAAATTGATGAACTTGTTTGGCTTCTCTAGAGGCTGCAACCAAGACTAATTGTAGTTTATGAGCCCAACAATGTATATAATATGCATAAGGATAATCTTTGAGAAATAAAGCTTGTTGTCCATTTTATTCACCACGCATATTACTTCCTCCATCATATCCTTAACCTCGAATATTCTCAACTTGAAGGTTATAATAAGAAAGAAGAGCACATATCTCATTTTTTAGAGTTAGTGCCATAGTATCATTGACATGCACAATATGAAAAAATCGTTCTCTAATAAAACCATCTTTATTAACAAATCTCAAAATGATAGCCATTTGTTCTCTTTTAGACTCATCCTGAGTTTCGTCAACAAGAATACAAAATTTGGCATCCCCAATTTCTTCGTGAATTACATTTCGCACTTTATTTGAAAATATATGCAAAATTTCCTTCTGAATTTTGGGTGATGTATATTTGGCATTTTGTGGAGCATTTTCCAGGACAACTCCTTTAACTTGATCATTATAATTTGCCAAAAACTTTATCGATTCAATAAAGTTACCTTGATTTTTTGATTCAGAATTTTCATCATGACCTCTAAATGCACATGCTTGGAATGCCAACCATCGAACACTATCTATCGAAGTTTCGAGTCGCAATTGATTATTCTTCATCTCTTGTGATGCTTGTTTTTCAACTAGCTTGTCAATATGTCTAGAATGATTCATTAGATCCTCACAACATTTCACGGCATTTTTATGTGGTGAATTTGGATCTTTCCTCACATGTCCTATTAAAGGATAATTCATTCCATCATTCACTTTTTTCTAATTATCAAAACCTTTATTGGTAAATGCATCTGATCTTGAACGGCTTGTTGATTTTTTAGCAAAAACGTAGCATGGAAGACAAAATACAGCATTCTTCGAAGGTGAGTATTCTAACCAATTTGAATATCTTTGAAATCAAGAAAATTGGAATCGACAACGTTGATTGCCTATTCTTGAAAATGGATATTCTGAAAGTTTAGGTTGATATGGACCAGCTTTAAGATAGGCACGTCGTATCTCATCTTGTATGTTAGTAGGAAATTCCCATATTTGTGGACGTAATCCTGGATCACGTTCCAAACAAGTATCATCCATCTCTTCAGGTTGTATTCTTGGAGTTTTAAAGGGACGCTCATCACGTTCCAAACAGGTATCATCCATCTCCTTAGATTGCATTCTTGAAGTTTTAAAAGGACCGGGACGCTCACCATTTCTAGAAACATCATGTTCCGTCGTGACGGAGTCCTCTAAATGTATATCTAATTCTATATTACTATTCAACTTGTCCACATCTTTCTTTTTAAAAAAAGAATCAATTGTTCTTGATTTGTTCATATTTTTTAAATTTAAAAAAAAAACTTATAAAGCAATAATAAATTTGAGAAATGCCTAATAATATACGCAGTAATACAAATCTACAATATCAAAATATTTCTAAGACATACAAATTTTATTTTTCTTCAAGCTATACCTATACATATCTATTATATAATATATCTATATATATATATAGATATTATATATATAATATATGCTGTATGCACAAATGACAAATCAATATATATGCTCAAATATTAAAATTTTAACAAAACTATATATAATATATTAATATGAGCACGCTGCACGAATTGATTTGAACAAAACTATATGTAATATATTATTCAGGTTTTAGAATAACATTAATCACTATACTCTATATATTAAATCTATATACATATTAATATATAAATTATAATATATGCAATAATGCACAGCAACATAAATCTATGTTATATATAATTCTCTATTTAATGCACAACAGCAGCACAATACAAATCTATTATTTGTATATTTATTTCTCTATATATATTTATTTGCTAGGCTAAATCTATTATTAATTTATTTATATATATATATTATATATAAATAATATATAATCAACTACCAAGTAAAATGATAGAACCTGGAAGCGAAGTAGGGCTCTGTTTTGAAATGTCCGATGTCCTTGTACTCACGTCCAGCCTCCAGGCCTCCGGCGTCTGTCTCGCAACTCGCAAGGGAACCACAACTACTAACCAGGCTTGAGGCTACCAGTACCAGCAGGCAGCAGGGTTGGCCGTAGCCCACGCAAGCAGCGAGTTGCGACGACGTCGAGCGACACAGGCTTTGTCTCACAGAGTCACAAAATCACAAAAAAGAGTCTAAGAGTTGCAACTCAGCGACACGTCAAGTTAGCAACAAACTTAAAGGCGATTAACTTCAGTCTGAGATGAATGAAGTTTTAGAACACTGATTCGGCAGACTGCACTGTGAAGAGGATGAAACTTGAAGCTTGAAAGTTGAACCTTGAACTTGAAGCTTGACAGAGTATATAAGAATACGACAACAAGCTACAGCCAACGGCCCACACAACAATCAACTGCGCGGACTGACTGATGAGTGATACAGTGTGTAGAGTGTTACAGTGTACAACATGCGGTTTTAGAGGGACTGATCATGATGAGTGATGTTTGATCTGTGATTCTGTCTCATGCTGCAACTGGTTCATGGCATGGACCATTGGTTTGAATTTATACTCTACAGATAAGTACCATAAACGGTAAGTTGGACCATTGGTTCATAACTTCATGGCATTTTTATGAACCTTAACTCGATGGCGAATCGGCGATGACTATGAGTGATGTTTGATCTACTGACTGCTCGTGTGCTGGCTACTGCAACTGTAATAGACTTGGGGGGCGCCGGGCAGTAAAGTCACCATTTGGGGGGCTGTGTAATACTTGCCTAATACTAAAATCATGTTTTAAAAATTTTTGGGGGGGCTACCAACGGACCACACAGGTCCACCCCTAGTGTAGACTGTAGTGCCGTACTGCTATTGTTATCCTAACTTTCGAATTGGAACTAAACGTTGTAGTTCTCAACACACCCTTAAAGGCCGTTTGAAATTGTGTTTCGAAGTTTATAATGTATTTTTAAGTAATTAAAAATATTTCTTTAAAAATATTATATATTTGATAACTTTATAAAAAATATTTTAATCGATTAAAAATTTTAAAAATCATTTTTTTAAAAATATTAAATTAGAGTTTTTATTAAAAAATTCTTACAAATAACTATATACTTTTAAAAAATTACTGTAACTAACTTTAAAAATATTTTAGACATAAATTTTAAATAGTAAATAATTTATTAATATTAGAGATTATTACATTAAATTTTAAATTATAAATTTTAAATTAAAAATAATATTTTCTACCGCAATTTTAAATAGATACTTAAAAATTCCTAAACTTGAAGTTCTCAACACTCTTGGTAAGGGTGCTACCCAACCCTAGCGAGCATGCAGCCAGGGGCCCTACCCCCACATGGTGGGGAGACATTTGGGGCCTTGGCCCCAGCTCCATCCCTGCTCTTGGGCCTCAATGGGCCCATTAGGTCCAGAACCTATTTTTGAGTTAATCTTGGGCCCATAATCTGTTTTTTGAGCCGATTTTTATTCAAAAAATTATATGTATAAACAACAAAATTAAATGTTCTCTCTAAATATAAATAAACCTAATAAAGTTGCTAACTAATAATTCTAGCATATTACAAGTAGAACTATTACACATTAACCTAAAACTATTACAAATTAATCTAAAAAATATTACAAATTGTCAAATAGCTTGAAATACATTAAAATAAACAAATAAAGGTAACAACATGTAGCAACAAGCAAGCATTTGCCAACTCCAACATCATAAAACCTGCAAAAAAGAATATATATATATATATATATATATATATAATATGAATGATATGATGTTTCAACAAGAAAAGAAACTCAATGAGGGAAAAATAATAACATACGTACAAATTACAATAAATTAATAAACAAAGTTAACAAACCAATATTGTATAAAAGTCAAATTACAGCCAATGTAGATTGAGGATGAGTCTACTCTTTTGAAGTTGTCCCTACAATTATTAAACACAATATATTATAAGCAAAAGTAAAGTAATGAATTAAGAGTGATTATCGCTTTCAAAATGATCAATATCCTCCTCCTCATAGCTCTTTGCAAAAACTACCACATTCTAAAACTGAATTGGCTCCCTTTGTTCCACTTCTGAGTGCAAATCAAAGCCTCCACATTAGTAAGAGACAATAAACTCTTAAGAGAATCCAATATGCACCCCCGATGCTAATTGTGAATTTTTTGACTATGAAAGAAATAGAGATAACAAAAAATTTCGCAAGCTGTTTCTACAGTATGAGGTTTCAAAATTAAAAACCTCTAATTAAACTTGGTTAGGGATTTCATTATGAGCCCATATTAGCTAGGTTTGGGGTTTTATTATGAGCCCCTAACCCAATTTAGGTTTTCAATTTGAAATCCTGATATAAATTAGAGTTTTGTATTAATATTCTAAACTAATTTAGAAGTTTAATATGAAACCCTAAATTTGATTAGGGGTTCAAATTGGCTTGCTAAATTATTAGAGTCTCAAATTCGACACCCTAAAATCAAAGGTTCAGTTTGAACCCCTAAACTAACTTAGGGTTTTGATCCTTTAAATTTTCGTATTGAAATCTTAAAATTTTCCTAAAAAAATATCTTCAAATACCAAAATCAAACAACTAAAAGTCAAACTCTATAACATCCAAAACACAACCCTATCCTCCATTAAAACAATCTCATCCTCCATTGCAAAAAAATAAAATAAAACAAGCAGATTTTAGAATCTCAACTTAGGGTTTTGAGTCCAAGATGCTTACTACTTTTTTTTTGATAAGTAATAATTTTTATTGATTGAATGCAATTAGGCATAACTCATGTACACAGGGAATATACAAAAGAGACACCTAGTTACACTCTAGCAAGCTAAAAAGAACTCAAAAACTCATTGATACTCCCTCCCTTTAATATAATAGCAGCGAACCATTGAACCAAAGAAGATACAAAAAGGTCCCAAATTTTCCCCATGGTCCTCTCTTTGTTGTTGAAGCATCTCTCGTTTCTTTCCATCCATAGGCACCATAATAAACATATGGGGATCATTGTCCATGCCGCCATCATCTTAGTGCATTGATGGTATCTTTTCCAGCATGCTAGGAGGTTTACAACACTTTTGGGCATGACTCAAGACAAACCAGCTCTCCTAAGCAGTCCATTCCACAGCTCCCTTGCCACTTCGCAATGTAAAAAAATATGATCAATTATTTCTTCATTTTTCTTACACAAGTAGTACCATTCCACAACAATCATACATCTTTTTCTTAAGTTATCCACCGTTAAAATGGTCCCTAGGGCTGCTGTTCAAGTGAAAAAGTAGCTTTAGGTGGTGCCGGAGCCAGCCATATAGCCTTCCAAGGGAACACAGTCGACTGGCTATCTTGCAAGACCTTGTAAAAGGACTTAACTAAAAACCTTTTGTTTCCGGAGTGGTTCCACAACATTCTATCCCCCTCCGTTTCCTCCTACATGCGTAGAATAGATAAAGCTGTAAAAATCTGTTATTTCATCCGTTTCCCAGTCTTGAATATTTCTAGAAAAAGTCAAATTCCAACACATTATGCCATTGTTGCGACACAACACATCGGAAACTACCTCTTGTTGACTCTCCACTAGGCTGAAAACTCTTGGAAAAACAGCAACTAGGGCTCTCTCTCCACACCATTTATCAAGCCAAAAACTGACTCTCATGCCATTACCTACCTCAAATTTTATGTGTGCAAACACTTTCCACCCCTTCCGGATAAACTTTTATAGACTCACCCCATATGTCCCCCGTCCCTCCTTAAAGGTCCAACATCCCTACTCACAGCCGTACTTCCCCCCCTTTTACCTTTCTCCATAATGAGTCTTCCTCCAAGTGAAAATGCCACAACCATTTTCCTAAAAGTGCTTTGTTAAAAGTGATCAAATTATGCACTCCCAAACCCCCCCACTTCCTTTGGCCTACATATTTTTAGTCATCCTACTAAGTGAAATTTGTGTTCCTCTCCCATGCCCCCCTACAAGAACTCTCTAAATAATCTTTCAATTTGATCACCCAAGATACTTACTACTACAAGGTGAGAAGGAAAGAAAAAGGGTTTTAACAACCACAACAATTGGTTGCAACAATGATGAGTGGGAGAGGCAAAAAGAGGGTTTGAGAGAGAGGCCTAATAGAGTGAGTTGAGACACATCAATGGATGATTGGATTGAAATCCTAGATTTACGTCAGATCCACACAATCATCACAAATCCACACAAATCTCTTGACAACATATAAATCACAATCTCATCCTCCAAATCCATTCATGAGTCTCGTTGTCTATTGTCCAATCTGAAACAAACATTGTAAAAGGCAAAATTAATTTAGGATCCTCTTACGGAGCATAAGAGAGAGACACATGAACTCAGCTAGGGTGATGACGTGAGGCGACAACAAGAGTGCGTGTGTGAGAGAGAGAGGTGTTTGTGCATGTAGGTGCAAGAGAGAGGTGAGAGAGCTAAAAGAGAGATGGAAGAGTCAATATGGGGCGGAGTTTTAGGGATAGAACACAACGACGTTATTTGGTTTATAAATGTATATACGGGGTAGGGGCCTAGCTCGTTCTACCTTTGCACCCATAGGGGTCCCCAAATGCGGGTGGCTTATCCCGCCACCCTCATCCGACAGACAAGGTTGGACAGACAAGGGCACTGCCCCACCCAAGCAAGGTTGGACAGAGTGGCATAGGTTGGCGCGGGACAAGGCCCCACTGCCCGTCCCTAGCTATTTAATCTTTTTTGGAGCCCCCTTTTTCATGTGTATCACATTGGGTTGTTTAAGTTGTGATTGATTCAAAAATAATGAAGACAGAAGACCATTCACACTTGAAAAAGATACTTGGGTTGAGAATAGAAAAACTCCAAAGAACTTTTGACTCCCAAACATGACAATGGACTTATGGTTAAAACAAAATATAAATAATTAAATATATATCTTTATAATAGTTTAAACTTTTGCAACTAGTAGTGATTTTACAATGTATTGGACATGAGGTGCTTAGTTCATATTCAGACTTGAGGAAAAAGAGTTGAGATAAAAATATAAATAATTTAATCTACATTTTTTCATTCGTTTAAACTTTTGACACAAATAGTAATTTTACACTAACAATGCAACCAACTTTTCATCTAAATGCAATCGGGCTTACTATAAAGACCTCGAACGCATAACTTCTTCATGCCCGTGCCAGTGCCACCAACGAGATTGTGTGCTCTATTGCTAACGCAGGTAATGGTTTTCCATCTATTCCGTACTGCCATTTCACTATTATTCTCAATATATAATCTGAAATACTATCCAGAGTATAATTCTCTAGGGGTAGCTGTGGTGTGTGATCACTAAAAATACATGAAAATAGATTTTTTGTTTCTATGCATCTGCCGCAAGATATTAATTAGAAAAATTAATTTACAAGCTTAGTTATTATCTCATCAAATATGCTACTAACGAAAACTTTATTATATCAACAAGATACTGTAATGGGAATTGTAAATGCTAAAACTCTACCGTTGTAACGCATAACTTGGTGGGTATTGCCTCTATAGTTTTCTCAAGGGAGCTGAGTCCCATGGGCCACATGAATGGTTGTTTCAGGGCGTTTGGGAAGCGCATTTCAAACCGAGACATTGAGAGTTTTTTGGGGGCAAAACTCTCAATGGGGGCAAATCCAGTTGACAGTGTTTATGCCTTGATGGGGTTTGCATTAACAATTCTGCTAGAAGAGCACCTAAATCTTGGGACATAATTAGTGTAATGATAAAGTCACGGGTTTTGATGCAATAATATCTATTGTCAGCTGTGCACGGGGAGTTACCACTTACCACTGTGGAAGGTGCTGAAAACGTTGGCTAGCATGCAGAACAAAGTGCTAATAACGTTGACCTATCCATAACATTTTTTTAACAAATGCATTTGACAAGGTAGGGAGGAGAGTATACCAAAAGGAATCCGGGTTAATATAGAATTGAACGACATACTTTCAGCCTCAACACCTCTGTTTGAGAAATGTGTCAGATTCATTACTGATTCTCTTGGAGACAACAACAACAAAAAAGAAAAAAGAAAAAAAAAGCCTAGATGAACTCATGTCACAGAAACAAACATGACGCTCATGACCATCACTTCTGGCATAGTTTTGAGACTGTCAGATCTGCACCTCCAAACCCATCCATGATAGCTTTTGCTGAAGGGAACTCCGCTCTAGAGGTCAAACTAGAAGAAAAACAATTAAAGGAATAAGGTAGCAACATAGTTACTGATCAAAATTATATTAGGACCATTTGAGTAACATTAAAAGTAGTAAGCAATTCCAATGTGGGGTTGGGGACATGGAGTTTGACATAGGTTTGGCAGCTTTTTTTTTTTTTTTTTTAATGGAAAATGAGTAGTATAACCCATGGTGAGTCTAAGGGGTGGCATGGTGGTTCTGGGGAAGCTCTATACTTGGATGTCCTAGATTTGAAACTCCATATTCACACTTTTGGGACCATCGAACTTGGGGAATTTCCCTTTGAATTACCCCGGGTCCACTAGCGGAAAATTCCTTACTAAGGGCCTATGCACCCTTGGGGCTATTCAGGACTTTGTTCTTGGATACCTGATGCATATATATATATATATAACACAGTTAGCCATCGCAAACTCTCAAGTCTCACGTCATGAAAAATGATGGCCACAACAATGAACTAGTACACGACCTCAAATCAACGTGCTAGTCATGCACAATGGGTTATACTAATCATTTTCCACAACAGGTCATAAGGTTAATCACCCGGCAGAATTTTGCAGCATTTATTAACACATAAAAACCATACATGGATGTAAATAAATTGGTTTTGTAGGCATACTTTTAATCATAACACATGTAGAGGTTTCCAAAAGTAAAACACCAACATGTTTATCCAATAGGTCAACCCAGGTTTTAAGAAAGATCTCATTCCTCTAGTGTTGTTTCTCCATGGCCTGTGGTACTTTATTATTATTTTTCATAAGCAACTGATATTAGTTTCCCATGTTAATTCTCAATCTTGTCTCCACTTCATTTTATTTTGCACGTTAATGAATCAAATTGTATATTTGATGGGAAAACAGTGAAAAATAGTTATTGAAAATGAAGTTGAAGCAAAAACAGATCGTGCTGTAACTCAAGTTGGTTTTAAGTCTAGTATGTTTTTCATTTCTCTTTTTCAGATCATGCTGTGATTACAAATCAAGCTCCATGGTAGATGAATTATCATATTCTCTTTTAAAACAAATATTGATGTAGAAAGAGATTTATGCTGTTAGCTATTCAAGGCATTTGATGTTGATTGGGTTAGGCAAAGAAGGGTGATAAAGTTGTTTGTGAGCTAGCGAGAATAGCAGGCACATGGTAAAGGTTTCATAGTACGTAGGTTGGCTCCTTTATGCCATATGCTGTGCATTTGGAGAGAGAAAACTACACAAACCTTACAGATAACGAAGCTTTGGTGGTGAAGATGACAAGATTGTCCTCAAAACCCTTCATATATGGATAGTACCTCATGATACTGTAATATTTCTAGCCTTCAGAGTTTTCGAATTGCTGTTTTCCTTCTCATTCTGAATAGGGGTTCTCTTGTATATTTCTAGTATACGTAATATCAAGGCTGCGCCCTCTGTGCCTTTTCAATAAGATTATATTACTTACAAAGAAAATATTGAATTGAGCAAGACTCGAGAACTTACTGCCAGATAATATATTCTTTTTATATAGAGGTTTTTTTTTCTTTGTGTGGGGGGGGGGGGGGGGGGTGTCAAACTTGGTTCTCCTAATTGAAGACCAGCTACTGCCAGACAAGATTGAGAAGTCATATGGGAGCTATGTAGGAGGAGCACATTCTTCATCGACCTTAAATTCTTATGAGATTGTGTGTCGACGTGCTAATGACAGTGGAAACATCATCCTCAGCAAAACAATGTTTTTTATAAGTAAAAGATTATATTAATAAGAATAGGCATAACTCAAGTACACAGGAGGTATACAAGAGTAAACACCTAGTTAGCAGCAAAACATTATTGAAAAAAAAAAAGGAGCAGAAAGCACAAATTCAGATTGGTAAATGTAAAAACAGGCCTTTACCTGCTCCGCAGGACAATGCATGGCATGCCTATTTGATCAGCTCCAGAAACTCCCAATTGGCTTCCCGCAATGAGGATACAATTTTTGAAAGGTACTTCTGCACATTCTGCCCCAGCACGCAATGCAGCTACAATTTTCTCTAAGCTGGAAAATTCTCCAATATCAGATCAAACTTAGGGTCACCAGAGAAAACACTATATATGATTATTAAATGAGCTATCAAATGCAAAAGTGCATATGACTCACAAAACACCATTATGCAGACAATTTGCTGATCCTAACGGCTGGTCCATTGAATTTGCTTCAGAAAAACCACAAATGAGCAACTCTAACTATATCTCGAAGTAAATATTGAGCGATCAGGAAAACCATGCAAAAACCTTTTGGCAGTCTGGCTTTCAATTTTGAACGGATAAATGATTGGTCTAACCATTTATAAAGAAAAAGAAGAGAAATAATGTACAGAAATATATATGACACAAACTGTGTCCTTGGCTTGAAGGTTTTCTTGCTAAATGCCCAAGTGCATTGGCCTACCAAGCTTCATTAATCACCATGAAAAACCACTCTTAAACAAGCTGACCGATATCAGGACTAGCCAGTGCATCATATTACAATTCTACGATCCATATGCTGACTGTTTATGACAAAAAGAACTAGCTGACAGCAGCAGATTGTGGAGAACATAAACTATATAAATAAACACAAAAAACACATGCACACACTCACACAAAGAACTAGCTGACAGTAACAGATCGTGGAGAACAATGTAGAATACAGGACAAAAAGAACTAGCTCAGACCAACAGATAGTGGAAAAAATGAACTATACACACACCCAAACAAAGAAATAGGAAATGAGTTACCTTTCAGATGAACTTGTATCAATCTCTACACTCAGCTTCAGTACAGAAGCAACATCCTCTGCTATTTTTTGTTTCTGAGCCGAAGCTGGCCAAGAAAACAAGAAAAGTGCCCTTCAGTACCCAACCTTTCTTGAAAATGGTATACCATTGAAGAAAGCTTGCAAATCAACTAGGGATTTAGACTTTACCTGCCTTTATTGCTTCCTGGGCAAGTTCCTCATCCACACCCCAGTATAATCCCTTGCTAGCAACAAGTTGGCCATAAAGACTCCGTTTAACTTCCTCATTCCCAACTATCTTTACTTTTGAAACTCTTTCATGACCAAGCTTTTCAATAATTGATCTAACAAAAAGAAAAGAAATATTAACTTGCTCACATTCCATCCATTGAAGCACAAAGCAAGCAACAATGATCAGCAATATATAAACTTAAACCAAGAGTTTCTTTAAAAGAGAAGTCCTTGCACTTTGATATATGGTACGAATATCGTTTCTATTTCTATTTTTCTTCTCCTTTTCCCTTTTTGGGGGTAAATAACAAGAAATAAATAACCACTACACCAAATAAAGGGAAATGCCACTACAAGACTACCCAGCTTCAACCAATATCGTTCAAGCCTGAGTTAACTTGAGTCCCTGATGAGCTGATCCTAGGCCTAAATCCAAGTCCTTTCTCTAAACAGCATTCCGGTAAAGAAACAGCAATTGAAAAGCTAAAGGCCAAACTTAGAGCTGAGTTTGAGATGAAAACTTTGATATAGCAAAGAGGATTTTAGGTTTGCATTTTAGAGGGACTAACAAGCATGCAAGTTGTATCTATATCAGGATAGATATTGAGAGGCTCTTAAAGCAGTTCCCTATGTAGGATTGTCGATACCTTAATAATTCCCTCACTATACACTTCAGGTTGTTAGCCGATTCATCTCTAAAGAGTTAGGAGGATAAAACGTGTTTCACATTCCCCATGCTAACGCAGTTGGTAAATTATGTAATGCTGTGACGACCTAAGGAAAGCCCAAACCATATCTGAGCTTATATTTGAAACAGACTAGTCAAAGTTACAATTGAATTCCCTTGGAATCATTATAATGGCAAGAATATCTTCCTCCCAAGCAATTACAGATCCCACTCACTACCTTCCTATATTCTATCCATGATAACATAATCTTCCCCACCTCAAATCCCTTACATCCTTGTCAGGTCATTCCATAATACAATCTGTAATGACCGAAGGAAATCCCAAATGACATCTAAGCATATACAACAAAAAGACTAGTCAATGTTACAATTGGAGTCTCATGAAATCATTGTAAAAAGAACATACTTCTCCTTTCCAAGCAAGCAATATGGGATCTCATTCACTACCCTCTTATATTAGTGGATTAGATTTTTTTGAATTAATTCCTATGTATTTTAGACATCTGTACAACTGTATAGGATTTGTAATTTGAATATTTGGATTGGGTAGATAGGTATGGGAAACATGTCTTATCCAAGATTTGAATCCCTTTAAGATAGGAAGTCAGATTTCGAATTTAGCTGCTGTGTAATCTCTATTTTGCGATTGATGAATGAGAAAGGACAGGAAAATTCATTCAGCCAAAGAAAATTGTTATGGTATCAAGAGCGGCGGCTTGATGATCCTTACCTGTTTTGAATTTTTTTCTCTCAAGGGTCTGAGTTTGTAGTTTTCGGCACTTTCTGTTGGTATTTTTGTGGCATTTGATCCTTTTTGTTGCTGCGTATGTGGTTAACACTGAGTTTGTAGTTGTCGGCACTTTCTGCTGGTGTTTTTGTGGCATTCGATCCTTTCTGTTGCTGCGTATGTGGGTTTCGACGCCAGTGGTTGCATGTTCCTGGTTCAAGTGGTGTTTTTGGCGCCTCTGCTGGGTGTTCTTGGTTCTATCCCTCACGTCAGCGACTTCTATTGGGTTTGGGATTGTTTTGGGTGACTTTTGTTGGGTCTAAGATTTCAGCTAAGGTTTTTGTTTTCTGGTTTCTAGATTTTCGGCTCAGTTTATTTTCTGGTTTCTAGATTCTTGGTTAGGGTTTCTTGTCTATCATGTCTTCTGAAATTAGAGAATCTGTTCTGGTTTGATTCAATGGAAAGAATTATGCTGCATGTTCTTTTCAGTTTCAACTATTGGTGAAAGGAAAGGAACTTTGGAGTCATATTGATGGGAGTACTGTGGCACCAGAGGACAAAGATTAGCGGGCTTCTTGGGAAAGCAAGGATGCCCGAGTCATGTCTTGGATGCTCGAATCTGTTGATCCCTGTATTATCTTGAATTTACACTCATTCAAGACTGCTCGTGATATGTGGAATCATCTCAAATGGTTATAACTCAGAATAATGCAGCTAGGCGCTTTCAACTCAAACTAGAGATGTCAAATTTCTCCCAAGGAGATCTCTGTGTGGAGGAGTTTCATTCTGGTTTTTGTAACTTGTGGGCTGAGTATACAAATATTGTATACTCTTCAATTCCAAAAAGAAGTTTGGCTGATATTCAAGCTGTTCATGAAGCAAGTATGCGGGCACAGTTTCTTATGAAACTAAGGCCTGAATTTGAATTTATCCGTGCAAATCTGATAAACCGAGATCCGGTGCCCCCACTTGATATGTGTTTGGGAGAGATATTTCGAGAGGAGCAAAGATTGATGAACAAAACAGCCATGGAACAAGCTCCTCCAGCTCCTATGGCCTATGCAGCTCAAGGAAAAACCAGTGGGATTTGAGCACTACCCAATGCTATAGTTGCAAAGGTTTTGGGCATCTCGCTGCAAATTGCTCTAAGAAAACTTGCAACTATTGCAAAAAGCAAGGACATATCATCAAGGATTGCCCGATATGTCCTCCAAGTCGCCAAGAAACTGCCTATTCAGCTGCTGCAGAGGCTACTAGTGCTGCCAGCTCTACCTTGGCCACTCCCTCTCATGTTCCAGCTTCTACTTCTCAAAATCCTACCTCTCTTACCCCAGAAATGGTACAACAAATGATCATCTCAGCACTTTCAGCCTTTGGTATTTCAGGTAAAACCAAATCTGCCTCTAAACCTTGGTATTTTGATTCCGGTGCCACCATCCATATGACAAGTACCTCTCACTCTCTTGTTAATGTCTCACAGTATGCTCGTCTACTTAAAATTCACACAGCAGATGGTAGTTCCACACCTATAACTGCCGTAGGTGACATTTCTCCTTGAATAATGTTTTGGTGTCTCCTTCATTAAATACAAATCTGATTTCTATTGGACAATTAGTTGACAGCAGTTGTAGAGTGTCATTTACTTCTTCTGATTGTTTTGTACAGGATCAAGTGACCGGGAAGATGATCGCAAGGGGTCCTAAAGAGGGTCGGCTGTTTCCTTTATGTTTAGATTCAAAATCTGTTGAGTCAATGTATTTATCTTCATTTTCTTGTAATGTTGGTACTTTGAGTGTGAAGGATTGGCATAGGCGGTTGGGCATGCAAGTTAAATTTGTGACGTTAGCTAAAATGAAGATAAATTAAATTTTGATTGTGATACATGCAAGTTAGCTAAAAGTGAAGTCTTGCCTTTTCCTTCAAAATGATCTCATGTCACTCGTGCCTTTGATGTTATTCATAGTGATGTGTGGGGTATTGCCCCAATAGAATCTCATGATCGTTATAAATATTTTGTGACGTTTATTGATTATTATACTCGTTTACATGGATTTACTTTCTTCGCACCAACGATGAAGTATTTTTGGTGTTCAAGCATTTCTTAGCTTATCTCACTAATCAATTTTCTGCCACTCTTTAAGGTTCTTTGCTCCGAGTAAGGAGGATAATATTTATCCACTGAGTTTCAAATGTTCCTTCAAGATCAAGAAATTACATCTCAACATACTTATCCATATACTCCAGAACAAAATCGAGTGGTTGAAAGAAAGAATCGCCATCTTCTTGATATGATCCAGGCCCTCTAATTGATTCAGGTGTGCCCTCTCATTTTTGGTGTGAAACTTTGTCTACTGCTATGCATTTAATTAATATATTTCCTACTCCAGTATTAGATAATGTTTCACCTTATTCTTTGCTATTTGGGCACTCCCCAAACTATTCTCAATTGCACTCATTCGGTTGTATTTGTTTTGTGCATCTTCCATCTCACGAAAGACACAAACTTTCTGCTCAATCAGTCAAATGTGCTTTTTTAGAGTATAATTCTTTTCAGAAGGGTTTTGGTTTGTTATGATCCTCATGCTAAACGCGTTTGAGTTTCTCGCAATGTGGTGTTCTTTGACAAACAACAATTTTTTCATACTCATCTAGATACTATTCCTTCTAGTTTCTATGTTTTGCCCAATTTTTCAGATGAAGATACAACTCCTCCACCTGTTTCCACTCAGTTTAAACCTGGTTGTGTTTACACCAAGCGTAAATGATCTCATCCAACAAATCTGACCACTCTTTCTACCCCTCCTGAGCATCCGCATGTGGCTCCTGATCTACCATCTTGTCGGCATACTCCTAGAGTCTCCAAACCCTTGGATTGGTATGATTTTTCATCTCATTCAAATATGTCTCCTACACTTTCTTCTATTGTTATTCTCTCCTTTTATAAGCAGGTTAAGGAACATGAGTGTTGGAGAAATGCTATGCAAGTAGAAATGGATGCACTAGAAGCCAATGACACTTGGGATATTGTGTCTTATCCTTCTTCTGTTACACCTATTGGTAATAAGTGGGTGTACTCTATGAAGCTTAGATCAGATGGGTCCCTTGAAAGATATAAAGCTCATTTGGTAGCTTTAGAAAATAGACAAGAATTTGGAATTGATTATGACGAGACGTTTGCTCCTATTGCTACTTGCTAAGATGACGACTGTTCGTCTCCTTCTTGCCATTGCCGTTTCTCATTCTTGACAATTGCATCAGATGGATGTGAAAAATGCTTTCCTTCATGTAAAAGAAGACATTTACATGAAACTTCCTTCTGGTATGCCTCTTTCATCAGCTAAGTTTGTAAGCTGAAAAGTCATTGTATGGTCTAAAACAAACTCTTAGAGTTTGGTTTGAGAAGTTGCGCAATACCTTACTCGAGTTTTAATTCACTCAGAATGACTATGATATTTCTTTGTTCCTTCATAAGGGTGATTCTGGTGTTGTTTTTCTGTTGGTCTATGTGGATAATATCATTATTACTGGATTCGATATTGAATTTATTCAGAGGGTTCAGATACATCTTTATAAGGTCTTTCATATGAAAGATTTGGGATTGTTGACTTATTTCTTGGGGCTAGAAGTTCACAATCAGCCACATGGGCTATTTATTAATCAACAAAAATACACCCAGGATCTTGTTCAGTTGGCTAGGTTAGAGGAGACTACTTCAGTTGATACACCTATGGAAGTCAATGTGAAGCATTGGAAGGGTGAGGGTGATTTAATTTTTGATCCTACATTTTATAGGAAGCTTGTTGGGAGTCTAATCTACCTCACTATCACACGTTTGGATATCTCATATGCTATACATATTGTCAGTAAATTTATGGACACTCCTCGACACTTGCAATTAGTGATTGTTCGTTGTATTATCAGATATTTGACTGGGACTCCAAACCATGGGTTATGTTTTCCTACTGGCACTTCTATACAACTTATGGCTTATAGTGATGCGGATTGGGCTGGTTGCCCAGAGTCTAGGCATTCTACAACTGGTTGCTGCATTTTTCTTGGAGAATCACTCATTTCCTAGAAATGCAAGAAGCAAAAGTGTGTTTCTATATCCTCTACAGAAGCTAAATATAGAGCTATGTTAGTAGTTTGCTTTGAGGTGATGTGGTTGTAGGACATTATTCAAGAGCTTGGTTTTTCGCAAGACAAGCCAACTTTTCTTCATGGTGACAACACTAGTGCCATTCAAATTGACAATTATGGTCTGAATGATCTTTCCTTGTATTTCCTTTCAATTATATAGAAAATCTCTACATCTCATAGTCAAATATTTCTGCCACCTACAACTAATACTTTCGGTATTTCTGCCACCTACAATTAATACTTTCGGTGCCTACAATTGTTTACTTAGTTTAGTCAATTATATACACTCAATTTCAATTTACACTTAATTATCAGCTATCCCTAAATTATCTCCGTAACATCCCCCTCAAATTGATGCTGGTAGATCAATAAGCATCAATTTGTCAACCAATAACTAATGCCGTTTTCGAGAAAGCACTTTAGTGAATATGTCTGCAATTTGATGCTCAGTGGAAATGTGAGAGTAATGATATGTTTGTCGAAGACTTCTCGTATGGAATGACAGTCAACTTCAATATGTTTCGTACGTTCATGGAAAACAGGATTAGCAGCGATCTGAATAGCACTTGTATTGTCTGCATGAAGAGGAGTGGAATAAAGTTGAGAGAAACCAAGTTCGCCCAATAATCCACGAAGCCACGTGATTTCTGAACAAGCGGAAGACATAGCACGATATTCAGACTCAGTGGAAGATTTAGAAACTCTGTCTTGTTTCTTACTCTTTCAAGAAATAAGTGCATTTCCTAAGAACATGCACCAACCAGTAATAGAATGACAAGTATCTGTACAACCTGCCCAATCAGCATCACTATATCCCACCAACTGTAAGGAAGATTCCTTAGGAAAGAACAATCCGCGTGTAGAAGTGCCTATGAGATATCGAATAATGCGGCGGACAGCAGCTAGATGAAGATGTCGAGGAGTCTGCATAAATTGACTAACTTGCTGCACGGCAAAATAAATGTCAGGTTGAGTAATGGTTAAGTAGTTTAAGCTTCCAACTAGTTGCCGATATAAGGATGGATCTAAAAGAAGCTCCCCTTCCTCCTTACAAGGCTTGAGATTTACCTCCAAAGGAGTAAGAACAGAGTTACCCAATTGGAGACCAGCCAATGAGATCACTTCTTGTGTGTATTTGTGTTGATGTAATAATGTACCAGATGGAGTGATTTGAACCTCAAGACCAAGAAAATACTGCAAAGGACCAAGATCTTTCATATGAAAAGATCCATTGAGATGCAGTTGTAATTGCTTAATCAATTCAATATCTGAGCCAGTAATCACAATGTCATCAACATATACTAAAAGCAACACAATTCCTGTAGGAGTCTTGCGAAGGAAAAGAGAGGAATCAAACTGACTCTGAGTAAATTGAAAGGTAAGCAAATTAGAGTGAAATTTATCAAACCATGCACGTGGAGCCTGTTTCAATCCCTATAAGGACCGGTGTAGCCGACAAACCTCTGAGGAAGGTGTAGTAAACATGCCGGGAGGTGGAGACATATAAATTTCTTCCTTGAGATCTCTATGTAAAAAGGCATTCTTTACATCCATTTGCTTGAGAGGCCACCCTTGTGAGGCAGCAAGTGCCAAGATAGTCCGAACAGTAGTCATCTTGGCAATAGGGGCAAATGTTTCTTCATAATTAATGACATACTCTTGACGATTCCCAAGAGCCACAAGTCGAGCCTTATATCTATCGAGTGAACCATCAGATCGAAGCTTAACTGAATACACCCATTTATAGCCAATTGGTTTCATATCAGATGGACAAGTTACAATATCTCAGGTGTGATTGTCTTGAAGAGCATGAATCTCTTCTTTCATGGCCTCCTGCCAACAGGCTTGAGAAGCTGTCTGAGCATAAGAGTGAGGAATAAAAATAGTATCGAGAGTTGCAACAAACAAGGTGTGAGAAAATCCATACCAATTAGGTATATGTCTATCCCGGATGGAACGCCGGGGTAGAGGAGTCACAGAATCAGGTGGCGGATCAGTGTTTGGAAGGAGCGTTGGAGAAGTTGGATGACGTCGATGATACACTAGTCCTTGTTTAAACCTCTCAATAGAAGAAGACACAGCATCAAAAGCTGGAAGAGGAGCAATTGGAGGTTCAGAAATGATCTGAGACTAAAAGAAATATTGATTTTCAAAGAAAATCACATTTCGAGAGATCCGGATTTTGTTTGCATAAGCATTATAACAAACAAATCCTTTTTGAGTAGGACTATATCCCATAAATGCACATGTAACAAACTGAGCGCCAAGTTTGTGACGATCATGGAAGGGAGATGAACAAAACAAACATATCCAAAAGTATAAAGAGAGTGATACTCAGGATGTATGCCAAATAATCGAAAATAAGGAGAATCATATTTTAGAGTATCAGTAGGCAAACGATTGATCAAATACACAAAAGTAGATACCACTTCTACCCAAAAACGAGAAGGCATGGAGGAATCAATTAAAGAGCACGAGCAACATCTAAGAGATGACGGTTCTTACGCTCAGCGACTCTATTTTTTAGGAATCAATTAAAAGAGCACGAGCAGCATCTAAGAGATGACGGTTCTTACGCTCAGCGACTCCATTTTGTTGAGGGTTATACGGGCAAGAACGCTGGAAATAATTCCCTTTTGCTGTACATAAAGCTGAAAGGATTGAGACATGTACTCCCCCCCTGAGTCGGAGCGTAAGATTTTGATGCAAGTACTGAACTGTGTCTCAATAAGTGCAACAAATTTTTGAAAAAAAGAAAACACATCAGCTTTAGAGCGAAAAAAATATATCCAGGTAAATCGACTATAATCATCGACAAATGTCACGAAATAACGATGTTGACTATGAGAAATAACAGGACTCACACCCCAATCATCAGTATGTATAAGCTCAAAACAGGTAGTTGCACGACTACCATGTATAGGAAAAGGTAAAATTTTATTTTTACCAAGACGACAAGTAGCACAATCGAAAGAGACATTGGAAGAGGAAAACAATTTTTATTACCCAATAAACCATTTTTAAAAAGATGAGTTAAGACAGTAGGATTAAGATGACCTAATTTCTTATGTCATATTTCATTATTATTAGCGGTAGCCGTACAAGCAAGAGAAATAACATTAGAAAAGGAAAACTGCAAAGGAAACAGAGGTCCCACTTTAGGCCCCTTCGCGATCACTGTCCCTGACACCTGATCCTGCACAAGACAACTGCCACGAGAAAAGTGAACACCACAGTTATTATCAATCAATTGTCCAACAGAGATCAAATTAGTAGATAATTCAAGAGAGACAGACATTGTAAAAGGGACTCAAATTACCGACAGCAGTGATGGGAAAAGTACTACCATCAGCAATTTGAATATTTTGAGTGCCCTCATACTTACGAACATCGTGAAAACTTGTCTCAGTAACAATCATATGATTAGAGGCACCCGAATCAACAATCCAAGAGGAAATTGAACTATTACCTGTACCTTGTAGGCCTAAAGCAGTAAAAGCAGACACAATCATCTGTTGAACTATTGCTGGTGTGAGAACAGAGGAATCAGAATTCATAGTGGGAGGTGCAGAAGAAGATGACTGAACATCAGCTCGGAATGCTTGGGATTGGCGATTTTGAGGCCATATCCGACAATCCTTGATAAAGTGACCTTCTTTCTTACAGTAGTTACATATTTTCTTGGAATAATTTCGAGCAATATGGCCAAATTCTTTGCAGTGGTAACACTACAATTTATTCCGTCCTCTCCCTTGCGCAACATAAGCAACATTAACAGCTTCAGAAGAGATCTTATCAGACGTCATACCTATTTGAGTGGATAATCGTTGTTCCTACCACAATAATTCTCCTAAACAAATATCCAAAGAAGGAACTGGGTTACAGTTCAATAAACCTGCTCGAACAGCTTCAAACTCAGACCGAAGCTTCATCAAAAATTGATTGCGTTGACTCTCAGAGTGAACCATTTGAAGGGCTGCAAGTGCCGTCGAGAATACTTTGGTAAAAATAATGGAAGAATATTCGCTCCACAGATCAATAAAAGCGGAATAGAACTGTTCAATAGTCATTTTACCTTGACTGAAAGTACTGATTTCCAACTTCAATTGGAACTTCCGAGCGCTGTTATCTTGATGATAAATCCGGTGCAAGTAGTCCTACATAGCTTGAGCCATAGTAAAGCAGCGAAGATTTGTGACAAGATGTGGTTCAAGTGTTCCCAACAACCAAAAAACCACCTTAGCATCGTTGACTTCCCATTGGGCAAGTTCATTTTAGGTAGTGGGAGTTTTATCAGAACTATCAATATGATCTGCTAATTCTTTTCCTTTTAAGAACATTTTAAATTGAAATTCCCGTGTAGGAAAATTCTTTCCATTAAATCGAATAATAGAATTTTCAATAGACATGACTAAACCCACCCTTTTGACTAAATCAACTAATAATAATAATAATAAAATTATTATTATTATTATTATTATTTTTTAAAAACTTGCCGACAACTCAGACATTATCTACAAATAACACAAATTGAGAAAACACAAGTTGAGAAAACCCACCGACGGAATTCCACCCTTTTATTTCGAGTTTTCTGGACGCAAGTTGAGAAAATCCACCAACGGAACACAGAGAGCTCTGACGTCGCCGATGACCACAGAAAGTTCCTACGAACTAGAACTCACCCAAACAAACGAGAGCTCTCTTCCTTTAATTTTGAGTTTCCTGAGTGCTGGGAGATTGAAACCCAAGTGCAGAAACCCAAGTGCCGATTAACCCAGACAACTGAGCACCACAGAAAGCCCTGATAATCACAGATGAGAGCTCCGACGACCATAGAGAGCTCCGACGATGAGAGCTTCGACAATCCGAAATTCACCCAAACAGAAATTCCCATCGGGTTCACCACCTAAACAGTCGAACACCTCTAGAGGTGAGGTCAACTCCCCCAGAACAGGAAACCCACAAAGTGAGTTACCACCAAATCACTAGTTGCAAGTTGAAACTTGCCGAAGCAGAGAAGAGAACTCTAACGATCACAGATGAGAGCTCCGACCCCGTTGTACACACGAAGACCTCAAAGATGTCGACTGCCCAACACTAAGAGCAAGAGTGAACTTGCTTTCATCAAGAGCAGAAATCACTCTCTGCTATTCCTTCCAAGAATTCCGATCAAAAGATCGCACCGAATGATTCAGACTAAGGCTACGACAATCAGAGAGGTTCTGATACCATGACAATTTTGGTCTGAATGATCTTTCCTTGTATTTCCTTTCAATTATATAGAAAATCTCTACATCTCATAGTCAAATATTTCTGCCACCTACAACTAATACTTTCAGTATTTCTGCCATCTACAATTAATACTTTCAGTGCCTACTGTTTACTTAGTTTAGTCAATTATTTACACTCAATTTTAATTTACACTTAATTATCAGCTATCCCTAAATTATCTCCGTAACACAAATTGCTGCCAATCATGTGTTTCACGCCTACCAAACATATTGAAGTGGATTGTCACTATATTCGTCAAGCCTATGAGGCTAAGTCTGTTGCTCTTTCTCATATCTATATGGATCTTCAAGTAGCTGAAATATTCACTAAAGCGATGACTCGACAACGACATCAATTCCTAGTTAGCAAATTGCTGCTAGTAGATACACCAGCATCAATTTGAAGGGGGGTATTAGTGGATTAGATTTATTTGAATTAATTCCTATGTATTTTAGACATATCTGTACAGCTGTATGGATTTGTACTTTGAATATTTAGATTGGATAGATAGGTATGGGAAACATATCTTATCCAAGATTTGAATCCCTTTAACATAGGAAGTCAGATTTTGAATTTAGCTTCTGTGTAATCTATATTTTGCGATTGATGAATGAGAAAGGACAGGAAAATTCATTCAGCCAAAGAAAATTTTTATCTTATTCTCAATTCAGTGTATTACAAATGTTGTAGCTTGTAGTAGGTCTAACCTTTCACATCCTATCAATACAAGGTACACAAGTAGTCCTAGAAAATATCAGTTGCAACGTGTAAAGTGGATTCTATTTCATTTTAAGGATATACTTCGTATATGTTTTTAGTGTTTAACAAGCATAGTGCTAGTGGTTGTCCTATCAGATAGAAGGCTATTGTAGAGTTTACAGTTTGAGTGATAATTGTTTATTGTGAGAACCAGAGTTCCCTAAGATCATCAGCATAATCTAAATCCAAATTAGTCAATAAAATTACCATGGTAGTGATATTGGTGATTTAACAAGAATAGTGCTACACATGGGAGTGATAATGGTTTTTCTCTAGTTTTGTTCATACAGAACTTACTTTTTATATAAGAAATTTGAAGTTTAAACACAAAATATGACCAACTTAAAAAGCTCCGAGGCATGAATTTGAATGAATCATTTGTCTACATAAATATTGTATGTTGAGCAGATCAATTTATTGTATTTCCTAATTCCTCTAGCAAAAGCTTTGTATTTGTCAAAAACTAGATTTTCTGTGAATAGCCAAAAAATGGCCTTCTGAGTATCGTATATTATATATCCTTTGTTTTCAGAGATTCTATACATGGCAAGAAATAGATACATGTCTAATTCTAGCCCTAGACATGGTAACTATAATCTGTCAAATTATATGCTATATGTATAGAAGAATAGATACATAAAGTAAATAAATAATTGTATAAGGAAAGAATAATGGCCACCAAAGTTGTCCATTTACAACCCCGCTCAAATTGATGCGGGTTGATCAACAAGCATCAATTTGCTATTTAATAAGCAACGTCGATGGCGAGTGAGAGCTTTAGTGAAGATATCAGCAATTTGGAGTTAGTGGAAATATGTGGAAAAGTGATAACACGAGCATCAAAAGCTTCATAGATAGAGTGACAATCAACTTAAATATACTTTGTACGCTCATGACAGAGCCATGATCTAATTAACACTTGTATTATCAACATGTAAGGGCATAGGAACAGTCTCAGAGAAGTCTGACTATGCAAGCAAACCTCGAAGCCAAATAATTTCGGAACAAGCAAGAAACATCGCTCTGTACTCAGATTTTGTAGATGACTTAGAAACTCGGTCTTGTTTCTTACTCTTCCAAAAGACCAATGCATCACCTAAGAACACACACCAACCAGTGATGGAGCGATGTGTATTAGCACAACCAGCCCAATCAGCGTTGCTATACGCAGCAAGGCAAGGAGAATTGCCTGTAGGAAAGAATAAACCACAGGCTAAAGTACCCTGAACATAGCATATGATCCTACGAACAGCATCCAAATGAAGATGATGAAGAGTTTGGAGAAACCAGCTGACTTGCTGTACGACAAAAAAAATGCCCGGTCTTGTAATAGTGAGGTAGACAAGGTTACCCACCAACTTTTGGTATAAAGTGGGATCAGCAAGTAAGTTACCCTCCTCTTTGCGAAACTTGACATTCAATTCCATCGGAATATCAACAGAAGTAGCCTCCTATAGGCCAGCAGTAGTCAATAGCATACTTATGTTGATTGAGTGAAATACTAGATGGACTACAATGCACCTCAAGACCAAGAACATAAGTGAGAGATCCAAGATCTTTCATATGAAAGTATTCAAAGAGATGAGTCTTGAGTTGGTCAAGTAAGCAGAATCTAAGCCAGTAATCACAATATCGTCAACATAAACGAAAAGAACAACAATACCCATGTCTAATTTTCGAAAAATAAGGAAGTGTCATACTTGCTCTGCTTGAATGAGAATTGTAATAAAGTGGTTCGAAATTGATCAAACCAGGCCCTCGATGCTTGTTGGAGCAAAAAAGCTTACACACCTGTGAAGTCAAAGAGGAAAACAATTATGGGGGTGACTTCATATAAATATACTCTTTAAGATCCCCATAAAGAAAAGCACTCTTGACATCCATCTGATTTAGTAATCAATCCTTAGAAGTAGCAAGAGCTAGAATAGTATGAACAATAGTCATCTTAGCCACAAGAGCAAAGATTTCTTCATAATTGACACCATATTCTTGATTATTCCCAAGTGCAACAAGCCGGGCTTTGTAATGGTCCAAGCTGCCATCAGATCGAACCTTAACTGAGTAGACCCGTTTGCAACCCAGAAGAGTAATGGTGGGAGAACAAGGCTCAATGTCCTAGGTGTATTTGGCATCTAGAGCAGCAATTTCTTCTTACATAACTTGTTGCCAACATTCATGCTTGGCAGCTTGTGAGTAGGTTGTGGGAATATCAAAATTGGACAATGCAACAGTAAGAGCTGAAATAGAAGTGCCAGAACTAGAAGAAGGAAATCCATATCTATCTAGGGGTAAAGACACTTGAGGAGAGAGATGTACCAATGGCACTGGAGATGCTACAACTGATTGAATCTGGAGTGTGGTAGGATCAGATAGTGGATGAGCCACCGGAAGAGATTGTGGGCGAGAATGTCTTGTATACACCATGTCTGGTTTAAAGCGACACTTGTCCATTATATCTTGGATCTTTAGAAGAAAAAGTGAAAAAGGCAAAAAGAACGTAGGGTTTTGGATTGGAAGGTGTTAGGTACCACTTTTGCAATGCATAAGCTTCTAAGTGGACATATGTCAAGCTTAGGACAAAAGTGACTCTTTAGAGTTCCAAGATGCGTCATACATGGGAAAAACAAAAGTTATATTTTCTATGGATTTGCATTTGAATACTAATAGACTTTTGGATTCCCTAAGCCACACGCCACTCAAGTTGATTTCCTGACATTATGCCATTTGTCATTCATGCATTGATAAAGGAAAGGTTCTAGAAGAGATCTGGAAGAGGCAATGCACGAAAATTTACCATTGTAGCCTTAGGGTTTCGGCCACTATATTGCCACATGTCATATTTTGAGTTTTTAGAAGCATAAGAGCATCTCCATTGGTCTCATCAAAAGAATCATCAAAATTTGGTGAGAAGTACAAATTTGATAAGATGAACATACCATACTCACCATAACTCCACATTGGATTCATCATTAGACTCATCAAAATAATAATATAATAATGTTTTTTAAAAATACTTATAAATTTTCTTCAATATTTTATAATTATACTAATTACATGTATATTAATAATTTAATTTGATACTTAAATTATTATTTTCAACAATTTTTAATAAAACTAGAATTAAAAAAATATAACAAACACATTTCTTCCATAGAGAAAATAAAAAGAAAAAGAGAGAAAGGTGTAGGGGAAAAAAAATATATTAAACTAATAAGATGAAGGGTAAATAGTAACCCTTCAAATTTGAATGGTTTGTCTACTTTTACTGTAATTCAAAGTCTAAGAAATATAGTTTGATGAGACCAATATGGGATAGTTTTTAACATAAGTCATCAAATTTGTATTGGATGATTGGTTTGATGAGACCAATGAGGATGCTCTAAGAAAGTGGGAAAGTCAACTTGGGAAGAGAGAAGTGTAATGGGCGGCTAGAAGCATGGCACATGCCTACACTACACTCTTTTTGGCACAATTTCGAGTTCCTAGTAAGATGCTTATGGAAAATGATGTTTAGGGACGATAAAAGGGATATTTTTAAGGGATTTACATAGGGAAACCTGAGGGCAAAAAGAAATTTCGAGTTTTGCTTTTACTCAAAACTTTTTCAGAATTTGCCACATATCATTCATGCAATGAGCTTCTAGAAGATGGATGAATGAAATTTTTGCACAAAAGACTACCCTACCCTCAAGAATCCAGCCACTAAACTCACAAGCACACTCCCACATGCCACTTGTCACTTAGATTACAAAATGGACCAATAGTATATGAAGAGTCACTTTGGGAAGAGTAAAAGACACTTGGGAAAAGGAAGAGATGCATGGGAAAATGAAGAGACACATAAGGAAAGGGAAGGAGCATGGGGAACACGCACCCATGACACTTGTCAAGCATGCAAAAGTCTCCAAGGCTCAAGCCTAGGATTAGGATTCATCAAATGGCGATTTTTTCCTAGAAATACATTAAATCTGGACCATTTGAAGGAGCATGCCTAAAGAGCATATTAGGATTTCGAAATTAACAAAAAAACCTTGCCACTTGTCACTCATGAAGAAGATCTTTTAGATTTCTCAAGGATAGGCATGATGAAAAAGGAAGAGGATCTTTGACACATGGCACCCATGCAAAAATATGCTTAAATTTTCTAGAAAAGCATTCCAAGGACCCAGGCCACTTGGAAAGATTATTCTTTTTAAGAATAATTTTCAGATTTGTGTTTTTTATAGCCTAGCTTAGTGCGCCACGTGTTCCACATACATCAACAAAGGCGCCATTTGTCCCACATGCGTCAGAAGGCACCACATGTCCCACATGCATAAACAAGAGCGCTAATTGTGTCACATGCACCAGTTACGCCACTTGTCCAACATGTAGAGCTGTCATACGCCACTTGTACAACATGCAATAGTCAAAAATTGAAGGTCATCCACTTAGCAACAAAGCTGGAGCAAGAAGAAATGGAGTTTGGGCTATTTTGAGTATAAAAACACCCATTTATCTTCTGATTTGAGGGTTTGAACGAAAATACTATCTCTTCTCTTCTTTTCCTCTCTATTTACGTACACAACCAAAGTTCTAGCTACACCACATTCGAATCAAAAGCTTAACACACTACAATGGAGAAAACCGAGAGCCATTGGCTAAAACAATGCAAACCGAGCCTTCTCTTCAAGATTTTCGACTTTGTGAGTAATCTTTCTCTTTATATTTTCTTAATAGATGTTAGAAGGTCGTGTTAGTGTTCTAGTGGGAGCTTTTTCTAAAAAGAAACAAGTCGATTTATGGTGTCTTTGTTGGCTATTAGTTTCGTATGAAAAAGAAAAAAAGGGCTTTTGGTGTTGATAAACGAATTTAAGCTTGATCAAGAGATGGATTTTTATCATTTTCTTGGTGCATATAGATCTTGTATAAGCTTTAAAAAACATTGTTGGTTAGATGAAGTTCTTGTACGAAATTTGAGGTATTAGGGTTTATAATGCCATCTAGAGTCAATAATGCATATTGTGGTTAGTATTTGATGATTGAATATGGATTTAAGGTCGACCTCCTAATAATCGGATTTTTTTATGGATAATGTGATACTTAGAGACTTAAAATAGGCTTGAAAATGATTTTTCATGGTTTTGGTCTATGAGAAATAGATCTAAGACCTTCATTTGTTCAAACGGTAAAAATGCATGTTTTCGCTTTGATGTTCTAAGTCTCGGGTTTTAAGGATTAATGACTAAACATATGTTGGGTGGTGATCTCTCTTAGATTTGGTTGTATGTTGGGTGAATCAAATGGATGAGCACACTTTGGAGTTTTCTCATAGAGCTAAACCGAGTATTTGACTTCGGGTAAGGCGATTTCAAGTATGACCTTAGGCCAAGTGCAGTGAATGATTTTATCTTTCTTCTAGTAACGTATTTTGAGGTTAGAAATGGGTATAAGATGGATATTAAACAAAGTCGTAAAGTTTAGAGAAATTCGGTATTTCGAAGGTTTAGAACTTAATGTTCAATATTTTAGAGTCAAGGGGATTAAAATGAAACTCTTGCTAGGTTTTATAAGTTTAGAGTTTTATAAGTTTATGTTTCAATTGAGGATCTCTTTAATGTTAGTATGTTTCTATTTCAGCCCATTAAGATTATACATTTTGTAAGCAAGAAAAAGTTTGTATATGTTTGTGTAAATCATTTTCTTGTTCTTGTTGCTTTGTTTATTACTTTTTGTTTGATTGCTTGAGTATGCTATAATGAATTTTGAATATGACTACAAAGTAAAATTGTATACTTCAAATTTGTGATGAAAATGCTATGAGATACTCCTATAACTTTCGGTTTCAACTTGAATAAGGTTAATGGTTTTTGCACCATGATGTTTTGGTTTGAATGCACATTAAGAGTTTCGGACCATAGCCAAATGTGATGATTACATGCTTTGCTTTACTTGTTTAAGTGATGATTTTTCATATTTTTGTACCTATATATTTCGGCCAAGGCCTCTTTCTCATAGTTCTATGTATGTGTTTTAATATCTCATGTGTTCCATGTTATTATGCTATGAATTGAATATGTTACGCTTGATTATTTCATGCACAGCATTGAATGTGTCACATGTCAAGTGTAAGAAGGTATATGTCTTAAGTCTCATGTCACATGCATTTGAAAAAAAAGGTTTTTCAAAGAAGTGTCTGTAAATATTTTATCACGACCCCAAAGACTAGGACAGGGAATTACCCTAGTGGAACCTTGTTTACTTAAAAGTGTATAAAGTCGAGTGAAACCCCCTGGGTCGACGAAGTACAATTAACAGACCTCGAATAGATTCTTTTTAGAGGATGCCGAGAGGGGTCGCACCTAAAACTAGTGGGTGTCAAGAACGGTGAAGGCAAAATATACGAACTGTCGTATATGAATATGTTTATGACGTAGTCACCTCAACTAAAAGAGTCGTAGGTTGATGCGGTAACTAGCGTGAAGAACACGGTGTATAGGGAAACCGCGAGGTATCCATAAATGTTATAGAATGATATGACAAGAACAAGGCATTTAAGCTCTATGATGTGATGAGAATGATAGAAATGATATGATCAAGAATCTGAACTTAAATGATATGAACACGTGTTAAGATATCAAAAAGAAGAAAGAATGTCTTTTACAAAAAAGTACATGATGCATATATTAAAGTTATAAGTCTCTATTGCAAGTCTTTGAAAAATGGTCAAGTATATACGTCAAGTTTGGTCAAGTGTATAAGTCAAGTTTTCTCAAAGTATTATATCAAGTACATGTCCATGTACGCATTTCATGATTTACAATTTGTATGCTTATGTTAACTGATGTATGTTGTACGTTTACTTGCTGAGATTTCTCAAAATCTCATGTGGTAGTTTCCATACTATTCCCCACCCAGAATGGTAGGATTTGTGATAGGACTAAAAGTAGGGAGTCAGGATGATGATCAAAGCTAAGGATATGCTCAACTCGGAGAAAAAACAGACTTAATCATGACCAACTTGAAGATTTGGAGAGTAAATGATTGCTTTAATGATTTCTTATTAAGGTCTTTTTAGAGAAAACTTGTTACGTTAAAATGTATCAAGGAGTTTGATACTCCAGTACTGAAAACTATAACTTAAAGTTATGAATGAAGCTGGGATATTAGTCTTATTCTGGTACAATATTTTATGAAATGACATTTTCCGTTGCAATTTACTGCATGCTATTAGATTATAATAGGTGCATTGCATCTTAATTGTCATGTATGAAATGTATGTAACCTTGTATTGCATGTTCGGACACTTCAGTCACTGTAAAATCTTAAACGGTTGGGGGCATCACACACACCATACTCAAATTTGGAACATTATTACAAGCAAAAGAAAAACTAGGAAAAAAAGTTGGAACAAGCAAAAATAGTGGAAACAAGCGCCCTACTTTAGGTCCCTTCGCGATCGACTTTCCCATTACCTGGTCCTGCACAACACAATCATCACCAAAAAAGTTAATAGCACAATTGCTATCAACTAATTGACCAACATAAATAAGATTCGTAGAAAGCTGAGGAGCAAGAAACACATAAGTGAATTTCGATGAGACATCTCCGACAGCAGTTATAGGCAAGGAACTACCATTGGCAGCTTGTATAGCAGATGTTCCATCATAGGGCCAAACATAACACAGAGCTGAAGGACTATACATCATGTGATTAGAGGCCCCCAAGTCCATATACCAGATTTTAGTAGGAGTGTTACCTTGGAATCTCATGGCCGATAATGTCGAAATTAGCATTTGTTGCACCATCTTAGATATGCAATAATTCGCTATAGAAGTTGCAGGAACAAAGGAATCACTTGGCGTAGAGCCATTGACTGCAGAAGTTGCTGTTGGAGGTACAATAACAGAGGCTTGAAATGCTTGAGATTGACGATTCTAGGGGCAGATACAACACTCCTTGATAATGCGGCCATTTTTCTTGCAATAGGAGCATTATTTTTTGGGACAATTAGCAGCGATATACCCATATTCCTTACAACAAAAGCACTGCAAGGGTTTATAATTCTTAGGCGGTCCCTTAGCTTTGGCTAGCATAAACCACAATTGCTGATCCTGAAATGTCATGAGATTTCTCCAGAATAGCTTGAGTACTAAGACATTCTTCAAGAAGTAATTCACCGAAACAAACATCAAGAGATGAAACCAAAGATCGATTCAACAGAGAGGAGCAAATAGATTCAAATTCGGAGCATAGTTTCATAAGAAACTGATCTTGCCGACTAGTCGCATGAAGATTCTGAATAGTCGAAAGAGTGGCAACAAGAACATCTGCTGTAACTATATCAGAATATTCATTCCAAAGAGTTAGAAAGGCTGAGTAGTAGTCTTGGATTGAAAGACTATCATATTCAAACGTAGCAATCGCATGCTTTAACTAAAAACGACGAGCATCATTATCTTGATGATAAACCTTCTTCAAGTAATTCCACATGGCCTAGGCGGAGCAATGAGGTTGCAGGTTGGTGACAATATGTGGTTCCACCAAACCAAGAGCCAAGACATGATTCGAGCATTAAGCACAACTCAAGAAGGAGAAGATACTAGATCATTGGATTTATCAAGATTGGGTGTGCAATTTGTGCCATTAATATGGCCCCAAAGATCTTTTCCCTTCAGGAAATGTTCAAACTGAAATGTCCAAGTAGAATAATTTGTGCCTGTAAACTTGACACACATAGGTGCAAAGCCCATTGCATATAAATGGAACTCGAGACAAAGAAACAATATATAAAGGAAAGACTCCCAGACCTGCTGCCAAAAAAACAGAGAAGGCAAAAATAAATTCCCAGACCAAAAAAAGAGTTGCGAGAAACACTCAACCAGAAAAAACAAACTTCCAGAAAAATTGAGAAGCCAAAATCACCAGTCCCAAAGCAAAACCTGCCGAAAACACCTCTCCAGGATTAAAAAAAAAAAATTGTCGAAGGACTGAGTAGGTGTTGAGACTTAAAGAGAACCTGCTGAATATCACTAAGCTAGAGTCGATGGATGGATCCAAACAAGAGAAACAGACGAACTGAATCAATCAGAAGATGCCGAAAAATCCCCAGACCAAAAATAGAAGGTGCCGAAACACACCAAACCTGAAATAGAAGTTGCCAAAAGGTCCAAACCTGAACCAGATGACCGAAAAACAAGAAGACGTGCTGTTGGTTCAGCAAGAACAGCACAGAAGTCACTGAAACACAAGACTGAAAATGAGAGAAAAAAAAAATCGAGAACAAGAAGCACCATAGATGCCGGCTCTTGATACCATGTCAATAACTAGATTTTTTGTGAATAGCCTTTACCTGGTGTTAGCTTCAGGTACCTTAGGATTCTATACACTGCCTCCATGTGTTCTTCATTTGGATTATTCATGAACTGACTTACCATGCTAACAAAGAATCCAATATATAGTCGTGTGTGAGATGGGTATATTAGTTTACCCACTAGTCTTTGGTATCTCCCTTTATCCACCGGTGCACAATTTTCTTTAGTGCCTAATTTAGTAGTTGAATCCATAGGGGTATCTGCTGGCTTACATCCGAGCATTCCAGTCTCCTTTAATAGGTCCAAGACGTATTTTCTTTGGGAAACAAAGATTCCCTTTCTTGACCTTGCAATTTCCATGTCTAGGAAGTATTTGAGATTTCCAAGGTCCTTGATTTCGAATTCTTTAGCTAGAAGACCTTTGGTAGTACTGATTTCTTCCTCATAATCTTCTGTTAGAATTATGTCATCCACATATACAATGAGGACAACAAGTTTTCCTGTAGGAGAGTGTTTAACAAATAGAGTGTGATCCGATTGACATTAAGAATAGCCATGCTTCTTACCTTTGTGGATCTCTCAAACCAAGCTCCTAGGGATTGCTTGAGCCCGTATAGAGATCTTCTAAGTTTACAAACTTTGTTGCGTGTAGTTGGTGTCTCAAATCCTGGAGGAATTTCCATGTAAACTTCTTCAGCTAGGTCACCATTTAGGAAGGCATTCTTGACATCTAGTTGGTGAAGAGGCCAATCAAGGTTTGCAGCCAATGATAGTAGAACCCGAACTGTGTTTAGTTTGGTTACCAGGGCAAATGTTTCCTCATAGTCGATTCCATAAGATTGAGTGAATCCCTTTGCAACCAGCCGTGTCTTGAATCGATTAATGCTCCCATCTTCATTATACTTGACAGTGAATATCCATTTGCATCCTACTGGATGTTTACCAGATGGTAATTCTAAGATTTCCCAAGTTCCATTCTTTTCCAGTGCATGTATTTCTTCATATACGGCAGATTTCCACTTAGGTGAGCCGAGGGCTTCTTGTATGTTATTGGGAACCTGAATGTTGTCAAGGTTGGCGACAAAAGATTTGAACTTCGGTGATAATCTTTCATATGATACAAATGTGTATATAGGATGTTTTGTGCATGTTCTTACCCCTTTCCTCACAGCAATAGGATAGTCACTATCATCATTAGTTAACTCACTTTGTGAAGACTTGGGATTAGGATTACCTGAAGGATCTTCACATGAGCTTGGACTAGGATCAGATTCTTGGTTTTGCTCTAGAGATGTTGGTTGTTCCATCTCCTTTTGGTTCCTTCTCCTTCGTGAATAGGTAATCAACTCATCATTAGTTGTTGATTGAATAGTGTCCAGATTTTGAGGTGTATTAGTGGTTTGATTTTGAGAAGGAGATTCAAGGAAGGGATATTGAAGAGGAATGGATTTAGGATTCAGTGATGGGTGAAATTGGTCAGAATTTGGAGAAAGCTGAAATGATTCATCAATATCCCAAAGCTGATATTCCTAGGTAAAATTGGTCTCCCCTTGAATATCAGATTTGGGGTAATAAGGCTGGTGCTCAAAGAAGGTGACATCCATGGAGTGGTAGTACTGTTTAGTGACAGGTGAATAGCATTGATTGGAGAGTACCCAAGAAAGATACACCTAAGGTGACATCCCTTTGATGTTGATGGACATGAACAAAGACAGAACACCTGAAAACTTTGAAGGGAATAGTGGAGATGAGACAGATATTGGGAAAAGACTTAAGAAGGATTTGACTTGGAGTTTGGAAGTTGAGAATCCAAGGTGGCATCTTGTTTATGAGGTATGCCGCAGCAAGTATGGCTTCACCCCAGAAATGTTTTGGTACATGAGTAGAGAACATAAGAGATCTTGCAACATCTAGAAGGTGCCGGTTTTTTCTTTCGGCAATTCCATTTTGCTGAGGAGTGTTGACACAGGAACTTTGATGAATGATACCGTGACTCAAGAGATAATCATTGAGGATTGATTTGAAATATTCTTTGGCATTGTCTGAATTTTCAGAATTTGGATTTTTACTTGGAATTGAGTTTGGATCATGGTGTTGAAATTTTTTAAAATCTGACCTGCATCTGATTTTTCTTTCATGAGGAATACCCATGTAAGCCGAGTGTGATCATCAATGAATGTAATAAACCAGTGAGAACCAGTCACATTTTTGAGTTTAGATGGCCCCCAAATATCATCGTGGATCATTGAAAAGGGTTGGGATGCTTTGTAGGATCGGTTGGGATAAGAACTATGAACATGTTTAGAGAATTGACAAATTTCACACTGAAACTCATTTGGATTTTTATTATGGAAAAGTGCAGGAAACAACTTCTCAAGATACAAGAAATTTGGATGACCTAGTCTATAGTGCCATAACATAATTGCACCATCATGGTTAGAACAACTGACAAAAAAAGAACTAGGACTACCAGACACTAGACAATCTGACTGATGAGTTGTGCCTTGAGAAGGATTCGTAACCTCAAGAAGATAGAGCCCCGAGCACATCTTAGCACTGCCAATCGTCTTCCTCGAGTCCAAGACTTGAAATTCACACATATTTGAACCAAATTTAGTCACACAATTAAGGTCCTGAGTGAGTTTGCTAATGGACAGTAAATTGCAATTTAATTTTGGCACAAGGAGAACTGATTCAAGTGTGATATCCTCTGAAACTATAACAGAACCTGTACCAACCACCTTTGAGAGTGAACCATCGGCTATCCTGACAGTTAAGTGTTTATCACATGGACTGGAAGTAGAAAATAGGTTCTCATCTCCAGTCATATGGTCTGATGCTTCTGAGTCTATAATCCATGGATTTAGCTTCTCCTTTTTAACATTTAGAGCACTAAAGAAATTACCTTTTTGGGCCAAGGACCCGGTACCAACCACCGTGGAGGTTTGGGCAGGTAATGATTGCTGGAAAATTTTCTGTAAAACTTCTAGTTGTTCCTTGCTGAAGGGTGTGGGTTCGAGTGATGGCTTGTCATCCACCGAGACGAGATTGCCCTGTCTTTCTTGATCGTTGGCAAACCAGGAAGGCTTCCAATCTGCAGGCTTGCCATGAATTTTCCAGCAGGTGTCCTTGGTGTGACCAGGACGGCGGCAATGATTACACCATGGGCGTCCTTTCTTTGGTTTGTTGTCATTGGTGCTGTTGAGTTTCCTCTAACTGTAAGGGCTGAGCTCTCAAGATTTGTCATAGATTCTTGAGAGCCCATCATGATTTTCTTTCGACTTTCCTCTCTACATACTTCAGAAAAGGCTTCCCAGATGTTAAGCAAAGGTTTGGATCCCAAGACTCTCCCTCGTACTTCATCGAGATTCTTATTTAATCCAATCAGAAATTTATATATTCTTTTCCGTTCAATGATTTGTCTATAGCTAATTCCATCATCCAGGACAGCTCCAATTGTGCTCCTCGAACAAGTCCAGTTGTTGCCAATAGCGGTTGAGTGTGTTGAAGTACTAAGTTACTGTTAAATCTCCTTGGCGGAAGTCATGGAGAACATCTCCACTTCAAACAGTCCAGATATATTCTCATTGTTGGAATTCGTCTCCTTGGCAACTTTTCAATATTTCTTTGCTGTGCCGTAGAGGAGAAAATTTTCTCCAATTTCATTGGTCATGGAATTAATGAGCCATGACATGACCATGTTATTTTCGGAATTCCAGATTTTGAACTTCTCATCATTCTTGTTTGGTTTGGTAGCAACACCATTGAGATAATCATCATTTCCCCTTCCGCATATGAACATCATTACGGAATGGGACCATTGGAGATGGTTGTTCCCATTCAGTTTGTGTCCTATAATGGGCATGAGGTTACTATCTCCACTATTGTTACCAGAAGCCATGGCTTCCTGATTGGAGGTGATGTGGGAAATGGAAGCAGTTGAGTCACTTCTCCCATATTTGGTCATATGAGGGAATTAGGGTTCAGAGAATGCTCTGATACCATGTTGAATGTAGAGGAAAAACTTAATATTCCACTATATCGGAAAAGAGTTACATATTCCCTATATATAGCCGATGATACTCATCTGATTTCTAGGGATATTTACAACTTACCTAGAATAGAGTCAATCCTATCTAAAACAGAAAGCAATAAATAGGAAATTAGTAATTACGGATTTGGTAACAGGCTACCAGAATCCCCTAAAAATATGGAACCAAAAACAGATCTGTTAGCCATAGATTTCCTCAATCTCAGCCCCTTAACATGCAGACAGATCATCATACTAAATAAAACTTCTAATAATTCTACAATATCCTTTGTTTTCAGAGATTCTATACATGGCAAGAAATAGATACATGCCTAATTCTAGTCCTATACATGGTAATTATAATCTATCAAATTATATGCTTTATGTATAAAAGGTATTGAGGTGGATGAAAAGAAAGTCCGAGTGGCCAACGCCTAAGGGCATCACTGAGGTAAGAAGTTTTCATGGTTTAGCTAGCCTCTATAGGCATTTTGTTAAAGATTTTAGCACTATTGCTGCACCACCCACTGAAGTAATTAAAAAGAACGTTGAACTTCATTGAGGGATTGATCAAGCAAATGCATTTGCTACTACTAAAGAAAGATTATATTCTGCACCTGTGTTAGCATTACCTAACTTTAACAAAACTTTTGAGATTGAATGTGATGCCTCGGGAATAGGAATTGGAGAAGCTTTGATGCAAGATAGGCGGCCCATAACCTTCTTCAAGGAAAAGCTAAGTGGGACAACTTTGAATTATCCAACTTATGACAAAGAACATTATGCTATTGTTCGTGCTCTAGAGACGTGGTAGCACTACCTTTGACCTAAGGAGTTTGTGATCCACACCGATCATGAATCATTGAAGCATCTCAAAGGTCAAGATGAGTTAAATAAAAGACATGCTAGATGGATGAAATATATCGAGATATTTTCTTATGTCATCCGTTACAATTAAGGTAAGGAAAACATTGTTGCTAATGCTTTATCCTGGAAGTATGTACTTCTTACTTCTTTGAGTGCCAAAATGTTTGGGTTTGAATATGTGAAAGATGTGAATGCCAATAATGCTGATTTTTCTTATGTGTATCTGGCGTGTGATAAAACGGCATTTGGTAAGTTTTACAACTATGATGGTTATTTGTTTAAAGAAAGCAAATTGTGTGTGCCAAATTGTTTAATGCGTGAATTATTGGTGCGTAAGGCACATGGTGGGGGATTCCTAAGACACTTTGGTGTTAAGAAAACCTTGAAAATTTTGCATGAACATTTCTTTTGGCCTAGGATGAGAAGAAATATCATTCGAATAAGTGTTAGGTGCATTATATGTAGAAATGCCAAATCTAAGGTTTTATCACATGAGTTGTATACACCCTTACCCGTTCCTAGTGAGCCATGGATAAACATATCTATAGACTTTATTTTGGGGCCGCCTAGGACAAAAAATGGGTAGAGATTCTATTTTCGTGATAGTGGAGAGATTTAGTAAAATGACATTTTATTTCATGCCATAAAACACATAATGTCACAAACATAGCTGATTTGTTTTTCAAGAAAATAGTACGACTCCATGATGTACCTAGGAGTATTATTTCTGATAGGGATGTTAAATTCCTTAACTACTTTTAAAAAGCTTTGTGGGGAAAAAAATTAGCCAAACTTTTATTTTCCACCATTGTCATCCACAGACTGACGAACGAACTAAAGTAGTTAACAGAATTTTAACTCAACTTTTACGCACTATCATTCAAAAGAATTAGAAAACTTGGGAGAATTGTTTGCCATTTATAGTTTACATATAATAAGACCATGCATACTACTGCTTATTCTCCCCTTCAAATTATTTATGGTTTTAATCTATTTACTCTTTTAGATTTGATGCATTTACCCATTGATGAAATGAGTAGCTTGGATGGACAAAATAAGGCCGAATTGGTGAAGTAATGTCATGAGAGGGTATGTCTTCATATTGCGTAGAAGAATAAAAAATTTGCTTCCCAAGCCAATAAGGCATGTCATCTTTGAACCAGGAGATTGGGTTTGGATTCATAGCCCATAGAAGAACTAAATTGCATTCTCGGGGAGATAGACGTTTCCCAATCTTTGAGAAAATTAATGATAATTCTTATATAGTGGATCTTCCAAGTGAGTATAATGTCTCTGCTACTTTCAAATTTTCTAATCTTTCTCCCTTTAATGCAGGTGACGACTCGAGATCAAATCCTTTTGAGGAGAGGGAGAATGATGGGCACTATGGTGGACCGAGTCTTAAAGGTCCCTTACAAGTTTCAGATGGGCCAATCACAAGATCAAGAGCTAAGAAGATCAAGGAAGTAATACAAAGACTGGTGCAACTTACTTGCGCCGGGTTTTCAAATTCATCAACCATGACCTCAACATTCAAAATGGGCTTGAAAGAAGAAGAACCAGCTTTAATCCATATGATACAAGTTACAGAGAGGGGCGGCATAGCCTAGGGGTTTAGTGAAGACTTTTATGTCAATGAGCATAGGCGTGTGAGCCTATTTTTATTTTTTTGTGATTGTATGCATTTGAGCCTATTTAATTTATTAAGTGGTCTTTTATTAGTTATAAGAGTGTAGTTTAGGATTTTTGGACTTCAAGGTGTTCAACCCATGTATTTAAGTGAAGTATGCCTTATTAGGCCTTAGGGTTTCATTGAAGGGCTATAAAAACACAAGTAGCCTCATTTTCTAGCATTATGAACATGAATGAAGTTTTTTCATAAGAGAATTCTTGTTTTCTCTACTTGTTCTTAATTGAAATAAGAACTTATTAAAGGCAAGCCTGTTGTGGCATTCTCTCGGCAATCTAGGTTTTTGAAACAAGTTTTCAATGGGACTAGATCATCTTAACTTGATTTTTGGCTTTCTTAGGTGGATTTCAATTTGTTTGTGGGTTTAAGAGATTTAAATCCCACGGGTTCACATCAAATTAACAGCCATTCGAGATCCTTAAGATCTGCATTGAATCCTTATAAATTACTAGATTTAAGGGCATAGAGAGCAATCCTAATCCAAATCCTGTTTTGCGAAAAGAAAGCAAACAAATGATTGTACATGAGTCAGTGTCTCTCTAGAGGATTCCATGGATATATATAGACACGAATTTCAAATAGATACTTGGATAGAAACAAAATTGTAAAAGATCTGCGTTTTTTTTGTTTTGATAAGTAAGAAGTTGTATTAATCACAAAAGTAGGCATTGCTCAAATACTCAGGAAGTATACAAGAAAAAAGTCTAGTTACAAGCTACTTGCTACGGAAAATAGCATAAAAGTCACTAAAACTTGATCCATTTGACACAATAGATGAAGCCCAAAGCAACAAAGTATGGTAGAAAAAAGCCTTGAAACCAGCTGAAAAACATTCCCGGTTTTCAAAACATCGACCATTTCTCTCGATTCATGTACACCACATTAAACACAACGGTACCATCTTCCAAACAGCAGCAATGTAGTGATGACCTCGGATCCTTCTTCAACAAGACAGTAAATCCAACACCCTCCTAGGCATGACCCAAGCAGTGCCAAGCCTAGTAAAGATTTCGTCCCATAGCAACTTGACTACCTCGCAATGAATAAGTAGATGATTTGCTGATTCGCTACTACGTTTGCACATAAAGCACCAATATGTTAGAAGGAGACTGTGTTTTCTCAGCTTGTCAATAGTTAATATTCTTCCATGAGATGCCAACCAGCCAAAAAAAAGCAACTTTAAGGGGGGGCATTGCTCCTCCAAATGCTCTTCCAGGGAAATACACTGGAGGTGAGAGTCGTCAAAGCCTTGTAGTAAGAGTGGACTGAAAACTTCTTGTTCCCTGTACAAGTCCAAAGTAATCTGGACTCCCTGCCTGCATGCACTTTCAGCACATACAACATTTTGTAGAAATCAGCCATGTCACTCACCTCCCAATCCTGAACAGTTCTAGAAAAGCTCACAAACCAATGAAGAGAATTAGGAGAAATGCTCAAATTATCAGCCACTGAAGCATCCTTGTCTGTTGGAATACTGAAGAGTGAGGGGAAAGCGTTTTTCAAAGCCACTTCGCCACACCAAATGTCGTGCCAAAACCTGATGCACATGCCCCTTCCCACCTCAAATCTGAAAAGACTGAGTATATCTTCCCAACCTTTCAGAATGGATTTCCATATACTCACCCGATAGGCCCCTCTTACTGTGTTAGAGCACCAACCTCCGCAAGCGTTCCCATATTTAGCATCGATGATGCTTCTCCAGAGAGCATCCTCTTCCTGATGGTATCGCCATAGCCATTTATCGAGGAGAGCCTTGTTGAAAATTTTCAAATTTCTAACCTCCTAGCCGCCACAAGGTAAGGGTGCAAACTTTAACCTATTTAACTAAGTGGAATTCCCTCTCATCTTCTAAACCTCCCCACAAGAAATCACAGAAGATCTTCTCCAGTTTATTTCCCACCCCTATAAACAAAGGAAACAAGGATAAAAAGTACGTAGGGAAGTTAGACAGCGTGACTCTACCGCCTTTAGAGAAATAAATTTCCTTCCAACCTGCCAATTTGCGTTCAATTTTTTCCACATTGCCTTGGATTTGTAAGGGGCCTCCAAGGGAAGTCCAGGGTACTTCATGGGCAAGGAAGACACCTTGTACCCAAAATGGCAGTGACTTCACTTGAATTAGTAACTGAGCCAATTGGGACTATTTCAGACTTGGATAAGTTCACTTTGAGACCGGAGAGCGCTTCAAAACATAGAAGAATAGCTCTCAGGGAACGAATTTGGTCAGGATCGAGGTCACAAAAAATCAGCATGTCGTCAGGGAAAAGGAGATGAGTGACTAAGAGCCTCCCAAGTGAGGAACCCCCTACCAAGAAGCTCGAAAGGAAGCCCCCGTCCACCACCCCCTCTAGCATTCGACTCAATGCATCCATCGCTATGATGAATAACAAAAGAAATAGGGGAACCCCTTACCTCAAACCCCGAGAACTATTGAAAAAACCTTCGGGAGTGCCGTTTACCAGAACGGAGAATCTGACAATTGTGATGCAATGCTTTATCCACTAACACCATCTATTCCTGAAATCATGCCTGCCAAGAAGATACAACAAGAAATTCCAAATCACATGGTCAAACGCCATAACTAATTTACAAAGGATACCTGGGGGTGCCGCCTCTCACTCTATTCTCTAAATATTCATTAGCAATTAGAACAGAGTCCAGAATTTGACGTCCTTTGACAAAGGCATTCTGAGACTTTGAGATGATCTTCTCCATAACTTTACTCGGTCGCTTGGTAAGGACTTTTGAGATGATTTTGTAGACCCTACTCACCAAGCTTATGGGGCGGAAATCATGGACTCACCAATCCCGCCCTTTTTGGAATGAGCGCAATGAAGGAGGCATTAAGGCTTCCCTCAAACTTTATAAAGGAGTGAAATTCAAGAAAGATCTTCATGAGATCATCCTTGACATTGTAAAATATCTGCGATTGATACTATAAAACATATTCTTCCAGCAACAAACATATCCCAATGTCTCCTTTCAAACTCAATCTTGCTCTCTTGGATGAGACTAGAAAAGAGAGCTCAGAATGAGCAAGGCTGAAAAGCATGCAGATCTGAGACCAGATAAAAACAACTAGATATAAGGAGAAGCTCGACCATCTTCATTTGAGCGTTTTAGCTTTGTGCTAATTCAAAAGCTCAACCCCATCATCAGATCTGCTCAAATTAGGTAGACATGTTTTGCTACAACATCATTCAAGAGCCAGAATTAATCTGTTTAATTTTGTTAATTTCTGTTTATTGTTAATCGTATTTCCATTTGTAATGCAGCATAAATCTGGTAAATAATAGAGCATACCCGGCAACCTTATCCCCACTTTTACTGTATGCTGTTAGTATGACCACAGGTATCCCTTCATTATAGGCATCATCTATAAAACTGCAAATAGAGATAATATGTGAAGGATTTAATCTTTTATGATTAAATTAAATAAGCTTACATGTACAAGAAACAAAAATCACTGGTAGAAAGGAAAAAAGTACCAAAGCGATCAACAACGCAAGCTATATTTGAATTGTCTATTTCAAGGCCTAACTTATTAAAAAATTTCTCTTAGCTTAGCTCAAGTTTGAAAGTACCTTGTAGGCATTAAGCCTGTAAAATTGTGAGTGGAAGATCTAACAAAAAGAAAGCAATAATTTCTGACAGTTTTTAGATTCATCCAGGTAATATTGAAAGCAGCTTAATTTCCTGTCAATTCTCTAGTACTGAAAATTGCAAGAGCTGTGATCTTTAGCTTCATTATCTTGAATAATTCAATATTGTCTTCTCTGTCAAAGAGTACTTAGAACAGGAGAAATATGGAAAAAGGAAGAAGAACAAAAATAAGAAGAAGAACAAAAATGATTCAAGGAAGTTTAGAGTTATTACCCAAGGAAACTTTGATGGGCCTGTGTGATATATTATTAACAATAAGATTCCACCCAAATCTAACCTGCTTAAAACTGGAATAGATTTTTTTTCCCTTTGTTATCAACAGACTAGCATAGCCCCTTAAATTGGGTATACGCATGATTGCAAAAGTAAGTAAACCAATGTTCTTGGAATTCTCTCCTGAGTATTAGAATTCTCTCCGTACGAAAACTTTCTCTTCGTATTTTCTCGTTGTTTCCTCGAGTCCTAACCTCTACCATTTTCTGTTAGTGCTTGTTTCCATTATGTGATATATGTATTATTTAGTGGGAGGCCCTGATGGGGCATCATTCTGAGGTGGTGATTGAGTCTGAGCATTTTATATTCTCAACCGAGGGGGGCATTGTAGCATTACAGAGAAGAGATGGAAGGCTGAGCGTAAGGCGGTACTTGGGATCGCCTCTATGCAGTGGCTTTTGAAAGTACTCGATGAATGCGCGAAGGGGGGAAAGAACAAGGAGATTTACTCAGCTGCCAGAGAAGGGTACAACAGTTTCACAGCTTAGCGATGCTCGAACATCAAGGGGCATTTTTTAAAGGTTAGTGAGTACAATCAAGGGGGAAGGAGGAATGTTCTCTGTTTTCTGGAAGGGTAAGGTGGTTGGGGATGGCATAGAATCAAAGAGGAGTTGTTAGGCTAGCGTAACCATAAGGGAGGAGATTATGGCGTCTTTAAACCTAAACGTGGAAGATGGGAGAAAGAGGAAGCTTCGCGGTCGTATAGGGAGGTCCTTTCTTCAAAGGATCCAATGCAGAGGATGCAGAGGAGCAGTGCTGCCATCTTAACTGTTAGAGGCTCTCGGCAGGATAAGAAGAAATCCAATCAACAGACCTTGAGCCTCAAAGTCGTCAAGTCTGAAGCCTGGGAGCTTCAAAGGATGTTGATGGAGACGCAGCGGCAACTTGAGGGACCTGCAGAAAGACATGCGTACTGTTGTCCAGTATGTCGGACTTCTTAAGGAAAGGGATGAGTGGAGGGGTAATTATGGAAATTCACAAGTTGACCCGGGGCAGACCAAAGCTGATGGTTTCAGGCCCAAGCCCATGAACCACTCCATTTCTAAAGGAAACAAACGGGTGTGAAGGAAATACTCTGGGTTCAACATAAGGGTGTAGGCCCATTAGGGGCTGAGAGCAAAAACGAGGGCCCTCGGATCTTTTCGGCAGATGAGTTTGGGGCTGGGTTGTCGAATGCCCAGGCCCAATGCCTTTCAAACTCTGGTAAACCAAAGCCAGGGGTGAAATCATACCCAGCCCATCGTGCAATCCGAGTCCCCAGCCCTCGACTCGCACCTCCAAGGCCTCGGATTTGTGCCGGAAACACTACCAGCCATGGAGTTGCCGATGTTAGAGGCTCAGACGTCACCGGAGAAGAGACTCGAGGTAGGCTCGGCAGAGCAGAGCGACCAAAACGCTTTGGTTCAGCTTGATCATTCCCAGCCCATGCAGTTTTCGTCCCGAAAAGCAGCGTCTCTGGCAAGGGGTACTCAAACCTTGCCGATAAGGGAGAATGTAGAGCCTTTAGCTCCGGTGGACTCATCCTTGCACCTTGATATGGATTTTGCTTTGACTGAGGACGAGTCCGATGAGTTCATGCATCCAGTGGAGGATGATCTCCTCCTTTCGGATTCCTTTCTAGGCTTGGAGGATTTTTCGGTTGATGAGGAGTTTCAGAACCCTAATTCTCTTAATTATTTTGTTCTTAAACAATCAGATTGGGTCGTGCAAATGGCCAAAGGGATTCATCAATTGGTGGGCATTAGATTTGCAGGTTATGAAGAACAATTTATGGCTTTGCTTACAGCCATTGATTCGGGGCATAATCAAAAGTTTAGAAGGAACTCCAAGCAAAATAGAGAGCTAAACCGGCTAACCTGGTCTTTAAATTCGGAGGGTCCTCCCAATAAGGGTAGGGCGAAAGGAAAGGGCCAGCCTTTCCCCAATGAAGCCAAAGGTTGTAGTGTGGAATGTCTGTGGACTTAACGAAGTAAAGAAGAGTATTCGGATACGACATTTGCTACAGGAATGGAAAGTGGATATTATGTGTCTCCAAGAGACAAAGTTGAAGTATATTGATAGGAGTATAGTGAGAAGCTTGTGGAGCAGCACCCATGTGGATTGGGTTTATATGGCCGCTTTGGGAGCTTCAGGAGGAGTCATTATGTTGTGGGACCAACGGGTGGTGGAAAAAGAGAAGGAATTCATTGGTAGGTTTTCGATTGCTTGTATGTTCAGATGTGTGTCTGATTATTTCTTGTGGGCTTTTGAGGGGTGTACGGGCCTAATCTCGATGCAGATAGACATTTTATGTGGGATGAACTAGCAAGTCTTCACAGTTGGTGGAATGTTCCATGGTGCATTGGGGGTGACTTCAATGTGGTTAGATTTGCCAGTGAAAGATCCGATAATAGAAGAGTAAGGTAAGCTAGCCTAAAATTCTCTGAATGTATTTTTGAGTTAAATCTGGTGGATCTTCTGCTTGCTGGGAGCCCAGCCACATGGTCTAATAACCAGACCTGGGCTAGGCTGGACCGTTTTCTCATTTCTCCAGAGTTGGAAAGCCACTTCCCAGATATCTGGCAAAAACATTTGGATCGTCTTTCTTCGGATCATTGGCCTATTCTTCTTGATTGCGGAGGCCTCCGAAATGGGCATCGCTATTTCAAATTCAAGAATGTGGTTGAAAACGGAAGGTTTCGTGGATAGGGTTAAGCAGTGGTGGAACTCCTATCAGTTTGCTGGCTCCCCAAGTTTCATTTTAGCTAAAGAGATGAAATTTCTAAAGAGGGATTTGAAGATTTGGCACACTCAATCTTTTGGCAATCTAAGGGACAATAAGAATGCCCTAATGAGGGATATCCAGGACTTTGAGAGGGTTCAATTGGAACGACCGCTCATTCAAGAAGAACAAGTGCAAAAGACTTTGCGGGTAACAGATCTTGAGAAGGCGATTCTTCTAGAAGAAGTTTCCTGGCGTCAAAAATCTAGAGCCTTATGGCTTCGGGAAGGCGACCGCAACACAAAGTTCTTTTATAGAGTTGCTAATGCCCACCGTAAAAACAACAACATCGAGATGTTAAGGATCAACGAGCTTGAGTGTAAAGATGAAGGGGTCATTCGCAATCACATTGTGGATTTCTCTGAGACACTTCTTACAGAGCAAGCAGGATGGAGACCTACTCTAGATAGTCTAGCTTTTGATACTATTTCCTCAGAGGACGTAACCCGGCTTGAGCGGGTTTTTGAGGAAGACGAGGTGCTTTATGTAATTCGAAATATGGTTAAAGATAAAACTTCAGGGCCGGATAGTTTTTCTATGGGTTTCTTCCAAGAATGTTGGGAGGTGATTAAAGAGGATCTTATGAAGATATTTTAGGAATTGTTTACATTTGGAAAATTTGATAAAAGTCTCAACGCCACCTTTCTTGCTTTAATCCCCAAAAAAGTGGGGGCTATTGAGCTTAAAGACTTTCGGCCTATCAGCTTAGTGAGTGGGGTTTATAAAATCATCTCAAAAGTTCTTGCCAACCGACTGAGTGAGGTCATTGGGAAGCTCATCTCCAAGTCTCAGAATGCTTTCGTCAAAAGCAGGCAAATACTAGATGCGGTTCTTATAGCCAATGAATGTATCGACAGCGAGTTGAAATCGGGTGGCACAGGAATCCTGTGTAAATTAGATATGGAAAAAGCTTATGATCATGTCAACTGAGACTTTCTTTTGTATCTTCTTGACAGATGTGGCTTTGGGGAAAGATGGAGAACTTAGATCAGGTGGTGCATTTCCACTGCTAGATTCTCGGTCCTTATTAATGGTTGTCCTGAAGGTTTTTTTCCCGAACTTTCATGGTTTGAGACAGGGTGACCCATTATCCCCTTTGTTGTTTGTCTTAGTCATGGAAGCTCTCAGCAGAATACTTTCAGCTTTGGTGGAACATTGTTTGGTAAGTGGATTCCCCATTAGAACACCTTTGCGGGGTTTTACTAATATATCTCATTTGTTGTTTGCAGATGATACGTTAGTCCTCTGTGAGGCCGAGCAAGAGCAGGTTCAAGTCTTGAAGGCATTATTCCTCTGTTTTGAAGCGGTGTCGAGCCTGAAAATTAACTATGATAAATCAGAAATGGTGCCGAATGGAGATGTTCACAACATACAAGAGTTAGCAGGTATCCTAGGATGTAAGCATTCCTCGCTCCCTATGACATACCTGGGACTTCCGTTGGGTACAGCTTCAAGGGCAACAAAGATTTGAGACACAGTGATCGAAAGAGTGGAGAGGAAGCTAGCAGGATGGAAGAGAATGTACTTGTCTAAAGGGGGATGTGTCACCTTGATAAAGAGTATTCTCTCTAACTTACCCACTTATTTTTTATCGCTTTTTCCTATTCCGGCTAATGTGGCTGGTCGTTTGGAGAAACTGCAAAGAGACTTCCCGTGGGGTGGCATGGGGGAGGAGTTCAAGTTCCACCTAGTAAAGTGGGAGACGGATTGCCGCCCTTTGTCAAGTAGTGGACTAGGCATTCGCAACCTGAGGTGTTTTAACTGAGCATTACTTGGAAAGTGGTTGTGGAGGTATCATTTGGAACTGGTGAGCCTTTGGAGAGTGGTGATTGATCACAGATATGGGGGCGCCTGGGGGGGTGGTGCACCAACGAATCTAGGGGGGCAAGTGGGGTGGGGTTGTGGAAAAATATTAGAAGTGGCTAGAGGGCTTTCCAACAGGCACACTAGGCTTCGCTTGGGCGCCGATTCAAGAATTAGATTCTGGAAGGATGTTTGGTGTGGTGACAAGGCCCTAGATGCTGTTTTTCCCGCTTTGTATCAGATTGCAAGCGACAAAGATATTATTGTGGCAGAGGCCATCGAGTTTACAGAGGGGAGCGTAGCCTGGAACATTAATTTCAACCGGGCGACACAGGATTGGGAACAAAGTACTTTGATGGAATTCTATAGCCTCCTATATTCTCAACAACCAAACACACAGAATGAAGACAACTTGAGATGGACCCCTACAGAAAGAGGACTTCACTGTTCGTTCCTATTACAAGGCTCTCACTCAAGGTCCCGAGTCTCAGTTTTCATGGAGACAGATATGGCGTCACAAAGCCCCTCCAAAAGCAACTTTTTCGTATGAACAGCCTCGTTAGGAAAAATTCTCACAACAGATAACCTAAGGAAAAGAAGAATTATTATAGCAGATTGCTGTTGCATGTGCCGTAATGAGGGTGAGTCAGTTAATCATCTTCTGTTACATTGCGAGACTGCTAGGGCGCTCTGGAATGAGATTTTCAATCGACTGAACATAGCTTGGGTCATGCTAGAGAATGTGGGGGCAATAGTGGCGAGTTGGCCCCCTATGCGAGAAAGACAAATTAAAGCAATGTGGAGGATGATTCCCATTTACATTTTATGGTGCCTTTGGCAGGAACGCAATGAGCGGACGTTTGAAGATAAGGAGAGATCTCAAGAGGAGCTGATAGCCTTATTTTTTCGAACTCTATGTACTTGGACCATCGCCTTGGACTTTAATGGCATGGACCTTCACCATTTCCTCGTATCCAATGTGCCGTCCTGATGGGCCATTGTTTTATTTGTAATTGACATTTTTGCCACCTCTTTTGATTAATAAAACTTTTACTTATAAAAAAAAATGATTGCAAAAGTAACATTTTTACACATGGAAATTACTGAAATTTGCTACTCTTGGAAAGAGAGGATCTTGTACAGGGTTGACAAATAAAACTGACAAGGACGGGGGAAATATATTTTTAATCCCTTGGACTAAATTTTTAGTTGTCTTGCTTATAACATGTGGTAAATGTCATCCTCTTCCCTAGAAACAGTCAAGGAGCTCCTCTATACCATTAGTTGCTATATCAAGGCCAATGTTACTCATAATGGAATATAATGAATTGTAGAAGAAAAGTTTACAAAATTGTAGGACAATAACTGTTGGAGGGGACACTTATCCAAGGCTTCTAGAAACAAAATTATATAAGGGATACATATTACAGCATTCTAACTGCCAAAAAGTCCGAAAAAGGAGATAATTTACCAGTTTGATTAAATACAAGATTTAACCAAGAAAATTGATATTAACTTGACAGTCATAGCATATTAAAGGAATAAGGATGTATTTTCTTTTTATAATCAAAGATTAGATCATAAATTTATATGTGAAGGGTCTTTCACCATTTATCATATTAAGGAAAAAAACAAACTTTAGAATCTATGAAAAAGGTTAAGATGTTTTATTGGATTTTGGGAAAGGAGAGAAAAAGTTGAAAATAAAACACACACAAAAAAAAAATACAACTTTATCAAATTTCAAAACAAAAATAATATTAAAATTTGTAATGATTAGGTAAAAAAGTTAAAAATTTGAAAATGAAAAATGTTTTGTGTTGGAGTGATATTTGGGAAGAAAATTATGAAAAATTTTGAGATCAACCCATCTCACTTTCCAGACATGGCCTTAATCAATGTTTCTGGTAGTATCCTTCATACAGCCATTCAGCCCTGTGTGCTTGATGTGGAGCCTATAAATGATTGGAATAATCATATATTGAGGGTTTTGAGCTACTGATGCACAAGGTAAAGTATATTTCCTCCGGTTATTGATTTGATTTCTACATTGCATAGCACAATATACAGACATATATTAGGAAATAGACGTTCAAAATAAAAAAGTCACTTGTTTGGTAAATGAACTGTATTGATGAATTACAAAGGTCTAATGCGATAATTAATAAAGGCCTTTAATTTTGAACCAGTAGCTAAACTTTAGATAATACAAACAAGTCATCAGATACATATATTTCATTTAAACAGGATGAGACAACTCACACTTCGACTCCAGGTCGTAAAGGTAAATTTTTTGACATCACAAAATCATCCAACGCAGTTTTCTGCCAACAATTATCCAGTTGTTAATAGGCTTATCTCAATATGAGAGCATTCTCATTCTCAAAATGCGAAGTTAAATAATAGAATTGTCAACCTAGTGAAACTAAAATGAGTTGGTCACACACATAAACAATCCAAACAAGATTTTAATGTAAGGACCGAGAGCACCTTTTTAAACAATAATTTTAATGTAAAGTTAGATTTGGATTAAGAATGCTATGGCATTTGTAATTGTAAATCAAAGAAAACACAAAAAGTATATCTGATACTTGGGGGAGAGAGAGAGAGAGAGAGAGAGATAAAACTTCAAATTTGAAAATATGTGATTGAAAGACGAGCTTTGTAGAGTGGGTTAGGAGATGGTGGTCATCCTATAATTTCTCCGGAACCCAAGTTTTGTGTTTGCTTCCAAACTTAAGGTGCTGAAAAAAGATCTGAAATGTTGGAATGTGGATACTTTTGGCAATGTTTCAAATGGAAAAAAACAGCTTTTAGATCAATTCCAATTATTGGAAGATAAACAGATTGCGGGCATTATCTCACCCGAGGAATCAATTAAAAAAATAGAGATCTTTGCTGAAATTGAGCATCTATCTCTCATGGAGGCAAAAGTCTCGTATTCTTTGGTTGAAGGAAGGTGACAATTGTACGAGATTTTTCCATAAAATGGCGAACTCCATTGCAGAAACACCTCTATCAAAGTCTTAAAAGATGGCAATATTGTTTTTTCTGACATTGGGATCAAAGACCATATAGTGAGCTACTATGAGAAACTTTTTAGAGAAGAATTTTCATGGAGACCTCAGTTGGATGGGCTGCCTTTCAAGCCTATTGATCATTTGAATACTGTTTGGCTGGAAAAACTATTTGAGGTTGACGAGGTTCTTGATGTGGTTAAAGGTATGCATAAAGACAAAGCACCGCGCCCAAATGGTTTCACAATGGCCTTCTTCCAAACTTGTTGGGACATTATGAAAGATGATTTCGTGAATGTTTTCAGTGAATTCTATTCTTTGCTGAAATTTGAGAAGAGTTTTAATACGACTTTCATTGCTCTCATCCCTAAACAAGTGGGAGCAGTGGAATTGAAGGATTTTCGTCCCATTAGTTTGGTGAACGGGGTCTATAAAATTATTGCCAAGGTGCTGGCCAACCGCATTAGCGAAGTCATGGACAAGATCATTTGTAAGCCTTAGAATGCTTTTGTAAGGGGAAGACAAATTCTTGATTCAGTTTTTTTTTTTTTTGATAAGTAATTCTTGATTCAGTTTTAATAGCAAATGAATGTTTGGAAAGTCATTTAATAATGGGGAAAGCTGGAATTTTGGTTAAACTGGATATGGAAAAAGTTTTTGACCTTGTTAATTGGAACTTTCTGCTGTACATCCTTGGAAGATATGGCTTTGGAGAAAAGTGGTGTAATTGAATCAGTGTTTCCTCCGCCAGATTTTCAATCTTAGTAAATGGAAACCCTATTGGATTTTTTAATAGCTCTCGGAGTTTAAGGCAAGGAGACCCCTTATCTCCTTTTCTTTTCGTTATTGTGATGGATGCTCTAAGTCGTATGTTGGATGCGACTGCTGGAGGTAGATTTTTGTTTGGTTTCAAGATAGGAAATTAAGTCCCGAGGCATCACTACAGTTTCTCATTTGCTCTTCACCGATGATACATTAATTTTATGTGATAGCAATAAAGATCATCTTCGGGCTCTAAGAGCCCTTCTTCTTTGTTTTGAAGCTGTTTCTGGTTTAAGAATTAACCTTTCCAAATCTAAAATTGTTCCTGTGGGTTCAGTTAGAAACATCTCTGACTTGGTCAATATTTTGGGTTGCAAGATAGCTGCCCTACCTATGAAATATCTTGGTTTACCCTTAGGAGCTTCCCATAAATCTATTGCCATTTGGGATGGTGTGATCGAGAAGATTAGGAGGAGGCTAGCCGATTGGAAAAAGATGTATTTGTCCGCCGGGCGGGGGGCAGAGAGTCTCTATAGGAATTTCCTATGGGATGGTTTTGGGAAGGAAAAAAGTTTCATTTATTGAGTTGGAAAAATGTTTGTCTTCTGGTTTCTCAAGGGGGCTTAGGTGTGCGCAACATAAGACTTTTCAATAAAGCTCTCCTCGGTAAATGGTTTTGGAGATATCAACTTGAGAGAAGTGCTCTATGGAGAATTATTGTGGATGACATTCATGGAAAATCTTAGGAGAATTGGTGTTCAAAGGAAGTTAGAGGCCCTTTTGGAATGGGCTTATGGAAGTCTATTCGAATGGAATGGGATGTTTTCGTTAAGCATACTACCCTTAAAATGGGGAATGGGGCAAAGATATTATTTTGGCATGATATTTGGTGTGGGGATTCTCCTCTTAAAGATGTTTTTCCCAATCTTTTTAGAATTGTTAAAAACAAAGGGGCAGCCATTGCTGATTCTTACTCCATCTCCAACAATTTGATTTGTTGGAATGTAGAATTTGCTAGCAATATCCAAGATTGGGAAGCAATTAAAGTTTCAGATTTTTTGGGAAAGCTGTATGAGAAGAAGATTGTTCAGAACCCGATAGTTTGTTGTGGCAGCACTCTAATAACTCCAGATTTACCGAGTTATTATTACAAGGCATAATCAAGTCATGGGGTTGAGGATTACCCTTGGAAGAGTATTTGGAAACCAAAAGTACCTAGTAAGGTTGCTTTTTTTTCTTGGCTACTTTCACTTGGAAAAATTTTGACTATTGACAATTTGAGGAAGAGAGGCTTTCAAACTATCGAATGGTGTTATATGTGCAAGAAGGATGGTGAATCTGTTGTACATCTTTTTCTTCATTGTGAGGTGGCCACATGGTTTTGAAGTGCAAAATCTTCGAGGGCTGGTTTTTCTTGGATGATGCCCTTACACGTGTTGGATGTTTTTGCAATTTGGTCAGGAATTATTGGGAAAGACATTAAGCTTGCTATCATGAAGATCATTCCCTCTTGTCTTTTGTGGTGCTTAGAGGAATTAAGGGTTTTCTTCTTTTGTACTTTCAGATTTTTGGTTACTAATCTTGTAAGAGATGGGAATGACTGTTTAGACTTGTTCTAATTCTCTAGACTTAGCTTGTAGCTTGTAATTAGGTGTCTCACAATTGTATAATCTCTGTGTACTTAGGCTATGCCTATTTACTTGGAATAAAATTTCTCTTATTACCTATCAAAAAAAAAAGAGAGAGAGAGGAACTTCAAACATAAATGCACAATTCAGAAAAATTACTTGGTTTAAGCAAATATTATGAGCTGCTATGCAACCGGTAGAATTGGAAACAACTTTGTTGAAGTCACAAAATTAAGTCGAACGTATAAAACTCAACATATTTCATCCAGATTTTTATGGTATAAAAAAGGGGCACTAGAATAAAGTCATTTGGTTGCGTAAGAATTGCCATTCTTGTGGAAATTGGGTAGAATGAATCATTGGGGTATACCCTTGCTTAGTCCTTTACTGTTATCCACACCTTCTACAATGTCAATGAGTATCAGAGCCTCTTTGTCCATATCATAATTCAAAACTGAGTTCTTTTCAACCAATAGGGATTGACATAAGGTATTTTGCATCAGTTAATATAAGATTACAAAGAGTCAATTAAAGGAAAAAAATTTCTGTTCAATACTTTTTTTTTTTTTTTTTGCCTTGGTCTATGTAATTTCTGTGAAAATCATCCTTGCACAAATGATTTCTCTTAAAGACTCCAACTGAAGGAAGGTCCTAGTGAGACCTAAAAGCAAATTCATCCTATTCATATGTGCTTTGAACCAATATATCAAGGTTTCTTGGTATTAACAAATTAATGATCAAATAATAGGTATGCAAATTATAACATGTGTGTGATATATTTTGGGAAAACATTTTCTCTCGACTATGGGAAACAAATACTCGTTTTCTCTGCTGAGTTTGGTTGGTCTGTGACGGTGTATTCGACTGAGCTCTATGGTGTTGGTGTGCTTAGGATGGGTCTTTTGAACGACATTGTGATAGAATCAAAATTGTTTTCACTGGTGAAGGAGGGGGGTCTCTTGGTTATTACAAAGAGAAGTTGGAGGGTGGTGACAAAGATGGTTTCGGGACTTTCAACGGTGCAATGGATATCAAAGGCCTTGAAGGTTTGCATGAAGGAAAAAAAGAGAGATTTCTTCACCACAGTCTGGGAAGGCAGTTGCAGCTTTATAGTGCAACGATTTCAAATGGTCGCAACCGCTATATCGTGGGGGAGGAATATGGTGGTGGTGGTAGGAGGAACTTTATTTTCGTTCCCAAGGAGGAGGGTAAAGGGTGGAAAAGGATGGGGGAAGCGCTGTGGGAGTTCATTCAAGAAAGGATGGTCACTTATGGTGACGGAGCACTGAAGAGACTACTAGCAAAGGTTCAGCCGCAATTTCACTCCTACAGGGAAGCGCTAATGGTAAAGCAACACCATGAGTTTAAAAGGGACAACAACATGGAAGGGCAGAGAGGTGCTACTACTAGGATGGGTAACGGACATGGCTGTAACTGAGATTTTTGTCCACTACAATGGCAAGGTGGCAGTGACAGACTTGCAGGTTATGTGGCGAAGGGGAAAGTCCTTAGTATACTACTTGACGTGAAGGCTCAACAAAGAACTTTGAATAAGGAGGATTGACTTATTAGGGAGGAGATGAGCTTGGAAAAAAATGGGCCTTGTGTGGGCTTGAGTGTGGGAACAAGTAACAAGAACTTAGGCCCATTAGCTCAAGGCCCTAGTCAGTTGGGCACTGTAAGGGAAGATCCCTTGACTAGGCCTCATCCTATGGGGAAAAAGGGGGGAGGGCTTTAGCCGTCAGGCCCCCCCATATGGAGGATTTGCATGCTAAATTATACGCCAATCACTTCCCATGCACTGCATCCATGTTGCACATCTCCACAAATCGGTTTACTCTACGTGTTACATATACAACTCACAGCACCGTTTCCTTCCTTAAAGCCACGTCTTCCTTTCCCTCAACCCAGAGTTTCCTTTTGTAATTCCTATCCTTATATACATATAGATACACTTACCCCATCCATCAAGAAAAACCTTGGTTGCAGTTCATATTTTTGCTACGTCTCCTCCGCCATGTAATTCGGAACCAGCTAGTGTTTAAGTGACTTCCGTCGCACTATCAGCCGTTGCACTTCATATAAATCCTCCTCAACCGTACGAAACCTCAAGCCATCCCAAGTTGCCGCTAGCCATCATCGAAAACATTCCCTGTTTTTTATTCCCAAAACAGAGCACTTATCAACTTGTTGCCAAACTTTGCAACCAACTACCGAGAGCTACACCCACCGAAAGCCACCCTTAGCAACGCAGATATCTCTGGAAGTTTACTCAATATCGATGCCTTGTTCCTTGCTCCATCGCAGGTTACTTTCTCATGTGCCAAGCTCGCCTGCGACTTCACTGCAGCAACTTAGCTCCACCCATGTCTCCTCCACCTCGTAGGACTCTCACGATGAGTTTCCACTGCTTGCATATTTGAGTCCGGACATATGCTTCCATGCAAACATTATGTTTTGCTCTTCACGTGAAAGATAGGAAAGATGAAGATCCGAAATTTCGTTTTTTAACGTCACATTCCTTTAGAGTCTTATCTTATTAACCTTAATGAAGGTCTCAGTAGTCTAGGTTTGAGCTTGATCTTTGACAGGTATATTTCATAGGTGATTGTTTTTACTTGGGCCTTCTATCATCAGGATAGGTTTTTAATGTTGGGATAATAGTTTTACCATATTTTCTAAAATTACCGAGATATTAGAGTTTAAGTAGTCTAAGGTACTTAATGAAAAACGGTGTTTTTGGGAAGTAATAGTATTTTTGGAATTGTGATAATTTCAGGATTGAAGGAATTAAAATAGGGTTTTTTCTAGCATTTCAAGTTGAATTATCGAGATAAGTGGTCATTTGGGAATTTATGGAATCACATGATATTTTTATAGGTGACAATTGATTTTGTTCGGTAACAAGTGGAGAAATTTTTTGAAAAGTTAAGTAGTCTAGGTAAACGGGTTTCTTATGCTAGATTTTGCATTAAAATTATGAACTGATGTCATTTTGAAAAATATGCATGTTTTGATAACGAAAAGATACTTTGAAAACCTCAGTTATTTGTTCTGCATTATTCATGAAATTCTGTACAAGAATAAAGTTTTTTTTTTGCATGACTGGTGTAGACATGAGCTAATTTTTGTGTATTCTGTTTTTGAACTAAAAAAGAGCGAATATGAAGTTTGTGCATAAAATATATTTTTGGTGATCTGATTTTGTTTTGTTCTAAAAGATGATAATGTACTCTGATATGATTTGATTTCTGAAAACCTCTGGCATGACATTCGGTTTCTGCTCCGCTCTGTTTTGTTCTAGATTGGTACCAACTGCTCTGTTTCTGGTGCACCTAATTTGGCAACGAAATGATTTTCTATGTGCACACTCGGGGCTCCGAGAATAATAAGGGAAAGATTCACATTCTGTTTCTGCTTAGTTGTCCGCCGGGATTTACACAACCCTACCATGGGGGTTAAACATGGTATATGATACGATAAGATGTTTCAGTTATGCTATACGATTTTGATTCTGACTATTTTTTTTTTAACTTTCATTCTGATTTTTGATAACATGTTTTGATTATGTTTTCTAAAAATAAAGATATTTTGTTCTGCATTCTAAATTTTGAAAATGCTCATGTTTACATACTGGTATATGTTCTCTGTTTATTGAGTTGTTGATAACTCACCCTTATCTCCATAATATTTTTCAAATAATTTTGATAGTTGAGCTGGAGATCAAGAGTAGAAAGTTTTGGAATATTTTATCTTATAGATTTATCTTTAGGAATTATGTTGATATGTGGAACTACGGATAAACTTGAGTTTTGTGGAGGTGTTATTATTTTGATACACCAGGTTATCCAGGAATTATGTTGATATGTGGAACTATGGATAAACTTGAGTTTTGTGGAGGTGTTATTATTTTGATACACCAGGTTATGGATAACTTGGGTTTTTATGAAAAATGTTTAGATAGTTAATCCAGGCTTTTGTTCAGCATTTTGTGGAGAGAAATGAATATTTTGTAATGAAGAAAGGAGTTAATGTATTATGGATTTTTCTAGAATTATTAATACATTTGTGTTATTCATGGATATTAAGGAATAGGAAATAACTCTCCAGACCCCTTCGGGACCAGGGCGTTACAGGAGCACCACAACCAGCTCGGGGACCATCAATGGTGGCTCAAAAAGCCCCGACGATGGTGGTGGAACTGTCGGCAACGAAGCGAAAAGGGGAAACAGAGGAGATCCCGCCACCATTTGTTGCATTCCCAATTTATTGTGGCCCGAAAACGCTGATAAACACCCAAAAAGCACCACTTTCTTAGGCGGAGACCCCACATCAACCTAAGGAGCACCTCAAGATGTTGTCAAAAGCAGATGGCGAGGAGAGGATGGATTTCTCTTAGGATATTGTCGAGGATGTTGTATAAGGGCTACCTCAAATGCTCAATCCAATCGGTGGTAGTGACGTGGGGATGGTTCCTGAAACACAAATAATAAATCTAGTCTCTAGCAATGATTTGAGGTTCAATGTGGGTATTGTGATCGAATGGGAGGGCAGAAATCTATTTCGGGGAGGGGGGAGGAGAAGGGGATGTCATCGAATTCGCATGGGGTTTCTAGAGAAGAGGAGCCCATTCCTCTGAATTGTATACTACCAAACGAGTTCAATGTGTCTAATTGGGTGCTCCGAAAGGTAAAGGAAATTCAACACTGTGTAAGAATGGAGTGTGTGAGTTTTGAGGAGCAGTTTATGGCTCTTCTCACTACCATAGAGGTGGGTCACTCTCAATTTAAGAAATTTGGGACCAAGAAACAACAGGATCTTAAGAGACTCAAATGGTCGTTAAACTATGCGGGCAACTTAAGCAATGATAGATCCATAGGGAAAGAGATTGTATCTCCTTTATGAAGCCAAAAATTGTGTCATGGAATATCCATAGGTTGAATGAGGCAAAGAAACGTCTTCACATAAAAAACTTGCTTCAAGAATGGAGGGCAGACATAGTATGTTAGAAGAAACAAAGCTGAAATTGATTTCCAAGAAATTAGCGCGAAGTGTTTGGAGTTGTCCTTATGCAGATTGGGTCTATGTTACATCGAATGAGGCTACGAGTGGAATTTTAGTGATGTTGGATAGAAGGGTGGAGAAAATGGAAGATTTTGTAGGGATGTACATCGTGGCTTGCTCCGTTAAAACTGTGGAATATAACTTTTTGTGAGTTTTTGCAGGTATATATGGGCCAAATTTTGACAGTATCAGAAAACTATTATCGGAAGAACTTGTTGGGATACATAGCTGGTGGGACCTTCCCTGGTGCTAGGACTAAGCAAAAATTCAAAAATTTGACTCCACCTCCGACTTTGCTTTGCCTTCGCTCCGACTTTGATATTTTTTTAACCAAAAAAGTCGAAGTTAGTCGAAGTCGAAGTCGGAGGTGGCGATGTACTGACTCCAACTGTCTAACTCCAACTCTGATATTGTACATATTTTATAAAAATATGTGTTTTTTATATATTAATCATATATAATAGTTAGTTAATTAAATTCAATAATACACTAGAATGAGCAAATTGTTATAAAATATGCTTATACTATAATATAAATAGATAATTCACTAATAATAGCTTAGTATAAGTAAACACCATACTATTAACTATTACTATCATGTAATTCTAATGTATAACAACAACTAATATATAATTACATGTAATACTAACTATATAATGACTAGAAAAATGATAGGGAGCCCCAAGGGGTCCCTTTTTTGTGCCCCGCTCCCTTTTTTTTTTTACATAATGATTAAGAAAATATTGTTTGATAATATTGTAAAAAATTTTCTTTTTTTAAAAAAAATTTAAGAGTGTTTAAAAGATTATGTAAAAAAAAAAAAAAAAAAGCAAAAAAAAAAAAAAAAACACTAAATGGGCACAAAAAGGGGACCCCCCATCGGCCTCCCTAGTAGCTCCCTAATAACTAATGAATAATAACATTTAATAATAATGTATTATGTAAACACAAATATATAAATTTATAATATCATGTAATACTAATGTATAAACATTAACATACAATACTAATGTATAATAACATTAGCTTGTATAATAATTTATTTTTCAATTTTGGTTATTTTTAATAAAATTGCAATTGTAAAAACATTTTTTAAAAAAAACTGAAATTTGGAAACCCAAATCTGATTTGTGAGAGCCCAAGATTGTCAATTTGAAATTTCAAACGGGCTAAGAAAAAAAATCCAATAAAAAAGCTCAAATCTGACTCTACTCCGACAAGTCGGAGTCGGATCGAAGACTATGAGAATCGGAGTCAGAACCGAAGGTCGGACTCAACCTTCGACAAAGTTGGAGTTGGAGTCAGAGGTAGGGCACTCCGACTCTAAACATTTTTGATGGTCAACTCTACCTGGTGCATAGGTGGAGATTTTAATATCATAAGGTTCCCCGATGAAAGATCCGGAGATAGCTGGATGCGCCCAGCCATGACAGAATTTTCAGCATGTATTTTTTACTTGAATCTAGTGGATTTTCCTCTCATAGAGGTCTTATTTACTTGGTCCAATAATCAAACATGGTCTCGACTGGATAGATTTCTAATCTCGCCGGATTGGAAAATGCATTACTCGAAAGTGTCAGAAGAGGTTGTCTCGTCTTTACTCGGATCATTTTTCAATCTTGTTGGATGGTGGTGGTATCCAAGGCGGGAGCTGATATTTTAAGTTCGAAAACACGTGGCTTAAAAGTGAAAGCTTTGTGAACAAGGTAAGGCAATGGTAGCCATCTTATCAGTTTCATTGTACCCCTTGCTACATATTTGCAGACAAACTAAAATTTTAAAGAATGATTTGAAGATTTGAAACTCTTAGTCTATTGGAGACATAAGGAGCGAAAGAAGACCATGGTGGAGGAGCTAAGGAGTTACAGAGGATTGAGGATAGAGTCCTTTCCCCAGAAGAATTATCGCGAAAGGCAAAACTAGCTTCAGTGTTGGAGAGAGTAATTCCACTAGAGGAGATATCTTGGTGTCGAGGTCAAGAGAATTATAGTTGAAAGAAGAGGGCTGGAGTACAAAGTTCTTCCACAAAGTAAAGGAGAAATAATACTATTTTGATGCTGAATATAATGGTATAGACTACATGGAGGCTTCTGAGATTTGGAATCATGTGGTGGACTTCTTTAAACATCTATTTACAGAACAAGAAGACAAGGTGGAAGAGATTGTACTTGTCGAAAGGAGGATAGATGACTTTAATCAAGAGTACTCCCTCTAACTTACCGACATATTTTCTATCTTTATTTCCAATTCCAGCTTGTGTGGCAATATGGATTGAAAAACTTCATCGTGATTTCTTATGGAGCAATATGGGGGGACATATTCAAATTCCATCTAGTAAGTTGGGACAAAGTGTACAGGCCAATCTCTTCAGGCGGGTTGGGGATAAAAAATATGAGAACTTTCAATTGGGTCCTACTTGAGAAATGGCTATGAAGATATGATATGGAGCCGGAAACCCTATAGAAATTGGTAGTTGATTGCAAACACAGAAGCTTGTAGGGTAGTTGGTGTACTAGAGGTGAATGGGCCTATGAAGTGGGGGTTTGGAAGCACATTAGACAAGGGAGGGTATGGATATTCGGATAAAATTTTGGAGGGAAATATTGTGTGGGGAGGAGGCTCAAAAAGATTAGTTTCCATCTGTTTTCCAAGTAGCATGTGATCAAGAAGGTTCAGTGGCAGACCTCATAGTTTGATCGGGGGACCAAGTTCAGCGGAATGTCACATTCGATAGAGCGACCCAAGATTTTGAATGGACAGCAAGCCAATAAGCTGTGGTGGATACCTACAGGTATGGATGCATTCTCGGTTCAATCCTTCTGTAAGTCCCTTACACATTTACCGAACACTCAATTCCCATAAAGAAGACTTTGGAGGAAAAAGGCGCCCCCCCTAAAGCACCCTTCTTCACTTGGACAGCTACCCTGGGCAAGATTCTGACAACCAATAATCTAAGAAAGTGCTGAGCCATTATTCTAAATTGGTGTTGTATGTGCAAGAAATTTGGCGCGACAGTGGATCATCTCTTGCTACATTGCGAGACAACTAGAGCCTTGTGGATTTAAGTGTTCAATCAAGTAGAGTTAAATTAGGTAATGTCGATCGCAGTGGTTGAGTTATTGGCCAGCTGGATACTTCCAAGAGGTGCTCCACAAATCAAAACCATGTGAAAGATTATCCTTATCTACATTATATGGTGCATATAGCAAGAGTGTAACGATCAAACATTTGAAGATAAGCGGATACTAGAGAAGCTTCGATCTTTATTTTTTTGTACTTTATTTCTAGGGGCCATAGCTATAAACTTTAATGGCCTAAATTTACATGATTTTTTTTTGTTTTCACTACTATGACCTAGATGGATCTCTAGTATACTATCTTGTGTACTTAAGCAATGCCTATTCTAATTAATAATATCGTTTATTTATTAGAAAAAAAAAAAAGATCTCATAACATTCTCTAAGCTCTGTTTTGTATGTAAATCATACATGAAAAAAGCTATCCAATGACCAACACAAAAGGATTAGATACAAGCCATCCAGTGAATGTAAAATGCAACTAGATCTAAGTAAAATGAAAACCTTTTCTCGCAGAACGCTCTTTATGAATGATCCCTTCTCATTTGTGGGCAATGATGTAGGCCAACCAATCTGCAAAAAGGTGAGAGGTAGTCAAGCAAACCTATTAAATGATGAAATACACACATGTCGAGACAGCTACCCATAAGCTTTTCATTCTTCAACATTAGAAGGAAAAAATAGCTCACCCGGTTAAAATAGACATTTAGCATCCTTTCCTCATCTCCAGAACACTTCCTGGAAAGTAGTCTCAAAATACGTTACAACAAACTATATCGACATCCATCATCTATGAGAGTTCATCAAGATACCAACCAATTCTTTGACAACTTCTAAAATAAATTTTCTAGTCACCATAAAACAAAGCTAATGTGAAGAACAAAAAATAACTGGCATCTAAGGACAGGTCATATAACCCAAAACTTATTATGCAGTGTGTGCGTAACATCAACGCTTGCTCCAAAAACTTAAGTTAATGGGAAGATGTAGGTTTAATTATTTATACTATATCCTTAAACTCCCCCTCACTTGTGGGCCAAACACCTCCTTAATAAGTGAGCCTAACACGTGAATATTTAATTAATGGATGGAGTGTAGAGTCATAATTCGAACTCATAATTTCTGCTCTGATATCATATGAAATTACCACTTGTCCCAAAAGTTTAAGCTGATGGGAAAAGACATTTTATTAATTATATTATATCCTTAATAGTGTGAGCCGAATGACATTGATGGAACTAGGTTGTATGTGATATTATGAATGTGCAGACACCAAAAGCTAAGACTCAAGTGAGATGTGCTGATGAGAACTAGAATTGAAACAATTACAAGTCAGTTCGTTGTTAATGACTCAGGTAGTAACAATCTCACCTTCCCAATTGATTATAGTCTCCAAATATATGAATAAATGCATAAAAATAATATTACAAGAATACGTTATTAAATGCATAAAAATAATATCACAAGAATACATTATTAAATGCTTAAAAAATAAGAATAAATTATTAAATGAGATTCACACCTTGAAAAAAAAAAGAATACATTATTAAATGAGATTCACACCTCGCAAGGTCTGAATAGACAGGTTCACTCCAGTTTGCACAATCAAGGCCAAGCTTTTGAAATGCTGACAGCGTCAAGAAGGAAAAGATGGACAGGAAAAAAGAAGATTAAACTCACGAAACGTATATTTTCAACTAATAATGGAATTTGAGCGCTGGAAATTCAAATTTGATGATTTTGTGCAATTCGCACATAATTATTGCATCCCCCGCACCTACGTTGAAGGCTTGGCGATTACCCAGATGATAAGCATCCATCATAACCCTTCAAGAAATTTAAATGAATTAACATTAAAAATAAAACCAAAGGAAATCAATGTATAGCACACACCATAAAAATGAATAAAGAAAACGTACAAGTACTTCAAAATTATTTAAGTTGTTGAAGATTACAGTTGTAGGAATAGGAGGAATTTAGGTCCGTAATATTTCACATTAAGGAGAAGGTAATATAGATAGCATAAAAAAAAATATAATAAAAAAATCAGATAAGGTCCAAGGAAAGAAAATAGAGGTTGGCCCTCAAAAAAAAAAACAGAGGTTACCTTATTTAGCCAAAGTAAAAATAAAGAACTACGTATTGCGACATCGAAAAGGCATAAACCAAGATAGAAGTAAGCACAAGTCAATAAAATTGGGAACATGATAGAAAAGAGATAAAGTTCTACCAATAATGATTGCCCATCTAATCAAGCGCATGAATGTAACACAAAACCTGGCAACAACAGATGGTCACTACAAAAAATCAAAATGAAACCATAAAAGCTATCACGTATTAATATCAGAACACGGCCAAATAATCATACTAAAAACATTCACTCATTTGCTCAATTCCCCGTGCTAAAATACCCAGAAATTTCACATTATACTAGAAAAGAAAGGTTATTTTAGAAGCAAATATAACGAGGAAGCATCAAATGGGCAGGAAGCAATTTCACAATAACAAAGTTTGCGTCAAAATAATGAGCAAAGACTAAAACAAGAATATCAGTACCCATCAACTTCCAGAAGAATAGCAAGTTCCAGAGATCGGTTCTGGTTTTCAGAGCGGGAAGTTGAGCAGAAGGCAAGAAACCGATTTAAGTGCAAAAATTTTCCGGGCGAAGCGGGGATGCCCGGGATAGCGGAGGAAAATGGAAGGACCGAAAATGGGTTTCTGGGCGTGTAGGAGTACCGATATTTGTTGTTGCCATAACTTGTAACGGGGCTTGAAAGGCGCAGAGCGTCAAGAATTGAACAAGAAGCGGAATCCATGGCAGTTGTTTTTAAGTCCTATAATCAACTGCTCAGCACCCAGACTGCCACACTAGCTTATGAGAGGTTTTGTTGCTCAAATGACTATTTCACCCTCCAAACAACCTGCAATTTTGCACCATAAACATAAAAAAGAGCGTTCAGAATATGTATTCTATCCTTATAATGCTAGTGGAAATAAAGTTGAAAAAGTTAAATAAAAATATTATTAAAATGTTATTTTTATTTTAAATTTAAAAATATAAAACTATCTATTTTATTTTATGTAAGAATTTTTAAAAAATATAATTATTAAATACAATGAAATAAGATGAATGTAAGAGAAATTGTGAAAATAAACCAAACGAAAACAGATTTCTTTTTTCAAAAGAACCATGTACTGTTTATTGGAAATTAAAAATGATAGATTGGTAAATAGATTTTTTTTATTTAATGTTTAAGAAAGTGGTGTTAGAGTTTATGTAAATACACATTGGAATAAATACCTTTAAGGATAATATGCGTAGTTGTTCCATAAGTAAATTTCAAACCTATTTCGGTTTCACCCCAGGCAAGTGTGCTACATAGATAATCCAGAGACAATATGCTCACAGCCTAAATATTTATACTCATAGAACAATATGGAGAGACTGAAAGAAAATGAGACGTTTCTGTCAGAAATCGAGGATTGATTTAAATCAGTCCCCACATGATAAATGTTGGTTGGCCTTTAAGGCAACCAACGTTACTACCTTAACTCCAAGCATAATGCTTGGAGTAATGCAAGCGGCAAGAGGGGCGCCCCCCACTTTATTATCATTAGTGAATTGATATTTTTAATATTTCTAGTGTTTAAATATGTTTGCGAAATATTTGGAAAAAGTTAAAAAGGGTGAAGACTGATCATATGGGGATGTTAAAAGTACTCTAGTTCGTGGATATGTAAAGTCTAGGGTAGAAGGCTATGCTAGAGCATTCTTTTGGTAGGAAAACACAAGAATAGATAATTATGAGACTTGGAAACTATATGACAAAACACAGGCAAATATCATTCTTGGGAATTATATGCCAATAAGATACATACTACTTTTCAAAATAACTTGTGAAAAGTGTGGAGCTTTGACTTTCATAGGCTTTTTCAATTGGCAGAGTGTAATAAAGGAGAGGAAAGTTAGGACTCTTCATCCAAGCTGAGTTTTACCTGCCCTGGTCCCAAACCCAGATAAACGAGTTTCAATTTTGGTTTTCAGCCCAGCTCAAACCTGGACCGGAACACAAATTTGGGAAACTAGATGAATCTAAGCTGGATACGAATTTTAAACCCGAAACCTAGGTTTAAAACCCAGTACTCAAGTTTCCCATCAATGATTTAAGTACAAAACATTTACCTTATCATGGTTGAATTTGGTTTGCGCGAGGGGGTTAGGCCAAGTACAAGAACACCAAAATTGACGTAGCAACCGGATGAGAAGGACATTGAGCCCACGAAGGACTAGCCTAAGCTAGAATGTTTCAATTGTGGAAAAAAATGCCACTTCGCTTGTGGTTGCACTGAGCCAAAGAATATACAATCTAAACTGTTCACTTTTTGTTTATGTAATAACCCATGTGATGGTTTCTCATTACTATCCTATTTGGAATATCATCGATTTCCAGTTGAGATTTGTAATATTAAGATAGGGCATGGAACTAGCTTTGAGATGTTATGAGTTTGTACCTACAAGCTAAACTTGTGAGGCGCTTGCAATCTATTACTCTACAATGTGTTAAACGCTCTCAAAATACGAAAACACTTGTTTTCCATAGTTACCTCAATTGGATTTGGTTTCCATATTTTATTTTAAAACAATTGTATTTCCATATTTTTTGCAATATTTTTTTACGGTTTTGGCTTTTTACAGATGGCGTTATGTTAATAGATTTAGATTATTTAAATATGAAATAATCCACTATTTTCTCACTGCATTTGATAATTTAGATTCATATAAATGGAATTCTAAACTTGATAATAACGAGCAAAATAGGATACTAGATTAGTTAGAGAAAGCGTAAAAGGCAATCTCACTAAAGTTATATTTTTCATATGTGAACATTATTTGATAGGAAAAGCAAAGAGAATATCTTTTGAAAAGGCAACAATAACATCTTTTTCATTGCAATTAGTTCACTTAAACATTTGTGACACAATAAATGTAGGCGAAAGACTATTTTATCGCATTTATAGATGATTTTTCATGATATGATCATGTTTATTTAATTTTTCCCACGTCTGAAGCATTGGACTGTTTTAGATAATATGTAAGTATGGTTAAGAATCAGTTAAACAAAAGTATAAAGGCCCTGAAAACCAACTGTAGACATGAATATCTATATATGAGCAATTTAAAAGATTTTGCGATGAAAAATGAATCAAAAGGCTAGGTGATTGACAATACCTTATACGCCACAACAAAACGACATGGTAGAAAAGAGGAATCAAACACTTGTTGACATAGTTTGGTAATGATTGCATAAGTAAACCTACCAATATCATATTAGTAAAATGCAATTTTTTACTGTAGCCTATATCTTTAAATGAGTGTCATTCAAATCAGTACCTTCCACTTCTTATGAAAGTTGGACTAACAAGAAATCCAACTTGAATAACTTGTGGCCATGGGGTTCGGTGAACTTCATTCACAGTTCTTCTCATAAATATGAGAAGTTGGGCCATAGAGGGGAAAGGCGTATCTTTATGAGTTACTTTCACCATTTTATGAGATATCTATTGATCGATGAACAACCAAACATAACTATATCTGAAATTGAGTCACTAGATGTGAATCTCATTAAGAAAGAATGATGTGAGATATATAGGAGTTTGGAACTCCAAGAAGTTGTGAATCAAAGGAAGCCACTCAAGCGTCCTAGTTAAGAACGAGGAATTTCTCAAGCTCGTAGGAACTATAAGAGTGATTTGGCTACGAGTGGCAACATAACCCATGTTGGTGATCATCCACACCAACCTTAACCACAAGCTTGTGAGGAAATGTTTCCCACTGTCAATTTAAAATTGAAGAGGAAAATTTTGTGGTGGCTCTTAAAGATGCAATGAGCTTAGGACCATCTAAGTGGCTCTCTCATCTTCTACTAGAGATGAGTAAATAAAAGTACTAAATGATGAAATTGGGCCCAAGAGGATTAATTAGGTCTAGGACCTAGTAGATCTATTGGTAGGACAGAAGTCTATTAGGAACAATGGGTTTTAAAGATCAAATGCAAAGCAGACAAGTCAATAGAAAGGTAAAAAGCTTGCCTCGTGGTAAAAAATATAGCCAACAAGACAATTGAGTATGAAGAAACATTTTCTCCAATAGTAAGGTTTGCTTCAATTTGCCTAATTCTACCTATAGTAGCGTAGTTGGATTTAAAACTCTACTAGATGGACGTTCAGAAAATTTTCTCAATGAAGAACTAGTTGAAGAGATCTATTTTGATCAACATACGATCTTTGTGGTCAATGATAAAAAGTGCAAAGTCTGCAAGCTCAAGTGATATATATATATATATATATGGCTTAAAGCAATCGTCTATGCAATGATATCTCATATTTAATTGAGTCATTCTCTCAAATGAGTTTACGATGATCATAAAAGACCATTGCATCTATGTAAAGTGGTCCAAAAAGAGTTTCATACAGTTGCCATTGTACGTTGTGGTATTAATTACTAGGGGATGATTGTCGCCTCTAAGGAGTTGTCGTCCCTCAACTTTGAGATTAAGAACATGGGTAAAACATAATACAACATTTTGAAAGTTAAGATCTATAGAGATCGTTCAAAGATGCTTATGTTTTTGTCTCAATAAGATAGCCTTCCACAAAGAAGGTTCTTGAGTAATTGTAAACTCATTAGCACCCGTATTACTAAAGGTGAGAGCTTATTCCAACCAATGTGTCCCAAGACTCCAAGAAAAGTAAAGAAGATGATCCATAGTTCATATGCTAGTGATATTCAAAGTCCGATGTAGTTCACTTGGTCAATAAATTCCAATCTAATCTCGAGTTGGCCTATTGAAAAGTAGTCGAGAGGATTTTGAGATATCAAAGGAATTGCAGACTATGTATTATGCTATTAGGCTATTAGGTTTCAGGTATATAGCTGAAAGATTATAGTGAAGCTGATTGAGGCAGTGATCTAGATGAGCACAAATTGATAACTAGGTATGTTATTGAAGAATGACGCCATTACATGGAGTAGTAATAAATGACCTTACATAACCTTATCCACCATAGTGGCGGAGAATATAGCATATAAGCAACAATCAGAAGGTCGTTTGGTTGAGACCTCCTTTAGCACCTAGACATCAGCGTGGATACTTTTGAAAAGTGACGAATTTTTGTGACAACATAGCTACTTTCGCATATGCTAAGGACTAAAAGTATTATCGGAGAACCAAACACATTATAATTTGATACAACTCATCAAAAATATGGTGGCACAAAAGGAAGTGATCCTAAAACATCTTTCTACGAGTCAGAAGTGGCTGATCTTGACAAAACCTATAGCGAAAGACGTTTTTATGGCTCATGTTAGGAGTTTAATACTGCTTGGGTTATCACTAAATTTATTTTTAGTTGAAAAAGTAATATAGACTCTCATTTGGGATATCAATGCAATATGATATTTTATCAATTTGCCTTTATACTATGACATAACTTATGCACGCATAGGAGGTATGTTAGCAAGCTTAGATTAGCACATTCACATGATTTTGGAGCTATAAAGAGATAGCGAGTAGAGATGAGATATTGTGTCACTTGATACTTATCCAGAAAGGGATAGGTTGCATGACACAAAAGATATGCTGTCTTAGTGGGAGCTAAGATGAGATCCACCAAATTTAAGAGAACCATGCATGGACGAAGTCCATGTAGCCTGTAGTTAGTCCGATGCGAGACTTCATGATTTTTTAGAGGAAAGCAAATAGAAAGACTCATGTTAGATGCAAAAATGGTGTCTAGACAATATTGTTTGATATGGACATATGTTCCTTGAGAGCGAGAGAGATCTACCATATCATGTATTTCATACTACATGTACGTATTCAACTAAATATAAAAGTGAGTGAATGGTTCCTTATTTCTTCACTGCATGAGTCATGTTCTTACTTTTTAATGCCCTTCTTGACCTTTGATCATATCTTAAAATGGATGTTCTAATGTTTGCCGCTCTAGCATGTTGTCTATTGCCATGATTGATACAATCTAAAGAAGCATTTCTAGAAAAGATTATTGGACTAAAGTTAAGTGACATGAGGGCAACGAGAAGGTTATTTGACAATGCATCATCAATTGTGTTTATTGACATCAAACTTTAGCGCTATAAAGTGATAATGACAAAACTTGTGAACACATTATAATGACTTAAAAGTGGTCAAGCATAGCTTTGAGTTTTTTGAAACTCATGAGATATCGATAACTCGAGAGGGATCAAATATGCTTTTTTAGATATCATTAAATAAGTCTAGGGCATTCGAGGCACTTTAGGGATATATCGCTATGCAAGTATTTGCTAGATTCACTTGTGGAACAATTACAAAAACTCACAAAGAATTTTTCCTTCCACTTATGTGAATATTTTTTATGAGATATAACACAGAGTTGAAGGGCTTGGTAGAGTTTGTTTTGCATTTCTGGATGAGGCTATATATTGGTTAATTTCATAGTAGAAGAGACTTTTGTATTGAGGAGCCAAACGAAGAAGTAGTCCATGTTTGTTATGCGTGGTTGAATGGGGAAGATAATTGTCTGGTTTATTTTTCCAAACCATCTCATCTCAAACTGATTATTACATTTTTTCAAACTCGTATATAAAATAAAATAAACAATTCAACTTTTTCAATTTCCAATTTTTTTAAAATCTTAAAACAAAACTAATATTAAAAAAAATATAACAATATTATTTTATTCTTTTTTTAACTTTTATATCATCTTATCTTTAGAAACAAACAAGGCCTAAATTGTTGTTAAGTTCAAAATTAAGTTTAGAAGTGAGTTTTGCTAGCTTTGAACTAAATGCATGATCTATAGATTTGTTCGTTGACAAATTAAGTTGATTGAGGGTTAGGTTGTATTCAAGTAGAGAGTTCGGTCGATACTAGATAATTAAGGAATTCATGAAATATTGAACCATGTATACATTGTAAATAGGTCGCGTATATATATATTTATATATATATATATATATGAATTGTAGTACTATACCATTATACAGCCAAGAATCATAAGTTTTGTTTTGCATCCAAAAAAAAAATCATAAGTCAAGTATCAAGAATTAATAAGTGGATTTAAAGTACTTTTCTTTAAATATTTATTTTATTGTACTGAGTCAACAAAGGCGTACGTAGAGGAGTTTCTAGGTGAATTTTTTCATTATTAGAGTTATAGTTTTTACCACCACTTTATCACCATAAAATAAAATAAAGTAATGGTAAATGAGAGGTAAGTCTATTATTACCCTATTTGGAAACACAAAGGATTCCAGCTTCCTTGTGTGATGAAGTAGTAAGTCTTCTTTTTTTTTGTCAATTCCCTTCAAAACATATCTAATTGTTTTGTTTAGGATGTGCGGGTCATATATTTTCTAGTGGAAAAAAAGATAGACATGCTGACATAGTGTAGGAAGGAGAGATTAAAGAATACTTATTATTTAAAGATTGTGCATGCAGTTTGTGATAGTAACTAATTTGCCATCCATGCACTAAGCCATCCATGAACTTTGAAAAGTTCGGACTTTTGATTCAAGGGAGGCTAGATAACTAAGATTTGTATTGTTTGGTTTGGTTAAGTACTGATCACATAAGAGGTAGAAGAGGGAGTTGCATATATATGTTGGGTAAGTGATTTTTGCTATAAGATTATATTAAATCCTAGTTTGGATTCAAGAATGAGATAAAGATCATCTCATCTCATCTCATCATTACAATTTTTCTAAATTCCAACACAAATTACAATACAATAAATAATTCAATTTTTTAAATCTCAAAACAATAATAATATAACGCCTCAAACCTCTGCTTGGGGTGGAACGGATAATTAGAGTATCGGGACATGTAACACAACGTTACATACTCTCGTACATGATAATTTATATGTAATGCATCCTATACGTGTAACTAGCAGAATGCAATGTTTGTAGGGGATTAGGGGTGCTAAAATAAAACTTATGCCAGAGTAACTAAAAACATCTCAATTTATTAATAATTACCATGAGTTCAAATTATAAAGTAGCACAATCTCAATACAGCTAATTATCATAAAGCAAAAGTATCCAAAGTTATATCAACTGCTTTATGCATTCTAGAGCATGAAGGGTTATTGGCATATACATTAGGATAACATCTAGTCTTTTCTCGAGGTCGGCTCTCCTTAATTAGTTGGATCCACCGCTCCATCCAGTTCATCCTCCTCGAGTCCTAACACAACTTCTATCATTCTAAGTGGAATGATAGTGGGTCCACAATGGGGTGAGATTTACTTGAAATTCCAGTAAGTTAAACAAGCAACGTACACAAAGATAAATTATGCATGATGGATGATAAATATGGATGCATGCAATGTAGAAAAATCAGTGTATGTCTCATATCTAAATTCCTAAATATTTTCATAAAAATTGAGACACTCATTTTCTTAAAAGAACATTTTTCATTATAATGGTAAAAATAAGCATGACATTTCATTATTATTAGCAATTCATACTTAATCGTAATATTATAACATGTGGTATCATCATAGCTCCCCTTATGCACTGTGAGTACCTACTGGTGACCCCAGCTTTAGGTGTCATTACATTTTACTTCACTTCGACATTCTTTAAAAATGATCCATTCGAAACTCGTTGACTGTTATTCGTCAACCTAGAGATTACCACTCCATTTTTAAACTCTTCAGAGTGAATAGAAGAGTTCCACTAAGATAATTTTTCATCCTAACCTTTAGGGTCATGCCAAAAATTATATTTCATGTTATGCTGAAAAATGTATTTCATAACGTGTGCATATGTAAAAATGACATTTATAGATGCAGTATGCTAAAATGGTGAAAATATCACATGTCATGTAAGTATGCACTCAATGTATCATGCAATATGATATTTCATGCTCAAAATGATAATTATAACATGAATGTGGCATTTATCAATAAATCATTAATAACTTATCAAGGTGTAAGTTAGAGGTCAACTTACAAATGTCCTGAGTTTGAATAGTCGTTGTAGTTGTAATAAGATTCGTACTAAATTAGGATTTATAATACTATGAAAGAAGTACACAAAGAAAAAATGTTTCAAAACAATGGGTATTTACAAAATTACTCCTATACTCCCAAAATTGTCATTTAGGCCCAATATTTTTACTATTTATAAATGAATCTCAAATTTAACCAAACTTTATGGACCTCATATTTTTTATATTCTAAAATCATCTATACCATTGAATTTGTGAAATTCAAAGTAGAACTAGTTCAAACACATTCAACCCATGGCATGCACTCTAGTTGATGCCTAAGTGTGTTTTCAACTATTGATCCATATGAATGCATGCTTATGCCATCATTTTCAATAAAAAATAGCTACTACGGTACTTAATGTCATGGTATGAACAATTTCTTAGATGAAGAAGTTCATCCCAATACTTAATCATTGCTAAGGACTTTAATCTTCACTTGTCCTTCATCAATCAAGTATGATGCTCTTAACTTAAATCATAGAAGCATGCTTTTTAAATTCATCCAAAATATTCATTTTCATTCTTATACTAATCACAAGGCTTTGTAGATGATCAATGATCAATCCTAGGTGAATAAATTAAACATTCATGCCTTAATCATAATTTAATTAAAAAACCATGCATGCTTGATTATCAATACAAGGTAGAATCAAAACTTATCATGAAATGCTTCTAATCTCAAAATCAAACCTTCCATAATCCACCAAAGACATTAGTAAATCATATCATAAAGTGCTAAGACATGCCATAGCCGAGATTTCTACTAAAAACTAATTTAGACTCATAAACCATTCTGAATAAACTCGATTTTGATTCAAGCATAGTAACCTTATCTAAATTTAACCAAAATCTATTCTAACACAAGAAACAAGACTTGACATGAAAACTATCGACTTTGAATCTAAAATAATCCATATCACTTCTGTTTCGATCAGTGTTTTAAATACCGTGCCGTACCGGCCGGTACGGCCGGAAATTTCCGTACCGGTCGGTCGGCCGGTACAAAAAAAAAAATGAAATTTCCGTACCGGTCGATCGGTCGGTTGGCCGGATTTCGGCCTTCCCAGTTGTTTTTTTATTTATTTTTTTATTTTTTACATGTTTTAACCTCAATTTAGACTAAATTAATTACATATATATATTTGTCTATATAATTTATTTATATATTGATTATTATTTTGAAATATAATTTATAATTGTATTTATATATATATAATTTATTTATGTATAAGTTATTCCGAAACGGTATACGAAACGGTACTGGTACCGAAATATTTCGTTTCAGTGACTTGACCAGTACCGGTTCGGTATTCAAAACATTGGTTTCGATTGTAACAAAAGATTCACTTTTATGTGGAAAAGGCTCATGTCAATAATTATAATTTTACATATGGATAGATATAGGAAAAGAAAACTCACAAATTTTGTGGCTCACTCAAGTTTCCAACATAAGAACATCGAGAACTCTAAAAAACTTTACTCAATTTCACTTTATTGTTTACTAAAAGGGGGAAATGCTCTCAGGACTCAAGAGAAAACTTGGAGGAGAGGTGTGGAGGAAATGAAGGAGTGATAGGGCCTTTTCTAGGTAGCAATGGAGGAGGAGACGTTGGCCTTAACCCTTGGGGATTGGTTGGTTTGGGTGGTAGTGTAAGAAATTGAAATTTTTCAGATTACCCTCATTATCTTGTGTCATCTTGTGCAAGGGGAATAGTGGCCTAAACTTAACATGAATTCATTAATTCATATGCTACATTGAGCCTAAAGATAGTTGGTCTGGTCATGGTGCAGAAAAAAAAACAAAACAAAACATCATACACAAGCAAATGGGTTCAATGGTGATTTTCTTTAAGGCTGATTTCGATTTTAGGTTTTCATTGGCTAAAAAGATTGAGTCCAAAACTCATGATGATCAAGAGGAACTTTTGAGGATTGGGTGATTAAGGAGATGGTGCGGGGTGGTGGCTCAACCAAGGGAAGATGAGAGGTTGGAACTCAACCAACTTGGTTTTCATCCAACTAGCACCCAAGCTGCAATTGGTTTTGCTAATCTGGTTAGGTTCTTGAAACCAAATTCATATAAGGCTTAGTCTGGGTTTAAAGGATTCTCATGAGGTGTTTAAGGACCATAATAACATTGAAAAAAAGGCACAAAAATATTTGACTTAAGGGCAAAACAGACTGATGCATACAAAGGGCACATATGTGTGCCAATTGGTGTAGCTTGGGGTTTGCTATGTTGTTTCCCTTAATGACATGTGTAGATAATTATGTAGGGTCTTAATATGGTCTAAGAATTAGGTATTTAAATAATCGAATAAGAAAATCTCAGATCAAAAGGCTATAAAGAATAAAAAAGAAAATTAAACTCGAAACAAGGTTTAAAGATCACTAATCATGAGTAAGTTGATTAATGGTCTTAATCAATTTTAATAACTTAAATTGGGTATTTAGGGTATGCTATAGGCTTGAGGACACTCATGGTATGGTTATTAGGTTTCAAATTGAAGAGTGAAGAGAATAAGAATAAAGGCTTTTGGCCTTGTTAGGCTTAAAATGAGCATAAGTATAAATATGAGTTTTATGAGTTTTGGGTGTGGTTTAATGGGAGATCTTTATTTCTATATTTTTAGAGAATATGGGAGGCCTCAAGATCCACATAAATGGGACTTGAAGAGCTTATATTGACCTAATTGGACAATGGGTCAAATCTACACTAATTTAAGCCCAAAAGGCATTCTTCCTCAAATTTGGGCTAACCTTTAATCTATCAAGACCTACACTCCTTAAAAAGCTTGGTCCAATATTTCAAAAGCTTGACCTATTTACACTCTAAAGTTCAAAGGATCTTACTAAGATTACAAATGGGCTTACTCCACTAATCCATTAACCTTAATAACTAATGATACTAAATATCATGGTTTTAATAAATCTAACTAAAATAGAGTATAATATATATATATATATATAAATGCCAAAAATCATAAACTTAATCTAAGGACACTTAGGAATTAATCTCTAATGGTTAATTAGGCGGGGTGCTACATCTTTCCCCCTTAAAACAAGATGTTGTCCTCAAAAGCTAGGTCACAGCAAAGGAAAGACATGCATTAAACAAAAGTTAAGTGTGACTCACCAACTATGCTAAAGCTCAGAGCTCGATGGGGTTCTCTCAATACCATCATATAACGTCTCATCCTAAGTGTGGTAATAATACTCATCCTCCTTTGAATCAAAAAAAGTGTTAACTCACTCCTAATGGAATCTCCACTGCCTTAATTCCTCACTCTCAAACTAGGGGTTTCCCTCCTCACGAAAACGAATGCAACTCAAGGAAGAGTAAGAAAGATCTAATGTGTCGAGGGGAGTGGGGTCAGGAATAAGCGGCTCCTGCTCGATCTTATGTTGAGCAGCTACCTGGCTCGACTCAAGCTAATCTAGTGTAATTGCGAGAGTCAATTTACTATGGCATCTAAGCCATTTGATCCTAGTCTCTCCCATCCATCGAACATGATCAAAAGGCTAACGCTCCTCAACAAGACTTCCAAGGTTTGAATCGTTCGCTCAGTTTGCCCATCAGCCTGAGGGTGATAGGAACTACTGAATCTTAACTTGGTGCCCAAAGCATCTTGAAGGCCTTTCTAAAAACAAGAAATTAAAGGCATATCTCTACATGATATGATTGTTTTTGGAACACCATGTAGTCGTACTATTTCTGAAACAAACAACTGAGTTATAACATCCACTTCCCATATGCTAAAGAATGTTGCGTAATTTTTCTAAAACTTTTAATCCGGTACGAGATTCATGATTTAATAATCAAATAAAATAACATTTGTTTCATAGAAATAAAATTATAATAAAATGTCTTTAAAAAAATATTAACTGAAATAACTAAAATTAAACTTTTGTTTTAAAGACACTTATTTCAAGAAATGCTTAAAATTAACTAGTCAAATTACTTCTAACATGTCTGCTCGTATTGGTCTCTTCCGCACCTATGTGGTTTATTAATAGGAAACAAATTAAAATGAATTGATAACTCAGTAAGAAATCCACCACAACGTGAGAATAATAAACATATAAATTTCACAAATTTTATGTTGAGATCTGAAACATGACTATACATAGTGATGTTTATGCTATACATGACTGAACTATCTGAATCAACTGACTAACTGACTTAAGTGACTAGTCTAAATCAACTGACTGATCTGACTGACTTAAATTGGCTGACTGATTTAAATGATCTGATTTAACTGAACTAAGTTGACTGAATTAAATGGCCAACACACTTAACTCTATGTGCAAGATTGTGTACTGGCTCCACGTCCCGTTGCAGTAAGGGGAGCCACTAATAGTACTTAGCGTACTATAGTGGACCATGCTTAAGTCTGTGGCTTGCACATCCACCCTGATCTGATATGCATCACTACCATGCATCTAAATGGTCATCTGAATTAACTGATTAACTGATTACTAATCTGATCTAATCTTATACTTGAACTTAGCGAAACTTATGTGACTTATGCGACATGAGATGCATAATATACATACTAATAAAAATAACTATACTCGTTGAATCTGAACACAATGCTGAATGACATGATCTTGTGCTGTGTTGTGATAAATGATATGCTTTCATGACATGAGTGGTATATGGAAAGGCTATCAAAGAACTGACTTTACTAATAATATAAGCTACTTGTGATAATCCCAATTTTGTGATCAAATCCACTTACCTTGATGCACTGCTTCTTGATACTCACTCTGCAATTCGTCACCTATACGAATTATGAACCGTTACTAGACTTCTACAAGGACATGTCATACTATTCTATTGAATTAAATGCGTATCGAATAATAATACATATTATGTTTCGAATATCATATCAAATACTAATGTTAAATATCAATAATAATATTCTAGTAAATAATGTATTATCAGCTAAATGTAGTTGATATTGTTTAGTTCATACACTAACTTAATAATACTTAATATAAAAATTCTTTATGAACTATTATTATAACTTGATAATAATTTAACCTAATAAGTATTAACTTATTCGAAGATTACTCTATAATAATAATAATCAAAACTTATAACATATTCTTTTAATATTCTATTTAAAAAGTAATTAAGTAATCTTATTAAAATCTAATTAATTAGACAATTGAAATATTAGTAAAAATAATAGGATTAAAGTGTACATTAAAACAATATCAGTTTCTGAAATAACTAAGCCAAAACCATTTAAAGAATATAGTTGTAGCAAAACTTAAGCCCAATCTCATAAGGTCCTAGGCCAAATGGGCTTATTGGCCAAGGCCCATTTTGACTTAAAATAAGATCAACACTCTCGACAACAAGGCACGAGGGCATTTTATGTAATTAAAGATAATGAATGATGGCTAAAGGGAAAAGACTAAAGCAAGGCTCAAAAGGAATGAACAAAATACGTCATCAGATTGAAGAAAAACTAGGCAAGCATAGAGAAAGGGAGAGGTCTGCATAACTCACCAAAGGAAGAAGTTAAGGTGTGGCAGCTTTGGGTGACTGATCAAGGTTCACGACGAAGCTGATGATCAGAGAGGGTGGCACAATTGAGAGATTAAAAGGGTTTTAATGAATTTGAAGCTAAAATAGAAACAGAGAGAAAAAGAGAAATATCTAGCCAGAAACTCACCGGAAGATGCACGAGTTGGTGACTGCCACCTAGTCGGTGGGTTCTGTAGCGGCTGGAAGATGGTTCGATGCTTCTAAGGTGTTCGGCAGTGCTTGGATCTAGAAGAATCACAATGAAGGCTTAGCTTGTTTGCAACGGAGGGTTTTCCTCTTGGGTATTTTGGTGTGTTTTAATCTAGGGATTTCGTGGAAATTTTATAGATGATAGGGAAGTAGATTACAAGGATCATTAGGAGATTAAATAGGGTTTTGAATTTGAAATTGAATATGTTTGCTAAATTGAATTTGAAACTGAGAGGGTTCTTTCTCTATGAGGATGCGCATGGCTAAGAAAATTTTGAATTAAGATTTGGTTTCAATTTAGGATGATGAACTTTGAAAGCGTAAAAGTTTGAAATAGATAGAGTTAGTTTGGAGGCAGAGACGTGATTCAAATTGAAAGATTTAGAGGAACAACGTACAAAAAAATGATGAAAGGGAATGCTATACGACTTTAGGTAGCAATGGGGGAGGGAACGTTGGCCTTAGCCCTTAGAGATTGGTTGGTTTGGGTGGTGGTGTAAGAAGCTGAAATTTTTCAGATTGTCTTCATTATCTTGTATCATCTTGTGTAGGAGGAATAGTGACCTAAACTTATTATGACTTCATCAAATCAGGTACTACATTGAGCTTAAAGATAGCTGTTCTGGTCGTAGTACAAGAAAAAGAAAAAAAAAACACAAAACATCATACACAAGCAAATGGTTTCGATAGTGGTTTTCTCTTAGGCTAATTTCGATTTTTGGTTTTCATTGGCTAAAAAGAATGAGTCCAAAGTTCGATGACTATGAGGAACTCTTGAGAATTGGGTGATTAAGGAGATGGCATGGAGTAGTGGCTCAGCCAAGGGAAGATGGAAGGTTGGAACTCAACGAACTTGGTTTCCATCCAACTTGCACCCAAGATGCAATTGGTTTTGCTTATTTGGTTTGGTTCTTGAAACCAAATTCGTCCAAGGTTTAGCCTGGGTTTAAAAGGGTCTCATGAGGTGTTTAAATACCATAGTAACCTTGAGAAAAAAGAACAAAAATATTGGATTTAAGGGCAAAACAGTCTGATGCATACAAAAAGCACATATGTGTGCCGATTGGTGTAGTTTGGAGTTTGCTATGTCATTTCCCTGAATGACATGGGTGGATAATTATGCAGGGTCCTAATATGGTCTAAGAATGAGGTATTTAAATAACTGAATAAGAAAATCTCATATCAAAAGGCTATAAATATTAAAAAAGAAAATTAAGTTCGAAATAAGGTTTAAAGATCACTAATTATGGATAAGTTGATTATTATCCTTAATCAATTTTAAAAACTTAATTTGAGTATTTAGGGTATGCCATGGGCTTGAGGACACTGATGGTATGGTATATTAGGCTTCAAATTAAAAAGTGAAGAGAATAAAAATAAAGACTTTGGGCCTTATTAGGCTTAAAAGGGGTTTAAGTATGAGTGAGATTTTTATGAGTTTTGGCTGTAGTTTTATGGGAGGCATTTATTTCTAGATTTTGAGAGAATATAAGGTCTTAAAATCCACAAAAATGGGGCTTGAAGAGCTTATATTGACCTAATATTGGACCGTGGGTCAAATCTACACTAATTTAGGCCCAAAAGACATTCTTTCTCAAATTTGATTTAACCTTTAACCTATCAAGACTTGTACTCCTTAAGAGGCTTGGTCCAATACTTCAAAAGCTTTGCCTACTTACACTTTAAAGTTCAAATGATTTAAATTATTTCACTATTATTTAAAATCATTTCACTACTATTAACATATCATTTCATGATCACCTCAGTACCAATATCCAAACGATCGAGTCCTAAATGTTGTAGGCGATGGATTAGATGGTGTAAACTTAGAAGGCCAGTTTGGGTGTACAAAAATGAAGAGATTTTCTATGAAGAATGGGTGGGTGAAATATTATGGCCTCTCTCCTCTTTTCTTTTTTTCCTTTGAGGAGATAGCCGGCCGAAGGTTTCATCGTCTAGGCCGATTTGTACTTGTGCGTTATTTCTAGAAAGGCTAATTATAATTACATATTATAGACAGTACTATATATTAATCATGTTGTATATAAATGTTTGCTAATTAAAGTGATCGCACTACAACAAAAACTATTATCGCCATCAAAATTATACTCGTCGCAAGGCAAATCGCCTTGACCAGTAATTATTTGAGGCGAATTTATATTCGTCGCGTTATTATGAGACGATTACGGCGAAACAAGTAATTGCCAGAGTTGGAAATCTTATTGCAGTGAATTTATTCACTGGAAATAACATCAGCGATTTTATTCGCCATAATAGTCCTCTTTATTTAAACAAGCTTCTGAGGTTGCAGCGAATAAAATCGTCGCAATTGTCCCTTAAATGAGCGCGCCAACAGGTTGCGCCCTTATTTTCCCCCCACACTTCCAGACTTCACACTCTTCCTAAATCAACCCAAAATCGTGATTCCAACACCAATCCATCCTATTTCGCATTTCACTCTTGGATTCTCTCATGTCTCACTCTTGGATTCCAAAACCAATACTTCGAATCTTGTTCGTAGCTGTTCCCTCACTAATGTTGTTGTTCCTCCACCGACATTGCTGTTCGAATCTTGTTCCACAAGGCTTCCTCGCACTTGCGATTAATTGAAGCTTTGTTGTTCGTATCTTGTTGTTCGTAGCTATTAATTGAAGGCTTCCTCCCACCTGTACTTTGAATCTTGCTGTTTGTAGCTGTTCCCCCACCTACAAGGCTTCCTCACCGCTGCGGTTAATTGGAGACACGGTAAAACTTTCATCATTTCCTCCATTCTCTGCTTTATTTAGTTGTAAAAATCAATTAATTTCTTGGCCCCGTTTTGCATTTGTGTTTAAATTTTTGAACTATCAACTACTTCAAAGTAAAGAAGTAAATCTAGAATGATAAACTCCTAGAAATCGATTTTGCTAGGATTCTGTAAAATGTGACTATATACCTTTGTTGGTCAAAGATCCCCAAGAAAATACAAGATCTAATACCACACTTAACAACATCATACATATATCAAACCAAGAAAAAAAAGGTAAAAGTACAACCAATAAATTGAATCTAACAAAAAAAGAAAGGAAACCAAGAACTGTTACAAAACCAAACCAGGAAATATATTTTGAAGTTACCTTGACCGCCATACTTCATTGTAGACCAGAACTACTCATCAGTCCCTGCATTGAAGCATGAAACTTGCCATTAGTACATAGACACATGCATGAATACAATTATATATATGTATGCATATATATATACATCCACACGTATATACATATTGGAAACACACATAGGTGGTAGAATATGAGTGTACCAATGTATTGACAGAGTAGGGAGTCTTTCTCCGATGGCCTTTGAAGTTTTGCAAAGGCAAGGCAGAGGATCTGAAACTGGAAAAGAGGAAAACAAAGAGATTTTTTAAGAATAGCTGATAGATATGTTGAAAGGCAGAGAATTAGAGGAAGAAGGAAAAGAAGACAGTTCATATCTGATCGGAGAGGAATGAGAAAACTTTATATACATGTTGGGGTTTTAACACATCAACATATTATAGCTGTCAGCAGTCAAATATGTGGTTGAATTTGTGTAGTTTCATGTTGTGGCATTTGGATGATGATTCCTTTATTGATGTTTTACTGATTTATATTTTATAACAATACCTGTTATAAACATGTTATTATAAAGGTCATGTTATCCATTCCCCAATTATATTTTTACAGCAGATTTACATAATATGTCCTTAAGTTGAAGTTATTAATATTTTTTATTTAATATATTTACTCATTCTTGACATTTGCACCTAGCTAAAATAAAGTTTTGGAAGCACAAAATTCGTTGTCACTCTTTTGATTAATAGTAATTAGTTGTTTCTTTGTATTTGAATTAAGCAATATTTATTGTTTGTATTTTTTTTTCCTTACAATTGGGAAAAAGGGTATGAGACTGAAGTTGATCCAAACAGGTATGATTGTTTTCTTAATTATAAGAATCAAGACAAAAAGGGATTTTATGCATAAGATAATAAAAATAGTGAAGGGATAATTAACCTTGCTTCTGATGGAACATCTGATCTAGAATCTGGGTGCTTTCCTAGGTGGAACTTGGCTATTTTTAAACATTAGGGATTTGTTGATAGGCTTTGTGACTAGACCAGATTTCAGAATTGGGATTTGAGAGGAATAAGAACATGAAATAGCCATTGATATTGTGCTGAAAGAAGAAGAGGAAGAAGAAGTTTTTTTTGTTCTTCCTTAGACTGTAGTTATATTGGCAATAGAATAATGGTTTGGTCATGTCATCTTGAGTGTCTAAGTTCTTTTAGTTAAAGCAGATATTAAATTCCATTATTGATATATTTATTCATTCCTGACATTTGCACCTAACGATAATAAAGTTTTGGAAGCACAAAATTCACTGTCACTCTTTTGATTAATAGTAATTAGTTGTTTCTTTGTATTTGAATTAAGTAATATTTATTGATTAATAGTAATTAGTTGGTCAATCTTCTCATCGCCAATTAAGGCCTTAGTAGTATTATCCCACTCTTTTTTGTTTGTATTTGAATTGGGTTAACGTTGTATCTCCTTAAAAGATTATTACCTTTCTGGTTTTTGGATATACAATTTGAGACTTGTTTTGTTATTTTTTTTTTAATTTGAAGTTTCTGTAGTTTTATTTGAATATGTGACGTTTGTTTAAGTTCATTCTCTATGAGCTTTTAGAATTCGAGAAATATCAGATCAGCATAGCCCATCATTAGTTGATGAGGGTGGATTAGATGACTCTATGCAGCCTCCGAGCCAACCATTGGAGCCTCTCCGTGCAGACCCCATTTTAAAGGAAGTGCCGAGTAGAGAACAAGAGATGGATAGTTTATCCTCGCCAATTAGAGAACCGCGGGCTGATAGTGTACAAACTGGTATAATAGACATTTGAAGGGTGTTTCTAATAAAGATTGTGTTCAATGATTGATATGTAAATATCACCTAAACCAATTAGGCCATTGACTAGAGATTTTTGTTATTATGTTATACAGGTGAGAATATCCCGACAGACACGCAAGGAACGCAGGCTGAGACATCTAGGCGGGGACGTGGACCCGCTAAGATCACTGAATTAGAATGGGAATTGGAGAACCATCAGTTGGCTATGACAAAGTAGCTTCGGAAGCGCTTCAATGCATTTCACCACCAATTGCATAAAATTTATAACTCATTTGCAAGTAATGACGAAGCATTGGCAATTGGGTGCAGCTTGGTGACCCCTATGGTTTGGGTTAAGCTTTGTATGAGATGGTCTGGTGAGCACTTCAAGGTATGCATTATTAAGTGGTGGATGTTTTTTTACTTAGAGTAGTTATCCTAATATGTCATCATTATTGCATAAAATAGCAGCCATAAATCGGAAGAATAGGAAGAAACAAAAAGTTAATCACACAACCGGTCGAAAATCATTTGTAAGGGTCTTAGAAGAAAAGGTAGTATTTGCTTGGTTAGTCTTCAAGTAAACATTAGTTTTCTTGTATTCATACCGTTTGGCTTATATATTGCGATGTGATTGAACTTGTAGCATGTTGATGGAGATATGATGGTGGACTTTTACAAGAAAACCCATTGGTCAAATAAGCAATCTAAGTTTGTAACAAAAGCCACCGAAGAAGCTTATGTGAGTAATAATTAAAAATTATATTTCTTTTATTAATTTGCAAGTCTTTGAAACTGGCCATTTCTTTTTTAGCACAAATATTTGCAACTTCTCATCACTGCTATGATCAAATAATTATATCCTATCGTACAATAATATGAGGGGAATGATGGACAATCTAAAACCAGAGCAACAAACTGATGAAACAGCCGCGAGTATCTTTAGAGAGGTACTTGGTCATAGACCAGGTTATGCAAGAGGATTGTGTGAGATGGCCATACCAGAGTCTAAAAGACAATGCGACTTGGCATGAGAGAAAGAGTATCTTGCTGCAATTGAAAAATACAAGAATGCGGCTGAGTCCTCCAACCGTGAGATAGAGACAATGAAGGCGAAGATAACGGCACTGGAGGAGAAACAGGAAGCAACTGAGTGTATGTTTAGGGAGAAACAGGAGGCAACTGAGCGTATGGTGAGAGAGATATTGGCTGACCACCCGACCCTCACTGCATATCATCAAGAGACTCAGTGAGCTGGATTGCCTATTTTGCATATTTTGTGAGTTTTTTGGGGTATGTACTCCTAGTCTCAAGGTCCGGAATCTTTTTCACAAATAATCTCTGACATTTTTCTTTACTTTGTAGTTTACTTGAGAGTACATGGGCAAAGAGAGGGAAGAGAAAAATGGAGCTGGTTGCTTGCTTCTTCAAGCAATGGAGGTAATATATTAATCTCTCAATTACCTACATGCTGCAAACACATGAAGGAAATTATCAGTTTGTTTAAAACTATCACCACCAAAATATGTTTGATGTTGGGTTCTTTCAAAGCAAAGCTTGTAAAAGGAATTGTTATTGGGAAATAATATCAAACATTTGTAGTTCCTTTAACAAAACAGCAGGAAACTTTTTCTTTTTTTTTTCAATTCTTTATTTTTACAACAAAGAATCTGCCACTATCCTTTCACAACACACGCCTCCTTTGTGAATCCTCCAAAACAGACATCACCTCGACAACAACTCTCTTATTCACAACAAACAGCGACATGCAATTGTTGAGGGTGAATTACTAAACAGAGAACAGATTTTGGAGAGATTATTATTTTTTTCCAGTTTGTGACTACGTACATCATGAATGGATCAAGAAATTGGAATAGCCAAGCCTGTTTCTAGTTAATTACTGGCGTTTTTTTTTTTGGAACATGGCTTTTTTTATAGCTATAGGCTCTATCCACTGTTAGCTCATGGAGAGTACATGGGCAAAGTAATATCACTGCATGTAAGATCATGGATGCTACTGTTAGCTCATGGAGATTGAAATTAGATGGGATTCTGCATATCACGCCTGGTTTTTGGATTTAAGTTAGATGTCCTTGTTCATCACTATTTGTTTTGACTGTTTAAGAGATTAGTTGGCTTTGTTTTTAAGATGTAGGGGCATACTATATCCTTTTTTTCCCCCTCTAGCTTTGCTATCTTATTATTACAATAATTATAGGGAAAATGCTAGATTGCACTTTTGTGTAAGGAAAGCTTAGAAAACTAGACTCAAATTTCTTGTTTGGATCATATATTAAAAGTTGGATTTGGATTTGCACTCCAAACAAGCTTTTAAGCTTTTTAAAATTTTGAATTTGAAATATACTAGATAGTTGTGACAAAACTATCAATTAAATGTTAAGAATGATCATTTTTATTTGGTATTGCCATGATTACAAGTCTGGATGGATTAGACTTAATATTGCATCTTTGCAGGTATGCAGGTGTTGCTTGTCACTGGGTTTGGGTTTTTGCCAGAGGAGTGCTTTGATTATAGGTCTAGGATTGATTAGAATTAAGAGCATCTCTCTTTGAGTGGACAGATTTACCTTTTAGGACATCTCATTTTCTTGTTGAACTGAAAATTGTATTTTGTGAACTTTTGAATTGCTAAAGTCTAATTGTTGAACTGGAGATTGTATTTTGTGAACTTTTTTGAACTGGAGATTTACCTCTTCAAATATATTTGACTGTTGTATTTTCACATTTTATAAGTTGGATAGGATGAATAGGTTGAATATATTCTAGTAATATTTTATAAGACAAATACACAGAATATATGTGGATTAAAATAATATTGCTTGAATATGAAAATCAATGCTTGTTAATATACAAAGCCACTAGAAACATTTAAAAAAAATGTATTGTAGTGATCTTATTAAAAAAAAAATTGTAGTAATTTTATAACCGCCTGAAAAAAAAAATTAAAAAGGTTTCTATTTATTGAAAAAATAAATCGTCAGAATGAAGATCTCGTGGGCGAAAGTGCTATTAAGTTTGGAAAATGCTAGTTTACAGGATTTATTTTCATTGAGAAACAAGTAATTGGGCTGCGGTTAGGTGAGCAACTTTGCAGGAACAGCAGGCTTTAATTAGATATTGATGTGCATAAGAAATTCGCTGGCATTATTACTATTGCGGCGAAAACAATTGCCGCAAATGTGTTTCCTTGTTCATTTTTGCTGCGAATTCTATATAATTAGCAGGAATCTTGACGCTACAGAAAGCTTTTCACAGCGATTTAGTGGTCAAATTCTGTTCTTATTTGCAGCGAAAATTTCAAATATTGCAGCAATTATTGTCGCTGCCAATAAAGTTTTTTTTATTGCGGTGATGTTATAAACAGCTGTTTAATATCGACGATGAAGGTAATCACTGCTAATAAGTATCAGCAGCGATTTATGAGAGTATTTGCAAAATTAGTCGCCACAAATAATTTATTTTCCTATAGTGTCTAAACATCCGAATGACAAACTAGCTAATTTATAACCACTTTAATTTCAATTTTTTAATTATGCTGGGTAAGTTATACGTACGTACACGAGCCATGTACGTACGCAGATATATCCGATCCGGATGCATAACTGTACGTTATGAATCGGTGGAATGAATGAATACATATATATATAATACGTTTATCTAATTTAATGTGTAAAGTATGTTTATTTAATTTAATTTCTAATAAAAATTAGAAGATTATTTATAATTAAATAAGTGATAAATAATTACACGTTTTCATATATTATATAAAAAAACATTAATAAAAACAATAAGATAGTCTCATAAATAAACATAACCTGTAATTTTATCAAATTTGTTTGAGATAATTTTGATTGAAACTTTAATAAAAGATTCGTTGATTCGTTCAAAATATTATATTTTTATAATTATAAGACGATGATCTAATATTTGCGTCATTTTGCACAACCTCAAAAGAGAGGACATTAAAATACCTATGTTTTTAGTCTTTGAATTTTTCTAGATCTACAAACTTGAATCATCCACAATTTTTTTAGTTATGTGATTATTTTTAAGAAATAATATAATATTTTTAAAAAAATAAATTATGTAGTTTATAATTTATATAAAAGAATGTTATATTATAATTTATAACATGAAATTTTAATCTTAAATATGTAAATTTATTAGATCATATATATTTCAATCAAATATCAAACATATATAATATATTTATTATATTTATTATCTATTATTACCAATTTAATATAATTATAGTTAATTGTATATATCGTATATTTATCATCTCAAAAAATAAATAAATAATACATTTATTTTAAAATTATAAAATAATTTTTTAAAAATGAAATTATTAATAATATAATATGAAAAAATTTTCATGAATAAAATCAAACTCTCTAACATATAAATTAACATTTCTAAGTGAGGATTGCATTGTTATATTGTTATGAATAGTTTATTTATATATATTGTTATATATTCTATACTATTATTATATCATTCTATACTATTATTATTATTCAATATTTATTTTACATAAAAAAAGTTTTAAATGAAAAATTTATCGTTATAGAAAATTGAAGTGGTGTAATTAAATTTAATGTCAAGAACATTATTTCGATGATTAATGGAATTAATGGATTGTATTTAAAATAATATTTCTTATTAAATACAGTATTTATTTTAATAAAAATTGATGAAAAGTATTAACTTTAATAGTAAAATAAAATTTTTCGTTAAAATAAAAAATTTTTTGTTAGATAATCATTATATATATATATATATATATATATATATATATACAGATATATAGTTGATGATTTTTTTTTTTTTTCACCCTGAAGGTGGCGGGATGGTCCTTTAAATGCAGATTCGCAACAAAGCCAACAAAGTCAAATTAGACAGCTAACTGACATTATGTCTGCTCTCTTTCACATAGAAAGCAAGAAAAATGCAGCAATTCATGAACAAAAAAATGAAAATCTGGAGCCAGCTGGAGGAACATGCAGGTCGATGTCACAAATTTACTCCTTGACACAGATCATTAATATTAGCATTTCTTCTAATTTATATATATATATATATGTATATATATCATTTCATACTAGGCTAACAACGGAGAACAGATCAAAGTCAGTACTCATGATCCTTAATGGTACACAATAATATAACAAATGATATTTACAATCGTAAATTGTGCAAATATTACATAATCGTTTCAAAAAAAGTGAGTAAATAATGAGACTCACATAAAAAAATTAATTTTTTTAATAGTATACTCTATTATTTTTTAAAACGATTAGGTAATGTTTATGCATTTTACGATTGTAGATAGTATTATTAATATATTATATATATTTTCTTATTCGATCATATTACAAAAAAAATGAATATATATAATTAATTAATTATAACTAATATAACTATTTGTGGTAAAAACAGTACATACCCATTTTTTTGTAGCATGATCATGTGTTTTTTCCATATATTCTAATTCGAAAAGTGTATATAATATATACATATATATATATATATATATATATATATATATATATGAAACGTCAATGTTTTTCTACCCTTTACCTAAAACCATATAGCAGTGGTGGGTCAACATGAGCAAATTCTACCATTGGCATGAGTTCATCCCAGTTTCCTTCTGTGAGAATTTCTTCTTCTTTTGGGTTCGAAAAGTTTGAGCATGAGGACATATATGGGACTTGGTGACCAGTACTACTTAAGCTGCGCTCTCGTGCAAAGAACTGCGTGTTCCTTTCCTCCATCGACTCGCTGAAAGGCTTCCCATCATTTCCCATGGCAGCCAAAGGCGCTCCTCCAAAGCTCAAATACTTGTCTCCACTACTGTACTTGGAATGATCATAACCGCATGTAATTGAGCTTGAATCAGTCAGATTACTTCGCTTAGAAATTGCGTTATTTCCCCACTCTGATCCACACTTTTTATTAGAAACATCTCGCTTAAAAATCCGGCAAAGTGTCCAAACTTCCTGCAACCCCTCAAAAGATTAACGAAATATTGTTTCTGTTAGGAAAGCAATATATATGGTGGCAAAATAAACTCATAATGGAAATACTTTAGATATAAAGGATTACAAACCCACGATGTGACCGTTAAATTATAAAATTATTTTATTATAAAATAAATCTAACAGATTTCATAAAATTACTTCCAACGTTTGTGAGTTTACTCTATGTAATTGCTGTGTATGTAATAGTTCTCAACGCATAAATATGGCAAAGTTTAATGAAAATATCTTACAGCTTCTTGAGTTGTGATCTTAGGGTTGGTGCTTTTGCTGTCTGGGAGACGGAACTCGTGCATCATCCAATCAGTTTTGGTTCCTTTTCCAGCGCTCCCTCTGTAATAGACTAATGATTTTTTAAGGCCAATGCATTCATGATCATGATCAGGTTCTTGATCAACAGAATATATGGGCTTGTCGATGCCAGTGGCTTTCCAAAATCCAGATCCTGTGACCCTGTTGGGTCTTACGCTATTCTTATACTTCCTTCCTCTTCTGCAGAAGAAATAACACTCCTTTTCTCCAACCCTACCAACTTCTGTATTTATCCATCAAAAACAAAAGAAAGGGAACATATCAAAAGAAAGTTATACATAACTATTTTACTGCGAAACAAACATCATCTGTTTAGAAGAACATTTTCCTGCTTCTAAGGAAATATATATATATATATATGTGTGTGTGTGTGTGTGTGTGTGTGCGCGCGCGCGCGCGCGCGCGTGTGTGTGTAAACTCGATGTAGCAGAGAAAATAAAGAGGAATAAATGAATCTACATACTTGGAAGATCCCAGGGATCGTGATTGTATATGTTAATCTGTTCGATGAGGTGGTCAAGATTAATAATAAGCTTCTTCTCCACCTTTTTCCGAAGATAAAACCCAACAAGTTCTTCATCAGTAGGATGAAATCGAAACCCTGGAAGCCGAACTTCATCGTTCTTGCCATTAACTTGAGTTGTACTCATCGTTTCCTCCTGATCCATTTCCACGCGGCCTGATGATGATCTAGTCCCGAATTCCTCTCTTTTAAATCGACAGCAGAACATTCTTATTATAATGTGAAGAGACTTTTTTGCGGTCAAAGTAATGTGGTTTGACCATATAATGGAGATTTTTCATTGGCATATCATTGAAGACTTTGCCTGACAAAAAAGAAATAAATAAAACAGTTGAGGAGGAAGTTTCTCGGTTCAGATATTTGGACCAAGAAAAAAGGGACAGGCCAATAAATTGTGACGTGCGGGGTGTTGAAAACATTTGCTACAAAACGAACAAAAAGCCAATGGGGGAAAGAAGTTGTTTGGATTTATGCATGTACGGGCATGGACTTTGGAACATAGCGTTTGTATGCTTAGGTGAGAAAGGGGCTTTACTTGGTCTATATTTTCGTCGTGCTGTCTCGATGAGGCAGTCAATTATTCGCTCATGTCATGATCTTGTCCACCAGCAAAAGTTAGGCTTGATCGGCCATTGGATGGAACTAAGCAATAAAATTACAAGTTTTCCTATTTGCCTAAAAAACAACACAATTACATCCATATTTAATCAAATATTCTTCATCATATTACTGAAAAATAACCCCTCAAAAAATTTGAAAAACTCCCCCCTCTCCCCAAAAAAATAATCCCTTTAATTTACCTAATAATTGCGGAGGCAAGAATCAATTTTTGAGGTGAACAACATTATAAAAACTAATTAACCATTTATATGTGTGTACGTATGATTGGTAAATGAGTTAAAAACCATCAAATACTAGTTTTCATATGGGTTATGGTTATTGGTGGACAACTTACCATCAGTTCAATAACCCTACTAGTTATTCAACTGCATCAGTTAATTATTTGACTAAGTAGCTAATTAATTAGGATGTAGGCCATATGTTGATCTATGTAATTCTGTGTTTCTCATTCTTTATTTGCATTTTATTTCTCTATTTACTACTAGTTAATTAGAATTGTATATTAAAGTACAATCATTACAACGTTGTCCCAATTAGTTGCCTTCGTCGAGACTTGGGTTACCTTTGTCGGCCTGGAATGACTTTTTCTCTCATGTTAGCCTATGAGGCGAGTTTTGTTATTAACACTTAGCACCGTTTGTGAGATCAACTTATTTTCTACACCGAAAGTGGGAGATGGTGGTTTTTTGGCTTACAAAATCATCTCCAAATGAGTAGATAAGATTCCCTTCACCTTTCTTATTTGTCATATTATTTTTATCGCCGTCGAAGTGGCCCGTATCCATAGAGGCAATGCACACAGTACACACCGTGTACAAGGAGTTTCTTGGCCACGCGAAGTTCATTGGCCATAAGCTCCTCAACAACAACTTCTTTAGTGGATTGCTCAACCGACAACAAACCATTCCTCACCCACAAGCTCCTCACCACACCCCTTAAGTAAGCCCATCGTCGTTCCTCACCCATGATCGAATGAGGTTAACAGCAACAATGGATTGCACCATTAACAGTTTTTGCTGCGGCCATGGCAATCCTTGACCCATACGTCATCAGTGAACTAAACCCCACCAAACCTGCTCGAGCACCACACACATTTCCACCATACTCGAGCTAAATGTTTGCTCATCGCAACTCACAACTTCTCATGCACCTAGCAACCAACATGGCTGGCAGGCTCCCTTGCCAATCATCCATGGATGTTTCCCAAGGGACACGATGGATAGGCTCTCTTACTTGCCCACATGAGTATCTTGTCTCTTATACGGTCGGTAAGTTCCTTTGCCCAACCACAACATTCTATAAACTACACAGTAGGCAAGTCCCGACCATTGTATCTTGCCACCCCCATGGTGGGCATGAGATGGATGACCCATGCACGTAGCATCAACAAGTCAAACAATATAAGGCACTGGCCACTTTAACCCACGTACAGTTTTTGTATGAAATAGATAAGGTGTTGACAGAAAATTATTTTGTTCACCTACCATAATTCAAACTACTAAGCACTACTAGGACCAACAAAGCAATCTCCATTGAGACAAATTTACTCAAGGATGGGCAACCTCCACCACACCAAAATCATTCAACATAGATAAATTTACTCAAGGATGAACAAAATGCACCAGCTAAATTGCCCTAAAATAGGCATTTCAATATTGTGGGCACCCTGAACCTTTATCATTGCCAAAACATGGCTACTCATGGGCCTCACTTGTACGCCTCAAGCCTTTACCAAGCTCTAGCGAAAAGGCTCAAATTTGCAAATCTCAAACTTGCAATTTGGGTTATCTACCTAACTGGTTTGTCTTTTTTAGTGCAATCGAGAATCCACCTCCCACAACACCAACAGGTTCGAGCTCCGTCTTCCACCAAAGCAGCACAACCGAGTACATCTCCCACAGGGTTCAACCACATTCAAGCAGTCAGGTTAGCCTTCCTCAATGTAGTCGAGCATATCTCCTACCTAGTCTAACCTCACACAAGCACACGGGTTGCCCCCTCAATGTGAGTGAGCTTCTCCGCCAACAAAATCGATGCTCTACGCTCGCACCAGCAAAGAAAGGAGAGAACATCTTTCCTAAGTGCCCTATCTCTTCTCGCCATCAATGTGATCGAGTCCATCTCTCTCTTAGTTATATAAGTCAAAACCATGTGCTCGCACTGACGAACAAAAGAGAGAACATCTCTCCTAAGTGTCTCATCTCTCACTGCCACTCAGTATGTTCAAGTCAATCTCTCTTTAGTTATCTAAGTCGAAGCTCCACGCTCGTATCGATGAATAAATGAGAAAAAAACCTTTACTGAGTCTCTCATCTCTCCTTGCCACCCAACATGATCAAGTTCATCTCCAGCCTAGTTATCTAAGTCAAAGCTCAATGCTCGTATCGACAAACAAATGAGGGAGCACCTCTCCAAAGTGCCCCATCTCTCCTCACCGCCCAGCACAGTTAAGCATATCTCCTGCTCGACATTGGCGAACAACGGAGAGAACACCTATCCTAGGTGTTGAACCAACTCTCACCTAGAATCTTCTCCAAAAAACACCAAGTGTTGACACCCTTGCCACATCCACCGCTAGCTTGTTACCTCCAAGAAAGAGGCTTTGAGCTCCACAACCGCCTCACGTAAGTTACATTCAGGAACAAACCTCGGAGCTCCATAAGTTCTACACATAAGCTACCTTCGAGACTAGTCGACAAGCTTGACAACTGCTTGAGACGGGTCTAGAGGTTCAACAAGTTATTAGAAGTAGACTCTAAACATCAATACGAGAATAGAAACGACAATAGAAAATCACATCTAGGGGCAAAAAATCCACTACTACCAGCAACAGCAAAAAAAATAAAGAAAATATGCACTATTTGATAACAATAAACGATCACATGCAAACATCTGAGCATTTGACTATCAGGCAAATGTTCATAGAGACAAACAAACTTCGTGGAAGCACCATCCTCAAAGACTCCTCTACAAATTTTGTTAGTATTCTCAAGCTCCCCACTCACATCTAGCGCGGTCGAGTAATCTCCTGCCTACCTCTTCAATTCAAGCCTCACGCTCGCAACTATTGCGGTCAAGTTATATCCTGCCTAGCTCTCCAAGCCAAGCGTCACCCTCACACCTAGCGCAATCGAGTCATCTTCTGCCTACCTCTTGAAGATGACTCAACCGCAATAGTTGACCCACACCTATTGCGGTTGAGTCATTTTCTACCAAGCTCTCCAAACCGAGCTCTACGCTCGCACCTAGTATAGTTAAGCACATCTCCTGCCTGTCTCTTCAAACCGAGCTTCGGGCTCAAAGATCTTTATTTCTTAACACAAACCAACAAAAAACTAGAGACCAATTCCCAGAGTTTTTATTTTTCTACAGTTGTCACAGACTATCTCTATCACAGTTAACTTGAAGATTCTCAAGGTCTTCTTCTTGAGCAAAGTGGCCTTAAGAATCGTGAGCATTTGTTGGGGGCAAATATATCAAGCCAAGTCCAAGATGCACCAAGCCCAAGCCATGATAAAGTTGACATCAGGAAGCTAAAAGAAAAAAAAGAGGGAATGAATAAGGCCAAGAAAAGCAACAGATGGAGAAAGGCAAGTCAAATATGAAAAAGGGTTTGAAGTCACATAAACTTGCATAATTGCATTCCTCACCTGCTAGCATAGCCTCAATAAAAGGGATATAAGATTTGAGGTAATGGGACTTCCAAACTTATGAGCAAATACAATGAAGACAGATAAAGATCTTCTTCAACCTCACGACAGGAGATGCCATTTCTTTTTATCTTCTCTAGGCTAAAGGGGTCTCGATCCTCAATGTACAATGATAAATGAGAAACTATGAGAGCTTGTAAAATACTTCCATTATAGTATATTTTCCCTCCAAACGACTCATAAATGTAGGTCATGTGCCGAACCACGTAAATTTGTATCTTTCATTCTCTATTTACATTTTTTGTATTATTTTTCTATTCATTGTTATGGATGAACATACAAGTATTGTACCCATGGCCCAAGTCGCCATCGTGAGCTTCAAACGCTTTATCGGGACCCAGGTTACCTTCATGGGCCAGAAAAGACCATTTCTCCCATTGCTACTTGTGGGATGGTTTTTGTCATTAACATCACCCACAAGCACTTAACTAACTTATAGAGAAGTTAATTAATCACCCATTAGAAAGTTCTTCAAATAAAATTCTTGCGTACATTAATTAAACAAGTGAGTGAATATGATAAATAGAAACTTCTAGTCTCTAGTCTTCTAGAACAACCATCTTAACCTCTTAATCTTGAAGTATTGAATTATTTGTGCGACTCTAGTAGCCGGTTAAGGGACATAGAGGTGTGCAATCTCAACAATTTGATGTGGGCTATGAAATAAGCAAAGATTTGAAATTGCAGGGATTTCACTTCACTTGAGGTAATTTGAATTAATCTCACGTAAGTCAGGATTCATGATTCTCACATGGCTGTTAGAATATTACCATTCTTATTATAGAATATATTCGTAATATTTTAGTATGTATAGTAATATAACTTATTCTCTACCATATTTAGTTTACTACGTAAATCAATCAGAATCAATTAGTATTATTTATTTATTGTATTTTCACTTTCTCTAGCCCCATTCACCTATAATTAAGGATATACGCTATGTATTAAAGAACAACTGACAATAACAAATTAAATGGAGCCCTCAAAGTCTTCTCTCCCTCATTCTCTCTTCTACATCTCTTTTTCTTTTTCTTTTTCTTTTTCTTTTTTTTCTTTTTTCTTTTTTCTTTTTTCTTTTTTCTTTTTTCTTTTCCTCTTTTCCTCTTTTCCTCTTTTCCTCTTTTCCTCTTTTCCTCTTTACATGGTTTCAGAACCCATGCTAACACCAAGCATCATCGACTATTTATTTTAAAGTTCTTCTGCTAACTTTACCTCTCACAAAATTTTCACAGTTATGTCCACTTTTCAATATGATTTTTCTCATACTAGACCAATAGTCGACTTGGCATTTTTGCCAAGAATTTCTTAGCGTCTCTTGCAGTGTTTTTCGTTCGTGATAAATTTCATACTCAACGTATTACTTGGTATGCTTTTTGTTCACCACACGTTCCCTAAATACTTCCTATGCACTTAATGGATCGCCATTTGTGATAAGTCTCACATTCAACGTGTTATTTGGTACACTTATCCAATCACCAAATGTCCTTCAAAAGCCTCACGTGCACTTAATGAATCGCTACCCTCTTTTTATCATCAATTTTATACATCAAATTGTTTCTAACTTTATGCCTGCCAGCCACTTACGCCATGTGCCACGGAGATACCTTTTGTTGGGTCATCAGTCAGATTAAGGTTTCGTTTGGATCGTATAGTAAATTTAATTTATCTTAACTCATATTTATTTTATCATTATATTTTTTTAATTTTCTATATAAAACACAAATCTCAATACAATTATTTAAATTTCAATATATATTTTTCAAATTCTAATTCAACCTTTTCAAATTTTAAAATAATAATAATAATATTAAAAAATAAATTAAACCCATCCTACCTCATCTTATCTCCCAATCCAAACAAAATTAAGTCTTATCCACCTAACCGACAATATAATCTTATCAAACTCAAGATGACGTCGTCATCATCATCCTGAGTTTGAGGGAAAGTTAGAACATTATCACACTTATTATAAAATATCGTCATGCTATTATAGTATATTGTATGGTAATGTGATTTATTTTCTACTATATTTAGTTTAATTATTGTGTAAATCAATTAGTAACAATCAATCTTATTGATTTATTATATTTGTATTCTTTCTCTATCCTCGTTCATGCACCTATAAATAGAAACATATATTATGTATGCAAGAACGATTGACAGTAGCAACTATATAACGTAAATCAATTAGTATCAACCCATCTACTTTTCTATTTTATTTTTTCTTTTCTTCAATATTGGATATATATCAACGTCATTCTTAGTTCTATCTCTACGTCACCTACCATATTTAGAATATAGTTTCTTCACTTCTTTGTAACGTACGTTTGATCTGTATTAGAGACTAATTTTTTATCTTCAATATTTTATCTTTATTGTTTTGAATTTTTGTGACTTAAACTAATATTTTTTAGATAATTAAATTATACAATAAATTAAATATAATAGAGAATAAGTCATATTATAACACATATCTTAAAATATTCGAATATATCCTATGGTAATATTCTGACAGGTTTTAAGTATTAGGTGCTTATTTGTTTGTAGTGAGGTCAATAGATACAATTGTAGTAACAAATTTAAGTTCTAGATGTTTGGCCGGCCATGTGCAGCATTTACAGCATCGACATTAGGATCTCTACATTTTTTTCCTGAATTTTAATTAAAAGGAATATTTCCTATAATTTTTTCTTAAACTTTACTCATTTTTTAAAAACTTACTGCATCTCATTCCCTATCCTTTTTTTATTCTATTAAAATAATATTCTTCTATTCTTTCTTTATTATTTTTTCTACTACTTTATTTTTACAGCATTAACTATTTCTAATAATATATATAAAATTAATTTAGGAGATGAATAATAACTTTCCAAATATAAGAAGTTACTGTTTACATCCTAAACAAATCCCTTGAAATGGGAAACCGGTTGTGGGTTATTTTTTGGATAAACCCAAAAACTTTCCCCAAATTATAGGGAGAAGATGGTTTTAGGGCTTCCCCATCCCAAACCCTATAATTTATTTGAAATCACTACTCTCTAGTCACTAACCCTTTTCTTTAAATTTTATTCATCTTTCAAAAACTTCCTATATCCTATTCCCTATATTTTTCCTATTCTATTAAAATTAATTTTTTTATTATTATTTTTTCTCTCACTTCTATTTCCATAATTAACTACTAATTATTTCATCTTTTTCTTGTTTTAAGTATTTTCAACTTTAATTAAACCCAAAAAAAATATTTTTTTCTCATACGCGAATTCACAAATTTAATACAATTATAATAAATAGTCTTCTACATGAAGAATGATTTTTTTAATCAAAAAATAAAACATAAATCCTAAAAAGAAAAATATATTGAAATAAATTACCAATCCAAAGTAATAATAATTACAAAGAAGAGCTCGACTTATTCAGAATTTTTCAAAATACATCATAATTACAAGTAACCACAACATTGAAATACAAATAAGAAAACTAGTCTTCTCCATTGTTCGCTTATGCCTCTCCATATCAACTTCTAAACGATGTCTACTGGTTTGAACGTCTAATGTGACTTGTATCTTATGAAGTTTATTTTTTAATCGGTTTATTGTCTTTTGTTCATGTGCTGATATTTTTTGGTCATATCAGTAAAGAAATTCTTAAGCCTGGCCAGCCTGCACAATAGACAATTAATCAACTGGGATAAGCATAAACAAGCAATCAATACCTATAACTTTACAAAAAGTGTTTTCTTGGGAAATTTCCAAACTAACCTCATGGTTTTGCAACCGAAAAATCGCCGCTCCTGGTTCTCGTTAGTGTAAACAGTTTGTCGACATGATTTAATACCATAGTAACATACTATGTATTCATTGTGACAACTGTTTGCCAAGCGTGACATATTGATAGTGCTACTACTTGACCTATGCATTGGGTAGTCTATTATTTGGTTTGCTACAAATTGTAGACAAACATAAATAAAACACGGATGAAAAATGGAGACAACCTAAAGTATATAGTCTAAACACTAAGGCTTAGAGTGGTATTATTCTAACGTAGCAGTAGTTGTACAACAAGAGGCATGCATGAATAGCTACAAAACTAAGCCCAAGTTGCCAATTGGTGGTCATCTAGGCTTCATGGATTATTCTGCCATATCAATGGTGCCCCATACCTGAACACTTTTGGATGAAGCGCATTCATCACAACCTAACACTAGACATCCATTTCGAGAACTGTCCTGGTAGGAAGTACATAATTACCCATAAATCACCAAGTCGAGCAATGGGAGCATGTCGGAGATAAAAAGTGACAAAAGAGAGGAATGGAAGCAATTGTATAACCCAGAGAGCACAAACTAGAGACGTAACAACATGTAAAGTATGAAAAAATAACCCCAAAGAGCAATGGTAGCCACACACACACACATAAAAAGCATCAATTAGAGGAATGGGCATTTCTAAGTATAAAAAAATGACCCAAAAGAGCAATGGCAGTAACACAGAAGTACCAATCAAAAACAAGGGCATTTCTAAGTATAAAAAAAGGACTCAAAAGAGCAACGACAGCAACACAGAAGTACCAAAAGCACCAATAAAAAACATGAACATTTAGTATCAAAAGATGACCCCAAAGAGTAATGATAGGAACACACACACACACAAAGCACCAAGTAGAGCAATGGGCATTTCTCAATATCATAAAAGGACCCCAAAGAGCAATGATAGCAAAATAATTACACAAAAAGCACAAAGTCCAATAATGGAGATTTCTAAGTATAAAAATCGCCCCAAAAAGCAATGTCAGCAACATAATAACCCAAAATCAAGGATCTAAAACTTGCAATGTACATGAACAATGTGTATCAATGTGAATGACCCGAATTTGTGAACAAATCAGGGTGAATAGAGTATCATAAAGTAGAATCCCGTATCTTGCAACGTACATGAACAAATCAATGTGATATTTGGAAGGGAAATTTTTGAACATATATAATCACAAATCAAAGTAAAATCTATTTATGAGAAATCGAAATACACTTATTCTCCAACAATCGATACCAAAAATTCGAAATCCTAGGTTCATTGTGATAAGGAACAGAGCTCTATGAAATCGGGATGCAATGTCTCGATACACATACATGGCAAGAACAAAACCTTAAGGGAGACATGATTCACAAACCCAAATGGCAATGTAGTAAAGAGAGAGAGGGAGGGAGGGGAGACGAACAGTCGTCTAGGGTTTTTGTTTCATCTTACTAGAGACAATGATGACAACAAAGAGACGAAGGAAAATGAACGGCAAGCAAATGATGGAAGTCGAGATCGTAGGGCTACATGGGAAAATGGTGCGGAGAAGGTAACAGACAATAAGGATGGGGATGCACAGTGGCCCCCATATATTGGGGCTACTGTTAAACCCCCGAACACCCCCCCCCCCCCGTCACAAAATTTTGGGGGAGCGGATGTGGACAAAAAATGAGACCCCTATTATATGAGGGCTCCCTATTATATGGAGTTTAATGAGGATTCTCTTAGTGATATATGAGCACTCTCAATGAATTGTCCAAAACTAAAGGATAATTTTAGCTAATGTGAGAGGAATAGTTATTTTATCATTAATAATAATAAAATAATATGAGATGAATTTGACTTTAGCTATTTACATTAAATTCCCACATTAGATTATTTATTCATTATATAGTAATAAAATAATATTAATTTTAAAAAATAAATATTTTTAATTGTTAATTTATTTTATTTTATCATATTTTATCATTCTACCCATATGTTAATTAGTAATCATATTACCCATATGTTAATTAGTAATCATATTCTAATTAAATTATGATATAGTAGCATGGCATAGTAGTAGTTGTGATGAGAAGAAGAAAGAGAAATAACAATAAAATATACATTTGACCTATGAACAATCATTTTTAAAGTTGAAAATTAATTTGGCGTTCGCTATAGTTGCAATCCAAATATTTAGATTCTAGCTAATCCAATGTGATGTTATTTTAGGGTCTATTAACTAAATTCTTAATAGATTTAGCCTTTGACCAATTTATTAAGGATGCTTTAAATAATAATAAGGCCAATATAACTCATTGCATAGGAAGGCTTGATTTTATTTTTATTTCTCATACTTATCTTAAAAAAAAAGCTCCTCACTTTTTACATTTTTACTTTTTTCTCATTAATTTTTCAGAACAAGAAAAATCTGATGAATTTGAAAAGAAAAATTATACTCATCATCCTTACATCACACACCACACGAGTGTTTTTCTCACTAAATGTGTAAAGTAAGGATGATAATTGATAAGTAGAACTCAAATAATTTAGTAGGAATAAAAAAATATATTAAAACATGTATGATTCGCGCTGTAAGATGATGTATAGCAAAACCCGAAAATTATTTCTTAGAATAAAAACTGAAATGGAGAATTTCACCTCCTTCTATGTTTTGGGCCCTGAATTGCGGCTTTCTTTAACCTTTGGATTACTCATATTAAGTTTGTCAGTTTTTTCATGGAGAAAATTCCAAGCTTTTATGGAAGGATAATCAGAGTGGTAGATGGTCGTACGTAAAGACTTTATTCCTTTTCGGTATTTCATTATTTGTTTTGGTAAAAGAAGGTATGCCCGGATAACTCTCTTTTCTTCGCCTTTTTTGTCCATTTTAGGACTTGGAGATCCTATATTGATTTTTATAACTCTCTAAAATTCACCAAAGTCAATAAACATGGCACATAAATACCGGGGGATCATGCATTTTGACCGTAGATGAATTCTTCCTTCATGCCCTGTAAAATGGCAAGGGCAAGCATACAACATACTGTGTTGACACTTGAAAGTCGCATATAGACATAAGTGGGTGATAGTAAAAGATTTCTAGAAGATGCTGAAATCAAAACTGTTCAACACGCTGCTGCTGTTTGTCGCATACAAGAAGAGTACTGGAGTTTGGGCAGCAAATATGGACTGAATCCCAAGTTCTGAAGAAGCAAATGTTGCTCTTCTAGCTGTTAGCAGGTGAGATCTGCTAGTCACAGACAGCAGTTAAACATCCAAACCTTGTAAAACTGGGTTGCAAAATTTCACCATACATCAGAGACATCCATCACCATCTCATGGCATTCCAGAACTGGAAAGTGCAAAAATTCCATCAGTCTAATGGGTCGCATCCACCCTTTCACTTGGAGGCATCCGATAAAAGTCTTCCCCTACATATTCTCTATATAGACAGTGGCAAAGACTCCCATTGGCCGTGCTTGTTATTATTATATCACTAGCTGTATACTTTCTTGATTAGAAAGGAAAAACTGTACAAGTTACTATTCAGAATACGATGATGGGGTATGTCGTCAAGCTTGAGCAATCCCCTTTTGCACAAGCATATCATACACTACATCAACTTTGCTTGGTTCTACCTTGAACAAGCTATGGGCATCAGACTTCTTGGTGACATTGCCCTTCATAATTTCTAGTGAGATGATCTGCAGCATGTTGAGATAATGTGAAGGTAGTATTCTGATCTCACCACAAAGCCGTTTCTCCTGCATGCAAATAATCATATCAAAACTATAATCAGAATCTTCAGTTAAACTTGGTAGATATAAACTTGCCACATGGTTTTTAATTTTTCATTTATTGACTTGTTAATTTATTTTATTATTATGAGTGAATTACAATGATGACAACCCAATAGGTTTAAAATTTGTGCAGATGATGAAGTTATCTTTCCGTGCTAAAACATAAAAAATTGAAGACAGCCTTCTTACAGTTTCAGAGAGTAAATCCGCTCCTACAAATCCAGTGATGTCCCACTCTTGAAGAGAGTTTGAAGTAGCTTGCATTGCAGAAACCGTATCCTTGCCACTGAGATGTAGAACAGGGGACTCCTTAGGAACTCCTTGAGGACTGGCATCAAATTCACCTTTGAGATGATCTTGTCTCTGCAAGACTTTACCGCCTGCACCTTGAGCACTTTCATTAACTCCTTGCTCACTTTCTTCAATTCCCGTATTCCTCTTCTGTTCAATAAACTTATTTGCTTCAGCAGCTGTTCGACAGCCTGCAGCTCGAGCTTTCTGCATAATTAGCCAATAACTAGCTGGTCAGCCATCTTCTTCAGCCATATCTAACAATGAACACAAGTACTAAGCAAAGTGACAGGAGCATGTGTGCTACAAACTAAAGAATCCAACAAATAGCATCTCAAATGTTCATGGCTCAGGTGGTAAAGTGGGGATAAGGTATATCCTAGGTTCAAACTTCTCTAACAAAAAAATAAATAATAGAGAAAAGAAGAGAGAGAGAGTGGCAGGGGGAAGCATCTTAATTGAACTTAGCATGGCTTGTTTGTGTAGCCAAACTAAAGCATATAGAGGGAGTTGTTGATGGGATCAAGTTACTAAAGCATGGAGTGATTGTGAGAGCTGCATCAGACCTGAAGATCTTGTATTCTTTTGACTATACGCTGTTCCTCAATAATATTCTTAAGCAACTCATCATGCTCTTCTTTTGAGTGGAATCGCATGAAGACCCTGTAACGTCGGCATATCTCCCTCTCTTCAGGTGAGAGGCTTTTCTCGAAAGGGTCAGGGTAAAGTAAATTTCTTTCCAGTATGAAATCTTTTCTGCGCTTTCTCTCATCAAGCCTGTCAAGAAGTCACAATATGTTTAAATAAGCTCTAGGAAAAAATGAAAGAAAAAATAGTCCTCACATACAGCGGTAATGCAGAAGTAACAAATCTACAGCCCATTGGCAAAATGTGCAATGCGATGTGTTCCAGCCATAACATACTTTAATATTTCACTAGCACTGAAAAATTCAAATGTTATAACAATAATGAAAAACGGATATATGTTAATATGTATGGTTAGTCCTTGTGGTAAAGGCCTAACCATACATTTTGTTGTTTATTGTGGTAAAGGCCTTGGATGTAGGGGTATGCTTCCCCTAAGTTTAAGGTTCAAATCCTTTTGGGTACAAACAATCTCTAGGGGCCATCGGACTAGAGGATTTCCTCCTTGAATTAACCGAGGTGCACTTGCGAGAAATTCTTTGTCAAGGGCCTATGCACCTCCGAGATTAGTCGAGACGCTGTTTCATTTTGGACACCCAGTCAATAAAAAGAATATCAATCATTCTGGATTCCCAGAGTATGTTACACAACAAAGAATGGATCATCTATTAAGTGAATGATTAAGGAATAAGGACCTCTCTTCTATATTTAATAAACCAAGCTCGACCATATATCTCAATTTGGTTCTAGGCTGCTCAACTCATACTCGATCTAAATTAAAGAAATCAACCTCAAACAATCAATACTTGACTTAGGATGACTCATTGACAACCCTATCCCCAAGTTGGTTGTATCATACCTTCTTTTTTTTTTTATAAGTAATACATCTCTTTTTATTAATGAGAATATAACAAGGCATAGCCTGAGTACACGGGAAGTATACAAAGAAACACCTAGTTACATTTTATAAGTTTGATCTAAAAGACAAGAAATCATGCATATTGCTACCAGAGGGTACAATGGCTGAGAACCATGGCAAAAGAGTATGCAGAAAAAACTCATGGAGCTCCTCCACTGTTCGCTCTCTGTCTTCAAAACAACGCTCATTTCTCTCCGACCAAATGCACCACATAATACACAATGGAATCATCTTCCATGCAGCTTTCACCTGTGGACAACCTTTGATCCTTTTCCAGCAAGCAAGTAGATCAATAACCTTTTCCGGCATCACCCACCCAACATGCACACGACTGAAAACAACATACCACAAAGCCCGTGTCACCTCGCAATGCAATAATAGATGATCCACTGATTCACCGTGAGCCTTGCACAAACAACACCAATCCATCACTATTTTGCCTCTCTTTCTCAAGTTATTAGTGGTAAGGATTTTCTCAAGAGCAGCAGCCCACACAAAAAAAAAAAACACTTTGGTGGGTGCACCGGACTGCCAAATACTTTTCCATGGAAAATCTACTTGTCCATGGGAGACCAAGATTGTGTAATAGGATTTTACTGTGAATTTCTTACTGGCTATGGTCCTCCACTGGAGCTTATCCCCCTGCATTGTCCTGTGTCCTGTGTCCTGTGGAATGTAGCAAGCTGAAAAAATCAGAAATAAGTGGCAACTCCAAGTCGTGGTTATCCCTTAGGAAAACAATGTTCCACTGTGGGACCCCATGATCAAAAGACAACAAGTCTGCCGCCGAAGCCTCCTTGTTCGTTGCTATGTTATAAAGTACCAAAAAAGCTCTCTCCAAGGAGTTAACTCCACACCAAACATCTTTTCAAAATCTAATTTTGGTGCCCTCTCCAATCACAAAGCGGGTATGATTCACAAAGCACTGCCATCCCCCCCTAATATATTTCCATAGACCCATGCCATGCCTCCCCCTTACCACATTAGTGCACCAACCCCGCCCATGCACTGCCATGCCTGGAATCAATAACTTCCTTCCATAAGGACCCCCCCTCATTATGGTATCTCCATAACCCCAGTAACGCTTTGTTGAAGGTGTTCAAATTGTGCACTCTCAACCCTCCCCCGGTGATTAAAAAGTAAATTTTGTTCCAGTTAACAAGATGAAATTTGGTTTCCTCCCCCAATCCGCCCCATAGGAACATCCGGAAAAGTTTCTCCATCTTATTTGCCACCCCTACAGGCAGGGGGAATAGGGATAGAAAATAAGTCGGGATGTTCGATAGAGTGCTCTTGATCAAAGTGACCTCCCCCCCCTTAGAGAGGTACATTCTTTTCCACCCCGCCAACATCTTTGCTACCTTCTCAATGACCCCATCCCAAATTGCTTTAGCTTTAAAGGTGGCCTCTAACGAAAGCCCCAAGTATTGCATTGGCAAAAAAGACACTTTGCATCCCAAAAGAGTTGTCAGGCTATCAATGTGAGGTACCACCCCCACCACCACCATCTCAGATTTGCCAAGATTGACCTTGAGCCCCGAAGTAGCTTCAAAACATACTAGGAGGGCACGTAAAACTTATATTTGGCCCTGATTTGCTTCACAGAAAAGTAACGTATCATCTGCAAACAAAAGATGTGAGATCATAACCCCATTACCCACTGAGAAACCAGCTAGGAAGTCTCTTTCCACAACTGTCTTCAACATCCGTCCAAGCGCTTCCATCAAAATGACGAAAAGGAAATGTGATAGTGGGTCCCCTTGTCGCAACCCACGGAAACTGTTAAAGAAGCCTACTGGGGTGCCATTAATTAACACTGAGAAACGGGCTGTACTAACACAGTGTCGAATCCATGAGATCCACCTATCTCCAAAACCACAACTCCCAAGCATGTAGAGAAGAAATTCCTAGTTCACGTGATCATAGATTTTCTCCATATCGAGCTTGCAAAGAATACCTGGTAAACCCTCCTTTAGCCTATGATCCACACATTCATTGGCAATGAGTACTGAATTCATACTTAATATCTAGCCCCAAAAAAGACAAAATGGTATCCAATTGGGAGTTTGCAAGGTGATCTCAACAACATAACAAGCAAACCCAAAATTCCTTCATGAGCTAGATTACATAGATTTATTCAAAACTTAATGGAAAATTATTTATTTCCTTTTAGTAGGTATAGATTGATAGACTGAATTGAAACCAGCACATTGAATTGAAAATAAGGTTACCTTTTCGAGTAGATACGCAGAACTCGTAATTTCAATTCGCGCTCAGCATCAGCATCAGTATCCCTGAATTCCATATCTGCCAGTACCTGCTCTGCATCATTATCATATTCAATCTCAAACTCCTGCCTCTTGAAGTTATAACCACTCAACTCTGTCATAGAGGGTTCCTCATCCCCCAGAACCCTAGGCTTTTTCTCTCCAATGCTCCTGTCTGCCTGAAATTCTGCACAATTATTAAGAAAAATGAATGTATTAACTACGCTTGTAAAACAAGATTTTATATTTCTTCACCAACTTTACATTTTAAAAAAAATGTCTTCTTTACCAACTCATTGCCATGGCAAAATCTACAATTCTAATTTTTTCCCCATTGCATGAAATTGGTATACATATCAATCTAAGAAATCTTAGTTTTCTTTTTTTGGGGGGGACTCAAGTTTCAACAAAACCCTGATTCTGAGGTAAAACTCCTACATTTTGCAGTCTACCTGGTAAGAGTTTGACATTTTCAAGTTTTTGGTGAAAAGTAGACACGTACTCAAGAATTTGACCTTCCACGAATACTCAAGAAGTAGAATACTCACATTTTTTTCAGAGATGGTCACATTCTTGAGTATGCGTCTACTTTTGGCCAAGAACTTGAAAATGTCTCTAGCATTCAAATTACTCGAATAAATATCAACAAGATTTTATTATCAGTTGAAGAAAGGTATCCAATAAGTTTATCTATTACAAGAACTGACATTAAGCAAAGCAGTATACAGGGAAATGATTGGAACATATAATAAAATACAGAAAGCATACCTTCAGTGCTAGTGCCATCCTTAGTCTGAACTTTATTGGAGGCCTTCTTTACAACACCTGAGAAAGTGTTACCACTGCTTGAATCCAAACCTGTGCCTGTTCCTGATGCCAATATTAAAAAATGTGTGATTTGGTCAATCGTAAATCCTACTACACAAAACGTAATATATGGGGGAAGTTTTAGGACACAATTTACACAACTTTCTAATTGTCACATTTTAGATCATTAATTGCAAGTACAATTTTTATGTTAAATGATTTCATTTTATACAGTTTGATAGGTCTTTACATCCATCAACATCAACAAATCCAAACTCAACCCCGTCCAGATCCATAAATCAAACAAGACTAATCCTTTTTTTCCGTTGGCACCAGGTGTCCAAGAACAACGTCCCAACTAATTCCGGGGGTGCATAGGCCCTCGGCAAGGAGTTTCCTGCAAGTGCACCTAGGGTAATACAAGGGAAAAATCTCCATCCAATAGCCCTTAGAGATTTCTTTCACCCAGAACAAGACTACCAATCCCATCAGCCACAATCACATAGAACACAATCCCTGCCCACCATTTCCTTCAACAAGGATAAGTTTAACCAGCATTTATGCCACCACCGTAAACGAAGAAATTTTGTGACAGAGTGATGGACAGTCATGTATTGGAGCAGTATAGATCTGCTCAAATTTTCAAAAGTTGCAATTCAGAATTTCTTCTTTTTTTTTTTTTAAATGACTTAAATTCAGTTTTTAGTTTTATGGGAACACTGCTTGCTATCTCAATTGAGATTAAGCAATAACATGACTAACTTACATAATTATGAATGAGATGAAGCAAATTGAATAAATTTAAATTGTCAGGACAATTAAACAGGGATAGAAAATTCTCATCACTAGTGACCCTCAAGTTATTGACTGGAGTACCTGATGTTAAGCTAGATGAGGAATGCCAAGCCAGACCTTTTTTGGATTCATCACAACTGATTAAAAACATCAAAATAATTAGCACAAGAGGACCACAGATCTAAACTGTAAATAACTACAGAGCGATGAAATTTTCAATACCCGACTTTTCCTGAGAATGAAGACTCTTCTTTCAGTGTAAGCTCCCCAATCTTAGGAATTTCTGTGGGAAATCAAAGGTAAATCAAGCAGCCTTAACACACAATAATACAAATATCTTATCATAAACTTATGTGTGAATGAGTTTTCACTCCATACAACTAAACTCTTAGAATAATGGGGAATCTGAAACACGTAGATTGAAGCTAAACTCTGTGTTGAAGACAAATGGAAGTTTCAAGATTATTACCAAGAAGAGTCGGAAGGTTGTGAAAGAGGTGTGGTTGGGGATGAACACGGTGTAGTGGTTTGCTAAATCATTGGAGGACTGCCTGAAGGGTGAAAAAAAGGACTTTTACGCTACAACAAAGGAAACCAGAAGCTTCATAGTGCAGAGATGCTCCAATGCACATGGTCGTTACATGGCACTAGAGGGATACATAAATGGTGGCAGACAAGATTTATCTTTGTACTGAAGGCAATAGATGGTATGGGTAGGAGGAAGCTGGTAGGTGCATTAAGAAAGGATGGTAGCAACAGAGGGAAGCCATATTTTAGGCCAATGGCGGTGGTGAATCACTCAAAATCGTATAAGGATGTCGTTGGTCAACCAGTCATTGGTCATAGCACCAATACGTACACAAAAAAGGGGCGATGGGCATGGTGGGATGGTGACATAGGGAGGAGATACAGTAAGCCACCATGACAGAAATGGCCTTGGGAAGTATTTTCGTACTGCTAGCACAACAGACAAACAGGGGCAAGCTGGTTGTGGTAATCACATCAGTATGCCAGAGGTCGACTAAATAGTACACTTTTGGACATGAGATCGCAGATGAGGGATTTGCAGGAGAAAATGGAATGTATTATATGTTGCATTGAGGAGAACAGGGAAATTGGCTTGGGCCTTGGACTAGCAAGTAGACTGAGCAAGGAAATGGTTGCTCTAATGGGCCTCACGATGCAGGCTTGGACAAAGGCAAGGCTAAGGTTGGGCCAGATTCTACAACACAACCCATATGAAAGCCCAGGGGAGCTTGTGCAATCTCAGGGCCCTCTGGGCCGACATAGAAAGGATCACCTAACGCTAATGACCCTCTGGGTGGCTCTTGCCAGCCCCAATCAACCCCCGGCAGATCAAGCCACTTCCCTGGTCTTCCTCAAATTCAAAAGCGGATCCCTCTCTAGATTTGAAAATGGTTGACCCACAAATGCAGATCCCTATTGGAGGTTGCTAGAAACAAGATTACTCCATGCTCTACCGTCGTAAATGGAATGTTGTAGGCCTCCAAAGGTTCCTTCCAGCTGGTCACAAGTCACGGTAGCCCCTCGATTGGTCTTCCTAACCAGGATGGATCCTACGAAGGGTCTGTGAGAATATTCTCCAGGCTACCCGAGGAAGGTGTTCCTACCACTTTTGAGAATATCTTGGAGGCTGCAAATGAGGGGTTTGTGCAAGAGTATGAATTGCAGTCGGTTTGTAGGGAGCCAGAGGAAGGTGTTGTCTGCTCTAAGGAAGGGACAGAGGATGACCCAAGCCCGTTAGTTCTATGTTGCCAGGTTCATATGCCAGTCCTCAGTCGGATTGGGTCCTCCAAAAGTGGATGAAATACGAGAATGCGTAGGGATTTCGTATGAGGGATTTGAAGATCAATTCAAAACCCTCCTCATCGCTATCGAATTGGGTCAGCCCCACTTGGCGAGATCCTATGCCGAAAAAGAAAGGGAATTAAAGAGACTAGCTTGCCCTATTAATTATAAAGCGCGGGAAGGTAGTGCAAGTAGAGGAAGAAGTAAGGGTAGGACGAATACCAGTGATTAAGGAAACCAAAGATTTTATCTTAGAATGTAAAGGGGCTGAATGATGTGGATAAGTGCCTCCATGTTAAAAACTTACTAAGAAATTGGAAGGCTGATATAATGTCTTCAAGAGACCAAGCTAAAGTTCATAGTAGAAGTATAGTTAGAAGTTTGTGGGGATGCCTTCACGAGGGCTGGGGTTATCTCGTTCCAAATGTTATGGGATACAACACTCATTAATCTAGTTGAAGAGTATATCGGGGAATATTTGGTGGCCTGCTCTTTTAAAAATGTGGATGATAATTACAAGTGGTCTTTTACTAGTGCATACGGTCCTAATCTAGACAGCAACAGAAGGTTCCTTTTGAAGGAGATCGCTGAGTTATGTAGCTGGTGGGATGGGCCACGGTGTATTGGGGGGATTTTAATATCGCCCATATTCCAAGTGAGAGGTCGGGGGATTCCTGGATCAGTCCAGCAATGGCAGAATTTTTTGATCATATTTTAGAACTTGACTACGTCTGTTTACCTCTGGCCAAGGGTGGGGGGTTTACATGGTCCAATGGGAGGGTTTGCAAAACTGGACATATTCATTGTATCCTCGTCTTGATTGCGGGGGCCTTCATGAGGGATGTAGATATTTTAAATCTGAAAACATGTGGTTGAAAGCAGATGGTTTTATGAAGAAGGTGAGAGTGTGGTAGTCCTCTTATGATTTTTCTGGTACACCCAGCTTTGTCTTGGCCAGAATACTTATAGCCTCGAAGAAAGACCTAAAAACGTGGAATGATAAAAAATTTGAAAAGATCAACAATCAAAGGAAGATTCTTTTTGAGGAACTTGCATGTTTGGATGAAAAGGACATGTCAGGGTTCTCATGGACAAGGAGAAGGCAATGAAGATTGCTTGTTGTTGATCTAGAAAAGCTTACTCTCATGGAAGAGAACTCATGGCGACAAAAATCCCTCCGGCCCTTTTGGCTGAAGGAAGGAGACAACTGCACCAGCTTTTTTAATAGAGTAGCCAACTCTCATAGAAAGTTTAATGCTATTGAGGTACTACATTCGGATGGAAATGTCATTTTAGACAGATCCGATATTAAGCATCACATAGTGCAGTTTTTTGACAATCTGCTAACAAAACAATTTCCATGGAGGCCTAGGGTTGATGGGATGACATTTGACACGACTAATCAATAATCTGCTGACTGGTTAGAAAGGATGTTTGAAGAGGACAAGGTGCTTAAGTGCTAAAAGGAATGGAAAGCGATAAAGTGCCAAGACCAAATAGATTTTACATGGCATTTTTCCAGGTATGTTGGGACATTCTCAAGGAGGATGTTATGAAGGTTTTTGTCGAATTTCACTCACATATGAAATTCGAGAAAAGCCTTAATGCAACCTGCATAGCCCTTATTCCGAAGAAGACAAAGTCAGTGGAGGTGAAAGACTTTTGTTCTGTAAGTCTTGTGACTGGAGTGTATAAGATCATACCCAAGGTTCTCGCCAACTATATGGGCACGATCATGAACAAGATCATTTCAAAGCCTCAAAATGCTTTTATTAAGGGTGAATAGATTCTGGATTTGGTACTAATAGCAAGTGAATGATTGGATAGTAAAATTAGATCCAGCATGCCAAGTATCATTTGGAAACTAGATATGGAAAAGGCCTTTAATCATGTTAACTAGGACTTCTTGGTTTATATTATTGGCAAATTTTGCTTTGGGGAGAGGCGACGCAATTGGATGAAGTACTGCATCACTATGCCTAGATTCTTGGTGTTGGTTAATGGCACTCCCCGGGGTTTTTTCAACAGTCCTCGTGGATAGAGACAAGAAGATATTTTATCTCCTCTTCTCTGTCTTAGTCATGGATGTACTGAATAGAATGATAAAGGCAGCCGCGGATAGGTTTTTTTGTCTAGAATTTCAGTGGGTAGTATTTCTTTTGGGAGCGCCAATGTATCGCATCATCTTTTTGCCGACAATACTTGATACTTTAATTCTTTGTGAGCTAGATACTAATCAAATCCATTCATTGAGAGCTCTCTTACTTTGTTTTGAAGCTACTTGTCAGAACCCCTAGGTCAGTGGCCCTGAGCCACACCTTGACACCACCCTTGACCATCCCCGACACCACTACCGTGGACCTGCTTGCGTACCTTAGCCCGTGCCATGACACGCAGGTAGAGCTTAGCAAGGCTAGTGGCATGCCCACAAGGCATGCCATCCAGCGCACGGCTCTAGCCCATGCCTTGCAGGTTAAGCCAGTGATATGCACACCATGCATGCCATCCAGCACACGACCTCAGCCCGCGCCTTGCAGCACTCACGCCTAAACCACCCACTTGGGCCATACAAAGGAACAGCACGACATCATCATGTGCCCACCATCAGGCCTATGCATAGCACCCCGCCATGCCCATCATCGACAAACCCCGCACAGCGCCATGCCATGCACATCATTAGACCAACGCATGGCACCACGCCATGCCACACAGCCAGACGCCACGCAAATCAGCCCAGTCGTGGGCCATGCCGCACACTAGGCCACCACTAGACCATGCATGCCTCAGCCACTCACTCTTGCCACCATCTATCGTATTTGCTTTATTTTATTTTATTTATTTCAATTGGTAATATTTTAGTTAATTATTTTTATCAGGGACCTTTTGTGGATTTCCAAATTGTAAGACTCTATAAATAGGACCTTAGGCATTTCATTTAGGATTTTTTGACATTTGAACATTTGAGAGACTCCTTGAGAGAGCTTAGGCTGACCACCTTGGTTGGAATTTATCTTCGGTACTTCTGCACTTGGGCTTCTTGGGGTGCAATTCGTAAATCTCCTTGAAGAGGAACACACTGTGCAATTCGTGAATCGATGTGCTTCCACTTATCTTTTCATTTTGCTTATCAATATATTTTGAGATATTGTTCATTGTTTGGTGCAAGTGTGAGTGAGTGAGTGAGTGATTGAGTGTGTGAGCAAAAAGAATTCGAAATTCACACCACTTGTGAATTTCGGGTTCTTCAATTGTTAAGTGAGTGAGTTGTTGTGTTGCATTGTTGGAAGTATTGTTGGTTGCTAGTAGAAGTGTGGAAGCCGAAACACAGGAGGTGTTCTTGTGTAATTTTCGAGTTCATCAAGTTTTTCTCTTGCTCATGCATTTTCTTGCATGTTCATAAGATTTTCTTGAAGAATCCATCTTCCCAAACACATCACTCGGCCAGCCCTAGCCCATATACTTTCCATATCAAGCCACCCCCACTTGCCAAACTTGCCCCATCAATCCCCACTTGGCCGGCCATTCAATTCCCCACATCTTACCATATTTCCCTCATCTAAATCAATCTTCCACCTCCCATAAAAGGCCTTGGTCGACCACTCTAAGGAACCCCATAACCGACCACATATCTTCCCTCCATTTCCATAAATTTCCAAACCAAATTAAGAAAACTTACCATAACAAGCCATATTCGGCTATAGCCACATTGACTATAGCCGAAACCCTACTTTGTCACCTCACCTTATCATATCTTCCATCCTTATTTGATTAGTCAATCAATCTATTAGTTGACTCAATCAAATATTACCCTACCCCAATCATATCCAATCAAGCCCAATCATATCCAATCATATTCGGCCAACCCATATCCCTCCAATCCCCAATCTCCAATCAATCAAAGAGAGCATCTTACAAGTCAAAACCCTAGCCTAATTACCTCCACTAGCTTTGGCCAAAATCCCCATTCCCAAACCCTAGCACTTTCGCCCAACACCATCCTAGCCTCACCAACACTCATCCAAACCCTAAGCATTCTCAAGTGGCGCCTAGCATCCCAATACCCCAAATCCTAGCCTCACCAACACTCATCCAAACCCCAAGCATTCTCAAGTGGCGCCTAGCATCCCAATACCCCAAAGCCGAACTCATGTCTCCATCCTACTCAAAATTGCCCTAGCCTAAACGCTACCACATCACCACAAACAATCAAACCTCATCTCAACCCATCCGTCCTAGTGCCACTTGTGAACATCACCAAGCAAAAGAGCTTACTCAATCATTGCAAGGAGCAACAAGGAGAGGAGGACCACTTTGGTGCTTGGGGGCTAGACTGAGATCCCTAACGCTACTTCCAGCCTTGAGATGAGTTTTTTTCTTCTAAATTGGAACTGGTTTCGATTGGCATGGTAAACCATATTGGAGACTTGGCTGAAATCTTGGGTTGTAAAGTTTTGCCTATAAAGTACCTCGGTCTCCCTTTGGGGGCTCCTCATAAATCCAAAGTAATATGGGGTGGCATGATTGAAAAAATTGAGAATAGATAGGCATGTTGGAAAATAATGCATCTATCTAAAGGGGAAAGAATCACTCTTATAAAGAGCACATTATCAAACCTACCTACATACTTCTTTTCATTATTCCCAATCCTAGCTGGTTTGGATAATAAGATGGAAAGAATTTTGTGCTTTCTTGTGGGGCGGATTGCAGGGTGAGAAAAAATTCCACTTGATTAAATGGGATAAGATTTACACTCCCCTACCTTGTGGAGGTCTAGGATTTAGAAAACTGAGGTCTCTTTTTCACAAATAAGATGGGATGAGTTAAGATAACAATAAAAAATTGAATAAAATATTGTTAGAATTATTTTTTTAATATAATTTTTTATTTTGAAATTTGAAAAAATTGAATTGTTTATATTATTTTGTATTGAAATTTGAAAAAATTATAATGATGAGATAAAATGAAGAGTTTTTTGCAAACAAACAAGGCCGAGTATTTTCAATAAGGCCTTACTTGTTTGTGGAGGACCATCAAGAAAGCGAGGCTTTATGGAGGACCGTGGTTGATGCCAAATTTGGAAGTACTTGGGGAGGTTGGATTTCTAATGAAGGGAGAGGATCGTATGGTGTGGGTGTATGGAAATTTATTAGGAAGGGTTGGTAGGATTTTATTCGTGATTTTAGATTTGTGGCGGGAAGTGGAAATAGAGTTAGATTCTAAGTTGATGTTTGGTGTGGTGATATTGCTTTAAAGAGGTTTTTCCTTCTCTTTTCAGAATTGTATTGCATAAGGAAGCCTCTATTGCTGATTACATGGTTACATGGACTCTCCGAATGGCCTGCAGCAATGGAATGTGTCACTTACCAGAGCAATTAAAGATTAGGAAGTGGGAGACATTTTTTATTTCTACAGCACCTTTTTTTATTGACACCGGGTGTCCGAAACAGCATCCCAACTAATCATGAGGGTGCATAGACCCTCAGCAAGAAGTGTCCTGCAAATGCACCTCGAGTAATCCACAGTCTGATGGTCCCTAAAGATTGTTTGCACCTAAGAGGATTTGAATTGTGGACCTAGGGGAAGAATACCTCTAAGACCAAGGTCTTTACCACTTGAGCCTACTCCTAGGAGTTAATTTCTACAACACCTTATATTTTTTTTTTTTTTTTTTATAAGTAAAATTTTATTCATGAAATAAAGGCAAAAGCCAATTACAAAATAAAGCATAACAAAAATACAAAGCAAAAAGCCCATTACGAAGGCGCATTGGATACAAGGAAATTATGAAGGTCCATGCCTTGAAAGTCTAAAGCAATGGTCCATGTACACAGAATTTTAAAAAAGAAAACTATCAGCTCCTCTTTGGATCTCTCCTTGTCTTCAAACGTCCGCTCATTACGCTCCTGCCAGATACACCATAGGATACAAATAGGTATCATTCTCCACACAGCTTTGATCTGACTCCCACCTCGCATGGCGGGCCAACTTGCAACAGTTGCCTCCACCGTCTCTGGCATGGTCCAAGCTATATTTAGTCTGTTAAAAATCTCATTCCACATTGCCCGAGCAATCTCGCAGTGTAATAAAAGATGATTAACCGATTCGCCTCCACTGCGACACATACAACACCAGTCTGTTATGATAACCCTTCTTTTCCTCAGATTATCCGTTGTGAGGATCTTCCCTAGTGATGCTATCCACACAAAAAAAAACCGCTTTTGGAGGTACTTTGTGCCACTATATCTGTCTCCACAGGTATTGGGTCTTAGGTCTTTGAGAGAGTACTTTATAATAAGAACGCACAGTGAAGGTTCCTCTTCTTAGCGGAAAAACCATTCCAACACCTTATATGCACTGAATTTGGACCATGGCATGGAGGGTAAACTGCTGTGGACACACCTTGGGAACAAGAAATTCTCGGTTAGTTGTATATATAAGGCTATGTCTACCCACTCTTCTCAGAATCTCCCTTGGAAGAGCAAAGTGCTCCCAAAAGTTGCTTCCTTTGGTTGGTTGGCCTCTCGTAGTAAAATTCTGACCATAGCCAAGTTGAGGAAGCGTGATTTCTTCATAATGGATTGGTGTTTCATGTGCAAAAAGAATGGCAAATCGACAGACCGTCTTCTTCTCCATTGCAATGTAGCAAAGGCTTTATGGGATGAAGTCTTCTTAAGGCTGGACATTGCTTGGGTGATGCCCAAAAAGGTGGTGGACCCATTAGCTTGTTGGAGCGAAACACGAGGAATAGTCAAGCAACGGATGTTTGGAAGATGGTACCCTTATGTCTTATGTGGTGTATATGGAATGACAAGAATGAAAGATGTTTTGAAAATAGTGAACATTCATTAAAGGGGATTAGAGACTCATTTTTTCAAATTTTGTTACTTTGGGCTAAGACTATTGTATTAGATGGAGGTAAATTTTTTTTTTGATAAGTGGATGGAGGTAATTTTAGTGACTTGTATTTGCATACATCTTGTGTATATGGGCTTCGCCTAATTTCATTCAATCAATAAAGTTTCTTACTTATCAAAATAAAAATTTAGTGACTTGTATGCGTCCTTTTTTGTTTGTAGGATATAATTAGGCATTTCTCTCTTTTATACCAAGTGTACTCAGACTATGCCTAATTTTGAAGCAATAAACTTTATTAGTTATCAAAAATATATATCTTATAACTTACAAAAAAATGAGTTATAGGGAATGACTGAATGCACACAAAATATACACATCACCAAGAAGAAGAGTGAATTGGTTATTTACCAGATGAATGCTCTAGAAGTAACATTTACATAGAGCAATAGAAATATGAACTATATAATTTTCAAAGCAAAAGCATTGCTCTCAAGAAGCCACATCATCCACTATCTCATTTTATCCTATGAAGCCACTGATAAAAAATATTATTATCAAATGGAAATTATTTATAAAGCCACATCATCACTCCAATTGTATCTATTGTTAAATAACGGATCAAGAAAAAGTATAGTATTTCTAAATAATATATATATATAAATGAATTAAGTTAAAGTTATTAAATGAACAATAATCAAATAAATAATTTTTATCCAAAAATAAAATTAATAAATGGAAAATTATATACTTAAATCAATTTTTGAAACTCATTCCTTTTAAAGAAAAAATGAACCTGAGAAAAGTATGGCAACACGGTTAACTTCATTATCTAATGACATTACCCAAAAGAGTCATGCTACACAACCTCTCCAACCTCCACTCACCAAACATTTTTAATTTTTTAATTTTTTTTTAATTTTTTTTAGTTTATTCTTTTTAAATTAATTAAAATTTTCTATTCATTATTCATATATCAAATATTTAATAAAAGAAAAAAATAATAATAATTAAAAAAGTGTGGTGTGTGGAGGTTGGGGAGGTTGTGTAGCTTTTTTCTACCCAAAAGAGTAAAATGGTTCACAAAGATGGATTCCACAACTTTTTTCTTTATTTTTTGTGGTGTGGTATAAAATGAATTTAAAACATTTTATACATCTTTAAAACATTGAACATATTTAAATTATTTGAAAAAATATATTATAGTTAAATATCTTATAAAATGCATGCACATTTTGCGGGGGTCTATGACTCATACAGAAGAAATAGCCAAACACATCCCACATAAGCATGGACAATGACAACAATCAGTATGGATTGTCCAAACTATTAGGCATTTGATCTCCTAAATGAGAAACCAGTTCAAACCAATCAAATCTTATGTTGAAAATAACTAAAACCTTAGAGCTACAAGCCAGCAAATGACGAAAAAAATAATACACAGACTGACCTTTTTTAACTTCACCAGGCCCTTTGGCCATAGCAAGGAGCTCCGTCCGACTCTTACCCATAACATGTGACATGTCCTGGGTAAAGAAATTAGAACATTACAAGCATTTTAATTTTCAAGTACATAATATACCTACATGGTGTACCTGTATAAACATAACTACATATGTACATATTTATGTGTGTAATCATGTATTTATGTATCCATGTGTTAAAACTTACAGGGAGAGGAAAGCACGGAGAGCTCATGTATATGCCATTATAGTGGTCAATACATTGTGATTTGGTTTTTGTTCCAACATGTTCAGCAACTTCAGCCCAGTTACCAAATCCATACATTTCAATGCCCTGAAAAACAAGAAATTCATCACCCAAACGTCAAGGGAAAAGACATGGATTCATGAAAGATAAGGAGTAGAATTTACAAAATAAATACATCGAAACTATAATTCTTCTAATGAAAAATGAAATTTTCATAAAGTTACCTCCAAAAGTAATATCTCTTCATCTGTGTTCCAGTCTGGACACATAAGTGGGAAAGAGAGATTGTCCTGTCAGCACCAAAAAAAAAAAGTCTCCTAATCAGCATCTACATGCATAGTAACTGAGGCATTAAGGCAAACATATAAAGAAGTCCATATTTCCAATTTCCAGCATCATTTCAGAGAGAACCACAACATAAAATAAGTTCCATCATCTATCTAGTAGTTAATCAATTTGTATAAAATAGCCCTCATTCTTAATAGAATTATTTTTCTTCATTTTTTTATAAGAGAATTGCCGTTAATAAATAAAGAAACACATACATGCTTTGATTAAACAAGAAATGTTATTCTTTTGACAGAAATGTAAGTACTTCAGGGAATCAGGAGGGCAAAATATTTCTTCACATGCAGAATGAATGCTGATGAAGGGAAAATTTGAAAAACAAGTCTTATCCAAACTAGTTAGGATTGAAGCACAAATCCTTTTCAACACTATCGCTTTTTCCAGGGAAAAATTCACTGATAAGTCAAAAGCCACGAGGAGTTTTATTAAAACACAGACCAAAATGCCTTTCAGCTTCAATTAATGTTGCCATTAACTTCTCATAATTGCATTCCAACATTTTTATAATGACTACTAATGAGCAAAAAAGGCAAGGGGCAGAGGAAGGAAATTCAGAGGTTGCAACTCTCTATCAATTGTTGCCATAGTAACCTCCTTACATGCTGAGGCACCAACAAGAGGGGACTAGATGGTTCCCCAATGAATCCAGAAGTCTGCTACCATGGTTGAACACAGGGTTCCATAGCCCCTTTCTTAAGACAGACCAAATCATAGCTTGACTCGAGCTCCACCAAAGACAAAAGTCGAAGGGTAAGAATATAATGAGCATGAGCCTTGTCCTCTTAACACCGCACTATGAAAACTCAAACTCATGCCTCTCATTCAAAAATCTTATGTGAGTGAGTCATTCACACTAAACTAACCCTTCTGATGGCTTGCATTCCACCTATAGCATCCTTATTTTGCTACTCATCCATCTAAACCATTTCTCGTTTTAGCCATGGTTATGACTATGAAGAAACAAAACAAAGAATAAAGTTCATAATTAAAAGAGATGAAAAATTATCCAGACTTTAGGAAATTTCTGGCAGTGAATGATGACAAAGGAATCATAATAATTAGATTTATGATTAGGGGTCTAGGAACGAGGTCTTCAGAAGATTGGACTTGGCTTGGGTCATGCCAGAGTCTGTAGTGGCAACTATGACGTGTTGGATCTCTATCAGGGGCGAGCGTCAAATTATAGCCATTTAGAAGATGATTCCTATATGCATCATGTGGTGCCTTTGGTACGAGCGCAACGAGAGAACTTTCGAAGATAAGGAGAGATCTCATGAGGAGCTAATAGTTTTCTTTTATAGAAACCTTTGTACATGGGCCATTGCCGTAGATTTTAACGGCAGGGACCTTCATGATTTCCTTGTATCCAACATGTTTTCCGACTAAGGTTGCATTCTTTGTTTGGATTGCAGCCCTTGAGAAGATTTTGATTACGGATAACTTGAGGAAGAGGGGATATGTAGTGTTAGATTGGTACTCTATGTGCAAAAAGCATGGGGAATCGGTGGACCATCTCCTACTGCATTGTGAGGTTGCAAGGGTGTTGTGGGATGAGGTTTTTGTAGGGCTGACATTGCTTGGGTTATGCCAAGGAGGGTGGTGGATTTGTTGGATTGTTGGAGGAATTTACAAGGCTGCCTGCAAGTGGCGGCAGTGTGGAAGATGATTCCACTATGCATAATGTGGTGTCTTTGGACGGAAAGAAACGAACGTTGCTTTGAAAACAAGAAGCGTACATTAGCAGAGCTACAAGATTTTTTCATGCATATTTTATTGCTGTGGTTACCTGCTATTGTATTAAATGGGAACGCTGTATATGATTTCTTATCTTTAATTTCCAACTCTTAGTTTGTACTTAGGTACTCTTTTGTATACTTCCTGTATACTTGGACTTTGCCTTTTTCACCCTCATCAATGATATTTATATTTTACCTATAAAAAAAAAAAACATGTTTTCCTAGCTAATAGGCCTTTTTTCCTTTGTAACCGGCTTTTGCCTTTTTTATTATATTTTTAATAAAATTTTACTTATCAAAAAATAATAATTAGATTTATACCCTGCATGTCTAAACAAAAACCTGCTTTCAGAAACCTATATCATACATACCAAACAATAACTTGAAATTCGAAATGTGTTTTGAATAAAAAATAAATAAAATTTGAACGCAAACATCCTACAAGTATTCTAAAGTTATATGTGATTTCCCAAGGATTACTAAGAGGATAACAAAGAACATTAACATAGATATCGTAAAACAACCAATATGAGTACTTACAAACATCTGATATCATACTACACAGTTGGAATGGAATGGTACTAATTAAATGAATTAGTGCTGGATAAAGGTACTAACCATAACCCTATAAGGATGACTGCTCTTGTGCGGTGTAACTTCAGCTCCAACAGAAAAACATTCTACACAAAGGTCAAAATCTGGGCACATGACACACTTCATTCGAATTCTCCCCGAGATATCTTTGTTGCAATAATTACAGTGGTACAAAGCCACTTTCCCTTCAGAAATTCCTTCAACTACCACATTGTCAGAGATTAAGTTAGTAGCTGATCCAGCCCTAAATCTACAAACTGAAAATGCATACAATAAAAAATAAGAGCCATCAGAATTCATGCAGACCAGAGTTATTCCGTAACTTTTTTTTCTTTTGATCAGCAAAAAAATTTTTATTGATCATAGCAATAGGCAAGTACAGATATAGTGGCCCATAAAATACCCCTAGCACATTAAGGACCAACAACCAACACTCCCTTCGTGCGAAAAAGCAAGTTAAAAAGAATTATCATAAAAATAAAAAAGAAACAACAACAAGAAGCACCCACATCCCAAGTCCTGCTAGCAGTCTTTTCTTCATTTTTGCCTTTTTCCTCTAATTGGTAGCTTGATGCTAGTGGAAGAAGTACCTGAAGGAGTAATCCCCATAGTTTCTACATCAGAAACAGTCCTCTTTCTCTTGGACCTACTAAAAGTGAAGAAAAAACAGTTTCAAGTGAGACCACTATGAAGAAAAATGAAAATAATTACAGAAAGAAGTAGAGGCTAAGTATAGTTCTTTCACCGTTTATCACTACTGATATGTACATAGATTATTTTCTTCTAATCAAATAGTTGGCCTTGTTCTGATTTCTAACAAATAATACTCTTTTTTTTTATAGGTAATAAGAAATTTTATTTCAAGTAATAGGCATAACCAAGTACACAAGAAGTATACAAGAGAAAAAACCTAGATAAAAACAAAGAAAGACAAAACTAAAGCAAAACATTACAGGAATTCCCATTCCTTACAAGATTTTGTACCCAAAAACTGAGAGTTCTAAAGAAAAAGTCCCTAAATTCCCCCAAGGTTCGTTCACAGCCGTCAAAACATCTCTCATTTCTTTCTAACCATAAACACCAAAACAAACGCAAACGGACCACCCTCCAGAAATCTGCACTGCCACCACTATCCACAGAACTATTCCAGCTTGCCAAGGGTTTCTAACAAATAATAATTAGCAAGCTTTCGCAAGAAAATTAAAAAGAAAAAAATTTAACATAAGGGCTCGTATTACTAGGTTATTGACATTGAAAAGTTGAGATTCTAACAACCGACTGAACTTAATGAGCTTAAATTTGCAGGAAATGGACAAAATTGTACAGACCTTTGATTTGGATCATCCTCCGCAGAATGCAACACCGCCCGAGACCGACCCATCGCTTCGATTCACCTAATTTGAGAGAGAAGAAACGCCCTAAAATTACATTTCGAAAACACAGAAATCCCCCCACCCAAACCCCAGAATTTTTTGCGTTGTTTCAAATTAAAATATGAGGCTCTATTTTTGTTGAACCGACAAAACTTGAAGACATGTCAATGGGGTTTCAGCATCGCCCACAGCCATGGCCACACACCAGCCCCCGCCCCCAAAATGGCACAAACCACTTCCCATATTCCCAAGGGTTTGAGGACATAACAGTAACACCTTACGAACTGAAAACCCCCATAATCGAGAACTGAGGCCCCAAGTCCGGCCCTTCGAGCACTTCGGTTGGGCATTACCAGCATTCAGTTTTGAAAAATATGGAGATTACCTTAATTCTTTTAAGGGTCGGAGCCTAGAGGGGCCTAGCTCCTATTTGTCAGCTGAACTCGCCAGAAACTAGTCGCCGTATTTTTTATGCGCTTGGCGGGGGCGGTGAGTTACTGTTGGTATGTGAGCGAAGGGTGGCGTGAGTGCGTGAGCAGGGGACGGAAGGAAGAAGAAGCTATTCTTCGCTCCGAGCGTGGCTGAATACACGTTCCGCGGTTTGTTTACGTGCAAGAATCAAGATATATGTGACAAAAGGAAAACTCTACATGAAACTGCAGTAATAACCCGTTACGCTTTCGTGTCCTGCGTGGCACAACAAAAAAATAAATGACGTCGTTTTCTATTATTCGATATCCCTCTTTGTGCTCTCTCTTCTCCACCAATCCCACGAACCTCCATACCAAAAAGGAATAGAGTATTTCTTCTCTCTCTCGAACTGATCTACTAACTTTTTGCTACCTAGCATCAAATTTTCTGTCTTGGCTCCCGACGCTCGAAACAATAGTCATCCAAAGACAGCTCCCCCACATTCACTGCTTAATTTTTCTCACTAATTTACCTTTTATTCATTTTCTAATTTCGATTCGTGCCCTACTTTATGATTTACTAGTTCAATTTTGTCTGTTTTCTTTTTTTCATCTACTCTTTCGTTTTCGCTTTTGATGTTGCATTTAATCTCTTTACTAATTTTCTTGTCCTATCTTCCGTATGGATCTTGGAGAGCATTGTATGTTCAATATATGTGGACTTAAACCTAAACCTTACCATCTGTTTGGTTTTCGAGAAATGCTTGGGAATACAGTGGTATAAAAAATAAAAGAATGGATTTCTTCTCTATTATTGTCATGGTGTATATCTAGGTTAATGAATGTCGTCTCCTAGCATTTTGCTTGAAAAATTCTATTATGTGTGGAGCAGCTTTAATAAATAGATAGGAAAGGAATTTAAATCTTTTATATCCATTTCATTACGTAAGTGTAATCCATCTTTCTTTATAATTTGATACTATTTTTGTAGTAAAAATGGACACTGAAAACTTGAAACAAAATTATGCAAGGCCACAGACAGTAGTCGACCATAACTGAGCTCTTGCCAAACAAGGGGTATTACAATTCCAAAAGCTTAGCCATTTCCCCTGAATTAAGACATGGTTCCACTAACAATTGGTTTAAATTAATTTTGTTATTTTTTTTGTACAAATTAAATGGTTAAAGATGCTTTTATCTTAAATTATTATGTTTTACATCTTGTATTTCAAACCATCAAAATGGACACACTACAAACTCATACTACTAGGAAATAACAAAACCTACTACTAGGAAATAACAAAACCTACCATAAACAGGGGGTGGGGAATGATATTATCAATATACTAATAAGTCTGTAAACAATTGGTAAGATAGATATGCAGTTATGCATACACACACCCCAATAGCAGCCACAATAAATTTGTGCCTAGTGATATTTTTTATTTGAATGGTTATTGACATACTCATGCTTTTATGAGAAAGTGGATATAAGAAAAATTAACTGTTTCAATTAGGTATTGATATTTATTGCTTTTTTGTTACTGAATTTACTGATAATGGAATGTGTCTATTGATATTTGATTTGCAGGAAGTCGTAGGGAAGATGATTGGACCTGCCCTAGTCTTGGGAATGTCAATTTTTCATTCAGAACAACTTGTAATATGCTAATTACACTCAACCAAGGCCACTAAATGATGAGGTTGTGACGAGGCACAGATTTGAAACATTATTGTTTATGTTTCTAGCATTTGAACCGTCTTCCTCGAGCACAATTCCCACTATTCCCATGAAGTAATGAGGTTGTGAAGGAGTTAAGGCATCTAAGTTATTATTCTTATGCTTATGTACTTCTAAACTTTCTATATTGTTGCTTACTAGAAATCATGGAGTTTTGTGAAATTTGTACTTAGCCTAAGGTTTTAAAGTGATGTGGGATTGGATAATCATTGAATGATTCCAGTAATTATTTTGCAAATCTAGTCAACTTTTTTCTTATTTCAATTAGAATCTTTATACTTCAATATTGCTTTTGAGTTGGTGGACTAATGCATAAGGAAACATCACCCTATGTGCCAAAATTGGCTTTAGAAACCTGAACTACACAATGAAGGTACAAGCCACTTGAATATTCAGATTATACATCTCTTCAAACAATCAAGTTACTAGTACTTCTATTGCCTGTGTACATACAATATACCTAAAGCCCTCACCTGCATGCATGGAATGAATGCATATCACTAGAAATTACAAGAAACAGGCCATCTTATACCACACCTGCTATATATTTCTCATATATATTTCTCAAAATACAGCTATCAAATTACACTCATAAATTTCTCAAAATTACAGCCATCAAACTCAGTTCCAATACACAACACATAGTTCCAACACACAATACACAGTTCTAATACACAATACACAATATACAAAAAGTTCAGATAGTTCCAACAACAAAATTTCGGGTTCTTGTTTCTGTGCAATACCGACATTGCAAAGTTACAAGAATTATAAGGCACTCGAAAAAGGTCATTTGAGAGGTGGTAGCATGCTAGACTCGTCTATCATCTCTGCCATATTTGCCAGTCCTAGAGAGCTTTGAGAGGATTTCATAATGACACCATCTATAAGCCCTTATTCCTTCAATCTGTCACAGTGATATGTGAGATATGAGATGTCAACAGTTTACCACAATAGACATAAATAAAATATCATTTACCATACTCCTAGAGATCTGAGATGCGAGATGTTAACAAACAATTTTTGAACAATTTCTGGAGATATAAATACAAACATGCCAGTCCTGGAGATATGAGATGTTAACAATTTCTGAACTCTCAACCACACTCCTAAAATGATAAAGATGTCAACAACGACATGAAATAAAGACTTCTAGCCTCAATTAGGACAACATATATTTATCTACAGAATGAATTTCATGAAGAGGATATTCGCATGCTCTAGTGTTAAGGATCATATGTGCATTTAAATTACAATAGTATGAAAGCTAAAAATCAATGTAACATGCATTTAATATTTTAACAATCAATATGCTCAAGTAAAAGAAAGGCTAAATTTGCAGCATGTACATTGACTAACATGTGCAGAATTACAAAAAAGTGCTAGATGTCATATGCATTAAAAGTTATCTTTACACAAGCAATCCAATAAATAACCCTTGTAAGCTGCCAACAATTTCTCTGCATCATTTCCAAACTTCAGTATGAACTTAGCCAAGAACTCCTCCTCCGTTAAAGCTTAGAATAATAATCATACCATTTATATATCTAATTTATGTAGTATATCTATTTTATGTGCATTAAGGCCACGATTCACATGACTAACTCCAGAAATTAAGTCTTCTTTTAGTTACGAACTTAATCTTACAAGCAGCAAATAGAAATCAGAACCTCCTTGAAGTTCTCTACTTTATTTGTTAGAGAAGTGGAACATAGGTTCCTATACTTTTAATCTAACAACAAAAGCCCCAACTCACAACAAGGAGTCATTTTCCCCCCCCTAGGCCCCATTGTGTCAAAGTTCAAACTCCTTGTATGCTACATAAATTTCATGTGGAGGCCAAGCCAAACAAACACCAAACGAACCCCATCTTAAATATATGGATCCAGTTTTTTTTTCTTTCTTTCCTTGCTCCTTCAACTTCCCTCCTTCAAGCTCAATCCAAACACATACCCACAAAACAAAGACGACCTCTTCTTAATCTCATGTCTCTTTCTTTATAACAGCTATCCCGCTCACTTCTTAAAATAAATAAGCCTCCAAAACCTATATTTACTTTTCTATAGAACTGATGGAAGGTGCAAGCTAGCAGAGCAATTATGTAAATAACCCATATAGAAAAGAAATATATCTCTATGCATTCCTTTCTAACCGGCAATCAAAAAATCAGTAGAAGAATTAAAATGTGGAACATATATAACTTGTTCTAGCTAGAATGTAGAAATACAATGTGAGATCTAACCTGAAGCTAGCCACGGAAACACACGCAAAGCCAACGAACAGATAAATCTACTAGTTCACAAGATCGAGTAGTGTGAATCGTTCACGCGATCTAGTTTGTCCACGAGGGTCCCCTCTGGTCATCTGAGCGTGTAAACTTCTGAAATTTGAATTCTTCCCTCCATCTGTTTTGTCTGTGTAAGATTTTCATCCTTTTTATTTAAATAATACCAGCTGACGTGGAGGTCGGCGGAGATAATTCACGGTGGTACCTACCAGTACTAGTGACAAAATGTCAAAGCGTACAGGAAAGGCAAAGAGGTAAACCGCAAACCGTAAAATTTAGCCCCCGTTTCAGTTTCTTCAATCTATTTAATATAATAACTATAATTTTTTAAAATATTTTATAAAAAACTAAAAAATAATTTAATTTTTTTTAATTCTAATTAATTATAATATTAAAAAAAAATTTTAATTATTTTATGTAACTTTTAATTTTCCTCTCATCTTACCATCTAAACCTAACGTTAGTTAAAATCGCATATTCATTTATTTTTCATTTTAAATTTTTCATTTTAAATTAGTTAAAATCACTATCCAAATATTATTATAATTAAATTATTTTTGCCAATTATGTTTTTTGCTTACTTAAAAATATTTTAGAGGAAAGAGAAATAATTCATAAAATATTCAATAAATGAAGAATAGCAATCATCTGAATGTGTAAATGGATTTAGTGTAACTTGTAAGAAAAAAAAATGCATTTATCTCTTTCAATGCAAACAATTTAGTAGGGTTGTTAGTTAAATCTTGGTCTATATTTACATCTGCTTACACCAATACCAATACCAACACTCATAATTAGGGGAGAGATTGACCGGTTTGCATCGAAGATTCGGTCGAGTCGGATCGGAAGATTCGTTTGGTCCGGATCGAAAAAACCAATCAAACCGACCATTTTAGACTGGATCAAACTAGACTAAGACTAGATTTGATCAATCTCGATCCAAATATTATAAGATTAAAAGACAATTCGGTCCGGTCCTGGTTTTGAGATTTTTCACCCTAGACCAAACCGGACCGAATGAATGATACAATATATATTTATTATTTATATAATTATAATTATATATAATTAATTATATAATAGATATTATTTATATATATTAGTTAGTATCAATATCTATTAATATTAGGTTCTTTAATGTATAACTATTAACTATAATATATAGCATTAATATCTATTAATATATTAACATACTATAAGAGTTATGGTATAAATAATCAAAGATAGTACATATATATAAAAAAAATTATAGTATAGAGACTGAATGGACCGATCGGATTGAACCAGACTAAAAGGAATCAATTTGATCCAATCCTATAGAGTATTCGATCCGATCTAGGATGTAAAAATCCTACACCAAATAGGTTTGATCCGGTCTATAAAATCGGACCTATAAAACTCCCCTGAGACCAATCAGACCCTAATGACAATGGAGCATGTAAAATACCTATTTCTTTAAAATTTGGTAAAAAGCCCTCCAAATGATCCTCCATTGGATCTTTTAAAATAAAGATGTTTTTACTTCTGCTACAATGATCCTGCTTATCTGAGTACATATTTTTTATTTGGTTTTATTCCTTTCCCAAATCCTTCCCCGTTTACGTTTTGCATTTCAAACCCATTTCTCTTTCGTTCCCACGTTGGTTCGCGCCACGAGCCTTCGCAAACCCTCGACTTTTGTTTCAACTTCAGTTCATTTTCTTTGGCAGAAGATTTCTACTAAGCCCATCAAACTTGGCCATAACGTGAACTGTGCCTCACTACATAGGTTAACCAAATTTTTTTAACATTACGTGAACTGTGCCTCACTACCAGAAAAAGCTATTTTCCCGGCGATTTTATATAAGTCTCTACATAAGGCCTTATATAGAGACTTATGAGAATCCTATAATGGAAGTAGAATAAACAGTTTGGTTAATAACATCCAACAGGTGCGAAATTTTCTACTGGTGATCAAAATTAGAGTACACAAAAATTGTAAAGAAATGACAAAAAAAGGTGTAGCAGCACTCCAAATCCAATTCCTACCAGAACAACTTACTCGATCACGTTCGTCGTTCTCTATGTCATTACATCTCCCATCACTCGTGTCTTCATTGCCGACGACAACACATAAATCTGGATAATTACAGTGGTTGAGAGAATGCAACAAGAGGGTCATGGCTCCTTCTTTATGCTCCGTTGAGGCTATATGAGAGTATACGCTTCATTTTGAAGTCATCTAGCATCTTCTTCATATGCTTTCATCGACACATCTTCACGACTGTCTTTCCATTTCTAGTTAGGAAAATGCTTTAGGAAATCGGGGTAATAACCCCAGCGCAACCCCGCATCCTACGTGGACCAATATTCGAACGACATCGTTTAATACTCCTTCCCATCTCCTTTTGGTTCTCTCTACCCACACGGTGAAATGGGCGTTCCTCTTTGTTGAACCCAAGGTTTCAAGTCTCGCATTTACGTATAAATTTTGATGATAACAAATAATATTAAAAACTCAAGCTCAAGTTGTCTACGCATGAAGGGAGTTAAACACATCAAGAAATCAAGTATGAGCAAGAAAGAGATCAAGTCTACAAATGAAACTCATAGATTATTTTTGTACATTTCTTGATAAAATTCGAAATTGGATTAAGGCTCCAAATTACTTTTTTCTCATAAAACATCAAATTATTTTTTTTCACATATGCAAGACATTTTTAAATGTCTTAGTTTTGAAAATTATGTTTTTCACATGTAATTAACATCATCAAATAAAATAATTTCAAAAATTATATTTTTTATATAAAAATTTGAATTTTTAAGATGATTGATTATCATATTTGACACGTGCATATTTTGTTTGAAAGTCTTGAAGGGAGGTGGTGTGTTTTTTTTTTACAAATGCAAAAGGTAGATGATTTTGTTTGAAAATCTTAAAGGGTAGTTGTGTGTTTTTTTGACAAATGTAAAAAGGTAGATGATTTTGTTTGAAAATCTTAAAGGGTAGTTGTGTGTTTTTTTGACATATGAAAAAAGAAGATGATTTGATTTGAAAAATAAATCATGCTCATTTTGTCATGTATGAAAAGCAAAAGATTAGGTTTAATTTCTTTGAAAAATGAATGGAGTTGTCTTTCACAAATGCAAAAAGGAAATGTTTTATTTGAATTTTTTGAAAAGTGAATAGTGCTCTTATTTGACATGGGAATCTTTTCAAATTTGAAATTGAAAACTCATTTGCCTATAAATAGCTCACTTGAGTTTTGTAAAAATTACAACAAGAGCTTAAACATCTATTGTTAAGTTTTGCATCATTTTTTCAAAACTCTCATTCTCTCTTTTCTAAAGTTTTGAGCCTTAATTCTTGTTCTTTTTTAGAGAGATACAGGTTGAGCTGTATTGTTTCTACTCACTCATTGAGAAGTGTACTTTGATAGTCTACCCACTATCAACTCTTGTATTTGTAAGAGGGTGCGTATAACTCTTGTGTGTGTAGAAGGTGTTCTACACGGGGAATAGTTAAATCACCAAGTGTGAGGTGATTGGAAGTGTAGAGGGTGTTCTACACAGATTCTTTGGAGCGGTGCTGCTCAAAAGTGTAATAGGTTTCTATCTCCACCGAAAAGAGATTGACCAGTGAATTCGGGATCCTCAAGGGGTAGCTTGAGGTGAGAACGTAGGCAGTGGGGCTGAACCTCGTAAAAATACTGAGTTTGCTTTCTCTTACCCTACTCTTTACATTTCTTACAGTTTTATATTTAGTTTATATTTTATATTGTGTATTTGATTAATAAGTGTTAATTTTTATAATATAACCCAATTCACCCCCCTCTTGTATTAGTCATCTGGGCAACACTCTTTAATCCAAAGCTTTATGGTTCAAATCTCCCCCTTCACCCCTCTAGGGTTTGAATTTGGTTTCTCCTCCATTTGAAGCTCCGACCCCATCTCTACTCCTTCCGTCTCCACGAAGCTCCCCCCTCACCCCTCTGGGGTTTCGAATTCGTTGATGCCCCCTCTCGCACAAAGTCCTCTCCCGCTCTCAGTGGACTCGCATTGCACGAAAGCCCCTATCGCAGCCTTCTCTAGTCCTTTCTTCTCTGGTATGCTCGTTTATCTCCCTTTGTTACTCACGTCATTTAGTATAAGATCTATGCTGGGATTTTTTGTAACGTCCCAATAGAAGGTCCAAACCACATGGTCTATACTCCAAAGGGACTAGTCAACAATACAATTGGAGCTCCATTGGAACCTTATAAAAAGTAAGAACTTCTCATTCCCAAGCAATGTGGGATCACATACACCACCCACCCTTATTTTTATCATATGGGTTATCACATTTTTGGCTAAAAATGAGTGATTTACATGGCAAAATATTTTAGAATTTTTGCTAGAATTTAAACGCTAAAAATGGGTGATTTACAGGGAAAAATAGTAGGAATAATATTTTATAATGATTCTTATAAAGTGTAGGGTTCGTGGTTTTGGTTTCTATATAAACGCTCATTATTACTTAAATTTTGGTAATATTAAGCCAAGTTCCCAACTTTTGAGCATGATTTGCCATTTGATTGCAATCAAAACTTTTTCTTTATTTTTGTTTTTGCTTATGATCTGTTTGAAAGGTGAACTTGTGTGTTTTATAGTCTCCATGATATCTGCTAGAATGTTTTAATTTATAGAATCGTGGCTTGACATTATTTTCATTGTGAGGTAATAAGATGGATTCTTTTGGTTATTGACTTTTTGTATTTTAATTTCTCTTAGGCTAGTATTTGAATCTTTTAGGTGGTTGAATTAAATTGAGAGATTCATTTCTGTTGTAAGATTCTTGAAACAACAAAAAATTGTGGCTTGACATTATATTCATTGTAAAGTAACAAGATAGATTCTTTTGATTATTGAGTTCCTAGGTGGTTGCTAAAAACTAATGAATCAAATGCCTCACGTCTGTTATCTGCAATACTACATTATGTGCACTAATATGTATGCCACTAATGTCTTAATACTTAAAGCTTGGATCAATGTGAATCTTGTAGTGTATATGTTACAAAGAAGCTCAAAGAAACTCTTCACAGAATTTTGTCATGCAGTGTATTTTAACTATTCTTATTAGAGACATCCCTTATTTTTCTTTTTCTTTTGGCATGCTTTGAACTCTAGAATATGTGCAATTCAGTTAGGGAAAATAAATGGAAAAACAAAAAGAGCAATTACCAAATTAAACTCACGATATTCAAATAAGCACATATTCAGTACTACAACCCATGATATTCAAATCATCAGAGCCCAAAAGGAGAATTATTAAAAACTAATGGTTACATTAGTATCTCCCTCCCTCTATGCTAGCCTACCCTTTATCATGTGTGCTGCCAATATATAGGCATGACATTGATATTTTTTGAATTCATATGTTTGATTTAGATTATGGAAAATGGTATGGATGCTTTTCAATAATCAATTTTCTTTTAGATGCAAGATGATGTTTGTGTCTGTTGTTTTCTGATTTCTTTCTCTTTCATCCACAATAGTGCAATTATTATTTTTGTGAAGCACAACAGATGTCTTGGTGCTGTTGATTTCTTTCTCGTATTCCATGCTTGCAACAGATGCTTTGGTGCTCCTGATATTGTTAGCAAAAGGGAACATATGAGATGTGTACGATGGTGGATCAAATCGAAAGGGAATGAATTGAGATGCGTACGATAAGGCATTTAGGCATTTATGCAGAAGGAGTTGGTGCTTAATGCTGATGAACCTAAAATAAGGCATTTAAGCGTATATGCAGAAGGAGTTCTATGTTTAGGCTTTCGACTTGTGCACAATAAAATGATTTACATTCACACCAAGAAAGCATTATTTCTAAAGAAATGATTTTCAAGTATTTGGGAATTGTAAATAATACAGCAATAGCATTCAGAAAGATTGACTTTGGTTTTGGTTTTGTTTTTATTTTTTTTATCTCTTACTTATTAGTTACTATAGTTATTTTTGTAAGTGGTTTATTGTTGTTGTGCTTCTAGTGTGCATTTGAGAAACTCGAGCAATAAAAGCATTGCTAATGTTGCCAAGTGGACTAACATTTGAAGTATTTTTTCTGTAATTAATTTTTTCTTCTACAATTGAGATTTAGTCCAACATTCAAATCAAATGTGGGTGTTGATGATAACTTTTTGGCTGTTGTATCTTATCTAAGTACTTAAATGACTTCTTACTCATTGCAGGATAATAACACTGATTTCATAGTCAAATTTCCAGATTGGGATTTGTCAATGCAATGCATCTATATATTAAGATTGACAACTAAACTGTGATTCTCTTTGTAATTTCTTATGTGCAATTAAGACGTAATACATTTATGGCAAATGCTGAGGTATTAAGCACTGCATATGAACCAAAACTAATGGTAGGGACCATAACCTGCTATACACAATGCAAATGCAATTGACCAAAACCTGCTATATGTTGGAACCATTTGTACAAATTCATCTTATTTGTACAAATTGAGCAAACTACACTCTACAGGTTATCAAATTACATACAATGCAATATCACACCTGCTATATATTTATCAATAAATACATTCAGTCAACTAAAATACATTAACCATACAAATAAATTTCTAGAATACATTCAATCTACAAAAATATAATCAATACACAATAAAATTCCTAGAATGCATTTAATTGACAAAAAAATTACTGGAATACATTAAAATACAATTTAACAGCACAATAAAAATCCAATTGACTGATCGTGGCTCTTCATGACATGATGCATCCTTCTAAAACCCAAACATGAGAAAAAAAAAATTCCATATGATCCATATATTTCGGGCCTTGCCACCTCAAGTACATGTGAGGATGACATATCTAACTCTGAGTTTCATCTTCTTCCCTCTCTGTCCATTTTGTCATCACCCCAAACCCGTATTTTTTACCATATTCCTTATAATAACTTAATAAATCTTCAAGGGAATCAAACTCCATCATCGAAGGTTCCATGCCATGTTGAACTGGATAACCAGCATTCTGCAAAATACACAAAAAAGTACTTAATTAGACTCCTGCAAAGAAACAACCTTTTCTTGCATAGGTGCAAAGAACCTAACTTATTAAAAATAAATCAAAACATGTTATCACCACCTATATGTTGATTGGATATTGGTTGCCAACCAAATCTGGCAGAAAAGCTGGTAAGCACACAGGCACTGGTCCATAGTAAGCAGGCATACTATTTGAGATGTTTGAACTAGTTGATGGTATGTCCTAACATGTTATTAGATAAAGGTATTGATGTATTTTGGAAATAAATATTGACTCAACAATACCAATTTCATTGATATATTAAATGATATAATATACATACTGCGGATGGGGGACTTGAGCTATATAATCTTTGCGTAGATGGCTGTTCTTTCCCGTTTTTAATGTAGATGATGTAGCAAATAATTTACCTAAAAACATGTAGATTATGGTTACAAATTAAGTTACTTTCTTGCTAGCTTTAATAAAAAATTTCCTCCTGCATCAACAAATTTCTAAATGAGAAATTTACCTGCACCAATAATCAACAAAAAGAATGCACTACATCACCAAGAAAAGAAGGCAAACACAGTCGAGAAATCAACATTGGTTGAAAGAGAAGGCCCCTCAAAGTTGCTATCTAGATATTTAATTACATTGAAACTCTCTCCTATGATTTTTCCATTGTGTTATGCCTAATTATTCAAGTATTGATGAATAAAATCTACTAAAACCCAATCAGGTTTGTGTCAATTATCTAATACCATAAACATAGGTATAATTTTCTTAGGAAATTTTAACCGTAGAAATCTAATGTGATACCATAAATATCTAATACCAAGCAGGCCTGCTTTGAAGATTAACTACAACTAATTTGATACTGTCTTCTAATCCCTGCATCTCAAAATATTCAGCAACAGAAACAAAAGGCATAGAAATGAAACGGAAAAACCCTTCTAAAGGGGGAAAGGTATGCAAAACTAGCAAAAAACTACAACCTTTTAGATTAGGAAATCAAAATAAGCCCAAGAGCAAACAAGAAAAACTACAACATTTTTTCATTCGGGTGGTCCATGCACGCTAAATGGGCAAACAAAATCAATGTACAACCTTCGAACATGGTATATTATGAACACTACTTTAACAAGAACAACAAAGAAGCCCAGGAGCAAACAAGAAAAAAAAAACCATTCATCACCCCAAAAAAACCCACAAACACCTAAAAAAACCCACAAACAAATCTAGAAAATACATTTTTCAAGCCCAAAAACGTAAGCAATGTGGCGACGGCGATAGAAACAACTGGCCGGCAATAGAAATCGGACGACAACAGCAAACGAACGGCGACAGCAAACGAACGGCGACGGAAAATGGACGACAACAACGTTCTGGTTTCTCGCCCAAATTGCTTTTGACTTTCGTTTATATTTCCTTCCACACCATCCACGTCGCATTCTGCTTTCCTTTTCTTTTTTACTTTTCTTTTTTTAATATTATCGGTTGACGTGGCTGAAGTAGTGGTGGGGATACCAGGCGGGGGTAGCTAGCAGTACTCCCTTGGGTCATAAGTGGAACGAATCATTTTGGTGTATAAAAATGGTGAGTTTCAATTGCCTTCAAGAAGTGATTTCTTTTTCGTAAGTCTCTTTTGGAGTCTGTTAAAGATATTAAAAATGGAGAGATATTATAAATATTAAAAAATATAAGAAGATTGAGAAAATATTTAAAAAAAATAAAATGAGAATATTTAAATAATATAAATAAATAGATTAATTGATAGATGATATATTGTAAAAGTCAATAAATAAAATAAAAAATATATATTTTAATAATATATTTTAAAAGATAGAGTAAATTAACCATTGTGAATAACCATTGCAACTGCTCTAATGTTCTAATAGCCTTAGCTCAAAGTTCCTTTACTCTCAAAAGTATTTATAATGCATTTGTCATAAAAAAAAACACAACTAAATTAATGGTTTTTGTTTTTACTCAGAATTAGTGATAACGTTGAGCAGTAACTTAAAGGGACTGAGTATATAGGAGCACCCTTGTGTTAAAAAAATTACTTATAAATTGACAATCAACATTTTTTACAATGTAATATATTATATCAAGTTATTATAATTTATCTCTATAAAATCTTAAATAATCTTGGATTAATATATTGACAAAAGTGGGTGTTTCTTTTTCAGGTCTTAGAAATCTATGGACAAAAGTGAAGAATATGTTACATTTCTTTACTGAGTTTAAGGTTCAACATGTACTAAGAATGAGAATTGAGACTGCACATCAACTTGCATCTATGTTTGGAAGGTTGAAGGTATTGAAATGTGGTGGGAAGCTATTCCAATGTGTGTTGCACAGATTGTTTGGCTTGACAAAACTTACATGTGATCTGTAATGATGTTAATGATTATTTCTGTTCTAAAAAATATGCAGGTTGTACATAAAAAGAAAAAAAAATATTATGTGACCCAAATTCCATTCATGAAAAAAGAGAGGTTTTGGAAGCCACAACATAAAAAAGAATGAACTAGAAAAATGATAATAAAAAGAGATAAACTTATAATCAATCAGACTGTTTTCTCCTAGATAAAAGCTCTCCACTGAGTGAGTGCCACGAAGGCCTCCCATTTCATCTTCAATATGACTGCATCACAGGCTACAAATAATGTGAACAAAAAAGCCTCCCTGAGGTCCCCTCTCTTGTCTCCCTTCCCCTTCCTCTTTCCCTCTCTTGAAACCAAAACAAAAAAAAAAACTCGTCTTGGGATTAGAGTAAAAATCTAAAACAAGAAAAGCATGTATATATAATCTTGATTTTTTAAAAACTCAAGAAACTTTTAATGCAAATAATATTATGCAAACAAGGAATTTTAGCCTTTCCTTATGCAAATTTAGCTCCAAAGAGAGGAGAAAATTAACAAAATGTTATGAGCGATGGTGTATATGCATACAAAATAGTTAAAATGACAATTTTCTTCCCTTCTTTGAGCCTTTATGCTCTTTCCTCCTTTTGTCCCTTTTATTCGTTTTTTTACTTTTGGTTTTGAGTACACTAGAGTCCTCTTCTCTCTTTGATTGTTCAAATGCACCTCAATCTTCTTCGTGAATTTAGGAGCAGTACTATTTCCTTAGCTGGGTTTGGATCAATTAGAATCTTCGAGGAACTACCCCATCCTCAAATAAAAAACTTGGTCTTCTAGTTAGCTAGATCTTGCAGCCATAAACCTTAGTGGGTGATAGATCTTGGTGGATAAAGGAACTTGGTGTGGCAATGTCGTTGTGTAGTTGTGGCGACAATAGAACTAACTAAGAGTCGTACTCTGGTCTGGATTGGTGCAAATACGAGTTTTGCACCAATCCAATAAATGACTGCCATGTTCGTATTTTATTTTGGTGTGGCAATGTCGTTGTGTAGTTGTGGCGACAATAGAACTAACTAAGAGTCGTACTCTGGTCTGGATTGGTGCAAATACGAGTTTTGCACCAATCCAATAAATGACTGCCATGTTCGTATTTTATTTTGTGAAAAAATGGACTTGATTGCACCTGATTGATGTGTTGTGTGTTCCCCTCCCTCGAAATGAGTTCTACTATGAAAACATCAGTCTCAAAACCCACCCTAGATTTTCCCTTGCTGCAAACTCGGACAGCAACCCGTCGTTCTTCTCATGTTCTTCTCTGAGAAGACGCCCCCCCTCCCCCCAATTCCCCCCTCCCCTGCTCTCAAATCTCATCTCGGAATCATCTCATCTCTAGATGAACAATGCTGACAAATCTGCATGTACTATCTCTTGATCTTTGAAAGTGCCCCCAACACACAGTATCTTTTACACCACACTTCCTTGAATAATCTCAGAGCTAACATGGCCATCTTTGCAAACTTTAAAAGAGTTCCAAACCTAACAGATTCACAAGTGGAATTTTAATTTACCAGACTAACAGACATGAAAAATACACGATTTTAAATTAGAATCTAACCTACAAATTTAATAATTTAGTTACTTATTTTAGCATTCATTCTTTGTGAGTTCAGGTACTTAATCAAAATTCAGTTTCATGCTTCATAAAGAGAAAAACAAAGAGAAGAGGTTCATTAAAATCTTGATCTGTTCGCGTATAAAAATAAACAAAATGAGAAATCCAGATTTCAACCAATATGGACAAGAATAAGGAAGCAAATCATATTGAAATAATCAACTCAAAATCTCCTAGAAAAATATAACATAAAAGTTGAAAAAGGAAAGAACTTGAAGATTAAAACAAGAAAAAAAATTATAGAGATGATAGATGAGCAACTCAAAGAGAGAAATAGAGATTGCAGAGTGATCGAGCATGCAGGGACGAAGGCACAAGGAGATTTATAGATAAAAGGAGAGGATATTAAAATCCTAATCTCAAGAAAATGCAGAGAGAAAAAGAATGAGAAATAATGGATGTTCGTTGTGGAACTGAGCTCGTCGCACGTCGAGTCTTTGTTGCCGGCAAGACGTGAATACAGATTGGAAGGGAAATATTCTGCATCAATCTTTCCAAAGAGATTTACTGGGGGTCGGTCAGGCCGACCTACCGCCTACCAGACTCATTTCGGATTTAAGTTTCTGTAGGGCACACCGGAAGTCGCCGGAGTTCGCCGTTGAAGGGGTAAACTCGTCAGAGCCCGCCGATCCTGATGGGGTGGACGGTGTCGCCCATCGCCACCGGAGGTGGCGGGCTTCGGCCCAAGGCTAAATTCCCTTAAAATCTATCTTTATTTTATTTTTTATTGTATTTTTATTTTTATTGTATTTTTTATTGTGTTTTTTATTATGTTTTTTTCATATTATTTTTTTATTATATTTTTTATTGTGTTTTATTTTATTTTATTGTATTTATAATAAAAAAAAGCAGCCAAAATGCCGTTTGGCTGCTTTTGACGCTGGGGGCAGCCCGACCGACCCCAACGTCTCTCATTTCCAAAACAACAACAAACTCGTTTGGCAGGGAGGCTCTCACACAAACATTAATCTGGTACAATTAAGTCCATTGTTTCACAAAATAAAATACTAATGTGGAAGCCATTTATTGGATTGGTGTAAAACTAATATTTGCACCAATCCTGACCCCAGTTTAACTCTAGAAGTAATCTGAAATTTCTGATAATCTCCGAACTTCACAAATGGTAGGGCTAAAGGTTTGAACGAGGAAAGAGACATTAACTCTTTGAATTATTTGGTGTGATGAGTCTTATGTTATTTGTGTAGAATTACTGACGTGGTAAGTTTTTATTAGGGGCGGTTAAAGTCTTAGTAATAGACCAATCGTTCCAAAATGGCTTTGTAATAAAAATATTACAAGTCATTTTGTCTCCAGTTCCTCTTCAGTACAGTATTATCTGATAATATGAGTTTATTGGAAGCCAGTAGGAAACTGACACGTCACCTAGGCACACATTCTCATTTTGGACTGCATCGCACCATGACAAACCAAAAGGTAAGGATTTTGACACCCACCCATGTAATTTTTTTTCTAAACTATTATAATTTTTTTTCTCCCTCCTCTTTTTCCTTGTTTCACTTTCTATTTCCTTTCCAGACCCACACGAAAACCACCCTCTCTCTCCTTATACAATCTCAAAGAGTTTTTGTGGTATACCTAATAGCAAAGGGGCTTTAATGTCAGAGAATATAAATTCCAATGACAACGCCAACAAGATGATGAGAGGGGGGAAAGAGAGAGAGCGTGCATGACTTACGAAGGTCTGACAGTGGTCTTGCTACTTGAAGGTTTTCTTGCCAAGAAGAAAGGGAGAGAGAAAGAGAGAGAGAGAGAGGGGGAAGAAGGAAGAAGTAAAATTTGGAAAAAAAAAATATTTCTTTCCTATGTAGTGCAATTTATCGTTGGGTTCATATGAAGTCTACGTGGCAGCCTACCATTCGTTGCTGTTGATAGGGGAATATCAGCTGGGACCTATAGGAAGATTTTCTCCTTTGCCTCTCTCACTACCAACAGCTCAAGCATTATCCAACTTATAGCACTTACAATAGAGTAGCTAGATTTCTTTTAAATTTGACTATCAAAAATTTATTTTTTCTATTTTAACTATTCACTTTTACAATACACCATTCATCAGAATCTTTATTTTTTCTTTATATCTTTTAAAATATTCATATTTTATTCTAATAAAATTAATTTTACAAATTTAAATATTAAAAACACTGGTTGCCAGAGGACGTGTGAGGCGCGTGGGGGACGCTGGCGACATTGCCGGAGATGAAATTTTACGGAGTTGGTCACCGACGTGAGGCAAGTCCCGCGATGTCGACGGTGTAGCCGTTAACGGGCGGCAGTGGGTCAAACGGGCTTCAAATAATCCGAAACTCATTTCGGACTTCGATCTACACGTGAGAGACTACCAAAGGTCGGTCGGAGCTGGGATCGTCAGGGATTTGGTCGCTGGCGTCATCTGATGCTAGTGATGTCGGTGGTGTGTCGAACCTTGGTCGGCGGTGGGTCATTAATGGGTGAGATCACCATGGGAGTTCCTGCAGCAGAGAAAAAAAAATAACATTTGAAAGATGAATAGTGTTGCACTATATGTAGCGCAAACGCTATTCATCTTTTAAAAAAATTCATTTTAGCTATTTTTAGCCATTCCATTGGAGTGTGTTTTTTGACCATTTAGCTAAATTTGAGTTAAATTTTACAAAAAGCAAAGATTTAGTTACTCCATTGAGAGTGCTCTTACTTCGTCATTAGTTGAACCATTTTATTTATTTCTTTTATGCTATTTTACTTTTTCATTTCTTACAATGTTTTTACTTTTTAGTTATAATAGCCTTATTTAGTTTTAGTTTTCATATATCTCCATCCCCATTTCCTCATTTTATACAATTAATTTATCTAATTTCTTTTTCTTTCTTTAGCATGTTTTTATTTATGCGACGACTTTTTTACATCTTAAAAACTAAAATAATTAATTTTATAGAAGCTTCAAAACTATGGTCTCGTTTGATTGTTAGACTGTATTGAAATTAATTCAGTTCAATCTAATTTTAAGATGAGTCTAACATCCAACTCTTAAACCATTAAACTCATCTCTATTCAAAATCTCTTTATACGTAGAACTCACAACTTTTTTCAACTCAACATCTATTTACATGTGAGATCAACAATTTTTTTCAAATTTTCATAAATATATTTTAACTCATTTTAACATCTAAACACATCTAAAACTATTTTAAGTGGGTTCTACAAAACTTATTCCATAATTTCATTTTATTATTCATAAAGAACTCAACTCATCTCAACTCAACTTAATATTTAAATGCAGCTTATATCTTCAAAAAACTCTATATGCAGTCATTTTTATATATTCTTTGTGCATTGCACATATATGTAATACAATTCACATCCTATTCTAGTCTTAAAGATTGAAAAATAAATAAATTCATCTTAGGTCTTATTTATATTGAGCCATCAAGATTCACTTAGCATTGTCATTGGATTAACCATTGCTAAATATAGTTTTAGCTAATATAATTTAGATTTTGACTTTTGACTATTCTATTCACATAAGTCTCATATTTGAATAACTATTTTTTTAAAATATAATAATAAAATAATATAACTAACATTTGACTTTGGCTATTCACATCAAGTATCTACATTGAATTATCCATTTAAGAAGATACCTAATCATAAGTCATTAATAATTAAAAAAATATTTAATTATTTGTAATTATAAATTAATTAATTTTATCATATTTGACTATTTTATCTATTATATGTTAATTAATAATCATATTTTAATTTAATTATAAGTTTAAACAACTAAACTAGGAAATGAAAGAGAAAATAAAGTAGGAAAGAGAGTGGAGAAAACTGAATAAAATAAGAATTTGGTCTTTCTACCAGAACGGCTATCTTTAGCTATTGATTTAGTTTAACTATTCATTTTAGACAAATTATTTGGTCTTCGAACAATTTAATGTGGACCTAAAATAAGTTTCTTGTCCAAATTCTCATCGGATTTGACTTTTAGCTAATCCAATAATAATGCTCTTGTGCTATTAATAAACTTTCAACAACCATTATTATATATATAAAGAGAATTTATCTTCTAGACGGCCCGTCTAACGTTTCTCAAATAACAGCCCTCAAATAGTTAGGAAAATGTTACACGAACCGATTGTTTTAGACCGATATTCAACTGATGACAAGTGTTCAATTTTGAATGGGTCATATTTAGAAAAAAAAAATGTAGTGATTAAAAAGTAAAAGCTCCCTTCCTACAAGTCCACTCCATTGTCCCTTCCCTCTCATCCTGTCTCTTGCCCACTTGCAAATTTCCATTCTCAGAATCTCATCATCTCCCTTCTAATGATCTTACATACGATTTCTCGACAGGTTTTTCTCTCTTGTTCTTTCACGTCTACGAGGTGGTGAATCTTCTTAGTGGATTCTCGTCTTGGTGTCGTTGGTTCTGTCAAATGAAGGTAAGATTTTTCCCCTCTGTTTTGCACTCACGTGCAAGTACAATACTTTGTCTATATGCATTAGTACTTGTTTGTTTGTTGTTTTTCTTCCAGGAAAATGCATGCGTAATTGGTTTGAAATGTCTACTAATAAATGCACTTTTAACATAAAAACCAAATCACAAAAATATCTACAAATAAATAGTCTGAAATATAAACAAAAATGAAAGAAAATAAAATTTATCGTTCAAATTTGTGTGGGAGTGACGACAGCAAGAAGGGAGCAGCTAGGAACAAAGATCTTTGCCAAAAAATGATGAAAATGGATGGAGGATTGGGAGGGGTGGATATCGATAGAGGGAATGAGGGATGATGAAAATGGAGGTGAAAGGGTGATGAACGGCAAATGGGTATTGCGCTAGAAAAGTTTCCCTCTATTTTTGCATTTTTAATCATGGTTTCCCTATTCTTCTTCTTTTTTTAGGGGATGATGTGCATTTGGACAGAGTATTAAAAAAGTCACGTGATTGGTATATTATTAGTAAGAAATGTGGGCTCCATAGCATCACCCAATAGTTAAGTGCCATGTAGACTTCACAACTTAATTTCATGTGATCGCACTTATCCCTTTGTCCCCCACCCCCCCCCCCCCCCCCCAAAAAAAAGAATCCTCTCAAGAACCTTGCCTTAAATGTCTCCCTGCAAACCTCCCCCATTGTTGATTGCAGCCCATCCCCGTTTCCAATGCCACCAGCGCGATCTTGAGGAAGAATGCTCCATCGACCTCCAAGCACCTATCCCAAACCCATAGCTCCATCGAAGGACTGAGCTCGACCCTGTCGAAGATGGTGAGGACGATGACGCAAACAACACCATATTCACCGAGTTAGTCTCCATCAGTGTGAGAAAAGAAGACTCAATGCCATCCACTCCTTTTCAAACTCCCAATCTCGATAATTCACTTCTTCCACTGTGCCCTTCAATTTTAGGGTTCCCGACACCCAATCAGCCTCCTATTCATGCTCAATTGCTGTGGTTAGTGGAGTTTTTGTTTCCAATCAAGAAATCATATGCTGATAATATACTTTTTACTTAATTCTCCTTCATTTTTTTGCCTTCAAACCATAAATTTTGCCTTTACTTCTTTTCTGTTATAAAACTAAAAAAGGAAATTACTACTATTGCAAGAGAGAAACATAAAAGAAACTTCTCAAGAACTCTCAAGAACTGAAACTTTATTCTTTCTATATATTTTCTTATGAATTTCATAACAACTGAAACTCATATTTATAGGTCTTGAAATTACTATGCAAGTTCCTATGCAAGTCACTATGCAAAATTTAAAAATAATAGTGACGGAGTCATTCATAAAATTATTGGTGGGAAATGGGACGGTGGCCGATGAATCAATAATTCATAACACTCCCATTGAATGACCACCCATAAAGAATTTGCCTCATTAAAACCTTGCCAAGAAAAAACCCAGTGGGATGAAAAACCAATGGCAAAGGAAAAAAAGTACAGTATTCTTATGTATCTCCAAGTGCCTTAAGATTGCCTCATTAAAACCTTGCAAAAGAAAATCCAGTGGGATAAAACCTTTGCGAAGGAAAAACAGTACAATCAACACAAATCTTCAGGACTTTTACTCCCATTGGAAAGTGCATGACAATAGATTTTTGAGTCTTCACATTCTAATGTTCTGCATAATTTTCTTGAATGTCGCAATTAGTGATCGCTTCGTGAATAAATCTGCTAGATTATCACTTGATCGTATCTTTGATATATCCTCATTTGATTTGAATAATAAGTAGCATTATTTTCAAATAAAATTGTTGGACTATCATTGGTCATGGAATACCGCACTTTTCTTGAATATGTAGAATCATTGATCTCAATCAAAATACACTCTAAACTTGTTTTCATGAATTGAAATAATCTCTTAATGATTTAAAGATGTAGAAGATAATATCTAATTGATAAACTTAGTAGAAATCTGATACCTGCAGTAATACTTAAACTCCTCTTCAGAATATGCGTCAGTTTTTTTAAAGTAATAAACAAATATGATTTCTGCATATACAACAGGTTAAGAATTCAAAGATGATTTCCATCTAAATAATGCATTAGAAAGAACATGATAATATTTTCATCTAAAATTTTCTCCCCCTCATTCGGCGTTATTAGGGAGAACTTGTTTAGATAGGACAAAAATAGCATTGGAAACCATCCATATATGATAAAAGTTGTAAAAGTTTAAGGTCTAATATTATCAGTTCGGCGGAAAATCAACCAGAAAATCAAATCTGCTTGACATTATTGACAAACGAGATTTTGAAGATATTAGAAGGTTTCAGTTTGCTATTTAAATATAACCATTTTATCATTGGTTTACTCTAGCAAAAAGATCTCACATTCTTTATATATTCAGTTGTTGTTTATCCAAAACAATATTATGTCTGATAGAAATTCTAATGTCCCAGATTTGAACCATGAACCTTTTATACCTCAACCACTCATATTTTCTCCTGAGACTGTAAACACCATAATAGGAGCAGAGATATATCTTTCTAGTAAATCTAATCATGAAATTGTTGCAGCATCAAGAACTCTTAGTGTTCAATATGCTGCCTCTTTTACAACCATATCTCAGAAGCTACTGGCGAGAACGAGTGAGGTTGATCATCTTAAAAATCAAATATTTGAGTTGCATCAAACGCTTGCAACTAAAGATAGAAAAAATAAAAATTTAAGACAAGACAACAATGAGCTGAAGAGATTTATAAACTGGTATTCTCGTAACCTAAAAGCACAAATAGAAAAGCTGGAATGAGAGAGAGCTCAAATACAAAGTCAACAACAGCAACTAACAGCAGAGGTTCAGTGTTTACAAGAAAATAGGAATAGTTGTAATTAATCTCGCTGACTTTTGAAATTATACCTCCAACATATCTTGTAAAGTGAGATTTGAAGAGATGATGGTTTGTCTTGTTCTTATTTCCATTTCTATAAGAACCGTCTTTAGCTTTATATAGTTTGCATCAAATCTTCTTCTCATATCTATAATTCATCTATATTTACATTTTTATTTTACAAATTCCCAATGGCTCATCAATTTCCTTTCAATATTTCTTACGATCAGCATATGAGGTATCTTTCACCTCAATTACAAATTGTTCTTGCATCTTCCGCAGGTGCCATGTTACAGCAAGCGAATGATCTGGCTAATAAGTCAGATCGTGAAGCCATTTATGAGCTCGTGACTCTCGGTACTCGATACTCCTCTATTGTCGTGTTTTCCAACCGATTACAATTTAAAAATCGTGAGATTGAGAAGATTAACGAGAAGGTTTCCGTACTTCAACGACTCGTTCAAGAGTCTGACAGAAAAATAACAGACTTAAAATAAGAGAATAAGGATTTAAAATCTTTATTTGCCTCTTCATTTCGACTGCCTAATCCTTTAAATAAGGATGACATATTACTTTATGAAAAGTAAATGCATTTGAGAGATGAGGCTAGAAGTCTTAAATTCTTGTAATTCATCTATCAATTGAATAATAAGATATTTCCTTTTCAAATGCATTCATTAAATTTATAGCAGCCCTTGTGATCTCTTCAGGAGTTCTAACAAGATAAATCATCAACATAAACTGTAATAATGGTAAATCCGGATTCTGATAAAACACATGAGCATATAGGATTACTATCAAATCCTTTTTTCAATAGATACTCACTGATTTATTATACCACATGCGTCCGGATTACTTTAACCTATATAAAGATCTTTGAAGTTTTATAAAGTATATACTCCTAAATGTATTGGATTAGATGTTTCAAGTATTGTATATTTTTATATATGTAATGATGTAATGATCCTTATAAATATGTAATGACCACATTCATCAATTGCATATCTAATCCTTTTGTAATAACCAAACCAATTAAAAATATGAATGTGATTGCATTCATAATAAGGAAATATATTTCCTCATAACTACTCTCAGATTTCTGCAGGAAACCTTGTGCGACAAATCATGTTTTGTACCGCACAATTTCATTTTTCTTATTACGCTTTCGTATAAATACTCATTTATATCTCATAGGCATTACACCCTTTGTTGTTTGGATAACAGGTCCAAATACCTCTCGCTTTGCTAGTGAGTTTAATTCAGCTTCAATAGCTGCTTTTCATTTTGTCCAATAATTTCTACATCGACATTCTTCGACGGTTTTTAGCTCACTTTCTTCATTACTTCTGGTAATGTCAAGTGCCATCTTATATGAAAATATGTTGTCGACTACAATTTTATTTCTATCCATAATTTCTCCAGCATTCATGAAATGTATTAAGATCTCATTATTTTAGGTACCTGAAGTTGCAAGATTTCATAAATAAAAGTTTAGCAATTAGCTGAAACTTTTTGATAAAAAATTCAGCTAAATCGTTCTGAGTGTGTGTATGGACAATATGATGTTCAACATCTATTCCTATTGACATGTAATAATTATTAAAAACTTGAGACGAAAATTTGTCTGCATTATCCAATCGAATAGTTTTAATTGGATACTCAGGAAATTGTGCTCGTAATTTGATTATCTGAGCAAGAAGTCTAGCAAATGTTACATTTCTAGTGAAAAGAAGACAAACATATGACTATCGACTTAATGCATTAATAAAAACTACAAAGTACCTAAATGGTCTACTTGATCGATGAATAGACTCACAAATATCTCCATGAATCATTTGTAAAAGGATGAAGATTCAACAACGAATTTTGAGGGAGATGATCTGATAATCAATTTACCTTGGGAACATGCCGAGCACGGATATTCATTGGGTAAAAGAATCTTTTGATTCTTTAAGAGATGAACATGCGAATTATCAATAATTCGTCTCATCATTATTAATCCCGGATGTTCAAGGTGATCATGCCAAGTCATAAATACTTTGGGGTCATTAAACTTCTGGTGCATTACCCCATATGATTTAATTATTTTTATCTTCATAGAATATAATCTAGAAGATAGAGCAGACAGTTTTTTTAATATGAGTTTCTGACCTGATATTATTTTAGTAATGAAAAGATGCTCTTTACTGCCTTCATTGGTCGTTTCAATATGGTAATCAATACTACGTATATATTTGAAACTCTTATAGATTGTGAAGAAAATAGAGCATCATCAATACAAAATGGTACCATTAGGTAACACAATATAAGTTTTTTCGGAGCTCTCAATTAAATTTGATGAACCTGATATGGTATGAACATATGCTTTACTTAGTGTTAGATTTTGAAATATTTCTTATCTTTGAAAATTATGTGAGTTGTAACACTATCAGCCAAACATACATCTTTATTATTCAACTTAGAGATAAAAAGTTCATCCGTGTGATTCATGATTTTACAAAATATATAAAATTTTTATTATAAATATTAAATAATTCTAAAGAAAATATATTAATTGGAAGGAACACTTCCATCTTCAATTAAGTGATCAATTATACCATCAAGGTTTTCAAAGAAATCAGAAATATCAAAATATGTGATATCTATATTTAATGAATCATTTGATGGTTCTACTAAATTTGTTTCGAATTTTTTATTCTTTTCTTTTATAGATATTTGATATAAATTAGCTAAGTTTCTGGCCGTACGACAAATGCGTGACCAGTGTTCAGTCATATTACATCTATAGCACACACCTTCACCTTTCTTTGAGGAATTACTTTGGAGGCTTTTACCACTTTTTGATTTGTTAAACTTTTGGTAATACAGTATATTATTATCATTTTTAATGTTATCATTTTTGGTACCAACATTTTTATAGTTTCTCCTACCACGTCTATGTCGCTAATTTTTTCGAAAAGATGCACCATTCGCTTCTAGGAATGATGCAAACTTAGTACCATTCACTTCAGGAAATGATGTTGAACCAGTAGGGCGTGACTGATGGTTTTTTAATAAAAACTCATTGTTTTGCTCAACTACTAGAGTATAAGATATAAGTTTAGAATATTTCTTGAACTTTCGTTCTCGATATTGCTGGTGTAGGAGCACATTCGATGTATGAAAAATATTATATGTCTTCTCTAATATATCATCATCGGTGATTTTTTTACCGCATAATTTTAGTACTGAACTGATTTTAAATAGTGCAGAGTTATACCCACTAACACTTATAAAATCTTACAATTTCAGGTACAACCATTAAGAACAAGTTTTTGGAAGGATAATAGTTTTCTGGTGTTCATATCTCAATTATTTCATAAAATAAAAGGGATATTTTACTGTAAAATACTCAGTTTTTAATTTTTTGTGAAGATAACGACGAAGGAAAATCATTGCTTTAGCACGGTCCTACAGGGACACTTGATTTTTTTTTATTAATGTTTCTCCTAAATTCATAGTATCCAGATGGATTTCAATATCAAGAATCCAGTATAAATAATTTTTCCCAGATATGTCAAGTGTAACAAATTCCAATTTGGTAAAGTTTGGCATTTTTTGAAGAAAAAGACCACTAGTTTTAGTATCAGTAGAGTTTTGTGCTGATAATGTGTTATAAAATTATAATAAAAACTACTATTGTAAGAAAAAATATTTAGAGCTTTTATTACTCAATAATTGAATTTTTTTTTTCTTTTTCGTATTTGTTTTCTATATCTACAAACTGAACTAGATGGGAAGATGAATCATTCACTAATTGGGGGGACAAGAAAAGAGAGGGGAGAATACGCCACCTCTCCCTTACGACTTTTTTACAACACTTATCTTAATTTTCTTTTTAACTTTATTCTTATTAAATTAATTTTTTTATTCATCATTCTTATATTATATACTTATTTAAAAAATAAAAATACAAAGATAAAAAAATAATGTGTATCAGGTAGGAATGATAAGTCCAGTTATTTATATATATATATATATATCAAAATAATATTTATAATATTGAATGACGAAATTTCCTCTTATTTAAAAATAGAATTATAAAAATAACAAATGATGAAATTATTTGAAATTAAATAAAAATGGAATTTAGGGAGTCAACTTTTTTACTTAGGCTTGATTTGAATTAGAAAATAAGATAATATAAGTTGAGATGAATTTTGAAAATTAAATAAAATATGATTTTTATTATTATTATTATTTTAAAATTAAAAAAAATTATATTTTATATAAAAATTTTAAAAAAATATAATCATAAATTGAAAAGGTTATCTCTCAATCAAAACAGGCATTGGCTGAAGAGCGTATCGTTACTCTTGCCTCTTGTATGAGCCAGTCCTTGGGAAAAACAAGAAAAAATGTCTTCCTCGTACCAGTCATCACGATCATCTGCAACTCATAGAAGAGCAGCTCCGCCTACAATTGTAAACAACACAGCCTCTTCCGGATCCGTCCAGCCAGATGTCGACCCGGCTCCAACCCCACGGCCCATATTCCAGTTTCTTGGGTTCGGCTTCATCCTATTCCTCGTATTTCTTCAGTTCCTCCCCGCTACTCATTTCCGACACCCCTCTGATCCTCTGAGAAGCTGGACCCCTTTTGATGATTCTACCGCCGTAAGTCATCTTTTCTGTTTTGAATTTGTACTAAGTTACGTTTCTCATTATGAATATGTTTTCATTCCCGTTTCTCATTATGAATTTTTTTTTCATTTCTGTCGTTCCAAAAGGAAGAAGAAGACTCTAGAAGAAATGAGAACCTTTTCTGAATTATTTTCTTTTCCGTAAGTCATATCAAAGCCCCAAAACTCTGCTTTTGTACTAGTTGCAGATTTTGGGTAAATCACAAAGGTTCTTTGCAAGAAAAAAATACAAGCTAACTAACTGCCACTTCATATGCTTACGTGTACGAATGTGAAGTTAAATGAAATACATTCTGTAATATACTCAAAGCCAAACAGGGTAAGTAGATTGACAAGCAGCATAACTTTTTTCTTGGGGTTGCTTAGCGCACGACTCGGTTATTTTAGCTTAGCGGGTGGTTGAATGTAATGCTGGTGGTTTTGAAGGTAATTGGAGCGGTTAGTGTGGAATGAGGCTTTAGTGGGCAGTCCTATATTGTCCGTTTGTTGATCGTTAATCTTGGTCAAGAATTGTGAAGTGAAAAATGGGAATATGCCTTGTTTTTGTTAGTAGTAAAATAAAAAAATATAATTATATATGTAAGAAAGGTGGGGAGTCTGTAGATCACTTATTATCATTGTGATGTGACTATGAGTTTGCGGAATGATATCTTTGCTAGAGCAAGGCTTCATTGGGTGATGTCATGAAGGGTTGTTGAATTTTTCACTAGGCCTCTGGGGTAACTCTCAAATTGTAGCTATGTGGAAGATGATACCAATGTGGCTAAGGCTGTGAAAAGACCGAACCGGACCAATGGATCGGACCGGGACTGGATGGAATTCGGTTCGGTCTCGGTTCAGGCAATTTCTCCTCCTAGACCGGACCGGACCCGACCGAATGCAATTTTTTTTTATTATATATGTATATATAAGTAATAGTATATAAATTATAATATTAATATTAGTATAGATTAAAAGTGGTAATATAACATATTAATATATAATATATACTCTTATAATAATTGATATTAACATATTATACTTTATAATAGTTGTAGTATAAAAATATAAATTATTAAATTATAGTATATCTATATAGAGTATTAGTAATAACTTATAAACACTAAGTGTATTATTATTATTTAATAAATAATATATTATTACTAATTTATCACTATTCACTAGTATATAAATTTATAATATACTAATGCAATAATGTTATTAGTTATAATTAACCAACTTATGATGTCTCACTAAATCACTATTAATTAGTTAGTAATTGCTCTTCTTATGATTACATATAGCAATTATAAATATTAATGTTGTTTTTAACTATATATGTAGTATGATCATTAATATCATTGATTAATTGATATGACTTATGAGGATTAAATTAACTAATAAACCTATGGGGGATATATAATATAGAATATTAGTTATAACTTATAGTATAAGTATTAAGTCTATAGACTATAAGTTATAACTATATATTTTATTTAATATTTAGATGAGAATATAAATTGACAAAGATGATTATTTTTTATGGAAGTAGACTAGTAGTACTAGTATATATTTAATAATTTTTATACCTATGTAACTTGGCGAATGACAGCAAATGCAATATGCCAATAGCTCAAATTCATTGGCTTGGAATCACTGAATCAGGAACAGCCGAACAGGAACGTCTGGTAATGGTTACAACTTACGGGCTTTTATACCCATGTAGCCTGCCGAATGACAGCAATATATTCTATGCCAATGACTATTTATTTATTTTTTTAGATTATTATTTTTATTTAGATTATTTTTCTTTTGCTTTTTTTTTTAAAAGTAAGTTTTTTTTAATATTTTTTAGTTTAAATTTGTGATAAATATGTAAATTGGGCTGAAAATAATTAAATTTGGGTCAAAAAATATATTTAATCATTGCTAGGTTTTAGATCAAATTAAGTCCATTAAATCATATCAAGTGCCCCTGGATCGGACCGGACTGCTCCTGGATCGAACTGGACCGGATCGATATGGACCGAATAGGAGTTCAGTCTAGTCTAGGGTGAGAGAATTCTTGGACCAAATCGAACCGGTTTACAAATTTTCCGGATCGGACTGGACTATTTACACCCCTAAATATGACTATGGGATGCATATGAATGTAGAGGAATGTTCACAGCTTTGAGAATCGTGAGTGGACGATGGTTGAGCTTAGAACTTTTTTTCTTCAAACTTTATTCCATTGGTCGATTGTAATAGACTATAATGGCATGAATGTACATGATTTTCTTGTATCTTTGGACACCCATGCATAGGCGTTGCTCTTGAATATGTCCTGTGTACTTGGCTTCGTTTTTTTTTTTTTTAATAAAATTTGTATTTACCAATAAAAAAAGTAAATATAGGCACTTGGAAACGAAAAACACAAAAGAAACATAAGAACTCCCCTTTCGATTCTTTTTTTGATAAGTAAACACAGTATCCCCCTTTTGATTCTAAGAAACGTAAAACAAACAAGACTTGCCTTTTCACAAGCATGGGATGAAAGAGGTTAGAGCACTGACATTGGATTAGCCAAAAATTTTCTTCAAAAAGTACAAGTTTTGCACACAACCCAAAAAATTTTCATCATATTTGATCAATTGTGGCAAAAAAAAGTACGTAAAGGGAATAAATGTATCATTCTTCTTCAAAAATAAATTGTATATATAAAAGTATCATTCTTCTTCAAAAATAAATTGTATCTTTTGAAGATACAATTTATTTTTGAAAAAGAATGATACTTTTATTCCCTTTATGTACTTTTTTTGGCCACAATTGATCAAATATGATGAAAATTTTTTGGATTGTGTGCAAAACTTGTACTTTTTGAAGAAAATTTTTGGCTAATCCAATGCCAGTGCTCTAAGAATTTGGTCATTTTCTTCTTTTCTACTTCTGTCGTTATATAATGTTAGCAAGCATCTCTAGCCTCCCTCTTGGGATGTAAGCTATCTTCTTTACCCTTGAAATATCTTGGCTTATCTTTGGGTGCTCTCTTTAAATCAGAGCAGATTTAGAACGTAGTGATTGAGAAAGTGGAATGAAAGTTGGCATCTTGGAAGAGATTGTGTTTATCTAAAGGTGGTAGGCTGATCTTGATTAAAAATACTCTTTCCAACTTACTCACCTATTTTCTATCCTTGCTCCTCTACCAGCATAGACTGTCAACTGTATTGAGAAGCTACAACTTGACTTTTCGTGGAGTGGTTTGGGGGGACGAGACAAGTTCCATTTGGTTAATTGGTCAGTTTGTACTCCAATTTCTGAGGGTGGGCTAGGGATTTGTAATTTGAAAAAGTTCAACTAAGCTCTATTGGGTAAATGGTTGTGGCAGTATCAACATGAAAGTTGGGTCTTGTGGAAGATTGTTATAGATGCACATGTTGGGGAGGCATGGTGTGGTTGGTGTTCAAATAAGGTATGTGGCCCATATGGGGTGGGTCTATAGAAATACATTAGGAAGTGCGAGTTCTTCCAGAGATATACACATATTTTAGTGGGTGACGGTTGTCGTGTCAAATTTTGGTATGACAACTGGTGTGGCGAATGAAGTCTCCAAGAAACTTTCCCTACCATGGGCTTGCACGAGTGAAGGATGAAGCGATAGTGGACCACTTGATTTTTTCTAGTGGCTCCCCCTTAATGGAACGTTAATTTCATTAGGGCAGCTCAAGATTTGGAGTTGGAGGTGATCACAAAGTTCTATGCAACATAGTATTCCGTATGTATGGCCGAGGGTACTATGGACAGGATGATTTGGAGTCCTTTCACGAAAGCTTAATTCACTATCAGATCTCTCCACAAAGTTTTAACGAGCCCAGACATGCACACATTTCCATGGAAAAGCATTTGGCAGACAAAAGCTCCTTCCAAAGCTGCCTTTTTCGTTTGGACAGCAGCGTTGGGCAAGAATCTAACCATAGATAACTTAAGGAAATGTCAGATAATAGTATTGGATTGATGTTGTATGTGTAAGAAAGATGGTAAATTAGTAGACCATCCGTTTCTACACTGCAAGGTGGTGAGGAATTTGTGGGATTATTTTTTTATAGGACTTGGCATATCGTGGTCATGCTTTTTAGATTGGTGGATTTTCTAGCTAGTTGGGGAGGTTTCCAAGGTAATTCATAAGTTACAACAATCTGAAAAATAGTCCCAATTTGCATGTGTTGGTGTATATGGCGGGAACGAAATGATAGAAGTTTCAAAAACCGCGATAAGACAATGGAGAAGCTGAAAGTCTTTTCTTTAAAACATTGTTCTCATGGGTGGGGCCATTGTTTGTAGTGGACTAAATGTCCATGACTCTTTAATATCAGTTGTAAACTCTAGTTAGGTATTTCTCATGTAAACTCTAGTTAGGTATTTCCCATGTATCCTGTATACTAGGGCTTTGCCTACTTTTATGAATAAAATACCTTGGTTACCGATTAAAAAAAATGTTAGCAAGTGTTCAAAATTCAGTTTCTATAAGAATAGCTGTTGCTGATTGCTAAGACGAATGATCATATTTCTACAATTTGGTGAAGCTTTGTATGATGCGTTTGAGTAAACTTTGGTTTGGATGCATCAATATGTCATATTTCTGATCTCTCATGTTTGATGTCAGTTGACATTAAAACATTTATATATTCTTTGTTTTTTGTTTGTTGAAGTTGAAATCTTAATTAGAAGTTTACTATATTCTTGGCTATCGCAATATTTTCCAGGGAATTTTGTTTCTATTTTTCCTGTTTAGTCAAGCCGGATGCTATTGTCTTAAATTATTACAGTTTGTGGCTACAAGTGATGGGAATTCCAGTTCTGCTGCAAAAAACAACGGGAGGATGGAATGGTACATGTTGTTTCATGGATGGACTGTCTTGATCTTCGCTTGCTTGCTGTTCTTGCTAACTCAACTCTATCAAGCTCGAGGTTGGTTTCGTCTGATGAAATCTAGTCGTTACAGCTTTTAGTTCTTATTATATATTGATTTGAAAGATCTGATAATAGGCGTGGGCATGATTTATAGCAAGTGTAGTGACCCAGTCTGAGATTCAAGCTTAGCCTGTCTTCTATAGGTATGAAAAGAAGGGGAAGAAGAATAAAAACTTTTACCTTTTTCATTCTTACCTAGAGAAGATGGGCTGGCCTTTACATTAAGAAGATGGTAATGTTCTTGCATTATGACCTAAAACACATGATCTCTTGTGGAGGATGATCCCCTCTTGCATATTGTGGAGTAGTTGGTGAGGAAGAAATGAGCTTAATTTTGAAGAATGTGAAAAGTAGTTGCGGGGTTAGTTTGGGTAACCAATTATTTTGAGGCATTCTTAGATATTTCCTTCCCACACAACACTCAAAAATAGAACACTTTTCAATTTCAAATCTTCAACTTTTTCATCTAATTATTACAACTATCCCAAACTTCCAAACAAAACACAAAAAATTTCAAAACAAAAAATAATATTTAAACAACTTTTAAGTTTATAATATTTTTATTTAACTTTTTTCTCTCTCCTTTCCCAAAACCCAAGAAAATATCTTAACTCAAACCATTTCACTACTATTCACAGATATTCTGTGATATTCTAAGTGCCCAAACAAACCCAAAATCATCTTTCATTAGCATTTTCTTTCATTGGATAGGGGGTCCAAAACAGTTTAGTTTTTTGTTTTTTTTGTTTTTTTTTTTCAATATCTATTGGAACTTCTCCCATTTCCTAGTTATGTAGATCTTTGGTATACTTCCTGTGTATTGGGGTAACACCCTTTTTCATTTTAATAAAAGCTTTACATTAAAATCATGCAGTTCATTTTTTATGCTAGCATAGAAACAATAATTTGTGGTCCTACATTTAATACTTCTCCCCATCATGAAGAAGTTCTCTTGGCAATGGCCATAATTAACAAGAAAAGATTTTGTAAAATGAAAGAAGACCAATTCCTGACTCGTTAATATGTATGAGACAGCTCCTCAAATTATTGGTAATTCTATGAATGATATGTACGAATTGCATAGAAAAAAAAATCAAATATAAGTCATTCCAGAGAAAACATTCCCATCTTGATTGATAATTCTACAATATCTAAGTCAACTAAACTGAACACCAATATAATGCACAGCTTGAAAAATCCATTCTATGAATGTTATGTTCGATTGCAAAGAAAAATATCAAATAAAATTCCCATCTTGATCAATAATTCTATGAGACGGCTCCGTTTAGATCCTTAACCCTCTTCAACTCACTTCATCTCATCATTATAATTTTTCCAAATCCCCATACACTTTTTCAAATTCCCATACAAAATATAATAAATAATTCAACTTTTTCAAATTTCAAAACACTCATAATATTAAAAAATAATATTCTAATTATATTTTATTTAATTCAGCTCAACTTAGCTTAGCTCAACTTGACATCCAAACAGGGCAGTACTAAACTGAACAACAGTATAATGCACAGCTTGATAAATCTGTTCTGATTGTTGTTGGTTACAAATGATTCTTTATTTTTCTTCCATAAACTTTTTGTCACCTCCCGAAATTGTCTTGTTTCTTCAAAGTATTCTAATATGCTTTCAAGTTGGTAATTATTAATGGGACATGGGTGGCTTGGGTCATGCCCAGAGAGTTGGGGATATTCTGGGGTGTTTGACAGGAATAATGGGGAGTGCACAAAGAGCTGCTGTGTGGAGAATGATCCCTCACTGCATTATGTGGTGCTTGTGGCTAGAGGGAAATAAGAGGTGCTTTGAAGACATAGAGTGTTCTTTGGATGAGCTGAAATGATTCTTCTACAATACTTCACTGTCTTGGGCTTTGTAATATGGATAATTTTCGTGACCTGCTTGTATCTCTCACTAGTACCTAGATGTAATTAGGCATGCTCCTTGTATACTTTCGTTATATTTTGACAATGTCGTTATTTCAATAAAATTTTACTTTTTTCTATATAAAAAAAATTATTTCCAGAATTGTTATTATGGCTCTTGTAATGATCTAGGTGGAGTTGCTAATTTATTTGAAATTGCATCACACAAATGATCTTAAATACATTATGCTTTTCCAATTTAATTTTTGTAGTCTTTTACCTCCTGATTGATTCCTCTTGCTCTTTCATTGTCCAGATATCCACATCTGGTTTTCTTTCATTTCTTTATCCCTAAAGGGACCGAAGACAAAGTTTCCTTTTTCAAATTAAAAGTTCTATTTCCACATTCAAACCTCGAAATTCATGGGTAAGTTGTTGCTTATTAAAAAGTTTGTTGTTAAGTCCATTATTTTTTCTTGTGCATTAACATTTTCACAATAGGCAGGAGGAAGTGAAAGAAATAATTACAACTGCCATTTCTGGAACACAATTTGCTGGATCCAGCTTTGTGGAAGCAGCACCTTTTATCATTCCAAGTGTGCACCAGTCCTTAACCAAGTTCATTTACATCTCACCGAACATACTAATGAAAGTTTGTTTTCTCCCTTGTTGCTAAAGTTATTTCTGGGATCCGGTCTTTTTTTTTTTTCCCATCTGTTGGCTGTTATTGTTTCAGAAAATGAAGCTTTTGATAAATGAAATTGTAAGTTTTGGAAAATGAATAAATATATGAAAGAAATTAATTACACATGTATATCTGTATGTGCATTTATATATTTTATCACTGGGCTTTTAGGTATCTGAACTTTTTTTTTTGATAATTAAGAGATAATTTTTATTGATATGAATGAAAAATGCATAACCTGTGTACTCAAGAGGAATACAAAAGAAGACCTAATTATATTCTATAAGTGGTTAAAAAAGATAAGAAGTCATGAACATTGTTCCCGTTGAGTACAATTGCTGAAAACCAAAGTAGTAAAGTGTGAACAAAAACATTCTGCATCTCTACTATTGTACTATTGTGCGCTCCTTGTCTTCAAAGCAACGAGCATTTCTTTCCAACCAAGTACACCACATGAGGCACGATGAGATCATCTTTCACACTGCCTCCACTTGAGAAAAACCTTGTATCTTCTTCCAACAACCCAATAAATCCACCATCCTCACTGGCATTACCCAAAATCATTAGACCTCCACTGCAATCTTTCCCTTTGTGCCGTAGGGCTTTCCATAGAGTATAATAAGCTGAAAAAATATGAAACGGTGGATAATTCCCAATCATGGAAATCCCTATTAAACAAGACATTCCACTGGTGAGAACCATGAGAAGAAATCCGCAAATTCACCACTGAAACCTCCCTATTAGCTACAATATGATAGAGAGTTGGAAATACCCTATTCAAAGCATAATCTCCATACCACATATCCTGCCAAAAACTGACTCTAATATCCTCTTCAACCACAAAACGGATGTGTTTCTCAAAATAAGCCCAACCCCTCCTTATAAACTTCCATAAACCCATACTATACCTCCTCTCAATTCGTTAGAGCACCAACCCCCCTAGGCACTGTTATGATAATTTAAGGATAGCTGTAAATTAGGTGTAAATAGTTGACTAAACTAAGTAGATAATTACAACACTTATAGGGATGCAATTAAGGCACCGAAAAGCACCGAAGCACCAAAAACAAACTTGATTTAAGGAGCTGGAAATATTTGACTAATGTAATATATAGATTTTCTATATAATTGAAAGGAAATACAAGGAAAAGTATTCAGACCAAAATTGACATGGTATCAGAGCTTTTCTGATTTCTGTCGGCTTAAGTCTAAATCACTCGTGCGATTTTTTTATCGCAATTCCTGGGAGAATTCTCTTTGGTATTTGGCAAGTTATTTCTTGCCGTTAGTGGGTGTCACTGCCTTCTGTGTGTCAAACCGTGTGGGTTTGAGCTTTTTGAGACTGGGTTTTCAGAGTTGCGTACTCAGTTTCCTTGAAAATTTTATTCTAGTGTATTGGTGGTTGCTGGTGCACTTTGGGGTGGCTGTGTATCGATCGGTATCGTCTGTGGACGTGGGTGACTCTAGTTATCAGATTGATCGACTATTTCTGTGTGTTCTGCATTAGACATTTCCGGCGGCTTGTGTTCTGTCGGAGCTCTCGTTTGTTTGGGTGAGTTCCGGTTCGTCGGAGCTTTCTGTGGTCGGTGGAGCTCTCGTCTGTGGTCATCGGCGACGTCGGAGCTCTCGTCTGTAGTCATCGGCGATCTCTGTGGTGGAGATCAGCTGTTTGGGTTAGTCGGTGGGCTTTGTGTGTTCTGCGTTAGACATTTCTGGCGGCTTATGTTCTGTTGGAGCTCTCTGTGTTCTGTCGGTGGGGTTTGTGTTAGAAATCTCAACTCGTGTTTATTGATCCCAGGAAACTCGAAATTAAAGGAATAGGTTAGTAGTCAATTACCATTAATTGGGTGGAATTATTTTGGCTATTTGTTGGTGGTGTTTGAGCTGTTGGCACGTTTAAAAAAAAAAAAGGAATTTATTAGTTGGTTTAGTCAAAAGGGTGGGTTTAGTCATGTTTATTGAAAATTCTATTATTCAATTTAATGGAAAGAATTTTCCTACATGGGAATTTCAATTTAAAATGTTCTTAAAAAGAAAAGAATTAGCAGATCATATTGATAGTTCTGATAAAATTCCCACTACCAAAAATGAACTTGCCCAATGGGAAGTCAATGATGCTAAGGTGGTTTATTGGTTGTTGGGAACACTTGAACCACATCTTGTCACAAATATTCACTGCTTTACTACAGCTCAAGCTATGTAGGACTACTTGCACTGGATTTATCATCAAGATAACAACGTTCGGAAGTTCCAATTGGAGTTGGAAATCAGTACTTTAGTCAAGGTAACTTGACTATTGAATAGTTTTATTCCGCTTTTATTAATTTTTGGAACGAATATTCTTCCATTATTTATACCAAAGTACCCTCGACGGTACTTGGGGCTCTTCAAATGGTTTACACTGAGAGTCAATGCGATCAATTTTTGATGAAGTTTCGGCCTGAGTTTGAAGTTGTTCGAGCCGGTTTATTGAACCGTAACTTAGTTCCTTCTTTGGATATTTGTTTGGGAGAATTATTGTGGGAGGAACAAAATGGAGTCGCTGAGCGTAAGAATCGTCATCTCTTAGATGTTGCTCGTACTCTTTTAATTGATTCTTCCATGCCTTCTCGTTTTTGGGTAGAAGCTGTATCTATTTCTGTGTATTTGATCAATCGTTTGCCTACTGTTATTCTAAAGTATGATTCTCCTTATTTTTGATTATTTGGCATACATCCTAAGTATCACTCTCTTCATACTTTTGGATGTGTTTGTTTTGTTCATCTCCCTTCCATTGATCGTCACAAGCTTGGCGCTCAGTCTGTTACATGTGCATTTATGGGCTATAGTCCTACTCAAAAAGGATTTGTTTGTTATGATGCTTATGCAAACAAAATCCGGATCTCTCGAAATGTGATTTTCTTTGAAAATCAATATTTCTTTCAGTCTCAAATCATTTCTGAACCTCCAATTGCTCCTCTTCCAGCTTTTGATGCTGTGTCTTCTTCTATTGAGAGGTTTAAACCAGGACTGGTGTATCATCGACGTCATCCAACTTCTCCAACTCTCATTCCAGACACTGATCCGCCACCTGATTCTGTGACTCCTCTACCTCGGCGTTCTATCCGGGATAGACATATACCTGATAGGTATAGATTTTCTCACACCTCGTTTTCTGCAACTCTCGATACTATTTCTATTCCTCACTCTTATACTCAGGCAGTTTCTCAAGCCTGTTGGTAACAGGCCATGAAAGAAGAGATTCAGGCTCTTCAAGACAATCACACCTAGGATATTGTGACTTGTCCATCTGATATGAAACCAATTGGCTATAAATGGGTGTATTCAGTTAAGTTTCGATCTGATGGTTCACTCGATAGATATAAGACTCGACTTGTGGCTCTTGGGAGTCGTCAAGAGTATGGCATTAATTAAGAAGAAACATTTGCCCCTATTGCCAAGATGACTACTGTTCGGATTATCTTGGCACTTGCTGCCTCACAAGAGTGGCCTATTAGGCAAATGGATGTAAAGAATGCCTTTTTACATGGAGACCTCAAGGAAGAAATCTATATGTCTCCACCTCCCGGCATGTTTAATACACATTCCTCAGAGGTTTGTCGGCTATGCCGGTCCTTATACGGATTGAAACAGGCTCCATGGGCATGATTTGATAAATTTCGCTCTAATTTGCTTACCTTCCAATTTACTTAGAGTCAGTTTGATTCCTCTCTTTTCCTTCGCAAGACTTCTACATGAATTGTGTTGCTTTTAGTATTTGTTGATGACAATGTGATTACTGGCTCTGATATTGAATTAATTCAACAATTACAATTGCATCTCAAGGCATCTTTTCATATGAAAGATCTTGGTCCTTTGCAGTATTTTCTTGGTCTTGAGGTTCAATTTACTCCATCTGGTACATGGTTACATTAGCACAAATACACACATGAAGTGATCTCATTGGCTGGTCTTCAATCGGGTAATTCTATTCTTATTTCTTTAGAGGTAAATCTCAAGCTTTGTCAGGAGGAAGACGAGCTTCTTTCAGATCCATCCTTATATCGGCAACTAATTGGAAGCTTAAACTACTTGACAATTACTCGACCCGACATTTCTTTTACAGTACAGAAAGTCAGTCAATTTATGCAAACCCCTCGACACCTTCATCTAGCTGCTGTCTGCCGCATTATCCAATATCTCAAGGGCACTTCTACACGAGGATTGTTCTTTCTTAAAGAATCTTCCTTATAGTTGGTGAGATATAGTGATGCTGATTGGGCAGGTCGTGCAGATACTTGTCGTTCTATTACTGGTTGGTGCATGTTCTTAGGAAATGCACTCATTTCTTGGAAGAGTAAGAAACAAAACAAACTTTCCAAGTCTTTCACTGAGTCTGAATATCGTGGTATGTCTTCTGCTTGTTCAGAGATCACGGGGCTTCGTGGGTTATTGGGCGAACTTGGTTTTTCTCAACTTCATTCCATTCCTCTTCATGCAGACAATACAAGTGCTATTCAAATCGCTGGTAATCCCGTTTTCCATGAATGTACGAAACATATTGAAGTTGATTGTCCTTCCATACGAGAAGCCTTCGACAAACATATCATTACTCTTTCTCACATTTTCACTGAACATCAAACTGCAGACATATTCACTAAAGCGCTTTCTCGACATCGACATCGACATCGACATCAATTCTTAGTTGACAAATTGATGCTTTTTGATCCACAAGCATCAATTTGAGGGGGGATGTTATGATAATTAAGGATAGCTGTAAATTAGGTGTAAATAATTGACTAAACTAAGTAGATAATTACGGCACTTATAGGGATGCAATTAAGGCACTAAATAGCACCGAAGCACCGAAAACAAACTTGATTTAAGGAGCTGGAAATATTTGACTAATGTAATGAATAGATTTTCTATATAATTGAAAGGAAATACAAGGAGAGGTATTCAGACCAAAATTGACAGGCACTACCATGCCGGGCATCAATAATTTCATTTCATAATGACTCTCCCTCCAAATGATATCTCCATAGTCATTTTCCCAATAAAGCTTTATTAAAGGTTCTCAAGTTGCACACTTCCAATCCCCCATTCGAAATAGGAGAGCAAACAGTATTCCATTTAACCAGGTGAATTTTTTTTCCTCACACCAAGCTCCCCCCCCAAAAATAAGAACGCTCGAAAAGAGTTTTTCGATCCTTTTTACTGTCCCTACAGGTATAGGAAACAAAACTAAATTATACATGGGGAGATTAATTAAGGTGCTCTTAATAAAAGTGAGTCGACCCCCTTTCGATAAGTAAACTTGCTTCTAACCAGCCAACCTTTTCTGTCTCTTTTCCACTACCCCATCCCATATGACTCAAGCCTTAAATGTTGCTCCCAATGGAAGGCCCAAATATTTCATGGGTACAAAGACACCTTACAATCCAAAAGGCTCGCTAAATGGATAATGTTTGGCATTGCACCCACCGCAACCATTGGATTTTCAAGATTCACCTTATGCCCCAATACTGTTTCAAAACATAATAGCAACGCTCTTAGAGTTTGGATCTGGTTATTATCCTCATCATAAAAGAGTAGAGTATCATTTGCAAATAAGAGATGTAAGATAATTATGGAGCCACTAGTGTCATTATCCACCTGAAATCCAGATAAAAAACCTCCTCCAATGGTGGCCTTCACCATCTGCCTTAATGCCTTCATGACAATAACAAACAGAAGAGAAGATAAAGAATCTCCTTGCTGCAATCCGCGAGAATTGTAAAAAAAAAAAAAAGCATGTGTACCATTAACAAGAACCGAGAACCAGCAATGGAGTCACAATGTCAAATTCATGATATCCATCTATCACCAAAACCACACATTCCAAGCAAATACAATAGGAGTTCCCAATTTACATGATTATTAGTTTTTTCCATGTCTAGATTGCATAGAATACTTGGAACTCCCTTCAGCATTCTACGATCATATTCATTTGCAATAAGGACTGAGTCAAGAATTTGTTTCCTGCGAATAAATGCATTCTGAGTCGATTAGCGAGAGAATCTTTGAGATAATCTTGTAGACGCTACTAATCAGGCTAATAGAATGAAATGCATCAATAGTCGAGCCCCATGTTTCTTAGGGATAAGAGTAATGAACATTGCATTAAGGCATTTTTCAAAGTTTTTAAAGGAATGGAATTCACTGAAGACCTGCAATACATTACCTTTCACAATGTCCCAACATGTTTGAAAGAAACTCATCGTAAAGCCATCTGGGCCCCGCGCTTTGTCCTTAGCTATACCATAAATGACCTTATAAATTTCGTTTTTCTCAAAAGGTCTTTCCAAACCATTCGCACTATACGAATCAATGGCCTCAAACAGCAAATTATCAAACTTAGGCCTCCAACAAGCTGATTCTGTGAGGAGTTTCTCATAATAGTGTATGATATGGTTTTCTAGTTCGGGGGGGAGATGAGAGCACCTGATTGCCTGAATGAAGTTTCTCAATAGCATTGATGCGCTAATGTGAATTAGCTACTTTATGTAAGAATTTCGTATATTTATCACCTTCTTTCAGCTATATGGCCTTTGTATTTTTGTCGCTTGAAGTCTCCTCAAACAACCCGTTCAATAAGATATGAAGGAGCTGAATGGATTACTACTGACGATTTACAAAAGTGAGAATTTTAATAAATGGCAAATTGGGGCACTTTTGTGCAAATCTTAATTGTGGAGCCCATGAGATAGGTAAGATAATCAAAGATACTGATAATGCAGAACAACTTCTTTCAATGACGACAGTGCTGCAGAATTTTCTGCAGTGGCCAAGTCTCACCTTTACGTGACATGTATGACAGATTCTACCATCTATAAAATGCATCAAACTTGAATTCTATCATCTGCATATAATGTGTCATGCCAATGCTTGAGTTCTTGGACAACATGTACAAATTTTCTAACAAGTGGCCCTGCTTTTTAGTCTCATTCTAATCAACCTGTTGACATGTATATGCTATAAGGATAAGATATATCATTTTTGACCTAAAGGGAGTCATTACCTAGAAAACTTTCAGCTGTGCGCTACAGGGAAAATCAAGAGGCAGAATCTGTCCACTTGAGTTTCTTTGATTAAGATAAAATCTTTGTCTAGCCTTAGGGTTCAAGTTTTTGAATATTAGAAACAATGAAGAACAAGTTATGACTAAAGAAATATTTGGAATTTCAAATAGATGCTCACAGAAACTTACTTTGAATTCAGTTTAAAGGCTGCCAAAGAATTGCAGCCTCTAGGATCCTTCAGGACTTGAAAGATGGCGCTGTTGGAGTGTGAAAGGAGGGTTATCATGCTGATATAGTTGCTAGAAGAAAAGCAGTGATTTTCACTGTAACTGGAGAAGAAAATTTACTTTTAACTTACCAAACATTGAAGGAAACAAGAGGAAAAAGGAGTTGTAGACTAGGGTTTCGAAATTAGAAATCCCGTCTCACTTGCATTGAAGGGGCTATCAGTTACTGTTTTCTGAAATTTTCTTGAAGAAAAGTGTTGAATGCCTGAGGGTTTTCAGCTATGGGCTACTTGGAGGAGCCTTCCAATATTTTCTTGCTTGAATTCTTGATGAAGAAATTGAGGGAAAACAGATTGAGAGAGATGGCAGGCAGAGGAGAGAAGAATGTTTGCTTTTATAGCAAGACTAAGGTTTATACAGGAGAAGACTCACATGAAAACTGACCCCCAATTGACACCAGGGCTGTGCCAGAGTAGGGCTTTCTAGAAGCTTCCTATTCTAACTTTTAACTAACTGGGTAAAAGACATGATGCGTTTGTGCGGTCCTTGCATTCCTCATTGTTGGTAAACCCTTAGGGATTGGCTCAAGTGGTAAAGGCCTTAGCCTTGGGGTTATGCTCCCTCTAGGTCCAAGGTTCAAATCTCTTTGGATGCAAACAATCTCCAGGGGCCATCAGGCTGAGAGATTTTTCTCTTGAATTATTTGATGTGCACTTGTGCGAAACTTTTTACCGAGGGGCCTGTGCACCCCTGAAATTAGTCGGGATGCTATTCCGGACACCTGGGCTAATAAAAAAAAGAATTTTGGCACAATATTAGTTGTATTTAAGGTAGTTTCTTTTATTCCTGTACATATCCTAATAGAAGTCAATTTCTTTTATGAGAGAAATATACTTTCCATACATAACAAATTAGCATTTAACACAATCAATCTACACTTTAGAAAAGCAAGTAGCCGCTGGATTTCTAAAACATACACAATTACACCAATAAAAAAAGAACTCTTATTTCTATAACATAAACAACTTCAGGAACTCGAGCATGACAGTCTCCTCATAATTTATCTCATGAGTTTGGGTAAAGCCGTTTGCAGTAAATCTAGCCATATATCTTTCCACCATTTCACCAGCCTCTACTTCATTGTGGGCACCCATTTACATCCTACCGCGTTTTTTCATTCAGATAATTAAACATGTGTTATTCTTGTGAAGAGCTTTCATCTCTTCCTGCATCACTTCCCTCCACTTTGGATCCCCAAGAGCCTCCTGTAAACATCAAGGAAGAGACATGGACAACAACTTGGAGATAAATGCATGATAGGATGATGAAGGATTTGGGCGAGAACCTAAATTAGAAAGAGGATGTTGAGTAGAAGTCTGGACTCCTTTACTTGTGCAATAGGAAGATCTTTGTCATCAACAACTGGTAATGAGTCTAGACTTGAGTAGCACTAGAATTAGGAGACGATGCGTGGCAGGGTGTAAAGGAGAATAATTGTATTCTTCTAATGTATGAACTATATTGTTTCACTTGTGGCAGAATAAGTTTGGGCATGTGCATTGTTAGAGTGAACCAATTCAAAGGACGTGTTAAGTGTCACCATGATACGCTCTCTTATTTACATGATACGCTCCGTTGTATATATATACTTTCCTATTTAGTCAAAATCTATATATAGGCATAGTTTCCTTTTGTATAGACTGATTTGATAGCTGTAATTTAGGCTTGATTCTAGTCTTGTATATTGCACATTCGTGCCTATATAATAAGAGGAAACTCTCACAGATGAGGTATTCAATCCATTTGACATGGTATCAAGAGCTGGTTTCTAGGTTTACGAATTTTTGATTTTTTTTTTTCTCTCAAGCTTCTCTCTTTTGGGTTGTCGGCAGCATCTGTGCTTGCCTTTGGTTCTGTTCTGGTGATTCGACATCATCTGGGTTTCGGCTTCTCTTATTTTCGGTGCCTCTGGTTGGTGTTGGACCTCTCATTGGCGTTGTCTGAATTCGATTTTGGAGTTCCTTGGCATTTCCGACATTGTCTGAGTGTATTTCGGCGTCGTCTGGGTGGTTCTCTTTGGTCGCACCTTCACTTCTGCGTTTGCCGGCGATTTCAGTTCGGCACCTCCTGTTCGGTGCCACTGTTGAGTCTATCGGCAGTTTCTGGTGGTGCTTGTGTGGTGGTCGATCACTTCTGGGGTGGCTGTCGACGAGTCTTGGTTTGGATCTTCACCGTCTGCCTTGTCGTGCGTTCGCTTCATTCTGGGTAGGTATTGTTTTTGCCTTGCCGAGTGGCTTCAAACGGCTTCTTCATTATGGCTTCTTTTTTTTTTTTGGGCAATCTGTTGGGTATCTATACAGACCTGCTCTTGGCTTATTTGGGTTTGTTGCTGTTTACGGGCATTATTATGTCTTCTGATTTTTTTACTGTGAAATTCACAGGTAAGAATTATTCTGCCTGAGAATTCCAATTTCGTTTATTTGTTATGGGAAAAGAGTTATGGGGTCATATTGATGGGAGTGATTTGTCTCCTGATGTGCCTAAACTGGCTCAGTGGCAGATCAAAGATGCTCAGGTAATGACATGGATTTTAGGATCGGTGGATCCTCTTATTGTTCTTAATCTGAGGCCATATAAGACTGCTAAATCTATGTGGGAATACTTAAAAAAAGTATGTAATCAGGACAATACTGCCCGACGTTCTCAATTAGAGTACGAGATTGCTAGTTACACTCAGGGCGATCTCTCCATTCAAGATTATTTTTCTGGATTTAATAATCTCTGGGGAGAATTTACTGACATTATTTATGCCAAGGTATCAGAAGAATCTCTCTCTGTTGTGCAGGAAGTTCATAAGCAAAGCAAGCGCGATCAGTTTTTAATGAAGTTACAACCTGAATTTGAAGCCACTCGCTCCAATTTGATGAATCGTAATTCCGTGCCATCTTTAGATGTCTGTTTTGGGGAGTTACTTCGTGAGGAGCAGCGGCTTGCCACCAAGGCCACTTATCAGCACGATAAAATGATACCCAATGCAGTGGCTTATGCTGCTCAAGGAAAAGGCAAGGGACGAGACATGCGGAAAGTTTAATGCTTCAGCTGCAAATAATACGAACATATTGCTACCAACTGTACACGAAAATCTTGCAACTATTGCAAGAAGCCGGGGCATATTATTAAAGAGTGTCCTACTCGTCCCTAGAATCGTCAGGCTAATGCTTATCAAGCTAGTGTGGGTTTTGCTTCTTCTGCTACTACTAGTGACTCCTCTGTTCTTACTACTAAGAAGGTACAACAGATGATTATTTTCGCATTTTTAGCCTTAGGATTGCAAGGTAATGGTTCATTTTCCCTTTCATGGGTTATTGATTCGGGTGCATCTAATCACACGACTAGTTCTACTGATACTCTTAGCAATGTTCGAACTTATACTGGATTGACACATTTAGATTGCTAATGGTAGTCAGTTACCTATTCATGCTATTGAGGATGTTGATTCCACTGTTAGAGATACTTTTATATCTCCTCAGCTTTCTATTAGTCTTATTTTAGTCGGGCAATTAGTTGATAATAACTGTGATGTTCGTTTTTCTCATGATGGTTGTCTTGTGTAGGATTAGGTGTCGGGCAAGATACTGGCGAATGGGCCTAAAGTCGGACATTTATTTCCTATGCACTTTTTCCATTCTTGCTGTTATCTCGTTTGCTTGTAACTCTGTGAACAATAACTGTGAAGTATGGCACAAATGGTTGGGTTATCCTAATTCGGTTATTTTATCTCATGTAATAAATTATGATTTGTTGGGCAATAAAGATCAATTTCCTTCTCTCTCTTTTGATTGTTCCACATGCAAATTAGGTAAAATTAAGTCTCTTTCTTTTCCTTCTCATAGAAGTCATGCTGAACCCTGTTTTGATTTGATTCATAGTGATGTGTGTGTGGGGAATTTCTCCTATTATCTCACATGCAAATTATAAATACTTTGTTACATTCACTGATGATTATACAAAGTATACCTGGATCTATATTTTTCGTGCTAAATCTGAGGTCTTATCAGTTTTTCAACAATTAACTGCCTATGTTGAGAATCAATTTTCTTATTTTATCAAAATTATGAGGTCTGATTCAGGTGGTGAATACATGTCTCGTGAATTCATGCTTTTCTCCAACAAAAAAACATTGTTTCTCAGCGTTTTTGTCCATATATACCTCAGCAAAATGGTGTTGCTGAACGTAAAAATAGACATTTGTTGGATGTTGTTCGTACTTTGTTGCTTCAATCATCTGTTCCACCTAAATTCTGGGTTGAGGCATTATCTACGATTGTTTATTTAATTAATAGATTGCCGTCTGGTGTTTTGAATTTTGAAGCTCCTTACTTTCGTCTTTATCATCAGCATCCTAGGTACCTTGACATGCATATTTTTGGTTGTGTTTGTTTTGTTCATTTGCCTTCCCATGAACGTCATAAGTTATCTGCTCATTCTGTTAGATGCACATTTATGGGTTATGGTACTTCACACAAAGGCTATGTTTGCTATGATCCAGGCTCTAATTGATTTCGTATTTCCCGTCATGTTGTGTTCTTTGAAAATTAGTCATTCTTTCCTTCTCATGATGAGTCTTTGCCTGAGATGCATGTTTTGCCTCATTTTGATGACTTGATTCCTTCTATTGACTGATTCAAATCTGGATTTGTATATGAAAGACGACGACCGACTTTGTCCCTTTCCGAGTCTGGTCCGCCATTTGAGCCTGTTTAGACTGAATTCTCTCCGGGTGATATGGATACTACTACAGTTCCTCGCCGTTCGACTAAAGTATCACGTCCACTGGACCGGTATGGTTTCTCTCATACCTTTTTTCATGTTACTTTGTCTTTCATCCCCATTCCGTCAGGTTATTCTGAGGTACCTAAACATGACTGTTGGCGTGCGGCAATGGCCGAGGAACTTCGGGCCCTTCAGGACAATCATAAATGGAATGCTATCCGTTGTCCTGCTCAGGTGAAAGCTATTGGTTGCAAATGGGTCTATTCCATTAAGCTGTGTTCTGATGGAACTCTGGATTGGTATAAGGCCCGATTGGTTGCTCTTGGCAATAGGAAAGAATATGGGGTAGACTATAAGGAAACTTTTATTCCAGTTGCCAAGATGACTATAGTGCAGACTGTCTTGTCTGTTGCTGCATCCCAAGGTTGGTCTCTTCATCAGATGGATGTCAAAAATGCATTTCTTCATGGAGATCTTAAAGAAGAGATATACATGACCATTCCACCTGGCTTGTCATCCTCTTCTTCATCGGATGTCTGTAAGTTGAAACGATCATTGTATGGGCTGAAACAAGCTTCTTGGGCATGGTTTGATAAATTCCGCTCCACTTTGCTCTAGTTTTCGTTTAAGCAGAGTGCATATGATTATTTTTTTATTTTTCTGCAAGACATCTCTTGGCATTGTCCTTCTTTTGGTTTATGTTGATAATATTGTCATTGTTGGAACAGACTCTACTTTGATCACCCGACTACAACTGCATCTTCAAGCCTCATTTCATATGAAAGACCTTGGTTCTCTTACATACTTTTTAGGCTTGGAAGTTCATACTGATTCCTCTGGCATTTTCTTGAATCAGCACAAATATACTTAGGATCTGATTGTATTGGCTGGTCTTCAGGATACTTCTTCTGTGGATACTCTTATTGAAGTAAACACGAAGTATCGTCAGGACGAGGGTGATTTCCTTTCTGACCTCACTATGTATCGACAATTAGTGGGGAGCATGAACTATTTGACTATTATTCGACCTGATATTTCTTTTGCAATACAGCAAGTTAGTTAGTTCATGCAAGCTCCACGTCATCTATACTTAGCTGCCGTTCGTCGTATCATTCAATATCTTTGAGGTTCTCCTAGTTGTGGCCTATTCTTTCCTACTGGGACTCCTCTTTAGCTTGTGGCTTACAGTGATGCAGATTGGGCAGGATGTCCTGATACGCGACGATTTGTTACAGGTTGGTGCAATTTTTTTGGTGACTCTTTGATATCCTGGAAGAGTAAGAAACAGGATCACGTCTCCAAATCTTCCACCGAATCCGAATACCATGCGATGTCTACTGCTTGTTCTGAGATTCTTCGGCTTTGTGGTCTCCTTGCTGAGATTGGTTGTGTTCAGTCTGATCCTACTCCTCTAAATGCTGACAACACTAGTACCGTTCAGATTGCTGCTAATCCCATCTTTCATGAGCGTACTAAACACATTGAGATGGATTGTTATTCCATTCGGGAAGTATTGGACTCTCGTATCATTTCTCTTCCTCATATTTCTACTGACCTACAAATTGCAGATGTGTTTACGAAGGCCATGACACGACAACGTTATCAGTTTCTTGTGGGCAAATTGATGCTTCTTGACCGACCAGTATCAATTTGAGGGGGGAAATCACCATGATACACTCCTTATTTACATGATATGCTCCTTTGTACACATATACTTTCCTATTTAGTCAGAATCTGTATATAGGCATAGTTTCCTTTTGTGTAGACAGAATTGATAGCTGTAATTTAGGCTTGATTCTGGTCTTGTATATTGCACATTCGTACCTATATAATGAGAGGAAACCCTCACCGATGAGGTATTCAATCCATTTGACATTAAGATTTCATTTGGATAGTGAGATGAGATGATCTGTGAATCGTAGTGAAATGGTTTGTGAATAATAATGAAATGGTTTGAGTTAAGGTGTTTATGAGATTTTGGGAAAGGAGAGAAAAGTTGAATAAAAATGTTATAAAATTAAAATATTGTTAGAATATATATAATTTTTTAATATTATTCTTGTTTTAAGGTGAAAAAATTGAGTTGCCTTTTGTGTTTTGTTTGGAAGTTTAGGAAAGTTGTAATGATTAGTTAATGACCAAATGAAAAAGTTGAAGATTTGAAATTGAGAAGTGTTTGTGTTTGTGGTGTTTGGATATTGAGATGAGATGGGATGAGATGATGTATGCTATCCAAACTAGGCTAAATTAAGTGCGGATCAAACCATGAGATATTTCAAAGCATAAAGAAACACCAATTTTAATCCTAAATAAATAAAATGTAGTTCGAGAACATGGAGGGCGGCCGAGGAGGTGTTCTTAGTTGATAGGAATTTGTTTTCTTGAAGTCTTGGGATTCCTAGAGTGTTCACGAGTCTCGATTAGGGTGTAGTTTCATGGGCTAGACATGATTTCCCAGCTAAATTATAACTCCTAGGACACTTGGGAATATTAGCCAGTAGCTTCGAGGGCTCCAAGTATCTCGTTTTAATTGTTTGGGCTTCAGCCCAGGTCCAACATTGCCAAGAATTCAGCCACCCATGAAGAAAACAGTAAATAAATCATGAGGAAACCATAGGCCTTTGGGCCTAAAGCAGAATTTTTTTATCCAAATCCTAGAACGCTAGGGCTCTGGTGTTACAAACAACCAAGACTGGATAGTGGTGTTTTCTGCTTGTTGGTTTTTGTTTGTTCAATCATCAAATGTAGGTTATTGACTCTTCCCATTTAGCTATATCATTTTACCGCTACTTTAATATATTAGATAGCTGACCGAGAACAAAGTAGTTGAGTCCATCTAATTTTACTATTCTGTTTGAAATTTTCATTCAGGGTGGTGAACTGACCCTCTACCCTCACTTTCTTTTATTTTTTGTGTTCCGATAATATATGACTTCTGGAAATCACTTATGCAACCAAATAGTTCAATCCAATAAGATCTGTCAGCTAACAAGATTTCAAATAGGAAAAGCTACTGTATCACCCTTAAAGCGAAGGAAACACCACCAACAGAGATTCTAGATAGAATGGCATATCATATGGAATAATCCAAGATAAAACAATACTGGTTGTTTAATTTTGGTACCTCACTAAAAGACCTGTCGTTTACACGGGGATTGTTGCTACTGTTGACTAGGTTAGATGACGTTGTTCTGGGCTGCACTGAATGACACATTGTTGTTGCATCTGAATGATCTGCCATTTGATAAATATATTAAAACTCCATGTCATTTTAGAATCTACAGTGTTGCTGTGAGTGCTTGTTGGAAAAACTTGCTGCCATTGCCAGTAATGCCGATATCACCATAGTACAACCCCCAAAACAACTGGTGATTCCAAAAAACTTCAAAAGAACACAAACCAAGCCACTCAAACAGACAGAAAAAAAAGAGCATTAATTGGGTCCACTGTCTGTTAACATGCATTGCATGTGCAAAGCAGATCTGCTGGCGACAAACATGTGACACCTATTCTGTTTCAAGCTTATTAGAACCGGTCCAAGACTTGAGAGTGCATCTTCGCCTTAAGCCAATGAAAGTATATGTACAACTGATGTCAGCAGTACTGCAAAACACGGTGCTCCATATAGTGGTTCTATGTATAATTCTTTATACCTGACATATTAAGCATTCAAAATTTTGGGATGCTACATGGTGCAAACCATTAGACATTGACATTTGTGATCTTGCTCTTTCCTGTATATGGACACTCAATCTGATTTAAATTTGGGAGGGGGGGAAATCACATAGACAGATTGGAATGAATCAACATATTTTACTTGTATTGCAGGGGAAAGTTGAAGACCTAATTGGAACTGCCTTGAGCAATTATGCCATTGGAGCTGTTGAGGACTGCTCTAGAAAATTAGATATGTTTGTTAATTCCAATGTGTTGGATGCTATTCAGAGATCAGCTTCAAAGCCTTGGGTTTCTGAGACACCTTATGCAAAAAATGCATGCATGCCAGACTTGAGTGTGCTTTTGATTGATTCAACAAAATTGGACGGAGATTTTGTGGATGCTTTTCTGTGGTGGAGTAGAGTTCTCAATTTGAATGAAAGGTTTCAAAATCTCCTCGTCATTTCAAATTGATTTTGTTTTCTTCTATTCTTTTACATTGGCTAAACTAGAGCATGACCTGCCATACTCTTTGCATCTAACTTTGATATACTTCGCAGTTTCAAATTAAGCAATTAAGCCTCTCTGGAAAGTATCAGACTGTTGGGAGTCTGGGACAATTGTCCAGTTAGGAGATTTGATGGATTTTGGTCATGAGTCTATTTAAGTCATTTGAATTTTCTTTCAAGTATATATTCCCACTGCCCGATTGAATACATTAAAGGAAGAGAAAGTTCTAAAAAAATCAAAAATAAAAAATGGAGTAAAGGAGCTCTGGTTTGCTGGAGTCATTGCTGCTGCAGCGCTGCTGTCAGAGTCATTAGGGTCTTACATAACCGCGTCTTGTTTGTTTATAATTTAGAACGATGCCTAGGTGCCAAAGAATCTTGCTTGGTGGATCTAGATTTAACAATGCTGTTGCAGCATATGTGATGGTGGCAACAGTTTGATATGGTTTGGACTTGGAGTATGAATTGGTAGGTTGTGGATTCTGCTTGCTGAAAACTGAATTCATTGTTTGGTGAAAGTTGTGGTGGGTGAGGATGAGGCCCACTTTGGAGGCTTTGGTGGTGGCATAGTACATGAATTTTTGGTCTAAAGTAGATGGTGTACTTTCAACTATCGCATGATACCCAACAGTCTGATTGTTTACTTAATGAAGTGTCAACCTTCAAAATGCTTCATTGAAAATACAACAGCTTTGGACCAAAAATAAATGGGTTATGCTGTAATTAACCACTTTCATCTTACCTTTCTGCGTCTGCCTCTCTGACAAGGGCTTTAGAGAAACCTTTGTAAACTTCAGGGAACTCTTTGCAGTTTAGTGTGAGTTTATTCCACCAGTGAGAGTATTTGATATGGAAAGTTTCCTCAAAGTTATTGCTCTGTAAGGGCTGCAGACAATTTTTGACACACGAAATCATGCCCATCATCTGGTTGGTGATGATCAGCAAAGTGTCAATATCATGGATTAAGACATCTCGGGAAACTTCTGTTCCCTGCATCCATATGAGTGTCCTGTGTCAATTTTGTTTTTCCCTTAATGCATGTCCAATATAAAAAATTTATGGAAAGCAGGAAGGAGTCTTAAGAAGCTATTTATGGAATGTGAAATACAAAGGAGCACCAACTTTAGGGAGTTCCTTCAAACTCAGACTACTAATAACATAAATAAATCTCCATGGGATTAGTCCAAAACAGCTTTATTCTTAGACTTTTCTTTTTCTCCACTTTGCAATATTATGTTTCTTGATGTTCCTTTGGCTTTTCAACAAAAGTGAAGTTTCTAGGTCTCATATGTTGTTGTATAATTTGTGTTGGTAGGAGCAGTGGAAAAAATTCAGCCATTGTCTTAGCACTCTACAATAAATATCTCAAACTTTCTAATTCTTGGTTGGTCACACTCGCAACATCTTCAGAAATGATCAACAATACTATGGTTATCCGGTACGACATACCCAACAGTGTTTGTTCTCAATTTGGAAGTGGTGCTACCCCACAGATGTCGGGTAATGGAAATATCTGGAAGCATTACCTTCCCCCAATGTCATATCAAATCTTGGGAAGCTAGGATTTCACCTTCCTCCAAACAGCACGACTGTACAGGGGGTCGATTTTGGCTTCAAAAGAAAGAATACTGCAGTACATAATGCTATAAATCTCACCAAAGGTGGAAACATTACAACTGGCGAACATTTGTGAAATTCTTATTTCTTTTTGTTTTATGTTCAGGTGTTGATTTGTACTTTTCATAGACCACTGTATATTTGTCCTTTCTGTATGAATTGAATAAAGGACAAATATTCTGTGGTAGCATTTGTACGATCATTCTTAATGACAATTATCAGCATTTGTGGGTAATTCATTGATTCATTCAGGAGTTGTGAAGGATGTGCTCTAAATAATAGCCAAAAAGTGTATAAAATGTATGTTAGGCTGGTAGCGAAGACTGCTTGTAAAATACTCTATAGTCTTTTATGGATGGATTGTTTCAGCCTAAAGAGAAAGTTGACTTTTCTTGTCAGCGGAAAGCATAGATTTGCATTGAAAAGGCTACTAAAGTTGTTCACCATCAATTGATTTTGTTAACGGTCTTAAATACAGAAAATTAACAATGATGGACTGCTTGGAAATTGTTGAAAAACTTGAATGGAACTTGCTGCTATAATTTTGTCTAAGAAACGAAAACAGATGTCCAAGGAGCAAGCTGTATCTATGTATGTATGTTTGGTGGATTCCCAGGTAACAGTTTTGAAGTTAAACTTTGCTGGTGGACATCATAATATGTACAGTGAGTTCCCTTATATGATTTGTACGAAGATTATTTCATTCTTGGTCCAGTAATTTCTGTTTTTCTCATTCACTGGTTACATTTCCTGCAATTACCAGTGTATTAGGTTGAATCAATTTGCCTTTTTCTTTCCAATAGATGTTGATTTATTTGTTATCATCTGCATGTTATCTATGATTCCATTTGTGTCCCTCTTAAAACTCTGATTTTGGGACAGGTTGATGCCAGCATATAATTAATCCATCATGATTGTCACATTTGGTGAAGCATGTCATAGTTTTATAGTCATTATTTGTATTAAGTTTACTACTTGTACTGTTAAATCTTCAAGTTCCACTGAAAACTTTGGATTTCACCAAGAATTTTAGAGGATCTTGATCCATGCTTGTTAGATCGGTATGTCCCGAACCTAGGGATGCAGTGTTCTTGATTAAAGAGCGCCACGAAGTTCTGCCCGCCATGAAGAAATAATCTGAGTGATGATGCATTTTGGTTTGTTGGTTTTGCATTCCAAGGGCCTCAGTTATGGTTTATTTTGATTCTAGTTATGCTATTTACAAGTCGGTATGTAAACACATCGTTTTACGGTAGCACCCATTTCAGTTTTAAAAGAAGTCAATACAAATAATTTTTTTATGGTAGCTGATGTGGATACTTCTTCAACTTCAATGGTATGTTGTGTGTGTCAATAAAGAAGCCTGCAAGCCAGATTTTTTTCTTCTCAATATTTTTCTCCTTTATTATTCTGTTTTCCTTCTCCACAATATTAAGAGGGCGGTGATCGCCTTGCAGCGTGATGGTATTTGTCCTCTCTCACGAGATCCTTACTTTATTCATCACCTGGGGCTGGCTAGCCGGCCTTTCCATCAGACAAATTACTTCTTTTCCCTTTAACTCTTAAGGGATCAGATTCAGCAGATTTGGGTTATCATACACATACTTTATTCACAACCCAAGCAAGAGTAAGATTATAATAATCGAGATATGATTCCAATGAGTGATGATTCGATCGTGAGAGTAATATTTTAATCCGAAGCATTAAATGGATTTAATGACTTTCATCACTAGGTCAATTCTTCAAGTTTTAGATCCTAGTGATGAGCGATTGTTGAGTTTATCACGCAGAGCCTTGGAATTTAGCCATCTCTACAAAATGCTTTTAGAGCTGCAAGATGAATATGGATATCTTGAAGGCATATAATGATCGTTCTGAGGATTTTTGCTACCTCCACGAATGCTACCGTTTGCAAGATTTGATTGGTGATCTCGAGGTTATGTGAACAGAATTAATTGGAAAACTTAAAATACCGTTAAGTATCAAGTGGTGTGGAATTTTTTTATTCATATTGTGGGGAGTGATAAAATTGATATGGCCATATTCAAGGCACATATAGAGATGACACCTCGGTTATATTTTAATCATGGGTATTCTTTCATCATAAGTGAGGATTATTGGATAAAACATGGGTACCGTCCTCTTAAGGAAAACGGCACATATAGCGGTGGCTTTGATGTGGCTCGGAAGGGACTTGCTGTTTATGCTTTAGTATGGCTGTGGAGAATGATCACTAGATCCAAGAAATAAGTCCAAAGTTTGGCATTGGATTTCTCTTTCTTAAGATATTGATGACAGTGAAAGGTCGATAAATTCAAGAATCACATAAAACTAAGAAAAGATGCTGCAGAAATGACATGACTACCATATTAAAATTTGATTGCTCCATGGCTACTTTTAGCATCAAATCAAAATTTCAATTCTTGAGGTTTCCACTTCCTGAGGGTCCTTGGCATGATATCAGAAAAGTATGATTTCATCTTGTTATTGAGAGCTTAATTTACAGTTTTGGTGCCTAAATAAAATGTCAGAGACATCAAGGAGAACCAAGGGGAAGATAAGATGGAGCAAAACTGTACAACTTCACATGCTTGAGACCCTCCACTGCAGATCTTGTTCATCAAGAGCAACTTGGTCAGCCAGGATTTTCTCGTGTGGTTCTCTGCAATGAACCTCACTTACACAAGACCATACCTCACAAATACCCCAGCAATTATGTATCCATAACTAAGTACAATGTAGTAACTTTTCTTCCCAAATCACTTTTTGAGCAATTCCGCATAGTTGCCAATCTTTATATTCTCTTGGCAGCGGTGCTGTCCGTCACTTCTTTGGCTCCTTTTTCTCCTATAAGCTTGGTTGCTCCCTTGTGTCTTTGTAATTGGGTTAGCATGCTTAAAGAGGCTGTGGAAGATTGGCATAGGTTCTTACAGGTATCTTCAAGCAAAACATGGTGGGAACTTTGTTTTTTTATTTTGTAGTCAATATAAACATATTTTTTTTATAATGAAACTTCATCACAACAAGTTTAGAACGCTTGTTAAAAGAAGTGGATGATAAGTATCTGTATCTGTAAGCTTTATATCTTTTCAGGTTAAACATGTTCTGTCCATGATATGTAATTTCATGGCATGTTCTCTCAGATATGTTCAATGTTCTCTCATTATTAATCACACCTTGCAGGACTTGAATGTGAACTCTCGAACTGTAAGGGCTCGAGTAGGAAATGCCCGAAATGGCAGATTTGCCGAGAAAACATGGAGAGAACTTTCTGTAGGAGATGTCATTAAAGTTCATAAGCATGAACATTTTCCAAGTGATCTCCTCTTTCTATCCTCCAACTATGAGGATGGAATTTGTTATGTAGAGACCATGAACCTTGATGGAGAAACAAATCTGAAAGTTAAAAGATGCTTAGAAGCAACACTCGGCATGAATGAAGATGAAGAACTCAGCAAATTCAAAGGCACTGTCCGTTGTGAGGACCTAAATCCAAATCTTTACACCTTTGTGGGCAATTTGGAGTTTGAAAATGAATCATATGCCTTGTGCCCTACTCAGGTGCTTCTAAGAGATTCAAAACTTCGTAACACTGATTACATTTATGGAGTTGTTATTTTTAGCGGGCCTGATACAAAAGCAGTACAAAACTCCACAAGATCACCATCTAAACGTAGCCAGATAGAAAAGAAGATGGATCATGTGATTTATCTTCTTTTTTCATTTCTTGTTTTGATATCATTAGTCACCGCAATTTCTTCTGCATTCTTTCTGAAATATGAGATGGTTGAATGTTTGTACCTTTGATTGCAAGGTCATGACGATCCATTCTTCAGTCCATCAAAGCCTGAGGTTTCTGGTTTTCTGCACTTTACAAGGGCTCTTGCTTTGTATGGCTACTTGATTCCCATTTCTTTATATGTTTCCATTGAAGTGGTGAAAGTTTTACAAACCATGTTAATCAACAAAGATATTGAAATGTATGATGAAGTAACATGTAAGTCTGTTCAAGCCCGAACTTCAAATATAAATGAAGAGCTGGGTCAGGTGGAAATTATTCTTTCGGATAAAACAGGAACTTTGACTCGTAATGAGATGGAATTTAGAAAATGCTCAATTGCAGGAATCTCATATGGGGGTGATATGAAGGAAGTTGATCTTGCTGCTTCTAGAAGAATGAATACTTGTGCTGAGACCTATCGATTCAGTATTGATGAATCCAACACTAGCCAAAGCTTTGAGTTGTCTGAATTATCTGAGGCTGAAATCATGGTCACTGAAAAGGCAGTTCTAGGTGGCAGAGAAGATGGGGAGAGTCTGAGCACTGACAACCTAGAAATCTCTACTTTGGGGAAGGAATCTGTTATCAAGGGTTTCAACTTCACGGATGATAGGCTTATGAACAATCGATGGATATATAGATCCAACTTATTTGATGTCATAATGTTCTTCAGAGTCATTGCTCTATGCCACACAGGCATACCCATTGAAGCCAATCAGACTGATAAGCTAAAGTATGAGGCTGAGTCACCAGAAGAAGTGGCTTTTTTGGTAGCTTCACAAGAATTTGCATTCCAATTTTTCCGAAGAACCCAATCTGTAATGGTTCTCAAGGAGCTGGATCCTTCCTGTGGAAAGGTGGTGGAGAGGTAAATCATTCAGTAACTGTGTTCCTCTCTATTTCTTGTTTACACTTTAGTAGTTCCTTTCCAGTGCAGTTCATGTTAATGCTTAAAAGACAACATCGAAGATTATTTTCAGGGAGTACAAGATTTTATATTTGTTGGAGTTCAGTAGTTCACGGAAGAGAATGTCAGTCATAGTGAGGAATAAAGATGGTCAGATCTTTCTCTTTTGCAAAGGTGCTGACAGGTAGGTTAGCTACTCACTATATTCCATTAGCTGATTCCAGGAAGCTATGTAAAACTTTCATGTCAAAATAAAAAAAATTTTAAAACTGATTCTAAAACTCAAAATGAGGAGTCTTCCTCTTGAGTTTGTGTATGTGTGTGTGTTTGTGTTTGGCAGTAATTTAAAACTTGAAGTCTTTCAAATTTCTACCTCATTGATCCTGTTGGTTTTGGTTTTGGTTTTCAGCATTATCTTCGACAGGCTTGCAGAAATTGGTAACTCATACCAAGAAGCAACAGCTTTGCACCTTTTAAATTATGCAGAAGATGGTTTCCGCACTCTAGCATTTGCATATAGGATTATAGAGACTACAGAATACGAACATTGGAACTCAATATTTTCACAGGCTAAGACCACAATAGGTCCTGAAAGAGATGAATTACTAGATAAAGCATCTGAAATGATTGAAAAAGATCTGATTTTATTGGGGGCTGCTGCGGTTGAAGACAAGTTACAGAAAGGGGTCAGTCCACTCTCTGTCTCTGTCTCTCATTATGTTGTTATTCTAACAGGGAGCTGTTGTATATAAGTTGGACCTTTGTGCAATTATGATGCCCATTTATGGCTTCAGGCTCTGTTTTCTTATGTTTCATATATTTTCATTATCCATACATTTCCCTGAACTTACATACGCCAGGTTCCAGAGTGCATAGATAAACTTGCCCAAGCAGGGTTAAAAATATGGCTGCTGACAGGTGACAAGAAGGAAACTGCAGTAAATATTGGGTGAGATTTGTTCTTATTTCAGTACTTACAGTGATCTAAGGAATCATATGGTAGGCTGCAGCTAACATTTATTGATTTTCTTCTTCTTCTTCTCCTTGTTTGTCTTCTTCTTTTACCCCATCCAAATTGGTAGATTTTCTTGTAGCTTACTACAGCAGGATATAAAGCAGTTCCATTTATCTTTGAGCAAAGAAGCTGAGACTAAGAGCCAAGTGAAGTTAAAAATTCACCTCATCTATGATGTCAAAAGATGCCATGTATTTTTGTAGCATCTTAAAGTAGAGGAGAATGGAGAAAATGAAAAGTAAAATTGTAATTTTTGTGGTAATCAATTCCATCACCAAAGAATTCTGGGAGATTATTTCTTTTCATCTATACCAGGCAAACAGCCAGAAAAATTTAATAAATATGGATTTCAATGCATATAACTTGTTATTGGGTTTGACACTTTTTGGATAAGTGAAAAGTGACACTATAAAGAGAAGATGAAAAAGTAGAGAGCCTAACAGAATTATACAATTGGTTTAACACATGCACGGATTGTTAGCTTAGAGGTTTTTATTTGATTTCTTGAATAAATATCATATTTAGATCTACCCACCCTTAATCCAACCCTAGAGGTGAAATTGACTTCATGGTGAGCTTTTTGTCTAAAATGTAGAATCATATAATTTGCAGCATCAAAGGTGAAGAGGAGTTGACATCTTTTCTTTTTCTAGTTTTCAGGCAATGAAAGAAGACCTTTTATAACAAATTCAAAGTTCTTACCAAGTGATGTGTGAAGAATGCAATAAAGACTCTCCCTTTGCCATGGTGGTAGATGGAAAAGCTCTTGAAGTCGCGTTGACAGATGGCATAAAGAACCAGTTCTTACAGTTGGCTATTAATTGTGCCTTTGTTATATGTTGTCGAGTGTCTCCGAAACAGAAAGCTTTGGTAAGCTTTTTGTTTTCATCTTTTTACAAGAAGATAATCTAACATTGGGTTATGTCCTATTAGAACTGGATTCCACTTCATTTCTAGTGCCTTGTTAGTTTGCTTCAAGAAAATTGTGACAAAAGATTGAAAAATAGGAATGTTTAGTATTTCTCAGAAAGACTACATTAAGATCCTCAGTAGTCAATTGTGGTCATAGTGAATCTGGTTGTGCTATGACTTTTGCAAATGAACAAACTGATTCCATATTTAGGCGACATCCACTAGCATCCTGAGGCCAATCTTATATCAAGATTATTTCATAAACATGTTATCTATGTATAATCTCAGCAATCTGGTTTGTGCAAATTGGGTTGGTAAACACTTTTTACATTATTTTTTAGAACCAGAAATTTTTATCAATGATCTAATTTCTGTAACTATATTCACTAATCAAATTTTTGAAAACAAGTTAGTCTCACAAATGTGACATTTACAAATTACTCGATTGGTGAAAGAGTATACTGGCAAGACAACCCTTGCCATTGGAGATGGGGCAAATGGTGTTGGCATGATTCAAGAAGCTGATATCGGTATCGGGATCAGTGGCATGGAAGGAATGCAAGTAAGCCTCATGGTCCACCTTATATATTACTGATTGCTAGGCATTGTTCTTTTTTTACAATTTCCCTTAAGCTGGCAGCATACATCTAGCATGTTTTTTACTGCTTAAAGCTAAGAAATGATTAGTTCTTAAAACAAGTGAGATAGAGACGTAGTAATGAAGCTCACTCATGGAGCTGCTAGCAACTGTAGAAGTTATCATCTATTTCTAAATGCACTCTAACGTTAATCCCGATTGAGGGGGACTGTGAGATTTTACAAGGTTAACGATATAAACTCAGGATTTCTTTCTTTGGTTACTCTTTACAGCCTTGGGAATCTAATAGGATCATAATGCCTTACTGTAAGGGACAGACAATCTAAGTCATGAATGATGGCACCAAAATGGGAGATGAAGTATTCAGTAAATAAAGTCATTATCTTCTTTTAGTATTTTGCATGTCATTCCTAGTAGTGAGGTTCCAAGCCTCAAATATGAAAAATGTAATTGTGTCCAAAAATATCAGCTTGAGTTATATGAAAGAGATAACAGATTTGGATATGCACTATAATTTATGAATGTTGCTAAAAATCCGCATTTAACATCAGGCAGTAATGGCAAGTGACTTCTCATTGCCTTAATTCCGATTTTTAGAGAGGTTACTTATAGTTCATGGGCACTGGTGTTACAAGAGAATTTCCAAAATGGTAAGTCCTTAATTATTTAATGATCTTTGCATTGTAGTTATGATTTCTCATTGTGAACTTGTTTACTTTCTTGGTGTAGATTCTCTACTTTGCATACAAGAACATTATGCTTGGCCTCACTCTATTCTATTATGAATGTTACACAAGTTTCTGTGGGGAGGTCATATATGATGACTGGTACTTGGTGCTATTCAATTTGATATTTACATCATTGCTAGTGATATCATTAGGAGTCCTAGAGCATGATGTTTCCTTTGAAATATGCCTCCAGGTAGGAGGAAACAAATAAATAGCAACACGTGATTCTCCTTTCTATTCCTTTCTGGCTTTCCAATCACCAACATTAATATAAGGGTTTTTGACACATATTCTTTCAAAATGGAACAGTTCCCTTCCCTTTATAAATAGGGTCCAAAGAACATATACTTTGCTTGAAAGCGCATCATCGGTTGGATATTGAATGGTGTGGTAGCTTCTCTAATCATCTTTCTTGCCAATATATACATACTCTCCTCCGTTGCATTCCAACAGCACGGAGAAGTTGCGGACATTGCACACCTCGGTGGCATTACATTCACATGCATAATCTGGATTGTAAATTGCCAAATTGCTCTAGTTATCAGTCACTTTACTTTGATCCAAAATCTTTTTATATGGGGTAGCATATTGTCCTGGTACATCTTCCTTCTTGTTTATGGTGCTCTTCCTCCTACCTACTCAAAGAAAGGATTTCATCTCTTTATTGAATCTTTTGGCAGTGTACCAAAGTATTGGATGATTACATTGATTGTCATAATAGTTTCTCTTCTACCATACTTCATGCACATTGTCATCCAACGTTTATTCTATCCCCTGGATGATCATATTCTTCAAGAAATGAAGTATTGCAAGAAAGAAAGAATCAGCAATCAAGAATGGCAAATGGAGCAATCCAACTCAAGGAAGAGCACCCTGATAGGGCTTTCTGCCAGAGTTGATGCAAGGATTCAATATTTGAAACAACACTTGCACCAGAGGAAAAAATCAATATATAAATCAGTAACAAGTAGCCCATTATACAAGTCATTGACAAGCAGCCCATTATTTCATTGAGTCTTCAAGCTTTCTAGAATCTTTTTATATGAATTGGTAGTTCTTTATACAACGTAGCTATTTCTTCAATTACATTGTTTTTTATTTCTGGATTTTATCATATTGATTCATTTGCTTTTTATTTCCAATAAGTTCGGTTTGGAGCTTATTTGTGAGTTGGAATATTGTAAAAAATCATTTGAGGTCGAATGAATTTCATACATATAAAAGAGTTTCATATCTCTGTACTATGTTTCTTCTTAAATATTTTAAAGGATGTAATACTTTCTTGAGGACCTCTCATAATGTTCTATATGAATTTCATTTGAAGTTTGTGGGTTTTTTTTAGGAGAAAACACCATAGACACAAATGGATCCTACAAATGAATTCCACACACTAATGTGGTAATGTGACACATATCTTTTTTTTTTCCTTATCATTTTCTCCACTCTTCCCTGTGCCTCTCCCTTCTCCGTTTTTTCTCATTTTCTTTCCTCCCCCTGCCTCTCCCATTCTCCCCCTTTCCTTCTACCTTTCCCAACCCTTCCACACCCCCTCAGCGAGACTAAGATGGAGGCGACGACAGTGGTGTGGCAGTAGTGATGATGATGACAGAGTCGAGGGTGAAGGGCGATGTTGTCAAGTGGTGAAGAGGTGAAGGATGTGGCAGCGATGTTGGTAAGGAGCGAGGAAGGTGAAGGGTGCAATAGCGACATCAGTGAGGGGCAAGGAAGGTTTGACAGGAATGGTGAGAGGCGATGGTGGCGAGGCATGAGGAGGAGGGGAAAGGCACGAGGAGAAGGGGAGAGGGGAGAAAATGAGAGAAAAAAAGACATATGACACACTGATAGTGTGACACATCAGCTAGTGGAATTGCCTTGTGCGATCCCTTTATGTTTCTAGTAGCTCTATTTTTTAGGAACATGATTTTATTTTGTTTGATATTCTTACCAACCAACCAAAGTATTGAGGAGAAAAGACCAAAGTAATGAGAAATTGAAAGGATTGTTATTGGTTGCAGTGGTTTCAATGAAGAGAGGGGAGATGGTATTGCTTTACTTTGGAATAATCATGTCCTACTACAAAATTGTTCATTATTCTAAATTCCACATTCATGCAAAGGTTAAGCTAGAACATGATATTGCTGAGGCTTGGTTCTTAAGTGGTATTCATGGACATCCAGATGCTACTAAGAGACATGAAACCTAGTTCCTAATTAGATTTTTATGAGTACCTCAAGATCACCTGGTTAGTAGTGGGTGATTTCAATGAGAGTCTCAGTAATAAAGAAAAAAGTGGAGGCAAAGCAAGATCAGAAAGACAAATGTCTGACTTTATAGCAGTCTTGCATGATTGTGAATTAACTGATTTGGAATTCAAAATGCCTTAGTTTACATGGTGTAATAGAAGATAGAATCAAAATTGCATCAATGAGAGGCTTGACAGATTTATGGATAATATGAAATGGTGCTCTTCCTTCCCAACGATAGTGGTGGAACATGTATCAGTTGCCTACTCTGACCATCTACCTATTATCATGAAGATGCAAAAATATAGTTATCAAGTGAAGAGTAAAGGAGTGTTTAGATCGAGGCTTCGTGAGTTTAACCTCCAGACTGCAAAAAAAGGTGATTGATACATCATGAAAATGTGAGGTTGGACCACATGATTTTGGCAAAGTGATGAAGAAGATCCAAATGTGTGGTGAAAATTTAATAATCTGGAATAAGAGTAGCTTTGGGAATGTTAAAAAAGGTAGTGAGAAGGACATGAAGAAGTTGTAGTGTTTACACAATTTTGACCTTCAGTGCCTCAAGTTTGTGGAACATAAAGAAACAAAAGCTGAAATGCAGAAGTGGATGGAGAGAGATGAGATAATGTGGAGGTAAATTTCAAAAACCTTATGGTTAAAAGAGTCTACCAAGAATACAAGACTTTTTGGCATTAAAGCCTTTCAAATAACGAAGAAGATTTTTATCAAAGGAGTTAAAGATGAGAATGGGGTTTGACAAGTGGAGGAAGGTAGAGACAAAGTTATTTTGGAGTTTTTTAAGACTTTTTTAAAGCTTCTGATCAAATAGGCAATTTGGACTTTTTGGATGGGCACGCTAGCAGAATCTCTGTAAAAATGGGTGAAATACTTGTTGAAGAGTTCAAAGCTAATGAATTCACTTTGGCATTGAGTCAGATGAATCTCACAAAGGTATCTGGTCTTGATAGTATGGCTCTTATCTTTTTTCAATACTTGAATGTTGTTAGGAAGGATGTGACTACAACTATTCTTAATGCTCTTAAAAGTGGTAATCTTCCTAGAGAAATAAATCACACGCTTATAACCCTGACCCCAACGAAGAATAAGGCTGAACAAGTTGCAGACTATAAGCCATTATCATGTAGTTTCTAAGTTAATATCTAAAATTCTTGCTAATATACTTAAAACTATATTATCATAACTAATTTCCTTGTCACAAAGTGCATTTTGCCCAGGATGACTTATTACTGATAATGTTCTTGTAGTTTATTAGCTAGTTTATTTTCTGAGGCAAAAGAGAATGGGAAGATATGATATATGTCTTTGAAACTTGACATGAGCAAAGCCTATGTGATAGCATAATAAGTTTCACATGACAACATGACCTTCCTTATTTATCTTTCCTAATATATATATATATATATACTTCCTTACTTAGATTATGTAAATAATGCTAATTTTTTTTTCTAGATAGATTGGATTGCTGTAAAACTAGCTTGATTCTAGTATTGTATCATGCACACTTGTGTCTATATAATTAAAGAAAATCCTCACAAATGAGGTATTCGATCCAATTTGACATGGTTTCAGAACCAAAACTTATAAATATTTCTGATTCTTTCTAGTGGGATTTTTTTCGTTGATGGGTGATAGTGCAGACTTTGTCGGCACTTTTTGTGAGCAGTTTGGTTATGGGTGGGCTGCGATTTTTTCTTTGTTGGTGGGTGACAGTTTCAAAACTCTTGGCATTTTTTACGAGTTCTTTAGAAGGTTTGGGTTTTTTTACTAGGTGGGTGACAGTTATTAATCTATCGACACTATTTGGGAAGCTTTTTGGTCGTGATAACTCTTGGAGATTAGACTGGGACCTTTGTGTTCTTGTTTGTGGGCTGTCGGCAAGCTCTCAAATGATTTTTTGAATTGTCGATGATCTTTGTGCAAATCTTTGGTTGTCGACAATTTTTGTCTTCGTTGGATGTGGTTCTATCGCCACATTTGTGGAGGTTAAGCCGAGCTTGTAGGTGCTATAATTTTGGCGGCACATTCTCTGGTGCTTGGCTATGTATTATTTTGGCTGTATTTGTGTTTTGATTTATTTCTCTCTTACGAGAATCATGTCTTCTGATTATTTTTCTGTAAAATTCACTGGTAAGAACTTTTTCAACCTGGAAATTTCAATTTCGTTTATTTTTTCTAGGGAAAGAGTTATTGGGTCATATAGATGAAAGTGATTCGGCCCCTACTAAGCTTTCTAAGTTGACTCAATGGAAGATCAAAGATGCTAGGTTATAACAAAAATTTTAGGATTTGCTGATACTCTTATTGTTCTTAATTTGAGGCCATATAAGATTGCTAAATCTATGTGAGAATACTTAATAAAAGCATATAATCAGGACAATACTACTCCTACACTTTTAGTTGAAGTATGAGATTGTTAGTTACACTTAGGGCAATGTCTCCATTCAAGATTATTTTTCTGGATTTATTAATCTCTGGAGAGAATTTACTAAACCTAATTTATGCCAAGGTATACTAGAAGAATCTCTCTTTGTTGTACTGAAGGTTCATGAATTAAATAAGCGAGATCAATTCTTAATGAATTTATCACCTGAATTTGAGGTCACTCACTCCAATTTGATAAATCGTGATCTCATGCATTCTTTGGATGTTTGATTCGGAGAGTTATTTCGTGAGGAGTAGCGTCTTGCCACAGAGGCCACTTATCCGCATGATAAAATGATGCCAACTGAGGAGTTTATGCTGCTCAAGGGAAAGACAAGGGATGAGACATGCAGAAAGTTTAATGCCTCAGTTTTAAGGAATACGAACATATTGATGCCTAATGTGCGAGGAAATCTTGCAACTACCGTAAGAAGTCGGGACATATTAACAAAGAATGTCTTATTCGTTTCTAAAATCGTAAGGATACCGCTTATCAGGCTACTGTGGGCTCCTCTTCTTTTGCTATTGTTGATGAATCCTCTGCTCTTACTACTGAAAAGTTCCAACAAATGAATCATTTCGACATTTTCAGCATTCGGGTTGCAAGGTAATGGTTCACTTCCATCCTTGTTGTGGCTTGTTGATTCAGGTGTGTCTATCATGTGACTAGTTCTTTTGATCCACTTAGAAATGTTCGAATTTATAATGGATCGTTACACATTCAGGTTGCTAAAGGTAGTCAGTTACCTATTCATGCTATTGGGATGTTAACTCCACAATTAGATATATTTTTGTATCTCCTGAGCTTTTCACTAGTCTTATATCAATAAGTTAGTTGGTTGATAACAACTATGATGTTCATTTTTCTCGTGATAGTTGTCTTGTGGAAGATTAGGTGTTGGGGAAGATACTTATGAAGGGGCCTAAAGTTAGACGTTTATTTCCTATATATTTTTCCATGTTATCTCATTTTCTTGTAATACTGTAAACAATAAGGGTGAACTATGGCACAAACAGTTGGGTTATCCTAACTATGTTTTTTGATCTCATTTAATAAACTCTAATTTGTTGGGCAATAAAGATTAATTCTCTTCTCATCTCTCTTTCAATTGCTCAACATGCAAATTAGGTAAATGTAAGTCTCTTTCTTTTCCTTGTCATGGTAGTCACGCTGAATCTTGTTTCGATTTGACTCAGTGTGTGGAGAATTTCTCCTATTATCTCACATGTGAATAAAAATTACTTTGTTACTTTCATTGGGATTATACCAAGTATAACTGGATTTTTTTCTTCGTTCTAAATCTAAGGTCATTTATATTTTCAACAATTCATTGCCTATGTTGAGACTAAATTTTCTTTCATAATCAAAATTTTAATATCTGATTCCAGTGGTGAATAAATGTTTCGTGAGTTTCATGATTTTCTCCAACAAAAAGGCGTCTTGTCCTTATACACTTCAGCAAAATGGTGTCATTGAACGTAAAAATAGACATTTGTTGGATGTTGTTCATACTTTATTGCTCTAATCATCTGTTCCATCTAAATTTTGGGTCGAAGTATTATCTACGATAGTTTATTTAATTAATAGATTGTTGTCCAGTATCTTGAATTTTGAAACTCCTTACTTTCGTCTTTATCATTAGTATCCTAGTCACCTTGATATGCATACTTTTGGTTGTAATTGTTTTGTTCATTTGTCATCTCATAAACATCATAAGTTATTTGCTCAATTTGTTAAATTGCACTTTTAGAGGTTATAGTGTTTCACACAGAAGCTATATTTGCTATGATGCATGCACTAATAGATTATGCATTTTTTATCATGTAGTTTTCTTTGAAAATTAGCTGTTGTTTTCTTATCATGTTGAGTCTATGCCTGAGATGAATATTTTGCCACATTTTGATGACTTCACTCCCTCTCTTGACTGATTCAAACTTGGACTTGTATATGAAAGACGACGACCCACTTTGTCTCTTCCTTAGCTTGATCTACTATTTGAGCCTGCTCAGATTGTCTCTTTTAGGGGTGACCTAGACAACCCCAAAGTTCCTTGACATTCGATCAGTGTGTCTTATGCACTGGAGCGGTATGATTTTTTGTATACCTGTGTTCATATTACTTTTTCTTCCATTTTCATTTTGCTGAGTCATTCCGAGATGACTAAACATGAGTGTTGGCATGAGGCAATGGCCGAAAAGCTTTAGGCTCTTTAGGATAATCATACATGGGATCTTGTCTCTTGTCCTACTAAAGTTAAAGCTATTAGTTACAAATGTATTTATTCTATTAAGTTGTATTGTAACGGGACTCTAAATCGGTATAAGACAGGGTTGGTTGCACTTGGCAATAGGTTAGAGTATGAGGTGAACTATGATGAGACTTTTGCTTTGGTTGCCAAGATCACTATGTTGCAGACTGTCATTTCTGTTGTTGTATCCTAAGGTTAGCTTCTTTATCAAATGGATGTAAAAAATGACTTTCTTCATGGTGGTCTTAAAGAAGAGATATACATGACCATTCCACCTAGTTTGTCATCCTTTTCTTTCTTAGATGTCTATGTGTTGAAACGCTTGTTATATGCCCTAAAACAAGCTCCTCGACCATGGTTTGATAAACTCCGATCCACCTTGATATAGTTTTCCTTTAACTATATCAATACGACTCTTCTCTATATATTTGCAAGACATCTACTTGCATTATTCTGCTTCTGGTTAATGTTTATGATATTGTTATTATTGGGACAGATTTTGCCTTGACCACTTAATTGCAGCAGCATCTTCAAGCCTCATTTCAAATGAAGGATCTTGGTACTCTTATGTACTTCTTGGAGTTGGAAGCTCATACTCCATCCAAAATTTTTGAATCAACATAAATAAACTTAGCATTTGATTACTTTTGATGGCCTTCGGGATAATTTTTCTGTGGATACTCTCCACTGAAAATAAACATGAAGTATCTTCAGGAAGAGGGTGATCTCCTTTTCGACCCAATTATACATCGACAATTAGTGGGTAGTTTGAACCATTTGACTATTACTCGACCAAATATTTCATTTGTTGTCCAACAGGTTAGTCAATTCATGGAGGCTCCATGTCATCTACATTTAGCTATTGTTCTTCGTATTATTTGATATATTTGAGGATCTCTTAGTTGTGGCCTATTCTTCCTTACTGGGGCTTCTCTTTGTCTTGTGGCTTACAGTGATGCTGATTAAGTCGGATGTCTTAATACGTGACGATCTATTATGGGTTGGTGTATGTTTCTTGGTGACTCTTTGATATCTTGGAAGAGTAAGAAACATGATCGTGTTTTCAAATTTTACACCAAATCTAAATACAATGTGATATCCACTACTTGTTTTGAGATTTTATGGCTTCATGGTCTCCTAGCTAAATTGGTTGTGTTCAGTCCAATCCTACTCCTTTCTATGTTGACAACACTAGTGCCATTCAGATTGCCGTAAATCTTGTTTTTCATGAACGTACAAAACACATCGAGGTAGATTGTCATTCCATTCAGGAAGTCTTGGAAACTTGTATCATCTCTCTCTCTCTCATGTTTCTATTGACATTTAGATTGCTGATGTGTTTACAAAAGCTATGACACGACAACGCATTCAGTTTCTTGTGAAAAAATTGATACTTCTTGATCGACCAGCATCAATTTGAGGGGGGCATGACAACATGATAGGTTTTACATGACAGTAGGACTTTCCTTATTTAGATTTCCTAACCTATATATATATACTTCCTTACTTAGACAAATTATGTAAATAGTCCAAGTTTTCTTTTGTAGATAGATTTGGTTGCTGTAAATTTGGCTTGATTATAGTCTTGTACATTGCACACTTGTGTCTAAATAATGAAAGGAAATTCTCACAAATGAGGTACTTAATCAAATTTGACACTAACAAAATAGATTCTAGGGTTCTTTAGAAGTTATGATGCAAATGCTGGAGTTCAATGATAAGTGGATGAAATTGATCATGTTATGTGTGAGGACAAGTTTCTTCTTAGTTTTGATTAATGAGGAACTTAAAAGACCTATACACCAATCTGAGGTTTGAGACAAGGGGATCTATTCTCTCCTTACTTGTTCTCATTATGTACTAAAGGCTTAATAACATTACTCAAGCAAGTTGATTGGAATATAATGGTGGATGACATTAAGAAATGTAAAGGAGCCCAAAAAATAAACCACTTGTTTTTTGTAGTTTGCAAAGCAAATATGCAAGCAAATCTCAAAACTCAACTTATGAAAGAATTTTAGGACAGAAGGTGAATAGAGATAAGACTTCTTGATGCTTAGCAAGAATGTTGAAGCTTGACGACAAGAGGAGATAATGGATTATTGGGGAGTATAGAATTTCTAGCAATATGACAAATACTTTCTCTTCCTCTTGTGTTGGGCAAAACTAAACATAGAGTTTTTTCTGAGTTAAAACATAAAGTATGGAAGAAACTTTAGAATTGGAAGGAAATATTTTTTAGTAATTTTATATACAATCGTGAGGTGTGTAAACGTTGCATAATCATTTTGAAAAATGTGAGGTCTACTATTAAAAAATTATTTTTTTCATATAGGTATCATATTTTTATTCACTTTTTTCAAAGCGGTTTATGTGGTGGTTGCACAATTCATGGTTGCAAATATCTTTTTTAAAGATTTTTATCTCAAGCGGTAAAGAAGTCTTGATTAAAGCAGTGGTTTTGATCAAGAGGAGATAATGGCTTTTTAGAAAGTATAGAATTTTCAACAATATGATAAGTACCTTGGTCTTCCTCCTATGGTGGGCAAGCTAAACATAAAGTCTTTTCTGAGTTAAATTATAAAGTGTAAAAGAAACTTTAAAGTTGGAAGGAAATGTTTTTATCTCAAAGGGTAAAGAAGTCTTAATCAAAGTAGTGACTTTATCAATCCTAATCTACAGAATGAGCTGTTTTAAATTACTATGAAACTTACGTGCAGATTGAGAAATACGATGACAAAATTTTGGTGGAGTCAAAAGCAAGAGGAGAACAAAGTTTGATGAGTAAGCTGAAAAAGATGTGGGAAGCAAGATTAAATGGAGGTATGGGTTTTAAAGATTTGTGAACTTTCAACATGGCCGTATTAGCTAAGCAGTAAGCAGGGATGAAGAGTGTTGCAAGAGGAATCTTTACTACTACACAAAGCATACAAGGCCAAATATTTTTCCAATACAAGCTTCAAAGATTCAAAGTTGGGACATGCTCCTTCCTATGAGTGGAGGGGGATATGAGAGTCAAAGAAATATTTGTTGAGAGATTGTAAATGGAGAGTAGGGAATGGAAATTCAATTAATATATGGTCTGACTTTTGGTTGCTTGATCATAGACTCATTCCACATGATCTAAATCAACCCAGATATCAGGTAGATGAGAGAGTGGCCAGCCTTGTTGATGAAAGCTCAAACTAGTGGATTGCGGAACAAGTGAGAAAGGTCTTACTGCCAAGAGAAGTAATTGAAGTTCTAAAGACCACAATTGGCCCAAGGAATAAGGAAGACAAAATTGTTTGGGAATTCAAGATGAATGAGATTTATGGTGTCAAAGAGTGCTTATTGACTTTTTCATGCTTTAAGGAAGAGCAAGAATGAAGGTGAATGTCCAAACTCAGAGGAGTGGAAGAACTTGGTGGAAGAAGTTATGGAAGCTACAAATACCAAATAGAGTAAAACTGTTTAGGGCCTACAGAAATGGGATTCCAACTTGAAAAATTTAAAGTATAAAAATATAATCATGGAGAACTGTTGTTAGCTTTGTATGGAGGAAGTTGAGGATGTGAACCATGCTTTTTACTATTGTCCCTCAACCAAATTCCGCTTGAGATAAAAATTTAGTTATCTGGCATATGCTGAGCATTAAGAAGACTTGGTGAGCCTAGCACAAAAAATTCTACTCGAAGGCGAAATTAGTGAATTGGAGAAACTTTTCATGATAGTATGGGGAATGTTGTATAGAAGAAATAAAAAATGCATGAAGGAACTGCAATTCTGCCAAAGCAAGTGGTTGGACATGCATTATCTCTATATAAAGAACATGGTGAAGCTCATAGTGGCTCAAAGTAGTTACAAAGCTCAGAATGTGGTTGGCTACCTCCCCCTACAGGAACCTTGAAATTGAACATCATTGGAGTTATACTTACTAACCAGTGCAGAGCAGGCATAGGAAATATTCTTAGAGATGAGAAAGAAAAAGTCCTAATGTCTACTAGTAAAAAAAAAACATGTGCTAATTGACCCAATGGAGATTAGAAGCTATTAGCAATTCTGAGGGGTTACAGTTATACTATCCTTTGGGAATATTGGATCTTATAGTGGAAAGTGACTCTACTAAGTGTAAATGTAATTCTTGTTGTTGGTGAGTCAATGTCTTTTTCAGGAAATTTGATCAAAGAAGTTAAGGATTTGATGAAGAAAATCCCGAGAGCCATATTGGGTGTATGGCCAATGAAGCTCCTCTCAAGATGGCAAAATACACATGGAGTGTAGAAAGCTTAACAATTTGGTAGAATTTTGTTTTAGAGAATGTTTCACAAATTGTATGGTCTGACTCTTATGTAATCATGCTTGGTTGAATAAATTACATCTTGTTATATACTATATATTATATATATGTACAAAACCCCTAAACTTATTTGTCAAAGTATGTTGATTAAAGAGAAACCCTAGGCGCCTCCTTCCCTTTCTCTTTATTTTGTAAAAAATTAAAATTTTAGATTTGATTTTCGTTGGAGGGGAAGGAGGTCTCGATTTCCTCCTCCTTCTCCCTCTTATCCTTGTATTCCTCTATTCACCCACCTTGTCTATCAAGACTTCTTTTGTTTAGTTTAATTTTATTTCATTTAAGTCCAAAAAAGATAGATCTATGGCTTTCCTTCCTAAGAGACAAGTGCGACATAGCAAACCCATAGGATATAAATTGTTCAGAGAAAAATGGTGGTCCTCACGCGCTGCCCACATTTGCGTGTGGCCCTCACTCATCACCACTAGACTTTTTAGATCTGACCTTTGTAGTTAAAAAGAGACAACTTTGTTGTCTTCACGTGTTGTCATAGATTTTGAAGTCTACCTGAATTGGTTTGAACTATAATCTATCATTTTTCACATCTATCTTACTACTTTCTTTTTTGTTTCCTTGTTATTAAAATAAAAAAGAGTTCGTATCTTGAACGTATGTCTATTGAGATTGGGTCATCTTTTTCTATGAAGGGTGAGATTGAATCTCTATATAGATAGAGAGTGTAGTCTCTTGACTGTTGTTTGTAGAGAGTATTGGCAATAATAAAAGTCAGGCCAATTACAAAAGAAAATAGCATAATGACGGAGCTCCAAATGTATTGTTTTGGTTTATGATGTCATGTTTAATATGAAGACATCCTATAGTATATTCAGTCATGAATGTAAGTTTCTCTAATAAATGAATGATCCTAATTTTTCTCAAAAAAATTATGTCGATCAAGTTATAGAACTTAATAAAATAATTATTTTCTTTAAAATCAAGTAGAAAGTAAACAAGGGAACTTACTCTAAAGACAAATAAATAATTTGTAAATATAAAATAAGATATGATAATTAAAACAACCAAAACTGGGGAAGTCACTACTCATGCAAACTGATCTGTAAGCAATGGATCCGATTAGGAATTCTCCATATGATGTTAAAATTGAGGAAAATGCTTTTGAATCGATAAAAATGATCGATAAAAGTGATTAATTGTATATTTTATTTTTATTTTTTATTTAATAATTAAAGAAGTAATTATTAATAAATTAATATTTTCTATAAATTTTAAAAATATTTAAAGAAATATAAAAAATAATTAAAATAAAAAAATAAAAAAATAAAAATTTACACTAATCGGTCAAGTTTCACTAGCAGCGTCCTATAATTAGTATTGTTAGACACCGCTCTCTCTCTCTCTCTCAGCCGCAAAAACGGCTGTGTAATTTATTTTGTGGTCTCTGAATCATTCAACCCAAATTAATAATTTCAAGTACACTACAAAGTTTATGGATGATTACTGGTTAGCAGCAATAGAGAATGAGCCTCATGATGACTGTTGAAGATAGAATTGATTTGCAATATCGTATGGCCTAGATTTAATTGTCCTGGATAGCTGAATCGCTGATTATTTACTTCTTGATTTTAACTGCTGCGAGTGTATTTTATTTTATGAGCAGTAAATTAGGGTTCATATTATAGTACTTAAGCTTCTCTCTATCACACACACAGAAAAGAGTGAGACCCAACAACTTCTCCATGCCATCAAATTGTACTGATCTATTTTTCTCTTTTTTGGAGCTCATGGGAATTCTAGGAAAACAGAAGAAGGATCCAAGAGAATAGATGAAGCCAAAAACATGAATGGAACAAAAGTCTTAATTTGATGAATTGCTAAGTCATTTCTGCAAATTTTTTTCTTTAATTTCTTCCCACCTGACATTTGAGCATGATTTGCTTTTTGGCCATGCATGCCTTGTTTGTTTGTTGGTTGGTTTGTTTGTTTGTTTCAAGGAGCGCATGGCATTAAAGTATATTGGGGCCCCCTGATCATGTTCAACCCATTACATCTAGGCATGTCCCCTCATCCTCATCTTTCCTTGTAGGACTACTCCATGTACATATCATGTCTACTTATTGGGTTTACTCAGAAGATCAAAAAGAAAAAGGAAATAGAAAAAAACACTCGTGGCCTTGAGTACTTAAGATGTCCGGCCCGTTTGTTGTAAAACTTCATTTGCTTTCCACACCAACATCAATAGATTATTCCACATTTTTATAAGAAACTCTCATGCACATGATTACGTTTGTATTTTGACATTTTTATTAAGTCATTTAAAAAAAAATGAATATTTGTAATAAATTATTTACAATAAAAATGATTATTTATGACAAAAATAAACTTATTTTAATATAACATTATCATTTTTACAGAAAAAAACTGATCATAAATAAACAAATTTTTGTTATAATTAGTGTCGTGCGCTCACATACAGTTATAAGTAATATCGATCTCTATATACCAATTTATAAATATTAGAACTCGATTTTTACAAAAAAAATAAAATCCACTTTCTAATTACGAGAAGAGGATTGGACCCCTCCTATCCATGGGAGTTTTAAAAGAACGAGTCCACTAAGAAATAGAGATATCTAGCAAAGTCAAATTCTTCATGCCATAATGGACATAGCTACCATGCTTTGCTCCGTAACCTCTAAATAAAGGAATATCAGCACAAAATTTTATATTAAAGTGAGGTTCAAAAAAGAAGAGTGATGAAGAATAATGATTAAAGACTTGTAAATTTGTCCCCCTCAACATATAAGATTATACCGTTTTTCTTCAATCCCATGTTCCCTTGGCCGTATTCCTCGTATTGGAACGTGCACCAGCAGTCGGCCACCTCGCTGTTTGAGTGTTGCATATAATTAATTCTATACTGATCTTACCACAAGCTAGCTGCTTCTGATTGGTACAAGTCAAAGAACCTATATATAAAGCAGATCATAGATACACACATACGTAAGCCTTTCCCATGCTATATATATGTATATATATATATATATATATATAAGTATTAATGTTTGGAAAACACCATCTCGCATATTTTTTTACAGGATCGGAACGTGATGATAACATCACGTGAGTTGAAATATTAAAAAAAAAACATAAAAATACGATGAGAGGAAAAAAATATATAAATAATTAAATTAAAAAATATGTAAAAATTATATTTATATACAGCGTGTATACAAAAGGTACACTAATCGTACACAACTAACATTTTTATATGAAAAAATATATATGTAACCATAAATGAGGATATTGCCGCATAATCGTACATAGATACGTACGTACGTACGTCATTATAAGAAAATTGCTTATTTATAATCAGTTAATTCTAGCCAAATAATTATTTATAGTCAAAATTAGTTATAAATAGTCATTTGATCGTAATTAAAGAGTCATAAAAGTCTATTTTTCTTGTAGCATTTTGAAAAAAAAAATGAATAAAACATAGAATCCATGTGAAAAAAAAAACATGATTTTTTAATAATAAACTTTACTATTTTTCAAAACGATTACATACTTATGATTATATGTAGAATTACTCTTTATATATATATAATAAGCTTAATTTCTAAGAGAAAAAATTTATTTATAAGTCTTCTTTTTTATATACACAACACATTTCTAATGTGTGAAAGCTTTCTACATCATTTATCTTGAAAAATAATTAATATTTGTGTTTTTTTTTTCCAAATTATAATGAGTTACCTTATAAATATTGTTTTAATTGACATACTGGTTTATGTGTAGCAAATTAAACTCATTTTCTACTAGACAATTTTCATGATTCATCCTATATTATTTCTTTTAATCTCTAGTCATATTTCGTTTTCTAATACATTTTATGCATGAGATATTTATTTAAATAAAAAAAGTTTTATTTTAAGTCGGCGTGTAGAGCATACTTAATAAAGTGCCAATATAACATAATTTGATTTAGAAGATAAATTTTTAAATTTGAATCTTATAAATTAAATCTTATTATTTAAGTGATATAGATGATGTGTTGCTCTATATAGTAACATGAGATTGAAGAATAACTCTTTTAAGTATTTGACATAAAACGAATTATATATGCTATTTATGACCGCGTAAACATGTATCTTATTGTGGAATCCATTAGTATAGTTATAAATAAAGTAAAGCGTCAATACATTTTTATAATATTTGATGTAGACAATTCTCACATGGTATGTTGGGTGCGAAATAAAATGGCTAATTTGTAAATTTGCTTATTCTACAAGTCTACTTTAAAATGCACCATATTAACATATGAAGAAAAAGCATTAAGGTACTGCAGTGTGAATAGTGAGATGAGATAAAATTATTTTATAAAATAAAAGTTAAAAATTTAAATAAAATATTATTATAATATTATTTTTTAATATTAATATTATTTAAAAATTTAAAAATATTAAATTGTTTAATATATTTTATATGAAAATTTTAAAAAATTATAATAATGAAATGAAAAACTTCCACTCTTCAAATAAAAAACTAATCTACATATGGTGGGAAACAGGAGATTAAAAAGAAAAATAAAAAGTGAGGGTCGACAACATTAATGTGTAAAAAAGTAGCAGGTGATGTAGAAGACATGGAGAATCTTATCGTATCATAATCTTGCTAAAGATTATAACATGGTGTCGGATAAATAATGCACATATAAATAAACTTTAATTTGTAATCACTTTAATTAAATTAGTGGATAATGGAGATTGGACCAAAAAGATTTTGCTTAAGAATCAAGGCAACTCATCACTCATCATGATCACGTACGTAACTCATCAATACTCTCCATCAATGATGTTATCTTCCAATAAAAATTATGCTCTTCATGAGCTCACAAAACATGCTGCATGTCTCACCCAGAAATTAATTAATACCCTCCATCCAATCAGAATCTCAGCTTTTCTTAACTTTTATTTATTGTTAATTAATTAATTAATTATATCGTTTTTAGGCCTTGTACTCATGCATGCCTTTAGATTATTAGATTAATTAATACGTACGACAAATCAAGACTCGAGAGCTTTCTAGGTCATTGTCATAATTTTGCCAAACAAAAGCAAAATCTACAAAATAATAATAATAATAATAATAATAATAATAATAATAATAATTTGAAAAAGAAATTAAAAGGTCATTTTCATAAAAAACAATAATTTGGTTATATAATTTGTTCATGTCAAGGTCCAGGCAAGATCCTTCAAACAAATGTAATCAAGAGAAAATCTTGGTGAATGGTGACTTTAGTACTGCGCGCTTGCATTGGTACATATATATATATAAAATTAATTAGCTATATATATATATAAATATATTTTTCCCAAATTGATTTTATTATTTGCTTACTTTTTATTCTATTCACTGTACAAAAAAGAAAAGAAAAGAAATTTACCATTATTTATTAATAACAAGTAGTTAGATCTTTTAATTTCCAGATCATGAGAAATTAAAAACCATCCAATGATTCTTGAGACTGATTCTTAATATTAATGGAATATTGATTAGTCGATTATTTAAAATAAAAAATCCTTAATAAAATGGATTATATATATATATATATATTGCGTTTTGTCTCATTTGATTATTATTTCCCTCACATGAATTGGCCTTTTCCTGCCGTCACATATTACCGAAACCTAATTTAGCTAAGGGATTTGGTTAAATTTTGATTAATTTAATTGTAAATTGCAACTCCCAAATCTGTTATATTGTCAGCTTGTATCTCGATTAATATCGAATTTTATAGTTTCTTTTTAACTATTATCGGGCGAAGGAGTCCAATCCAATTTAAATTCAATATTCATCTCAACTCATTTCTATTTTATTATTATATTTTTTAAAATTTTCATATAAAACATAAATTTTTATACTTTTTTTTTTAAATTTCAATACATTTATTTTAAATCTCAATTCAATTTTTTTAAATTTTTAAATAATAATAATATTAAAAAATAAACTAAATTCATTCTATCTCCTAATTCAAACCAAAAAACTTTTGGGTCTGAAAATATGTTATACTTTTCTTTTTCTCTCACGATATATTATATAAAGGTGATTAACTTCATATCTAAAGCTGACAAGGGTTAATGTAAAGAGCAATAATTTATACAAGTCAAGTCTTAAATATGTATATCTTGCATAATTTTTTTGTGAAAAATAGATCTATTATTAAAAAACTGTAAAAATAATACTTTTTTTAGTGGGATTTATTTTTTATAAAGTGTGTACGTCCCAAAATTTGCACACTTTAAACTTGTACTTCTAAACCCGCGCGCCCCCAGTTTTTTCATTTTTTTTTTTTTTTTTTTTGAGCGACCCAATTTTTGGGTTTTAAACTGTAACAGAAAGACAACTTAGAAATAATTTTAAGTTAGATAAGCAATATATGTAAAGACTTTTGCGGAATTAGGATTTGATATTTAGGAGTTGATCACTTGATAAAGTATATAATATGTGTGAGGATAGTGTGTTCTTAAATATTTATCCCTCCAGTAATCACAATAAAGAAGTAGTTAAGGACGTTATTGTCTTTATCCTTATTCCTCCACTGGGGTGCTAAAATTTGTTTTATGAAAAGTTAAATAAAGTTAAAATAAAATATATAAAATATTTTTATTTTATTTTTATATAATTTTTTATGTAATATAAAATAATTTGATAATAAAATTTATAATAAAAATAAAATACGTTTAATACAACTTATGTTTAAAAAAAATATATGATATGTCAAGAACATATCATCATAATAAAAATATATTAAAAATATGTTATAAATTATCTATTTTTTTTAATTTTAATTTTTATCTATAATAAAAATAAATCATCATGTTATTACATCATTTTATTATGATTTTTTCTTTTTATGTAGACCTTAGATTTATCTATTTTTTCAAAGAAAAATATAAGCAAAAAATACTAACTTTATAATTATAAATATCATTTATTTATCCCTTAGAACTAAAATAACTTTTTTTCAACTAAAAATAACTGTTGGAAATTAGACAAATTTCAATTTAGGACAGAAAAACTATTAGAGATAGTATACTTCATTTCTTCAGTCGGTTAATTAGTCTTTGTACCATTTTACCTCACAGGCTAATATTCCTATTAATTAGTTATTTATACTGTAGTTTTCCCCTGCCTGTAGGTAACTATATAAGTTGTATTTTCATTTGCTGTAACACAGTTTTGCATTAATATTTTCATGCTCTGCATTATCTCAAGCATTCCCTGGTATCAATATTAACAAAAAAAAACGTAAAACTACATTCGTTTCATGCATTTCAGATAAAGTATCTACTTTTCAAGTTTTTTTTTTTTTTTTGGTTGAGAAAATATATGGTGCTTGAGACCAAATCTGATATAATAAGAGGGTTAATGAGAAGTTCTTTCAAGCATCTTGGTTCACCACGACCTACACAACTTCACAAACTAATAATTTTACGAAATATTTAGAAGTAGCATGTAAAAAAAATGAGTATATGAGGTCAACAATAGGAGTTGAAGTCTTTCTAAGAGCATTCTGATTTAGAGATGCATTTGTAGGAGCAGCAGAGAGACCAAGAGGAAATAATGCACAGTGAAATCCAAGAATAAGTGTAAGGAAAGATGATTATCTAGATGAAGCGTGTTAAGTCACTATAACATAATTGTGTTGGGTGAGGAAAGGAAAAAATAAATTTTATCAATATTATTATTGTTTATAGCTTTTAATATCTAATTTCGCAACTCTATAAAATATTATTAGTTATTACATTGATGGTATAATATGATACAATTTATCGTGTAAGAAACATTCGAATATCGGTTCACATTCGAACTAATGTTCGAAAGTAATTACACAAAATTAGTTCGAAAGTAATCACCCCCAAATGAACAGAATGTAAAATGTTCAAATGATTAACGTTCGAACAAACTGTGAGACTCCAGATTTTGTGTATTTTTACCTATGACTTTTATTTTTATTATTGACCGTTTTATTTGATTTGATTTATTATTTATTATTATTGTTATTTAATTTATTCATTTATTTTTGGGTTATGTTATTTATTATTATCTTTGATTGTTTGTGACATCCTTAATTTTAGTGTTTTTAGTTATTTTATTTAATTATTATTGGTGCTTTCATTTTGAATTGTTAGTATTATTATTTTTGGTTTAGTGATTTTATTTCTATTATTGTTTAGTTTGTTGGGTTTGCTTTTACTTCAAAGAGCATTTTACTTATTTGGACTTTTGGGATTGGTTCTTTTATTTTATTATTGAGTCTTATTACTTTATTCTATTTCATATGGTGATATTTAATTTAATTAATTGGGTCTTTTCCTCTATTATATTGTTTAGGCCTTTTGTGTGGTGTAGTTTATTTGTATTATTTAGTTAGTTTGCTTTATTTAATTTAATTTTATTATATTAATTGTTCTTTAGTGTATGTAATTAAGTAGTACTTTGGGTTTCAATATTTTATTTTATTATTGATAAGTTGTGTTGTTTATTTTATTGTGCTTTTATTTAAATATTTTCAGTTTTGGGCTTGTTCTCTTGTGTGCTTATTTATTGTAGGTTGTGTGGTGTGTGTATTTTATTATGGGCCGAGTGTGTTAGAAACGAGCCCAGCCAGTGTGCCTGCTGCGAGCCCAGCCCAAGGTCTTGAACCCAATCCCCTTGCAACCTCAAAACGACCCCATTTCGGCCTTATCTCTTTAGGATTTCTCACTTTTCTCCCTTGCGTTGTTTCCCTCTTCTTCCTTCTTCTTTTCACTTCCATTTTTCTCTCTTCTCCAGCCGAACTCAAGACCATCTCCATGGCAGACTAGTTTGTGAGCTTCTCCCCACATTTTCCCTCCATTTTTTCTTCCATTTTCTAGTTCCCATCTTCCCCTATTGAACTTGAGATCATGCTCCTGCATTGTAGCCCTTCCATCACCCATTTTGTGCCTTGTGTTTCGTGGCGTGTAGCCAACCCCAAAGACCTGTAGTCAACGCTTTTCTCACCTATCCTCAAGCTTGCATTTCCATCTTCTCCTCCATTTTCTCTTCTGTAATTTGAGAGAATCGTTCATGGCAACCGTTGCTAGGCATGGCCTATTGCGAGACGCCACGTGGTGGCCTGTGGAGTCCCTGCTCCGCCCAAAGCTTCCTATAGTTGTTTTCCCTGTTTGTTGCCATTTGTTGTCGTGTACCGTCATGTATACTGATATGCACCAACCTCTGAGCCATTAAAATCGAGTTCAAGTCGTTCCTAACCCAGGAAGAAGGGCCCAAACCCACGAGTTTGAGCCTTTCCTGTTGCCGCCACCTTCGCACCACCGCCTTAGCAATGCCTTGTGTTAGTGCGGCATATTGATGTACTCGCTAGTTGATACGTGGACCGTATCTCGACGTTTGCTCGATCTTCCAGAATTTATCCAATCGCGTTGTACATAACAGTCCAATTGGTTTGTAATTTTATTTGATTATTTAATTATTTGCTAGCCTTTACTTGTAGCTTGAAGTGTTGGTTAATTGGTTAATAATAATAATAAAATTTGGGAGTAGGCTGGTTGGGTCTGAGGTCGTTAAATGGAAGATGTGATCACCCTATAGTTGTTTTAGTTGTGAATAAATTTTTGTGGAATTTGATTTTAAATTTGGAAATGCTGTGTGGAATGATTTAGCTTGTTGCGTATTGTTGCCATGTCATCTAATATCTACTCATCATGAATAAATTATTTCTTAGTTGTGTAATTATTTAAACTGTGTTAGGTTATGATGTGTATATTTGGGTGATTTTTTGGTTTGGTTGTAGCTTGTGGGCGCATGTGTATCACGACTTCAAGTCGAGATTGGACATTATCTCGGTGGGGCTCCTCTAATCACTCGAAAGCGGAATAAATTGATGTGACATTTCCTAGGTTGTCACTGGGCGACAACAAGATCGACGAGATGATAATACTCTCATGCTGACTCTGTGGCTCTTCTGTTGGTAGGGCCAAAGGATGCCTGGTTATGGTATGCTACATGATATACACTTAATAAATAACACGAAATTGTGTGTAGGCCGAAAACTAGGTTTTTGGCGCGTGTGGATAGTTGCGTTCCTTTAAGGAAAAGTACGGATGATGTATACGGTTAGCTGCGATTCTTTTAAGAAATGACAGCTGGCGTATATGGACAGATTTGTTCCTTTCTGGGAAAGGATGGTTTGGTGTGTTCGTTCCTATAGTTCGGTGTATTGTGTTGCGTTCCTTGTTGGGAAATGATGGTTTAGTGTGTGTGTGGAGTTCCTTTCTGGAAAAGACGTTTTGTGTTTGGTTTAATTGATTGGTTGAAAACATTTGTGCATATTGCTAATTGTGATTGTTTATTCTGTGTGACTGATTGTTGCTTACTAAGATTCACGTTTCATGTAGTGTATCTGGTCCACCTAGGTTCTATTGGATGGAATCATAGTTTTTTATGCAGAGGATGAGGATAAGCTTGAGGGGCATGCTCCGCTGGAGGACTAGACTGTTGTGATGGCAAAGAGTGGGATTATGATCTTGGATGTTATTATCTGTCTTTTATTGCTTTCCTTTTAGATGACTGTATAATTTCTTCTTAGAGAATTATTTTCAATTAGGTTATAAACTTTAAATTTCTGATACTAGAATGGATGCCTTTTTATTTTTTCGCTGTGAATTTTTAATTGTACACTTCATGCATGCTGCACACATCCTCTTGGAGTACTAAACGATGGGGTGATTGACCTGGGTGTTCTTCATCCTGGTGTCGCGAGTCCCTTTAAGTCCCAAGGGGGAGTTGTGGGTGCCACCAAAACTCCAAACATTATATGCCTTGTGTTTGAATGTTTCTCCTTTAATATTCCAACTAACATCCGAGCATTATACACGTTAACATTTGAATAGACATCCAAACGCAGTTAACGTTTAGACATATAAACGTTTGAATGTAAATACAATACATTTGAACCATAACCAACTAACGTCAACTTCTGTTGTTCGAATGTCAATCGGCCAGAGTTTACGTTCGAATGTTCGGTTGGACATTTGGACGTTACTTTATGTGACATATTTCAACCTCACAAAAAATGGCACGTTCAAACGTTATATCAAATAGAACACCTCCAACCGTTACTAAAAATATTTTTTTGTGATAGTTGAACATTTAATCGTCACCAATTATTTTCTGTGACACACTTTAGGTGATGGTTTCAAACTATTACCAAATGTCTTTATTGACATTTTGATAATTTTTTTGTGATGATTTTCTCTGTAACAAAAGACGAAATATGTTTAGTGCATTAAGAAGTGAGATTTTTTATGCCTCAATTTTATCTAATTTTTTTTAAAGAAAGTACATGTGAGTTTGCAAATTGTAAGACTATACAACAATAACACTACAGACAATTGAGCTGCGAACCTGTGGGGGAACCATTTTGCCATGTCAGATTTTCACTAAAGAAAACCCCTTTTCACTTCAAGCATGATTGATCGAAGACCCCATTGATTGAAGACAACCCCTCCTCCTCCCCCCCCCTCTTCTCTCTCCATCTTGCATTATTATTGCAAATAGAGGTGGAAACCTCATCACCCATCTCCATCCAAAATACCCCACTCTAAGGCTTTTCAGAAGCATCCCCTAAAGCTTACAAGAAAAAAGCCTCATAACCACACTCATGGAGGCTGCCACACTTTGCTTCCCACCTCAGATCAATAGTGGGATGAAAGTCCAGATGTTGGCCAAGATTTGTTTGACTATAGTGCCATTACGGTTGCTGCACACAAACCGCACCATTTTTAATCACCCATTACCAAAAAATTTATCCAAAAAAAGAAAATTTTTAGACATCTTTTCCAAACAATTCTTAAACTACCTCAGTCCCCCAAAGAAAAATTTCAGACCCCTAAACGTTGACATTGGGTTTCAGAGGTTGAGGATGTTTTGGCAGTTACTTCATTTCCAACCTCAAGTCCTTTGAAAAGAAAGCTTTGCAAGAGCTCAAAGACAAGCTCTTAGCTTCGGATGCCTCAATGTGGGGCATTCCTCTAATGGGAGCTAACGAGAAGGTAGATGTGGTTCTCTTGAAGTTTATGCAAGCAAGAGACTTTAGAGTCTCATTTTGGCCTTTAAACGTCGTCATTCACTTGGGACACAGTGCTCTCATGGTTTTCTGGCCGGTTATCTATAGAGTTTTTCATACTAGTATTTTTCATTATAAATACAAGTTAGTGTGACATATGTGCCCAAATATTTGAGCTAGAGAGAAGTTTATCATTTGCTACATAATATTTTTAAATAACTTTTTAAATAAAGTTAGATACAATTGTGGATTGTGCAAACGTCATGTAATCTTTTTAAAAAAGAGCGTGGTCTAATATTAATTTTTTTTAATGTGAATTTCATATTTACACTTTTTAAAAAGATTGCACTGCAGTTATGCACTCTATAATTGTAAATATAATTTCTCATTTCAATTATAAACGAGTCCTACTATTTTCCATACAAAACCCAACAAAAACTCATCAAAACTATTTATCTCATCCAAACATCCCTTAGCTAGACTGCCTTTTCTTCTCCTCACAAAAGAGGAAAAGTAGAGATCGAATATATTCATCCCTTAGTAGACTGCCTTTTCTTCTCGTCACAAAAGAGGCAAAGTACTAGGGAATATGTTAATCTAGCTATATTGGATGGGTTGAAGGAATATCCAAATCTATCATGTGCTCCTTTCTCCTTGAAAAACTAATGGTTATAATAAACCTATATATATATATCATATAAACAAAAAACGAGAGATTGAGCGAAGAAAAATCTGCTGATATATCATATTATAACCTTGCGATTAAAAGTGGAAAAAATTTCTTCCAATTGGGGCCCCTTTCCTTTGAATTTCAAGCCCTTTTATGTTATCCCAACTAAACTGGAAATTAATTAACTAATGTTGCTTCCTTCTCCTTTCCCAACTTAATCGTACGATCCATTTTGTAGAAAATCGTGGCTGTTGCTATCTTTGCAATATTCTGACTGGAAAACACCTAGCTATTTTGGCCACGGCAAATCTCTATCCTCAATCTATTTTTGGCCTAAAACTAACCCTTTGGCACCATCATTATAATTATAACATAATCTCGAACCAACCTATATAGTTATTCTCGAACCAACCGATCATTCCATTTGCTAGTTAAGTTTTTTTAGGTAAATAAAGCATGGCAAGAATAAGAATTGAATGGAAAAGATGGTGAATGGAATTTCATGCATATCACACTTAATCGGTCCCATGGTGTGTGACATAAAGAGGAAAAAGGAAAGAAGATGATCAAGAGGGGACAAGGGACGGTTATAGGTTGTTAAAATGTCATCTTAGATACCTAGGCCACCTCCCTAATGCCTACTAGACCTTTGATAAATTAAAATATGTATATAGATTTGGCCCTTAAAGTAAAGGTAGTACTGAATGGACTAATTTATGCAAGATAATTAAATGCTTTAATTATGAAGTGATTCTAATAAATTAAAACTACAAACTAACATGACTTAATTAATATGGTATGTTAAATTATAAAATTATTTTTATTATAAAGTCTAATGTGTCATATAAGGTCCTATTAATTTATTTATGAGATTACTTTTATGGAATGTAGCAATTCTTTGTGCAATTATATAATAGGTTAACTCCTTGACCAATGCATATAAGGATAAAGAAATAAATCGTAAATTCCAGTGTTATAATTAGGATGATTTAGCTTTCATAAACTTTTTGCAAGTCACCTTGCAAGAAATATACCCGCATTCACCCCCCTAAAAGATCTACAATAATATTCCTCTCAAATCTGTGGACGTGGCTACATGCATATGAGCGGTTAGTTTCAATGGTCAATTATGATTTGGAGACAACATTTATCACAATTTCATATCAGCTGTGTCATTAGGACTATAAACAAACCAAGATGTGCCTCATGAATAACGCCATGATCTTGACTATAAACTTCACTTGAGCAATTTGATTCGTTCATTTAGAAAACACCTATTTATAGCTATGATTTTTTATTTAGATATTAAACGATATAAAAACTCGTATATTAATCTCTGCCGCCCTAGTTAAACTTGATTTAAGCTTATAAACAAGGAAAGTATTAAATGAATATTAGAATTTGGACATAGATGGAATATAATAAGATAGAGTCACATCTTTGAGGTTTCGGATGAAATGATGCATGGAACAAAGCCATTGTGGAGAACGGAAATTGGACTCTATATATTAGATCTAATGTCCAATTGTTACTCCAAACCATAGAACATATTATTTACAACACATAAATAATAAGGTTTGAATTATTTTATCTTTAAGTTGGGGTATATTATTTACCTTACTTAAATGGTAAGATTTAATTTAGAATTCAAATTTTAGAATTTGTCTTTAAAATCAAATTATACAATATAAATATTTTACTATGTATACTTTTACACACCGGTTGTATTTAAATCTTAGGACCATGTAACCTATTGTCTCCGTCCTTTGTTTCCATGGCGCTCTATCAATTTAAGCAATAATGCGTTGGCGTAGGTGCCGGACAATTCTTGGTTGCTCTGTCTTGGGCTGTTTCCAACTAGCTGATTAAGAAGTCTAATGTCAATTAATTTAAGGATGCAGGCTTTAATTGCACAAATCCTATTGGATATGAGTGCTGATTTTATTCGTGTGGTTTAAAAAAAAAAGGAAAAGAAAAAGAGCATTTATCAATGCCCCCTTTAGTGGATACAAGATATTCTTTTAATTGATATGATAATACAATAAAATACTCAAAATAAAGGCCTTGTATTATAATTATATATTATTATAACCATCGTGTTAAATATATATGTATATATTATAAGGTAATGCTATTTATCCCCATTTGAAATTTCCATTTGTATTTTAGTTTTTTAAATTTTTTTACATGATTTTTAAATAAGTGTTTTTAGATAATATTTTGATTTTTTTGTATTTTTAAAAAATATTTTAAAATGTTCAAAAAATCATGTAAAAAAATTATTAAAATCATATAAAAAAAATGTAAATTGAAATTCTAAATCAAAATCTCAACTAAGGACAAATAACATTACTTATTAATATATAGTGAAAGAGTTTTATAGTTATAATTTTCTTTTTATAAAAATAAATATACATATTGACATGATTTAATATAAAATGTTAAAATTATTTTATAATAAATATAATTTTACAATTTAACTTACCAATAATACAAGAGAAAAAAAAGTGCATTTGCACTAATTGATCAAGATTTCATCTTTTCATTATCAATCACTTTTTTCGTTCACTTTTTTGTAGCATTTTTCATAATACAAATAGTGTAACGCGCCTAGTGATAAGAAACGTCAATTTCAAACATTAGCAACGATATAACTATATATGGCTCACACAAAGGCAAGTAAGCAAGATGTCCAATCTTTCTAATATGTTGCTTATCTGAGTAAGCAACGTGAATTAAGTCACAGTTAACAATATTGTCACCCTCAAAAGATCAGATTTTATTTAAAATATTCCTAGATTCATCCCTCCTACATTTTTTGACCAAAGTGAAAATAAAAACAAAAGCTTTTCTCCCAGAGTGCTTTATAATTTAAAAAAAAATGAAAAGACTATCTGATTTGGTTCATTAATTGCTTAGGTGTCCTAATCGAATGAAAATCTGCACGACTCTATCTTAATTTTCTGCCTTACAAATACGCAATTAAAGAATAAATAATTCTTCTTCCTCAGGTATATTATATTATAAATATACACTTACAGCTCTATTACAACTCATTTTAAATTAACCAATATAATTGAGACATGACTTCACTAAAAAATAATTTTAATTTTGCGTAGATGCTGGCCTTCATTTTAAGTAGAGGCCGAGTAAAATAAATGTAGACAAATTGTAAGTTTTGTTGTAAGATTAATAATGAGGGTAATGAATGACCCATGCCCACGCCTCCTAACGACTTTTGAAAGAAGGTGGGGGCGTGTATTTTGAGAAACACATATTTGCACAGTAATCGAGGACTATAAATATGAGATTCGATCAATCTATTATGTACGCACAAATTATGTATAGAAAGAAGAAAATTTCGGATCTTAAGAATTCCAAATATTTTCTTTTATAAATTCTCTTGCAATAGTAGTTGTCTTTTAGTTTTATAATACGTTATTAACATGAAATTTTACTAATTTTGAAACTAGTGGTCTTCTACTTTAAGTAAGTTTTTCAATATCTTATTTGCAGTTTTTGAGATAAATATGAAATATTATATTACTGATTATTACTTGATAAAATCTACGTTTACTCCCGTAACTTTATAAATATATTTCTTAAATACATATATTTATTTCACTATTTATATATGTAAAAAATGTCAAATCTTACAAAGTTGGAATTCGTTACTCTTAACATTTCTGGAAAAAATGATTTATTCTAGATTCTTGATACTAAGATCTATCTAGATGCAATGAATCTGAAAGAAACAATAAAAGAAGGAAATCAAGCGTCCCTATAGGACCGTGCTAAAGTAATAATTTTCCTTTGCCATCATCTTCACGAAAAATTAAAAACTGAGTATCTTACAGTAAAAGATCCATTTATCATTCTGAAATAATTTAAGGGAGAGATAAGAATACCAAAATACTGTTATCCTCTCAAAAGCTCGTTATAATTGGTTGCACCTGAGGTTGCAAGATTTTAAAAGTGTTAGTGAGTATAACTCCGCACTCTTTAAAATCAACTTAGTATTAAAATTATGCAGTGAGAAAATCAACGATGATGATATGTTATAAAATACATATACTATTTTTCATGTCTCGAATGTGCTCCTGCAATAGCAGTATCGAAAGTAAAAGTTCAAGAAATATTATGAACTTATATTTTGTCTTCTAGTAGCTGAGCAAAATAATAAACTTTTATTAAGAAACCATCAGTCATATCCTACTGGTTCAACATCATTCCCTGAAGTAAATGGTACTGGATTTACATCATTCCCAAAAACGAATGATGCATCCTTTCGAAAAAATCGAAAGCATGGACGTGGTAAGAGGAACTATAAAAATATTGATTCCAGCAGCGACAACATTAAAAGAGATAATAATAAAAATATGCCGTTTCACTAGAAGTGGTATAACTTAAATAGAAGTAAAAGCCCTCAAAATAATTTTTCAAAGAAAGGTGAAAATGTGTGCTATAGATGTGGTATGGCTGGACATTGGTCACGTACCTGTCGTACGGTCAGAGACTTAGTTGATCTATATCAAATATCTATAAAAGGAAAAAATAAAAAGTTTGAAACAAATTTAGTAAAACAATCAGATGATTTATTATATATAAATGAGAATGATATCACTCATTTTTATGTTCCTGATTTATTTGAAGATCCTAATGGTAAAATTAATCACTTGATTGGAGATGAAAGTGTTCTTTTCAATTAATGTATTTTCTTTATTTTTAGAACTTTTTAATATTTGTAATGAAAGTTTTGTATATTTTGTAGAATCATGAATCACACTAATGAATTTTTTTTATCTCTGAGTTGAATGATAAAGATGTATGTCTGGCTGACAGTACTACAACTCACACAATTCTCAAAGATAAGAAATATTTTTAAAATCTAATAGTTAGCAAAACCTATTTCCATACCATATCAGGTTCATCAAATCTAATTGAGGGCTCCAGAAGCGTTTATATTATGTTGCCTGATGACATTAAATTTTGTATTGATGATACTCTATTTTCTTCACAATCTAAAAGAAATTTATTGAGTTTTAAAAATATACGTCGTAATGATTATCATATTGAAACTACTAAGGAAGGCAGTAAAGATGATCTTCTCATTACTAAAATAATATTAGGCTAGAAGCTCGTATTAGAAAAACTGCATGTTTTTTTTTTTTTTTCTGGATTATATTATGCAAAGATGAGAACAATTAAATCATATGTGGTAATACACCAGAAGTGCATTGGCCCCAAAATATTTTTAATTTGACATGATCACCTTAGACATTCGAGATCAATAATGATGAGACGAATCATTAATAATTCGCATGGGCATCCCTTCAAGAATCAAAAGATTCTTTTTACCCAATGAATATCTGTGCTCTATATGTTCCCAAGGTAAATTGATTATCAGATCATCTCCCTGAAAAGTCGTTGTTGAGTCTCCATCCTTTTTACAAAAGATTCACGGAAATATATGTGGGCCTATTCATCCATTAAGTGGACCATTTAGATACTTTATGGTTTTGATTGATGAATCAAGTCGGTGGTCACATGTTTGTCTACTTTCCACTAAAAATGTTGCATTTGTTAGACTTTTTGCTCAAATAATTAAATTAAGAGTACTATTCCCTGACTATCCAATTAAAACCATTCGATTGGATAATGCAGGTAAATTTTCGTCTCAAGTTTTTGATAACTATTGCATGTCAATAAGAATAAATGTTGAATATCCTATTGCTTATACACACACTTAAAATGGTTTAGCTGAATCTTTGATTAAAAGACTTCAACTAATCGCTAGACCTTTACTTATGAAATAAAAACTATCTGTTTCTGCTTGGGGACATGATATACTTCATGCAGTATCATTAATTCGAATTAGACCATCTGCATATCATAAATGTTCTCCATTACAACTTGCATTTGGTCAACAATCAAATATTTCTCATCTTTGTACTTTTGGATGTACTGTATACGTTCCAATTGTACCTCTACAGCGTACAAAAATGGGCCCTCAACGTAGATTTGGGATATATGTGGGTTTTGATTCTCCATTTATTATTAGATACCTTGAGTCTCTTACAGTGGATATGTTTAAAACATATTTTGAGAATTGTCAGTTTGACGAATCCACTTTTTCATTACTAGGTAACGAAAAGTTGGTGTCTAAAGCACAATAAGAAATTACTTAGGATAATAAAGTTCAATCTCAATTTGATCCTTCTACAAACAAATATAAAGTAGAAGTTCAAAGGATTATTCATTTGTAAAGTGTTACAAATTAATTACCGGATGTATTACAGACACTAAAACTATTGTAAAATCATGTATTCATGTTATTAATGCTCCAGCAAGGATTGCAGTCCTTGAAAGATAAGTTGTCAAAACAACAATAGATGAGTCTAAGACACGCTTGAAGTGTGGAAGATCTATTTGTGCAAAAGATAAAATTCCCTGAAGGAGAAAGATACAAAACGAATTTGCTATTCCTAAAGAACTTATACCCACAATATATGCTACAAGTATAGTTGATACTCCTAAAGAGGTCAAATATTTTATTCCAAAATTTCTTGAAAATGAAACTCTTGAAAAAGTGTTTTATGAAATTTTTTTCTTGAAGAGGAGTAGGTACCTGAATAATGAGATCTCAATATATTTCATGAATACTAGAGAAACTCTGGATAGAAATAAAACTGTTGTCAATAACATATTTTCATATAAGATGACCCTTGACACTATCAGAAGTAATGAAAAAAATGAGTCAAAAACCGTTAAAAGATGTCGACGTAGAAATGATTGGCCAAAATGGAAAGCAGCTAAGTTGAATTAAACTCGCTAGCAAAGCGAGATGTATTTGGACCTATTGTCCAAATACCAAAGGATGTAATGCCTGTTGAATATAAGTGGGTATTTGTACAAAAACATAATGAGAAAAATGAAATTGTGTTATACAAAGCACGACTTATTGCACAAGGCTTTCGGCAGAAACCTGAGATTGATTATGAGGAAACATATTCTCCCGTTATGGATGCAATCACATTCAGATTTTTAATTAGTCTGGTTGTTACAAAATGATTAGATATGCGGTTGATGGATGTGGTTACTGCATATTTATATGGATCCTTAGATCATGACATATATATGAAAATCCCTAAAGGATATAAAATACCTGAAACATCTACAAGTACATATAGAAGTATGTACTCTATCAAACTTCAAATATCTTTATATGAGATAAAGCAATCCGAACGCATGTGGTATAATCACCTAAGCGAATATCTATTGAAAGAAAAATTGGAGAATAATCCTCTATGTCTATGTGTTTTTTTAAGAAATCAGAATCCGGATTTGTCATTATTGCGATTTATGTTGATGATTTAAATATTGTGGAAACTCCTAAAGAGATCACAAGAACTGCTATATATTTCAAGAATGAATTTGAAATGAAAGATCTTGATAAAACAAAATTTTGTCTCAGCTTGTAGCTCGAGCACTTGCCAAATGAAATTTTTATTCATCAGTCCATGTATACAGAGAAAATCCTGCAGCACTTTTATATGGACAAAGTCCATCTCCTTAGTATTCCAATGGTTGTTCGATCACTTGATGTATGGAATGATCCATTTCGTTCTTGTGAAGACAATGAAGAAATTCTTGATCCTGAAGTACTATATCTCAGTGCAATTGTAGTTTTGATGTATCTTACAAATTGCATTCGACCTGATATTATATTTTCAGTTAATCTATTTGCAAGATATAGTTCTGCACAAACTCGAAAGTATTTGAATGATATTAAACATGTCTTTCATTACTTTCAAGGTACGGTTGATATGGAATTATTTAATCAACATGGATCAAGTCTACAATTAGTTGGATACGCAGATACAGGTTATCTTTCAAATCTATATAGAGGTAGATCTCAAACTGGATATGTATTTACTTATGGAGATACTGTCATATCATGAAAATCTGTCAAGCAAACACTATCTGCCACATCTTCAAATTACTCAGAGATCATTGTAATTTACAAAGAAAATCGAGAGTGTATTTGGTTGAGATCAATGATTCAACATATCCAAGAAAAGTGTGGTCTTCCCATGATCAATGATAGCCCAACAATTTTATATGAAGATAATAGTGCTTGTATTACTCAAATCAGAAGAAGATATATCAAAGGTGACAAAATCAAATATATTTCACTAAAATTCTTTTATACTCACGAACTTCAGGAGAAATATGAGATTAATGTTAAGCAGATACGATCAAGTGATAATTTGACAAATATATTCACAAAGACATTACCAACTACGACATTCAAGAAAATTGTGTTGAACATTAGAATGCGAAGACTTAAATATCTATCATCATGCACTTTTTAATGGGAGTAAATATCTTGAAAACTTGTGCTGATTGTACTCTTTTTCCTTTGCCAAGGTTTTGTCCAATTAGGTTTTTTTTTGCAAGATTTTAATGAGGCAATCTTAAAGTATTTAGTGGTACATAAGAGTATTGTACTCTTTTTCCTTCGCCATTAGTTTTTCTTCCAACTAGGTTTTTCTTTGACAATATTTTAACGAGATATATTTTTTATGGGTAGTCATTCAAATGAGAGTATTGTGAGATTAATAATGTGGGGCAGTGAATGACCCCTCCATGTCCACGCCCCCCGTAAAGACTTTTGAGGGAGAGTGAGAGCTATTATGTATGCACAAATCATATATAGAAAGAAGAAAATTTCAGTTCTTAAGAATTCTAAATATTTTCTTTTATAAATTTTCTTGCAATAGTAATTTCCTTTTAGTTTTATATCAAGTTTATCATTTTCCATATTATAAATAACACCATTATTAAAAAATAATAATTATTCTCATTTTCAGAAAACAAGATTTAACTTATAATAGAATTACTAGTTTCATTAAATGACAGGGTTTTAGTGAGAATTAGAAAGTTATCACTTGGTAAGTTTTCATGATGCTAAAGGTGAGATCCAATTTAATCCGTGGCGTCAACCAATTTTACCTTCCCTATTTTTTAGTTTGTTATTTAATTTATATTTAATTATACACGACAATATATACATGAGTTATATTATGGGTGGCTATTATTTTTTGTGAGATTCTTTCCACATATATAAATATATATTTATATATATATATGTATATATATATATATATATATAGTATGTACATATAATAAAAATTGAAAAATGATAAACTTGCAACTATACAACTATTTTACAACACTATTGTAAATCGTAATTAGTTTTAATGAAATTAATTATGTGACATAAAAAAAAAGGTGGGTGCTTCTATTTTTTTGGAATAAATACTTCTCTTAGCATTCAGCTGAAGAGAGGAAAAAAAAAAACTACATTTTTGTTGTAAAGTAATGAAATATAATCTTTTACATTTTGTTTATTGTGTAAGAGAAAGTGCTTTCTACTTAATTAGTCCACAAATTAGCCAAGAAAAAAAAGTAAAGGACATTTAGTGCATTTGTTCACCCCATAAAATACTAATGGGTGCAACATATTATTACTTATGTATAATATTTTTCTTGTAGTGAATATTACTTTCTTTTTTACTGTCCACAACATGATCAATATAATATTATTTTCTTTTATACTGCCCACAACACTACAACAGTATAAAAATATTAGCATTTGTTTTATCAAAGTTATCGCTAAAATTTAGTTAAAAGTATAAATTTTTTATAAATTTAAAATCATTTAAATGATAATTTTATATTGGATTAATCAAAATAATAATATAAAAAAATAAAGTAAAAAAGGGTGTTGAGGAAACATCTTTATGTGGGAAATTTTACAGTAGTCTCGTATTTTAGAATAAATTACTACTTTGGAAGATAAAAAATATATATTCAAATATGAAAAAAATATTTGGTATCACTCTAGCTCATATTTCAAGTCCTTACTATTTGACTGCTCTAATGTAGAATATTCTGTCTATACTTTTTCAAAATTTGAAAATGCGCTGGCATTTGACTTAACTATTGAAAATTGCTAATCTTTTCGGTGAAACGTGTTCCGTTTGAGTCCCGTTTCACATTTTTATTTATTGTTTTAGGTATTTTTAATATTATTTTTAAGTAAATATTTTTAAATAATACTGTAATTTTTTTTTATATTTTTAATAAATATTTTAAGATATTAAAAAAATTTTGTAAAAAAATATATTTATTTTACATGATTTGTACTACTAATTAGCTTTTACTTTTCAATTTCAATTTCAATTTTACATTCATACTTCATATTATAATTTTTTTTTTTTCAGGAATTCAAGATTAGTATGTATTGTAAAATAATAACAGTAAGGGTCAACGGGGAGACTTTAAATAGGATATGTCCAAAGTGAAAAGCTGGATACCCTAAATTCCACATCAGATTTTCAAGATCAAAAAAGATTTTTTTTTTTTTTTTAACAATTTCTAGGACTACCCTACATATATTAGTATCATTAGTACAAGAATGAATGAATGTATAATATAGGACCTTTGGATGTGACAAAAGAATAAACCATGTAAATGGTAAGGAAATTGCCAGAAAAATGGCGCCAAATTAGGTGTCATGTCATGAGAGATATTGTTTTAGGTCTTCCAAAATCTAAAGGGTTCTTCTATATATAACATGGTGGGGGCCAGTTCAGATGTATTAATTTGGTCCTTTATTTGTTATATAATGCCCAACACCTCGACTCTTTCACGGTCCCTCTAATTCTCTTTTCACTCTTTCGTTTCTTTCCCTAGCTTTTTCTTTAATTAATTTTGTCACAAAGCTGATCTCTTAGCTTCCTTTTGTCTTTCGTCCTCTTTCATACCTAGATAGGCTGCAGCAAGCCTTTGTCTTTAATTTGGTTCCAGAAAGAGTAATTAGAAGAGTAGAGGCTAGTACTGTGTTGTGTTGGGGGTGCAGATCATCAAAGGTATATAATATTAGCATGAAGGAGAGTGGGAGGAAAGCAGGTGCACCTTCGCCCTGCGCAGCATGCAAACTACTGAGGAGAAGGTGCGCTCAGGATTGCGTTTTTGCTCCTTATTTTCCAGCGGATGAGCCTCATAAGTTTGCTAATGTCCACAAGGTCTTTGGTGCCAGCAATGTCAACAAGATGTTACAGGTCATTATAATTTCTACCTTCACACACATATATATATATATATATATATAATTTATAATTTGAATAATTAGGAAATTCTTGCATAAATTAAAAAAGACTGCCTTAATTAATTTCTTCCACTCGGATCAAACTTTTCTTCAAGAAAAATGGAGTACTTTATTTACTCTAAATTATGGTATATTGTAATTTGAATTATCCCAGATCATGCATATAATATATATAGTTCGCATTTGTTCAAGTCATTAATTTTTAATTACCCACTTCATTAAGGACGTTGCAACTCATGTCCTAATTAATTAAGCCTGCTTTTCATTGCTTTGAAGATACCCTAATTAACGATATTTCTTATTAATTTTCTGACTTTTCAGGTTACGTTTATAACATTCTTTTATATATTGAGATAGATGTTTCGGTATATGACAGGAAAAGTACTATCGTCATAAAAAGATTTTACCAAATTAAATTCATAAATTATAATATTTTCATATAATATATTAGATTTATTTTACAATATTAAAAAAAAAAAAAAACTTTACAATTTGAAGTTATTGTTAGCAGAGAGGATTTCCTGAATGGTTTCACGTCTATTCATTATCAGATCAATGTATATTTATATACTGTTACAAAGAATCAATTCTATTACAAGAATATCTAAAATAGGAAAATGCCAAAAAATAAAAGAATATTCTAGACCGTATAAGTTACAGCAGAGGGTATATGATTAATGGTTATTAAACTGCACTACTTTTATGCACTACTTTTATGAAATTTTGGTGGTTAAAACATTTCTCTAACAAAATATAAGAGTAGATGGAGATCAATAGAAGTACTTACGTTATACACATGATCAGTAGTACTACTGATACACATATAATTTAAAAACAATCCAAATCCTTAACTATATATTATATGAGAACTTAAATTAATGTATCCGTAACACGTTTTGAATGTTTTGGATCGGTTTGTGTATGCTGTTTGCAAAGAATCTCACTAACCCCATTAGTTTGTGTTGCACGCGCAGAAAGCAACCAACAGATATTTGATTTGGTTTGTAAAATGAGATTGAGATGATTTTAGTTAAAAATATTATTTTTTAATATTAATATAATTTTAAAATATAAATTAGATTATTTATTATATTTTATATATTAATTTAAAAATTATAATAATAAGATTAAATTAGATGAAAATTGAAATATTTTCTGTATTGAAAGATAGCCTAATTTAGGTGGTGCTAAAAATAACTCTCAAGGCCAGTTTCTTGATTTTTTAGCATTAGAGATTTTGATTTTGATTTTAATTTTTTTTTAGTTTTCTTTTTCACGTGATTTTTTAGTATGTGTTTTTAAATAATATTATGATTTTTTTTTTATATTTTTAAAAATGTTTTAATATCTTAAAAAAATCATATTCATGTATTTTTTATGTGATTTTTTTAACATATTAAAATATTTTAAAAAAATACAAAAAAAAATCACAACATTATTTAAAGACACTTACTAAAAAATTATGTAAAAAAATTAAAAAAAATTAAAATGAAAATCGAGATTCTTAATAATGATTTGAAGTAAGAACAAATAGTATTTTCTTTAATATTATGTCATTTCTCTCTGTGTGTAATATATCCACTTATAAATATCCAAATCGTAAGGAATATCTGGAAACTATATAGAAATTTTCTTTTCTAATCTGGAAACTATATATAATTATTAATGGAGAGTTATTCTAAGAGGACGGATAATTTCTTTATTAAAGAATTTTTAAATTTCTGTCTGAATTGAAGTATTCTTAAGTGAACGAAGAATCTCTCATTTGAATTTTTAAATGGAGTCCTCCGAATTAGGACAAAAAGTTTAAAAAAAGAAAATTAATTAATTAATTAATATCCTAAAATTAGAAAATAAAAAAGAAAGGAAAGAAAATATGATTATGGGTGTGCGATTTCAAATCAGTTGCCTCCTCTTTTCGTACTCCATGATAGACAAAACTAGACAGCTCGGAGCACGAGGTAGTGATCAGGGGCATTTAAGTAATTTTGTATCCATGATATATAGCTCTAGCCCGCCATTGGTAAAAGTCAAGCTTTTAGATCAAAATAAATCAATTGTAACCTTTTCTTTTTTAACATAATTTTTCTGAAGGATTTTATTATTAAGATTGATATGTTTGTGGGTGTATGTGTATCTATCTATACGTACATACATACATATATTGTTAATTGTTATTTGATAATAATGGAAACATTAATAAAAGAAAACAAAAAGAAATATCAAACAGACACTCATTTTTTAAGAATTTGCTTCCCCTTTAAATTATTAAAATATTTTGCATAATTCAACTGCCCGAACTAATCAAATCTTTTTCCCATTTGGAAGACAAGATGCATGCAACTATACTTTTTTAATTAATTAGTAGTGTCATTCATTAATTAATAAGTAATTTCTTATACAAGCTCTATAGGTACAATTCTTGTACAGATCTTTTTGTAATAAAATGAGTCTCGCATAAAAAGTTAATTTTTCAAACTTCACGATGGAGTTCACATTTTTATAATGGCCTTAAGCATGAAATTTGTGCATTTAAAATTTGTATATATCAATTTTTTTAATTAATATATCCCAAGGTTTGGAGGCACGACTAATTAAGATGAAATTGCATATCGAAAAACGTAATTTGCAGGAATTGCCAATGCACCAGCGAGGTGATGCGGTGAGTAGCATGGTTTATGAAGCAAATGCAAGGCTGCGTGATCCTGTGTATGGCTGCGTTGGGGCCATATCCTCTCTACAGCAGCAGATTGATGCGCTGCAGACCCAACTGGCACTTGCTCAAGCTGAGGTGGTGCACCTTCGTGTGCGCCAGACCGCATCATTCTCCCCCAATGGGTTCCACCCTGGTAGCCCAAGCAGTAGCGGCTCTCCCTCATCTAGGCTCATGGGTTCTCATGTTAAGCCCATCTTTGACATAGATCATATGGTCGTGGATCAGGCCAGCTTGGGAGAGTCAATGTGGTCATGCTAGTTTTAATCATTTCTACACACACACACACATATATAATATTAATTAGTCCCCCTTGAATTTTATCCATATGATATATATACTCAATATACTTGTGCTTGGTAGAAGTGATTAATTGCCTTGGCTACGGTGATGGCGGTGGCGGTCGTGGTGGTGGTGATTTGAGCGGTGGCGGAGGCCATTCGCCCGCTTTGGTTTGAAATATATGTCTTCTATCATTAAGTTATAATATTATATGTATCTTGTAAATGTAATTTTTATATATCTAGTCGGTTAGTAAAATTAATAGTAGATTGGGACTTGAGATCATGATATTTGAATGGATTGTCCATAGTTATTACACTATTAAGAGATGATTTGGGACTTGAGATCATCATATTTGAATGGATTGTCCATAGTTATTACACTATTAAGAGATGATTGGGTATCAATAGCAAGTGAGCATCAATGGATGGCATTTACTACTGTTTTCAGGATTGGGTATGTAATTTGTTCTTGTGGTTTGGAAATATACAATGACATGTCAGCATTTGGATTGGAGTTTTTGATCCCCAATCATTCCACTCTTTTGCTTTCCTATTAGAGATGAAACTTCTCCTCCTCACTAACCTAGCTCTTTCATAAGTCTAAGAAATTAAAGAGATAGTTGCTTTGATGAAAATAATTTGACATTAATAGATATGCTCATGGTTTTACTCCATAATTGGAGCCTCCCAAAGGCTCGTCGTATAAATTTTTTCTCTCTATGGAACTAAAACTATAGGCCTATTATTGAGGATACCGACACAACACCAGTGACTCCAAATACAACCATGAAAACTGAGCCACACAACGCTACCACTAACCCAATGGCTACAAACACCAATATGGAAATCGAACCACCCAATATCACTATAGACCCAATGGTTGAAACTTACCACAAAACCCTCTGTTTCTAGTCTCCTTTATAACATTATTTTATTTTGCATGTTATTGTATTTTCCTTATACACCTCTTGACATACTCCATATATAATGGAAGGCTCTCATGCATGTTCTCAAGGTGTGTGAGACATTTATACAAACTCTTAAAAATCAATTTGCTTTATGGTATCAAGAGCCTTGTGAGAGTGCAAGAGAGTCTTCCTCTCAATTACGATGGCATCCATTTCACTGAAATTCTTTAACTCTCAAACTCAACTATTGGCCTTGCCATAAAGCCAAGACCTAGTCGAGCACCTCATGGGCGACTCCACCCCACCACCCAAGCACTCTGATGGTCACTCACTCAGCACAACACAAGGATTAAAGTTAGCCATAACTTCAATGGCGCAAGGTCAATTACCTCCTCCATGGGTGGATAATTGGATTTGTCTGAAGAATCCCTCCGTTTGGTGGTTGGCCTTGACACCTCAAATCAAGTTTGAGAAGCCCTCAAAGTAGTGTATGCTCAAGTTTCCTAAGATAGAGAATTTCATCTCACACAACAAATCTCGTACTTGAGGAAGGAGCCGAACTCATTTGTTGCAGTCCATCTGCAGCAATTCAAAAGCTTGTACGATAATCTTACAGCAATCAGGCGACCAATAGAGGATAAAGTTTTCTCTTGAACAACCTTGGACCAAAGTATGAGCCTTTCACCACCTCCATGCTCAAGCCACTGATGTTGAACCGAACTCCATGCTGATGCTCCTCTAAGCGTATAAGTTTCATTCCCATCCCCATGATTGCTTTTCTAATCCATATGTGGTTTTTATGGACAAAAAATAGGGCTTAATGGTCATCGATAGCATGACCGAAAGTTCTTATCTAAATGGTGTGGCTTCACCCAGTCTGGCTAGCCCAATAGCCCATCTAATCCCTCTACACAATCTGGTGGGTCTCAAAGTTGTGCCTCTGTTGGCTAAACTTCAATAAGTGACAATCACATAAGTGGAATTTGTCAAATCTATGGTAAAAATGGGCATTTGGCACACAATTGTTAACATCATTTTGATCATGCTCTTCAACTGAATGATGTCTCACAAGCCTTAGCTACATTCACTCTTAATAACACTATTCACGACATTGAATGGACTGAAAACATGTGGGCTACTACTCACATGACAATTAATTCAAGTATGCTTAAAAATATTTTTCGTTATTTTGGTAATGATGCTATTATTGTTGGTGATGGTACTATACATGAAATCACCCATATTGGTGATATTATTATTGGGTATAGTGAATCTCAAATTAAATCAAAACATATTTTACTAGTTTCCAATCTTATAAAAAATCATTTATCTATTAGCCAATTAACATATGACTATTATTACCTTTGTTAATCTTATGGTATTGGTTTTTTTATTAAGGAAAAGGTGGCCAATCGCACAATCCTGAATAGGCAATGGAAGGATAATTTGTACGTCTTGTCCCCTCATATTAAAACTCATTTCTCCACTCATTTTCTAACCCAAAGAAGTGTGGTATCAATGGTTAGGGCATCCTCTAGCCTCTACCTTTAAAGTTCTTTGCTCCAAAGGTTTTATTCAAATTATCGATAAGAATACAAGTACATCTATTTGTGAGAGCACCAATAAAAAAAACCAACAAATTGCCATTTTTGCCCTCCTTTCATTTTACCTTTCATATAGTTAATAAAATCTATTGTTGAGTTGTGGGGCCATGCCCTTGTTTTATTTATTGGAGGATCTCAATTTTATGCATGCTTAGTTGATGGTTTTTCGAAGTACATGTGGTTTATTCTCCTTCGTAACAATTTTTTTTAATACTTTTCTTTTATTTGAAAAGTACAATGAATGCCAATTTAACAAAAAAAAAAAAAATAAAATAAAATCAAAAACTTCCAATTCGACAGTAGTGGAAAATCTGCTAACCATCAATTCAACATATACCTCCAATAACAAGGAATCATGCATCAATACTCTTGTCCTAATATTCCCGTACAAAATGACTCGATAGAATGTTGACGCCATATCATTCGAGAATTAGGCATGACTATGCATTTTCATAGTGGTGTCCCAACACGCTTATAGGTAGAATCATTTACTACTACTGTATTTTTAATTAATTGCCTTCTTTCCACTGCCATTGACCTTCAATTCCCTTTCTTTGTCCTTTATGGTCATTTTATCGACTACACCTCACTTCGTGCTTTTGGCTCAAAATGCTATCTGTAAGGACACCAAACATAACAAGTTTGATCCTAAAACTCTACATTATATCTTCATGGGCTATAATGATCACCATCAAGGTTACAAATGTTACCACCCTCCCTCTAGATGAACATTCATTTCCCGACACATCTTTTTTTTAAATCCACTTTCCCATTTAAACAACCTGAGAACCTCCATGTACCATCTTCCGCTACTCAGATATTATCTACATTTCATGAATGACGCTATCCTATATAAAATTGGGGTAGATTTGGAAAACAAACTTATCTCAACATTTTCCAACAAGTTTCGTACGGATGGAAGTAGTCGGACATCCAAACATGCTTGAAAAACTATTTGAAAATGTTTTTGTCAGAACCCATGTGCACACTATTTCGTTTAAGGACTTGACCACATAATTTCCCCCACCAACCCTTTCTCCCTCGCCCTCTCGCTCAGCAAGCCTCCCTGAAACTTAATTTCCCTTCTTCCTTTTCTTTTTCTTCCTTTCTTACCTCACAGTCCAAGCAATCTCTCATCACATTAGAAGCAGATGATCGAATCCTCTCACAATGAAAGTTGAACCCTCCATACCTCTCTATGCGGAATTCCTTTCTCTGTCTCACTTTCTTCGGCAAGCTTCCCCCTCTGCGTCTATGTTTTCCTCTTTTAAAAGTAGTCCCCTATCACAATGCAAGCAATGAAGAGTCAATCTGAAATTGATGAAATCCATCCACAGTGAACTCGTGAGCTAGGTTTTTCCTATATTTTCATATAAGCCTTCCATGGCCAAAGGTACAATATGCATCACCTCTTCTTGCATTACACAACACCTAATAATCGTGAGCAGGTCCTTCATCAAGGGGTCGAAAACACGCTCCTTCAAGGTAACATTATTTATCATACTTATAATTTACCTTCTTGTTAATTTGGTAGCAAACTACATATGTATGATATTTACAGAATTTAAGTATGCGATGTGTCTAGGTTGTCAATGAGAAATATACTAAAAACCGTTACAAATTAGCTTGCATTCTTGTGGTTTTTATTTTTCTGTTGTCATTTTTTCTCTGAACGAAGATCCATAAAATTCAAAATGTAAGTGATAAATAATTACCTTTTGTGTTTTAAAGAATAGGGTCTAATTTGGCTTTTTTCCCAATAGCCTTCTTGGCCAGCAACCTCTTTATCCTTTTTATAGAAGAAGATAAGATCAATTGTATGGTTATTGCCTTTGAAAAAAAAAACAAAATGGGGGGTTTTAGAAGTATGTTGGGAGCTTTCTGGCAATACCCACACTATACATGCACTAGGAAACAAAATTGGGGGTAATTTGTTGTTTTTGTAAATGTCTTACCTTACATGTTGAGATTATGGAGCTATAGGACATTGACTGCAATGACAAGATCTTGGCTATTGTCATTTAGCAAGAATAATCATGAGGGCAGATGCCTCAGAAAAAATATTTTGAAGGTTGGAGAAATCTATAAATATTTTCCATTACAATCAGCACCCACAGAGGCTCTGTTTGTTTCAATTGGGGGTTATTACATTGGGATTATAATTATTCAATTAGTAGAACTTCCATGAAAAAATATATTTGTTCATAATCCAAGTTATAGGCCCATGAGTAAAAGAATTAATTTATGAGCAAGATTTTTATAGGATCATTGTTCATAACAAGAAGTTATAAGAACAATGTTGAATGCACTAGGTATAAGAATAAGAAAACTCCCATAGAAGCAGAACTTGGTTATGTAACAGGTGACAAACAAGTCAATTATACTCATAAATCATAATTAATATAAGATATAGAAATAAAAGGCATCTCTAGGGGCCTATAGAAAGGAAATCCATGATTTTATGTAGCATTAGAAGTTCTATAAAAAGTCAAAGATTATCTAATGAAACTCTTTGTAGAATTAACGATGAGACTTGCATTTCAAAGGAGTACTATGGTTTCCCCTTTTCATTCACATTAGTATTTTACTACTTTCCATGTTTTCTTATGCTAGCATATGCTTGAGCTCATGCATGGTTGTATACTTTATATAAGTTTAAACAGTATTTTGAGTTGGCGAAATAAGAGAAGATAAAATGGGCTTGCCTATCAGCCAACACTTTAGAAATAGTCTTATAAAAAACCTTACAAAAGGTAATAGGTTTAAATTTTGTAACAAGTTTAGGACTCTTTTTCTTAGGAATAAGAACAATAAAACTATCATTTATTTTAGGAAAGCCTTTTTTTTATAAAAGAACATCTTGGATAGCAGCAAATACTCCATTGCCAATAATAGACCAATTATCTTAATAGAAACCAATTGTGAATCCGTCTGGTCCAGGTGAGCTCATAGGGCCTATCTCAAGGCAACAACTTTTACTTATTCAAAGGTAAAAGCTTTTTGAAGTTGTTCATGCATTCCATTAGTTAATCTAGGCTTAAGATCAGTAATGACTTCATCAATTCCTATCGAGTTTGAAGACTCAAAAAGCTACTGATAGAAATTCTATAACAATTCACAAATCTCCTTTTGCTGCTTCATACTTTCCCATCTTTCATTCATAATACTCTTGTTTGTGTTGTGTTGCTTCCTTTGAGAAATACACTTGTGAAAATAGGCTGAATTCTTGTGACCCCCTTGCAGCTAGAGCTACTTGGATCTTTGTCGCCACTTTGTTTCTTCATCAGTCAGTAAAACATCAACTTGATCCTACAACTCCTTAATTGCGCCATTGAAATCTCCTTGGTTCCACCTTTGGAGTTCTTGGACCATCTCTCTTTTTAACTTAATTTGCTTCCTTTGATCCTTTGCTTTGACTTTTGCCCATGTGCTCAACTAGTTTCTACACTTAGCCATACCCTTCTAAAAACAGGAAAGAGCTCTACTCGTAGCAGTTGAGTACTGCCAGGAGCCATCTATATCGAAATACTTTAGTATTGCTGCTAATAATTTCTTCCTCATTATCACAAATGAGCAACAATGGAGAGTGGTCAAAACAGAGTAAAAGTAAAACCTGCACTTCACAAATATTAAAAAGCAAAGGCACATAACTATTACCAAAACCTGTATCCAACCTTTCCTTGGTAAACTCAGCTTCGTCTCTTTTGTTGCTCCAAGTGAACTTTGAACCATTGAACCCCAAATCCCTGAGGTTGTAGTCATCTAATGCCTCTCGAAATCTGTCCATCTAAGCAAATGATCTAGTAGCACTCTTAAACTTCTCATCCATATTAAGTATCTCATTGAAGTCTCCCATTATAATCCATGGCATTTGATCTTCAGGTTTCAACATCCTCATAAGTTGCCAGCTTTCTCTCCTTTTCTTAGTAATTGGGTTACCATAGAAATAAGAAACAACCCATGGGAAAGTTCCATGTTCATTACTGATTTAATGGATACGTGGCTCCTGGAGTAGTTGACCAAATCAGCTTCCACATCCTTTGTCCAGAGCATAGCCAAGCCTTCACTTTTGCCCAAGCTGTCCACTACAAAAGTATTTGCAAAACACAACTTTGATCTCAGTTTCTCCACATTCTCTATATTAATCTTTGTTTTAGATAAGAATACAATACTTGAGACCTTCTCCTTCACTAGTAAGTGAAGTTCATGAATTGTTCGAGAGTTTCTAAGCCTTGGGCAGTTCTAACATAAGAATTTCATGGTGATTGGCAGGGCTGCAAAGCAACCTTTGCCATATTAGTGTCATTCTCATTAACACTTGCTTGTTTTGCCTTTTTCATAGGCACTATAGCATTACAGAGTATGCCTTTGCATTTTTGGGCTTTAGTACACTTCATACGCGTGACTTTCTTTTGAGACATACCATTAGTAGTTCCTGGGCTTCCTTGGGCCCCATTTTTCCATGTTCTGGTTTGGACCACTCCCATGTCTTGGGCCCTATCCACTAGTTGTTTTCCACATGTTGTAATCGTTGGACTCAAGTATACTGCTATATCAATTTCAGAGATTGATTTTTGCGCTGTCATTAAAGTGTCAAAAGAGAGTCCACTATATTCAAAAGTCCCTCCTCCACGATCTCAGGAGAATCTGCATTTATTTCTAAATCTATGATCTTTGCATTTGTTTCCAAAATCGTTAGCTCTTTATCACCAAGGCTGTTACCCGATAATATCTCCCTTAACCCTCTTGAATTTTGACCCTTAGAAGTTTCCATGATTACAGTCGCAATATCCTCCATCCCAAGAACTGCTGGGAGGTCCTGAAAATGATCAAAAAAATCTGGGTTTTCCTTCTTTGACGAGATCCCCTGATATTTCTCATTGCTTATTGGGGTTGTTCTTGCAATTATTTTCTTCACGCTTGCTCTAAGCCAAGTACCATATTGTTGCTCGAACCCATCTCCAATGGCTTTACCTTGCTCCATTTTTTCACAACAGCTATTGTTATGTTTGAACATACTACAGTAATAGCAAAAATTGGGAAGCCTTTCGTACTTGAAAGGAATCCAATATTTTGCATTTCCAATTGTCAATGCCCTTCCTCTTGCAGGTGGTTTGGTAATATCCATGAGTACCTCACTCATAAAAGAGCCAATGTTAGTGCCAATTTTTCTATTCATTCCAGCAAATGGTAAATCATGGCATTGGATCCAGAATTCCTCCTTTTAAAATTGCACTTCTTTAATAAATACATGCCCTATACAGTCTTGCATACATAGCAAGTTCTTATCGAAAGACCATGGCCTCCCTTTCAATATCCTTTTCTTATCGTCCTTACGTTTTACTTCAAGGAGAAATTTATTCCATCCTATGTCTCTGATGACTGCTTTTCCTTCCACTTGCCAAACTCGCATCAACGTGCTCTTTAATGCACCTTTGTTGGTCGTACTATCCGATACCACACTGAATACAATGTACTTCTTGCTCTTGTCCTTCGATAACATGACCTCCTCTTCTCTTACCTTCACCTTTTGTTGTTCATCTTCCGTTAGCCATAATCCTTCACACAGTGTAGGTAATTCTGCAACCATCTCCACAGATTAAAGCTCAAGAGAATGGAAACTCTGAGTTTACTGAGTAAGCCTAGAGAGAAACCTTACATTCGCAAAGGAAAGAGGACTCCAACTGAAAAATACTTTTCCCATTATCTACCATTTTAAGACTTATTTTCTTATCCTACTAATATTTTTAATGTAAATCTATCTTCTCACACACATTAACGTGGTGTTAATCGTATAATTCTTCTCTAACCTCAACTCTTTCATTAAAATAAAATTTAAGATTAAGTGAGAAAATATATATTCCAAGACTGGACTAACATTATATAATTGTGATAATGTTTTATTTAAAGTAATAAAATTATGCAAAAGTTCAACTATTATCAACATGCATGGCGTTTATCAAATCATAAATTTTGTTTTTTGATTTATAAAAATACCATGTTTAATTGGAAAATCCATTCCATCCCATAAATATTGAGTTCTATTCCATAAATGACACCCACCCCCACATTTCCTGAGCCTAATCTCCCACAATTTCCAAATCCAATCCCAACATCTCATTATAGCTCACGTTTCCTTATTGTTTGGCCATGTATACTCCTTTATTTAAATTCCTTACTCCAACTAGCTCATAGGCTATAGCTTTTGGGTAGAATTATTTTATTGTTTTGGATTAAGTGGGAATAGGTTATAGCCGACAAAATTATTTTATTGTTTTTAATTTAATGCGCGCGCGCGCGCGCACACACACACACACAGACAGAAAGAGAGTTTATGCATCTTCAACATAGAGGCTGCGAACGATGGAGTTAAATGTAAGACCCCAGATTTTGTATAATATATATATATATATATATATATATATCATCAGTTAGTCTTAAACAGTCCTCAAATGGGGATTGGAATGCAAGCTTAATTTTAAAAAGATTGGGCTTATAATTAATTGGTTATTTTATGTCTATTTGAGTTTGGGCCTTTTGAGTAATGGGCTGAGATGGGGGTTCGTGTATTGTGTTGTGAGATTTTGGGCTAGTGAAGATATAAAAATTGGGCCCAGACGATGTATGAGTGATCCCAATCTCCTTCTCCCTTAAGCTGTGCGTTTTGATTAGGATAGGAAACTTCAGGCCCTTTCTTCTTTCCCCATTCCCCAGTGCCGTGCACCCACCTTAGACTCTCTCTCTCATTTTCCTTCTTCTTCTTCTTCTCCCCCCCGCCCCCCATTTTCTCAACAGTCGCAGCCCCCTCCAACCATTTTTGCCAACTTCATCGCATCGCCACCATTTGGGTCCACTGCCATGCCCACTTCATGTGTCAACATCGTTCGTGCGTCCTTTGGTTTACTGGACCATTGAACTCTCTATCTATTCCCCTTTCTGCAACCTTTGTGTGTTGTCATGGTATCGCTGCCTTGCCACCGCAAGGGTTCTGTCAAGCAATAGTCTTCGTACTACTCTTCCACCATCTCATTACCTCTTGTCTTCGATAAGTCACTTTTTGCCTCCAGCGACTCTCCCTCTGTCTCTTTCGTCGCTTGTCCTGCTATCCAATGTTAGTTAGTCCTCAATCTCGACCTCCATGTTTTAGATCCCTCTTTCCTTTCTCTCCCAGATTCTCTCTTCTCGCTCCGTTTCCATTTCCTAGGGTTCTACCTTGGGCCATCGCTCCTAGCAGCTTCCTAGCGGCAGTCAAGCCACCTCCCCACCTTTTCCCCTCGGCTAGATCTATTTTTTCCTTTGAAAACTACCCAACCCATGCCTAAATCTCCATTTTAGAGTTCAGAGTCGTTGCCCACTGCCACCCTTTGCCGCTTGAGTCCACCTTCTCCACCCTACCTTTTGTCAATTTGATCATTCGTAAGCTTTTCCCCAACCGTGGATGCCCATTAATCTGTCCATATTTGCCTCCTTCACCATGCATCGCTGTCACCATCATTACCGTCGTGAATAGTTGTGTGATAGTTTGTTTTCGTATTTAATTTTAGGCATCGACAGTTTTAATTAACTGTTTCCATCTCACAATGACACGCATGCGCACATGAGATACCTTGGACAGTGCACTAGTTCATCTAGAAGGGTTCTTATTGCATGATAAGTAATCTTCCAATTTGACTGCTTTGAGATTAAAATAATATTTTACCCTAACGCTTTTCTATAGTTTGGTTGATTGGGCTAGGCCTCGGGCCTAGCGAAACATTGGAAAATAAATTGTAGTTGAGATTGAATTATGCCTTGGGCCAAAAACGAAGGCTAGAAATCACGTGTAGTTTGGTTGTGACCTATGAAATTGGATGGTTATGACTTGTTGTGGTTTTGTATAATTGCCTATTGAGCGATCTTCCATATCATCCAACTTTTTTGTCATGTATTGGTGCATTTTATGTTATCTCTATTTGACTTGTTTATATAACTGTGTTGTGTTATGCCGTGTTGTATGAAATTGGAATTGGATGGTATGTGCAGGTTATAACATGTAGCTGTGTGTGTGTGTGTCACAACCCCAAGTTGAGATTTGGCATTATCTTGATGGAGTTCCTCCGATTATTCAGGAATGTATTAAACTGATATGATGTCCCATGGGCTATCGTCGGGTGACAGTGGGGTCGGTCACGATAATAACGCTTTTGGCACGACCCGTGACCTCTCGCCGGCAAGGGTTAGAGGATGTCTAGTCACGGTACGCGCCATGCGTGGAGCAGGAGCTGCGTATGACTCACTATGAAGTCACATGCATGGTCATTATTATGGTGATTAAATGAGCTAGGATGTACAAATGATCCTAAGGGAGACAATGGTGTAAACGTTCATAAACGGTTTGTGCTGTGGGCCAAAATGAGATTTTTAGCGTGTGTGGGTAAATGTGTCATTTTTAGAGTAAATGTGTCATTTTTAGAGAAAATGTTAGATTTATTCTTGCATGTTCTACCGTGTGGCTATGGATATGTTGGTTATATTATTATGTTTTAATCCCTTAGAGGTTTGATTGCTTACTTCTTGATATTTAATAATCTCATTGTGGTGCTTTCAACTACGGTTACGTCTTATGGAATCGTAGACTTTGACGCAGAGTAATAATGTGAACCCAAGGGACCGACTCTGCCGAAAGTGTTACTTGTTGGTGTTGCTTTGATGTTGTGGGACCAGCTCCTTTTCATTTATTTATCTATCAAATAACTATATAACCTCTTGAAGGATATTTGTTTTGTTGTTCTGTTTTTAAATTTCTTGGTACTTAGTTTGAATTTCTATTCATCTTCTCACTACGATTATTTATATGCACACTTATTTCATATTGCACACGCGCTGAACACTTGTCGTTGGGGTAAGTGATTTGTGTGGTCATCATCCTAGTGTTAGACGTCTACCAAATCACATGCGTGGGCCAAAGGCATCACACTAAATGTCAACTAGGCAGTGGAGGTTTGTTCTTCGACTTTTTCTGTTCTAGATGGTGATGGCATTGTGCTCCCAACGATGGCAAGGTATGGCTATGATTTGGAAAGCAAGTGCTTTATTTTTGGTGTAGAGAAACAGGGATCTTCCGTGTGCTTGCAGGTGGCCTGCTGGCCGTGCGTGAGTGACTTTTGTTGGGAATGATTGTGCTTTGGTACTGGGTGATTCTCAGTGCAGGGTTGGCTCATGGTTGTTCTACTCTAAGGGTGGTGTGGAGACAGATTGTGAAGGCTAACATGCACAAATTGGTTACATCTTCATGTGGGCTAGTTTATGTGAGGTTGCGCATGGTTTTGAGCCACACCTATGGCAAACACTCCCAACGCAACAATTTGTTGCTATGGTTGCGATTGTGACTAAGGGTGGTGGCTGCATGGTGAATGGGTTTCTTTCCCCTCGACGGTATCGGTGTGCCACTAGTTATTGGGTATTTTCCTAGACGTGCTCTGGGACTGTGACAAAGGATTGAGAAGGCCTTCCTATGGGAACAAGGTGGATGTGAGGGGTGGGGTCTATTGATGCAGTGATGAGATTGAAGGGGGCAACAACATGCGTGTTAGGGAAGGGTTCAATGGAAGTTTACGGCTTGGGTTTTTTTCACCATATATATATATATATGGTGATTGGGGCAAAGAGGCGTACGTGCGTGGGACTATGGGAGTGCTAGAGTCTTGGTGGGGGTTAAAAAGAAAAAATAACTGAACGTTGCATGGCTTGGGTTTTGGGATGATTGGGTAAGGCCCATTGTTGGGTAGTGTGTGAAAATAATAAATAGGCCTACTTGTTTTGGGTCATGATTCAAAAGTACTCTACAGTAAGTCAACTAGTACAAAAAAAAATTCTTAGTCAATTAAGGATCCATCCATTCAAAAATATTTGATAATTTAAAAACTAACGAGCCCAATAAATAAATTTGATATCTCTCAAAATAAAATAAAAATAAAAATAAAAATAAAAAATTGGATCCATAGTTCATTTTTTAAAAAATTATTCAAAATTGCAAAAAGACCTTTCACAAATATAAAAATCCAAAAAGAAAAATATTTTAAAACAAAACGGGTGCTAGGCCCAGGTGTTATAACTTGTATGGATGACTTTATAAAGTAGATGTTGTTCCATTACTAACTTGATTCTCGACTAGAAGGCTATAAAAATCTATAATGTTACATATATACGGTCTCGCCTATTTTTTGTAAAATGGGTAACGTGGCAATAAGTCGAAATATTAAAAAATATATATATTTAAAAAAATATATATGATAAGAGAAAAACAAAAAAAAAAACAAAAAAACACGAATAATTAAATTAAAAGATGCATAGAAATTATATTTACGTACAGCAAAAAATATATAAATTGTATACAAATAACATTTTAAAAAAATCTAAATCAATTAATTACTCAAGTTTTGGACCGATAAGAGATAAGGTGGTCAGGAATTTCCTTAGGCATGCATTGAAAGTTTCTTTTGAATCAGATTCCAAAATAAAATGATCAAACATTTACCCATTAAGCCAAGAAGATCGACACCTTTGCAATATCTCCGCATGGATAGCAGTTCAGAGAATAGAGTCAGAATAAAACAGACTGTACAACATCCAAAATCAATGTTTTTATTTTCGTACTAGTACTGGTCGTACCGGCCGAAATGCACCGTACCAACCATTAACTGGTACAGAAAAATGTATATTTCGTTTCGGTCAAAATTTCGACTGTTTCGGCTAGTACCGACCGAAATACTGGATTTTGGATTTCGGAATTTTTAAAAAAAATATATTTGTAATTTTTTTTTCTTTTTATATATATAAAATGTATATTTTGTTTGTATAAATTATAAAATAATTAATAATTTTAACTTTTTATAATTTATATATAATTATATATATAATTTATTATGTATAAATTATTCCGAAACGGTACATGAGGTACCGAAATATTTCGTTTGAGTGACTTGACTGGTATCGGTACTGGTACGGTATTCAAAACATTGTCCAAAATAGTCTACGGTCCACCCATATTTAGAGAGAAAGACCGAGAAGTCGGTTCATGTAATTGTTTGTTGAACCAAACTCATCTAGCCTAAACAAATTATTGATGGGATCATTATTTTTTCAACTTTTAATAAAAAAATGGTTAGATCCATATAAATATATTCCATACATTTTAATCAAAAAAGATAAACTATCCTAACTTAAAAAATTCAACCCATCTTAAAAGGACTTACAAAATAATATTATCTACAATTTAATTTAATTTATCTCAATATCTAAATGTAGTCGAGTCATGACAAGAAAGGGTGTGAGAGAATAATCTAAATGTAATCACTAATTATATGCTTAGATTATTTTAAAGAGAATCATCTAAATTAAACTTCTTTTTAATTTTTTAAAAAGAAAAGTAGAGAGCATTTTAGCTGTTTAATGCCAAATCTCAATCACCCGCACATGATGATAGACTCGAGAACACAAATATGCCACACTCTCATCTCCTTGAATATAGTCATAGAATAAATTTCTTAATGCAGTCTCCATTTACTTGTGTCCGAGAATAAAGCAAAGATGTCAAAAACCTCGCCCCCCCCCCCCCCCCCCCCCCCCAAAATGGAGCACTATAGTTACCCTGTATTTTATGCGTAACCCAGTATGACCGTCATCATCATCGTCGTCACTTTCAATTATTAACCATGCATTTATATATGAAAGCAGTCGTCATACAATTGGAATATTCTGAAGCTCTCTGTTTCCAGCTATGATCTTATATATAAGCCCACTCCAAAAAATAAGACCCACAAGAAAGTCCACATTCAAAAGTTTTCTCTCTCCCTCTGGATCATCTCCCCCCTAACACATATCTAGCTGCGATGCTGTCCAAGGCAGAAAAAGATGCTGAAAAGCGCAAGTTTAACGCAGAATTGTACAAAGCTTTGCTGAAAGAAGAAACGTCGACGGACGAGGTGAAAGAACTGTGCATGCGCGGAGATGTTGAAGAAAAAGGATTACATATATTGACAATACACGATGACACTATGCTACATGCGGCCACTTATTCCAAAAGATCTCGATTGGTAGTCGACCTTCTAGAGGCATTGCCTTCCATTCATCTCGATAAAATGACCCGCCAAAACCATCAAGGAAACACCATCCTCCATGACGCGGCCACATCCGACAACCTTGAGGTGGCAGAGAAGGTGTTGGAGAAAGCTCCGGGACTCTTAATCATGCGTAACCACCTCGGAGAAACCCCGCTCTTTCGATCTGTTCGCTATGGCAAGGAAAAAATATTCAACTTTCTTGTGGGGAAAATTTCCAGTTACAGTGAAGCTAATCAGCAACTCTTCCTTTGGAGGAGTGATAAAACCACCATTCTCCACGCTGCCATTCTTGCGCATCATTTTGGTTGGTCCATTCATAACATCACAACAAAACACAACATTCCATGCATTGATATTGGACATGATCATCATCACGTCTCTCCTTATTATATATAATCTTAATTAAATATGACTTTTTTCTTTATTTTTTCCCTCTTTTTGAATGAAACTGGAAAACAGATTTGGCCCTTAAAATTGCCGAAAGGTTCAAATACTTGGTTAATGAAAGAGACGCGGATGGGATGACCGGTCTTCAACATCTATCATGCAACCCTGGAGCTTTCCTACGATCGGATAAAGAGAATCAATTCCTCCAGAGAATCTTCAAATCTAGTTCGTTTTTATCTAATCTTTATCATGTTAATTTTCTGTATATATACACGAGTCATTCTTTGGATTTCTCTTCTTACAAATAGCAAGCTAGGAAAGTAGTGCTCATATGACAATTAATTTTCAAGAATATTCATATACTGAACTATTTAATTATTCTTCCTCTTAATTTCTTTTTTCCTTTAATTCTTCACGATTAATTTACAGCACATATATAGGAGCAAGTTGAAATAATTTCAGTACATATGTTTTAGTTGATTTTAGAAGATACTAATTGCCACAAACTTGGTAAAACAGAGATATATATATATATATATATACATATTATTTTTTATGATTTAATAGAATGATATTAATCTTATTTTGTATTGACCACTTCTCTAAAAAAATTATCTTGATCCGTCCTTTACAAAATTATTTTAATTTTATAGATTAATTACTTATAAGTTCAATTTTTTTAGTAAAAATTAAATTGATTTAAAAATAAAATACATCTCACATAAATAAAATGATCTAATAACATTATGAGATATTGAATATTGTTAAAAAAATATATTTTAATATGATTTTAACTTTTACTTAACCCCCTAAAATAAATTTACTCTGCCACAGGTGCTAAGAAAAACTTTTAAAGTATTTCAAATTGCTGAAGAGTTCTCTAAGCCAATGTGCTATAATATTATTATATCTTTGTAAAATAATCAAATTTATACAAAACTAGTAGTACTGATGACTTCAAATTAACTCATAAACAGTCCGCTTACACTGTAGCTGGGCTACACATGGGTCAAAAGTTGGAGAGCAAGAGACTAGTAAATATGATTCAGCTATGAAGCTTGCAAAGTTCTTGATAGAAAGAGATTTCTCATGGGAGGCAACTTATCCCGGAATAGACAAGAGTAAGCCCACGCTTCATAAATATGGTACTGGGAGTTATAGCGTAGAGAAGGGAGTTGGACAAGTCCCCCTGTTAATGAGTACTTTGCATGGTCAAAGCTGGGATCAACCAGACAGAACTACTCCTTTATTTTTGGCAACGAAGTCGGGCTGCATAGACATCGCAGAAGAAATCCTCAAGTGTTACCCTCAGGCAGTTGAGCATATTGATGAGAAAGGCCGAAATATACTGCATATAGCGATCAAGTATCGCCAGTTAAAGATTTTTGAGCTTGTGGCGAGATGGGAAGTGCCAATGAAGAGGCTGGTACGTAAAATAGATGACGAAGGAAATTCAATACTTCATACAGTTGGAATAAAGATGACAGATTATATACCCGAGAAACTACGAGGCCCTGCACTTGAATTGCGAGAGGAACTGTTGTGGTTTGAGGTGCTGCAATAATTTCAATCCCCTCTCTTTGCCAGCTGCTTTCATTATTTTGGGCGTACAAAAACACATGATACTTGCCACATGACTTTCAGGCAACAACTGATCTAGATTTTATTAAAGTAATAAGTAATTAATTAAATATATAGTATTTCTTATCAATTTTGGTTTTCTAAATGCTTGGTCATGTGTGCATGCAGCGTGTGAAGTTAGTCACCCCACCCCATTTCTTTGAGCACCGGAACGATATGAAGCTGACAGCTGAGGGCTTACTTTATCAAGCAAACAATGAATTACGGACAGCAGCAATAGAATGGCTAAAGAGGACAGCAGAAGGATGCACCGTTGTGGCAGTTCTCTTTGCTACTGTTGCCTTTGCTGCAGCCTATACAGTACCTGGAGGTCCTAATAGTCAGACCGGTGCACCACTCCTCGTCAACAAACCTTTCTTTGTGGTTTTTACGGTGACTGATGTTCTTTCCCTCTCATTTGCTTTGACATCAGTGGTAATATTTCTCTCAATCGTCTCATCGCCATTTCGAATGCAAGACTTTAAGGAATCTCTTCCAACAAAACTAATCCTAGGCTTCACATTTCTGTTCCTCTCTGTGTTCATGATGATGTTTGCGTTTGCAGCAACCGTTCTTCTCATGATACAGAACAGAGAAAGCTGGACAAAAGCTATCCTATATGCACTGTCTTTCCTGCCAGTTGGAATATTTGCACTTTCATATTTCCCTCTCTATCTTTCTCTTTCAGAAACCTTCAAGTATTTATTGAGGAAACTGCAGAAGGCAATTCCCCCGAGGTTTTCTAATCCAGTGCTATCTTGTTGGACCAATTTGTCCCGTCGTAGTACAGATCGAAGCAGTAATTTCCATACCCTTCAGCGTCAACTCAATCACATGAACCGGCACCAGGAGAGACAAGATCGTTTTTGTTCCCCTGACGCCAATCAGAACTCTAATTTCTCAGTTTGAAGGGAACATCATGATATTGGTCCGTCGGAATGTACAGTACTTCCGTCCATACTGATAAATTTCACAAAAGAATATGCTTGAAAACAATATTATATATATATTTATGTGTACGAACCTTGATGAAATATTACATCTAGCTAGTGGGGATTTGTGAAAAAAATATAATTAATTAGTTTCAAGACATGATTGAAGATGCAAGCTGTGTTTGGTTAGGAAGAAAAAAAATATATATTAGCTGTGTTTGGGTTTCGAGATTAGGATGAATGTAATATATTTTGACTTTATATATAATTATTTTGGTTTTATCTAAAAAATATTAAAAAGTGGTTTAGATAAGTCAAAAGTGTGAGTCGAGTTCCCGGAGTCTTGGTCTTATCTAGAAAAGAGTTTGAAAAAAAATCACTACTGCCAACTGTAGGGGTGTCAAATCGTATCAACGGGTCGTGTCAAGACATATATATTCTACTATGTAGGTCAACCTTAACCCGACCCGTTAAGCTTATCATGTCAAAATCTCAAACCCTAATACAACCCGTTAACATAACGAGTCGTATCGTGTTAACCCGTTATGATTCATTAGTAAATATTACAAAATAAATTAACACAACAAAATATGATACATTTCAACCTGTTTATGCAAATGTGTTGAATATGCCCGAAATTAATCAATTTGACTTAATTAAACTTAGCATAATTTTATACAAATATTAAAACCACAATATTTATAAAATTTATAGTACTAACTACAAGTATTAATTACAATCTAAATAAGAAAAATATCAAAATTAAGATTCTAACAATTTTACTTTTAAATGTAAATGTATACTTATAATTTTAACTTTTTTAACGTGTCATAACGTGTCATAGCGGGTTAAAATAGGTTGACCCGCTATCAACTCGTTAAGCAATCGTGTCGTAATGAGTCAACTCGTTTTGACCCAAAATCCATTAAGACTAAACCATAACCCGCTATTATCATGTCGTGTTCGTGTTGGGTTAACGGGTCGTGTAATTTATTGCCACCCCTACTACCAAGGAGATAAAATGCTAGGTATCAGCATTTCGTCAGAAGAGTTGGTCGCAATAGAGTCACTTCATCAGCAGAGTTCTATTGTACTCCAAACCAGTTTCAAATAGAATATTTAAGCGATCCTATTAGTTAGGATATGTAAAGACTTCAGTGACGTTGGAGATTTTGGAGTTTTTTTCGAGTCTATGTGTGCAAAAATTCTCTTGAGAATTTTCTAGTTATTTCTTTCTCATCAGTGTGATTGTAATGCCTTAATCCCGAATAGGTCAGAGAGTTACTATCTAATGTCAAAAATCATTTTTTATAATACAAAAATTATTCCAAAGATTCAATAAACAGATCCTCATTTATTTTCAAAGACCCTATAACCATAAATACGGCCACTCAAAACTTAATACAATTGATCAATTTATAAATAATAACCTTCCAACAAATCTCAATACTATTTTCCTAGAGTTAACAATCTTATACTTGTTTTCTATTCTTGATCCTCAGTTGAGATGCCAAATCAGACAATATTATATTGTAAAACTTTCTCTTATTTATTCTTGGAACCCCGAGTGTGCACACAGGAAAGAACATATAAAAGATCACTTTGTTTTCAAAGTGGTTGTACTCCTATCATATCATATTATGTTGGTACCAATCATATCAAGTAAATCAATATCATCATATCATAACTATATTAAAAAATTAGAATTAAACAGATAAGTATGCCAAAAGTTTTTTTATATCCTATCATATCAAACCACATGCCAAATACATTCATATCATTTTTTTTTTTTTGCATCCTCAGCCTCCGCTTGTTATTTGATAGTAGCTGAGTCTAAGTGCGGGGATATGCAACACAAGGTCACACATCTTGAACGTTCATGACAGATAACATGTATGCACCTAGGAAACTAGTAGTCTGCAATATTTTTGCAGCGGAAAATATAAAAGCAATTTAAAACTAAGCAACGCCGTATGTAATTGCATAGCACATGGTACTATAAACTTTAACATTTACCCAAATATTGTCGCTTAATCCATTAAGTAGTTTGTTCATAACCATCAAAATATAATAAGTGTTAATCTTCCAAAATACAAGACCAAAAATCAAAATAACCAAGTCTTCTAAAGGCAACTAAAAAATCATTTCCTTCTAAGGAAATGTGGTCCCTATTTCATCTTTTCTTTTATTCTTAGATGGACTCTTCCTTTACCCGCTTCTCCTAACCTTTATCTTTATTTCTATTATGTGCCTGTCAAAACTCTTCAATTGAATGGAGAATCTCTGTGAACTTCCGGTCTCTGTTCTCTAAACGCTCAAAATTAGAGGGCTTGAGCCTACTCATAAAAGCCTTAGGAACAATCCCCTCCGAAGGAGGTGCATTCCTTTTCCTTTTAGCCATTCAGGTCGTCCTCTAAACCTATCACAACTTCTACCATTTAAGAAAGGGAATAATAATGAAAACTATCAGAATGAGATTTCGAGAAATCTCAGCAAGTAATCATACAATATACCAAAGTTAACACAATCATACAAGAGGCATATCATGCAATGCATGCGTACACATGAACTTGACACTTGACTGTGACTGAACTTGACTTATGCATTGATACTTTCAGAAAACTTGTAATGGAGGCTTATCATTTTTCAGAAAAACATTATTTCTCCATATTTCTTATTCTTCTTTAATAGAACTTGTTCTTTCAGAGAATATCACAAGACTTTCGTTAAATGATCCATAACATATGAACTCTTATTCTTTTTCAGATGGTGGACACAACACGGTTCCCCTATACACTGCGTGCTTTTGCTAGTTATCGCACCATCACCGGTTCATATACCGTGATGAATACGTCTTAAACAGAGACTTACCATGATAACTCGATAGTATTTCGTCGGGTTGCATGCCATGTGCACCTACTAGCGTTAGGTGTGTCCTTGCTACAGCATCTCACTGATGAGGTATTCAATCCATTTGACATTAAGACCTCATTTGGATAGTGAGATGAGATGATCTCTGAATCGTAGTGGAATGGTTTGTGAATAATAGTGAAATGGTTTGAGTTAATGTGTTTATGAGATTTTGGGAAAGGAGCGAAAAGTTGAATAAAAATGTTATAAAATTAAAATATTGTTAAAATATATATAATTTTTTAATATTATTCTTATTTTAAGGTGAAAAAATTGAGTTGCCTTTTGTGTTTTGTTTGGAAGTTTAGGAAAGTTGTAATGATTAGTTAATGACCAAATGAAAAAGTTGAAGATTTGAAATTGATAAGTGTTTGTGTTTGTGGTGTTTGGATATTGAGATGAGATGGGATGAGATGATGTATGCTATCCAAACTAGGCTAAATTAAGTGCGGATCAAACCATGAGATATTTCAAAGCATAAAGAAACACCAATTTTAATCCTAAACAAATAAAATGTAGTTCGAGAACATGGAGGGCGGCCGAGGAGGTGTTCTTAGTTGATAGGAAATTGTTTTCTTGAAGTCTTGGGATTCCTAGAGTGTTCACGAGTCTCGATTAGGGTGTAGTTTCATGGGCTAGACATGATTTCCCAGCTAAATTATAACTCCTAGGACATTTGGGAATATCAGCCAGTAGCTTCGAGGGCTCCAAGTATCTCGTGTTAATTGTTTGGGCTGCAGCCCAGGTCCAACATTGCCAAGAATTCAGCCACCCATGAAGAAAACAGTAAATAAATCATGAGGAAACCATGGGCCTTTGGGCCTAAAGCAGAATTTTTTTATCCAAATCCTAGAACGCTAGGGCTCGGGTGTTACAAACAACCAAGACTGGATAGTGGTGTTTTCTGCTTGTTGGTTTTTGTTTGTTCAATCATCAAATCTAGGTTATTGACTCTTCCCATTTAGCTATATCATTTTACCGCTACTTTAATATATTAGATAGCTGACTGAGAACAAAGTAGTTGAGTCCATCTAATTTTACTATTCTGTTTGAAATTTTCATTCAGGGTGGTGAACTGACCCTCTACCCTCACTTTCTTTTATTTTTTGTGTTCCGATAATATATGACTTCTGGAAATCACTTATGCAACCAAATAGTTCAATCCAAATAAGATCTGTCAGCTAACAAGATTTCAAATAGGAAAAGCTACTGTATCACCCTTAAAGCGAAGGAAACATCACCGACAGAGATTCTAGATAGAATGGCATATCATATGGAATAATCCAAGATAAAACAATACTGGTTGTTTAATTTTGGTACCTCACTAAAAGACCTGTCGTTTACACGGGGATTGTTGCTACTGTCGACTAGGTTAGATGACGTTGTTCTGGGCTGCACTGAATGACACATTGTTGTTGCATCTGAATGATCTGCCATTTGATAAATATATTAAAACTCCATGTCATTTTAGAATCTACAGTGTTGCTGTGAGTGCTTGATGGAAAAACCTGCTGCCATTGCCAGTAATGCCGATATCACCATAGTACAACCCCCAAAACAACTGGTGATTCCAAAAAACTTCAAAAGAACACAAACCAAGCCACTCAAACAGACAGAAAAAAAAAAGAGCATTAATTGGGTCCACTGTCTGTTAACATGCATTGCATGTGCAAAGCAGATCTGCCGGCGACAAACATGTGACACCTATTCTGTTTCAAGCTTATTAGAACCGGTCCAAGACTTGAGAGTGTATCTTCGCCTTAAGCCAATGAAAGTATATGTACAACTGATGTCAGCAGTACTGCAAAACACGATGCTCCATATAGTGGTTCTATGTATAATTCTTTATACCTGACATATTTAGCATTCAAAATTTTGGGATGCTACATGGTGCAAACCATTAGACATTGACATTTGTGATCTTGCTCTTTCCCGTATATGGACACTCAATCTGATTTAAATTTGGGAGGGGGGGAATCACATAGACAGATTGGAATGAATCAACATATTTTACTTGTATTGCAGGGGAAAGTTGAAGACCTAATTGGAACTGCCATGAGCAATTATGCCATTGGAGCTGCTGAGGACTGCTCTAGAAAATTAGATATGTTTGTTAATTCCAATGTGTTGGATGCTATTCAGAGATCAGCTTCAAAGCCTTGGGTTTCTGAGACACCTTATGCAAAAAATGCATGCATGCCAGACTTGAGTGTGCTTTTGATTGATTCAACAAAATTGGACGGAGATTTTGTGGATGCTTTTCTGTGGTGGAGTAGAGTTCTCAATTTGAATGAAAAGTTTCAAAATCTCCTCTTGTCATTTCAAATTGATTTTGTTTTCTTCTATTCTTTTATATTGGCTAAACTAGAGCATGACCCGCCATACTCTTTGCATCTAACTTTAATGAAAGTTGTGGTGGGTGAGGATGAGGCCCACTTTGGAGGCTTTGGTGGTGGCATAGTACATGAATTTTTGGTCTAAAGTAGATGGTGTACTTTCAACTATCGCATGATACCCAACAGTCTGATTGTTTACTTAATGAAGTGTCAACCTTCAAAATGCTTCATTGAAAATACAACAGCTTTGGACCAAAAATAAATGGGTTATGCTGTAATTAACCACTTTCATCCTACCTTTCTGCATCTGTCTCTCTGACAAGGGCTCCAGAGAAACCTTTGTAAACTTCAGGGAACTCTTTGCAGTTTAGTGTGAGTTTATTCCACCAGTGAGAGTATTTGATATGGAAAGTTTCCTCAAAGTTATTGCTCTGTAAGGGCTGCAGACAATTTTTGACACACGAAATCATGCCCATCATCTGGTTGGTGATGATCAGCAAAGTGTCAATATCATGGATTAAGACATCTCGGGAAACTTCTGTTCCCTGCATCCATATGAGTGTCCTGTGTCAATTTTGTTTTTCCCTTAATGCATGTCCAATATAAAAAATTTATGGAAAGCAGGAAGGAGTCTTAAGAAGCTATTTATGGAATGTGAAATACAAAGGAGCACCAACTTTAGGGAGTTCCTTCAAACTCAGACTACTAATAACATAAATAAATCTCCATGGGATTAGTCCAAAACAGCTTTATTCTTAGACTTTTCTATTTCTCCACTTTGCAATATTATGTTTCTTGATGTTCCTTTGGCTTTTCAACAAAAGTGAAGTTTCTAGGTCTCATATGTTGTTGTATAATTTGGGTTGGTCGGAGCAGTGGAAAAAATTCAGCCATTGTCTTAGCACTCTACAATAAATATCTCAAACTTTCTAATTCTTGGTCGGTCACACTCGCATCATCTTCAGAAATGATCAACAATATTATGGTTATCCGGTAAGACATACCCAGCAGTGTTTGTTCTCAATTTGGAAGTGGTGCTACCCCACAGATGTCGGGTAATGGAAATATCTGGAAGCATTACCTTCCCCCAATGTCATATCAAATCTTGGGAAGCTAGGATTTCACCTTCCTCCAAACAGCACGACTGTACAGGGGGTCGATTTTGGCTTCAAAAGAAAGAATACTGCAGTACATAATGCTATAAATCTCACCAAAGGTGGAAACATTACAACTGGCGAACATTTGTGAAATTCTTATTTCTTTTGTTTTATGTTCAGGTGTTGATTTGTACTTTTCATAGACCACTGTATATTTTTCCTTTCTGTATGAATTGAATAAAGGACAAATATACTGTGGTAGCATTTGTACGATCATTCTTAATGACAATTATCAGCATTTGTGGGTAATTCATTCATTCATTCAGGAGTTGTGAAGGATGTGCTCTAAATAATAGCCAAAAAGTGTATAAAATGTATGTTAGGCTGGTAGCAAAGACTGCTTGTAAAATACTCTATAGTCTTTTATGGATGGATTGTTTCAGCCTAAAGAGAAAGTTGACTTTTCTTGTCAGCGTAAAGCATAGATTTGCATTGAAAAGGCTACTAAAGTTGTTCACCATCAATTGATTTTGTTAACGGTCTTAAATACAAAAAATTAACAATGATGGACTGCTTGGAAATTGTTGAAAAATTTGAATGGAACTTGCTGCTATAATTTTGTCTAAGAAACGAAAACAGATGTCCAAGGAGCAAGCTGTATCTATGTATGTATGTTTGGTGGATTCCCAGGTAACAGAGTTTTGAAGTTTAACTTTGCTGGTGGACATCATAATATGTACAGTGAGTTCCCTTATATGATTTGTACGAAGATTATTTCATTCTTGGTCCAGTAATTTCTGTTTTTCTCATTCACTGGTTACATTTCCTGCAATTACCAGTGTATTAGGTTGAATCAATTTGCCTTTTTCTTTCCAATAGATGTTGATTTAGTTGTTATCATCTGCATGTTATCTTTGATTCCATTTGTGTCACTCTTAAAACTCTGATTTTGGGACAGGTTGATGCCAGCATATAATTAATCCATCATGATTGTCACATTTGGTGAAGCATGACATAGTTTTATAGTCATTATTTGTATTAAGTTTACTACTTGTACTGTTAAATCTTCAAGTTCCACTGAAAACTTTGGATTTCACCAAGAATTTTAGAGGATCTTGATCCATGCTTGTTAGATCGCAATGTCCCGAACCTAGAAATGCAGTGTTCTTGATTAAAGAGCGCCACGAAGTTCTGCCCGCCATGAAGAAATACTCTGAGTGATGATGCATTTTGGTTTGTTGGTTTTGCATTCCAAGGGCCTCAGTTACGGTTTATTTTGATTCTAGTTATGCTATTTACAAGTCCGTATGTAAACACATCGTTTACGGTAGCACCCATTTCAGTTTTAAAAGAAGTCAATACAAATAATTTTTTTATGGTAGCTGATGTGGATACTTCTTCAACTTCAATGGTGTGTTGTGTGTGTCAATAAAGAAGCCTGCAAGTCAGATTTTTTTATTCTTAATATTTTTCTCCTTTATTATTCTGTTTTCCTTCTCCACAATATTAAGAGGGCGGTGATCACCTTGCAGCGTGATGGTATTTGTCCTCTCTCACGAGATCCTTACTTTATTCATCACCTGGGGCTGGCTAGCCGGCCTTTCCATCAGACAAATTACTTCTTTTCCCTTCAACTCTTAAGGGATCAGATTCAGCAGATTTGGGTTATCATACACATACTTTATTCACAACCCAAGCAAGAGTAAGATTATAATAATCGAGATATGATTCCAATGAGTGATGATTCGATCGTGAGAGTAACATTTTAATCCGAAGCATTAATGTATTTAATGACTTTCATCACTAGGTCAATTCTTCAAGTTTTAGATCCTAGTGATGAGCGATTGTTGAGTTTATCACGCAGAGCCTTGGAATTTAGCCATCTCTACAAAATGCTTTTAGAGCTGCAAGATGAATATGGATATCTTGAAGGCATATAATGATCGTTCTGAGGATTTTTGCTACCTCCACGAATGCTACCGTTTGCAAGATTTGATTGGTGATCTCGAGGTTATGTGAACAGAATTAATTGGCAAACTGAAAATACCGTCAAGTACCAAGTGGTGTGGAATTTTTTTATTCATATTGTGGGGAGTGGTAAAATTGATATGGGCATATTCAAGGCACATATAGAGATGACACCTCGGTTATATTTTAATCATGGGTATTCTTTCATCATAAGTGAGGATTATTGGATAAAACATGGGTACCGTCCTCTTAAGGAAAACGGCACATATAGCGGTGGCTTTGATGTGGCTCGGAAGGGACTTGCTGTTTATGCTTTAGTACGGCTATGGAGAATGATCACTAGATTCAAGAAATAAGTCCAAAGTTTGGCATTGGATTTCTCTTTCTTAAGATATTGATGACAGTGAAAGGTCGAGAAATTCAAGAATCACATAAAACTAAGAAAAGATGCTGCAGAAATGACATGACTACCATATTAAAATTTGATTGCTCCATGGCTACTTTTAGCATCAAATCAAAATTTCAATTCTTGAGGTTTCCACTTCCTGAGGGTCCTTGGCATGATATCAGAAAGGTATGATTTCATCTTGTTATTGAGAGCTTAATTTACAGTTTTGGTGCCTAAATAAAATGTCAGAGACATCAAGGAGAACCAAGGGGAAGATAAGATGGAGCAAAACTGTACAACTTCACATGCTTGAGACCCTCCACTGCAGATTTTGTTCATCAAGAGCAACTTGGTCAGCTAGGATTTTCTCGTGTGGTTCTCTGCAATGAACCTCGCTTACACAAGACCCTACCTCACAAATACCCCAGCAATTATGTATCCACAACTAAGTACAATGTAGTAACTTTTCTTCCCAAATCACTTTTTGAGCAATTCCGCAGAGTTGCCAATCTTTATTTTCTCTTGGCGGCGGTGCTGTCCGTCACTTCTTTGGCTCCTTTTTCTCCTATAAGCTTGGTTGCTCCCTTGGTCTTTGTAATTGGGGTTAGGATGCTTAAAGAGGCTGTGGAAGATTGGCATAGGTTCTTACAGGTATCTTCAAGCAAAACATGGTGGGAACTTTGTTTTTTTGTTTTGTAGTTAATATAAACATATTTTTTTTATAATGAAACTTCATCACAAGAAGTTTAGAATGCTTGTTAAAAGAAGTGGATGATAAGTGTCTGTATCTGTAAGCTTTATATCTTTTCAGGTTAAACATGTTCTGTCCATGATATGTAATTTCATGGCATGTTCTCTCAGATATGTTCAATGTTCTCTCATTATTAATCACACCTTGCAAGACGTGAATGTGAACTCTCAAACTGTAAGGGCTCGAGTAGGAAACGCTCGAAATGGCAGATTTGCCGAGAAAACATGGAGAGAACTTTTTGTAGGAGATGTCATTAAAGTTCATAAGAATGAATATTTTCCAAGTGATCTCCTCTTTCTATCCTCCAGCTATGAGGATGGAATTTGTTATGTAGAGACCATGAACCTTGATGGAGAAACAAATCTGAAAGTTAAAAGATGCTTAGAAGCAACACTCGGCATGAATGAAGATGAAGAACTCAGCAAATTCAAAGGCACTATCCGTTGTGAGGACCCAAATCCAAATCTTTACACCTTTGTGGGCAATTTGGAGTTTGAAAATGAATCATATGCCTTGTGCCCTGCTCAGGTGCTTCTAAGAGATTCAAAACTTCGTAACACTGATTACATTTATGGAGTTGTTATTTTTAGCGGGCCTGATACAAAAGCAGTACAAAACTCCACAAGATCACCATCTAAATGTAGCCAGATAGAAAAGAAGATGGATCATGTGATTTATCTTCTTTTTTCATTTCTTGTTTTGATATCATTAGTCACCGCAATTTCTTCTGCATTCTTTTTGAAATATGAGATGGTTGAATGGTTGTAACTTCGATTGCAAGGTCATGACGATCCATTCTTCAGTCCATCAAAACCTGAGGTTTCTGGTTTTCTGCACTTTACAAGGGCTCTAGTTTTGTATGGCTACTTGATTCCCATTTCTTTATATGTTTCCACTGAAGTGGTGAAAGTTTTACAAACCATGTTAATCAACAACGATATTGAAATGGATGATGAAGTAACATGTAAGTCTGTTCAAGCCTGAACTTCAAATATAAATGAAGATCTGGGTCAGGTGGAAATTATTCTTTTGGATAAAACAGGAACTTTGACTCGTAATGAGATGGAATTTAGAAAATGCTCAATTGCAGGAATCTCATATGGGGGTGATATGAAGGAAGTTGATCTTGCTGCTTCTAGAAGAATGAATACTTGTGCTGAGACATATCGATTCAGTATTGATGAATCCAACACTAGCCAAAGCTTTGAGTTGTCTGAATTATCTGAGGCTGAAATCATAGTCACTGAAAAGGCAGTTCTAGGTGGCAGAGAAGATGGGGAGAGTCTGAGCACTGACAACCCAGAAATCTCTACTTTGGGGAAGGAATCTGTTATCAAGGGTTTCAACTTCACGGATGATAGGCTTATGAACAATCGATGGATATATAGATCCAACTTATTTGATGTCATAATGTTCTTCAGAGTCGTGGCTCTATGCCACGCAGGCATACCAGTTGAAGCCAATCAGACTGATAAGCTAAATTATGAGGCTGAGTCACCAGAAGAAGTGGCTTTTTTGGTAGCTTCACAAGAATTTGCATTCCAATTTTTTCGAAGAACCCAATCTGTAATGGTTCTCAAGGAGCTGGATCCTTCCTGTGGAAAGGTGGTGGAGAGGTAAATCATTCAGTAACTGTGTTTCTCTCTATTTCTTGTTTACACTTTAATAGTTCCTTTCCAGTGCAGTTCATGTTAATGCTTAAAAGACAACATCTAAGATTATTTTCAGGGAGTACAAGATTTTACATTTGTTGGAGTTCAGTAGTTCACGGAAGAGAATGTCAGTCATAGTGAGGAGTAAAGATGGTCAGATCTTTCTCTTTTGCAAAGGTGCTGAGAGGTAGGTTAGCTGCTCACTATATTCCATTAGATGATTCCAGGAAGCTATGTAAAACTTTCATGTCAAAATAACAAAAATTTTAAAACTGATTCTAAAACTCAAAATGAGGAGTCTTCCTCTTGAGTTTGTGTATGTGTGTGTGTTTGTGTTTGGCAATAATTTAAAACTTGAAGTCTTTCAAATTTCTACCTCATTGATCCTGTTGGTTTTGGTTTTGGTTTTCAGCATTATCTTCGACAGGCTTGCAGAAATTGGTAACTCATACCAAGAAGCAATAGCTTTGCACCTTTTAAATTATGCAAAAGATGGTTTCCGCACTCTAGCATTTGCATATAGGATTATAGAGACTGCAGATTACGAACACTGGAACTCAATATTTTCACAGGCTAAGACCACAATAGGTCCTGAAAGAGATGAATTACTAGATAAAGCATCTGAAATGATTGAAAAAGATCTGATTTTATTGGGGGCTGCTGCGGTTGAAGCAAGTTACAGAAAGGGGTCAGTCCACTCTCTCTCTGTGTCTCTCATTATGTTGTTATTCTAACAGGGAGCTGCTGTATATAAGTTGGGCCTTTGTGCAATTATGATGCCCATTTATGGCTTCAGGCTCTATTTTCTTATGTTTCATATATTTTCATTATCCATACATTTCCCTGAACTTACATATGCCATGTTCCAGAGTGCATAGATAAACTTGCCTAAGCAGGGTTAAAAATATGGCTGCTGACAGGTGACAAGAAGGAAACTGCAGTAAATATTGGGTGAGATTTGTTCTTATTTCAGTACTTACAGTGATCTAAGGAATCATATGGTAGGCTGCAGCTAACATTTATTGATTTTCTTCTTCTTCTTCTCCTTGTTTGTCTTCTTCTTTTACCCCATCCAAATTGGCAGATTTTCTTGTAGCTTACTACAGCAGGATATGAAGCAGTTCCATTTATCTTTGAGCAAAGAAGCTGAGACTAAGAGCCAAGTGAAGGTGAAAATTCACCTCATCTATGATGTCAAAAGATGCCATGTATTTTTGTAGCATCTTAAAGGAGAGGAGAATGGAGAAAATGAAAAGTAAAATTGTAATTTTTGTGGTAATCAATTCCATCACCAAAGAATTCTGGGAGATTATTTCTTTTCATCTATACCAGGCAAACAGCCAGAAAACTTTAATAAATATGGATTTCAATGCATATAACTTGTTATTGGGTTTGACACTTTTTGGATAAGTGAAAAGTGACACTATAAAGAGAAGATAAAAAAGTAGAGAGCCTAACAGAACTATACAATTGGTTTAACACATGCACGGATTGTTAGCTTAGAGGTTTTTATTTGATTTCTTGAATAAATATCATATTTAGATCTACCCACCCTTAATCCAACCCTAGAGGTGAAATTGACTTCATGGTGAGCTTTTTGTCTAAAATGCAGAATCATATAATTTGCAGCATCAAAGGTGAAGAGGAGTTGACATCTTTTCTTTTTCTAGTTTTCAGGCAATGAAAGAAGACCTTTTATAACAAATTCAAAGTTCTTACCAAGTGATGTGTGAAGAATGCAATAAAGACTCTCCCTTTGCCATGGTGGTAGATGGAAAAGCTCTTGAAGTCGCCTTGATAGATGGCATAAAGAACCAGTTCTTACAGTTGGCTGTTAATTGTGCCTTTGTTATATGCTATCGAGTGTCTCCGAAACAGAAAGCTTTGGTAAGCTTTTTGTTTTCATCTTTTTACAAGAAGATAATCTAACATTGGGTTATGTCCTATTAGAACTGAATTCCACTTCATTTCTAGTGCCTTGTTAGTTTGCTTCAAGAAAATTGTGACAAAAGATTGAAAAATAGGAACGTTTAGTATTTCTCAGAAAGACTACATTAAGATCCTCAACAGTCAATTGTGGTCATAGTGAATCTGGTTGTTCTATGACTTTTGCAAATGAACAAACCGATTCCATATTTAGGCGACATCCACTAGCATCCTGAGGTCAATCTTATATCAAGATTATTTCATAAACATGTTATCTATGTATAATCTCAGCAATCTGGTTTGTGGCAAGGAAGGTTTGACAGGAATGGTGAGAGGCGATGGTGGCGAGGCATGAGGAGGAGGGAAAAGGCACGAGGAGAAGGGGAGAGGGGAGAAAATGAGAGAAAAAAGGACATATGACACACTGATAGTGTGACACATCAGCTAGTGGAATTGCCTTGTGCGATCCCTTTATGTTTCTAGTAGCTCTATTTTTTAGGAACATGATTTTATTTTGTTTGATATTCTTACCAACCAACCAAAGTATTGAGGAGAAAAGACCAAAGTAATGAGAAATTGAAAGGATTGTTATTGGTTGCAGTGGTTTCAATGAAGAGAGGGGAGATGGTATTGCTTTACTTTGGAAAAATCATGTCCTACTACAAAATTGTTCATTATTCTAAATTCCACATTCATGCAAAGGTTAAGCTAGAACATAATATTGCTGAGGCTTGGTTCTTAAGTGGTATTCATGGACATCCAGATGCTACTAAGAGACATGAAACCTGGTTCCTAATTAGATCTTTACGAGTACCTCAAGATCACCTAGTTATTAGTGGGTGATTTCAATGAGAGTCTTAGTAATAAAGAAAAAAGTGGAGGCAAAGTAAGGTCAGAAAGACAAATGTCTGACTTATAGCAGTCTTGCATGATTATGAATTAACTGATTTGGAATTCAAAATGCCTTAGTTTACATGGTGTAATAGAAGATAGAATCAAAATTGCATCAATGAGAGGCTTGACAGATTTATGGATAATATGAAATGGTGCTCTTCCTTCCCAACGATAGTAGTGGAACATGTATCAGTTGCCTACTCTAACCATCTACCTATTATCATGAAGACGCAAAAATATAGTTATCAAGTGAAGAGTAAAGGAGTGTTTAGATTGAGGCCACGTGAGTTTAACCTCCAGACTACAAAAAAAGGTGATTGATACATCATGAAAATGTGATGTTGGACCACATGATTTTGGCAAAGTGATGAAGAAGATCCAAATGTGTGGTGAAAAATTAATGACCTGGAATAAGAGTAGCTTTGGGAATGTTAAAAAAGGTATTGAGAAGGACATGAAGAAGTTGTAGTGTTTACACAATTCTGACCCTCAGTGCCTCAAGTTTGTGGAACATAAAGAAACCAAAGCTGAAATGCAGAAGTGGATGGAGAGAGATGAGATAATGTGGAGGTAAATTTCAAAAACCTTATGGTTAAAAGAGTCTGACAAGAATACAAGACTTTTTGGCATTAAAGCCTTTCAAATAACGAAGAAGATTTTTATCAAAGGAGTTAAAGATGAGAATGGGGTTTGACAAGTGGAGGAAGGTAGAGACAAAGTTATTTTAGAGTTTTTTTAAGACTCTTTTTAAAGCTTCTGATCAAATAGGCAATTTGGACTTTTTGGATGGGCAGGCTAGCAGAATCTCTGTAAAAATGGGTGAAATACTTTTTAAAGAGTTCAAAGCTAATGAATTCACTTTGGCATTGAGTCAGATGAATCTCACAAAGATATCTGGTCTTGATAGTAGGGCTCTTATCTTTTTTCAATACTTGAATGTTGTTGGGAAGGATGTGACTACAACAATTCTTAATGCTCTTAAAAGTGGTAATCTTCTAGAGAAATAAATCATACGCTTATAACCCTGACCCCAAAGAAGAATAAGGCTGAACAAGTTGCAGACTATAAGCCTTTATCATGTAGTTTCTAAGTTAATATCTAAAATTCTTGCTAATATACTTAAAACTATATTATCATAACTAATTTCCTTGTCACAAAGTGCATTTTGCCCAGGATGACTTATTACTGATCATGTTCTTGTAGCTTATTAGCTAGTTTATTTTCTGAGGCAAAAGAGAATGGAAAGATATGATATATGTCTTTGAAACTTGACATGAGCAAAGCTTATGTGATAGCATAATAAGTTTCACATGACAACAAGACCTTCCTTATTTATCTTTCCTAATATATATATATATATATATATATATATACTTCCTTACTTAGATTATGTAAAGAATCCTAATTTTTTTTTGTAGATAGATTGGATTGCTGTAAAACTAGCTTGATTCTAGTATTGTATCATGCACACTTGTGTCTATATAATTAAAGAAAATCCTCACAAATGAGGTATTCGATCGAATTTGACATGGTTTCAGAACCAAAACTTATAAATATTTCTGATTCTTTCTAGTGGGATTTTTTTTCGTTGATGGGTGATAGTGCAGACTTTGTCGGCACTTTTTGTGAGCAGTTTGGTTATGGGTGGGCTGCGATTTTTTCTCTGTTGGTGGGTGACAGTTTCAAAACTATTGGCATTTTTTGCGAGTTCTTTAGAAGGTTGTGGGTTTTTTTTACTAGGTGGGTGACAGTTATTAATCTATCGACACTATTTGGGAAGCTTTTTGGTCGTGATAAATCTTGGAGATTAGACTGGGACCTTTGTGTTCTTGTTTGTGGGCTGTCGGCAAGCTCTCAAATGATTTTTTGAATTGTCAATGATCTTTGTGCAAATCTTTGGTTGTCGACAATTTTTGTCTTCGTTGGATGTGGTTCTATCGCCACATTTGTGGAGGTTAAGCCGAGCTTGTAGGCTCTATAATTTTGGCGGCACATTCTCTGGTGCTTGGCTATGTATTGTTTTGGCTATACTTGTGTTTTGATTTATTTCTCTCTTACGGGTATCATGTCTTCTGATTATTTTTCTGTAAAATTCACAGGTAAGAACTTTTTCAACCAGGAAATTTCAATTTCATTTATTTTTTCTAGGGAAAGAGTTATTGGGTCATATAGATGAAAGTGATTCGGCCCCTACTAAGCTTTCTAAGTTGACTCAATGGAAGATCAAAGATGCTAGGTTATAACAAAAATTTTAAGATTTGCTGATACTCTTATTGTTCTTAATTTGAGGCCATATAAGATTGATAAATTTATGTGGGAATACTGAATCAAAGCGTATAATCAGGACAATACTACCCCTACACTTTTAGTTGAAGTATGAGATTGTTAGTTACACTTAGGGAAATGTCTCCATTCAAGATTATTTTTCTGGATTTATTAATCTCTAGAGAGAATTTACTAAACCTAATTTATGCCAAGGTATACTAGAAGAATCTCTCTTTGTTGTACTGAAAGTTCATGAACTAAATAAGCGAGATCAATTCTTAATGAATTTATCACCTGAATTTGAGGTCACTCACTCCAATTTGATAAATCGTGATCTCATGCATTCTTTGGATGTTTGTTTTGAAGAGTTATTTCGTGAGGAGCAGCGTCTTGCCACAGAGGCCACTTATCCGCATGATAAAATGATGCCAACTAAGGAGTTTATGCTGCTCAAGGGAAAGACAAGGGATGAGACATGCAGAAAGTTTAATGCCTCAGTTTTAAGGAATACGAACATATTGATGCCTAATGTGCGAGGAAATCTTGCAACTAACGTAAGAAGTCAGGACATATTAACAAAGAATGTCTTATTCGTTTCTAAAATCGTAAGGATACCGCTTATCAGGCTACTGTGGGCTCCTCTTCTTTTGCTATTGTTGATGAATCCTCTGCTCTTACTACTGAAAAGTTTTAACAGATGATTATTTCGACATTTTCAGCATTCGGGTTGCAAGGTAATGGTTCACTTCCATCCTTGTCGTGGCTTGTTAATTCAGGTGTGTCTATCATGTGACTAGTTCTTTTGATCCACTTAGAAATGTTCGAATTTATAATGGATCGTTACACATTCAGGTTGCTAAAGGTAGTCAGTTACCTATTCATGCTATTGGGATGTTAACTCCATAATTAGATATATTTTTGTACCTCCTGAGCTTTTCACTAGTCTTATATCAATAAGTTAGTTGGTTGATAACAACTATGATGTTCATTTTTCTCATGATAATTGTCTTGTGTAAGATTAGGTGTTGGGGAAGATACTTATGAAGGGGCCTAAGGTTGGACGTTTATTTCCTATATATTTTTCCCTGTTATCTCATTTTCTTGTAATACTGTAAACAATAAGGGTGAACTATGGCACAAACAGTTGGGTTATCCTAACTATGTTATTTGATCTCATTTAATAAACTCTAATGTTTTGGGCAATAAAGATTAATTCTCTTCTCATCTCTCTTTCAATTGCTCAACATGCAAATTAGGTAAATGCAAGTCTCTTTCTTTTCCTTGTCATGGTAGTCACGCTGAATCTTGTTTCGATTTGACTCAGTGTGTGGAGAATTTATCCTATTATCTCACATGTGAATAAAAATTACTTTGTTACTTTCATTGTGATTATACCAAGTATAACTGGATTTTTTTCTTCGTTCTAAATCTAAGGTCATTTATATTTTCAACAATTCATTGCCTATGTTGAGACTAAATTTTCTTCCATAATCAAAATTTTAATATCTGATTCCAGTGGTGAATAAATGTTTCGTGAGTTTCATGATTTTCTCCAACAAAAAGGAGTCTTGTCCTTATACACTTCAGCAAAATGGTGTCATTGAACGTAAAAATAGACATTTGTTGGATGTTGTTCATACTTTATTACTCTAATCATCTGTTCCATCTAAATTTTGGGTCGAAGTATTATCTACGATAGTTTATTTAATTAATAGATTATTGTCCAGTATCTTGAATTTTGAAACTCCTTACTTTCGTCTTTATCATTAGTATCTTAGTCACCTTGATATGCATACTTTTGGTTGTATTCGTTTTGTTCATTTGTCATCTCATAAACATCATAAGTTATTTGCTCAATTTGTTAAATTGCACTTTTAGGGGTTATAGTGTTTCACACGAAAGCTATATTTGCTATGATGCATGCACTAATAGATTATGCATTTTCTATCATGTAGTTTTCTTTGAAAATTAGCTGTTGTTTTCTTCTCATGTTGAGTCTATGCCTGAGATGAATATTTTGCCACATTTTGATGACTTCACTCCCTCTCTTGACTGATTCAAACTTGGACTTGTATATGAAAGACGACGACCCACTTTGTCTCTTCCTTAGCTTGATCCTCTATTTGAGCCTGCTTAGATTGTCTCTTTTAGGGGTGACCTAGACAACCTCAAAGTTCCTTGACATTCGATCAGTGTGTCTTGTGCACTGGAGCGATATGATTTTTTGTATACCTGTGTTCATATTACTTTTTCTTCCATTTTCATTTCGCTGAGTCATTCCGAGATGACTAAACATGAGTGTTGGCATGAGGCAATGGCCGAAAAGCTTTAGGCTCTTTAGGATAATCATACATGGGATATTGTCCCTTGTTTTACTAAAGTTAAAGCTATTAGTTACAAATGTATTTATTCTATTAAGTTGCATTGTAACGGGACTCTAAATCGGTATAAGACAGGGTTGGTTGCACTTGGCAATAGGTTAGAGTATGAGGTGAACTATGATGAGACTTTGCTTTGGTTGCCAAGATCACTATGTTGCAGACTGTCATTTCTGTTGTTGTATCCTAAGGTTAGCTTCTTTATCAAATGGATGTAAAAAATGACTTTCTTCATGGTGGTCTTAAAGAAGAGATATACATGACCATTCCACCTAGTTTGTCATCCTTTTCTTTCTTAGATGTCTGTGTGTTGAGACGCTTGTTATATGGCCTAAAACAAGCTCCTCGACCATGGTTTGATAAACTCCGATCCACCTTGATATAGTTTTCCTTTAACTATATCAATACGACTCTTCTCTATATATTTGCAAGACATCTACTTGCATTATTTTGCTTTTGGTTAATGTTGATGATATTGTTATTATTGGGACAGATTTTGCCTTGACCACTTAATTGCAACAGCATCTTCAAGCCTCATTTCAAATGAAGGATCTTGGTACTCTTATGTACTTCTTGGAGTTGGAAGCTCATATTCCATCCAAAATTTTTGAATCAACATAAATAAACTTAGCATTTTATTACTTTTGATGGCCTTCGGGATAATTTTTCTGTGGATACTCTCCACTGAAAATAAACATGAAGTATCTTCAGGAAGAGGGTGATCTCCTTTTCGACCCAATTATACCTCGACAATTAGTGGGTAGTTTGAACCATTTTACTATTACTCGACCAAATATTTCATTTGTTGTCCAACAGGTTAGTCAATTCATGGAGGCTCCATGTCATCTACATTTAGCTATTGTTCTTCGTATTATTTGATATATTCGAGGATCTCTTAGTTGTGACCTATTCTTCCCTACTGGGGCTTCTCTTTGCCTTGTGACTTATAGTGATGCTGATTAAGTCGGATGTCTTAATACGTGACGATCTATTATGGGTTGGTGCATGTTTCTTGGTGACTCTTTGATATCTTGGAAGAGTAAGAAACATGATCGTATTTTCAAATTTTACACCGAATCTAAATACAATGTGATATACACTACTTGTTTTGAGATTTTATGGCTTCATGGTCTCCTAGCTAAATTGGTTGTGTTTAGTCCAATCCTACTCCTTTCTATGTTGACAACACTAGTGCCATTCAGATTGTCGTAAATCTTGTTTTTCATGAACGTACAAAACATATCGAGATAGACTATCATTCCATTCAAGAAGTCTTGGACACTTGTATCATTTCTCTCTCTCATGTTTCTATTTTAGATTGCTGATGTGTTTACAAAGGCTATGACACGACAACGCCTTCAGTTTCTTGTAGAAAAATTGATACTTCTTGATCGACAACGCCTTCAGTTTACAAAGACTGTGATTACAAAGGTGCGCTCAGGATTGCGTTTTTGCTCCTTATTTTCCAGCGGATGAGCCTCATAAGTTTGCTAATGTCCACAAGGTCTTTGGTGCCAGCAATGTCAACAAGATGTTACAGGTCATTATAATTTCTACCTTCATATATATATATATATAATTTATAATTTGAATAATTAGGAAATTCTTGCATAAATTAAAAAAGACTGCCTTAATTAATTTCTTCCACTCGGATCAAACTTTTCTTCAAGAAAAATGGAGTACTTTATTTACTCTAAATTATGGTATATTGTAATTTGAATTATCCCAGATCATGCATATAATATATATAGTTCGCATTTGTTCAAGTCATTAATTTTTAATTACCCACTTCATTAAGGACGTTGCAACTCATGTCCTAATTAATTAAGCCTGCTTTTCATTGCTTTGAAGATACCCTAATTAACGATATTTCTTATTAATTTTCTGACTTTTCAGGACGTCTATTCATTATCAGATCAATGTATATTTATATACTGTTACAAAGAATCAATTCTATTACAAGAATATCTAAAATAGGAAAATGCCAAAAAATAAAAGAATATTCTAGACCGTATACGTTACAGCAGAGGGTATATGATTAAAGGTTATTAAACTGCACTACTTTTATGCACTACTTTTATGAAATTTTGGTGGTTAAAACATTTCTCTAACAAAATATAAGAGTAGATGGAGATCAATAGAAGTACTTACGTTATACACATGATCAGTAGTACTACTGATACACATATAATTTAAAAACAATCCAAATCCTTAACTATATATTATATGAGAACTTAAATTAATGTATCCGTAACACGTTTTGAATGTTTTGGATCGGTTTGTGTATGCTGTTTGCAAAGAATCTCACTAACCCCATTAGTTTGTGTTGCACGCGCAGAAAGCAACCAACAGATATTTGATTTGGTTTGTAAAATGAGATTGAGATGATTTTAGTTAAAAATATTATTTTTTAATATTAATATAATTTTAAAATATAAATTAGATTATTTATTATATTTTATATATTAATTTAAAAATTATAATAATAAGATTAAATTAGATGAAAATTAAAATATTTTCTGTATTGAAAGATAGCCTAATTTAGGTGGTGCTAAAAATAACTCTCAAGGCCAGTTTCTTGATTTTTTAGCATTAGAGATTTTGATTTTGATTTTAATTTTTTTTTAGTTTTCTTTTTCACGTGATTTTTTAGTATTTGTTTTTAAATAATATTATGATTTTTTTTTATATTTTTAAAAATGTTTTAATATCTTAAAAAAATCATATTCATGTATTTTTTATGTGATTTTTTTAACATATTAAAATATTTTAAAAAAATACAAAAAAAATCACAACATTATTTAAAGACACTTACTAAAAAATTATGTAAAAAAATTAAAAAAAATTAAAATGAAAATCGAGATTCTTAATAATGATTTGAAGTAAGAACAAATAGTATTTTCTTTAATATTATGTCATTTCTCTCTGTGTGTAATATATCCACTTATAAATATCCAAATCGTAAGAAATATCTGGAAACTATATAGAAATTTTCTTTTCTAATCTGGAAACTATATATAATTATTAATGGAGAGTTATTCTAAGAGGACGGATAATTTCTTTATTAAAGAATTTTTAAATTTCTGTCTGAATTGGAGTATTCTTAAGTGAATGAAGAATCTCTCATTTGAATTTTTAAATGGAGTCCTCTGAATTAGGACAAAAAGTTTTAAAAAAGAAAATTAATTAATTAATTAATATCCTAAAATTAGAAAATAAAAAAGAAAGGAAAGAAAATATGATTATGGGTGTGCGATTTCAAATCAGTTGCCTCGTCTTTTCGTACTCCATGATAGACAAAACTAGACAGCTCGGAGCACGAGGTAGTGATCAGGGGCATTCAAGTAATTTTGTATCCATGATATATAGCTCTAGCCCGCCATTGGTAAAAGTCAATCTTTTAGATCAAAATAAATCAATTGTAACCTTTTCTTTTTTAACATAATTTTTCTGAAGGATTTTATTATTAAGATTGATATGTTTGTGGGTGTATGTGTATCTATCTATACGTACATACATATATATATTGTTAATTCTTATTTGATAATAATGGAAACATTAATAAAAGAAAACAAAAAGAAATATCAAACAGATACTCCTTTTTTAAGAATTTGCTTCCCTTTAAATTATTAAAATATTTTGCATAATTCAACTGCCTGAACTAATCAAATCTTTTTCCCATTTGGAAGACAAGATGCATGCAACTATACTTTTTAAATTAATTAGTAGTGTCATTCATTAATTAATAAGTAATTTCTTATACAAGCTTTACCGGTACAATTCTTGTACAGATCTTTTTGTAATAAAATGGGTCTCGCATAAAAAGTTAATTTTTCAGACTTCATGATGGAGTTCACATTTTTATAAAGGCCTTAAGCATGAAATTTGTGAATTTAAAATTTGTATATATCATTTTTTTTTAATTAATATATCCCAAGGTTTGGAGGCACGACTAATTAAGACGAAATTGCATATCAAAAAACGTAATTTGCAGGAATTGCCAATGCACCAGCGAGGTGATGCGGTGAGTAGCATGGTTTATGAAGCAAATGCAAGGCTGCGTGATCCTGTGTTTGGCTGCGTTGGGGCCATATCCTCTCTACAGCAGCAGATTGATGCGCTGCAGACCCAACTGGCACTTGCTCAAGCCGAGGTGGTGCACCTCCGTGTGCGCTAGACCGCTTCATTCTCCCCCAATGGGTTCCACCCTGGTAGCCCAAGCAATAGCGGCTCTCCCTCATCTAGGCTCATGGGTTCTCATGTCAAGCCCATCTTTGACATGGATCATATGGTCGTGGATCAGGCCAACTTGGGAGAGTCAATGTGGTCATGCTAGTTTTAATCATTTCTACACACACACACATATATAATATTAATTAGTCCCCCTTGAATTTTATCCATATGATATATATACTCAATATACTTGTGCTTGGTAGAAGTGATTAATTGCCTTGGCTATGATGATGGTGGTGGCAGTGGTGGTGGTGATTTGAGAGGTGGCGGAGGCCATTCGCCCGCTTTGGTTTGAAATATATGTCTTTTATCATTAAGTTATAATATTATATGTACCTTGTAAATGTAATTTTTATATATCTAGTCGGTTAGTAAAATTAATAGTAGATTGAGGACTTGAGATCATGATATTTGAAAGGATTGTCGATAGTTATTACACTATTAAGAGATGATTTGGGTATCAATAGCAAGTGAGCATCAATGGATGGCATTTACTACTGTTTTCAGGATTGGGTATGTAATTTGTTCTTGTGGTTTGGAAATATACAATGACATGTCAGCATTTGGAATGGAGTTTTTGATCCCAAATCATTCCACCATTTTGCTTTCCTATTAGAGATGAAACTTCTCCTCCTCACTAACCTAGCTCTTTCATAAGTCTAAGAAATTAAAGAGATAGTTGCTTTGATGAAAATAATTTGACATTAATAGATATGCTCATGGTTTTATTCCATAATTGGAGCCTCCCAAAGGCTCGTCGTATAAATCTTTCCTCTCTATAGAACTAAAACTATAGGCCTATTATTGAAGATACTGACACAACACCAATGACTCCAAATACACCCATGAAAACTGAGCCACACAACGCTACCACTAACCCAATGGCTACAAACACCAATATGGAAATCGAGCCACCCAATATCACTATAGACCCAATGGTTGAAACTTACCACAAAACCCTCTGTTTCTAGTCTCCTCTGTAACATTATTTTATTTTGCATGTTCTTGTATTTTCCTTATACACCTCTTGACATACTCCATATATAATGGAAGGCTCTCATGCATGTTCTCAAGGTGTGTGAGACATTTATACAAACTCTTAAAAATCAATTTGCTTTATGGTATCAAGAGCCTTGTGAGAGTGCAAGAGATTCTTCCTCTCAATTACGATGGCATCCATTTCACTGAAATTCTTTAACTCTCAGACTCAACTATTGGCCTTGCCATAAAGCCAAGACCTAGTCGAGCACCTCATGGGCGACTCCACCCCACCACCCAAGCACTCTGATGGTCACTCACTCACCACAACACAAGGATTAAAGTTAGCCATAACTTCAATGGCGCAAGGTCAATTACCTCCTCCATGGGTGGATAATTGGATTTGTCTGAAGAAGCCCTCCGTTTGGTGGTTGGCCTTGACACCTCAAATCAAGTTTGAGAAGCCCTCAAAGTAGTGTATGCTCAAGTTTCCTAAGATAGAGAATTTCATCTCACACAACAAATCTCGTACTTGAGGAAGGAGCCGAACTCATTTGTTGCAGTCCATCTGCAGCAATTCAAAAGCTTGTACGATAATCTTACAGCAATCAGGCGACCAATAGAGGATAAAGTTTTCTCTTGAACAACCTTGGACCAAAGTATGAGCCTTTCACCACCTCCATGCTCAAGCCACTGATGTTGAACCGAACTCCATGCTGATGCTCCTCTAAGCGTATAAGTTTCGTTCCCATCCCTATGATTGCTTTTCTAATCCATATGTGGTTTTTATGGACAAAAAATAGGGCTTAATGGTCATCGATAGCATGACCAAAAGTTCTTATCTAAATGGTGTGGCTTCACCCAGTCTGGCTAGCCCAATAGCCCATCTAATCCCTCTACACAATCTGGTGGGTCTCAAAGTTGTGCCTCTGTTGGCTAAACTTCAATAAGTGACAATCACATAAGTGGAATTTGTCAAATCTATGGTAAAAATGGGCATTTGGCACACAATTGTTAACATCATTTTGATCATGCTCTTCAACTGAATGATATCTCACAAGCCTTAGCTACATTCACTCTTAATAACACTATTCATGACATTGAATGGACTGAAAACATGTGGGCTACTACTCACATGACAATTAATTCAAGTATGCTTAAAAATATTTTTCGTTATTTTGGTAATGATGCTATTATTGTTGGTGATGGTACTATACATGAAATCACCCATATTGGTGATATTATTATTGGGTCTAGTGAATCTCAAATTAAATCAAAACATATTTTACTAGTTTCCAATCTTATAAAAAATCATTTATCTATTAGCCAATTAACATATGACTATTATTACCTTTGTTAATCTTATGGTATTGGTTTCTCTATTAAGGAAAAGGTGGCCAATCGCACAATCCTAAACAGGCAACGGAAGGATAATTTGTACGTCTTGTCCCCTCATATTAAAACTCATTTCTCCACTCGTTTTCTAATGGTCCCCAAAGAAGTGTCGCATCAATGGTTAGGGCATCCTCTAGCCTCTACCTTTAAAGTTCTTTGCTCCAAAGGTTTTATTCAAATTATCGATAAGAATACAAGCACATCTATTTGTGAGAGCACTAATAAAAAAAACCAACAAATTGCCATTTTTGCCCTCCTTTCATTTTACCCTTCATGTAGTTAATAAAATCTATTGTTGAGTGTGGGGCCATGCCCTTGTTTTATTTATTGGAGGATCTCAATTTTATGCATGCTTAGTTGATGGTTTTTCGAAGTAAATGTGGTTTATTCTCCTTCGTAACAATTTTTTTTTAATGCTTTTCTTTTATTTGAAAAGTACAATGAATGCCAATTTAACAAAAAAAAAAAATCAAAAACTTCCAATTCGACAGCAGTGGAAAATCTGCTAACCATCAATTCAACATATACCTCCAATAACAAGGAATCATGCATCAATACTCTTGTTCTAATATTCCCGAACAAAATGACTCGATAGAATGTTGATGCCATATCATTCTAGAATTAGGCATGACTATGCATTTTCATAGTGGTGTCCCAACACGCTTATAGGTAGAATCATTTACTACTACTGTATTTTTAATTAATTGCCTTCTTTCCACCGCCATTGACCTTCAATTCCCTTTCTTTGTCCTTTATGGTCATTTTATCGACTACACCTCACTTCGTGCTTTTGGCTCAAAATGCTATCTGTAAGGACACCAAACATAACAAGTTTGATCCTAAAACTCTACATTATATTTTCATGGGCTATAATGATCACCATCAAGGTTACAAATGTTACCATCCTCCCTCTAGATGAACATTCATTTCTTGACACGTCTTTTTTATAAATCCACTTTCCCATTTAAACAACCTGAGAACCTCCATATACCATCTTCCACTACTCAGATATTATCTACATTTCATGAATGACGCTATCCTATATCAAATTGGCGTAAATTTGGAAAACAAACATATCTCAACATTTTCCAACAAGTTTTGTACGGATGGAAGTAGTCGGACATCCAAACATGCTTGGAAAACTATCTGAAAATGTTTTTGTCAGAACCCGTGTGCACACTATTTCGTTAAAGGACTTGACCACATAATTTCCCCCACCAACCCTTTCTCCCTTACCCTCTCGCTCAGCAAGCCTCCCTGAAACTTAATTTCCCTTCTTGCTTTTCTTTTTCTTCCTTTCTTACATCACAGTCCAAGCAATCTCCCATCACATTAGAAGCAGACGATCGAATCCTCTCACAATGAAAGTTGAACCCTCCATACCTCTCTATGCTGAATCCCTCTCTCTGTCTCTCTTTCTTCGACAAGCTTCCCCCTCTGCGTCTATGTTTTCCTCTTTTAAAAGTAGTCCCCTATCACAATGCAAGCAATGAAGAGTCAATCTGAAATTGATGGAATCCATCCACAGTGAACTCTTGAGCTAGGTTTTTCCTATATTTTCATATAAGCCTTCCATGGCCAAAGGCACAATACGCATCACCTCTTCTTGCATTACACAATACCTAATAATCGCGAGCAAGTCCTTCATCAAGGGGTCGAAAACACGCTCCTTCAAGGTAACATTATTTCTCATACTTATAATTTACCTTCTAGGCTGTTAATTTGGTAGCAAACTACATATGTATGATATTTGAAGAATTTAAGTATGCGATGTGTCTAGGTTGTCAATGAGAAATATACTAAAAACAGTTAGAAATTAGCTTGCATTCTTGTGGTTTTTATTTTTGTGTTGTCATTTTTTCTCTGAACAAAGATCCATAAAATTCAAAATGTAAGTGATAAATAATTACCTTTTGTGTTTTAAAGAATAGGGTCTAATTTGGCTTTTTTTCCAATAGCCTTCTTGGTCAGCAACCTCTTTATCATTTTAATAGAAGAAGATAAGATCAATTGTATGGTTATTGCCTTTGAAAAAAAAAACAAAATGGGGGGTTTTAGAAGTATGTTGGGAGCTTTCTGGCAATACCCACACTATACATGCACTAGGAAACAAAACTGAGGGTAATTTGTTGTCTTTGTAAATGTCTTACCTTACATGTTGAGATTATGGAGCTATAGGACATTGACTGCAATGACAAAATCTTGGCTATTGTCATTTAGCAAGAATAATCATGAGGGCAGATGCCTAAAAAAAAAATATTGTGAAGGTTGGAGAAATCTATAAATATTTTGCATTACAATCAGCACCAAGAGAGGCTCTATTTGTTTCAATTGGGGGTTATTACTTTGGGATTATAATTATTCAATAAGTAGAACTGCCATGAAAAAATATATTTGTTCATAATCCAAGTTATAGGCCCATGAGTAAAATAATTAGTTTATGAGCAAGATTTTTATAGGATCATTGTTCATAACAAGAAGTTATAAGAACAATGTTGAATGCACTAGATATAAGAATAAGAAAACTCCCATAGAAGCAGAACTTGGTTATGTAACAGGTTACAAACAAGTCAATTATACTCACAAATCATAATTAATATAAGATATAGAAATAAAAGGCATCTCTAGGGGCCTATAGAGAGGAAATCCATGATCTTATGTAGCATTAGAAGTTCTATAAAAAGTCAAAGATTACCTAATGAAACTCCTTGCAGAATTAACGATGAGACTTGCATTTCAAAGGAGTACTATGGTTTCCCATTTTCATTCACATTAGTATTTTACTACTTTCCATGTTTTCTCATGGTAGCATATGCTTGAGCTCATGCATGGTTGTATACTTTATATAAGTTTAAACAGTATTTTGAGCTGGAGAAATAAGAGAAGATAAAATAGGCTTGCCTATCAGCCAACATTTTAGAAATAGTCTTATAAAAAACCTTACAAAAGGTAATAGGTTTAAATTCTGTAACAAGTTTAGGACTCTTTTTCTTAAGAATAAGAACAATAAAAGTATAATTTATTTTAGGAAAGCCTTTTTTTGATAAAAGAACATCTTGGACAGCAGCAAATACTCTATTGCCAATAATAGACCAATTATCTTGATAGAAGCCAATTGTGAATCCATTTGGTCCAGGTGAGCTCATAGGGTCCATCTCAAGGCAACAACTTTTACTTATTCAAAGGTAAAAGCTTTTTGAAGTTGTTCATTCATTCCATTAGTTAATCTAGGCTTAAGATCAGCAATGACTTCATCAATTCCTATCGGGTTTGAAGACTCAAAAAGCTACTGGTGGAAATTCTAGAACAGTTCACAAATCTCCTTTTGCTGCTTCATACTCTCCCATCTTTCATTCATAATACTCTTGATTGTGTTGTGTTGCTTCCTTTGAGAAATACACTTGTGAAAATAGGCTGAATTCTTGTGACCCTCTTGCAGCTAGAGCTGCTTGGATCTTTGTCACCACTTTTTTTCTTCATCACTCAGTAAAACATCAACTTGATCCTACAACTCCTTAATTGTGCCAGTGAAATCTCCTTGGTTCCACCTTTGGAGTTCTTGGATTATCTCTCTTTTTAACTTAATTTGCTTCCTTTGATCCCTTGCTTTGACTTTTGCCCATGTGCTCAACTGGTTTCTACACTTAGCCATACCCTTCTGGAAACAACTGGTTTCTACATTGCTGCTAATCATTTCTTCCCCATTATCACAAATGAGCAACAATGGAGAGTGGTCAAAACAGAGTAAAAGTAAAACCTGCACTTCACAAATATTAAAAAGCAAAGGCACATAACTATTACCAAAACCTGTATCCAACCTTTCCTTGGTAAACTCAGCTTCGTCTCTTTTGTTGCTCCAAGTGAACTTTGAACCATTGAACCCCAAATCCCTGAGGTTGTAGTCATCTAATGCCTCTCAAAATCTATCCATCTAAGCAAATGATCTAGTAGCACTCCTAAACTTCTCATCCAGATTAAGTATCTCATTGAAGTCTCCCATTATAATCCATGGCATTTGATCTTCAGGTTTCAACATCCTCATAAGTTGCCAGCTTTCTCTCCTTTTCTTAGTAATTGGGTTACCATAGAAATAAGAAACAACCCATGGAAAAGTTCCATGTTCATTACTGATTTTATGGATACGTGGCTCCTGGAGTAGTTGACCAAATCGGCATCCACATCCTTTGTCCAGAGCATTGCCAAGCCTTCACTTCTGCCCAAGCTGTCCACTGCAAAAGTATTTGCAAAACACAACTTTAATCTCACTTTCTCCACATTCTCTATATTAATCTTTGTTATAGATAAGAATACAATACTTGAGACCTTCTCCTTCACTAGTAAGTGAAGTTCACGAACTGTCCGAGAGTTTTTAAGTCTCGGGTAGTTCTAACATAAGAGTTTCATGGCAATTGGCAGGGCTGCAAAGCAACCTTTGCCATATTAGTGTCATTCTCATTAACACTTGCTTGTTTTGCCTTTTTCATAGGCACTAGAGTATTACAGAGTATGCCTTTGCATTTTTGGGCTTTAGTACACTTCATACTCGTGACTTTCTTTTGAGACATGTTCTGGTTACTGGCCTTCCTTGGGCCCCATTTTTCCATGTTCTGGTTTGGACCACTCCCATGTCTTGGGCCCTATCCACTAGTTGTTTTCCACATGTTGTAATCGTTGGACTTAAGCATATTGCTATATCAATTTCAGAGATTGAATTTTGCGCTGTCATTAAAGTGTCAAAAGAGAGTCCACTATATTCAAAAGTCCCTCCTCCACGATCTCAGGAGAATCTACATTTATTTCTAAATCTGTGATCTCTGCATTTGTTTTCAAAATCGTTACCTCTTTATCACTAAGGCTGTTACCCGATAATATCTCCCTTAACCCTCTTAAATTTTGACCCTTAGAAGTTTCCGTGATTACAGTTGCAATATCCTCCATCCCAAAAACTGCTAGGGGCTCCTGAAATTGATCGAAAAAATCTGGGTTTTCCTTCTTTGATGAGATCCCCTAATATTTCTCATTGCTTATGGGGTTGTTCTTGCAATTATTTTCTTCACGCTTGCTCTAAGCCAAGTACCATATTGTTGCTCGAACCCATCTCCAATGGCTTTATCCTGCTCCATTTTTTTCACAACAGCTATTATTGTGTTTGAACATACTACAGTAATAGCAAAAATTGGGAAGACTTTCGTACTTGAAAGGAATCCAATATTTTGCATTTTCAATTGTCAATGCCCTTCCTCTTGCAAGTGGTTTGGTAATATCCATGAAGACTTTACTTCATACAAATTCACCCCCAACAGATTCCACTGCTATCTGTATCGACATGGAGTATCTCACTTATAAAAGAGCCGATGTTAGTGCCAATTTTTCTATTCATTCCAGCAAATGGTAAATCATGTCATTTTGAAATTGCACTTCTTTAATAAATACATGCCCTTTACAGTCTTGCATACATAGCAAGTTCTTATCGAAAGACCATGGCCTCCCTTTCAATATTCTTTTCTTATCGTCCATATGTTTTACTTCAAGGAGAAATTTATTCCATCCTATGTCTTTGATGACTGCTTTTCCTTCCACTTGCCAAACTCGCATCAACATGCTCTTCAATGCACCTTTGTTGGTCATACTATCCGATACCACACTGAATACAATGCACTTCTTACTCTTGTCCTTCGATAACATGACCTCCTCTTCTCTTACCTTCACCTTTTGTTGTTCATCTTCTGTTAGCCATAATCCTTCACACAGTGCAGGTAATTCTGCAGCCATCTCCATAGATTGAAGCCCAAGAGAATGGAAACTCTGAGTTTACTGAGTAAGCCTAGAGAGAAATCTTACATTCGCAAAGGAAAGAGGTCTCCAACTGAAAAATACTTTTCCCATTATCTACCCTTTTAAGACTTATTTTCTTATCCCACTAATATTTTTAACGTAAATCTATCTTCTCACACACATCAACTTGGTGTTAATTGTATAATTCTTCTCTAACCTCAACTATTTCATTAAAATAAAATTTAAGATTAAGTGAGAAAATATATATTCCAAGACTGGACTAACATTATATAATTGTGATAATGTTTTATTTAAAGAAATAAAATTATGCAAAAGTTCAACTATTATCAACATGCATGGCGTTTATCAAATCATAAATTTTGTTTTTTGATTTATAAAAATACCATATTTAATTGGAAAATCCATTCGCATCCCATAAATATTGAGTTCTATTCCATAAATGACACCCACCCCACATTTCCTGAGCCTAATCTCCCACAATTTCCAAATCCAATCCCAACATCTCATTATAGCTCACGTTTCCTTATTGTTTGGCCGTGTATACTCCTTTATTTAAATTCCTTACTCCAACTAGCTCATAGGCTATAGCTTTTGGGTAGAATTATTTTATTGTTTTGGATTAAGTGGGAATAGGTTATAGCCGACAAAATTATTTTATTGTTTTGGATTAAATGCACACACACACACACACACACACACACACACACACACACACACACACACACACACACACACACACACACACACACACACACACACACACACACACACACACAGAAATAGAGTTTATGCATCTTCAACATAGAGGCTGCGAACGATGGAGCTAAATGTAAGACCCCAGATTTTGTGTATTATATATATATATATATATATATTATATCAGTTAGTCTTAAACAGTCCTCAAATGGGGATTGGAATGCAAGCTTAATTTTAAAAAGATTGGGCTTATTATTAATTGGTTATTTTATGTCTATTTGAGTTTGGGCCTTTTGAGTAATGGGCTGAGATAGGGGTTCGTGTATTGTGTTGTGAGATTTTGGGCTAGTGAAGATATAGAAATTGGGCCCAGACGATGTATGAGTGATCCCAATCTCCTTCTCCCTTAAGCTGTGCGTTTTGATTAGGATAGGAAACTTCAGGCCCTTTCTTCTTTCCCCATTCCCCAGTGCCGTGCACCCACCTTAGACTCTCTCTCTCATTTTCCTTCTTCTTCTTCTCCCCCCGCCCCCCATTTTCTCGACAGTCGCAACGTCCCCTTCCAACCATTTTTGCCAACTTCATCGCATCGCCACCATTTGGGTCCACTGCCATGCCCACTTCATGTGTCAACATCGTTCGTGCATCCTTTGGTTCACTGGACCATTGAACTCTCTCTCTATTCCCCCTTCTGCAACCTCTGTGTGTTGTCATGGTATCGCTGCCCTGCCACCGCAAGGGTTCTGTCAAGCAACAGTCTTCGTACTACTCTTCCACCATTTCATTACCTCTTGTCTTCGGTAAGTCACTTTTTGCCTTCAGTGACTCTCCCTCTGTCTCTTTCGTCACTTGTCTTGCTATCCAACGTTAGTTAGTCCTCAATCTCGACCTCCATGCTTTATATCCCTCTTTCCTTTCTCTCCCAGATTCTCCCTTCTCGCTCCGTTTCCATTTCCTAGGGTTCTACCTTGGGCCATCGCTCCTAGCAGCTTCCTAGCGGCAGTCAAGCCACCTCCCCACCTTTTCCCTTGGATGGATCTATTTTTTCCTTTGAAAACTACCCAACCCATGCCTAAATCTCCATTTGAGAGTTCAGAGTCATTGCCCACTGCCACCCTTCGCCGCTTGAGTCCACCTTCTCCACCCTACCTTTTGTCAATTTGATCATTCATAAGCTTTTCCCCAACCGTGGGTGCCCATTAATCTGTCCATATTTGCCTCCTTCACCATGCATCACTGTCGCCAACATTACTGTCGTGAAGCTTCGCCCCTCCTACCACTACTGGTGTAAGTTGTGATAGTTTGTTTTCGTATTTAATTTTAGGCATCGGCAGTTTTAATTAACTGTTTCCATCTCACAATGACACGCATGCGCACATGAGATACCTTGGACAACGCACTAGTTCATCTAAAAGGGTTCTTATTGCATGATAAGTAATCTTCCAATTTTGATTGCTTTGAGATTAAAATAATATTTTACCCTAATGCTTTTCTATAGTTTGGTTGATTGGGCTAGGCCTCGGGCCTAGTGGAACATTGGAAAATAAATTGTAATTGAGATTGAATTATGCCTTGGGCCAAAAACGAAGGCTAGAAATCACGTGTAGTTTGGTTGTGACCTATGAAATTGGATGGTTGTGACTTGTTGTGGTTTTGTATAATTGCCTATTAAGCGATCTTCCATATCATCCAACTTTTTTGTCATGTATTGGTGCATTTTATGTTATCTCTATTTGACCTATTTATATAACTGTGTTGTGTTATGCCGTGTTGTATGAAATTGGAATTGGATGGTATGTGCAGGTTATAACATGTAGCTCTCTATGTGTGTGTCACAACCCCAAGTCGAGATTTGGCATTATCTCGATGGATTTTCTCTGATTATTCGGGAGTGTAATAAACTGATGTGATGCTCCATGGGCTATCGTCGGGCGACAGTGGGGTCAGTCATGATAATAACGCTTTTGGCTCGACCCGTGGCCTCTTGCCGGGAGGGGCTAGAGGATGTCTAGTCACGGTATACGCCATGTGTGGAGCTACCTATGGCTCGCTATGAAATCACATGTATGGTCGTTATCATGGTGGTGAAATGAGCTAGGATGTACAAATGATCCTAACGGGAGACCATGGTGTAAACATTAATAATCGGTTTGTGCTGTGGGCCAAAATGAGATTTTTGACGTGTGTAGGTAAATGTGTTATTTTCAGAGAAAATGTTAGATTTATTCTTACATGTTCTATCACGTGGCTATGGATATGTTGGTTATATTAATATGTTTTAATCCCTTAGAGGTTTGATTGCTTACTTCTTGATATTTAATAATCTCATTGTGGTGCTTTCAACTACGGTTACGTCTTATGGAACCGTAGACTTTGACGCAGAGTAATAATGTGAGCCCAAGGGACCGACTCTGCTGAAAGTGTTACTTGTTAGTGTTGCTTTGATGTTGTGGGACCAGCTCCTTTTCATTTATTTATCTATCGAATAACTATATAACCTCTTGAAGGATATTTTTTTTGTTGTTTTGTTTTTAAATTTCTTGGTACTTAGTTTGAATTTCTATTCATCTTCTCACTACGATTATTTATATGCACATTTATTTCATGTTGCACACACGCTGAACACTTGTCGTTGGGGTACGTGATTTGTGTGGTCATCATCCCAGTGTTAGACGTCTACCAAATCACATGTGTGGGCCAAGGACATCACACTTAATGTCAACTAGGCAGTGGAGGTTTGTTCTTCGGCTTTTTCTGTTCTAGATGGTGATGGCATTGTGCTCCAAACAATGGCAAGGTATGGCTACGATTTGGAGAGCAAGTGCTTTATTTTTGGTGTAGAGAAACAGGGATCTTCCGTGTGCTTGCAGGTGGCTTGCTGGCCGTGCATGAGTGACCTTTGTTGGGAATGATTGTGCTTTGGTATTGGGTGATTCTCAGTGCAGGGTTGGCTCATGGTTGTTCTACTCTAAGGGTGGTGTGGAGACAGATTGTAAAGGCTAACATGCACAAATTGGTTACATCTTTGTGTGGGCTAGTTTACGTGAGGTTGCGCATGGTTTTGAGCCACACCTATGGCAAACACTCCCAACGCAACAACTTGTTGCTATGGTTGCGATTGTGACAAAGGGTGGTGGTTGCGTAGATTTTATGTGAAGATGGTGGCTGCATGGTGAGTGGGTTTCTTTCCCCTCGACGGTATCGGTGTGCCACTAGTTATTGGGTATTTTCCTAGACGTGCTCTGGGATTGTGATAAAGGATTGGGGAGGCCTTGCTATGGGAAACAAGGTGGATGTGAGGGGTGGGGTCTATTGATGCAGTGATGAGGTTGAAGGGGGCAACAACGTCCATGTTAGGGAAGGGTTCAATGGAAGTTTACGGCTTGGGCTTGGGCTTTTTTCACCATATATTATATATATATGGTGATTGGGGCAAAGAGGCGTATGTGCGTGGGACTATAGGAGTGCTAGAGTCTTGGTGGGGTTAAAAAGAAAAAAATAATTGAACATTGCATGGCTTGGGTTTTGGGATAATTGGGTAAGGTCCATTGTTGGGTAGTGTGTGGAAATAATAAATGGCCCTACTTGTTTTGGGTCTTGATTCAAAAGTACTTTACAGTAAGTCAACTAGTACAAAAAAAAATTCTTAGTCAATTAAGGATCCATCCAATTCAAAAATATTTGATAATTTAAAAACTAACAAGCCCTATAAATAAATTTGATATCTCGCAAAATAAAATAAAAAAAAAATTGGATCCATAGTTCATTTTTAAAAAATTATTCAAAATTGCAAAAAGACCTTTCACAAATATAAAAATCCAAAAAGAAAAATCTTTTAAAACAAAATGGGTGCTAGGCTCAGGTGTTATAACTTGTATGGATGACTTTATAAAGTAGATGCCGTTCCATTACTAACTTGATTCTCGACTAGAAGGCTATAAAAATCTATAATGTTATGTATATACGGTCTCGCCTATTTTTTGTAAAATCGGTAATGTGGCAATAAGTCGAAATATTAAAAAATATATATATTTAAAAAAATATATATGATAAGAGAAAAATAAAAATAAAAAACATGAATAATTAAATTAGAAGACGCATAGAAATAATATTTATGTACAACATGTAAGCAAAAAATATATAAATTGTATACAAATAATATTTTAAAAAAATCTAAATCAATTAATTACTTGAGTTTTGGACCGATATGAGATAAGGTGGTCAGGAATTTCCTTGGGCATGTATTGAAAAGTTCTTTTGAATCAGATTCAAAATTAATATGATCAAACATTTACCCATTAAGCCAAGAAGATCGATACCTTTCCAATATCTCCGCACCGATAGCAGTTCAGAGAACAGCGTCAGAATAGAACTGACTGTACATCCAAAATAGTCCACCCATATTTCGAGAGAAAGACCGAGAAGTCGGTTCATGTAATTGTTTGTTGAACCAAACTCATCTAGCCTAAACAAATTATTGATGGGATAGTTATTTTTTCAACTTTTTATAAAAAAAAAAAAAAAAGTTAGATCCATATAAATATATTTCATACATTTTAATCTAAAAAGTTAAATTATCCAAACTTAAAAAATTCAACCCATCTTAAAAGGACTTACAAAATAATACTATAGACAATTTAATTTAATTAATCTCAACATCTAAATGTAGCGAGTCATGACAAGAGAGGGTGTGAGAGAATTATCTAAATGTAATCACTAATTATAGGCTTAGATGATTTTAAAGAGAATCATCTAAATTAAACTTTTTTATTTTTTGAAAAGAAAAGTAGAGAGCATTTTAGCTGTTTAATGCCAAATCTCAATCACCCGCACAAGATGATAGACTCGACAACAAAAATATGCCACTCTGATCTCCTTGAATAAAGTCATAGAATAAATTTCTTAACGCAGTCTCCATTTTCTTGTGTCCGATAATAAAACAAAGATGTCAAAAACCTAGGCCCCCACAAAATGGAGCACTATAGTTACCCTGTATTTTATGCGTAACCCAGTATGATCGTCATCATCATCGTCATCACTTTCAATTATTAACCATGCATTTATATATGAAAGCAGTCGTCATACAATTGAAATATTCTGAAGCTCTCTGTTTCCAGCTATCATCTTATATAAAAGCCCACTCCAAAAAATACGACCCACTAGAAAGTCCACATTCAAAAGTTTTCTCTCTCCCTCTAGATCATCTCCCCCCTAACACATATCTAGCTGCGATGCTGTCCAAGGCAGAAAAAGATGCTGAAAAGCGCAAGTTTAACGCAGAATTGTACAAAGCTTTGCTGAAAGAAGAAACGTCGATGGACGAGGTGAAAGAACTGTGCTTGCGCGGAGATGTTGAAGAAAAAGGATTACATATATTGACAATACACGATGACACTATGCTACATGCGGCCACTTATTCCAAAAGATCTCGATTGGTAGTCGACCTTCTAGAGGCATTGCCTCCCGATCATCTCGATAAAATGACCCGCCAAAACCATCAAGGAAACACCATCCTCCATGACGCGGCCACATCCGACAACCTTGAGGTGGCAGAGAAGGTGTTGGAGAAAGCTCCGGGACTCTTAATCATGCGTAACCACCTTGGAGAAACCCCGCTCTTTCGGTCTGTTCGCTATGGCAAGGAAAAAATATTCAACTTTCTTGTGGGGAAAATTTCCAGTTACAGTGAAGCTAATCAGCAACTCTTCCTTTGGAGGAGTGATAAGACCACCATTCTCCACGCTGCCATTCTTGCGCATCATTTTGGTTGGTCCATTCTTAACATCACAACAAAACACAACATTCCATGCATTGATATTGGACATGATCATCATCACGTCTCTCCTTATTATATATAATCTTAATTAAATATGACTTTTTTCTTTATTTTTTCCCCCTTTTTGAATGAAACTGGAAAACAGATTTGGCCCTTAAAATTGCCGAAAGGTTCAAATACTTGGTTAATGAAAGAGACGCGGATGGGATGACCGGTCTTCAACATCTATCATGCAACCCTGGAGCTTTCCTACGATCGGATAAAGAGGATCAATTCCTCCAGAGAATCTTCAAATCTAGTTCGTTTTTATCTAATCTTTATCATGTTAATTTTCTGTATATATACATGAGTCATTCTTTGGATTTCTCTTCTTACAAATAGCAAGCTAGGAAAGTAGTGCTCATATGACAATTAATTTTCAAGAATATTCATATACTGAACTATTTAATTAATCTTCCTCTTAATTTCTTTTTTCCTTTAATTCTTCACGATTAATTTACAGCACATATAGGAGCAAGTTGAAATAATTTCAGTACATATGTTTTAGTTGATTTTAGAAGATACTAATTAATTGCCACAAACTTGGTAAAACAGATATATATATATATATATATATATGTATGTATATATTATTTTTTATGATTTAATAGAATGATATTAATCTTATTTTGTATTGACCCCTTCTCTAAAAAAATTATCTTGATCCGTCCTTTACAAAATTATTTTAATTTTATAGATTAATTACTTATAAGTTCAATTTTTTTAATAAAAATTAAATTGATTTAAAAATAAAATAAATAAAATACATTTCACATAAATAAAATGATCTAATAACATTACGAGATATTGAATATTGTTAAAAAAATATATTTTAATATGATTTTAACTTTTACTTAACCCCCTAAAATAAATTTACTCTGCCACAGGTGCTAAGAAAAACTTTTAAAGTATTTCAAATTGCTGAAGAGTTCTCAAAGCCAATGTGCTATAATATTATTATATCTTTGTAAAATAATCAAATTTATACGAAACTAGTAGTACTGATGACTTCAAATTAACTCATAAACAGTCCGCTTACACTGTAGCTGGGCTACACATGGGTCAAAAGTTGGAGAGCAAGAGACAAGTAAATATGATTCAGCTATGAAGCTTGCAAAGTTCTTGATAGAAAGAGATTTCTCATGGGAGGCAACTTATCCCGGAATAGACAAGAGTAAGCCCACGCTTCATAAATATGGTACTGGGAGTTATAGCGTAGAGAAGGGAGTTGGACAAGCCCCCCTGTTAATGAGTACTTTGCATGGTCAAAGCTGGGATCAACCAGACAGAACTACTCCTTTATTTTTGGCAACGAAGTCGGGCTGCATAGAAATCGCAGAAGAAATCCTCGAGTGTTACCCTCAGGCAGTTGAGCATATTGATGAGAAAGGCCGAAATATACTGCATATAGCGATCAAGTATCGCCAGTTAAAGATTTTTGAGCTTGTGGCGAGATGGGAAGTGCCAATGAAGAGGCTGGTACGTAAAATAGATGACGAAGGAAATTCAATACTTCATACAGTTGGAATAAAGATGACAGATTATATACCCGAGAAACTACGAGGCCCTGCACTTGAATTGCGAGAGGAACTGCTGTGGTTTGAGGTGCTGCAATAATTTCAATCCCCTCTCTTTGCCAGCTGCTTTCATTATTTTGGGCATACAAAAACACATGATACTTGCCACATGACTTTCAGCCAACAACTGATCTAGCTTTTATTAAAGTAATAAGTAATTAATTAAATATATAGTATTTCTTATCAATTTTGGTTTTCTAAATGCTTGGTCATGTGTGCATGCAGCGTGTGAAGTTAGTCACCCCACCCCATTTCTTTGAGCACCGGAACGATATGAAGCTGACAGCTGAGGGGTTACTTTATCAAGCAAACAATGAATTACGGACAGCAGCAACAGAATGGCTAAAGAGGACAGCAGAAGGATGCACGGTTGTGGCAGTTCTCTTTGCTACTGTTGCCTTTGCTGCAGCCTATACAGTACCTGGAGGTCCTAATAGTCAGACCGGTGCACCACTCCTCGTCAACAAACCTTTCTTTGTGGTTTTTACGGTGACTGATGTTCTTTCCCTCTCATTTGCTTTGACATCAGTGGTAATATTTCTCTCAATCGTCTCATCGCCATTTCGAATGCAAGACTTTAAGGAATCTCTTCCAACAAAACTAATCCTAGGCTTCACATTTCTGTTCCTCTCTGTGTTCATGATGATGTTTGCGTTTGCAGCAACCGTTCTTCTCATGATACAGAACAGAGAAAGCTGGACAAAAGCTATCCTATATGCACTGTCTTTCCTGCCAGTTGGAATATTTGCACTTTCATATTTCCCTCTCTATCTTTCTCTTTCAGAAACCTTCAAGTATTTATTGAGGAAACTGCAGAAGGCAATTCCCCCGAGGTTTTCTAATCCAGTGCTATCTTGTTGGACCAATTTGTCCCGTCGTAGTACAGATCGAAGCAGTAATTTCCATACCCTTCAGCGTCAACTCAATCACATGAACCGGCACCAGGAGAGACAAGATCGTTTTTGTTCCCCTGACGCCAATCAGAACTCTAATTTCTCAGTTTGAAGGGAACATCATGATATTGGTCCGTCGGAATGTACAGTACTTCCGTCCATACTGATAAATTTCACAAAAGAATATGCTTGAAAACAATATTATATATATATTTATGTGTACGAACCTTGATGAAATATTACATCTAGCTAGTGGGGACTTGTGAAAAAAATATAATTAATTAGTTTCAAGACATGATTGAAGATGCAAGCTGTGTTTGGTTAGGATGAAAAAAAATATATATAAGCTGTGTTTGGGTTTCGAAATCAGGATGAATGTAATATATTTTGACTTTATATATAATTATTTTGGTTTTATCTAAAAAATATTAAAAAGTGTTTTAGATAAGTCAAAAGTGTGAGTCGAGTTCCCCGGAGTCTTGGTCTTATCTAGAAAAGAGTTTGAATAAAAAATCACTACTGCCAACTGTAGGGGTGTCAAATCGTGTCAACGGGCTGTGTTCGTGTCGTGTCAAGACATATATATTCTACTATATAGGTCAACCTTAACCCGACCCATTAAGCTTATCATGTCAAAATCTCAAACCCTAATACAACCCGTTAACATAACGTATCGTATCGTGTCAACCCGTTATGATTCATTAGTGAATATTACGAAATAAATTAACACAACAAAATATGATACATTTCAACCTGTTTATGTAAATGTGTTGAATATGCCCGAAATTAATCAATTTGACTTAATTAAACTTAGCATAATTTTATACAAATATTAAAACTACAATATTTATAAAAATTTATAATACTAACTACAAGTATTAATTACAATCTAAATAAGAAAAATATCAAAATTAAGATTCTAACAATTTTACTTTTAAATGTAAATGTATACTTGTAATTTTAACTTTTTTAACGTGTCATAACGTGTCATAGCGGGTTAAAATAGGTTGACCCACTATCAATTTATTAAGCAATCGTGTCGTAATGAATCAACTCGTTTTGACCCAAAATCCATTAAGACTAAACCATAACCCGCTATTATCGTGTTGTGTTCGTGTTGGGTTAACAGGTCGTGTAATATATTGCCACCCCTACTGCCAAGGAAATAAAATGCTAGGTATCAGCATTTTGTCAGAAGAGTTGGTCGCAATAGAGTCACTTCATCAGCAGAGTTCTATTGTACTCCAAACCGGTTTCAAATAGAATATTTAAGCGATCCTATTAGTTAGGATATGTAAAGACTTCGGTGACGTTGGAGATTTTGGAGTCTTTTTCGAGTCTGTGTGCAAAAATTGTCTTGAGAATTTTCTAGTTATTTCTTTCTCATCAGTGTGATTGTAATGCCTTAATCTTGAATAGGTCAGAGAGTTACTATCTAATGTCAAAAATCATTTTTTATAATACAAAAATTATTCCAAAGATTCAATAACCAGATCCTCATTTATTTTCAAAGACCCTATAACCATAAATACGGCCACTCAAAACTTAATACAATTGATCAATTTATAAATAATAACCTTCCAAGAAATCTCAATACTATTTTCCTAGAGTTAACAATCTTATACTTGTTTTCTATTCTTGATCCTCAGTTGAGATGCCAAATCAGACAATATTATATTGTGAAACTTTCTCTTATTTATTCTTGAAACCCCGAGTGTGCACACAGGAAAGAACATATAAAAGATCACTTTGTTTTCAAAGTAGTTGTACTCCTATCATATCATATTATGTTGGTACCAATCATATCAAGTAAATCAATATCATCATATCATAACCCTATTAAAAAATTAGAATTAAACAGATAAGTATGCCAAAAGTTTTTTTATATCCTATCATATCAAACCACATGCCAAATACATTCATATCATTTTTTTTTTTTGCATCCTCAGCCTCCGCTTGTTATTTGATAGTAGCTGAGTCTAAGTGCGGGGATATGCAACACAAGGTCACACATCTTGAACGTTCGTGACAGATAACATGTATGCACCTAGGAAACTAGTAGCATGCAATATCTTTGCAGCGGAAAATATAAAAGCAATTTAAAACTAAGCAACGCCGTATGTAATTGCATAGCACATGGTACTATAAACTTTAACATTTACCCAAATATTGTCACTTAATCCATTAAGTAGTTTGTTCATAACCATCAAAATACAATAAGTGTTAATCTTCCAAAACACAAGACCAAAAATCAAAATAACCAAGTCTTCCAATGGCAACTCAAAAATCATTTCCTTCTAAGGAAATGTGGTCCCTATTTCATCTTTTCTTTTATTCTTAAATGGGCTCTTCCTTTACCCGCTTCTCCAAACCTTTATCTTTTTTTCTATTATGTGCCTGTCAAAACTCTTCAATGGAATGGAGAATCTCTGTGAACTTCCGGTCTATGTTCTCTAAACGCTCAAAATTAGAGGGCTTGAGCCTATTCATAAAAGCCTTAGGAACAATCCTCTCCGAATGAGGTGCATTCCTTTTCCTTTTGGCCATTCAGGTCGTCCTCTAAACCTATCACAACTTCTACCATTTAAGAAAGGGAATAATAATGAAAACTATCAGAATGAGATTTCGAGAAATCTTAATAATTAATCATACAACATACCAAAGTTAACACAATCATACAAGAGGCATATCATGCAATGCATGCGTACACAAGAACTTGACACTTGACTGTGACTGAACTTGACTTATGCATTGATATTTTCAGAAAACTTGTAATGGAGACTTATCATTTTTCAGAAAAACATTATTTCTCCATACTTCTTATTCTTCTTTAATAGAACTTGTTCTTTCAGAGAATATCACGAGACTTTCGTTAAGTGATCCATAACATATGAACTCTTATTCTTATTCAGATGGTGGACACAACACGGTTCCCTTATACACTGCATGCTCTTACTAGTTACTGCACCATCACCGGTTCATATACCATGATGAATACGTCTTAAACAGAGACTTATCATGATAACTCGACAGTACTTTGTCGGGTTGCATGCCATGTGCACCCACTAGCGTTAGGTGTGTCCTTGCTACAACATCTTTTAAAAAGAATCCATTCGAGACTTGTCGACGGCTCTTTGTTGACCCAGGGGTTACCACTCTATTCTTAAATACTCTAAAGAGGACAGAGGAGTTCCACTAGGACATTTCCTTGCCCTAACACTTGGGGTCATGACAAAATATTTTCAACTCTGTTCTTTGAAAACACTTGTTTGAAAAAAATTTCCTTTCAAAAATCATTTTACCCATAAGCATGTGACGTGAGACTTATGACTTGTGCAACTTTACACTTAACATATAACATATGAGATTACATGCATGAAATAACCAAACATTTCATGTCTAATCCATAGCATGATAATATAATACACATGAAATGCCAAAACAAGTACATGGATCTATAAGAAATGGCATTGGCCGAAACATGTATAGGCATATACATGGAATCTCTTTACTTAAACATGCTTCAATCTTCACATATATTCCAGAAGGATCAAAGCAAATAAAACCAAGCATAAAATCATACTTTTTAAGCAAGATTCAAAATCACTAACATATGATAAAGCCAAATTCATTTGTTAAAAAAGTGAATCATTATATTTTCATCATGGCCGAAACCTTTAGGGGTTATATTTCCCATTTTCATGTTATCTAAACAAAGTATTTATTCCAATTTCCATATCCAAGATCATAGAATAAATACATATACAAGCAACAATCAAATAATATCATTCAAAGCAAAGAAAACAACAAAAGGATATACACAAATGTATAAATATATTAACCAAGAGTAAGTTAAGTAAATACTTATAAGAATCTAAGAATCAAATAGAAAAGCAAGCTGAAAGTTAAACATACAACTTATTAGAACTTGAATCTAAAGCCTAACATACGTTCTTAAGTGTGTGAGGGGTTTCCTACGTTTAAGCTCTCGGCCTCCAGGGCTTTTCTCCGAGAAAAATCTTCGTTACACTTCTAAACCTGCATCAACTTAAAAGAAATCACTCAAATAAAAATGAGGAGTAAAAATAACTAGTATTCCCTCCTTGGAACTCTCGGCCTTAGGGGTTTTCAAAAAACCCTAATTTGCTTCAACAAGAAAAAGTGTAAAAGTGTGTGTCTTGTGTCATTTCTAGAAGTCTCATGAGATTGAATCTCGTGTCTAAGTGAAATGATAAGTGTGAATAAAAAATTATAACAAGAATTCGAGCCTTACCTCGATCTCCAACTCTAGAGGTTCAAAACTTCAAACTCTACGTGTTTGGTTAGCAGTAAAATGCGAGAAAATGAGAAAATCTTCTAAAAAATTAGAGAAAAGTGTGTGGAGAGTATGAGGGCTTAAGAAACTTCAAAAATGGGCAAGAGAGGACCCTTGGGCGTGTTCCCCTTGCTTTTTATACGAAGTCCCTTCATTTTTTCCACTTCCTTTCATCTTCCATGCATGCTTGACACTTGGCACAAGTTCTTTCACCTCCTTCTTTCTCTATGGCCGAATTTCTATAGGATTTTCATCATTTGGTTGTCTTGGGAAGAAGCAAATGGGTGTGGCATGGGTTAGGTTCCCATGGCAGAATCCCACATGAAATTCTCTATTTGTCATTCTTTCTTCCAAACAAGCAATTTCCTTTCAAGGGTATAAGAATAATTCAACTTCTTTTCTTCTTAAGACACAATGCATGAGTGACAAGTGGCATTTTCTTAGCCATGCCGCCTATCACAAGCTTTTCCTTCTTCCATCTTGCCTTTTCACTTTTCCAAGATATCGTCCCAAGTCTCATTGGTCAAATAAGGAAACACTTGACACATGGCAAGTGATGAGTGTGTGTGTGTGTGTGTGTGTGTGTGTGTCTTGGCCGAAAATAAGGGTAGATATGTCCAAATCCTTGCTTCCCTTTCCAACATTAGGCATGCTTTACATGTGGCATGATTTAAGGAATTCTTGGCTGCAAATCTGGAAAATCCCAAAATAAGAAAGTGTCCCTTGAGTTTCTTTATGCAATTCTTCTAGAATGCCTCATTTTTATCCTTTCTAGCCTTCACTTTCCATATCTAAGCATGGGAACTTGAAATTTATCCACCAATCAAGCCTTAGGCGTGATTCAAGGGTCTCTATATGCATGACAAATGTCTATCTTACCATTCTAGACATGTAGCACATTCTTAGCCTTCTCCATGCATTTCTCTCTCTCTTTATCTCCCTTAGTCCAATATCCAGACTAGATTCATTGTGTCTTAAATGCATAACACATGACATTTTAGGTTAGGGCTTAGCTATGGGTTTTGGGCCTTTGGACTTAACAAGCAAGACCGAATTACACTAAGCAATCTAGGACTAATCCATCACTTGGATCCAATCTCACTCTAATTCTTGGGCCACTTCTTAAAATAAAATATTAAAACCTCTCAAAAGACTAAAGTCTCCAAACAAGCTATAAGCCACGTTAAGTCTAAGTCATCACATTTTTAAATGCTCATCGATAAATCAAAATCATTTCATATCACATAAATAAAATCTCAATTATTTTCATACTCGGTCTTTTGTATATCTCGGAAACATGTCAATCATTGCTCATGTCTACACTATTCATGTTAAAGATTATTTTTTCTTTCATATGAATTTTCATGAGTGAATGCAAAACATATATTGAGGTTGTTTTTTCACATTTTCTTTTATTATAGAAATAACTCAATCTCTCTCTATTAACTTAATCATATTTAAAACTCATCTCTCTAAACTATTATTATAAAAATAATATAATATTGCCAACACATAATATAGTAGGAAATTCATAAATTTCTTAACCAATCATAAAATATTCTTAAGAATGATACTTATATTAAAAATTATCATAAACTACTAATCAAATTCACTTTAATACTACGTAATATTTATTTGATATAAAAGGCTTAAAGTGTTTATCATAAAATGATTAAACACTCACAATCTACTACCAAAATAAATTTCTAAAACTAATAATGAGTAAAACAAGTTAAAGCTTTAAATACTTTCTGTCAAATCAAATAAAATTATTCCTAATATAGTAATACTAAACACATTCTAATTAATATTAATACCCTAGTTTCTTAATGCAATAAAATGAATTCGATCCATTTAAAATGTTCTAACAGTTTCTAAATTATATAAGCCAAACTATACTTACAAATTACCCCTGATAAAATAATTATGTCAAATACAAATAATGTAAATAGTGAAAAACACATTTAGAAAGATATACTTAAGTTGTAATCCACTGATATGGAACCCATCTCATTTCTTTAATTTAGAAATAATGTTTTATTGTGCAACCCATCTCATTCCTTTAAGTTGTAATGCACTGATGTGGTATCTTAAGGTTGCTGGGTGTTTAACCACATACAACACCTAGCTTGTTTCAAAGTGGAACTCATAAAAATAACACCCATAATGTGAGCTGCACAAAAATAAAGAGATGCTTCAGCTTAAGGTACAGAATGTGTGAGAATCCAAGTGCTCAAGATTTGGCACACCAAACATGAACTTTTCTTGACTAAAAGCCCTTAAAACTGTGAGACAACTAAAAAAAATAAATGATGATTTAAATTGAAAACATAACAAAATAACCAAATAGAAAAGAAATATATATAAAATGTATGTCCAACATTAATGATATGCAGAAAACTAAAAAAGTGCAAGTGTCCTTTTCACTTGATGTCACACACACTTATGGTATTCCTTAAAAATTAAAAACTTAAACCATCTAAAGGTTTAGTGATTGGTGCAAGCTGCAAGTGCATAGTATCATAGTTTTATAGTAAAATGATAAAAATAGTATCGTCCTCAAGGATTGATATTTTACTTTTGACAAGTACATAAATTATACTAATCCCGACTTTATTTAGAAAAGTGACTTAGATTTTTGATATTACAATTTGAAATAAAATTAATTAAAAGAAAATATTCAACGGAAAAGAAAGATTAAATCAGTGAGGAAAAAGATTTCTAGGAAATCGATTTCACTTAATCTCTCACTATACTTTTCTCTAGCTAATTGAAATTAATTCTCTTTGATTGTTAGCAAATATCTAATCTCACCCAAAAGCCTCTTTCAATAGTCAACTGGAAATATTCTTATTCATTATTTTAACAAGGGTATGCAAATTAATAAAGCAAGAAAACATTAAGACTAACGATTTTAAATACTACATAAGTTCATATAAGTCTTTCGATCTCTATATTTACCTATGCTGAAATATCTAGATTCTATCATATAATTCCCTCTTTCAATAGCAAATCACAAGATTAAAATTATCTAATTAGGCTAGTTAATTAGAAGCAATAGGCTCAAAATAAATTAGATAAACATAAAAGAGAATTACTTCAAATTAGCATAGAAAAGCAAACATAGTTTAAGAGTATACTTACAAATTTTCAAGAATAATAAGTAAAGAAGAATTTGGAAATAGATCAATGCTTGAGCTAAAAATCTATAAATTTGAAACTCTATGAAATAGTGAGTGTTTAGTGTTCTAAATAATTGAACCTCTCTTCCAAGAACCCTAGGGCCGAATCTCTAAGGAGATAAAAATCCTAGTTTTCGTTTTTCTTTTAAAAACTTAAATCTATTTAATGAAATCTCACATTTTCTATATTCAAAATCTTAGAAACACCTACAGTTCCATTTTAAAAAGAAATAAGAATCCTAGTTTTGAGTGAGTGAGTGTGAGTGCTTGTATAAAAAAACCAATAGGTCTGAAAATACAAGGATGAATTTCTTCCTTAAACTCGTGCATGGTGAAAGTGAGAATAATAGAGTGAATGCTAAGCTTGGTGTAGTGCTCTTTCCTCAAAAGATGCACGTAGAAACATTTAAAAACAAAGCAAATACGGGGTGTTTGGCTAATGAGAAAGTAAGGAAACATAAGATAGCTTAGAGAGAAAGCTTATGACTGAATCCTAGGGAAAATAAGAAGACAAAATGGTAGGAAAACTCCCCTAGATTTTCGGCTCTAGCCTTATAGGTCTATTTCCTTTGAAACAAACAACCAATACATAGGTGACACGTGACTAATTCTTACATTCTCTCCTTTAAAATGGGATGGCATGGGGAATCTAAAAACTAAGAGATTTTCGGCTACACCACCTCTCAAATCCGAAAATCCCTTCTTCCGTTGTTTTCAATTTCGCCCCTCAACCTTAAATCAAATTCAAAAACCTGAAAAATGGCTCCTTGGTCATTTCGCTACAAAACTACTCTCCCTTTCTTGCATGTTTGACACGTGACATGTGGGAGTGGAGTGTGTAAGATAAGTTAGGAAACACTGTCATTCTCGAGATACTTCTCTCCACTCTCACACTCAACTTCTTCTCCCCACCCCTACACACCTACCAATAACCTTTTTACACAAATCTTTTCATCTTCTCCTTTTCTTGTTACCTGCCAACCCAACATTTGAGAAGGTTAAATTTAAGCCTCTTGACTTAGCAAACATTGAACCGAAACAACACATCAAAAAGGCCATCATCAAATCAAGTGAGTTAAAAGTTTATGGGGGTATCAGTGGAGGTCCTACCAAGAGTCTGTCGAGGTGCTTGTGTTTGAAGAAGGTGTACTCTTGTACTACAAGAGGCCACGTGTGGTTTGGCATCCTCCATGGAAATCCATCCAAAATTTGTGACTCCTGTGGTGCAAGCTACTGTAAGTATTAGAGTCTTTAGGGATCAAGGGCAAAATTCCGTCATTTTTTACTTTTGGCGCAAAATGTTGGATGATCATTATGCAAGTGAAGGTCATCTTGAGGTACTTTCCGTGATTGTTTATAACTAGTATACAAGGATATATGATGCCTTGTTCAATCAAAAGTCAAGTTCACAACTTGGAAATAAAGGAGCTTGGGAGAATCCTTGTGGTGATTACATTCAAAGAGATAAAATTATCATTTTCATTTGTGGTGCGGCATTCGTTGATTGGGAGCAGGCCATTTTAGAAAGATATCTAGATTCTTCCATTGGATTTGGAGCTCCAAAAGAGGTAATGTGGTTATTTTTATCTTGTGTGTGATCTTTGGTGGAGAGAAATTGAAATTTTCATTTGAGCTACAAGTTTTAGTAGTTAAGAACCATGCTCCTCAACTCTTTGAGGTTTTGGACCTTAAGATTATTTTTAGGCCTTTTGATAGAGGCAGAGGAGAAAATCATGTGACAAATTATTCAGTGAATATAAATTTACTACGAAAAGTGGCAATTCTGGTAATCATGCTTCTTATACATGTCAATGGCTCTAACCAAATTTGCCTTAGAGATCAATTGAATGGGATTCTTGTTTAAAGATTGCTTTAGGGAGCCGGTTAGAAGTAGTATAGAGGTTTAGCAGATCTCTACCTTCTTATCACCTTCAAACTCTATTCGTGAAAATAAGGTTTAGGAATTGGAAAAGTGAATATACCTTGAGATGTCGGGGGTATACCTCAGCCGCTAATAGTTTTAACTTTGAGTTGATTGATCATTTTTCTGGAGTGGGGTCCTCTAAGAATATGGTGTCCAAAGCAATTTAGGGAATTGGAGAAAGGATAAAATAGAAATTTTGTTCCACAGGCTCCCGTTGATATGCCTAATCATATTAGGGTTTGTTTTGAAGCTAGTTCTCCGCATATGCATTCTACCTTCGCTCTTGAATTTGTGGCCAGTGGTTGGCATTATGGCAAGTATCATATGTGGAGTAGCGTATGTTTTTTCTTTCACCAATATTTGCTACCTTTGATATTGTGGCAGAAGGAAAGACTAACAAACTCTCCATTATTTTTATAATAGGATGTGGGGGAACTATTGAAGGCTTGGATGATGACTTTGACAAGATTGACAATTTAAACATTGCAGATGATGAGTAAAGTCACTTTGAAAATATGACCAACTATAATAAGGTCCATAAAGTGAAGAAAATTATAAAAGGCCAAATAGATTGGAACCTGGAAGTGTGGGTGGAGAATTATGTAAGAGAGTAAACAATCTGGAGGTAAGTGATGATCTGCATGCCAGCTTATTAAGAAACTATCAAGGCTCTAAACCTTGAGGAAAATATTTTTAAAAGGAGTGAGATTGTTAGAAACCTGATGGGAAATTGGTGTAAGGGCTAAAGAGGGCTAAACGACGCTGCTTGGGGAGAAATGTCAGAACCCCTCTAAAAGCCACTAAAAAACAAGCCACCCAATATAGCTTCACAAGCCCGGACGAGCCCAAAGACTATGCCTTGACATGCCTAGAGAGTCACATGGGCCATGCCTTGACACTATCTCGGATAGCCCTTGACAGCCCCATAGCCTTTGCCTTAACAACCAACGAGGTTAGCGACATGCTCCGTAACCCAGCGAGATTAGTGGCAGGCCTCCAGGCCAATCAGCAACAAGCCACCTCGTGCAGCAGCCCAGCCACGTGCCCCAGCATCAGACGTGCAAGCATAGGTCATGCATGAAGCATGGGCCTCATCCTTGCACAAAGTGCATGCGCCCAATGCACGCCAGCGCACAACACACGCCCAACAGGCACCCAAGTGCATGCCAGCACCCAGGCCGATCCCTGGGCCATGCGCCCAACCCACCAGTGATCATGGCCACGCATGGGCCATTCTAGGCCAGCAAGACCAGCGCCCAGCCACCCTACTTGAGCCATACCAGCCACACTAGCCATGCCCATGGCCCCATGCTATGGGCCATCATAGGCCAACCAAGGGCCAAGTTAAGTAAAGTCATAGTTTAATTATGTTTTTATTTATCTTTATATGGGACCCATTAGGAATCTCAAACTTATTATGTTTTCTTATAAATAGGTCATTAGGAGTTTATTTGGTATCTTTCGATCTTTTGGCATATTTTTTCTAGAGCATGGGTTTAGTGTGCTAAGGGACTTTTTATTTGTGCTTTTGCACTTAGACTTTAGGGGTGCAATTCGTGAATCCCCTAAAGAGGATTATACCTTGCAATTCGTGAATAAGTATGTCTATTTATTTTTCAATCTTATGAGTAGAGGTATATTCAATTCTCTTGTGTCAATTACTTTTCAATTGTTCCATCCTTCCATATATTCGAATACCACCCATAAATTTTCCTAAAAAATACTTTCATTTCCTCCAAACACTCATAGCTGAAAAGTCATAGCCTAGCCATAGGGTTTCCTACACTTTGAAAACCCTAAACCAAAACCTAACCTAACTACAACTCCTAATCCTTACCCAACTTTAACATCCTATTCCACACTCATATTCCAATTCCAACTCCTATAAGACAACTCTTCTTACATCCAAATACAATATACATTTCCTACAACCAAAACCTAATCCCATTAGGACTCCTATAATTTAGGAATTCTAAACCCATCCAACCTTACCCAAGTCCTATAACTCTTCTTATACCCTACACCTTATCCAAATTATCAAAACCTTAACCCTAGCCCACAATCTCAAAATTCTCTTAAGCCTCAGCTAAGACCCAAGCCTCACTACATTTTATAAGCCATATATCTTACCAAAAAGACCCCCAATACATAAGCATACCCAAAGGACATTCCTATGAACTTTTTCCACCATAATTTATCACTTATACCACCATATATCCTTACCATACCAAATTCATTCATAAACACCATAACCACATAGCCATAGGAACTCACAAAAGTAACAAATAAGCCAAATTCAAGCCCATTGACCCCTTTGTTTAGGAATTAAACTAAGGTCCCTAACAAGTAAGCTAGTAATGACGGCGCACAATGAATAAAGAAAACGACAGCATTTTCGTTTAGTGTTTTTACTATGAAATGATTAGTTTGATCAATTGTTTTAATCTATTATTTCCAAGGTTAATTTGATAATATTCCTACAAGAGTCTTAACCCCACGCCAGACCCATTTTTAAAGGATTTGGAACCTTTTTGTAGAATTTGTTGGAATTTTCCCTGTTTAGGGGAAGAAGTGACCTCAAATACACTTCATCGCAATTCATCTTTTTTCTATGTGTTATCCCTTTCGTTTACTGTCCATTACAGTCCATTACATTAAATTTTTTTATATAGAAAATACTTCATTTCATTCCAATTAAAATGAGGTTACAACGATGACCTGATAACTTCAGAAAAAAACCAAATTACAAGTCAAACTAATCAACTGTTTGGATAACCCTTACACTCAAATTAATTGGTGACAGACATCATCTAAACCTCTATACCCTCTCAATTGATAAATCTATAGAGATTTTCATTTCACTTTGTTTGAGAGTATAATACTTTGCAATCAAAGAAATACCAATTCCCACCCACCATTCTCCAGAGGAGAGGGAAACAAATACCATCATCTTCCACTAGAGGAGTGGGACAACCAAAGAAAAATTATTTCTTTTTTATTAACATAACACAAATTACAAATACAAATAAATATGAAATAAAACATAAAACACTGCAACAGAAGAGCAAAATTTGGCTGTAGTGGCTCGTATAGAAACACACACCACGTTGGAAGTGTCCGGCCAAATGATCTTGAAACCACCAAAGACGAGGAGCCCAGAGATGCCACACGTGGCAAGAATAGATGGTCTGTGTGGAGGCACGTGAGATCCACGTCACCCACGTGTGAGTAGCATGCACTGCTCTTTTCGATGAATGCTTTGGCCGACTGATAGAGCGGTATTGAACGAAGCCCCTGGTGGAGCACGTGGCCATCGTTGATCATCGGAAAATACCGAACTTCACTTCTCCCAAATTGGAACGAAAAATGAATGAAAATAAAACACAACTTACCCCACAACCCTGCAAAAGGAGGGAGGGAGGGAGGGAGGGGAAAGCCAAGGCTCCCACCTCCGGTAGTAGAGAGTGGCTTTGGACATTCTAGAGAACAATGGCTACCAAAATCGCCAGAGGAAAGATAGTTTGGAGCGGTTTGGCTAGCTTAATATTTAAATGAATACAAAAATATAAAAAAAATTGATTACATTACTGATTTGCTATTTTGGTGCTCAATTTATTGTTGGCATCATGACAAAATACATGCATTAATGCATAACCAAAGTGCTCAGCCATCGTCATAAATTGAGGATTTTGCATGACCTATTGCATAGTGTTGTAATATTGTTGAGTATCAAACTGTGCAATACTATGACAATCTTCAAGTGATGCACCCTGAAAAGTCTCTTGGAGTTGCTCTGCTATCTAGTTGAATGAATGATCTTTTGCTATTTGTTCAGCCAGTTCCTTAATGCTTGGATACTGTGTATTTCACACATTAGCTATTTGCAAGCCAAAAAAAAAGTCTTTAAATAGATCTTGAAATTCAAGGCCAAATTTAACATCAAAGAAAACAAAATGGGGCTGGCCAGAAGAAGAATAAAATGTTATAATTCATATATCTCTTTGTTTTAATGGAAGGCATTGTCACACGGTTGCGCGTATTTTTTTCTTTCTACCACATCAACAAAAAGGTCAGTTATGGGTCAGTTTCAGTTCGCCTTTTTTCTTTTCTAAATGGGTTAAAGGTGTATCGAGGATCCTCAACCCAAACCAACTTGTCAAACCAATTCTGTGACCAAGATTTTGCTAACACTTGTTTCACCCAATTAATAGTTAGCCCTTTTTCAACAAATACAATAATAAAATCGGTAATAAATACGTAATCAAATCCACTGACGAAAAATAGAACGATAATCCTAAAATGAAACATTAACACCGTCAAATGCAACAAGAATAATTGAGGGACCTTATTCAATCCAGCAAGGAAAATAAATCATTCAAATGAAACTGAACATCAAAGGGCTATAGGAGATATTGTACATTAAGCAGGCCAGTCATAGCTGAGAAATCGAAGGTGTTGGGAGGAGCCCCAGCTCTAGGGGGAGAAGTATCTGCTCTTGGTCTCCCGGCTACGCCTCCCCAGAGGATTTTTCAGATTTGGTGACTTAACTCTCTGTCGAACTTGCCTTCATAAGAAGAACATAAGATATTAGTAAGAGTAGCATACTAAACATCTTGAAGCAGTTATCACTTCACTACCGTAAAATTAATCTAAAATCCAAATTAGTCATAAAAAACAGCATCAGTGCATATATATATATATATATATAATATATATATATATATATATATATCTAGAGGAAATCAAAAAAATAAAAGAAACGTAAAGTAGAAGAACTAAGCCCCTTTATGGAAAACTAAGCCCCAGAATCTGCAAAAGATTCACACAAAAAAAGAGCATTTTTTATATGGTCAGAATACACAGACACCGGCAAGATTTAGACAACAAACCCAGTTACATATCAGAGTGCTAGAAAATCGCAGAGACCCTCGGGAGATTTTGAAAGCAAAAATAAAGAGGGTCTTCTTAGCTATGGATGTATGGGTCTCTTTACACCCATACAACTTGTCAAAACATAAGCTTCACAAATTCTTATTACAATATTTGAAAAACGTAAACAACTTGCCAGTCAAAACGTAAGCAGTAGAGAAAAGCTTCAGAAACAAAATCTTCAAAGGAGCCTTTCACCACAAAAGTTGAATGGAACCAGCATCCTACGACAGATTGCACTACCTCAGGCGACGACACTATAATTGGGCTCAGAAGATGCCGGACAGGCGCTTGCGACGGAATGGGTTTTACAGAAATCCTCTCGTCGCACACAATGGGTTTCCAAAATAGGTTTTCCTTTCATCAAATGGGTTTTCACTCTGTTCATTTCAATTTCGTGTTTTCGTTTTTTTTAAAATAAAATAAGTTAGCTGATGTAGCAAGTTGGCGTGACCGAGCCCCAACCCTGGGGCCATATAATTTCTCCCGGGGCCATATAATGATCTCATTCGCTAGCTTCATTTCCCATATAACTCGGCGAAACGGAGAGAATGAAATTTCATTCTCTTTTATTGACCAAAACCCCTATATATAATATTATCCTTTTATATTTTGTTAAAATTCCAAATAAAACAATTCTTTATCATTTTTTTTTTTTTGGTAAAGGTATTTTATTCCCATTCATCATTGCTCAAAGTTACACATTTATCCAGTTGGATACAATGATTCAGCCATTCTAGATTATTCTCTAACCATACTAGCTCAGTTTGACATTGTAGTGCAAACTTTGCTAAGTTATGGGCAATTCTAGTACATTCTCTAGGGACATATTGCAGTGACCAAGTATGCCTATCTTGAAATTTCAGTTTTAGATCTTCAATGAGTTGACCATACCAAGCACAACTTTGATCCTTTTCATGCACTTCTCCGATAAGATTTCTTGCATCCCCTTCAAAAACTGGTATGTTCATCCCTATTTCATCACAAAGATTTGTAGCTCTCCAAAGGGAATTTGCTTTTACTATGATTCGTTCCTTGATTGTAGTCCTTGGCATACATAGTGCTGCTATAACTTCTCCTGCCCAGTCTCTTATAATTATCCCTACTCCCATCATCGAAGTAGAAGCTTGAAGTGCAGCATCCCAGTTAACTTTGTATGTTCCTTGATCTGGAGGCTGCCATTTGACATTTCTGCAAACTGGTTGGTGAGTAGATAGCAAACTGGTTCCTGGAGCCTCTATAGCCATTTTATAACCATTCCATTTTGTCCTTGCAGCTTTCAACACTTTTGTAGGGCTTCTAAATGAGTGCTCAAACACCCATTTATTTCTTCTTTGCCAAATCTGTTTGAAAGTGTAGACCATACATTCAAGATCTGGTTTATGTACCCTGGTTGAGTGATAAATCCATGTGTCTATGAATGCTTCCTCTCTACAACTTAGCTTTTGTGCTTTGCTATTTTTCTCAGCCCAGACATCTGAACTAGCTACACAACCCCACAAGGCATGCCCACTTGTTTCCTCTTGCTGCTCACAGACTGGACAGAGGTTGTCTTTTGTAATTTTCCTTTTTTTCCAATTTGTCTCTTGTTGGCAAACTGTTTGTAAGTGCTCTCTAAATGAAGACCTTGAGGTGATTGGGGATAATTAACTTCCACATCTGACTCCAAATCTGGGTGTTCTCTATTGTAGCAAATTGTTCTCCCATTTGGTTCTTTTTTATCTCTCTCGCCACATAATAAGCACTCTTAACTGAAAAGAGGCTGGATTTGTTATAACCCCAATAAAGTTTTTCCTTAGTCCCCATTCTGCTAATAGGAATGGCTAAAATGACTTCTGCGTCCTCTTCATTAAATGTTTCTTGTATCAGCTACTTGTTCCATTCCCCACTGGACCCTTCAATTAATGCAGCCACTCTTGCTTCCTTCCCAAGAGCTGAAACAAGGGATTGTACTGCATAAGAAGATGGTGTTGGCAACCATTTGTCCTCCCATATTCTGATATCTCTTCCATTGCCCACTCTGAATCTGATTCCTTCCATGACCAGATTTCTAACTCCCCAAAAGCTCCTTCATATGTATGAAGGTGCATTCCCAAGAGTAGCTTCCAAGACTGAAGTGTTTTTATAATATTTTTGTTTCAAAGCAAGAGATCCAAAATTGGTAAGCAATCTCCAGAGTTGTTTGAAAGGTATTGCCCTATTAAAACAGTCAATCTCCCTAAACCCCATGCCTCCTCCATTTTTTGATATACTCATGCCACTTCAATTTTTCCAATCGATTTTTTTATCATTCTTCAAGTGACCCTACCAAAAGTTGGCTATGATAGAGGAGATTTCTTTGCAAAGATTCTTAGGAAGCTTAAACACCCCTATAGCATAACTCGGAATAGCTTGCAAGACAAACTTGATTAAAACTTCCTTTCCTGCTTGAGTAAAAAAATGTTCTTCCAATTACTAATTTTTGCCCAAACCCTTTCTTTGATGACTTGAAAGGATTTGTACTTAGATTTACCTATAACACTAGGTAAACCCAAATACTTCTCAAAATCTTCACTAGCTCTAGCTTCTATCTCCTTTAACAAAGTTTTCCTCATCATTTGTGGCGTGTTTGAGTTGAAATATACTACTGTCTTGTTCTTGTTCAGTTGTTGTCCCGAGGCAACCTCATAGTTGGCTAAGATAAGCTCTAAGCTTTTCCAATCTTCTGTTGTTGACTTACAAAAAAATATATAATCATCAGCAAACATAAGATGTGTAATAGGTGTACCACATCTTGGAATTTTGATCCCCTTGACAACAGTTTTTTGTTCAGCATTGATTAAACCACGTAAACTCTCATCACATAAAAGAACAAGGTAAGGAGACAAAGGGTCTCCATGTCTTATTTCTTGAGTAGGTGTTATAACATCTCCTGGTTGACCATTTATGAGCACCAAAAACTAGACAATAGTGATACATTTCATTACTAAATTGACCCAACTTTCAACATAATAGCCCTTAATTGCCATACTTCCAAATTTATCTTTTTTTCTATGTTTCATGGTGTGGTGAGCTTCATAAGCAATGATCACATTATTTGAAATTAACTTCCCTGCCATAAAGGCACTTTGGTTTTGAGAGATAATGTTAGGTAACACTCTTTTCAATCTATTAGCTAGAGTTTTTGTAATAAGTTTGTAAAATACATTACAAAGACTTATTGGTATAAACTCACTAACTAATTCAGGGCTCTTCACCTTTGGAATAAGGGCTAAGAAAGTAAGATTACTGGAGCTGTCCATCTCACCTCCATTCAAGATCCTTAAAACTTCAGCAGTAACTTAGTTTCCTACTATCTCCCAGTGGTCTTGATAAAAGGATGCATCAAACCATCAAGTCCTGGCGATTTACGAGGTGCCATCTCCTTAAGAGCTAATTCAACTTCCTCTCTACTAAATGGTTGTAATAGCTTGTCATTCATTTGAGAGGATACCTTTTGTTTCACAACTTGGACTCCCTTTGTTTTATAGAATCTTCAGTTGCCTTGGTAGAGCTGTACATTTCTTGAGAGTATAAATGAAAAGCTTCTTTGATAGCAGTCATGTCTTCTCTTAGAACTGAGTGAATGTCTTTGATCATTGAGATTATGTTTCTTTGTTGTCTCTGTGTTTCACAGGCATGAAAATATTGGGTATTTCTATCCCCATTTGCATACCAATTCCTTTTGCCTCTTTGTCTCCATTTAATATCTTCTTCCTCTAAGAGAATCTTCACCTCTTTTTGTAAAGCTTTGATACTGTTACTGTTGTCTCCACAATTTTCATCTCGGGGCTTTTTAAGTAACACAGATTTATCCTTCAGCATTTTACCCTTCTGTCTATGAAAATTTTTGATCATTGATTTTCTACAATGAGTCAAAAGTGTTAAGACTAAATTCACTCATGTTCTATCAGAAAACCATTTTTCTATGATAACCTCTTTACAAGCATCCTCTGTACTCCACCATGCCTCATATCTAAATAATCTATTAGTTTTTGGATTAACATCAGGATCTTTTCGAGCTATTACTAGAATAGGGCTATGATCTGAGCTTCTTGCCACTAAAGTTTCTACTGAAACTTTTTTATGAGTCTGTCTCCATTTCTGATTAGCAAAGCCTCGATCCAGTCTAACTTTAGTATAATTTTCATCATCTTGATTATTATTCCAAGGGAAACCTGCTCCAGTATAACCCAAACCAATCAGATTATTTTGTTCCACAGCATCTCTGAAGGTATTATTTGATTTTCTACTCTTGCTCTACCTCCCATTTTCTCATGTTGAAAGAGAATTTCATTAAAATCACAACTATACACTATGGTTCTGATCCTTCATTAATGGTCTTTAACAGATCCCAAGAGAGATTTTTCTGAGATACCTCTGAATAACCATAAAGCTTAGTGAACTTTCACTTACTTTTAATATGTTCATCATACGGCCACCCACTAATGTGTCTTTGTGAGTAATTGATCAACTCAAAATCATTAGAGGACTTCCACAAAATGGCTAATCCTCCACTTCTCCCTATTGGATTTACACCTAAACAACCTTCAAACCCTATTCTCCTCTTTATAGCTTCCAACATATTTACATTTGAGTAAGTTTCCGTAAGGAAAATTACTGGACACCTTTCCTTTACAAGTATGTAAAGGTCATGAATTGTTTGAGGGTTGCCAAGCCATTGTCAATTCCAACTTAGCATAATCATTGTCCTTGGCAGGGCTGTTTCACAGCCTCTGCTAACATCAAATGCTGAGTATATTTTTGTTTCTTATTACTCTCATGAGGATCCCCATCAACAATCTAAGATTCAACAGATCTTTTACCTCTCCCAGTGGTATTGGCTATAGTACCTGTTCAAGCAGCAGCTTTCAAACTAGCTTGTCTCTTCCATCTCCCCCTTGCTTCTTCAGGTTTACAATCTGCCTTAATCTATTCATTGTCATTTAACAACTGCTGAAGGCCCTCTTACATAGCATTTATTTCAAAGTTTGGAGCAGGAATCTATATCTGCTGATGTATTTTTTCTGCTCTTCACTTATCTGTTGATCCACTTCTTCACGGATTAAAGGTCTAGGTCTATTAGGAGTATCAAGGAGCAAACCCTGCACCTCACTCTGTTGAATGCCTTCATATTCGTTTGGCTTTGCTAAAAGATTCATTCTGTCATAGGGCCTCTCCTCCTCCTCTGTTGAGCCTTGAATTCGCTCCAGTAATGTTTCATTTAAGTATGTTGAGGGTCTAAATCCTTTTTTTCCTTTATTTGAATAAGCTCTTAGCCATGTGCCATATTGGCTTTCAGCTTTATTAAATTTCAGTCATTTCTCTGTGGCCAGCCTAGGTTACCATGAAAAATCATACCACGGTTCAAACATATTTTGGGTAACTTTTCATAGCTAATAGGTATTCACATGCTTTTAGAGTCAACTTTGATAGTCCTTCCTCTAGCCAAAGTTGTATTCAAGTCAATTTTCATTCTAACCTTTAAATAGTCACCCAATCTAGGGCTGCAAACGAACAGAGTTTTTCGTGAACAATTTGAGCTTGACTTGTAAAAACACGATTTGAACTCGGTTTATTTAATAAATGAGTTGTTCGTGACCATTAATATTAGTTCGAATATTAAACAAGTTAAACTCATATAATCTCGGCTCGATTCGATTTAGGTTCATGAATAAAATTCATATAAACTCTACTCGGCTCGTTTTGGGCTCATAATAATACTCGTATTATATATATATATATATATATATATACTCTTATATATATTCTTACATATATATTTTATTGTATATATTTTATATGTTATATATATTATTTTTAATACTTTATATAAGTAATATATTTTGTTATTTTATGTATAAGTAACATATTTTATTTCTTTACAAAAATAATGTATTAAGTTCATAAAAGAATTATTGAATCAAATATTTATAAAGTATAAGCAACTCGAGTAATTACTCAGCTCGGTTCGCGCAAATCGTTAAAGAGTAAAAACAAAGATCGATAAGTAACTCGATTTGATTCAAGTTTGTCTTTGATCGGCTCAAGCTCGGTTCGACTCATCAAACTTTCAGCTCGACTCAAATTCGAACTCGAGTTATTTGAGTCTAACTCGAATTGGTTCAGCTCAAACTTGTCTTTGATCAGATTGTTTGCAGCCCTACCCCAACCTATATCCTTTCAGGGACATCAATCGTAACAACTTCCCCCACTGAATTACTAATCAATTCTCCATATTTTCGATTCATGCAACAAAAGGGAAGGTCATGCAGTTGAATCCAAAATAGCTTAGAATTAAATTTCATGGCATGAGGTTGTATCTGGCTATTGAATTTCTTGAGGACAAAATGACTGTTATCAAACAATCATGGCCTACCAGACATAACCCTATTATAGTCACTTTCATTAGCAAATGAAATAACAAAAGTGTTTGCTTTGAGTTCCAAAAAGTCAACCGCCTTGCTAATCTTCCATATTTTTAGCATAGTCGATCTCTCAACTTCTTTGCTCAAAAACCTATCAAAGAGAATGTTTCCAATAACACTTCTATTTCCCTTTCTTTCATATCTGCAAACTTTTCCTCTTGGATATTGATCTCCAACTGTTCCTGTTTGTTCAATTTTAGCTTGTACTAGTTCGCTTCAATCTCCTCCATCTCTTGAATCACCTCGCAAATTACTAACTTGTTTGAATGGATCAAGCCATTAGTACGTTATCTCTTCTCTACTCAGTGGGAATAGAGAGATGCTCGCTTCCCCTCTTTCAGTCGGTTCTAAAGAAAGAGAGAAGAGTTTATTGAGTTATTTATTGTTCGACGGGAATTTACTTGAGTTAGAATGAAAGGATATTCTTTATCATATTTAATTACTCTATACGTGCGTAGATTCTCCTGCAATGTTTCTCTTCTTTTTCTCTCTTTGCCTCTCCCTATTATCAAATGCTTCGTTCTCATGGTGTAGTGCGAAAAAGATCTTCTAAATCATAGATCATATAGATGGAGTAACATATATTGTTTGGTTGCAAAAGAGCTGCATGTGGATATAGTGTTAAGTAAGATTTATATTTAAAGTTCATCTTTATAAATATTAAATGGAAAAAAAATTATGAATGAGAAAATGAAATTTAAGGAAAGGGCATAATAGTATAAAATAATATTGTTACAAAAGATTCATGAACATTCATTTATATTCTATTCCTTTCTTTTAAAACATCCAAACAAGAAAGATAGTCACAAAAAGATTACACAAAAATAATTTCATAAATTGATGTGGCTTGATTGGTTCGTCAGATTATAAAGATACTTTTATTGTAAAGTAGATTTAACGGATTAGATGAAATTATATCAATTTATGAAATTTTTTTTGTGTAATTTTTTTGTGGATGTAACAGTAGTCAACTAAGATCAGATGCATCACAAAGTGTTTCGAGCACTCTATCTATAAGCAACATATCATATATATTAACTTTGTCGAGAAGTAAAGTTGTAAAGTTGTATCTTTGTGATTCGAGCACTCTATCTATAAGCAATGTATCATATATATTAATGTTGTCGGGAAGTAAAGTTGTAACGCTTCAATCGAAAGTCCAAATCATATTACTTATACTTTAAAAAAACAAGCTAATGATATAATTGAAATCCTATTGAAATCTTATAAAAAATAAAAATTTCTTATTTTCAAGCAATGTGAGATGCCATGTATACCCCACCTATAGGCCTTATTCTTATCATATGAGGTAATGTCACAAATTGGAGTCTTAATGCCAAATTTGAATAGATCACTAGCCAATTCATATTTAGTCGATTTTAAACGTACGGTAGTGAACGCACTTAATTGACTAAGTGCATTCACTATTTAGTCATTTTTAATGAAGTGATATATTTATATTGATTTATTGTAAAATAGATTATTAAATATTTGTAAAAATGTGGTAGTTTTTTCAAATACCATTACTTCAAGAGACAAACTATGTTTTTTGTTTTTATTAAACTAAAATAAACAACAAAAGGAAAATAAACATGAGAAAAATGAATTATACCTGTACACAGATATGAATCCGCATTTTTAACTTTGGAGGAATTTAAATCAACAACAAAGAGCAGCTATGGCGGTGCGGGAGAGTCATGTGCCGCACTTGGAGGGTGTTGGCCAATGGAATCTAAGAGGACCAGAAGTCCCGGGCCTAGAAGAACAACATGTAGCGGTTTGTGGGATCCTATAAGAGGCACGTGAGTTCTCATCCCATCTGGCCAGTGCGCGCGTGTGGTCCACATGCAGCTACGTTCAGCACCGGACTGCTCCCATCTGGCAAATCGGCTCCGTTGTCTAAAGGTGAGGTGTTTATAAACCATGGAGCGTCGAAGGTGACCATAGCGATCAAGAAGCACCACTGGGGAAACATCAACCGAAAACCACTGAAAATCGTAGTAAAATGCATGCGTCCTCTTCATCCAACCAGCCAAACAACCAACCAACCAAAACACCGACTTCGGTAGTCACTGCAACCAAAAAAAGAACAAAAAAAAAAATAGGAAAAAAAAAGGGCAAGGAAAAAGAGAAAGGAGGAGGGAGAATAGAGAGGGGAATGGGAGAGGGGAGACCATGTCAGTCGCGTTTAGTGTATTAGGGAATTACAGATCATCGTTATTTAGCTTGTAATATATATTTCAAATCTAGTTGTAATCCTCGATATTAATAAATGTAGATTGCTTTCCTTTCCCAAAAAAAAAAATAGCATTACTCGAAATTAATATATGTGGGTTATGTGATGGTAATTATCCATCAATAAATTCCTAGATTGTAAATCATGTCTGAGCCCAGAAAATAGTTAACAAAATGTAGCAATACTATTATAATTAGCCTGTATTTTATGCTTATGTTAATGGTTCGACCTTATTATGAAGCATATCATGATCACCTTGAATCGAAGGTTTACGAAAGCAGTATAACAAAAATTTAGAATCGATCCCTTTGATTTCAGATATGACCGTAATTCTGAGATGTAGTGGTGTATAATAAGAGACCCACATGCAGCACGCATGCAATCTCTGTAACACTCCGTTCCCATGACAAATTTCTTTCTAAAATTTTCAGTTTTATTTGTTCAAAAGGTCCGTTAGAGTTTTTGAATATATATATTTTACAGACCCAAGTTATTTTATTTATTTATTATCATATTTATATATATTTAGATATACGAATATTTGCAACTTGTATTTGTAGAAGTATTATTATTTCAAACTTGTTAGCTGTCTTCTTTCCATTTACCATATTTATACACGACTCAACTCTCACTCCCATGCATTCATATCTCTGTCCCTAGGTTTTAATTTCCTAAATATATGCATGTTTCTCCCTATGCACGTTCCCATCCCCACAGATATCACGGCAACAAATCGCGTAGCCTCTATTTTCACGTAACATTTCTTCTCTTCCTTTACTTGCTCTAGGGTTTCTTGTCATCCTTATAAATATACACATATCTTGTGCTTTTAGAAACATCACCGCCGCAACCCCTCACGACCCACCACAAGTAGCAACCTTGAGCCGCATCATGCATTTCTCGATCCCACTCTCTGCATATTTCTTGTTTCGTCGCTGCACCTATTGGAAAGAAACAAAGCCTTGCACCACCGAAAACTACCAGACCCCACAAACCAGCCCCTGCCAGTTTCGTAACCCCCCATGACCACACCCGAAGGTCATAACAGCCCCTGTTTTTAATATCTGAAACAGAGCATCACCCCATCTACTACCACCAACCCTACCACGTCAAGACCACCCATAACAAACTAGAAAACGCCGAATGCACCCCTTGGTCCTTCGACATCCATCAAGTATAGTGCCATCGCTAACCACCGTGCCCAGCCACTGGCCGCCTATCCTTGTCTCTTCCGCTCACAACCTCTTCTCTCGGTGAACTCGAGAGTTTATCCTCGCGTCACGTAGTGTTAATGCCAGCTTCTATAAGCTTACGTTCCTTCTTTCCCTCAAATGTTTTCGTTTCAGTGCTTCTCTATATGTTTAGCGGTGGTGCATTAAATTCTAAAATACCTTTAAGCTCCTTGCTGTCTGTTGCTCTCTGTGGGTTATGTGAAGTATGAGTTTTCTTGAGAGAATTTCATGTCTGTTTTCCCCGATTCGAAAAACAAAACTTGAGTTTTAACGTTGCAGTTTAGTGGCCTTATTTTACTTGATTTCTGTCATTTCATCTTATTTTGTATGCGTCAGGCTAAAGTTAAATGTTTTGGGTTGGGTTCTAAATTATTTTGGACTCGTGTTTTAAAATATTTCGCAGCGGATCATGGGTGTTCATTATTAAGTAAGTTGAGTGTTTGATTTCCCAAAGAGACTTGGTTTGAGTTGGAATTTGAGCTTAGTGTTTATTAAGTGAGAATGGAGGTTTTAGAATTTACAACATTGTAAGGTTTTGGAGGAATTTTGTAAGTTCAAAACATTTTGAAAGAGTTGATATTCAGGATTTTGAGGTCTTTTAGATGTTAAGAAAATATATTGGATTTTATATCTCAGTGGTTATCTTTGAGGTTTGTGATCATTCATAAATTTACACAGATTTCATGAGTTGGGGTCTATTTGAAAAATATGCATGTTTTAGTTACGAAAAAAAACTTTGAAATCACTTCAGTTATTTATTTTGCATATGCATAAAACTTTGTATAAGAATAAAGTGTTTCTGGCATGAACTGGTGTAGACATGAGCTAATCTTTGTTTTTTTGCTGCATTCTGTTTTCTGAACTGAAAAAGAGCGAATATGAAAGTTTCTGCATAAATGATATTTCTGAGCTGATTCTGTTCTATTTTTGGAAAAGTTTTGTATTCTGATATGATCTGATTTCTGAAACCTCTGGCATGACATTCTGGTTCTGTTCCACTCTATTTTGTTCTGGGTTGGTACCAACTGTTCTGTTTCCGATGCACCCACTTTGGTTGCAAAGTGGTTTTCTGTGTGTACACTCGAGGCTCCAAGAATAATAAGGGGAAGATTCACATTCTGTTTCTGCTCAGTTGACTGTCGAGGCTTGCACAACCCTACCACGGGGGTTAAACATGGTATTTCTGTTCTGATAAGATATTTCAGTTATGCTATGCCAAAAGGAATTCTGTTTCTGTTTACATTAAACTTTCGCTCTAATTTTTGATAATATAATCTGTTTCTGCATTTTCTGAAGATAAATGCTCATGTTTGCACACTAGTATATGTTCTCTGCTTACTGAATTGTGGTTAAACTCACCCTTTATCTCTGAATATTTTTCAGATGAATTTAGATATTTCAGCCAAGGATCGGATTATGAAATATTGGGTGAGATGGCTTGAAAATGATTGATTAAGCATAGAGAATTTAGATGAATATTGATAATGTTTAGTAAGAAAATATTATTGTATTCTGATGACTTAGCATTTTTGAAATTGATGATATTAATGAAGTGAGTTTTAAGACTAAGTTTTATATGATATTTGGGAATTTTGAGTTTTTAATTATTCTATTGAAATGTGAGTTCTGTGATAGGAAGTAACTCTCCAACCCCTGTGGGATCGGAGCATTACAATCTCTCTCTCTCTCTCTGAAGCATAAAGGATTAATGTAGCTAGGCATCAGAAATTCCTTCTTATATTCCTTCCTTACTTATGCATCAATAAATTCCTAGAATATAATTATCCAAAGACGTCACGGAATAAAGTTAACAGAGCTAGCAAGTCTACAAAATGCAACAATAGTACTTGTGGTAACCTGTATTTTACGCTTTTGTTAATGGTTCAGCCTTAATTATGAAGCATATCATCGCTTTCGATCAAAGGCCGTTTCTGAAAGAATATTGTAAGGACTCGGAATGATCCCTTCGCTTTCAGCTATATATGATCATTATAAAATGTAGCATGCATGTAATAAACCCACAAGCAACCCACATACTCGGTTCTGTCTCTGATCTCTCTCTCCCAAACACACATTAAGTAAATGTCTTGCAAATCAGAAAGGACCGTTGAGCGTAATAAGCAAAATGCTGAGTTGTACCAGGCTTTGCTAAATGAAGACGCCGAAAATGTGAAAGAATTGTGTTCAAATATTAGGGAGCAAGGATTGCACATATTAACAGTACATGATGACACAGTGCTCCACGCAGCCACTTATTCCAAACAAAACCAATTGGTACTCGATCTTCTAGATGAACTGTCTCCCCAACATCTTGACAAAATGACCCGACAAAACCACCAAGGCCCATTCTCCGCGGAGCGGTCGCATCCGATGTACAGATTAAGGTGGTAAAGAAGGTGTTAGACAAGGCACCAGGGCTGTTATGCATGCGCAACCACCTTGGGGAGACCGCGCACTTTCAGTCGGTCCGCTATGGCAATGAGAAGATATTCCAATTCCTTGCAGTAAAAATTTCTGATTACGATGAAGCTAATAAAAAACTCTTCCTCCAGAAGACTGATAAGTCTACCGTTCTACACGTTGCCGTCCTTAATGAGCGCTTCGGTTGGTTCTCAATCCCCTGCATTCATAACATAAAAATCATAACATTATAACAAGAATATCGTCTAGCAATATATATATATATATATATATATATTGTGAGATGCACGTGTCAAGCTTCAGTGATGCTGATGATATAATGTTTAATCCGATGGCTTGTATTTGGTTTTCTTTGTTCTGCCTGTAATTATTCTATTCACTAAAGGACATTTGTGTAATTTAGCTGAGTGATATATATATGACCCGAATGCTCTAAACCTAAGTGAGAGGGTGTGCTTCTGCCGCTTACAATCGATTCACAGAGAGAGAGAGAGCTGAGGGTCTGAGAGGAAAAGCTAGGGTTAGGGTTTTGAACCCGTGTTCTTGGCTGTGCTCAGAGAGGTAGAAAATCTGAGCTGAAGGTTTTGTGATCTCCATGGCTGTAAGATTATAATCTCTTTTGTTAATAATACATCTCCTAGGGTTCCTGCTGTGGATGTAAGCCATTAGGGCCGAACTACGTTAATCTCTTGTGTCTGTGGTTGTTGATCTCTTCTTTCTCTTTAATCTTTCATTTACTGGTGTTTATCATGAATCCTGTCATTTCTGGGTATCTAAATCTGAAACCATTTAAAAAACTCCAAGATAAGCAATTCTTGGATGCTTAAATAAGCTTACAAGTGGTATCAAGAGCCTAGGTTTCGATGGGAACCGCCAAATTTGACATAGAAAAGTTTACTGACCAAAATGACTTTGGCCTTTGGAGGATTAAGATGCGAGCCATATTAGTCCAATAGGGACTTCAGGAAGCTCTTCTTGGGAAAAAAGAAGATGGCCTCCTCTTCCTCATAGGAGAAACCATCTTCATCGTCCTCAGAGATAGTCAAACCTGAAGTCCTACAAAAGGCACATAATGCCATTATTTTATCTCTCGGTGATAAAGTACTGAGAGAGGTAGCTAATGAGGACTCGGCAGCAGGGGTTTGGCTAAAACTAGAAAATTTGTATATGACTAAGTCCCTTGCAAATAGGCTCCATAAAAAGATAAAACTCTACACTTTTAATATGTCACCAGGAACCTCTATTGATGATCATCTTGATTAGTTCAATAAAATATTGTTGGATTTTGCTAATATAGACATCACTATAGAAGATGAAGATCAAGCACTTCTGTTATTAAATTCTTTAGATTCTTCCTATGATAGTATCAAAGAAACTATGATGTATGGTAAGAAAAGTCTCACCTTAGAAGAAGTGCAGTCAGTTCTTCATACTAGAGAACTCAACAATATATCTGAGTTAAAATCAGAGTCTGGTGAGGGCTTAAGTGTGAGAGGCAGACCTGAAAAGAAGGGTCAGAAAGGTAAACACAATAAATCTATATCAAAGTCAAAAGGCAAACATTTAAAATGTTTTGTTTGTCACAAAGAGGGGCATTTCAAGACGGATTACCCTGATAGAAAGAATAAGGAAAACACAGATAAAAGGGAAGAGAGAAAGACAGCAGTAGTCTTAGAAGATGGTTATGATAGTACTGAAGTGCTAAATATCTCAAAAGTTGACTCTGGAAGGGAGTGGATTTTAGACTCAGGTTGTTCATTTCACATGTGCCCTCTAAGAAACTGGTTTGAAAATTTCAATACTATAGAAGGTGGTTGTGTTATTTTAGGTAACAATAAAACTTGTAAAATCCAGGGAATAGGAAATGTGAGATTAATGATGTTTGATGGGTCTGAAAAACTACTAAAGGAGGTCAGATATATTCCTGAACTGAAGAGAAACCTAATCTCTCTAGGTATTCTAGACAAATCAGGATATTCTTTTAAATCTGATAATGGGACCCTAAAAGTCAGTAAAAGATCTCTGACTATGATGAAGGGGGTGTTAAATAATGGGTTATACACTCTTATGGGAAAAACAGTGATAGGTGAGGCATCACTTGTCACACACATAATAGAAAACCAAATTCTCTTATGGCATAGAAGATTAGGGCATGTCAGTGAGTAGGGCCTTAGGGAACTGGAAAAACAGGGCCTGTTGGGAGATAAAAAACTTGGGAACTTACCTTTCTGTGAACAGTGTCTAGGTAAATCTACTAGAGTAAGCTTCAAGAAAGCCACTCACCAAACACAGCAAACCCTAGATTACATACACTTTGACTTCTGGGGTCCAGCAAAGGTAAACTTACATGGTGGGGCTAGATATTTCATTTCGTTAATTGATGACTATTCTAGGAAAGTGTGGGTGTATGTTCTTAAATAAAAAAGTAACACTTTTGAAAAATTTAAGGAATGGAAAAGATTAGTTGAAAATCAAGTGGGAAGAAAGGTTAAAACCTTGAGAACTGACAATGGTCTTGAATACCTATCTACTGAGTTTAATGATTTCTGTAAAGCTGAGGGGATCATTAGGCATAAGACTGTTAGGGAAACTCCCCAACAGAATGGCCTAGCTGAAAAGATGAATAGAACTATCCTTGAAAGGGTGAGGTGTATGCTGGCAACCAGGGGCGGAATTAGGATTTAGTGTTTAGGGGGGGCGATCAATAAAATATATGGTATGTGTAAATATAAACAATATATATTTTTTATACGTGACTATATATAAAGATAATAATCATATATTATAAAATCATATTTACAATAATCTCATAATTATATAAATTAGAGTGAGATTAAATAAATATAATCAATTAATTTTGACAATTATAAAAATTGATAATCAATTCAAAGTAACAAATGAGCAAGTTAATTATTTAAAAATATCTCATAATTCATAAATATCATTACCAATAAAAGAAGTAAAATTAGCCAATTTGAAATTCACAAATCCAAAGATCAACACAAAACAATTAAATAAAACTTCAAAAAAATAAAACATGAGAAAAAAAAAAAAATGGGAACTTAGTCTATTTGTTTAGTAAAAATTTAGTGAAAATGGCTGGGGTCACAATTTTATTTTATTTTATAATTGGATGGAGCAATTTTAATTATATATATAAATAATTGCACATATTTATATATTATATATTTTTTTTTTTTAACTTTTGGGGGGGGCGCTAGCCCCCCCAACTTATAACATAGGTCCGCCTCTGCTGGCAACCTCAGGGTTGCCCAAAACATTCTGGGCAGAGGCAATAGCCACTGCTGTTCATCTAATAAATAGGTGCACATCCTCTGATTTGGGTTACAGAACCCCTCAAGAACTATGGTTTGGAAAACCTGCAAATTACCAAACTTTAAGAGTTTTTGGCTGTGTAGCCTATGCTCACTATAAAACTGATAAATTAGAACCAAGGGTACTTAAGTGCATATTTGTAGGTTATTCAGAAGGAGTTAAGGATTATAAGTTATGGGTTATGGAACCTGGCAAACAGAAATGCATAATCAGTAGGGATGTCATTTTTAATGAAAATCAAATGGCAGGGAAGCCTGAAAACACTCCTGACTCTAGAAAGTCTAACCCTAAAACTGATATACAGTTTGAGGTGGAGCAGCCCTCCACCTTCACTGATAATCAGGACAAAGAGACTGTCCAACCCGAGACCAACAGAGCAGATACTGGAGACCTGGACAGAACAAATACCTATCTCCTTGCAAGGGATAGGGAGAGGAGGGTTATAAGACCTCCACAAAGGTTTAGGCAAGCTGATTTAACAACTTTTGCCCTATCTGTTGCTGAAACAGAGGTAGAACAAGAACCTAGGACCTTTAAGGAAGCCATGAATTCTAAAGAGGCTGATAAATAGATTCTTGCTGTGCAAGAAGAAATGGAGTCTTTGAAAAGGAATAAAACATGGGAAATGGTTCCTAAACCTAAATAACAGAAATTGGTTGGATCCAAATGGGTCTTTAAAAGGAATGAAGGGATCCCTAGTGTAGAACTATCTAGGTATAAGGCTAGGTTAGTTGCAAAAGGGTTCACACAGAGGGAGGGAATAGATTATAACGAAATATTATCTCCTGTAGTAAGACATAGTTTCATAAGACTTTTACTCTCAGTTGTAGCCTGTAATGATTTACACTTAGAACAACTGGATGTTAAAACAGCTTTTCTGCATGGTAATCTTCAAGAAACTATCTACATGCAACCCCCTGAAGGGTTTTACACAAATCTCTGTAATGATCATGTTTGTTTGTTAAATAAATCTTTGTATGATTTAAAACAGTCCACAAGACAATGGTATAAAAGATTTTATGCCCACATGATTCAAAATGAGTTCTGTAGGAGTAATTTTGATGGCTGTGTTTACTATAAAAGGTGTGATGGAAATCCTATTTCCTTGCTTTTGTATGTTGATGACATGTTAATAGCTTGTAAGGATAAAATTCATCTAGATCATGTTAAGTGTATGCTAAAGGCTGAATTTGAGATGAAGGACTTAGGTCCAGTTAAGAGAATTCTGGGTATGGAAATAAATAGGGATAGAAAAAAAAGAGTTCTCTATTTATCTCAGAAATTATACATTTCCAAAGTGCTAACTAGATTTGGAATGGACAATACTAAATCTGTTTCTACCCCTGTTGGTCAGTATATTAAACTGTCAGTCACACAAGCACCACAAACTGTTGATGATATTGAGTTTATGAATAAAATCCCATACACTAGCATGGTAGGGAGCTTGATGTATGCCATGGTATGCACTAGGCCAGATTTAACCTATGTTGTGAGTTTAGTAAGCATGTAACACCCAGCTCCAGCACCACATTTTTTTTTAAAAATGTTTTAATTAATTAATTATTTAAGTAAAAACTCCTTTTTGATATTCAAAAAAAAAAAAAAAAGATTTTTTTTTGGGACTGAGAAATTCCTTTTAGACAAATTGATTTATTATTATTATTATTATTGTTTTAAGTTGAGGCCTATTTTAATTGAGCATCCGGCTCTTACTCCTTTTTCTCTTCAAGAATTAACCCACCCATGCACTCTCTAAGAATACGTGGCTCTTCCTTTTATTAAGGATTTAATCTAGGCATCCCGCACTCCCAAACTTCACATCATTCACGGTACTAGTTAATCCCACGACAGATGACCACACCTGCATGTACTTTCTCTAATTTGGTTTTGTTTTCTAGAGGTCTCAGTATTCTATATACCGGTCACGTTCCACCCCCACGATTTTCACGGAAACAACTTGTACAACAGAACATATACGTTTTTATTTCACGTTTTGCAAATATATTTTTCCTCATCCTAAGGTTCCAAACATTTATTTAGACACCATGCACGTTACCAGTCGCTCGGCAACTTCTGCCGGACTCTCCATTTGAATTTAACTTCCCACGACTATGCGCTTACCTTATTTTCTTCTCAAAATCTTACCCTCAACCGATTAGATACTCAGCTCTCCCTCACACTTTCTGTTCTCAGTCATCTATATATACATCTATTTAGACCTTTAATAGCCATAGAAAATTTTCTTTAGCACATTGACACCGCATAACAGCCCCGCAACACCACCCAATGTTGCCGAAACCGCAAGAAAATGGGAGTGGGCACTGCTCTGTTTTGCACCACCAGAACAGGGGAATTATTTTCCCTGCCGTGAGCCACCCAGCCATGCGTCTTCTTCGCCCCAAACAAGCTTACCCAGTCTCGTGATGCCATGCGCAATCGTTTTGCATCACCAACTGCCGAGTTTTCTTCGCTGCAATAGATGTCTGGCCGCTCCCTACCACCGCACACCAAGGCCAAACTGGGCCACATTTCGTCATAGTTGACGCCACGATGCCATCGCTAGCAGCAACAGAGGATGCCGAAGAACGAGGATGTTGCCCAGATGACGTCCAGCACCACACTTCACAGCCCCTCGTTGCATGAGTTGGGCCACCGCGTTGACCACCTCGATCGCTGCCCAGCACTACCCTGTCGCGCATCTCCTTCCCTCACGGTGAGCTTATTTTCCCTCGCATGATTCGTGCTTTTAACTTTTGAAAACTTTTTTTTTTCATTCCAAGATTAAACTTGCACATGCACTTCCTTGTTTATTTTCGTATGGGTTTTATCTTTTCAATATATATATATGTAGAATTTATATGAAATAAATAATGAGATTTTTTTTTATGTTTTTGAATGCTTTAAAAATCGATATATTTATATTTTTATTAAATGAGTTTCCTCCTCTATGTTGAAATTGATATAATTATTTTACTAAGTGTAAATTTGTAAGTATAGTTGGGCATTTGTAGTTTAGAATCTGTCGGTAGTTCTAAATGGAATGTTTTGCATATAGACTTAATGTTTAATATTGGGTTTGTTACTTCTTACCGAAACTATGTTGGTAATTTATAAATGTGCTTTATTTTATTGTATCATGAAGTTAATATATTATTTTATTTTAAATTATGTTTAGCTATCTTTAAGATTTTGCATGATTTTATTCGGTTTCTCTCTCATCACTCCGTCTTTCTCTCAGTCTTGCATGTCTTATCCCTGCAAGTCAAAAGTTTTGTTTTGTTTTGTTTTATGTTATATTTCACGTAAGTCTCATTTGTAGTTAACGGGATGTATGTTTTGCAAGATTTACTCCTTTTACCCTCAGCTATAAAGCAAGGAATTTATAGTTATGTTTTTCAGTGGGTTGATCTTATTTTCGGTTTCATGGGCTTGTATTCTCTTGGGTCCCTTTTTATTTTCAATTGTATTTTTGTTAACTCATTCAAATTAAATGTTTTTGGGTTCAGTTGGGCTCTAACTTATCTTGGTTTCATAATTAAAATTATTTCGGATCGAAATGTGGGTGTTGCATTATTTAAGAGAGTTGGATTTTTAATTTCTTAAGGAGGCCGATGTTTGAGTTGGAAATTTGGTTAAACGTATCAAGTAGATACTGATAGTCTTGAGAAGGGATGTAATTTTAGGACTATGAAATTCTAGGTTTTGGAGGAACTTGATAATTTTAGTACTTTAGGTTTAAATATCAAATTACGGGGTGATTTGAGAATTTACGGATGTGCATGATTATTTTTATAGGTGATGATTCATGTTTGTTCGGCATGAGTGAAGAAATTCTTGAAAGGCTAAGAAGTTCAGGTAAGCGGGGTTCCTATGCTTGGTTTTATACCAAATGTAGTCTGAGGTTGATTTTCTGAAAAATTGTGCATGTTTTGTTGTGAAATGAGAACTTGAGAAAAACCAACCTCAGTCATTTCTTTGTATTACTCATAAAGCTTATATGAAAGAAAGAAAAATATTTCTATCATGCATTGTGCAGACATGAGCTTAGTTTTTGTCACGTTGTTTTTAAAATGTGAAAGAGCGATACTAAGGATCTAAAAATTTGTGCATTAATTTTATAAAGATGATCTGACTCTGTTTTGTTTATATAAGAATGTTTCTGAAAATAATTTGGAACTATGCGTTATTTTGTTGATTCTAAAAAAAATCTTGGCATGGTATACTGGTTTCTATCTGACTCTGTCTCTGCTCTGCTCTGCTCTGCTCTGCTCTGTCTCTACTCTGTCTCTACTCTGTTTGGGTTGGTACCAACTTCTCTGTTTCTGAGTGCACCCATTTTGGAAACAAAGTGGTTTATTGTGGACTTTCCTATGTGCACACTCGGGGCTCCGAGAATGATTAAGGGAATGTTTCACCTCCGTCTCTGCCTGGTTTGGCCACCGGGATTAGCACAACCCTACCACGGGGGTTAAACATGGTCTTTGCTCTGTAAGATGCTCTGTTTGGATATGACGATGATGCTCAGTTTTGTTATGCCAAAGTACTCTGTGTTTTATATGATTTATGAGCTAAAAAAATGATCGCTCTGTTACATTTGAAAATATGTTTTGTTCTGCATATTAACTTTGAGAATTATTTTTGTTTTGCATACAGTATTTTGTAAATGCTCATGTTTGCACTCTGGTATATGTTCTTCGCTTACTGAGTTGTGGTTAAACTCACCCCTTATCTCTGAATATTTTTCAGATAAATTTGGATATTTCAATGGAAGATCAGATTATGAAGTATTGGGTGAGATGATTTTAGGAATGATAGATTAATCATAAAGAGTTTATACGAGTATTGACAAGATTTAGTAAGGAAGTATTATTATATTTTTGTGACGTAGTATTTCCAGAATTGATGATATTGAGGAAAGTGATTTTGGATTCAAGTTTTATATAATATTGGAGAATTTTAAGTCTTTAATTATTCTGTTGAAATGTGAGTTTTATAATAGGAAGTAACTCTCCGACCCTTGCGGGACCGGGGCGTTACAAAGCAGGTTTATGAGTAAACCTGGAAAACCACATTGGCATGCGTTAAAGTGTATTTTTCAATATCTGTCACGAACCAAGTGTCTGGGGTTAAAATTTGGGGATTGTGATTTAACTGATAGGAGCTTGAATGGTTTTGTGGACTCAGATTATGCTGAAAATGTGGACACCAGAAATTCTCTTTCCGGCATGGTGTTCATGTTTCTAGGTGAAGTTGTAAGCTGGAAAGCAAATCTACAATCAGTGGTAGTTTTATCTACCACTGAAGTAGAATATATTGCTATGACTAAAGCCTTAAAAGAGGCTTTATGGCTAAAGGGCTTGACTCTGGAACTAGGGATGTTGGATGGGAATGTCACTGTGTATTGTGACAATCAAAGTGTCATTCACTTAGCTAGAAATCAGGTATTTCCTGAGAGGCCAAAGCATATAGATGTAAGGCTACATTTTGTTAGGGATATTATCTCTTCAGGAGACATAGGAATTGAGAAAATACCCACTAAGGATAACCTCTCTGACATGATGACCAAATCTATACCCTTCATCAAATTTAAACATTGTTTGGATTTGATTAACCTAGAAAATTGCTAATACCCATTAAGGAGAACTTTGCAGGAACTATATAAGGAGATGGAGCTATAAAGGAGAAGAGATGCAAGCTTGCCAAGGTGGAGATTTGTGAGATGCACGTGTCAAGCTTCAGTTATGATGATGATATAATGTTTAATCCGATGGCTTGTATTTGGTTTTCTTTGTTCTGCCTGTAATTATGCTATTTACTCAAGGATATTTGTGTAATTTGGCTGAGTGATATATATATGACCCGAATGCTCTAAACCTAAGTGAGAGGGTGTGCTTCTGCCGTTTACAATCGATTCACACACAGAGAGAGAGCTGAGGGTCTAAGAGGAAAAGCTAGGGTTAGGGTTTTGAACCCATGTTCTTGGCTGTGCTCAGAGAGGTAAAAAATCTGAGCTGAAGGCTTTGTGATCTCCATGGCTGTAAGATTGTAATCTCTTTTGTTAATAATACATCTCCTAGGCTTCTTGTTGTGGATGTAGGCCATTAGAGTCGAACCACATTAATCTCTTGTGTCTGTAGTTGTTGATCTCTTCTTTCTCTTTAATCTTTCATTTACTGGTGTTTATCTTGAATCCTATCATTTCTGGGTATCTAAATCTGAAACCGTTTAAAAAACCCCAAGATAAGCGATTCTTAGGTGCTTAAATAAGCTTACATATATATATTCAATATACACACACGCACACGATACCCATCTATATATATCTATTTATGTATATATTCATAAATTATGTGTCGTGCACATATTTCTCCTTTTCCACATAAGAAATTAATTGGATTGCGTACGTACAGATTTGGCCTTACACATTGCGGAGAGTTACAATCACTTGGTTGGTGAACGAGACGCAGATGGGATGACTGCTCTTCAACTTCTATCTTGCAACCCAGGAGCTTTTCGACGAGAGGAAAAATAGAATTTTTTCCGGCAAATCATCAATTCTGGTTCGTTTAGATGATACATGCAGTAATCTTGTTTATATCCGGCCACCATATATGCCACCTACTCCCCTACCCATTGCATAGTACGTTATATATATAATGCATGTTAGTGTGTGTGGGGTTTTTTTTTTTTTTCTTAATTCTCAGTTTTTGGTTTTATATTTTATTATATTGTTAGATATTGTCCGCGGCTTGTAAAATGAAGTATTAGTATTCCTTTTATAAATTCAATCACCGTTTCATCCTTCCCCTATTTGTGAGGTATCATACATGGTGATTGTCAGGTAAGAAAACAAAATTAATTTGCAATTATCATTGATGCTACAGATCAATATTAGAATATATAAATAAAGGATAATGATCATGATAATTAAAGCTTTTGAAATACGTATCTCTCATATTTTAAATTTTAGATACAAATTATTTGTCTTATGTTTTTAATGTTTATTTTGTATTTGATATTCTTTTAAAAATTAATTTGAAAATGAGGGTTGACATCATGATGCATTTTTTTAATAGGAAAACCAAACTTTATTGGAAAATCCACATGAGTTATACATCAAAGAGTTACAGACCAAACAATTTGAGAAACAAACTCTGGGACCTCATTCCACCAGACTGTTAAACACTTGAAACTCCTTGCATGTCTTACCAAACTGTGAGCAGATCCATTGGCCTTACGGCATACATGCTGCACTTTGTCTTTAGCAATCATCTTCATCAGGTTCCTTACTTTATAGATCAGATTCTCTAGCATGCAGGATGTAGTTGTAACACCCCACTCCGACACCAATCTATCTTTAAAATTTTTTGGTTTTATTTGTTCCAAAAGTCTATTGGAATTTTTTCAAATAATTTTTTTTATTTCATTATATTCCTAACTTATTGATTGATTTATTTTTATTTTATTTTTATTTATTAGCTCCTGGTGTTTCCTCATTCTATACGTCCGGATTTCAATTCTTTCTTTCCTTTAGATTTTATTTCTCATCATTTCACCTTCATTCTCGACTTTGCCATTTTGGTTTTCTCCTTACTTGTCCATCCCATGCACATTTGTTATTTTTCCCACAGCCCCTACAATCACGGCAATGGATCGCGTATAATATATATGTGTGTATATATATTTATATATATATATATATATATATATATATACAGGGGCGGACCCACGCCTTCAGTTGGGGGGGTTACGGCTCCCCCAAAATTTTTCCAAAATTGATATATAATAGAAATATATAAATAATTATATATATATAATGAAAATTCTCTCTTAGATTATAAAAATAGGAATAAAAATTGCCCCCCCAAATTTTTTTTACGAAAATTATTCTTTTAAATTTCAATATACATTTATTTATATTTTAATTTTTAACTTTACGTAAACCCAAATTTTAACTTACATAATCTTACAGTTACTCAAATAATCTAACTCTAGCAAAAAAAATTAATTATAAATTTATAAGATTGTAAAATTTATTGATTATACTCATTTATTTAATTTCACTCTAACTTGTATGATTGTGAGATATAGTTTGTTAAAAATCTAATAGCGTTTCATCATTACTTAATAGAAAGTTTTCAAATTTATTCTTGATTTATAAATTTTTCTTAAATCATAAAAAAATATGAACAAGTACTTAAGAATATTTTTTTTTTTTTTTTAAAGAAAGAAATGGAGTACAATTCAAAAAGTAATATAGGTTTAGAGAGTTCGGTAACAACAGAATATGAAATTTCTATTACTGATGATTATTCTTCTAAATTTTACACGTACCACACACTTTATCAATCGCCCCCCCAAACATAAAATCCTGGTTCTGCCCCTATATATATATATATATATATATATATATATTACATTGCATTTATTCTTCCCTTCCATTATTTTCTCTAAGATTTGCACTTTTCTATCTATAGTTATAACTCTCATGCTGGGACGTCTTTCATCCATCCCTAGGGTTTAGTGTTTTGAATCACCTATAAATATACTATACCGAGCCTCATGCACTATGAAAACCAAAGATGCCGCAGCCTTCACCTAGCCTACTACTGCTTCGCTACAGCCACATTTCCTCCTCGTTCATCCACCACACAACACCCCTTCCCAAGCACGGTGAACCCACCACGGATAGCACTACCGTGAGCCTCATGCCTTTCGGTTAATACCCAAAGAAAACCGCCCATGTTTTTACTTCACTAAAACAGAGCACCTAGGCCATGCACAAGCTCATCCCACACAAGTGTCTCAGCCAATAGCCACTGTGTAAGTCCAGTGCCGTCGAACACCTCACACCACCAAACGCAAACCTACCATCGATCGAGGCGGTCCTTGCCACTCCCGGTGAGTAGGATCACCACATCGCTGCTCAGTTTTGCTTTCAAAGCTGTGCTTTACACTTTCGGTTTCACATTGGTTTTGCACGTTAGAGTCGTTCGGTTTAATTTTATTGATTATTATCTTTTGCCTTTCCGGTTTTAAAACTTCAGTGCACGTTTTAAAAATATTTTAGAAGACTTCTTGTTTTTTTTAGTCTAAGTTACGTAAAGTTCCATTTGAAGAAGGTAGTTTTCAAATTTGCAACTTTTCCCTCTTGGTCTTAAAATAAAGCATGTGTTTTTATATTTCAGTGGACTTGAACTATACTCGATTTCTTTTTTATTTGTGAGTCTGTTGTTGAGTTATTTAAAAGCAATACATCCTTGGGTTAGACTTGGTTCTAAATTATTTTGGATCAGGTTATCACATGTTTTTGGGTCGGACTCGGTTTCCAAATTACTTTGGGTTCAAGTTCTAATTTATTTTAGGCTTAGGTTTTAAATCTTTCTAGGTTTGCTTCTAAATTATTTTGGGTTTTGATTAAAATTCATTTTGCTTCGGATCTGAGGTGTTGCAATACTTCAGTGGGTTGAATTTGTGATTTTCTAAATGAGACTTGGTTTGGGTTGGAAATTTTGGGTTAAGTGATCATCAAATCAAGCAAGGATTTGGAGAATTTATAATATTTTAGGGTGTTGAGAGAATTTGATTTATTCAGAGTATTTTGGGAGAGTTGATTTCAGGGTTTAAGGATGTTTAGATGTTAAGGAAAGACGTTGGATTTTATATCTCAAGTTCTATTTTCGAGTATGTGATTAAGTTGAGATTTATGGAAATTATATGATTATTTTATAGGTGTCGATTATTATGTGTTCAGTGTTGTTTGGAGAAGTTTTGAAAAGCTAAGAAGTCCAGGTAAGCGGAATTCCTATGCTAGACTTTGAAAAATATGCATGTTTTAGTTATAAAAAGAAACTTTAAAATCACCTCAGTTATTTATTTCGCATACGCATAAGATTCTGTATAAGAATAAAGTGTTTCTGGCATAAACTGGTGTAAACATGAGCTAATTTTGTTGCATTCTGTTTTCCGAACTGAAAAATAGCGAATATGAAAGTTTCTACATAAATGATATTTCTGATCTGATTTTGTTCTGTTTTAGAAAAGTTCTGTACTCTGATATGACATGATATGATTTCTAAAACCTCTGGCATGACATTCTGGTTCTGCTCCACTCTGTTCTGTTCTGGATTGGTACCAACTATTCTGTTTCCGGTGCACCCACTTTAATTGTAAAGTGGTTTTCTGCATAGTCACACTCAGGGCTCCAAGAATAATAAAGGAAAGATTTACATTCTGTTTCTGCTTGGTTGGCCGCCAGGATTTGCACAACCCTACCACGGGGGTTAAACAAGGTATTTCTGTTCTGATAAGATGTTTTAGTTATGTCATGCCAAAGGAATTTCTGTTTCTGCTTATTCTAAATTTTTGCTCTGATTTTTGACAACATGATCTGTTTCTGCATTCTAAAAATAAGAAATATTTTTGTTCTGCATTCTGAATTTGGTAAATGCTCATGTTTGCACACTAGTATATGTTCTTGCTTACTGAGTTGTTGTTAAACTCACCCCTTATGTCTGAATATTTTTCAGATGAATTTGAATGTTTTAGTGGATGATCAGATTATGAAGCTTTGGGTGAGAGGACTTAAGAATGATAAATTGAACATAAAGAGTTATATGAGTATTGACAAGATTTAGTAAGGAAATATATATATTTTTTTTTTTTTGTGACATTGCATTTCTGGAATTGATGATATTGAGGAAAGTGATTTTGGAACCAAGTTTTATATGTTATTTGGAAATTTAGAGTATTTAATTATGTTGAAATGTGAGTTTTATAATAGGAAGTAACTCTCCGACTCCTGCGGGATCAGGGCGTTACTCTGTAACGCCCCAATGGAAAGCCCAAACCACATGGTCTATACTCCAAAATGACTAGTCAATGATACAATTGGAGCCCTATTGAAATCTTATAAAGAGCAAAAACTTCTCTTTTCTAAAAAATGTGGGATCTCATACACTACCCACCATTATCCTTATCATATGGGATATCACAATCTACCCCCCTTAAATGCTCGACGTCCTCGTAGGTAGCATGGCTCAAATCCCACATTTCTAGTTGGGATAAACTTTGATACCATTTGTAACGCCCCAATGGAAGGCCCAAACTACATAGCCTATACTCCAAAAGGACTAGTCAATAATATAATTGGAGCCACATTAAAACTTTATAAAAAGCAAGAATTTCTCCTTTCCAAGCAATGTGGGATCTTATACACCACACACCCTTATTTTTATCATATGGGGTATCACATAATCTTCCCAAGAGCTAATATTGCATTAATAACACTTAGAGGTGAATCTGTTTCAACAATAAGCTCCTTGATTCCCATCGAGTAGCACAGTTGTAACCCTCTCGAGATTGCTAGCAATTCAATCTCTATAGGATCTGCATCCACAGTGGCAGAACCAACAATCTTTTTTGGAGGAGGCCAACTTTTCTATCAAACAAAATTTTTATGTAAAATTTTAAAAATACTATAAAATTATAAAGCATATATAAAATTAAATTTGATAATTTTTCAAATAACTTAAAAATACACTTAATATTTATTTTAGAGAATAATATTAATCCATTATTATTTTTGTAAATATGAAATATTTAGACATTGTTATTTTCATAGAAATTATCAAATGATCATTTAAATTTCATTTTTCATTCTAATTTCTAAGCTAGTTGATCAAATATAATGTAAAATTTATATATTTTGGTGTTACATTAAATATAGAAACTATAAATGAGATCTTAAATAAACTTTTTCTTACTCATTAAAGTTTAGAGGATAAATCATCTCTACTATTTTTTATATAAATCATCAATCTTAAATAATTTTTCTGGTATTTTCATTTAGGATTTTATATTAAGAAACTCAATAGTGCATAATATAAAATTGTAGTAAATATTAATAGTGTATTGTTTACTTTAATTATAGTTTGGCCATATCTTAGAAAATAGATTAATATATGAAAATTATACACAATTTAAGAGTTATAGAGAAAAAAAAATAGAGAGAGATATTTTTATGTATATTGAAATTTTATAAAATTTTAGAAAGCATATGGGAATAAAGAAATTATGAATCTTTTTGGGGGGGGGGGGGGGCAATTTCTATATATATAGATTTATGAATAAGATTTAGAGATTATTTTACATTTTGAAAAAAAAAATTAGGGGACTATATAAAATTTTGAAAAAAAAAAAATTTGGGGTGGGGGGGAGGGCATGGCCCCCTTGCCTCTACCTAAGTCAACTACTATGCATCCACCTCATTCTCCATACTACTAGTTGACATAAGAACATTACCTCTATCATCCCTCTATATTACTTCAATATCTGATCTGCATTATTATAAGAAAATGACACTGTCAGTGTTTAACTCCACAGCACGGCCTACTGGAGGAGTCTTCCAACCAATACCAGAACATGTTTTTTGACTCAAGGGCTTTGATGCTTCCTCATGTTCCTTATATAAGGACAAAGCATTTCTTGAAGCCATGAAACTATGTCTTTAATGCATAGTAGAAACAAGGGGATAAAGGACTCCTTTACCTCAAGTCTCGAGTTGGTAAGATAGGACCCTTATATTCACCATTAATCAACAGAGAGAAAGACATACTTTTCACACACTCAATAATAAGTTGCTTCCATTTGCAATTAAAGTCCATTTTCTCCACCACAGACTCTAAGAAACACCATTACACCCTATCATAGGTCTTACTAATGTCCAGCTTTAATGACATATATCCCTTCTTCCCCTATCTCTTCTATCTTAGAAAATGTACTAATTCGTAAGCTACAAGAACATTATCTATAATAAGTCGACCAGGTATAAATGTACTTTGAAACGATGAAATCACATCTCGTAATATAGTTGTAAGTCTATTAGCAAGCACTTTTGAGTCTGACTTATAAACTATAGTATACAAATTTATGGACCTATAATCTACCACTAACTCAGCCTTACTCTTGTTTGGTATAAGGGTGGTAAAAGTGTGATTTATGGCTCAATGTAGCATACCACTATTAAGCACATTAAGAACAACAACAATAACATCATTTCCTACCACATCCCAATAGCTTTGAAGATATAAAGGAATCATACCATCTGAGCCAAGTACCTGTATGAATCATTTGATTAAGAGCCTGTGTAACCTCCTCAATCTTGAATTCTTGAGTGAGGTTTGCATTCGTATCAACTGTTATTCTACTAGCCAGGCTATTTAGAAAATCCAAGCTTCTAGTTTGATTAGAGCTAGTAAAGAGGTTTTTTAAGTAATCTAAGATTATTCTATCTCTCCCTTCTTCCACCTGCCAAACACCAGTAGCATCTTTAACCTCTTTATCAAATTCTTTTTCTTTCTTTGAGTGGCTTTACTATGGAAAAATTTTGTATTTTATCACTCTCTTTTAACCAAAGGTCCTTTGACCTTTGTCTCCATATAATCTCATCCCTTTCCAGCTATTTCTACATGTCATCTCTTGCTTTTCAAATTTTCTCAAAGCTAATCCCATCCACATAAAAGTTTTGTAAACCCTTTAGTCTGTTTCTAGCATTTTCAATATTTCTTTTAAAATTTCCAAAATTGCTTCTACACCATCAGTTTCTCACCACAACTTTGGATCTTCTTCATCACTGTCTCAATATTCAGGGGGCCTAGCTAACTCTATCACTTTCTTACAATCCTCAGATTCCACCCACATAGTCTTGAATCTGAATAGTTTTTATCTTTTCATTCTGAACTTGTCATCTACCCTCTTTAAGCTGATAGCTAAATAAGCAGAATAAGCCAAATAAGCTACTGGGATATGTTCCACGCACATCATAGGAAATGCTCCACACCAAGTCAAATTTAGCTAAAAAACTGTCAAGTCTCTCACTTATATAAATACTCTCTTCACTTCCTTTACTCCATGTAATACGACTCTAAAATCAACCATTTGACATTCTGCCCTTACCCTCCCCCTTTTTTTCTCACTTTTACTTAGACAATCATTGAAATTCCCCACTAATAACTAGGCCTTATTTTGAGGTACCATGACAGACTTGATTAAAGCCCACGTTTCATGTCTCCTAGTAGCTTCTAGATTTCCATATATATTAGTAAAAAACCAAGGTTCTTCCCCATTGTCACCAATCCTCACACATGCATGAATGTGAGACTTTGAGAAGTGAACAATATCAAGTTCAACCTGGCTCTTCCACAATAATGTTAAACCCTCTCCCCTCCCTTCATTGCTAACAACAAAACAGCTAGTAAATCTAAAGCCATATTTTACTCTCCATCATTTTAGTATGCAAACATGTTTCTTGCAAAAATAAAACGTCATGAACTTCTTTGTTAACTAAGTCACAAAATACTCAAACTCCCTGTAAGTTTTCAAGTCCACGGGAATTCTAACTTAACACTATCAATGCTCCCAGTAGGATTGGAAACGAGCCTCTGTCGATACCATTATGTCACATAAGTGCCCACTCTCTTTCTCAATCCCTTATCCACCTCACACTATCACCTCCTTCATTTAGTTTGCATCTCTTTGAAACTTTCTGAAATGTTGAGCCAACATCATTTTTTGCAAGTATCTTTTTTTTTTCCAAGATAATCCTTTGGCAGACTCAAGTGGTGCCCCAGAGCTCTAGCTTTAGACTTCAACCTCTTGCCCTTATTGCTCAATTGTTTCTATTTGTGGTCTAGCTAGGCCTTAGGTGGACTTAATTAAGGCCTTCATATGATCTGAGCCAAGTAAATTATAGGTAAAGCCTAGTCCATCACCCTCGTGAAAAACTCTATACACATTAGTAGATAAGTTAATAGGGGTTTCCTTATCTATCACAAATTTCCTTGCCTCATAATCTTATGATCCCTGCAATTTGCTCCCCCATATTATCATAATTCAACTTTTGTAGGCCACTTTTGGTAATTGTCTTGTATGATGTATTCCTTCATCGGTGCGTGGTCTCCAACATGATCATCCACCCCATTATTTTCTCTGAACGAAACGCCCTTTCCTTTTCTCAAAACAGTTTCCATATCAGCATTCATCATCGGTGCCGCCCTTGCCACTCACAACTTTCCTCCTTCGACTAACTATGATGACACTCCCCTTAATTGACTTGTCCCATTGCATTGAAGTTTCTCCCTTTACCACCCTTTGACGTATGACAGGTTTTGCCTTAACCAAGGGCCAAATTGTGCTACCACTACAAAAAAAATAGACATTTGTGACCAATAATTAGTTGCAACAAAAATGATATTTGTAAAAAAAAAAAAACAAACTTATTTAAGTTGAGAGGCAATGTTTGGAATCAACAATAAAAATTACGAATAGTCATTTCGCTAAAAATAACTAGTCACAAATAAGCAATTTCTTCTAGTGTGCTTCAGACATTATTGCCCATACCGAGAACACAGTTCATCCCCTCATGGACAATTCTCCTACACTTAAAATAGCATCTACGTGGTTTCTCATACTGGATGAGAATCAGTATTTTGCACCATTAATGGCCACAGTTCTACCTCTAGCCAATGGTTTTCTTCTAGTCTAGTCGGATTTTCATAGGAAGAAAGTTACCCCACCCAACATCATCATCATCCACTTCAACCTCTTTCACCTCTCTCAAAGATCTACCAATCCTCTCTCCACACTCTATGTTCATAATCCCTACCAGACACATCATTGTCGAAAAACCAAGGTTCCCATCCTCAATTCTTTTCTTGTCTGCATGAGTAGCGAACGTCATTGTAAATATGTTGGATCCCACTTCTTGAAACATTGCATGCTTGCTCAGTCTCCAAACTTTGGCCAAGTAGCTTCAACAACATTCTTACTAATGGTAAGATCCGTCCATATCTTTCCGATTAAACACTTTTCACCCTTCTTTTGCACTTCTGTCGTGGCCTATCTTGCAAGACCAATAACTACATATTCCTTTTCCGTCAAATTTAGATGACCCCATAATGCTTCCAAACCTTCCATAACTCTCGAAAATCAATCCAGAGGCCAGTCTTTTAACCTGAAACTCAAGCACATTCATGTACACTAGAGTACTATTTCTACCATCCCTATTTTCTCTAGAGAGAAAAAGAGATCAGGAGAGTAGTTCGGTGAATTCTGACAAAAATCTATAATTGTTAGGATACACATGATGCTTTTAATTCAAAATATGTTTTGTAAATTATTATGTATGATTTCTTTTTATGTATATCTTTTTCTTTTTTGTCATGTGGCAATATACCACATGTGCTTAGCGAAACACTTGCGCGCATGACATATCGATTTTATTTCAACAACTTAATGGAGGGATCACCTAATTAAATAATAAAATTTAAAACCAAATATCTCCCAAGATGAAATTAAAAACCCCAATTTCTTAAAATAGAACGTATAAAACTTAGTAAATAATCCTATAAACTATTTGTAGAATTGGAGCTCAAGTCGATTGCCTTCCGGGAGACATGTTGTAATGTGAAGATGGCGTATAAGATCTTGATATATAATATTTCTTTTTTTATACATGCAATAAGTACTTATATATAACTTCCAAACTCATGAACAGCCAATTCATATTTTACTTCAACCAAACAACCAGAGCCTACCTATATATCAGCTTTGAAGCTGGCCAAGTTCCTAATTGAAAGAGATACCTCGTGGGAAGCAACTTATCCTGGAATAGACCAGAGCAAGCCTAGGCTCCACAAATATGGTACTAGGAATCCTTCCGGAGAGAGGGGAGTTGGAAAAGGCTCCCAATTATTAATGGCTGCAGATCAGGATATACCAGAAACAGATACTCCTTTGTTTTTGGCAACTAACTCAGGCTGTGTAGACATTGCTGAAGAAATACTGAAACGTTACCCCCAAGCAGTTGAACATATTGATGACAAAGGACGTAACATATTGCATATAGCTATAAAGTTTCGTCAGTTGAGTATTTTTGACCTTGCAACCAAAGGAGAAGTGCCCGTGAAAAGACTGGTACGAAAAGTCGACAACGAAGGAAATTCCATACTTCATGTCGTTGGAATGAAAATAAAAGATTATATGCCTGAGAAATTGCGAGGTCCTGCACTTGTGTTGCAAGATGAAATGCTATGGTTTGAGGTACGTACGTAGTGCACTTCTAATACTCTTTCTTGCGTCAATATGCTTTGGGCGCACAAATACACATTAATTAATTAGGCACAATACATACTAATTTCAAGCTATAACTAATCAAAATATTTTTAAAAGCTTTAAACAAAGAATATTCTTGAAACGATATGAACTTTTTAATTGAACTTTCAATTATTATGTTCTATTTTTAGTTGAACGTCTTTCAATCATTATATATGCACGTTCATTTTTTTTTTTGCTGTTCATGTGCAGCGTGTGCAGTCAATCACCCCATCCCATTTCCTTGAACATCGTAATGATATGAAGCTGAACGCTACGCAATTTTTTAATAAAGAAAATAATGAACTCCGAACATCAGCAACAGAACGGCTAAAGCGGACCTCAGAAGGATGCACTGTTGTCGCAGTACTCATTGCTACCGTTGCCTTTGCTGCAGCCTACACAGTACCTGGAGTTCCAAATAGTCAGACAGGCACTCCAGTCCTCGTCAACCAAGCTTTCTTTGTGGTTTTTACTGTGACCGATGTATTGTCCCTTAAATTTGCTTTGACATCGGTGGTAATATTTCTGTCCATCGTCTCATCACCATTCCGATTACAAGACTTCAAGGAATCTCTTCCAAATAAGCTCATGTTTGGGTTCACATTTCTATTCCTCTCCGTATCCATGATGATGTTTGCATTTGGAGCAACCGTCCTCCTTATGATACAAAACAGGGAAAGCTGGACAAAAATCATTCTATATGCACTTTCTTTCCTACCAGTTGGCATCTTTGCGATTTCATATTTCCCTCTCTATATATCACTATCGGAAACTTACAAGTACTTGCTGAAAAAGCTGAAGCGGGCAATTCCTTGGAAACCTTTTAGTATGGTGCTATCTATCCCAACCTATTTGTGCTGCGCATGCTGTTGTAGAAATATGAGCAGTGATTCCCTCGAACTTCCTCGGCATCAAGCCAGTAATTAAAAGTTAAAAGCGGCATCAACCATTCATGCTGTTGCACCACAAACCTCTAATTCACTCGTCTGCTTTTGAGTTGTAACTTGGCCATCCACTTAAAGGCTTGAGCTACGGTCTATCCCCGAAACTACATATTTTAGTTGGATATGTCATGTTTATAGTAATACTATTGTCTGTATTCTGTTTGGGCTTTTTATCTTGGGGCATGGTGTCCTGTTGTGGTAATTGTACCCAGTGCTTGCGTACGTGTTTGTGGTTTGTACTATATATTTGTTGTTTGTGAGGTTCCACAGCTTTATGATCTGTTGTTGACTTGTTCCCAAACATATTGTACAGTACTTTCACTTTGATAATTAAGTACATTTACAAAAAAAAATTAATTGTCTGAATTAATTTTATCAATTCATTGGTCAATTAAATTTACTATAGGTACTATAACCGTAAACTTTGTAGTACGGTAATTTTGGACCGAGATTGACAGGTCCCAGTCTTGAGCCAGTTCTGTCCGGTTCAAAATGACCGATTCAATCGATTTTTCCGGTCCACATTGGCCCTCCCTTACTTGTGCATACCAATGGGATCAAAATTTTTAAAACTTGATGAAAATAAAATTTTAAAATGTGTTTTTATGAAGGAAATTATATAAAAAATTAATATTTACCTTCCCAAAATTATTTTTTTATAAATTGACTCCTCAAACTAGTTTTGTTTAATTTCACCCCTAAATGAGATCTAAATTGGTAGGGATGAAAATTATCTTAAGAACTGTACATATACGCACCTTTGAAGCGAAGATTCAAATTTGTCTCTCCTTTTCGAACACTTTACATGAAGGATTACAACAAATTCTGCATTCACTAATATAAATGTCCTAAGTACATTGCCTTTGCCTTTGCATTCGTTTTTACAGGTTTATAATCCTCCCACATTCGTCTCCACCATTTAAACACAAAATGTTTTTATATTCAGATCTTCAATATCTTTATATAATTATTATCTAATTATTACAGTTTTTCCAAATTTCTAAATAAAATATAAAAAATTATACAATTTTTTAAAATTTTAAAATAAAAATAATTAGATAATTTGCATGGTACAGAATTTTTACTTTTCCTGCACTTGTTATGGTATATACCCTTCGTTTTCTTTCTGGCTTTGGTGATGAAGAGTAGTTACTTGTAACGTTAAAATTAGTGGTGAGTAAGATGGACTGGAATTCAAAGACCGGGTTAGTAATTTTTTGGGTCTGGTGATGTCCAACACAAACCATAAGCAAATAATTACAGAAAATCAATTAAAAATATAAAATTTTACATGTTTAATACAAAGAGATCTTCCCCACCATTAGAGTCCTCAGACAACTTCCCATGGTGATCAGGCACTCCACCCCCACATCCCATGCCAACTGCCCAATTAGAAGCATAAACAAAATAAATATCAAAATGAAAATCATTGTCTCAATATTTTAAAGAAAAAAGAGAGAGCAAACCTGAGATAAAAAGAAAGGCAAAGAAGTTAGACATCCTTGGCAATAAGGTCGCCATTGACGAATTCTCTGTAGGCAGCAATAGGCCAGCTGAAGCCTCTGAAGGCCAACCTCGAAGCTAACGGCACATCAATGATGATTTCCTTCTGCGTCGGCTTCTTATCATCTCTTATCGCAATCAGATAGCTCCGGCCAACCCACCCGATCCACCCCGCAATGTACAGAAACAGTAATCCCGGCGTTATGAACTCTCCCCAGTGCCTCTGATCACCGCTCACTATCAAATGGGGAAGCCCGTCCGATCCGCACAGCAATCCCGCCTTTCCGTAGTTGTCGAACCTCCTCTTCGTCTTCTCTATCGTCGCGTTGATTGCCAGCGCCGGTGCGCTGTCCGGTGCGTACAGTTTCAACGACGATTCCAGCTTCTTGATCTGTTGCTTCTCTCGTTTCGCGAACTGCTTGGACTCCTTGCATGGTGTCAGGCCAGCGATGTCGGCCATGGCCGGTACTGGGGCCGCAGTGAGAATGACGGAGGAGAGCGCGAGTGCAGCAGAGAAAGTCTGGAGTGGCGAAGTGCTGGAATTTTTCTCTGGGTTGGTGTTTTGAGAAGCCGAGCTGCAGAGTATCATAGGCCTGGATTTTGGGCTCGATGGAGAGCTCAACTTCGGCTTCAACATGGGTTTTGACAGATTTGTGGGAATAGTGAGAGACATTTTTATGGTTTATGTGATTTTCTTTTTCTTATGTTCGCTCACTATTTCCTCTGGATTTTCTTCTGGGACAAGAATGGTGGTGTAGAGTGAAGAAAGCAAAGGGTGTGGGAGTAGTAGGGGGAAAAGGTTCTTAGATTCCGTGAAGAGATTGACGGTGGAGTGTGGATAAGGAGGAAGTAGTAAGGAAGCTGAGTTGGCTGGTTGCCATTGGTTGGGGGGACACTTTGTGGTTGAACCTTGATGGGATTGACCTATCTTGCGAAGTTTGAGAATTGAGTGGACAAGAGAAATAAATATTGATGAAAATATCTATTTTTAGAATTAAACTGTCACATTGGTTTAGTTTTTACCTTCTAGCCTTTACCCATTTGAAATTGTACGACAAAAATATAACGATTTCGAGAAAATTTCACTGCAACTACTTACTTCCACATGCTTTTAACAGAGATGCAAAAGAATAAATAAATAAATAAGAGTACAAGGCTCGGTTTTTTGGTGCTTCCTTTTCTTTTTTCTTTTTTCTTTTTTCAATTTTCATTACATAATAAAGCTTGAAAATCGTAGAAATAATATAAATGCACTAGTCACGTGTGGATGTAACAATTTGTGTATAGGTAAACAGGATTCGAGACACAGAATTGCGGGTGTTTGATATAATTACTGTCACGTTAACTGACATAATATGTTCTCAAATCCAAAAATGTGGCAAAAACACTACATTCCTCATTCTTGAATAACAGCAGGGTTTGTAAAATCACTAGCTGGGGAAAAGCAGATCTGGGCTAAATTCTTCATGCTGACTACTACATAAACAGCACTGCCTCTTTACTTTCTTAGCAGCCCTGCCGTCGTGAAAATTGAAGCATCCTCATCATCCCTTGATATCTTGTACGACTTATATTGGCTTGCATGATAATCCAAACCAAACACATACTAATATTTATAGGGTGAACCGACTATCAGATCGTACTAACCTGACAACTACATAGAGCACCTTATCACTCACAAATTATTCTCCTGTGAATGCCTTCTGTGCTCCCGATCTGCATAACCAACACGACTCATCCTGTGTCCATCTTCTATGGGGTCGTGGTGATAACTCGGTATGTAATCATGCCGCTTCTTCCCCTCCAGCTGCCTGTCCAGTGGGCTCCCAGCTTTTCTCTTACGGCTGTTCAACATAGGAGAAGCATCATCTAACATCTCTCCCTCTTCTGCATTCTCAACTTGTGATCCCCTTGATGACTGGCCCTTTATTGCCGAGTGGGAAATCACTCCAACTTCCTCATGGTCCTTGCCATGATCTAAATTCTCAGATTTTGACCAGCTTTGCCTTCTATCCCGCTTGTTTTTCTCATCTTCTGCTGCCAATTCAACCCCGTCTTCTAGTTCCCTCTCAATGAGATCATCCTCATCCATCAAGTCTTTCTTCCGTGTAATTTCCCCACGAGACTTCCTTCTTTTCTCAACTGCAGCCTTAAGCTTGTCCTTGTCAATCATCTTCATAGCTTCTTTGGGTGACTGGCCAAGGGGACCTTCCCGGAGCTCCAAATTTCGACCAACCATACTGCTGGACTTTCGTGAAACATCATCATCCCTCCACTCTCCTGGTTCTGCAGTCTCATTCCTCCCATTATTCCTTTCTTGGTCTTCAACCCCAGGTCGCTCTGTCCCCACCTTGGATCTATTTGGAACTTCTCTGATGTTATCCTTTTGGGTCAAATGCTCAGGATGCTGAGCATCTTTAATTTCTACATCCACCTTGTGCTCAGTAATAACACTACCCATCTCCGCACTCCCATTTTCAGTACCTTGATTTTGCAAACCTCTTGCCAGCAACCCGTAATTGTCACCAGATGAAAGATCTGACATTAGACGAGATGAAATCTGCTTTGAAGCTTGTTCCTCAATCATGGATGGAACTTTCGTTGGGGCCCGATGACTTGGCCCACTGCCAACACTTCCTTCCACTTCACTACCTTGGGATGGGGGCACTCTGTTTTGCTCATAGAGTTCCAGCATTTGATTACTAACTTCTGCAAGACAAAATAACCAAAATGATTTAAGAAAGTATATAGAAATGAAATAAGAAGCACAACCCACCATTTGCACAGAAATACCCATGGCAGATCATTCAGTGTATGCCACCCCCCTAAGGCTGAGACTTCTTCTCACCATCAGGTAACAGAAGCCATCCCTTATCATTCTTTTTCCAGACTGCCCAAAATTTTCATTTCCAAGGCACCATCTGAAGGAATGATGTAAGGGACAGCTAAAATCACCTGGTTTTGGCATATTTTCACTATTTAGAAGGCAAAATAACTGTTATTATCTTTTTTACTGTTACAAAAAGAAGAATGACTGCAAATAGTTAAGAATCTGCTCTTAGGGAGCAAACAGAAAGCATTTGACCCACAAGGAGATATCTAAAGGATGTCTCGAGTCCAAATAATTTCTACAACCAAATGAAGGGAAGGAGACCAACCCTCCAATTGACGTGGGGTGACATCAAATTCTTGCCACCAGACCTTCTCACCATCCGATGGAAGCTTCACTTTGAGGAACTTGGCAGCAAGGAAAATGGCACCTGCCGCAATGTGATGAGGCTTAAATTGCAGGCAGAGCGATGTCCTCAGACTGCAAGCCATTTTCCAGTGTGTGAAGAAGAGCAAGAGAAGTGAAACCATTGAACTGGAAGTTTTAAAACTTCAAAGAAAACATTGGGTCATACCCATCATTAACAAAATTCCATGCAACTTGAGCGAGGGCATTCTGAGCAACCTTGAACTTCTTTATAGCTTCAACAAGGGGCTTATAAGGATGGTGAACATTGAGGTCAAAACCCAAAGTGGCAAGTACCACCCTCTCTCCAAGTAAAATTAGCTCTTTTTGTTGCTCATATACTTCCTGCATTATAGAGAGGGCAATGAGACACCAAGAAGAAAAATAATTTCAAAAGCCATAAAACAGGAAAAAAGATTTTTTTTTTTTTTTTTTTTTTTTGGGAGGGGGTTGTTTTAACAGGGGGTAAGAATATAGTGCGCCGCCCAGCTTTGACCGCGGGGCATGCCTGCTAGTACAAAGAACATTTTTTTTTTGTTCTTTTCTTTTTCATATTTCTTAAACATCTTTAAATATTTGTAAACAATAAAAAAAATTAAACACATGAGCGGCAAAATAAGGAGGCAAACTAGCATTTTCCATATAGTTTACGAAAAAACCTACATAACCTCCTACTATTCACACAACCTCCACACAACAAACTTTTTTTTTTTATCGAATATATATATGGATAATGAATAAAAAAATTAAACTAGTTTAAAAAGAACAAATTCAAAATAAAAATAAAAAATAAAAAATGACGATGTGTGGAGGTTAGGGAGGTTGTGTAGCATTGCTCGTAGTTTACCCACAGCTCTTGATGAGTAAGTGAGAAAACTGAGAAAGAATTTATTTATTTTTATATGTAAAAACAATAATAATAAAAGCAGGTGAAATTTTTTCAGATAGGAGTGGACTGCAAAAATTTGGATACGTGAGGACTGAACAAGAATTTATTATTACGGCAGTTAAGCAATTTACTACCAAACCATACAATCTATTTGCAAGTGGACCAAACAATGTACAGGCTCACTCCCTCCACTGCAGGGCTTACTTAGATTGACTCATTGAAAAATAAAAATAGTAGGTTTGAAAATGAAACTGAAGGGTGGGTCTTTCTGTCATCAAGAAAACAAGGGCATATGGGACAGAACTTTTTTCTTAAATGAAAGAGAGAGAGAGCACAAGAAATACTGGTAGTAACAACTCAACTAGGGAACATCAATTTGAGGAACTATACAAAAAACTGGTGTAAGCACCATCAGTAAGTGAAGACCTTCTGTTTGATCCTCTGGGCTGCAGCCGGATCTTTTTGTGAATTATTTCATAAGAGACGAGAATAACATCTTTAAGTGGACGAGGAGTTTCTTCAACCTTCCCAGCCAGGAACATACACACAGTTGCAATTGTCTGCCAAGCATAATTAATGAAGTAAGGCACAAAAACAGAATAACGATAACTTTAACTCAAAACTCTTATTAGATTCTTCATTAATCTAATAAAAAGGAATTTCTCACACAAAAGTCCATAGGGCCAAAGAGCCAAGAAAGAGAACATTTTTTTATGGGTGATAAAACTAGACATTAAACACATGTAGAGTATCTGAATGCATGAGCCTTATTAAAAATTGAGGCAAATGCTAAAATCTCAACTCCAGGTCACTATTGGCAAAGAAAGAAAACATTTAACCCAAGTCAAGCATATATACGTTATTCAAATATCAAGGAAGAGAAATATCTTAAGCTATGAAAACCAGAAAAAGTCAATAAACTATAAATCACTTGGCCAAAGCCTTTGTACTAATAAAATAACAATCAATTTGCAAAAATGCAAATTCTGATTAAGTCTGTCAAATCTATCTAAAAAATATATATATATCATACCAGTTATGTCACAGGGGTGCTGATCACACTAGATGACTAAAGATACAGGTGAACACCCTAAAAAATACAATAATGAATAACTCAATTGAGACAAGCATTTCTCAAACCATGTTGCTTGCCTTTATCTTCAAGACAGTGCTTCAAAAATAAGCATCACACATCAAGAGGCATTGGGATCAAACCATGGTGTCATAAAAATAAAAATTGCAGAAAATTGAATGAATGGGTCACTAAAAAATATTGATGGCATAGAATTGCAACAAAGGCCTTCAAACCCACCCCTGGGGAGTAACCCCGGATACACAACCCCACTTGCCAAAGCCATGCATCAGTTTTTTTTTTCTTTAATGAGTAAATGATTGTAATAATAATAATAATAATAGACTTAGCTCAAGTACACAAGAAGGTATACATGAGTAATTTCAGCCAACATATAAAAAAAAAAACACATTTTTGGGATTTAAATTTGTTTATAGATTATTTAATTAATAATAATATAATTGTTTATTAATATATTCAACTGTTACACAATAATTATTAAATGATTTTCAATCATTAGTGGGACCCATTCTTTATCAAATTCCAAAAAATAAAAACCATCTCATCTCATCTCCCTATCCAAACTCTCACTTTTTTACAAATCATTTCATCTCATCTCATATGAATTGCGTAATCAAACAAGACTTGAGTGTGCACTTCCTATTGGATTCCTTGTTAGGCTCTAAGTAGTGCAGGGTCGTAACATAAATGCTCATAATTAATCAATTCAAAGTACTTATCAAAAACATTAATCAATTCAAAGTTATTTTATGGAATATTTATTCAACATTTATTTTATGACAGAGATATCCTTGGGAAGAACTATCGAGGCCTAATTACTTGAATAAGAGTTGGTTTTTTCACTATTTCTTATATTTAACTGTTAACATATTTTGTCCACACAATATTTTATTCGTGTATTTGTTACTTCTTTGCTTTTTTTCAAGTTTTTTATTTGTAGAGATGTTCTAGTGGGCACTTGTGCAGGGCTGCTGGTTGCATTTGCATTGGGATGTTGACTGAGACTTGAGTGAAGTTGCTTGATCTGTATTCTGAATTCTGGGAATGGGAATAAAAAATAAATTGTACTCTCTATATATAGGGTTAATACTGCTGTGTATTTGTTTAAAAAAAGATGTTTTGTATTTGTTATTTTGGTGGTGTAACCTCTTATTTGCATAGTAGGATGTTGTGTACTTGCCATTTCAGTGCTGTAACTTGTTAAATACATGGCGTAAGGCCGTAATCTGTAACCTTTTAGTCTCTTTGTTCCATTTTGTCAATTTGTTCTATTAACTATAATTGTATCAAAAAAGTTAAAAATAGCCATGATAATCTGGCTTAACAGGCTTGAAATTTAACTTAAGAGGCCATAATTGGGCTAAATGGTGCAAAAATGGGCTATAAAAGCCCATAAATAGCTTTAACGGCCAAACATGGCAAGGGCCTGGACATATTCCCCACCCCCCCCCCCCAAAAAAACAAATCAAATGCAGTTGAAGTGCCATAGGAATATAGGCAAGAGATAAGGATCATATGGCCACACCACGCAAGGGCTGGGTGCAGCCAGGAGAAGGCAAAAGCATATAAGATGGTTAGCAGATCTGGTTCTATGTACCCAATATAAACACCACATCAAATTCCACAACCATGCTTAACAAGTGCTTTTATAAATATATATATATATATATATAAGAAAGACTATGCTTAATATGTCCTAAAAATGTATCATCACAAAAAGCATATTAAAGGGCTGTATGGATTGAGAAAAACTCTCAACCCATCTCATTTTATCATTACAACTTTCACAAGTTCCCACAAAAAATACAACAAACTCAACTTTTTCAAATCTCAAAATAACAATAATATCATTAAATAATATTTTAACACTATTTTATTCAACTTTGAACTTTCATCTAAACCATCTCAATCTCATCTCACTATCCAAACAACCTCTAAATCAATTACTGCAAAAGAACACGAGGGATGGACTGCACAAAATAACAACACAATGAAACTCCTGATTTAACAATTGTTTGATCACAATTTTCCTATCTAACATCATTTTTGTTGGAAAATTAACCCCATTTTTTTGTTGAATAAGTAGCATTTGGGCCAGACCCGTTTTCAAAAACATTTATGTACCAAATATCAAAGAATACAGTGTTCTGCACATCAATGATTATTTGGAGTGTGCTGAGCATGTTTCAAAAAAAATGTTGAAGAAACTTTGATATCCACTTTACACTACAAGTCATTTACACTCATGATTTATCATTCAATCATAAACCAAGTTAAACAAAGACTAAAGCACAACAAACTCCAATATAATATCCACACCAAAGAGTGAAGAAAACCTACCCTTCTGTCATTCTTGGCATGTGATTGACGAAGGAAAAACCGATGACAGAATATTATTGCTGTGGCAATGGTTACCTGGGGCCTGCATTGTGAAGTTCAGATCAACATGTCACTCTGGGCACATTTTAATGAAGAACGTTCGGACATTAACTTTTGGGGGATGTTTTATATAGTTAAAGAACTTACCAACAGGTCTACCTAACAAAAACAATCACCAGATTTCTACTAGTAAAATCTTAAGTATACAAGAAAATCTGAAATGAAGCTACAATGTACATTTCCTAGGAAATGTGTCCAATCATAAAAATGTATGCAGATGCAAATTTATTGTTAAGCTCACAGTCATTAAAATTTCAGTTATTACACTCCCCACCATGTCCATATGATACAAAGTGGGGCTTTGTTCCAAATCCTTGCAATCAGCATTATGGTCAATCCAACTTTTCCAACAATTATTTTGTATAGGTAAACAAGACTTTATTACTTAAAGAATAGGACTAGCCCAGTATATATAGTAGGCAGCCCTAGTTAAGAGAGCGCAAAGGAGACAAGAAAATCATGAAGGACCATGCCACTAGAATCAACAGCAATGGCCCAAGAACATAAGAGTGCTATAAAATAAAACTATCAACTCCTCTATCGATCTCTCATTTTCTTCAAAAATCCATGCATTATGCTCCAGCCAAAGACCACATGATACACAATGGGATCATCTTCCAAACCACTGAAATCTGATGCATGCCTCTAGGGCTGTAAACGAGCCGAGTTTGAGCAAGCATGGGGTGTGCGAACTCGGCTCGTTCACAACTCAAGTCGAGCTTGGTCTCAACTCGTTTGCAGACGAGCCTAGAAGAACGTCCGAGCTCCACTCGTTTAATTGCAATACAAATCTGAACTCAAGCTCGAACTCAGTTCTATTAACGAGCCCAGGCTCGACTCGAGCTCGAACTCGAGACAATGGAGATTAAGGGTATAGAAGATTCGAGGTCTAGAGATTACTAAATTTGTATCACAACCATCTCCAAGTAGTCTTGGTGAATTTTTGAGCAAAGAAATTTGTATTGTGCAACCACTTTTTGGAAAAAATTAGGAAGGAATTACTCCCTTGCTAACAGAGATACCGCTGAAACATCACCACGAGTCCACGATAGGAGGTCTCGATTAGCTCCCAGAGAGCTCGCCAATGATGGTGGCGATGAGGCGAAGTGTTGGATCATGGATGGTGCGACCGTAAGACTGAGACGTCAATGAGGGGAGGAATGGAAGGCAATGAGGCACAGCTGGGATTCTGGGAAGGTGAAGGCCGAAGGGGGCGCATGGAAGGGGGAAGAAATTAGGGTTTTCAAGTTATATAATTTGAATAAACGGCTAAGATTAAGTAACTACGGATCCAATGGCTTATAATTAGAATTCAACCTTTTTGAATCAACAGATGAGATCGAGTTTTACACAGATCGAACGGGTGTAAAATGAAATTTGCGGTATGGATAATCAATGGCTTGGATCTCGTTTTTCATGATCCAACGGCTTAGACCTATCTCCAATTATAATTTAAGACATATGTATATTAATATCTATAGACCTAGACTATTAAGTTTATAATATTATTTATATTTAAATTATGTATATTTTCAATACGATTAGTCTATTAAATTATTTACATAGTATAAACTATTAATAAATAATATATGACTCTCTAACTTTAATTATACATTTACAATACTAGTATACTATAAATATAAGACTATACTACTTAATAAATTAATACTAATAAACTAATAATCTATAATACTATATTAGTCTATATATTTATTAATAAACTAACATATGTATATAATATAGATTATAATACTAATACTTATAAGTTAAATGCAGTAGATAGAATTTTTGATTCTTTAATAATGATATTATGAATCTATGATATATCAATGATAATATTGTAAAATCTTCAATAATAATTCATAGAATGATAGGGTCATAATTCATAAGTGATAAGTGATAAATTATAAGTTAATAGTGGTATATAGTAAATAGTATATTAACTTTTTTGTACCAAGCTATATTAGTCTATATATTTATTAATACATCAACATATGTTAATTGTTATATGTATATAATATAGATTATAATTTATAATACTAATACTTATAAGTTATATAATAAGTTTTTGAGATTTTTAATATAAGTTAGGATACTAATAAGTAATACTAATACTTTTACTAATATTAATACTTATACTAATAAGTTTTAGAGCATGTTTGGGATTGCGTTTCGAGGTTTTGAAAGTACTTTTAAACAGTTAAAAGCACTTTTAAAGAAAAATGACATGTTTGGGTAACTTTATTAAAAGCGCTTTAGTCGGTTGAAAAAGCTAAAATTCAGCTTTTTCAATAAGCACAAAATTGAAACTTTTATTAAAAAACTCCAGCAAATAACTATATATTTTTAAAAAACTACCGTAACTAACTCTAAAAGTGCTTTAGACATATGGATCCCAAACAATACATAACTTTTTAGTAGTAGAGCTTATTACATTAAGCTTTAAGCTATAAGCCTTAAGCTAAAAACAATATTTTTCACCGCAATCCCAAACATACACTTAAACTTATAACTTATAATATTAATACATAAAATATTTTTTAAATATTTTTTATTTTATTTTACAATATATTGATATACTTAGTAAGTTAGTATACATACTAAGTCGTCCTATTTTAATTTTTTATTTTATTTTTAATACTAATGTACTGCTAAGTTTAGTATTGTAGTAGTATACTAGTATGAGCTTATTTATTAATAATGGTAGATATTAACACTAAACATGTATGATGCACATTACTAATTTAATAATTTATTATAGTTGATATAATCTTACGAATAAAATATATAAATAATACTAAACTTTAGTTGTTATTGATTAATTATATATAAAGTAATAAGATTAATAATTAGTGATAAATTATTAATAATCTATAGTATTATAAATTTTAATTAGAATATTATGATGATATTATACATTATATTTTATAGTCTATAGTATTAGTATATAACTCTTTAAATTGTAATACTATTAGTAGATCGACATCTTTTATTATATATTAGCATATTAAGATATGTTAATATTCTGCTAATAAAGTACAGACTTATAGTATATACCACCATATATTAGTAAATAGTAATAGCCTAATAGACTAATAGTATTAGACTATTAATGTTACATTGTTATATAGTGCAATTTGTAAATATATAATATTACATATTTGTTTGAATTTGTTTCCATGTATTCATCAATCACCACAAAGTATAGAACTTCTATACTTCTATTACACTAAAAGATAATATTATAATTTATCAATTTATATATAATATGTTATAAATTATGTCTACTTTCATAATTATATCTATATATTGACTTATAAATTTGGATTATATATTGTATTATATGTATAAAAATATATACGAGTCGAGTTCACGCGCTTATACGAGTCGAACGAGCTTTATACGAGTTCGTTCACGAACATTAATCGAGTCGAGTCGAACGAGCTATATACGAGTTTGCTCGCAAACATTAAACGAGTCGGTCAAGTTTTATACAAGTTGTATCGTTTAATTATAGAGCCTAATTTTGTGTTCACGATCGGCCCATGTAATTTACGATTCGAGTCGATCTCGAGTTTTATCAAATCGAATTCGAGCTGCTTATCAAGTAGCATGTTTATTTTACAGCCCTACATGCCTCCAATATTGGGCTAGCTAGCCAATGCTACCACCACAGTCCCCAGCATGACCCAACACAACTCTACTCTACAAAGCACCTCATCCCATAAAGCCCATGGTGTCTCGCAATGTAACAAAAGGTGATCTACCGACTCGCCCTCACCCCTACACCTACAATATCAATCTACTATAATGACCATTCGTTTCCTCAAATTATCAGTAGTGAGAATCTTGCTCAAAGATATTGTCCACACAAAGAAGGCCATCTTCAGAGGTGCTTTGTGTCTCCATACCCTTCTCCATGAAAACCGACTATTGGGATCTTGGGAAAGAGCCCTATAGAAAGAACGAACTAATAAGGGCCCTTTTTTTTTATAAGTTAAAACTTTATTCATCAGAAAGAAGTATGCATAACCCATGTACACAAGAAGTGTACAAAAGAAACACCTGGTTACAATTCAAAGCTAAGAAAGTGAAGACAAGAACTCATTGACTACCCCACCATTAAGAACAATAGCAGCAAACCAACTAAGCAAAGTACTGATAAAATATTTCTAGATTTCATCTATATTATGTTCCCTATCATTAAAACACCTCTCATTTCTTTCCAACCAAAGGCACTATATAACACACAAAGGAATCATCTTCCATGCAGCAGTCACTTGGGGACAAGAAAAAAGGCTGGACCTAGGGGTGGGCAGCGGGTACCCGACCCTACTGCCCCGCCCGCTTTCCGCTCCACAACAGCGCCCTGGCCACTTTGGCACGGAGGAACCCCGCCTGCTTTGTGGGAGGAAGGCAGGGCCGGGGGCGGGATGGGTGAACCCTCGGCCTCACCTATACCCCGCCCTGCCCCTACTACCCCTATAAATACAATATTTCTGATATTTCTAATTTTCTTCACTTGCAAATCTCTTCTTGGGCGGAATGGATTTCTAAAATTCAACTAGGTTGCATATCTCTTCTAAGCTATCGAGAATCAATGTTCTAAGAGTGTTAGGGTGCCGGCAGCGTGGATTGAGAAAGGGTCGAAACCCTAGAAGTGATAAACATTTGATCTGGGTTGCAAAATGCATGGAACTTGGAACTCACACGACGTCGTAGAGGCTCTTGAGTGTAGGTGGAGGAGAAACGGTGTGTTTCTAGTATCAATTTCCTTTTACATTAGATGTGTTGTTTTGGAGTTATGTCCAAACGGTGCATTTTCAAATTTTACATAAAGGTGGAGAAAACTCAAGAAACTAATGGAGGGAGAAACGAAATCGAGGGTTGTCTAAATATTCTAAAGCTTGCGCCTAATCGTCTCAATTTCTCGTCTCAATCTCCATGAAAGTATGGCAGCAAAGAGGAATGAGTGGGTTTTTCATGGTGTAACAGACGCCGACGAAAGGGAATGAGGTAGATGGAGTTCTCTTGAACTCTCTCAAACTCTCTTGATTTTCTTTTTGATATGGTTTTGGTGTTTGCTGTTTGGGATCTCTTGATTCGTCGTAATTGATTGGAGAAGGTATGGGAGGAGAGGGGAAGGGGGCGGACAGATGGAGGTCCACCCCCGCATCTACTAAGCATGTAAAGTAGGAAATTTCAATTAACATGGTCATACGCTTTTTCCATATCCAATTTGCAAAGGACCCCCGGGATCCCTTCCCTCATACGACTATCTAAAACCTCATTGGCAGTCAGCAGAGAATTTGTTATTTGGCAGCCTATAACGAATGCACTTTGAGGTTTAGAGATGACCTTCTCCATCACTTTGCTCATCCAATTAGTTAAAATTTTTGAAATGATCATATAGATACCGCCCACCAAGCTAATAGGGCGGAAATCCTTCAACTCGAAAGCACCCACGCTCTTTGGAATCAAGGCAATAAAAGTGACATTCAACGACTTCTCAAACTTGTGATGCTCAAAAAATTCCTGAAAAACTTTCATCACCTCCTCCCTCACAATCTCCCAACAATCCTGGAAAAAAACCAAAGTAAACCCATCCGGTCCCAGAGCTTTATTTCTTCTCATCCCACAAACCACCCAATGCACCTCATCTTCCTCAAAAGGCCTCTCCAACCAGCTTATTGAAACATCATCTATAGTGGCGAAGTCCAAACCATCAAAAGTTTAGGTCTCCCATCTTCCGTCTCGCTAAGGAGGGAACTATAGAATTGCACCCCATGCTCTTGAATCTCGGTGGGTGTAGAGAGAATATCGTTATCAGCTTTCAACATTTCAATGGCATTATGGCATCTAGTAGAGTTGGCCATTTTATGGAAAAAAAACTAGAACACCTGTCCCCCTCTTTGAGCCATAAGACCCTTGACTTTTGCCTCCAAGAGATTTCTTCCCTCAAAAGTACCCTTTCAATTTCATTTATAACTTCTTTCTTCGTTGACAAAATGGCCTCGTTGTCCCCTTCAGCCTCCAAGGTTTGAAGCTCATCCTAAAGTGTTTTTTTCTGTTAGACTACATTCCCAAAGACGACGTTGTTCCATATCTTCAAATCAGCTTTCAAGGCTTTGAGTTTACTTGCCAAAACAAAACTAGGAGTCCCCTCAGACTGATACCAAAGCCACCAGCTTCTTACCTTGTCAATAAAACCTCCCGCTTCTAGTCACATGTTCTCAAACTTGAAGTACCGTTTATCCTCATGGATGCCCCCACAATCAGGAAGGATGGGAAAGTGATCGAAACATACCCTAGGCAGTAGTTTTTGGAACAAATTTGGAAAGTTCGCCTCCCATGTTGAAGAAACTAAGAATCTGTCCAATCTTTACCCGCTTCTAGAGTTAGACCCCGTAAATCCCCCCCCCCTTCCCCCCCTCCCCCCAAGCAGCAAATCCAATAGTTCTAGGTCAAATACAGTTGAGGAAGTCCTACATAGATGAGAAGCCCACCCTCTCACTAGGAAAGCGGGTAACATTAAAATCTCCGCAAATGCACCAAGGCACTTCCCTTTACTAGCAGAAACCCGTCTTCTTGTACATTGCTTGGCTTCACGGAGTACAAGATATTATAAAAATCAGCAAAATTGTTCATCTCCCAATCATGTGTAGCCCTGCTAAAACTAATATTCCAATGAATTTGCATGCTTGATATTCCTGTAACATTTGCCACTGAAGCCTCTTGGACACTAGCAATTTAATAGAGATAAGAAAATAAATCTGGTAACACTGTATCACCACACCAAATATCTTTCCAGAATTTAATCTAGGCTCCATCCCCCATCTGAAAGAGAGAGTGACGAAGAAAAATAGTACAGCCCCTTCTAATATGTTTCCACAACCCCACATCATCAACTCCTTTAACTTCTTTATACCTTTTCCAACAATATGGTATCTTGCTAGTATCTATGCATAAACATTTTTTCTCAAAAAGTCATGGCATCCATGACCACAAATTCTTGATACTAACAATTTAGGAAGAGGTACTCTATTTTGTAACCATCTTTTTTTGGGGAAAACAAAGGGCCTAGGTGTAGCATACAGGATGTATAAAAGACACATGCGGAACAAAAAAAAAAGCATTAATATCTAAATTACAAAGTTCTAAGAATCCCGTAGGCAAAGCCTCTAGTTAAATGGTGGGCTTGGGATGGGCTGTAGACATAGACAACCTCAATTCCATTCAACAATAGGAGTTCCCTTGAATTACTTGAGACACAATTCGATGGGTAGACCATGTGTTAGGGTTTACTCCCCAAGGGTGGATTCGTAGGACCTTGCCTTGGAGGATTTCCATACCATTAGAAAAACGTTCTACGAAACCCAACGTGGAGGAAGAAGCAAAACCAATTACCACTCCCAATCAAATAAGTGATCTTGTAAATAAGGACTCCATGCATTTAGACTTTCGCTACATCTAAAGTCCTTGCATTTTCATCCCACTAAATGCTCCAAATCAAGAATAAAGGTATACTCCCTGTGTACTTAGGCAATGCCTCTTTATTTGGAATAAAATTTCTCTTATTACTCATCAAAAAAAATTCTTGTGAAGCATTCTCCCTAACATGGCAAAAGCTCTCTCACTGAATAACAAAACCCAAGATCCCAAATAATGAAAGTACTCGCAACGAAAACTCCCTAGCACTAGGATGCGTCCTTCAAGACTCACACTCCTTGGCAGACTGGAACTTAGTTGGAAAACTCAAAAACTCTATCTCGAGCTACGCTATGGTCCTTTGTGCAGTGGCATTTTGCTTGCACAGTTAATTGAGCAAGGCAAGGGAGAAAGAAGCTATCCCCTCTTCTCTAATAACCTGTCGCCGGTAATAGAGTGCTCCACCCGCTACCCCATATGTAGAAAAAGGGGGTGTAGGGAAGGAAGAACAACCATTTGACTTTGACACATGAGGTGGCGACTTTGGCTAGGTAACATCATGGAAATGTGTTGGACTGCAAATCCTGGAATGACGGTTCGACCCCATCCTTGGACGAGGGGAGTGGCAAGCAGCACGGAACTTTAATTAATTAAATGGCATAAGGGGGCTTTCGCATGCTTTAGAAGGTGGAGATAAACCCCCCGCCCCCACACCCCCTGGGCACTTTGAAGATATAACACCAAGAAAAACTAAGTTTCTTGCAAATGTATTAGTCAAATGATGCTTTTACTAAATGAAAAATATGAACCTCTTCCATCACGCCAACTATTCATTTGGTACTACTAATTACCATACACTTTCTTCTTTGTAGTTTACAAGCTCGTCAAAATAATTGGACCTTGATAACTATGGACATTTGTGTAAGAGTTGTAACCTAAAGAAAGTCATGGAGTTAATTGATCCAAGTTGGACAGATACGAACCTAGATAAGAAAGTGATTCAGATGATGAAATAACAACATGAAAGCTTCTTTTCATCAGACAGTGGCATAAATGCAAATATCTCAAATATCTTGAATGCACTTTTCAGATGAATGCTGAGCCTTTGTCCACAGAGATCCAACTTACAACATCCCTTATATGAAACATTATCATCATCAAAAGAAGAAAATTCCATATTCTCATCAATGAAAATGCTAATGGCTCTAGAAAAATTTATTCCATCAGTGAGCTGACTAAATTGAAACATATAGAACCTTATATAACAAATAAATTAAAGCTGCTCATACTTGTCTTTCTTTTAGCTTCCAGAATTTTCAGGATCTTTTACTTCTTACTTTACGATTAGATGAAATTATACTCCGTGTAAGTGGGTGATGCCTTTCTGCTCATCAGTAAAATTCTAACTTATCAAAAAAAATAACAGCTTTGGTCATGAACTTCCACTCTACTTGCTCGCACTAAGTGGTCTACGATAGAACATTATTTAAAACATGAACAGTATAGATAAACATGCAATCATTTTCAACCATAAAGAAGCTTCATGTATGCAGGACACAGTTTCTGTTATCTATTATTTTAGTGCAACACAAGCATCAGGTAAGAACTCCCATTTTATTTTTTCTTAGAAGATTTAGCAGAAAACTCAAACCAAAATCAGATTTAATTGTGCATTCTGAAACCTACAAAAGCTTGTTTAATATCTGAATCAACCAGAAGTGTTGCAAGAACAAGGAAATATTTGTGGTAGTTATGGACTCACACTTTTAGCCTCATGCCCAAATCCTGCAAAAATGTGCAGTACGACTTGCGTAAATATGTTTCTTTCTTCAGGTCAGTCCCATCTCTTCTTGAAGGGGAATTTTCTTCAATTTCCTTTCTTGACAAATACCAACGACCAACTTCCTCTTGCCTGTCTAGAGAATTTCTTGAAGATCCACCATCAGATGTGCCATGATGAGATGACTCCCCAGGTAAAAGTCCAGCCATGTGTATCCCCAAAAAGTACAAAATAATGGACAAAAATACTTCTACTACAGCAAGAAAAGGTCCTTTTTCTGGCACATAACAAACAGATCGATCAAAAATTAAACACTACCTGAATATGATGTACTAAATTTATCAAAAACAAAATATAAATCAAACAAATATAGAATACTAGAAATTAGTTAAGACTTAAAAAATTGGCAGAACACACTAAACTATGTCATAATTACAATGCAAACCTTTTTTTATAAGTTCAAATTAATGCAATCTTCTTGACAGTACACATCAATATGAAAAGCTTTTTTGACAAGTATGGCCTTATAAAAAGAAACAAAAACAAAACCTTATCAAAGGATATTTAAAATTTGGGCACAAAGCTAAAGCCAGAAGTAGTTATTAATTGTACACCACTACATAATCTTTTCCATTGAGTCATAACCATTACAGGCTTGACCTAAATGCAGACAATCAACAAAAAGTATAAACCCGCAGATTAGACAATCAGCTTTTATACGATCACTAGCGGTTTTTTTTCTTCTCAGCCTACTATCAATTTCAATACTTGAGAAATACAATTATGAGAAGCATGTTACATGTTTTTTTTTTTTGGTTAAGGGTAAAGCATGTCACATGGTATGGAATAATTCCCAAAATCATCGAGGCTTGAGTGTGAAATGCTATGAAAAGCATTAATGACATAAAAGTCACCAAAACAGGAATGCTTAAAATCCCATAAACATAAAGTTCACAACAGATAAAATATATTACCATTGTATAATAAATTGGATATAAACTGACTTTAAAGGCATAAATACAGAAATAATTATATCTCAGATTCCACACAATCTTGGACGCACAATAGGTTTGATAAGAATGTGTATCAAAGTACCTTGGGACTCACCTACCTATCAAGTGAAACATGTCCAATCCAACTGTCAAGCTTCTTTAAATGAATTTAACATCATGATAATCCAAGTTCCACCATGAATTCCATCCCCAATCAAACCATTAAAGTCTTTCATGACTAAAATATTCAATAGTGACAAGAAGTTGATGGAAATATCATACTTCACATTATATACCTTCTCATAAACACCTAAAACAAACCAAGCCATTCGGATCATCATGCAAGGGACGCATCAAGCATGTAACAATGTAGATTTCATGACTAATTAGGCACGAAATTCAAAAAAACGGGGTTGTAAATATAGGTCATATTTATTCTCCTAAATGAATGATTGGTGTATCACACGCTGATATAAAACTGATAAAATATACAAGCCTCGAGTAGAGAACAACGAATTAAACACAGAGTTCACAACAGATGAGCTCTGTGTGGAGTGCCAATTCACTTTAACAACGCCAGTTATACAATAAATAAATAAAACAAAAAATCAACTTGAGAAAACCTGGAGAACTCACACCTAACCAAGTTCCGGGGAAAAACCTCAAACTATAATTTCAATGACAAAGAAGGGGGAAATTATTGGAACCGAAAAGAAAACAAAGAGCTTTCATTATGGACAACCTACGGGGCACATACAAACCTAATAATTAATATGCACTTTTCATGTTTAGAAAAAAAAAGCATAATATTAAACAAACCCACGTAATATAAAGCAAACCCATCAAGACCTAACTAACGCAAACCTCACCCAATTCCCTAAGGAGTCCTCCGACGAAACCCACTCGAAAACTAAATTGGAACCAGAACGCGTAAAATCCCGCTTCTTTGCGAACCTAAATAGAACTAAATCTCCCAAATCGAGATCGAGAGGCACTAAAGCAGTTTTTTTTAATGGGTGGAAGAGAGAGAAGGAAGAAGAACATAACGAAAGAAGAAAACCATAACAGGGTTTTAGAAAAGTAATAATGAAGAATAAAGAAAAAGAAGAAGAAGAAAGAAGAAGAGGGAATGGGGGCGCACCAAGCTGAACAATAAGCGCGGTGCGGCTGCTGCTCTGTGCTGTAGCTGCTGCGCTTCGCTTCGCGTGTCGCAAGATTCCTTTTCTTTTGCACAAGGGGTAATTTATGGGAGCTAGTTCAATTTTGCAAAGGTTCAATTGAAGGAGGAAAAAATTTAAAAAAAATAATAGGTCTTTCTTACGAGTCTACGAGTTGTTTGAACTTTAATCCTCATCTCTTCACACTGAAATAATGACATTTATAATGTATTAATATTTGAGTTTTATTTTGAAAAATGTTGTAAAAAATATATAAAAATAAATTTATAAATTAACATAAGTTTTTGAAATTTATTAAATTTATTTTTTATATAGAAATATTTTTATAATTTGAATAGGGGTGGAAAGCTAGATCTCACAACCCGATGCTTCGTCCCATTGGCCCTGCCCCTGCATGGCAAGATAATGGCACCAATGAAGCTCTGTCCCATCTCCCGTCTCGCACCTAATTTTTTAATATAAATATATATATATATATATATATATATATATATATTGGGAAGAAGTAATATGTAAAATATGTTTGTATAATTTTATAAAATAATTTTTTTTAAAGATAATATTGTTTTTATAAAAAAATAAATAATTTTCGATCAATAATGGAATGTATATTCTATAATTTTAGCAAACTTGTTTGTAATGAGTTTGATACAATAGCTATTTTTAAAATTATATTATAATTTTTAATATGAATTTTTAATCTTAAATATATAAATTTATCTTATCATATATATATAATTAAATATAAAACATATATAATATATTAATTACAAGCTGAAATTCATTAAATATATTGTCTTACAATGAGATTTAATTCTCACAAAGAATAGAGGTAAGAGAAACTAAACATGAAAGATGCTTCAAGGAGATGGAGGGTTTTGAAAAAGGTTACAAGAGAGAGTTTAGGAAAACTTCATATAAGAGTTTTCTTAATGTCCTCTCCCTTCTTATAACTTTCTTATAAGAAGGGAGAGGGCATTGCTGGCAGTTGAAGAGATTATTAATGGACAATAAAAGTAGTTTTTTTCAAAGTGATTATTAATGGACAACTAATATCTCTACATGCATTGCTGGCACTTGAAGAGATGATATTCCTGACAATAAAGGATAATGGTGTCATAGTGGTTCTGAAAAGTAATGTTATAGTGCTTGAAATAATTTGTCTGAAAAGCAAGAGTCACATACTGAACAGTTAAGAATAATAATATTAAGTCACGTGCTGAATAATTGAGAACAATAATTTTCTGAAATGTGCTGAATAATCGTGAATAAATAATCTTATAAGATCACATATTGAACATTTGAAAAACAATAATCTTCTGGAAATTACTTAATCAATTGAGGGTCATAATCTGTAAGTTCCAGATTAAACGAGTCTTGAGAATCCATTAATTGCAGATGATAAGCCTGAGGGGAGAAGGAAGAAACTTGTTGTGTCTAGGAAGGAAAGCTGCTGAATTACTAATGGTATGCTTTGTTTTGCCAGGGATAATTTATTTTGTGACATGTCTTCATTATCGTCACTGTCAAATACTTAAGACATTGTTTCAACTAATTTCTTAAGGTCCTTTTTTCTGGTAATTTAGGCTAATTGAGATTGAAATTTATTTCGTTGTACAAGAATTTCTGGAGCTTTGGTGACTTGAGAAAACATCTTCGTAATATGACTATAATTATACTTTTTCCATCAGTTAACGGAAACTTGTCGAACCAAAAAAATAATGTTACTAGAAGATGGAAGTGGCTTAATGGCATACTCCAATTTCATAATCCAAATTAATTTTGTTTTAAGAAAGAAAAGAATGAGTAATAAGCAATAATTTAATGAAAGTGGATAATTATTTTGGAAAGAAAAGATTTCGAGACTTTCTTGAAAGGGAGAATACTTAATTGATTTTATTTAATTGCAAGAATACATTCTTAAATTGCATTAATACAAATATAATTGTGAATGCAATTTCCAATTGAATACCGCCGTAATTGTTGTACCAGACGTAGCTTTGTAAAAGACATAAAACAAAAATACAATTGTGAATGCAAAATTTGCAACAGATTCGTTAAACCAACAATTTTTCGTTAGATAACTACTTTATATACATAAAGATATTTATACTATACATAATTTCATATTTATGATATTTATTATTTTTATTGTATATGAATATAGTAATATGTATTAAGTAAAACTTTTAATAATATATTGTGTAAATTGTAGTGTAGTATGTTGATTCTTTTAAACTAACAATTTAAAAACTACATAATTTTAATTTTTTGGGAAAAGATTTCATTTCATTCCAATAAATCGAAATTAATTATGGCATGATAAATACAGGAAAAACTCATATTACAAGTCAAACTACTCTACTGTTTTGGGTACCATTGCACAATTTCTTTTTGTAACAGATATTGTCTTAACTTCTATAACCCCTCAAAAGACAAACCCTCAGAGATTTTAACTTCAGTCTGTTTGAGAATATGACGCTCTGTAAATAGAGATAATCATTCACACCCTCAAGAAAATGAGAGGAAATCAGCACCACCATCCTCTAAAGGAGAATAGGGAATCAACAAGACCATTTTTCAAAGGAAGAGCGAGACAATCAAAGAAAATAGTTTTTTCTTATTTATTATTACCTAATACAAAAAATACAAACAAACACAAAAACGAAAATAGAAAACCAAAACACAAAAACGACTAAAATGAAAAAATCTAGAAAATGCAAAAGAAAGCACGGCTATAGTGAGCCTAGAAGTGCCAAGTATGGTGGCAATAGAGTCCTCTACGTAAAGGCACTTGTAAGCCACGTGTGCAAGACAACTCGCGTGTGTGGAGCATGCACCACTCTTTATGGTGAAATTTTTGACGCACACCAATGGGACGCATGGTTGTCATTGGCCACTGAAAAACACCGAACTCCACTACCCCATATTGAAATGAAAAACAACAAAAGAAAAAAAAAATACAACCCAAAAGAGACGACTGAATGAAGAAAGGAGGGAGGGAGTGAATCCAGGAAGAGAATTCCTGGGATTGGTTGAACTGAACCGATCCCTTCTCAAAAAATAGTTGGCACTTCCGTCGGTCACTGGAAATGTCACCGCTCATACCATTGGAATCGCCTTTTTCCGGTGACCTTACCCCTGCGAGGACGATCCCACGCGGCCTCCCACATTACCCACCCGAAATGGAAAAGGTGAGAGGCCACGTGGGGTTGCCGTCGTAGGGGTGAGATCGCCGGAGGAAGGCGGTTTCAATAATATGGGCGATGACGTCTCCGATGGCCGGCGAAGGTGCCGGCTTTTTTTTTGGAGGGGATCGGTCCGACCAATTCCCAATGTCCCCCATCTAGGAATAGTTTTTAGAAATATTCAGAGGATCGATCCGGCTTATAATGTTCAAAAATCAGCCCTTCAATCATACGGTAACACGTAAGATATTTCATCTGCATTTCCCCCCAAGTTATCTTATCTGCGTTCCACACGATTGCTTCTTCCATCACTCCTTCGTGACCTTACCCAACCCTTCCCGCTGGTTTAGCCCTTTCCCAACCCTCTCGTTGGTTTTCATCTTCCCTAAGCCAGCAAGCCCATCCATTTTGTTTGGCAAAGAACACGATGAGGCAGGGGACGGAACTCAACCTCCATCATTTCCGATGACAGAGAACACGGCGGCTCCTAATCGAAGAACTTTACTGAAACCCCTTTAAAGATCGCCGTTTAAAAATTTGTAAAAGATACAACTGGGCTATGAAACCAAGAGCTCCAAGACGGAGCTCGACCCCATGATCTGCCGATCCCTCACGAAACCTAGAGCTCGACCACCTCACAAGGTCTGAAGGTCTTGAATTTTAGACATATGGGCAAGAGATTTGATCAGGATATATTTCTTTTCTTTCTCTTCACTGATGCGTAGGGGTTTCCACAATGTTCATATAACAGCGTACAGGGGGAAATCATTGTTGTTGTCATGCGATTACACCCCCCCCCCTCTCCCCCCCAACAGTGCGATGCCGACCCCTCTTTTTCTTCCAGTTATTCATTTTTGTATGTGGGTTCGCCGGAATTGCTTACTTCTATTTTTCTTCATGTTTTTGGTCTTCGACAACTGGAGAATGGCTTCTTTTCGACCTTAATTACTGGCTCATCAATGGCGTATGGGCGTCAGAGTTGGACACAAACAATTCGACTTGGGGGAGATTCTATTCGAAACGCCCTTACCTAAAACAATTTTATGTGATGTATTATCGTAAATTAAGTAAAATATCTAATGTGGCGCCTTGTTAGTGGAGGATTGTTTTTATGCACTTATAGGCCCTGTTTGAATTCATTCATCTTAATTTACTTCTATTTTATCATTATATTTTTATAATTTTTTTATACAAAACATAAAATTATATATATTTTTTTCAAAATTTAATATATATTTTTCAAATTTTAATATATTTTTTTAAATTTTAAAATAATAATAATATTATAAATTAAATTAAATTTATTTCAATTTATCACATTTTTAAATTCAAACAGAAACATAAACCGGACGAGCTAGAAGTTTCTCTCTGATTTTAAACCTAGTAGACTCGAGTACATTATTAAAGTGGGATTGAGAACTCCACCCCTACTATACGCATGCATTTCACTTGATTTTTTTTTTTAATTTGTACCCCCAACTTTTTGTTTTTTACAAATTGATGACGAGTGTAATCTATTTTTTTCATTTTATTTTCTAAGATAAGTTGGAGAAAGCTTATATTTATTCTTAATGATTTGGGCTTTTTGTTTAGAAAAGGACTTTTACTTTTATTAAATATAATCACCACCCAGTTAAACTAAAAGGAAAAAAAATTATTCGGAAGGTTCGTATGATTTTAAATAAGGATAACGTTAGGCTTATAATTTGATACTACTCATTTTATTTTTTCTTTATTTAATAATTGAAGAAGTGATTATTAGTAAAATTGTATTTTTTTTAATTTTTTTTCATGATTAAAAATGTTAAAAAAATACTTAAAAGGAAATAATAAAAAACTAAAACTTCAAATACACTATAAAATAGAAAAAAAAAATTGTAAGAAAATAGTAAATCTGTCATTATCCTTTAAACAATTCTCTAATTGGTATGCATAGTTTGTTTAAAAAATTATAGCAGTCGCACTGAAAAATTAGCCAACATTGAAAAAATAAAAACATGTAAAATTATAAAGCACAATGCTTGGTTGCATCCCAAATATATAATTTTTTAATAAGTGCATCCCAAATATTGCCCTTAGTGCATTTTTTTTTCTTTCAAATATAGTTTTAAATTAAAAAAAAAAATACAAATTCACCAATAATCATTTTATTAACTACTAAAAAAAAACACACTAGGAGCATTTTTAGGAGGCACATAACATTTGTGTGCATACTGCATACAAGCATTTTCCCATATTAAAAAATATAAAATTAAAATTTGAAAATTAACATTAAAAGATTTCTAAACTGCATAAATTCTAACGATTTGTTATGAAAATTGTTAAAAAAAATTACTAATACACTTCAAAAATGAAGAATGAGAATATTATGAAAGGTAACGAAATTAATGTTTAATTCAAAAAATAAGAAATAAACAATTTTTGTTTGAAGAGAGATGACCCCGTGGAGGTGGCACTTATTAAAGTATTTTTATTGAATTGTCTAAAGTTAAAAGACAATTTTTACTATTGTGAAGAGTAATTTGGTTTTTTGTCATTCTATTCACATAAGTTTTCATATTAAAATAGTTATTTTTTTAATTATATAACAATAAAATAATATAACAACAATTTGACTTTGGCTATTCACATCAAATTTTTATATTGAATTATCAATTTATGAAAATATATAGAAATAAATAATTAATAATTAAAAAATATTTATTATTTATTATCAAACCTAATGTTTCAAATCTCGTATTTATGTATAGATTTTGATGATAATAAATAAATTCAAAACTCAAACTCAATTTGTCTATGCATGAAGGGAGCTAAGCACATAACAAAATTAAGCATGAATAAGAAGAATAACAAGTCTATAAATAAAATTCATAGAGTAATTTTGTACATCTCTTAATAAAATTTGAAATAGAATTAAAGCTCAAAATTTATCTTCTCTTACAAAGTATCAATTTTTTTTACATGTGCATGACATCATTAAAAATTTTAATTTCGAAAATTATATCTTACATGTGTATAACATATGCAATGATATTATCAAAAGATTTAAATTTGAAAATTATATTTTACATGTGCATGACATATGCAATGACATCATCAAAATGTTTAAATTCGAAAATTGTATTTCATATGTACTTGACATATGCAATGACATCACCAAAAATTTGAATTTGAATTTAGAAGATGATTGAGTGTCATCTTTTGACATGTGCATGTATTGTTTTAATATTTTGAAATATGAATGATGTTGTCTTGAAAATAGATACTTTTGTTTGAATTTTTTAAAATATGAATGATGTATTCACATTTGCTAAGATTTGAAATTGAAGACTCATTATTTATAAATAGCTCACTTGAATTCTACAAAATCACAACAAGAAGAGCCTATACATTAATTGTAAAGTTTTGTATCATTATTTCAAAGTTTTCATTATCTCTTCTCTAAGTTTTGTGGCTTAATCATTATTCATTTGAGAGAGATATATATTGTGTTGTATTGTTCTTATTTCATTCATTGAGAAATGCACTATGACAATCTACCCACTATCAACTCTTGTAACAGTAAAAAGGTGCGTATAACCTTTATGTGTGTAAAAGGTATTCTACACATGAAATAGTTGAATCACTAAGTGTGAGAAGATTGCAAATGTAGAGAATGTTTTACACGGATTTTTTTATAGCGGTGTTACTCAAATGTGTAATCGGTTTCTATATCCACATGAAAGAGATTGAATAGTAAATTTAGGATTCTCAAGGGGTAGCTTAAGGCGAGGACGTAGGTAGTGAGACTGAACCTCAGTAAAATACTGAATTTACTTTTTCTTGCCCTTACTATTTATATTTCCTGTTGTTTCATATTTTGTTTATATTTTATATTGTGTATTTGGTTTATAAGTGTTAATTTTTTAATATAACTCAATTCTCCTCATCTCTTGTGTTAGTCATCAGGATAATAATTGGTATCAGAGTAAGGGCTCTGTTATAAGATTAATTATCTGTTGAGTTAAGATCATATAATTAACATTACAGTTACATCGTTGAAAATCAATGCAGTAGTCGGATTCTGCTATTTTGTGGAGACAATTATGCTTTCTGAAAAGTTAAAATGAGAATTTTTCTTCAGTCTCAAGGTCGAGAAATCTGGAAATGCATTATAAATGCGCCTTATAGTCCAACAAAAAATGTTGATGGAGTAAAGGTCAACAAGGAAGAAGAAGGTTTGATCGTGAAGATGATAGAATTTATATAGTGAATGTAATGACTATGAATTTTTCTGTATAATACTTTCAATGACAATGAATTTAACAGAATAATGACTTGCAGGACAACAAAGAAAATTTAGGACAACCTGGAAATAACTTATGAAGAAACTTCGCAAGTCAAAAAATCAAAAATTTATATTCTTACGTATAAATATGAAATATTTAAAATGAATGATGATAAATCTATTTATTTTATGTATACTTGCTTCACTAATATTATAAATACTTTGACAGCTCTTGGTAAAGTTTATTCCAGCTTGGAGATAATAAGGAAAATTCTCAACCCTCTACCAACACATTGGAAATCAAAAGTGACGACAATTCTTGAAGCTAAATATCTTAAAAAACTTGAAATAAATTAATTCATTGGGTCACTTATTACTCATGATTATACATTGAAAAGAAGAGAAGAATGAGAAAAGTAAAATAAGAGCTTGGTACTCAAATCTGTTTCCTATGAAAGTGAAAGCGATAAAGATGAGGAAAGCGATAACAAAGATGAAGAAATTGCAATGATCATAAAAAGATTTAAGAGGTTCTTAAAAAATAAATCTCATATGAAAAAATCTTTCAAAAAGTCTTCCAACAAATATATAGGTAAAAATGATTCATTAATTTGTTATAATGTAAAAAGTCTGAACAAATCAAACCATATTGTCCCCTGCTAAATAAAGATCGATATAAAAGCAAGAAAGCTATGAAAGTTATATGGGATGATAATTCAAGTAGTTCAGATATCGATACAAATAATGAAGAATCTGCAAATTTTTATCTTATGGTTAAAGATGATCTTAAGGTAACAAATTTTGAAAATATTGAAAATCTTTCTTATAAAAAATTGTAAATATTTTGGAAAAGGTATATGAGGAACTTGAAAAATTGAGTATCAATTATACTCTTTTGAAAAAGAAAAAAAATCTTTTTTAACAAATGAAATTGATGTTTTAAGAAAAGAAAATATAGTTTCAAAAGATAAAAATGATAAGCTGAAAAGAAAGTGTCTGATTTATAAAAAATAGTTGAAAATTTTACAAATGGAAAAAAAAAATTTTGAAAAATTTCTTATTAGTCAAAGATGTATTTTTGAATAGGTAGGCTTAGGATACATGCCAAAAGAAAAACTCAAACCCTATAAATTTTTTTTGATAAATCGACTAAATCAAAATCAGACTTTCAAATTTTTTTTCATAAAAATAAATTAAAAAAAAAATATTATTACAATCACTCAAGTTTGTCAAATATGTCCCATGTTATTTGTAATTTTTGTAATAGAAATGGTTATAACTATCATGCTTGTCCTATTAGAAGAAAACATACAATAACTATTATGGCCATATGGGTACCAAATAATTTTGTTTCTTCTAATACTAATAAATAAATGACCAAAAAAATTTAGGTACAAAAAAAAATTATTTTAATTACTTTTGTAGGTATGCATGAAGTCCTCCATAGGTAAAATTAAATAGTTTTTAGATTACGGATGCTCAAGACACATGACAGAAGATAAAATTAAGTTCATTGACCTCATTTCTAGAGAAGAAGGACATGTGACATTTGGAAACAATTCAAAAGGAAAGATCGTGAGAATATGTAAAGTTGGTAAGTAATTTTCTCTCATAATTAAAGATGTTTTATTTGTTAATAGTTTAAAACATAATATTTTGAGTATAAGTCAATTATGTGATAAATGATTTATAGTTACTTTAAAAAAGAATAAGTGTATTATTGTGATAAAGGATTTACATGTGTATGAAATATGCATCATTAAAAGTTTTAATTTAATTTATTTTATTATATTTTACAATTCTACCAATTATATGTTAATTAATAATTATATTTTTATTAAATTATGAGTTAACAAAATTAAATAGTGATTATATTCTATTTAAATTAAATTATTAATAAAAATTTGGAAAGAGAGAGAAATTAATAAAAAATTAATTAATAATTATATTCTATATAATGAAGAAGAAAATAGAGAGAATTGAATAAAATAATAGTTTGATCATTGGTTTGGAACCTCCAATTTTAGAATTTTTTTTAGTATTACTATTCATTTGGATTTATGACTAAATTTAATGTGATTTTTTTTAAAATTTTAATAATTAAATTCTTATTAAATTTAACTTTTAACTAATATAATAAAAATGTTATGGCCCCTAGGGATGGCCATTGGATTGCCCACCAGGGATGGCCATTGGATTGCCTAAAGCAAGGGCGGACAGGGCCACATGGTCGTGGTATCAGGTGGCGACCCCTCTAGGGCTATTGGGCCGAGGTGGCACACTAGGCCTCACTTGGGCAGTGGGATCTGGGCAGCCCAAATGCCACCCTGCATTTCCTATCCTTCTTTTAGTCGAAACTTTGTTTATTTTTTACAACTTAGCATTAATTCCATTTTCTTCTTTAATATTATATTTTTTAAAATAATTTTTGTAATATTTTATTCAAAATTCTCATAATATTTTGTATAATTTATGTGTTTTATAAATTTACAATGTCTTTCAGATGTATTTTTATAATTTTTTATTTTAAGTTTTTTATTTGTTTAAATTTTGTTTTATTCATATTTTTAGCTTTATGTTTTTATAACTTCGGATGCTTATAACATTTTATGTGTTATTATTTGTTTTGTTGATTTACGAGAGTTTCTAAGAATCCTTTTAAATTTCACGTCTTTAATATTCTTTTAATGTTTTATAAGGTTTTTATATTTTATATTTTGTTGATTTTCCAAAATTCATAAGCAAAAGTTCTTAATTTTAAAATTTCAATATTATCTTAATGTTTATAAATTTTATTTGAGTTTTTATTTTTATTTTATTTTATTTTATCTTATTTGTCACATTATTTTATTTTTAATTTTTAATCTTTTTTAATTTAGCTGGTCATTTTATATTTTATATACTAGTCATATTGACATGGCATGTGAACTAATTTGAGTGTGTTATATTCTGATTGATTAACACACTCGGTGGTCAATAGTGCTAAGCATCAATCAAGTACGAGTCGCTATGGCCAATCTCAGACCCTGACTCCAACATTTTGTCAGACTTCTACTTCAATTTCAAAGTGTGTATCTTCCGTTCTAACTCCGATTTTGCTTGTTGAAATGGAGTCGGATTTTAGACTCTTTCTTTTTTTTTTTTACTTTATATTTGGCCCAACTCTCAAACAAGATTTTTTATTTGTAAGTTTTCAAATTTCAATCTTTTTAAAAATTATAATTAGGGCTGCACACCGACCCGACGCGATCCGAAATCGCACGCTTCCAACCCGACTCGATTAACTTTCCTTCTATTCATTTCGATAACCGATTTTTCGATATCTTCTTATACTTCTTCTTCTTCTTTTATTGCTGCTGCCCTTTTTTTTTTTTTTTTTTTTTTCAGTTCTTTAAACCATTCCAGAATTCACAAACTTGAAGGAAATAATTGCACAAAAACAAAAACTCAAGCAGAAAAAAAAGTAAAAATCGCACAACAAAAATACGACTATCATCGATGTGGGATATCTATACTGTCGCAACAAAATCACACATTAGAAAAACTCCGGCATCAAAAAAACCTCATGCATCAAAAAACAAACGCCGACTCTGGCATTAGAAAACAAAATCATAGAAACCCTAACACATCATAAAACAAAATCGCACAAATCCTAACCCACCAAAATCGCACAAACCCTACCCATCACAATCGGCAGTATTGACCATACTTTCTCAATCGCCGTCCTGTTCGTTGTCGGATCTATCATTAATGACCACCGCTAAGGAGTTCTTGTCATCACAAACGGCAGTAGACATGCATCCGACCTTTTTTGGGAAGAACCGCCGTCGTGATAGAGGTGGAAAATCGCGTGCAGATGGTAGAGCTGGAAGCTGGAGATTTTAGGTGGTGGTGTGGAGAGAGAGAGAGAGAGAGTTACGCATGTCGATCGAGCTCGAGGAATAAAATATAAATGGGTATCGATAACGGGTATTTACCGATTTAATCGATTTCGGGTCGGGTTATTGGGTCGGAAGCGGTTCGGCGTATCGGGTCAGGTCGGATTTCGGACATTTTGTACAGTCCTAATTATAATCTAGAAATAAAGAATTCAGGAATTAATAATTCATAATATATACTGCATGCATGCTAGATGTCAAAAAATTACAATAAAAAATTAAATAATATCCACCATCCATCATCCACACCCAAAATCATCCACATCCAAATCTATCTTATCATAATAATATTTCCAACTACTACAAAACATTAACGCCCAAAACGTCCACATCCAATTACTACATCAACATTCGTCATAATGATTTACTTCCAATAATTACTACAATAAACATTTTTCCAAGTTTCCATTCTGACGCAACAACAACAAAACAATTTTTTTGTGCCAACCAAATTAAAAGTTCCCAACAACAACAACTACACATGTTCCCAACAAATAAACCAAAATAAATTAAGGTCTGGTTTGTATGGTGGAAAAATTAGATCAAATTGCATAGCAAGAATAATATTACATCGTCGATAATATCTCGAATCTAGTGTAGTTGTTTCACAGATTTTTCAACATTAATGTTATTCATCTAATATCCTCCAAACGATGATGGAATGTGTTACGTAGAAAAAAAATCAGAGCAACATTCACACATTCTACAGCCTAAATGCTGAGACAATTGAAAACTACTTTAAGAGAGAGATTTATATCCTTAATCCTACAAGTGTCTCATTCACAAGAAGGGATGGCTATACAAATAGCCCCTTTAGTGTAACTTATGGCTAGTCCTTAATGGCCAGCCATTAAACCTCATGAAATGGTTCATAAACCACTTCATAACCCCCAATAAGAGTTGAAGAGGTGTCCACTATGAGTGCTCATTTCTTACATCTTCCACTCACATAGTGGGCAAGACACAATGTCTGCATCTCTCAGTATGTTCTCAATTTTGTTTATGCTAACAAATAAGTTGTGTGACCATTGGGCACAATTGTAAAAGAAAAAAATGGAGCATTATACTAATTCTCTCCGAGAGAAGACCAACATAGCAACATCTTTAAAAGTGTCTCGTTATGTTTCAACTCATTTGTTCACATTAGACTAAGCATCCCTAATCCCTATCAAGTCCATATACCTCAGAGCAATGCTTAATCTTTATAAAGCATGATGTACTCACAGTTATGTTGCAACTCCCAAGAAACAACACAACTTGCCGGTAGTGAGTACACAACATAATTGATGTGTTACCAAATAGTCTTCCATTCGTCCTCATATCATTTAGTTCCAGTTCAATCATTTTCCCAGCAATGCCTCTTTAGACCGTATCATACATGGCTATAGATAACATGCCAAAGTAGTAGATACTAAAACATCAACCTCGTGACTTAGTCAAAGATCTCCTAAGGGCATAAATAAATTAAGGTCACTAATTATAACCTATAGGACTCATAAGGTGCGAAAGCAATGACTCATTTACTCACATTTACTGTTGGTTCAAAAGCACATGTATGAAATACATGTTACGTTGGAGTTTTCTTTTTAAGTAAAGAGCATATATCTAATCTCAATACATACTACAGATTTTAGTCTAGTCACTATCTTAGCGCCAAACCCAAGTCCCTCCATTTGCTTGTTATCCGAAGTGTCAAAGAATATCTCACATCTGGCTAAACCACATGTTTCATGGATTGTGGGTAATCATGCACGGTCCTTTTAAATATGATGGATTTCATCTTAGCTCCCACTAAGGCAACATATATTTTGTGCCTTAATTTATCTTTCTATGGACAAGTACCGAATGATACATTGTCTCATCTTTATTCCTACCTTTTTGTAGCGCCAAAGGCGATCGCTTGTGTGAGTGAGCTGATCCAAGTCTGTCGACATACATTTTTCACCATAATTCTCAAATCTATAGTGATTGTGTGTGCTTATCAACATATGCTTTTAGTCATGCCACATGATCACAAAACACATCAATATGCACGACGAGCACAAACATGACGAAAAGAATTCACATGGTCAACTAAAAATAATCAAACCACAACTCTTAAGTGGTGTATGACCATTTTTCTTCATGTAAAATCTCATGTGTAGTAATTTTCTAAGAAACATGCTCCTACCAAGAGACTATATTTTTATATAAAACTTTATGCAATTATAAAGTCAATGACTAATTGCAAGTCTCATTTAAGGTCAAACCCAACCTTAAATTCTAGAAAGTAAGTCCAACTGTGACTTTTCAAAATCTATAAGGTGACCACTTATTCAGCAAACTAAATTTGCGATTTCAATGTTTTATATAAATCTCTTATACTCAACAAAAACATGTGAGATAACCAATTTTATATTCATTAAGAATAAAACGATTAGAGTCTTTGCTCTTAAAGACAATCATAATAGTCTAGTCATTATTATTAATGACAATCGTATCACTAATCCACTTTATTAAGTAAGCCAAATTTACTCTCTAGCAAAATATCAAACCTCTAATTTTCATGAGTAAACCATAATGAAAACATCAAATACTATAAGAAAAACAAGATTCTTTGTATTTTCCATCTTATTAATTATCTATGAATTTTGAACAAGAGTTAATAGAAACTGTTTTCTTATATACAGTTTCACAAGACGTAAAGTCTTTAGCTACTTTTTACAAATCCATGTCCATTACCTCATAGTATGGAAAACATCTTATTAGGCGATAATTAATAATCTAAAACAACCGGATCATCATTTTTCTTAGAAGGACACTTTTGTTAAAAAAAAAAGATCAACAGCATTCAAAGAACCCCATTTTATTCAATAAGTCGTTAATAAAAAATACTAAAATAATACAAGCAACAATCATGCGCTTAAAGTACTTTATAGCCTAAACTTCACAAAAACTAATTATTTAATTCTTCTATGAGAATCAACTATTTAACTTATTCAAGAAAAAGTTTCAACAAATCTACGATCAATGGTTATCTAAGTGTAACTCAATTAGTGTCAGAGATGGATCTATATCTCTATCAACTTCACTTTTCTTGTATCAATTAGATCAATAGCCTCAAGTTGGATTATATAAGTAAAGCAAATCTAAGATTCTATATTCGAATTCCAATTATGTGAATTCAGTATTTTTAACAGAGTCATATTACAAATATCTCTTCTAGTCATATTACAAATATTTTCTTCTAGTCATATTACAAAGGTATACTCACATTAGTTGAATTACTCCCACTATTTTTGACGATTGTTTTAAAAATTTTGAAAAAATTAAGGATAAGGTAACATGGAATGAATCGTGATGAAACAAATGTTCTTTCCAAAAATAGGTGTTTTACAAAATCCACAATTCCCTACCCTCGTTGAAAATACGAGTATTTTTTTTTATTCAACTAAAAAAATATTCAAGCTTAGATTCTCTAGAATTTCCGTTTGCACAAAATTATCACTTAGACTTTTTTAAAGGCGAATGAACTCAAACTAAGGACGACAAATAAGAATTAAGGCTGCAAACCTATATTACATCAACTCAAGTGCAATGTAAAAAATGTTTTGCACCATAATTCATTCATAACTCTATTCTTAGCAAGTCATCAAATTGCGAGTTAATTGTTCCCATAATATAACTTATACAATTGCGTTTTGAAAAAAAAATTATTTTAATTCATAAACATATTTTTCTTAAAAAATTAGCACTCATATGATGAAACAATATTTTTATCATCTCATATCCTTAGTTTGCACGTTTAGGAATTTTAATATAGAAAAATGCTCATATTGTCTTTTTCCTTTAACTTTTCAAAATAATGGAGAGGAATCATATTAGCGATAAAAACATCAATATCTCAAGCTTCACACTCATCATCATATACCTTCACGACACATTTTAGTATTTTATCTCTCCATTCGAGAAATAATATCACTGAATCAAAGAGTAACAATCCAACTTCAAAATCTCTAAAAACCCTTTCTAACACCATATTTTCATTGAGTTTTAAATCAGATTAAGTTTAAATATATTCAATATCGCATTAAAAGCGCTAATAAAAAATATCACTTTGTGCAATAAATGTAGTATTTGACATTTTAGCTGCTAACTAGCTATATATCCTTATTTATTACATACTCGATATTACTCATATTTTTTTTTGATACATTGGGGGTGGGGAAGGGGATCGAGCCTACGTTTTCCATTTTGGAGAAGTGGGTCTGTGCCGTCAGGTCAACATGCTTTGGCGATATTATTCATATTCTTAGATCCACTATAGGAGATAAAACAAAAAAATTTGCCAAAATTCTCTTAGCCTAAAACCTATATTGCATCAGTTCTAACACAAGCAAAAAAATTTTGAGGCTTAATTAAGTCATATCTAATAATTCAGATTTTTTGTCACAGTTACTATGCAAACTTTCAAGGTGCTTGGTAATACTCTTAGAGGGTGCTCCAAATTTATATATATGTAAGAACCTATTTGTTCTTGCTAAATACAAATAAAAATCGAGTAAGATTATTAGTGCTAATACCATATAAAGGTGCACTAATAAAAAAATTTCTTTTTTAAAAAATGAATGTGCCTATCGAGAATTTCCTCAACACTCATGCACATTCAGATTTTAACGTTCCTATTTGCTAGACATACTAGCTAGTTTTGGAGAGTACACTTAACTGTGAGTTAATTTAAATCTCTTCAAGATTATAATACCCAACTTCAAATATACGAGCAATTAATCTTTACGTTACAAAATAACCTGCAATTTTTGTTACCCACAAGATTCTCATTGACAAAATAATGGTTTAGCTCTATTTGACAGTTAATCCTATCAACTTCTATGAAAAATTATGGTGCATGCGTCCTACATGCACGTCCAATTTTTCTCTAGAGCTTTAAGAGTTTTTTACCATAACGATGGTCTAAGACTACCTGACACTCAAAGCAATTTTTACTTTTCTAACTATTGCTTATGGAACAGTTTAATGTGACGATTAAGTCGCATACATAATCTCTAGACATTTTTGGTTATCTCGTAGTTACTAAACTATGTGCATCTAATTGCACCCACATCTAAGAGATTTGTTGCGTTAATCTATGTTAGAACATAAATAACTAATATACATTGCAAGATTGAAAATTCGCTAAGCTTCCTAAACATTTATTGCGCCTCGTTGCCTAATTATTAATTTCTAAATGAATTTTCGCACAAATTTATATCGTATAAAGGTTAATTCCAAATAAATCTTAACCATATTCCCACTAGATTAAGCAATCTATTGAGTTGGTCACATGTAAAAAATAATTTTTCCTTAAATCGAAAAAATCAATTTGAGCTAATCACTAGCATAGACTATACAAACTTAGGCTACTTAATCATCTGTTTTATCACATTCTATTAATTTGGAGACTTAAAAATAGTCTAACAATATAAGTGATAAAATAAGCTCACACAATTTCATGTAATCACAGTACATGTACCAAAAATAATCACATCATATTTCATTCAAAAAATAATTATTCATAAAGAATAATAATGTAGACAATTTATAACATTAAATAAATTGCTTAAGAAATTTGACAGAATAATATCATGGCAAGTATGTATTCAACAATAATAATCATACAAACAATAATTCAAAAAGTATTTATGCCACAATTATATGCTCATTTAATAAATAAAAATACAACAAATACACTATAAATAAGCTCTAACCCAATAGTTGAGCTCATTATCTTTGTGTGTGAGGTTTTGGGTTAAAAAAAAACTACATTTTTTTTTTCTTTTAACCCAAATTGGTGGGGTGTACGCAATATAGGCTGCTGTCGCCATTATGCAAACTGGAGGTCTATAAGCTACACTGGGATCATGGCCCTTCTTCCATTAAAAAAAAACTTGTTCAAAGCCTGAAGGTTATTTTAAAAGGAATAACCCATTTGTTTTATAGCCCACAACCCAAATGATCGCAAAAAAACACGAAGTTATTTATAGTTTAATAACAAACAATATGAGTCAGTCTAAAATATATCATAGCTCCATCAATTTATATATATATATATATATATATTTATATATATAAAGAGTCTATCAAACGGGATTTATTGTTTTAACGGCTTCGTTAAAATTTTATATTTCACAACTTATATTCTGTCTACACGTTCGTTAAATATCTCCGTTTAAGTCCATTAAATATTCACTTTATTGATTCAAATCTCGGCATTTCAATCGTTATTCTCTTTTCACGTGAAAATTGGTTCCAAACCAGCATTCCAATCGTCTTCACAGGACAAGGCGTGTTTTTTGGTTTTTGAGAGATGATCGAGAATGGTTTATATATCAAAGAAAACACCAAACTTTTCATCTTCCTCCCCATATTTCAAAATCCACAAGCGTGCAAGCCAATCTCAAATCAAGTCAAAAACAAAATAAAAATCAAAGAGAAAGAGAGATTTAGTTGTCGGCAGCAGCGTAATACCAGTGGTCTTCGTCTTCATGCGTAGGAAGTGGATGGTGCAAGGGTAAAAGAATTTATGGGTACCACTCTCAGGTTTTTTTCGCACACACCATCGGCGTTGAGACTTCTACCGACAACAACTCCATCTGAAAGCTGCTCGCGCGACCAGACTTAGCCAGTGAAGCACCATAGTCATAAAATCACAAACCTCAGTAAAGCACCAAGTTTTGCCGCTTGTTTCAAGTTCTGCAGCCGATTTTTATCTTGCTTGTCAACACGTTTCTTTTTATCTGCTTGCCTTTTAGCAAAAGGATCCTCCCCTGGCTCTACAAAAAGGTGATTACCATGTCATAACATAAGAAAGTGATATGATATTTTGATGCTTGTAATTGAGTGGATAAAGATTCTTGCTTTATAGTTATGACATCACAATTAGATATCATTTTTTAGTATAGTCGTTTTAATTTTTTTACTTATAAAAAAGTGTAGTAAGTATTTTCACCATTTATATAAAAAAAGAACTACCAATACAAGGAAGGCTATTAATTGTAACAAAGGATTCTTTAACAAAGTAAGGTCTTGTTGAATTACTTACCATCAGTTATCTTGGCCTCAATGATAGGTATATTTTCCTCATTATTTGCTCGATCATATCCATAACGACGTTTCAAAGTACCAGTTGGCTCATCATATGATATCTTGTCTTTTTTGCGATTCTTTATACCTGCAAGGTATCTCAAAAAGTTATAACCAAGGACATCAAAAGTCACCCATGATAAATCAGATCTTATAAATGTATTGATAGTCCAAAGATCATAAAGATACTAACATCTCGCTTTGGCAAACAGTTCCCATTTTGTAGGAGGTTTAGGCTTTGGAAGCTGAAATACAATGTATTTGAGATAATCAATTAATCAATCAAGTAACCATATATACACAATTAGGAATTGTATGGGACACTGTACAATTTAGTTCTAAAAGATGAGAAGATAAACAGATACAGATTCCTCTACTAGGAACATGCATCTCCTCATTTGTAAGTTTCAAATGTAGTTTCCTTCACCGGTCTTGAAAGTTCCTAACCAAACAAACCATGTGCCATACTCACCTCTCTCTCAAAATAGTTACCACAAAAAACCTTGTTCCCCAACTAGAAAGTTGTAGAAGCTAGCATAATATTGTATTTTGACAACCGAAATCCAACAAGGTTGAAAGTTCTAACAATGCCAGTTATAAGCCATCTTACTATATATGAACTACGCATTACATATCAATACAAAGTATGATCTAAGGTTTCTCCCATTTAGCCCAACTAGAAACAATATTGATTACATGGTAAAGATGCAGTATGGATATACGAAATATATAGATATATATATCTGGAAGACAAAATAGAGATGCATATATAAATAAAAGGAATAACTCACAGGCTTCTCTCTGGGCAGTCTTGTTGTTGGTGGGGGCAACTTTACCAGGGGACCATCTATGTCCTCAGTTGAAGGTAAGTTGAATAGAGTATTTGCAATGACTTGAACTAATTCAGTGCCCCTCTCTAGACGTTCCTTCACTAACTCCTCTCTATAACATTGAAAATATTAATTTTTGTTATCAGGTTTAAAATATTAATTAAAAAAATACATAAAATTCCCTACTCAAACCAAAGACGCAACGTTCTAGGCAGAATGGTGATCTGAAAATAGAAAACTTTGCAGAACACAAGAAATGTAAGATGAAAGGATTATCACCACATAGCACAGGGTGAAATAACTTCCTCTAATGTCTATGCACACGTTATTTGAGGCATTAAAACACGAGGTAATAGATTTCAATTCAATATTGTCTTGTGCATAGAGAAGCTTCTTTCCATAAAGCCTAACCTGGATGAAGGTAGGGAGGAAAATTGGTGGTGAGGATTGAAGGCAAAGAGATTGCCAAGGTCGATCTCGAACTGCGACGTTTGATAGGCTCTTTATACTTTATTTGCATTCTAAGAAATTTTTGTTAAAATTTTTGTAAATTTATTTTCCTCTATTTCATTGTTTAGATCTTTGACATTGTTTTCTTATGTAGTGAGCTCCTTAATTTCCCCACTAATAATAGTTGTTTGGGAGTTGTCATGTTCTTGGATTTTATCTTGTTATAGAGACTTGAAGGATTTTTATTAAGTTTGATGAAATAAGAAGGAAAATATGTGGCGGTTTGAGTAATTTGGAGAAATGAAATGAGATTAAGAATGGCAGACTATGCAGTTGTTTTCATGATTTTGCTTTGTACATTGTCAATAAGAGGTTCAGACGTGAAAAGAGAGACAACAATAATATTCTTTACCAATGGAGATTCCCTAGAGACAGATGGTAATATAGTATGAAGCTGATGCACTTTACTTATATATAAAAAAACAATTAAACTGATGCACTTTACCTTATTTTTACACATTATGAGTACTAAAAGAGTTTTAGAATTGAAATTTGAAACCATGATGCAGTTTTATTTTAAGGATGTTAGATATTTGGAATAGGCTGCCTTGGATTCTGCTTAGTTCTTTTTGTGAAAAATGTCAAAATGAGGAAATTTATTTAAATTGCTGCAATATATTTTTTTGATGTTGATAAACTACTTTTAACATATCATTAATGGTTAATGTTTCTGTGATCGTTACAATTTTTAATTTTGAATTGGAACTTCAATCTAGTGCGTCTCTTGTTGCTACACAACAACCTTTAGTTTTGGATGCCTCACATATGAGTAATAACATTTGTGCATTTTGCCAGTCCCCTGCAATCTTCAAGGTAAAATTTATTTATTTTTTTTGTTGCTTTTGATGCTAGAAAATGCATTGGAAGTGAATATATTTCATATTTCATAAATAATTTTGGTGATAATCTACTTATTTTTTTGCTAAATTTATCCAGAATACTGGCCCTATTTTGCATTATGTTAATGGGAAAATGGTAGTAAAAGATGAGGCAAGCCTTTCAAATGTCATACATGTCATCTTATTTTCTTTACCTTATATTGATATATCTGAATTAACTTTTTTTTTTAAGTGTTTAGGTTTTTCTAAATTCGCTTGCAATATTCTTTACTTTGTCTTGACCAGTTGCCCTCAAAAGGTGTATTCTTTTCATGCACATGTGCGAACGACAATTGAAACCATGACCCATTTTTAATAATGCTAAAAAATGATGGCGATTATGATCCCAAAAACCTTAAGTGTTCAATCACAATGCTTTCTGACTTGATACTTTATATTTGAATGCTCCTGCAAAGAATAGATTTTTGTTGTTCATTTATCGGAAGGGTTCCTTGATTATACATATTATAATTGAAGATTTGGGTCTTTTGGCTTTTTAGATCTATCAGAGTAAAGAAGTGACAAATTGGAAGGAAAATGCCTTTTTTTATGGTATGTGACGTCTACAAAATTTAAGATTCTAGCAACTTAATTTGAATATATTTTAGAAAATTGACATGTGGCAGAATTCAGCTTTTGTAATGCTGCTTTCTGAATTGATAATCAATGCAGTGAGATGTGGCGGAATTCATTTTTGTTTTATATTAAATTTTTTGGCTAACAGAGGAGCAATGAACTAATTAATATTTCTGTTTTCTGGTGTTGATTGAACAAATAAATTTATGCAAATAATGTCTAATTGCCCTCGAAACAATAAATATGCAACTAAAACAAAAATCAATGTGTATTTTCATTTATTAATTTTTTTAAAAAAATTATCAATAGCTGAATAATCAACAAATATTAAATTATTAATCAAAATTTATTTCTTGATAAAAACAATATCAACTCCTAAAAATAACTGCATAATTAAATTAGGCAAACGTGCTTTGCACATTACTTCCATTTAGTATATATATAATGTGGCTACCTAACGGAAAATTATTGGTTTAACAGAAAATGTTATTTTTTCTTTTGTGAACAATAATTTTTGACGTTTTCCATTTATACACATTCGTCTGTACATTTATTATAGCATTTGTTTTCCATTTATTATAACCTTTGTATTGAGAATTGATGCAATATCTTGGGAGTACGCCTGATGAAGATGCCTAACATCAATGCACATCGTAGCATGTGTATTGGGAATGCAAGCCCTTAATACTTCTCTGCATACTGTAAAATTAAGTATGGTTAGTGTCTCATTGATAGTTGTAAAATAATCATTGATAGCTGTGAAATAATAAATTAGAATCCATAAATTTGTGTCATCCATTTGGCATGCATGCATGCATGCTCTTATTCATTATATTTAGTCTATTAGACATAATTAAAGTTAAAACACTCTATTAAACTGACAAATACACATTAAAATAAGAACAAAAATAGAATAAAAAGGGTGACAATCTCTCAAGTCCAGACCATTCACGCCCACTGATGTTGATCTGAATCACAAGCAACCATTTACTCTTATGGAAGGTATTTCTCTAAATTAATCATCTTCTTCAGATGTATGATTTCTCTTATCTTTTGGGTTCAAAATCTCAAATTAACCTCCTCTATTTTTGTTCAAATCATATTGATATTGTTGTTGTTGAGATTTTCGTAATTTTCCCCGGCTTAAAGGTAGTTATCTTTATCGTTTTAATATGTTCTCTAACTATTTCATATATTTTTTACATTTACTCATTTTATATTCTGTTTTATAAGAAAAAAAATTGATTTCTTGTAAACCACCACTATTTTTTGTTCAGATTGTATTAATATTGTTGATATTGTGAGTTTATAAAATTTTGTTGGGTTAAAGATATTCATTTGTAACTTTTTAATCTATTCTCCACTTTCTTCATATATTTTTTATTTGTATTATTTTCTCTAATGTTTTTAAACTTTCAGTTTAATTTTATTATATTTACTCCTTTTAAATTATGTTTTGTAAGAAGAAAATTGATTTCTTGTAACCCACTTCTATTTTTGGTTCAGATTGTATTGATATTGTTTCTGTAGTGAGTTTAAGAAAGTTTGCTGGGTTTAAGGTTTTTATCTGTATCCTTTTAATCTGTTCCCTAATCTCTTCAAGTATTTGTTCTTTGTATTAGTTTCTCTAATTTTTTTAAACTTCATCTTCTTTTTTTAATATGGATTAGAATAAATAAACTAATTCCTTGCAGAATTTTATCTTCAGTTTTATTTTATTACATTTACTAATTATATATTCTGTTTTATAAGAAATAAACTAATTTCTTGTGGAATTTAATAATTTCTTCTTATTTATAATATGTACTAATTTCTGATTTTATTTCATCTTCATTCTGCTCTTTGCTTCAAATTATATTGATGTTCTTGCTATTTGAAGCTACTCAAAATCTCATTGGTTGAAGGAATTGATTTGTATTTTCCAATTTTATTATTTCTTCAGATTTTTTTTGTTAAAGCTTGTTTTTTTTTTAATCTTAATTCATATTCCGATTTTAATATGCATCTTCATTTCATTCTTTGCTATGTTCAAAAGATATCCTTAATATATAATAAAAGATTACAAATATATATAGAAGATGAATGCAGATTAACTGCGCTTAAACTCACTCCTAAAGTCAAGCTACCATATACTATACCTTTAATATTTTCTTCTTATTTATGACATGAACTAATCTCTCATTTAATTCATCTTCATTCTATCTTTTTCTTCAGATTTTACTAATCTTCTTCTTGTTTGAAGCTACTCATAATTTCCTTGGTTGAAGTTATTGATTTTTATTTTTCTACGTACGTTAGTATTTCAAACTCACACAAGTTTTAAACTTCTTGGTCATAAGTCAATCATCTTGAAGCCAATCTATAATGTTGCACATGATTATTTTTAGAACTATTTTTACAATTTATTTAATTTTTAAATATACATTGTGATTATGTAAAAACCACAATATTAGAAAAATATTTAAACTTAAAAAATAGGCACTCGAAAAACAGGCTCAAAATGCCTTGAAAGTTCATGATCCATGTGTAATAATTACATGTTTTTGAAGATTAAAATCTAGAGAGAGAGAGAAGGCCACTAAGAGATAGCTAGAGAAAGCAGATACCTGATTAGCAGTGGCCGAAATGGTAAACGGAGAGGCCATTTTCGAAACCCCCAAAAATCCTAAATGAGAGAAAGAAGCATCTTCTAAATTGGAACCCTAGAAAAAGATCAAATGCCCCCCATGCCTCTGAAGATCTGAAACACACACCACCACAGAACAAAACCTTACATTATATTCTAAGATTGGCAAATAGGGCACGTACAAAAATAAAATATCAATCAATACGAATATACAGATCTGATAGATGGTTGTGCTTTAGAGAAAGAGAGAGAAGATTACCTTGAGTAAGACTTCTCCTTTGTGTTCATCTTAAGTGCGAATGACCTTCTGTGTTTATGTGACACCCCCAAATATACGTTTGAGATTTAACGTAAACCAGGGTGTCAGGATAAGTAACGCTTGGCTACTTACCCTCGTACTTATCAAAATTTAATGCAAATCACAGTGAAAAAATTCTGAATAAAACTAATTTTTAGTGATTACATGGTAGTATAAAAATCTACATCGTCCATTCTTAAAATAATACTGTATCATCACATGCATAATCCAGTTAATTTTCTCTGTCAATACATATACAAACTTATTAAAATTTTAATTTAGGGCCGCCTAGGCTCCTTCTTTATTTCAGGAAACTCTTTCTCTATGTCGATGCCGGTTCCTACTACTACCAACTGGTCAAAATTTTTACTGAGAGAGTACTCTAGAAACCCCTCAGGGTTTCTCCGGGTCTCTCGAGCAATTATAATCTAGCCCATGATCATCATCAAACTCTGCAGTAAAATTAAAATATTCTAAAAGAGAAAAGAACATACAAGAATGAAATTTTCTTAGAAATCTCAGTAAGTACACACATAACTTAATAAAAGTATAGACATCATAAATTATTACATACAAGCCAGACAGCCAGAATATGTATTTATGACATGCTTCATGTGACTCATGCAAGACTTACACTTATCTCTTATATGGACTTATACTGATGTCCTTCATTTCTAAACAAACTTATGCCATGTATGGACTTTTCATTCTTATCTTAAAATTCTTGTTCTTATAAGTCTTTACTTATATCCATTATTATTACCTGTGGTTGGGCCATATCATATAAAATTTTCTTATCTTATTTCTTAAATGTTCGTCATGACTCGTAACAGTACTTACATGACGACATGTAACATAGACTTTTCTTAAAAATGGACGTCATGACTTATGACGACACGTATGTGATAAGATGCAACGAACATGCAAACTTAGACTGGTGACATGCATGATTTATGTTTTCATAAAGCATATGACATAGAAAAACATACCACAAAAACCTACATGCACATACGTCACCTAAATTTCCTAACGTCAAAGTTTAATAAATAATACGTATGCAATTAAATAAAATATTAAATTTTTATTAAATCAATGGCTGGCCAAATTTTCATGAGAAATTTATTCTTAATTAGTTATTTATTTATCTTATTTAATTCAAGCCAAGATTTTGCATAATCACACTATTTAAACATTTTTATTTGTTTCTTGAATATTTCTTTTTATATTTCTTTTTATTATTTTATTTTATTTTATCTTTTTAACATAATAACTCTTAAAGATACCCCTAGTATATTGAAATTCCTAAACTTACCATAATTGTTAAAATTCTCATTCAAATAATTCACTAAAAGTTTTGAATTTAAGAAAAACACCCTTTTTAAAGTACTTATCTACTCTGTTTTGTTACTTAATCTAGATTTCGCACCTTATAGAGTTTTTATCTCTTAAAACTTAATACACAAAAGTTGTAGAACTATGTCTTATCTTTCCATAGCCTCTTGAATCATTCAATGCTGACATCACACTAACAAGTTATGACCAATTTACCATAGGATGTTAATCTATCAACATAACCCCTTTTTAAATCCGAAAGTTATTAGGGTTGATCTATCATTTTTTTCCATATCAAGACATCATATTTTTATATAATATTCTTCATATAACATCATATAATATATTCCTATGGTCTCATAATTTTCCTAGCATTTTATCATAGCAAAAAGTACTCCAAATCTCAATAAGCTTCAATTTAACACATAAACTAAGATTAAGCTTAAATAAATATCAAACATGATCTAATCACCAAACCACTTATTCTATACCAAGATTTAGTTAATATATGCACTTACTAATTTTCTCCAAACTTGAATGGATGATAGAATCAAGTCCTTGCAATAATTCCTCAAGATTACTCAATTGGCTCACTTAGATGGTGTTTGGAGGTGCAAATATTTAGGGATGATTCTTCTTTGATTTCCTCTCCACTTGGGCATGTGTTCTCTTTTCTAAAGAGGGTTATAAGGCTCTCCAACACATATATATAGGAGAGTGGTCGACCCTTTAGAAGAAAATGAGAAGGAGAGATGGCTATAGGCAATCGGTTACCCAAAGGCTTTGGAGGATGAGGTGTCATGCCTCAAGATCAAATGATTAAATCTAATTCCTAAGCTAGGTTGCAAATATCTTCATCCAAGGGCTGATATGGAGTCATATGGCAGCCTCACATGATCCATGGTAGAGAAATAGACCACATGGAAGGGGTATAAGCTGGCATGGGCTGGCTGTCTGCCAGCCATGCATAATCTAATCTCTTGGCTTCTTCCGTCCCAAATAAGTCCCTGATCCAGTTATATAGTTCGAAAACTAAAATCATGAAAGTTTTATATCATCTTCTTATTGATCTATATGATTTTGAATCACCTTATTCTGAGATTGGATGTGAGAGATTTGCTTAATTTACCAAAATACGTCAAAATAACTCGAGAATACCCAATCCGAATTCACCATTTGTATTCCTTTGTTTTCTTACCCACCAAGGCTTCTAGATCAATTCTTATCAACTTGTCACATGTTCTCACACATGTCAAAACCTCAGAAAAATTGATAACCAGTCATAATTTTCGCCATATGACCGAACATAAGACAACTCATCTAAGTCGGTTACCAGTTGACTCTCATTCCCGTCCGTCTATTTCACACTAGATTTAGTCCTTGATCCATTATTTATTTTTGAAAACACAAAACATAAAAGTTCTAGATCTGCCGCTTGTGGTTCTATAAAAATTAGAATCACTTTGTTCTGACCTAATATTAAGTAGTTATGCTTATTACACAAAAACTCGACGAATCAGTCCAAGAACTCGTTTTGGCACACCAAGTGTTTGATGTTTTGTTCTATCACTTCCTCTTGAAGTTATTATTCAAATTTTGAAAATTTACTTCTTTCTAGGTCTAAATATAATTTCTCTAGTTGATACATTGTCACAAATCTCAAAGGTCAATCCAAAATTTATTTAGAATGCATCTAAGCCTCAAATCTTATTTTCATGAAAAATATTTTTATTAAGCTCCTTAAAATAAATTCTCAAGAGAATATTTTATCTTAAAAAATATTGGACTATTACAGTTTACCCTAGAATCACATAGAAACAAAAAGATGAATAAAGAGTGAGGTAAAAATGGAAGGAAGTGAGAGAGATGGGATGAAGGGGAAGGATTCGATGAGGTGGTGTAGGTCTGGGTGGCTGGATAGGCCGCGTGTTAGGTAGTTTTGATCTTGAAGATCCATGGAAGACAAGTTGGGGGTTTTAGGGTTTGGTGAGGAAGAGTTTCGAAGGCTGTCTAGAAGTGGAAGTGAATATAAGTATCTAGAATATTGGCTTGTGTTTTTGTCTTTGGTTTGCTGAAAGCTGAACGCACCGTTTGGTGCAATTGGGCTTAAGTTTTCAGGTGTTGCCTTGGGAAGTGGATCGGATGTGCACTTATGTTATGATCAAATAATATAAAATAAAAAAAGAACATGATATACTATATAGGTTAATAAAAAAATAAAAGGCCAATAAATATAATTAATATATATACTAATACAATGTGTACTTACTATTGGAACAATCTTATTGTTTTGACTAATGCTTTTATTTTGTAATATATGAAAATATATAATTATTTATCATCTACTTAATTATGATTAATCGTCAAATTTTTATTAAAAATTATTTATTTTAATAAAAAAGCATTACATTATTAATCAAAATTTACTTATTAATAAAAATAATATCATTTTTTTAAAAATAATTATATGATTAAATTTGACAAAGGTGCTTTTCACGTTACTACTACCTAGTATATATATATATATATATATATATATATATAGGCCCAATCTTCACTTAAAAAACAGACCAGTCCAAAAAAAAAAAAAAAAATCAACCTAACCAAGCCCGTATGCCTTTAAACACAAACAGTGCATCTTCTTCCTCATGTAACATACGGTTACTGTTCATTATGAACAAAAGAAAAAAATTCCTCTTAACCGCCGCCACCCCTCCATTTTCTTCCTCAACGGTTACAGCCCACATGCATGTAACAGAAGAAAAAATTTCTGGTATGCTCTGCCGCCACCCTTCAAGACTCACTGTTTCAGTTACCAATGTAACGAAAAAAATTCTAGCTTTCATTAGCTGCAGCGCAGCAGCCATACATTAATGGTGAAGCTTCAGCTCCCAGCAGAACCATTGCGCCATCGCAACCCTTCCACACGGGCCAAAGTATGTTGCACTGCTCCTCCACGTCTATGCTGTGGACAGCACCCATTCGATGCACTTCATCCTCAAGTTCTTTGCACAACAGAGGCAAGCACGCATGCACTACAAGAAACTGCTTATTTGCTACATTTTTATTAGTTGTAAATAGTGTATTTTAGTCATTAATAGTCTATTTTAATCGCTAATAATCTTTTTCGTCGTTAATGTCGAGTCACTATTACCAATTTTTATTGTAGTGGCAACTCCATGTGCGACTTGCACTATGGCAACGTTACGCAGGCTTCTTGCGTACATGCCTATAAATGAATTAGGCTACTCAACAGCTCGCTCGATATTTACTCAGTTAAACTCGAATCGAACTCAAATCATAAAAAAAAAAATGTTCGTGAAAACAGATATTTGTTCGATTAGTAAATGACACAAATTCGATAAAACTTGACTCCACTCGACTAAGGTTTGTTAAGACTCGAATAAACTCGTTAGCTCGACTTGATTAAAATTTATTCATATATTAAATTTCATTCATATATTGATAAATATATACATATATATGTCATATATTTGTATTGATAATAATATAAGCATAACACTATTATAATTAAATCTATAATATGTAATTTAATTACTTATGTCTATATAATAAATATACTTTATACCTATATTTATAATTTGTATAATAATTAATCTATAAAATTTAATAAATTTATATAATAGTATTTGTGAATCATGTATGAAATACATATATGCTATTATATTATATGTATTTATTAATAATATATGTAAACATATAACATATTGTTATGATGAATAAATTTCAACTGGTTAGATATTAAGTATTAATTTTTGTTAGATATTTATTTATTTATTTTTAAATTTTATTCAAAAAAAAAAATCAAACTCAAGCTCAAGCTCAAGCTCGTTTGTGGGACAAGCTCGAGTTCAAGCTCGAATTGAAAGTTTAGCTTATCGAGTCAAGGTCAAACAAATAATAAATGAAAATCTCGAGACCGGATTCGAACTCGAGCTCGAATATTTTGAGTCGAATCGAGTTCGACAAGTCAAAACTCGGTTCGACCCAACTCGATTACAACCCTACTTGCATGCGATACACCTAACTGGTCCAAGCAGTGCCATGGAAAAACACCAGGTGATGCATGCACGCTGCAATGCTCAATGCACTACACGATGTGGCTGTAGTGCTCTCAGTCGGAGTTCCATCTCACCACCACCCCGGTTTGCGAGAGACGAGACCATGTGGGGCTGTGTCACCTGTTGCCGCAACACAAGAAAAAATGCAGAGGCACATCGAAGCGGTGCATGGCACCCTCTGGTGCTAAAGGTACTTTCAAACTGCCAGGCAACACCAAGTCTGGAGTTGCTCACCACGCAGCAGCACGTACGATGTCTCTCATAGTGTAGCATTGTGCGCTTTGCTATGTTCGCCGCACCCTCTGGGGTGTGCGTTGCTGTTGCACATCGCGTAGCACCCTAGCTACTCCTGCGCATTGCCGACGTTGTAGCTTAAGGTGTTCAATACAGTGCATCCAAGTGAAGAACGTGTATTGTGTGGACCAATACCGAGATGCCCAGCCACTTCTTAGGCATCCATGTTATCTTGAGAAAATAAAAATTTTCTCATCATGCAACAATATAGCGAATAAAATCATAACATGAACGTCAAACACAAATAGGGAATAATTATTGGACTTCGGTACCAATGTTGGAAAAATTAGATCAAATTTCACCACAAAAGTAATATTACCTCGTCGGTAATATTTTGGATCTAGTGCGGTTGTTCTACAAACTCTCTAGTGTTGATGTTGCTTATCCAATATCTTCCAAGCGATGGTGGAGTGTGCTACGTGGTAGAAAACTAGAGCAACAGTCACATTCTACACCCTAGATGTTGGGACAAGAGAGAACTGCTTTGAGAGAGATTTCTATTCTTGATGCTTCAAGTGTCTCATTCACAAGAGGGGAGAGCTATATAAATAGTCCCACTAGTGTAACTCCTGGCTGGCCCCAGCCATTAAGCCTCATGAAATAGTTTTTAAACTACTTCATATCTCCTCAAAGGAGGTGAATGGATGCCTACTATGGGTGCCTTTTTTTATTTTTATTTTTTACAGTTTTTATAGATAAAATGAGATAAAAGTTAAAAATTGAATAAACTATTATTATAATTTTTTTTAATATTAGTTTTATTTTGTGATTTGAAAAAAGTTGTTTTAAATTTTGAAAAAGTTAAATTGTTTATTTTATTTTATATGAAAACTTGAGAAAATAGTAATGTCGAAATGAGATAAAAGAAGATAAGATTGTTCGGAAAAACAAACTAGACCTAAATGTTCCAAGTGTCATTCCAACTTCCAAGTCGTGCCTGAAAAAAGATGACAAGATTACCAACTAAAAACAATAATAACTTTCAAAATAGACATGAACAAATTTGATTAAATGATAGAAATATGAGCTAATACTGACTTGAAGAGAAAAAGGGAAAGATCATTTAAATAAAATATGTTATCCTTATGCAAATGATTGATCTAAGTTATGAACAAAAGTGATCAGCTAATACCATCATCCTTCTCGACATGAATTATACACATTAACTTAAAACATGTGACATTCACGCACCATTTTTTTAAGAGATCCATCTGGTCAGCTATCAATCAGATTCTAGCAATATTTGCATCCAAGAGTTGCCATTATTGATTAAAAAATAATGATACCTTGCATGCACAAGCTTGATTAGTATACACTTAGTGTAACTTATAAGATATAAGCACACAGAGGTAACACATATGAAGGGAGAATGTTTTTACCTTTGTATTTCTTTCTAGGAGTCTTTTCAAAGTGGATTGAGATGGATTTTGTGGGATGTTGTGGGGTTACAAACTTACAAGCAGTTCTTGAACTTTATGCCTTTTATATAATGGGCTTAATAAAAGGGTGTCTCAGTCGACTCAAGTAATAGACTCTCCCTAACAGACCTCAAATGCACACAAAAGGTAAAACTGAACAACTATCTTAATATATTTTAGCTACATACAGTAATTATCTAAGTTTTCCTTAATTTTAAGAATGAACACTACAAAAAAGTGCTATTTTTGGCAACTAAAAACGAGTCAGAAATAGTCCATTTAAAGTATTCAGTTAAAAAGGTTCTGGTGGAAGCAAATAAGAGCTGGGAAAAAAAAAATTGCAGCGACTTTCTCACTTATTGCGGCGACAAATAAGATTTTTAATGATAAAGTTGGGAAAAACCCCCAAATCGCTCGCGCACTTTTCTTTTTCTTCTAGTTTTGCTCCTTCTTCATCGCCTGTCTGTGTCTCTCTCCTTCATTGTCCCTATGCCATTTTTCGTCGCGTACACCGTCAGTTCACCTGTGCCTTCTCGCCTCCTCTCAACGACGGTGAGTCTCTCTGAATCTCTTCCTCGATCTTCCTTCATCTCTTTTTTTTTCCTCTTGCTAAGGGCTTGGTCGTTTTGTTACTGAAATGGCAAAAGAATGACCCATTAGCACTTCTAGAATCTGAAATCATATATTCTGCGATTGAGTTACAACATATATTGGCATATATTCCTTACTTGTACCACGAATTACGGCATTAATTGCCCATTGTATTTATCGTCTCATTTTCTATGCATGCTCTAAGTTCTAAGTTGATTTCCTGCTAGTGCAGTAAGTTTCGACTCTTTGACAACACAGATCGGTTGGGATTTGTTTTACATGTTTGATAGAATGACTCTCCAATCTTTATTGCTCCTCTGTAAGTAACCATTCAGTATGTAAATTGGCAAAAGACTCTAATGATGTACAAATTTTATTAGAACAAAATTGGGGTTTGCCATTTCTAACCTCTTGGTTTAGTTGTTATATTGGATAGAGGACTGTTGTTTGGTAGCCTCATCTCATATATATGCAATTAATAATGTATCTATGTAGTACTGCAAAAGTGCTCTTTTTGCTGTTTACTACGGCTTTAGTTCTGAACAAAGGATAGAAGCATCTTTATCTAGATCTGAAAATATTTATAGACATTAAACTGGAGTTTAAATGTATTACTTTTAGCTATTTATTTAATTTACATCTGTATGAATAGAAAAATTAAGAAAGAATACCAAGATCAACATATATATATATATATATATAAGTAATGCTAATTACAAATATAATAAAGGTTTTCTTTGCTTAAATCATTCAGTGCAGCCATTAATTTGGGTAATTTCCAACCTTCACTTAGTGGCGGACCTATCCATTGGAATATAACTTGATATTGCTTTCTTTGCACCAATTAAAAACTCAAAACCACAACATTTGTTTGATTACTTCTTTGAATAGAAACTTATTGTATTTGTGGAACAAATCTGTGAAATCTCCGTTGTTTAGTACCATAGAAACTTTTTTTCTATTAGGATGTTCAGAAAATATGGTTAGGCGAGAAATCTGTGTTTTATTTTATTTTATTGGTGTGGTAAGCAAATTTTATCAAGAAGGGATGTATGAAACTGAAAGGGGAGATCAGTCGAGAGAACTGTAGATATTAATCATAGAGAAATGAAAGGAGAAGTCCCCCTTTGTAATTTTGTTAATCATGAGCAATGTGAGAAGCATCATGAAGTCGAATACGCCATACCAATCCTATGTACTATACCAAGCAGATGCCATCATTGTGAAGGTTGAAGAATTACGCCATATTTTGTTGGTTTACTAACGAGCATGGCACACTGCTATCTTGAGCGTCTGATGGAGTTTAATCACAGAAAATTTGGTTTGATGTGTTAATTTCCTTAGATCTCTATTCTTTTTCTCCCTTATCTATTCTTTAGTGTTGCTTTTGGTTTGTAAATCAAAATGGTGTGAAGTAATAAACTTTGTTTGTTTACAAGCTTTTATATTTTATACTATGTATGTATACAGAGAGTTGACTGAGTTTTAGTCTTTTAAAACTGTAATCTTCATTCTTGGTGGGTGCTATTAATGATGTTTGTTTTCCTGAAAAATAGGATTTCCATCAACAACCTTGAGATATAAAATGATGAGCCAGTACTAGTAAGCTTATATTCCCTTCAATTTCTATCATTAATTGGCTTTAGTTTTTTGTAATTTATGGGTGTTGATTTTAATTCGAATGTGCTTGGCATATTTGAACTTGATTTTTTTTTGTTTCCGTTTAAATTTCCAAGTAATAGTAGTGAATTATTGTCTAAAAGAAGGAAACTTTGACCAATGCCTCATTATAAACCCAAGAGTATGATACATATATAAGTATGTAAATAAATGTTTTTATGAGGCAAAGTCAGGGATGTATGGAGAAAGGGGTTTGAATTATCAATTATTACATGCAATTCTTATAGTCAGAGGATTTCTGTTTTGGCTGAGGGCCGCATTCTGCATTCTTAGTTGTTGATCTATGTGCACTTATTATGTTTTTTTCTTATTTTATGACATATTTTATAACCCTTGTTGGAAATACACCTATTTAATTATTCACCCACAGTTAATGTTGCAATTTTGGTGTGCTTTACTTCCATAGAAGAGGAGGAGAAAACAACAATTGTCTTGGGATAAAACTGTACTCATGAAATGAACTCCATTTGGTCAGTTTCTTGATGTCTTCTAAGAATGTTTTTTTTTGTTCCATTGGTAAATTATTTGGAAAGAAATTTTAGTGAATATTCTACTAAGAATGTACATTGTAGTTGACTTTGAGAACTAAAAAAAATGTACATGTTTGTAACAGTTGAGACCAATAAAGAAGGCATCTAGTTTTGAGAAGAAGAGTTGAAGAAGACAATTTCCAAAGGATGATCACGACGTATTTAGGAAATCCTGTTTATCATATATTAAAGTGGGAGGATACTTGTAAAACAATATATAATAATATATTGTGGGATGTTAACTTTCACTATACTGTCATGAATTTCAATTTGAACTCTTTTCTTTGATGAATGATGTTTGGAATATATAAACCTTCAATATATATACATAGGAAAACACTAGAGCTTCAAAAGAATCCTACAAAAATATTTCACAAACTGACGTGGCAAGTCAATATTTATTTCATTTTTCTCTTTGAATTCCCCCTTTACCCTCCCCTGCTCTCTCTTTTTCCCTCGACAATTTTATTCTCTTTTCCTCACTACTCTCCGTCTTCCCTGCTGCTATCTCTTCCATCATCGACTGGTCTCTCAAAACCCATGAGAATCGCACCCTCCGCTGCTCTCTCAAAACCCATCTCTCTCCTCCCTTTCTTTTCCAGCTCCCATTGTCGTTGTTGTGGCTGCCTGTAAGGATTTTATTTTTTGTTGTCTTTGAAACAAGTTTTAATGGATAAATTGGTGAAACATATCTATGTTGTGGTGATTGTAACAGGTTGGCTAAAGAGGATGGCAATAGATGATGGAAGCAAGATTACAAGTGAGGCATACAAAGTGTTTGATGGAAATCCTCAAAGAATCAACCTTTTCTTCATGGGCCTCACCGTAAGGATTTGTTGCATATGTGGACCTTACTTTTGGGAAAATTTTGTTGCCATATGCAATATTTGACCTCTGCACATGGACAAAATGTAATGTTTTGATTTGAGATGTACGCCTTTAAAATTCAAATAAAGTGCTACTTAGTTTTATAATGAATTCTCTATAAAGTGCTGCTTAGTTTTATGTTACCTTTTAAAATTTTCATTGACTTGTCCCCATTTATTTGTTTTTTCCTTCGGTTTTTCATCTCATGGACACAAAACGTTTTTTGTATACTTATATGATGACGAATCATTTTTACTTGGGTTGGTTAAATGTTTTGATAAGAGATTAGCTAAATGTTATAGTGGAACATCATCGTGGGAAGAAATTGTTTGAAATATGATGGCATGTGGATTTTATGCATTCTCTTAGAACTTTTTTTATGTTTTTATGCATGAATTTTTCCTGTTATCTCTAGTGGATTTCAATTCATAATAAGCTTTGAACTTTAGTGAGTGTTGTTATCAGTATAGTGTTTCAATTCTAATATAGTTTTCTTGTTCAGTAGATTGCAAACTTGGCAAATATGATATCAAAAAGAGGAGCTTGTGGAGTTGGATTTATTGCCAATTTGGAAAAGAATCTCATGAGATAATTAAGGATGCTCTTATAGCTTGGCAAACATACAAGTGATTAGTTCCTTTCATAGGATATGCATTTTGTACTTTGTAATGAATGAAATTGTTTATAGAATGAAGTTGTTGATATTGTATTTTGCTGTCGAATATGTAAGGCATAATTGTAGCTGCGCAAATTGTAAAAGAATTATAATGTTTAAATAGAATTGAGATTTCGTATTAGGGAAATTGTACTTTGTTACTGAAATTATATTGAAACTCCAAAGTTGTGTTTTGTACTTTGTCGGTATTTTATGACTTTATTATTTGAACAAAGTTTGAAATTTGATGTCACTTGCTTGGGGACCAACAGTATGAGCACTTGTTTTGCTATACAATTGTTCAATAATTCATGGAAGGTACAAATCTGGCATGGACATTGCTGCAAGGCTGGACTAGCTATTGTGTTGAAGTGAAATGTAATTACATTCAAATATCAAAATTACACTTCAACATTCAAATCTCAAAATTACAGAGCACTCATGGTTGGTTTAGTACACTATCTTAACTCCCTACTTTAGCCAATAAGTTCTTCACTTGCAGATCACCAAAAAGAAATATTAGAATAGAAGTTTGGACATGGCAATTTATAAAACGTTCGCTAAAAGCACACTTTTATGATACCTCATCTATCTTGTTTCTTTTTTCATTTTTTATATTCTTCTTTAGCATTCTCTCCATTGTAGAGACTCGACGTTTGGATGGAGGCCTACCCTTACTCTTAATACCAACATGATTGCGAATCCCAAGATTTTTTTGTTTGGTTTCACTTGGACCATCATGATACATAGCATACTCACTCCTTTACAGTTTTGACTCAGCTCTTCCTCCTTCAACTTGTGCATATGATTCTTTAAAGCAAGTAAAGCTATTTCACAATGATCATTACACAAATCATTAAACCTTTGTACCTCATGATTATCATTGAGGTCATCATAACTACTATGTATCATGGTGTACTTTCTTTTCAAATTCTTCCTCCAACGATCAAGAACATACTTAGATGACAACTGCACGACTTTCTTCCACATGGTGAGTACAATGAGTGAATGTCTACATAAAATTTCTCTGAACTCAAATAGTCTACAGGTGCACATCACTTCATATTCATTGTCATTGAAATATAAATTGTATCTCACTTTTACAAAATCATCATAAATATTCAAGTGGTCAACAACTTCATACGTCGATATTGCGCCTACATTTTTTTTAAGGGAAGACAAACAATTCATAATTCCCTTAAATTCTACTTGTACCTCTTTAAACTTGGTATTCGTATATAATTCTTGAAATTGTTTCTTAATTGTATGGACCGTAATGCAAGGGATCTTTCTTTGGAATGAACCAAAACCAGTACTTCTCATTCTCGACCATCCTATCCAAAGCATTATCATAGTCCCCAAAAAACTTTTTCAATGGTGTGGTTGCATTTACATATCCATCAAAAAATGCGTTCATACTCTCACTACGTTGGGTTGTGGACATTCTGGTCCAAAACATACCTCTCACATATGTAGGTACCCATTGATGCCACTCCTCATACAACTTACTCAATCAAGCACTGTCTGTTAAACCATTGCTTTGAACGATATTGTGCCACCTTTCTTCAAATTTTTCACAACTTAAAGAGTCATATATACAATTTAATAAAGGGACTTTAAACTTCTCATATTGTGAATATGATCCCAACTTGTGAGGTAATTTGCATAAAATGTGCCATAAACAAAATCTATGCTTAGCCTTTGGAAAAATTATTGCTATTGTCGCTTGCATTGCTCTATCTTGGTTGGTTATAATCGCATTAGAAGCCTGTCCTGATATACACCTTAACCACGAGTCAAACAACCACACAAATATATTAGTGTCCTCGTTTGATATAAGGCCACATAAAAAATAGATCGATTGACCATGGTGATTAACTCTCACAAAAGGGGCAAATGGAATTTTATATTTATTTGTCAAATACGTTGTGTCAAATGTAATGACATTTCCAAATGACTTATATGCTTCCTTACTTCGGGCATCTGTCCAAAATACATTTCTCAACCTCCCTTCTTCATCTAGATCCATCGTATAGAAAAAACCATTATTTTTCTCTTGTTGCCGTACCAAATACTCGTGAAATGGCCCTGCATCTCCTTCTCTAAGCAATTCATTACGAACTTTGTTGATATGTTTCCTGCAATCTTTCTCTCCAAAAGTGAGATTCTCATATTTATCCGCTTCAACAAGCATAGTATTGTAAGTTTTAGCCAGACCGATTCCGGCTTTACTCATCATCTCAATTTTTTCGACCAACTTGATAATTTCTTATGGCAAGCAATATGTCTTGACTTACTTGGGCTCACTGCATGATTGTGTTTGAGAATGACATTGGATAATTGATATCTTTCATCAGTTATTTGCTTTGCATTGATTTTAATCTTGCAACCTATCCCTCTTATTGGTTTTGGTTGATCAATTTTTGATAACTTGCTTGTTGGCTTGTGATAGCGACTACATGCTATGGTAAAATATTTTACCTCCCCATAATCCCCAATAGTTGATGTTCTTTTCGACACTCCAAATCCCTCCTCTTTAGCATATTTGTATAATATTCAATAACATCTGCTTGAATCCCAAATATCATATCAACCTTCGGTTCTGCAACTTTTTGATTATCGATATACTGAGATCCAGGTTGCTTTTGTTGGTCTATATTAAACAAAACATGTTTTATTTAGAATCCGTTAACTATGCTTTGAAACAATCAATATAGGAGACTATAAAATAGTGTCATTAAAAATTCAATAATTAACGTCTAACCTCGTGGAGTGGCAGGACCATCAAGATCATGTTCTTCCTCAGAAAATATCAATCGACACGGTTCCATCTTAATTCTAGCTAAAAATAAGATAATAAAAAATTATATTTTCGGTTGTTCCCAAACAAAAACAATATTTTGGATGTTAAAATAATATATAAACCTCTTATGCCTAAGAAAAAATTAGATAACTTAAATTATTTTCGTACAAATACAAAAGAAGCCAAACAAGAAAAGAAAAATTTATGCTACGTTTATGCAACCTGGACTAGCTATGCGAATTGGAATACGGTTATGACAACCATAAACTCTTTCATTTTTGTATGAACAAAAAAAAAAAAAAAATACACATTTATGCAACCCTCATTTTTGTACAAATAGAAAAAAAAACACATTTTTTAAAAGAAAAATAGTAAAAGTTAGATTTCAGATTGACAATAGAGACTGTAATAGTTGAAAAAAAAATTGCTAGAGAAAGAGAATGCAGGAGAGAAAGAGAGAGTATGCATTCAACATACAAATTTTAAGTTGTGATGCGAACTGAAATCATGGACATGACTGAAAACTGTGTTGAAGGAATATATCTAATGCTGGGTTGAAGGAATGTTGAAAGAGTACGTCTGATACTAGAGAAGATGGATGCAGGAAAGGGGAGGGTAAGGTCGACGGTTCAGTTTCTTTTGAAAAAAATTAATAATAATGACATAGCAAATGCCATGTTAGCTTGTTGGATCTTTGTGAGATCCTTTTGTGGCTCTAGCAGCTCTCATATACATATATTTAAATGATAAATTCATGATATTTTAATGTTTATTAAGAAATATAATTAGTCAGATGTATCATGGATTAAATTGATGTTGAAAACAAATTGAATAGTTTAATTATCGCAACATTAAAAAAAACCCCTAAACATTTCTGGTGGTTTTGAGTGGGCGATATTTGAAATGCTAGAGTGTATTTGTGGAGCTAAAACTGCTATTTGTGGTGACAAAACATCGTCGCAAAAAGTTATTTTTTCCCGCTTCTTAAAAATTGCACTAGAATTTCTTTTTTTTGACTCAACTAATACGACGCCTTTTTGGCAGTGTGAATTGAGCTACAAATAAGCATTTCCGGCGATTATGTTACTTTTTGTGGTGTCTTTAACTCGCCGAAAATAATGATTTTTCTTGTAGTGGAATTGCCTTGTCAATTTTCTTCACAAAGCATGATAACATATAACTGACTTCATGATATTAATTGGAAGACAATAAACACTTTTGAACATTTATCTTGTTGCTTAATTTTTAGCAAGGTCAAGTAGATGCTTATTTTTTTTTTTATAAGTAAAAAAAGATAATTTTAATCTACATAAATTGGCAAGGCTCGAGTGCACGTGGAGTATAAAAATAACTAATTACAAGCTAAATGCTGTGCAAAGCAACATAGAAGTCATTAAAAAGATGTTTAATCTAATACAACAGAAGAAGCCCAAAGTAGCAAGGTATGATAAAAAAAAAGACTATATGTGCTCCTTGTCCTCAAAACAACAACCATTCCTCCCATTTCATGTGCATTGTGCACTACATTAAGCCAAAAGGCACTATCTTTCAAACAATCGCAATCTGCTCGTTGCCCTAAATTCCTCTCCAGCATGCCAATAACTCTATCATTCTTCTAGGAATTATCCATGCCATACCAAGCCTTGTGAAAACTTCATCTATAAAGCCTTGACTACTTTGCAATGAAAAAGTAGGTGATCCACAAATTCACTATCATGTTTCCACATAAAGCACCAATTTGTTAAGTAGATGCCACAACTTCTTAGCTTGTCGATAGTTAAGATTTTCTTGTAAGATGCTAGCCAACCAAAGAAAGCCACTTTGAGGGGAGTATTACTCGTCCATATGTACTTCCAACATGATGCATTGAGGGGTGGGTCGATAATACCTTATAGAAGAATCAGACTAAGAAGTTTTTGTTTCCTGTAGATGTCCAAAGCAAATGATCCTCTCCATCTACATTGAAGTTCAACTAGTATAAAGCATTGTAAAAATCAACAATATCTCAATTTTCCAGTCCTGTGCCTCTCTGATAAATCTCACTGACCAATGAGTGGAGTTAGAGAAAAAGGCATATTATTAGCAATTACGACATCCATATTGAATGCAATCCTAAAAAGGGTGGAAAGTGATCTTCAATGCAACATCGCCACATTAAAATTTGACTTGCGTGTCCTTACCCACCGCAAACCTAGAATTAGCAAGTTTTCTTGGCCATTACAAATAAATTTCCATGCATCCACGTCATAATGCTCTCTTACGTCATTAGAGCACAACCTCCCAAAATGCTTTCATATTTAATGTTAATGATATTCCTTTAAATGACATCTATTTTCCTATGATACCGCCATAACTGTTTTCATAGGAGAGCTTTGTTGAAAGTTCTCAATTTACGAATCCCCAATCCACCGTTGGACAAAGGTGTGCATACCTTATCCCACTAGATCAAATGGGTTTTTTCATGTCCTCAAAATTGCTTAATAAGGAATGAAGAAAAATCTTCTCTAGTTTATGTGCCACACCAGGCAAGGGAAATAAAGATATGAAGTATGTGGGGAGATTGGAGAGTGTGCTCCTAATTAAAGTTATTCAGTAACTTTTGGACAAGTCTCTTCTAGCCCACTAGTTTTTACACTTGATTTTCTCAACAATGTCATCGCACATTGCCTTGGATTTATGAAGGCTCCTAGAGGGAGTCCAATATACTTCATTGGAAAGGATAACACTTTGTAACCCAAAGTTGCAGCCAATTCGCTTAAGTTATTAACCGAGCCAACTTGAACGATTTTAGATTTTGATAGATTCACCTTGATATCGGAGATAGCTCTAAACCAAAGTAAGATGGCTTTCAGGGAGAAAATTTGATCAGGATTTGGCTAAAAAAAATCGACGTGTAGTCAGGAAAAAGTAAAAGAGAGATTGATAGATTATAATGTGAGGAGCCACCTACAGAGAACCCTGAGATGTATTTGCCATCCTTTTCAACATTCTATTAAGAACATCCATTACTAAAATGAATAAGAAATGGGATCAAGGGTCCCATTGCCTCAAGCCCTGAGACCTATTGAAGAAGCATTCGAGAGTGCCATTAACCGAAACAGAGAATCTAGTTGTTGTGATCAATGCTTCATCCAATGGCACCACATTTCCCTAAAACTGTACCTGCCAAGCATATACACCAAGAAATCTCAATTTACATGATCAAAAGATTCTCCATATCCAACTTGCATAAGATACCTGGAATGTTGGCTTTGACTCTACTCTCCAAGAATTCATTAGAAATGAGAACCAATCAATGTGGAAGCAGAATATGTTGCTTATAGTACTGCAGTGAGTAATGCGGTGTGGATAAAACATTTTGTAGAAAGTTTAAATTTGGGTATATGCACATAACCAATCACTATATTTTATGATTAACTTTATTTTCTCGACCAAGATGATAGCAGATCCGTTGATAAAATGATTGTTTTTCGAGAAATTCAGAGAATGTGTGACTAGAATGGGGTTTAAAAATATCTAAAGAATTTCATGGTCGACATGCATAACTCAAAAAATTTTGGGGATGTCTAGAAAATTGGAGTTATGGTAAATTGGTAATACTCAAATAAAATTTTGGTAATTTGTAAAGTCACTAATAAGGTAATTAAGAAAAATTTCAAGAATGATCTTAGGGTAAGTATTTAATAAAACTTTAGGGCAAATTGATTAACTAAATAATTGGTTGATCATGTATAAAGTCTCTTATAAGGTGATTAGGGAAAGCCTCTAGAGGAAGTACTTAACAAATTCAGCGTAGTCGATACATGTGTTATGTATTCGGTTGAAGTTGTCAATTGTAATAAGGGTATTGATTATATAGCAAGTTATAGAGAATTGATGTCATTCACTAAATATTTTAGTGAAATGAAGTTACCATTTCTATGTGGTCAATTGGAGCATATATGATGGATGGTGCAGTCAAATAAAGTAATACAAAAACATGCGCATGTAGAGGCTTGTCATGCTCTGACGTTGGTCTACAAGTATATGTAGATGATAGTTGAATAGTGAAAAGCTCATATTGGTACCAAGGTAAAATACGTAACTGGATCATCATTGTTTTGTATGATCAAGTGAGAGATGTAATCTATTGGGTGTGATCACCAAATGGTGTACTCCTTAGAATAGTACCCTATCCATGTTGATGATTCTCATGGGATGATGATTAAGAATGTGTCAAGAGATACAATCTTTTGACTTATTCAAAAGATTATATCTCTTGTGAAGTGTTAAATGACATAATTTTTTGATTTAATCAAAAGGTTATGTCACTTTCTAAGGATTGTGTCACTTAACAACCATTGAGATATCAATGGTTGTGACATTTTTTCCAATAGGTGCATGGTGGCCTATAAATAGAGTTCATTGGTGGACATATTCTACTCACTCAATTTCTTTTGTCCATCACCAATTTGTGGGACAAATATCCTCATGGGAGCATCACAATTTTGCCATAATTTTGTTTCATTTTGCTCTTCATATTTCTCCAGAAGCAAATGCAATTTGGACCCTAAAAGAGCTCTTCAAAATGCTAGCTGTGCAATTTCTTTTTCTCCACCCTTGCTTTATGTTGCATAGTAAAACCTAAGAGCCCTATACTCTCCACTCAAAATATGCCCAGCCCCTGCTGTCCCATGAGAAAATCCAAAATTAAAACCTGCATTTGTCAAAAAGAAAGGACCCGTGGTTCCAAAAAGGCCTTGCGTGTTGAAACAAAAATAAAAAAAAGATGTGCTGGACTGCAGCCCCTGTGCAGCAACACACCAGCAACCTAGCACATCATTTGTATTTTTTCATTTTTTAAAAAAAAATTTCTTTAGCGTGCCTCTAGGCTGCAGCACATAGAGGCTACAACCAATATTATTTCAATAAAAAAAAAACTGCCTTTTCTACCACTGAAAAGACTCCAAAACAATGAGGACCAAAGAATGCTACTGCATGAAGTTCTCTCATGTTGCTTGATGTACTAAAGAACCCCCAAAAGAAAATAGACTTGCATGCGTGTAAGTTGCAGTGTTGCTCTGTACATGAGAAAAGAAAAGAAACTATTTTTTCTATGCCGCGTTTTGAAGCACCAAAAGCCAAGTTATTTTTCTTTAAATACGTTGACCAAAGAACTAAAAAGAATTGAAGTTGCTGCTTTCTTTTTCTCTTTTTCTCTTTCATTTTTCTTCAATGAACGCAAATAATTTTCTTTTCTTTAACCATGTATTGATCTATATAAAAATAAATAAAAACCAGAAAATAAAAATTAGGAATAGAATATTGATAATATATTGTGCATGAGAAGAAATTTCATCCAATTAAATCACATGTTATAAATTAAGAGTAAATCATGCTATCAATCAATTTAAAATCATGCTATCAATCAATTTAAACCATAACTTGGATTTATACCTAATAACCATTTTTTCATCTAATACCAATAATAATATTGTGCAATAATTGAAGTATATTAGTTCTAAATGTATAAAATATGCAATAACTCAACTCAATCAAAGCAGCACCTACAACACTATTTTAGTAACTTTCTCACCCACAATGTGCCAATAGTGTTGGTAAAAAATGGGAGCCATACCATCTAGTCCTAAAGATATAGTAGGTTGCATCTGATCCAATGCAATCTTTACTTCTTCCCTACTCAAATCTCTCAACAAGTCATTATTCATTTCTTCAGTAACTTAGCCACCTAACCCATCAAGGAAATCCAATCCGTTATTGTGGTGATCTAATGTAAATGTTTGAAAATAGTTTAAGATAATTTGATCCCTATTATCTTCATACTGCCATGCACCCTCATCATTATTTAACCCTTTGATCCAATTCTTATTCCTCCTTTGTGAAGTCTTATGATGGAAGAACTTTGTATTACTATTACCTCCCCTTTGAGCCATAAAACTTTAAATTTTTGTTTCTATAAGAGCTCATCTCTTTCCAACCATAATTGAAGATTATTTTGAGTATTCATAAACTCCTCTTTAGAGACTCTTCTAGGATCAACAAGTTGCAATTTTTAAACGTTGTCTTTAGCTCTTTTAATATTCAGATGAGCCAAGTCAAAATCTTACTTAATCCAACCTTCCAACCCCCTGCTACAACTTGAGATTCTTTTAGATATATTTATCATAGTCCTTCCCTCAAAACTCCCCTACCAATGTTTAGAAATCACATCAAAACATTTATCATTGTCCACCCACATAGCCTTAAATTTGAAGAGTTTTTTTCTTCCCCTTACACCATCAGTGCTAAGCAATAAGATGATAGGCAAATAGTCTGAATGAGTTTCCATTCCATGCATCACTCAAATATGGGGAAAGCAATTACTCCAACTAGTATTAACTACCAATCGATCAAGTCTTTCACTAATTACTTGATGCCCATCCCTTCTATTACACCAAGTAAATCTAGGCCCCTCAAAACCCAAATCAATGAGATAATAATCATCTAACACATTTCTAAACACTTGCACCTACCTTTCGAGTTTGTTCCTGCCACCACTTTTCTTTAGTCTACACATCATGTATAAGCCTCAACCTCCCTCAAAGTTTGAAGTAAACTCCAAGATTCTCTGTTTTACTCAGTCTTAGGATAACAATACACCCCAATGAGCTTCCAATCAAAACCACAGCCTGCATCATGAATCTTTGCATCAATGTTGTGAGTAGAAAAACTTTTAATAGTAAGATTGATTTAATTCTTTCAAAACAAGGCTAGACCCCTACTTCTTCGCTCACTCTCCACTACAAAAAAACAATCAAACCCAACTTTAACTCTAACACTCTCCATCTTAGTGTTCGACTTAGTCTATTTTAAAAACAGTACCATGGGAACTTCCCTCTTGATCAAGTCATGAAGTGCTCTAACTCCTCATGGGTTCCTATGCTCACAATAGTTCCAGGTTATGACTTTCATTGTTCTCGATGGGGCTGTATAACAACCTCCACCGTTGGAATTAAAATAGCTTCAAGTTCCCCTACATCCTGCTTCTAACTTTTCCTTCCAGGTTTTGTGACTTTAGTATCATTTCTCATATAATTTCCTCTTACCTTAGGCATCTTGCTGCAATGTAGTTCCAAATGGACTAGTTTGAGTATTAGGACTATCTCTAGTACATTTCCTGCTAGGCCCCCCTTGTGGGCTTTATACATTGAACTAAAAGCCCCTCTTCGTCTAGGCCCCCCTCGATCCATCTGCATGAGAATTAGACTTGATAACCTGAGGTGGCTCATCTTGCATGCAACCATTCAAACCATCATTCCATGTAGTATCAAGTAATGGTTCATTCCCTTCTTTACTAGGAAGCTTTTCCTAACTCAATCTTAAATTCTTCCCAATTTCAATCATAGGATCATGAGGCATGAGAGTAGCTTCAGTTACCATTTCTCCCTCACCACCTTTTGTCAACTTTCCTTCTTTACCACCCTCCTCATAATAGCCCTTCTTTAAATCTTACAAAACTAATCCATTAAAAGATGTTTCCTTATTTACCAGCCATAACTTCAGTAGTCCTCCTTTTAGATTCCGACAGTTGTGTTGGCGAGAAGTTCCAATTGAAGGGACTCTTTTGTCCATAATTTTCCTTGGCTCTTTCCATGGCAACAACAACTCACAACCATGGCCTAAAAGGGAGCTTATCAAGATCCTTCACATCTTGATTGCTCACAATGAAACACTCTTTGTGATAATGACCAAGTTTGCCACACAAATAACATAAATCTGACAAACGTTTATAAAAAAACCTGATCCAGTAAGAGCCAAACTGAACAAGGTTAATATGATACCATGCATGAGGGGCTAAGAGATGTCAATCTTTACTCTAAGCCGCATATATTAACCCCATGCAACATCACCTTGTACCACATCCACTTCCTCCACTATGCAAATCACATTGCCAATAAGTCTCCAACTTTTTCATTCATGGCATGCAAAGGCATGCCATACAACCTGATTCAGAAAGAGGCCTCATGAATTCGAATATTTGTTACTTGTAATTCTCCTTACAAATTCTTAAGAAAAACAAGATGACAATAGAAAGACCATGGCCCCTCATGACTGGCACGTTGCTTATCTCGATCATCCGCAAACTCTACCAAAAGAAGTTTCGACCTCAACTCCTTGAATACCACTTTTCGGACATGCTATGTTTTTTAAGACCTCCCGGTTATAGTATCGATCTATTAACAAGGACAACAACAAACATCTTTCCTCACATGTGATTGTTGATTGTATGAACATAGGCTCCACTCGTAACTCACCATTCTCTTTTACACAACGACATTCTTATACAAAGTTTCCAGATCTTCTGCCATAGTCACAGCATGCACGACCTGTACCTAGATAGGAGAGAACCTCTACCTAGAGAGGAAAGGAAAGCATATTATTCAATTATGTTTAATGTTATTATACTACTGATTATACATTGGAATACACGTTATTATACATTAGTTATTATATATTAATAATACATGTTATTATATATTGGACCATTGGTTATTATAAATTGCTATTACATGTTATTATACTTTTATTATTATATACTACTATTATATGTTAGATTTCTTTTTAAGTTTATTTCTATAATTGTTATTTCTTCCCTTATTTTCTTATAAGGCTTGGTACAATTTTCCATTCCTTTCCTCGAATCTTTAATATATAAAAAAGTTGAGATCCTCATCTTCCCTCCCATTCACCAAAACCTGCAACTTCATTATCCTGGCAATTCTCCAATTAATTTAGCATGTAGTCTCACCTGGGTAGTGATAGATCTAGGAAAAGTTAACTTACCAAGCCAGGAAAACACAATTATTTCAACATCCTAGCAATTTTCCCAATGTTTGAATCAAATTGTGTGGTAATGAAGTCCATGACTGAAATAAGCACAAAAGATCACATGATGTATCCTCTGTAGATGTAATGGGAGAGGGAAGTCAATATTCATCAAGCAATTGTTAAGTAATCATCTCACAAGTATTAGTACATGTGTGTTTAAATTATCTATATATGTCATGAATTATTAATTAAGCAGAAAAGAAAAGTTACTTTTCCTTCTACTCAAGAATCATTGAACATTCACTATCTACCCATTCTCTCTCTCCATGTAAGTTTGTAATATATTGTAACACGGGGCCAAAAAGCTGGGCCAAAAAGCTAGTCCTATGGGAAGGGGTATTACATATATATCCATGCTATGTTATACCAAAGATGCAGTACATGTGCATGTTATCAACATAAACTACAAGAATTTTAAGGAAAGAAAATATACTGAAATTTTAGATCCAGTCTTGACCTGAACATGAACACTGAATTCCAATGATCTTTGCCCAATGCCATGCACCTAGAACCTATGTAGATAAAAGTGTCTATTAATAATTAAACAGTATCTTGAACCTGATGTTATATGCAGTCTAGAAAGTAGGAAAATATACGAAATTAATCGCAGTGGCTATTCTCCTACATGACCAATAAGGCTCATCCTACCTTTAAGAGTAGGAAAACTCTCTTGACTTGCTCTGTGGGATCACATAAGCCAATAATGCCTATTGGAGAACAAAAAACTAATTGAATCTCATATCCATAAAAAAAAAAGCCATAGAAAGAAGTTAACATTATAGAGTAAACATGTCATCAGGAAATAACAACCAAATCTTATGTGAGAGTTTCAAACAATGTCTCGTACGATATGAATAATTAGATAAAAAGAAATGCAGCATTTAAAACATCAATTTTAGTATAACTTGTTGCAATATGATCCTTGTCACAAAAAATTGTTTCTACAATAATTTAAAAAATAAATAAATGATGAAAAAACCTTAACTCTCAACCACTTAATAATAATAATAAAAAAGAGCCTAATGAAATTTATGGACAAAAATGTGAAAGATTTTACAAAGACACACCACCACTGTTAAATGAACATTTGTGTATTCGTGCATGCAAGGCACAAATATGGTGCATCAAACCCACAAAATAACATGGAAAATAGTTTTTATTTTATTTTATTTTATTTTTTATTTGTTATAATTAAAATAACATGGCAAATAATAATTTCAAGAAACTAAACTAAACACCACAACAAGCGTGACTTGATTCAAAACATATAAAAAAATGCATGGGATTTTACCATATTTTGAGGCTTCTGGGGCTATCTTCTACAAAAATACTAAAGGGTCCTCAAACTCCTCCTTAGTTGGACAGCACACAGGGCACTCTAGATACACAAATCAGACCTTAACAAAAAGCATTTGGAAAAGAAATCAGAAAACTCTAGATTATGAACCATAAATATAATAGCAAAAACATATTACTAAAGATTTAACAAAAGGAAGAGAATGGATGGGATTTCTAGGACCATCTCCAAACCTTGATTTGAAGACAGAATAAACACCAACCAAATTCTTCTACCTTCATATCTTTTTTCCTGTCAAGTCCTCATCTGTACCTGCCAATTTCTCTCCTATAATCACTAGTTGAGAGCCCATGAGAAAATGGTCTTCTTTTTCGACTGCTTCCTCGTTCTCTTCTTCAAAGCTAGATTCTTTAATAATGAACACCCAGTATGCTACAGAAAAAGAAAACCCACCCATGATTTTGATTATTTGAAACTCAGTTGCCACTTTATATGCGCATTTTATTATGGAAATCAATGCGCATATCTAGAGAGAGAAAGAGCGAGAGAGAGAGAGTAAAAAGGAAGATAGAAATCGAGAAAGCAGAAAGAGGAGTATGAAAATCGAGAAGGCGAAAAGTGAAAAGACGAGACCGAAAATAAATAATACAGACGTATTTAACGGAGAATTAAACGAGAAAACCAAAAGTTCCGTTAAACTAACACACCACACCGTGTGTGGTGTGTAGGCATATGTGTAGAAGTCCCATTTCCGTTATATAGGCACATTATATATATATAAATGTTTGTGTGTGCAGTCGTCCACATTAAGTGCCGTGTGGTTTTATTAGATGATCGTGGGCCAACCTCATTAAAGTTAATTGTTGCCGTATGTTTAAATCCTTCAAACACTATAAAAGTATAAAAATAAAATAGAATGAAATAAAATAAAATAAATAAAAAAGAAAAATAATACTTAAAAACATCTCAATGTTAATAGAAATCCAATTCAATAAAATAAGTGAAATATAATTTATTTCTATTTTCATTTTTTACAATTTAATCAAATATTAGAATATTTAGAGTGGACTTTTGCGCATTCTTAACGATTGAAAGACCATGGTCCCTCACGACTGACGTGTTGCTTATCTCAATCATCTTCAAACTCCACCAAAAACAGTTTCAACTCCAACTCCTTGAATACCACCTTTCGGACAAGCTGTGTTTATTAAGACCTCTCGATCATAGTACCGATCAATAAACAAGGACAACAACAAAAATCTTTCCCCACATGTGATTCTTGGTTCTATGAATGTAGACTTCATTTGTAACTCACTCTTCTCTTTCAGATAACGACATATTCTTATACAAAGTTTCTAGATCTTCTGCCATAGTCAAAGCATGCATGACCTGTACCAAGACAAGAGAGAACCTCTACCTAGAGATGAAAGGAAAGCATATTATTTAGTTATGTTTAATGTTATTATACTAGTGATTATCCATTAGTATACACGTTATTATACATTAGTTATTATATATTAATATTACATGTTATTATATATTAGACCAGTGGTTATTATAAATTGCTATTACATGTTATTATACTTCAGTTACTATACATTAGTATTACATATTATTAAGCATTTTAGTGTTTATACATTAGTATTATATGTTATTATATTTATACATTAATAATTTAGTGTTATATGATTGTAATATTATAATAGTATGATGTTTACATAAACTAAACTATTATTAGTCAATTTAGTCTATATATATATTATAGTATAATAACTAGCTCATGCTATTATAGTATTGAGTTTAGTTAAGTATATAAGATATAATTATATAAAATTTATATGATTAATATACAGGAAAATACATCTATTTTTATAAAATATATACAACATCAAAGTCAAAATTGGAGATAGAGCCGGAGTCAGAGTTAGAGTCAGAGTTAGAGTATCGAAATCGAATCGGAGTGAAGTCAGAATCGATTCAACTCCTTCCAAAAGTTATGCAGTGGCCTTCTTTAGGACTTTTGCAACAAAACAAAAGCTATACTATATAACAGATTTAGGGAAAAAATACTGTTACTCAATTGCAATTCCACCCAATATACACCAAACCAACACCAAATACCCAATTGAGCTATATAAAATATATATTAATATAAATAAATTCACACAAATATAACATCATCAAATACCAAACATCAAAACATCACTTCCATGGAAAAGAATCACTCGACTGTGGGCATGGGATTAGCAAAAAAGGAAGCTCTATAAGTATGGTGGAGGGTCTCAATTAAACAAGGGCAGAGTTGTGGCGCTTTGAATGAGTTGGAGGGGGTGAGTGATGAGAATTAGGAGCTCCTGCACCTGGAACCCATTGGGGTGAAGTTGGTACCCCATACATTTGAGCATGGGTGAGGACTTCCTGTGTACCTTTGGCTTTGTCCAAGAAATAACACCCAAAACCAAGTAGAATGCAAAAGAGAATTAAAGACATTGATGAGTGTGCGAAAGTATACTTTAAATATACTAATATTTGATTAAATTGTAAAGAATGAAAATAGAAATAATTAGATTTCATTTATTTTATTTAATTAGATTTTTATTTACATTAAAATATTTTTAAGCATTATTTGTCTTCTTTTATTTGTCTTTTTTATTTTATTTTATTTAATTTTATTTATTTATTTATTTCTTTTTTAATAGGTAAGTGATGATTTGCACATGACCCTACTAATTAATTGAGTGGCTCACGTTGACATACATGGTAGCTATTAGACTTCAACAAAACACATGGCCACCTACAAGACTCTCATGGGCCACACTTCATCAAAACCCGAAGGCTGGTCATATGCTTGCCCAACTTCAATTCAAATTTCACATGGCAACATCAACTCAGTTTGACTCAAATAGGCCCATAAATCCTCAATTAAACCGGCAATTCAGAGGAGAACTGGGGGGCTACGCGATATATATATATATATATATATATATATATGTGTGTGTGTGTGTGTGTGTGTGTGTGTGTGTGTGTTTATTATTATTTTCGTATGCGCCTTTTTTGATGACCAGGAACAGATGAATGTTCACGCAGGAAAAAATATGCAAAGCCATATGCCGCCGGTTGCTTTCTTTTTCTTGAGATTTATGTTGCATATTAGGTATATGGGTAACTAAATTCTCATTTAAAATTAGGGATAAATTTGTAAACTAAATGGTATTTTAATTTCTTTTTAATTCATTAAAACTCTTTTGTTTAATTATTCTCAATATATTATTAGTATTTTCTTTTCTAAGCAGTAATAGAGTTTATTCCGTTTATAGATTCAATCATATTTTTTCTATTGAATGATTAGATCTAAGATCTGTGATTGTGTTTGGATCTATTGATTATTTATATTGATTTAATTCTCTGTTGCGATATTGCTCCTTAGGTATATTGTCGTCATTAAATTTTATCAATGTGAATAACAATTTGTATGATTTAAAAATGATGAATGATTTTTCAAAGGGTTACATTTGATTTAATTTTGGTTTATAATTATATATCTTCTGATTAAGAATTACGGAATTAAATTCTCAATTGAGTTATCAATTAATTAAAAATAATTAAATACCAGATATGTGCAACAGATACCCCACACTACCGTTCACCAATTTGAATACTTTTTCGCTAATCACTTTGTTTATTTTTAATTTGCATTCAAAATCAATTTTTATTCTCTCATTAATTATTTAATATTTTTTTTAGTTTCTTTGTTCTTTCTACTATTATTTTAATTTGTCTTCCTGTAGAATTGACACTCCAAAATTATATTACAATAACCGCATTATTCTTTAGGTGTACTCAGGCACCGAAATCACCATCACCATACCCATTTGATCTTTGGCCTTTTTTCTTCGATCCTCAAGGTCCTGAGTTCTTTTTAGGATGTTAGATAGATTTGTTGTCCCCTTGGAGGAAGAGACAGGAGGGAGTAAAATACTAAACAAAGATTTCAAATTCTTTCCAGAGGTGCAAGCCAGATTGTAAAATGCCTTTGCCAATGATAGGAATAACTTTCCTTTCTAAAAGATCACTTTTTTTGGGCTAATCACAACAACACAATGGCTCTGGTTGATTGAGTAATGGTATAAAAAAACCATTTTGTTGTCGTTTTTGGGAGAACCGAACTAGCTTTGAGAAAATTTCTCTCTAAAATCTTGTAATATCATTTGTTTCAACTGTACTCGATTATTGATTAAAAAAAAAGCAGACAAAGATCCCCATAGTTTGGAGACTAGGGATTTGTGATGCTTGTGTTTGACAAGGCCTAGAACTAGAAGAGCAACAAAGTGTGCATCATCGGCTCATACATGTTAATAAGGTCAGAGGAAAAGTTGTGGTTCAAAAAAATTTCTTTTTACAATGCTAAATAAAGCTAAATAAAGTTGCATAATATCTCGTCTCTCAATGACTTGGCATAAAACAATGCCCATCACTGAAAGAGGTAGTGTTTCCTTAATCCCAATGCTTCATTCTCATTTTTTTTCCTATTTTTTCTATTAGTAGAATGTCAGAGATTATTCTATTATTTTTTATTATTTTATTATTAATTTTCACTATTATTTATTATTATTCAGTACTATTTAATATTCCATCATTACTTTTTCATTATTATTCACAGAATATCTAAAATCACTTTACTACTTAATCGCAATTTAAGACTCCATTTGATTTTCAGAATGCACTCAGTACTTTAAACTCTTTTCATCATCAAAATACACAAATTTAACTCAATTAAAAAAGAACTCGGTAAACTCAAATTACTATAGCAACATTGTGGCTTATTAGCGTGGTCTGTTAAGATCAAATCAGTATAAAGCTATTTACTTTATTGTAGCTTACTGTAGCTGCAGGAAAAAGTCGCTCGAAGCTTACTATAGCTACAAGTTGGTCAAACCATTCTCTCAGTTTTCTTTTCTTCTTTCTCTCTCTGTAGTTTGGCCTGATGGGAATTTAGTTTTTGTTTTCTCTTCCTGGTTGCGCATGTAGAGGACAATATGTCTGTCTCTTTCTGTGATAGGTCCCATAAATTTGACATCCCAACAATTTATCTAATCATTTAAACACATTTTAAATTCAGTGAATTTTATAAAACTCACTCAATTTTCTTAACTCACTGTTATTCATAAATAATTCAGTTCAACTCATCTCAATTTAACATCCAAACACAAGTTGAGTTATCCACCCTACTTCACGCTGTCCCAATCACATTTGCTGCGATTGAACACCACTCAATGCCTCTTTACAAAAACAACGCCACAAGGCCTTCGGTCCTCCTAACAATCAAGGGTGTCCTCCCTCAGCTGCTTTGCTGCATTACATGTTGACATAAATCCTTACCATGCAGATGAGGCTTATTTTTTCGTCCACGACACCCATTGATAGGAGTGGACATGAAACATTAGAACTAATATATAATAAAAACAAGTTTACAGTTTGGTGTAGCAGTATTCTCTTCGTAATTATGGGCCTGGTAATTATGTTATCAGTCAACAAAGGAAATAATCTTTCATTGATTGATAAAATGAATGAGTTAGGATGACTAAACATGAGCTGGCGGTAGTCCCATTCCTAACCAACAACATCAAGTTTTAAACTAGAGCTAAAAGCCAAGTTTCAGAACCATAGCAAATAATAACTAATCCAGCTTTATTACCATCTATTGCCAATGCTTATCTACATAAGGCTCCACTTGAGTCAATGCATATGCTTGTTGATAATCCACCTTCTTGTTCTCCTACGACCACGTGGAGAATTCACTGCTTTATTCGTCCACCTTTAGTACTAGTTTATGATCTCCCACAGTCAACCACATCTAAGTCCACCACCAGATGAACCACCATGGCCTGAAGTCGATCAGCCAGCCAACCAGCTGTCAGGTTCTTCTTCAAGCAATATGGACCTGCTTCCTTAACAAGCTTAGGGGTGCCAGGACACTATCTATACTTTAACACAGGAAAAATAAAAAAGAACAGACAAGGAAAGAGGGAGCGGGAGAGGGATAGGAACCTGAGAATAGGGAGAAGGAAATGGAAGGGGACACTCTGTTGAAAGAGTAAAGTTGAGGTAGAAACAAGAGGAGAGAAATATGGGAGGGGCAATCAAAGGAGAGCTTATGAGGGGTGTTAGAAAGCATGTAATTAGTGTCACTGTGAGGGTATAAATGTCTTTTGTATGTAGTGTATATATACATAATGATAGGTCAATGAATAATGTAATGAAACACTTTTAGATTATCCATTGTTACATGGTATCAGAGAGACCTATCTGTGGTGAGTGCCGTGTAGGCGAGTTCACTGTTGTGAGCTCGTCGGTATGTTTTCCGGTGCAGTATCCGGTTGTTGTGGTCGGATCTAAGCTCCCCAGTGTGCGCCGTCATCTTCCGCACATTCCGATAGCTTCTTGTCGTGGTCGGCGCTACGTAGGTCACTGAGGAGGTGTTTCCGGCGAGTTTCCAGTGTCGTATCCAGTAGTGGGAACCAAGGTTGAAGTCACCGGCGGTTTTGTGGTCGCCGGAAGGTTCTCGTCGCCATCGGCCGCCAGAAAACATCTCTGTCACCCGCAATAGGTGAAGTGCTGGAATTTTACTGGTTGTATATGTGGATGACATTGTAATTACTGAGAGTGACTCTGCTGAAATTACGAGACTAAAACAGTTTCTACTTGATCAGTTTCAAACAAAAGACTTGGACAAGTTTAGATATTTCCTTGGAATTAAAGTCGATAGATCTAAAAATGATATCAATCTGTCTCAGAGGAAATATGTTCTTGACCTTCTAGAAGAAACTGGCATGTTGGGTACACGACCTATTGACACCCCTATGAATCCGAATCGTACATTCTTGAAAGAGGAATGTGAGTTGTTTGGAGATCCAGGTAGATATCGAAAACTTGTCGGAAAATTAAATTATCTTACTATCACTAGACCAGACATCTCTTATGCCATGAGTGTACTAAGTCATTTTTTACAAATGCCACGAGTCGTACAATGAGATGCTATAATTCATATTCTTCGTTATTTTAAGCTAGCTCTTGGCCTTGGATTGTTGTATCGACCAAATGGGCATCTCAGAGTGGAAGCCTTTTCAGATGCTAATTGGGCAAAATCTCCTTCAGATAGAAGATCTACTACTAGATATTGTACCTTTGTGGGAGGTAACTTGGTTACATGAAAGAGTAAGAAACAAGCAATAGTAGCTCGATCTAGTGCAGAAGTCGAATACAGAGCAATGACCCACACTACTAGTGAACTGACATAACTGCAACATTTCCTCCAAGAGATTAGGTTTCCAGCTTCTACTCCTCTTAAACTATTTTGTGATAATCAAGCTGCACTGCATATTACCTCTAATCCTGTGTTCCATGAGAGGACTAAACACATAGAGATTGATTGTCACTTCATTCGCGATAAGATACTAAGTGGTAACATTTCTATACCTTTTGTGAAATCTGCTGATCAACTCGCCGATATGTTCACTAAGTTGAGGGAGAGTGTTAGAAGTTGGTGACATTTAAAGCTTATTTGTTACAAGTTGGTCTTATATGATATATATGCCTCAACTTGAGAGAGAGTGTTAGAAAGCATGTAATTAGTATAACCTCTGAGGGTATAAATGTCTTTTGTATGTGGTGTATATATAAATAGTGATATGTCAATGAATAATGTAATGAAACACTTTTAGGTTATAAGGGGAAACTACCCATGACCAAGCAGTGTTCTCATGCGCTGCTGATAAAGGAGTAAAGGGGAGTATCATCGTGTTCGTGGTTGCAAACCAAACTCCAAAAAAGTCTCCCAGATAAAATAATTCGAACAGATGTACTACTTCTATAAAATTCAAAGGAAAACATAAGGATTTCTAAAGTGCATTAAACTTCTGCAAAATAAACATGAAAAGTCACCTTAATGATCTGACATATATCTAGGATGCATATTCTCGAGGCAACAAGTTCAGTAAGTTCACCATGGTTTTGAAACATTTTTTATGGTACAAATCAAAACCCTCACAACTATTAAAACCCCATTAGTCATCTGGTACATCTCTTGATGTATCATTTCGCTCTATAAACACACCTTTTGCAGAACTTAAAGGCAATTGTGATTGATAATGAGGCAAATTTAATATCATGATCACTTGACACGATTATATAGCAAGACAAGATACTGTTCATCTTCCTTCTCCAATAACATCAGCGACCATCGATTTGGTGACATTCATAGGTGAGAGCATTGGACTTGGATCAGATGGGCTCATGTCAGTTGTGTTTCCATCTTCGTTTTGCTGTCTCTTAAAACTGCTGAAGGCATTTAACACAGTGCCACCATCATCAAAGAAATTGCTTGTGACTTCTTTGAAATCCAAATCTGTTAAATAACTTGGCTTTGTTGTAACAGTGCCCACTTCAATATCTCCAGTAAGCATGGCAACAACACGTGACATGGAGGGGCGCATCATTGGTGATGCCTGAGTGCACAAAAGAGCCACTCCTATCACTCTAGTTGCCTCATTTTCATCAAACTCCAGTAATTTAGGATCCACCAATCCCAATGCTTGGTTATGTTCATGAAGAGTCCATGCCTAGAAAACATAATAGTGATTATCACAAGGAAAAAAAAAAACAAATTAATAAAAATTACATAGTAATTTGAGAAAGAGAGATTCATTTTCTATACCCATTCAAGCAGATAAATCTTTTTAGTATCCAAGCTATTGTCTGAGTTTGGCCTCCCACTGAGGATCTCCAGAGCAACAACACCAAAACTGAAAACATCTGCCTTTTCTGTTAGGTGTCCACGCATTGCATACTCTGGAGCTAGATAGCCACTATAAGAGTCAAAATGATTAAAAATAAATTGCTTAGCAAAGAACCCTTGACGATATCTCCATGACTGAGTTAATCAGGAACGATAGGTCACAAAAGAGAAAGTGTAATGAAAAACTAAAGAACATATGAACAAGTATATAACTTTGACTTGGGGTCTAGTCAACACATTATGTTGGCAAATTGTATAGGCGTGGTTGGCACGACTAAAGGCTATGCTAACTACTTTTATTTATTTTTGTGTTTCTTGACATTAAGCTTCTGGGTACTTCTGATTATATTTCCTTGGGTTTAAGTGGCTGGATTATTTCCTCAATTTCTAAAATTTACCGGACATGGGCTATGCTTGCCCAAGATCTTATTTCAGTCATGTTTTACTTTTAGCTCCTCTTTGTTGGATTATGGGAGTTCTAGATGAATCGTCATAGAGGCTTCTGTTTGTAAGGCAGTGCAAAGAAAATACATGCCACACTGTTTAACAAGGCAGGACTTCATTTGCAAAAGAATTTAAAATCATACTCTCCGAAAAATCAAAATTCTGCTATGTCCGTGGTGTGGAGGGTATGTCCTCTACATAGGCCTGCAAATATAATTTTTGAGCATAAAAACTAACTCCCTAAACACTTAAAAGGGTTCTCGCAATTTCAGAGCCTAGTGGTGTTGTTCTCGTTCTTGCTTATTTCAAAGCCCAAACTATACCCCTCTTGTGCATCATAAAAAAATGTCAAACCAACAAACTCTCCAAACCTTTCCCCCAATAAAATTTAACCTAGATATACTAAAACATAACTGCTAAAGTTGACAATTCCAATAAGCTCAAAGCTTTCTTTTTTGAAAACCAAGATTCAATACATTTCGCATTTGTAAATCTGTACACTCACTTTCTTGTTTCAAAGTTATAGCAACAATATCTTCCAAAGTTATTGGCCACCATACAACTTTTCGGTACCTTAATAACTAATTTTGTCCAACACCAGCCAGATTCTGTAGTAAAAGAATTATGGAATTAAGACCAATGTGATAGGGCGATGGACCCAGCTAAAGTAGTCATTCTTGTTCTCAATTCAATCTATTCGTAGCCTAGATCAGCCATATATTAAAAAATAACACTCCAAGCCCTTAAGTTTGTATGTGATGGTTATACAATCATGCTTATGATAAACTATTTTTCTTTTTCCTTCTCATATTTAGAAAGGGGTTGAAAGATATAGCTTACATGGTCCCAGCCACTCTGGTGCTGATGTGTGTTATCTTATCATCGTATAGCTTTGCCAATCCAAAATCTGAAATCTTGGGGCAAAGTTCTGCATCAAGCAAGATATTACTAGCCTTGACATCTCGATGTACGATTCTCGGCCTCGACTCCTCATGAAGATAAGCTAGGCCTCTTGCAATTCCCATGCATATGCTGAACCGCGTAGGCCAATCAAGATTCAGGTCATTTTTTCCTGTACATATAGTGGTTGCCATCTTATAAAACTTGGAACAGATGTGCAGTGGTGGTTAATATTCATAAGCACAAGTGATTTGGGGCAAAAAACTATACGTTAGCTACAAGTTTCACCCACTAACTACCACTTATCATGCACTTTGCATCCTAAACTACAAAGGTTTGAATTTGCACCCTAAATACCAATAGGTTTAACTTTCTACCTTCTATTCAAATCTATCTGTTAAGATTGTATTACGTTGCGTAAAAACTTAATTATTCACAGTGACTGAGTAATGTGGATTGGCACAATCTTAATGGTCATATATTTGAATGGAAAGTACAAAGTGAAACCTATTTAATAGTTTATGGTGCAACCATTTGTAGTTTAGGGTGCAAAATATATAATGGGTGGTATTTTATGGGTGAAAAGTGCAATGTCCCAAAACTTTATTGTTAATTAATTTCATCTATGTATAGTAAAAACATGAAAATACTCCAGAATGTATAAAAAACGCCTACAATAGTTATTCAAATTTTGAATGCCCTACAACGAAGGCTTATTAATCTTCAAATGGTTCAAAAACTTAATGCGATAACAATAAGAGTCGACAATCAACAAAAAGCAGTAAAATAAGTATATATGATTAAAACTTTGGCCTGCATCCACCTTCAAAGCAAGAAATTTCACATTGGACTGATCGAGGTTACAACGTAGCTCTCAAGAACTTCAATCATTAAACTCTAGATGATTCTGTGTTTCTCTTCAGGTTTAGCAAGAAACACTACATCCGTCTCTTGAAATAAACCCAAAACTTGACCTGAATGAATTGGATCAAACTGCATAAAGTTCAGCAAGGCAACAGCTTCTTCCCCACATAGCCCCACTAGTTATAAGGTGGTGTATACATGAAAAATGGGACTCAGTGCAAAGGTTAGAACACAGTACGCATTTCGGCCATAGTATTGAATGATAGGTGACAAGATCTGAATATATGAATTTCTGTTGTCTTTTCCCACAAAACAAACTAAAAGGATAAATTTTGTAACTTAACAATTCAATGAAAGTGAAATGCTTGTCCTTTATTGTGTATTGAAACCAATTTAAGTGGCTTGTTTCTTTTAAAAATGTTGAAGACAGCATCTTTAGGACTTTTGCTGGTGTTTATGGGCAAGATAACGTAGAGTGTATTCGCAGGAGGAGCTTACTAATAATTTTTAGTTTTTAGTTCAAGGTAACTACTACAAAGGTGGGATTTCAATCTCACTTGGTTTCTAAGTGAAAAATAGGGTGAAACTCATGATTGTTTTATTATGGTGGATTTGTCAAACTTCATCTTTGAGAAGAATATCATGGAAACTAGAGGCCCTTTCATTTGGTCTATAAGCTGGGACACTTCTTGTTGGTTTGGAATTTATAGATTCCTTGTATAAACAAATTAGGAAATGCACTTTCCTGATCTATAAAAGGTTATCCTAACAAAGTGGGAAATGCAATTTTGGTCTGTCAATAATCTTTATTTGCATTTTTTGGTAACCAGAGCAATCTGTGGTGATCGGTGGTAGTTTTGCCGACAATTTTTTCGAGGAGATTGAGATTGGTTCTCGGTTGGCATGGCAGTCAAAGTCTTCTTGGTTGGCAATCGACTACATCTGGGCTTATTGTTCAGTTTGGGCTTGCTATCAGGGCCTCTCGGGTTGCTGTTTGCTGTTTGGGCTTGCTGACAAACAAATCTGGTGGGCTTGGATCTTCCAGGTATTTTGTTTTGATTTCATCATGTCTTCTAGTGAGTCATTTGGGGTAAATTTTACTAGAAAAAATTATTCTGCCTAGGAATTTCAGTTTCAGTTCTTTGTTACTGGGAAAGACTTGTGAGGCCAAATTGATGGCAGGGATCCAAATCCTACAGAGCCTAAGGAGCTGGCTCAGTGGAAGGTTAAGGACACGTGTGATGTCCCAGATCTTAGTGTCTGTAGATCCCCTTATTGTGCTCAATTTGAGGCCATATAAGATTGTGAAGACCATGTGGGAGAATTTGCTGAAGGTTTATCACCAAGAAAATATTGCCTGCCATTTTCAATTGGAATATGAGATTACTAATACACTCAAGGCAATCTCTCCATTTAGGAGTATTTTTATGGTTTTTAGAATTTGTGGGGAGAATTCTCATATATGGTTTATGCCAAGGTACCGGTTGCATCTCTCTCAGCTGTTCATGTTGTTCACGAGCAAGGCAAGACAGATCAATTTCTAATGAAATTATGCTCTGAATTTGAGGTTGCTTATATTTGATGAATCAAGATCCTTCTCCATCCTTGGATGTATGTTTTAGAGAATTACTTTGCAAGGGGTAGCTTCTTCTCACGCAGGCTACGTTTCGGCAAGATTTTTTAATCTCCAATCCTGATGTTGTCGCCTATGTAGCTCATGGGAATGGAAAGGGTAAGGATATGCGCAAAGTCCAGTATTTAGCTGCAAAGAGTTTGGCCATATTATCACCAACTGTGCTAAGAAATTTTGCAACTATTGTAAGAAACCGGGACACTTTATCAAATAATGTCCCACTTGGCCTCATAATCGTCAAGCCAACGCTTACCAAGCAGTGACCACCTCTTCTGCTCCAACGATATCCTCAACTTCTTCATCTACAGCTGGACAATTTGTTCTTATTCTTGAAATGGTACAACAAATGATTGTGTCCACCTTCTCCGCCTTAGGGCTCTAAGATAATGGCACTACTTTGTCTAAGCCTTGGCTTGTTGATTATGGTGCATCCAATCATATGACCAGTTCATCTGATGCTCTTAGCAGTGTTTGTCCATATCATGGGTCATCTCATATTCAGATTGCTAATGGAAGTCATTTAGCTATGAATGGGGTTGGAGATATTAATTCTTCTTTCCGAGATGTTTGCGTCTCCTGGACTTTCTACTAGTCTTATCTTTGGCTTGTATGACAGTTAACACTCAGAGTGAAGTATGGCACAAACTTTTTGGCAATTGTTCTGCCTTATATGCTAAATTCTGGTTTGTTAGGCAAGAAAGAACAAGTTTCTAAAAATAATTGATTTGACTTATGCAAAACTTGGTAAGAGTAAGACTTTTCCATTTCCTTCTCATGCTAGTCGTGCTGGAAAGTGCTTTGATATTGTGCATATAGATGTTTAGGGCATTTCTCCTGTAATTTCTCATGCTCAATAAAAATATTTTGTGACCTTCATTGATGATTTCAGTTGGTATACTTGGGTATATTTCCTTCGGTCCAAATCTAACGTCTTAACTGTTTTCCAGACCTTTGTAGCTTATTTTGAGGCCCAATTTTCTACAAGTATTAAAGTTTTGAGGTCTGACTTTGGTGGGAAATACATGTCCCATGAGTTTCATGATTTTTAACATCACAAAAGAATTGTCTGTCAATGTTACTGCCCCTATATGTCAAGACAAAATGGTGTGGCAGAAAGAAGGAACCTCCATCTCTTGGACGTTCGCACCTTATTACTTGAGTCCCCTGTTCCTTCTAAATTCTAGGTTGAGACATTGTATGCTGCAGTTTTTTTAATTAATAGACTGCCTTCATAAGTCTTGAATTTTGTTTCTCCATATTCTCGTTTGTATCATCAACATGCTACCTATCTTAATTTGCATACTTTTGGATATGTTTATTTTGTTCATTTGCCTCCTCATAAACATCAAAAACTTTCTGCTAATCTGTGAAATGTGCCTATATGGGTTACAGTCTTTCTTAGAAAGGTTATGTTTGTTATGATTCTTTCTCTAACTGATTCCGTATCTCTCGTAATGTTGTTTTCTTTGAGAATCAATGTTCACTTTTCTACACATGTTGGGTCATTACCATAAATTAATATTCTACCTTGTTTTGATGTGTTGCCTTGTCTTCCTGAATGGTTCAAACTTGGAATTGTGTATGCTCGATGTCGACCAACTTTGTCCCTTCCCGAGACTAACCCTCCATTTGAGATTGTTCATACGCCTTTTCCTGAGATTGACCTATCATCTAAGGCAATTCGGATAAGTTCTCCTAGCTGACATGCCTTTGAGCCTGGGCCTCATTGACTGACTCAAGTATCACGTCCTCCTGATCGGTATGGTTTTTCCCAAACTTCACTTAATTCTACGTTGTTTTCGATTCCCATTCCCACATGCTTTTTTGAGGATGTTAAACATGAATGTTGGCAGAAAGCGATGGACGAGGAACTTCAGACTCTCAAAAGAAAATCGTACATGGGATGTGGTTCCTTGTCCTTCTAATGTTAAAGCCATCATTGTAAGTGGGTTTACTCAGTTAAGCTCTACTCTAATGGGACTCTAGACGGGTATAAGGCCCGATTAGTTGCTCTTGAAAACAAGCAAGAGTATGGGGTAGACTATGAGAAGACATTCGCTCCCGTGGTAAAGATGACTCATGTGTGTACAATTATTTCCATTGCCGCCTCCCAGGGGTGGCCATTTCACCAGATAGATGTCAAAAATGCATTTGTTCATGGTGATCTAAAAGAGGATATTTATATGACTCCTCCCCCGGGTTTGTTTTCGCTCTTCCCTGCTTGCTTTTCATTTTCCTCAAAGTTAGTTTGATTCCTCTTTTTTACTTCGCAAGACTTTGCAAGAATTATATTGCTTTTAGTATATGTTGATGACATTATGATTACTGGCTATGATACTGATTTAAGTAAGCAATTACAACATCTCAATGCCTCTTTTCACATGAAAGATCTTGATCCCCTATAATATTTTCTTGGCCTTGAGGTGCAAATTACTCCAACTAGTACATTGTTATACTAGCACAAATACACGTAAAAAGTAATTTAATTGGCTGGTCTCAAATCGGGTAACTTTGTTCTTACTCCCTTGGAGGTAAATCTCAAGCTTCATCAGAGGAGGAATTGAGCTTCTCTCCGATCCTTCCTTGTATCGACAGCTAGTTGGGAGTTTGAACTACTTGATGATTACTCGTCTTGACATTTCTTTTGCTGTGCAGAAGGTCCGTCAATTTATGCAGGCTCCCCAACATCTTCATTTAGCTTCTATCCGCTGCATTATCCAATATCTGAAGGGCACCTTTACATGCAAGTTGTTCGATTCTGAGGAATCTTCCTTACATTTGGTGGGGTATAATAATGTTGATTGTGTTGGATGTACGGATATTCGTTGCTCTATTACCGGTTGGTGCATGTTCTTAGGCAATGCACTCATTTCTTGGAAAAGTATGAAGCAAGACAGAGTTTCCAAGTTCTCAATCAAGTCTGAATATCGTGCTATGTCTTCCACATGCTCTAAGATCACATAGCTTTGTGAGTTATTAGGTGAACTTGGTTTTTCTCAACTTCATTCCACTCCTTTCATGCTGATAATACCAATATTATTCAGATCGTCACGAATCCTTCTTTCCAAGAGCATACGAAACATATCGAAGTCGATCACCATTCCATACGTGAAGCTTTTGAAAAACATGTGATTACTCTCTCACATTTCCATCAAACATCAAATTGCAGACATATTCACTAAAGCTTTTTGTCGACACTGGCATTGGTTCTTGCTTGAAAATTTGATGTTTCTTGATCTACCAGAATCAATTTGATGGGGGAGTTAAGGAGATAATTTAGGGATATGCTTTGTAATATTTTAGGATGATTTCCTTTATAACTAGATTGTATAGAGCAGACAATTAGGCTGTAATAAAGCTGGAATACTAAGCTCTCCTCGAACCATTTCTAATGATTGGGCCTTTCCTAAGTTAGTGAGAAAGCTCTATAGAATATGACCCTGGAAATCTGGCAACAATTATGTAAAATCTCATCTATATAATGAAAGCAAACCCTATGGAAAGGGTGTTCAAATCAACTTTATTGTGATAAATTGGTGTTGTATGTGTAGAAAGAGTGGGAAATTTGTAGGCCAGCCTTTTTTATTAGTAAACAAAATCTTATAGATCACAAGAATAAGGAAGAGCCCAACCATAAGGGACATAAGAATAGGACACCTTTAACGCCATTGAGATTGCTAGTACCTTGTGGAATGTCTTTCTTGGTCAAGTTGGATTGGTGTGGGTTATGCCTAGAAGGACAGTAGCCCTTTTTCTATATGACAGCCCACACATTGCAACAATGTGGAAAATTGTCCCTGATCATATAGCGAGATGTATTTCGAGAAAAAGAAATGATAGAGATTTTGAGGATCTCGAGCGGATGCTAGATGAGCTTAAAACTTTCTTTTTCCAACACCTTTTATCCCTTTGGGCATCATCGATAAATTTTAATGGGCTGAGTTTTTATGATTTTCATATCTAATTTTCTATTTCTAGTTAGATTTTCCTCGTGTCCAATTTGTTCTTTTTGTTTTATTTAAGAATTTTAGAGTTTTGTTTCTGTAGCAAGGACAAAAACAGGAGATGATTATAGTATCATACCAAAGAGTGCTTGATCAAGACTTCTGTTCTCAAGATATTCATAAACCAGGAGACGTTTATCTCCTTCAATGCAGCATCCGTACAGTTTCACAAGATTGCGATGTTGTACTGCAGATATGGTAGCAATCTCAGCAATAAACTGACTCTTCCCCTGGTGAGACGCAACTGAAAGTTGCTTCACGGCCACTACCCTCCCATCAGAAAGCTTACCCTATAATGTACCACAGTTAAGCAAAAGAAAAAACAAGCCCTCCTTTGGTGAAGAAAAGTTAGAATCACTTAATTATTTTTAATATCGTATTGTCATTGTGTATTAAATGGCTATGTAATATCAAGAATGTTTACCTTGTAAACTGGTCCAAATCCTCCCTCTCCTAGCTTATTAGAAGGTATAAATTCTTCTGTGGCGGATCTGAGCTCAGCATAACTATAAGTATTTGGTCTAGGACCAATACCAAGAAACTCTACAAAGACAAGCAAGAATGTAGTAAGACATAAATTCTAGTATAAGATACGTAAAATAAAATTTTTAGCACGCAAAGGAGATTCAAAGACCAATATGTGGTTCACTTTAGCTTAATATTTAAAGAAGTTAGATATTGACTTGTATTTTTAGGAGATGGAGGCCCAATGCCATAATGAGGCTTTGCTGAAATAATAATTAAACTTTTAAGAATTAAAAGAATAATTTCTTATCAAAACAAAAAAAAAAACAATTATGTTGAAATAACTTTTTTTTATCAGTAAATAATAATTTTATTAATGAGAAATAATAGGCATAGACTAAGTACTAGGGACAGGCTTTGTTGAAAGAACTACCATGCCCGTACCTTCCTCGTCATTGCTGTTTGATTTTCTTTTCATAAAACAAACTGCAACTATCAGTATTGAGCTAATAACTCCTACAGAGACTGCAATACCAACAACCAACCCTGTCCTGTTCTTCCCTTCTGAAATACGTGGTGGAATTCCACTTACAGTAGGCTGGAAATCTGAGCAATAGAAGCCAATGATGAGTAGCAGTCAAAGGTAGAGCAGAACATTATGCCATTTGAAATTGAATAGTGACCTGTAGATTAGTACAAATGGTACCTGAAACAGCGTGGAGGGCCGAAATCATTGGGCCATAGTAACCTTGCACTGGTATGCAACAGGTCCCTTTACCAGCCCAAAACAAATGAACTTCAAGGTAGTTCTCAGAGACAGTGGCATTAAAAACCTTTTCAAGTGCTCTTTCAACACCACCTGCTTCCTCTGATATGTCAAAGTCTTTCTGTCGAAGACTTCCCTATAAAAGCAATAGAAAGGGCATAGTGATGTCTATCTGAAAAATAATGCATTGAAGGTTTAACATGTAGTTACATTTTAGTGGTTTCTACTTCAATGAGGGATAGTTAAGATTTTTGCTTTATACAGTTCTTACCTGAATATAGATATCAAATACTCGCCTTCCTAGACTCTCCCAAGTTTGTGAGCTTCGATCTTTAAAACCTGTTTCTGCAAATAGCATGCTTACAGTATAAGGTCCATTCTCAAGACCCAGGCCATAGTACCGAAGTGATCCAGGGGATATTCTTGAATTCTGGAAAAGCTCTGGCGTGTTCGTCCCAGTTACTTGTGCCAAGGTATTTTGTACATAAGATGGATCGATGCGGTCAGCAAACAACCCCACATTGCTCACTGCCCATTTGTCAAAACTGGTTACATAAAATGAAGCTGCACCAAGAGATGCATTTTCAGCCTCATACACTGTGCCATCAGTAGTTCTCATTGTTCTGCCACCACACTTGATTGAAAAGTTTGCATCTGTAAGATTCAAAATGAAAGCATTGGTGTTGATACATACATAGGTAAACCGAGGGGGCTTGACACTCTAAGAACCGGATATAAGAAATCATTTCATTGACTGGGATACCCTTTTAAGATTAAAATAAGTAATAAAAAACCTCAGTTTCATGGTGGAGCTGAGATGATTGAAAATAATTCAAATTGGTTCCAGTAAGGTTGTCCCTAGAGAAGGAACTAAATTTATCGGACTCAAATTGGAAGTTGAAGGAAAGCTATAACATACAGACGAAACACTCAAACTACTCTCTCAATAACATACTTCTCACTTCATTATACATCTTCAGGCAGCAATGAGTATGTGGATAAATGTGAAATTTGAATCCTTCATGTTCTTCTGAAGTTCCTTCATACCTCTTTTGCATTTTTCCATCCAAGTCTAGTTTGGTTATATGCATGATATATATATATATATACACATCTTTTATGATAGAGGAGCCACCTGACAATAGAACCCTTAGGACTCACCTATGGAACCTAAATCTCCGGGGAGACTAGCACAGCAACCCACTGCCATGGCCTCCCACTTAAATTGCAGTTTAATCCCCGGGGGAACCGAACCAGTGGAATGGGGCCCATGCATACAAGTTTGCCCTTACCACTTGGGCTTCCCACGGGTGGGTATAATATATGAATATGACAGTCTTATCACTCTCCTACTACCCTTCTACCACTCTTTTTAATTTTTAATTTTTTTTTACTTAATGATTAAAGAAGTGCCTATTAGTAAAATTGTGTATTTTTTAAATTTTTTCTTAATAATTAAGGATGTTAAAAAAATACTTAAAATAAAATAAGAAAAAAATCAATACACTATGAGTGGTAAAGTGGTGGTAAAAGAATTGTAAGCCTATCATTACCCATAATATATATGGTGCAACTACAAGAGAAAAGAAAAGTATAATATAAATACTTTTACTTTTTCCATGAGTTGGTGAAATTACCAAACAAAACTAGAAACCTGAGTACCAAAAAACTTACAACATGGAGAATTCCTATAGCACGGAAAGTTCTTCTGAAGACAATTCAACCCTGGCAAAGTACTGCAGGCATAGAAAATTATAGATGCTCAATCTAGACAGAAATTTTATCATCTGCAGAAGTAAAAATTGCAGCTAATTTGGGCTGGTAGGGCTCTTGTTCCTAAAAGCAATTTTTGTACATGTCTTAAAAAACTATTTTCAGATAATTATTGTTGAAGACAGCCTATTCCCATAGAATATCAATGCAATGTGTGATATATGCTGTTCTTGTTTTGGGATTAGGATTACTGGAATAAGTATCATGTGTTTTTGAATGAGTGTGGATATGTGCGTTACCATACATGAGGTGTATTATAAACTTTCTTCTGGTTTTCTGAAAACACAAAAGAAAGGCTTGCTCCTCCTATCGTTTCTCTCTTCATTTTTTGTTTTGATAGGTAATCATAGAAATTTCATTAATAGAAATAGGCTAAGCCCAGGAACACAGGTAGTATACATGAGAAACACTTAGCTCTTTTTTGTTTTCCTTTGTTCTCATTCCTATATTAAATAATGGGTTTATAATGAATGAATAAGAGATCCCATAATTCAATTACTCACCTTATGTTTGAGCTACCAAATGTGAAATTGTTGGCCACCAAGTTCCTGTATAATTCCATGAAAAGAACCTTATTATGTTTTTGTCTTCATGTACCAGCCAAACCCGATGCAGAGAGAGAGAGAGAGAGAGAGATGTAATCACTGCAGGGATTCAAGCATTCAAACAAGTGGAATGTTTAAAATAATTATCTGGAAGCCCAATGATAGGATGACAAGCTAGAGCTTCTTTAATACTTGTATAATTGTTTAATTGAAATATGTAGTTGATTCTTTACATTTGTTCAAGAAAGATTATGCAAGTGATGCTTGAGAAAAGATAGAAAATAAGCTCTATATGAGCACCAGAATACCTAATGTTTCAAAGCAAAATGTTAGAGCCAACAAAATTTGAGTGAGAAAAGATGTATAAAACCCCAAGGGGTTGGCCCAAGTGGTGAAGGCTGTGGTCTTGGGGTATCACTCCCTTCAAGGTCCAACGTTCAACACCGCATGGGTGCAAACAATCCTTTGAGGCCACACCCTTTGGTGAAAAGCTAGCGATTTAACCAATTCCGTGTAGAGAAACTTCCAAGGGTGCGGTACACGGACCATGGTTTACTCTACAGGGGTGAGACGAAGGACCCTGCCTTGGAGAGGTTCCCCGACATCAAATAAGAAAGTAAGATGTATAAGAATATAAGAGACATACAGTTGTAAACCAGAGGTAGTTACCCAACTCGGAAAGCTTCCTGATAAATCATTGTAAGATAAATCTCTGCAGCCAAAATCATATTAACAGGAATGAATAAGTAATGCACAAAAAATTCACAAATAAGCAATTAGATTGATTTCATGCTATCAAATGGAAGATGTACTCCTTCCACGCATTTATTAAGGAGATATTCAATAGGTCATATAGGAAACTTAGCATGAGATGCATCTACTTATCCAAAGAAACAAAGGAATGAATTTATCCAAACTTAGTATGAGAATGTGAGTGTCCAGTCACAGCAAACGACAACATTCTACATAGATTTTAAACAGATTTTCCTTCCTATGAAATATATTTTTAAAATAGCCACATTGTCATGGTTCATACTGCAATACTGGAGAAAGAAAAGCATGCCTAGGAAACTCATCATATTACAAGGACATTTAAATTGAAAATGACATGGAAACACATTGATTGCCAATGAAATTCCAATAATGATCTTTCAGGACCTATTATAGACATGAAAGCGATCAGAAATGTACTTATAAGAAAAACCAATCAGAGATGTAGCAATGGTATCTCCGATTCTCCAGCACTTTTATGGTAATCCTTGATAATCGAATAGAAATCAAAGCCATTGTTTTTTCTTTTATTTCTTGCTTTTTATTGTATAATAAGCAATTGAGCCTTCACTGGTCCAATTATATTGAGGTGTATAGATGGAATATTAAAGTTAAAAGTTTCAATTATGCATGATTCTAGGAACTTATTGGTCAAATCATGTTTTCTGCAAATTAATTGCACTACTACAAGAAAAAAATCTAAAAATTTGAGCTTGAATTCTCAATTAAATTCGGTTGTAGTTGGATTGAGAATAGTTGAGAATTATGTATTCGGGTTGCACATAATGTAATGTTAAAGAGATCACATATCACATTGTCAATTACTATGCGAATGTGCTCTCTAAACAATTTTCTTGGAGACGAAGATTAGATGGGTTTGCTTTTGACATCCAAGATTCACAGAAAAGGGAACAACTCGAAGGCCATTTGACAAACTAGAGGTCAGGCAAGTATTAGAATGCATGACGGGTGACAAAACTCAATGTCTGGACGGCTTCTCTATGGTTTTTTTATTTTTTTCAAACATGCTGGGAAGTACTTAAAGAAGACATCATGAAGGTCTTCCATCAGTTTCATGAAAATGGAAGGTTTGGAAAAAGCCTAGATGCAACTTTCATAGCACTCATACAAAAAGAGTCTGACGTCGTAGAGGTAAAAGTTTATTGTCCCATTAGTTTGGTCAGCAGGTCGTACACAATTCTGTCCAAAGTATTGGCGAATTGGTTGAGCAAGGTATTGGAGAAGTTAATATTGAAGCCTCAGAATGCCTTCGTCCAAGATAGGCAAATCCTTGACTCGGTGCTTATTGCCAGCAAATGTTTGGATAAGAGACTCAAGTGGGTGAGGCTTTTGTGCAAACTGGATATGGAAAAATCATATGATCATGTCAACTAGAGATTCTTATTTTACATGCTTAAGAGATGTGGCTTTGGTATGAAATGATGTATATGTATCCATCATTGTATCTCTACAGCTTGTTTCTATATATCGGTGAATCGCACGCCAAAAAGCTTCTTTAAAAGCTCACAAGGATTGAGATAAGATGACCATTTATCTCCGCTACTCTCTTCTTTTGTGAATGAAAGCCTTTAGTGGGATGATTTAAGGGTCATGGAGGGTGGGTTGAGGTTCATATCTGGATTCTTATTGAGGGAGGCAAGTACTGGCTCGCTCAACATATCTAACCTATTATTCGTCGATGATATGTTAATCTTTTGTAGGGCTAACCATGATCAAACTCGAGCTTTGAGAGCTCTTCTATTATGCTCTCAAGTTGTATCAGTCTTGAAAGGTGAATTTGGCCAAATCAAAAGTAGTGTCAGTGGAGGATGTTCCTAATGTGGAGAGTATGGCTTCCCTTTTGGGATGCAAGATATCTCAGTTGACCATGAAATATCTTTGGCCTCCCGTCGGGTGTGACATTCAAATCGAAATCTATTTGGATGTTACTTTATAAAAAATGGAGATGAATTAGCTAGTTGGAAGATGTATTTGTCCAAAGGTGATAGGGTCACCTTAACAAAAGTACTATTTCCAAATTGCCAGCTTATTTCCTCTCATTATATCCGCTCCCCGCCAAGGTGGTCATCGTATGGAAAAACTCCAATGGGACTTCTTAGGTTGGGGCAAGAAGGGATAAATGATGAGTTTAAATTTCTGTCGTTGTGGAAGAAGAACATAATATTCCACTATATTGAATAAAGGATTACATTTCCTTTTATATAGACGATAATACTCATCTAATTTATAGGAATATTTACAACTTACCTAGAATAGAATCAAACCTATCTAAAACAGAAAGCAATAAAAATGGAAACTCCTATCTACAGATTTAGTAACAGACTACCAGAATCCCCTAAAATCGTGGGACCAAAACATGATCTATTAGCTGTAGATTTCCTCAATCTTAGCCCCTAACAACGTTGACAGATCATCAAACTAATTAAATCTTCCAATAATTCTACACTCCCCCTCAAGCTGGGCGGTAAATATTTATTAACCCCTGCTTGGAACTCAGATCAACAAAAGTCTTTCTCAGTAGGGCCTTGGTAAGAATGTCAGTTGTTTGAAGAATGTGGGCACGTACAACATCTTGATTATCCCTTCCTCTATCTTGTCCTTTATGAAATGTCGATCAATCTCCACGTGTTTTGTTCTATCATGATGTACTGGGTTCTTGGCAATGCCGATTGCTGACTGATTGTCATAGAACATTTTCATAGGTTCTTCATATGAAATTTTTAATTCCTTTAGCAACCTTCTTAACCATATGCCCTCACAAATGCCATGTGCCATTGCCCTGAATTCAGCTTCTATACTGCTCCTTGACACTACCGATTACTTCTTACTTCGCCATGTAACCAGGTTACCCCCACACATATGTACAGTACCCTGAAGTTGATCTTCAATCTTGTACTGATCTTGCCCAATCTGCATCACTAAATACTTCAATATCTCTTATTTGATTCTTCTAAAAAAATAATCATTTACCTGGTGTTAGTTTCAGGTATCTTAGGATTCTATACACTGCCTCCATGTGTTCTTTATTTGGATTATTCATGAATTGACTTACCATGCTGACAGAAAAACTGATATCTGGTCGGGTGTGAGACAGGTAGATAAGTTTACCAACTAGTCTTTGATATCTACTTTTATCCATTGGTGCCCAATTTTCCTTAGCTCCTAGTTTGGTTGTTGAATCCATAGGAGTATCTGCCGGCTTACATCCGAGCATTCCAGTCTCTTTTAAAAGATCCAGGACATATTTTCTTTGGGAGACAAAGATTCCCTTTCATGACCTTGCGATTTCCATGCCTAGGAAGTATTTGAGATTCCCAAGGTCCTTGATTTCAAATTCTTTAGCTAGAAGACCTTTGATAGTACAGATTTCCTCCTCATAATCTCCTGTTAGAATTATGTCATCCACGTATACAATGAGGACAGCAAGTTTTCCTGCAAGAGAGTGTTTAACAAATAGAGTATGATCCATCTGACATTGATAATAGCCATGCCTCTTAACTACCTTTGTGAATCTCTCAAACCAGGCTCTTGGAGATTGCTTGAGCCCATATAGAGATCTTCTAAGTTCACAAACTTTGTTGCATGTAGTTTGTGTCTCAAATCCTGGAGGAATTTCCATGTAAACTTCTTCAGCTAGGTCTCCATTTAGGAAGGCATTCTTGACATCTAGTTGGTGAAGAGGCCAATCAAGGTTTGTAGCCAAAGATAGTAGATGTCTCCTCATAGTCGATTCCACATGATTGGGTGAATCCCTTTGCAACCAGCCATGCCTTAAATCGATTAACACTCACATCTTCATTATATTTGACTGTGAATATCCATTTGCAACCTACTGGACGTTTTCCAGTTGGTAATTCTGAGATTTCCCAGGTTCCATTCTTTTCAAGTGCATGTATTTCTTCATACACGGCTGATTTCCACTCAGGTGAGCCGAGAGCTTCTTGTATGTTATTGGGAGCCTGGATGTTGTCGAGGTTGGCAACAAGTGATTTGAACTTCAGTGATAGTCCTTCATATGACAAAAATGTGTTTATAGGGTGTTTTGTGCATAATCACACACATTTTCTCACAGCAATAGAAAAATCACTATCATCATTAGTTAACTCACTATGTGAAGTCTCGGGATTAGAGTTACCTGATGGATCTTTACTTGATCTAGGACTTGGATTAGACTCTTGGGTTTGCTCAAGAGATGCTTGTTGTTCCATCTCCTTTTGGTTCCTTCTTCGTGAGTAGGTGATCAACTCATCATTCTTTGTTGATTGGATAGTGTCCAGATTTTGAGGAGAAGATTCTAGGAAGAGATGTTGAAGAGGAATGGTTTCAAAAGGAGGGATGGATTCAGGATTTAGTGATGGGCAAAATTGGTCAAAATTAGGAGAAAGATGAGATGATTCTTCAATATCCCAAAGCTGGTATTCCTGAGTAAAATTAGTCTCCCCCTAAATATCAGATTTGGGGTAATAAGGTTGTTGCTCAAAAAATGTGACATCCATGGAGTGATAGTACTGTTTAGTGACCGGTGAGTAGCACTTATATCCCTTTTGAGTTGGAGAGTACCCAAGAAAAATGCACTTAAGGACTCTAGGATCAAGTTTATCCCAATGTTGTTGATGGACATGAACAAAAGCTAAGCACCCAAAAACTTTGAAGGCGATAGTGGAGATGAGACGAGTATTGGGAAAAGACTGAAGTAGGATTTCATAGGGAGTTTGGAAGTTGAGAATACGAGATGGCATCCTGTTTATGAGGTATGTTGCAGTGAGGATGGCTTCACCCCAGAAAAATTTTGGTACATGGGTAGAGAACATAAGAGAGCGGGCAACATCTAGAAGATGCCGGTTTTTTCTTTCGGCAATTCCATTTTGCTGAGGAGTGTTGACACAGGAACTTTGGTGAACTATACCGTGACTCGAGATATTCATTAAGAATGGATTTAAAATATTCTTTGGCATTGTTAGTTTTCAAAATCTGAATTTTTGCTTGGAATTGTGTTTGGATCATGGTGTTGAAGTTTATGAAAATTTGACCTGCCTCTGATTTTTCTTTCATGAGGAATACCCATGTAAGTCTAATGTGATCATCAATAAAGGAAATAAACTAGCGAGAACCAGTAACATTCTTGATTCTAGATGGACCCCATACATCACTGTGAATCATTGAAAATGGTTGGGATGCTTTGTAGGATCGGTTGGGATAAGAGTTGCAAACATGTTTAGAAAATTGACAAATCTCACACTGAAACTCATTTGGATTTTTATTATGGAATAGTGAAGGAAACAACCTCTCAAGATACAAGAAATTTGGATGTCCTAACCTATAGTGCCAAAACATAATTGCACTATCATTATTAGAACGACTAACAGAAAAAGAACTAGGACTACTTGACACTGAACAATCGGATTGGTGAGTTGCTCCTTGAGGAGGATCATTAACCTCAAGAAGATAGAGCCCATAACATCTTAGCACTGCCAATCGTCTTCCCTGAGTCCAAGACCTGAAATTCACACAGATTTGAGCCAAATTTAGTAACACAATTGGGATCCGGAGTGAGTTTACTAATGGACAGTAAATTGCAATTCAAATTCGGCACAAGGAGAACTGAGTCAAGTGTGATGTTCTCTGAAACTCTAACAGAACATGTACCTGCCAATTTTGGTCTCAATACCTTTCCCCTTCTTTCCTTTCAATTATATAGAAAATTCATACATCACTTTGTCAAATATTTCTGCCACCTCAACTAATCCTTTCGGTGCCTACAACTACTTAATTTCGGTGCCTCAAATGTTTATTTAGTTTAGTCAACTATTTACACTCAATTTATACCTAATTATCAGCTATCCCTTAATTATCTCCGTAACATCCCCCCTCAAATTGATGCTAGTAGATCAATAAGTATCAATTTGTCAACCAAGAACTGATGCCGATGTCGAGAAAGTGCTTTAGTGAATATGTCTGCAGTTTGATGCTTGGTGGAAATGTGAGGAAGAGTAATGATATGTTTGTCGAAGGCTTCACGTATGGAATGGCAGTCGACTTCGATATGTTTAGTACGCTTATGGAAAACAAGATTAGCAGCGATCTGAATGGCACTGATTTTATCTGCATGAAGAGGAGTGGAATGATGCTGAGAAAAACTAAGTTCGTTCAATAACCCACGAAGCCACGTGATCTCTGAGCAAGCAAAAGATATAGCACGATATTCAAACTCAGTGAAAGACTTGGAAACTCTGTCTTGTTTCTTCATCTTCCAAGAAATGAGTGCATTGCCTAAGAACATGCACCAACCAGTAATAGAACGACGAGTATCTGCACAACTGACCCAATCAGCATCACTATATCCTACTAACTGTAAGGAAGATTCCTTAGAAAAGAACAACCCGCGTGCAGAAGTGCCCTTGAGATATCGGATAATGCGACGGACAATAGCTAGATGAAGATGTCGAGGAGCTTGCAAAAATTGATTGACTTGCTGCATAACGAAAGAAATGTCAGGTCGAGTAATCGTCAAGTAGTTTAAACTCCCAACTAATTGCCGATATAAGAATGGATCGGAAAGAAACTCGCCTTCCTCCTGACGAAGCTTGAGATTTATCTCCAAAGGAGTAAAAACAGAGTTACTCAATTGGAGCCCAGCCAATGAAATCATTTCCTGTGTATATTTGTGCTGATGTAACAATGTACCAAACAGAGTTATTTGGAATTCATGACCAAGAAAGTATTGCAAAGGACCAAGGTTTTTCATATGAAAAGATGCCTTGAGATGCAGTTGTAACTGCTGAATTAATTCAGTATCAAAACCAGTAATCACAATGTCATCAACATATACTAAGAGCAACACAATTCTAGCAGAAGGCCTGTGAAGGAAAAGAAAGGAATCAAACAGACTCTGAGTAAATTGAAAGGTAAGCAAAGTAGAACGAAATTTATCAAACCATGCACGTGGAGCCTATTTCAATTCGTACAAGGATTGGCGTAGCCGATAAACCTCTAAGGAAGGTGTAGCAAACATGCCAGGAGGTGGAGACATATTGATTGCTTCCTTTAGGTCTCCATGTAGAAAGGCATTCTTTACATCCATCTGCCTAAGAGACCACTCTTGTGAAGCAGTAAATGCCAAGATAGTTCGAACAGTAGTCATTTTGGCAACGGGAGCAAATGTTTCGTCATAATTAATCCCATACTTTTGACGATTCTCAAGAGCTACAAGACGAGCCTTGTATCTATCAAATGAGCCATCAGATCGAAATTTAAGTGAGTACACCCATTTACAGCCAATCGGTTTCACATCAGATGGACAAGTCCCAATATCCCAAGTGTGATTGTCTTGAAGAGTCTGAATTTCTTCTTGCATGGCTTTTTGCCAACATGCTTGAGAAGCTACTTGGGCATATGAATGAGGAACAAAAATAGTATCGAGAGTTGCAGCAAACGAGGTATGACAAAAACCATACTTATCAAGTACGTGTTTATCCCGGGTGGAGCGCTAAGGTATAGAAACCACAGAATCAGGTGGCGGATCAGTGTTTGGAAGGAGCGTTGGAGAAGTTGGATGACGTCGATGATACACTAGTCTTGGTTTAAACCGCTTAATAGAAGAAGACACATCATTAAAAGCTGGAAGATGAGTAATTGAAGGTTCAGAAATAACCTGAAACTGAAAGAAATATTGATTTTCGAATAAAATCACATTTCGAGAGATCCGGATTTTGTTTGCATGAGCATCATAACAAACAAATCTTTTTTGAATAGGATTATAGCCCATAAACGCACATATAACAGACTGAGCGGCAAGCTTGTGACGATCAATGGGAGGGAGATGAACAAAACAAACACACCCAAAAGTATGAAGAGAGTGATACTCAGGAGTTATGCTAAATAATCGAAAATAAGGAGAATCATAACTTAGAGTAACAGTAGGCAAACAATTGATCAGATACACAGAAGTAGATAAAACTTCCACCCAAAAACGAAAAGGCACAGAGGAATCAATCAATAAAATACGAGCAACATCTAAGAGATAACGATTCTTGCACTTAACGACTCCATTTTGTGGAGGAGTATATGGGCAAGAACACTAGGATATATTTCCCTTTTATTGGAGATAAAGCTGAAAGGAATGAGACATGTATTCCCTTCCTGAGTCAGAGCGTAAGATTTTGATACAAGTACCGAACTGTGTCTCAACAAGTGCAACAAATTTTTAAAAGACAGAAAACACATCAAATTTCGAGCGGAGAAAATATATCCAGGAAAATCGACTATGATCATCGATAAAGGTCACGAAATAATGATATTGACCATGAGAAATAACATGACTCACACCCCAAACATCAGTATGCACAAGCTCAAAACATGTAGTTGCACGACTACCATGTGCAGGAAAATGTAAAATTTTACTTTTACTAATACGACAAATAGCACAGTCAAAGGAGACATCAGAGGAGGAAAATAAATCTTTATTACCCAACAAGTCATTTTTTAAAAGATGAGTTAAGACAGTAGAATTAGAATGGCCTAATTTTTTATGCCATATTTCACTACTATTAGTCGTAGTCATACAAGCTAAAGACATAACGTTAGGAATGGAAAACTGTAAAGGAAACAGACGTCCCACTTTAGGCCCATTCGTGATCACCGTCCCGGATATCTGATCCTGTACAAGACAACCACTACGAGAAAAGTGCACATCACAGTTATTATCTACCAGTTGTCCAACAGAGATCAAATTAGTAGATAATCCAGAAGAGACAAAAACATCGAGGAAAAGACCCAAATTACCGACAGCAGTGATTGGAAGAATATTGTCATTGGCAATTTGAATATTTTGTGTGCCCCCATACTTACAAACATTATGAAGACCCGTTTCAGTAGCAGTCATATGATTAGAAGTACTCGAATCAACAATCCAAGAGGAAATTGAGCTATTACCCGTACCTTGTAAGCCTAAAGCAGAAAAAGCAGACACAATCATTTGTTGAACCATTGCTGGTGTGAGAATAGATGAATCAGAGGTTACGGTGGAAGGTGTAGAGGAAGATGACTGAACATCAGCTCGATAAGCTTGGGATTGGTGATTCTGAGGCCGCACTCGACAATTCTTGATAAAGTGACCTTCTTTCTTGCAGTAGTTACACACTTTCTTGAAACAATGTCGAGCAATGTGGCCAAACTCTTTGCAGTTGTAACACTGCAACTTATTCCATCATTTCCCTTATGCAGCATAAGCAATGTTAACGGCCTTAGAAGAATTTCTTTCAGAAGTCATACCTAATTAAGTGGATAACCTCTATTCCTCGCGCAACAATTCTCCCAAGCAAATATCCAAAGAAGGAACTGGGTTACGATTCAATAAATGGCCCGAACATATTCAAATTCAGACCGGAGTTTCATAAAAAATTGATCGCGTTGACTCTCAGTGTCAACCATTTGAAGAGCTGCAAGTGTCACCTGGGGAACTTTAGCATGAACAATGGAAGAGTATTCGCTCCAAATATTAATAAAAGCAAAATAAAACTGTTCAATAGTTAAATTTCCTTGATTGAAATTATTGATTTCTAACTCTAATTGGAACTTTCGAGCACTGTTATCTTAACGATAAATGCGGTGCAAGTAGTCCCCTATAACTTAGGCCATAGTAAAACATCGAAGATTGGTGACAAGATAAGGTTCAAGTGTCCCCAACAACCAAAAATCACTTTAGCATCATCGACCTCCCATTGGGCAAGTTCTTTTTCAGTAGTAGAAACTTGAACAAAATTATCAATATGGTTAAATAATTCTTTTCCTTTTAAAACATCTTAAACTGAAATTCCCACGTAGGAAATTTTTTTCCAGTAATAAGAAGTCCGACCAACATCTTAAACGAATAATAGAAGGCTCAACCGACATGATTAGAAAGTAATAAGAAGTCCGACCAACTTACTGTCTGAAAAACTAAGTTAGGCCCACAAGAAACAAGCCCAAGACTCGGTAGGACCCAAGAACACAGAAAGTACCACTCAAAGAACCTATTACTGAAGATCACATGAAGCCGAAGACCCACGCAACACCTATGTCAACAAAGATCGCTGGCCACCTCACAACCACCAGAGAACCTTCCGTTGACCACAGAGAGAGACAACAAGCCCAAAGTAACTGAGCCACCACAAACAACCACCGAAAGAGAGAGAAACAACTGAGAAACAGAGTATCGGCACCACCACTTCACAGATCCTGTCGACAACCTCAACACCACTCATAGACGCAGTCAGCCACCACAGACGAGGTCGATGGACACCCAGCCAAGTTCTTACACGTCGAAAACTGCACAGAGGTCACCGACAAACGAAAGCTCACCTAGCCACCACCGAAACAATCGAACACTTCCACAGATGAGGTCGACTCCCACAAAACAGTAAACCTACAAAGTGGGTCACCACCAATTCAACCGACACACCAAGCGCAAGATGGAACTTGCCGAAACAGAGGGAAAAATATATTTTTCCCGTCGCACACGAAAGATTAAAATCACTAAGATGAATATCAGAGTAGGGGCTCTGATACCATGTCAATTTTGGTCTCAATACCTTTCCCCTTCTTTCCTTTCAATTATATATAAAATTTATACATCACTTTGTCAAATATTTCTGCCACCTCAACTAATGCTTTCGGTGCCTACAACTATTTAATTTCGGTGCCTTAATTGTTTACTTAGTTAAGTCAACTATTTACACTCAACTTATACCTAATTATTATTTATCCCTTAATTATCTCCGTAACAGTACCAACCACCTTTGAGAGTGAACCATCGACTATCTTGACAGTTAAATTTTTATTACAAGGTCTGTAAGTAGAAAATAGCTTCTCATCTCCAGTCATATGATCTGATGCTCCTGAGTCTATAATCCATGGACTTAGCTTCTCCTTTTTAACATTGAGAACGCTTAAGAAATTATCTTTTTGTGCCAAGGAACTGGTACTAACCACAGTGGGGCAGGTAATGATTGGCTGAACATTTTCTGTAATACTTCAAGTTGTTCCTTGCTAAAGGGAGTGGGTTCGGGTGATGGTTTTTCATCCACCGAGACGAGATTGCCCCGTCCTTCTTTGTCATTAGCAAACCGAGAAGACTTTCAATCTGCAGGTTTGCCATGGATTTTCCAGCAGTTGTCCTTGGTGTGACTAGGACGTCGACAATGATCACACCATGGCCGCCCTTTATTTGGTCTGTTGTCGGATGAATTTCCTCTAACTGCAAGGGCTGAGCTCTCAGGATTTGTTGCAGAGTCTTTAAGTGCCCATCATTATCTTCTTTCAACTCTCCTCTCTACGAACTTCTAAAAATGCTTCCCGGATATTTAGCAATGGTTTGGATCCTAAGATTCTCCCTCGTACTTCATCGAGATTCTTATTTAATCCAATCAGAAATTTGTATATTCTTTTTCATTCAATGATCTGTCTGTACCTAATTCCATCTTCAGGACAGCTCCAATTGTGCTCATCGAACAAGTTCAGTTGTTGCCAGTAGCGGTTGAGTGTGTTGAAGTATTGAGTCACCGTTAAATCTCCTTGATGAAAGTCATGGAGAACACTCTCCACCTCGAACAATTCAGATGTATTCTCATTGTTAGAATACATCTCTTTGGCAGCTTCCCAAATCTCCTTTGTTGTTCCGTAGAGAAGAAAATTTTCTTCAATGTCATTTGTCATGGAATTAATGAACCATGACATGACCATGTTATTTTCGGAATTCCAAATTTTGAACTTCTTATCGTTCTTGTTTGGTTTGGCAGCAATTTTGTTGAGATAATCATCCTTTCCCTTTCCGCATATAAACATCATTACGGAATGGGACCATTGGAGATAGTTATTCCCATTTAGTTTGTGTCTTGTAATGGGCATGAGGTTACTATCTACACTACTATTGCCAGAAGCCATGGCTTCGTGATTGGAGGTGATTTGGGAAACGGAAGCAGTGGAGTCACGTCTCCCGTATTTGGTCATATGGGAAAATTAGGGTTCAGAGAATGCTCTGATACTATGTCGTTGTGGAAGAAGAACATAATATTCCACCATATTGAATAAAGGATTACATTCCCCTTTATATAGACAATAATACTCATCTAATTTATAGGGATATTTACAACTTACCTAGAATAGAATCAAACCTATCTAAAACATAAAGCAATAAAAATGGAAACTCCTATCTACGGATTAGGTAACAGACTACCAGAATCCTCTAAAATCGTGGGACCAAAACATGATCTGTTAGCTATAGATTTCCTCAATCTTAGCCCCTAACAACGCTAACAGATCATCAAACTAATTAAATCTTCCAATAATTCTACAATTTCACTAGGTGAAATGGACCACAATATGCTCTCTCATCAAAGGATGTATGAGTATTTGGAACTTGAAATCTTTCAACATAGCTTTGTTTGGTAAATGGTGATGGAGATATCACTACGAACAAGGGGCCTTACAGAAAATTTTCATCAAATTGAAGCATGAGAAACCAAGGGGAGGATGGTGCTCTAATGAGGTGAGTGGGCCTTGGTGGTGGGGTTGCGGAAGCATATAAGAAGATGTTGGAATACATATGCAAGTAATGTTTGTTTTATTGTGGGTTATGGAGCCAATGTCAAATTTTGCCAAGATGTATGGTGAGGATATGGCACTCAAGGAAACTTATCCACAAGTTTATGGTTTAGCAGAATAAAAGAAGCCTCAATTGCGGACCTATTAATCATCTCCAACGGTATTCCCTTATGGAATGTTACATTCCTCAAAGATGCACAAGATCAGGGAGTTGAAGACAAGATTTTTGGTGCCCCTCTAAGAAATTAATATTCACATTATGCTCTTTCTACCAAGCCAAGATCACTCACCACACAAATCCATTCCCATCAAAGAGCATTTGGTAGACAAAGGCGCCTCTAAAGGCAACATTTTTTTATGGATGGCTTCCATGGGAAAGATCCTCACTCTAGACAATTTGAGAAAACGGCGAATCATAATCATAAATTAGTGTTGTATGTATAAGAAGAGTAGAGAGCTGTTGACCATCTACTACAATGTGAGATTGCCATAACTTTGTGGAATGAAGTCTTCACTTGGTTGGGACTAGCTTGGGTGAGATGCCAAAAGGGTAAGCTACAGCCTAGCTTCTTGGAGTGGCAGCAACTCTCAAATTGCACATATGGAAGATGGTCCCAATATGCCTATGGTGGTGCATTTGGAGGGGGAGGAATGAAAGATGTTTTGAAGATCAAGAACAATCAATGGATGAACTTAGAAACTTATTTTCCAATCAATATTTTACTTCATAGGTTTATTGTAATTGGTTTTCATGGCATGACCTTTCATGAATGTCTTGCATCACTAAAGTAGCACGCTTAGGCATCACTCTTATATATGTCCCATAAACTTGGGCTCTTGCCTACTATTTTGATCAATAAAAATTAGTTTACCGATAAAAAAAATGGCGTAGCGTTTAAGTTGTTGTATCTCCAAATTCATATCACATATAAGTTCAATCTGAGATTGATATTATTAAAACTAAGGTTTAAGTGTAATTTAAGGCTTTCATTTATCTGGTTTTTGCCTTGTGAAATTGAATGTGCAAGCTTTAATTGAGACCTCCTTATGAAAAAAAAATTAAAAACTTTTGTCAAATAGGTGTCAATTAGGGGGCTGAGTAGCATGACCCTTTAATTATTGTGTCAGTCTTGATAGGTCTATCCGTTCTTTGTAAATTCCTATTTGAGTTCATTTAAGACACTTGAAGGAAATCTTGGATCTTCTTTCAAGTTGCTAACTATGTAAGTAGCTAGCTAATGGATTTTAATAAATGTACTTTGTGGCATGGAAGGAATCTCTTTGTCTTTGGTTAACAGTCATTTTTTAAATTTCATGAAACTAGGTTCATTTTGTTTAAGTGCATAATGTATTAAGCAATTCATGAAATCAATCTTACTTTAAGAAGCTTAACTATTCATTGTTGCAACAACTCAAATTGAGTTCTCACCTTGCAACAGAAATTTACCATTGTTCTTGCGATAATTCACATGTTATTTCATGTTTTCTAAATAGTTTCTATCATTAGTCTAGCATTGCCACTACTTCTATGATTAATGTTAGTTGCAATTGAAGCTTATACTCGAAAGTTGTCTATTTTGGATGAAGAATAAATAACTAATTTGAGAGATACTATTTGTATGTTAGTTATCTGTCTTACTCTTACTTATAAAAGAAAATGTTAGTTATTTGTCTTTTGGTGACTTCATTTCTACTGTATTTTGAGGTTTATCGGGCAGGAGAAATTTTTTACACTCTTGCTTGTTTGTGTTGTAGTGTTTTTGAGTTATAAACTCTAGGGGCATTAGAATCCAAATTTGCTGTAAGTAACAAATCTTGGAGAGCATTTAGTGGTTGGAGTAAATTACATCTGACATTTCTAATACAATCTTTGGGGATATGTTACTTTGATAGCCTGATGTTCTTGAAAATGTACATAGAGCTATGACTAATATTTATAAAAAAAAACAATCAGATGAATACTACATTATGTTGATGAAATAAAGTTATGTGAAATATATTTTGGATAGATTTTATAACAAGCAAGGTTTTAGCATGCACCATGCCCATCGGGGTTTCGTGGCTGACTTTTAAGTTCGATTTTTCTTCTAGCCATCTAAATAGAACTATACCACCTTATATGGTAATAACTCATTTGAAGGCAGTATACCACTTTTATGACATTAAGACTCACATGGTTTGAAGATTTTCACTTTTTTGGCTAGGAAGCGGTCCAGAAAGACTATTGTTTCCAAGAAACCTGCCATTGCAATATGGTGGAAGAAAAGACGAAGAAAAGGAAAAACATCATGAAGTGAGAAAAGGTCATACCAAAAAAATCAATTATAGCTGCATGAGTAAATATCTTAAAGCAAGAGAAGAAAGAGAGTGTATGGTCTTTACAAGTATGTAAGAGAACTCATATTGAACAAAGCACTGGGTATTTGGCCTGTTAAGTTGTTGAAACTCAAATCCCTGCATTTTAAAGAGACAAATTAATGAAAGCTAACTCCAATAATGAGGCTGACATTTCAATCATAAACTTAGAAGCTTACAATGTTTGTAGACTTTGGTGTTCTCCAATATTAGAAGGAATAGCTCCACTGATCAGGGCATTCCTCAGAACTCTTAGGTGTCAAAAAAGAAAATGGAGTAGCTAATGGTTAATACAATAAAAGACTAAATGCACAACTCGAAAAAAATGAATATATATGTAGTGTGCGGAGTAGCATGCTCACTTACAAATCTGTTAAGTTCTTCAAGCTAGTTATGAAATCAAGGGAAGAGCTCACATTGTATAGATCACTGATCCGTCTGGACAATTATACCCAAAGATTAATGAAGTTAGTCTTTCTTCCCTTGTTACAGTGGGAAGTGAGAGAAAGATAGACAGACAGACGGACATGACAGAGAGCCTGAATCAGCCACAAATATTTACTCACAGAGAGTTCAGTGAGATCAACATAGAAAAACTAGATGGTATTGGACCTTCAAAGGAGTTCCCTTGAAATCTCCTACAGAAACAATTGGATGACTCGTCAAGAAGACAAATATCTATCACAGAAATGCAGGTTACTTTCATAATATATGAACTAGAAGATGAAATAAAAAGATCCTTTTTTTATTGCTTACAATTGCTTAAGTCTCGTCCAATTACCAACAAATTCAGGTATGTTTCCACTCAAAGGAGTGTTAGTTGCCTTCCTGAAATTAAAAAAGTTCACTAATAGTAAGCCAAACACAAGATGGTAGGGGGGGCAGCTTAAAACATATAGAGTGAGAGTAGCAGTTCTGCTTACAGAACTTCCATGTTTTGAAGCTTAGCAAATGTTGAGGGAAATTCACCACCAACCCCAACACCGTTTAGATAACTGTCATACCAAGCAATGTATACACTATCATTGTCTGAAATGTTAAAACATGCATTTATCGAAGAAAAAATTAAAAAAAATAAATGTTGGGACTTACATTTGCTCTAGTTTGACCAAATTACCAAGTTCGGGAGGGAGAGTTCCAGAGAAATTGTTATGGCTAATAGACCTGCATAATATATATGCAAAGAGTTATTGGAATGAATAGGAAACCAAGTAAATTTCTTATATCGTTATTTCAAGTATAATTCATTTCTAAGTTATAAAAGCATATTTTCCTGCCATTAAAAAAGTTATGGAAGTCCTCTCGAAAACATGATATTTCTTAATGATGCCGTGGAAAAATGAAAATCTACAAGTAGAATCATTAAATTCTTTGTTTTGTATGATAATTGTTTCCATTGAGCACTTAATGGTTGGATGTTTTCTGCTAATTATCATTCAAACATCTGTAGAAGTTATCAGCTTCAAGCATTAATCCATTTTAGCCTAAATAAAGCATTAATTCATTAATTGTCCATCCATGTCCAAGAGTTGAGATTTGAATCACTTGAAACTTTCCAAAACCCATCACCATCCTTTGTGGGCATGTCAAAAGGGAAGGGGAGTTAATTACCCCCAAGCAAATTAGGAAAAGTGAGCAGTCCTTTCAGGACTAGAAGCAACTTGATTTAAGGGGCCATCAAGTAATTATGTACAGTTGGGTGGTAGAAACATTTTCAAGTAAAGAAGTCTTTCCACTTCTTCCTTTTTTCTCCCCTTGTGGCGAATGAATTTAATTTACAAATATTATAAAGCAACTGGCCACTTGAGCAAGACCTGGCTGGCAAACATCCCCCTTTCCCATCTTCCAGAAGCAATGGCAAACATCCCCCTTTCCCATCTTCCAGAAGCAAACTTCATTCTAGCAGTACAAATGCGATTGCCAATAGCCAGCATTAGAGAAAGCAGTGAGAATCAAAGACCACAAGGAAAAGGAAATAAAACAAGTACCAAGGGATTCCATCAAGAAAGAGGAAGCATGCCTGAGCTAACACAAGGCAAGATCAAAAGACGATGTCTAAAAGGTAAATTGAAAGCATTTCCAGACAGGCAACTACTTACAAAAACCTAGAGGACCAAGAGAAGTCTAGTTTATTTTTATTTTTTAAATGAGTAAGGAAAGCCTAGTTAAATCCTAATAATAAAAATGGCTTCTTCTTCTAGGATGAGTTTAAGCTACCAATGAAATGGCAGGACATGTTCGAGGATCCATAGGGTTTTGTGAAAGGGATGTTCTCATCACGTTATTGCTAAAAAGAAAATCAAAATTCCTCCATTTGACGTTGAGTCATCCACACTTACATTGAAGGAAAGGCTAATTGTATGCTGGTTGAGAGCTGCATGAGCAATAACATCAGTGTAGGACTACGTGAGAAGGGAGGTGGACATAAATGGCTTTATTGTACTTCATTACCATCGACCTTTTTTTTTATAAATACTTCACTACCGTCAACCTTAAACTAGCAACAAAGCTACCTGTGATACTCCATATGATAAAAATAAGAGTAGGTGTACAAGATCCCACATTGCTTATAAAGGAGAAGTTCCTGCTCTTTATAAGATTCCAATAAGACTCCAATTGTACCATTGACTAGTCCTTTTAAAGTATAAGTCATGTGGTTTGGGCCTTCCATTGGGACGTTACAAGTGGTATCAGATCCTATCCCAATCAGAAATATGAGATTTGAGTCATGTCACCTACAACAGACAAGCCCGACGAGGATGTTAGACATCGAAGGAGGGTAGATTGTGATATCCCATATGATAAGGATAAGGGTAAATGTTATAAGGATCCCACATTACTTGGAAATGAGAAGTTCGTTTTCTTTATAAGATTCCAATGAGATTCCAATTGAATTATTGACTAGTCCTTTTGGAGTATAGGCCATGTGATTTGAGTATTCCATTGGAGTGTTATACTACCTCCCCAAATTTATACTTAGAGGTTAAAAGGGAACAGGATGGCTCTATCTATTCTAAGAATGGGCTGGAGTAGTCTTGGTATAAGCCAAGTCCTATTTGCTCGTTACCTTCGGGACCAAACTAGGCAGGTCTCCATTCGAATTGGTATTGCAAAAGGTGCGGGGGTTTCATGTAAAGGTCTCCATTTGACGTTGAGTCATCCACACTTCCGTTTTTTGTAGGGGAAGGTTGTATGCTAGCTAAGAGTTGTATGAGCGGTAAAGTCCACTACTATTGACCTTAAACTAACAAGAAAACTACCTGCCCAAATTATACTTACAAGATGGGAAGGAGCGGGATGGCTCTGTCTATTCTAAGAATGGGCTAGAGGAGTTTGAGTATGAGCCGAGTCCTATTTGATCGTTGCTTTTGGGACCAAACTGGGCAAGTCTCCATTCGGATTGGTTATTGCAAAAGATAGATGAAATTTGAGACTGTGAGGCGGTTTCATGCTGTGATCTTCTTCCAAAAAAGAAAGGAAAGATACAAGAAAATATGATTTATGTCAAAAAATATTTCCTAGGTTATATTCAGGCCATTTCCCCATTTTGTTGGATTGTGGAGGTCTTCATGAGGGCCACAAATACTTTATATTTGAGAACATGTAGTTAAAAGTTGATGGATTTGTGGACAAGGTTATTGTGATGATCTTCATATCAGTTCTCAGGCACCCCTAGTTTTATTTTGGCTAGGAAACTTAAAACTTTGAAAAACGACTTGAAAATTGAAGACCAAAGAAAGTCTCTTTTTTAGGAGCTACAAAGCATGGAGGAAAACGAGGCTTCAGGGATTATTTCAGTTGAGAAGAAGGCAAGAAAATGTAATTTTGCTGCTGACCTCGAAAAAATCACATTCATAGAGGAAATTTTATGGAGACAAAACTCTTAGGCCCTTTGGTTGAAGGAAGGGGACAAGTGCACTAGGTTTTTTTTATAGGGTGGCTAATTCCAATCGAAGAAACAATGCCATAGAGGTGCTTTATTAGAGGGAAGTGTACTTTCAAACATTTCTGAGATAAATGATCATATTGTTCAATTCTATGACTAGCTTCTGATGGAGCAATGCACTTGGAGACCTAAGTTTGGTGAGTTATTTTTTGAAACAATATATCAATCTAGCGATGCTTGGTGGAGAGAATTTTTGAAGAGGATGAAGCGCTTAATGTGATATGAAGGACGGACAAAGATAAAGCTCTGAATCTAGATGGCTTTTCTATGACTTTTTTTCCTGCTTATTGGGACATTGTTAGGGAGGAAGTCATAAAGGTCTTTCTTGAATTTTACTCATTTATGAAATTTAAGAAAAGCCTTAATGCGACTTTTATAGCCTTTATTCCTAAAAGAGCCGAGTCAATGGAGGTGAAGGCTTTTTGCCCCCATCAATCTTGTAAGTGGGGTGTACAAGATCATTTTGAATGTTCTTGCCAATGGGATGAGCGTGGTTATGGATAGATATTTTTGAAGTCACAAAATGCTTTTGCTAAGGGAAGACAAATTCTAGGTTCGATGCTTATTGTAATGAATGCTTGGAAAGAATAATAGAGTCAGAGTGACTGGTATTCTTTGCAAATTGCAAATTGGATCACATTAATTGGGATTTTTGGTGTGGTACAAGTGGATGAAGCATTGTATTACCATTCCTAAATTTGTAGTTTTTGTGAACGTGCCCCCCTATAGGTTTTTTAACAGCTCTCATGATTTGAGACAAGGGGATCCTTCATCTCCTTTCCTATTTGTTTTAATAATGGATGTCACGAGTGGAATGTTGGAAGTGGTAGTGGATGGGTGTTTTCTTTCTGGTTTTTCGATGGGTGGATCTTCGAATGGCAATGTAAATTTCTCACATATCCTCTTTGCTGAGGACACTTAAATTTTTTATGAGCCAAATCTTGAACAGATTCATTCGTGTTGGCCCTTATGATTTTGTAAATGTAAAATCATATTGGCTAGGATATCGAAGCAGACTTCAATTCGGAAACATCTAGTTGAAGTGTTTCAATCCGATACGTTTGCAACCTCTTAACAAAGTAACAATCTAAATGACTGGATAAAGCCGTAAGTAGAATCCTGATATAACTCAAACGTGAGGATTTGACTGAAGGCTTGTTTCAACAATTCAAATCAACACTTTCAAAAGCGTTGTTAAGAGCTTAAAGCCAAGAGAGAACTTCAAGTATTCGTGTGAGAGAAAATTCTCAAGATGATGATTTTCGAGATACTCAATCCGCAGGATTTGAGTGAGAGCATAGTCCAAGGGGGATTTAAAATGTTCATGTTCAGCTACTAGAGATTCCAAGAACAAAGACAATTGATTGGAGATTATCAGAGATTCTTATAGCTATTATGATAGAAGACAAGCGGGTCGTTTATCTTTGTCAAGTAAGAGTATCTAGTTGCAAAGGTTTTATAATATAAGAACTTTACTTGTAATCATCTCATCTAATAAAATTAGCTTTCTTGAATTTGGCTGTCCCATAAGATTTTACCATTGAAGAGTTCTTCATTGGGTTTTCCTTTGTAATCAATATTGTGTTTATTTTGATTATTATTACTCGCACGTTATTGTTGGTTACTAACCGGTTTTAAGTATTCTCGTGAAGTTTAATATTGATATTCAGGAGTAACTCAGGAATTTCACTTTTGTTTTGAAACTATTTCAGGCCTAAAGGTGAATTTGATGAAGTCGGAAATGGTACCTGTTGCTTTCTTCAAGGGGACTCGGCTGATATCTTGGTCTCCTCTTGGAGGATCCTTATAAGACAAAGGCAATCTGGGATGGTGTTACTGAAAAAATAGAGAAGACTTTTTTATCGATGAAAAAACAGAGAGGAGATTTTCAGGATGAATAACGATTTATTTTCCTTAAGGGGTAAGAATTATCGTAAATAATAGCAGTCTATCTAACCTTCCTACGTTTTTTCTATCCTTTTGTTTTTTACCTTGCCTAGGGTGGTTGATAGAATAGAAAAGATCTTTCATGCTTTCTTGAGGGTGGTCTGGCGTGGGTGAAGAAAATAAGTTCCATTTACTTGAGTGGGATAAGGTTTGTACCACAATCTCTAGTGGAGGTTTTATCATAGGAAAACTAGGTGAAATATGATTGACATGAGAGAAAAAATTGTTGCGTCTCAAAAAACAAATCATTCCTGGAAATTTGGATTCATCGAGCATTAGGATCATAACAAATAAATCATTTTTTAGTAGAACTATAACCAAGAAAAGCACATTTAACAGATTGAGCAGTCAATTTATGTCTTTCATGTGGTGGAAGATGAACAAAACACACAAAACCAAAAATATGCAAATCAAAATAATTAGGTGTGAGACCAAATAGTAGGGGTGTAAATGGTCTGGTCTGGTCCGGTCCGGTGCAGTCCGAAAAATTTGTGGACCGGTTCCATTCGGTCTAAGAATTCTCTCACCCTGGATTGGACCGAACTCCTATTTGGTCCATACCGATCCGGTCTAATTCAGTCCAGGGGCGGTCCGGTCTGGTCCAAGGATACCCCATATGATTTAATGGGCTAAATATAATCTAAAATTCGGCAATGAACAAATATATTTTTTTGGCCCAAATTTAATTATTTTCAACCCAATTAATAATAATATATTAAATAATAATAATACACTTACTATTTATATGTTAATATTATAAGAGTATATATTATATATTAATATGATAGTATATATTATATATTAAGTATATTAGTAAACTATAACTAATAACACTATTACATTAGTATATTATATATTTATATGTTAGTAAATAGTGATAAATTAATAATAATATATTAAATAATAATAATATACTTATTACTTATAAGTTATTACTAATACTCTATATAGATATTAGATATACTATCATTTATATTTTTATACAACTAGTCAATTACTATAAATTGTAATATGTTAATATTATAAGAGTATATATTACATATTAATATGTTATTATATTAATCTATATTAATATTAATATTATAATTTATATACTATTATTTATATATACATATATATATAAAAAAATGGTGGGGAGTTCGGTCTGGTCCGGTCCAAGGGGAGAAATCCTCTAGACCGGGACCGGACTGAATGGAGAATTCCATTCGGTTCGGTCAAGTCCCAATCCAGTCCGGTTCGATCTTTTTACAGCCCTACCAAATAGTATAGAATAGGGAGAAACATTATGTAAAACTGGTGTGGGCTATCGATTAATTAAATGGACAGCAGTAGCTAATGCTTCACACTAAAAACGAGATGGAACGAATGAGTCAAGAAGAAGAGCTCGAACCATATCAAGTAAATGTCGATTCTTACGCTTAGCTATCCCATTTTGTTGCGGAGTAGATGGGTAAGAACGTTGAGAAAGAATACATTTTTCTTGAAGAAACTCTAAAATTCATGAGATATATATTCACCTCCAGAATCTGATTGTAAGATCTTGATAGAGGAAGCAAATTGTGTCTGAATGAATGCAACAAAGGCCTTGAAAACAGAAAATACTTCACTTTTAATACGAAGAAAATAGATCCAAGTGAATTTACTACAATTGTCAATAAAAATAACAAAGTACTTATAGTGAGCATGGGATATAATAGGAGATATACCTCCAACATCAGTATGAATTATGTCAAACACTCGAGAGGCATGAGAACCATGTTGTGGAAACGGTAACACTTTGCTTTTGGTAAGTTTGCAAGTGGTACAATCAAAAGAACTCATTTCTAATGAACCAAAATTTTTATTATCAACAGCACTAGATTTCAATAAAGTTTGGAGTACGTTGGGATTGGGATAGCCTAAACGGCGATGCCAATCTTTAGTACTCCAAACTTTGACAGCATTACAAGAAATAATGCTTTCTTGCATGGGGATCTAAAGGAATATATCTACATGAGACTTCCATCGGGTATGCATATTTCATCCCCTACGGCTGTTTGTATATTGAAGAAGTCTTTATATGGTCTTAAACAAGCTCCTCGAGCTTGATTTGAGAAATTTCGCGATACTTTGCTAGGGTTTTCGTTTGAGCAAAGTAAGTACGATGCTTCCTTATTTTTGCACAAGGACGATGCTGGAATAGTACTTTTGTTGACATATGTAGATAATATTATCATCTCTGGTTCAGATGGTCCCTTGACTCACAAATTTTAGCAACATCTTCATAATGTGTTTCACATGAAAGATCTTAGGGATCTTACCTACTTTCTCGAGTTGGAAATTAGGTCTCAACCACATGGTTTATTTCTCGATCAACACAAGTATATTCAAGACCTAATTCAGTTAGGGAGATTGGAAGATACTACTCCAGTTGATACTCCCTAAGAGGTGAATGTTAAGTATAGGAAAGATGAGAGAGAACTTCTTCCAGAGCATACTTTATACCGTAAGTTGGTTGGGAGCTTGATTTATCTCACCATCTCCCGTCCTGATATTTTCTATGTTGTCCACATTGTTAGCAAGTTCATGGATTCTCCCCGACATCTCCATTTGGTAGCTGTCTGTGGAATTATTCGATATCTATTTCGGACTCCTAATTGTGGACTATTATTTTCTAAGAGTTCTTCTCTTCACTTGACTGCCTATAGTGATGCAGATTGGGCTGGTTGTCCAGACTCTCGACGTTCTACTAGTGGATGGTCTGTATTCCTTGGAGATTCTCTTATTTCTTGGAAGTTTAAGAAGCAAAATTGTGTATCTAAATTATCTATAGAGGCTAAATATCGAGCAATGTCTACTACATGTTCAAAAATTATGTGGGTGCGTGGCATTCTTTTATAACTCGAGTTTGCACAAACACATCCCACGACTTTTCATGGTGATAATACAAGTGCCATTCAAATTGTAGCCAACTCAGTTTTTCATGAACGTACGAAATACATCGAGGTTGATTATCACTGTATCAGAGATGCTTATGAGTCTAAAGCTATCACTCTTCCTCATGTGCCCAAGGAACACTAAGTAACTGATATCTTCACCAAAGCCTTGACTTGACAACGACATCAATATTTAGTGAGCAAATTGTTGCTAGTCGACTCACTAGCATCAATTTGAGGGAGGGTATCAAAGGAAAACTAGGTTTTCCTTAACAGAGTCCTAATATAATATGGTGTCTTATATTATCTTGTATTTTAAATTAAATTGTAATTGTTTAGTTAGGATATAGTTAGGAGTTTGTGGGAGATTCCTATTGAATCTCAACCTTATCTTTGTAACATTGGAATTATTGTTTATTTAATGAGATGAAAACACCTCAATTGAGGACTTTGGCCAAATTTGACAGGTTTAGGGGTTCGAAAGTTAAGAATTTTTAAGACACCCATAGGGAAATGGTTATAGAAGTAACACCAAGAAGGGGACACCCTTTGGAAGAATGTCGTTGATGCCACATATGGGAGTATTTGGAAAGAGTGTTGTTCAAATGTAGTGAGAGGTGTGCATGATGTGGGAGTGTGAAAATTTATTTGGCATGGATGGGAGGGGAGAGGGGTAGGGGGATTGGGGTTATTAGCAATCTCAGCTTTGTGATGGGTGGGGTATCTCGGATAAGATTTTAGCATGATATTTGGCATGGGGACATAGCCCTAAAGAATGTTTCCCCTTCTCTTTTTAGTATTGCATTCAATTAGGGACCTTCTGTGGCAGATTATATAGACAACTCCAATGGCTCTCTACAGTAGAATGTGGGGTTTATTAAAGCTGTACAGGACTGGGAGGTGGGGGACATCTCAGATTTTTACAGAATGTTACATGCCTTGAATATAGAAAGTGGTGGAGAGGATAGGTTTCTTTGGATTCATCACAGGAACAAGACATTTTTGGTCAGATCATTTTACAAGGTTATGCTGTATCAACCTCCTAACAATGCTCCTTGGAAGTGTATTTAGAGAAACAAAGTGGCTCTCAAGGTTTCTTTTATCCGTTGGTCAGTGTCTCTTGGAAAGATTTTGACTGCAGATAATTTTAGAAAGTGTGATCTAATTAGTATGGATTGGTGTTTCAAATGTAAAAAGAAAGTAGAATTTGTAGATTAGCTGCTCCGTTGCGAAATTGCAGAGGTTCTTTGGGATGACATTTTTAATAAGATTGGTATTTCCTAGGAGGGTGGTGCATCTATTGCCTTGTTGGAGAGGTACTCAGGGTAATCGCCAAATTGCAACTGTTGGAAGAAGTTTCCCCTATGTCTTACGTGGTGTATTTGGAATGAGAGCAACTGCCGTTGTTTTGAAAATAGAGAACACTTGTTGGGAGGGTCCGTTTCCATGATTTCTATGTTGCCTTTTCAAGTTCTTAGCTTGTAATTAGGCATTTTCTCTTGTATACTTTGTGTACTTGGACTATGCCTAATTATGTGATTGTAAATTTCTTTTTACCTATAAAAACAAATGATTACATCCATGGCTCATTCAATAAAGATAATGAGAGGGAGAAGATCAATGAAACAAGAAAGACTAGCCAATGGAGCTGGACGGTCTGCAACAACCAAAACTTATCTGATGAAATTTCCAATTGCAGCAGACTTGGACTACCATTGCAGTGAAGAATTCAGGCCCAGGAAGCCAAACCATTTGATTTGAAAGGAGAACTACAAAGCAGCCTATGAAAATTGTAAATGAGTGAGATAAGTGCATTGTAAAAAAGGGCTGAACCCCTTATGGAACTACTAGCAGTTGGAGGGCAAGATAGGCCAAAAAGCCAGTCGAGGCAGGGAGAAAGAGTAAGATAGATCTAAGTTTTATTCACCAGACGGGATATACTAACTTCCTAAAACAAAAAACTGTATTGAAGATCGATATTGTGGAAAGCTAAATGGATGTAGAATAATTAGAAGTTTTAATTAGTTTGATGATCTGTCTGCGATGTTAGGGGCTAAGATTGAGGAAATCTACAGCTAACAGATCATGTTTTGGTTCCACGGATTTAGGGGATTCTGGTGGCCTGTTACCAAATCCATAGATAGAGTTTCCGATTTTATTGGTTTCTGTTTTAGATAGGATTGATCCTATTCTAGGTAAGTTGTAAATATCCCTAGAAATTAGATGAGTATCATCGTCTATATAAAGGAAATGTAAATCTTTCTTCAATATAGTGGAATATTAAGTTTTCTTCCACAAACAACATGGTATCAGAGCATTTTTTGAACCTTTATTCCCTCATATGACCAAATATGGGAGAAGTGACTCAACTGCTTCCATTTCCCAAATCACCTCCAATCAGGAAGCCATGGCTTCCGGCAACAGTAGTGCAGATAGTAACCTCATGCCCATTACAGGACACAAACTAAATGGGAACAACTATCTCCAATGGTCCCATTCCGTAATGATGTTCATATGTGGAAAGGGAAATGATGATTATCTCAACGGAGTCGCTGCCAAACCAAACAAGAATGATGAGAAGTTCAAAATCTAGAATTCCAAAAATAACATGGTCATGTCATGGCTCATTAATTCCATGACAAATGACATTGGAGAAAATTTTCTTTTCTACGGAACAACAAAGGAGATTTGGGAAGCTGCCAAGGAAACGTACTCTAACAATGAGAATACATTTGAATTGTTTGAGGTGGAGAGTGTTCTCCATGACTTCCACCAAGCAGATTTAACGGTGACTCAGTACTTCAACACACTCAACCGCTACTAGCAACAACTGGACTTGTTCGAGGAGCACAATTGGAGCTGTCCGGACAATGGAATCAAGTATAGACAAATTATTGAACGGAAAAGAATATACAATTTGAATCTCGATGACATACAAGGGAGAATCTTAGGATCCAAACCACTGCTGAATATGCGGGAAGCATTTTCCGAAGTTTGTAGAGAGGAGAGTTGAAAGAAGATCATGATGGGCTCTCAAGAATCTATGACAAATCCTGAGAGCTCAGCTCTTGCAGTTAAAGGAAATCCATACAACAACAATGACAACAGACCAAAGAAAAGGTGGCCATGGTGTGATCACTGCTGCCGTCCAGGTCACACCAAAGACACTTGCTGGAAAATCCATGACGAACCTGCAAATTAGAAGCTTTCCCGGTTTGCCAACGACGAAGAAGGACGGGGCAATCTCGTCTCGGTGGATGAAAAACCATCACCCGAACCCACTCCCTTCAGCAAGGAACAACTAGAAGTATTACAGAAATTGTTCAGTCAGTCATTGCCTGCCCCTGCCCCAACTGTGGTTGGTACCGGTTCCTTAGCACAAAAAGGGAATTTCTTAAGCACTCATAATGTTAAAAAGGAGAAGCTAAGTCCATGGATTATAGATTCAAGAGCATCAGATCATATGACTGGAAATGAGAAGCTTTTTTCTACTTACAATCCATGTTATAAAAATTTAACTGTCAGGATAGCCGATGGTTCACTCTCAAAATGGCTGGTACAGGTTTTGTTAGAATTTCAGAGAACATCACACTTGACTCAATTCTCCTTGTACCAAATTTGGATTGCAATTTACTGTCCATTAGTAAACTCACTCGGGACCTCAATTGTATTACTAAATTTGGCTCAAATCTGTGTGGATTTTAGGTATTGGACTCGGGGAAGACGATTGGCAGTGCTAAGATGTGTTCGGGGCTCTATCTTCTCCAGGTTAATGATCCTCCTCAAGGAGCAACTCATCAATCCAATTGTTCAGTGTCCAGTAGTCCTAATTCTTTTTCTGTTAGTCGTTCTAATAATGATAGTGCAATTATGTTGTGGCACTATAGGCTAGGACACCCAAATTTTTTGTATCTCGAAAAGTTGTTTCCTTCTCTATTCCATAATAAAAATCCAAATGAGTTTCAGTGTGAGATTTATCAATTTTCTAAACATGTTCGCAACTCTTATCCCAACCGATCCTACAAAGCATCCCAACCATTTTCAATGATTCATAGTGATGTATAGGGTCCATCGAGAATCAAGAATGTTACTGGTTCACGCTGGTTTATTTCCTTTATAGATGATCACACTAGACTTACCTGGGTATTCCTCATGAAAGAAAAATTAGCGTCAGGTCAGATTTTCAAAAACTTCAACGCCATGATCCAAACACAATTCCAAGCAAAAATTCAGATTCTGAAAATTGACAATGCCAAAGAATATTTCAAATCCATCCTTAATGATTATCTCTTGAGTCAAGGTATAGTTCACCAAAATTCATGTGTCAACACTCCTCAGCAAAATGGAATTGTCGAAAGAAAAAACCGGCATCTTCTAGATATTGCCCGCTCTCTCATGTTCTCTACACATGTACCAAAACTTTTCTAGGGTGAAGCCATCCTCACTGCGGCAAATCTCATAAACAAGATGCCATCTCCTGTTCTCAACTTCCAAACTCCTTATCAAATCCTACCCCAGTCCTTTCCTAATACTCGTCTCGTCTCCACTATTCCCTTCAAAGTTTTCGGGTGCTCAGCTTTTGTTCATGTCCATCAACAACACAAGGATAAACTTGATCCTAGAGCCATTAAGTGTATTTTTTTTAGGGTACTCTCCAACTCAAAAGGGATATAAGTGCTACTCACCAGTCACTAAACAGTATTATCACTCTATGGATGTCACCTTTTTTGAGCAACAGCCTTAGTACTCCAAATCTGATATTCATGGGGAGACTAATTTTACCCAGGAATACCAGCTTTGGGATATTGAAGAATCATCTCATCTTTCTCCTAACTTTGACCAATTTCGCCCATCACTAAATCCTAAATCCATCCCTCCTACTGAATCCACTCCTATTCAACATCTCTTCCTAGAATCTCCTTCTCAAAATCAAACCACTAATCCACCTCAAAATCTGGACACTATGCAATCAACAAAGAATGATGGTTGATTACATACTCACGGAGGAGAAGGAACCAAAAGGAGATGGAACAACAAGCATCTCTTGAGCAAACCCAAGAGTCTGATCCAAGTCCGAGATCATGTGAAAATCCATTAGGTAACTCTAATCTCAAGACTTCACAAAGTGAGTTAACTAATGATGATAGTGATTATCCTATTGCTGTGAGAAAAGGTGTACGATCATGCACAAAGCATCCGATATACACATTTGTGTCATATGAAGGACTGTCACCGAAGTTCAAATCTTTTGTTGCCAACCTCGACAACATCCAGGTTCCCAATAACATACAAGAAACTCTCGGCTCACCTGAGTGAAAATTTGCCGCGTATGAAGAAATACATGCACTGGAAAAGAATGGAACCTCGGAAATCTCAGAATTACCAACTAGTAAACAATCAGTAGGATGCAAATGGATATTCACGATCAAATATAATGAAGATGGGAGTGTTAATCGATTCAAGGCACGGCTAATTGCAAAGGGATTCACTCAATCATATGGAATCGACTATGAGGAGACATTTTCCCCTGTAGCCAAGCTAAATACAGTTCGGGTTCTACTATCTTTGGCTGCAAACCTTGATTGGCCTCTTCACCAACTAGATTTCAAGAATGTCTTCCTAAATGGTGACCTAGCAAAAGAAGTTTATATGGAAATTCCTCTAGGATTTGAGACACCAACTGCACACAACAAAGTTTGTAAACATAGAAGATCTTTATATGGGCTCAAGCAATCCCCAAAAGTTTGGTTTGAGAGATTCACAAAGGTAGTTAAGAAGCATGGCTATTCTCAATGTCAATCGGATCATACTCTATTTGTTAAATACTCTCCTATAGGAAAACTTCTTGTCCTCATTGTATACGTGGATGACATAATTCTAACAGGAGATTTTATGAGGAGGAAATCAATACTATCAAAGGTCTTCTAGCTAAAGAATTTGAAATCGAGGACCTTGGGAATCTCAAATACTTCCTAGGCATGGAAATCGCAAGGTCAAGAAAGGGAATCTTTGTTTCCCAAAGAAAATATGTCCTGGATCTCTTAAAAGAGGCTGGGATGCTCGGATGTAAGCCGCAGATACTCCTATGGATTCAACAACCAAACTAGGGGCTAAGGAAAATTGTGCACCAATGGATAACGGCAGATACCAAAGACTAGTGGGTAAACTATTATACTTGTCTCACACCCGACCAAATATTGGGTGTTTCTGTCAGCATAGTAAGCCAATTCATGAATAATCCAAATAAAGAACACATGGAGGCAGTGTATAGAATCCTAAGATACCTGAAACTAACACTAGGTAAAGGATTATTTTTTGAGAAAAATAACCAAAAAAAAGATATTGAAGCATTCAGTGATGCAGATTGGGCAGGATCAGTACAAGACCGAAGATCAACTTCAGGGTACTGTACATATGTGTGGGGTAACCTGGTCACATGGAGAAGTAAGAAGCAATCAGTGGGGTCAAGGAGTAGTGTAGAAGCTGAATTCGGGGCAATGGCACATGGCATTTGTAAGGGAATATGGTTAAGAAGGTTGCTAAAGGAATTGAGAATTCTAAGGGAAGAACCTATGAAGATGTTCTGTGACAATTAGTCAGCAATCAACATTGCCAAGAACCCAGTACACCATGATAGAACAAAACACATGGAGATTGATCGGCATTTCATAAAGGAGAAGATAGAGGAAGGGATAATCAAGATGTTGTACGTGCCTACGTGTCTTCAAACAGCTGACATTCTTATTAAGACTCTGCCGAGAAAGAATTTTGATGATCTGAGTTCCAAGCTGGGGTTAATTAACATTTACCACCTAGCTTGAGGGGGAGTGTAGAATTATTAGAAATTTTAATTAGTTTGATGATCTGTCTGCGATGTAAGGAGCTGAAATTGAGGAAATCTACAGCTAACAGATCATATTTTGGTTCCACAATTTTAGGGGATTCTGGTAGCTTGTTACCAAATCCATAGATAGAAGTTTCCATTTTTATTGCTTTCTCCTTTAGATAGGATTGATCCTATTCTAGGTAAGTTGTAAATATCCCTAGAAATTAGATGAGTTTCATCGTCTATATAAAGGGGAATGTAACGCTTTTTTCAATATAGTGGAATATTAAGTTTTCTTCCACAAACAACAGATAGCAACAGTGTGTAGTGGTTGTTTTGGATGCCACATACTTTGTACTGATATTAACAAAAACAAGCCCTCTCATTTCCGCAGTCTCAACAAGACTAGTAAAGGATATGGGGGTTGCACATAGAGAATTCATTCCTAAGTCAACATCTATGGTTTTTCCCTGCAAGTAGATAACATGGTTAATCTCGAAGGTCTCTCTCCCAACTCAAAGGAACTTTCTAGCTAGTGACCCTGTTGAGGACCCTTACAACCAAGCATCCATCAATGGAGGTCGGATTCTAGAAGCAACAACCTGCTTCTCAACAAAGACAGTTCCACTCCCAAACCTATAAGTGATATCAAGTTTGTTTCTTCTTACTTGGTCTTCCTGCTCTATTTTGACCAACTTATACCAAATAAATCTTTTATGCTTTATTAAATCGTTCGCAAATCAGTAGTTCTAGCAGACTTGGACTAAGCCATTTCAGTGAAGAATTTAGGCCTAGGGGCTACAAAGCAGCCGATAAAAGTTGTAAATGAGTGAGATAAGCACATTGTAAATAAGGGTCGAACCCCTTACTTATGGAACTAATAGCAACCAGAGGGTAAGATAGACCAAAAAGCCAATCAAGGCGGGAAGATGGTGTAAGATAGATATAGTTGTTATTGATTAGATGGGATGAACTAACTTCCTAAAACAGAAAGCTGACTATAAGATCAATATTGTAGAATGCTAAAAGGATAGCAATGGAATAGTGGTTGTTTTGGAGGCCACATATATTGTACTGATATTGACACAAACAAGTCCTCCCATTTCAGCAGTCTCAACAAGACTAGTAAAGGATGTAGGGGGTGCACATGGATAATTAATTCCTAAGTCAACACCTATTGTTTTTCTTGCAAGTATAGTTAACCTCAAAGCTCCCTCCCATCTTAAAGGAACTTTCTAGCTAGTGACCCTGTTGAGGACCCTTACAACCAAGCATCCATCAATGCAGGTCGGATTCTGGAAGCAACAACCTGCTTCTTAGCGAAGACAGTTCCACTCACAACCCTGTTGAGGACCCTTACAACCAAGCATCCGTTGTTTTGCATTCCTATTTATGAAACAATGTTCCATGAATAGATTTTTACTTGCTACTCAAAGTTCCCAAGGTATTGTTTTGCATCCTTTTTCCCTTCTTTTCTTTTTCTTTTTACCCCTCCTAAAAATGTATATATGAGATTTTTTTTTTTGAAAATTTTTCCACAGGATTCAAAAATGATGTTGTGTGTGTGTGCATACATATATTATATCTGCAATGTACTTTGATCTGAAAGGCAAGGCCTTGCGCAGTAGTATAAGCAAGTTTTACAACAAAAGCAAGATCGCTATTGACAATTCCTGCTAACAACCAAATTACATTTAATTGTGGAGAATGCTTTGAATTCTTACAGCAATGTCAACTCCTTAAGGTTTCCAAGCTCCTTTGGGATGGTCCCATAAAATGTATTATGGGCAATTGACCTAACGGATAAAACAAGAAAGAAAACAGGAATCAGAATTAGGAATTAGAGCTAACCAGGAGACCTTATATTTCAGGTAACAAACATGATGTTGACTATTTCAACAGTTACAGAATGGTGCCCCACGCAAAACCATGAAAATTCACTATGTCATTTTTTTTTGTACAAAGCACTCCATGGCAAACCATTTGAGAAATGGAACCCTGAATGATGATATAAACGTAAATTTAAATGCAACAATATATGAGATTTGATTGGATGAGTGGTCAAAAAAATACTAGTTTTCAAAATAAACAGCATATTTTTGTAAAATCATTCATATAGTTTTTTATTAGTAATGCAATTTTATTGAACATGCAGATGGACACAATCCTCTTACAGAAGAAATATATAAAAGGATCCAGCCAACTAAAGAAAAACAGCAAAAAGATTTTAAAAATCTAGAAAGCTAAAAAGTTGGGAACTATTGTTAGCAGCCATCCAAACATAGAGAGTGCTGAACATTGTGGCTTTTAGTTCTTTCACCGTCCTATCATGGTCTCCAAAACTTTGGCCAATGTGCTTTCACCATATGCACCACATTAAGTACAAAGGTACAAATGGGCTGTCTGTCAAACTTCTGAATTTTTACGATTTCCACAAGGACTTTGCCACCATTCCAACAACTCCACCACCCACTAGAATCTGACTCACTCAATCCCAGACATGCTTACTTTGCAGCTCATAATTCTCCAACAAATTCACAATGTAACAAACGTGATCAATTCTTTCCCCATTCTACTTGCACATTGGGCACCATTCTTTTTTTAAATGTCCCTCTTTCTTAAATTGACGAAAGAGAATATCCTTCCTAAGGTGGCTGCCAAAAATAATCTACCCTTGAAAGCATCTTGTGTCTCCATGAGTACACTAAAGAAATATTCAACCTCAGATCCACCTTTTGGAGGAGATCCAAATATATTTGATCTTCACTGCCTCTTCTCCACTTAAAGGAGAACTTGCAAGAGAAGAAAGAAAACAATTCCGCGTCCTAATCTTGGCCTGATCTAGTAATGTTAACATTCCAGTGGAGCACATTATAAAAAATCGCCATGTGTTCTGCAATAATTTGGATAGACCGAACAATCAAAACCTCATTTGGATTTCAAGATAGTCTCATCTCATCTTATCTCATCCTATCTCTTCTCAACATCCAAACACTACAAACACAGACACTTCTCAATTTCAAATCTTCAATAGTTTCATCTAATCATTATCTAATTATTACAACTTTTCTAAATTTCCAAACACAACACAAAAAATAATTCAATTTTTTCATATCTCAAAACAAAATAATATCAAAAAATTTCTCTAGAAATACTTTAACTTTATAATATTTTTATTCAACTTTCTCTCTCTCATTATCCAAATCCCATAAAATATCTTAACTTAAACCATTTCACTGCTATTTAGTATTACCAAATTTTTCAACTCATCTCACCTCAACATCCAAACAAGGCCTTAAGGGAAGATAGTCTTCAATGGATGGTCCTTATCCAATTTGCTTTTAGAACAATCACTCACCGGAAAACAAGGGAAGTTCCCCCACCCTCTCCTAATGTTTTTCCACACACCAACCCCATAAAGCCCACTAAATATATACATGAACACCATATACTCCACATGCTACCATATTTTGCATAAACCACCAAGTGCCACAAAGCGTACCTCGTTGTAGCATAACACTATAACCATTTCTCTGGTGAAGCTTTATTGAGTAAAAGCAAACTTCTAATCCTCAGAATTGCCTGACAAAGCTAGGGATGCAGACCTTTGACCACTTGACTAGGTGGAACTTGAACTCATCGCTAACTCCTCCTCATAAGAAATCCCACTTAAGCTTCTCAAGTGGACAACTGGGTAAAAGTTTAGAGAAAAACCCCAACAAACCTCAATCCAGCCAAAGGGAGAGAGCGGGAAAAGAGAAAAATGAAGACATAAAAACTCAGCAGTCCTTAGATCATTTTTATCTACTAATGTACTTTAGATATATAAGAAGAAACATAATATATAAATAAAATAGACTCAAAAGATGCAACCACTTCCTGTAGATGATAGTTAATGCCAACATTATTGGGTAACCTCTATGATGGCTTATACAATTAGATTATTTCATTTTGATCATTTCTTCAGTTACCTTACTGTTTTCTCTAGTCTTTATGTAACTAAATAGAAATTTTCTTTTTGTAAGTAAATGTTTCCACTGAAGAAACAGCCCTACCAATGAAAGCCAATTTTAAATCCAGCGAGCTTAATCTCTACCTAAATTTATGAGAAAAATATAATAACTATATTAATGCGATGACTAGCTGCGTGATTAAGCAACAACCCATAAACTAAATTAGTAATTTTTTTTAACACAATTCAATTATCAAGCACTGAAAAACTTCCAATTACAAGTGAGAGTTTTTTTCTATACTTACAGACTCTGCAATTTAGATAAGTTTCCAATAAATGCTGGCAAGGTACCCGTGAAGAAATTTTGATCAATCTTCCTAAAATTCGCAAGAAGAAAAAACAATTATCACCGGCTCTAGCTCTTGCATCATGAAAAGATAACGTGTGGTTAACAAATGTAAAAAGATGAAGTTATTTTTCAGAAAATAAAAACCAAGCGGAGGTACATAGTAATCCATACAAAAAGGTCAGATATTGCAAAGCCACAATATCTTCTGGAATAACTCCACGTTTGTTCAGACCAAAAACTCTCCTGGAAAAAACAAACAGACAAACGGTTAGCATGCAATAAGCAATGGAGATGTTTCGAAAACCGTACCTGCAAATGTTATACTGAAAACTAAAATGTTGGACGTACATCTAGCATATTTATCAAACCAACAGATTCTAGCCTGCATTAGAACGGAAGTAAATCCATTTCTTGATATGGATTGGGCGCTGAAGATAATTTAATTTTATAAAAATAATATTAAATACAAACTAAACAAACCCCATATAAATCTTTTGTAAAAATGTAGATCCCACTTTTTTAATTGTCATTAATATCAGAAGGATTAGAAAATTCAAGTAAAAAATATATACTCAAAAATTTGTATTCGACCCTTCTTGAAACTTTGTAAGCTGGCCGTTCTAAAGAATAATTATGGTATTTTCACAAGCATATCACAAATTATATTTAGTAATATCACAAAAACTTTACTAGACGCAATTTACACATAATATTATGAACTAGATCATGAATGACTTGGGATTAGAATTTTGAGACCAACCTTTCACATCCAATGTATTATGCAAGATCAATTGATAAATTAAATAATTAATTTAGTTGATAAATTTATTGATTTATTTATCATAATCAGAGTCTCGTTTGTCATCTATAAAATACAAAGTGATTTTTTATTAAGTATAAATAATAAACAATAATAATACTAAATTGAAAGAGAGATAGAAACATACATTTTAGTGATGTGGCAGGTTGCGCCATTTTCATAGGTACAATCGCAAACGATGGATGGATTATTAGCACCATCTTCAAATACCGTTTGTTCTTTCGAGAGGGCAGTTCCGGTACATAGCTCTCCGCTTATGTTCCATAATGATGTGGGAGCTTGCGCATCCCATTGTTGGAATATTGAGTTCAATGCCTTTGCTGTCTCGCATCATTCCAAAATTAGAAAACGCCATCCATACACAAAACTAAAGGGCGCTTTTAATTGCAATCCAAATACCTTAGAAGCTAAGTACATGAATTAACTTATTTTAACACTAGAGTCACGTAAAGCTAATCAACTTATATTTTGATTGTATTTAAAACCTATCTAGATGCATTATTTGTACTATATCACATCATATATACACGTTTAATAATTATTTATGTAAGTATGGTACAATTCTTTTATAAAATATATATATATATATATAACTTGACATAAAAAAATTAATAATAAAAAAAAATTAATAATGGACATACAATCATTTTTTCAACCTTTTATACAACAAAATTTTAAATTAAGAGTATTTTTATAAAATAACTTCTAAAAATAACATCACTTAACATAAATAAACTTTTTTTAACACAAGGTTGTATAAAAGGCTATAAAAGGATTGTAAAGGTATTATTTGTTAGATTATTTCAAATTGTATTTCAAATTTAATTTTCAAATATTATTTCAAATACTCTTATCCAAATTTTAAATTATCTATTTTTTGAAATTTTCTTCTAATGTATTTTTTCTTAATTCCACATTGATTAAACAGTAGAATTTTTAATGGTTTATAAGTGAATATATTTCACTATACATAAAATAAATAAAAGAGTACACACTTTAGAAGTATCACCCAATGCGAAGTACTGATCATACACACCCATGCCTGTTCGACGCATAAACATATTGATGCTTTAGACGCACTTAGCACGTACGCATTGTCACAAGTGACAAAATTCTTTTTATTGAATAGAATAAATGTGTCTGATCACATTTTTTGACAGTTGTCAACTAACTATCTGTTATAATTATTTTTGTTATTTTAGACAATAATTGTAATGACAGTTTTATTGTAGCTATTTAGACAATAACCAATACATTCAAATTAAAACTGAAATAATGTGTCTAATGCTATTACATATGTTTATTTAAAATGTTAGTGTTTAGAATTTACAATTTGCATACTATATAAATAGTATTGTATCCTAGGAATAAATTTGCTTGATTCCTTTTTGCAGAACTCTATATGAGTAGAAGACAATATTTGTCTAAGAGACAGATTAACAATCGTTTCACTATTATTCTCCTTCAATTTCTATTTTTCTATTCTGCTTTTAACATTATTACTAAAAATAATTCTATATACAGTTGTAGAGTGTTCAACGACCATACATTTTTTTTTAAAAAAGAGTTCAGTCTATTATAAAAAATTAATTTATTTTACATAAATTTCTTATTTATTATTATTTTTTTTCATAATGATTGCATGCTGAAGTGTATACTACATAGTACTTGTATGCATGGGGTGTATACAACATAGTTAAGGGTGTAAGAATTTCGGTCCGGACCGATGGACCGAACCGGACCTGGCCGTTGGGATATGATCCGATCCAATTCATTATTTTATGAGACCAAATACTTTCGGTCCTGTCCCGGTCCAATGAATTTATGCCCCTGGATCGGACCGATCACTACAATTTTAAAAAATGTATATTTATATATATATATATATATATATCTTATAAAGTTTAATCACTTTAATTGTATAATTATATTTATAACATATAGTATATAAGTAATAGAATAAAATATTAATATATATTAACAGTTATAGTATAACATATTAATATATAATATATATTCTTATAATATTAACATATTATAATGTATAATATATAAGTAATAGTATATAATATTAATATATATTAAGAGTTATAGTATAATATATTAATATATAATATATACTTTACTAAAATATTACTAATATATAACATATTATAAAATGGACTAAAAATAATTAAATTTAAGTCAAAATATAGATTTAATCAATTGCAAAATTTTAATTTAAGTTTAACGCATTAAATCATATCCTTAAATCATATCCGATATTCCTAGACTGAACTTAAATCAGACCGATATGAATATGACTTCACCTAATCCAAATTTTAAAAAAATCTCTAAATGGAATAGAATCGATTCATAATTTTTTCGAATCAGAGCTGACCGTTTTTATCACTGTTTAGTACTTCGTTCCCTTTGGGGATTATAGAGGGATGTCTTGTCAGTTCTGGCACAACGGAAAAGCGCCCCTCAAGCATGCAATTTATACATCTTTATTATCACCTAATCTAGGTTGTCTTTACCTTTCGTTTACTTAGAAAGTTGTCGGAGATTTTAGAGAAGACAAAAACATGTGAAATAAGTCAGCCAGTTAAAAAGATACATGTTTGAAAAGTTTATAGCTCTCCTTAATTCGATCTATTAAAGCATGTACGATGATGACCATTAAGCTGTTACGTACAACTTCAAGCAGAGAAACCTTTGCTGTAAATCATGAATTAATTCTGGAGTGTAAACAAACAATAATAAGCAAGCATTAACGAGAGATCAGAGAGAGAGAGAGAGAACCTTCAGATGGTTCGGTAGTAGCATTCTGAGCGCTGGAAATCTGAAACGAGAAGAAGAAGAAGAAGAAGAAAAAGGAGCAGCTGAAGCAGAGAAAGTGACATGGAGTTGGTGCTGAATATTGCTTCACTCTCGAACTCTTCTTCATCGCCGGGCCCCCGTACATGTGGTACTGTCATGGGTTTCGTGAATGCTATATATATATATAAAAATATAAAATATGCACTATGGCCCGGGGTAAATCGAGATGATCCGGAAAGATATTTTCCTTTCGAAAAATAACTTTTCATGCATATGGGAGGATTAAGACCGAATCAATATCCCGAACGTTCTCGTAAAATACAAATTGTATGCATCATTTATTTATTGTTATTACTATTTTATAGTAATAACTAGTTATCAAATTAAAACTTGGCAAGATAAGAGGAGAAAAAAGAGGAAAGAAAAACTTATAAATAATGTCTTCTAGCTAACACATCTCAATAGTATTCACAAAATTTTACTATTTACATATCAGTTTAAATCATCTAAAATTATTTCAGCATCCAATTGTAGTTTAAAATTATCAAATTATTGTAAATAATAGTGAAATAATAATAACTACTTTTTAAAATAAAATAAATAATTTATAAATAATATTGAAATAATTTTAAAAATTTTATATTTTTTAAAAGAAAATAATTATTTTTCCAAACTAAGTCACAACATTAAGAATATGGGTGTAAAAATAAATTAAAAAACTAGAAAACTAGCCCGAATGGACCAGATTGGTTGGTTCAGTTCGGAACCAGTTCCTTAATTTTAAACACCAGTCATACCCGGTTTGAAATTGGTTTTATATTTTATAAATTATAATTATATATAAAATAATATTATATTATAATTTAAGAAATAAAATTTTAATCTTAAACATGAATTTTTTTTTATCATATATTTTAAATATAAAAATATATTAATTATATTTTATGGCTTAATAAATTCTCAACCTATTTCTTTTGATAAATATATTAGTACTAATATATATTAGTATATTAATTATATTATCACAAGTAATTTTACATAGCATTGCTTATAAGTGAGTCATTGATGTGTCATCACGTCATGTGTTTAAAAGAAATAAAAATTCTAAACGAATCGACCAAACCACCCCCTGTTTTCCAAGAGTAGTGCTAGGGGCAATCGGGGTTGCGTCCCCCCTGCGTAACCAGGCGCAACTTTTGATAAAACATTTTATTTTTTCAACTTTCTTTCTCTTCGCTATGTTCTTATCCCTTTCTCTTTGTTATGTTCTTCTCCCTTTTTCCGTAGTTGATTGCAGTCCTAGTAGGATTTTCTATGGCTTCCACCATGGCACAATCCTCGGCATCGTCTCTTGTGAAGATTCCGCCGTCGAGTGCTCCGTCCCCAACCGTAGTGACCTCTCTATCGTCACATTTTCCTGTTCTTCATTTCCTTTCTCTAAAATCAGAAACCAAGTAGAAAATGACCTGCTTTCTTTTCAAGTCTTCCTTAAAAGCTGGGTAACTTGAATTACCATGTAGAGGAGTCAGCATTGCAAATGTTACAGAGACCAAAACTCTCAAAAAGAGAAAAAAAAAATCTTTACAAAAAAAAAACTTTTTCCCTCCCGGATACATAGACATCACTCATTTCTAAGCTCCTGAATTTGGAAATGGTTCGTTTTGTAGGACAAGAGCCCAAGAGCGTGAGATGCAGAAGAGCTACCGGATTGAGCATTCGACGGATTTGGCCGTCGATTGAGGCTATGATGCTCGAGTCCAAAACCTCTGATCTTGATTAAATCCATCTCTTCCCTCTTTCTGATTTTTACTGTATTGACTAAATCTGTATTTGGACGTATCCATTGAACATCTTTTTTGTGTTTGTGCTGTTGTTGTTTTATGAGGGGCGCATGGTGGAAGATCGGCTGCTTCTGAACCCAATGTTGCATTTATTTTGTACTTCCCATAGACTGAACATGATATTTATTAGCAAAACCCAAGATAAGTATGCACCATAGGTTGTTTGTAGAGGAAGAGAATGAGAGGGAGACTATCGTATTTGGATGTAGAGAAAATTAAAGAAATTCATGAAGAATGGGTAGGGAGAAAGTATACCTAGGAAAATATGCTCCCTGCCATGCACAAACAAGAAACTCAAAAAGAGCTTTTTTTTTTCATTTTTTCTATAAGATTCTCAATAAAAAAATCAAATAATAACAGCACAAAAAAAAAAAAGGCAGTGCACCAAATTATCATAAAAATAAAATCGAATTGTGAAACAAGCAAAAAAACCAGAAAAATAGGGAGGAAGAAGAATACAAAACATGCAACTACTGAAGATAATAGCTTTACCAGTTGCCGATCTATGAGAGCTCTAATCCCAAAACTCAAAGGGAGGGAAGGGGAAAATGTAGAAGTTTTTGGAGAGATCAAAGCGTAAAAGGTGAAAATGCATTTGCTTTTTGTCTTTTCATTATTTTTTAATAATATCGGCTGAGCTGATGCCGCGCTGGGGACGCAATCCCGATTGTCTCTAGCATTTTTCTTTTTCCAATGGTCATCTTCGATCACCCAAAACCCCTCTTTTCACTGTTCATCTGACTTCTTTGTTTCCATCGATCAGAAAAGGGGTCAAAGTAGCATTGATTTTGTGGTGGTCAAATGGATGGAGAAAATCTACGTTGCTATTGGAAATGATCTCTGAGAAAGATTCAAAACTTTGGAGTTCAGGATCCGATTTGCGTTGTTTGGTCGCCGATAGCATTAAAAAATCTTGGTGAGGTCATTACTCAATATGATGGTAGGTGTAGGCGAATCTTGGTTTTGGTCAGCTTGGGCATTGGTTGCACCGCTTGGTAAGTTTTGACCTTTAGCACCTTGATAAAAAGAAAAAAAAATGGTTTTCTTCTTGCTAAAACCCCATATTCAATTCCCTCGAATATGCGAACGGTCCATGCTCAAACTAAAAATCCAATACAATCTGACAAATTGCTTAAGAAAAAAAATTAGAAGCCAAAAATCGAACACAGATTTGATTTTTGTTCTTTATTTTCATCATTCATAAGCCAAAAAACCAGAGCAAAGATAAGCACGTGGGTTTGGACTCCTATGTTTTGATTTTTTTTTTTTTTTTAAATTGCTGACATGGCGTGATGCCACGTTAGCGACTCCCCTTTGAATCCTTTATAAGCTATTCCTATAGAATTATAATATTTGTATATATATATTAATGTATAAGTATAATAAATTAGAAATTTAATATATATTAAAAATTAAAAAATTAATATATATTAGAAATTTAATGTATATATTAATGTATAAGTATAAGAAATTAGAAATGTCAGTTTAAGAAGATAATTGATATGGTATTAATTTTTGAAAATATATAATTAATATATGCTAGTTCAATTCCAATATTTATTTAAAATTCGATCAAATCAAATCGATTTTAAGAAGAGAGGGACGCGTTGAGGCTGATGTAGACTCAGTGGACTATAGGGCTATAAAAATACCGAACCGGACCGGACCGAATTCCATCCGGTCCGATCCAATTTTTTTATGGACCGGATCGGACAGAATGCACATTTATATATATATATATATATGCATATATATATAATAGTATATAAATTATAATATTAATATTAATATAGACTAAGAGTGGTAGTATAACATATTAATATATAATATATACTCTTATAATATTAACATATTATAATTTATAATAATTGTAATATAAAAGTATAAATTATAGTATATCTATATGGAATATTAGTAATAACCTATAAATAATAAGTGTATTATTATTATATAATATATTATTACTAATTTATTACTATTTACTAACATATAAATTTATAATATACTATTGTAAATTATGTAATAGTGTTATTATTAGTTATAGTTAACCAATTTATGATGTATCACTAAATTACTATTAACTAATTAATAATTATTCTTCTTATAATTACATGTAACAATTATAAATATTAATTATTAATGTTGTTTTTAACTATATATGAAGTATGATCAATGATCATTAATATCATTGATTAATTGATATGACTTATGAGGATTAAATGAACTAATAAACTTATGAGTTATATATAATATAGAATATTAGTTATAACTTATAGTATAAATATTAAGTCTATAGACTATAAGTTATAACTATATATTTTATTTAATAATTAGATAAGATTAAAAATTGGTAATTGGTAAAGATGATTATTTTTTATGAAAGTAGTACTAGTATACATTTAATAATTTATAAACTTGGGCAAAAAAATATATTTAATTATTGTAGGATTTTGGATCAAATTTAGCTCATTAAATTATATGGGTATTTCTGGATCAGATTAGACCGCCCTTGAACCGAATTGGACTGGACCAGTATGGATTGAATATGAGTTCGGTCCGATCTAAGGAAAAATTTTTTTTAGATAGAATAGAATTGATTCATATTTTCTCAAATTGAATAATTTACACTCCTAGTAGACTGTTTGGTTAGGTGGATTTTTATTTTTTCCTAGTAGAGAACTTGATTTCGGACGGAAGATTCACAATAGTTTGAAGTATTTTCAACAATAGCATGCTACATTGGTTTGAAAAGGGAATGGGACGTGACATAATGAAGTTGGTATGAAGTTGAAAAGTCAAGATGAGGTTTGTAGGCCAGGTGGGAAATTATGAGTGTCAAAGACAAAGTAGAGAACTTGATTTCGGACGGAAGATTGACAATGGTTCGAAGTTTATTTTCAGTAGGACAATGCTACTGGTACTTATAAAGGATCGATAAAATCAATCGATGCAGTGTCAATTTTTTTTTTAATAATTTTTTATATAATTTTAAATATTTCTAAAATATATATATATATATATCAATTCACTTATATTTATTTTCTTAATTATAAAATAAATAAATAAAATAAAATAAATAAATACAAGTGATCAACTTTATCGATTAAATCACTCTATTCAATTAACAATTTCCCTTTTCAATAATAGCATGCTACATTGGTTTGGAAAGGGAATGGGACGTGACATAATGAAGTTGGTATGAAGTTGAAAAGTCAAGATGAGGTTTGTAGGCCAGGTGGGAAATTATGAGTGGGTCTCAGGTTGAACGTGGAGAGTGAGGTCATATTGTCGTGAGACGTGAAGGTGGTAAAGCACGCTTCGTTTTATATATATTTTAAATATATTTAAACATTTTAAATAAATAATAAAAAATAAAATATTATTAAATAATATTTACTTAATCATTAAATTAAAAAAAAAAACAACAGTATACCCAAACGGTGTATAAAATATTTATCATATATATGTTGACATAAATTGATCCGAAGTTAAAAAAAAAAAAAAATAACAGTATTTAATCTCACATTTTATTTGAAGAGAATTAGAAGTTGAGTCTTAATAATATTCAATTGACTTGTATATTAAATTTTCTTAGATATAAGTCGTATAATATATTTCAAATTTCATGATTTTAATGAAGTAAATTTATATATTTATATAAAAAAAAAAGAACAAAAAAGAAAATTGAAATCCAATTGATTTTAACCGATTTTGAAAAAAATGAAATCGGTATAAGACCGATTGATTGATTCATCGGAATTTTTCCACTCTTATAAATAAGTACCGCAATAAGTGAGTCGAGATTTAAATATTTATGGAAGGAGAAATTCACATGAGAAATCTTCATTCACAAAAGAACTTTATTAAAATAAATTAAAAAAGCAACTGAATTTAATACCGTACATTAGATATATTTTATAATCTGATATATTATATTAAATTAAATCAATTTATGACATTATTTTATGAGATCTATTTCTATGCCTAGTAAGATTCAAAAAAAATAATATTTGTAATTATTGAATGCGTGCTGCTGTGTACTCTTTTTAATAAAAGTGAATAAATAAGAAATTTAGATAAGAATTTAATTTTTTAATAATAAATCCATTTTTTTTTTAATTTTCGTTACACTTGAACGATGATGCTTTGATGTTATGAATCGCACACATACACACTCACATATTTATTTTACTATAATAAGTATCTATCTTATGGATGAACAGTAAATTTTCTTCTTTTTCGTTCCGTCGTTTGTGTTTTTTATGAACAATGAACGGAATGTTATGTCCCTCCGTCTGTGTTGATTGCTGTGAAAGAACATTTATGAAGTAAATATTTATTGAGAATTATAAAAAGATCAAAAAGATGTGCAGGCATCGTCACATTTAGTGGGAATGATTGGAGGTCATTCTATTACAGCAGAAAGACGAAAAGATTAAGGGGTAGAGAAAGAAGCGTTGGAGGAAGAAGAAGAGGAAAGAGACAGAACAATAAAGAGGAAAAGAAGAAAACAAATATTTTGGAGTTTTTTAGGAAGGAGACGAAGAGAGTTTTGTGAGATTAGGCTACGTTTGGTAGATAAGAATATCTCAACTATTTTTAAAATATTTTATTAATATTTATTATTTTATTAATATTTTTCACATATTTTTATTATTATTTATTATTTTTTTATCATTATTTAATATTTTATTATTATTTTTTACATACTTTTTATTACTAATAATAATTTTCTCAATATCCAAACTTAACGTACAACAAACCTAAAAAATTATCTAGTTCTCTCTCCTCTTCGTATGTTTTAAATTTATTGAAGGTGTCGCATCGGTGACTCTCCTCTCCTTTACGACCAGTTTTAACTTTTGACTATAAAGGCTTTGCTTCTCTATTGCAATGCCAAAATCTTGAAAGAATTTAGCCTGGTTTGATGCGTACAAGCAAGGGCGGAGCCACGTTGGGACACATGGCCCCCTCCTTAGGGATAACAATATATAATACGACACGTTAATACGAAACGAACACGACACGATAAAAGCGGATGAGTGTTTAGCCTTAATGGATTTCGGGTCAAATCGTGTCAATTTGTTAAGACACGATTTGATAATGGGTCATAACCAGTCAAACCTGTTATGACCCGTTAAGACCCGTTAAGACACGTTAAGAAATTTGAATTTATTTTTATACCATTGAACTAAACTTCAAAAACTCATAATTTAAAATTAGTTTTATACTGTTAGACACTTAGTTATTTCATTTAAGTACTTATTAAAAAGTCATTAACGAGTTAACCCATTTATTTAATATGTTTGAGTTATAATTTTAATATTTTATAATATGTGAATCATATTTGTGTATTTATCATATTTTATAGTGTACTATTTATTGAATTGTAATTTTAATATTGTAATTTGTAATTAATTTTTTATATTTTATAATTATTATTTAAGTTTTAATATTTGTATAAAATCAATTAGATTAAACTCAAACGGGTCACTAACAGATTTGTAGGTTGAAACGGGTCAGATCGTGCTATATCGTATCGTGTCATGTTGTGTCGTATAGTGTCAAAGATCTTAACGGGTCATGTCGTGTCAACCTGTTATCTTAATGGGTCGTGTTAGGGTTGAAGTTTTTGACACGAAATCCTTAACGGATCGTGTTCGTGTTGACCCTTTAAGCATTATGTACACGCCTTAACACGACACGAACACGACCCATTAATACGTTTTGACACTCCTACCCCTCTCCCCTTAAAAAAAATTGAAAAAAATACATATATATTTTTTTTAAAAATAATTTGTTAATTTTTATGATTTAATATGATAATATTAATTTTATTTTATGTTAACTCTCTTTCTAAAAATTATTTTGATCCCTTCCATAAAATTCAATCTAATTAAAAAATAATATATATTTTATATAAAATAATATAATATAATAACATGATGATATATTTTTATTATGATGATATATTCTTGACATATCATATATATTTTTTTAATATAAAAATTATATTAAATATATTTTAATTTTATTATAGATCTTACTATTAAATTATTATATACCACATAAAAACTTTTATAAAAATAAAATAAAAAATATTTTATATATTTTATTTTAATTTTACTTGACCCTCTTAAAACAAACTTTTGTTTTTTTTGTTTTTGAAAAGGAGAACATTAGCTTCCATTGATTAAACATCATATGAGTTTCCATTACAACATTTCTTAGCTTGGATCATATGTAAAATCTGAAACGGGCGTTCTTCAATTCATACCTTGTCACTAGGGAAATGAAATGCTAATTTAGATAGAGCGTGAGCTACCATGTTAGCCTCCCTATTAACAAAAATAACTCTCCTAAAAGAGCTACTACACAGCCATCCTCTAATTTCTTCAACTATATTACCATACGCCTGTAAAACATCAACCTTACTATTAACAGCATCAACAATAGCATTGGCGTCCCCTTCTAAAATAACCTTGGAGAAGCCGAGATCATTGCACAGTAGAATTGCCTGTTTTAGAGCTATAGCGTCCCCCACAGAAGGGTCTTGAAGATAGTCCACCTTTGAGCACATGGAGGCCATAAGGTCACCCTCTTCATTTCGGATGACAACCCCTAAAATAACCTTGGTCAGCCCTGCCGAATCATAAATAGGCACTACCATCTTCCTTTCCTTCTTCAAAGAAAATTCTTCTTCCAACCTCTCCGACCCCTCTTTTCTTTTCTTATAAATCAGCTGGACATTAGTTTCCAACTCCTTCACCCCTCTTGCTTTCATTTTCCATTTCCTTAATTTCGCTCCTTTCTCAGGGGTTTCCTTCACTATGGACTCCGAGGCATCATTAAGGGCTACAGCTTCCGTACCGCCTTGCTTCGTGCAGTCTATAATAGAAACTTCATATAACTGCTCTCTCTGGCTCACTACACCTATTTCTCCTTCACTATCCCCCCACATTGGACTTTCTACAAGCACCTGTCCCTTGCCTGTGAGGTCCCCATACCAATATCAGTTCCATCCTTCTCTGATTCATCCTGTGTCTTTCCATTCCTCTTCCCCTGCATAGATCCTCTCGAACTAACCACAAGGCAGTATCTCGACGTGGATTCTCCCTTCTCTTATCCCCCAATTGCTCCATTGCTGCCTTCCTCCTGCTGTGTATTTGAGAAGTTACTCTTATGATCTCCACGCTTACCTTTAGAACTGACTTGAGCCCTGAGCCAGCTTCCATGTTGGGACACACCACCACCCTCCGGGCCTCCTTTACATCCCTTTTCCCCATGTTTAATACAGCAGTAGCTAAAGCATAGTTTCGACATCTTTTCATAGGTCAGTGGCACCCAAATCTTATTCCCCAAGAGATTTTCCGTTCTTCCTCTTACCATTGCTTTTCGCAGGTCCAGAGTAATATGTACCCTAAGGAAATTACCCCAAGCCGTGCCAACCTCCTTGGTCTCAACATCCTCCACATTACCCAAAGATTCCCCAATCTGCATCCCTATCTTTCTAGTCATGCACACAAAGGGTAAGTTATACATTCTTACCCAAAAACTTTCATTATCAAAAACTAGTTTACGAGGAGGAACTAAACTGTCAAACTATTGTAGAACGAGAAGGTGGTTGTCGAAAAGCCACGGCCTTCCTTCCATGATTCTCTGCTTGTCAACCTAGAACTCAAATGAGATTACAAAAAGATTCTGTCTGATTTCAAGGAATTCAAGGGATCCTTTTAAACGCCAGGTCTTTACCAAGGTAGCGCATATGACATCCTTTGAGACCTTTCTATTTGAAATGAGCTTCGCAACAATGGATTTCTCCCCTTTCTCTGCCCCGAGTTCCAGACTCTCGGCCTCTTTGATAATCTCTGCGTTCTATAATTCTATTCCTCCATAAGCCTAAGTGATCCCCAATGCTCCTCAAGAGCATCCATTGATCGACCTCTATTCCTCCGGCAACAGCGTTCGATTCCACGCCTCCGATTTGATCTCCCCCCGAAACCCTCTTATTGTGCTGCGTGCTTTTCACACACTCTCTCTCCTATTTTCTCCTAGAGAAACAGGAGACTACCTTCAATTGTAAGCTAGGTTTTAACCACTACCAAATCTCTGATTCTTTCACTAGATACAAGCATACAAATGGCTTCGTCTTGGGTCCGAAACGATTGCTGAAGCCAACAGCCTCAATCCCTTCTGAAGATTCTAAAAATATATGCTGTGAGTTTTAAGTACAGGAAACGCTTCAAACAGTAGAACTGATCTGCAGCAATAATTTCTCAAATTTCAATCTCTCTCTCTCAACCTTTTCTATCTCTTTCGGCCACCCCTTCCCTTCAGCTATCCTCTATCTTTCCGTTCTCTCTCACATATTAAACTTGAGCCAGGATTAATAAGTAATCACTGAAAAAAGACACTTATCATACGAAAATCACAACAAATAGAAGTTCAAGCTCGTGCTGATAGGTCTAGTAAAAGTGTTTAGATTTTAGAAAAGTCTAGCACACCACAACTACGATGAAATTTCCAATTCAAAATTTCCTATTGTCTGAAGAACCTATATCAACAGCAAACCAATGTGAGAACTTTGTTGGAAATACTTAAAACTTAAAAAAAAAAAAAAAATTTACTTGAGAATAGCATAAGTGGGTTTTTTTCCATTTTCCTTTTTAGGTTCAAATTGGTTTTTTAAATCTGAAAGATAGTCCCTTTCTGAGATGAAAATTGAAAAGCATTAATTGAGATGAAGATATAAATGGTTGCAATGGCAAATGCCAAGATCAGCCGAAAGAAGGAGAGAAAAAAATGGAGGCAGCATTAAAAGAAAAATACAAAAAAAGATGGGTAGAACCGTAAAAATAACGAAGAAATGATGAAAATCAAGGACAGAAATCGTGAAGGTGGACAATGCTCGACGACGGGATAGCTAAAATGCCGCACGATTTGAGAAGGAGAGGTGGGATTCGGTACATCTGCGTTCATTTCACTTTTTTATGAAATATTAATGTGGTATGTTCCTATTAGTTGGGTATGAAAAAAGGTCTGACACCCATTCTGCATGAGGTGCGACTCTTTAAGTATATTGAGAGCATCTAATATTGAGAGCATCTAATATTTATATTATATATTTATATGAATAGTACTCATGAATATTGTTTATGTGAATATGTACTATAAATATTGGATACTTCTTAACATTACTTTTAAATATCTATTTTGATGCCCACGTTCAAAGAAAGAAGGAAGAGGAAGAAAAAAAAAGAGAAAAAAAAAAAAAGATTTGCGTTCATTTGAATTTAAATATTAAAAGGGACACATGTAAGGTTAGGATCAATCCATTCGTTTTTTATTGGCTTGTGCAATACTAAGAGATTGTGTCAGATCGATTGACACACAAATCCATTCCCTCAACCTGACACATTAGCACTCCAATCCATTCCCGACAATGATGCATAAATCTAAACACTCAACCCATATAAATTCGGGAAGACATAAATTTTTTTTAAAAGTAAATAAATAAATAATAGTGTAAATATCTGAATAATAATAACAAAGCTTTAAAAATTTGTAAAAATCAGATTTCAAGTAAAATACAAGTATTTGTGAATGAATTTCTTAATTAGAAAAGAGAAAAGAATGTGTTAATTGAGGAGAAAAAAATTTGTGTCAAAATGTCAAAAATACTTGTGAGAGATAATAATTTTTAAAAGGAATTTTTTGGGGTTCGATCGATCCCTTCACAATTGTAGCTCTCGCCCTCGTCGGTGGTTGTGGGCGATCTCGCCCACGCCATTGGGATGGTAGAGAGCCGGCGACCTCATTCCTGCGACGGCGAGTCCCGGCAACTTCTGGTGTGCTCCTGACAGCTTTAAATCTAAAATGGGTCCCTTCCGACTCTCTCCGGTTCCAATGGCGTTGGCGTGGGCGGTGTCGCCCGCCACCGACGGCGACGAAGACTAGGCTGAGGCCGAATCTTCCTTACAAATTCATCTTCATTTTATTTTTTATTATGTTTTCTTCATTTTTTTATTTTATTGTATTTTTTATTGTATTTTCTACATTTTTTTATTATATTTTAAAATATTTTTTATTGTATTTTTATAAAAATTATAGGAGTTTAGGAGTGGACTGTAATAACGTTGGGGTGCAGCCCGATCGCACCCTAATGTGACATTTTTTAAAATAGTCTGAATTTTTCTTGAACGTGTAAATCTTTAATTTTATTTATTTATTTATTTTTAATATTTTTTGCTGCTTTTAAATAATTTTTAAATTATAAAAATTTATATTATTATTAAAAAAATATTTTTTTAATCATTAAATAAAAAAAATATATAAAAAAAATGATAATTCGATACATATAGCATTATTGGATAATAAATACTTGAACAGCTAAAACTACAAATTGATGAGACAGCTAACTGCTTCTTACTAAACCCTTTGAAAAGGCAACCTATTTGAATTTATCCGTTCTATCCCTAGGAAAGTAGGTTGATGCGTACTATATTTCGAAGAAGTAAGCATCAGTTCAGCAAAAGGACTTTATTGGTTAATGAAAACTAGGTTTTAAATATTTTTCTTTTTTAGTTTTTTTTAAAAATTTTTACATATTTTAAAATATGTTTTAAAATAAAAAATACAATATTATTTAAATTTTTTTATATAATTATAAAATTAAAAAAAAAACTAAAAAAACAAAGCAAATCTGAATCTAAAATTGGATCTCAAAATCTAGATGAATGTACCGAATTATTTGCCATGCTCGCACTCCTTTCAACACATCAAATCAAAGAAGAGGGTAATGGGCAGTAGATACTGATTACAGATTTGTTACAGATCCACCATTTCTGCAACAAACACAATACAATGTAAGTACTAATATTAGATTCATTAAAAAAAAATGATGAAAAATTAATATTAAAATAATCTTATTTCAATAGTGAAAGAAAGAAACAAATATTTGTGAAAGCACGTGCACAAAAGTTACAAGCACGTTCAAATTTTTTTTCTATAAATATTTTTACTTAAATTTTTATAAGTATTAGCCTATTTTCAAACCTTTTTTTTTTTTAACTTTTAGTTATTGTAATGTATAAGTATTATAAAATATTTATATGTAGTTATAAATATGTTTGTGGAAGTCTTATGCTATATTTATAAAATATTTTTTAAATAATATGTGTAATCTTTCTTGCGAGCAGGAAAAAATATTAAAATATAAATAAAACTCTGCCCGTCTATAGATAAACTCAATAATGTTGGAGTTATTAGATAATTGAACATCTAGTATTGAAAAATTATCACCTGCTTAGACTAAAAACATAGATTTTTGTACTAACTTTTTATGCTACTTTACATTATTTCTTTTTTTAACACATTTGAGTTTTTATCTCTTTTTCTTTGCAAAGGAAGAATGTTCTCAGTGTTTTGGAAATTGTTGTTATAATAAGCTTTAATATTACTGAAAAATGTAATAAATATCCCAAATTCTAAATCCTTCTTTGCTAAGTATTCTCGAAAGATTTTCGTTTTTTTTTCCCATTGCTTAATATTACAAAAGGTTAAAATAATTAATTTTTTAATATAAATATAATAACTTAAAAAAATAATAATTATGCAATGATTACATAATTCATTATTATAGATACAAAAATATTTTTTATCCAGAAGATTTATATCGAATAGATCTCTCCAATCGAAAAAAAAAATTATTTTCTTAATTTTTTTTACTCAATGACTAAGTTAGTATTTTTTTGCTAACAATATATATTTTTTATTTTTTTAAAATATTTAAAAATATATAAAATTTAAATATTTTAAAAAAAGAAATTAAAAAATTAAAAAAATAATTACACCATTCGATACACATTTGGATTTATATCTGTTCGAGAATGTAGCACCACTCTTATAAATATCTATTCTCATTGGGTACAAGGGCATCCTCATTGGTCTCATCAAACCAATCATCAAACATAAATTTGATGATTAATGGTAAAAATTACTCCATATTGATCTCATTAAATTATATTTCTTAAATTTTGAGTTACAGTAAAAGTAGACAAACTCTTCAAATTTGAAGGATTACTATTCACCATTCATCTTATTAGTTTAATATATTTTATTTCCCCTACACCTTTTTCTCTTTTTCTTTTTATTTTTTCTATGGAATAAATGTGTTTATTATATTTTTTTAATGCTAGTTTTATTAAAAATTATTGAAAATAATAATTTAAGTATCAAATTAAATTATTAATATACACATAATTAGTATAATTATAAAATATTGAAGAAAATTTAAAAATATTTTAAAAAAATATTATTATATTATTATTTTGATAAGTCTAATGATGAATTTAATGTAGAGTTATGGTGAGTATGATATGTTCATTTCATCAAACTTGTACTTCTCATAAAATTTTGATAATTCTTTTGATGAGATTAATGTAGATGCTCTAATACTATGTTAGAGCATTAATATTAGTCTCATCAAAATAAATTATTAAATTTTAATGAAAAGTACAAATTTATATGTATATTAAAAAAATTCATTATATTTAATCAAATATAATGAAAATTAAGTGTGAAAAATAGTATAAAGATATTTTTTATTTAATTTTTAAATAATAAATTATCAAAAAAAATTTGTTATATATATAAATTTATATTTTTTTATTAAAATTTGATGATTTTTTTTTAATAATATAAATACTACTTAACAGCACAACTCTCTAGTCCTACGATATCACATAGTTTCCAAACGCGCGTTTTATCTTGACCCTCCTTGCATTCTTCTCGTGTTTTATAATGTTACTCAAATGATAGCAGGCTTCATTGGTTTGGAAAGGTAATGGGACGTGACATAATCGAAGTTGGTATGAAGTTGAAAAAAAATTTGAGGTTTGTTGGCCAGGTGGGAAGTTAGGAGAGTCCATTACGTCATTATGAGTGGGGTCTCAGGTTGAACGCAGAGAGTGGGGTCAATGTCGTGTGACATGGAGCCTGGAGGTGGTAAAAGCACGTGCAGCTAGGGCCGGCTTAATGCTGAGGTAATTTAAATTATTGTTTAAGATTTCACTTATATAAAATCTTTAAAAATAAAAGTAATTAATTTTTTTTTTGCAAAAAAAATAAAAAATCATTTCATTAAATAAAATTTAAATAAATATATTTTTCAATATATGCAAGACCCCATAATATTAAATTTTATATTTAATATAATGAATTATTTATATTTGTCAATAATTTTAATATTTAATACAATAAATAAAATAAAAAATCATTTCATTAAATAAAATTTAAATATATATATATTTTTCAATATGTGCAAGACCCCATAATATTAAATTTTATATTTAATATAATGAATTATTTATATTTGTCAATAATTTTAATATTTAATACAATAAATTATTTACATTTTTAATTTTCTTTTAAGATCATGTCAAATTAATGTACAAAATTTGTATTAAGATCTCATTTTATATAAATTGTTGTATTAAATACAAATTAAATTTTTTTTTTATAAATTTAAATAAAATTCTATTTTATTTTCATATAATAATTTATATTTTATTATATTATATATAATTATAAATAACTTACTTAAATTTTACTTTAGATCTCAATATATAGTGAGCCGCCCTGCATGCAACATCGTTTTTTCCCACACACTGGAAGCGGTTACAAACTTGCACAACTTGCACAACTTGCACTTGCATTAAGGGATAAATATGTAGGGAGTCCGGTTCGATCTGATATTTTAAATATATTTTAGAATTAAATTAGTATACATCGATTTTAAAATTTAAAGAATCAATAATGTATCAATTATATTTTAAAATGATATTTTCGATTATCGATTTGGATCCCGTTCAATCCGATTTTTCTAATATATTATATATATATATGTAATATATAAATTACTAATAATATACTTACCATTAATATTAATATATACTGTTAGTAATCCGCCCATTATGGCCCATTATAGATAGTATTAGTATACTATGCTATTACTATATAGTGATATAATGATATAATGATATAATAATGACAATATGATGGGTATATATGAGTGTATATGATCAAATATTCATATTTAATATTAAAATTTTATGTTATCAAAATTAAAGAATTTTAATAGCAATATTATATTAAATGTTATATTAGTATTTATAAGATTAATATTATGTTATATCAAATGTTATATTAATTTTGTATTATTAGATTATTATTATACATGAATAATAGGATTTTAAAATTTAATGTTATATTAATTAGCAATTTAGCATATAATATAAATATTTTATATATAATTATGTATATTATATATAAAAATGATATATAATATAAAAAATCATATAAAAATATTTATAAAAAAATTAAATTACAATACCTATGTATATGACCCAGCCCACTTTAGTTCAGTCTGATGTTAGAAAATATACAACCGAAACAGGATTAGTTTCAACTAGTTTTGAGAGAAATAGAATCAGTATTGGATTGAACTAATTTTGAACTGGATCGAACCGTTTGGTCCGGTTCATCCGGTTCATTAGTTCACCGATTTTTTTTACCCATATAAATAAGTACAGTAAGAAGTGTGTCATAATTAAATATTTATGAAAGGAGATATTCACATGAGAAATCTTCATTCACAAAATAAATTAAAAAATTAACTTAATTTAATACTCTACATTAGAAATATGTTAGAGTCTGATATATTACAATAAATTAAATCAATTTATGACATTATTTTTGAGATCTAACTTTTTTTTTAAAAAGAATACGCGATATTTGTACAATCTATAACTATAATTAGCATTACTCAATTTCTCAATCCAAATTTTTTTTTTTTAGCATGTAGAGCAATCAGCCGCTCAAGCGATGCAATGTTCCAATCATGACTTTCCCTTGGTGCGTTGGCTTTATGTGATGGTGCTCATCATGACAACAGAGTGGGGAGATCAATCCTAAATTTCTATGGCCTCTTGGGAAATTCTAGATTTATCATTTACACTGTCATATTGAAGTTAATGTTCTTTTCGGTGCACATGGACCAAAATGCTTTGATGTTACGGGCTTATGTTAAATCTCACACACACACACACACACACACATATATATTTATATGCATATAAAGCAAGGGCGCTATGTGCAAGGCACGTATGCCCCTATATATAGCGCCGGATTGAAAGAAGAAAAATAATTTTGTAGAAAAGAAAATCTTTTTGCAAAAACATATAGCAGTAACAATTCATTCAAAAATATGCCATAATTAATTAAAATTTTCGAAATGAAAGAATACATTATTATCTCATAACGACATACACCAAAACTTGAGAAGATTCATAAAAATTAAGTTGGAAACGTTGAATTAATGAAAAAAAATAAGACACAAACTCTTCAAAGACTGATTCTAAACAACGCCTAATTAAACACATTCTTTACATAAATTGAACAACATAATTTTTTTTTTGGTATAGAGCCGGTAGCCACTCTTAAAAAGATATACAAACTCATTCAATTAGCAAGCTCTTATAGTGAGAATTGCACATCCAAAATCACCAAGTTTATAAACACCATTCTTTATATAAAATATTATTATGTTTGCCATCTAGGTGAGCAATTCTTCTCAACTATAAACTGCAATGATCTCTTAATGCAGTCCAGTGCAATCTTCGTGACCTATATATATATATATATATGAAGATAATTATAAAAAAAAAAAAATCATAAAGAATAGAAAAAGGAAATGAATGAATGCAAAAGCTTGAAGACAAAAAAAGGAGAGAAATAGGAAGGAATAAGCTAGAAGCAGAGATAACGGCCCGGAGTGAGAAAATGAAATGGAAGAAGAGGAGGAGGAGAAGGAGGAAGAAAAAGAAGAAGACTGGCAGTTATGACGAGATGGAATGACAAAAACTGCACAAGTTAATGCCAAAGAAAAGGAGCCAGATGTCGACATGAGAAGGAGCACGTCAAACAAATCCCATATTTTGCATTGCATGAAGAGACAATGGACTTACATGAGGTAAGGCATCTAAAGGATAAAACAATTAATGAAACAGTACTAGAGATGAAACCCAAGAACCATACTCAATTCAGAATTGTTAAGAACAAAGTTGCCCCCTGCAAAGACTTTTAGCTTACCAACCTCACAGCAAAAAGATTTGAGCAGCTCTGTATAACAAACTCTGAAATGCATGCACTGCATGCATGCGTAGTGCTCCAATTCATCTCTGTACAAAACAGAAACGTAGCTCTAGAATATTCTATTTGTTATAGCTCATGTCTATAAAAGGCCATAGTGTAATAGCATTCTTTAAATCAATGAAATGTAATATATTCATCATTGTAACATGATATCACGAGCCCTAAATTAAGGACTAATCGCCTATGGCTTCCATACTTGGCTCCTCTTCTTCTCCCACCCTTTGATAACTACTTGCTATGGAAGATCCAACTGGTACCCTATCTTTGTGACCAACGTCTTTACAAGTACGTTGATGCTACCTACCTTCCACATAAACCTGAGCTTGACGGTAACACCCCAAATTCTGCCTGTGATCTGTGGCTTCAACAGGACCAGCTAGCCATGTCAGCTCTCATCTCTTCCCTCTCCGACTCCCTCATCGCCCAAGTGGTTGGTTGAGATTATGCTCAAGTTGTTTGGCTCTCACTGGAATCATCCTATACCTCAGTTTCTCAGGCCCGTCTAATCCAAACTCAGCTCTAACTAGCCTCCCTCAAGAAAGGTTCTGACCCCATTTCTTCTTATTTTTGCAATACCAAAGCTCTAGCCGACACCATTGCTGTAGCTAGTCGCTCTCTTCCCCTTGCTGAGTTTGTTCCCTACCTTCTTGCCGGCCTTGGCTTGGATTATGATGCCATTGCTTCTTCCGTTGCTACTTGGCTTGAACCCATTTCCCTTGAGGAATTTCTTGGCCATAGTTTAGCTCATGAAGCATGTTTGCTTCATCACTCAAATATGTGCACATTTCCTACTAAAGCCTCTGCTAATTTTATGGCAAAATGTTCCCCTACTGATTCATGTGGCTCAGGGCCTCGCAGTTGTCGTAATCCATATCGTGGCCGCAATGGTGTCGTTTTCAATCAAACCGTGGTCATGCCAGCAATACAGGTAACACGGGTCAACATTATTTTTTCCCTATTGTTCAACGTTTAGTTTGTTAAGTTTGCAATCGCGCGCCAAGGTCATTCTGCACTCACTTGCCTTTACTGTTTCAACCAAGCCTATACTGTTACCCCAACTATTAATGTAAATTTTTCATCAAATTACCCCTTGGATATCACTTGGTATCCCAATAGAACTGCCACAAATCATATCATCAGTGATCTAGGCAACCTCAATTTGCATGCTGCTGAGTACCGTGGCGAAGAGCAGCTTCGCTTTGGCGATAGTTCAACTGTGCCTAAGGCTATCATATATGCTATCATATTATGTGTATTTATTAATAATATATGTAAGTATATAACATATTGTTATGATGAATAAATTTCAACTAGTTAGATATTAAGTATTAATTTTTATTAGATTTATCTATTTCTTTAGTTAATTTTAAATTTTATTCAAAAAATTTTTAAAAATTGTGAGCTCTAACTCGACTCGACTTGAGTTCGTTTGTGGGACGAGTATGAACTCGAGCTCGAATTGGAAATTTAGTTTCTCGAGTTGAGTTCAAACAAAAAATAAATAAAAATCTCAAACTCAATTATTTTGAGTCGAGTCGGGCTCGATAAGCCAAAACTCAGCTCAATTACAACCCTAACTATGCCCATCTCCCACCCTGGTTTTGCTTCTTTCTCCTTTTTTTTTTTCCAGTTTTTACTTAATAAAATTCTCCATGTCCCTTCCTTCCAAAAAAATCTTATATTAGTTTGTCAATTCTGGCTTGACAATGATGTTTCTTTCAATTTTTTGCTAACCCTTTCTGTGTTAAGGACTGCAAATCGGTGAAGCTTATTCTTCCCGGGATAAAAAATAATGGTCTATACTCCATCTCGCAATTGACTCTACACCACCAGCTCAAACCGGTCTCCTCTCAATTCCTTTATGACATTCAAGACTTGGCCATCCCTCCAACAAACTTGTCACCTCTATCCTTTAACAACATAATTTACCTTATCAACATATTGTTATTCCCTTTTGTAATGTTGTGCTCAAGCAAAACACCATTGGTTTCCAGCTTATAAGCATCTACATAAACCCAATGCTCATTTTCAACTTATATTTTTTGACTTATGGGGACCTTCCCCTCATACGTCTACTGATCATGGCAAGTTTTATATTACACTTGTGGATATTTCTCATATTATTAAACTACACTTTCTTAATCACTAAATTAATAAAAAAAAAAAACTAAAAAAAAGAGCGGGAGCTTCAAGCGGGATCCCTATCATTTTCCTTCTTTGAATCAACGAAATGCAATATATTCATCACTGTAAGAAGAATCATTGTCAATTAAGTTTTTCAAAAACTAAGATTTGCGGAGATAAGTCCGAAAGGGATATTTGCGATGGAAGGGAGCTATTAACGGAAAAATTATACTCTGAAAGAAAGGTTACCATATCGCAAGTCCCTAATTGAGCTCTCAAAAGAAATATGCCATATTGAACTTCTCAGTGTCTATAAATTGGTCACCAAGTACGTTAATTCTATGCACGAACTCTCTCCCGTAGCTTTATATTAAGAGAAAAATGCTTATTCTTCTTTAAGTTAATTATCGGAGGTATCCCTCGCTAGATCCCTCGAGATTTTTGTTTTGATTACATGTTTGTTGGACGTGTTACAAGCATTATTGGAAATTGTATCAATGTTCCCTAATGCTTATCGTTGAAATGTTGGAAACCCTATTTAGCTATTGAAGTTTGCCGATAACAAACAAGAAAGTTGTGTGGTACTTAATTTTTTGGCTTAATAAATGAGAAGAAAGGTGGTGTTTACTTTATTTACTTTGTGTGGGAAAGGAAGAACTTACCCCCAAAATTATATGATATTTTGATTACGTTCAAATGGGCCAGGTTGAAGCCAAGTTTATAAGTTCGGATGGGTAAATTACTTTTGGACAAGAATAAATTATTGAGTTTAGAATTTTTTGGAATGCCTTCAGAAAATTGACCGAAAAAAAAAAACCAAAATTAAGTGATTAACAAATAAGAAAGAAAAAGAAAAATTTGAGTTTGCATTCTTCCAAGTAAATTGGTAATATTATTACGGTCCGTTTGAATTTAAAAATGAGATTAAATAAATTGAGATAAATTTTATAAGTTTAATAAAATATTATTGAAATAGTATTTTTTTTAATATTATTATTGTTTTAGAATTTGGAAAAAGTTGAATTGAAATTTGAAAAAGTTGAATTATTTATTATTTTTGTGTAGAGATTTGAGAATGTTGTAATGAAGAAATTGATAAGAGTTTAGATGAGTTGAACTTAGAAGTGAACATAAAAGCCGATGCCTGACCCGACCTGACAAACCAATTTTGTTTCGATCCGAAATTCCGACCCGTTGTTGGTTGAATCGGGCAACGGGTAATACCCATTACCGATTAAAACCTATTTCTATTTTTTTATTTCGTTTTTAGAACTCAATCCCCCGATCCGGAACTAGAACCCAAACCCCCCTCTCCATCGGCGACCGTTGAAGACTATCGATAACCGTCGAAGACCATCGACGACCATTGGTAACCTCTCCATCGGCGACCATTGAAGAGCAAAAAAGGTATAACTTTCATGCGAACTTTGCCCTATCGGGACTCGTCGACATTATATCCAAATCCATCGAGATCAAGCAAACATTTTCTAGAAAATACCAGGTTGTTTGCGGGGCACAGATTGGGAACTTGAGAGTTGGGTTTTTGCAATAGAGAAGACTCAGAAGAGCAAGTTGGTGAATCTCAAGGGCTGGAGTAATCGTTGTGAATGGTGATGGAGATTTGGGCAAAACGGCCATAAGAGACCTCATATTCGACACCGAACAACCTCCATAGGAATCAGACCATGGGACAATTATTCCTTTTGAATGTGTTAAGTTTCTGAATGAAGAATGAGACGAAGGCGACTTACTGCGTTTGTACATAGAGATGGCTATGGAATTGGTGGTGCTGCTGTAGGGGGAGGAAATTTTTGATGTCGAAGCTCTCTCCAGTGTCATCTTCTTGGGATTTTCTTCTTGTTCTTAAAAGCGCATTGCTGTTGTTTTTAATTCTTGCTTGAGCTAAATACATCTGTTGATGACAATGAGATGCCGATGAGAAAACTGCAACGAAGTCTTCATCAACGTTTTGGGGGGAATGGCCACTTGTTGATGACGAAGAGAAGTAGCCATGAGATCTACTTATCGGCTAATCGGCCAAATAGGTGAATGGTCGGGTCGATTCGAAAGTGTCTCTATCGGTTCGGATCGGGTCGGATGAACAGTCCTAGTTGAACTCATCTTCAAATCCAAACGGAATCTACATCTAAGATTTTTTATATGTTGCAATTAAAAGAAGCAGCCGAGTTATTGGAACGGGCCACATAGGCATTATAAAACATAACTAGTTACATATCAATGATAAACTAAGTTTGTATTTTTCAAATAATGTATAGCAATAACATACCACCATCCAATGCATGTTTTTTTTTTCTTAAATATGTTCTACCCAGATAATTATAAATTTCAAGAGAGAAATAATATACTGTGAATATCATTACATTTTAATTATCTTGAAATAAAACTTGATAGATAAAGAGAAATGTAATTACCTTGAAAATCTAATTTTTGATGATAATAAAATATGGCCGAATAAAAAATTGTAGATGAAAGTCACAGAATAGTTCTACAATTGCGAGAAATATGAACCCGCAATACTATAACCCATCATCTAACGTCCCATATCCAGGCAACCCACCAATACAATTGACACAGTTCCAACCATACGTTTCAAGTGTTTCAAACTATCTAAGTCAATTTCAAAGCCAAAATAAGACAATTGAAAATGATGCTTTACAAGACAATAGATTGGAAGGGAAATGGGCATAAACCCAACTAATAAAATGCAGAGATTGCCAAGTGAATAAAAAAAAGCGATTTTAGTAACTTGTCGTAGACCCAATATTTTAAAATTTATTCCGGTGAACATTTCGATTTAAATATTGAAATCAAATATTTAAACACCAGTGCATACCAGTGTATCGCATCGAGATTAATTATATATAATATATAAATATTTATATGTATATAAATTAACAATTAATAGAATAAATATACATATATTTAGAGCACTCTCAATGGGTTATGTATCCTATCTTTTAAAACATATCTCCAAAGCTCATTTTTTCTATTTTACATATTGACTTTTACAATACGTCTTATATCAACTTATCTATTTTTTCTTTATATCATTTAAATGTAATATTATTTAATATTTTATTGGAGAAAAAGTGCAAAGAGAGAGAAACTATTATAGGAGACATGAAAAGAAAGAAAATAAATAAAATATGTTTCCATTTTTGAACAGTTCATGCTACATGTAGCCGAACACTAACAAAATGTTAAAATATATATGAAAATAAATAATCTGTTGGAGGCATCTTTAGGCTACTTTTATTCAAATTTCACATAAAAATGGGTTTTACAAAACCCATTGAAAGTGCACTTGCTTATATCTATATATATATATATATATATATATATACTAGTAGTAGCGCTACGAGAAAGGGACGTTACCCTGTATTACTATAAAAATAAATTAAAAAAATATAAACATATAGTGAAAAACAAAATTTAAAGTGAATGAGAATAATATAATTCATTCAAGTTGCAAGCTAGTAATTAAAACAATAATAAATTTAAACAAACTATAGATCCAAGTAAATTTGAGAAATAAAATATCATGTTTAACAAAATAGGCCGTCTTTGTTTTATTTGCCATTGAAATAACGGTTAGAAGGAAAATATGAACATGATCTTTTATTTGTAAATTGCAATGCCTTTGCAGCCTATGTAAAAAGAAAATAGGACGTCTTTGTTTTCTTTGCTATGTGCGAGACAAGTATGCCCTGTGCACATAGTTGGAAGAATAAAGAAATCCTACCAAAAAATAAAATATTTCTACATAAATAATCAATAGTAGCAATTCATTAAAAAAAAAAAAAATCAAAATTAAGTAAAATTCTCAAAACGGAAAAATACATTATCATCTCCTAATACCGTATGAGAACTTGGAGAAGATTCATGAAAACAAATACGAAACCCTGAATTAATAACAAAAATAAGAAAGCACTTCAAAAGACACATTCTATACACCACCTCCTTTCCAAAATTAAAAAAAAAAAAAAACACCACCACCTAATTAATAATAATATCATTCTTTACATAAATAACATTCAAAATTACCATTTAGTTGGTAGGCTCTTATCCATGAGAGTTGCACATCCAAAACCACAAGGTTTATGAATACCATTCTTTATATGAATATCATCAAGTTTGACATCTGCGAGCAATTCTCTTTTATGTATAAACCGCAATGCCTTTGCAACCTATGTAAATCAGACATTAGAAAGGACATATAATAATGATACAGAAAAATTCAAATTTAAGATCTTATCATTGGAAGAGTACGGAGCACCTGATTCAAAGAGATTAAATAAAAATTGCACATCTCATCTTTGCTTTTGGCATTGTATAATATATTTGTATCAAGAACAAATATGAAAACCAAATTACATACAAGATATCCTCAAAATCACTAAGAATGAACTGTTTAATCATTAAGTAGTTGTAAAGAAATATATATTAATGCTTTCATCCTATCATTTTATATATAACATCAAGATGATAGACCATCACTTCCATAAAAATATTTACACCATACATGCATTTTGAGATCACCTAATAATGAATCATCCGAACTCCAACTATTAAGATAATCCAAAACTAAAGCTAGGAAAATGGAAAACTAATGCATTTTAAAATGGTTAACTTAATAAAGGATGATTCTTTAAAGTAAATAAGGATTTGATTTCGGCCTATACTCAATGATTATGAATAATAAACATTTGACCCATACTATTTATCTCACATATAAAAACCTACTTTCATAATATTTTCCATCTATGTTCATGAATTCACAATTTCACTCTTTCTTTCTTATTCCTCTAGAAACTTCAATCTGACCCATAAATCCACAATAACCAATAGTCAAACTCTAATAATCAATATATCAACTCTACTACAGCAGCCCATAATTCAGAGCAACCATTAGCAGCTCATTAAACTAGAAAGGAAAACGGAGACAGTAAGTACTTTATGTTTATGATAGACATGATAGTTTTACAGTATGTTTGAACTTCCATTTAGATAGAATTCAGTCATATGGTCCTTTCTATCCGTTCTCCTCTCATTGTTATGCACATTGTTTGTTTCAAACTTTGATGGCTATCATTCTCTGCAATTGTTGTCAAATATTATTCCACTCCTTCAACATTTTCAAACGCAATCTCCTTTGCTACAGATGGTTTTCCTTTTGATACATGAATTTTCAAAAGTAATTCACCAGGATTTTTTTATCCAATTATTCTATGTAGTTCAATTAATGTTTCTACCTTAATGAAACATATAACCGTTGATGTTAAGGCATGCGTAAGCTCGTCTCACCTGGAAAACAACTTTTTTTAGTTTTTTAGTTTTTAAACTAAAATGAATTTTTCTAGAGGCTCCATTAATTCAAGTGTAGCTTTCTTTTTCTTTTTGAGATCATCTAAAATCCCTATTTGCTCTAAGTCTTCTATACAACAGTTAGAAAAAGATGTTGATGGTTTATTTTATGGTGACAAACTTAATTTGTAGTATGTGCTAGATTAAGAACGTGAGAGCAAGACCATCCAATTAAAAAGAATCAAGCAAGACCACATTGATCATCAGAGACATTCCATAGATTTGCTTAATCATGCACACGGTTTGAGTCAAACATCATCACCCAAAAGTATCTGTTTGCAAAAGAGAGAGAATCTAGCAGAAGGCTCAAGGGAGTATTCAATAATTACTCACTAAAAGAGAAGTTTTCATACGAAGTGACAAAATGTGATAATTTAAAATGCGCCAAATAGTGTTATCTTGGGTTCAGGCGAAATTAGGTGCACACCTATTCATACACTTGCTTCTACATTGACTTTTCATCAAAGATATACCAAAAACATTCTAGAGTAGTAAAATTAACCGACACTTCATGGCCATGTTCATGGATAGAATATAATAAATAAGTTCTTTATAAAATTAAATTTTGAAGTAATGGAGCAATAAAAATAAGTAAAAAATACAAATCATCACATGAAAAGCTAAAATAAATCTAAAAATAATAAAGAAAGAAAAAACATATATCAAAGAACACAACTTACAAAATTTAAAAATCGTGCTCTTCTCATTCTCTTGAATTTCTGTTCAACAAAACAGGGAAAGGGAAATTATTTACTTTTAAAAACAAAGCTAGACCATCAAAAAAGTAAAATACAGGTTAAGAAAAAACTACATGAAAGACATTATTATGGATAAACAATTCTAACTGGACAGAAAAATGTAATATCAAAACTGGACCTTACTAACATATCGAAATGAACAATCCAACAAGAAACTAATGCAAATGTGACTAAAAAGCTGCAAGTGCAGTTGTGGAACTCACCACTAAGCGATTGGAATCATATTGACTCGAACGGCAGCTGCAGAAAGACAATATGCTGGAATTGTTCCATTCTGGGCTATGGGAGGCAACACCACAAAGAACTCTAACTTGTTTGCAACTTTTGCTCAAGAAAAGACCACCACAAAACCAACACCACAACCACCACAAACAACAATAGCATAAACACAACAACAATATACAAACCATACAGATCAGAGTAAAACCTAAAGAATATCAGGATGCAAATTAGAGGCCAAAAATGTGGCTTTTACAAAATAATTGATTAATGAATAATTTAATGCATAGAAACAAAAAGCAAATTTTAGCTAATATCTTTGAATAATGATAGGTTAGTGAAGTATAATACACCCCATTTGCCTTCAGATTCAAGTGGCTCCAATATATGAACCCTTCCATCTGTTAGTCCTATGGAAAACCGGTTTGGTTCTTGTGGATGAGCAGCAACCACAAGAGGGTATACTGAAAAACTGTATCAACATGGAGAAAAACAAAGACCAAGAAAAGAGAAATTATCCACGCTACCCATACCATATATCGAATCTGGCCAAGATGCCATGATTCAGAACTCTATGTGTCATAATTAATTCAAGTAACCATACATGTATTATGCAGAATTCGGGAGATTAGGATAATAAGTCCAATGTGCAAAGCTTGCACGTTGCCTAATTAACTGTAACATTTTTTTTTTTATAAAATATAACATGATTTAAAAAATTATATTAATAAATAATTTAATAAATGAAAATAAAAAGTAAATTTTAACAAATATAAAAACAAAAAGTATGATAATTAAATAGAGGTCAGTCATGTTGCTCTTGTTTATTACCGTAGAGAACACTGGCCTCAACCATGAGCATTGCCTAATTTTGTGATATTTTGGTAAGCTGCCCTTTTTGCAAATACAAAATCATACTACAGCACCCTTATATAACATTAAGTGGGTGTTGCAATCTTATTTATAACTTTGGTGATTTTGCAACCTCATACACATGCCGATGGTAACAATGGACCTTGGAATGTGGAAAGAAAAAAGCTAACAGAAAGCCATAAAGCTTGCTTTCTTAGAATCTAAAAGCTTCACATGACATAAACTTCGTAGATATTTGTCATGCTGAATCTAAAATCATAAGCTCAAAAATACCCATGACAGATACCACTTTCGACACTGAAATTAAAATGAATGCTAAGTAGTGACTACGCAAAGCTGATAACATATATCTCACTAAAGTAAGCCAGGCCAAGCATCCTGAGAGATAAGTTTCCAAACTATCATCGAATACCTGACATCAAATAAACGATAAGCAATGGGATTAATCTGACATTGTAATTAGAGATTTGAAGCACCAAATACACGCACAGTTCCGTCCAAATAGCTGGCATAAATTAACTAGCTATCACAAGATAATATTGCATGGCAGATAGGCACTGAAGATTCTTTTACAATCCACTGTTAAACACAAAACAAGAGAAAAACTCGAGAGTGGATCCAGCCAAGACATCGTACCACAACACACAAGAGGGAGAAAAACCAGACCCATTTCTCAACTTTCGAACTTTGACAAAAACCAACACAATCACAAACGAAATCGAAAATACCTTCGAATGCATGTAGATTCTGAGCACGATTTCCTGAGGAGCGGATGGCTTAGATTCATCTTTTCCTTCCTTGGATTGCTTTCCTTCCTCCACTTTCTTTTCCGCCGCCGGCTTCTCGGACTGTTTCTCCGGTTCTCTCTTCTCCTCCTTTAGCTTTTTCTCCTCAATTTTCTTCTCCTCTGGTTTCTTATCCAGCGCACCATACTCTTAACGCATAGGCTACAAGAACAAAGTAGAACAACCGATAAATACACCGTGCAAGAGAAAGTTTTTCTTCATCTTTGGGACCTCACATCTGAAATCTTGTGATCAATGGGTAAGAAGCAAGACGTAGGTGGTGCGGTCGTGGCTGAGAAGATCGAGAGGGAGAGGGAGATGGAGATGGAGAGGAAAGAAGTTAGGGTTTGTGTATTGAGAGAGAATCCGGAAGAGAGTGATCGAGTTTTGTGTCGTGACCCGAAATCGAGAGGGGCATTATCGTAGGCAACTGAAAAGGGCATCCTGGGGATAAATGGGGGGCTGTGGTGTGAAGCTGAAACGATAATTTTGGAAATATGAATGTTAAACAAAATTAATACTGTTTATTACTGTTTAATTTAAAATAGGCCAACACTCCGAAATTTACTAGCCAAGAAAGTGGTAGAAGATACAAGCTGTAAATTCTGTAATAGAGAGGAAGAAGATATGAACCATGCTTTGTTATACTGCTCCAGGATTGCTTCGGTGCTGTCAACTAAGCTGAGCTTCTTAAGAAATAATTCTGAGCAGCGGGATATAGTATACATAGTAAATCTAGTAATAAACAGGAACATTCCTGCTGAGCTAGAGGAACTATTCTTATGTTTGTGGGGGTTATGGTTCAGTCGGAACCAATTTATTTTTGAGCATAAGCTGTTATTCCCACAGATGGCTGTTGATCATGCCCTAACAATTGTTGGTGAATTTAAATGTGCACATGAGCAGAGACAGCAAGGGATTCATCACAGCAAAGGGTGGAGTGCACCTCCGGAAGGGGTCCTAAAGCTTAATATTGATGGAGCTTTATTTGAGGATCAAGGTAGATATGGGATTGGGATGGTCCTCCGGGATGCAACAGGATAGGTGATTTTCTCAGCTAGTAAACCAGAGATGGGTAGCATGGATGCTATGGAGATGGAGCTTTTAGCGATGTTGAGGGGCTTACAGATTTGTTTACCTTTGTCCATTCCGACTTTACAAGTAGAGAGTGATTCTTTGTTGGTGGTCCAAGAAGTGACTAAAACACAGGATGAATCTCTATCCATATGGGTAAATTTGATACATGAAATTCGGTTGTTAATGAACAGATTTTCGAATATTGATGTTAGGCATGAAAGTCGTGTTAATAACTCAGCTGCACATTGCCTAGCTAGGCATTCATGGCATCTCAATGACTTGGTAGTGTGGTGGAGTGATCCTCCGGACTTTGTTTCACACATTATTAAGCATGTACTGATGTAATTCTTTTCAACTTGAACGAAATTCTGCTTTGTCATCAAAAAAAAAAAAAATTAAGATAGGCGTTTATTAAATATAAAGATATAGAATTATGCATAATTTAATAACTCACTAAAAAATGAGTAGTATAAAGGCTCTCAAGCGTAAAAGGGTATCGCATCATAATTAGAAATAAATTTCTAAATCGTCTCTTCAAGGAAAGTTGTGTTAAAATCAAACTCATATAAAAAGTGGAATAATTTAAAAAAGGAAATAAAAATTGTAATATATGCAATAGATGGAAAAGTGCAACAAAAATAAAAAGAGTATTAGTCGTGGACTAGATTCATAGTTTTAGAGTTGAGTGTTGTGAGGAAAGGTAAAATATTGAAATGTAAAACAATAAATTAATTTTGCTGAAATTAATTAACTAAAATTTAAAGTAGCAAGAAAAGTAAAAGACATCAAATTAAATAAGTAAGGAATTAAAATGAAAGCTTAACGGGAAGAAGAAAAATAAATGACATAAATTCCACAAGTAGGAATTAAAATGCCAAAATTCACAACAATACATCATAAATTCAAATTGAAAAAAAATAAAGAAAAATTGGAGATTGAGACTACAAGTGAAGGAGGAAAGTCGGGCAGTAGCTAGGCATAAAGGCTCTACAACCTTACTGCCATGCTCTCTCTCCCCACTTGAGTTCACTCCAAAAATTATAGAAAAATAAAACTAAGCAAAAAATTAAGTTACACTACTCCTATTCCTACTCTAACCATAAGACTAAGGAAAAACAGATAAATTGAGGTAGAGATGGTAAGTAGAGGCTGGAGAAACAGTAATTGGGTGCCATAAGAGCTTTACAAAATAATGCTTCTTTTCCCCTCTCTACTACCTATGTCTCCCCTTGCTAAATTGAAACCATGCTATGCATTTTAAAGCAAAATCGAGTGCCTCTACACTCTCTCTCTCTCTCTATGTGTCTTCATGTTCCCAAAAGAAAAACATATTGTTGCTCTCTGTAAAAGAAAAACTTTTTCTCTACTACGTGTTGTCAAAATTGAGTGGCCTCATCTCAAAAGCACTCAAAAATTTCATTGCTTGTGTGTATATCTATTCTTCATTTTCTTTAATCCAGCAAACAAAAAGAATACTCTAGCGCTTGTTGCGTTTTCTTCATAAAAGGAACAATCTAGTCAACAACAAAGCTACTAGCATATTTTATTTGTGCATGGTTCCTCTAGAAAAATTGTGTACGCTTGCGTATTGTGAGAACTCTCCTGCACGCTCTTTTATGTATTATGGTAGGTTTGAGTATTGAGAAGAGTTGAGAATAATAGTAAAAAGTAGGTAAAAAGTAATAATAAAATATTAAATAGTAGTAAAAAAGTAATGAATAGTAATAAAAGAAATCTTGTCAAATCATTTGTCCATTTTTTCTCCCAAATAACTAGGGTTTGAGATCCCGTGCGCTGTGATAGTTGCCGTCGGAGGCTCCTCGTCTCCGACTGGTTGCCTGAGATCGTTTGCAGACATGGTCGCACAAACTCCTCAACCTCTGCCTGCTATTGATGTTCCTTTTCGAGTAGCGAAACTCATTGATGGTGAATATTGTGTGATCTTCTCTAAGGAAGAAATTGAAAAGTCTATGGCTCCCTTCTGTTTCTCCTTGGTTCTTAAGTTCCTTAGGCAACGTCCATATCTGGATGTGATTCAAGTGGTGGTTTGGAGTCGATGGGAATTGAATTCTCAACCTGTTGTTTATGCCATGAGAAAGTCTGAAAATGTCTTTCTACGATTTTCGAATGAACATGATTATTTGAAGGCCTTTTCGAGGGAGGTTTCTAACATTGAAGGTATTCCCTATAGGGCTTTTCACTGGCATCCAGATTTCAAGGAAGAGAGAGAGCCCTCTTTGGTGCCGGTTTGGGTTTTTCTTAAAGGTTTGTCCTCGAATTATTATCAAGAATACTTTTTGAGAAACATCAAAATCCCAATTGGTCATTTTCTTCGTCGAGATAATGCAACTAGGTGTGCCGCCAGAGCTGATGGGGCTAGGGTTTGTATAGAAATGGATGTGGCGTTGAGTCCTTTATCGAGAGTTTGGTTGGGGCTACCTCATCAGGAATCAAGTTTCTTTGTGCCGGTGGTAGGGGTGTAATTGGTCTGGTAGTACCGGTTTTTTATTTTTTAAAATCGATTACACATCGGTTACTCTCCAAAACTGGTAGTACCGGTTTCAGTTTGGTTCGGTCCAGTTTCTCGATTTTAAATTAGTCCATATTAGTTTATTAGACTATTAATATATATATTTGTATTATTTATAACGATTGAAATAATTATATATTAGTATTTGTTATAATAAGGTTAATTTTTTATAATTATATCATTGATAGTTATAACTAACAGTATTAGTATTAGCTCAAAAAAATTGTATTATTATTACTATATCATTATTTCATATGTAATTAATTAGTATAATAATTTGTATATAGACTTAAAGTATATTACTAATAGTGATATACCATTAGGCTATAAAATGTAAATTATAACTAATTTATATTATATACTAATGTATAACATATTATATATAATTAAAAAAATATTTTATATTACGTATTCTATTAAAAATATATATATATATATATTATATTAAACTGGTTTAGTCCGGTTCTATTAGAACCAAAACCAAACCTACTAATTTTAACATTATGAAAACCGATTTCGAATCGGTACCTATCCAAAATCGAACCGATTCCACCGGTTTGGACTGGTCCGATCCGATTTACCAGTTTCTCGATTTTTTCTTACACCCCTAGCCGGTGGAGTATGAGAATCTCCCTGCCTTTTGTTGTAATTGTAATGTCCAAGGGCATAATTTACAAACTGGTCGTTGGAATGATGATGAAAGAAATGAGGTAGATAGGAGGAAAAAGTAAGGTTATAAGCCATTGAAGGTGTGGATGCCAAAGAGTAAGGAAGATGTGAGTGGTTCTGGTAAGGTGGGTTAAGGGAATTTTGAAAATGTAGAAAATGTGGAAAAGGGGATGTCTGAGCAGGGGAATCCGCATGAGGTACCTATAGTGCTTTTGGAAGATGAAGTTGTTGGGGTGGGGTGGGGTGGGGTGGGGGGGGGGAAATGATATTGAGGAGGGTGGAATTTGTGTACCGATTATTGAGATAGCTGGAATGAGTGCTCAAAGTTCTGAGCAAGGTCTGTGTGCTAAAACACACAAAGTGCAGGGCCTACTCTCTGACCTGTATATTGTGCAGATTTCCCATGAACCTATAATGTAGGAGCCTCATGAATCTTTTGTCAAGTTGGCAGATGGGCAATCAAGTATGCTGGTTTCTGAAATGGAAGTTGAGATGGTGGTGAATGTTGTTTCTCAGGTATTGGTAGTTAATGAGGAAGGGGTTGTTGGATTATCTATGGAAGGCTAAGTTGAACCTGGCTTGAAGGATCCTATTTTGCAGGAAGGAACTATGTCAGATCCTGAAATTTCTTGTCATGAACATTTGAGTAAAGGGAAGTCAAGTGCTTCAGATTGTGATTCTCCTGTCAAGAAAGTTGTTGTAAAGAGGGAGACTAGAAGTTCCACTCAGGCTCTTTGCAAGCCCGTAAGACTGAATTTATAATGTTGTGTCCTCTTTACTGAAATGTCTATGGGTTGTGTTCATCATGGAGAAGATTACAAAAATTGGTAAAACGGTTAAAGTTAAATTTTATTATGATTGTGGAACCTTTTGTTGAAGAATCAAAGATGGAATTGTTGAAGAATAAGTTACAATTTGAAGGGAATTATTCTAATCAAAGTGTAGGGGGAATAATTTGGTTACTATAGGGAAGTAGTGTTCAGGGTTTGGTTCTAAACTCTAGTGCCCAACATATTACAATTGCAATAGCGGCTGAAGCCAGTTGGGTTTATGTTTCTATAGTCTACGCGGAATGTAGCTATGTGCAAAGAAGAGAGTTATGGAGTTTGTTGTAGTTGGATATGCCGCAGGATGCTCCATCGCTTTGCCTTGGGGATTTAATGTTATTCATGGGGATGATGAGAGATGTGGTGGAAGACCTCGTTTACGGTTGGCGATGGATGAATTCAAGGGTTTATTGATTCATGTGGCTTACGTGAAATGCAGTCGTTAGGGAGTGTTTGTAGCTGGTGCAATGGTCAAAATGGTCTAGCTAGAAGTTGGTCAAGGTTAGATCGATGTCTGATGAATTCTTTAGCCATGGAATTGATGCCGAATGCATGTGTTAAGTTTTTGCCACAGACCTCTTCTGATCATTCGCCCATGAGGTTTTTATTTGAGACTAGAATGGATAAGTGTGGTCCATCTTCTTTCTAGTTCCAGCAAATGTGGGTATCTCATGATGGTTTTAAGAAGGTTGTTGATGATTGTTGGCAATGCCTTTCAGGTATGTTGAGTCTTTAGGGGTTGGCTACTAAATTAAAGAGGTTGAAGGTGGTGCTTAAAGATTGGAATCTCAAAGTCTTTGGGCCCACTGAGGTTAACATTTCGAAGTTGGAAAGAAAGATTGAGGTGATTGAAGAAAATTTACAGCAAGGTTTTTCTGTGGACCTGGAATCAGATTTGATGATGGCTAAGGATGAATTATCCATGTGGTTCCAAAGGAAAAAGACTCGTTTGTCTCAACAGGTGAAACTGAATTGGGTGGAAAAAGGTAAGGCATTGGCACAGTGTTTTAAAACTTTTGCTTTTATTTCTAAACCTGTGGTGAAGAGCATGCGTCTTAGTGATGGTATGATCCTAGATAGTCCTGATGCAATTCATGCTGGTGCAGTAGACTATTTCAGTGATTTTCTTTGTGCTAGACCTCACAATTTTCTTCTAGACCTCTCTTTGTTTATTGATGAGAATGTCAGTGAGCAAGAGAATAGTGATCTTTTAAAGCTCTATTCAATCCAAGAAGTGAAAGAGGCCATTTGTTCTATTCTAGTTGACAGTAGCTTGGGACCTGATGGATTTGGGTTGGGTTTCTACTGGTGTTATTGGAATGTTGTGGAAGCTAATGTGGTGGATGTAGTTAGTGATTTCTTTCGTTTATCGTCATTCCCACGATTTTATACGGCATCTTATATTGTCTTAATCCCAAAAGTTAAACAACCACCTGGTTTTGAGAATTTTAGGCCTATTAGTTTATGTGCTGTGGTTTATAAGGTATTCTACAAAGTCATGGTAAAAAAGTTGTTTCTTATTTTGAGTAGGATTATTTCTCTTGAGCAAGGGGCTTTTTTGTCGGGCCGCAATAATTTTAAAAATTGCTCTTGCCCAAGAAATGATTCCTTTGATCAATAAACCGGTTCGAGGTAGGAATGTCTTCATAAAAATTGATATGGCCGAGGCATATGATAGCATTGATTGAGACTTTCTTAATCACGTGATGAGATACTTTGGTTTTGAGTCGAGAATTTGTGATATGATTCAGCTATGTATCTCTAGTTCTTGGTTTTCCATTGTTATGAATGGCACCACAAAAGATTTTTTTCCAAGTGGGCATGATCTATGCCAAGGGGATCCCCTATCCCCATATTTACTTATTCTAGGTTGAAAAGATGTTGGCCCTACTTTTGGAGAAGAATTCTGGAAATGGGAGGATAGTTCCTTTCTCTCATCCGAGAGGTGCCCCTCTTATTTTTCATCTATTATATGCTGATGATATAATTATTTTTGCTAATGGTGGTAGGTTTTCTATTAGAAGGATCAGTGAGATATTCAGTATGTATGAGGAGTGCTCTGGTCAGGTAGTGAACAAAGACAAATCCTCCATTATTTTTTCCAAGTACACAAATTTTGTGAGGAGGCGAGAATTATTGCGGTTGACCTCATTCTCTGAAGGTTCATTTCCTATTAAATATTTGAGGGCTCATTTGTACTTTGGCAGATTAAAAGTGGCTTTCTTTGATGGATTGTTGGATCGCATTGAAGAGAAATTAGAGGGATGGCAAACACGTTTCTTATCTTCTTGTGCTAGACTTCTTCTGCAGCGTCATATTGTGTCTAGTATTCCAATTCATTTATTGTCGGTGGTGCAAGCTCCCAAGGCAGTAATGGGTTCTCTAAATTGGTTGATGAGTAGCTTCTTTTGGGGGTTTTCAAATGGAAAGTCAAAACGGAAATGGTTTGCTTGGAATCGCATTTGCAACCGAATTTCATTTGGATGAGTTAGTTTGAGGAAATTAAAGGAGGTGCAATCCTCTTTATTTATGAAGTTTGACTGGATTTTGTTAACTAAAAGATCGTTATGAGTTGACTTTGTTAAAGCTAAATATGTCAAAGATACCCATATTTCCTTGGTTAATCGGCAAAAAGATTTGGCTTTTTGGAGGTGTATTTTAGATTCTATTCCAAAAGTTTTATCTAATCAACATGGAAGGGAGAGTATCATTTTGGAGGGATAGTTGGTTGGAATTGGGTCCTATTATGAATAATTTACCAATCGTTAATCATCTCAACTTGTTGATTAAGGAGTGCAAGCTTCAAGACGGTTGGGATATAAATTTGTTGAGAGAACTAGTAGGAGAAAATAAAATGGAGGAAATTTTGGAGTGTCTTGGTGAGCAAAAAAATGGAGAAGATTCTCTCATTTGGAAGCCAAGTATTAATGGGGATTTCTCAACAAAATCAGCTTGGCAATGCATACGGATTAGAGGTTTGCAAACGGAGTGGTCGGATTGGTTGTGGGATCTTGCACTTTCAAAGAAATACTTGGTTTTGTGTTGGAAAGCCATGACCCATTGTCTCAATGTAGATGCCTGTGTGCAAGTGTTTGGTATTCCACTGGTCTCAAGGTGTGAATGTTGTGCACAAGGGAGTGTTGAGGACCAAGACCATGTCCTTGCCACAGGTACAATTGCAAAAGAAATATGGTGTCGGGCGTCTTTGCAGGTTGGCATGCCGCTTGATCCTTATAAGTCTTGGAAAGAAAAGATGGAATTATGGTTTCAACGTGCGAAACATTCATTTCAAAAAGGTACTTTGCTTGGTCTTATCCCTATTATTATTACTTGGTCCCTTTGGATGTGAAGATATAGGGCACAAATATAAGGGAAGAAGAGCTCTGTGGATTCTTTATGGCTATCGGTCAAAGCTACTATCTCTTGAGTGGGTGCGCGATTAAGAGCAGGGAAGAAGGTTCATATTGGTGATGAAAATATTTTATGTGCTCTTGCGATTCCTAGGAAAAAACTGAGAAGAAAACATGTGCGTCTTGTTCATTGGAAAAAGCCCATGAGGGGGTGGTGTAAATTAAATATAGATGGCAGTTATTTGGGTAATCCTGGCTATAAGGGGGCGGGTGGACTGATAAGAGATGATAGAGGGAAGTTAATGTTAGCATTTGCAAAATGCTTAGATGAGGGAACAAATAACGTTGCTGAATTTTTGGCGCTTCTTCATGGTTTGAGGCATTGCAATGAGATGGGTATTCAAAGTATTGAAGTTGAACTAGACTCCCTCTTAATTGTAAATTGGTACAAGCATGGAAGATGTGGCATTTGATATCTTGAGGACTATTGGGAGGAAGAAAAAAATATTTTATCTACTATGCAAGTTGTCTTTATATAAAATATTATTATGCTTGACATCTCTAGGTGAGCAATTCTCCTCAACTATAAACTGCAACGATTTCTTAATGCAGTCCCGTGCAATTTTCGTGACCTATATATAAATATATGTGTGTGTGTGTGTGTGTGTGTGTGTGTGTGAAGATAATTATAAAAAAGAAACCCACAAAGAGCAGAAAAAGGAGATGAATGAATGCAAAAGCTTGAAGACAAAAAAAAAAGGAAAGAAATAGGAAGGAATAAGCTAGAAGTGTAGATAACCCGGAGTGAGAAAATGAAATTGAGGAGGAGGAGGAGGAGGAAGAAGAAGAAAAGAAGAAGACTGGCAGTTATGAGGAGCTGGAATGACAAAAAGTGCACAAGTTAATGCCAAACAAAAGGCGCCAAATGTCGACATGAGAAGGAGCACGTCAAACAAATCTCATATTTTGCATTGCATGAAGAAACAATGGACTTACATGAGGTAAGGTGTCTAAAGGATAAAACTAAATGAAATAGTACTAGAGATGGAACCCAAGAATCATACTCAATTCAGAATTGTTAAGAACAAAGTCTTTATATTACATTTGTGGACCATTTTTCACGGTACACCTGGTTGTTTCGTTAAAATAAAAAGCTTAAGCTTTCGATACATTTGTCAAATTTAAAAATAATGTTAAACTTCAATTTAACATAAAAATTAAACAATTTTAATTGGATTGGGGGGGAGGGGGAATTTCGGCCATTCTCTCAATACTTAGACTCGTGTGGCATTACCCATAGAATTACATGCCCTCATACCCACACACAAAAGGGTATCGTTGAGTGGAAGCACTGTCACATTTTTTACATGGGCCTTGCTCTACTTGCACACTTCTCGGTTCCTCTCCATTTTTGGCCCAATGCCTTTCTTCATGCAGTATATTTAATCAACATGTTACCCTCACCCACATTAAACAATTCTACCCCCTAGTTGTTACTACACAAAGCCCATCCCGATTGCTCCACACTACGCGTCTTTGGGTCTAAGTGCTAGCCCCTAACCTCTGCATACAATCAGCATAAATTCTCTTTTCATTCTATATCCTTCACATTTTTGGGCTTAAGCCCAACTCACAAAAGTTTCATATGCCATCATCTTTCCATGGGATGCACCTTTATTTCCAAATATGAAAAGTTTAATGAGGCCAGCTTTCCTTATTCATCTCTCCCTAAGTCCATAACTCCCGAGAAGCCCACTCATGTAGCCCTTCCCCCCTTTACTTTCAAATCCACCAATGACTAACTCTCCCTCTTCATCTTCTATTCTTGGTCGTCCTCCCTCATCTACACCTTATTCTTCTTTTGCGCAACACGTCTCCAACCTCACCTTAGCAGCATGCACACTTTATTGGTCACCAGATCATGCACTAACTTGCTTCGTCCAAGACAATTTCACGATGGCACTATCAAATGGCCTTTACCATGTGCATTTGTCATAAACCTAAGCTCTTTTTCTAAAACACTAGCCATTTACACTATTGCCAACTAGTAGTCTGAGTGGCGTGAGGCCATGGCTAGCGAATTTCATGCCCTTCTTGCTAATCAAACCTAGTCTTTAGTACCAGTTTGGCAAGTTCCAAATACTATCACTTGTAAATGGGTATTTCAGACTAACTGGCTTGTCGATGGCTCGATTGAACACCACAAAGCACACCTCATTGCTAAGGGCTTCCTTCAACAGTCCAGAATTGACTTTGAAGAGACCTTCAGTCCTGTGGTTAAGGTCACTACAGTCGCAATGTACTTGCTCTTGCCGTCTCTCAAAACTGGTAAATTCGACAATTTGATGTGCATAACGCCCTTCTACATGGACCACTGCATGAGACCCTTTTTATAGCTCAACCCCCTAGGTTCTCACATCCCTAATATCCCTCTCATGTTTGAAGGTTAAATAAGGCAATTTATGGCCTTCAACAGTCATCCTGTGAGTGGTACTCTCACCTGAGCTCTCGCCTAATTGATCTCGGGTTTGTCATCTTAATTGCAGACCCTTATTTGTTTAAGTATAAATATGCAAGAGCCATAATGTCTGTTTTGGTCTATGTTGATGACCTTTTGGTCACAGGTTCCTCCATGTCATGCATTACTGAGCTTATTTCTACCTTGTGCATTGAATTTCCAATCACTGATCTTGGTTGTTTGCATTATTTCCTGGGTGTTGAGGCCACATTCAATTCCAAGGGTTTACTACTTACACAACACAAATACATCATAGATCTTCTTCAAATAACCAATATGTAGAAGGCAAAGCCAATTAAGACTCCTATGTCTACTTCGGAAAAACTAAGTGCCTTCACTGGATCTCTCTTTGACAACCCAACCTAATGAGTGCACAAAAATATACTCTAAATACTCTATATAAATGCTAAAAGAAATGAGAAAATAATGGATATAACTCATGTTATTAAAATTAATGGTCATTTATCTTGAGATAGATATAAGCATGATTTAATATATTGATGAGAATATAAAATGTCATATTTTTCTCTCTTAATGTTTAATATTTTATTCTTATTTGATGCCTAAATATACTCATTATTCTTATATTTTGATTTAGGACACAAATAGAGGCATTAGGAGCAAATGAAGATAATTGTGGAATTTTAGACAGTTTTGATGTCTTTTCGTAATATGGGCATAACTCTCTCATCCAATTTCCGATTGATTTGATTCAAGATGATATAGAACCCCAAGAAAATTATCTATAACTTTTATGTTTTATGTTTTAAGAGATATCTGCTCAATCCATGACAAAATGGACCATCAAGTGGACGCACCTGCACTTGACGTTCCTGAATATTCTTCAGCCACTTGCATCAAATCCAAATGTCATGACAATATTTTCCAGCAAACACTCCTACATCAACTTGGAAATTCAATGATAAACTCACATGCGAGATGAAGTACACTCAAATTTCTTCAAGACAAATTATTTAACCACAAGTTATAAAGTCATGCAAGGCAAATAATGGATAAAGAAGTAAAATTGAACACTCAACCTACAAGCAAAATTCAGCTCATGCATAGTGGAAAAACAAATGATCAAAATGATAACTCACAAATCACTTGGATTCAAGAATGGCACATGGCAAAACAAGTTGAAATTGTGATGATTTTATCATGACAACTTGCATGAAGGATACTTATAAATAGAAGGGAGGGGTATGTGTTCTAAGACCATGCTTGGTGCTTGGATGCGTTGGAAGAGATATTTTGAGAGCTTGAGAAAAGAAAAGAAAAAGCAAAGAAGAGAGAAAATAATGGCCGGTCCTTCCATATTTTTTTTTAGAGAATTTTCGTTGTATATTTTTAATATGTGTAACTAAATTCTCTAATATAGGTAGGGCTGAATTTATATATAAGATGGTATTTGTAATTATTTTTTATTCATATATGTGTTCTTCAATTATTAAAAATCTTTTGTTTAGTCATTCGAAATTTATTATAAATATTTTCGTCACCAAATAATCTTAGAAATTATTTCATTTATAAATTCAGTCATGGTTTTTCTATTGAATGGAATAATCCTTTGCTTATGTTTGGTTCAATTGGTTATCTATATTAATTTAATTTTCTGCTGCAATATTACTCTACGAGTATATTATCGACGTTGAATTTCTTTAAAAATCGATAAAAATTTCCGTTCTTATATTGCGACGAATGATTTTTCGAAAGATTACATTTGATTTAAATCTGGTTATTAATGTTTCATCTTCCGATTGAAAATTTGGACATAGAATTTTTAATTGAGTTATTAATGCATCGAAAATAATTAAAATACTGATTATATACAAAAGATTCTCAATGCTCTACTTTTCGTCTTATTTTTATACTTTTCAAATTACTCATTTAGTTTTAATTTATGTCATACTTCAAAAATTACTTTTCACACTCTTCTAAATCTTTTTGTTAATTTCGTTACTATTTTTCAATTTCTCAATCATCTCCCTATGGAATCGACACCCCAAAACTATACTGCAAACGACCGCGTTATTCTTTGGGCGTATTCAAATTTTGGCGCCGTTACCGGGGAGACGGTAGAAGAATTTATAGTTTTTTTTAGCAGTTTGTAAAAAAAAAAAAAGAGAGGTAATTTCGTTCATTTTATTTTTAGCTTTCTACATCTTCATTTTATTTTATTTTTTCTTTTTGTAATATATATTCTTTTTTCAGTATTACACTTTTATTTACTTTGCATGCGCAGGTACAGAGACGCTTTTGGACGGTTTGCTAGTAGACCCGTGCTAGAATTAGATCCAGAATCTAATTTTTCTAATCGCTTGTTTGATAATTCTTCCAATTCTGATGCGATGAATGAACATGCAGACCAACCTATTAGAACCCTCCAAGATTATCTTCATCTCGCACGAACAGCCACACCATCTTGTATTATGTTCTCACCTAATGCTTGTTATATAGATTTCAAAATAGGAATGATACAATTACTTCCAACTTTCCATGGTTTAGAAAATGAAAACCCCTATATTCATATTAGAGAATTTGAGGAAGTAGTTGCAACATTCCACAGTCAAAATACCACTGACGACATGGTTAGGCTAAAGTTCTTTCCTTTTTCTTTGAAAGATAAAGCTAAAAGTTGGTTGAACTCACTAAGACCACGGTCTATTGGAACGTGGAATGAGATGACTCAAGTATTTTTCAATAGATATTTTTTCCAACATAAGACCAATGCTTTTAAAAGACAAATCTCCACCTTTACACAAAAGGATAGTGAGACTTTGTACCAGTTTTGGGAAAGATTTAAAGAATTGTTGAGTATGTGTCCCCACTATGGATATGAGAATTGGCGCTTAGTGAGTTATTTCTATGAAGGGCTTACGCCCAGGGAACGCCAATTCGTGAAAATGATGTGCAATGGAGAATTTTTACAGAAAAATCCTGATGAGGCCATAGAGTACATCAATAAACTTGCTGAAAAAGCTCTTACTTGGATTGGACCAAGTGTTACTGATAGCACAAACAGGTCACGACCTACAGGAAATCCAAATGGAGGTGGAATTTACCATCTCAGGGAGCAAGATAATCTAAAAGCCAATGTTAAAATGCTTACAAGGGAAATATATCTGTTAAAGATTAGAAACTTAAAGCCAACACATATGGCTAATCATGCAGACTCTTTTGAGCCATGTGCTGTGTGTGGTGGGGTAGATCATCATGCCCAAAAATGTCCTACACATGCTAACATGAGAGGATGGCGTAATCACCCCAATTTCAGCTGGAAGTCTGAAAACCAACAGCCTGCACCATCCTCTAGATCATATCATGCATCTTCATCTTCTAGAAATCCCTTAGAAAATACTTTGCATGCGTTTATAGAAGTACAGGATAAGACTAATAAAAAATTTGAATATTTGATTACGCAGGTTGTTGAAAAACAAAAGGAGATAAAGAGTCAGGTGTCTAAAATAATGGGTTTCTTGAGTGTGAATGAGTGAGATAAATTCTCATCTCAAGCTCAATCTGTGCCCCATGGTCAACATATGGCACAAGAAACTGTGAAGGATGATGAGTGCCACCAGACATACATGATTGACTCACTCATAGACAGGGAAGTTTTCACAACTCATGATTCTGATCCCCTTGAGAATTTTATTGTTGATTCTGAGTTTAATCCTATCAGTGATTCGTCTGATATAGTTGATATTTGTACAGTCTTTGATACAACTAAGGATCATGACACACAGGCTTGGCAATCGAAGTTTGAGGAGTTGCCTAAGAAAAATGAAAAATAGTTTCCTTCAAGTGGGCAAGTACCAAAAGTTAATCTGAAGCCTTGCCACCTACTTGTGAAGCTCAAGCACCAAGCTTATTGAAAAAATAAGCGTTTCGTTTTTTACCCAGGAGGAACAGTTTTATAAGTGGAAGATAGTCCGGTTGTAGATTTGGTCTATCAACTTTGACTATAGCATGCAACAATAATAATAATAATAATAATAATTATTATTATTATATAATTATTATTTTTATTATTATCTTGTTTGTTTTGTTTTGTTTTATTTTCATTTTTATTTGTTTGCTACTATTTTCTTTATTTTTGTTTGCAGGATAATTTCATTTTGTCATTTTAGATCACAATTTTTGATGCTTAGCGAGCTATCCACATCACACATCAGGTGTATCTTATCCTTTTTAGTTACTTCCCATTCAATTTTGATTTTTAAACATTGAGGACAATGTTTCATTTAAGTTGGGGGTGGGAATAAAAATCTGTTATTTAAACTCTGTGGCATATTTCAATCAAAATATAAAAAATTACCAAATTTTTTAAAAATTTACATCACACAGGCATCTTTTCACACATGATACTCATGCTCCTTCATAACCATCTTGGTTAATTCAAAAAATCTATCTTAAATCATTTTGCTAAGGCATCCACATAACTATTTATGCATTTATTCAAATTTTATGGTAATATGGTGATTTGACACATGTAACTAGAGAATTATTTTGCTTAAGTATTCATGTGAATTTTGGTGAGAATTGAGAGCTTACAAATACAGAAATTGTGATAAATATCCATTGATCTGTTGAATTGGACACTTCTTTTGAGAATATCATTATATGGTTTGTGGTAAGAAGGTCGATATACTTGGGATATGACGAAAGTCAACTTAGGATTAACGTTTGAGCCTTTCAAGTTGACCATTTTCATCATAGACATCTAGCAGCCAATTTTGAGCAAATGTACACATATGGTCTTTTCTTTTCATAACTACATCATCCATACCTCTCTACATTGGAGTATACCTTATACACTAATTTTTCCTACCATTTTACTTCCAAGTGTGTACTAGGTGTGAAATTATCATTTCAATAAAAAATAAAATAAAAAAATAATAATAAAAAAAGAAAAAAAAAAGAAAACTATGACAAAAATGGCATGATGCTATATGTGTCCATCAAATTATCCATGAAAGAGTTCATCAAATTGCGAAGACACCAGTGGCAAAAGAAGATGGAAAAGTATTATTAGTGAAAAATCTGAAAAGTTGAAAAGTACATCAAAAGGAAAGTATAGTCTACTAAGAAATTTAACAGATTTCCTTTTATGTATACTTGAAAGTTTTTAAATATCCTTCACCCTTTTCTTCTTATGAGCCCCAATACCTAACCCACATTACAACCTTTTGTGTTGATTATTCCGATCCTAAGTATGCTTGTGGAAAGAATGGCAGAATTTTCAATTGTTAGTATTCCTATCATAAGATAAATGTTTGCTTATTGCTTATACATAATTGTCTAATTCCCCATGAGAGTATGTGTACACTTTTTTCAACTCCATAGAGAGAACCGTTACATGAAACACTTCTATACCCGTGAGTTATGGCGTTGAACCTTTTGCTTAAGATATTCTAATGTTGCATATGTCGAAACCTCTGATTTGATAAAAATAGTTTGGAACACATACACACTTTGTGGATTGCTATATTTGAATTACTTGTGAAAGGATTATTAAATTCCTAAGATTATTTTGATATGTAAATTTGAAAAATGTGTCTTGATGGCTCTTAGGTGTGATTTTCTTTTGTCTTTCTCATCATTTTGCATGAAAATTGCTAGGGACTAGCAATGAGTAAGTTGGAGGTGTGGTGAGTGCACAAAAATGCACTCTAAATACTCTATTTAAATACTAAAAGAAATGAGAAAATAATGGATATAACTCATGTTATTAAAATTAATGATCATTTATCTTGAGATAGATATAAGCGTAATTTAATATATTGATGAGAATATAAAATGCCATATTTTTCTCTCTTAATATTTAAAATTTTATTCTTATTTGATGCCTAAATATACTCATTATTCTTATATTTTGATTTAGGACACAAATAGAGGCATTAGAAGCAAAAGAAGATAATTGTGGAATTTTAGACAGTTTTGATGTCTTTTTGTAATATGGGCATAACTCTCTCCTCCAATCTCCGATTGAGCTGATTCAAGATTATATAGAACCCTAAGATAAATATCTATAACTTTTATGTTTTATGTTTTAAGAAATATCCGCTCAATCCAAGACAAAATCGACCATCAAGTGGACTCACCTGCACTTAACGTTCTTGAATATTTTTCAGCCACTTGCATCAAAGCCAAATGTCATGACAATATTTTCCAGCTAGCACTCCTACACCAACTTGGAAATTCAATGATCAACTCACATTCAAGATGAAGTGCACTCAAGTTTCTTCAAGACAAATTATTTGACCACAAGATATAAAGTCATACAAGGCAACTAATGGATAAAGAAGCAAAATTGAACACTCAACCTACAAGCAAAATTCAGCTCATGCATGATGGGAAAACAAATTATCAAAATGACAACTCACAAATCACTTGGATTCAAGAATGATACATGGCAAAACAAGTTGAAATTGTGATGATTTTATCATGACAACTTGCATTAAGGATGCTTATAAATAGAAGGGAGGGGTGTGTGTTTTAAGACCATGCTTGGTGCTTGGATGCCTTAGAAGAGTTATTTTGAGAGCTTGAGAAAAGAAAAGAAAAATCAAAGAAGAGAGAAAACAATGGCTGGCCCTTCCATATTTTCCCTTAAAGAATTTTTGTTGTATATTTTCAATATGTGTAACTAAATTCTCTATTATAGGTAGGGATGAATTTCTATATAAGATGGTGTTTGTAATTGTTTTTGATTCATATATGTGTTCTTCAATTATTAGAACTCTTTTGTTTAGTCATTCGAAATTTATTATAAATATTTTCGTCACCAAATAATTTTAGAAATTATTTCATTTATAGATTCAGTCATGCTTTTTCTATTGAATGGAATAATCCTTTGATTATGTTTGGTTCAATTGGTTATCTATATTAATTTAATTTTCTGCTACAATATTGCTCTACCAGTATGTTGTCGACGTTGAATTTTCTTAATATCGATAAAAATTTCCGTTCTTATATTGTGACGGATGATTTTTCGAAAGATTACATTTGATTTAAATCTGGTTATTAATGTTTTATCTTCCGATTGAAAATTTGGATATAGAATTTTCAATTGAGTTATTAATGAATTGAAAATAATTAAAATACCGATTATGTACAAAGGATTCCCAATGCTTTACTTTTCATCTCATTTTTATACTTTTCAAATTACTCATTTAGTTTTAATTTACGTCATACTTCAAAAATCACTTTTCACTCTCTTCTAAATCTTTTTGTTAATTTGGTTACTATTTTTCAATTTCTCAATCATCTCTCTGTGGAATCGACACTCCAAAGCTATACTGCAAACGACCGCGTTATATTTTGGGCGTAATCACAACCTTGTATCGCAACACTGGTGGCTCCTTATAATATTTGTCATTTACACAACTAGACCTTGCATTTGCAATGGCAAAGTCTACCAATTTATGCACAACTCTCGGATTCCCCACTGGAAAGCAGTGAAGCACATCCTCAGATTTCTCAAACATATTTCAACCTTTGGCTTGCAATTATCATCTTCACCCACCTCCAAAATCATTCTAGCGTTGATTGGGTAGGTTGTCTAGACTATCACAAGTCGACTTGTGTCTATTGTATCTTTCTTGGGTGCACCCTCATATCGTGGTCTTCCAAAAAACAACTGATGATTGCTCGTTCATCAATTGAGGCAGAGTTTAAAATTGTTACAAACACCACAACTGAAGTCATATGGTTGCAACATCTTTGCCATGACCATGGGATCAATCTGACCTGTACTCTCCTTCTTTACAGTAACAATATGGGAGCTATCTGCCTCTCTTCCAACCCTGTATTCCATGCACGAACTAAATACATTGAAATAGACTTTCATTCTGTGCATGATTATGTACTCAATAAATCCTTAAGTGTTGCCTTCATTTCGGGAAAATATCAGCTTGCAGACCTGCTTACAAAATCCCTTTTAGCACCTTAGCTCATTGCACTTTGTTCAAGTTTTCATCTTCAAGCTTTGCCGCTCGACTTGAGGGGGGATGTTAATGACAAACTTGCCCCTGCAAATACTTTCAGCTCACCAACCTCACAACAAAAGAATTTGAGCAAATCTAAACTCTAAAATGCATGCACTACGTGCATGCATAGTGCTCCTTCATCTTTATTCACAACAAAAGCATAGCTCTAGAATATTTTATTTGATGTAACTCATGTCTATAAAAGGCCATCGTTTAATAGCATTCTTTGAAGGGCCATGCTAGGATCCCGCTGGGCCATTTTATATATTTATTTATTTTACATCCTTTTTTTATTATTGATTTTAAATATTTAAAAGAAAAGAAAATATTCACAATATTATTAAACAACACTTTCTTAATCACTAAGTTAAAAAAAAAACTAAAAAAAAGGAGCGGGAGCTCCAAGTGGGATCCCTATCATTTTTCTTCTTTGAAACAACGAAATGCAATATATTTATCACTGTAACAAGAATCTTTGTCGATTGAGTTTTTTGAAAACTAAGATTTGCAAAGACAAGTCCAAAAGGGATATTTGAGATGGAATGGTGCTATTAACGGAAAAATTATACTTTGAAAGGAAGGTTACCATATCACGAGTCCCTAATTGAGCTTTCAAAAGAAATATGCCATATTGAACTTCTCAGTGTCTATAAATTGGTCATCAAGTACGTTAATTCTATGCATGAACTCCCTCCCTTAGCTTTATATTAAGAGTAAAATGCTTATTCTCCTCTAACTTAATTATCGGAGGTATCCCTCGCTAGACCCCTCGAGATTTTTGTTCTGATTACATATTAGTTGGATGTGTTACAAGCATTGCTGGAAATTGTATCAATGTTCCCTAATGCTTATCTTTGAAATTTTGGAAACCCTATTTAGCTCTTGAAGTTTGCCGATAACAAATAAGAAAGTTGTGTGGTACTTAATTTTTTGGCTTAATAAACTCAACAATTTATTCCTGTCCAAAAGTAGCTTATCCCTCCGAACTTATAAACTTGACTTCAGCCTGGCCCATCTCAGGAATGCTATTAGAAAATTGACCCAAAAAAAAAAGCAAAATTAAGTGAGTAACAAATAAGAAAGAAAAAGAAAATTTTGATTTTGCATTCTTCCAAGTAAATTGGTAATATTGCGGCCATTTAGATTTAGAGATAAGATGAGATGAATTGAGATGAATTTTGAAAGTTAAATAAAATATTATTAGAATAGTATTTTTTAATATTATTATTATTTTGAGATTTGAAAAAGTTCAATTGGAATTTGAAAAGTTCAATTAGGATTAGAAAAAGTTGAATTATTTATTATTTTTGTGTGGAGATTTGAGAGTGTTGAAATGATGAGATTGAGATAAGTTGAAATAAGTTGAACTCATTTACGAATCCAAACGAGACGTACATCTAAGATTTTTTATATGTTGCAATTAGAAAAAGAAGCTGAGTTATTGGAACGGGCCACATAGGGATTATAAAACATAACTAATTACATATCAATGATAAACGAAGTAAGTTTGTATTTTTCAAATAATGTATAGCAATAACATACCACTATCCAATGCATGTGGGTTTCTTTTTGTTAAATATGTTCTACGCAGATAATTATAAATTTCAAGAGAGAAATATTATACTATGGATATCATTACATTTTAATTATCTTGAAATAAAACATGATAGATAAAGAAAAATGTAATTACCTTGGAGTCTAATTTTTTATGATAATAAAATAGGGCCGAATAAAAAATTGTAGATGAAAGCCCAACCCGTGATTCAGAGAAGAGCTTTGCTAGGTACAGGCGGTATGCGGACCAACCGCATACCAATACTGAGGTGGGCTGAATAATCAAATGCCATTTTTGTATGACAAAAAAAAATGAAAAAGAAAATGTATACTGTAAACGTAGAGAAACAAGAAAAAAAAAGGCTTCAAACTCCTTCATTTTTCCTTCGTTTGTCACTTCTTCTCCAAATTCCATTCCAAATCTCTTTATCTAATTTTCGGTCGGTCTTCTCATTTGCATTTTGACAGACATGTAAATGGGTTTCGGCTTTCTTCAAATTCTCTCTTGTATGTTTTATTTTCTCTTAGGGTCTCTGTTTTAGACTTGACAGCATTTTTCCGAGTCAGAAACTTGAAATGGAATTTTCTAATCATTTTCTTCAAATTGACAACATTTTTATCAGATTCTGCACGTAATCCTTTGTTTGAATCGCTATGTTCTTGATTAAGCTATGGGCTACGACAAGACCCACTGCCTTATTAAGATTTGTTCAAAGCATTGAAATTCTAGTTCTTTCTAAGTTTCAGAAATGAGTCCAGACTGTGGGCTAAGACCTTCTTTATTTCAGTTCTTGGAGATGGCTTTTTGTAGAAATTTGAAGTCGGTGTAGCTTTAAATGTCAGGCTTTTTCTCAATCACTTGATCTCTACCTCTTGATTTTTCTGCAAGATACCCAAAATGAAAATGTAGTAAACGGTTGAAATGGGATAGAACATGAGAAACGAAGATAAAAACTGAAAAAAAAAAAATATAGATTGATGAAAAGAAAATTATCTTTTAGGCGGATAAAAATAATGTCCCAACACCTTTGATTTTACTTGCAAGTCAGATATTGATTTTTCTTTTTTTAATTAAGTTTCTATATTTATTTTCACTTTTATTTTCATTCTTGCAATGAAGTGAATTTCTGGTTCACATGTAGGAGGGAGGGATAAATGGGAAGGAAGAAGAAATATGAAAAGGATCTGTCATTAAATCCAGTTCCGTATCACATCAGTGTCAGTGTGCATATAAGTGTGTCATTTCGCCTGTAACAAGAATTTTCCTTCAGGGAATAGTTCTACAATTGCGAGAAATATGAACCCAATTCCAGGCAATCCACCAATACAATTGACACAGTTACAACTATATGTTTCAAGATGTTCAAACTATCTTTAAGTCAATTTCAAAGCCAAAATGAGACAATTGAAAATGAGTTTTACAAGACAATAGATTGGAAGGGAAAGGGGCATAAACCCAACTAATAAAATGCAGAGATTGCTAAGTGAATAAAAAAACAATTTTAGTAACTTGCCATAGACCCAATATTTTAAATTTCGTTAGGATTGCCAATTATATTGTCTTTTTAAATTTCTCCAAAGTTGAAAACAAGATCGTTAGGATTTGTTTTTCCCAGTTTAAGTTTTCTTTTTTGTCTGTTACTTAGTTTTAATAAAAAAAAAAAAATCAGTATCTACGACTTGTGGTCCTCAGAGTTTGTCTCCGAATCCGTTTTAGTACAATAGTTGTAGTTTGTTTGGTTGATTGTCACTCTCTTAGAACAGAGTTAGGGTTATCTCTCAGACGTTGTTCTAGATAGTTTAGCAACTAAGGTTAGAAAATGTCAATCACTTATAATGTACTGGGGAGCTACAGATTGTCGTTTAGGTAACTTGTAATGGATATTTCAAGTTCATTTGTAATATCCGTTATTAACGAATGGATTACAGTTTTCCTCTTCAAAACCAATAGATCAGGTCCTTCACTAATCACTTGATGTCCATCTCTTATATCACACCAGGTAAATCTAGGCCCCTCAAACTCAAATCAATGAGATGGCAAACATCTAACACATTTATGAACTCTTGCACCTACCTCTCGGGTCTGTTCATGCCACAACTTTTCTCTTGTCTACACATCACTTTATTGAAATCACCAAATACTAACCATGGATATGCCTCAACTTCCCTCAAAGGTCGAAGTAAACTCCAAGATTCTCCCATTTTCTCAGTCTCAGGATGACCACACCCCAATGAGCTTCTAATCAAAATCACAGTTTGCATCTTGAATCTTTGCATCAATGTGGTGAGCAGAAAAACTTTTAATAGTAAGATTAACTTCATTCTTTCAAAACAAGGCTAGACCCCTAATTCACTCACTCTTTACTACAAAGGAACAATCAAACCTAACTTTAACCCTAACACTCTCCATCTGCTTAGTATTCGACTTAGTCTCTTGTAAAAACAACCTTGGGATCTTCCCTCATGATCAAGTTACGAAGTGCTCTAAGTTCTCGTGGGTTCCCAAGCCCACTAGAGTTCTAACTTATTATTTTCATTGTTCCCAATGGGGCTGCATAGCAGCCTCTACTGTTAGAACTAAAATAGCTTCAAGTTCCTCTGCATCTTGCTTCAGACTTTTCCTTCCACATTTTGTGACTTTAGTATTTTTCTCATATAATTTCCTCTTACCTTTGGCATCCTACTGCAATGTAGTAAGTTTGAGTATTAGGACTAACTTTGGTCCATTTTTTGCTAGGCCTACCTCTCGTGGACTTTATACATTGAACTAAAGGTCCTTTTCCATCTAGGAGCCTAGGTCCATTTGCATGAGTATTAGACTTGATAACCTGAGGTGGCTCATTCTACATGGAGCCAGTCAAACCATCCCTCCACATAGTATCAAGTAACGGTTTCTTCCCTTCTTTACTAGGAAACTTTTCCTAACTCACTCTTAAAATCTTCCCAGCATTAATCACAGGATCATGAGGCACGAGAGTAGCTTCAGTTACTATTTCTCCATCACTACCCTTTGTCAACTTTCCTTCTTTACCACCCTCCTCATGATAGCCCTCCCTAAAACTTTGCATAACTGACCCATTAAAATATGTTTCCTTATTAACAGCTTCCTGATTACTAGGCATAACTTCAACAATCCTCTTTTCAAACTTTAACGACTGTGCCGGGGAGAAGTTCCGATTGAAAGACTCTTCTGTCCGAAATTTACCTTGACTCTTTCCATGGCAACACCAACTCGCAACCATGACCTAAAAGGGAGCTTATCAAGATCCTTCACATCCTGGTTGCTCACAATTAAACACTCTATGTGTTGAGGAATAGGTTTGCCACTCAAAGAGTAGAAATTTGGCAAACATTCATAAGCAAACCTGATCTAGCAAGAGCCAAACTAACCAAGGTTAATATTGATACCACACACGAGGGTTTGAAAGATGTCAATATTCACTCTTAGTTGCATATATTTACCTCATGCAGAATCACCATGCTTCACATCCATTTCCTCCATTATGCCAATCACATTGCCAATAAGTTTCCAACTTTTTCATTCATGGCATGCAAAGGCATGTCATATAAACCTGATCCAGAAAAAGGCCTCATGAATCCGAATCTTTGCTACTTGTAATTCTCCTTCCAAATTCTTAAGAAGAACAAGATGATGATCGAAAGACCATGGCCCTTCACGAATGACACGTTGCTTGTCTCGATCATCTTCAAACTCCACCAAAAGCAGTTTCAAACCAACTCCTTGAACACCACCTTTTGGACAGGCTACCATATTTTCCTCATTGTGTTTTTTAAGACCTCCTAGTTATAGTATGGATTTGTTAACAAGGACAGCAATAAACATCTTTCCCCACGTGTGATTGTTGATTCTATGAAAGTAGGCTCTACTTGTAACTCACCCTTCTCTTTTAGATAGCGACATATTCTTCTACAAAGTTCTAAGTATTCTGCCATAGTGGCAACATGCACGACCTGTACCAAGACAGATTAGAACCTCTTACCTACAGAGGAAAGGAAAAATGTATTATTCAATTATATTTAATGTTATTATACTAGTCATTATACATTAGTATACATGATATACATTAATTATTATATATCAGTATTACATATTATTATATATTGGATCATTGGCTATAATAAATTGCTATTATATGTTATTATACTTTTATCATTATACATTACTATTACATGTTATTATACTTTAGTTATTATACATTAGTATTACATATTATTATGCATTTTAGTGTTTATACATTAGTATTACATGTTATTATATTTATAAATTTGTAATTAAGTGTTATATGGTAGTAATATCATAATAGCATGATGTTCTAAATTATTATTAGTCAATTTAGTCTATATATTATAGTATAAATATATTATTTTATAATAATTAGCTCATGCTAGTATAGTATTGAGCTTAACTAACTATATAAGATATAATTATATAAAATTTATATGATTAATATATAGAAAAATAAATATATATTTTTATAAAATATGTACAATATCAAAGTTGGAGTTGGAGTCCGAATCGAAATATTGAAGTCAGATCAAAGTGGAGTTAGAATCGATTCAACTCCCTCCAAAAGCTATGGACTAGCCTTCTTTAAGAATATTGCAACAAAACAAAAGCTAGGCTATACAAGCAAATTTAGGGAAACAATACTGGATGTTATCTAATTACACTTCCAATATCCAATATACACCAAAAACCAAAACCAACCGTCCAATTGAGCTATATATATATACATATATATATATATATAATAATATCAATAAATTCATACAAATATAACAACATCAAATATCAAACATCATTGTCGATGGCAAAGAATCACTCAATTGCGGGCATGAGATTAGCGAAAAAGGAAGCTCCATAAGTATGGTGGAAGGACTCAATTAAACATGGGCAGAGTTGCGGTGCTTTGACTAAGTTGGAGGAGGTGAGGGGTGAGAATTAGGAGCTCCTGTGCCTGGAACTCGTGGTGGTGGAGTTGATACCCCATAATTTTGACCATTGGTGTGGACTTATTGTCTACTTTTGGCTCTGCCATAGAAATAACACCAAAAACCAAATAGTATACAGAAGAGAATCAAAGGCACCAAAATCACCATCACCATACCCATTTGATCTTTCTGCCTTCGATCCTCAAGGCCCCTGAGTTCTTCTAGGATGGTAGAGATAGTGATGGAGAGATAAATAGATTTGTTGTGTCCCCTTGGGAAAGATACAGGAGGGAGTAAAATACTAAACAGAGATTTCGGATTCTTTTTAGAGGTGCAGGCCAAATTGTAAAATGCTTTTCCCAACAGTAGGAATAACTTCTGAGTTTCTAAAAGATATCACTTCTGTTTGGGCTAATCACAACAGCACAAAATGGCTCTGGCTGGTTGAGTAACAATATAAAATGGCAATTTTGTTGCCGGTTTTAGGAGAACCGAACTAACTTTGGGAAATTCTCTCTAAAATTTGGTAAACTGTACTGGATTGGTTACTCAAAAAAAAAAAAAAAAAGGAGCAAAGATACCCATAATTTGAAGACTGGGAGATTGGTGATGTGTGCGTTTCACAAGGCCTAGAATCAGAAGAACAACAAAGTGTGCAACCTCGGCCCATATATGTTAATAAGGTCAAAGATACGGGAGGAAGAGGCGTGTGATTCAAATAAATTTCTTTCTAAAAATGCTACAACAGCACAAATAAAAACAAACTGGATTCCTGGATTTTTTAACCACAAAACTTGATTTTTTTTTTTTTTTTTTTGCGCACATTTCCATTAGTAGAATGCCAGAGTTTATAAGTCTAAGTTTGGGTCCTAGAGTATTCTGAACTATTATTCATTATTTTATTATTATATTTTACCTATTTTTCACTATTTTTTTACTATTATTAACTACTATTCAATATTTATCATTACTTTATCATTATTTTTTATTACTATTCATAGAATATTTGAGATCACCTCACTACCCAATCGAAACCTAGTAATTTTGCTATGACCCAAGATGACTAAACATGAGCAGCTGGCGGGAGTCCCATTCCTAAACATCAAAAATCAACTTTTAATCTAAAGCAAAAAGCCAAGTTTCAGAACAATAGCAAATAACAACTAATCCGGCTTTCTTACCATCTATTGCCAATGCTTATCTACATGAGGCTCCACTTGAGTCAATGCATATCCTTGTTGATAATCCGCCATCCTGATCTCCAACGACCATGCAGAGAATGCACTACTTTACCTGTCAACCTTTAGTACTAGGGTGCATTTGTGATCTCCCACAGCCAACCACATCTAAGACCACCCCCAGATGAACCACCACGCCTGAAGTCAGCCAGGCAGGTTCTTCTTCAAGCTATATGAACCTGCTTCCTTAACAAGCTTAGGGGTGCCAGGACACCATCTATACTTTAACGCACACGAAAAATGGGAGAGAACAGACAAGAAGGAAAGAGGGAGCCGGAAAGGGATGGGAACCTGAGGATGAGAAAAAGGAAATGGAAGGGGACACTCTGTTGAACGAATAAGGTAGAGGTAGCATCAGAAGGAGAGGAATATGGGAGGGGAAATCAAAGAAGAGCATAGCAGGGGAAACTACCCATGACCAAGCGGTGTTCTCATGTGCGGCTGCTACAGGAGTAAAGGGGAGTATCATCATGTTCGTGGTAGCAAACCAAACTCCAAAAAAATCTCCCAGATAAAATAATCTGAACTAGATGTACTACTCCTATAAAATTCAAAGGAAAACATAAGGATTTATAAATCGCATTAAACTTCAGCAAAATAAACATGAAAAGTCACCTTAATGATCTGACATCTATCTAGCATGCACATTCTCGAGGCACCAAGTTCAGTAATTTCACCATGCCTATATATATATGGCATAGAGACCGCTTTGTGAAATTTTGTTACACACGTACCACAGGTACCATGGTTTTGAAACATTTTTTATGGTACAAATCCATACATTCACAACTATTAAAACCCCACTGGTTATCTGGTACATCTGTTGATATATCATTTCGCTCTATAAACACACCTTTTGCAGAAACTTAAAGGCAACAGTGATTGATGATGAGGCAAATTCAATATCATAATGATTGACACGATCATATAGCAAGACAAGATACTGTTCATCTTCCTTCTCCAATAACATCAGTGACCATCGATTTGGTGACATTCATAGGTGAAGGCGTTGGATTAGTTGGGCTCATGTCAGATGTGTTGCCATCTTGGTTTTTCTGCTGTCTCTTAATACTATTTGAGGCAGTTAACACAGTGCCACCTTCATCAAAAAAATTGCTTGTGACGTCTTTGAAATCCAAATCTGTTAAATAACTTGGCTTTGTTGTAACAGTGCCCACTTCAACATCTCCAGTAAGCATGGCAACAACACGTGACATGGAGGGGCGCATCATTGGTGACGCCTGAGTGCACAAAAGAGCCACTCCTATCACTCTAGTCGCCTCATTTTCATCAAACTCCAGTAATTTAGGATCCACCAATCCCAATGCTTGGTTATGTTCACGAAGAGTCCATGCCTAGAAAACATAATAGTGATTATCACAAGAAAAAACAATAAATATTATCAATTACATAGTAATTTGAGAAGAGAGATTCATTTTCTATACCCATTCAAGCAGATAAATCTTTTCAGTATCCAAGCTATTGTCTGAGTTTGGCCTCCCACTTAGGATCTCCAGAGCAACAACACCAAAACCGAAAACATCTGCCTTTTCTGTCAAGTGTCCACGCATTGCATACTCTGGAGCTAGATAGCCACTAAAAGAATGAAAATGATTAAAAATAAATAGCTTAGCAAAGAACCCTCGACGATATCTCCATGACTGAATTAATCAGGAACGATAGGTCACAAAAGAGAAAGTGTAATGAAAAATTAAAGAATATATAAACAAGTATGTAACTTTGACTTGGGGTCTAGTCAACACAGTATGTTGGCAAATTGTATAGGCGTGGTTGGCACAACTAAAGGCTATGCTAACTACAATTATTTATTTTTGTGTTTCTTGACATTAAGCTTCTGGGTACTTCTGATTATATTTCCTTGGGTTTAAGCGGCTGCATTATTTCCTCAATTTCTAAAATTTACCGGATATGGGCTATGCTTGCCCAAGATCTTATTTCGGTCATGTTTTACTTTTAGCTCCTCTTTGTTGGATTATGGGAGTTCTAGATGAAAAGTCCAAGAGGCTTCTGTTTGTAAGGCAGTGCGAAGAATATACATGCCACACTGTTAACAAGGCAGGATTTGATTTGCAAAAGAATTTAAAATTATACTCTCCTGCAAATCAAAATTCTGCTATGTCCGTGGTGTGTAGGGTATGTCCTCTACATTGGCTTGCAAATATAATTTTTGAGCATAAAAGCTAACGCCCTAAACGCTTAAAAAGGTGCTCACAATTTCAGAGCCTAGTGGTGGTGTTCTCGTTCTTGCTTATTTCAAAGCCCAAACTATACCCATCTTGTGCATCATAAAATAATGTCAAACCAACAAACTCTCCCAACCTTTCCCCCAATAAAATCTAACCTAGATATCCTAAAACATAACTGCTAAAGTTGACAATTCAAACAAGCTCAAAGCTTTCTTTTTTGAAAACCAAGATTCCATACCTTTTCAATTTGTAAATATATACACTCTCTTCTTGTTTAAGAGTTATAGCAACAATATCTTCCAAAGTTATTGGCCACCATACAACAACTTGTCGGTACCTTAATAAATAACTACTTTGTCCAACAACAGTCAGATTTTGCAGTAAAAAATTTATGGAATTAAGACCAACGTGATAGGGCAATGGATCCAGCTAAAGTAGTCATTCTTGTTCTCAATTCAATCTATTAGTAGCCTAGATCAGCCATATATTAAAAAATAACATTCCAAGCCGTTAAGTTTGTATGTGATGGTTATACAATCATGCTTATAATAAACTGTTTTTCTTTTTCCTTCTCATATTTAGAAAGGCGTTGAAAGATATAGCTTACATGGTCCCAGCCACTCTGGTGCTGATGTGTGTTATCTTATCATCGTATAGCTTTGCCAATCCAAAATCTGAAATCTTGGGGCAAAGTTCTGCATCAAGCAAGATATTACTAGCCTTGACATCTCGATGTACGATTCTCGGCCTCGACTCCTCATGAAGATAAGCTAGGCCTCTTGCAGTTCCTACGCATATGCTGAACCGCGTAGGCCAATCAAGATTCAGGTCATTTTTTCCTGTACATATAGTGGTTGTCATCTTATAAAACTTGAAAAGTTGTGAAGTGGTGGTTAATATTCATAACCACGAGTGAGTTGGGGCAAAAAGCTATACGTTAGCTACAAGTTTCACCCACTGACTACCACTTATCATACACTTTGCATCCTAAACTACAAAGGTTTGAATTTGCACCCTAAATACCAATAGGTTTCACTTTCTACCTTCTATTCAAATCTATCTGTTGATTGTATTACGTTGCCAAAAAAACTTAATATTTCACAGTGACTGAGTAATGTGGATTGGCACAATCTTAATGGTCATATATTTGAATGGAAGGTACAAAGTGAAACCTATTTAATAGTTCATGGTGCAACTATTTGTAGTTTAGGGTGGTGCAAAATATAATGGGTGGTATTTTATGGTTGAAAAGTGAAATGTCCCAAAACTTTATTGGTAATTAATTTCGTCTATGTATGGTAAAAACATGAAATACTCCAGAACGTATAAAAAACGCCTAAAATAGTTATACAAATTTTGAATGCCCTACAATGAAGGCTTATTCATCTTCAAATGGGTCAAAAACTTCATGAGATAACAATAAGAATCAAGACAATCAACAAAAAGCAGTGAAATAAGTATATATGATTAAAACTTTGGCCTGCATCCACGTTAAAAGCAAGAAATTTCACAATGGACTGATCAAGTTACAGCATAGCTCTCAAGAATTTCAATCATTAAACTCTAGATGATTCTGTGTTTCTCTTCAGGCTTAGCAAGAAATGCTACATCCATCTCTTGAAATAAACCCAAAACTTGACCTGAATGAATTGGATCAAATTGCATAAAGTTCGGCAAGGCAAGAGCTTCTTCCCCACATGACCCCACTAGTTATGAGTTGTATACATGACAAATGGGACTCGGTGCAAAGGTTAGAACACAGTACGCATTCCGGCCATAGTATTGAATGATAGGTGACAAGATCTGAATATATGAATTTCTGTTGTCTTTTCCCACAAAACAAACTAAAAGGAGAAATTTTGTACCTTTACAATTTAATGAAAGTGAAATACTTCTCCTTTATAGTGTATAGAAACCAATTGTAAGTGACTTGTTCTTTTAAAAATGTTGAAGACAGCATCTCCAGAACTTTGGCAGGTGTTTATGGGCAAGATAACGATAGAGGGTATTCGTGGGAGGAGCTTACTAATATTTTTAGTTTTTAGTTCAAGGTAACTACTAAAAAGGTGGGATTTCAATCTCACTTGGTTTCTAAGTGAAAAATAGGGTGGAGCTCATGATTGTTTTATCATGGTGGATTTGTCAAACTTCATCTTTGAGAAGAATATAATGGAAACCCGAGGCCCTTTCATGTGGTCTATAAGCTGGGACATTTCTTGTTGGTTTGGAATTTATAGATTCCTTGTATAAACAAATTGGGAAATGCACTTTCCTGATCTATATAAAAGGTTATCCTAACTTTGCTCAGAACATTTCCCTGTTTTAAGTGACTGAGAAGGCATTCGTGTCAGTTGGATATGTGCTGGCTGTCTATCTATTTATGGCATGATTTTGTATATATTGCTGTAGATATCATGTAATTAGTAGGAATTTTATAGATTCCTTATTTAGTTGGATTTGATTGTTGTAATTGCTGGTAATGGCTGATTTTCAGCCTTGTAATTAGTCATATCGTTCTATATAATGAAAGGAAACCTCACAATGAGGGACATTCAATCCAATTGACATGGTATCAGAGCTAAAATTTATTTTCAGTGTCTTCTTGGGGGAGCGGGTCTTGCGGTTTTGATATTTTGGGTTCTTTTGAGCGAATTTTTTTGGCTGTCGGAATCTCTATGGGGACTGACAGAACTGGGGGTGAGTTGAGGGATTGTTGGTAGTCGATAGTCTCAGTGACTTTCTTTGGTGGTCTCACCACCCTGTATTTGTCTTGGTGAATTGATTTGGTGGTATCGACACATTCTGTCTTCGTTTCTGGTGATATCGGTGCAATTTTGGTCTGTCAATAATCTTTATTTTCATTTTTTGGTGGCTAGAGCAATCTATGGTGATCGGTGGTGGTTTTGCCAACAATTTTTTCGAGCAGCTTGAGATTGGTTCTCGGTTGGCATGGCAGTCGAAGTCTTCTTGGTTGGCAATCAACTCCTCCTCGGCTTATTGTTCTGTTTGGGTTTGCTGTCAGGGCCTCTTGGGTTGCTGTTTGGGCTTGCTGACAAACAAATCTGGTAGGCTTGGAGCTTTCAGGTATTTCTTTTTGGTTTCATCATGTCTTCTAGTGAGTCATTTGGGATACGTTTTACTGGAAATAATTATTTTTCCTAGGAATTTCAGTTTCATTTCTTTGTTACTGGGAAAGACTTGTGAGGCCAAATCGATGGCAGGGATTCAGAGCCTAAGGAGCCGACTCAGTGGAAGGTTGAGGACGCATGTGTGATGTCTTGAATCTTAGGATCTATAGATCCCCTTATTGTGCTCAATTTGAGGCCATATAAGACTGTGAAGACCATGTGGGAGTATTTGCTCAAGGTTTATCACCAGGACAATACTGTCCGCCGTTTTCAATTGGAATATGAGATTGCTAATACACTCAAGGCAATCTCTCCATTTAGGAGTATTTTTCTAGTTTTTAGAATTTGCGGGGAGAATTCTCAGATATGGTTTACGCCAAGGTACCAGTTGCATCTCTCTTAGTCGATCCTGTTGTTCACAAGCAAATCAAGAGAGATCAATTTCTAATGAAATTATGATCTGAATTTGAGGTTGCTCAAATTTGATGAATCGGGATTCTTCTCCATCCTTGGATGTATGTTTTGGAGAATTACTTTGCGAGGGGTAGCATCTTCTCACGCAGGCTATGTTTCAGCAAGATTCTCGAATTTCCAATCATGATGTTGTTACCTATTCAGCACACAAGAAAGGGAAGGCTAAGGATATGTGCAAAGTCCAGTATTTTAGCTGCAAAGAGTTTGGTCATATTGCCACCAATTGTGCTAAGAAATCTTGCAACTATTGTAAGAAACCGGGACACTTTATCAAAGAATGTCCCACTCGGCCTCAGAATCGTCAAGCTAATGCTTACCAAGCAGTGACCACCTCTTCTACTCCAATGATATCCTTAACTTCTTCATCTACAGCTGGACAATCTGTGCTTACTCTTAAAATGGTACAACAAATGATTGTGTCCACCTTCTTCACCTTAGGGCTCCAAGATAATGGTACTACTTTGTCTAAGTTTTGGCTTGTTGATTATGGTGCATCCAATCATATGACCAGTTCGTCTGATGCTCTTAGTAGTGTTCATCCATATCATGGGTCATCTCATATTTAGATTGCTAATGGAAGTTATTAGCTATTTATTAATCGGGTTGGAGATATTAATTCTTCTTTCAGAGATGTTTGTGTCTACTGGACTTTCTACTAGTCTTATTTCAGCTGGCCAATTAGTTGATAGCATCTGTGATGTCTTTTTCTCTCATGGTGGTTGTCTTGTGCAAAATCAGGTGGAAAGATATTTACGAAGGAGGCAAAAGTTGGCAGACTATTTCCGCTAGACTTTTTCATTCCTACTTGTTTATCTTTGGCTTGTATGACAATTAGCACTCAAAGTGAAGTACGGCACAAACTTTTGGGTCATCCAAACTCAATTGTTTTGCCTCATATGCTAATTTTAGGGGTGCTACCCGCATGGTGCAGAGCGGGGCGTACCCTACCCCGCACCATGCGGGGGGGAGGATTTTGATCCATAGGGGTCATCCTGCCCCAGCATGGGTGGAGCAGGGTAGCCCGCTCCGCCATGCAGAGGCAGGCCGGGCATGCGTGGTACTGATACCCTGCTATCCATTCCTAGCTAATTCTGGTTTGTTAGGCAATAAAGAAAAAGTTTCTAAAAATAATTCATGACTATTCTGTATGCAAACTTGGTAAGAGTAAGACTCTTCCATTTCCTTCTCATGCTAGTCGTGCTAGAAAGTGCTTTGATATTGTGCATAGAGATGTTTGGGGCATTTCTCCTGTAATTTCTCATGCTCAATATAAATATATTTTGACCTTCATTGATGATTTCAGTCAGTATACTTGGGTATATTTTCTTCGGTCCAAATTTAACGTCTTAACTGTTTTCCAAACCTTTGTAGCCTATCTTAAGACCCAATTTTCTACAGGTATTAACGTTTTGAGGTCTGACTCTAGTGGGAAATACATGTCCCAGGAGTCTCATGATTTTTTACATCACAAAGGAATTGTCTCTCAACGTTCCTGCCCTTATACCTCAAGATAAAATGGTGTGGCAGAAAGAAGGAACCACCATCTCTTGGACATTGTTCACACCTTATTACTTGAGTCCTCTGTTCCTTCTAAATTCTGGGTTGAGACATTGTCTACTGCAGTTTTCTTAATTAATAGACTGCCTTTTTAGGCCTTGAATTTTGATTCTCCATATTTTTGTTTGTATCATCAACATACTACCTATCTTAATTTGCATATTTTTGGATATGTTTGTTTTGTTCATTTGCCTCCTCATGAACATCACAAACTTTTTGCTAATCTGTGAAATGTGCCCATATGGGTAGTCTTTCTCACAAAGGTTATGTTTGTTATGATCATTTCTCTAACCGATTATGTAACTCTCGTTTTCTTTGAGAATCAATGTTTCTTTTCTACACATGTTGGGTCATTACCAAAATTAATATTCTACCTTGTTTTCATGTGTTGCCTCGTCTTCCTGAATAGTTCAGAACCTAGAATTGTGTATGCTCGACATCAACCGACTTTGTCCCTTCCCGAGACTAACCCTCCATTTGAGATTGTTTATACTCCTTTTCCTGAGATTGACCTGTCATCTGAGGCAATTCGGATAAGTTCTCCTGGCTGACATGCCTTTGAGCCTGGGCCTCATCGACAGACTCGAGTATCACGTCCTCTTGATCGGTATGGTTTTTCCCACACTTCACTTAATTCTACGTTGTCTTTGATTCCCATCCCCATATGCTTTTTCGAGGATGTTAAACATGAATGTTGGCAGAAAGCGATCGAGCTCTCCAAGAAAATCGTAAATGGGATGTTCCTTGTCCTTCTGATGTTAAAGCCATTATTGTAAGTGGGTTTACTCATTTAAGCTCTACTTTGATGGGACTCTAGACGGGAATAAGGCCCAATTAGCTGCTCTTGGAAACAGGCAAGAGTATAGGGTAGACTATGAGGAGACATTCGCTCCATTGGTAAAGATGACTCCTGTGCTTATAGTTATTTCCATTGCCGCTCCCAGGGGTGGCCACTTCACCAGATAGATGTCAAAAATGCATTTTTTCATGGTGATCTAAAAGAGGATATTTATATGACTCCTCCCCTGGGTTTGTTTTCGCTCTTCCGTGCTTGCTTTTCATTTTGCTCAAGAGTCAATTTAATTCCTCTTTTTTACTTCACAAGACTTCTGCAAGAATTGTATTGATTCTAGTATATGTTGATGACATTATGATTACTGGCTATGATACTTATTTAATTAAGCAATTACAACAGCATCTCAATGCCTCTTTTCACATGAAATATATTGATCCCCTGCAATACTTGTTTGGCCTTGAGGTGCAAATTACTCCGACTAGTACATTGTTATACCAGCACAAATACACGTAGAAAGTGATTTCATTGGCTGGTCTCAAATCGGATAACTTTGTTCTTACTCCCTTGGAGGTTAATCTCAAGCTTTATCAGGAGGAATGCGAGATTCTCTCAGACCCATCCTTATATCGACAGCTAGTTGGGAGTTTGAATTACTTGATGATTACTCGTCTTGACATTTCTTTTGCTGTGCAGCAGGTATGTCAATTAATGCAAACCCCCCGACATCTTCATTTAGCTGCTATCCACCACATTATCCAATATCTAAAGGCACCTCTAATCTTAGGTTGTTCTTTCTTAAGGGATCTTCCTTATAGCTGGTGGTGTATAGTAATGCTGATTGGGCTAGATGTACGGATACTCGTTGCTCTGTTAACTAGTTGGTACATGTTCTTAGGCAATGCACTCATTTCTTGGAAGAATAAGAAGCAAGACAGAGTTTCCAAGTCTTCCACTTCATGGGTTATTAGGTGAACTTGGTTGTTCTCAACTTCATTCAACTCCTCTCATGCTGATAATACCAGTGTTATTCAGATCGTCGCATATCCTTCTTTCCATGAGCATACGAAAATATCTAAGTCGATCACCATTCCATCCGTGAAGCTTTTGAAAAACATGTGATTACTCTTTCTCACATTTCCATTGAATATCAAACTGCAGACATATTCACTAAAGGTCTTTCTCGACACTGACATCAGTTCTTGCTTGACAAATTGATATTTCTTAATATACCAACATCAATTTGAGGGGGGAGTTAAGGAGATAATTTAGGGATATGCTTTGTAATATTTTAGGATGATTTCCTTTATGACTAGATTGTATAGAGCAGACAATTAGGCTGTAATAAGGCTGGAATGCTAAGCTCTCCTCGAACCATTTCTAATGATTGAGCCTTTCGTAAGTCAGTGAGAAAGCTCTATAGAATATGACGCTGGAAATCTGGCAACAATTATGTAAAATCTCATCTATATAATGAAAGAAAACCCTATGGAAATGGTATTCAAACCAACTTTATAGTGATAAATTGTTGTTGTATGTGCAGAAAGAGTGGGAAATTCGTAGGCCGGTCTTATTTTTAGGAAACAAAATCTTATAGATCACAAGAATAAGGAAGAGCCCAACCATAAGGGACATAAGAATAGGACATCTTTAACGCCATTGAGATTGCTAGTACCTTGTGGAATGTCTTTCTTGGTCAAGTTGGATTGGCGTGGCTTATGCCTAGAAGGAGAGTAGCCCTTTTTTTATATGGCAGCCCACACATTGCAACAATGTGGAAAATTGTCTCTGATCATATAGCGAGATGTATTTCGAGAAAAAGAAATGAAGAGATTTTGAGGATCTCAATCAGATGCTAGATGAGCTTAAAACTTTCTTTTTCCAACACCTTTTATAGGTTTTCATGATTTTCATGTCTAATTTTCTATTTCTAGTTAGATGTTCCTCGTGTCCAATTTGTTCTTTTTGTTTATTTAAAAATTTTAGAGTTTTGTTTCTATAGTAAGGAAAAAAACACAAGATGATTTTAGTATCATACCAAAGAGTGCTTGATCAAGACTTTTGTTCTCAAGATATTCATAAACGAGGAGACGTTTATCTCCTTCAATGCAGCATCCATACAGTTTCACAAGATTGCGATGTTGTACTGCAGATATGGTAGCAATCTCAGCAATAAACTGACTCTTTCCCTGGTGAGACGCAACTGAAAGTTGCTTCACGGCCACTACCCTCCCATCAGAAAGCTTACCCTATAAGGTACCACAGTTAATCAAAAGAAAAAACAAGTCCTCCTTTGGTGAAGAAAAGTTAGAATCACTGAATTATTTTTAATATCGAATTGTCATTGTGTATTAAGTGGCTATGTAATATTAAGAATGTTTACCTTGTAAACTGGTCCAAATCCTCCCTCTCCTAGCTTATTAGAAGGTATAAATTCTTCTGTGGCGGATCTGAGCTCAGCATAACTATAAGTATTTGGTCTAGGACCAAGACCAAGAAACTCTATGAAGACAAGCAAGGATGGAGTAAGACAGAAATTCTAGTTTAAGATACATAAAATAAAATTTTTAGCACGCAAGGAGATTCAAAGACCAATATGTGGTTCACTTTAGCTTAAGATTTAAAGAAGTTAGATATTGACTGGATTTTTTAGGAGATAGAGGCCCAATGCCATAATGAGGTTTTGCTGAAATAATAATTAAATATTTAAGTATTGAAATAATAATTTCTAATCAAAACAAAAAACGTTATGTTGAAATAATTTTTTTTATCGGTAAATAATAATTCTATTAATGAGAAATAATAGGCACAGCCCAAGTACTAGGGACAGGCTTTGTTGAAAGAACTACCATGCGCTTACCTTCCTCATCATTGCTGTCTGATTTTCTTTTCATAAAACAAACTGCAACTATCAGTATTGAGCTAATAACTCCTACAGAGACTGCAATACCAACAACCAACCCTGTCCTGTTCTTCCCTTCTGAAATACGTGGTGGAATTCCACTTACAGTTGGCTGGAAATCTGAGCAATAGAAGCCAATGATGAGTAGCAGTCAAAGGTAGAGCAGAACATTATGCCATTTGAAATTGAATAGTGACCTGTAGATTAGTACAAATGGTACCTGAAAAAGCGCGGAGGGCCGAAATCATTGGGCCATAGTAACCTTGCACTGGTATGCAACAGGTCCCTTTACCAGCCCAAAACAAATGAACTTCAAGGTAGTTCTCAGAGACAGTAGCATTAAAAACCTTTTCAAGTGCTCTTTCAACACCGCCTGCTTCCTCTGATATGTCAAAGTCTTTCTGTCGAAGACTCCCCTAGAAAAGCAACAGAAAGGGCATGGTGATATCTATCTGAAAAATAATGCATTGAAGGTTTAACATGTAGAAACATTTGTGGTTTCTACTTCAATGAGGGATAGTTAGAGTTTTGCTTTATACAGTTCTTACCTGAATATAGATATCAAATACTCGCCTTCCTAGACTCTCCCAAGTTTGTGAGCTTCGATCTTTAAAACCTGTTTCTGCAAATAGCATGCTTACGGTATAAGGTCCATTCTCAAGACCCAGGCCATAGTACCTAAGTGATCCAGGGGACATTCTTGAATTCTGGTAAAGCTCTGGCATATTCGTCCTAGTTACTTGTGCCAAGGTATTTTGTACATAAGATGGATTGTTGCGGTCAGCAAACAACCCCACATTGCTCACTGCCCATTTGTCAAAACTGGTTACATAGAACGAAGCTGCACCAAGAGATCCATTTTCAGCCTCATACACTATGCCATCAGCAGTTCTCATTGTTCTGCCACCGCACTTGATTGAAAAGTTTGCATCTGTAAGATTCAAAATGAAAGCATTGCTGTTGATGTTACATAGGTAAACCAAGGGGGGCTTGACCCTCTAAGAACCGGATATAAGAAATCATTTCATTGACTGGGATACTCTTTTAAGATTTAAAATAAGTAATAAAAATCCTCAGTTTCATGGTGGAGCTTAGATGATTGAAAATAATTTGAATTGGTTCCAGTAAGGTTGTCCCCAGAGAAGGAACTAAATTTATGGGACTCAAGTTGGAAGTTGAAGGAAAGCTATAACATATAGACGAAACACTAAAACTACTCTCTCAATAATGTACTCCTCACTTCATTATACATCTTCAGGCAGCAATGAGTATGTGGATAAATGTGTAGTTTGAATCCTTCCCATGTTCTTCTGAAGTTCCTTCATACTGCTTTTGCATTTTTCCAGCCAAGTCCAGTTTGGTTATATACATGATATATATATATATATATATATATATATATTATGACGGGGGAACCACCTACGATAGAACCCTTAGGACTCACCATGGAACCTAAACGTCTGGGGAGACTAGCACAGCAACACACCACCATGGCCTTCCACTTAAATCACAATTTGATCCCAGGGGGAACTGAACATGTGACATGGGGCTTATGCATACAAGTTCGCCCTTACCACTTGGGCTTCCCACGGGTGGGTATAATATATATGGTACAACTAGAAGAGAAAAGAAAAGTATAATATAAATACTTTACTTTTTCCATGAGTTGGTGAAATTACCAAACAAAACAAGAAACCCGAGTACCAAAAAACTTACAAAGTGGAGAATTCCTATAGCACGGAAAGTTCTTCTGAAGACAATTCAACCCTGGCAAAGTACTGCAAGCATAGAAAATGATAGATGCTCAATCTAGACAGAAATTTTATCATCTGCAGAAGTAAGAAACTGCAGCTAATTTGGGCTGGTAGGGCTCTTGTTCTTAAAAGCAATTTTTGTACGTCTTCAAAAACTATTTTCAGATAACTATTGTTGAAGACAGCCTATTCTCACAGAATATTGATGAAATAAATTCTGTTCTTGTTTTGGGATTAGGATTACTGGAATAAGTATGATGTGTTTTAGAATCATCGTTGAAATGTGCGTTACCATACATGAGGTGTATTATAAACCCAGGCCTTCTAAACTTTCTTCTTGTTTTCCGAAAACACAGAAGAAAGGCTTGCTCCTATCGTTTCTTTCTTCTTCTTTTTGTTTTCCTTTTTTCTCATTCCTATATTCAATAACGGGTTTACAATGACTGAATAAGAGCTACCATAATTCAATTACTCACCTCATGTTTGAGCTACCAAACGTGAAATTGTTGGCCACCAAGTTCCTGTATCCATGAAAAGAACCATATTATGTTTTTGTCTTCATGTACCAGCCAAACCCAATGCACAGAGAGAGAGAGAGAGATGTAGTCACTGCAGGGATTCAAGCATTCAAACAAGTGGAATGTTTAAAATAACTATCAGGAAACCCAATGATAGGAGGACAAGCAAGAGCTTCTTTAATACTTGTATAATTGTTTAATTAAAATATGTAGTTAATTCTTTACATTTGTTCAAGAAAGATTATGCAAGTGATGCTTGAGAAAACATAGAAAAGAAGCTCCATATGAGCACCGGAATACCTAATGTTTCAAGGCAAAATGTTAGACCCAGCAAAATTTGAGTGAGAAAAGATGTATAAGAATATAGGAGACATACAGTTGTAAACCAGGGGTAGTTACCCAACTCGGAAAGCTTCCTGATATATCATTGTAAGATAAATCTCTGCAGCCAAAATCATATTAACAGGAATGAATAAGCAATGCACAAAAACTTCACACATAAAGAAATTAGAAAAGCAATTAGATTGATTTCATGCTATCACATGGAAGATGTCCTCCTTCCTCGCATTTAGTAAGGAGATATTCAATAGGTCATATAGGAAACTTAGCATGAGATGCATATACTTATCCAAAGACACAAAGGAATGAATTTATCCAAACTTAGCATGAGAATGCTTATGAGTGTCCAGTCACAGCAAACTACGACATTCTAAATAGATTTTGAACATATTTTCCTTCCTGTGAAAAATATATTTTTAAAACAGCCACATCGTCATGGTTCATACTGCAATAATGGAGAAAGAAAAGCATGCCTAGGACACCCATCACATTACAAGGATATTTAAATTGAAGATGAGATGGAAACACATTGGCTGCCAATGAAATTCCAATAATGATCTCCCAGGACCTATTATAGACATGAAAGTGATCAGAAATGTACTTATAAGAAAAACCAATCAGAGATGTAGCAATGGTATCTCCAGCATTTTTATGGTAATCCTTGATAATCGAATAGAAATCAAAGCCAAAGTTTTTTCTTTTATTTCTTGCTTTTTATTGTATAATAAGAAATTGAGCCTTCACTGATCCTGACTGCCTCTCTCTCTCTCTTGCCCCCTTCTCTACAGCTCTAATACACCAGTTATGACTTAGACGGATGCCCCATGCTTTAGGTAACAGACCCGACCCCTGACAAGTCTCTTTCTCCCCCCAGTAGTCTCTCTCTCTCTCTCTCTCCCACACACACACACACACTTCTCTCACTTATATATATATATATATACCTCTCCATGCTTCACTTAAACACAATCATACACCACTTCCCCTTGTGCCAAATGGAAACCCACACAAGTACCAGCTGCCTCATACCCTGCTGTCATCAGAAGAAGCCGAACCAACAGTTTTGGGACAACCTCCAATAGAACTGTGAACAATATCTTACTCCTTTCCTCCAGGTTGCTCAGCAGCACCATCTAGAACCCAAAATGCAATCTGGATCATCTATATATCAACCCATAGATGAGTTGGTCAGGAATGGTGTATAAACACCAATATGATCTAAACTCTGATCTTGGCGTTTCTCAATGAATTGAACCATATCAGGTACAAAGGCCAAAGTTTTCAGACTAATTAAGCTATTTTTAGCTTCATTTCATTTATATTGAGGTGTATAGAAGGAATATTAAAGCTAAAAGTTTCAATTATGCATGAGTCTGGGAACTTATTGGTCCAATCATGTTTTGTGCAAATTAATTGCGCTACTACAAGAAAACAACCTAAAAATTTAAGCTTGAATTCTCAATTAAATTCGGTTGTGACTGGATTGAGAATAGTTGAGATTATGTATTCAGTTTGTACATAATGTAACGTTTACGAGATCACAATTCACATTCTCAGTTACTATGAGAATGTGCTCTCAGAACAATTTTCTTGGAGATGGAGATTAGATGGGCTTGCTTTTGACGTCCATGATTCACAGGAAAGGGAACAACTCAATAGGCCATTTGACAAGCTAGAGGTCAGGCAAGTATTAGAACGCATGATGGGTGACAAAACTCCAAGTCCAAATGGCTTCTCTATGGGTTTTTTTTTTTTCGAACATGTTGGTACGAAATGGTGTATATGTATCCATCATTGTATCTCTATAGCTTGTTTCTCTATATTGGTGAATGACACGCCAAAAGGCTTCTTTAAAAGCTCACGAGGATTGAGACAATGTGACCTTTTATATCCACTACTCTCTTTTTTTGTGATGGAAGCTTTTGATTTAGGTGTCATGGAGGGTGGGTTCATATCTGGATTCTTATTGGGGGAGGCAAGTACTGGCTCGCTCAACATATCTCATCTATTATTCATCGATAATACATTAATCTTTTGTGGGGCCAGCCATGATCAAACTCAAGCTTTGAAAGCTCTTCTATAATGCTCTCAAGTTGTATCAGTCTTGAAAGGTGAACTTAGCCAAATCAAAAGTAGTGTCAATGGGGGATGTTCCTAATGTGGAGAGTATGGCTTCTATTTTGGGATGCAAGATATCTCAGCTGCCCATGAAATATCCTGGCCTCCCATTGGGTGCGACGTTCAAATTGAAATCTATTTGGATGATGCTCTAGAAAAAATGGAGATGAATTAGCTAGTTGGAAGAGGATGTATTTATCCAAAGGTGATAAGGTCACCTTAATCAAAAGTACTGTTTCCAATTTACCAACTTATTACCTTTCATTATTTTCACTCCCCACCAAGGTGGCTCATCATATGGAGAAACTCCGATGGGATGACTTAGGTGGATTTCAGGAGGGGAGAGGGGAAAAGATAAAAGATAGTTTAAATTTCACTAGGTGAAATGGGTCACAATATGCTCTCCCATCAAAGGAGGTATAGGTATTTGGAACTTGAAATCTTTCAACATAGCTTTGTTTGGTAAATGGCGATGGAGTATAACCACAAACAAGGGGCCTTGTGGAGAATTTTCATCAAATTGAAGCATGGGGGGAACCATGGGGAGGATGGTGCTTTAATGAGGTGAGTGGGTCGTATGGGGTTGGATTGTGAAAGTATATAAGAAGAGGTTGGGATACATATGCAAGTAATATCCATTTTACTATGAGTTATGGAGCCAATGTCAAATTTTGGCATGATGTATGGTGCAAATAGGGCATGCAAGGAAACTTACCCACAAGTTTATGGTTTAGCAAGAATGAAAGAAGCCTCGATTGTAGACCTATTAAACATCTCCAGTGGTATTCCCTTATGGAATGTTACATTCCTCAAAGCTGCACAAGATCGGAGAAGTTGAAGACAAGATTTTTCGTGCCTCTCTAAGAAATTAATATTCACATTATGCTCTTTCTACCAAGCCAAGATCACTCACCACACAAATCCATTCCCATCAAAGAGCATTTGGAAAACAAAGGCATCTCTAAAGGCAGCATTTTTTTATGGATGGCTTCCTTGGGGAAGTTCCTCACTCTAGACAATTTGAGGAAATGTAGAATCATAATCATGGATTAGTGTTGTATGTGCAAGAAGAGCGGAGAGTCTATCGACCATCTACTACAGTGGGAGATTGCCCTGACTTTGTGGAATGAGGTCTTTACTCGGATGGGACTAGCTTGGGTGAGATGTCAAAATGGTAAGCTAATGCCTAGCTTCTTGGAGAGGCAGCAACTCTCTAATTGCACAATATGGAAGATGGTCCCAATATGCCCATGGTGGTGCATTTGGAGAAGGAATGAAAGATATTTTGAAGATTAAGAACAATCAATGGATGAGCTTAGAAACTTATTTTTCAATATTTTACTTCATTGGTTTATTGTAATTGATTTTAGTGGCATGGCCTTTCATGAATGCCTTGTATCACTAAACTAGCATGCTTAGGCATAACTTGGCCTCTTGCCTACTATATTTTGATCAATAAAAATTAGTTTACCAATAAAATAAAATAAAAACAAGCGTTTAAGTAGTTGTATCTCCAAATTCATATCACAGGTAAGTTCAATCCGAGATTTATATTATTTAAATGAGGGTTTAAGTGTAAAGGCTTTCATTTATCTGGTTTTCGCCTTGTGAAATTGAGTGAGCAAGCTTTAATTGAGACCTCCTCATGAAAAAAAAAAACTTCGGTCAAATAGGTGTCAATTAGGGGGCTAAGTAGAATTACCGTTTACTTATTGTGTCAGTCTTGATAGGTCTATCCATTCTTTGTAAGTTCTTATTTGAGTTCATTAAGACACGAAGAAAATCTTGGATCCTCTTGCAAGTTGCTAATTATGTAAGTAGCTAGCTATTGGATTTTAATAAATGTACTTGGTGGCATGTAAGGCATCTCTGTCTTTGGTTAACGGTCATTTTTTACATTGTGAAACTAAGTTCGTTTTGTTTAAGTGCATAATGTATTAAGCAATTTATGAAAACAATCTTACTTTAAGAAGCTTAACTATACATTGTTGCAACAACTCAAATTGGGTTCTCACCTTGCAAAAGAAATTTACCATTGTTCTTTCGATAATTCACATATTATTTCATATTCCTACTCGGGCTTGATGTATTGGGGTAGTTTTTCACGGATATTTTGGGGTCATTAGGAGCTCTCTAGTATGGGATAGGTGTTTTCTTGTATACATCCAGTGTATTTGGTTACTCCTATTGATATATATAATTTTTTTTACTTATCAAAAAAACAAAAATCACATATTATTTCATGTTTTCTAAATAGTTCCTATCATGAGTCTTGCATTGCCACTACTTCTATTATTAATGTTAATTGCAATTGAAGCTTATACTCGGCAGTTGTCTATTTTGGATGAAGGATAAATAACTAATTTGAGAGATACTACTTGTATGTTAGTTATCTGTCTTACTCTTACTTATAAAAAAAAATGTTAGTTATCTGTCTTTTGGTGACTTCATTTCTACTGTATTTTGAGGTTTATCGGGCTGGAGAATTTTTTTATGCTCTTGCTTGTTTGTGTTGGTAGTGTTTTTGAGTTATAAACTCTAGGGGCATTAGAATCCAAATTTGCTGTTAAGTAACAATTCTTGGAGAGCATTTTAGTGGTTGGAGTAAATTACATTTGACATTCCTAGTACAATCTTTGGGGATACATTGTTTTGATAGCCTGATGTTCTTGAAAATGTATATAGAGCTACGACTAACATTTTCAAATAGGACAATCGGATGAACACTACATTATGTTTGATAAAATAAAGTTATGTGAAATATCTTTCCGATAGATTTAAAACAAGCAAGGTTTTAGCATGCGCCATGCCCATTGGGGTTTCGTGCCTGACTTTTAAGTTTGATTTTCTTGTAGCCACCTAAAATAGAGCTATACCACCTTATATTGTAATAACTCATTTGCAGGCAGTACACCACTTCTATGACTGTAAGACTCACATAGTTTGAAGATTTTCACTTTTTTGGCTAAGAAGCGGTCCAGAAAGACTATTGTTTCCAAGAAACCTGCCATTGCAATATGGTGGAAGAAAAGACATAGAAAAGGAAAACATCATGAAGTGAGAAAAGGTCTTACCAAAAAAATCAATTATAGCTGTATGAGTAAATATCTTAAAGAAAGGGAAGAAAGAGTGTGCATGGTTTTTACAAGTATGTAAGAGAACTCATATTGAACAAAGCACTGGGTATTTGGCCTGTTAAGTTGTTGAAACTCAAATCCCTGCATTTTAAAGAGCCAAATTAATCAAAGCTGACTCCAATAATGAAGCAGACATTTCAATCATAAAGTTAGGAGCTTACAATATCTGTAGACTTTGGAGTTCTCCAATATCAGGAGGAATAGATCCACTGATCAGGGCATTCCTCAGAACTCTTAGGTGTCAAAAAAGAAAATGGAGTAGCTAATGGTTAATACAATAAAAAAATAAATGTGCGACTTGAAAAAAATGCATATATTTGTAGTGCGCGGAGTAGCATGCTCACTTACAAGTCTGTTAAGTTCTTCAAGCTAGTTATGAAATCAAGGGAAGAGCTCACATTGTATAAATCACTGATCCGTCTGGACAATTATACCCAAAGATCAATGAAGTTAGTCTTTCTTCCCTTGTTAAAGCAGGAAGTGAGAGAAAGACAGAGACAGAGATAGAGAGGCTGAATCAGCCACAAATATTTACTCACAGAGAGTTCAGTGAGATCAACATAGAAAAACTAGATGGTATTGGACCTTCAAAGGAGTTCCCTTGAAATCTCCTACAGAAACAATTGGATGACTTGTCAATAAGACAAATATCTATCACAGAAATACAGGTTACTTTCATAATATATGAACTAGAAGATGAAATAAAAGGATCCTTTTTTATTGCTTACAATTGCTTAAGTCTTGTCCAATTACCAACAAATTCAGGTATTTTTCCACTCAAAGAAGTGTCAGATGCCCACCTGAAATTAAAAAAGCTCACTAATAGTAAGCCAAACACAAGATGGTAGGGGGGGCAGCTTAAAACATATAGAGTGAGAGTAGCAGTTCTGCTTACAGAACTTCCATGTTTTGAAGCTTAGCAAATGTTAAAGGAAATTCACCACCAACCCCACCACTGTCTATATAACTGTAATACCAAGCAATGTATACACTATCATCGTCTGAAACGTTAAAACATGCATTTATTTGAAGAAAAAAAAAATTAAAAGAGTAAGTGTTGGAACTTACATTTCCCGTAGTTTGACCAAATTACCAAGTTCTGGAGGGAGAGTTCCAGAGAAATTGTTATTGCCAATAGACCTGCATAATATATATATGCAAAGAGTTATTGGAATGAATAGAAAACGAAGTAAATTTCTTACATCGTTATTTCAAGTATAATTCATTTCTAAGTTATTAAAGCATATTTTCCTGCCGATATAAAAGTTATAGCAGTCCTCTCGAACACATGATGTTTCTTAATGGTGCCATGGAAAAATGAAAATCTACAAGTAGAATCATTAAATTCTTTGGATAATTGTTTCCATTGAACACTTTATGGTTGGATGTTTTTCCAGTAATTATCATTCAAACACCTGTGGAAGTTATCAGCTTCAACATTAATTCATTTTAGCCTAAATGAAGCATTAATTCATTAATTGTCCATCCATGTCCCAGAGTCGAGATTTGAATCACTTGAACCTTTCCAAAATCCATCACCGTCCTATGTGGGCATGTCAGAAGGGAAGGGGAGTTAATCACCCCCATGCAAAATAGAAAAAGTGAACCATCATTTCAGGACTAGAAGCAACTTGATTTAAGAGGCCATCAAGTAATTTATGTACATTTGGGTGGCAGAAACATTTTCAAGTAAAGAAGTCTTTCCACTTCTTCCTTGTTTCTCCCCTTGTGGCAAATGAGTTTAATTTACAACTATTATAAAGCAACTGGTCAATTGAGCAAGACCTGGCTGGCAAACATCCCCCTACCCCCTCTCCCTCTTCCAAGAGCAAACTTCATTCTAGCAGTACAAATGCTATTGCCAACAGCCAGCATTAGAGAAAGCAGTGAGAATTAAAGACCGCAGGTAAAAGGAAATAAAACAAGCACCAAGGGATGCCATCAAGTAAGAGGAAGCATGCCTGAGCTAACACAAGGCAAGATCAAAAGAATTAGATGTCTAAAAGGTAAATTGAAAGCATTTTCAGACAGGCAACTAGTTACAAAGACCTAGAGGACCAAGAGAAGTCTAGTTTTTTTTTTTCCAGATGAGGAAGGAAACCCCTGTCTACTCCTAATAATAAAAATGGCTTCTTCTTCTAGGATGAGTTTAAGCAACCATTGAAATGGAAGGATAGGGTTGAGGATCCGTAGGTTTTTTGTGAAAGGGATGCTCTCATCACGTTATTGCTAAAAAGAAAATCAAAATTCCTCCATTTGACATTGAGCCATCCACACTTCCATTGGTTATAAGGGAAGGCTAACTATATGCTGGTTGAGAGCTGTATAAGCGGTAACATCCATGTAGGACCACGTGAGAAGGTTGGTGGAAAAAAATGGCCCTCTTGAACTTCACTACCATTGACCCTTTTTTTTTTGATAAATACTTCACTACTATCAACCTTAAACTAGAAAGAAAGCTACCTGCCCAGATTTATACTTACAGGTTGGGAGGGAGCGGGATGGCTCTATCTATTCTAATAATGGGTTCGAGGAGTCTGGGTATGAGCCGAGTCCTATTTGCTCGTTGCCTTTGGGACCAAACTGGGCAGGTCTCTATTCGGATCGGTATTGCAAAAGGTGGATGAAATTCGAGATTGTGCAGGGGTTTCATGTGAAGGTCCATTTGATGTTGAGTCATCCACACTTCCATTGTTTGTAGGGGAAGGTTGCATGCTAGCTGAGAATTGTATTAGCAGTAAAGTCCATTTAGGACTGTGTGAGAAGGGAGGTGTACAAAATTGACCTTCTTGTACCTCACTACCATTGACCTTAAACTAGCAAGAAAACTACCTGCCCAAATTATACTTATAAGATAGGAGGGAGCGGGATGGCTCTGTCTATTCTAAGAATGGGCTAGAGAAGTTTGAGTATGAGCCAAGTCCTATTTGCTCGTTGCTTTCAGGACCAAGCTAGGCAAGTCTCCATTCGGATTGGGTATTGCAAAAGGTAGATGAAATTTGAGACTGTGAGGGGGTTTCATGCCGAGATCTTTTTCCAAAAAAGAAAAGGAACCTCCCATGAGGGAGATACAAGAAAATATGATTTATGTCAAAAGATATTTCCTAGGTTATATTCGGGCCATTTCCCCCATCTTGTTAGATTGTGGGGATCTTCAAGAGGGGCACAAATACTTTAAATTTGAGAACATGTGGTTAAAAGTTGATAGCTTTGTGGACAAAGTTATTGTGGTGATCTTCATATCAGTTCTCAAGCACCCCTAGTTTTATTTTGGCCGGGAAACTTAAAACTTTGAAAAATGACTTGAAGATTGACAACCAAAGGAAGTGTCTCTTTTTTAGAAGATACAAAGCATAGAGGAAAACGAGGATTCAGGGATGATTTCAATTGAGGAGAAGTCAAGAAAATGTAGTTTTGCTGCTAACCTTGAAAAAATACACTTAGAAATTCCGTGGAGACAAAACTCTTAGGCCCTTTAATTGAAGCGGACAAGTGCAATAAGTTTTTTCATAGGGTGGCTAATTCTGATCGAATAAACAATGCCATAGAGGTGCTTCATTAGAGGGAAGCTTTTAGACATTTCTAAGATAAGGGATCATATTGTTCAATTCTATGATTGGCTTTCATTGGAGCAATGCACTTGGAGACCTAAGCTTGATGAGTTATTTTTGGATACAATAGATCAGTCTAGCGCTGCTTGGTGGAGAGAATTTTTGAAGAGGATAAGGTGCTTAATGTGATAAGAGGGACGAACAAAGATAAAGCTCTGGGTCCAGATGGCTTTTCTATGACTTTTTTTCATGCCTATTGGAACATTTTTAGGGAGGAAGTCATGAAGGTCTTTCTTGAATTTCACTCATTTATGAAATTTGAGAAAAACCTTAACACGACTTTTATAGCCCTCATTCTAAAAGAGCCAAGTCAATGGAGGTGAAGGCTTTTCACCCCATCAGCCTTGTAAGTGGGGTGTACAAGATCATTTCGAATGTTCTTGCCAATCAGATCAGCGCGGTTAAGGATACATAATTTTGAAGTCACAAAATGCTTTTGCCAAGGGAAGACAAATTCTAGATTCAGTGCTTATTGCTAATGAATGCTTGGAAAGATGAATAGAGTCGGAGGTCCTGGTATTCTTTGCAAATTGCAAATTGGATCACATCAATTGGGATTTTTTGGTGTACTTAGAAGAATGGTTGTAGGGAGAGGTGGTGCAAGTGGATGAAGCATTTTATTACCACTCCTAAATTTGTAGTTTTCATGAACGGCACCCCTATAGGTTTTTTAACAACTCTCGTGATTTGAGACAGGAAATCCTTTGTCTCCTTTTCTATTTGTTTTAACAATAAATGTCATGAGTAGAATGTTGAAGGTGGTGGTGGATGGGTGTTTTCTTTTTGGTTTTTCGATGGGTGGATATTCGAATGGTGACAATTTTGGTCTGAATGATATTTCCTTGTATTTCCTTTCAATTATATAGAAAATCTCTACATCTCATAGTCAAATATTTCTGCCACCTACAACTAATACTTTCGGTATTTCTGCCACCTACAATTAATACTTTCAGTGCCTACAATTGTTTACTTAGTTTAGTCAATTATTTACACTCAATTTCAGCTATCCCTAAATTATCTCCATAACATCCCCCCTCAAATTGATGCTGGAAGATCAATAAGCATCAATTTGTCAACCAAGAACTGATGCCGTTTTCGAGAAAGCGCTTTAGTGAATATGTCTACAGTTTGATGCTCAGTGGAAATGTGAGGAAGAGTAATGATATGTTTGTCGAAGGCTTCTCGTATGTAATGACAGTCAGCTTCAATATGTTTCGTACATTTATGAAAAATAGAATTAGCAGCGATCTGAATAGCGCTTGTATTGTCTGCATGAAGAAGAGTGGAATGAAGTTGAGAGAAACCAAGTTCGCCCAATAATTCACGAAGCCACGTGATTTCTGAACAAGCGGAAGACATGGCACAATATTCAGACTCAGTGGAAGATTTGGAAACTCTGTTTTGTTTCTTACTCTTCCAAGAAATGAGTGCATTTCCTAAGAACATGCACCAACCAGTAATAGAACGACGAGTATCTGCACAACTTGCCCAATCAGCATCACCATATCCCACCAACTGTAAGGAAGATTCCTTAGGAAAGAACAATTCGCATGTAGAAGTACCTTTGAGATATCGAATAATGCGGCGGACAGCAGCTAGATGAAGATGTCGAGGAGTCTGCATAAATTGACTGACTTGCTGCACGGCAAAAGAAATGTCAGGTCGAGTAATTGTTAACTAGTTTAAGCTTCCAACTAGTTGCTAATATAAGGATGGATCTGAAAGAAGCTCCCATTCCTCCTTACAAGGCTTGAGATTTACCTCCAAAGGAGTAAGAATAGAGTTACCCGATTGGAGACCAGCCAATGAGATCACTTCTTGTGTGTATTTGTGTTGATGTAATGATGTCCAGATGGAGTGATTTGAACCTCAAGATCTTTCATATGAAAAGATCCCTTGAGATGCAGTTGTAATTGCTTAATCAATTCAATATCCGAGCTAGTAATCACAATGTCATCAACATATATTAAAAGCAACACAATTCTTGTAGGAGTCTTGCGAAGGAAAAGAGATGAATCAAACTGACTCTGAGAAGATTGAAAGGTAAGCAAATTAAAGCGAAATTTATCAACCCATGCACGTGGAGCCTATTTCAATCCGTATAAGGACCGGCGTAGCCGACAAACCTCTAAGGAAGGTGTAGTAAACATGCCGGGAGGTGGAGACATATAAATTTCTTCATTGAGATCTCCATGTAAAAAGGCATTCTTTGAATCCATTTGCCTGAAAGGCCACCTTTGTGAGGCAGCAAGTGCCAAGATAGTCCGAATAGTAGTCATCTTGACAATAAGGGCAAATGTTTATTCATAATTAATGCCATACTCTTGACGATTCTCAAGAGCCACAAGTCGAGCCTTATATCTATCGAGTGAACCATCAGATCGAAGCTTAACTAAATACACCCATTTACAGCCAATTGGTTTCATATCAGATGGACAAGTCACAATATCCCAGGTGTGATTGTCTTGAAGAGACTGAATCTCTTCTTTCATGGCCTCCTGCCAACAGGCTTGAGAAGCTGCCTGAGCATAAGAGTAAGGAATAGAAATAGTATCGAGAGTTGAACGAGGTGTGAGAAGCTCCATACCTATTAGGTATATGTCTATCCCGGATGGAACGCCGGGGTAGAAGAGTCACAGAATCAGGTGGCGGATCAGTGTCTGGAAGGAGCGATGGAGAAGTTGGATGACGTCGATGATACACTAGTCCTGGTTTAAACCTCTCAATAAAAGAAGACACAGCATCAAAAGTTGGAAGAGGAGCAATTGGAGGTTCAGAAAGGATCTGAGACTGAAAGAAATGTTGATTTTCAAAGAAAATCACATTTCGAGAGATCCGGATTTTGTTTGCATAAGCATCATAACAAACAAATCCTTTTTTAGTAGGACTATATCCCATAAATGCACATGTGACAGACTGAGCGTCAAGTTTGTGACGATCAATGGAAGGGAGATGAACAAAACAAACACATCCAAAAGTGAAGAGAGTGATACTTAGGATGTATGCCAAATAATTGAAAATAAGGAGAATCATACTTTAGAGTAACAGTAGGCAAACGATTGATCAAATACACAAAAGTAGCTACCGCGTAACAGTAGGCAAACGATTGATCAAATACACAAAAGTAGATACCGCTTCTACCCAAAAACGAGAAGGCATGGAGGAATCAATTAAAAGAGTACGAGCAACATCTAAAAGATGTCGGTTCTTACGCTCAGCGACTCCATTTTGTTGAGGGGTATACGAGCAAGAACACTGGGAAATAATTCCCTTTTGTTGCAGATAAAGCTGAAAGGATTGAGACATGTACTCCCCCCCTGAGTCGGAGCGTAAGATTTTGATGCAAGTACTGAGCTATGTCTCAATAAGTGCAACAAATTTTTGAAAAACAGAAAACACATCAGCTTTAGAGCGAAGAAAATATATCCAGGTAAATCGACTATAATCATCGATAAATGTCACGAAATAACGATGTTGACTATGAGAAATAACAGGACTCACACCCCAAACATCAGAATGTATAAGCTCAAAACAGGTAGTTGCACGACTACCATGTGTAGGAAAAGGTAAAATTTTACTTTTACTAAGACGACAAGTAACACAATCGAAAGAGACATTGGAAGAGGAAAACAAATTTTTATTACCCAATAAACCATTTTTAAAAAAATGAGTTAAGACAGTAGAATTAGAATGACCTAATTTCTTATGCCATATTTCATTATTATTAGCGGTAGCCGTACAAGCAAGAGAAATAACATTAAGAAAGGAAAACTGTAAAGGAAACAGATGTCCCACTTTAGGCCCCTTCGTGATCACTGTCTCTGACACCTGATCCTGCACAAGACAACCGCCACGAGAAAAGTGAACATCACAGTTATTATCAACCAATTGTCCAACAGAGATCAAATTAGTAAATAATTCAGGAGAGACAAAGACATTGTGAAAGGGACCCATATTACCGACAGAAGTGATGGGAAGAGTACTACCATCAGCAATTTGAATATTTTAAGTGCCCTCATACTTACGAACATCATGAAGACTTGTCTCAGTAGCAGTCATATGATTAAAGGCACCCGAATCAACAATCCAAGAGGAAATTGAACTATTATCTGTATCTTGTAGGCCTAAAGCAGTAAAAGCAGACACAATCATCTGTTGAACCATTGCTGGTGTGAGAACAGAGGAATCAGAATTCACAGTGGGAGGTGCAGAAGAAGATGACTGAACATCAGCTCGGAATGCTTGGGATTGGCGATTTTGAGGCCGTATCCGACAATCTTTGGTAAAGTGACCTTCTTTCTTACAGTAGTTACATATTTTCTTGGAACAATTTCGAGCAATATGGTTAAATTCTTTGTAGTGGTAACACTGCAACTTATTCCGTCCTCTCCCTTGCGCAACATAAGCAACATTAACAGCTTCAGAAGAGATCCTATCAGAAGTCATACCTATTTAAGTGGATAATCGTTGTTCCTCCCGCAATAATTCTCCCAAACAAATATCCAAAGAATGAACTGTATTACGGTTCAATAAACCTACTCGAACAGCTTCAAACTCATACCGAAATTTCATCAAAAATTGATCGCGTTGACTGTCAGAGTGAACCATTTGAAGGGCTGCAAGTGCCGTTGAGGGTACTTTGGTATAAATAATGGAAGAATATTCGCCTCACAGATTAATAAAAGCGGAATAAAATTGTTCAATAGTCAAGTTACCTTGACTGAAAGTATTGATTACCAACTCCAATTGGAATTTTCGAGCGCTGTTATCTTGATGATAAATCCGGTGCAAGTAGTCCCACATAACTTGAGCCGTAGTAAAGCAGCGAAGATTTGTGACAATATGTGGTTCAAATGTTCCCAACAACCAAGAAACCACCTTAGCATCGTTGACTTCTCATTGGGCAAGTTCATTTTTGGTAGTGGGAATTTTATCAGAACTATTAATATGATCTGCTAATTATTTCCTTTTAAGAACATTTTAAATTGAAATTCTCATGTAGGAAAGTTCTTTCCATTAAATCAAAGAATAGAATTTTCAATAGACATGACTAAACCTACCCTTTTGACTAAATCAACTAATAATAATAATAATAATTTTTTTTTTTTTAACCTAAACCCACCCTTTTTTAATTTTTTTTATTTTTAAAACTTGCCGACAGCTCAGACACTACTGATAAATAACACAAATTGAGAAAACACAAGTTGAGAAAACCACCGACGGAATTCCACCCTTTTATTTCGAGTTTCCTGGACGCAAGTTGAGAAAATCCACTGACAGAACACAGAGAGCTCTGACGTCGCCGATGACCACAGAAAGTTCCGACGAACTGGAACTCACCCAAACAAACGAGAGCTCTCTTCCTTTAATTTCGAGTTTCCTGAGTGCTGGGAGATTGAAACCCAAGTGCCGATTAACCCAAACAACTGAGCACCACAGAAAGCTCCGATAATCACAGATGAGAGCTCCGACGACCACAGAGAGCTCCGACGATGAGAGCTTCAAAGATCCGAAATTCACCCAAACAGAGATTCCCGTCGGGTTCACCACCGAAACAGTCGAACACCTCCAAAGGTGAGGTCGACTCCCCTAGAACAGGAAACCCACAAAGTGAGTTACCACCAAATCACTAGTTGCAAGTTGAAACTTGCCGAAGCAGAGAAGAGAGCTCTAATGATCACAGACGAGAGCTCCGACCCCGTTGTACACACGAAGACGACCTCAAAGATGTCGACTGCCCCACACTAAGAGCAAGAGTGAACTTGCTTTCATCAAGAGCAGAAATCACTCTCTGCTATTCCTTCCAAGAGTTCCGATCAAAAGATCACACCGAATTATTCAGACTAAGGCTACGGCAATCAGAGAGGCTCTGATACCATGACAATTTTGGTCTGAATGATCTTTCCTTGTATTTCCTTTCAATTATATAGAAAATCTCTACATCTCATAGTCAAATATTTCTGCCACCTACAACTAATACTTTCGGTATTTCTGCCACCTACAATTCATACTTTCAGTGCCTACAATTGTTTACTTAGTTTAGTCAATTATTTACACTCAATTTCAGTTATCCCTAAATTATCTCCGTAACAAATGGTAGTGTAAATTTTCTCACATATCCTCTTTGTTGAGGACACGTAACTTTTTTGCGAGCTAGATCTTGAATAGATTCATTGGTTGCTAGCCCTTATGTTTTGTTTTGAAACTGTTTTAGGCCTAAAGGTGAATTTGACAAAGTAGGGAATGGTACTTGTTGCTTTCTTCAAGGGGACTTGACTAATATCTTGGCCTCCCATTAGGGGCTCCTTATAAGACAAAGGCAATGTGCGATGGTGTTATTGAAAAAATTGAGGAGATTTTTTTTAATTGGTGAAAAAATAGAGGAGATTTCCAGGATGAATAACAATTTATTTTTCTAAAGGGGTAAGAAATATCTTAAACAATAACATTTTATCTAACCTTCCTACATATTTTCTATCATTTATTACTTTGCCTAGGGTGGTTGATAGAATGGAGAAGATCTTTCATGCTTTCTTGTGGGGTGATATGGTGTGGGGAGTTCCATTTACTTAAGTGGGGTAAGATTTGTACCACAATCTCTAGTGGAGGTCTAGGGGTTCGAAAGCTAAGAATTTTTAAAAAGACACTTCTAGGGAAATGGTTATTGAAGTAACACCAAGGGGAGGACACTGTTTGGAGGAATGTCATTGATGCCAAATACGGGAGTATTTGGGGAGAGTGGTGTTCAAATGTAATGAGAGGTGTGCATGGCGTGGGAGTGTGAAAACTTATTCGGAATGGATGGGAGGGAGGGGGGAGGATTGGGGTTATTAGCAATCCCAGATTTGTGATGGGTGGGGTATCTCGGATAAGATTTTAGCATGATATTTGGCATGGGGACATAGCCTTAAAAAATGTTTTGCCTTCTCTTTTTAGTATTGCATTCAACCAAGGAGCTTCTGTGGCAGAGTATATGGACAACTCCAATGGGTCTCTACAGTAGAATGTGGGGTTTATTAGAGCTATGATTGGGAGATGGGGGACATCTCAGATTTTTACAGAATGTTATATGCATTGAATATGGAGAGTGGTGGTGAGGATAGGTTTCTTTGGATTCATCCCAGGAACAAGACATTTTCAGTCAGATCATTTTTAAAGGTTATGTTGTATCAACCTCCTAATGATATTCCTTGGTAGTGTATTTAGATAAACAAAGTGCCTCTCAAGGTTTCTCTTTTCTGATGGTCAGTGTCTCTTGGAAAGATTTTGACCACAAATAATTTTAGAAAGTGTGGTCTAGTTAGTATGAATTGGTGTATCATGTGTAAAAAGAATTTATAATTTGTGTATTATCTGCTCCATTACGAGTGGCAAAGGTTCTTTGGGATGAGATTTTTAATAAGATTGGTATTGCCCTAGGTGATGCCTAGGAGGGTGGTGCATCTATTGACTTGTTGGAGAGGAACTCAAGGTAATCACCAAATTGCAGCGGTTGGAAGATGTTTCCCCTATGTCTTACGTACTGTATTTGGAATGAGGGCAACAGCCGTTGTTTTGAAAATAGAGAACGCTCTTTAGGAGGGATTACAAATTTTTTTTTATATTAAGTTATTACTTTGGGTATCGGCTATTCTATTACATGGGTCCTGTTTGCATGATTTCTATGTTGCCTTTTCAAGTTCTTAGCTTGTAATTAGGCATTTTTCCTTGTATACTCTCTGTGTACTTGGACTATGCCTAATTATGTGGTTTAATAAATTTCTTTCTACCTATAAAAACAAATGATTCCATCCATCGCTTATTCAATAAAGAGAATGAGAGGGAGAAGATCAATGAAACAAGAAAGACTAGCCAATGGAGCAGGAGGGTCTACAACAACCAAAACTTATCTGATGAAATTTCCGATTGCAGCATACTTTTGACTTAAGCCATTGCAGTGAAGAAATTAGGCCTAGGGAGCTGAACCATTTGATTTGAAAGGAGCGCTACAAAACAGCCTATAAGATCTGTAAACGAGTGAGATAAGTGCATTGTAAAGAAGGGCCGAACACTTTATGGAACTACTAGCAACTGGAGGGCAAGATATGCCAAAAGGCCAGTTAAGGTAGGAAGAAAGAGTAAGATAGATCTAGGTTTCATTCACCAGACGGGATATACTAACTTCCTAAAACAAAACGCTATCTTGAAGATCAATATTGTGAAAAGCTAAAAGGATAGCAACAGTGTTTAGGAGTTGTTTTTGTCAACATACTAAGAAAATCCAAAATCCAGAGAAAATTTGGGAAAGCTCCCTTTTTTCGTGTCCCTTCTTTCATTATATGCTATACAAGATATTTGTTGTACAAGATAATAATCGTCACTAAGAATCAGGGCGCTATACAAGGAAAGATATTCTATGTACAAACAGAAAAATAAAGATAAGATAGGCGACAACTAACAATCCTAATTATGTACGTCAACATCCTCCCTCAAATTGATGCTGGTAAGTCAACTAGTAACAATTTGCCAACAAGGAATTGATGCCGTTGTTGAGTCATTGCTTTGGTGAAAGACATCGACCACTTGAAGATCAGAAGAAATGTAAGGAAGGGATATTACTCGACTTCCTAAAGTATCACGAATAAAATAACAATCAATCTCAATGTGCTTAGTGCATTCATGGAAGACGAGATTGTTTCCAATCTGAATAGCAATAGTGTTATCAGCACGAAGAGGGGTAGAATTAGTTTGACGAAACCCAAGCTCCTCCAGAAGATCACATAACCATACAATTTCAGAACAAGCCGTAAACATGGCACGGTACTCAACCTCAATAGATGATTTAGAGACATGATCTTATTTCTTACATTTCCAAGAAACTAAGGCATCGCCCAAAAACATACATCAACCCGTAGTAGATCGGTGCATATCCGAACACCCAACCCAATCAGCATGAGTGTAGGCAACAAGCTGAAGAGATGAGCCTGTAGGAAAGAACAACCCACGAGTAGGCAACCCGCAAAGGTAGTGGACAATGCAACAACTACAGCAAGATGGGGATGTCAAGGAGAAGACTTATACTGGCTAACCTAATGAACGGCATAGGAGATATCCAGTCGAGTAGTAGTCAAGTAGATAAGACTCCCAACTAGGCGGCCTATAGAGAGTAGGATCATCCAAAAGATCCCCTCATCTTTCATATATTTGACATTTACCTCCATAGGAGTATTAACAGAAGAAGCGTCCTCCAAATCAGCCAACGTAATAAGATCTTGAGTATACTTATGCTAGTTTAAGAAAATACCATTGGCCTGATGATGAACTTCCAATCTTAGAAAGTATATGAGCTAGCCAAGATCTTTCATATGAAAATTTGCATGCAACAACTTCTGAAACTTAGTGATCAAATCACAGTTAGTGCCAATAATGCTTATATCATCCATATAAACCAATAGAAGAACTATACCCGTTGCAGAATTGTGGAAGAAGAGAGAAGAATCATACTGACTTTATGTAAAACTAAAGGTAAGAAGTGTACCACAAAACTTCTCAAACTGGGCTCGGGGAGCTTGCTTGAGCCCATACAAAAATCGTCTTAACTTACACACATAATGAGGAGAAGTAGTAGTCACACCACAGAGAAGCTTCATATCGATTTCTTCTTGAAGATCACAGGAAGAAAGGTGTTCTTCACATCCATCTAATGTAGTTGCCACAACTGTGAAGCTGCAATAGCTAAGATCGTTTGAACTGTGGTCATTTTGGCAATAAAAGCAAATGTCTCCTCATAGTCAACCCCATATTCCTGTTTGTTACCCAGAGCTACAAAACAAGCTTTGTACTGGTCCAAAGAGCCATCAGAACAAAGTTTTACAGAGAAAACTTATTTACTCCCAATAGGTTTGACTGTAGGGGACAAGGAACAATATCCCAAGTGTGATTCTCCTCAAGTGCTTGAAGTTCTGCTTGCATTGCATTTTGCTAACACTCATGTTTCATGACTTGTTTGTAGTAAGAGGGAATGGAAATAAAGGATAAAATAGCTACAAGAGAAATAGGGGATGTGAAAACCATACCGATCAGGAGGTCAAGAAGGACGAGTAGACAGGCAAAAAGTGGTGGAAACTATAGTAGGATCAAGCCTTGGGTCGAGATCTTGAGGGGGACAGATGAAGTGGAACCAGACTCATGACGACAACGTCGTTCATACACAACCAGGTTTAAACCTTTCCACAACTGCCGAGGAATCAGAAAATCTAGGTAGAAGAGATAAAAATATAGATGGCAGCTCAACATAAGATAGAAAGAAATATTGATTTTCAAAGAAAACCACATTCCTAGAAACTCATATACGACGAGCATGAGGGTTATAACAAATATAACCCTTTTGAGAGATAGCATAACCAAAAAAATCACACTTAACAAATTAAGCAATAAGTTTATGCCGTTCATGAGCAGGGAGATGCACAAAGCAAACACAACCAAAGGCACGAAGATCAGAATATGAAGGAGAATGACCAAGCAGCTTAAAGAAAGGAGAAACATATTTTAACGTAGGAGAGGGTAAACGATTGATCAACTAAAGTAGAAAGTGCTTCACATCAAGAAGGTGACGGTTTTTTCTCTTAGCAACACCGTTTTGTTGCCGTGTTGAAGGACAAGAAAGCTGAGATATGATTCCTTTACTTTGGAGAAAGTCCCGAAACTCATTAGACATATATTCTCCTCCAAAATCAAATCGCAAGATCTTGATGTTGGCTAAGAATTGAGTCTCAAGAAGAGCAAGGAAGTGCTTAAAGATTAAAAAACTTCTGCCTTAACCCATAAGAAGTAAACTCAAGTAAACTGACTAAAATCATCAATGAAAGTAACAAAGTACTTATAATGCGCATGAGAAATAATAGGTGCAATCCCTCAAACATCACTATGAATAATATCAAAACATTGTGAGGCATGAGAAGGAAAATGTAGTACTGATCAAGAGAAGAACATGCTTTATTTTCCAATAAACCAGAATTAAACAAAGTATGAAGTATATCTAAGTTTGGGTGGCCTAAACGTCTATGCCATAGCTTATTTCCAGGACTAACAACATTAAATGCAAAGGAAAATAAAGGAAAACTAGGGATAATTGTGGAAGGAGAAATGTGCTCTCCCTCTTTAGGCCCCTTGGCGATCATCTTCACGGATACTGAATTATGCACGATACAACCAGAATGAGAAAAATAGACATTACAATTATTATCAACCAATTGACCAGGCAGAAATAAGATTTGTGGAGGTTAGGAGACACAAAAACATCAATTAAGGAAGAGGAAAGATCACCAACAGCGTTGATAGGCAAAAAACTGCCATCAACGTTGTTAATTTTCAGATTGCCATCATAAGTTCTGACATTGGAAAGATTAACAATAGTATTGGTCATATGATTAGAGGCTCCAAAGTCAAAATACCATGACGTAGAAGAAACTGTATGATTACCTAAGAGTCCAAAAGCAAAACGGATCATTTGTTGTACCATTTCAGGAGTAAATGTGTTTGGGTTTGCTATGGTTGTAGGAGCAAAAATGGGATCAACCGATGAGGTAGCAGGCAATGCAGCAAAACTAGAGGCAGTAGTGGAGGCATGATAAGCAGTGCTTTGCTTCCTTTCAGGTCAAATAGGACAAGCAGAGATGATTTGACCTTGTTTATTGTAGTAGTTATAGTGTTTCAGAGGACAATCCTAAACAATATGACCAAAGGATTTACAACTAAAACACTGAACAACACGCATGTCTCTACCCTTATTCCGCCCTTGTGTTGCATAAGCCACAAGAATAAGTGCACTATCAAGAGCCCAATGTTCTATGGAAGCTTAAGTGAGTAAACGCTGCTCCTCACGAAGACGTTCACTCAAGCAAGCATCCAAAGATGGGATAGGTCCACAACTAATCAGATTAGAACGTGCAATTTCAAAGTCTGGTCGTGGCTTCATCAAGAATTGATCTCGCTTGTTGGTTGCATGCACTGCTTGGATAGCAAGGAGAGCTGCAGCTTGAACATTAGCATAAACAATATCGGAATAGTCCGCCCAAAGATTTTGAAAACCAGAAAAATAGTCCTAAATTGAAAGACTTCCTTGTGTGAAATGAGTCATCTCATACTCCAATTGAAATCGCCTAGCGGAGTTGTCTTGATTGTAAATCGAGTTGAGATAATTCCACATGTCAGCAACATTTTTATAAGGCCTCAAATTGAGAACAAAGTGAGGCTCAACCAAGCTAAGGATCCAGGTCATAACCCGAGCAACCTTGATTTCCCACTTTGACAAATCCTCGACATTGCGAGGCGCGGGATCACTACCATCAATATGACCCCACAATTCTTTCCCTTTGACAAATAATCAAAACTGAAACTCTCAAGCAGAATATTTTTTGTCAGTAAACTAAATATAAAACAATTCTAATTAATCTGATGACATGATGCAACTGAGAAAAAAAAAGGCCACCAAAAAATTGCTCTGAGAAAGAGCAAAATACAAGAACACCCCAGCCCAGAAAATATAGAACATGTGTCAAAAATTGTCACACCAGCAGCCAGAACTAAATAGAAAACCAATAAAATCACAACAGAGAGTCTCAGATGTAAGCCAAACTAGGAACAAGGACAAAATGGATCTAGACCAGCAAACTACATGAGCAAGAGTCAAAACCAGAAACGATGACCAATTGTGCCAAAAGAGGGATCCCAAGCAAAACAGAGTGCTGGAAAGGGAGTCAAACTAGAAAAGAAGCCACCAACTTGTAACAGACGACGCCAACTTGTAGAACCAAGCCAAAAGTTGCAACAAAAGGCATCGAAACAACCTAGAGCCAGAAGTACTCGACACCAGAGCGCCGAAAGCGACAAACTCTCCAACAAAAAGTGTTGAAAGCCACACAAGAACCAGGAACCACGACCAGAGGGCACCAAAAACTTGAGTCAGACCAAGAGCCATGACCACGAGTGCACCAACAATGTGAGTAGAAGCCAAGACGAACCAGATGGCGCCAAAAAGCCAAAACAGAACCAAATCAAGCATAGATGGCGCTGAAAACCCAAAAGAGACACTCCAAGAGAAAACAAAAAAACGAAAACAGGTAAAAAAAACTAGGAACCTGCTCTTGATACCATATCAAAATACTAAGAAAATCAGAAAACTAGAGAAATTTTGGGAAAAGTCCCCTCTTTCGTGTCCCTTCTTCCGTTAATTGCTATACAAGATATTTGATGTACAAGACAACAACTAGATAACAACCGTCCCTAAGAATCAAACCGCTATACAAGGAAAGATATTCTATGTACAATCAGAAAAATAAACATAAGATAGATGACAAATAGCAGTCCTAATTATGTACGTTAACAATTTTGGAGGCCACATACTTTGTAGTGATATTAACACAAACATGTCCTCTCATTTCCGCAGTCTCAACAAGACTAGTAAAGGATGTCGGGGTGCACTTGGAGAATTCATTCCTAAGTCAACATCTATGGTTTTTTTCTTCGAGTATATAACAAAGTTAATCTCAAAGCTCTCTCTCCCAACTCAAAGAAACCTTCTAGCTAGTGACCTTGTTAAGGACCCTTACAACCAAGCATCCATCAATAGAGGTCGAATTTTGGAAGCAACAACCTGCTTCTTACCAAAGACAGTTTTACTCCCAAACCTACGAGCAATATCAAGTTTGTTTCTTCTTACTTGGTCTTCCCGCTCTATTTTGACCACGTTGTGCCAAATGAATCTTTTATGCTTTGTTAAATTGTTTGCTAATCAGTAGTTCTACCAGGCTTGGACTAAGCCATTGCAGTGAAGAATTTAGGCCTAGAGAGCCAACTCGTTTCATTTAAAAGGAGCGCTACAAAGCAGCCAATAAGAGCTGTAAACGAGAGAGATAAGGACATTATAAATAAGGGCTGAATCCCTTACTAATGGAACTACTAGCAGTTGGAGGGTAAAATAGACCAAAAAGCCAATCAAGGCGGGAAGATGGTGTAAGATAGATATAGCTGTTATTGATTAGATGGGATGAACTAACTTCCTAAAACAGAAAGCTGACTATAAGATCAATATTTTTGGAATGCTAAAAGGATAACAACAGTGTAATGGTTGTTTTGGAGGCCACATACATTGTATTGATTTTTATTTTTTATTTTTTTGATAGGGAATAATGGGATCTAAGGGAATCATATGTTGTACTGATATCGACACAAACAAGTCCTCTCATTTCACCAGTCTCAACAAGACTAGTAAAGGATGCAGGGGCTGCACTTGGAGAATTCATTCCCTTTTTTTTTATAAGTAAAATTTTATTAAGATAGGCAAAAGCCGTTTACAAAGGAAAACATGGCCTATTAGGAGACCATGTTGGATACAAGGAAATCGTAAAGGTCCATGCCATTAAAATCCACGGCAATGGACCATGTACAAATAGTTCTATAAAAGAAAACTATTAGCTCCTCATAGGATCTCTCCCTGTCTTCAAAAGTTCTCTCATTAAGTTCATACCAAAGGCACCACATGATGCATATAGGAATCATCTTCCATATGGCTATAATTTGGCACTCGCCCCTAATTGAATTCCAACACGCCATAGTTCCCACCACAGACTCTGGCATGACCCAGGCTAAGTCCAATCTTCTGAAAACCTTGTTCCACAGAATTCTAGCAGTGTCGCAATGTAGGAGTAGATGATTAACAGACTCGCCCCCACTTCGACACAGACAACACCAGTTTGCAATGATAACTCCCCTTTTTCTCAAGTTATCCGTAGTGAGAATCTTTCCTAGAGCAGTTGTCCACACGAAGAAGGTCTCTTTCTAGGGTGCTTTATGGCGCTAGATTTTCCTCCATGGAAATTGTGACTCAGGACCTTGGATGAGGACCCTATAGAAAGAACGGACTGTGAAGATTCCTCGCCTTGCAGGGATCCACCATAGGCCGTCTTGAATCTGGATGTTCGGTCTTTGGGAGTATAGGAGACTAAAAAATTCCACAAAGGAATTTATTTCCCAATCTTGTGCTGCCCGGATGAAGTTGATGTTCCAATGGAGACCTCCCTCGGCTAACTCCAGAGCCTCTGCCACAGTGATATTTTTGTCCCTTGCAACCTTTCTGCTTAGCCGTAGACCCCTTTATATTACCGGTAGAAGATTTACCCATAAAGCCATCTCCTTCCTCAAATAGACCGACAAAGTGAAGTACTGTGGCCATATCCCTCTGCAACTTGCAGAGTTGACCCTGTACCTCCATCAGCTTCCATCGTAGATGCCAAGCTTTGGTCCTGACTAGGGTGAGGCTCGAGGAGTCCTTTTGCGTCGACCGCTTCAATGGTGGCTTAGGGTTTCTAACAGTCGACTTTGTAGCCTTCATCTGCGTCGGCACCTCTGAAACCAGAACTTCTTTGTACGAACGCGAAGGACTGCCTTTCTCCCATTTCACGAATCTGGAATTCGTATCTCCTCTACCTCCTCCCTTATGATTGCACCAAGATAGTAGCTCATCTTTGATCTTGCGCCATCCTCAACCTCCATCCCCTTCTAGAAAACAGAGGACATTCTTCCTACCCCCTTGATTTTCTCTGAGACCTCCAAGAAACGTCCCCTCCTATTCGCACATCTCTGCGCAATAATGCTACAAAAGCCTTCCCTAGTGGCTGAATAAACCTCTTTGGACTTCCCACCATTCAGGCACTCCTCAAGGACTCTCAGCAACCACTCTATTGAGGTAGTCCCGAGCACCACTTTATGTTCAGACCTCCACTTTTTCTCCGTAATACAACAACGGCCACCTTCGTTGGCAAGGATAAAGCACTTGGACTCTATCTCCACCACCGATAAATGACCCATAGGGGTCTGCAACCAGTTAACCCGCTAAAAACTCAACGAGAAAACACATTGAACAAACCAGAAATCTTGAAATGGACCAAAGAAAACTTTTTTTGTAAGGAGAGAAAAATTTGGAAAAACAGAGGGCTGATATTTTTTTTTCCAGGACCCTGGAATTCATTCCTAGGTCAACACCTATTGTTTTTCCTCCAAGTGTAGTTAACCTCAAAGCTCTCTCCCATCTTAAATGAACTTTCTAGCTAGTGACCCTGTTGAGGACTCTTACGACCAAGCATTGATCATTGCAGATCGGATTCCTGAAGCAACAACCTGCTTCTCAGCAAAGACAGCTTCACTCCCAACCTATTGAGGACCCTTACAATCAAGCATCCATTGTTTTGCATTCCTATTTATGAAAGAGTGTTCCATGAGTAGATTTTTACTTGGCACTCAGAGTTCCCAAGGTATCGTTCTACATCCTTTTTTTCTTTCTTTTCTTTCTTTTCTTTCTTGTTACCCCTCCTAAAAATGTCTATATGAGACTTTTTTTTTCCAAGATCTTTCCACAAGATTCGAATATGATGTTGTGTGTGTGCATACATATATTGTATCTGCAATGTGATCTGAAAGGCAAGGCCTTACACAGCAGTATAAGCAAGTTTTAGTATAAAAGCAAGAACGCTATTGACAATTCCTTCTAACAACCAAAATGCATTTAATTGTGGAGAATGCTTTGAATTCTTACAGCAATGTCAACTCCTTAAGGTTTCCAAGCTCCTTTGGGATGGTCCCATAAAATGCATTATGGGCAATTGACCTAACGGATAAAACAAAAAAAAAGAGAACAGGAATCAGAATTAGGAATTAGAGCTAACCAGGAGACCATATATTTCAACAGTTAATACAGAACGGTGCCCTATGCGAAACCATGAAAATTCACTATGTCAATTTTTTTGCACAAAGTACTCCATCGATACCATTTGAGGAATGGCACCCTGAATGATGATATAAATGTAAATTTAAATGCAACAATTTTTTAAATTTGATTGGATGAGTGGTCCAAAAAATACTAGTTCTCAAAATAGACAGCATATTTTTGTAAAATCATTCAAGTAGTTTTTTATTGGTAATGCAATTTAATTGAACATGCGGATGGACACAACCCTCTTACAGAGGAAATATATAAAAGGATACAGCCAACGGAAAAAAAAAAGCAAAAGATTTTAAAAATCTAGAAAGCTAAAAAGTTGGGAACTATTATGAGCAGCCATCCAAACATAGAGAGTGCCGAACATTGTGGCTTTTAGTTCTTTCGTCATCCTCTCATGGTCTCCAAAACTTTGGCCAATGTGCTTTCACCAAATGCACAACATTAAGCACAAAGGGGCTGTCTGTCAAACTTCTGAATTTTTACGATTTCTACAAGGACTTTGCTGCCATTCCCACAACTCCACCACCCGCTAGAATCAGACCCACTCAATCCTGGACATACTAACATTGCAGCCCATAGTTCTCCAACAAATTCACAATGTAACAAAGGTGATCAATCCTTTCCCCATTCTACTTGCACATTGGGCACCATTCTTTTTTAAAAGTGCCTCTTTCTTAAATTGACCATAGAGACAATAATTTTCCTAAGGTGGCCACCAAAAACAATCTACCCTTGAAAGCATCTTGTGTCTCCACCTCTAACTGGGAGGATGGGTACACTAAAGAAATATTCAACCTCAGATCCACCTTTTGGAGGAGATCCAATATATTTGATCTTCACTGCCTCTTCTCCATCTAAAGGAGAACTTGTAAAAGAACAAAGAAAGCAATTCCATGTCCAATCGTGGGCTGATCTAACAACGTTAACATTCCAGTGGAGCACATTATGAAAAATCACCATGCGTTCTGTAATAATTGGGATAGACCAAACAATCAAACTCCATCTGGATTTTAAGATGGTCTCATCTAATCTCATCTCATCCTATCTCTTCTCAACATCCAAACATTACAAACACAAACACTTCTCAATTTCAAATCTTTAATAGTTTCATCTAATCATTATCTAATTATTACCATTTTCCTAAATTTCCAAACACAACACAGAAAACAATTCAATTTTTTCAAATTTCAAAACTAAATAATATTAAAAAATTTCATTAGCAATATTTTAACTTTATAATATTTTTATTCAACATCTCGTTCATTATCCAATCATTATCCAAGATCCCATAAAGTCTTAACTCAAACCATTTCACTACCATTCAGCATTCACAGATTTATCATCTCATCTCATCTCACATCAACATCCAAACGAGGTCTTAAGGGAAGATAGTCTTCAAAGGATGGTCCTTAACCAAAATTTGCTTTTAGAACAATCACCCACTGATATTTAACAAAACAAGAGAAGTTCCCCCACCCTTTCCTAATGTTTTTCCACACACCAACTCCATAAGGCCCCCACCAAATATATCTATTAACGCCATATACTGCACATGCTACCATATTTTGCATCAACCACCAAGTGCCACAAGGCATACCTCGTTGTAGCATAATATTATTAACCATTTCCCTAGTGAAGCTTTATTGAGTAAAAGCAAACTTCTGATCCTCGAAGTGCCTGACAAAACTAGGGATGCAGACCTTTGACCACTTGACTAGGTGGAACTTGAACTCATTGCTAACTCCTCCCCATAAGAAATCCCACTTAAGCTTCTCAAGTGGACAATTGGGTAAAAGTTTGGACAAAAATCCCAACAAACCTCAATCCAGCCAAAGGGAGAGAGAGGGATAAAAGAAAATGAAGAAATAAAAACTGAGCAATCCTTAGATCAATTTTATCTACTAATGTACTTTAGATATAAAAGAAGAAACATAATATATAAATGAAATAGACTCAAAAGATGCAACTGCATCCTCCCTTGGAAGAATATTTAGAGGTCCCAGATGCCTTCTAAAGTAGCTTTTTTTGTTTGGACTGCAGCACTTGGGAAGATTTTGACCACAAACAATTTGAGGAGAGGATGTGTAATGTTGGATTGGTACTACATGTACAAGAAGAAAGGAGAATCACTGAACCATCTTATACAGGGTAGATGTTCCTTGGGTAATGCCAGCGACGATTGTGGATCTATTAGGCTGTTGGAAGAAACTATAAGGTTGTCCTCAGGTGGCGGCAGTGTGGAAGATGATTCCGTTGTGCCTCATGTGTTGTATTTGGTCATAACGGAATGATCGTTGCTTTGAGGAAAAGGAGCGTTCAATGGCGGAGCTGCAAACTTTTTTTGTGCATACCTTATTGCAGTGGTTCTCAACTATTGTACTTAATGGAAACAATGTTCATGAGTTCTTGTCTGTCTTTACAGTCCATAGAATGTAACTAGGTGTTTCTGTTGTATACTCCATGTGTACACGGGTTATGTCTCTTTCATTCTTATTAATAAAATTTATCTCTTGCTTATCAAAAAAAAAATGCCAACAATATTGGATAACCTTTGTGATGGCTTAGACAATTACACTGTTTCATTTTGATCATTTATTCAGTTACCTTACTGTTTTCTCTAGTCTTTTTGTAACTAAATAGAAATTTCTTTTTGTAAGTAATTGTTTCCACTGAAGAAACAGCCGTCTACCGACGAAAGCCAATCCAATTTTAAATCCAGCAATCTCAATCTCTACCTAAAAGTTATGAGAAAGATATAATAACCATATTAATGCGATGACTAGTTGCGTGGTTTAGCAGCAACCTATATACTAAATTAGTAATTTTTTTTTAACACAATTCAATTATCAAGCACAGAAAAACTTCCAATTACAAGTGAGAGTTTTTATCTATACTTACAGACTCTGCAATTTAGATAAGTTTCCAATAAATGCTGGCAAGGTACCCGTGAAGAAATTTTGATCAATCTTCCTAAAATTCCAAAGAAAAAAAATAATTATCACCAGCTCCAGTTTTTGTATCATGAAAAGATAATGTGTAGTTAAAAAATGTAAAGAAAGGAAGTTATTTTTCAGAAAATAAAGGGCAAGCGAAGGTACTGAGTAATCCATACAACAATGTCAGATATGTCAAAGCCACAATATCTTCTGGAATAACTCCACGTTTGTTCAGAGCAAAAACTCTCCTGAAAAAAACAAACAAACGGTTAGTATGCAGTAAGTAATGGAGATGTTTCGAAAACCGTACCTGCAAATGTTATACTGAAAACTACAATGTTAGACGTACATCTAGCATATTTATCAAACCAACAGATTCTAGCCTGCATTAGAACGGAAGAAAATCCATTTCTTGATATGGATTGGGCGCTGAAGATAGTTAAGGAAATCTCATGGCGCTGGTTTGGTCTTGAGCCTGGAGCAGACTATACTTCGCTAACTTGGCAGTGCCTGTTCAATGAGTCAATCCTAACGTCCGGCTTGATTAAAAATAAAAAATTAATTCATGTCAATTTATCTCATTTAATTGTTTAAATTTATTTTTATAAAATATAATAAATAATTTAAATTTTTTAAATTTATCTAATATCAACTCCTCCAACAACTAGAAATAGACTTTTTGGCGTTCGAAGACGAAGACCGTAGAACTTTTTCCTTCCAATTTCTCTATTTGTTGCAGACTGCAGTTGTTTTGGTTTAAGGTTTCTGGGTAACGCCAGTTTATTTTACACGCACTAGATTCGGTGCAGTCGTTCAGCCAGGTTAAACCTAGTCTCTCAAATTGCAAAAAAATTAAAAAAAAAATAAAAACAATATAGATTTTAGAACCTCGTTGTCTGACAAGACAATAATGTTCACATTGTTAAGGACCTTCTTGTATATATATGTACCCGTAAGCCGTACTCCCTTTTTACTTTTTAAGTTATGGGTTTTTTATTTTTAAGTTTTTAAGTTTTTAAGTTTTTAAGTTTTTTTATTGTTTAATTTTATGAATTTTTAAATACATTTATATAAGTTTATAATTTTTTTAAAATAAGAAAAATTGTTTACAAAAATATTTTATAAAAATAAGCTCACTTTCTAATATACTGACTTTTATAATATCATATATTAGATTATATATTTTTTCTTCATATTTATTTAAATAATATTTTTTATTCTTTTTAAACATTTCTTTTCTACCAATAATTTCTAATATCTATATATCCTTTTATATTTGCAATATATTATTATATACAATATAATATAATTCAGTCCTATACACACAACATAAAAATATATAATCCAGATAAAAATAAAAATAAAATCAAAATATGAAAAAACTGGATAAATAATATTTTCAAGATATCTTTTAGAAAAAATAAAGGTTGATGAACAATAAAATGAATTTGTATTGAAATGTAAAAGTAAATTGAAATAGATGAGTAAATGAAGTATAAATAATTAAAAATTATTTGAAAGATGAATAGTAACCCTTTACATTTATGTAATCCTTTACATAAATGTACTAAATCATTGGAAAAACTTAGAATTATAAAACTATAAACACATAAAATTAGAAAAGATCATAAACTCGGAAAAAAAAATTATAATTCTCACATCATTGACCATTGAAGTGATTTCCTTGAATCTATTTTAGAGAATAACTTCATTAATTCTAAGTTTCTACGAACTCACTAAAACCAAACCTCCAGAGTACATAAATAATAAATCATAGATAGATTCTTGAACCGTTAAATTGAAAATATCAGGGACTATTATATAGTTTTATATCGGCTAAATTCAAAAGTTAAAGATAGGAGGACTCAGCATTAATTACGGTATTTTCACAAACATATCACAAATTATATTTAGTAATGTCACAAAAACTTTACTAGATGTAATTTACACATAATATTATAAACTAGATCATGTTAATCTATGTATGACTTGGGGTTAGAATTTTGAGACCAACCTTTCACATCCAATGTGTATTATGCATGATCAATTGATAAGTATAATCAATTTAGTTGATAAATTTATTAATTTATTTATCATAATCAATCTCGTTTGTCATCTGATAAAATACATACATAAAGTGATTTTTTTTATTAAATATAAATAATAAATAATAATAATAGAAAATTAAAAGAGAGATAGAAACATACATTTGAGTGATGTGGCAGATTGAGTTATTTTCATAAGAACAATCGCAAACGATGGCTGGGTTATTATCACGATCTTCAAATACCGTTTTATCGCTCGAGAGGGCAGACCCGGTACATAGCTCTCCGCTTATGTTCCATAATGATGCGGGAGCTTGCGCATCCCATTGTTGGAATATTGAATTCAATGCCTTAGCTGTCTCGCATCATTCCAAAATTAGAAAACACCATCCATACACAAAACTAAAAGGCTTTTAATTGCAATCCAAATACCTTATTTGGATTAACTTATTTTAACACTAAGAGTCATGTAAAGCAAATCAACTTATATTATGATTGCATCTAATACCTATCTAGATGCATTACTTGTACAATATCACATCATACATACACGATTAATAATTATTTGTGTAAGTGTGGTACAATTCTTTTATAAAAAATATATATATATATTTCTTGATAAAAAAAATTGACAGACATGCAATCATTTTTACAATTTTTTTTTTTTTATAACAATATTTTAAATTAAGAGTATTTTTATAAAATAATTTATAAAAATAACATCACTTAACATAATTTACATTCCTTTTAAAATAAGGTTGTATAAAATGTTATAAAAATGATTGTAAACGTATTATTACTGACAGTAATACCATATACACTCGCAGGGTGTCCAAATATCATGCAGTTTTTTTTTTTTTTTTTTTAAAAAAGAGTGAGATGTATTATTAAAAATTAATTTTTTTTATAATAATTTTTTTCTTTTTAAAACGATTGCATACATGAGATGTATACACTACATAGTACTTGTATGCAGTACATGGGGTGTATGCAACATAGTACTTCGTCCCCTTTGGGGATTATAGAGGGATCTCTTGTCAGTTCTGACACACCGGAAAACCATCCCTGAGCATGCAATTTATGCATGTTTAATTCTTTATTTTATCCCCTCTAGATTGTTTTTACCTTTCGTTTACTTAGAAATTTGTCGGCGATTTTACAAAGAACAAAGACATGTGAAGTATATAAGTCAGCCAGTAAAAAAGATACATGTTTGAAAAGTTTAAAGCTCTCCTTAATTCGATCTATTAAAGCATGTACGATGATGACCATCAAGCTGTTAACAACTTCAAGCAGAAAAACCTTTGCTGTAAATCATGAATTGATTTTGTAGTGTAAGCAAACATGAATAAGAAGCATCTAAATATTACTGATTCTAGAGAGAGAGAGAGAACCTTCAGATGGGTCGAGAGTAGCATTCTGAGCACTGGAAATCTGAAACGAGAAGAAGAAGAAAAAGGAGCAGCTGAAGCAGAGAAACTGATGTGGAGTGGGTGCTGAATATTGCTTCACTCTCGTACTCATCTTCATCCCCCGGCCCCCGTACATGTGGTACTGTCATGGGTTTCGTGCATGCTCTCTATATACGTATATATAATATGCATAAGGTACCGGAGTAAAGCGAGATGGTTCGGAAAGATATTTTACTTTCGAAAAGTAAAATATAATAAAAACTTTTAAATTTATCTTAAAATTATTATTATATTTTTAAAAATTTTTATATGAAATATAATAAAAAAAAATTTATTTTTTTAAATTCTAAAATTATTCTTTTAAATTTTATATAAAATTAATATTAAAAATATATATTATAATAATATTTTTTTATTTTTTTATTTTTTATTTTATTTTCTCTTATCTTATTTATCTCATTTTTAAAAACAAACTAAGACAGTGTTCATACATAGTGGAGGATTGCATCCGCGGAACTCATAGCGTGTCGGAATAGTAATTCGTTTTTTCCTTTTTCTTTAAAGTAATGCTGCATCAATATCCCGAATGTCCAAACTGGTTTTTTTTATTTTTTTATTTGTTCTCAATCATTTTTTTAGTATTTTTAAATATTTTTTAAAATAAAAAAATATATATATCATGAAAAAATATTTTATTAATTATTAAGTAAAATATATATAAAAATAATTTTTTTAACGTTTGGAAAAAAAAAAATTGAGACACAAATTCAGAAAAAATAGCATTTCTCTTTCCTTTATCCCATTTTGAATTTTGCGTCCGTGGAGTCTTCCTGTGTCTCTGTCAAGGGTGTTAATGTTCAGGTTTGGACAAAAATGATCAATTAAAGAACCGGTCAGTCTTGATTAAGAAAGTTGAAAATTTCAGTTTTTGATTTGGTCTTGGGGAAGGGTTTTCTCGTTCCAGATCGAACCCGACCCACCAATTTATAATATAGATTGTTAAATAATTTTTTAAAACAATTATGTAAATTGAAAGTAAATAATGATGTAATTTTCTTCTAATCTAGCTAATTTATTTATTCTTAGATCATATAAAATATTAAAGTTTAAGAATTATAACATGTTAACCATTAATTATTGATAATATACATTCTATTAACCTTATTATTTTGTTTTTGCTTAATTAAAATACTAGACAATCATTTACTTAATTGCATTTTTTTATCATTGGATATAACTTTTTTTATAAGAATTAGAAAAAAATTCTCTATCAAGGTTTTTTCAATAAGGTAATGTAAGAGATAGTACTATAATATTTGTCATGATCTAGAGATTCTAGACTTTAAAAACTTGAGTTTTTCTGATAAGAGTTTATAGTAAGTTAGAATTAATATTTATTATATTTGTAATGTATTTAGTATTTACATTACAAATTACGTGAATTGTCACCACAATTTGCAAGATTTTGGTAGTAAAATTTCTAGTAAATTGTTTCCTCAATTTCCTGTCATCAAGTTATACAACCAAAAGGTATATAAACTCAATTTTAAATAGTTTTAAGTGACACCTATGCTTAATGGTGATATGGAAACACTAGAAATAGGTTTAATAAATTAGCCCTTCTGCTTATAAGTTGGTGTGGAGTACATATGTTTTATATTGTTAATATGGTAAGATGATGTGTCCACTGTATCAACTCGCAAATATAATCTTTCTTGATAAATACAAAAGCATATGATCTCTGCAGGTAATAACATTATTAAAGAGACGAGACCCAAACTCATTACCTTGTAATTTGTTAACTTTCTAGTTTCTACTGTTATCTCGAATTCATTCAAGGGAATAGTACTCATAGTTGGTTATTCATTGAAGAGAAATATCTATATACATTTAAATAGATAAATTTTGAACAGATTTTTGTAAAAAAAAAAAGTAGATTTTATTTTAAAAAAAGTGTAAAAGAAATATTTTTTTAATGACATTTAATTTTTTTATGAAAGACGTGTGAAATCTATCTATTTAAAATTTGCATATAACATCATTTTCTCCATGATTAAGTCCTTTTAACTTTCTTTTTAATTGTTAATACAAAAATATAGTGTGCACATGATCTATCAAATAATAAAAAGAAATTTTTTAAAAATAATAATTGAACTGTCGTTATTCCTAATAAGGTATCCCACGAAATTTAAAGTAGATTTGCTATTTCAAAGTCCATGTGCTACTAGTGTACAACTATCGGCAGGTTTGAAATACCAAGTCATTTCAAGCTTTTTCAATAATTTTTGTACGGGTGGAACGATCAATCTACTTTAAATTTCGTGGGATACTTTATTTCAAGTCATTTCAGATTTGGATTACGAGAAAGTTGGAATTGGTTTGACCAATCTTTTCTATTTTGTAATTTTTATAGTCGTCGATGGTAATGGACAATACCGTCCACTGCCATCAACAAATGATAGAGTTTGGATGAGAGTGAAAATTTTTATTAAATTATTTTTATTTTATTTTTTTATTATATTTATTATATTTTTATTTTTTTATTTTTTATTATTTTATTTTTTATTATATTTTTTATTATATTTTCTATATTATATTTTTTTATTATATATTTTATTATATTTTTATAACAATTACAAAAATTTAGAAAATTGGACTGCAAAATACTAGATGCGGTCGTCTCCCTTGGATTACCTATTGTTCAAAAATGTATAACCACGCCAGTCTGAAAGCATTTCAAGTCATTTAATGCGTTTACATTACAAAAAAAAAATTGAAATTAAAAGCTCTGGTTCATTTTTAATTTTTATTATAATTATAAATAAATTAAATAAATTTTGAAATTAAAAAAAAACTGCAAATTTAAAAAATAATTAAAAAGTGATTTTTATCAATTTTAATTTAAATAAAATATTTTAAAAAAATATTGTTCAAAATTATTCTTAAATATGTTAAAAATTATTTCTATTAATAATTATTTTTATTATAAAATACAAATAAAATTATTATTTTACTGTTATTAATAATCAAATCAATCAAAAATCAATACTCAATATATTTTATATATCCAAGCAACTCAAACTATTCTCAATGGGATCATAATTTTTTTTAATTTCTTTTCAAACTATTCTTAGAGATTACAAAATTTTTCAAAAATTTTTCCACATTCAAACATAATCTAAAAGGACATTGAACACGAGACCTGCATCACAACGATAAATGTTAGTATAATTTTTATTTCATTTTTGTTTTTCTTTTAATCATATTTTAAATATTTTTAAAATTTAAAATACATATATCAATTCACTAATAGTTATTTTTTTTAACTTCTAAATAAAAAATAAAAAATAAAAACAGAAATTACAGTAAATCAATTTTATCGGTCTAAGCAACATTTTTTATTCTAAAAAATCTAAAAGCAAGCTAGCACCGTTTCTTATCTTTCCAGCCATTTATATAGTTCAACTTGATTTGATTACCAATCAGTTTCTGAGCATGTTCATATTCGCCATAAAGTACCAGCGCACCCGTCCAACTGCACATGGAAAAACCTATTCCTAGCTAATATATAAATATATATACCTGATTATTTTTTAGAGATATGAGTGGTGGTAGCCAATCACCAAGATCCACTACGATGTATAGGTGGGGAAGTTTTGACAAATATTTGGGTTATTTTTCCCACTTTGTTTATAATAATTTTAAACCATTACCAAGAGCTAGCTTGTCATCTTCTTGATCAGAGAGAAGTGATACAATTGTAAAAAAAATGAAACAAGAATAAATTTATAAATTAACATAAATTTATATGATATATTAAAAATAATTCATAATAAAAATAATTTTACAATTTAACCTATGAGCGGTGTTACATTTTTCGAAAGAATGTAATCCAAATTTCTCTTGAAATAGTATTTTTTTTTATTGTTTTTGATTTATTTTCAATCAATTTTTTGATACTTTTAAATAATTTAAAAAAAATTCATATCATTATTAAAAAATTATTTGTTAATTATTTAATAAAAAATTATTTTTAATTATTTAATAAATTTTAAAAAAATGGAGAAAAAATCCATTTCACCCGAATTCGGGTAAAATAGAATTTTTCTTAACCTATTACGTTGAATTCATAAATTTAATGGAAGAGCTTTCAAAGAGAAGTGGACAGTTTGATGCTTTTGTTGACGCACTATTGGCCAGTGCATTGATTTTAATTTTTGTGGACTCGCGAGGATGTGCAGGGTCCCTCTGGTTGCAATCGCACGAGAAATTGTAAAGTATAAAAAGGTGGAAGGAACTCAATGCCGTCCCTGTTCGGATGACCGAAACGCCCTCGGAATGAATCGGTCTCTTTTGCACAACGGTTGACATTAATGGTTGTGTTTTTTTATTTTTTTTAGTCATGCACATAATATACTTTACAATAATATAATAAAATAAAAATATTTTTCGTAAAGATATAATAAGCTGAAAGTATTTTTTATAAAATATTTTACAAAATTATCCTTCATTTAACACATTATTATGAAATTTTTTATAAAAAATATTGTCTACAAATCATTTTCTTTCTTAGATTCATCTTGGTGTTATTTTGATAATCGATATAGTCATAAGATATAAATATTCGTACGAATAAACAAACAGGGTAGGACTCCAAATTTATAAGAGATACTAGAGGAGATATTTATACCCTCTAATGGCCTGGCACACAATTGAGGCCCAAAAACCTGATATCCAAATATTCGAAAAGGTCAAGATCCAAAAGGTCAAAGACGTTGGCCGACTATATTAAATAAGAGATATCCTAAATAAGAATAAGGATAATCCTTGTGAAACAGAAGTTATCTGTCCCACTGTCCAAGATAACTAAGGATTCAAATTTAAAATGGTGGCCAGAAATGGTTATCATTAACCCACCATCTTCTATAAAATGACTCCCACAAGGTAAAGTACAACCATCTCACTTTTTAGATATATTCACTCTGGCATACTTGATTAAATTAGGCATCGAAATATCTTCAGACATTTTTTACCACCCTCTTCTTTCTTGCAGGGCAGAGTAATTATGTGATCGGTTATCGTGATAGTGTAAAACACGTCCTATACAAATACAATAGCAAACATTCTATTTAATGCGAACTTGTAACGTCCATGATAGTTATTTATGATCAAGTAATATTATATAAAGTTATAGAGTGCATAAGTGCTGCATAATCATTTTATAAAAAAATATAATATATTATTAAAAAAATAATTTATAGAATTGTGCAGTGCAAAAAATAAAAATCTCTAAAATGAAGCATGTTATCGTGTACTTAGAAATATATTTAATCTCTTTTGGATTTAAAGATGAAATGGGATGAGTTGAGAATATTGAATAAAATATTATTAAAATATTATTTATTATTGTTATTGTTTTAAAATTTTAAAAAAGTTGAATTGGGATTTAAAAAAGTTAAATTATCGATTATATTTTGTATGAAAATTTAAAAAAATGTAATTACAAGTTTGATATGAGATGAACCCATCTTACAATCCAAACCAACCCGAGTTTGAGAAACACGAGATGGAGGAAGTGCCCTCCTTGAAGGGTTTTGTCATTCCAGATCGAACCCGACCCACCAATTTATAATATAGATTGTTAAATAATTTTTTAAAACAATTATGTAAATTGAAAGTAAATAATGATGTAATTTTCTTCTAATCTAGCTAATTTATTTATGCTTAGATCATATAAAATATTAAAGTTTAAGAATTATAACATGTTAACCATTAATTATTGATAATATACATTCTATTAACCTTATTATTTTGTTTTTGCTTAATTAAAATACTAGACAATCATTTACTTAATTGCATTTTTTTATCATTGGATATAACTTTTTTATAAGAATTAGATAAAAATTCTCTATCAAGATTTTTTCAATAAAGTAATGTAAGAGATAGTACTATAATATTTGTCATGATCTAGAGATTCTAGACTTTAAAAACTTGAGTTTTTCTGATAAGAGTTTATAGTAAGTTAGAATTAATATTTGTTATATTTATAATGTATTTACATTACAAATTACGTGAATTGTCACCACAATTTGCAAGATTTTGCTAGTAAAATTTCTAGTAAATTGTTTCCTCAATTTCTTGTCATCAAGTTATACAACCAAAGGTATATAAACTCGATTTTAAATAGTTTTAAGTGACACCTAGGGATGTGTGCCGACCCGACCCGACAGCCTATTTTCCGACCCGACCCGATCACACAGTCTTCCGTTTAGCCGAATACTCAATAAACTGAAACCCGACTCGATAAATAATCGGGTATTCAGTTAAGCCGTTTTTTTTTTTTTTTAAATAAATTGGTCCTGACCCAATTTGTATTTTTCTTGCACCTATAATTATATATTTTTTGATAATAGGCTTTGAATATATATGTTTATTTGATGGATCGACGTTTTAAACGTCCAGTACATGAATTGCATTAATAATGGATATATTCAAATGAATTATAAAAGCAGTCGCATGAATTGAAACAGGAGGGGCAAGTGGAATTGGGCTGCGAGGAACATGGAAGCTGCTAGTCTGCTCATACAGCAAAACAACAAATCATTAAAGACATTGAAACTGCTCGTGTTGATGTTCTTAAGCTCGACCTATGCTCATTGAACTCCATTAAAGCATTTGTTGCCAACTTCAATGCTCTGGACTCAAATAAAATAGTTTACATTAAAGCATTAACATACACCAAATCAAACTCAGATCAATGAAAATTAATAACTCCAATATCTAATCAGTTTACATTCATTGAAAATAAACTTCTTCTTCTAAAAATGAATCAGTCATGAAGAGTGTCCAGTATATCCTCATCCTTGTATAAATGGAACCTACACAAAATCCAAATAAATCCAACATTTTCAATTTTTATTTATAACTTGAAATTTAAAATAATAAAATATAATAATATCAATTTTTATTGACATACTATTTTCAAGTACTTCAAGTCTTCAAGTAATCTTCAATCGATCTCATTTAAAATATTTTACAAAGTTATCTCTACAAAAAACAAAAAGTTATGTTAAACATATAATTAATTGAAAGATTTAAAATAAAATATTATTCAAATATGGATCTTACTAGTTTCTAACTTAACTTTCAACATCTTCCATTACATCTTGAGAGTCATAATTAACAGAGGGAGCCTTCAACCAATTTTGTGTGCAGATAAAAGCTTCAACTGTTGTTGGGGCCAATGAACTACGAAATGAATCTAAGACACGACCTCCAGCACTAAATGCAGACTCAGAAGCAACAGTAGATACGAGAATAGCTAACACATTTCGAGCTATTTTGGCAAGCATCGGAAATCTGGCTGAATTCATCTTCCACCATAGTAGAATATTAAAGTCGGGTGTCATCCGTTCAACACTCTTCATAAAATACTTATCTAATTCTGTTTTGGACTCTTCCACACCCATTGATGATTTATGTTGAAAATACATATCTAATATATTTTCATCATCATCACAAGAAGTGTTACTTTGGGTTCCACCTCCGTCTATACTTGACTGGCCCCTACTTGAACCTACACTGGATTTTGAATATTTCTTATACATCTGCTCAAGCATCCTCCGTAACCCATCAACAAGTTCAGATCCTCACCCATGACCAATAACATTTGTAAAACAAAATTCTAAAACGTCCAACTTGTTGCGCGGATCAAGCATAGCTGCAATGAACAACATTTTGTTCAACTGACTTAAATCCTCTCAATACTTGTCATATTTCAACATCATCTTCTGTGACATGGATTTAAGCATATTGCTCTCCCTCCTTGAAGATTTTTTCAAATGGTTATAGATTGCAAATATTTCTCTTATAAACAAATTTGTAGTTGCATAAACTGAGCCTGAAACCCGCAAAGTCATATCATAAAAAATCTTCAAAAATCGTACAAAAATCTTGATGGTTTCCCAATCTTGTGAAGTTAGTACTTCTTGTTCAACCTCATGTAAATATGGGACAAAGTCACTATCTTCATCTTGCAACACCTCAAACGCCACATAATGTTTCAAAGCCGAACTCAACATTAGATATGTTGAGTTCCACCTAGTTGAAACGTCAAGACAAAGAAGTTCACCACTAAGAATATTTTGTTTCTCTACACATGACTTAAACTTGTCAAGTCTTGCAGGGGATGACTTGACATATTTAACTGCATGACGAATCCTCACAACTGATGTATTAATTTCTGTTAAACCATCTTTGACGATGAGATTCAAAATATGTGCACAACATCTTATATGCATAAGCTCCTTAGCTAATACCATGCAATCCCTAAACTTGGCAATTCTTCTTAAATAATCAATGGCCGTATTGTTAGTGGATGCATTATCTACTGTGATTGTAAAAATCTTTTTTATGTCCCATTCAAGTATGGATGACTCAATCTCTTTTCCTATTGTGATCCCCTTGTGATTAGCAACTTTCTTAAAATGTATTATTCTCTTATGCAATGTCCAATCCTCATCAACAAAATGGGCTGTTATGCACATATAATTAAGATTTTGAACTGACGTCCACATATCAGTTGTAATGCAAATCTTATAATCAGATTCCCTAAACATGGTCTTCAACTTCTCTTTTTCTAACATACAAATTTTTATACAATCTCGCATAACAGTAATGCGAGAGGAGATTGGAAATCTAGGCTCAACTACGGTCATAAAATCTTGGAAGCCTTCTTTTTCTACAAAATTAAATAGTAGCTCATCCTTGATGATCATTTTCGCTATTGCCAACCGTATCTTTTGTTCATTATACTTAGCAAGTCCAACACTAGGACTACTAGTTGTACCATCCACCCCCGTCCTCCTAACCCCAGTCTCTTTTAATTGGGGGTTATTCCTTCTAGCCCCAATAGTAGCATGTAAGGCTTTGCATTTTTCAATATGGTACTTCACGGATGAAGTACCTTGTTTTTTAGGATGACATGATAAAATCTTACCACAATAATCGCATGTGGCTGTGGGTTCATTGGGATCCTCATCATTTCTTGTAAAAGTGTTGCCATACATCTGATCTTCCATTTCTTCTTCTGATAGGAGGGCAAACATGAGGACTAGTTGCTTGACTATCCAAAATTAGAGGTAGAGTGCTATCCAAAATGAAGGGACATTGATGCAGACCCGACAGAGGGTATAGAAGCACTAGGTTCCATAGGATTAAGCTGCAAAAAAAAAAAAAAAAAAAAAAAATAGTAAGTTGCAAACATCAACGGTCAACAAACAAAGAAAAGATAAAGATGTTTATATTACTCCAAAAATCTGGACTATGTAAGCATGTGTTTCATATTGAATGCATCCATCTCTGGCTGCACTCAAACTCAACTAAGCTGTTCAAAATTTTTGCAGAAACCATGAGGAATTATTGCACTTCTAGATGAAGCCTGGTAAGCAGCTAACTTTTTTCGTTACATAAGCCACCGTTGCTTCCAAGTTCAATGGGCCCAAATACCAACCCATACATGGATTTTATAATCCAAAATCCACACATGAAACATTTGCTCAGAAGTTGTATCAGACATTCAAAAACCACAAGCGCTTTATCAGACATTCTAAAAAATAATGTCATAAAATTTCTTCTCTTTGTTTCCATAACAAACAAAAACCAAAATCACTTTCATTAAACTCAAATATATCTTAGAATTATTTTCTTCTCAAACACATTTTCAATGAGCCCCACCACTTTTTCAAACTCTAATTAAAAAATCACTAAAAAAACTTTCTCAATCCAAGAATATATTTAATGGGACCCACTTACCACTTTTATAATTTGAAGAATCACAGAAGTTGCATTAGTTTATGGGACTACTTTTATATAATCTATATGTTGCTAAAGTATTTCTCTTTAATTAAAGATTGGTATCGTGCCAATTCAGAAGCTATTCATGGCATTCTAGACTCAAAACATTCACAGAGAATATCATAATGAGAAATATTCAACCAGTGCAATGCAATTGATTGCCTTCAAAAGGACAAAAGGTCCACTCTGAGGGTTGGAAAATTATAACTATTCCCAAGATACTGATAACGCCATACTTCCATCCTATCACAGCATGTTATGTCATTAAAATTACTTACATTACACTGGTTTTTAATAACAGATGAAAATATCAGCTACTTCCCAATTTCCTAATCATGAATCTAGAATGTCCAGGTCCTTTTCTAGTTGGTATTTATAAAATTTGATTCTTGGGCAAGTGACAGTAGCTCAAATGCAATCAGATCATAATAAAAAGACACATCCAGAGTGGTGTAATTAGTATGGAAAGATTTGACCTTTCCAATTCATAGAGCAAAATCTATCTCCCGTTTGACTGTTTACCAAGCTTTTGTGATTCTTCAAATTATATGAAAGTCTTTTAGAAGTTTAGAAGTTTTCTCAGAGATCCAAGGTAGGTAGAGCAAACTTGATCAAGGGCACCCTCTCAAATTCATCAACTAACGTTATACCCGTCTCCCTACCTATAGGCATTACTAACTGTATTGAGAAGAGACAAAGAGATTTCTATGGAGCAGGAAGAAGAGGAAATTCCACTCAGCTAGTAGTACTTGGGTAAATCCTACTCGACCTAAGGAGAAAAAATTTAATGAATTAAATATCTAATTAGTGTACCCCAATGAAATATGGAAATTATAGAAAATATGATAAACCATTAGATCATAAACATGTAAATGTAATCTAATTGTTGAATGTTCTGCACTGTTAATGTAAAAAAAATATATAATATGTTGGCATATTCTTATATATGACAAAATTTAGTATAATTAAGTTGTAAATATGCAGGGTACGTAGAGTCTAGGTTGCAATTGAAACAAAAATACTACAAAACCCAAAAGCTTATTATAAGAATATACCAATACATAAGAGAAAATCACATGAAAAAGAGGTAAGAATGCTCACCAGTTGATCAGAGACCAAAAAATGAAGAACCAATTAAAGAAGATTGTGATCAGATTGAATGGAAGCAATAATTGGGAGGAATGAAGCCTGGCCCGAGGTCATAAACTCATGATCAATGATATGAGCATCTCTGTCAACTGGAGATGCCAAAGCTAAATGTAGGCTGAACAAATCTTGCATCAATATAACATATTCAGTGTTTTGACTACAACAAATAATTAGGTTGGAAAATTAGTGTTTGGTGGCTCACATACAAGGATCTAAAATATTCCCTTAAAAATCAAATAGCTGGAATACAGATGAAAAAAATAAATCTCTTTGAAAAACCCAAAAACAGGTCTTGAATATGAATATGATCCGATTCCCATATGCACTGCTACATTAAGGCTTTCCTCCATAAACAGAGCTTCTGCCACCTAAGCTAGGTGCGGTTGGTATTCTGATTTCTAGCATTTATTTGAAATGTGTTTTTTCAAAAAACACTCAGACTTGAAAGCAATCAAATAAGCCGAGGTGGTGTTCTATTTAATTGGTAATCAAATAAGCAATCAAAAACACTCAGTCTTTTTTATTATTAACAATCTGTACAAGCTAATAACTAGGTGACTATGATAGTATACAAATCAAAGAGAGGACCTCAAATGACTAAAGAATCAGGGCATCATGATTCATACAGTCAAGAGATAATGATAGATGATTTACGCAAACCAAATGCCTAAAATTAGACTCCACCCATCATATACTGATTCTGTAGCAAGAACCCATCAGAGTCCACCTATTGTGCACAACTATCAATTCTATGACTTCTCTGATTAAAGTTTCATAAAGTAGCAGTTCCTTCTTACCTTCTGTGACGGCGACAGGGAGCTGCGAGCCTGCGAGAGAGCGAGTGAGAGCTTGAGAGATGCGATAATGAGAAACCGGCGAAAAAGATGAGAACAATCAGCGAAAGAGATGAGAAAGATGGCAAATCGAAGATGGGCAATCGTAGGAGTCGAAGATGGGCAATCGCAGGAGTAACGGGTATGAGGTTGGGATTATCGGGTATTTTATTTGTTTGGAAAACGGTAAACGGTAACGGGTTTCGGTATATCGGAAGCAAGCGTTTCCGTTAACAAGCTTAACGGGTCGAGAATTTTGGGTCCGATCGGGTCGAAATGACGGACGGTAACGGGTAACGGGTAACGGGTATTTTATTCACCCCTAGTGACACCTATGCTTAATGGTGATATGGAAACACTAGAAATAGGTTTAATAAATTAGCCATTCTGCTTATAAGTTGGTGTGGAGTACATATGTTTTATATTGTTAATATGGTAAGATGATGTGTCCAATGTATCAACTCGCAAATATAATCTTTCTTGATAAATACAAAAGCATATGATCTCTGCAGGTAATAACATTATTAAAAAGACGAGACCCAAACTCATTACCTTGTATTTGTTAACTTTCTAGTTTCTACTGTTATCTCTAATTCATTCAAGGGAATAGTACTCATAGTTGGTTATTCATTGAAGAGAAATATCTATATACATTTAAATAGATAAATTTTGAACAGATTTTTGTAAAAAAATAGATTTTATTTTAAAAAAAGTGTAAAAGAAATATTTTTTTAATGACATTTAATTTTTTTATGAAAGACGTGTGAAATCTATCTATTTAAAATTTGCATATAACATCATTTTCTCCATGATTAAGTCCTTTTTACTTCTTTTTTTTAATTGTTAATACAAAAATATAGTGTACACATGATCTACCAAATAATAAAAAGAAATTTTTTTAAAAATAATAATTAAACTATCGTTATTCCTAATAAGGTATCCCACGAAATTTAAAGTAGAGTTGCTATTTCAAAGTCCATGTGCTACTAGTCTACTACTAGGGGTGGCAATTTCTTATACGACCCGTTAACCCAACACGAACACGACACGATAATAACGGGTTAGAGTTTAGTCTTAACGGGTTTCGGGTCAAAACAGGTTGACCCGTTATGACACGATTGCTTAACGGGTTGATAACGGGTCAACCTGTTTTAACCCGTTATGACACGCTAAGAAAGTTAAAATTACAATTATATTCTTATACTTAAATGTAAATTTGTTAGAATTTTAATTTTGATATTTTATTGTTTAGATTGTAATTTAGACTTATAATTAATGTTATTAGTTTTATAGATATTATGATTTTAATATTTATATAAAATTATGTTAAATTTAATTAAGTCAAACGGGTTAATTTTGGACATATTCAACTTATTTACATAAATAAGTTGAAACGAATCATATTATATCGTGTTAATATATTTCCTAATATTTATTAATGGGTCATAACGGGTTGACACGATACGACACATTATGTTAACGGGTTGGGTTAGGGTTTGAGATTTTGACACGATAAGTTTAATGGGTCGGGTTAGAGTTAACCCATATAGTATAATACACATGTCTTGACACGACACGAACACGACCTGTTAACACGATTTGACACCTCTATCTACTACTACCGACAGGTTTGAAATACCAAGTCATTTTAAGCTTTTTCAATAATTTTTGTATGGGTGGAACGACCAATCTCCTTCAACTTTCGTGGGATACTTTATTTCAAGTCATTTCAGATTTGGATTGCGAGAGAAGTTGGGGTTGGGTTTAACCGAATCTCTTGTATTTTGAAGCTTCTGCCGTGGTGGACAATATTGCTTATCGTCATCGGTGGTGACAGAGTCTGGATGAAATTGAAAATTCTTATTAAATTATTTTTATTATATTTTTTTATAATGTTTTTTATTATATTTTTATTTTTTATTATATTATTTTATTATATTTTTTAAATTATATTTTTTTATTATATTTTTTAATATTTTTATTATATTTTTATAACAATTATAAAAATTTAGAAAAATAGGGTGCAAAATACTGAGGTGCGGTCGTCTCCCTTGGATTGCCTATTGTTCAAAAATGTATAACCACGCCAGTCTGAAAGCATTTCAAGTCATGTAATGCGTTTACATTACAAAAAAAAAAATTGAAATGAAAAGCTCTGGTTCTTTTTTAATTTTTATTATAATTATAAATAAATTAAATAAATTTTGAAATAAAAAAAAACTGAAAATTTAAAAAATAATTAAAAAGTGATTTTTATCAATTTTAATTTAAATAAAATATTTAAAAAAATATTGTTCAAAATTATTTTTAAATATGTTAAAAAATATTTCTATTAATAATTATTTTTATTATAAAATACAAATAAAATCATTATTTCACTATTATTAATAATCAAATCAATCCAAAATCAATATTCAATATATTTCATACATCCAAACAACTCAAACTATTCTCAATGAGACCCACAAATTTTTTTTAATTTCTTCTCAAATTATTCATAAATATTATAAAAAATTTCAAAATTTCTCAACATCTAAATATAATCTAAAAGGACAATGAACATGAGACCTGCATCACAACGATAAATGTTAGTATAATTTTTATTTCATTTTTGTTTTTCTGTTAATCGTATTTTAAATATTTTTAAAATTTAAAATACATATATCAATTCACTGATAGTTATTTTTTTTAACTTCTAAATAAAATAAATAAATAAAAACAGAAATTACAGTAAATCAATTTTATCGGTCTAAGCAACATTTTTTATTCTAAAAAAACTAAAAGCAAGCTAGCACTGTTTTGTTCTTATCTTTGCAGCCATTTATATAGTTCAACTTGATTTGATTACCAATCAGTCTCTGAGCATGTTCATATTCGCCATAAGTACCAGCGCACCCGTCCAACTGCACATGGAAAAACTATTCCTAGCTAATATATAATCAAAAATGATAGAGAGTATTCATTCTCATCATACTTATTTTTATATGAATAATATATATATATTATTTATGTAAAAAAACCCTAGCCAATCACCAAGATCCACTATGATGTTTTGACAAATATTTAGGTTATTTTTCCCACTATGTTTATAATAATTTTAAACCATTACCAACAGCTAGCTTGTCATCTTCTTGATTAAAGAGAAATAATACAATTATAAAAAAATGAAACAAGAATAAATTTATAAATTAACATAAATTTATATGATATATTAAAATTCATAGTAAAAATAATTTTACAATTTAACCTATGAGCGGTGTTACATTTTTCAAAAGGATGTAATCCGAATTTCTCTCGATATGGTATTTTTTTTTATTATTTTTGATTTATTTTCAATAAATTTTTCGATACTTTTAAATAATTTTAAAAAATAAAAAAATCATATCATTATTAAAAAATTATTTTTTAATTATTTAATAATTTTTTTTAATTATTTAATAATTATTATTATTATTTTAAATCCAGAAAAAAATCCATTTCACCCGAATTCGGGTAAAATAGAATTTTTCTTAACCCATTACGCTGAATTCATAAATTTATGGAAGAGCTTTCGAAGAGAAGTGGACAGTTTGATGCTTTTGTTGACGCACTATTGGCCAGTGCATTGATTTTAATTTTTGTGGACTCGCGAGGATGTGCAGGGTCCCTCTGGTTGCAATCGCACGAGAAATTGAAAAGTATAAAAAGGTGGAAGGAACTCAATGTCGTCCCTGTTCGGATGACCTCCCTGTTCGGATGACCGAAACGCCCTCGGAATGAATCGGTCTCTTTTGCACAACGGTTGACATTAATGGTTGTGTTTTTTTTTTTCATTTAGTCATGCACATAATATATTTTACAATAATATAATAAAATAAAAATATTTTTCATAAAGATATAATAAGCTGAAAATATTTTTTATAAAATATTTTATAAATTATCCCTCATTTAACATATTATTATGAAATTTTTTATAAAAAATATTGTCTACAAATCATTTTCTTTCTTAGATTCATCTTGGTGTTATTTTGATAATCGATATAACCATAAGATATAAATATTCGTACGAATAAACAAACAGGGTAGGACTCCAAATTTATAAGAGATACTAGAGGGGATATTTATACCCTCTAATGGCCTGGCACACAATTGAGGCCCAAGGGCCCGATATCTAAATATTCAAAAAGGTCAAGGTCTAAAAAGTTAAGGACGTTGGCCGACCATTATAACAATCACTCAAACTGAGATAAACTATTTTAAATAAGAGATATCCTAAATAAGAATAAGGATAATTCCTGTGAAACAGAAGTTATCCGCCTAGCTGTCTAAGATAACTAATGATTCGAATTTAAAATAGTGGCCAGAAATGGTTATCATTAATCCATTATCTTCTAGAAAATGACTCCCACGAGGTAAGGTACGACCATCTCACTTTTTAGATATATTCATTCTGGCATACTTGATTAACTTAGGCATCGAAATATCTTCAGACATTTTTTACCACCCTCTTCTTTCTTGTAGAGTAATTGCGTGATCGGTTATCTTGATGGCGTAAAACACGTCCTATACAAATACAATAGCAAACATTCTATCTAATGCCAACTTGTAACGTCCATGATGGTTATTTATGATCAAGTAATGTTATATAAAGTTATAGAGTGCATAAATGCTGCATAATCATTTTATAAAAAAATATAATATATTATTAAAAAAATAATTTATAGAATTGTGAAGTGCAAAAAATAAAAATCTCTAAAATGAAGCATGTTATCGTGTACTTAGAAATATATTTAATCTCGTTTGGATTTAAAGATGAAATAGGATGAGTTGAGAAAATTGAATAAAATATTATTAGAATATTATTTATTATTATTGTTGTTGTTTTAAAATTTTAAAAAAGTTGAATTAGGATTTAAAAAAAATTAAATTATCGATTATATTTTGTATGAGAATTTTAAAAAATGTAATGATAAGTTTGATATGAGATGAACCCATCTTACAATCCAAACCAACCCGAGTTTGAGAAACACGAGATGGAGGAAGTGCCCTCCTTGAACATGATATTTAAAAAAGAAATGATATTTGTAATCGTAAAGTCTCTAATCATCTCGTAATTGCTTAAAAAAATAAATAAAATATAAAAAATACTAAAAAAATAATAATTAATCTTTTAATAAAATATCTCTTTTTCTTTTTTAAAATAATAACACAGTCTATCTGGTATAACGCTTTGACCCTATATTTGTCAGCCACTACAACTCTCCGCACTATCACATAATTTTGCCAAACGGTGTGTTTTATGTAGTTTTGACCAAAGTTTTGAATTCCGTTCCGGTGATCGTTCCGGTTGAGGCACTAGAACGGAATATTTCGATATCGGTCTGTTCCGGTGTGCCATTTCGGGATTAATTATATATTATAATAAATATTTATATATATATATAAACTAACAACTAATAGAATAAAGACATATATATGTAAGTGTGTATCATATATATGTGTACATATTAAAAGAATTGAATATTTATAAAATGATTGGAAGTTGAAAAAATACAAATTTGAGTTGAGATACAAAAATAAATAAATAGATAAAATATTAAAAATAATGATATTTAAAAAAAGACGTATTTAAAATTACAAAGTATATAAATATATTTTATATTTTAAAATTAATTATATATCATCTAAATTTAAAATTAAAAAAAAAATATCATTCAAATACAAAAAAATTACAAAAATAATCTAAACCGGAATAGGGACTGGAACGATCGAAATTTGATTGGAACGGCCGGAATTTGACCGGAATGATCGGAACGGGCCGGAATTTGGACCGGAACGGAACATTCTGACCGCTCCGGCCGGAACAGAACGGAATTCAAAATTATAGTTTTGACCCTTCCTTGCATTCTTTCAGGTACACTTCTTGTGCACATCTCTTTGGTTGCAACTTGCCTAGTGACATTTCCTCGCCCGTACTTATTGAGATTGGTTGACTTGTAATTCAATTATTGTGTTCTCTATTTGTAACAAATAAATCTTTTGTAATACTGTTTATTGATGTACCAAAATATATCGTTGATGTGTGAAGCTTATTATATTAGTTTATTTAAAAAGGTATTGGTACTTTAATTTTATTTTTAAATGAATAGAAAGCACTTTCATTGAAATAGGCATTTGCAAATTCAATTAGACATTTACATAATAAAATTTAATAATTTCTTACATTAAATTAGGCAAAGGCAAAAAAGATAGCTTTCAACTACAATAAAATGAACTCTTATTGTCAAATTTGTCTATCACTGTAGTTAAGTCATAAATATTAAAAATTTATTTCTCTATCCACTTCTCCCCTTTTCTCTTTTGCGATCTTGTTTCCCTCTTGCAAGTTCTCCATTTCTCCATCCTTCTTCATTTCTCTTTTTTTCCTTCTTCTGATTTCTCCCCTCTCCATTTCTCTCTTTTTCTCTCCCCAATTTCAGCTCTCCCTCTTTCTCTCCCCCAATTTCAGACTCTCTCAATTTCCTCTTCATTTATCAACTCTCCCTCTTTCTCTCCCGCAATTTCGGCTCGTCTCCATTTCTCTCTCTTTCTTTATTTCTTAAATCTCCATTTTTCTCTCCCTCAATTTCAACCCCTCTCCATTACTCTCTCTCTCTTCATTTCTTAGCCTCTCTTCTCGAAAACCCTAAGTTGTAGTGGAAACCTCGAAGCTTGACGATTGGATTTAGAAGGGTTGCAATTTTTTTCTCTACAGCGATCTCAGGCCTTGGAGGTTTGCAATTTCTTTTTTTTGGAGGGGGGGGGACTAGTGATTTGTTTGTCTCTATTATGTGCATAAGCATTGTCTTAACTTGTGCATATGACTTGTGATTTTTGTGCGTATAACTTATGGTTCTTGGCTCTGTTTTGTGCATATGCGTTGTGGTTGTCCTTGTTTTGTGTTTGTCTAGGTTTTGTGTTTGCATATGGCATATTTTTTTTTAAATGCTTTTACAAGTTTAATTATCTGACCTATATCTAAATTGTAATGGAAGTAAAGGACTAAACTCTAGGTCTTTGGATTGTAAAGTTCATATGAAAGGGTTGACCATTAGCCTATGTTGACAATTTGGGATTTTTGTTTTTATTTTATTTTTAGCTTGGGAAAGAACTTGTAAAAATGGTCCCAACTTTTGCTTCTCCGCCAATAATTCAGCCAAGTATATGCCATTGTCATATGAATGAGCACATCCATTAAGTCCTATCATACTTCTACAATGTAACATCATGATTAATGTAATTAGAATGTGGCAACTTCCATGCTGTATTGAGTAACTTGTTCACTAGAATGTGGTACTCTAATTAGTCCCTGGCTACAAGAGGGTAAAATAATATATTAATGTTGGCTACTTTTACTGCACAAGAGCAAGAAAAAAAATTGCGACCTTAGTCAATTTAATGTTGGCTACTTGAAACATGTATGAGGAACAAAGCATTATGATGTTTCCTTGCAGTAACAATGTTTACTACTGCAAACTGACAGTGTCAATTTCATTGCAATCTCAAACCTTTGTCCGCAACCAGCCTCCTTTCCTTTTATAAGGTTGGAGCTTTCATTTGATGCAGATCCCTTCTTGACCACTCTCTTGCAAAGTGGTGGACAAGAAGAATGTAGTACCACGTTCAATTGGTCCAACCATCACAAGCTGAAGGTGAACAAAGGCCACACACTAAAATGTTTTGTGCAAATACTATCTTGCAAAGTAGTAGACAAGGAGAAGATAGAATCCTGTACGCTTTTGTCATTGACCAATCGATGACAATCTATTCAAGCATGTACAAATAAGTTATGTGCTGCTATAGCACAAATAAAGTCTTTGCATCCAAGTGATATGATAGATCTAGATAATGTAGTAATTTTGTTTCTCCTTCAGTTTTTTTTCACATGCATGGGTTTATTTACGTACTAAGATTATTACTTTACTCATTTAAGATTGAGAAGACAAAAACATTGTACAAAAAAATAATGATAAGAAGGCAAGTTTTATCATGGAACATTGTTGGTGTATATTAAAACCCCAACCAAAATGGTGTCAACATCGGGCAACATTGTCAACAAGGAGGAAATCACTTGGAAGACGTTTAGTGAATGCTAGCTTAATTCCAGACGAAGACAATACTTTGGACGACAATGTCGAGGTCATCCATGAGAGACCTCCGGGTATGAAGGCTGAGAAAGAAAGATAATGATCAGATGTTGAATTTAACCATGCCTTAGCTCCCATGACAAATGACAGAAACACATTCATGTTACAGAGAAGAGAATTTATGAGCAAAAGGTAAAAAATTATAGAAATAAATACTTTGCCTTGAGAAGAAGAAGTTTGACGCTAGCATAATGCAATTAGATCTTACTAGCGTGAAAGCAAAGCAACAAGCTTATTTCAAAAGTCTTCAAGATGAAATTTTTGAAACTTTAATGAGTCAGTCTGTAATCACATCACTATCTGATGACCCATCCACACCTTTTGAAGGTGTCTAAATATTTAATTAGTCTATATTAATGTTGTAGTTAATTGATATTTTGTTTGATTTTAGTTGGTGTCTAGCCACATGTAATGAAAATACAAGTGGCTGGGTAGTAACTATTTTTTGTGAAAGGATGATTTTTGTGATAAATATTTTTTGTGATGGGCTGAAATGTTATGAATATTAGTGATAATATTTTGAAATGGAAATATTAGTTGTTGTCCAGCCTATGTTGACATTGTAGTTTGTTGAGTTCTTTGATGGACATTGTTTGTTAGTGAGATGGTAAATCTGAGATGATAGAATGTTGTTTGTGGAGTTTGAATGACATCTGAACTGCATGTTTGATGGGCATTCCACAATGACGTTATGGAATTGCTATTTTAATCTCTTTGTTTGATAGGTAGATGTAGGTCCATAGATGTTATTATTAAAACCCTTTCAAATATAGAAGATGTTGTTACGAATTTATCTCTTCAAAGTTAGGGTAGTTTTGTTTTTGACATTGTGCTTGTTTTGCCAGAAAATATGGAAAAATGACACATAAATGAAATTTTGAATTTTCTCTGTTCATGATTGGCAAAAAGACTAATAATACTTCTCTTCTTTAAAAGAATATAATGTAATTAAAAAATATATAATATTAAATTGATAATATTTGTAAATGTGATTTATATGGTTGGCTAGAATTTGATGACTAGGGTTTAAATTCTAAACATTAGATGAATGTAATTTTATTTAGGATTCTAAGAGTTATCCGAAAAGATAGAATTTGTTTTAGACGAATGTAATTCTAATAAGACTCTAAGGTTGCGTTTGAATGTCAAGAAATGTTGAAAAGTGTTGTAAATATTTGTGAATATTTTAAGTAGAGGTTGGAGTGAGTTTGTGGATCTCATTGAAAGTAATTTGAGTTGTTTGGATGTATGAACTATGTTGAGGTGTTGACTTTTTTAATAGAAATATAGAGAATGTGTGGGTCCCATTAATATATAATAGATAGTCAAAGATAAAATGATTATTTTATTTATATTTTATAGTGATAAATAGAATTATTATTAGAAAATAATTTCCAACATTTTAAAAAAATAATTTTGCACAAAAAACTTTATTTATAAATATATTATTTATATTAAAATTTTTGAAAATCAATTTTTGGCAATATATTATTTTTGTAAACTCACAAAAGTACTCTTTCATTTTTTTTTTATTCCTCATACATTAATTGCATGTTCTACAAATGAAATGGGCCTCGTTTTCAAAATGCATCACGAAGGATAGTTTTCAAAATGTGTTTGGAAATAAAGATCATCCAACCGTACGAAATATCTTGAGAAGAGTTGAGAGTTTTCAAACATCCAAACCTACCCTAAGTGTTATTTGATAAGGATAAAGTTTATTTTGTAATGTAATTTTTATCAAACAATGTTTAAATTAAAAGATAAGAAATTACAAGAGTCCTAGATAAGTGTTAGATTCCAAGATAAAATTTCATATTAAGTTCCAAGAGATAAAGTTTATCCAAAGAAGAGTTTGAATATGAAGCTGCTAGTGCTGAGAAGATAAAAATAAAGTGCAGCAAAATCTGGCAACATAACTCGTTAGTAGATTTTCAGTGTGATCTAAACTTTTATCAGATCTTATCTGTCAACAGAGTTTTAGTGTGACCAAACTCTTATCAGATCTTATCCGTCAGCAGAGTTTTACTGTGACTCAAACTCTTATTAGAACTCTAGTTGTTATCCGATAATGATAAGATCTTGGTTTAAATGAAACTCTTATCAGATATTGTTTAAATTAAGACATAAGAATATATGTTTTGAGTTTTAAAGTCAGCTGAAGAAATAAAAATGCAATAATTAAATGCATAAAACTGAAGCTGATTTGAACTCAGAAATATTCAGAAGAAGTGATCTAATCTAAGTTGTTTGCAAATTGTTAGTAACTTAACAGACTGAAAATATGGATAAACCTATCAATATAGTTCTATTCCAACACAAGCACTGCACCATTGCATTGTCTATTTAAAGAAGGTCCACTGAAGGTTTTAATCAACACTTCCAAATACTAGTCTATAAATAGCTAGAGATACCACATATCATAGGTGCATAAAAGAACAATCCCTACTCTCCTTACTCATTGTGATATTCCAACTCCTCTTACTAACTTTAACATCAAAGTGGCCACAGGGATCCACCACCTTCCCTCTCATTCAACCTCTGTGCAAATCGGGTTGTTCAGACTTTGCTGACCAGCCCAAGCCACGGAACACGACATGAATAATGTGTTAGCTAGATGAAATTATTTATAAGTTTTTATTTTTTATTTTTTCGCTTATTATCTTGCTAAATTTTAATGTGATAACTCGTTATTACAATAAAAATTCTAATAATAATAAATAAAGCATACAATTTGTATTTTCAAATTTCATCCCACTTGGGCTTTTTCTTTTTAAAACCAAAAGACCATTCGAGGATTAGAACCCACAACTTCATCCTTGCTTTTAAGTATCATAAATGAGTCATGCTATTTAATGTAGGACTCATTAGGCATTTGAGTCCTAATGAGTCCTAAGGATATTTAAGCACTCTCATTGAATTAGGTATTTGTAAATAAAAATTTGCATAATCTCACATCATTTTGTATTTGATTATTCTATTCAAAATTTATTATAATATTGGATTATCTATCTTTTTGTCAAAATAATAATAAAATATTGAAATTCCCTTTGTACCCTTGTATGGTCAAATGTATCTAACAATAACTTATGTATGGTCGAATCAAATTTGTTAGATTTCATTCGTGTGAATAATCAGAAATATGCAATAAATAAATTATCAAATATAATACAACGATTGGTTACGAAATAAAACCTTTTGAAAAACTCCTCAAAAGTAAATCCCTATGGGGCAACAAGAAAGTCAATTTTATTGATTGAGATGTTTAGAAGTAAAATGATTACAAAATTTTTGGAACTTAACCCGTTTATCCAAGATACGCGACCCGCTTGTCTTCTACCGTAATAGGTAGCCAAAATTTCTAACGATATCCAATCTTTGTCTTTTCTACTGAAACCTCCAGTAGTTGAACATGAATACTTCTTCTCCCCCTTGGAGTATGCTCTCACTCAAATCTTATGACTTGAGCACTAGAAAATTTTCCTCTTGAAGATTTCATCTCACAAAAATAATTGAACACTCTCTCGGCTTCAAGCTCTTTAAAATACTTATAAAGAGTTCCTGAGGGTGATGAGACGGTTGTCCCGTCAATTCAGACCGTCATTTCCTTTGCCATGTTTTGGGAGGGCTTCCTTGTCACGTCCTGACTGAGTGGGCGACTTATCCTCTCTGTACCAAGGTGTCAATCTCTACTTTTTTTCCTGTGCTCGTGTCAAGGTTTCGGAGTCGCAATGCGGTGAGGCATTTTGGCTGTGTATTTAATGCGGCGTGCTTCTCCTGTGGTTTGTATTTAATGCGGCCTGTCCCTGCCTAATTGCGTCTAGTATAGCGTGCGTCGGGCAGACCTTCGCATTCAATGCGACGTGCTCGGGGCAAACCTTGGTATTTACACGTAGTGTTAGGTGCTTATGTCCTGATGTAGTGTGGATGTTCCCAAGGGTCCTCCTGTTAGGTCTCGCCTTTGACTTGGAACTCGAGGGGGGACGGGGGGGCTTGCCCCTCATCTTCTCGAGAAGGCCCTTAAGGTCTTCCTTGAGATTGGGCCTCCTAGATTCCCATTGGGGTCCAAAGCCCAAAACCTGAATTCCCCCCACGTGGGATTTCCCTCTCACAGTACCCAACAAATTCTCACCGATGGGATTGAGGTGGGAATTTTCCCAAGTTTTTTTTCCTCCATCATTCTCTTTGCCTAATCCTGGGAAACGATCGTCTTGGTTTGGGCACCCAGTGCGCCTGCCTATCTTCGAAGATTTCGGTGAGCCCTATTGAGTCTTGATTTCCTTGAACGACTGTTGATGGGACTCTTGACCCTTGGCGTGCCGTTAACTGGCAAGCGGCGTTTTGGCTTTTTGACTGATTAGACTTCCAGCCATTAATGTGCCGTCTGTATGAGTGTACATTCCTTGGACTGCCCAAGGGTTAGGTGATTGGAACTGACAACCATAAATGCGGGATCAGTGCGCATGCACCCTTTGGTCTTCTCGATTGCCTGTCCCATGCCCCTAGGTTATGATTGGTTCATGATGTCGACGCTCTAGGTCAAGGTTATGCTATTGGGAGTTTTGCTTACACTCGCCCGCCCTTATTGTTTCGTGTACCTCACGCACCTTTTGCCTGAGCTTTCTGATAACTGCTGGCTGCGGCATGACCTGTCACGTCACTTCGTTTCCCATAAGTAATAACTACTCCCTTAGGTATAAATGGGGGGAACTCCCTCCCCATTCTTCTCATTCCTCCCTTCCTGCTCTTACTTTGTTGCGATTCTCACTGCTTTGTATTTTCCTGCCATTTTTTCGTGTTTTCTCTTGTTTTTTTGTGTTTTTCGTGCTTCCTTTCATTTTATGTCTGCTTCTATGGTTGAATCCTCTTCTTCTTCCTCACCTTTTATAGCACACAATTGGGTCCCTTCTTTCTTTATGTCTACCATCCAAGAACTGCATGACCTTGGCTATATTCCATCTTTAGTGTCCTTAGAGCCAGTCTGAGACGTTCCCTATGATGCTACAGGAAAGTCAAAGTATGTATTTTTGTTCGAGATAATGTTTAAGAACGGGCTCCACCTCTCCTTCATCCACCCAGTGTAGTAGGTGCTTCATTACCTGGGATGGCTCCTGCGTAGTTGCTCCCGAATGCTTGGCATCTGCTGATGGCGGTCTGTGTGGTATTCCGTATCGCCCTCCTGGAATTGAGCGATGTTTATCCCGACTTGTCAGCTAGGGAATTTCTATCCTTGTACTGTGTCCTCTGCAAACCAATCAGGAACCAGATCGATTTTCAAGCACGGGATGGGGAGGCAAAGCTCTGTACTCTTGAGCTCAAACACTCCCATGCTAAGGATTACTCCAAGAAGATCTTCTTCGTCTTGGGGGGAGTTCCCGATTCAGGTTGACTGGGGACTGCTCCTGCCAACCTCTATCCTGAACATCCACCTTAACCAAAGGGAGTGTGCCAGGATTGAAGTGGTCCTGTCCTGGGCCCGACGCAATTTCCATGAGCTGGAGTCAGACAGTCTTTTGATCGAGCAGAACATAGTGACGCACTTGGTCGAGCCAAGACAAGGTTGTGCCAAGTGCCAGAATATTTTAAGGGCTCATTCGACGAGGATTATCGCTCATCGAGTGTCTCCCAAGAGGCAGATCAAGGTTGCCATGACCGGGAGGTCATCACTTATGTTGGGGGCTCGAGTTCTTGTTCCTCTATGAGGGCCCCAATCTCTCAAGTTGCACCACGATCTCCGCCTACCCAGGCGCCAACACAACCCCCACCATTTAAAACCCTGACCCAACCTCCACTAGATATTCACGAAGAGGCCAAGAGGTTTATGGCAGAGGCGTTATCCAGTGCTTGCCGCACAACTAGGCAGGAGCCAATCTCCCCCATGCCTTCACCTTGCATGTTCGGGGGGGACAGGATGGCGCAATATGACGAGGCAGAGGCGATTCTTCGTGACATGCTATCCAAGCCGCCTTCCCACACTTTCGGGGCAGTCTTCTTTGAGCAGCTTGATCCTTTGCAAGTTGAGGAAGGGGAAATGGACAATGTGGAGCTCGCCTTTCGCCAGGCTTTAGAGCATCCCTCAGCTTATATGGCGGGAACCTCCAACTCTCGCAACTATGCTTGTGGCTTCACTTAGGATCGTGAGGACTAGGATGCGATGATTAGGTGGCTTCCACGCACTCCCGAGGATTCTCTTTTTATCCACAACTCAGGAACTCGCTCTGGTTCCAAGGAAAGGCATCATGAAGGCAAGGCCGAAAGATGGGCGGAGGTGGATAGCAGGATTGTTTGGCCCGAGGGCGAAGCTGAGGTAGAGTAGATTGAGGTAGAGCGCAACCAACAGCTTACTTTTGCATGCCAGTTCAGCCACTTCCTAGTGAAGCGAGGCAAGGCTAAGCGTGAGGACCTCTTGAAGAGACACCAGGAGCTGGATGAGGTGGCCCAACAATTTCTCACCAAAAATGAAGGTTGGGAGAAGGCCGAGGTTGAACTGAAGGCGAGGAATATGGCCTTGGAGGAGGGCCAAGCTGCTATTCAGGGCGAAATCACTGCTCTTTGAAAGGCGAACCAGTCCCTGAGGGCTGATTAGGTAGAGGTTGCTCGTGGTCGGGAGTTGGCTGAGAGGGAGCTCACCACGCACATGACTAACCTTGCCAATGCTGCCCAGGAGGTTGCTTCCTTGAGGTCCAACCTTGAAGTTTCTGAGCACAAACGGGTTACTCATGAGGTTGAGCTCGAGACTTATCAGGCTGACCTAGAGGCAACCAAGCGGGCTCATGAGGGTTGTGCTGGTGAATTGGCTACTGCTCGTACTACCCTAGAGGAGATGGCTGCTGAGTTGAAGGCACTCAAGCCCCAAGTAGTCCAATCCCAACCTATCAGTATCTCGGCTTGAGGCTATGACTATGTGGAAGGGTTGCGAAGGTTGAGGGAAGAGGTCCTAACTAATCCTTCCTTTAACTTGGACGGTATGGACGCCAAGGCTATGCCTCATGACGCTATTGCAAAGTTTTTTGTCAAGAAGATTGGGACACCGGCTACCCACCCTTCCAGTATCGCGATCCGCACGAGCCTTCGCCTTCCTAGCTGCAATTGTTGTTGTTGTTGTTTTTTTTTTTTTATAACTGTTTTTTCTTGTAGTTGCTTATACCTTAATGAGATTAGGAAAACTGTCTTTTGAGCCATGCCTTGTTTTGTAACTACTTTTGTCTATTTTTTTTTACCTCTTTCTCCTAAGTACCCCGCGTATTCCTATCGCAAAACATTCAGTAGGAATTATACTAAGGGTCAAGGGTTTAGCCAATGAACACTACTTTCGCCTGTTTGTTTTTTTTGCCTCCTTCTCCTAAGTACCCCACGAATTCCTATCACAAAACATTCAATTGGAATTATACTAAGGGTCAAGCATTCGGCCAATGAACACTGCTTTCACTTGTTTGTGTTGCTCAGGGACTCTTTGGTGGGTGAATAATTTCTTAAATTTGCCAAATGTTTGAATGGGCGGGTGAATCATTGGAATGGGAGTGGACTGGGTCCAATACTTGACCCCGCGATTCGCAAAAAGCCATTGAGGAGAGGGGCAGCCTTCATGGCGGGCAAATCGGTGGAAAATGAGTGGGACGGAACCATAACTCGACCCTTAACTCGCAAGGAAGCATGAAAGAGCTGGGGGTTTATGAGTGTACTCGGGCTGGTGCCTTTAAGCCTTGACCCCATGGTAGGCAAATCGTTAGGAAGGGGAGTGGGCTAGACCCAGGACTCAACCCCGCGATTCGCAAGTAGCCGTTAAAGAGATGTGCCCCTTTGCTTGGATCCTTAGCTATGCACACCATTGTCGGTAGTGTGAACAATCAAACTGCCTTCCATTGTCTAATATGAAACTCTGAGCTATCCCGAATCGACATATAATCGATTTCCACAAGAACTTGGTGATGACTTGAGCGATGATGCTTGCTAGGGTCTCAGCTTCAACCTACTTAATAAAATAGTCAACTATAACCATGATGAAGTTGACCCTTCCTCGTGCAGTCAGGAAGGGGCCTATGTGGTCCAATCCCCTTTGGGCGAAGGGCCAAGGTGCTATAATAGATGATAGTTCTTCCGGCTGGTGGTGGGGCACAGACGCATGTTCTTGGCACTTGGGGCATTTTCTAGCGAATGCTTTCGCATCCCAAAAGGCATTTGGCCAATAGTATCCTGCTCGGGTCACCTTTGTTGCTATGGCTCGTCCTCCTAAGTGTCCTCCACAAACTCTCTCGTGTATTTTGATCAATACGTATTGGGATTCATTGCTGGACAAACATCTAAGGAGTGGCTCAGAGAAGCCTCTTCGCTACAACACTCATTCTAGCAGTGTGAACCTTACTGCTCTATTCTTGACCCCTCTTGCTTTTTTCTGAGATGGCGGGCAGCGCGCCCTCTTGTAGGTATTTCGTGATGTATTGCGCCCATTGGGAGGGGATTCGACAGTGTAGTACTTCTATCTCGATAGCGGGTACATTGACTTCCCTTGTTTCAACATGTTCCTGTAAGGGAAGGTCCTTTTGTCCTGAAGCGGCCCTTGCTAGCCGAATGGCCTTCTGGTTTTATGATCTCGGTATTTGTTGGATGTGGAAATATTGAAAGTGATCTCATACCTCACACATAAGCCGAAGGTACTTCTTCAGTTGTTCCCCCTTCGTGATGAAAATTCCCAATACTTGATTGACCACGACCTGAGAATCGGTGTGTACTGCGATCTCCTCGACCCCCGGGAGGCAGGCAATGGTTAGACTTGTCAGAAGAGCTTTGTACTCAGCCTCATTGTTGGTAACTTTGAAGGTGAGCTTAACTGAGTAGTTATGCTGCTTCCCATAGCTGGTCAGGAGGTGCACGTCTGCGCCTCCACAGTCCTTACAGGCTGACCCGTTGATGTAAAAGGTCCAAGGCGTACCTGAAGGGGTCTGGGGGACTTCTTCTGGGAAGTTTGTGAATTCTGCCACAAAATCCGCCAGTGCTTGCCCTTTGATAGCTGTCCTAGGGGCATATATTAACAAATTCGCTGAGCTCTATTGCCAACTTAGCCAGTCTTCCTGAGGTATCGGGCTTCTATAGTATGACCTCTTAAGGACTGGTTGGTGAGTATCTTTATGGTTTGTGCTTGGAAGTAAGGCCGGAGCCGTCTTAACACAACAACTAGGGCGAAGGCCATCATCTCCATTCACGCGGATACCTAGATTTTGCTCCAAGAAAGGTCCTACTAATATAATATACGGGCCGCTATTCCTCAGCTGAGTCCTTCACTAGAACCGCTGAGGTCGCACTTTGTAAGAGTGCTAAATAGACTATTAGCACCTTGCCCAGTTCAGTCTGGCTGAGCAAGGGAGGTTTAGTCAGATACTCCTTTAGCTTGTTGAACACCTCATTACATGTTGCGTCCCATTCTTAGGCCTTCCTGAGAACCTTGAAGAAGGGTAGGTAGCGATCGGTGGGGCGTGCTATAAAGCGGTTCAGGGCGGCCACCCTGCCTACCATTTGTTGCACCTCGTGGTGGTTCTGTGGCTACCATTTGGGTTATAGCTTGTGTCTTCTCCAGATTGGCTTCAATCCCTCTTTCAGAGACCAGGTATCCCAAGAATTTGCCCGACCTAACTCCTAAAGCGCACTTGGTTGGATTGAGCTTCATTTTGTACTAACGCAGCACTATGAAAGCTTCACGTAGGTCGCTCAGGTGTTGCTTAGCCAGCTTACTTTTCACAAGGAGGTCGTCCACGTAGGCCTCCATGTTCCGCCCGATCTGTCGTTTGAACATCCTGTTAACTAGACGTTGGTAAGTAACTCCCGCGTTCTTATGTCTGAAGGGCATCACCTTGTAGTAGTAAAGTCTCCGATTTGTGATGAAGGTCATCTTTTCCTCATTTTTGGGGCTTATCTTTATCTGATTATACCCTGAGTAGATGTCCATGAAGCTGAGTAGTGAGTGACCCACGGTTGAGCCGATGATTAAGTCGATGCGAGGAAGGAAAAAACTGTCTTTCGGGTATGCCTTGTTGAGGCCGATGAAGTCGACACGCATTCGCTATTTACCGCATGCTTTCTTCACGAGCACCACGTTGGAAAACCACTCAGGATAGTAGACTTCTCGGATGAACCCTGTGTTTAATAGATGGTCAACCTTTTTTGTGATTGCAACGTACTTTTCAGCGCAGAAGCTCTGTCCCTTCTGTGTGACCTTCCGTGCTCTAGGGTTGACATTTAGGTGATGCCCTGCCACAGAATTGTCTATTCCGAGCATATCTTCACGTGTCCAAGTGAAGACATCCCGATGCTCGACCAAGAGCTGCTTTAGGCCTTACTTCAGGTCGGGTACTAGTCTGGTGCCAATTTGTAGTTTATGCTCGTGTATCATCGGGTTGAGGGAGAACAACTCTAGTGGCTCGTTGGGCTCGTCCTGTTTGAGGGCTTTCTCATCTTGCACTTATTCGTCCCATTTTGTCAGGGGTAGGGGTCTGGGAAGTTTGGTCGCCCCAATGCCTGTGCCGACAGGTTACACTACCTGACATTCGTGCCTTACTTCACGAGAGTAGCATTCTCGTGCCGAGATCTGATCGCCCTTGACCTCGCCTGTTCCCTCATGGGTCGGGAATTTCATTTTTAGGTGGAACATTGAAGTGACCGCTCTTAGGACGTTTAGGGCTGGGTTTCCCAAAATTACGTTGTACGAGGAGGGGGCTTTAACTACCAAGAAGTCGGCCATGATCATCGCTGTTTTGGCGATGTCCCAGCTAAGACTATGAGAGTGATCAATCCTTCCGGTTGGATCACAATGCTGGTGAAGCCTTTGAGGGGGGTAGAGGCTAGGCGCAACCTGTACCGCCTGATGCCCATACTGCTGAAAGCTTCTTAGTAGAGGATGTCCGCTGAACTGCCATTGTCAACCAGGATCCTCCTAGTAGTGAAGTTGGTGACCCTCTAGGTCACCATCAGGGCATCATCATGGGGATGAAGAACTCCTTCTTCGTCTTGCTCGCATGGACATTTCGCGTAACGAAGATTTCGTCGAAGCATTCTTCTTGGGTGTACGCCTTCTTGGAGGAAGAGGTCTCACCACCCCTAGGTAGGCCCCCCGCAATTGTTTGTATTTCACCCAAGGGTCCCCCAGTGCCATACGGGCTCTCGCGATTCTCCCCCCTATGCTGGTGCCTAAGGGGACTCTGGCTTTGTTGATTGGCCAGGCGCCATCTTCCTTGCTGGTTGGCCCGCCGTTCTTCCTCCTCCCTCTTGACTCTCAAGAGAGTCCGATAGTCTCGAGTGTTATGTCGGTCCGTACAGTGATATTCACAGTACATTCCCATGCCCGGCTGCCTCGTTCATCCTTCGATCGGCCCTCGCTCCTGGATATTTTCGACCGCGGTTGGTGTGGAAGCGAGGCTGGGGCCACTGGTTATTTCGGGCTTGCTTTCCCAGAGAGTCGTTGTCGCCTTTCTTTCTATGGTCCGTGGAAGTGCCCTCTTGGTGGTTGGTAGCTAGCCTGTCTGTGCGCTCTATTTCATCGTGCCGGGGTGCAGTCAAGGCTTGAAGTGTGTCCTCAACATTTATGTATATATTGACTTTGTCCATGAACTCTGCTAGAGTGGCAGGAGTCTTACGCGCGATCTCTACCATGAACGAGATTTTAGGCTATATTCAGCTTAGGAGGGCAGCCAAGGTGATTTTCTCATCTTGGTTGTCTGTGGTCATGCGCTCTCTGTTGAACCGAGAGAGGTAATTCTTCCGCTTACGGCTCTCGAGGAATTGGATCAGGAATAGGCGAGCCAGACAGTCGAAGCTATCAATGGTCCCGGTTGGAATAGTCCCAAACCATGTCTTGGCAAATCCCCTTTAAGGTGAGTGGGAATGCCCTACACGCCACTTCACACGAGTAGTCTTGCAGACTTATGTGAGTCTTAAATGTTTCCAAATGCTCATGTGGGTCCCTGCCCCCATCATAATACTCCATCTGGGGTACTCGAAACTTTGGTGGGAGGGGTACAACCATTACACCAGCATTATAAAGGGTTCCCAAACTATTGTGCTATTGGCCTGTAATGGGAGCTGCCTCAATTTGTTTGGCCATTTCCTCACGCTGAGTTTTCTGAGCCCCAAGTGCATTCTGTGTCTCTCCTCCTCCGCTCGGTCAGTTAGTTCCTCCTGGCAGGAGCCTGCGTGCTAGCTAGCTGATGGGTTATGGCGGACTGTGTCCCATTTGTCATTCTTTCGCAGCCTTGCGTTCTCTTCCGTCAGCTTCCGAATGGCCTCTTCCATTGTGGCGAGTCTAGCTTCCACCGTGGTTTTTTCCATCGTTGTGAGCCTAGCTTTTGCCATGTGGTTGTGGGTTTCTTCTTGTTGGGTAGTTTGGGATCGCATCGTAGCTGGCATATGGAGCACATGCTATACTAACCCATAGACGGCGCCACTATTGATGTCGTGTTAATAGCGGCTTGGGCTGGTCAGCAAAATCCAAATGATCCGATTTGCATAGAGGTTGAATGAGAGGGAGGGTGAAGGAATCCTGTGGCCACTCCGATGCTAAAGTTAGTAAGAGGAGTTGGAATATCATAATGAGTAAGGAGAGTAGGGATTGTTCTTTTATGCACCTGTGATATGTGGCATCTTTAGCTATTTATAGACTTTGATGAACACCAGGAGTTCCTGGGGGTGACGGGACGGCTGTCCTGTCAGTTTAGACTATCATTCCCTTTGTCGTGTCTTGGGGGGGTTCTTTGTCATGTCCTGACTGAGTGGGCGATTTAACCCCTATGTACCGAGATGTCAGTCTCTACTTTTTCCCTAACTCGTGTCAGGGTTCTGGAGCCACATTTAATGCGGTGAGACGTTCTGGCTGTGCATTTAATGCGGCGTGCTTCTGCTGTGGTTTCTATTTAATGCGGCATGTCCTTGCCTGATTGCGTCTAGCATAGCATTCGTTGGACAAACCTCCATATTCAGTGCGACATGCTTGAGGCAAGGCTTGGTATTTACATGCAGTATCAGGTGCTTTTGTCTTGATTTGGTGTGGATGTTCTCGAAGGTCCCCTTACTAGGTCTCGCCTTTAACTTCGAAACCTTAGGGGGGGGGGGGGGATCTTCCTTGAGATTGGGCCTCTTAGATTTCCGTTGGGGTCCAAAGCTTAAAACCTGAATTCTCCTTGCGTTGGATTTGCCCCTCACACATATCTCAATAGCATTCACAAAATATTATTATTTACATATCAATTCAAATAATTTAAAATTATCTCAATATCTAATTGTCATCTAAAACTATCTTAAATGATTGTAAATAATAGTGAAATAATAATAACTAATTTTTAAAATGAATAAATAATTTTAAAATAATATTGAAATAATTTTAAAATATTTTTAAAAAACAATTATAATTCCAAGCTAAGCACAATATTAAAAATATAGGTGCAAAATAAATTGAAACCAGAAAAGTGGCTTGGACTGGACCGATCGGTTAGTTCGGTCCAATTTTTGACCGATTTAGTTTGAAACCGGCTCCTCAATTTTATAAGCTGGAAATAACCAGTTCAAAATTAGTTTTTCACTTTTATTTGATCATATGTTTTAAATATAAAAGATATGTTAATTACATTTTATGACTTAATAAATTTTCAGTATATTTCTTTTGATAAATATATTAATAATATTAATATATATCAGTATATTAATTACATTATGACATATAGTAATAGTACTATACTAAAAATATTAACATATACTAATAATATTATTGTATTACTAATATTTTTATATATTAATATATGTATCAGATATTAGAGATTAGAAATTTAAAATATATTAAAAATTGAAAATCGGAATGAATTGAACCAAAATGATAAAATCGAAAATATCAATTTAACAGAATAAATATAAGTTCTTAAAAATGTATAAAAAGTATATACTAATTCAATTCTAAAATTTGTTCAGAGTTGAATCAAACCATATCAGTTACCCTCATAATTAAAAAGAGAGGGATGAGCTGAGCCTAATGTATATTCGGACTGTTTGGTTAGGTGGATTTTTATTTTTTCTTAAAGAAAAAACAGAACTTGATTTCGGACGGAAGATTGACAATAGTTTGAAGTTTATTTTCAACAATAGCGGCTTCATTGGTTTTGAAAAGTCAAGCTTAGGTTTTTAGGCCAGGTGGGAAGTTTGAGAGTCCATTATTCAGTGGGGTCTCAGGTTGAACGTAGAGAGTGAGGTCATTGCGTGACGTCACGGTGATAAAGCACGCTTCGTTTTTCTTTTCTCAAAGTGGAAGTGGTTGAACTGGCAGGATAATATAATATACTATATATATATATTATATTATATTATATTATAATATATAGTTCTTTATATATAGTGGATTACTAATAGTATAATATTATATTAAATGTTACATTAATATTTATAAGATTAATTTTATATTATTAGATTATTTATACATGAATAATAGGACTTAAAAAATTTAATGTTATTTTAATTAGCAATTTAGCATATAATATGAAATTATTTTATATATAATTATATATTATATGTAAAAATTATATCTAATGCAAAAAATCATATAAAAATATCTAACTAAAAAATATATCAATATATATATATGAAGTGCGCCGGTATTAAAAAAAAGAAAATTGAAATCAGATTCATTTGGACCAGTTTTGAGAAAAATAAATCAGGAATCGAACCGAATCGGTTTTGAACCGATCAAACCGTTTGGTACTGTTCACCGGTTCTCATAAATAAGTACCGCACTAGGAGGGTCGAGATTTGGATATTTATGGAAGGATAAATTCACATGAGAAATCTTCATTCACAAAAGAATCTTATTAAAATGATTAAGAAAAAAAACTTAATTTCATACCGTACATTAGATATATTTTACAGTCTGACATTTTATATTAAATTAAATCAATATATGACATTATTTTATGAGATCCATTTGTCTATCTAGTATTCTTCTAAAAAATAATATTTTTATTCATGGAACGTGCAAGGGCAGTATAACCTTATTAACAAAAGTGAATAAATATAGAATTTAAAAAAAAATTAAATTTTTAATAATAGATTTCACTTATGTTATTTTATTTTTTTAATACGTTCTATTTGTACAATCCATAATCGTTAAGGCTGTTCACCCGACCCGACCTGTACCAATAAGCCAGTTTCCGACCCGACTCGATTACAGATGCGTTCCGATGGGTCGATACCCGTTTGGCCGATAATCAACCGATAAGGGTTTCGAAAAAATAATCAAAAGAAACCAGTAAAAAACGAAGGAAAACGAAGCAACCATCCTCTCGTTGGCTTGATGGCATGATACCCGGTCTCCAAGAGAGATCCTGGGTTCAATCTCCCTCCCCCTAAAATATCAAAAAAAATTAAAGAAAACGAAGGAATTATCCTCTGTTTGGTTGTCGAGAAAACTAAGGAAAAGGCAAATGAAAAACTAATACCAACTACCATTTTGTCGACAATATGAGACATAAGTGAAGAAAAGAGAACCATTACAAAACTTTGTACAGAGAGAAAAGCAAGAGAAAGAAGAAAAGAAAAAGTTTTATCACCACTGTCGCCGGAGCTCTCGCCGGGACTCTGGGTTGAATTTTTCGAGCTTTTCGTCCTCCAAACCCTTGCTTTTCACCACCACTTTGCCGAAACTCTAGGCGAGAGAGAGTGAGAGAGAACGAAATCGATGGCTAAAGCTCTAAACGAAATCACAGAGAGAACGAAATCATAGAACGAAATCGATGGCTAAATCGATGGCTTGTTTAAAGTGTTCGCTAAAGCTGAAAATGAAATCAGAGAGAACGAAATCGATTATTTGGGTGCTCTGTTGGAGGCTGAAGTCGAAATCGAGGTTAGAGAGAACGAAATCGAGGTCAGAAAGAATGAAGATAAAGCGAAACTGAAATATGAAAAGGGTTTAAATCGGTAACGGGTGATACCCGATTACCCGATTTACCGAAATCGAGCGGAATAATGGGTTCGGGTCGGGTTGGTCTTTCGGGTCGGGTCGGATTTCGGGTTTTTTGTTCACGCCTAATAATCGTAGCTAGTGTTACTCTATTCGAAATGATCTTTTCGTTACACTTGAACCAAAATGCTTTGATGTTATGAATCTCACAGACACGCACTTATATATATGAAAAATGATATAATTATTATTCTTTTACAACTTATTTACAATTTTTTTTGTATTTAATTTTGTATTTAATTTTTAATTTTACTTAATGATTAAGGATGTGAATATTAATAAAATGATATATTTTTTTTTAATGATTAAAATGTTAAAAAAAGTACTTAAAAGAAAATGATAAAAATTAAAAAAAATTCTATAACACTAAAATTTATAAAAGTGTTGTAAAAGTATTATACGGGTATCATTACCCTCTCTCTATATATATATTTTGGATGGATCCCCTCCCTTATTTGAGGTGTAGGGGCAAATCTCTTTCGAAAAAAGTTCACGACACTTGATAACCTATATTGTATCCAGAATTACTCTTCATGATAAGAAATTGTGATGTTCAGTTTTAGTAATATGAAGTTCGGAATCAATTAAGAAACCCTTACATTGCAACTTTAATTGAATATGGACCTTAAAGATATGCTAATAAAACAAATCAGAAGTCATGTTGGGTAATCCACAAGAAGTAAAACACTCTAACACCAAAATCCAAATCACTTAGAATGTCCATGAATAAGTTGGGCCGAGTTACTTAAATGGTGAATCCATTAAGCCCAATTTCCATTATATTCATATTTGGACCCAAGTTTTATCTTTATTTTCAGATAAATAGAGATAAAGGGAAAAGAACAAAAAGAGAAAAAAAGAAAAAGAAAGCGTTCAGCCGAGAATGATTGCATATGTATCAATTGTTAATCAAACATCTCGTAGTTTCTTTGAAAATGGTAATCCGATGCAACTTAGGTCACCATGCCATAATACAAATATCATCAACCATTGGATAGGATACATTTTAACATTAATATGAAACCCAATTTTAGAGAAACCCAATTTTAGAATTTTAGAAACCCAATTAAATCCAAGCCCATAAAATGAAAAATTAGAGAAAAATTTTAAGCCACTATCATGAATTATACTCGTTTGAATTTGGAGAATAGATGGGTTGAGATGAGTTTAATTTATTTTTTAATATTATTATTATTTTAGAATTTGAAAAATGTGTATTGGGATTTAAAAAAATATGTATTGGGTTTTATATTTTATATAAAAATATGAAAAAAAATGTAATGATGAGTTTGAGAAGAGTTGAGATGAGTTGAATATCTAATGAAATAGAATAATGAGAAAAAAAATCTTTAAGACGTAAACTTGACATAGACAAGATCATAAAAGATAAGAGTCTACCAAGGTCCGGTTTGCTTATGAGAATGAAATCAAAAACCCAAAACACATCTCAAATTCACAATTACATTTTTTCAAATTTTCATGCAAAATATAATAAAAAATTCAACATTTTCAAATTCCAAAACACCATTTTCAAATTCCAAAATAAAACTAATATTAAAAAAGTATATTATAATAATATTTTATTCTTTTTATAACTTTTATCTCATTTCATTTCATCTCTGAGAATAAACCAAACCTAAATATATTCCAAAGAGAAATAAGATGCAGACCTAACAAACTACCAATGATTGTATATGAATTAGGTTCTTTGGAATTTTTAGATCTAAAAAATTTAGAGTAAAAAAAGAGACAACCATATAAATTGAATTTCATATTATTTATAATTATGTAAGTGAATTTCTTGAGTTTTGAATATTCGATAATATTATATCTGTGAGGGAGGCCATTCTCGAGGTTGGGCCAAACCTCACGAGCCCAGCCCACGAGGCACATATAGATCTAAGGGTAGCTAGGCAGTAGGAAATCGATATGAAAGAATGGATGGGGTAGGCTGAGAAGTGTGCGGTCGGCCCAATAAGCCCAAAAAGAAGCAGCAAATTCGCACACGCAGGACAATATGGATCTCTAAGTTAGAAGGCCTAACATCACTAATGGCAGACAATTCATGTACACAAGGTCAGGTCTTTGGATATCGACTACTGAACAGACTTGGAAGGTGGCACGCCAGGCCGATACCATATTGCATTTAATGAACTTTAGAGATGGACATGCCACGACGAGAACTTAGACTATCAGCAGCTATCACGATAAGGCATGGATGACTTGTCGCATGGCAAAATGTCAGAGAGGACGTGACTTGAGCATGGAGCAACAATGCCATGATTGACTTGCCAAAGACTACCCTACCAAGAATATATGTTCTCCTCACAGGGGCAAAAAATTCTTTACACACTTCATGTGAGTTTCCTTAAATTATAGGCTAAAAATCCAAATTGACTTAGACATTAGAAGTGTTTCTCACCATCTCAAGCCCTCATTCCTCTAATATATTCGTAGGAATGAATCTACCTATTGTGGAGTTATTTAGACTGTAAAACACGATATCAATAATATTATCTCTCTTTTGAGACTATAGATCACTTCAACCAAGAAGTCTAGGAGATCTCAATTCCATGTAGTACGTAGGAGAATATATATTCTTATCAAAAAATTATATAATCTAATGTTAAAGAATATTTAGCTGAAAGAATTTAACTGAAAGATACATAAAGCATACAGTTGCCATGATCGGGGTCCCCAAACCAAACGATGATGCTAACTGGCTCGCCACACTCCTTAAGAGGGTTATAATTTATATATATCATGCATACAAAACGAATGATGCAATTCATGACTGCATCTAACATGCGACCATAAATAATCGATGCTTAAAGTTTTTTGCATCGATTTTAAAAATATTTGCAACCAAAACAAGGGTTGTAAATAGTGATACTTGCAAGTTGCAACCAACTTAACATCATATATAACACCATGTACTAATACAACGTTTTTCTGCTAAAATGAGACCTACTCAAAGTTCACATCGTCATCTATTAAGCTCTGAATTGGCGTTGAACAATTTTTTTATTTTATTTTGGAGTTGTGCCTCTTCACCGCCCAACGCGTGCAGTACTGTTTAAAAGAAATTCATTGAGGTAGTCTGAGATAAATATGTAGACTCAGAAACTCCTTTCTTTTTTATTTATTTATTTATTTATCTCTATTAGCAAGAGCATGCAAAAAGTTCGTGGCCTGATCTGTATGTGACTCACTAATTAGAGGATGTTTGAAAAATGAGATGAGATTAGAAATATGTAAATAGTAATAAAATTATTTAAGTTTTGAAAAATGAGAGAGAAAAAAGTTGAATAAAAATATTATAAAGTTAAAATATTATTATAATATAATTTCTAATATTATTTTGTTTTGAGATTTGATTTTTTTTTTAATTGAAAGTTTGAAAAAGTTGTAATGAGTAGATAATAATTAGATAAAAAAAATAAAAAAATTTGAAATTGAAAACTATATACATGCTTGAGTGATGTTAATTTTGATGTTGAGATATAATGAATACATAAGATGATAAGAGATGGTATTCTAAGATGAAACCATCTCAACATCCAAACAATCTAAAAAAAACAACAATCAATTGAACTAACTTGAAAGCTAACCAACCGTTATATTCTTTTTGAAACCGCCCTTTAATCATAGAAGACAACAAGAGAAAGCAGAGCTAGAGACCAACATTAATCAATTAGCAGCAGTACTTCATGAGTATATAATCCTAAATCCCCGCCCTTTGTTTCAAATAAAAGGAACGATGTTTAAAGAAAAAGGACAAAACAAAAGCTCATATAATGATGATTGTGTTGGTTCATATATTCTAATTTGAATTTTGTGGGTTTCCAGTCGTAATGATTTCAGTGCTTTCTCCATCATAAGCCTTTTTCTCCTTTTAATTTGTTCCAAAATGAAAATATATGCCTGCTTTTGTACGAAATTTGGGGGGGGGGGGGGGGGGGCGGGGGAAACCACATCCGCAAGATTATTACCTTCATCTATCTATTTATTCCAAACACTGCCTAATTGCTAACGGATATATGGGATGCATGATCTGATCATCCTGACCGACCACGTCTTAAATTAAACAGAACAAATAATTAATACTCATAAACATGGTCGGCCATTAATGTGGATCATCTAATTAATTCCTACTTGCCTGAGTGAGTGATCACTGAGCGTATTATCCGCAGCATAAAGCTGCAATATTAATAAAAGTAGTTGCTGTTGTTCTTAGCTTTTAAGGAAGGAAGAGCAAATTAATAATCCGAAACCCATAAAAACAATGATTAATTAATATATCAAGCTTTTCATGCATGGCTAATGGCTGGCCTACCTCTTTCAAGCACTGCAGATTGAGAGATTTCATATCATGAATGCCCAGGAGTTAATTACGTCACAACTCTCCAAGTTTCAATATTGATTGCCAATTTGCAAAGGTGGGTACTGTTCCAGGGTTCCTCATTAAAATGTCGACCTCAGGCCATGCACAATTACTTGAACATTTACCACCTACCTCAGCTTGGCTCGATTGCTGCCCTATTACATACATGCACAAACACATGACACACACATATATAAATATAAAATATATGATGATATGGATCGAATAATGATAGGCTTACAATTTCATACTATTCATTTATTATTTTTTAAATTTATTTTTAATTTTTTCTTTACATAATAGTTAAAGAAATGATTATCAGTGAAACAGTTGTATACTTTTTTAAACTTTTCTTAATAATTAAAGATGTTAAAAAAATATTTAAAAGAAAATAATAAAATTGTAAAAACTTTAAATACAGTACTACAGATCAGTGGTAAAAGAATAGTAAAAAAATAATAAGTCTATCATTATCTATATGGAATATAGTTTGGCCTGGAAAGACGTTCTTGACAACTTTCAGCGGCGGTAGTCTATGCAATTTGTAGAAAGAAAAAAAATTAAAAAAAAAAAGAAAAAGAATAAGAAGAGAACTTTCCATGATATCTAGACCAAAATGGGTTTTAAGAGTAATGAAACATGTACTACTCTCATGGCTTGAAGCCATTTCTAGGAAAAATGCAATTATTTCTTTTGCCATTGTCCTTGATGATAATTAATTTCACGTGGTGCTATTTTGATCTCTAATTGTAGGTTCACTTTTATAAAATATTTTTGTAGTACTAGTTAAACCATTTCTATTTAAGATATAGTAATTGTCTGAAAGTAACAATTTATTTTGTATTCGAGCATAAGGTTAACATCATTTTACCATCTTTAGATCAGATGGCACAAGGACTGGTCTCCATATGAGAGAACCAAGTTCGAATCCCCCACCCCTATATCCAAAAAAAAAAAAAAAAGTTTTAAGTTATTCAACTTTGCATTAATATCGTAGTGTTTTCAATCTTATCTTAATGTGTTTGTAATATTCTTGATATTTTAAATCCCTATTAAATAGGTTGAATAAAACATTCATGCAAAATTATCGTTTGTTTTAAAGGTTTAAACTTATAAAAAAATGTAAATATTATTATTTATTCTCTATTCATAACACTCCTTACATATGTGCCAGACTCTCCTTAAATGCATAGATTTAACAAGGAAAATATTTGATTAGTGGGATAAAGTGTAAATTATAGATTCGAAATAAGTTCATCATGTAAAATTATCACTTGTACAAAAAATTTGAATTTATTAAAAGATGCAAATTTTATTATTTATATTATCTCCCAAAAAAGGGTCATATAAGTGTATTAACAGGCATTAAAAGGCCCTTTCAAAAAAAAAAAAATTGGCATTAAAATGGCTCACTCAAACCTTTAAAATCTCCCCTACTTCAGCTTCTTCGAATATTTGATTTACTAGAGATGTTTTCCACCATTTAGAGTCTGGATTTTATTAGCTCAGCAACCTTGGCCTCATTTAAAATTCTTACTTGAGGTTGCTCCACGCCAAGTGAATGGCCTTCCATATTTTAATGTCCTCACCATTTTCAACTCTCCGACTCGATGAGACCTTTTAATTAAACCATATGTTGACACTACAACACATTTGTGACAGTCTCTAAATTGTCACTAAAACCCATTTTTTATAACGGTTTGTTAGAACCATCACTAAAGAAAACTGATGGATCCTTTTACGTTTGAATGAAGATGATTTTATATTCGAATGTTGACGTGCGTTTGAATGATGAGATATTGACGTTTGAACGTTTATGTTTCTGGCGCCAACATTTGAACGAATTCAAAGAACGTTCAGATTAAATTTAAGAAGAAAAATACTATAATGCTACTTTGACACCTTTTGTATTTTAGTAAATTTAAAAAAATTTCCTTTACTTAATACTGTAGGATTTGATTATTGGTGTATTGATATTTACTTTTTTAAATATTTTAAAATGATTAAAATATGAATAAAAAAACATATAAAGAAACTAAAAATATTCTACTCTAGTAAGGCCCTATTAATATTATAAAAATTCAAAATATTGAATTATAAAATATTTTAATTTGTGAAAGATATGAAGTGTAGTGATTTAAAATTAAATTTAGATAAGCTAATATTAAAGAAAAATAAAAATAAAAATAAAAAACAATAGATACATTACATGATAACTCGGTCCAAATTACAAATATAATACACAAATACATAAAAAAAAAATACAAAATCCATCACTACAGGTTGTCTTTTAATGCCTTAAGATGCAAGGTTGAGATATCAGTGAAAAGTCGATGGATAGCCTGATCCACATTCGTAGTCACTGCGGCTGTCTGTGTAGCAATCAGGCTATCGATATGTCGCAGCTCATCGTCAAGGCCACCCAAGAAGGTCGCACTTTCCCACTTGCAGTCTGTCTCGTCTGAGACTGACTGGTGTTGGCAATGTGAGTGGGATCAACATGATCGGTCTGAAGTTAGATAGGTGGAGTATGATCTGCTGTAGGATGAGGCATACGCCTCCTTTGCCCCTGGCTACGATTATAGGTGGTCATGTCAATGCAGCTCATGATTTGGTATTGCACTAAGTCCCCCACCCGAGGTGTCACTCTCTCTGACAGCAGTAGTCGGGTGATGATGACTCCGTAGAGGAGGTTGTCCATTTAGACAGTGCACACCTAGTAGTAGATTGATCACCATCGGCAGGTCAATCAGTTTCCACACACCAAGCGTATCAGAAACTGCGTGCGTGCCCGACTAAATGTCGTCATGTGTGCTAGCGGATCGACATTTGTTGCAACAATCAAATGCAAGATTCGGAAGAAACCTCGTAGCGTACTTTGTTGGAAGATGTCTAACGCCTCATGTGCCTCCCGGTCTATACCAATAAGGATGTAGAAATCTTTATCTCACTAAGGATTATTGTGCTCAAATCCAGCATCTTCGAACTCTGGGATGTCGACGTGATGACTGCTCGTAGAGTGAATTGAGCCAGTATGGGACTTCGCCATGCCAGCGTCAGCGTCTGCCTATGGAGCCGGTACAACAACTGCATCCTCCAAAGGGTTAGCAGCTACCGGCCGAGGCTGCTGACGCAGGATCTGCAGCAACTCGACGATGACATCCATCGAGACTATGAGCTGCACATTGCGGATGGTGATAGTGTGGGCATACGCGTCAAACGACATCGTGGACATCGTTGCGTTAAACTTATGGACCATTGAGGGGTAAACACTTCCTTTCACTATGCATATAGGGGTCCAGACCTTGTCCACGAAAACTGCCCTCAAACTCCGACGCTCCCAGACGAGTCTATCAAACTCATTAATCAACACCTCCCTCTCGACTATAATTGTGTGGGCCTCGATACGGGCGACTTTCTGATTCACTCCTTCCCAGCCCCTTTTTCTGATAGTCATGAATTGTTGAGCCATATATATTTACATAATTAAGATAAGAATTAGAGGAAATAAAAAATAAATTAAGTCACAATATTTGAAAAGTAATTTATCTAAGTTTTTTAAAAGGGATCTGGTAAAACGTTTGAATGTAACCAATGTCATATTCACGTACACAAGGTATATTCGAATGTGACTATTCGTCTTCCAACATTGATAGAAGTCACGTTCGAACATAACTTTTTATCTTTTATAATTCAAAACTTTACGTTGAATGTTGTAACACAAAAATGGCTGAGTCAACTTAGCCATTCCCGAAACTCCATGAAATAGAATTTTGGGGCTAAAACTCACTGTTGAAATAAAATATACATTTCAAACAATGTTTCTATGGTGGCTGAAAAATCAAGAAAAAAATTCAGCCACCATTTTCTTTATTTTTCTCATTTTCATTTATAATTTAGGAAAAAATACCCCAAAATAGTAAGAATAGAGTTGCCTACCTTTTGGTGACGGTCATGATAGCGTTAGTGGCGGCAACAGAGGTAGTTGTAGTTGTGATGGAGAAAAAAAAGAGAGAAAATAGAGAAAAATCGGGAGAAATGTCGAATTGTTGTTGGGACCATTGTATATATATAGGTAACGTTTAACCACTAATAATAGAATTGCCTACCTTTGGAGATAGTTGCGGTGGCGTTGGTGACGGCAACTAAGATAGTTGTGGTAGAAAAAAAAAGAGAAAAAATATAGAAAAATCATGAGAAATGTTGAACTGCCGTGGGACCATTGTATATATATATAGGTAACGTTCGAACATTCATTAATCAAAGTTAAAACCTTACATCGTAATTGTTGCATACATTCGAATGTTCTATGAGGGCATTCAATTGTTTTCACAGTACATTCGAGCATTATTTCGATAGTTGTCTACTTAATGATGTTGCATACGTACGAACGTCAGAAGTAGACATTCGAACGTATTGTTGTGCACAGTGTACATGTTTGAACGATTATAGTGTACATTCGAACGTTACATCTACTTTTTTGAAAAAATGACAACATTTTAAAAAAGTATAGTATAATATAATATAATATATTATAAATATTTTATAATATTTTATAAATGTAGTTTAAAACATCACTACAATATGACCAGCCAACACTATATAATACCATAGTGTTGAGTATTATATAGTGTTGACTATGATATTAGCATGGTCAACACTACACAATACTTAACACTATAATATTATGTAAGGGAAAATCCATAAAAGAAGAAGTAGAGGTTGAAGATGATTCATCCATATCTCCCTCAGCTTCAGATTTGGCTACTCTTATTCGTCATGAACTCATGATGATGAGTAGAGCATTTCAAATTCATATGATTTCTTTATTTAAAGATTTTGATTCACCTGGAAACCGTGATAAGCGAAAAGCTTATGACGCAACTTTTTCACCTACTGAAAGCCAAAGAGTTAAGAGAAAATGGAAAGAAATGATGTATGCTACCAACAAACATATTCTTTTCTTTGGTTTTCTTGAAAACCATTATGTTTCAAAAGATAAGTTTTTAAATGTTTTAAAAACCAGTTTTACAAAGGTTGATAGTAGAGAGATTATAAAATCTAGCCATCCCCTTCTTACACCTATTTTGATCCAAGTTAAAGACGAAGAAGTCAAAGCTTCGCCTTTTAAGTTTTCTGAACCAAGTTCTAAATCTTCTGATGTTTTCCCAGAAACAAGGAAGATTATTGAACAAAACAATTTCACCAACCAATCTCTTCATACCATAGGTCGATAGCTTGACCGTTTTGAAGAAATGGTTGAAAAGCCTATTTCAAAAAAACCTGTTTCATCAAAAGTTTTAAAAACTCTTGAAAAGTCTTTGATTATTTTATCAAAGAACAGGCAAAAGATCTCCTTTAACAAAGATGCCAGTACTTTGGATAAGACTGATCATATGCTTGCTAAGATTAAGTAAGAACAACCTTCCACTAGTGTATTGGACAAGTGGGGTAATGAGGTTGATACAGATGAGGTGACTGTTGTTGCTAATGATTCTTTAGATGATTTAAATTCTGTTTTAAATTGTTTTCAAGATATTTCTCTGGAAAGACATGAAATTGCCAAACTTTCTAGAGATGTCAAGCCAGTAGGCATCACAAAGATTTGGTATTCCAGGCCAACTCCACCTGATTTACAATTTAAAGAACATATGTTTCAACCCCAGTTTTCTGTTTCTACTGATAGGATTTATGAATGGAATATTGATGGACAATTCGAATAGGAGATCCTCAATACTTTAAATAAAATGTCCATGGTTGCCAATACTTACATTGACAACAATCTTCAACAACCTAAGATTGTTGCTCTTTTAACTATCGATTTTTCGGGTATGCTTCGTTCTTGATGGGACAAACATCTCACTACTGAGGCAAAAGAAACCATTCAGAATGTTGTTAAGCGTAATGATGAATATTTACCCATATTTGATGAGACCATAGGAAGGGCTATCCCTGATGGTGTCAATTCTTTGATTTACACTATTGTTAAACATTTTGTTGGAACTCCCTCCAACATCACCAATCGTGTTTCTGATTATTTGAATAATTTAAGATGTGCAAAAATGTATGATTTTAATTGGTATCAAAATGTTTTCATTTCCAGAGTTTTGCTTAGAGATGATTCAGAAAAACCTTATTGGAAGAAGAAATTCATCGATGGGCTTCCTCGATTATTTGCTTATAAGGTTTAAGACTCACTTACTAATATCTCGAGATTTCTTAATTATGATAATTATACTTATGGTGATATCATAAATACAATTAAGAAGCTTGGTATGAGTGTGTGCAATGATCAAAGAATGCTTCGTCAACATATGAAAGATAGAAAGAAAGCCAAATATGAAATGAGTAATTTCCGTGAACAATTTGGCATTCTTCCTATTGTTCCATCTAGACAGAAGTGAAAACATTTTAAAAAGGTTTATAAAAAACCTCATGGGGATTACAGGAAAAAAACCCGTGATGAAGTTTACAAAAAATATTTTCATAAAAAGTTTTCATTGCATAAAAAGGATTCCTCAAAAGGGAAATGTTTTAATTGTGGCAAGAAAGGATACTGTCCTGATAAGTGCCCCAAAAAGCCCAATAAATTAAAAAACAAGCTTAACGTCTTGAATATTAAGGACAATGATCAAGAAGAATTGTCTCATCTCCTAGAAAACAAAACTTATTCTTCATCTGATCCTGATGAGTTTAGCTCTAGTGATTCTGAATATCACTCTGAAGCTAAACCATTAGATTTAACAATGGTTAAGTTTGGTTGCAACTGCAATGGTACTTGTTCTAATCCTAGAGTTAAAACTCATCGGGGTCAGATGAAGAAGAAGTTTTGTAAACTCATCAGGGTTAGATAAAGAAGAAGTTTTATTTTCTAGGAGATGAAACAATTCTTCTTGATCACTTTGATATCTTGAAATGTACAATACTATAGATAATATCTCTTTCTTAATAGTACTATAATTAAACTGTGCATGATTCCAGGTTCCAAAGTGGAATCGAACAATTTGTTCAGGAGAACCTGGTGAAACAATTTATTTCAAAATGCCACCATAACCAATGTCTGAGGAATCTATTTCAATAATTTTAAAATAATTGGAAGTAGGGATACCAAGGCATATGAGAGTTTTGACATATGGCTTGATTTGTTTAACCAGATTGGTGTGGACATCTGTCCACAGAGGAAGATTGAGATGAAGTTTCTCAAAAAGAGGCTTACATTATTTTCTCATATCCTTGAAGAAATAAAAAATACAATTGAGTGAACCAAGAAATTTTTGAAGCTGGGTTTTGTCAGTAATGACATCAGGGAATTTGTTAGCAAATTCAAAAGCCCTTGATTTTGCCTTCGGAGATGTCATAACCAAGGAATCTAATCTTGATTTGAAACAGTTTAATCTTTTTAGCAGAAATCACTAGACCATTATGTCTTATGATATCAAGAAATGTAGACAAATGTTTCCAGTAATCATCAATGAGTTTTGAGAAAATTAAAACATCATCTATGTAGACTATGGTGAAATGAGTGAACGAATTGAAGATATCGTTCATGATATTTTGAAATTCACTAGGAGCATTTTTTAGGCCGAATGATATCACATTCCACTCATAATGTCTAAATGGGGTGGTGAAAGCAGTTTTGTAACGATCAGATTCTCTAATTTGGATATGCCAAAATCCAGACTTAAGGTCAAACTTAAAAAAAATACTACATCACTCAACCTATGAACCAAGTCGTTCTTGTTGGGGATATGGTACCTAATCCACTCTAAGACTTTGTTCAAGGATTTGTAATTGATGACTATATCGGGTGTTCCTCGTTCAATCTCAGTATTTTTCTGGACGTAGAATGCAGCACACGACCAGGGTGACTTACTACGCCTGATAATACCTTTAGCAGAAGATCAGAAATTTCATTTTTGCAAAGCTCCAAAGTCTCTCTATTCATCTGAATAGGTCTGGCTTTGGATGAAATATTTTTCTCAAAAAATTCCTTAATGTAAGGAAGTAAAAAAACCTATTCTTTCTTATGCCAAAAGGCATTGGAAAGGTCAGAACAAATATCAGAAATCAATTTTTTTTATGAAAATCATTGATTTTTGATTGAAGCAAATGAGCAGATAATTGCTCCGCAATCTTTTTAAATCTAACTTCCTGCTGGAGGAAGTTCAAATGTTTATTCTTTGCAGAAAGCAAAGAATGTAAATCTTTTGAAACATCAATATCAAATTTTGAAGCAAATTCAAACTTAACTTTCTGTCAGAAAGGATCAATTGTAATCCTTTGGATATCGATTAGAAAAGGGCAAATAGAATTAATAAAAAACATTCCTAAAATAATATCATGTCTTATGTTCTGGACAAGAACAGAACGAATCCTAAAACAAACATTGTCTTGGCAGACATGAGCATTGTTTAGCTCATATTTGATCTTCATACGAGATTTTTCTGCAGAGAATAATTTCTCAGTGGACTTTTCAAAATATTTAGTGGGAACTAAACCTTCATAAATACAATTAAGATCCGATCTGTAGTCAATCAAAGCAATGACAGAAAAAAAATATTCATGGCAAACAATAATATCAACCTTTATAAACCATTTAACTGGAATGAAATGTTCAATCAAACAAATATCGTTAATCGGACTAAAGGGTTCAGCATGGTCTAATTTGTTTGTTTCCTCATTGTCAGAAGGAAATTCAAGATCAAATTGTTTTTTAATTTTTAAAAAAAGTAAATCTTGTTGAAAAGAAAAATTTTCAACCTTGAGAGAGTTAATCTCATACTTGAGTTCAACAATCTCTTTTTTGATTAAAAAAATTTCATGCTGTAAAATCATGAGTTGAAATCTCTTTGAGTTTTTTCTTTTCAAAACGTCCCAAAGTTTCTTCAAAACTAATTTTTCTTTTAGAAGTTTTTGGTTCTTTATGGACCATTGTCTTCTTAAGCTGTAAGAGATATTGCTCTTTAAGCTCGAGATCTTGAATCTGTGAAATTAAATTTAAAAGAAGGTTTTCTTATTCTTCTTCTTTGATTAAAACATTAACTGTTTTAACTCTAGGATATTATGTAGTGTATACTATAGTCTAACTCTAGGATATTATGTATTACTATATATATTGTTATTTTTACTATAGAATATGAAAGATATAAAGTTCATGATGTATTATATTATAAATAAAAATAAAAATAACAATATATATAGTAATACTATAGTCTTAAATAATAATTATACAATATCCTAATAAAACTTAATATTAGTAATACTATAGTATATAAAGTATAAAATATAAGTAATATAAAATATAAGTAATACAACAGTTAAATATATCAATGTAGTTATAATATATATATATATATATTCATAGTAATATATATCTTATATAAAATAGAAAATATAGCAATATACATTTTTTTTAAAAAACAATTGTGAAAACAATAATTCATGTCTGAATATGAACAAACTAACGTTTGAACTTGCAAAAAAAAGTTGGGAATTTTTCCACACTTTTTAAACATTTGAATGTGATTTGATTGACATTTAAACATACGATTATAATGTTCAAACGTTTATAAAGAAGGGAACCCTAATTTTAATCTACGTTCGAACGTTGACTTGAATCAGACAGATTGAAGTATAGACACATGGGATGAAAGCCAAATTTCACATTTGGCTGCCAATCCATACGAGAGAGGGAGAGAGAGAGAGAGAGAGAGTCTTTTTCAACTATTGCTTTTCAAAGGTAAGTATGTTGGTGATTTTTGTAGGGATTATTTTTCCATATTTATTTATTCTTCTTGTGCTTATTGTTTTTTATAATAATCTTAATAGCTCATTGTGTGTTTTTTGGAGGATTGATGGTGTAGAAGTTGAAGTTGAAAGGGGTAATTAAAGACGTGTGAATAAATTTTATTACTTTTGCTAGGTATATTCCTTAATTGCTCATTGTATATGTTAGGATTTGTTTATAGTTGTATATGTTATATTTGTGCATTTTTTTTATTATGAAATTTGAGAAGCATGTATTTTGGATTTGTTTATAGTTGTGTATTTTGTTTGAGTTGTATATATGATGGAGTAAAATGCTTTAGTTGTTATGGGATTTGTCAATAGTTGTGTATGTTTTCATTATGCATATTGGGTGATTATGGAGTGATTAAATATATTGGGTGATTGTGCATATTAGATTATCTGGGATTGATATTTAGTCATTGTGCATATTAGGTTATGTGAGAATGATTGTTGAATATTAGGTTATGTGGGAATATTTGGTTGAGAAGTATATTGAGTGATTCTATATTTTGTGTATTTTTCTAAGCATATGTGTAGGTTCAATGTGATTGTTATATTTGTAGATATTTAAATAATTATGAAATATAAATTGTGGTTGGCATATTGGGTGATTATTGATTCTTTAAGCATGTGTTCCATATAGTGTAGAATGCAATTTGAGTGTGGGAATGATACTTTGTTTATTTTGTTTAGCAATGGAACTTTCCAAGCATATTGGGTATAATGTTTTGTCTTTTTCCCAAACATATTGGGTATGATACTTTATAACTTTGTTCCAAGCATGTATTAATTAGCACTAACACTTAGTGTGGATGTGTGTATGATACTTTGTGTAAAATTACTAGTGAGAATGACACTTTGTTTATTTCGATCAAGCGTGTATTAATTAAACCCTAAATTCCAAATCCCAAACTCCAAACTCCAAACCCCAAATTCCAAACCTATTCGATCGTTTTGCTGATAAGATGATAATTAATAACTTGTAGAAATTCATTTATTTATTTCATATACATTTATTTAATTTCTAACATTAAATTTCTCAAACCCCAAACTCCAAATCTATTTGTTCCACCATTTTGCTGATAAGATGGTAATTAATAACTTATAGAAATTCCTTTATTTTTCTGATATACATTTATTTAATTACTAACATTAAATTTCTCAATTGCTAATGTGTATTTGTTAGAAATGTGATAATCCTAAAATTTTTTCCCTCATTCATGTCTATGTTATCGTTCACACTAATGAACGTAGTGAATGAATTGATCATTCCGCTGCAGAAAAATTATGTAAGCGATGTTAATTTTATTAAATAAATTATGACATTCACTATAATTTTTTTAAGTCGTATTTCTTTTAATATGTTGCTTACTGTGTGTTTTCTTTCTAATTGCAGGATATAATGTTGGAAATACATTCAGCTTCTAGGAAATTCTCTCTTAGTGACATGGATATATTCACGGAAGTGCTCGGGATCAAGTCGGACATGGTAAGAAGATTTGAACGTTCACTTAAGCATTTTGTCAGTTCATCCTCCACGAGCTCCTCGATTTCACACATTAATAATCTTACCAAAGATTTAAAAGCAATTAGAAAGAAGGAGTTGGAGTCTCTCTTGCAGCGACATTCTGATTTTCAAACACGTATACAGGAGCAACAGAGAGATCAAGAGGAAAGAATGCGCACTACAGTCCAAGAACAAGGGCAGATGGAGATGTCGGCTCAGATGGAGCGTGTTATATCATTGTAGCAAGATCGGGGTGGAAAAGGAAAAAAAAAAGAAATAAATTTTATTGCTTCTATTATTATTTTTAACTTTTAGTATCTAACTTTGATATGCTATAAGACATTGTAAGTTACTAAATTGATTGTATAACTCGATACAATTTGTAAGTTTTTTAATTTTATTAAAATTTACCATTTAGGACTTATACGTTCAAATGTATATATCAAACATCTGAGCCTTTTTCCAACTGCGTTCGAATGTATCGCACAACATTCGAATGATGAACTCTCCCACTGACGAACAAAACGTTTGAATGTTTAATAAACTAACGTTCGAATATTTACCAAACGTTCAAGTGTTTATCAAATTAATGTTTGAATGCTTCACAAATGTAATGTCCGAATGTTGTGCAAGAAACGTCTAAACGTCACCATTACGTTCGAATGTATAAACGTTCGAATGAATATACTAACGTTCGAACGTTTACTCAACTAATGAAATGGTATGTCGTTCGAATGTGAATTAGGTGGATAAATGTTCGAACGTCAATGTTGACATTCGAACGTTACTTTTTGTAACACATTCTGACTGTTACAAATATTTTGAACGTTTAAATGTTACATCAAACAAAAGATCTCCATCCGTCACTAAAAACATTTTTTATGACGGCTGAACAGTAAACCATCACAAATACTTATTTGTGACGCACTTTAGGTGACGGTTGTCATGACGATTTCTAACTGTCACAAAAAACTTTTAGTGATGGTTTGGCCATTTTCTGTGACAATTTCGTTTGTCAATAAAGACCAAATGTATTGTAGTGTGACCAAATACTTCTCTATACTCTATGCATAATATGGATTTTTAATCAATTGAATGCACTAAAGAAATCTACACTAGGAAAATATTTTTCTTTGAAAATCTTGCTGCTAGAGAAGTTGGGTTTATATGTAGGAGCACTCTCTAGGCTTGTTTAGTTAAGGCTGCCTTATTAATCTTTGAGATTTTGAAAGCCTAAACCACCATCTTATTTGACTTTTTTCCATTTGGTTCCACTTTAACCAATGCTTATCTGAGCCTTTGTCTTGATGGATCCATGAAATACTTTGCATCATAGTATTGATGTTCCTGTATAGTTTTTGGAATCAAAGAGTAAAACACATACGAAGGCCGATTGGAATGGCTTGCATCTTTCTTGGAAGGGGTATTTTTTCCCCAGGACCCGGCTTCCACTTGAGGATCCTCAACCCAAACTCTAAGTGATCCCAGCCCGGCCCAATGTCTTGCAAGAAAGAATTGGACCACGATAGGCGTGGGCGGGGGTAGGCCCAGATCATGCTTGAAGAAGGGCAATAACATTAAATGCATGAACATGATATGCGAGCGATAATCTCAACAACAGATTCAATTGCTAACAAGTGGGTTGCCGCATTAAATGTAAATGTTTGGCAGACTAACGGAACAGGACCCGAGAAGGGAAACTTGGAGACAAATGTGAAAAGGGGTAACAGAGATTCTGTACCTTCGATCTTCCTTGGAACTTTGTACAGACAAATGGGGAAGGGATGCATGACTTGATCCTAACAGGCCACGTCTTAAATTAAACAGAACAAATAATTAATACTCATAAACATGGTCGGCCATTAATGTCGATCATCTAATTAATAATCCGAAACCCATAAAAAATGATTGATTAATATATCAAGCTTTGCATGCATGGCTTATGGCCGGCCTACCTCTTTCAAGCACTGCAGATAGAGAGATTTCATATCACTGCATGCCCAGGAATTAATCACAACTCTCCAAATTCCAATATTGATTGCCAATTTGCAAAGGTGGGTGTTCCTCGTCAAAATGTCGACCCCAGGCCATGCACTATTACTTGAACATTTACTAATTGACATCTACCACTTGATTGCTGCCCCAATACATACATGTGTGCGCGCGCACACACACACACACATATATATATTAGGTGGAAGCAACATGTAAATCATGCTTGCTTAGTTTAATTATGCTGTTATATTTAAGAATTGATATTATTTTTATTAAGAAATAAATTTTGTTTCATAATGTAATGTTTTTGGGAAAAAAGAAATGTAATTTATAAAAATTTAACAGATAATCATAATTAAGTAGATGATAAATAATTACACACTTCATATATTATAAAACAAAAACATTAGTTAAAACAATAAAATAGTCTTATAAATAAACATATTCCATAATTTTATCAAACTTGTTTGAAATAATTTTAATTGAAGCTTTAAAAAAAGGTTAGTTCAAGATATGATCTTTTCATTATTCTACGATGATTATCCATCATTTGTGTAATCTTGTATGGACTCAATAGAGATGACATCACAATTCTTTTGCTTTTACTGCTTGACTTTGTCAGGATCTGTATAAAATTCAATCATCCGAAGTTTTTGTAAGATTTTTTATACAACCTTTCCGGCACTCAAAACTATCATACTATTATTACTAATTTAATATAAGTATAGTTAATTGTATATATCATATATTTATCATCTCTAAAAATAAATAAATAATGTATTAATTTAAAAATTATAAAATAAATTTTAAAGAATTAAATTATTTAATCACATAATAAGAATAAAATTTTCATAAATGAAATTAAACTCTATAACATATAAATTAACAAGAACTTGATTATATATATATATATATATATAATTACATGTATAATAACTTGCATAGAAAATTAAGAAATAAAATGATATTGTTTTGAAAGACCCATGTTTATTACTAGAAAACTCAATCCCAGTTTATTATGTTATTAGTAAACATAGATATAGGTCCTATCTCGTGTATTATTTTGCCTTGCATGTTACTTGTAATAGGAATGACGTTATTACTTATAGAAAAATGTTAGGGATTCTTACTTTGGGATCTTGATTTTGAGACTTTTTTTATTTTTATTTTTTTACATGATTTTTATATAAGAATTTTTAAATAATGTTTTAATTTTTTTTATATTTTTTAAAAATATTTTAAGATATTGAAAAAATCATGTAAACAAAATAAAACTTCTTTACTTTCTGGTCATTCACCCCCCTCCCTCTTGCATCATTTCCCAACCCCCTCTCTCGTCATTCAACCCCCCTCTTTCGTCATTTCTCCACCCTCAGACCTCTCTCTCTCTCTCTCTCTCCCCGAAAATCCTTCAACAATCTAGTATTTCCTAGATTTGGGTTTACTTTTTTTTCCTTCCTAATCAAACCCTAGATTCTTAATCATGACCATCATCTTCGACCTTATCATCAATTCCTTTTGGTTGCAGCCATTCCCATGGTAACATACCCAATACGGTCACGACGAAGTACCCTTTGGGCTCTTGCTTTGCGAAAGAAAATGTTCCATTTTTTTTTTCAGATTCATGTTTTTTTTTTCCTTTTTGGTTTGGATCTAGGTTTGTTTTTTTTTTTTCCATAATTTCTAGTTTATTTTCAGTTTTTTTCTTGCTATTTCTTCATGTTGTATATCAATAATTGTGTTATATTTCTCCACTACAATTTTTTTCCTACTGTTTGTGTTGATACCACAAAAATCGGCCAACAGATTAGGGCAGAAAAAAAAAATCATTCCCAGTCCACGGTGCGAGTTGGGCTTCGTTGGGTATCGTTTGGGTGCCCCGGCGAGACTCTGGTACGACCATACATATGTAGATAGCAGATAGCAGATAAATAAATAGAGAGAGACACAGTATTTATATAGTTCGGTGTAAAGCTTACGTCCACGAGGGTTTGGGGAAGAGGATCCACGATGATAAGTATTTTTACAGTCTCTCATGGCTCATATTGTACAGGAAAAATATATATAAATCTACTGATTGGAGGTTCGAGTCCCTTTGAGAAGGTTGAAGGAGACGATGCTGGAGAAGAAGTCGGCCAGAGAGCGAGCGCCTGTTGTTTATCTGATCAGTGCTCTTTTATAGACCCTTTAGTTACGTGTGTAAGTTGGTATCTATGTTCTACTGTTCACTTCACCTTGGTTGCACACTGCCCTATGCACCTGCCAGTCCTCTCTTTGTCCCATCATGCCTCATTTCTTGTCTCCTAGTGTGACAGATGGCTCGCCTGGGGCCTACTGGTAGATTTTCTCCCTTACAGAACCCCGCAAATTTTTAGCAAATGTACTTTGGTGAGAATTATAAAATATCTGAAAACTGAGAAGGTGGTTGTTTGTCTTTCGAGTCTATTGGTAGGCAAATTGGCGTGCGAGGATTTACGATCCCACGATTCACAAGCTTTCACTAGCGGGAGAACAAGTGTGTAAGGGTTTACACGCAAGTCTAGACCCGGGACTCAACCCCGTGATTCGCAAGCATCCAGGATGAGGTTTGTCGAGTGTGCTTGGTAGGCGGATCGCAAGCCTCGATCCTATCTTGGATGTGAGGGCTTGACGAGTGCGCTTGGGTATTGGACCTCAAGCCTCGAACCCCTAAAGAGCGAATCGTTGAGCTGGTTGTGGGCAGTCGGATGATCTCGCGATTAAACCTGACCCCGTATGACGAGAGGTGTGCTTCGGCTTTGCGCTGCAAAACAAACAATTTTGTTAATGGGAATATGACTTCACATGCCGCTGAGTCCGAGTGCTAAGTTCGAGTTTGCATGTGCACAGTCAGAGTATAAAATTTGTTAAAATCGATTCCGTAGTATTGCTGCATTTTTAGTTCCCGTGATCCGAGGTGGCGAGTGACCTGTCCAACCAAACAAAAGAGAAAATAGGCGAGTCCCGAATGGAGACTTGCTGTATGTATGGCACCACTGTTTGGTAAGTCGCCCAATATCCCAGAAAATCATTATTTTTTCACCTCTGGCTTAACAATCACACAGACGGCGCCACTGTTGATACCACAAAAATGGGCCAACATGCTAGGGCAGGAAAAAGAATCATCCCCAGTCCACTTGTGCGAGTTGGGCTTCGTTGGTTGTCGTTTGGGGCCTCCGGCGAGACTCCAGTGTGGCTATACGTACGGGGATAACAGATAAATAAATAGAGAGAGACACAGTATTTACGTAGTTCGGCGTAAGGCCTACGTCCACGAGAGTTTGGGGAATGAGATCCACTATGATAAGTATTTTTATAGTCTCTCATAGCTCACATTGTACAGGAAAAATATATATGAATTTACTGATTGGAGGTTCAAGTCCCTCTGAGAAGGTTGAAGAAGACGATGCTAGAGAAGAAGTCGGCTAGAGAGCGAGAGCCCGTTGTTATCTGATCAGTGTTCTTTTATAGACCCTTTAGTTACGTGTGTAAGTTGGTATCTATGTTCTATCGTTCATTTCACCTTGGTTGCACACTGCCTATGCACCTGCCAGTCCTCTCTTTGTCCCATCATGCCTCATTTTTTGTTCCCTAGTATGACAGATGGCTCGCCTGGGCCTATTGGTAGATTTCCCCCTCACAGTTTGGTTGGATCTAGACCATCTAGCTTTGGTTTTATTTTGTTTTTTTTTCTAATCTAAGTTTGTTCTCAATTTTTATCTTGATATTAATTTCTCTGCATGTGGTGAGAAAAACATATTTTAAGAATAAAAATAATAAAAAAGAATAAAATCTAGATATATCCATGTCCAAATTCGGATATCCACCCGGTTCCAATCCAATTTACACAAGCAGATATCCATATGCTTTTTAAAAATCGAATCCGGATCCCAATGCACAACCTTATTTGTGAGTAGTTCAGAATTCATTTTGATTTTGCTTGTGTCAGTGATTTTGTGCTTGTGTCAGTGCTTGTATTTCAGTTTTTTTTTCCCTCCTTTCTTTAATTTTAGCTTTCTATTACCTTCTCTCATAACTGTTTACATGTTTCTTTATAATTTATTTTTTTTTTATCTTTTTAGGTAATGTTTGACATCAAAAAATATTTCAAGTATTTTTAAAATATTTTATTATTATTTTTCACATATTTTTATTACTATTTATTATTTTTTTACTATTATTTATTATTTTATTATAATTTTTATTTACTTTTTATTATTATTTATAACTCTTTTTAACATTTTCTATTACTATTCAAGTTTGGTTTATGCATCACCTTCTCTCTACACTGACATCATGTGTTTTATATATATATATATATTTTTAATTTACTGTTCAAATTCGGTTTGTGTTTTACTTATCAATTTTCTTCTTTCTTCCAACACTGTAGAGCTCTACACTTCTACTCTCTTCTATTCTATTTTTCACAGTTCTTTTCTACATTTTTTGGTTTTCACTCTCACAGAAACTCTTTTCCTTTCGAGATTAAGTTCTTTTGTGCATGTTTATGTTCTATTTTTTTTTTTTCATTTTCTTCTGGAAAAATGAACACGAGAGAGAATATGTGATTTTCCAGCCTTTCAACAATAATATTGACATGCTCTTTTATAATATCCAGTGAATAGCCTAGAATAGGAAGGCCGATTAAATAAGCAACTAAAAAGTTAATGGAGAACATTATTTCGTCAGAATTGATCAATTATATACCTCTTATCTTTGGCATGGGAACTAATAGAGAGTACCTAAAAAATGAGTTGCTTCATGACTAGTGGTACACGCCTGATAATTAATCAGAAAAAAAAAATGAAGAAAAGCCACCAATAGCAATCTGAAGAAGCCTACAATATAGATTAGTGCAGCATTTATAAATGCAAATCCCTGAGTTGTAGACTAACTCTAAACTACAAAAAGTAATATCTTGAGGGCTTCCCCCAAATTAAAATTTATATAGAATATTTAAGGAATAAAAATTATAATCGTCTAGAGCTATTACTTACTCGAAAAAATTATGAGTAGAAGACATGGTTGGAATCAAGATTGGTGCATCCTAAATTTCTGAGTAGAAGATTATTTTTTTCTTGAATTTATCTAATTTGGTGGTTTTTTTTTTTTTTGCAGGGACTTTGGGGCCGATGCTCTCATCCTTTTGAATTCAGGTTTGTTCTTACATTCTCATTCTTTATTTTTCGATGTTTTTTTGTTTTTTTTTTTTTTTTGTGTTTGTTTTTTGAGTTGATCTTCCTATGTTTTGTTTCTTACTGTTTGAATATGGAATTATATAAATATTAATTTAATTTTTTCATTTGTGGATTTATAAATTTGAACATGTTAATACATTAACCAAAATTTAATACCTATCTAAAGAGAATGCTAGTAACAAAAAATAAGAAAACATAGATAAGTTGTATTAAAACATAGATACAAAAAATAAGAAAATATACAAAAAAACATAATATATATTGGCAAGTATGATAAAATATTGCCTTAATAACCTGAATAATGTAATATGAGAGGAATATCTTGTAGTGTGTCAATAAGCTATTCCATAGTAGCTATTTGCTTAGGGCTTAGATAAAACCTAAGAGAAATAGAACATTAAAAAACTGCAAATTCAACAATTTGAAACTCGGATTATGAATTTAACTAATTCAAACCATTTAAAAAGATAAAAAAATATATAACCAGAAAAAAAATATCACAATTACATGATAAGATATGCTTACAAACAATGAACAGAATAAGAAAAAGGAGGGAAAAAGAGGTACTATTTGTAGGGGGTTTATAAATTGTCGTACTGGCGAGAATACAAATGAGGAATGAGAATAAAATATAGAACTTCCTGCACATCCTCAAAATAAAATTCTAGGTTTTACCATTTGATATTGTTTAAATAGTACTTAAGGCAATAAAAAAAAAAGTATCATTTGGGTTGGGTGTTAATTAATTTTTATATTAAGTGCATTGATATGCATGGATAGAGATAAGTTCAATTGGTTTTCCAATAGAAAGTTAGCTACATTGTGACGGTAAAAGCTTGGAATCAAGACTCATTACTGAAAATTTCAGTAAGTGTCCATTGGGTTGCGTGTTAACTCAATTAATTTTTATATTACATGCATTGACTTGCACGGGTAGAAATAACTTCGATTGGTTTCCAATGGTAAGTTGGCTACTTTAGTTGTTTTTGTCCTTGCAGGGTGTGCATGGGAGAATATTAATGACCGGCGGTATGTGAATGGGAAGAAGCCGCTTAGGCTCTTGAACTGGAAGCATGACACATGCCTTGATGCTTTTTTTCTTTTCGAGATTTTTTAAGATTCTGACGTTCCTAGACCAGGATGTTTTATTCTGATGTTCCCATACCAATAAATGTAATGATGCCTTTAAGTTCTTTCCATAATTCCCAATAACGTCCTACTTTTTCATAAATGTAATAAACGTACGTGAATATAGGAGGAATATGGACGGCCTGCCAACCATTATTCCTAAGGAATGAACCATCATCAGTGTATTTTCATAATTGGATGAAAAACTTAACAGATTTATTGGAACATAATTGAAAAGCAAAAAAAACCGTTAAACCAACACTTTTTTGTTAGATAGTCACATTATATATATAAAGATAGATATATATATATATATATTTATATATATCTAAAGTACTAGTTGTATATTTTTTAAAAATGTTCTTGATAATTAAGGATGTTAAAAAAATATTTAAAAAATAATAATAAAATTGTAAAAACTTTAAATGCACTATATATAGAGTAGTAAAAGAATAGTAAAAAAATAATAAGTCTATCATTATCTATATGGAATATAGTTTGGCCTGGGAAGACGTTCTTGACAACTTTCAGCAGCGGTAGTGATCTATGCAATTTGTAGGGAATAAAAAAGAAGAAGAAGAGAACTTTCCATGATATCTAGACCAAAATGGGTTTTAAGAGTAATGAAAGAAGTACTACTTTCTTGGCTTTAAACCATTTCTAGGAAAAATGCAATTATTTCTTTTGCCATGCATTGCCCTTGATAATTAATTTCACGTGGTGCTATTTTGATCTCTAATTGTAGATTTACTTTTATAAAATATTTTTGTAGTACTAGTTAAACCATTTCTCTTTCAGATATGGTAATTGTCTGAAAGTAACAATTTATTTTGTATTCGAGCATAAGGTTAATATCATTTTACGACCTTACCAATATTGACTCAAGTTCAAGTTATTCAACTAATATTGTAGCGTTTTTCAATCTTGTCTTAATGTGTTTATAATATTCTTGATATTTTAAATCCCTATTAATTAAATAGGTTGAAGAGAACATTCATGTAAAATTATTGCTTGTCTTAAAAGTTTAAACTTATGAAAAGATGTAAATCTTATTATTTATTTTCTATTCATAATACTCATCCTTACATATGTGCCAGACACTCATTGAATGTGTAGATCTAACATGGAAAATATCTGATTAGTGGATAAAGTGTAAATTATGGATTCAAATACAGAACTTTTGCACTGATATAAAATCACGACTTATACAAAAAATTTGAGTTTATTAAAAGATGCAAATTTTATTATTTATTTTATGTCCTTAAATGCGGTCATATTAGTGTATATTTGGCATTAAAAGGGCTCACTCAAAGCTTTAAAATCTCCACTACTTCAGCTTCTTCGAATATCTGATTTACTAGAGATGTTTTCCACCATTTAGATGTTTACTAGAGATGTTTGTCTTCTTCCTTCAATCATGGTCAGGGATTGAGCCTTTCTTCCAGTAATAAATTTTGTTCCTATATTTTATTCTCCCTTTGGTTGAGTTGAAGAGAGTTTCATTCAGAAACTTAGAGTGGCTACAGTTATAATCACTGGATTTCAATAGGATTTTGAATTGGTTCTTTTTGTGTATGTATTAGCTTTCTCAGCTTCATATTCGATTCCTGATGGCCTTGTTCTGTCATCAGTAATTTATGCAATTTCCCCCTAGCTAAATTTGGCGTTGAAAAAGTTATACTTGTTCACTCGCTAGCTTCAATGTACTTTCATCCTTCACATATTTCATTGTTTGATGTTAAAAAGAAAAAGTCCCACCCCCCTTTTTCATCCCCCTGCCCAAATAGCAGGTGTCATTGTTGCAGTCTGTATCAGATACAACATTAAGTGTAATTGTTTGTTGTTTTCTGAAGGAAAAATGTGGAAAAAGTGATTGACTATTTGGTGGGAGAAATGAAACACAAGCTGCTACTTTGTTGGGTATGCACTTTTCATCTCTCTTAGGAATTTGAGATCTTATCTATTATTTAGTTGATAGAGTAATTCTCTAGTGGTATAATCTATTGCAGGAAGAAGGATGAAAGTCGAGAGACTGATTTTAAGGATGCAGTTGCTATTTGCTTACGTTTAATAAATGCTGCTATCAGGGATATTGAAAAAAGTCATTTCCCCAAAAGTTGCTCCTGAATATAGAGGTTCCTACTTCTCCTTCATCAAAAAAGGTGTGAACCTTGAAGTATCGTATTAAGGATATAGTATTCTAATCAAAAGTTTTATCTGGTATGTTACTTTCATTTCATAGATGTATTTAAGGTGTATGTTGAAAACTTTTTCAAGAAAATAACCTTTCATTAGGCAATTGTCTTTGTAGTTAAGGTGAAGGTAAAGGTAGACTCTTTTGAGAGGTTATTAGGAATGAGAAACCATGTACCATATGCTGAAAGGGTTTGAAAAAAAAGTTTAGTTATTAATGATAGATGCAACCTGTTGAAAGCACCAGATTAGGATGCACAGACTCACCTTCATAATGTTCTATTTGTTAAATTTGTTGTGCCCGTTTTCATTTCTTTAGTTGCTTCATTCAACTGTCTCATATTGGACTTTGGAGGAATATACCAAAATTAACAATCAGCAGTTTCCAAAATAGCTAGAGATATCAGAACTGGCTCAACAGTAAAGAAACGAGGGGCTATCTCTGGTCACTGTCATTTGCTCTGTGTACACTTTGATATCTATATATATGCCATATGAATCATAGGTGCATTTCAACACCATATCTGATCTCGTATTTCAAATAAATAGGTATAATTAGATTTCATTCATTTGATGTATTTGAGCAAGATAGTTCTGTTTTTTACCTAGGAACCTTCCTTAAAGACTTGATTCATCTAAACTAATGAATCTGTTCATCTTTTTGTTCTAATCACTTATTGTCTCTGTATAGAGGGAATAGAGGCCACAAGATTGCTGGAATCTGAAGGCATACAGACTCATTTGACTTTTGTATATAGATACACACTGTGACGAATACAAGTGCTAGCTTGAAACTTTAAAACAATGGGACACTTATATTTTCTTTTGTCTGGGACAGTTCTAAAATTATGTCATGCAGTTTGAATTAAGAAGATGTTTTGACATTTTCTGTGGAACCTTTAGTTGGTCATTACATTGCATTCCTTTTCCTTCAGGATTGGGCACGCAACCATTCCGGTGACCGAGATTGAATCTGCTATCGAAAGGGGAGAGAATATAGGGTTGGCTTTGGTTAGTTAAACAACATTGATCTTCTTATGTGAAATTAATTTTGATATAGTCTTATGTAGTTTACCAATAAAAAAAAACATGTTTATGAGTTTCAATAATCAACATATTAAACATTTCGTATGGAAAAGCAATTGGAAGCCTAGTATTACTCACCATGTCATGCTAACTTCGCAACTTTATTATTTCTTTTTCCATGCATAAATACATGGAAATGCACTAGTAGTTGTAGAAGTACCTTATCGTCACAAGTGGGTGACATTATCTATATCCTTGTAACTGGACATCGCATAAGTTATCTCATGATCATTCAAACACCTTTATGTTCGTTTTCTTTTTTCATTCAAAAAGAGAAGAAAAACTACAACAATTAATACTCCAAATACATGTTTCCAAAACCCATGTCATTACAATCCCTTTTTTTGTATTAATTTTCTATTGTACATTTGTGATGAGCAGATTTGCTTTTACTTTGCAGTGCGAGCGCTATTGCGCTAGGTAGTTTCAAGTCTCCTTAACCTCTTGGGTATTGTCCATTCTTTTAATTAATATAATTTCTTGTTAATTTCTTGAACTTTTGATTCTTAGTTTGATTTTGTATTTTATTAATAGATTCTTACAGAAAAATTGACATTGCTTCCATATTGACAAAGGATTCAAGCCTTTATATGAAATGAAGTTGGTCCATGTCAGATCCCATGAACTTGTGTCTTGCATGTGCAAAGATGTATTCCGGGCTATGAGGGAAGGAATCCTTGACATTGTTGTTAGAATAGTGATAACAAATCCTAAACTTTTGCATATCCGTGATTCGAAAAACTAAGGACTCTTCTTGGAAGCAGGGAAATGATCCTGAGGACTCTTCTTGCAAAAGAAAAAGTTGAAAATCTAGACTTTACAGAGCTTCCAACCATGACAGAAGGATATAGTGTTAGCGATCTAAAGGTTTATTTTCTTAATATTAAAAAACTATACCTTAGTTGGCTGCTATAAGCTCATGAAAATGTGGTGTTGGATACAGAATTTGTGCATAACTGCTGCTTATCGACCTATTAGGGAGTTAATACAACAAGGAAAGTAGGACTATATGGATAAAGTTTGCAGAGATCACTATCTTTGGGTTCTCTGAAATCTCTATCATCTTGTGTTCACTAGTATCTTCAACCGAATTTCTCTCTTTGTAACTTCACACTCGTGGTTTAAAATGCCTAAATGTATGCTCTAATATTGATCTTTTATCATTGATAATTTACCATTAGAGATGATCAACCAGATGGATGGTCTTTTTTTTTTCTTTTTTTTTTAATCTCATTTTAATAGTTAAAATATGGCCAAGTATCTAACATGGGTTCACATTGATTATTTTTGAAGTATGGCATACCAATAGAACTTTCACAATACTAGATTTCACTGTATTTCTTAGGTGATTTTTTTTTCACCTCTTGTGAGTCATTTTTTGTTGGTATTTCATTTTCTTATTGGTTGGAATTTGGTTTCAGTAATTAGTTTATAATTTAATATTTATGTGATTATTCTCATTTGTTGACTCATGGAGTTACAATAGCTAATCTTTCTATATTAGTGATACACTTGTTGTATCTTTACTTTGATTGTATCTTTACACTTTTTTAATTAAATCTAATTTATTATATTAATTTATTTATGTTGTAATGACAGACACTAGAAAAAAAGTGTAAGGATAGGACAGAATTGGCAAGTCTAAAAAGAATTGAAACCTATAAAAGGAAGAAAGTTGCTGTTGGTTTTGGAAAAGAGAAATCCTGGGGTCGGTCGGGCCAACCCCCCATTAAAAGCAACTCGCCGTCCCCAGTGGCGGTGAGTGACACCGCCGTTAGGTCCTATTTCGGATTTAAGGCTACTAGGGGCACATTAGAGGTCGTTGGGAGTCGCTGTCGCAGGGGTAAGTTCGCCGAAACCCACAGGTCCTAATGGCATGGACGGTGTCGCCCACAGTCATCGGGGGCGGCTCGTTCAGCTGAGGGCCAAATCTCCCTTAAAATCATCTTCATTTTATTTTTTTATTATGTTTTCTTCATTTTATTTTTTTTATTATATTTTCTATTGTGTTTTTTTAATTTTATTAGATTTTTATTATTTTATTATTGTGTTTATTGTCAAAAGACAGTTGGGCTGTTTTTGACGCTGGGGGTAGCTCGACCGGCCCCCAGCGTCACCCTTTGATAAATCATGAACTTGCCAGATTCCTTAGACGCATCAAGTTTTTGTAATTACAAAGAAAAATTGAGAATTTCAGTTTTTTTGTTGGGCAATGCTACATACAGTCGTGGAATTGTAAATGGCGTGCAATCGTTTTAGAAAAAAAGTTAACTTTTTTCACGTGAGTCCCATATATATTCATTTTTTTTTAAAACAACTATACGCCGCTTGCAATTTTCTGACTGCAGGTATCATTTCTCTTTTTTGTTACCTATTTTTCCCCTTTTTGTTATAATTAGAGAAACAAAATTGAACAAAATTTTTCTATGTGAAATATATATTTATATATATATATACATATATGAAACTCTCTATACACTTCTATTTGGCATATATTAACCAGAGTAAATTTTAGATTAAAACCGAAAAAATACACTTCTAAATTCTTCATAATATGAGGTTTAAGTTGATTAACATCTAATAGTCGAACTGGTTTCAAAAATATTTTTTTGCTCCCTCCAAGTATTTGTTGCTAATTATATATATTAGTATTATTGACAATACTAAAATAAACAAAATTAAATTAAACTAAGTTAAACAATTAAAATCGCAAATAACAAAAAAATAGCCAAAAAAATAGTACTTCTGGTGAAAATTTATTGCCACAAAATAAAAAAAGGAGACGCTGGGGACCGGTCCGGCTGTTTTATTGCCACAAAATAATTGGGCTGCTTTATGATGAAAAACACATTAAAATAAAATAAAAAATATGATTAAATAAAAAAATGAAGATTAAAAATATAATAAAAAAATAAAATGAACAAAACATAATAAAAAACACAATAAAAAATACAATAAAAAAATAAAAACATAATAAACAACACAATAAAAAAATAAAATGAAGATGAATTTAAGGGAATTCGGCCATGGAGCGAACGGAGCCGCCGCCGGTGGCGGTAGGTGACACCGCCCACGCTATCGGGACCGGCGGACTCAGGCGACATCACCCCTACGACGGCGAGCTCCGGCGAGCTCCAGTGTGCCTCTGGCAGCCTTAAACCAGTGGGGGTGCAGATGGTGGGCGATGTCGTCCACCGCCACCAGGGGCGGCGGGGGCTGCTCACTGTGGGGGGGAGACGGTCTGCCCCCCAGGATTTCTCAATAAAAAAATAATGTGAAAATTGTAGAAATGGATAACACTATTTGTGGCGAATTCTTACACTATTGACAGCGACTAATTGTCGCCGCAAATAATAAAATATCTCTGTTTGGTGCTACAGTAACCGGAAATAACTTTTCTTCGCTCTGTATTAGCAGCGCTTTGAAGGCAGCCGTTTTTAGCAACTATTTGGTTGCGGAAAATAACCTTATATTTTTTAGCGGGGATGACTAAACATGAGCAGTTGGCAGGTGTCCCATTCGTAACCAACAACATCAAGTTTTAAACTAGAGCTAAAAGCCAAGTTTCAGAATCATAGCAAATAATAACTAATCCAGCTTTATTACCATCTATTGCCAATGCTCATCTACATGAGGCTCCACTTGAGTCAATGCATATCCTTGTTGATAATCCACCTTCTTTTTCTCCTACGACCACGTGGAGAATTCACTGCTTTACCCGTCCACCTTTAGTACTAGGGTGCATTTATGATCTCCCACAGCCAACCACATCTAAGTCCACCACCAGATGAACCACCATGGCCTGAAGTCGGTCAGCTAGCCCACCAGCTGCTAGGTTCTTCTTCAAGCAATATGGACCTGCTTCCTTAACAAGCTTAGGGGTGCCAGGACACCATCTATTCTTTAACACAGGAAAAATGGGAGAGAACAGAAAAAGAAAGAGGGAGCGGGACAGGGATGGGAACCTGAGGATGAGAAGGAAATGGAAGGGGACACTCTATTGAAAGAGTACGGTAGAGGTAGAAACAGGAGGAGAGAAATATGGGAGGGGCAATCAAAGGAGAGCTTATGAGGGGAAACCACCCATGACCAAGCAGTGTTCTCATGTGCTGCTGATGCACAGGAGTAAAGGGGAGTATCATCATGTTCGTGGTAGCAAACCATACTCCAAAAAAGTCTCCCATATAAAATAATTCGAACTAGATGCACTACTTCTATAAAATTCAAAGGAAAACATAAGGATTTCTAAAGTGCATTAAACTTCTGCAAAATAAACATGAAAAGTCACCTTAATGATCTGACATATATCTAGCATGCATATTCTCGAGGCACCAAGTTCAGTAAGTTCACCATGCCTATATATATGGCATAGAGACTGCTGTGTGAAATTTTGTTACACAGGTACCATGGTTTTGAAACATTTTTTATGGTACAAATCCATACCTTCACAACTATTAAAACCCCAGTAGTTATCTGGTACATCTGTTGATATATCATTTTGCTCTATAAACACACCTTTTGCAGAAACTTAAAAGGCAACTGTGATTGATGATGAGGCAAATTCAATATCATGATGATTGACACGATTATATAGCAAGACAAGATATTGTTCATCTTCCTTCTCCAATAGCATCAGCAACCATCGATTTGGTGACATTCATAGGTGAGGGCGTTGGATTAGTTGCGCTCATGTCAGATGTGTTGCCGTCTTGGTTTTTCTGCTGTCTCTTAAGACTACTTGAGGCAGTTAACACAGTGCCACTTTCATCAAAAAAATTACTTGTGACGTCTTTGAAATCCAAATCTGTTAAATAACTTGGCTTTGTTGTAACAGTGCCCACTTCAATATCTCCAGTAAGCATGGCAACAACACGTGACATGGAGGGGCGCATCATTGGTGATGCCTGAGTGCACAAAAGAGCCACTCCTATCACTCTAGTTGCCTCATTTTCATCAAACTCCAGTAATTTAGGATCCACCAATCCCAATGCTTGGTTATGTTCACGAAGAGTCCAAGCCTAGAAAACATAATAGTGATTATCACAAGAAAAAACAAATAAATATCAATTACATAGTAATTTGAGAAAGAGAGATTCATTTTCTATACCCATTCAAGCAGATAAATCTTTTCGGTATCCAAGCTATTGTCTGAGTTTGGCCTCCCACTGAGGATCTCCAGAGCAACAACACCAAAACCGAAAACATCTGCCTTTTCTGTTAAGTGTCCACGCATTGCATACTCTGGAGCTAGATAGCCACTAAAAGAGTGAAAATGATTAAAAATAAATTGCTAGTGAAGAACCCTTGACGATATCTCCATGACTGAGTTAATCAGGAACAATAGGTAACAAAAGAGAAAGTGTAATGAAAAATTAAAGAATATATAAACAAGTATATAACTTTGACTTGGGATCTAGTCAACACATTATGTCGGCAAATTGTATAGGTGTGGTTGGCACTACTAAAGGCTATTTTAACTACTTTTATTTATTTTTGTGTTTCTTGACATTAAGCTTCTTGGTACTTCCGATTATATTTCCTTGGGTTTAAGAAGCTGGATTATTTCCTCAATTTCTAAAATTTACCGGATATGGGCTATGCTCGCCCAAGATCTTATTTCGGTCATGTTTTACTTTTAGCTCCTCTTTGTTGGATTATGGGAGTTCTAGATGAAAGGTCAAAGAGGCTTCTGTTTGTAAGGCAGTGCGAAGAAAATACATGCCACACTGTTAACAAGGCAGAATTTGATTTGCAAAAGAATTTAAAATCATATTCTCCTGCAAATCAAAATTCTACTATGTCCGTGGTGTGGAGGGTATGTCCTCTACATTGGCCTACAAATATAATTTTTGAGCATAAAAGCTAACGCCCCAAACGCTTAAAAAGGTGCTCACAATTTCAGAGCCTGGTGGTGTTGTTCTCGTTCTTGCTTATTTCAAAGCCCAAACTATACTCCTCTTGTGCATCATAAAATAATGTCAAACCAACAAACTCTCCCAACCTTTCCCCCAATAAAATCTAACCTAGATATCCCAAAACATAACTGCTAAAGTTGACAATTCAAACAAGCTCAAAGCTTTATTTTTTGAAAACCAAGATTCCATACCTTTTCAATTTGTAAATATATACTCTTTCTTGTTTAAAGGTTATAGCAACAATATCTTCCAAAGTTATTGGCCACCATACAACAACTTCTCGGTACCTTAATAAATAACTAATTTTGTCCAACAACAGTCAGATTCTGCAGTAAAAAAATTATGGAATTAAGACCAATGTGATAGGGCGATGGATCCAGCTAAAGTAGTCATTTTTGTTCTCAATTCAATCTATTAGTAGCCTAGATCAGCCATATATTAAAAAATAACACTCCAAGCCCTTAAGTTTGTATGTGATGGTTATACAATCATGCTTATAATAAACTATTTTTCTTTTTCCTTCTCATATTTAGAAAGGTGTTGAAAGATATAGCTTACATGGTCCCAGCCACTCTGGTGCTGATGTGTGTTATCTTATCATCGTATAGCTTTGCTAATCCAAAATCTGAAATCTTGGGGCAAAGTTCTGCATCAAGCAAGATATTACTAGCCTTGACATCTCGATGTACGATTCTCGGCCTCGACTCCTCGTGAAGATAAGCTAGGCCTCTTGCAGTTCCTATGCATATGCTGAACCGCATAGGCCAATCAAGATTCAGGTCATTTTTTCCTGTACATATAGTGGTTGCCATCTTATAAAACTTGAAAAGTTGTGAAGTGGTGGTTAATATTCATAACCACGAGTGATTTGGGGCAAAAAACTATACGTTAGCTACAAGTTTCACCCACTGACTACCACTTATCATACACTTTGCATCCTAAACTACAAAGGTTTGAATTTGCACCCTAAATACCAATAGGTTTCACTTTCTACCTTCTATTCAAATCTATCTGTTAAGATTGTATTATGTTGCCAAAAAAACATAATATTTCACAGTGACTGAGTAATGTGGATTGGCACAATCTTAATGGTCATATATTTGAATGGAAGTACAAAGTGAAACCTATTTAATTAATAGTTTATGGTGCAACTATTTGTAGTTTAGGGTGCAAAATATATAATGGGTGGTATTTTATGGTTGAAAAGTGCAATGTCCCAAAACTTTATTGTTAATTAATTTCATCTATGTATAGTAATAACATGAAATACTCCAGAAGGTATAAAAAACGCCAACAATAGTTATACAAAATTTGAATGCCCTATAATGAAGGCTTATTCATCTTCAAATGGTTCAAAAACTTAACGAGATAACAATAAGAGTCAAGACAATCAACAAAAAACAGTGAAACAAGTATATATGATTAAAACTTTGGCCTGCATCCACGTTCAAAGCAAGAAATTTCACAATGGACTGATCGAGGTTACAACATAGCTCTCAAGAATTTCAATCATACTCAAGATGATTCTGTGTTTCTCTTCAGGTTTAGCAAGAAACGCTACATCCATCTCTTGAAATAAACCCAAAACTTGACCTGAATGAATTGGATCAAACTGCGTAAGGTTTGGCAAGGCAAGAGCTTCTTCCCCACATGACCCCACTAGTTATGTGGTGTTTACATGACAAACGGGACTCAGTGCAAAGGTTAGAACACAGTACGCATTCCAGCCATGGTATTGAATGTTAGGTGACAAGATCTGAATATATAAATTTCTGTCGTCTTTTCCCACAAAACAAACTAAAAGGAGAAATTTCGTACCTTAACAATTCAATGAAAGTGAAATACTTCTCCTTTATTGTGTATAGAAAACAATTGTAAGTGGCTTGTTCTTTTAAAAATGTTGAAGACAGCATCTCCAGAACTTTTGCAGGTGTTTATGGGCAAGATAACAATAGAGGGTATTCATGGGAGGAGCTTACTAATATTTTTAGTTTTTAGTTCAAGGTAACTACTACAAAGGTGGGATTTCAATTTCACTTGGTTTCTAAGTGAAAAATAGGGTGAAGCTCATGATTGTTTTATCATGGTGGATTTGTCAAACTTCATCTTTGAGAAGAATATCATGGAAACCGGAGGCCATTTCATGTGGTCTATAAGCTGGGACATTTCTTGTTGGTTTGGAATTTATAGATTCCTTGTATAAAAAAATTGGGAAATGCACTTTCCTGATCTATATAAAAGGTTATCCTAACTTTGCTCAAAACATTTTCCTGTTTATAGTGACTGAGAAGGCATTAGTGTCAGTTGGATATGTGCTGGCTGTCAATCTATTTATGGCATGATTTTGCATATATTGCTGTAGATATCATGTAATTAGTAGGAATTTTATAGATTCCTTATTTAGTTGGATTTGATTGTTGTAATTGCTGGTAATGGCTGATTTTCAGCCTTGTAATTAGTCATATCGTTCTATATAATGAAAGGAAACCTCACAATGAGGGACATTCAATTAAATTGACATGGTATCAAAGCTAGAATTTATTTTCAGTGTCTTCTTGTGGGAGTGGGTCTTGCAGTTTTGATATTTTGCGCTCTTTTGAGAGAATTTTTTTGGCTGTCGGAATCTCTATGGGGACTGACAGAACTGGGGTGAGTTGAGGGATTGTTGGGGTTGATAGTCTGGGTGACTTTCTTTAGTGTGGTCTCGGCACCCTGTCTTTGTCTTGGTGAATTGATTTGGTGGTATCGACACATTCTGTCTTCGTTTCTGGTGCTATCAGTGCAATTTTGGTCTGTTGATAATCTTTATTTGCATTTTTTGGTGGCTAGAGCAATCTGCGGTGATCGGTGGTGGTTTTGCCAACAATTTTTTCGAGGAGCTTGAGATTGGTTCTTGGTTGGCATGGCAGTCGAAGTCTTCTTGGTTGGCAATCAACTCCTTCTCAGCTTATTGTTCTGTTTGGGTTTGCTGTCAAGGCCTCTCAGGTTGCTGTTTGGGCTTGCTGACAAACAAATCTGGTGGGTTTGGAGCTTTCAGGTATTTTGTTTTGGTTTCATCATGTCTTCTAGTGAGTCATTTGGGATATGTTTTATTGGAAAAATTATTCTGCCTCGGAATTTCAGTTTCATTTCTTTGTTACTGGGAAAGACTTGTGAGGCCAAATCGATGGCAGGGATTCGGATCCTACGAAGCCCAAGGAGCTGACTCAGTGGAAGGTTAAGGACGCATGTGTGATGTCCTGAATCTTAGGATCTGTAAATCCCCTTATTGTGCTCAATTTGAGGCCATATAAGACTGTGAAGACCATGCGGGAGTATTTGCTCAAGGTTTATCACCAGGACAATACTGCCCGCCGTTTTCAATTGGAAGATGGGATTGCTAATATACTCAAGGCAATCTCTCCATTTAGGAGTATTTTTCTGGTTTTCAGAATTTGTGGGGAGAATTCTCAGATATGGTTTACACTAAGGTACTGGTTGCATCTCTCTCAGCTGATCACGTTGTTCACGAGCAAATCAAGAGAGATCAATTTCTGATGAAATTACGCTCTGAATTTGAGGCTGCTCAGATTTGATGAATCAGGATCCTTCTCCATCCTTGGATGTATGTTTTGGAGAATTACTTTGCGAGGGGCAGCCTCTTCTCACGCAGGCTATGTTTCAGCAAGATTCTCGAATTTCCAATACTGATGTTGTCGCCTATTCAGCTCACAGGAAAGGGAAGGGTAAGGATATGCACAAAGTCTAGTAATTTAGCTGCAAAGAAATTGGTCATATTGCCGCCAACTGTGCTAAGAAATCTTGCAACTATAGTAAGAAACCGGGACACTTTATTTAAGAATGTCCCACTCAGCCTCAGAATCGTCAAGCCAATGCTTACCAAGCAGTGACCACCTCTTCTGCTCCAATGATATCCTCAACTTCTTCATCCACAGCTGGACAATCTGTTCTTACTCTTGAAATGGTGCAACAAATGATTGTGTCTACCTTCTATTAGTAGTGTTCGTCCATATCATGGATCATCTCATATTCAGATTGCTAATGGAAGTTATTTAGCTATTTATTAATTGGGTTGGAGATATTAATTCTTCTTTCAGAGATGTTTGTGTCTGCTGGACTTTCTACTAGTCTTATTTCAGCTGGCCAATTAGTTGATAACAACTATGATGTCTATTTCTCTCGTAGTGGTTGTCTTGTGCAAGATCAAGTGGGAAGATATTTACGAAGGGGGCTAAAGTTGGCAGACTATTTCCGCTGGACTTTTTCATTCCTACTTGTTTATCTTTGGCTTGTATGACAGTTAGCACTCAGAGTGAAGTATGGCACAAACTTTTGGGTCATCCAAACTCAGTTGTTCTGCCTCATATGCTAAATTCTGGTTTGTTAAGCAAAACAGAAAAAGTTTCTAAAAATAATTCATTCGACTATTCTGTATGCAAACTTGGTAAGAGTAAGACTCTTCCATTTCCTTCTCATGCTAGTCGTGCCTGAGAGTGCTTTGATATTGTGCATAGAGATGCTTGGGGCATTTCTCTTGTAATTTCTCATGCTCAATATAAATATTTTGTGACCTTCATTGATGATTTCAGTCTATATACTTGGGTATATTTTCTTCGGTCCAAATTAACTATTTTCCAAACCTTTGTAGCCTATCTTGAGACCCAATTTTGTACAAGTATCAAAGTTTTGAGGTCTGACTCTGGTGGAAAATACATGTCCCAGGAGTCTCATGATTCTTTACATCACAAAGGAATTGTCTCTCAACGTTCCTGCCCCTATACCTGAAGAAAAAATGATGTAGCAGAAAGAAGGAACCGCCATCTCTTGAACATTGTTTTCACCTTATTACTTGAGTCCTTTGTTCCTTCTAAATTCTGGGTTGAGACATTATCTACTACAGTTTTCTTAATTAATAGACTGCCCTCTCAGGTCTTGAATTTTGATTCTCCATATTCTTGTTTGTATCATCAACATGCTACCTATCTTAATTTGCATACTTTTGGATATGTTTGTTTTTTCCATTTGCCACCTCATGAACATCACAAAATTTCTGCTAATCTGTGAAATGTGCCGATACAGGTAGTCTTTCTCACAAAGGTTATGTTTGTTATGATCCTTTCTCTAACCAATTTTGTATCTCTCATAATGTCGTTTTCTTTGAGAATCAATGTTCCTTTTCTACACATGTTGGGTCATTAACAGAAATTAATATTCCACCTTGTTTTGATGTGTTGCCTCGTCTTCCTGAACGGGTCAAACCTGGAATTGTGTATGCTCGACATCAACCAACTTTGTCCCTTCTCGAGACTGACCCTCCATTTGAGATTGTTCATATGCCTTTTCTTGAGATTGACCTATCATCTAAGGCAATTCGGATAAGTTCTCCTGGCCGACATGCCTTTGAGCTTGGGCCTCATCGATAGACTTGAGTATCACGTCCTCTTGATCGGTATGGTTTTTCCCACACTTCACTTAATTCTACGTTGTCTTCGATTCTCATCCCCACATGCTTTTTCGAGGATGTAAAACATGAACGTTGGCAGAAAGTGATGGATGAGGAACTTCGGACTCTCAAAGAAAATCGTACATGGGACATGGTTCCTTGTCCTTCTAATGTTAAAGCCATCGTTGTAAATGGGTTTACTCAACTAAGCTCTACTCTGATGGGACTCTAAACGGGTATAAGGCCCGATTAATTGCTCTTGGAAACAGGCAAGGGAATAAGGCCCGATGTCAAAAATGCATTTTTCCATTGTGATCTAAAAGGGGATGTTTATATGATCCTCCCCCGGGTTTGTTTTCGCTCTTCCCTGCTTGCTTTTCATTTTGCTCAGTTAGTTTGATTCCTCTTTTTTACTTCGCAAGACTTCTGCAGGAATTGTATTGATTCTAGTATATGTTGATGACATTATGATTACTGACTATGATACTGATTTAATTAAGCAATTACAACTGCATCTCAATGCCTCTTTTCACATGAAAGATCTTGATCCCCTGCAATACTTTCTTGGCCTTGAGGTGCAAATTACTACGACTAGTACATTGTTATAACAACACAAATACATGTAGGAAGTGATTTAATTGGCTGGCCTCAATTCGGGTAACTTTATTCTTACTCCATTGGAGGTAAATCTCAAGCTTCATCAGGAGGAATGCGAGCTTCTCTCAGATCCATCCTTGTATTGACAGCTATTTGGGAGTTTGAACTATTTGATGATTACTCGTCTTGACATTTCTTTTGCTGTGTAGCAGGTACGTCAATTTATGCAAACCCCTCGACATCTTCATTTAGTTGCTATCTGCTGCATTATCCAATATCTGAAATGGCACCTCTACACGCAGTTATTTTTTCCTAAGGAATCTTCCTTATAGCCGGTGGTCTGTAGTGATGCCAATTGGGCTGGATGTACAGATACTTGTTGCTCTATTACTGATTGGTGCATGTTCTTAGACAATGCACTCATTTCTTGGAAAAGTAAGAAGCAAGAAAGAGTTTCCAAGTCCTCCATTGAGTCTTCCGCATGCTTTGAGATCACACGTCTTCGTGGGTTATTAGGTGAACTTGATTTTTCTCAGCTTCATTCCACTCCTCTTATGCTGATAATACCGGTGTTATTCAGATTGTCGCGAATCCTTCTTTCCATGAGCATAAGAAACATATCGAAGTCGATCACCATTCCATCCATGAAGCTTTTGAAAAACATTTGATTACTCTTCCTCACATTTTCATCGAACATTAAACTGTAGACATATTCACTAAAGCTCTTTCTCGGCACCGGCATCAGTTCTTGCTTGACAAATTGATGTTTCTTGATCTACCAACATCAATTTGAGGGGGGAGTTAAGGAGATAATTTAGGAATATGCTTTGTAATATTTTAGGATGATTTCCTTTATGACTAGATTGTAGAGCAGACAATTAGGCTGTAATAAGGCTGGAATACTAAGCTCTCCTCGAACCATTTCTAATGATTGAGCCTTTCCTAAGTCAATGAGAAAGCTCTATAAAATATGACGCTGGAGATCTGCCAACAATTATGTAAAATCTCACCTATATAATGAAAGCAAACCCTATAGAAATGGTATTCAAACCAACTTTATAGTGATAAATTGTTGTTGTATGTGCAGAAAGAGTGGGAAATTTGTAGGCCGGCCTTTTTTATTAATCTTATAGATCACAAGAATAGGGAAGAGCCCAACCATAAGGGACATAAGAATAGGACACTTTTAACGCCATTGAGATTGCTAGTACCTTGTGGAATGTCTTTCTTGGTCAAGTTGGATTGGCGTAGGTTATGCCTAGAAGGACAGTAGCCCTTTTTTTATATGGCAGCCCACACATTGCAACAATGTGGAAAATTGTCTCTAATCATATAGCGAGATGTATTTCGAGAAAAAGAAATGATAGAGATTTTGAGGATCTCAAGCGGATGCTAGATGAGCTTAAAACTTTCTTTTTCCAACACCTTTTATCTCCTTTGGGCATCATCGATATATTTTAATGGGTTGGGTTTTCATGATTTTCATGTCTAATTTTCTATTTCTAGTTAGATGTTCCTCGTGTCCAATTTTTTCCTTTTGTTTTATTAAAAATTTTAGAGTTCTGTTTCTATAGTAAGGAAAAAAAATGAGATGATTATAGTATCATACCAAAGAGTGCTTGATCAAGACTTTTGTTCTCAAGATATTCATAAACGAGGAGACGGTTATCTCCTTCAATGCAGCATCCGTACAGTTTCACAAGATTGCGATGTTGTACTGCAGATATGGTAGCAATCTCAGCAATAAACTGACTCTTCCCCTGGTGAGACGCAACTGAAAGTTGCTTCACGGCCACTACCCTCCCATCAGAAAGCTTACCCTATAATGTACCACTATTAAGCAAAAAAAAAAAAAACAAGCCCTCCTTTGGTGAAGAAAAGTTAGAATCACTTAATTATTTTTAATATCGAATTGTCATTGTGTATTTAATGGCTATGTGATATTAAGAAAATTTACCTTGTAAACTGGTCCAAATCCTCCCTCTCCTAGCTTATTAGAAGGTATAAATTCTTCTGTGGCAGATCTGAGCTCAGCATAACTATAAGTATTTGGTCTAGGAGCAATACCAAGAAACTCTACAAAGACAAGCAAGGATGAAGTAAGACATAAATTGTAGTATAGGATACATAAAATAATATTTTTAGCACGCAAGGAGATTCAAAGACCAATATGTGGCTCACTTTAGCTTAATATTTAAAGAAGCTACATATTGACTGGTATTTTTAGGAGATATAGGCCCAATGCCATTCCGAGGTTTTGCTGAAATAATAACAAAATTTTTAAGTATTGAAATAATATTTTCTTACAAAACAAAAAATTTGTATGTTGAAATAACTTTTTTTCTTTTATCGGTAAATAATAATTTCCTTAGTGAGAAATAATAGGCATAGCCTAAGTACTAGGGACAGGCTTTGTTGAAAGAACTACCATGCCTTACCTTCCTCGTCATTGCTGTTTGATTTTCTTTTCATAAAACAAACTGCAACTATCAGTATTGAGCTAATAACTCCTACAGAGACTGCAATACCAACAACCAACCCTGTCCTGTTCTTCCCTTCTGAAATACGTGGTGGAATTCCACTTACAGTAGGCTGGAAATCTGAGCAATAGAAGCCAATGATGAGTAGCAGTCAAAGGTAGAGCAGAACATTATGCCATTTGAAATTGAATAGTGACCTGTAGATTGGTACAAATGGTACCTGAAAAAGCGCGGAGGGCCGAAATCATTGGGCCATAGTAACCTTGCACAGGTATGCAACAGCTCCCTTTACCAGCCCAAAACAAATGAACTTCAAGGTAGTTCTCAGAGACAGTAGCATTAAAAACCTTTTCAAGTGCTCTTTCAACACCGCCTGCTTCCTCTGATATGTCAAAGTCTTTCTGTCGAAGACTCCCCTAGAAAAGCAACAGAAAGGGCATAGAGATATCTATCTGAAAAATAATGCATTGAAGGTTTAACCTGTAGAAACATTTGCGGTTTCTACTTCAATGAGGGATAATTAGAGTTTTGCTTTATACAGTTCTTACCTGAATATAGATATCAAATACTCGCCTTCCTAGACTCTCCCAAGTTTGTGAGCTTCGATCTTTAAAAGCTGTTTCTGCGAATAGCATGCTTACGGTATAAGGTCCATTCTCAAGACCCAGGCCATAGTACCTAAGCGATCCAGGGGACATTCTTGAAGTCTGGTAAAGCTCTGGCGTATTCGTCCTAGTTACTTGTGCCAAGGTATTTTGTACATAAGATGGATTGTTGCGGTCAGCAAACAACCCCACATTGCTCACTGCCCATTTGTCAAAACTGGTTACATAGAATGAAGCTGCACCAAGAGATGCATTTTCAGCCTCATACTCTATGCCATCAGCAGTTCTCATTGTTCTGCCACCGCACTTGATTGAAAAGTTTGCATCTGTAAGATTCAAAATGAAAGCATTGCTGTTGATGTTACATAGGTAAACCAAGGGGGGCTTGACCCTCTAAGAACCGGATATAAGAAATCATTTCATTGACTGGGATACTCTTTTAAGATTTAAAAAGTAATAAAAAACCTCAGTTTCGTGGTGGAGCTGAGATGATTGAAAATAATTCAAATTGGTTCCAGTAAGGTTGTCCCTAGAGAAGGAACTAAATTAATGGGACTCAAGTTGGGAGTTGAAGGAAAGCTATAACATATAGACGAAACACTAAAACTACTCTCTCAATAACGTACTCCTCACTTCATTATACATCTTCAGGCAGCAATGAGTATGTGGATAAATGTGTAGTTTGACTTTGAATCCTTCCCATGTTCTTCTGAAGTTCCTTCATACCGCTTTTGCATTTTTCCAGCCAAGTCCAGTTTGGTTATATACATGATATATATATAATATATATATATTATGACGGGGGAACCACCTACGATAGAACCCTTAGGACTCACCATCGAACCTAAACGTCTGGGGAGACCAGCACAGCAACCCACCGCCATGGCCTTCCACTTAAATCACAATTTGATCCCAGGGGGAACTGAACATGTGACATGGGGCTTATGCATACAAGTTCACCCTTACCACTTGGGCTTCCCACGGGTGGGTATAATATATATGGTACAACTAGAAGAGAAAAGAAAAGTATAATATAAATACTTTACTTTTTCCATGAGTTGGAGAAATTACCAAACAAAACAAGAAACCTGAGTACCAAATAACTTACAACGTGGAGAATTCCTATAGCACGGAAAGTTCTTCTGAAGACAATTCAACCCTGGCAAAGTACTGCAAGCATAGAAAATGATAGATGCTCAATCTAGACAGAAATTTTATCTTCTGCAGAAGTAAGAAACTGCAGCTAATTTGGGCTGGTAGGGCTCTTGTTCTTAAAAGCAATTTTTGTACGTCTTCAAAAACTATTTTCAGATAACTATTGTTGAAGACAGCCTATTCTCACAGAATATCGATGAAATAAATTCTGTTCTTGTTTTGGGATTAGGATTACTGGAATAAGTATGATGTGTTTTAGAATCATTGTTGAAATGTGCGTTACCATACATGAGGTGTATTATAAACCCAGGCCTTCTAAACTTTCTTCTTGTTTTCTGAAAACACAGAAGAAAGGCTTGCTCCTATTGTTTCTTTCATCTTTTTTTTGTTTTCCTTTTTTCTCATTCCTATATTCAATAACGGGTTTACAATGACTGAATAAGAGATACCATAATTCAATTACTAACCTCATGTTTGAGCTACCAAACGTGAAATTGTTGGCCACCAAGTTCCTGTATCCATGAAAAGAACCTTATTATGTTTTTGTCTTCATGTACCAGCCAAACCCAATGCACAGAGAGAGAGAGAGAGACAGAGAGAGAGATGTAGTCACTGCAGGGATTCAAGCATTCAAACAAGTGGAAGTTTAAGATAACTATCTGGAAACCCAATGATAGGAGGACAAGCAAGAGCTTCTTTAATACTTGTATAATTGTTTAATTAAAATATCTCTATAACACTAGCTAAGTTTTCTCAAGTATACTTCCGGTATATTTGAGCTTAGCCTTTTTTATTAATGAAATACTTTTGATTACCTATCAAAAAAAATAATTGTTTAATTAAAATATGTAGTTGATTCTTTACATTTGTTCAAGAAAGATTATGCAAGTGATGCTTGAGAAAAATAGAAAAGAAGCTCTATATGAGCACCGGAATACCTAATGTTTCAAAGCAAAATGTTAGAGCCAGCAAAATTTGAGTGAGAAAAGATGTATAAGAATATAAGAGACATACAGTTGTAAACCAGAGGTAGTTACCCAACTCGGAAAGCTTCCTGATATATCATTGTAAGATAAATCTCTGCAGCCAAAATCATATTAACAGGAATGAATAAGTAATGCACAAAAACTTCACACATAAAGAAATTAGAAAAGCAATTAGATTGATTACATGCTATCACATGGAAGATGTCCTCCTTCCTTGCATTTATTACGGAGATATTCAATAGGTCATATAGGACACTTAGCATGAGATGCATATACTTATCCAAAGACACAAAGGAATGAATTTATCCAAACTTAGCATGAGAATGCTTATGAGTGTCCAGTCACAGCAAACTACGACATTCTAAATAGATTTTGAACATATTTTCCTTCCTGTGAAAAATTTATTTTTAAAACAGCCACATCATCATGGTTCATACTGCAATATTGGAGAAAGAAAAGCATGCCTAGGACACTCATCATATTACAAGGATATCTAAATTGAAGATGAGATGAAAACACATTGATTGCGAATGAAATTCCAATAATGATCTCCCAGGACCTATTATAGACATGAAAGCGATCAGAAATGTACTTATAAGAAAAACCAATCAGAGATGTAGCAATGGTATGTCCAGCATTTTTATAGTTATCCTTGATAATCAAATAGAAATCAAAGCCATAGTTTTTTCTTTTATTTCTTTCTTTTTATTGTATAATAGGCAATTGAGCCTTCACTGAGCCTGACTGCCTCTCTCTCTCTCTCTCTCCCCCCCTTCTCTACAGCTCTAATACACCCGTTATGACTTAGACTGATGCCCCATGCTCTAGGTAACAGCCCCCACCCCTGACAAGTCTCTTTCTCCCCCCATTAGTCTCTCTCTCTCTCTCTCTGTCACACACACACACACACACACTTCTCTCACTTTTTTATGTATATACCTCTCCATGCTTCACTTAAACACAATCATACACCACTTCCCCTTGTGCTAAATGGAAACCAACACAAGTACCAGCTGCCTCATCCCCTGCTGTCATCAGAAGATGCAGAACCAACAGTTTTGGGACAACCACCAATAGAACTGCAAACAATGTCTCACTCCTTTCCTCCAGGTTGCTCAGCAGCACCATCTAGACCCCAAAATGCAATCTGGATCATCTATAGATCAACCCATAGATGAGTTGGTCAGGAATGACATATAAACACTGATATGATCTAAACTTTGATCTTGGCGTTTCTCAATGAATTGAACCATATCAGGTACAAAGGCCAAAGTTTTCAGACTAATCGTAATTTTAACTTCATTTCAATTATATTGAGGTGTATAGAAGGAATATTAAAGTTAAAAGTTTCAATTATGCATAATTCTGGGAACTTAGTGGTCCAATCATGTTTTCTGCAAATTAATTGCGCTACTACAAGAAAAAAAGCATAAAAATTTAAGCTTGAATTCTCGATTAAATTCGGTTGTGATTGGGGATTGAGAATAGTTGAGATTATGTATTCGATTTGCACATCATGTAACGTTTACAAGATCACATATCACATTTTCAATTACTATGAGAATGTGCTCTCTGAACAATTTTCTTGGAGATGGAGATTAGATGGGCTTGCTTTTGGTGTCCATGATTCACAGGAAAGGGAACAACTCGATAGGCCATTTGACAAGCTAGAGGTCAGGCAAGTATTAGAACGCATGATGGGTGACAAAACTCCATGTCCAAACGGCTTCTCTATGGATTTTTTTTTTCAAACGTGTTGGTACGAAATGGTGTATATGTATCTGTCGCTGTATCTCTACAGCTTGTTTCACCATATTGGTGAATGGCACGCCAAAAGGCTTCTTTAAAAGCTCACGGGGATTGAGACAAGGTGACCTTTTATCTCCGCTACTCTCTTTTTTTGTGATGGAAGCTTTTAGTAAGATGATTTAGGTGTCATGGAGGGTGGGTTCATATATGAATTCTTATTGGGGGAGGCAAGTACTGGCTCGCTCAACATATCTCATCGATTATTCGCCGATAATACATTAATCTTTTGTGGGGCCAGCTATGATCAAGCTCAAGCTTTGAAAGCTCTTCTATTATGCTCTCAAGTTGTATCAGTCTTGAAAGGTGAACTTGGCCAAATCAAAAGTAGTGTCAGTGGGAGATGTTCCTAATGTGGAGAGTATGGCTCCCACTTTGGGATGCAAGATATCTTAGCTGCCCATGAAATATCTTGGCCTCCCATTGGGTGCGACGTTCAAATTGAAATCTATCTGGATGATGCTCTAGAAAAAATGGAGATGAATTAGCTAGTTGGAAGATTATGTATTTATCCAAAGGTGATAGGGTCACCTTAATCAAAAGTATTGTTTCCAATTTACTAACTTATTTCCTCTCATCATTTCTGCTCCCCACCAAGGTGACTCATCATCTGGAGAAACTCCAATGGGACTTCTTAGGTGGGTTTTTTGGGGGGGGCGGGGTGGGGGGAGAGAGAGACTGAGAGAGATAAATGATAGAGTTTAAATTTCACTAGGTGAAATTGGCCACAATATGCTCTCCCATCAAAGGAGGTATGGGTATTTGGAACTTGAAATCTTTCAACATAGCTTTGTTTGGTAAATGGCGATGGAGATATCACTACGGACAAGGGGCCTCCTGGAGAATTTTTATCAAATTGAAGCATGGGGAACCATGGGGAGGATGGTGCTCTAATGAGGTGAGTGGGTCGTATGGGGTTGGGTTGTGAAAGCATAAAAGAAGAGGTTGGGATACATATACAAGTAATATCCGTTTTACCATGGGTAATGGAGCCAATGTCAAATTTTGGCATGATGTATGGTGCAGATAGGGCACTCAAGGAAACTTATCCACAAGTTTATGGTTTAGCAAGAATGAAAGAAGCCTCGATTGCAGACCTATTAATCATATCCAATTGTATTCCCTTATTGAATGTTACATTCCTCAGAGTTGCACAAGATTGGGGAAGTTGAAGACAAGATTTTTGGTGCCCCTCTAAAAAATTAATATTCACATTACGCTCTTTCTACCAAGCCAATATCACTCACCACACAAATCCATTCCCATCAAAGAGCATTTGGAAGTCAAAGGCACCTCTAAAGGCATCATTTTTTTATGGATGGCTTCCTTGGGGAAGTTCCTCACTCTAGACAATTTGAAGAAATGTCGAATCATAATCATGGATTAGTGTTGTATGTGCAAGAAGAGCGGAGAGTCTTTTGACCATCTACTATAGTGTGAGACTGCCATGACTTTGTGGAATGAAGTCTTCGCTCGGTTGGGACTAGCTTGGGTGAGATGTCAAAAGGGTAAGCTATTGTTAGCTTCCTGGAGAGGCAACAACTCTCAAATTGCACAATATGGAAGATGGTCACAATATGCCTATGGTGGTGCATTTGGAGGAGGAATGAAAGATGTTTTGAAGATCAAGAACAATCAATGGATGAGCTTAGAAACATATTTTTCAATATTTTACTTCGTTGGTTTATTATAATTGATTTTCATAGCATGGCCTTTCATGAATGCCTTGTATCACTAAACTAGCACACTTTGGCATAACTTGGGCTCTTGCCTACTATTTTGATCAATAAAAATTAGTTTACCGATAAAATTAAAAAAAAAAATGTAGCGTTGAAGTAGTTGTATCTCCAAATTCATATCACAGGTAAGTTCAATCTGAGATTTATATTATTAAAACTAAGGTTTAAGAGTAAAGTAAAGGCTTTCATTTATCTGGTTTTCACTTTGTGAAATTGAGTGTGCAAGCTTTAATTGAGACCTCCTCATGAAAAAAATTAAAAACTTCGGTCAAATAGGTGTCAATTAGGGGGCTGAGTAGAATGACCCTTTAATTATTGTGTCAATCTTGATAGGTCTATCCATTCTTTGTAAGTTCTTATTTGAGTTCATTAAGACACTTGAAGAAAATCTTGGATCCTCTTGCAAGTTGCTAATTATGTAAGTAGCTAGCTATAGGATTTTAATAAATGTACTTTGTGGCATGGAAGGCATCTCTTTGTCTTTGGTTAACGGTCATTATTTACAGTCCGTGAAACTAAGTTCGTTTTGTTTAAGTGCATAATGTATTAAGCAATTCATGAAAACAATCTTACTTTAAGAAGCTTAACTGTACATTGTTGCAACAACTCAAATTGGGTTCACCTTGCAAAATAAATTTACCATATTATTTCATATTCCTACTCAGGCTTGATGTGATAGGGTAGTTTTTCACGGGTTTTTTGGGGTCATTAGGAGCTCTCTAGTATGGGATAGGTGTTTTCTTGTATATATCCAGTGTACTTAATTACTCCTATTGATATATATATATATATAATATTTTTACTCATAAAAAAAAAAAAATCACATATTATTTCATGTTTTCTAAATAGTTCCTATCATGAGTCTTGCATTGCCACTAGTTCTATCATTAATGTTAGTTGCAATTGAAGCTTATACTCGGCAATTGTCTATTTTGGATGAAGAATAAATAACTAATTTGAGAGATACTACTTGTATGTTAGTTATCTGTCTTTTGGTGACTTCTTACTGTACATTGAGGTTTATCGGGCAGGAGAAATTTTTTATGCTCTTGCTTGTTTGTGTTGGTAGTGTTTTTGAGTTATAAGCTCTAGGGGCATTAGAATCCAAATTTGCTATTAAGTAACAATTCTTGGAGAGCATTTTAGTGGTTGGAGTAAATTACATTTGACATTTCTAGTACAATCTTTGGGGATACATTGTTTTGATAGCCTGATGTTCTTGAAAATGAATATAGAGCTACGACTAACATTTTAAAATAGAACAATCGGATGAATACTACATTACGTTGATGAAATAAAGTTATGTGAAATATCTTTCGGATAGATTTATAACAAGCAAGGTTTTAGCATGAGCCATGCCCATTGGGGTTTCGTGCCTGACTTTTAAGTTTGGTTTTTCTTGTAGCCACCTAAAATAGAACTATACCACCTTATATTATAATAACTCATTTGAAGGCAGTACACCACTTCTATGACTTTAAGACTCACATAGTTTGAAGATTTTCACTTTTTTGGCTAGGAAGCGGTCCAGAAAGACTATTGTTTCCAAGAAACCTGCCATTGCAATATGGTGGAAGAAAAGACAAAGAAAAGGAAAAACATCATGAAGTGAGAAAAGGTCATACCAAAAAAATCAATTATAGCTGTATGAGTAAATATCTTAAAGAAAGGGAAGAAAGAGTGTGCATGGTTTTTACAAGTATGTAAGAGAACTCATATTGAACAAAGCACTGGGTATTTGGCCTGTTAAGTTGTTGAAACTCAAATCCCTGCATTTTAAAGAGCCAAATTAATGAAAGCTAGCTCCAATAATGAAGCAGACATTTCAATCATAAAGTTAGGAGCTTACAATATTTGTAGACTTTGGTGTTCTCTAATACCAGAAGGAATAGATCCACTGATCAGGGCATTCCTCAGAACTCTTAGGTGTCAAAAAAGAAAATGGAGAAGCTAATGGTTAATACAATAAAAAACTAAATGTGCAACTTGAAAAAAATGCATACATTTGTAGTGTGCAGAGTAGCATGCTCACTTACAAATCTGTTAAGTTCTTCAAGCTAGTTATGAAATCAAGGGAAGAACTCACATTGTATAAATCACTGATCCGTCTGGACAATTATACCCAAAGATCAATGAAGTTAGTCTTTCTTCCCTTGTTAAAGTGGGAAGTGAGAGAAAGACAGACAGAGATAGAGAGGCTGAATCAGCCACAAATTTTTACTCACAGAGAGTTCAGTGAGGTCAACATAGAAAAACTAGATGGTATTGGACCTTCAAAGGAGTTCCCTTGAAATCTCCTACAGAAACAATTGGATGACTTGTCAAGAAGCAGATATCTATCACAGTAATGCAGGTTACTTTCATAATATATGAACTAGAAGATGAGATAAAAAGATCCTTCTTTAATGCTTACAATTGCTTAAGTCGTGTCCAATTACCAACAAATTCAGGTATTTTTCCACTCAAAGGAGTGTCAGATGCCCACCTGAAATTAAAAAAGCTCACTAATAGTAAGGCAACCACAAGATGGTATAGGAAGGAAGGAGAGAGGAGGGGAGGGGAGGGAAGGAGAGAGGAGAGGAGGGGGGGGGGGGCGCGGCGGAGGTTAAAACAAATAGAGTGAGAGTAGCAGTTCTGCTTACAGAACTTCCATGTTTTGAAGCTTAGCAAATGTTGAAGGAAATTCACCACCAACCCCACCACTGTTTATATAACTGTAATACCAAGCAATGTATACACTATCATCGCCTGAAACATTAAAACATGCATTTATTCGAAGAAAAAAAATTAAAAAGAATAAATGTTGGAACTTACATTTGCTCTAGTTTGACCAAATTACCAAGTTCTGGAGGGAGAGTTCCAGAGAAATTGTTATGGCCAATGGACCTGCATTATATATATGCAAAGAGTTATTGGAATAAATAGGAAACGAAGTAAATTTCTTACATCGTTATTTCAAGTATAATTCATTTCTAAGTTATTAAAGCATATTTTCCTGCCGATATAAAAGTTATAGCAGTCCTCTCGAACACATGATCTTTGTTAATGGTGTCGTGGAAAAATGAAAATCCACAAGTAGAATCATTAAATTCCTTGGATAATTGTTTCCATTGAACACTTTATGGTTGGATGTTTTCCCAGTAATTATCATTCAAACATCTGTGGAAGTTATCAGCTTCAACATTAATTCATTTCAGCCTAAATAAAGCATTAATTGTCCATCCATGTCCCAGAGTCCAGATTTGAATCACTTGAACCTTTCAAAATCCATCACTGTCCTATGTGGACATGTCAAAAGGGAAGGGGATAATCACCCCCATGCAAAATAGAAAAAGTGAACCATCATTTCAGGACTAGAAGCAACTTGATTTAAGAGGCCATAAAGTAATTTATGTACATTTGGGTGGTAGAAACATTTTCAAGTAAAGAAGTCTTTCCACTTCTTCCTTTTTTCTCCCCTTGTGGCAAATGAGTTTAATTTACAACTATTATAAAGCAACTGGTCAATTGAGCAAGACCTGGCTGGCAAACATCCCCCTACCCCCTCTCCATCTTCCAGGAGTAAACTTCATTCTAACAGTACAAATGCTATTTAGAGAAAGCAGTGAGAATCAAAGATCACAAGGAAAAGAAAATAAAACAAGCACCAAGGGATGCCATCAAGAGGAAGCATGCCTGAGCTAACACAAGGCAAGATCAAAAGAATTAGATGTCTAAAAGGTAAATTGAAAGCATTTTCAGACAGGTAACTAGTTACAAAGACCTAGAGGACCAAGAGAAGTCTATTTTTATTTTTTAAATGAGTAAGGAAAACCTAGTTAAATCCTAATAATAAAAATGGCTTCTTCTTCTAGGATGAGTTTAAGCAACCAATGAAATGGAAGGATAGCATGGAGGATCCGTAGATTTTGGTGAAAGGGATGCTCTCATCACGTTATCAAAATTCCTCCATTTGACGTTGAGCCATCCACACTTCCATTGGTTGTAAGGGAAGGCTAACTGTATGCTGGTTGAGAGCTGTATAAGTGGTAATGTCCATGTAGGACTACGTGAGAAGCGAGATGGACAGAAATGGCCTTTTTGTACTTCACTAATGTTGACCCTTTTTTTTTTTTGATAAATACTTCACTACCCGACCTTAAACTAAAAAGAAAGCTACCTGCCCAGATTTATACTTACGGGTTGGGAGGGAGGGGATGGCTCTGTCTATTCTAAGAATGGGCTGGAAGAGTCTGGGCATGAGCTGACTCCTATTTGCTCGTTGCCTTCGGGACCAAATTGGGCAAGTCTCCATTCGGATTGGTATTGCAAAAGGTGGATGAAATTCAAGATTGTGCGGGGGTTTCATGTGAAGGTCCATTTGTTGTTGAGTCATCCAAACTTCCATTGTTTGTGGGGGAACGTTGCATGCTAGCTGAGAGTTGTATGAACAATAAAGTCCTTGTAGGACTATATGAGAAGGGAGGTGGACAGAAATGACCTTCTTGTACCTCACTACCATTGACCTTAAACTAGCAAGAAAACTACCTACCCAAATTATACTTACAGGATGGGAGGGAGCAGGATGGCTCTGTCTATTTTAAGAAAGGGCTAGAGAAGTTTGAGTATGATCCAAGTCCTAATTGCTCGTTACTTTTGGGACCAAGCTAGGCAAGTCTCCATTCAGATTGGGTATTGCAAAAGGTGGATGAAGTTTGAGACTGTGAGGGGGTTTCATGCCGAGATGTTTTTCCAAAATAGAAAGGGAAACTCCCATGAGGGAGATACAAGAAAATATGATTTATGTTAAAAGATATTTCCTAGGTTATATTCGGGCATTTCTCTAGTTGGATTGTGGGGGTCTTCAAGAGGGGCACAAATACTTTAAATTTGAGAACGCGTGGTTAAAAGTTGATGGCTTTGTGGACAAGGTTATTGTGGTGATCTTTATATCAGTTCTCAAGCACCCCTAGCTTTATTTTGGCCGGGAAACTTAAAAATTTGAAAAGCGACTTGAAGATTGACAACCAAAGGAAGTGTCTCTTTTTTAGAAGCTACAAAGCATAGAAGAAAACGAGGTTTTAGGGATTATTTCAGTTGAGAAGTCAAGAAAATGTAGTTTTGCTGCTAACCTTGAAAAACCCACACTCATAGAGAAATTTCGTGGAGACAAAACTCTTGGGCCCTTTGGTTGAAGGAAGGGGATGAGTGTACTAAGATTTACCATAGGTTGGTTAATTCTGATCGAAAAAACAATGCCATAGAGGTGCTTCATTAGAGGGAAGTGTCCTTCATTTGAGTGAAGTGTTCCTTCAGAATTTTTGAAGAGGATGAGGTGCTTAATGTGATAAAAGGGACGGAAAAAGATAAAGTTCTGGGTCTAGATGGCTTTTCTATGACTTTTTTTCATGCCTATTGGAACATTGTTAGGGAGGAAGTCATGAAGGTATTTCTTGAATTTCACTCATTTATGAAATTTGAGAAAAGCCTTAATGCGATTTTTATAGCCCTCATTCTAAAAGAGCCGGGTCAATGGAGGTGAAAATTTTTCGCCCCATCAGCCTTGTAAGTAGGGGTGTACAAGATCATTTCAAATGTTCTTGCCAATCAGATGAGCGCGGTTATGGATATATAATTTTGAAGTCACAAAATGCTTTTGCCAAGGGAAGGCAAATTCTAGATTCAGTGCTTATTACTAATGAATGATTGGAAAGATGAATAGAGTCGGAGTTCCTGGTATTCTTTGTAAATTGCAAATTGGATCACATTAAGCGGGATTTTTTGGTGTACTTAGAAGTATGGTTGTTGGGAGAGGTGGTGCAAGTGGATGAAGCATTTTATTACCACTCCTAAATTTGTAGTTTTCATGAACGGCACCCCTATAGGTTTTTTAACAGCTCTCATGATTTAGGACAGGAGATCCTCCGTCTCCATTCCTATTTGTTTTAATAATGGATGTCACGAGTAGAATGTTGGAGGTGGTGGTGGATGAGTGTTTTCTTGTTTGGTTTTTCGATGGGTGGATCTTCGAATGGCAGTGTAAATTTCTCAGATATCCTCTTTGTTGAGGACACTTAACTTTTTTGTGAGCCAGATCTTGAACTAATTCATTTGTTGCTAGCCTTTATGTTTTGTTTTGAAACTGTTTTTTTTTTTTATAAGTGAATTTGACGAAGTCGAGAATGGTACCTGTTGCTTTCTTCAAGAGGACTTGGCTGACATCTTGGTTCCCATTGGGGACTCCTTATAAGACAAAGGCAATGTGTGAGGGTGTTATTGAAAAAATAGAGGACATTTTTTTTAATTGGTGAAAAAATAGAGAGGAGATTTCCAGGATGAATAACGATTTATTTTTCTAAAGTGGTAAGAATTATCTTAAATAAGAACACTTTATCTAACCTTCCTACATATTTTCGATCATTTTTTACTTTGCCTAGGGTGGTTGATAGAATGGAAAAGATCTGTCATGCTTTCTTGTGGGTTGGTATGGTGTGGGGGATGAGAATAAGTTCCATTTACTTAAGTTTACTTATAAAAAAAAAAAAAAAGTTCCATTTACTTAAGTGGGGTAAGGTTTGTACCACAATCTCTAGTGGAGGTTTAGGGGTTTGAAAGCTAAGAATTTTTAAAAAGACACTCCTAGGGAATGGTTACGGAAGTAACACCAAGAGGGGGACACCCTTTGGAGAAATGTCATTGATGCCAAATATGGGAGTATTTGGGGAGAGTGGTGTTCAAATGTAGTGAGAGGTGTGCATGGCATCGAAGTGTGAACTTATTTGGAATGGATAGGAGGGGAGGGGGGGAGGATTGGGGTTATTAGCAATCTCAAATTTGTGATGGGTGGGGTATCTCGAATAAGATTTTAGCATGATACTTGGCGTGGGGACATACCTAAAGAATGTTCTCCCTTCTCTTTTTAGTATTGCATTCAATCAAGGAGCTTCTGTGGCAGATTATATGGACAACTCCAATGGCTCTCTACAGTAGAATGTGGGGTTTATTAGAGTTGTGACTGGGAGATGGGGGACATCTCAGATTTTTACAGAATGTTATATGCCTTGAATATAGAGTGGTTGGGAGGATAGGTTTCTTTGGATTCATCCCAGGAACAAGACATTTTCAGTCAGATCATTTTAAAAGGTTATGTTGTATCAACCTCCTAACGATGTTCCTTGGTAGCGTATTTAGAGAAACAAAGTGCCTCTCAAGGTTTCTTTTTTCTGATGGTCGATGTCACTTGGAAAGATTTTGACCACAAATAATTTTAGAAAGTGTGGTCTAGTTAGCATGGATTGGTGTTTCATGTGTAAAAAGAATGTAGAATTTGTGGATTATCTGCTCCATTACGAAGTGGCAAAGGTTCTTTGGGATGAGATTTTTAATAGGATTGGTATTGCCCTAGGTGATGCCTAGGAAGGTGGTGCATCTACTGCCTTGTTGGAGAGGAACTCAGGGTAATCGCTAAATTGCAGCTATTGGAAGATATTTCCCTTATGTCTTACGTAGTGTATTTGGAATGAGAGCAACGGCCGTTGTTTTAAAAATAGAAAACACTCGTTGGGAGGGATTATAGTTTTTTGTTTTTATATAAGTTATTACTTTGGGCATCGGCTATTTTATTACATGGGTCCTGTTTGCATGATTTCTATGTTGCCTTTTCAAGTTCTTAGCTTGTAATAAGGCATTTTCTCTTGTATACTCTCTGTATACTTGGACTATGCCTAATTATGTGGTTTAATCAATTTGTTTTTACCTATAAAAACAAATGATTCCATCCATCGCTTATTCAATAAAGAGAATGAGAGGGAGAAGATCAATGAAACAAGAAAGACTAGCCAGTGGAGCTGGAGGGTCTGCAACAACCAAAACTTATCTGATGAAATTTACAATTGTAGCATACTTGGACTTAAGCCATTGCAGTGAAGAATGCAGGCCTAGGGAGCCGAACCATTTGATTTGAAAGGAGCGCTACAAAGCAGCCTATAAGAGTTGTAAATGAGTGAAATAAGTGCATTGTAAGGGCCGAACCCCTTATGGAACTACTAGCAGATGGAGGGCAAGATACGCCAAAAAGCCAGTCAAGGCAAGAAGAAAGAGTAAGATAGATCTAGGTTTCATTCACCAGACGGGATATACTAACTTCCTAAAACAAAAAGCTATCTTGCAGATCAATATTGTGACAGGCTAAAAGGATAGCAACAGTGTGTAGTAGGTGTAGTAGTTGTTTTCGTCAAAATACTAAGAAAATCAGAAAACCAGAGAAAATTTGGGAAAACTCCCTTCTTTCATGTCCCTTCTTTCATTATATGCTATACAAGATATTTGTTGTACAAGATAATAATCGTCCCTAAGAATCAGGCCGCTACACAAGGAAAGATATTCTATGTACAAACAAAAAATTAAAGATAAGATAGGTAACAACTAACAGTCCTAATTATGTACGTTAACATCCCCTCTCAATTGATATTGGTAAGTCAACAAGTAACAATTTACCAACAAGGAATTGATGCTGTTGTCGTGTCATTTCTTTGGTGAAAGACATCGACCACTTGAAGATCAGAAGGAATCGATATTACCCGACTCTCTAAAGTATCACAAATAAAATGACAATCAATCTCAATGTGTTTGGTGCATTCATGAAAGACGGGATTGTTTGCAATTTGAATAGCACTAGTGTTATCAGCATTAACAGCGGTAGAATTAGTCTGAGGAAACTCAAGCTCCTCTAGAAGATCACATAACCATACAATTTCAGAACAAGCCGTAGACATAGCATGATACTTAAGCCTCAATAGATGATTTAGAGACACGATCTTGTTTATTACATTTCCAAGAAACTAAGGTATCACCTAAAACCATACATTAACCCGTAGTAGATCGATGCGTGTCCGGACACCCAGCCCAATCAGCATCACTGTAGGCAACAAGTTGAAGAAATGAGCCTGTAAGAAAGAACAACCCACGAATAGGCGACCAGCGAAGGTAGCGGACAATGCGACAATTGCAGTAAGATGAAGATGCCAAAAAGAAGACATAAACTGGCTAACCTGATGAACGGCATCGGAGATGTCCAGTCGAGTAGTGGTCAAGTAGATAAGACTCCCAACTAGGCGCCGATAGAGAGTAGCATCATCCAGAATATCCCCTCATCTTTCCTGAAGATAAACTTCCAGTCCCAGAAAGTATATGAGTTGGCCAAGATCTTTCATATGAAAAGTTGCATGCAACAACTTTTGAAACTTAGTGATCAAATCACAGTTAGTGCCAGTAATGCTTGTAATGCTTATATCATCCACATAAACCAACAAAAGAACTATACCCATTGCAGAATTGTGGAAGAAGAGAGAAGAATCATACTGACTTTGTGTAAAGCTGAAGGTAAGAAGTGTACCATGAAACTTCTCAAACTAGGCTCGTGGGAGCGTGCTTGAGCCCATACAGAGAACACCTTAACTTACACACATCATGAGGAGAAATAGTAGTCACACCAGAGAGAAGCTTCATATAGATCTCTTCTTGAAGATCGCAAGAAGAAAGACATTCTTCACATCCATCTGATGTAGTTGCCACGACTGTGAAGCAAAAATAGCTAAGATGGTTCAAATCGTGGTCATTTTGGCAACAAGAGCAAATGTCTCCTCATAGTCAACTCCATATTCCTATTTGTTACCCAGAGCTACAAGACAAGCTTTGTACTAGTGCAAAGAGCCATCAAAACAAAGTTTTACAGAGAAAACTCATTTACTCCCAATAGTTTGACTGTAGGGAGACAAGGAACAATATCCTAAGTGTGATTCTCCTCAAGTGCTGGAAGTTCTGCTTGCATTGCATTTTGCCAACACTCATGTTCCATGGCCTGTTTGTAGCAAGAGGAAATGGAAATAGAGGAGTAGCTACAAGAAAGATAGGGGATGTGAAAACCATACCGATTAGGAGGACAAGAAGATCGAGTAGATCGGCGAAGAGTGGTGGAAACTGTAGTAGGATCAAGCCCCAGCTCGAGATCTTGAGGGGGCACAGATGAAGTGGAACTAGACTCATGATGACAACATCATTCATACACAAAACCAGGTTTAAACATTTCTACAACTGCTGGGGAATTAGAAAAGCTAGGTAGAAGAGATAAAGATGCAAATGGCAACTCAACATGAGATGGAAAGAAATATTGATTTTCAAAGAAAACCACATTCCTAGAAACTCATATACGATAAGCATGAGGGTTATAGCAACTATATCTCTTTTGAGAGATAGCATAACCAAGAAACGCATATTTAACAGACTGAGCAGTAAGTTTATGTCGTTCATGAGTAGGGAGATGCACAAAGTAAACGCAACCAAAAGGCACGAAGATCAAAATATGAAGAAGAATGACCAAACAACTTAAAGAAAGGAGAAAAGTGATTTAACGTAGGAGAGGGTAAACGATTGATCAAATAAATTGAAGTAGAAAGTATTTCACAGCAAAAACGAAGAGGAACAGATGATTCAAGTAAAAGAGTTCTTACCACATCGAGAAGGTGACGATTTTTTCTCTCAGCAATACCGTTTTGTTGCAGTGTCGAAGGACAAGAATGCTGAGATATGATTCCTTTACTTGGGAGAAAATCCTGAAATTCATTAGACATATATTCTCCTCCAGAATCAAATCGCAAGATCTTGATGCTGGCAGAGAATTAAGTCTCAAGAAGAGCAAGGAAGCGCTTAAAGACTAAAAAACTTCTGCCTTAGCCCGTAAGAAGTAAACTCAAGTAAACTGACTAAAATTATCAATGAAAGTAACAAAGTACTTATAATGCGCATGAGAGATAACAGGTGCAATTCCCCAATCATCACTATGAATAATATCGAAACATTATGAGGCATGAGAAGGAAAATGTAGTCTTGATCAAGAGAACAACATGCTTTATTTCCCAATAAACCAGAATTAAACAAAGTATGAAGTATATCTGAGTTTGGGCGGCCTAAACATCTATGCCATATCTTATTTCCACGACTAACAACATTAAATGCAAAGGAAAAACAGGGGATAATTGTGGAAGGAGAAATGTGCAGAGGAAAAAGTCGTCCCACTTTAGGCCCCTTGGCGATCATCTTCTCGGACACTGGATCCTTCACAACACAACCAGAATGAGAGAAATGGATATTATAATTATTATCAACCAATTGACCAACATAAATAAGATTTGTGGAGAGGTTAGGAGACACAAAAACATCAGTTAAGGAAGAAGAAAGATCACCAACAGCCTTGATAGGCAAATAATTGCCATCAGCAGTGTTAATTTTTAGATTGCCATCATAATTTCTGACATTGAAAAGATGAACAACAGTATTAGTCATATGGTTAGAGGCTCCAAAGTCAAAATACTATGACTTATAAGAAACTGTATGATTACCTGAGAGTCCAAAAGCATAAAGGATCATTTATTGTACCATTTCAGGAGTGAGTGTGTTTGGGTTAGCTATGGTTGTAGGAGCAAGAATAGGATCAACCGACGAGACAGCAGGCAATGCAACAGAACTAGAGGCACTAGCAAAGGATGATAAGCAATGCTTTGCTTCCTTTCAGGTTGAATGGGACAAGCAGAGATGATATGACCTTGCTTCTTGTAGTAGTTACAATGTTTCTGAGGACAATCCCGTGCAATATGGTCAAAGGATTTACAACTAAAATACTGGACAACACGCATGTCTCTATCCTTATTCCTCCCCTGTGCTGCATAAGTCATAGGAAGAGGTGCACTATCAAGAGCCTGATGTTCTATGGAAACTTAAGTGAGTAGACTCTGCTCCTCACAAAGTTCACTCAAGCAAGCATCCAGATATGGGATAGGTGCACGACTCATCAGATTAGAACGTGCAATTTCAAAATCTGGTCGTAGCTTCATCAAGAATTGATCTCGCTTGCTGGCCGCATGCACTGCTTGGATAGCAAGGAGAGCTATAGCTGGAACATTAGCATAAACAATGTCGGAATAGTCAGCCCAGAGATTTTGAAAACCAGAAAAATAGTCCTGAATTGAGAGACTTCCTTGTGTGAAATGAGCCATCTCATACTCCAATTGAAATCACCTAGCGGAGTTGTCTTGATTGTAAACCGAGTTGAGATAATTCCACATGTCAACAACAGTTTTATAATGCCTCAGATTGAGAACAAGGTGAGGCTCAACCGAGCTAAAGATCTAGATCATAACCCGAGCATCCTTGATTTCCCACTTTGACAAAGCCTCGACATTACGAGGCACGGGATCACTACCATCAATATGACCCCACAATTATTTCCCTTCGACAAATAATTGAAAATGAAACTCTCACGCAGAATATTTTTGCCAGTAAACCGAATATGAAACGATTCTAATTTATCTAATGACATGATGCAACTGAGAAAAAACCAAAAAATTGCTGCAAGAAAGAGCAAAATACGAGAACACCCCAGCCCAGAAAATTGAAAACATGAGTCAAAAATTGTCACACCAGCAGCCAAACCGAAACAGAAAACCAATAAAATTACAACAGAGTCTCTCAGATATAAGCCAAACCAGGAACAAGGACAAAATGGACCCAAACTAGCAAACCACATGAGCAAGAGTCAAAACTAGAAACGATGACCAAGCGCACCGAAAGAGGGATCCCAAGCAAAACAGTGCTGAAAAGGGAGTCAAACCAGAACGAAGCCACCAACTTGCAACAGACGATGCCGACTTGCAAAACCAAGCGAGAAGTTGCAACAAAAGGCACCGAAACAACCTGGAGCCAGAAGTACTAGACACCAGAGCGCCAAAAGCAACAAACTCTCCAATAGAAAGTGTCGAAAGCCACAAAGAACTAGGAACCACAACTAGAGGGCACCGAAAACTTGAGTTAGACCAAGAACCACGACCAGAGTGCACCAACAATGTGAGTACAAGCCAAGACGAAACCAGATGGCGCCAAAAAGCTAGAACAGAACCAAATCAAGCACAGATGATGCCAAAAACCCAAAAGAGATACTCCAAGAGAAAACAAAAAATCAAAAAATAGGTAAAAAAAAAAACTAGGAACCTGCTCTTGATACCATATCAAAATACTTAGTCAATCCGAAAACTTCAGAAAATTTGGGAACACTCCCCTCTTTCGTGTCCCTTCTTTTATTATATGCTGTACAAGATATTTGATGTACAAGATAATAGTTGTCCCTAAGAATCAAGCCGCCATACAAGGAAAGATATTCTATGTACAAACAGAAAAATAGACTTAAGATAGGTGACAACCAACAATCCTAATTATGTACGTTAACAATTTTGGAGGCCACACATACTTTGTAGTGATATTAACACAAACAAGTCCTCTCATTTCCGCAGTCTCAACAAGACTAGTAACGGATGTGGGGGAGGGATGCACATGGAGAATTGATTCCTAAGTCAACATCTATGGATTTTTCCTTCAAGTATATAACATAGTTAATCTCGAAGCTCTCTCTCCCAACTCAAAGAAACCTTCTAGCTAGTGACCTTGTTGAGGACCTTACAACCAAGCATCCATCAATGGAGGTCGAATTCTGGAAGCAACAACCTGCTTCTCAACACAGACAGTTCCACTCCCAAACCTATGAGCAATATCAAGTTTGTTTCTTCTTACTTGGTCTTCTTGCTCTATTTTGACCACCTTATACCAAATGAATCTTTTATGCTTTATTAAATTGTTCGCTAATCAGTAGTTCTCGGAGACTTGGGACTAAGCCATTGCAGTGAAGAATTTAGGTCTAGGGAGCCGAACCATTTCATTTGAAAGGAGCGATACAAAGCAGCCAATAAGAGCTGTAAACGAGTGAGATAAGGACATTATAAATAAAGGCCGAACCACTTACTCATGGAACTACTAGCAGTCGGGGGGTAAGATAAGACCAAAAAGCCAATTAAGGCGGGAAAATGGTGTAAGATAGATAGAGTTGTTATTGATTAGATGGGATGAACTAACTTCCTAAAACAGAAAGCTAACTATAAGATCTATATTTTGGAATGCTAAAAGGATAGCAACGGTGTAGTGGTTGTTTTGGAGGCCACATATGTTGTACTGATATCGACACAAACAAGTCCTCTCATTTCACCAGTCTCAACAAGACAAGTAAAGGATGCAGGGGCTGCACGTGGAGAATTCCTAAGTCAACACCTATTGTTTTTCCTGCAAGTATAGTTCACCTCAAAGCTCTCTCCCATCTTAAAGGAACTTTCTAGCTAGTGATCCTATTGAGGACCCTTACGACCAAGCATCCATCATTGCAGGTCGGATTCCTGAAGCAACAACCTACTTCTCAGCAAAGACAGTTCCACTCCCTACCCTGTTGAGGACCCTTACAACGAAGCATCCATTGTTTTGCATTCCTATTTATGAAACAGTGTTCCATGAGTAGATTTTTACTTAGTACTCAAAGTTCCCAAGGTATCGTTTTGCATCCTTTTTCCTTTTTTTTTTTTTCTTGTTACCCCTCCTAAAAATGTCTATATGAGAATTTCTTTTCCAAGAGTTTTCCACAAGATTCGAATATGATGTTGTGTGTGTGTGTTTGCATACATATATCGTATCTACAATGTACTTTGATCTGAAAGGCAAGGCCTTATGCAGCAGTATAAGCAAGTTTTAGTATAAAAGCAAGATCGCTATTGACAATTCCTTCTTACAACCAAATTACATTTAATTGTGGAGAATGCTTTGAATTCTTACAGCAATGTCAACTCCTTAAGGTTTCCAAGCTCCTTTGGGATGGTCCCATAAAATGTATTATGGGCAATTGACCTATCGGATAAAACAAAAAAGAAAACAGGAATCAGAATTAGGAATTAGATCTAACCAAGAGACCTTATATTTCAGGTAACAATCATAATGTTGACTATTTCAACAGTTAATACAGAAAGGTGCCCTATGCGAAACCATGAAGATTCACTATGTCAATTTTTTTGTACAAAGTACTCCATCGATACCATTTGAGGAATGGCACCCTGAATGATGATATAAATGTAAATTTAAATGCAACACTTTTTAGATTTGATTGGATGAGTGGTCCAAAAATACTAGTTTTCAAAATAGACAGCATATTTTTGTAAAATCATTCGAGTAGTTTTTTATTAGTAATGCAATTTTATTGAACATGCAGATGGACACAACCCTCTTACAGAGGAAATAAAAGGATACGAAATATATAAAAGGATACAGCCAACTAAAAAAAACAGCAAAAGATTTTAAAAATCTAGAAAGCTAAAAAGTTTGGAACTATTATGAGCAGCCATCCAAACATAGAGTGCTGAAGATTGTGGCTTTTAGTTCTTTCGTCGTCCTATCATGGTCTCCAAAATTTTGGCCAATGTGTTTTCACCAAATGCACCACATTAAGCACAAAGGGGCTGTCTGTCAAACTTCTGAATTTTATGATTTCCAGAAGGACTTTGACACCATTCCCACGACTCCACCACCCGCTAGAATTAGACCCACTCAAGCCCAGACATACTAACATTGCAGCCCATAATTCTCCAAAAATTCACAAGGTAACAAAAGTGATCAATCCTTTCCCCATTCTACTTGCACATTGGGCACCATTCTTTTTTTAAATGTGCCTCTTTCTTAAATTGACCATAGAGACAATAATTTTCCTAAAGTGGCCACCAAACACAATCTACCGTGGAAAGCATCTTGTGTCTCCACCTCTAACTGAGTGGATGGGTACACTAAAGAAATATTCAACCACAGATCTACCTTTTGGAGGAGATCCAATATATATTTGATCTTCACTGCCTCTTCTCCACCTAAAGGAGAACTTGTAAAAGAACAAAGAAAACAATTCCATGTTCAATCGTGGGTTGATCTAATAACGTTAACATTCAAGTGGAGCACATTATGAAAAATCACCATGTGTTCTGCAATAATTGGGATAGACCAAACAATCAAACTCCATCTGGATTTTGAGATGGTCTCATCTAATCTCATCACTTCCTATCTCTTCTCAACATCCAAACATTACAAACACAAACACTTCTCAATTTCAAATCTTCAATAGTTTCATCTAATCGTTACCGAATTATTACAACTTTCCTAAATTTCCAAATACAACACCAAAAACAATTCAATTTTCAAATTCTAAAACAAAATAATATTAAAAAATTTCTCTAGCAATATTTTAATTTTATAATATTTTTATTCAACTTTCTCTCTCTCATTATCCAAAATCCCATAAAATCTTAACTCAAACCATTTCACTACTATTCAACATTCACAAATTTTTCATCTCATCTCACTTCAACATCCAAACGAGGTCTTAAGGGAAGATAGTCTTCAAAAGATGGTCCTTAACCAAAATTTGCTTTTAGAAAAATCACCCACCTGATCTTTAACAAAACAAGAGAAGTTCCCCCACCCTCTCCTTATGTTTTTCCACACACTAACCCCATAAAGCCCACCAAATACATATATTAATATCATGTACTGCACATGCTACCATATTTTGCATCAACCACCAAGTGCCACAAGGCATACCTCATTGTAGCATAACACTATAACCATTTTCCTAGTGAAGCTATATTGAGTAAAAGCAAACTTCTGATCCTTAGAACTGCCTGACAAAGCTAGGGATGCAGATCTTTGACCGCTTGACTAGGTGGAACTTGAACTCATTGCTAACTCCTCCCCACAAGAAATCCCACTTAAGCTTCTCAGGCGGACAATTGGATAAAAGTTTGGACAAAAATCCCAACAAACCTCAATCCAGCCAAAGGGAGAGAGAAGGAAAAGAGAAAATGAAGAAATAAAAACTCAGCAATCCTTAGATCAATTTTATCTACTAATGTACTTTAGATATATAAGAAAAAACATAACATATAAATGAAAATATACTCAAAAGATGCAACCGCATCCGGTATATGATAGTTTATGCCAACATTATTGGGTAACTTCTGTGGTGGCTTAGACAATTACATTGTTTCATTTTGATCATTTCTTCAGTTACCTTACTGTTTTCTCTAGTCTTCTTGTAACTAAATAGAAATTTTCTTTTTGTAAGTAAATGTTTCCACTGAAGAAACAGCCTTCTACCGACGAAAGCCAATCCAATTTTAAATCCAGCAATCTCACTCTCTACCTAAAAGTTATGAGAAAGATATAATAACTATATTAATGCGATGACTAGCTGCATGATTTAGCAGCAACTTATAAACTAAATTAGTAGTTTTTTTTTAACACAATTCAATCATCAAGCACAGAAAAACTTCCAATCACAAGTGAGAGTTTTTATCTATACTTACAGACTCTGCAATTTAGATAAGTTTCCAATAAATGCTGGCAAGGTACCCGAGAAGAAATTTTGATCAATCTTCCTAAAATTCCAAAGAAAAAAAATAATTTTCACCAGCTCCAATTCTTGTATCATGAAAAGATAATGCGTAGTTAAAAAATGTACAGAGAGGAAGTTATTGTTCAGAAAATAAAGGCCAAGGGGAGGTACTGAGTAATCCATACAACAAGGTCAGATATGTCAAAGCCACAATATCTTCTGGAATAACTCCATGTTTGTCCAGAGCATAAACTCTCCTGGAAAAAACAAACAAACGGTTAGCATGCAGTAAGTAATGGAGATGTTTCGAAAACCGTAGCTGCAAATGTCATACTGAAAACTACAATGTCTGACGTACATCTAGCATATTTATCAAACCAACAAATTCTAGCCTGCATTAGAACGGAAGAAAATCTATTTCTTGATATGGATTGGGCGCTGAAGATAGTTGAGGAAATCTTAAGGTGCTGGTTTAGTCTCGAGTCTGGAGCAGACTACTTCCAAACGTCCCTGTTCAATGAGTCAATCCTAACGTCCCGCTTGATTAAAAAAAATTTAATTTATCTTAATTTATCTTATTAATTTTTTAATTTTTTTTTATAAAATATAATAAATAATTCAAATTTTTTAAATTTATCTCATATCAACTCTAATAATAATTAGAAACAGACTTTTGGCGTTCGAAGACGCAGGCCATAGAACTTTTTCCTTCCATTTTCTCTATTTGTTGCAGACTGCAGTTGTTTTGGTTTTAAGGTTTCTGGGTAATGCCAGTTTATTTTACACGCACTAGATTTGGTGCAGTCGTTCGGCCAGGTTAGAACCTAGTCTCTCAAAAAAAAAACCCCAACATAGATTTTAGAACCTCGTTGTCTTTCAAGACGGTAATGTTCACATTGTTAAGGACCTTCTTGTACATATTTACCCGTAAGCCGTACTCCCTTTTTATTTTTTAAGTTATGGTTTTTTTTATTGTTTAATTTTTTGAATTTTTAAATACATATTGTTAACAAAAATATTTTATAAAAATAATTACTTTCTAATGTAGTTTGATATAAAACGGTATTAAATATACTTTACAATAAACAAATATTTATACTCAACATTGAAGGTCCGTCATTTTTCTCACTTTAGATTGAACTAAACTCAATACCGATCCGATTCAGTCCGGTCTTATTCGGCCTGGTCCGGTCTAAGGGGTCTAGACATAACAATAGGCCAAATTCAACCCAAAATTCTGTAATAATCAAATATATTTTTTGGCCAAATTTCAATTATTTTCGGCCCATTTTACATTTTTATCATAGATTTAAATTAAAAAATATTAAAAAAACTTACTTTTAAAAAAAAGATAAAAGAAAATTAATCTGAATAATTGGTTAATAATGTTAGTGATAGATCATAGATAATCGGTTGGTTAATTAATTCTCATATTAATTAATCAATGATATTAATGATCATAATTCATATACTAGTTATAACCACGTTAATATTTATAATTGTTTTATACTTAGTACTAACTTACTAACTTACTTACAAATTACAACTTAAGTAGATATCAATGAAGATTCTAGTCATTAGTTATAAACTTAGTTATACATTAAAGAATAATACCTTGATCTAATTATATATAATTATTAGTTATAGTCTTTAGACTTAGTACTAATACTATAATTAATAACACTAGTATATTATATGTTAATGATAAATTAATAATAATATATTAAATAATAGTATATTAGTAATACTCTTATATTACTAATTTTTTTTTTATAGTTACACATTAAAAGATATATATGTATAATTTTTTTTTTTATTAAACTATTCGGTTTAGTCCGATCCGGTCCAAGGAGAAATTCCATGGATCTAGACTTGGACCAAACCTAATGGTCCTATCTTTTTTGGACCGAACCTGACCAAACTTTATTCGGTCCAATCCAAAACAATCGATCTGGTCCAATCCGATCCGATCAAATCCAAACCAGATTTGTTACACTCCTACTTCTCACAAACTCACATAACTTATTAAGAAACGCGTATCAAAGAACCACTATCAATGTGGCACAGCCACATACAAATTACAATGGTTTAATAGTTTTTTGATAAATGGACTAATTTAATTGTTATTAAAATCAGAAGGACTAAAAAATTCAATTAAAAAATACATACTCAAAATTTTTTATTCAACCCCTTCTTAAAACTTCATTTATCTAGATACTCACAAAATTTATACGTTTTAAAGTAATCATTGTAATTGATTAGGATTAAATTTAGAAGACTTCGGTTCGTTTAGATTGAAAAATCATCATCTCAATTCATCTTATTTTATTATTAAATTTTTTAAAAATTTATATATAAATTATAATAAATAATTCAACTTTTTCAAATCTCAATTCAAAAATTTTCAAATCTTAAGACAATAATAATATTAAAAAAATAATATTTTGTTCAACTTTCAACTTTCATTTAAAATCATTTCATCTCATCTCATCTCATCTCATCTCATTATTCAAACGAGATCTTAAATGATAAATCACAAAAATGCTATTATATTGATCATCAAGACTCCACCAGTTTGTCTGCAATTTAGATAAGTTTCCAACAAACTTTGGAGCTGCTATATAGGTCAGGGAGCATATCAGATGATAAGTGAGAACTCCCTCTTTTAAATAACATCAAAATAAATTGGAATGCAGCCATAGACAATGCTCATACTATAATTATTAATTAGTATAAGAATAACTGTTCGAGATTATGAAGGCCAGGTAATTACTACTATGAAAAAAAATAAGATTGTTTCCAGTTCCTCTGCTGGCTGAGGCTTCTGGGGGACTTCAAGCAACAATTTTGGGATTGGACTTGGAATTGAGAAATGTTATAATTGAGGGACTCTCTTCAGATCACTAAGGCTTTAAAGATTGAAGATTGTGTTTGGACTAGTGCAGGAGAATTTGTGGCTCAAGTAAAGGAAAATTTGAGAAATTTTGTTAAGTGGGAGGTTTTTCATGTTAGAAGAAACATCAATGTAATAGCACATTCTTTGACAAAGATGCTTTATCTATTACTGATGTAATTATTACTATAGAGGAATATTCTCTTTCGTGTATTTCAGATTCGTTATAGTGGAAATGATCACTATTTTTTTTTTTTTAGTTACAAATTTAAAGCTATTGGAATTGTATGCATATGCATATATGTATCTATGTATCTACGTATCGATGTATATATCACATAAATATATATACTAAATCATTGGAAAAACTTAAAATTATAAAACTATAAACACATAAAATTAGAAAAGATCATAAACTCGAAAAAAAAAGTTTATAATTCTCACATTATTGACCGTTGAAGTGATTTCCTTGAATCTATTTTAGAGAATAACTTCATTAATTCTAAGTTTCTACATACTTACTAAAACCAAACCTCCAGAGTACATAAATAATAAATCATAGATAGATTCATGAACCGTTGAATTGAAAATATCAAGTACCATTATATAGTTTTGTATCGGCTAAATTCAAAAGTTAAAGATAGGAGGACTCAGCATTAATTACAGTATTTTCACATAACATATCACAAATTATATTTAGTAATATCACAAAAACTTTATTAGATGTAATTTACACATAATATTATAAACTAGATCATGTTAATCTATGTATGACTTGGGGTTATAATTTTGAGACCAAACTTTCATATCCAATGTCACTATAAGAAAACTGCTTATTTGTGATTAATTATTTTTTTGTAAAACTGATTATTTTTAGTAAAATGAGTCTATTTTTATCGAAAATAATTACTGTCAACTCAAATAATTCATCACAAATACTCTTTTTTTTTTATTGTATTTTATGCATGATCAATTGATAAATTAAATAATTAATTTAGTTGGTGAATTTATTAATTTATTTATCATAATCAGTCTCGTTTGTCATCTGATAAGATACATAAAGCGATTTTTTATTAAATATAAATAATAAATAATAATACTAAATTAAAAGAGAGATAGAAACATACATTTGAGTGATGTGGCAGGTTGAGCTATTTTCATAAGAACAATCGCAAATGATGGCTGGGTTGTTATCACCATTTTCAAATTGCGTTTCATCGAGGGCAGATCCGGTACATGGTTCTCCGCTTATGTTCCATAATGATGTGGGAGCTTGCGCATCCCATTGTTGGAATATTGAATTCAATGCCTTAGCTGTCTCGCATCATTCCAAAATTAGAAAACACCATCCATACACAAAACTAAAGGCTTTTAATTGCAACCCAAATACCTTTTTGGGATTTACTTTTTAACACTAGAGTCATGTAAAGCTAATCAACTTATATTTTGATTGCATCTAATACCTATCTAGATGCATTATTTGTACTATATCACAGCTTTTCATTGCAACCCAAATACCTTTTTGGGATTTACTTTTTAACACTAGAGTCATGTAAAGCTAATCAACTAATATTTTGATTGCATCTAATACCTATCTAGATGCATTATTTGTACTATATCACATCATTTATACACGATTAATAATTATTTGTGTAAGTATGGTACAATTCTTTTATAAAAAATATATATCTCATCATAAAAAAATTGATAAAAAAAATGACAGACATGTAATCATTTTTACAATTTTTTTTACAACAATATTTTAAATTAAGAGTATTTTTATAAAATAAATTATAAAAATAACATCACTTAACATAATTTACATTCCTTTTAAAATAAGGTTGTATAAAAGGTTATAAAAATGATTGTAAACGTATTATAATACTGAGAGTAATACTGTATATAGTCATAAAATATAAAAATATCATGTAGTTTTTTTAAAAAAGAATAAGATTTATTATTAAAAATTAATTTATTTGATATGAATTTCATATTTATTATTATTATTATATTTCAAAACGATTGCATACATGAGGTGTATATACTACATAGTACATAGTATTTGTATGCATGGGGTGTATACAACATAGTACTTCGTCCCCTTTGGGGATTATAGAGGGATGTCTTGTCAGTTCTGGCACACCGGAAAACCATCCCTGAGCATGCAATTTATACATCTTTAATTCTTTATTATCCCCTCTAGATTGTTTTTACCTTTCGTTTCCTTAGAAATTTGTCGGCGATTTTACAAAAGAACAAAGACATGTGAAATATATAAGTCAGCCAGTAAAAAAGATACATGTTTGAAAAGTATATAGCTCTCCTTAATTCGATCTATTAAAGCATGTACGATGATGACCATCAAGCTGTTAACAATTTCAAGCAGAAAAACCTTTGCTGTAAATCATGAATTGATTTTGTAGTGTAAGCAAACATGAATAAGAAGCATCTAAATATTACTGGTTCTAGAGAGAGAGAGAGAGAACCTTCAGATGGGTCAATAGTAGCATTCTGAGCACTGGAAATCTGAAACGAGAAGAAGAGGAAGAAGAATAAGGAGCAGCTGAAGCAGGGAAAGTCATATGGAGTGGGTGCTGAATATTTCTTCACTCTCGTACTCATCTTCATCCACCGGCGCGCCCCCGTACGTGTGAAACTGTCATGGGTTTCGTGAATGCTATATATATATATAGCATAAGGGCCCGGACCCCGGGGTAAGCGAGATGATTCGGAAAGATATATTACTTTCAAAAATAAAAAATAAAAAATTATTGTTCATGCAAACGGGACTCGGGAGGATTTGATAGAGACCTCGGTCTTGTCCCGATCACCCGAAGGGTTCCTCCTTGCTAGTTTGGTTCCCTCCAACGACCGAATTGACTCTAATGCTTGGGAATGGAAATATTGGTGAGGGAAATGGTTAAGTGAGGCTAGGATTGAGTGGGGTTAAGATGGAATGTGGGTTAATTGGCTAGATGGGAGGCTAGGGAGTTCACGGCCAAAAGGGGTCTTTTGTGGGTTTCGGCTATATGGCTTTTGGTTAGGCTAGATTGGGTTTGGGTATGGGTTTAAGTGGCCGAATATTGCTTGTGGGAGGATAGGGTTTCGGCACATGTGTTTGGGGATAAGGTTCTAGGGTTTTGATGGTGTTTTGGATAAGTCCTAAAATGTAGGGATATGGCTTATGGCCAATTGAAGTGGGCGGCACCTATGACTTGTGTGTTGGCCGAATATGCTAGGGTTTTGGGTAGGGATTTGATTGGTTCTCTTCTTCACTTGATGACCAATCAAATGGGAGTGTGAGGTGGCAATTTAGGTGATGTGGCAAGTGGTTTTCGGGTAGGATAAGAGTGAAACCCGAAATTGAGAAAAAGTAGGGATTTTGGTGAGATTTGGATTTGAATTCTTTTGAATTCAAATCCAATGGGTGGCCGGTCTTGCTAGGGTTTGAGGGGCACGAAATTGCTTTGTTTTGGATGAGGGATGAGGTGGTTTTAAGTGAGGAAAAATATGAGAGGATAGGGTAATGTGGCCGGCTAAGGTTAGGGGCAAGATGGGCAAGTGGTTAGGCTAGGGTTTCATGCCTTAGGCCGTGTGGCTCTAGGGCTTGGGGGAGCTTGTTGCCGTGGCCTTCTTTGGGGCAAGGAAACACTTTTCAATTCAAGTGATCAACCAAATGATGATTGAACACTCAAATATCCAAGAACACACCAATGCCCTTCATGCACTTCAAGTTCGGCACACACCAATTCTTCAAGTCTCCAACACTTCCTTCAATCAACAAATCACTCACTCTCACTCACAAGAGCAATCCGAATCTCCCTTTGGAGGAGGATTTCGAATTCCTCTATGGACACACACACAAATTCTCAAATCCACAAGTGGTGTGGATTTGGCCTCACAAACACAAAATCACTCAACAATGAACAAACAACTCAAGAACACCAAAACATGAAAATCACTCACACAACTCACTCCAAAAACCGAAACACTATTTATGAATTACCTCAAGATTTTTATAAATAAAAATGAAAAATAAATAAAAGGATAGATGTGGATCACCGATTCACGAATTGCACGATGATCCTCTTCCAAAGGGATTCACGAATTGCACCCTAGGGAAGCCCAAGTGCTAAGCACCGAAATCCAAACCACAAGCTTGTGGCCGGCCTAACTCTCTTCCAAGAGCAAAAGTCTAGTCTTCAAATTGTCAAAAGATGTGAAATGAAAGCCTAAAGGTCCTATTTATAGAGTCTAACAAATTGGAAACCCCCAAAAGGTCCCTTATTAAAACTAGCTAATTACCAAATTAACCTAAACAATAAAATAATAAAATAACATAAAAATAAGATGGGGGAGGCGCCATTAGCATAGGTGGCCGTGGGGTATAGGTGGCCCATGGTGGGCTTGTGTCATGCTTCATCCACGGTCAGTCTTATCTCGTGCTGTCTCGCTGCATGGCGCCTAGTGGTGCGCGGGCATGGCTCTGTGCAGGGCCAACTGGTGGGGCTCATGGCCATGTGCCATGCATGGTCCTGGTGGTAGGCACAGGGTCAAGCCACGGCGCTCTGGTGCTGCCCAGTCAAGGTGCTCGGGCGGTGATCCTGCATGGCCCGGGCTAAGTGCCGGGGTGGTGTACATGCATGGCCCAAGCTGATGGTCTGGGCGCGGGCTGCATGGCGCGGGCTGGTGCCGCGCGCTGGATGGCATGCATGGTGTGCATGCCACTGACCTGCTCTGCAAGGCGCGGGCTGGTGCCGCGCGCTGGATGGCATGCATGGTGTGCATGCCACTGACCTGCTCTGCAAGGCGCGGGCTGGTGCCGCGCGCTGGATGGCATGCATGGTGTGCATGCCACTGACCTGCTCTGCAAGGCGCGGGCTGGTGCCGCGCGCTGGATGGCATGCATGGTGTGCATGCCACTAGCCTGCTCTGCAAGGCGCGGGCTGGTGCCGCGCGCTGGATGGCGTGCCTGTGAAGACACGCCACTAACCTCGCTAAGTGGGGCTGTGGGGCGCAGATGCACGCGCACGCGTGTGCGCAGGTGAATGCGCTGTGGGGCGCGCCTAGGCACACGCCGGGCTGTGCGCACGCACTGTGCATGGCCAGTAGCCTCGCCGGGCCCCTGCTGCATGTCAAGGCCTAAGCCAAGGCATGCCTGTAGGCTAGCCAGGGAACTGTCCTGGCCCTCCAAGGTCTGAGTCAGGGCTCGGCCTTGGGCGACTCTCCTAGGGGTTCTGACAGGATTGCGTCCGTGGAAGTTGATGGAACTCAGAGCGCGTATGAATAGTAATTCACTTTTTCCTTTGCCTTTGTACCGCTGCAGTATATTGTTAGTGTAAATTTTTTTTTTATCATTTAAAAATACTTTTAAAAAATATTAAAATATTGATAATTACTTTTTTATTTAGGGTTTAAAAATATTTTTTTATCATTTAAAGTTATTCAAAATATTAATATTTACTTTTTATCATTTAAATTTTTTTACTTTTTTTCAAATTAATAATAACTTTTTATATATTAATAATTACTTTTTATATTTTTAAAAAATATTTTTAAATGATAAAAAAACTTGAAAAAAATCAAAATATATAAAATATAAAAAAAATGTCAAATTTAATATCATACTAACATTTTTCTTTCCATTATCTCATTTTGAATTTTGAGTATGTAAAGTCTTCCTATATCTCTGTCAATGGTGTAAATATCTCAATTTAGACCAAAAAGATCAATAAAAAAGAATTGATCAATCTTGATCTAAGAAAGTAGAAAATTTCAATTTTTAATTAGATCTTCGGGTAGGGTTTTCTCATTCCGAATCCAATTGTTCTCAACAATGTATAATATACATTCTTAAATAACTTTTTAAAACAATGTATAATGTAATTTTCTTCTAATCTAGCTAATTATTTATGCTTAGATCATATAAAATATATGCACACCATATACTTACTCTATCAAAACTTTCCCTTGACTCCAACGATTTCAGAAGAAAATTTAAACGTCTCTTTTTTGTAGTTCTAAGAAGAAGGTCGCCACCCGCCGTGGGGGTAGGGGTTTTACTGATTTTTCTATGTTTTCATTTTCAAGCATGGCTTATTCTGGTGACCTTTGGTGGTAAAGGACTACCACATGCCTCACTAGAGGCTTCGTTCGACACCAATCATCCAACAGGCCAAAGCACCCGCCGTAAAAGACGGCATTTGAAGCACATGTGCGGGATAGGTTTGCACGTATGGATCCAACTTGCCCCCAAACAGATGCTTGCACTGCCGCCACGTATGGTGTCTCTAGGTTATGCAACGGGTTGGACTTCAAGGTATTGGTCTAGTCATCTCCAGCATGGCACGTGTTCTACACGCACCACCATAGTCATGTTTGTTACATTTTTTGTGTTTTTTGTTTCTTATTATTTGTTTCGTGTAACTTTTTATTGTGTAATTTTTTATTTTGTGTTGTAGTTTGTACTAATTATTAATAAATATGAAAGATTATTCCTTTATTTATCCCACCCCTCATTTAGAAAATTGTGGTGTTGATCTCTTCCCTCTTTTAAAGAATAGTGGTGGGTGATGTTTGATTTTATTATCTATTTTTATAAAGAGTTATACTCTCTGACAACTTGATATGAAAGTCTCTAATGGTATTTTCACTTGAGAGTAAATCGAGATTAAGATAATGTTCGTCACAAGAAATTTGTATGCGTGGGTGCCTCAATCAGTTTGGTCAATTTGGCTTGTAATTTGAGTTTGCCTTGTTTATCAGGTTACAATTGTAACATCGGGAATGAAATGCATTTTTTTCTATATTAAAAAACAAGATTATATAAAATATTAAAGTTTAAGAATTATAAGATGTTAACAGTTAATTATGGATAATATACATTCTATTAACCTTATTATTATTATTATTATTATTTGCTTAATTAAAATACTAGACAATCATTTACTTAATTACGTTTTTTTTTATCATTTGCCATAACTTTTTTATAAGAATTAGAAAAGAAAAAAAATCTCTATCGAGGTTTTTTCAATAAAGTAATGTAAGAGAAAGTACCATGATATTTGTCATGATCTAGACTTTAAAAACTTGAGTTTTTCTGATAAGAGTTTATAGTAAGTTAAAATTCATATTTATTATATTTGTAATGTATTTACATTACAAATTACGTGAATTGTCACCACAATTTGCAGGATTTTGCTAGTAAAATTTATGGTAAATTGTTTCCTCAATTTCCTATCATCAAGTTATACAACCAAAAGGTATATAAACTCAATTTTAATTAGTTTTAAGTGACACCTATGCTTAATGGTGATATGGAAACACTAGAAATATGTTTAATAAATTAGCACTTCTGCTTATAAGTTGGTGTGGAGTACATATGTTTTATATTGTTAACATGGTAAGATGATGTGTCCACTGTATCAACTCGCAAATATAATCTTTCTTGATAAATACAAAAGCATATGATCTCTGCAGGTAATAACACTATTAAAGAGACGAGACCCAAACTCATTACCTTGTAATTTGTTAACTTTCTAGTTTCTACTGTTATCTCGAATTCATTCAAGGGAATAGTACTCATAGTTGGTTATTCATTGAAGAGAAATATCTATATACATTTAAATAGATAAATTTTGAACAGATTTTTGTAAAAAAAAAAAAAAAAAAAGATTTTATTTTAAAAAAAGTGTAAAAGAAATATTTTTTTAATGACATTTAATTTTTTTATGAAAGACGTGTGAAATCTATCTATTTAAAATTTGCATATAACATCATTTTCTTCATGATTTTGTCCTTTTTACTTGTTTTTTAATTGTTAATACAAAAATATAGTGTACACATGATCAATCAAATAATAAAAAGAATTTTTTTTTAAAATAATAATTAAACTCTCGTTATTCCTAATAAAGTATCCCACGAAATTTAAGTAGATTGGCTATTAGCCTATTTCAAAGTCCATGTGCTACTAGTCTACTACTGAACAGAGCACCTGCATTACAGCGATAAATGTTAATATAATTTTTTTTTTCTTTTAATCATATTTTAAATATTTTTAAAATCTAAAATATATATACATATCAATTCGCAGATAGTTAATTTTTTTTTTAACTTCTCAATAAAAAAAAAAAATAGAAATTACAGTAGATCAATTTTATCGGTCTAAGCAACATTTTTTATTCTAAAAAATCTAAAAGCAAGCTAGCACTGTTTTGTTCTTATCTTTCCAGCCATTTATAAATATATATTTCTTGATTTGATTTGATTACTATTATAAAAAAGAATAAGATTAGTTCAACTTGATTTGATTACCAATCAGTTTCTGAGCATGTTCATATTCGCCATAAAGTACCAGCGCACCCGTCCAACTGCACATGGAAAAACCTATTCCTAGCTAATATATAAATATATATACATGATTATCCTTTAGTCTTTAGAGATATGAATGGTGGTAGCCAATCACCAAGACCCACAACGATGTATAGGTGGAGAAGTTTTGACAATTATTTGGGTTATTTTTCCCACTATCTTTATAATAATTTTAACCATTATCAACTCTTTGATTAGAGAGAAAGTAATACAATAGTAAAAAAATGAAACAAGAATAAATTTATAAATTAACATAAATTTATATGATTATATTAAGAGGGATGTTGGGTTCGGTCGGTCTGTCTTCAGCATTAAAAGCAATTCAACGATAATTAAGTTATTTTTTGATGATAAATACAATAAAATAAAATAAAGCACAATAAAAAATATAATAAAAAATATGATAAAAAAAAATTACAATAAAAAATATAATAAAAAAATAAAATGAAGAAAATATAATAAAAAATATAATAAAAAAATAAAATAGAGATGAATTTTAAGGGTATTCGGCCTTGGGCTGCAGCCCGCCGCCTCCGGTAGCGATGAGCGACACCGCCCACCCCATCGAGATTGGTGGGCCCGAACTCATTTCGAATTTAAACCTCCGTGGGACATACCAGAGCTCGCCGGAGCTCGCCATTAAAGGGATAAAGCTTGCCATTAAAGGGATAAAACTCGCCGGAGCCCGCCAGTCACGATGGGTTGGGCGGTATCGCCTACTACCACCGGAGGCGGCGAGTTGCTTTTAGTGAGAGGGTCGGTTGGACCGACTCTCAAGAAATCTCTTATATTAAGTATATTTTATAATAAAAATAACTTTATAATTTAATCTATGAGCGGTTCTACATTCTCCTAGAAAATGTGGTTTGAACTTTTTCGAAAGGATATTTTTTTATTGTTTTTGATTTATTTTCAATCAATTTTTTGATAATTTAAAATAATTTTTAAAAATTAAAAAATCTCATTATTATTAAAAAATATTTGTTTAATCATTTAATTAAAAAAAATTTTCATTCGAGATAAATCTATTTCACCATTTTTCTTAACCTATTATGTTGAATTCGTAAATTTATGGAATGGCATTCAAAGAGATGGGGGATAGTTTGATGCATTTGTCGACACACTATTGGTCAGTGCATTGATTTTAATTTTTGTTCACCCGCGAGGATGTGCAGGGTCCCTCTGGTTGCAATCTCACGAGAATTTGAAAAAGTACAAAACGGTGGAAGGAAATCAACGTCGTCCCTGTTCGGATGACGGATGACCGAAACGCCCTCGGAACAGATGACAGCGGTTGACATTAATGGTTGTGTTTTTTTTTTAATTAGTCATACACATAATATATTTCACAATAATATAATAAAATAAAAATACTTTTCATAAAAATATAATCAGTTGAGAGTATTTTTCATAAAATAATATTATTTTTATAAAATATTTTATAAAATTATCCCTCATTTAACACATTATTATAAAATTTGTTGTGAAAAATATTATCTATAAATCATTTTCTTTCTTAGATTCATCATGATGTTATTTTGATAATCGATATAACTATAAGATATAAATATTCGTACGAATAAACAGACAGGGTAGGACTCCAAATTTATAAGAAATACTAGAAGGGATATTTATACCCTCTAATGGCCTAGCACACAACTGAAGTCTCCCGATATCCAAATATTCGAAAAGGTCAAGATCCAAAAGGCTAAGGACATGGCTGACCATTATAACAACCACTCAAACTGAGATAAACCCTTTAAAATAAGAGATATCCTAAATAAGAATAAGGATGATCTCTGTGAAATAAGAATTATCCGTCCAACTACCCAATATAACTAAGGATTCAAATTTAAAATGGTGGGCAGAAATGGTTATCATTAACCCATCATCTTTTATAAATGACTCATACGAGGTAAGGTACGACCATCTCATTTTTTAGATATATTCACTCTAGCATACTTGACTAACTTGAGCATCGAAATATCTTCAGACATTCTTTATTGCCCTCTTATTTCTTGCAGAGTGATTGCGCGACCGGTTTTCATGATGGTGTAAAACACATCCTATACAAATACAATATGTCGATAACAAACATTCTATCTAATGCCAACTTGTAACGTCCATGATAGCTATTTACGATCAAGTAATGTTATATAAAATTATAAAGTGCATAAGTGCTGCATAATCATTTTATAAAAAAATATAATATATTATTAAAAAAATTATTTATAGAATTGTGGAGTGCAAAAAATAAAAATCTCTAAAATGAAGTGTGTTATCATGTACTTAGAAATATATTTAACCTCGTTTGGATTCAAAGATAAGATAAGATGAGTTAAGAAAATTGAATAAAATATTATTAGAATATTATTTTTTATTATTATTATTATTATTATTATTGTTTTAAAATTTGAAAAAATTGAAATAAAATTTAAAAAAGTTGAATTATTTATTATATTTTATATGAGAATTTAAAAATGTATAATAATGAGTTTGAGATGAGATGAACTCATCTTGCAATCCAAACTAACCCAAGTTTGAGAAACACGAGATGGAGGAAGTGCCTTTCTTGAAAATGATATTTAAAAAATAAATGATATTTATAATCGTAAAATTATTTAAAAAAAAAAAGAATAAAACATGAAAAATACATAAAAAAAAAAATCAATCTTTTAATAAAAGATCTCTCTTTCTTTTTTAAAATGATAACACTGCCTATCGGGTATAATGCTATGGCCTTCTATTTGTCAGCCACTGCAACTCTCCGCGCTATCACATAATTTTGCCAAATGGTGTGTTTTATGTAGTTTTGACCATTCCTTGCATTCTTTCACGTACACTTCTTATGCACATCTCTTTGGTTGCAACTTGCCTGGTGACATTTCCTCGCCCGTACAGATTGAGATTGGTTGACTCGTAATTAAATTATTGTGTTCTCTATATGTAAGAAATAAATCTTTTTGTAATATCGTTCATTGACGTATCAAAATATATTGTTGATGGGTGAAGCCTATTATATCAGTTTATTTAAAAAGGTATTGGTTCTTTAATTTTTTTTAAATGAATATAAAGCACTTTCATTGAAAGGGTAATTTGCAAACTCAATTAGACATTTATATAAATAAAATTCAATAATTTCCTACATTAAATTAGGCAAAGACAAAAAAGATGACTTTCAACTACAAATAAATGAATTTCTATTGTCAAATTTGCTTGTCACTGTAGTTAAGTCAAAAATATTAAAAAATTATTTCTCTATCCACTTCTCCCTCTTTCTCTCCTGCGATCTTGTTGCCCTCTCGCAAGCTCTCCATTTCTTCATCCTTCTTTGTTTCTTTTTTTTTTCCCTCCTACGATTTTGCCCCTCTCCATTTCTCCCTCTCTCTCCCCGATTTCAGCTCTCCCTCTTTCTCTCCCACAATTTCAGCCCCTCTCCATTACTCCCTTTTTCTTCATTTCTTAGCCTCTATTCTCGAGAACCCTAAGTTGCAGTGGAAATCTCGAAACTTGATGATTGGATCCAGAAGGGTTATAATTTCTTTCTCTGCTGTGATCTCAGGCCTTGGAGGTTTGCAATTTTTTTTTTTGGAGGGGGGGGGAGGACTAGCGATTTGTTGGTCTCTATTATGTGCATAAGTGTTGTCTTAACCCGTGCATATGACTTGTGATTTTTGTGCATATAACTTGTGGTTCTTGGCTCTGTTTTGTGTTTGCATATGGCATTTTTTTTTAATGCTTTTACAAATTTAATTGTCTGACTTATATCTAAAGTGTAATGGAAGTAAAGGACTAAACTCTAGGTCCTTGGATTGTAAAGTTCATATAAAAGGGTTGATCATTAGCCTATGTTGACAATTTGGGATTTTTTGTTTTTATTTTATTTTTAGCTGGGGGAAGAACTTGTAAAAATGGTCCCAACTTTTGCTTCTCCGCCAATAATGAAGCCAAGTATATGCCATTGTCATATGAATGAACACATCCATTAAGTCCTATCATACTCCTACAATGTAACAACATGATTGATTTAATTAGAATGTGGCAACTTCCATGTTGTATTGAGTAACTTGTTCACTAGAATGTGGTACTTTAATCTGTCCCTAGCTACAAGAGGGTAAAAAATATATTAATGTTGGCTACTTTTACTGGACAAAAGCAAGAAAGAAAATTGCAGCCTTAGTCAATTTAATGTTGGCTACTTGAAACATGTGTAAGGAACAAAGCATGATGGTGGACAAGAAGAATATAGCACCACGCTCAATTGGTCCAACCATCACAAGCGGAAAGTGAACAAAGGCCACACACTAAAAAGTTTTGTGCAAAGACTATCTTGCAAAGTAGTAGACAAGGAAAAGGTAGAATCCCATACGCTTTTGTCATTGACCAATCGATGACACTCTATTCAGGCATGCACAAATAAGTTTTGTGCTGATGTAGCACAAATAGAGTCTTTGCATCCAAGTGGTGTGATAGATCTGGATATGGTATTAATTTTGTTTCTCCTTTAGTTTTTTTCACATGCTTGGGTTTATTTATGTACTAAGATTATTACTTTATTCATTTAAGATTGAGAAGGAAAAAATATTGTACAAAAAAATTATGATAAGAAGGCAAGTTTTACCATGGAGCATTGTTGGTGTATATTGAGACCTCAACCAAAATGATGTCAACATCAGGCAACATTGTCAACAAGTAGGAAATCACTTGGAAGCTATTTGGTCAATGCTAGCTTAATTCCAAACGAAAACAATACTTTGGACGACAACATCGAGATCAATTATGAGAGACCTCCAAGTAAGAAGGTTGAGAAAGAGAAACAAATAAAGAGGAAATGAAGAGAATGATCAGATGTTGAATTTAACTATGCCTTAGCTCACATGACAAATGACAGAAACACATTCATGTTCCAGAGGAGAATTTATGAGCAAGGCTAAAAATGATATAAATGAATACTTTACACTTGAGAAGAAGAAGTTTGAAGCTAGCATAATGCAATTAGATCTTACTAGCATTATTGCAAAGCAGCAAGCTTATTTCGAACGTCTTCAAGATGAAATTTGTGAAACTTTGATGAGTTAGTCTACAATCATATCACTATCTGATGACCCATCCACACCTTTTGGAGGTGTCTAAATATTTAATTAGTCTATGTTGGCGTTGTAGTTAATTGATATTTTGATTTTAGTTGTTGTCCAGCCACATGTAATGAAAATACAAGTGGCTGGGGTAGTAACTATTTTTTGTGATGGGATGGTTTTTGTGATGGATATATTTTGTAATGGGCTGAAATGATGGGAATATTAGTGATGATATTTTGAAATGAAAATATTAGTTGTTGTCCAACCTATGTTGATGTTATAGTTTATTGAGTTTGTTGAGTTCTTTGATGGACCTTTGTTTGTTAGTCAGATGGTAAATTTGAGATGACAGAATGTTGTTTGAGGAGTTTGAATGACATCTGAACTGCATGTTTGATGAGCATTCCACAATAACGTTATGGAATTGCTATTTTAATCTCTTTGTTTGATAGATAGATGCAGTTCTGTAAATGTTATTATTAAAACCCTTCCAAATGTAGAAGATGTTGTTTCGAATTTATCTCTTCGAAATTAGGGTAGTTTTATTTCTGACATTGTGCTTGTTTTGCCAGAAAATATGAAAAAATGACACATAAACGAAGTTTGAATTTTCTCAATTCATGATTGGCAAAAAGACTAATAATACATTTTTCCAACAGACTCATGTTTGCTCCTTTTCAATTTAGAAATAATACACAAAATTAAGCTCATGTCTACACCAATCATATAAGAAAATACTCTACCTTTTATAGCTTTTATGCACATGCAGAATAAACATCTAAGGTTGTTTTGATCTTTCTTTTTAAAAAACAGAATGCATATTTTTTTTAAATCAACCTCATTTCATTTATTTTTATGCAAAACTAGTATATGAACCCCGCTTACCTGGACTTCTTAGTTTTTCAAAAATTTTCTCTGCACAGTACCGGACAACATCAATCGTCACTTATAAAATAATCATGCACTTTCGTAAATTTCCCAATTGATCACAAACTTTGTAAGTGTAACCTAAGACATAAAATCCAATGTCTTATCTTAACATTAAAACATCCTTAAATCTTGAATATCAACTCTCAATAATTTGAATTTACCAAAATCCTCCAAAACCTTAAAATTTTCTGATACCTTAATTTTCATTTAAACCAAACTCTTTAATAACCCAAAAATCTCCAGCTAAAACATTAAAAGTCCCACTTATTAGCAGTTGAAATCCAACTATAAAATATAAAACTATAACATAATTATTTCAAATCTATTAAGCATAAGAAAGTAATATTTGGTTTAATAGAAGAAAAGTAAACTTAACTAGTTCCTTTTAAAGGTTTCGAAAAAAAAAAAAAAAATTGCATTTATTAATCACCTCCACAATTCATACTTAAAAAAAAATATTATTACTAAAATAATATATCAAATCTCTTTATTTCTTTATAGGATATACATAAATAAATAAAACACTCACCAAAATAAAACTAATTTAACAAAGACCCATGTAGAGGGTGTTTGATGTTTTAAGAAAAAAACAATATAAAATGCATGGCTTTTTTGGAAGTTGAACTTTACAAAAACAAAGTTCTCATTTAGAAAACTATCCCAGATTTTGTCGGAGGCTAAACTCACCGTGACTGGAAACTGTGGCAAATTCTAGCTAGGTGGAACTAGGTGGCTGCCGTGGAAGCGTCGTTGAATTTGTGACTGAGTAACACTGTGAGAGAGTGATGAGACACACAGTGAGAGGTAGAGAAATTATAAAGTTGTGAGGGAGGGTATCAAATGCCGTGGGCTCATGCGAGGAAAACCACTGGGTGATGGGAGTTTGTCGGCGGTACCTCTTGAGTAGGCAGATGTGACGTGGAGGCTGCCGATGTCATTGGGTTTCATCGTCCTGGTTGGTAGCACCAAAAAGAATCGAGACTAGAGGGCAAAAAGATGCTCTGTTTTCGGTGTGGTAAAACAGAGGATGACTCGGCATAAGGGTGACTAGCTTCTGTTTGGTCTTTTGGTGGCTGGGTACGGTGGTGCGAGGGAGGAGGTACAACGCTAGGTTGAGTTGGCTGGACAACTCGCGGAGGGAAGAGCCATACTCTGTTTTCGTGAATGTGAAACAGAGTAATGCTTGCAGTGCTTCTCGGTGGCGGGGCACGGTGTTGTCGAGCGGCTATGGGTGTTTTCCATCATGCAGAGGGTGGGTCATTTTGTGGGATTGCGAATTGGAAGCTTGGCAGTGGAGCTTCCCTTCGATGATGGTTTTTGTTTTACACGTTGTCGTGTTTGTGGTTGTATCCTGGAGAGGGGGATGCAATGGTTTGATTTGGTTTGGGGGAAAATGATGAGCATGATTTCTTGAAGAGGCAACAACGGCAATGTAGTGCTTTAACCTATAGGTAGTTTCAAACATGCTGTCAAGAAGAATTAAACATATGTATACATATAAGTGACTGGAAACCCTAAGGAGAAAATGAGAAGGAGCATCTGAGTGTTTGAATATGTTGAGAGGTAGAATTTTATGTGAGAAATTGAATGAAAAATCGTAGGAATCATAGGGAGTTAGATTCAAATCGAGAGAAAAATCCAGTTAAAAGGTATATGGTTATATGATTAAAGTAGTGGTAGATTTAGCCACTGTTGAGAAACTCTAATGGGAAAAAATGAACTTGCTTACACATGAAATTAGCGAATGAATGAGATTGTGGCCATGAATTAGTGGAAGAAGTAATATGCATGCAGGATGTGGAAAACATGCTTATTTATAGAAACAAATATCTTAGAGATAGATGAAGTAATAGAAGAAAACTGCAACTTATAAGAAGAAGAAAATTGAACTAAAACGTGCGTGGTATGTGACTTGGAATAAAATCTTTAAATTCATATATATATACACACACACACAAATAAAAATAATTATAAAAAAAAGAAAAAAACAAAAAGGATTTTTATAAATTTTAATGAAAATGTGACTCTAGAGTCTGTTTGAAAATAGATAACAAACACTTGAGATAAAAAATAAAAATTGCATCCTTAAAAAAAACATTTGGCCCATAATCAAATACTCAAAAATCTCATATGGACTTTTTGCACATTTAAAACCAAAAAATTTTACAAGGAAGTTTGGCGTCGAAGCGAGATGTTACATGTGGAAATATCGAAAGTGATCCTGCGCCTCGCACACAAGCCGGAGGTATTTCTTCGTTTGCTCCCCCTTTGTGGTGAAGACTCCCAATACTTGATTGACCACGACCTGAGAATCGGCACATACTTCGATCTCATCGGGCCCCAGGAGGTGGGCAATGGTTAGACCTGTTAGGAGAGCTTTGTAATCAGCCTCGTTGTTGGTGACTTTGATGGTGAGCTTAATAGAGTAGTTATATTGCTTCCCATAGCTGGTCAGGAGGTGCACGCCCGCGCCTCAATAGTCCTTACAGGCTGACCCATTGATGTAAAGGGTCTAAGGCGTACCTGAAGGGGTTCGGGGGACTTATTCTGGGAAGTCCGTGAGTTTTGCCACGAAATTCGCTAGTGCTTGCCACTTGATAGCTGTCCTAGGGGCATACATTAAGTTTGCTGAGCTCTATTGCCCACTTGGCAAGTCTTCCGAAGGTGTCGGGCTTCTGTAGTACGACCTTCAGGGGTTGGTCGATGAGTACCTTTATGGTTTGTGCTTAGAAGTAAGGACGGAGCCATATTGATGGGACAACTAGGGCGAATGACATCATCTCCATTCGCGGATACCTAGATTCTGCTCCAGGAAAGGCCCTACTGACGTAATATACGGGCCGATGTCCCTCGGTCGAGTCCCTCACTAGAACCGCCGAGGTCGCGCTCAGTGAGCATCTCGCCCAATTTAGTCTGGTTGAGCAAGGGCGGTTTAGTCAGATACTCATTTAGCTTGTTGAATGCCTCATTACAGGTTGCGTCCCATTCTTGGGCCTTCCTGAGATCCTTGAAGAAGGGTAGGTAGCGATCGGTGGAGCGTGCTATGAAGCGGTTCAGGGCGGCCATCCTACTCGCCAATTGTTGCACCTCGTGGTGGTTCCGTGGGGTAACCATTTGGGTTATGGCTTCTGTCTTCTCCGGATTGGCTTTGATCCCTCTTTCGGAGACCAGGTATCCCAAGAAATTGCCCGACCCAACACCGAAAGCACTTGCACTTGGCTGGATTGAGCTTCATTTTGTACTAGCGCAACACTATGAAAACTTCATGTAGGTCGTCTAGGTATTGCTTAGCCATCTTACCAACGTCTAGTTAACATGATGTTCAAATGACAAATCGAGCAGAACATGGAGGTCTATGTGGACGACCTCCATGAGGTCTATAACTTTAGCCATTTCGATGCTAAATTTAGTAAGAGGAATGGGAATATCACAATGAGTAAGGAGAGTAGGGATTGTTCTTTTATGCACCTGTGATATGTGGCATCCATGGCTATTTATGGACCTTGATGAATATTGGGAGTTCCTGGGGGTGACGGGATGGCTATCCCATCAGTTCAGACCATCATCCATTTTGCCGTATTTTGGGGGGGGCTTTCCTGTCACGTCCTGACTGAGTGGTGGAACCCTGAATTCCCCCTGCGTGGGATTTACATATCAATTCAAATCATTTAAAATTATATCAGCATCTAATTGTCATCTAAAATTCTCTTAAATGACTGTAAATAATAGTGAAATAATAATAACTAATTTTTAAAATGAATAAATAATTTAAAAATAATATTGAAATAATTTTAAAATATTTTTAAAAATAATTATATTTCCAAACTAAGCACAATATTAAGAATGTAGGTGCAAAAGAAATTGAAAATTAGAAAACTGGCTTGGACCGGACCAAACTGATTAGTTCGTCCGATTTTTGACCGATTTTGTTTGGAACTGTTTCTTCAATTTTAAAAATTGGTCACAATCGGTTCAAAGTTGGTTTTCAACTTTTATTTGATCTTATATTTTAAATATAAAAGATACATTAATTACATTTTATGACTTAATAAATTTTTAGTATATTTCCTTTGATAAATATATTAATAATATTAATATATATTAGTATATTACTATACTAATAATATTAACATATACTAATAATATAATTGTATTACTAATATTTTTATGTATTAATATATGTATCAGATATAAGAGACTAAAAATTTAATATATATTAAAAATTAAAATTTAGATTGAATTGAACCGAATTGGTAAAATCAAAAAGATTGATTTAAGAGAATAAATATAAGTTCTTGAAAATATAAAACAAGTGTATACTAATTAAATTCTAAAATTTATTCAAGATTGAATCAAACATATCAGTTACCCTCATAATTAATAAGGGAGGGATGAGCTGAGGCTCATGTATATTCAGACTGTTTGGTTAGGTGGATTTTTAATCTTTCACTAAGAAAAAAGAGAGAACTTGATTTCGGACGGAAGATTGACAATAGTTTGAAGTTTATTTTCAATAAAAGCATGCTTCATTGGTTGTGAAAAGGGAATGGGACGTGACATAATTAAGTTGGTACGAGAGTACTAGTAATAGATTTATTATAATTTTTTTAAAATGATATACTTTTACAATTTTTTTTTAAAAATTTTTATCAAATTTAATCAATTATAGAGAAAAAAAGGTAGAAAAAAAATTATTTTTTTACTTATATATAGTAATCTTTTAAGATTCTTTAAATTAAAATATACAATAAAAATAAAAAATTATAACAAGTCAAGCTGTGGTTTTTTGGCCAGGTTGGAAGTTACGAGAGTCCATTATGAGTGGGGTCTCAGGTTGAACGTAGAGAGTGAGGTCATTGGCGTGACATCACGGTGATAAAGCACGCTTGGTTTTTTTTTTTCCACAAAGTGGAAGTGATTGAACGTAGGTTCTATGTTAAATTTTGGGATCAAGCACAAATTTTTGAAAATTTGATGTCTAAAGTTTTAAGAGATTTTCTATCTCTGGTTCTCAACTTAAAAGACCGGGAGGAGTTCCCTTCACTGCAGACACAACAAATTGCCTTTCCTTTTCTTCAGTTAGAAGAAAGGAAAACCCCTTCAAGTACCTCTTCCAAATAGAAGAAGAAGTCTTCTTCAGATAAGAAGACTTCAATTTCACCTCGGAAGAATTCTGATACAGAGAGTTCTACTTCCTCAAAGAAAGATTCCAAGAAGAAGCAGAACAGAGAGATGCTGGAAATGTTGAAAAAATCTATCGAAGGATAACATAATAGCATGGTGCTATTGCAGAAATCTATCGAAGAAGAAAACAACAGTGAATCAGAAGAATCAGAATTATAATATATTATAATGAGAGATGCTGGAGATCGGTTAGGCTGTCTTTAGCGTCAAAAGCAGCCCAATAACAATTATGTTATTTTTTGATGATAAATACACTAAAATAAAAAAATATAAAAAAATATAAAAAAATATATAATAAACAAATAAAATAAAAAAAATATAATAAAAAATATAATAAAAAAATAAAATAAAGATGAATTTTAAAAGGGCATTCGGCCTTGGCTGCAGCCCGCTGCCTCCAGTGGGTGGTGGGAGACATAGTCTACTCCATCGGGACTGGCGGACTCCGACAAGCTACAGGATCCATTTTGAGTTTAAGCCTCTATGAGGCATATCGGAAGTCGCCGAAACTTGTCGTTGAAAGGGTAAGCTCGCCGGTCCTGATGAGGTGGGCGGTGTAGCCCACCGCTACTAGAGGCGGCGGGCTGGTTTTAGTGAGGGAGTCGGTCAGGAAAATCCTATTATAATATATAGTTATTTATATATAGTGGATTACTAATAGTATAATATTATATTAAATGTTATATTAAGATTTATAAGATTAATTTTATATTATTAGATTATTTATACATGAAAAATAGGATTCAAAAAATTTAATGTTATTTTAATTAGCAATTTAGCATATAATATGAAATTATTTTATATATAATTATATATTTTATGTAAAAATCATATCTAATATAAAAAATCATATAAAAACATTTATCTAAAATTTATATCAATATATATATATATATATATATGAATTGGTCTGGCGTTGAAAAAAATAAAATAAGATTCATTTGGACCGGTTTTGAAAAAAATAAATCTGGTATAGAACCGAATTGGTTAAGAATGGATCAAACCGTTTGGTCCTGTTCACCGGTTCTCATAAATAAGTACCGCGATAGGAGGGTCAAGATTTGGATATTTACGGAAGGATAAATTCACATGAGAAATCTTCATTCACAAAAGAATTTTATTAAAATAATTAAGAAAATTTACTTAATTTAATACCGTACACTACATATATTACATATATTTTATAGTCTGACATTTTACATTAAATTAAATCAATTTATGACATTATTTTATGAGATCCATTTGTATACTTAGTATTCTTCTAAAAAATAGTATTTGTAGTCAAGAATGCGTAAGGACCGTACATTCTTCTTAACAAAAGTAAGTAAATATAAAATTTATATAAAAAATTAATTTTTAATAATAAGTCTCACTTTTAAAAAAAAAAAAAATACGTGCTATTTGTACCATCCATAACCATAACTAATATTACTCTTATTAGAAATGATCTTTTCGTTACACTTGACCAAAATGCTTTGATGTTATGAATCTTACACACACACACATATATATATATATATATAATATAAATTGTATTTTTTTTTGGATGGTTCCCCTCCCTTATTTGAGGTGAAGGGGCAAATCTCTTTCAAAATAAGTTCACGACACTTGATGACCTATGTTGTATCTAGAATTACTCTTCATGATTAGAAATTGTGATGTTCAGTTTTAGTAATATGAAGTTCGGAATCAATCACGAAACTCTTACATTGCAACTTTAATTGAATATGGACCTTAAAGATATGCTAATAAAACAAATCAGAAGTCATGTTGGGTAATCCACAAGAAGTAAAACACTCCACCAAAATCCAATCACTTAGAATGTCCATGAATAAGTTGGGCCAAGTTACTTTTATGGTGAATCCATTAGGCCCAATTTCCATTGTATTCATATTTGGACCCAAGTTTTATCTTTATTTTCAGATAAAGAGAGAGAGAGGGGGAAAAGAAAAGGAAAAAATGAAAAAAGAAAAAGAAAGCGTTCAGCCGAAAATGATTACATATATATTAGTTGTTAATTGAACATCTTGTAGTTTCTTTGAAGAGCAGTGCTGGGTACAAGCCGCTTGCGCGCTCACACCAGCATTGTGAACAGTATTTTTACTGTTTATGTGAACAATAAAAACACTGTTCATAGAGTGGTGTGTGCGCGCAGGTGGCTTGCATCCAGATTTTTTCTTCTTTGAAAATGGTAATCCGACGCAACTTAGGTCACCATGCCATAATACAAATATCATCAATCATTGGATATGATACATTTTAACATTAATAATCCATGTTCATAAAATGGAAAATTAGAGAAACTCAATTTTAAGCCACTTATCATGAATCGGAATTAATCAATCTAAAGAAATAGGGTAACGAGAAAAAAAAAATTCTTTAAGACGTAAACTTAACACAGACAAGATCATAAAAGACAAGAGTCTACTATATATTCCAAATAGAAATAAGATGCAGACTCTGACAAACTACCAACGATGGTATATAATTTGGGGGGGTTCTTTGAAATTCTTAGATCTCAAAAATTTAGTGTAAAAAAGAGACAACCATATAAACTGAATTTCATATTATTTATAATTATGCAAGTGAATTTCTTGAGTTTTGAATGTTTGATAATACTATATCTGTGAGTGAGGCCATTCCCAGGGTGATTGGGCCGAACCTCATGAGCCCAGCCCACGAGGCACATATAGGTCTAAGGATAGCTAGGTAGTAGGAAATCAGTATGAAAGGATGGATGGGATAGGTTGAGAATGGTGAGGTCAGCCCAATAATGCCTAAAAGAAGTAGCAAAGTCGCACACATGAAATAATATGGATCCCTAAGTTAAAAGACTTGACATCGCTATTGGTGGACAATTCATATACACAAGGTCGGGTCTTTAGATACCGACTACTGAATAGACCTAGAAGGTGGCACGCTAGGCAGAGACCACATTGCATTTAATGAAGTTCAGAGATAGATTTGCCATGCCGAAAACTTAGACTATCAGCAGCTATCACGATAAGGCATGGATGACTTGTCGCATTGCAGAATGTTAGAGAGGACATGGCTTGAGCATGGAGCAACAATGCCACAATTGGCTTGCCAAGGACCACCCTATCAAGAATATATATTCTCCTCGTCGGGGCAAAAAATTCTTTACGCACTTCATGTGAGTTTCCTTAAATCATAGGCTAAAAATTTAAATTGACTTAGACATTGGAAATATTTCTCACCATGATCTCAAGCCCCCATTCTTCCAATATATTCGCAAGAATGATTTTACCTATCGTGGAGTTGCTCTAGCTGCAAAATACGATAGCAACAAAATTATTCCTCTCTTTTGAGACTATAGATCACTTCAAACAAGAAGTCTAGGAGATCTCAATTCCATGTAGTAAGCAGGAGAATATATATTCTTATCAAAAAATTATAGAATCTAACGTTAAAGAATATTTAACTGAAAGATATATAAAGCATACAGTTGCCATGATCGGGGTCCTCAAACCAAACGATGACGCTAATTGGCTCGCAACACTCCTTAAGAGGGTAAATTTATATATATCATGCATACAAAACGAATGATGCAATTAATGACTGCATCCAACATGCGACCATAAAAAATCGATGCTGAAAGTTTTTTGCATCCACTTTTAAAAATATTTGCAACCAAAACATGGGTTGCAAATAGTGCAACCAACTTAACATCATATATAACACCATGTACTAATACTATGTTTTTCTGCTAAAAGACTTCATTATAAATATGGTTCTCGCTAAAATGAGACCTGCTCAAAGTCCAGTACATCGTCACCTATTAAGCTCTGAATTGGCGTTAAACAATTTTGTTTATTTTGGAGACGCGCCTTTTCACCGCCCAACGAGTGCCTATTTAAAAGAAATTCATTCAGGTAGTCTGAGATAGATATGTAGACTCAGAAACTCCTTTTTTATTTTTTATTTTTATTTTTTATTTTTTAACCTCTAGTATTAGCAAGAGCATGCAAAAAGTTCATGACCTGATCTGTATGCGACCCACTAATTAGAGGATGTTTGGAAAATGAGATGAGATTAGAAACACGTAAATAGTAGTAAAATTATTTTAGTTTTGAAAAATGAGAGAGAAAAAACTGAATAAAAATATTATAAAGTTAAAATATTATTATAATATAATTTCTAATATAATTTTGTTTTAAGATATGATTTTTTTTGAAAATTTGAAAAAAAGTAGATAATAATTAAATGAAAAAATAAAAATTTGAAATTGAAAACTATATACATGCTTGAGTGATGTTTGGATGTTGAGATATGATGACTAGATAAGATGACAAGAGATGGTATTCTAAGATGAAACCATCTCAACATCAACAATCTAAAAAAAACAACAATCAATTGAACTAACTTAAAAGCTAACCAACCGTTATATTCTTTTTGAAATCGCCCTTTATGAAGCAGGGCTAGAGACCAACATTAATCAATTAGCAGCAGTACTTCATGAGTATATAATCCTAAATCCCCGCCCTTTGTTTCAAATGAAAGGAACGATGTTTAAAGAAAAAGGAGAAAACAAAAGCTCATATAATGATGATTGTGTTACTTCATATATTCTAATTTGAACTTTGTGGGGTTTCCAGTCGTAATGATTTCAGTGCTTTCTCCATCATAAGCCTTTTTCTCCTTTTAATTTGTTCCAAAATATATGCCTGCTTTTGTAGGGAAAACCACATCCGCAAGATTATTACCATCATCTATCTATTTATTCCAAACACTGCCTAATTGCCAACGGATAAGGGATGCTGCATGATCTGATCCTGACCGACCACGTCTTAAATTAAACAGAACAAATAATTAATACTCATAAACATGGTCGGCCATTAATGTGGGATCATCTTATTAATTCTTACTTGCCTGAGTGAGTGATCACTGAGCGTATTATCCGCAGCATAAAGCTGCAATATTAATAAAAGTAGTTGCTATTGTTCTTAGCTTTTAAGGAAGGAAGAGCAAATATTTAATAATCCGAAACCCATAAAAAAAATGATGAATTAATATATCAAGCTTTGCATGCATGGCTGATGGCTGGCCTACCTCTTTCAAGCACTGCAGATAGAGAGATTTCATATCACCGCATGCCCAGGAATTAATCACATCACAACTCTCCAAATTCCAATATTGATTGCCAATTTGCAAAGGTGGGTGTTCCTCATTAATATGTCGACCCCAGGCCAAGCACAATTACTTGAACATTTACTAATTGACACCTACCTCAGCTTGGCTCGATTACTGCGCATGCCCTATTACATACATGGATTACTGCCCTATTACATACATGCTTGCGTGCACACATATATATTATACAATAATATGAATAATGATAGGCTTACATGCAATTTCATACTATTCATTTATTATTTTTAAAATTTATTTTTAATTTTTTCTTTATATAATAGTTAAGGAAGTGATTATCAATGAAGTAGCTGTATATTTTTTTAAACTTTTCTTCATAATTAAAGACGTTAAAAAAATATTTAAAAAAAATGATAAAATTGTAAAAACTTTAAATACACTAGAGTAGTAAAAGAATAGTAAAAATATAATAAGTCTATCAATATCTATATGGAATATAGTTTGGCGCCCTGGGAAGACGTACTTCTTGACAACTTGCCGCAGCGGTAGTCTATACAATTTGTAGAAACAGAAGATGAAGAAGAGAACTTTCCATGATATCTAGACCAAAATGGGTTTTATGAGTAATGAAACAAGTACTACTTTCATGGCTTTAAGCCATTTCTAGGAAAAATGCAATTATTTCTTTTGTCATTGTCCTTGATAATTAATTTCATGTGGTACATAGACATAGTTTTTTCTTTCTCTCTCCCCTCTCCCTTCTTCGATTGAAACCCATTCCATTATTTTCTCATGGGGACTTGGTTCCTCGGCACCAATCTTCTTCTCCCCTAACCAACCCTAGCGGCATTTTACCTTTATGCATCTATGATTTTTCTAGTTTCCGCTTGTTTTCCGTTTGGCTTTCTCTAGGAGAGATGGGCGTTGCCAATCTGCTACCTACCGGCATGATATGACTCACACGTGTCACCTCTACAACAACTACAGGCGCTGATCATTTAGTTTAGGGGGGAAATTCGTACTTTCTTTGGATGTGTTTGCTACATGCGTGGCTTCTGCCGCACGTGTGGCCTAGGCGCCGGGGCATTTTGGTGTGGAAGTGAAGGCCACGCACGGCTTCCTTGGCCTCAGAGGTACCGATTTCATGTTTTTCTTCAGGCGGTGTGTGGGCTACACGCGCCGCCTCCGCCTGTGTTGGTTGTTTGCCAGAGACTCGGCTTCGCTCCTGCCTGCTTCTCTATGTTTCCGCTTTCCAATAACCATAATCTTGTTCGAGGGGTTGTGGACCCACTCAAAAATTATTTTCAGACGATAATTGACAGTGCTTCCGCCTCACCACTGCTTCTTGTGGTGGACTTTGTGCTTGCCTTTTGAAGAACACTTTATTTCCGTCTTTTAAAAAGACGACATCCTATTTTAGGACCATGGGTAGAGACCAAGCAATTAGCCTCATATAACCTTTTTTTTTTCTTTTTTCCTACATCTTTGTACTGTTATTTACTGTTCCGGAGTGATTGTTGGGGAATCTCACCCCCTCCTCATATACTTTTTGCGTAGTTTTAATACTATTAACTTGCCGAGAAAAAAAAAATCACGTGGTGCTATTTTGATCTCTAATTGTAGATTTACTTCTATAAAATATTTTGTAGTACTAGTTAAACCATTTCTATTTAAGATATAGTAATTGTCTGAAAGTAACAATTTATTTTGTATTCGAGCATAAGGTTAATATCAATTCAACTTTGCACTAATATCGTAGCGTTTTCAATCTTGTCTTAATGTGTTTATAATATTCTTGATATTTTAAATCCCTATTAAATAGGTTGAAGAGAACATTCATGTAAAATTATTGTTTTTTTTTAAATTTAAACTTATGAAAAGATATAAATCTTACTATTTATTTTCTATTCATAACACCCCTTACATATGTGACAGACTCTCCTTCAATATATAGATCTAACATGAAAAATATCTGATTAGTGGGATTGAGTGTAAATTATGGATTCAAATATAGAATTTCTGCTATGATATCATGTAAAATCATTACTTATACAAAAAATTTGAGTTTATTAAAATATACAAAATTTATTATTTATTTTATGTTCTTAAAAATGGTCATATAAGTGTATATTTGGCATTAAAAGGGCTCATTCAAAGCTTTAAAATCTCCACTACTTCAGCTTCTTCGAATATCTGATTTACTAGAGATGTTTTCCACCATTTAGAGTTCGGATTTTATTAGCTCAGCAACCTTGGCCTCATTTGAAATTTTTACTTGAGGTTGCTCCATGCCAAGTAAATGGCCTTCCATATCTTAATGTGCTCACCATTCCCAACTCTCCAAATCGATGAGACTTTCTTTTAATTAAACCATATGTTGACCAAATACTTCTCTATACTCTATGCATAATATGGATTATTAATCAACTTGGATGCATTAAAGAAATCTACACTAGGGAAATATTTTTCTTTGAAAATCTTGCTACTAGAGAGAAGTAGGGTTTATATGCAGGAGTACTCTCCAGGCTTGTTTAGCTAAGACTGCCTTATTAATCTTCGAGTTTCTGAAAGCCTAAACCACCATTTGATCTGACTTATTCCATTTGGTTTGACTTTACCCAATGCATATTTAAGCCTTTGTCTTGATGGGTACACGAAATACTTTGCATCATAGTATTGATGTTCCTGCATAGTCTTTGGGATTAAGGAGGAAAACACATATGCGATAGGTTGGTTGGAATGACTTGCATCTTCCTTGGAAGGGGTATTTTTCAAAGTTTTGAATTCCGTTCCGGTGATCGTTCCGGTTGAGGCACTGTAATGGAATATTTCGGTACCGGTCTGTTCCGGTGTGCCGTTTCGGGATTAATTATATATTATAATAAATATTTATATATATATAAACTAACAACTAATAGAATAAAGATATATATATATATGTAAGTGTGTATCATATATATGTGTACATATTAGAAGAATTAAAAATTTATAAAATGATTGTAAGTTGAAAAAATACAAATTTGAGTTAAGATATAAAAATAAATAAATAGATAAAATATTAAAAATAATGATATTTAAAAAAATACGTATTTAAAATTACAAAGTATATAAATATATTTTATATTCTAAAATTAATTAAATACCATCTAAATTTAAAATTTAAAAAAAAATATCATTCAAATACAAAAAAATTATAAAAATAATCTAAATCGGAATAGGGACCGGAACGGCCGGAATTTGACCGGAACGGCCGGAATTTGGACCGGAACGGAATAAGGGGGTATAGTGTTCCGGTTGAGGCACCGGAACTTTCCGGCCGTTCCGGCCGGAACGGAACGGAATTTAAAACTATGGTATTTTTCCCCCAAGGCCCGGCTTCCACTTGAGGACCCTCAAGACCCAAACTCTAAGTGAGCCTAGCTCGGCCCAATGTCCTATGGGAAATAATTGGACCATGATAGGTGCGGGAGAGGGCCTGGCCCGAATCATGCTTGAAGAAGGGCAACCGCATTAAATGCGTGGACATGATATGCGAGTGATAATCTCAACAAAAAATTCAGTTACCGACAAGTGGGTTGCCCCATCAAATGTGTATGTTTGGCAGACTAATGGAATAGGACCCGAGAAGGGGAAATTAGAGACAAATGAGGAAGGGGTAATAGAGATTTTGTACCTTCGATCTTCCTTGAAACTTTGATCATAACTTCTTACTCCTTACATTATTCTCTAGCAGATCTTGACATTGGGATCGGAGGTGATAGGACCACCCCCTACCACCCTTTATTCCATCTTCATAGGTATAACAACACTATCATTGCCTGTTGGCTTTGTGCTTGCACATCAGTAGACTAGGGAGGGAACACCTCTCCTAAGAGTCCCAGTACCTCCTCGCCATCTAGCGCGGTTGATTAAATGTGAGCATAGACTTAGTTGGAGCCGGATTCCTCAAAATCCAACTTCAACTCCGGCTTCAACTTGTGTAGGCTCTGAATCAACTTGTTTATTCTTCTTCTTTTTTAAGTTTTCATATTTAGCTCATTTAAAATAAAAATTATGGGCTTTCAAATATGTTTCAAAAGAATAAAAAAACTAAACTAAATCATTCACTGCTAATTTACTTCTACTCTAAAATTTAACTTATTTATATACTTAATTTAACCATAATGTCTAATTACATATTTTCATAGTATTATATATTATTTTTAATGTCTAATTACGTGTTATTATACTATAGCATTACATGTTATTATATAATAGTAGTATCTAACTTATTTATAACTTATTTCTATACAAGACTTATACTATAGTGTCTAATTGCATGTCACTATAGTGTCTAATTGCATGTCATTATACTTTAGTAAATTAGTATATGTGTTATTAACATATTATACTAGGCTTATTTAAATACTTGTCTTTAACTTATTTCTATGCTTGATTATATATGGTAGCACTATTATGATGTTTACATATATTAAACTATCATTAGTCAAGTTTATATTATAGTGTAAGAAGATTATTTTATATATAATAATTAGCTCATACTGTTGTTATATTATTAAATTTAACTATATAAGTTCTAGTTATATAATTATACTAATATATACGATAAATATATAGATAAATATATTTTTATAACATATATACAATATTAAAGTCGGATTCAAAGTTGGAGTCGGAATCATAGTCAGTGGACAAAGTTGGAGTTGGAGGATGAATTTAGAGTTAGAGTTGGTCCAACGACACTCCTGACCTGATTCTGATTGAAAAATTAAAAAGAAATTTGACTCAGACCATGTTTTATCGGAGTTGGATTTGAAGTCGAATCTTTGGATTTTCGCTCTATCCTAAGGTGGATTTCTGATCCCGCATCGTACTTGATTCTTCGAGAAAATTCTTCACACTTGTGTCTCGACGGACAAGGGAGGGAACACCTCTCCAAAGTGTCTCAACCCCTCCCCACCACCTAGCATGATCGATTTCAAATCCCTCATGATTCTTTAGGGTGATGCTCCATGCTCGGGCCTAGGGATTCAAATGCCACCCAGTGTTGTTGGCAAAGCTCCATGCCCGCACCTAGGCATCCAAATGCCATCAAACGTGGTCAATTTCAAATCCTGCATGGTCCTTTAGGGTGATGCTCCACTCTTGCACCTAGGTGTTCAGACGCCACAAAGTCTGTATGTTGAACAATGGGGGAAAAAGACATGAGAAGAGGGAAGAGAATAAGAGTGCATAGCACAAGACACAAAGAAGAAATTATTATCGACATTCATCAATGTCAAAGTACAAGATGCAGAGTTCCTAGACCATAGGCAGGGTAAAAAAAAACATAGCAAACAAAAGTGACTCTTAAGGATGGGGGTTTGGACAAGGGAAGCATCTGACATCAAGTTACGACCTAGAGAGTCGAGGAATTGGAGCGAAGAGCCATCGAGCCACAAGTATCTTAGGTCAAGCTTTAGAAGATTGGCCTTGGGATTATCAAGAATGAAGTGCTGCATCCCCTCCAAACTGTCTCGGTAATGTTGAGGACTCAGTTGGATAGGACTCCCAAACCTGAGAAAGGATAGTGAGGTGAAGGCACCTTGGGCAAGTCATATATCTCTCGAATAAGAGCGGGAGATGTCACAACTTTGACTCCTCTAAAATTTGATGCAATTCTATGATCGTCCAAATTAAAATGAAAAATATTTGAGTCGAATTCTCAAGCCATCTTGGAATAAGGAGCAGGAGGTGTATGCGTCAACTTGTCCCAATCTCGATCTACAAAAATATTGCGGATGAACTGAAAGTCATCCGAGGAAAAATCATTGAGAATGATCTCTTGCTCTCCCATAACAGGTCACTTGGAAAAGATATTTCTATATGCACTTTTAGCTTCAGCAGATATAAAACTTTCAAAACCAACTTCTAATGGTGTAGGATCGGTCTATGTAAGGGGAGCTGAAGTGTTGCCAAGATGTTTGGGCTCCGTAGATATTTCTGCTTCAAGCTCCTCACTAGATGAGGAGTCATTTAAGACTGGCATAGTTGGCTTTATCCTCTTGGAACTTTTTGATCCTCTTCTGATTGCTCATAGAAACAAGGTCAGAGAAAAACCAATTCACAAGTTAGTTTGGATACAAAAATCCGAATGACAAACATGAATATTAGGCCTCAGTTTGAAGCAAACATCTCACATAAAACTCATATACATATAAGAATGCTATATAAATGTGAGATTGATGGCAAATGAGAGGCAAATAGGTATTATAAGGTGACTGAGGCAAAACGTCAACTCTCGCATGAAGAAGACTAGTGTGACCTCGAACATGTGGTGTGCATTGGTGATAACCCAAGATGCAAAGGTTCGAAACCCATGGAAAATTGGTCTCAATACATGGATAAATCAGTCCTAATTCACTCTAAGTGAATCAATATACACATACCAACCAAGATTCAAGTCCAAACTTCGCATCTCAAAGAAGTCCAAAACCCATTTCGCAAGTCACAATGTTGAGCCCTAGTATTGGAGAATTAGAGAAAATAAGGCACAAAAATGCAACAACTTACCTTGTTTGATAGTTAGAAGTGAAAGGCTTGTGAATCCTAGTGATCTCCCTCAAGTAGTTTGGGTGAAATTTGAGAGAATTGAGAGTTAGGGCATGTAGAGACCGTGTGGTGTGATATGCAAGACTCGAGTATCACGTGACTTATGTCGTGGGTTTGGGTCTAAATGACTTAAGTCATTTTATGTGCCTAGTGCCGTGCATAACATGTAATTCTTATGTCCTAATGTGACCCAACTTTACCTAGGGCACTCAAGAAGTGTCTCCCTAGGACCTAAATACAACACAACTCAACATTTAAAAGACTTAGTACCCGAGACACCTCTCCCAAACTCATGCATCAAAATTACTTGGATCTCAAAACTGACCGAAATATTTTTACTCTTTGTAGGCCAAAGATAAAAAATAAAATAGAAAACATTTTCAAAAATATTTTTTTATTTTTCTTTTAGAAAATAAAGCAATATGGCAAGTAACATATTTAGATGCATCTTAGTTCAGTCATAATGCTACTCACAAAATAAATCCAAGATCATATACCTTCTTGATTGCAATAATCACATTGGATGTTCATTCCTCATAAAATTATTAAAGTCAAAATTTATGTGAGTATGCGAGTGAGAAACTTATATAAGATAGCAATATTCATTTTTTTAAACTTTATCATATAATGTCCTTTCTTGATCATATATTTTATGAGTGTTTTCTTTCTGAAAATGCTTATAAGAGTTTGTCACTCATCTTAAAAGTCAAACTTTATGTTAGGGCCTAAATACATGAGTATTTCCTTTAAACACTTGGTTTGCATAGCCATTTTTTAGTCCATTTTTGTTGCTCATCTTCTTCCGTAATGATTTGAGCAACGATTTTTAATATAGGACTTTAAAGGTTAGATTTTTTTAGGGTGTGAATCTCTTTCTCCAATGATGTAACACCGACTTTTTCTATATGAATCAACAAGTGGTGTTTGGAAATGAGAGTTTTCTTTTAATTTTTGTGCAATTTAAGGCTTGGACTCTCTCTATGATGAGCATCTCAATAATACATATTCAACTTTTTAATTTTAATTTTGCATCCATATAAGTTTGCACAGTATATTAAAAATGAATTTTTACCAAAATGACCTATAGGGTTAGTATGCACAAAGTGAGATGTACAAAAAAGACAAATGCATGAGTTCAAGAATTTATTAGGTGAGTACCCACATGTTCAAAATTTCAACACATCACCAATCATCACTCACAAAATCTGGCCAAGACACACATATATATTTTTTTATTTTAAAAAATAAAATCTAAAAACCAAAAAAAAAATAATCAAAATGCATGTCCTAAACTACTAAGAGGCAAAGACTCTCACTTGATATCACACACACCAATGGCTTCCTCAAGAACTCAAATCTTAGATCATCTAAGCGTTTAATAAATAAGTCAGCCAATTAATGCTCAGTTGGAACATGCTCCAAAGACATTGTTTTAGACTCAACGAATTCTCTAATAAAATGATATCTAATGTCAATGTATTTGGTTCTAGAGTGCTTAATAGGGTTTTTTTTTTAAATATTAATAACAATAGAATTATCACAATAAACTATCATAGTACTTTAAGAAAACCCATAATATTCAAGCATTTTTTTCATCCACAATAGCTGAGTATAACAACTCCATGCAGTTATGTACTCGGCTTCAGCAGTAGATAGAGAAATCTAGTATTGCCTTTTTATTCATCCAAGCTACTTGATTCCCTCCTACTTAAAAGCACCCACCAATGGTACTCTTCCTATCATTAGCATTCCTAGCCCATTCAACATCCGAATACCCGACAAGTTAGATTAGTATCTATAGTAAAACATATATCATAATTCACAGTTGCATTAAAATATTTTATGATTTTTTTTACTGTACTAAGATGAGATTATCTTGGATTGGCCTGAAACCTAGCACACACTCCAACACTAAAGGCAATATCGAGTTTACTTGTAGTGATATATAATAGGCTTCCTATTATGCTTCTATAAAGAGCAACGTCAATCTTTTTACTGATAGGATCCTTGCTGATTTTTACTGATGTACTCGTGGGAATACGAGCATTGCTTTTTCCTTTCATTTCGAGCTTTTTCACAAGGTCTCTAGCATACTTGGATTGGGAGATAAAAATTCTTTCTTTACATTGTTTTACTTGAATTCACAAAAGAAATTTTAACTAACCAATCATTCTCATTTCAAACTCAGATTCATCTCATTTGCAAAATCATATGCTAGAGACAAAAGTGTAGCTCAAAACACTATATCATCAACATAAATTTGGGCAACTAGAAGTTACTTACTTGATCTCCTTATGAATAGTATTCTATTGGCTTGTCTTCTAATAAACCCATGCTCAAGTTGATAAGCAATCAATCTCTCATACTAAGCATGAGGTACTTGTTTAAGTCCATATAGGGTTTTCTTTAACTTGTACACAATCAGGATGTGAGTGATCAGTAAATCCCTTAGGTTGTTTAACATATACCTCTTCTTATAGTATTCCATTTAGAAAGGCACTCTTGATATCCATTTGATATAGCTTGAAGTCTAGATGACAAGCAAGTGTAAGGAGGATCTGGACAGATTATAGCTGAGTCACAGGGGCAAATGTTTCATCGAAATCTATCCCCTCCATTTTAGTGTACCCTTGAGCAACCAACCTTGCTTTATTTCTTATAATAGTCCTATGTTCATTGGACTTATTCTTGAATATTCATTTAGTCTCAATGATATTATAGTTCTCCGGTCTTGGAACTAGCTCCCACACATCATTTCTAATGAATTGATGGAGCTCTTCGTGCATTGCATTGACCCAACTTTCATCTTCCAATGCTTCTTCTACTTTCTTGGGTTCAACCTGCGACAAATAGCACACAAATGAGACTTGATTAATAACTCTTTTTCTCAATCACATACCTTTGTCTAATTCATTAAGAATATTCTCCCTTGGATGATTATGCTTGATTCCAGACTAAGGTTCTTTTTCTTTGGGATCACTATTCTCTATGTGATCTTCTTTATCTTGCTCTTGTGAGTCCTCTTCACTTGTTTGCACCAACTCCTTCATATTTTCAATTTCTTTCATGGTAGTTTTAACTGAAATGTCATCCATACCCACATTAAAAGATTCTATAATAGATTTTGTACGAAAGTTGTAAACTCTATAAGCCCTACAATTTGAGAAATAACCAAGAACAAACCTTCATCACTCACTCTCAAATTTGTGAGTATTCTCTCGGTCTCTCAAAATGTAACATTTACTATGAAAACCTCTAAAATATTTTATTGTGCACTTTTTATTTTTTCACTAACCATAGAGAGTCTGTTTGGTGCTGGGTCATATGAGTATCCTATTCAAGATGTGATTTGTTGTATTTATAGTTTCTTCCCAAAAATGTAGAGTCATTTTCTTGTTGCTCAAGATGGTCCAAGCCATTTCTTGGATTGCTTTATTCTTTCTTTCCACCACTCCATTTTTTTGTGGAGTAATTGGTATTGAAAATTCTTGATGTATTTCCTACTCATCACAGAATGTCGTGAAGTTAGTATTCTCAAACTCTCTACATGGTCACTACGTATTCTAGAGATGGAAACTTCCTTTTCTATTTGTAGTTTCTTAAATAGCTTTTTGGTGAGATCGCAGGCTTCAGATTCTTCTTTTAAGAGAATAGTTCATGTGTATCTTGAAAAATCATCTATGATCACCATGTTATATTTCTTTCCTCCAAGGCTCTCGATTTGTGTTGTATCCATCAAGTCCATGTGTAAAAGATCAAGTGGCCAAGAAGTATGGATGAGATAAGTTTTTTTTTTTGTGTTGAGCTAGTTTTCTTTCTTTCTTGAAATGCTCCACACACTATTTTCTTGCCTTGAAATGTTTTGGAAAACCCATCTACTACTTCTCTTTTTGATATCTTTGCTAGATCTTTGAAATTGATATGCCTAAGGAGTTGATGTCACAACTCAATCTCATCAAGTAAAGCTCTATAGCAGCTCAATCTTGATGTCAGGGAGACTCTATAGTTATTACTTGAGGTCCTTAAGCCCTTTAAGATCTACTCTCCAGCTGGGTTGTATACTTTACATTTGTCTTTTGAAAACTGCACAGATAAATTTTCATCACAAAATTGACTTATACTTAGTAAATTAGCTTTAAGGCTATTGACAAATAAAACAATCCAGGTATTTCAATACTCCATTTCTCTTATACAATGGTCTTACTACTATCTCCAAGGGTTACGGTGCCTTCATTTGTGGTTCCACCTTCTTGAAGGCACATGGTATTGTCTAAGTACCAAAGGTAATCCTCTTTGACTCCAAGTGCCATGTGGGCTATAAGGCACACGATATTGTCCTTCACCACCCACTCTTCCTTGTATTTTGGCTTGTTCTTCCCATTTTTTTGAAGGTAAAATTTTACTAGCTCACCAAGCTTGTAGCTTATGAAGTTGATTTGTTGGCTTATATCATCAACTTGGTTCTCTAGGCTTTTTCCTCTCATTTTTAGATTTTTTCCAGTTATTATTTTTTGCACTCAATACATGTTAAAATAATGTGGTCTTATATGACAAACAATTCCAGAACGAAGACAAATATGCGTAAATTTACATTCATACCTACCATTCTTCATCTTTTCAAGGGATGATTTTTTTTTTTTTTATCAGAATTCTTGTATGCATTGGTTTCGGCCCAATAGGCTTTTGAATCCTCTTATTTTGACTTCCCTTAACAAAAACAATACCTTTAGAAGTAGACGTAGTAGATAATGAAGTTTGTTTTTATTTTCATTTAGAAGTCACATATCCTAAGTCAGTCCTATCACTACTTAAGTTTTGGAAACTCGACATTTCATTTATTTTTGCGTTGTTGATTTTTGTTTGCACTCTTGAATTTTTTTTAACTCTTACTCTAGTGCAACCTTTTGATCCTTTAATCTCATCACATCAATCTCAAAAACTTTTAGAGTCTCAGCTAAATTATTTTTCTAATTTTCTACTGCTGTAAATTTATTATATAGTTTCTTGTTGAGTTTTTTCAGCTTGACTAACTTCTCACATACTTCATTGTAAACATCTTGAACACTAAGTTTTGCGTCGGCATCAACTAGAGTAATGTTTGGACAACTACAAGCACATATACTTTCAGATTTTGTTAGTCAAGTATCAAGCAAATCATTTAAAATAGTAGAAAATACCATAAAAGATTTCTAATCATCCAATGATGAGTTTTCACTTTCAGAATCTAAATTATCACTGAGAGTAACATTCAATGCATTTTCTTTATTTTTCTTAAATTAGAAAACTTAACTCTAATTTGACTATAACCCGAACACTAATGACACTTCATTTTGTCATTTTTCTCAACTGTTTCTTTATTCCAATTTTCAGATTTATTTTTCTTTGTTGGAAATTCTTTTCCTCTTTTTTGCTTGCCATTAGTCTTTTTATCTTTTAGCTTCTTAGTCTATTCAAACTTAATCACCCAATCACTAATCCATGTCAACAAAAATATGCATTTAGATTCTAGACGTAGAGGCTACTATTCACAACTCTAAAACATTTTAAATTAATTTGTCTCTCCTTTAAGTTTCTCTTCCCACTAAAAAGTTATTAAAAATGTGAAGATATTATTGATGGTTAGAAATAATGTTGAAATGAATAAAAATAATAAAAAGTATAATATTTATAGAATATAAAGAAAAAATATTTAAGTTGATAGATGAAATATTATAAAAATCAATATATAAAATAGAAAAAGTAGGCTTTGATGATATATTTTAAAAATAAGATAAAGAAGCCCTTGAGAATGCTCTTAAAGGATTTAATGGTAATTATCAGGTGGCTCATCATTTGGGAAAAGTAGCTAAAATTTTATCCGATGATGTAATTTTTTTAGACAGTCCTCAGTCTATTTATCCCTTTTGTATTGGCTGATCCTACAGTTTAAGAAATATTTCTAATGTGTTATAAAAATAATAAACACACTTCAGTTTTGTCAACTTCCTTCAGCCACCTAAAAACACACAACATGGATGGTCCTTTTCTTTCTCTTCTTAGAGCAAGAATAAGGTAGTAGTTTCCTTGTCACGCAAGGAACCCTAGTTTTCTGCTTGAGAAAGTACCAGAGCGTTAAGCATAGTGTAAAAATGGAAGAAGAACTATGGAGAAAGTGGGAAAAGCTAAACCTATCTACAAAGGAAAGTGAGGTCTTCGTTATCCAGGGAAGATATTTGAAAAATGGAGGATTGCACAGGAACTTCAGCCTCATTGGTTGAGTGATGTCTAATAAAAGCATCAGTAGCGAAGCGTTCAGAACGACGATGACGTAGGTATGACAACTAGCATGGTGGGTTAAATTTAAAGAAATGGAGGAACAAAAGTTTCTGATTGAGTTCCAATTTCTTGTGGATAAAGAGAGGGTTATGAGTGGCCGTCCTTGGTTCTTTGACAAAAAACTGATTTCTTTGCAAGTAGATGAGCCAGTTTTGTTAAAGGACATAACTTTTCAGTTTGAATAGTTTTGGGTCTAGTTGCCTCAATAGGCCATGTGATTAGAGTAGAATCTGATTTTGATGGATTGGCCTGGGGAAATTGCTTGAGAGTTAGGGTTGCTATAGGCATGACAAAACCCTTGTTAAGAGGTAAGTGGGTGCAACTAGAAAATAAATAGTATTGGATGTCAGTAAAATATGAAAGATTTCAAACTTTCTGTTTCAGATGTTGAATTTTAGCTCATCGAGGTAAAAACTATATGACACTAAGAGAGGCAGAACAAGGATATGAGGATAATTCAAACCAATTTGGGGCATGACTGAGAGTTTAACCTAAAAAAACTCAAAGATTTTTGAGACAATAAAGTATGGTGGTAAAGAGGAAGAGAAAAAAGAAACAACTCATCAGAACACAGGATTTACAGGGGAAAAAATAGAAAGTAAGATTTATTCAAAAGTCAATACAAGAAGAAATTTAGAGTAGCACAAAGGCATAGTCATTAAATCTAAACAAGAAAAATCGAAAAATTTTGAAAAGTCAGTATGTGAAATGGGAAATGAGTTAGAAAAGAAGAAAGGAAAGATAAGTATTGGAGTTAGCAAGGAAATTGAACCTCAATTCATAGATGATCACCATGTCAGTAGTACCATTGTGGAAGTTGAGGAAATTAGCAAAAAAAGATGGCAACATGGAAATAGAGAGTAAGAGAGGCAAGAAACATAGACGACATGATCAAGAGCAGAATCAGGAAGTGACAAAGAAAATATTAGTTGTTTGCGAAGAAGACAATAGGAATTAAAATAAGAGAGTGAAGGCATAGGGGCAAATGTATGCAGTAGTGAAGATAAGAAACTGGTGGAGGCTGTTTGGCAATCCTACCGTTAGCAATGATTGGCATTACATGGAACTGTAGGGAGCTTGAGAACCCCCTAAAAGTTAGAGAACTTCATATGCTAGTTAGAATTAAGTCTCCCAATTTTTTGTTTCTAGTAGAAACAAAATGTGGCCGAAATATAGTTTAGCAAATCAGAAACAAGATTGGTTTTGATGCAAGTTTTATAGTGGACAATGTTGGGCTGAGTGGTGGAATTGCTTTTTTGTGAGATAGTAAATATGAATTTTCCCTAGACACATATTCCCAACATCACCTATCAATGAAATTTTATGATGAAGGTTTGAAAGAAAAGATTTTGATCTTGGGATTTTATGGTTATACTTCCTTGAGATATCTTAGTTGGAATCTTTTGAGCAAGATGAAACCGAGGGAGAAAATGGCTTGGATATGTTTTGGTGACTTTAATGAGATATTAAGCCAGGATGAGAAATATGGTGCGGCTTTAAGACCCAACCAACAAATGGAATATTTTAGAAAATTTATTGACCAATGTGGGTTAAGTGATCTTGGGTATGAAGAATTAAAATTTACATGGAATAATAAAAGAGATGGTAACCAATTCATAGAGGAAAGACTTGACCGAGTATTAGGGAATATGGCGTGGATTGAAATGTATGATGATTGTAAATTCAGTAATGTGGCAACCCTCTCTTCAGATCATTGCCCTATCATTATGAAATGAAATAAGAGAAACATGAATGACCAGTTAAGAGAAGAAATGAAGAACAAAGATAAGATATTTAGATTTGAGGCCAACTGGAACCTTCAAGATGATTGTAAACACATCATTAACTCTAGTTGGAATAGTCAAGTGGTGAGGCATGATACTAGAATCTAGTTAGTTAAAGGTAAACTCAATAATTGTAGGAAGTTTCTTGATCACTGGAGCAGGCATTCTCTCAAGAAAGACCAAAAGGAAATTCTAGAAAATTTTTCTGGATTAGCAGAAATCCAAAAAGCCAATACAGGTTACAACAATGAAGAGGAGAAAATCCTTACGAAAGACATTGACAGATCTCTAGCTAAAGAAAACATTAAATGACAGCAAAGAGCAAAACAAATTTGGTTGAAGAATGGGGATAGAAACATGAGATTTTTCCATGGCTGTGTAAACCAAAAGAAAAAGAACAATGAGATAAAGAAAATAACAAAGGAAGATGGAACATAAACCACAAACAAGCAGGAAGTGACAGAAGTATTTAATCAGTTTTATATTGATTTGTTTTCTACCCAGCATCCTAGAAATATTAATGATTGCCTGTGTAACATCACTACTAAAGTATCTGAGGAGATGAATAGATTTCTTACTTTTACTTATTCTAATGAAGAGATTAAATATGCCATTTTCAAATGAATCTCATGGGGTCCTTGGGTCCAGATGGATTTTCTCCTATTTTTTTCTTATTTTTTATCAAACTCATTAGGATATAATGGATAAAGACATTTGGTGCTAATATTGAGCCTCTAAATGAAACTTATCTTTTCCTTATTCCAAAAGTGAAGAAACCAAAGAAGGTCTAAGATTATAGATCTATATCTCTATGCAATGTTTGATATAAAATAGTGTCTAGGGCATAACTAATAGGCTTAAGAATATGCTGCCTCAAATCATTTTTGCCAATGAGTGTGCTTTTGTACCTGAGAGATTGATTCAAGATAATGTGGTGATAGCTTTTGAAGCTCTTCACTCAATGACTGACAGGGGGAGAGGAAAACAAGGTCATATGGCCATTAAACTTAATATGAGTAAAGCATATAGTAGATGACTATTTCTGAGGAAAGTAATGGAAAAAAATAGGTTTAACCTGAGCTGGATAAACCTAGTGATGAATTGTGTGTCAACAACCAAATACTTTCTTTTATTTAATGGTTGTCCTCAAGAAACTTTAATCTCTTCTAGGAGTATTAGACAAGGAGACCCCATATCTCCCTATCTCTTTTTATTGGTAACTGAAGTCCTAAGCTCTTTGACTAACAAAGCATAGATCAAAAAGAGATCTATGGCTATCGCATTAGTAGAGGAAGTTTGAGTGTGAACTATTTGCTTTTCGCTGCACAACTTGATTTTTTGTAGAGCTAAGGCTTGTGAATGGGCAGCAATCAATCATATTTTGAGTTTGTATGAATCAGCATCAAGTTAGCAATTGAACAAGGCCAAATCCTTTATTTGTTTTTGTGCTAATACAAGGAAAGAAACTAGAGATTACATACTGGGCATAGTTGGAACTCAAGCAACTCGCTCTTGTGAAAATCATTTAGGCCTGCCTACTTTATTTGGTAGATCTAAATATGGAGCTTTTAAAATAATTCTTGATAGAATTAAAGGGAGACTTAGTAATTGGAAGACAAAACTTCTCAACCAAGCAGGTAGAGAAATTCTTCTAAAAGCTGTAGTACAATCTATTTCTACATATTATATAGGTGTTTTTAAATTACCAAAATCTTTGATGAGGGAGATAAACAGACTCATGAAGAATTTTTGGTGGAACTTTATGGAAAAGGAGAAAAAATTGCATTGGGTTTCTTGGAATCAAATGAGAAAATTGAAGGGGGAGGGAGGATTGGGTTTAGGGATTTTTTAAAGTTTCAATTTGGCATTGTTGGCCAAACAAGGATGGAGAATTATTCTTAACCCAATTCACTAGTTGGTCAGATTTTGAAGTCTAAATACTTCCCTCACTCTGATTTTCTAAATGCCAAAACAGGAGCAAGACCTTCAATGATTTGAAAGGGGATTTGTGTAGCCAAGAAGCTACTTGAGAAAGGTTCTATTTGGAGAGTAGGAAATGGAAAAGACATAAAGGTTTGGAAAAGTAGATGGATTCCTAAACCCACCACATATAAAGTCCAATCTCTTGTTAAATGTTTGCATGAAGATTCTTGGGTCCATGAGTTGATAAACTGGGAAACAAAACAATGGAAACATGATTTGTTGGAAGCATCATTTCAGGAGGAAGAAAGAAGATTAATCTCAATGATTCCTATTAGCTTTCATGAAGTAAAGGATAAACTGATTTGGACTAGTAATAAAAATGGAATGCTCACTGTCAAAAGCACCTACCACAAACAAATGGAGTTGCTAAAACAAGAGAAAGGGCAATCATCAAGAAATGTGCAAAGAAATATGGAATGGACAAAGCTATGGAGTCTCCAAATCCCAAATGCTACAAAAGTCTTTTTGTGGAGAGCATGCTTGGAATCTTTTCCAACAAAATTGATCTTATACAAGACAAGAATTGGAGATACTCCTTTATGTCCCATAAGTAATTCAGATGAGGAAATTGTCAATCATGTCTTATGGAGCTGCAGATTAGCAAGAGATGTGTGGAGTCAAAGTCCTTCCAGATTTCAGAAGATGGCCTGTTCAAAAGGTAATTTAGAGTTCTTTAGGAACAAATAAGCTTGAATTATACCAAAGAAATAGTGGAATACTTCTTAGTTATAGCTCGAGCCATATGGAATAGAAGAAACATGTTGCTTTTGGAGGACCTCTTTATGCATCCAAACAAAGTTATAAAGTCTGCTATTACTTCCTTAGAAGATTACAAAATTGCTCAAGCTGAAACCAGCCACGGGAATCCTCATATCCAAGACCATAACTCACAATGGCGTCCACCCTATGCGGGTGTGGTTAAAATTAATTGGGATGCAACAATTTTTAAAGACCAAAGCAAAATTGGGATAAACAGTTATTGCTAAAAAGGAAGCAGCTACCATGGCAAGGGAGTTGAATTTAAACCTCTGTTATCATTAAGGGAGATAATCAACAAGTGATAATGGAGCTAAACAAGAGTACAAAGAGATGGGACTGCATAGGCCTCGTAATTACGGATGTAAAACTGTTTCTTTCTTCTTTAAACATGATAGCTGAGTATGTAAGACAAAATGGGAATCATGAAACCCATTGTCTAGCAAAAGAGTCTCGTTTGTTAGCTGAATGAGTGTTTCTGAGCTGGTGATTCAACCACTGGTGTAGATTCCCTCCCTTCTTATTTGTCTTTTTAATGAAAGCTAGAAATCTTCCTTCCAAAAAAAAAAAAAAAAATCCCCAAATTGACTGATGCTACGTGTTTTTTTCCTTCGATCGCTTTTCAGCACTATATTAACAAATCGTTGTCATATAACAGACCCCGCATGAACTGCAAAATTGGCGAAAATGGACAAAATTAATAATTTAGTAAAATCCAAGACATGATTAAATTAAGATGATCAAACTTCGAGTCGTGGCACTTCGGCGGTCACTATTCTGCCGTTATCAACATGTATGAGTGCCAATGGCAATGGCACGCGAATTCTGGTTGGCCGCGTGCACATACCAATTAATTAGCATCGACCGGAGTCGATACTTTTGTCGAACAATAATTATATTTGTGGTCACTTCTGGCCACTCTTCTTGCACTACTCGTACAGAAACATCAAACATGCATTATGCCATGATTTGGATCACTTTGCAGCTTGCTTTTCTAAGCTTGAGCATTAATTCAAAGCTACCGAAGGCCACCGGCCACTTTATGGCATGTACTAGTATTTATGTTATATTAAAAGTACCGGAATTGATTAGAAGATGGTGAGATCATTAATATAAAATCTTCTACTAGCTGCTACGTTTTTCACTTGTATTTTGATATTGAGATACGTTGAGCTGATGTTTATAAATAAAAATAAATTGAGATAGTGAAATAATTTTTATGTTATTCACCTAAAATAAGTTTAAATATGTTTGAATATTAAGATAGTTTAGATTTATTTATAGAATGTTAAAAAATATTATAGTTTCTACATATAAAAAAATGCTAAATTAAAAAAAAAATTATAGATCTCACATATAAAAAATAAAAATTTGAATTGAGATGAATTTTTTAATTTAAAAATCAAAATATTTAAATATAAAATTTAAATTACAATTATACTAAATTGAAAATATTAAAAAATACTTAAAAATAATAATAATAAATTAAAAAACTTAAATACACTATAAGTTATAAAAATGATTGTATGAATATCACCACTAAAAAAAAAACTCTCTTGCTCTTAAACCCGTATCACTGTACAGTCTGTACATCTCTTCCTCTCAACAGCAAACAAGTCCACATTTTAATTTGGGTTCCAAAAAAAAAAAAAATATCGTGGCAGAGAGATGAAGATCAGATTCTAAAACCTCAACCTTTTGTGTCCTTTTTGTGTCCTCTACTCTGTTTTTTATTGCTTGGGATTGATTAACTCTTCGTCTCTCTTCAATTAACTCTTCAATTGAATCCTTCAATTAAACAATGAAAGTTTTAATTTTTAAAAGGCATAATGGAAAAGTTTTGTTCAAAGCAAGCAGAAATTTATAGAATAGATAAATTAAACATTTTCTAGCCACATTTTCATTTTGTGAGAATGCTTAAGGAGTTCAGAAATTTTTTCAAGCATTGCAGGTAGAAAGGAGAAAGAAGACTAATAGAACAAAAGTTTCCAGCGAATATCTAAAAGGCATAAGGGAAGCGTCGTCTCTCTCGTCAGCGAACTTTTCGACGAACCTATGTATTTTCTTTTCTCCATCGCGCGCCCTACAATGAGTTTTTGCTTCCTCTTGAATTTTTTTCTTCATTTTCTTTGTTTAAAGAGTTGATTTAGTTGTGGGTTTTTTAGTTTGGAAAATCTTGAATATTGTCACTGTTAATGCTAAAAACATTTTTGCTTTATTTTCAAATAAAAAAACATAGAAAAAAACATATGAGGAAAATTTTATACTGTGGTCAAGACTTTGGGGGAGAAGAAGCAGATGAGAGAAATCATTAGGGGGATGGGGGTCTATTTTGTTATCTGCTGTTTTGCATTTTATCCTTTCTTAAAAAGGAAAGCTAAATGGCAAGCCTTAAAAATTTATATTTTATATAAAAAATTAAAAAAATATAATAATAAAATAAAAATAAATCTAAAATTTAAATTGGGTCTTAATTAAATCGGTATAAAAACTCTTTTTACACCAATATTCCGGATCCTAACACCACTCTTGTCGACAGGCCCATCATTTGGCGGCCCATCTTTTTCAAAAGATGATAAGGGAAAAAAGACATAATTAAGCTGGCCGGAAAAAGTACCCAGAAGCAGAATCTTTGATTTCATTGAAATTTACACCAAATGTTCTCACGATATATAACTCCATATAAACAATCGATAAAATACAGTAAATTTACATAAAACTACCAAATAAATATAATTAAAAAAAAAAAAAAAACTATAAGTCCACTCGGCAGCTCAGCTCAGACTCGGATGCATGCCTATATGATTCATACAACACGAGCGGCTGCGCACGCATAATAACATGATGACAACAAAACTCGATTTAGCAACCTCTTGTGCTTTTTGTTCTTCACATTCCCTTAATATCAAACCAAACTAGGAAGAAGAAAGGGTCGACAGAGTGGTAGCAGAAGATGTTCTTGGCGAAGGCGACGCTTGCTTCAACACAACGGTGGCCAAGATGCTAGTTTTTCTCCTCTCATGTTCTTTTATCACCTCTCCAGCAAACACTTCCAGTTTCTCTATATTTGTGCTCTCCACCATCTTCCTCCCTTGAAACAACACAGACACCATATTTTTCTGGGTTAACATCTTCTCGGCTACGGCCGTTAAATTGGAGGAGTCAAAACCACCATGCTTTCTGGCTGGAGTACTAGTACCAATATTCGCCTGTAATGTTCAATCACATATATACTAAATTAACTACTAAATTTGCTTTCTTGTTTCAAAGGAAACTTGAAAGAATGTTTCTTTACCTGAATGCGAACATAATTACTTGTTCGCCACTGACCAAACGCCATTGAAACTGCTTGATCAACCTACATATATACCATAAAATAAAAAGAAATAATACAATCATTAGCTAATCCAATTTGGAGAAAGAACCAAATATGGTAAACATTTACACAGAAGACAATGTGGGGTGCATTTTATTAATTCCGCATTCAAGATTCCCATGCCGACAAAGTTCTTTTTATTTTTTTAAGAATTAAAAAAAAAAGAAAAAAAAAAAAAAAAAGGAATTGGTGGGTGGCCCTCTTATCATGGCCACCCTAACTACCCTGCAAAGATAATTTAATTTCACACTGCTATTTTATTCAATGAGAGAGAGAGTACGATTTTCACAGTATGAAATCCGTACGTACCACGTCGGAAGCTCCTTCTCCGGCTATCTTTGCAAGCCCGATCGGCGACGAAGTGATATTTCCAATACCCAGTTCAGACTGCGCGTTTCCAAGTGACACGACGAGAAGATCCTCCACTCCGTTACAGAGCGGGAACTCCAGCTTGTTGTGCAGCACGTGAGTAATGGCAGCGGCCGTTGGATTGTTCATTGCGATCTCGCCGTTCATGGCGGCAATCCTCGTCCTCCGATCCACCGACGCTATATTGACAGGCCGTGCAGTCAACGTGGCGGCACACACGTCCCTCATCTTGAAATCGTAGCCGTCCATTTCCAGGGCGTCAGCGCGGGAAAAGAGAAACGGCGCGTTCGTGGAGAGGTCGTAGCAGGGAATCAGGACGGACTTAAGGGTGTCCTTCAGGGTCGACTCTCCGAATGTCTTACGGAAGAGTTTCTCGGCCTTCTCCGGCCTGATGACCCACCGGAAAATCCCCAACGGGGACGACCGAAAGATCTTTCGTTGGTTCCGGATGAGGAACCTGAGCGCCTGTTCGGCAGTGAACATGGGAGCGCCGTCTCTACCGCGAGTGAAGAGAAGGGCAGCGAGTATACCACCGGCGCCGGAGCCGGCCACGACGTCAAAAAAGTCAGCAATGCGAGCATCTGGGTTGCCGGATTTGAGGCGGAGAAAGGACTCGAGGCGGGCGAGGGAGGTGGCGGCGAGGATTCCATCGGTGGAACCGCGTCCGTCGATGGAGAGGATCCTGACTTTGGAGGCGGGTGGGTTATGTTTGGTGGAGGACTTGAAGGAGTCTCGAGAATGCGAGAGGGAGTGAGAAAGCTTGGGATTGGAATTGGGATGGTGATTCTCGTAGCCAAACAGGAACTTGTTTTCAAGAAGGGAGAAGATTTCGTAGGTGAGTTTATCAACGTCGAGATCAAGCATGGGGGATGCAGAAACTAGTGCCGCCATTTCTTTTCAATTTTGAAGAAAGAAAGAGGAGGTATTACGACGGAAATGGAGAGCCACTGGGACTGAATTATATAGGTGCTGATCGAGGTGGATGAAGTTTTGTACGTGCGGAGTGTTTAAGGCCAGGGGTGTGTCACTTTGTTTGCGTGTGTTGTTTTATATTTATTTATTTTTAACGAGTAAGTTTGTATTTGTAAAGTCGACTGTCTAGGGTTAAAAAAAAAAAAGGTATACCGTCGTGGATCATGTTGTCGTTTTTTCCTTTATAAGTTTAAAAAATTATATTATTCGCACACAATAGATATTACATTTATTTTATCTTATAATAAATATATAATATATAGATGATAAATAGAGTAATTTAATTAATTTAATAATCATAAACTAAAAATATTAAAAAATAATTTAAAAATTTGTAAACTATATAGTATAGAATGATGAGTAAGATTTCCTGATCATGAGTTTTTCTTGAGACTCGAAGCGTCGGTCGGATTGACCTCTATAAAATGATTTCGACCCATATTCGTTTAGAGTTATTAGCTAGGACCTTGCCCTTATTTACGGACGGAAGTTGGAACTCCAACCACCCTCTCTTTATATGTTACATTTGTGAATTAAACAAAATTCGTCTCAAAATGACTATTGATTCTCGTGAAAAAAGAAAAACACAAAGCCAGAACCAACTTAACCAACCCCACCAAAAAAGATAAAAAAAATATAAATAAAGCAGTTTATTTTCTCTTAAAAAAATTTGAAGATCTACTACAAAAAAAATATGATAGATATAACATTTTAATTATGATAAAATAGTGCAGAAATAGCACTAAAATGTCATATTTACTCTGTTTTATCATAATTAAAATATCACATCTCTCTTGTTTTTTTCTAGCGGGAATTTTTTGATCTTATCAAACCTATTTTGCTAAGGTCGTACTATTTTTAAAAAAATATCAGAACGAAAAGAAATCACAAACAATAAATTAAAAATCTAGAGGATCGATATTCCCTATCCCAACAATGAATTTTTTATGCGGCTTTTTATTATTCCTCCACCAAAGAACAATATTCAAAAATGGATGTTTCTGTCAATCCACTTCAGACGAGTAATTATAAAATTAGAGCCAATCTGTTAATGGTGGTCTCGACAGAACTTGCTTGTATAGGAAGTATTACTTCATTGGCTCCTAAATAAGCAAATTTGACTTATCATTTGAGTACTGCAATTCACGGTTAGGATATCAATCAATTACTTAAAGTCAGTTATTTATTTCTTGAAAAGATCATTAAGTTTTAAAACATTATTTTAAAAACTAGTTTTTATGTATGGTATGTGGCTGACCTCAGGAGTTTCTAGCCAGTACGAATTGTGTTTCAAGCAAAACCTAAAAACCAAGAAAATGATAAATATACTTCTTATGATGGCCGGGTGGTAAAAGACTTTTAGGCATTCCACGTTGGATAATTAGTGGCAACGTATTTAGGTATAGTTTAGATAGTGATATGAGATGAGATGAGATCATTTTATATTAAAATTAAATAAAATATTATTATAATATTATTTTATAATAATATTATTATTTTAATATCTAAAAAAAATGAATTTTTTACTATTTTTATATAGAAATTTGAAAACATTATAATAATAAGATTAGATGAAACAAAATAAGATAAATTAATAATTTCTATATCCAAATGAGATGTTAGTATAAGTAGTATTGTGTTGCAACTTTTGCTACCGTCGCGGTGCGGTTATAATTAATTAGGTTAAAATGGATCATTGTGATTCTCCAACTGCTAATTATGGTCGAGAAGTATATAATTAACTCCAGTGTTATAGGAAAACAAGAAGATGGTTGAATGAGAAAAATGAGGGAGATCCAATAACGTTTGGTGGCGTCCAAGATCCACTTCCCATTGTACAAGCTCATATGTATGGGACCTATGCACAATGATAATGAAGTGCAGACATCAGGTCTTGAAGCTCCAAGGCCAACAAAAAATGTATTTGTACTGCAACAAGTGCATGTTGGCGATGAATAATATTTTGTTTTTTTGCTAGGTTCTAGGGTTACATGGTCGTCACCATGGGCCATCCTAGCCCTTAAGTGCCGGCAAGGAGGGCGAGATCTTTTACTGATATGGTTGCTCAGACCCTTCAAGCTCTTATCGAGGTTTCGCTTTGCCAATCGAAGGTCATTGATGGAGAAGTCTATGTCATGTTCTCAAAGGAGGAGACCGAACACTCAGCAATCCTCTTCAAGTTCTCGTTGATAATGAAATCTCCGAGACAACGCCTCTCCTTGGATTCGATCAGTTCATTTATTCGATCACGTTGGGGGTTGGTTTCACAACTGGTGGTGTTTGCGATGAAGAGATCGAGAAATGTGTTTATGCAACTTTCTCTTGAAGACGATTTTCTGAAGGCGCTTTCTCGGGAAAGCACTGACATTGATGGTGTTCCATATAGGGGATTTCAATGGCACCCTGATTTTAATGAAGACAATGAGCCTTCTTTGGTGCCTGTGTGGGTGGTACTTTCGGGATTACCACCTAATTAATATCATGGATCCTTTCTACAAAGTATTACTGAACCTTTAGGCAAATTTCTGCGGCATGATAATGCTACCAAATGCGCAAATAGGATAGATGGTGCGAGGGTTTGTGTAAAGATGAATGTGACAAAGGTTCCTCTCATTCATATTTGGATTGGAATTCCGTTTTAGGAGTCTAGTTTATGTATTGAACCAGAGTATGAAAATTTGCCTTCTTATTGCTCCCGATGCCGTGTCCAGGGCCATAACTTCAAAACTTGTCGATGGAAGGAAAGGGTATTAAGTAAGGGGACAAGAAAAGGAAGGAGGGGGAGAAAGCAATGAAGGTTTGTGTTCCAAAAATTGGGGATCAACATGGGCAAGACAAAGTAGAGAAATTGCAATCTAGAAAATTGGTATTGGCTAAAGGTGTAGGGCCAATGCTGCCCAGGTAACTGTTATTCCTAATGTTGCTCCTATTATTGTTGGTCCTATGAATGAAGTTAATGATGTTGTTATTTCTGATGTTGCCCCTATGAATGTTATGACCGAGGTTGTGAATGATCTTGTGATTGAGGCTGAGACTAATAATAATGTTATGACAGACAGTTGTTATTAGAGCTGAGAATGTTTGTGCACCTGAGAATCTGCAATTGTCCAGAATGTTGAAAAGGTGCTAGAAAATGTTAATACTGTTGTGAGGTTGAGGATGCTAATCTGAAAGCAAGGGAAGGTGTTTTACTTAAGGTTTATGGGTCTCATTTTAATAATCATCATGTGGATGGGGAGGATGTGGAGGGTGTGGTTGTCTTGGACTGAGAAGGGTCTGAGGGGGTTCCTGTGGTTCTGGATCTGGTTCTGTTTGGGCCTTCTTCTGAACCAGAATTGGAGCGAGTTAAACACTTGGGTGCCACCAAGGATTGCTCATCTAATGGCGAGTTTCATAAACAATCTAGAAAAGGGAAGCGAACTATGGTTTTAAGAAGTTCTTCAAGAGTTTCTAGCAAACTCCATCATCTAAATTTATGATTTGTTCACCTTTGTTTTGGAATGTAAGGGGTTGGGTACGTCACGGAGGAGGCTTCGTAAATTGTTGAGAAAGTATGAACCAAATCTTCTCATGTTAGTTGAATCGTATGTTAATGAGTCTAAGATGATGGTTTTGATGAATTCACTTCGGTTTGATAATTATTTTTCGAATCAAAGTTATGGTGGAAAATTATGGTTATTTTGGGGTAATGATTTATAGGTTGATATTTTAAATGCCAATTATTAACATGTTTCAGTTGTCATGCCTATTGATGATAAACAATTTTTTCTTTCGGTCGTCTATGCTAAATTTACCTACCAGCAATGCATGGAGTTGTGGATATTTTTAAAGCAGGAAATTCCTAATGATGAACCTTGGTTGAGAATTGGTGATTATAATGTAATTCGTGGAGACTCAGAGCGTCGTGGTGGTTTGCCTCGTTTGAGAGTGGCTATGGATAAATTTAACGAATTTATTATTTAATATGGGTTGAGGGAAATGCAATCTTCTGGGAGTCTTTTTTCTTGGTGAAATGGGCAAGAAGGTTTGGCTAGATGCTAGTCAAGGCTGGATAGATGTTTGGTAAATTCTTTAACAGCTGGTTTGTGGTTGGAGGCATAATTTCGGTATTTACCATGAACTACCTCGGATCATGTTCCTTTGTTTGTTAATTTGATTCCTGGTGGTTTTAGATTTTGGCCTATCCTTTTTCAAATTTCAACAGATCCGAGTTTCACACGTTGGGTTCATGGATTAGGTAAAAGAGATTTGGTAGGATTATTCTGAAGGGTAGGGGTTATCTCGTCTTGCTAGTAAGTTAAAAAAGTTGAAAGTGGCTCTCAAGGTATGGAATATTTGGGTGTTTGGTAAAACTGATGAGATGATCTACAGCCTTGAGGATCGAATTGAGAGTTTAAAAGCTAGTCTCCAGTTGCAATTTTCTGAGGAGGTGGAGATGGATCTTTTGGTTACTAAAGAAGGACTTACTGTTTGGAATTAGAGGGAAGAAATCATATTGTATCAACAAGCTAAACTTAATTGGTTGGAACATGGTGAAACATCATCTCAATTTTTTCAGTCTTTTGTTTCGATGGCCAAAACACGGGTGCAGAGGATGAATTTGAGGGATCACACCGTTTTGCAGAGTCCAAAGGAAATTAATTTGGTAACAGTTGATTACTTTGAGGATTTTCTTAAGGCTTGTCCTCAATAGGAATTACCCAAATTATCTTCATTGGTTGATGTTGACGTGCCAGATTCTGAAAATCATTTACTTGTGCAACTCCTTTCAATCCAAGAGGTGAAAGAGGTGATATTTTCCATCTCGATTGATAGTAGTTTGGATTCTGACGGATTTAACTCAAGATTTTATAAAGCATGTCAGGATATTGTGGCACCGGATGTGGTTGAAGCAGTGGGAGATATTTTTAGAGGTCTTTCCTTGCCAAGATTCTATACAGCTTTCTTTATTGTTTTAATACCGAAAGTGCCAGATCCTTCAGGGTTTGACAAATTTAGACTCATTAGCTTATGCTCAATAGTCTACAAAGCTTACTCTAAAATCTTGACCAATAGATTATCTCCTATTTTGAGTCGGTTGATTTCTGTTGAACAAAGGGCATTTTTATCGGGTAGTAGTGATTTTGAGAATATTTATTTGACTCAAGAGCTAGTACATCAGATCAATAGGCATGTTCATGGGGGCAATGTGTTAATAAAGGCGGATATGGCTAAAGCCTATGATAGTATTGGTTAGCAACTTTTATTGCATGTGATGAGATCTTTCGATTTAATGGCTAAAGCCAAGGGTGTGTTGTCTTATTAGTAAGTGTGTTAAAAGCTCTTGGTTCTCTATAGTTATGAATGGTATTACGAAAAGGTTTTTTCCTAGTGGTCATGGACTTCGATAAGGGGATCCTTTATCACCATATTTATTTATACCAGTAGAAGAAATTTTTTCAAGGTTATTGAAAAAGAGTTTTGTGATTGGTTCTATTAAGCCTTTTAATCATCCTAGAGGTGCACCATTAATCTCCCATGTGTTGTATGCAGATGATGTAATGATGTTCCGCAATGGTAGTCAATCTTCTCTTAAGAGAATTATTGATATTTTTAGATAGTTTGAGGCTTTGTCTGGTCAACTTGTAAGTGTGGAGAAGTCTTCTATTTTCTTCCCAAAGTATTTTTCTTCTGCTAGACGCTAGAGATTGTTGCAATTGACTGGTTACTCTGTAGGGTTCTTTCCAATGAAATACTTGGGACCCCATTGATCACTGATAGGTTAAAGGTGTGTCATTTTGATAATTTAATTCCAAGGATCAAAGACAAGTTGGGTGGTTCGCAGAATTGCCTGCTTTCTAACGGTGGACAACTTTTATTGCTTAAACATATTGTGACAAGTATACCAGTTCATATTTTATCAATTGTGCATGCGCCGAAGCTGTTTTCAGGAAATTGTACTCCCTTATGAGTAAAGTTTTTTGGAGTTTTTCTGAGGGTAAGCCAAAGCATAAATGATTGGTCCGGAATAAATTGTGTAAGCCAATTCGGGAAGGAGGTGTGAGTTTGCGGTGTTTGGAAGAAGTGCAAACTTATCTTTTTATGAAATTATGTTGGAAACTCTTGACTATAAATTCTTTATGGGTGTAGTATTTTTAGGCAAATTATGTTGAAAAGAACCACATTTCCTTGGTGGGGGATACGAAAGGATCTTAGTTTGGAAGAGTATTATGAGATTTTAAAAAGAACCACATTTCCTCTAGTGGCCAAGAATGCTGTGTTGGGCAATCCTTCATTACAACTCTGTAAGTGTCGAGTTGATAATAATTGGGATGTGCGCATGATCACAAATCTGGTAGGTGAGGAAAAAAGAACAGATATTTTAGAATCTCTTGGTAATTATAAGGCAGGTGCTGATGACTTAATTTGGACTAATTCTTTGAGTGGTGAGTTCTCCTCCAAAAGTGCTTGGGAATGTCTTCGTCTGATGGCCTTGCAAGTAAGATGGACGGAATGGATATGGCATTTGACTCTTCTAAAGAAGTACCCGGTTTTGATGTGGAAGACATTTTATTTTTGCTTAAGTGTTGATAGCCGAATCACTTAATAATTGGGTATTCCAATGGTATCCAAGTGTGAGTGTTGTGAGATAAGGCATGAGGAGGATCAAGATCATGTCTTGGCTACATGTTCTGTAGCTAAAGAAATCTAGCGTAGAGTATCCGTGAATGTTGGTATTCCATATGACTTGAATAGATATTAGAAACAAATGGTTGAGATACGGTTTTGGCGTACTTCTCAAGCTTCTCTGAAAGGTTCATTACTTGGGTTGGTACCGTCAATTGTCACATAGTCTATATGGGCTTGGAGATGTAAGACTCGGATGGAAGGTCGTTTGGCTTCGATAGAATCCTTTTGGCACTCAATCAAAGCTACTATTGCTTGGGTGGGGATTCGTTTGAAGGTTGGAAACAAATTTTAGATGGGGGAGAGCAAATTTTAAATGCCTTTTCCATTTTGATAAAATGTATTGAACATAAACGTGCTTCTCTTGTTCGATGGAAAAAACCAGTGTAAGGATGGCATAAGTTAAATGTGTATGGGGATGGGGGAAATCAAGGACACCACTCAAGCTCATTGCTCATCCCAAGCATGATAGAGGTTGGGTCATGGCACTAACAAAAACCTGTGTAAGGTTGCTCATCCCAAGCATCATGTTTGGGAAACCCAAGCATGATGGGGGTTGGGGAAATCATTAGAGATGATAGAGGTTGCTTGACTTTGGACTTCTTGGTGAGGTTGGGTCATGGCACTAACAATTTTGTAGAGCTCATTGCTCTTCCTGCAAGTTTGAGGCATTGTAAGGATCTTGGTATCAGGAAGTTAGAAGTGGAAATTGATTCATTATTGGTGGTAAATTGGTTTAAGAGGAATCAATGTGGTGTTTGGTACCTGGAGAATTTTTGGGATGAGATTCACGAGATTTTATCCTTTATGCAGGTCGTGATTTAGCATGTATTTAGTATTAAGCCATACTATTTCTCTCAATCAACAATTTTAGCACACGAAGCATGCTGCACCAAAATGGAAAGCATGCTACCGTTACAAGATAGTCACGATCAACACCAATACCATTCCATACAGATCACAAGCTGCAATCAAGGACACCACTCAAGCCAGCATTTATAGCACCACGCTCCTAAGCAATATTCTTTGTTTTTCTCTATTATATTTCCTTTCTTGTATAACGCTGCCATAGCTCATATCTCCTATATATATCCCTTGTAAACATAACATAGATTGTTGCTCACGTTATATCTATAGAAATTCAATAATAATATCAGTATACATTTCATATTCAAATTCTCTTCTTGGTATCACAGCCAAGGTGAGCAACAATTTTGGTTTCCATTCCTCATTTATGATCCATGGCCTTTCTCCCATAATGTTAGCAATTTTATTACTCTCAAATTAACTCACGCCAACTATCCACTTTGGCGAGAACAGGCACTGGCCCTTGCTGAAAGTCAGGATCTTGTTGATCATTTAACTGAAGAAAAACCTAAGACCAATTCGACAATCTTCTGAAGAATCCTCCACTTGACGTAAAGCAGACCGCCTCCTTCGTGGGTGGCTCATCGGCACACTTGCTGAAGAAGCACTTGGTTTAGTCATTGGTTTGGACACGGCAAAATTTGTCTGGGATGCACTCAAAGAAGCATATGCACAAGATTCTCAAGAAAGGGAATTCACCCTTCGACAACAACTAACTTGTCTTTGCAAAGACGACAATACTTCCATTGCTGATCACATCTGCACCTTCAAAGGCATTGGTGACAACTTAGCAGCCATTAGAAGTCTAGTCACCAAAAAGATCAAGGTGTTTTCTTTTTTTACCAGTCTAGGACCCAAATACGAGTCCTTTACCACAACCATGTTAAAGCCTCCAAGGCCTTCTTACACTGAACTAGTTTCGCTCCTGCAAGGTTACGAGCAGTGCCAAAATTGGTTTACCACCAACAACTCAACTCATTAATTGGCTTTCTATGGTCATAAGCAACATCCTCAACAGTATCAGGGATCCCAGTCACAATTCAACTCCAATGGTAGAGGTTTTCAAGCTCACAATCAGCATTACTACACTCAAGGCATTGGACATTCCAATTCACCCAAGCAGAACACTCATGACAAAACAAGAGCCACAACTTGGCAACCACCACCTTCAGGACAGCGCTGCATGAAACCTGTTGAACGCGACATGTATCGCAATGAAACCTGCCAGATCTGCGGCATCATTGGACACATTGCCAAAATCTGTTGGCATCTTTCCAAACAACCCTCAAAAGCAAATGACATCCCTCAAGCATTGGCTACCCTCACACTTGACAATACTATATTTGACACTGAATGGACATCCGATACCGGGACTTCAAACCATATGATAGGTAACTCTAGCATGTTAACAAATAAACGTCCTTATAATGGAAATGATTCTGTCCTCATTGGTGATGGCACCTCGTTACAAATAAAGTCTGCTGGTAATACTTCCATTACAAAAGGAACTCAAGTCTTACCCCTTAACAATATCTTACATGTCCCTCATCTCAAACGAAACCTGTTATCTATAAGCCAACTCACTGATAATTATCCTGTAAATTTTGAATTTTCTAACCATGATTTTTGTGTTAAGAAAATGGAGTCAGGTTACCAATTGATGAAAGGACAACGCAAGGGTGATATTTTTGTCATCTCCAGCACCCCTGAATTGCATTTCTCCAATCGATCACAAGTGGGAATAGCAACTGTTTGGCATCAATGATTAGGACACTTGCAGACCTCCACCATCAAGCTACTTCAGAATAAAAGACTACTTAGTGTGTTAGGATCAAATAAGTTATCAGCCATCTGTGATAGCTGCCAACTTGGCAAACTTAGCAAATTACCTTTCTCTTGTACAAGCACCACTAGTACTTCTATTTTTAATAAAATTCACTGCAATTTATGGGATCCATCTCCATTTTTATCTCTTGAGAATTTTTGTTACTATGCTTGCTTTGTTGATGACTTATCTCGGTACACTTGGTTTATTCCTCTTAAAACAAAATCTAATTTTGGGGATGCATATTTAGCTTTTGAGGCCTATGTAGCTTGCCAATTTGATACAAAAATAAAAATCGTTCACTCTGATAGTGGAGGAGAGTTTGTCAACTCCAGCCTCCCCAAACACTTTTAGCCACAAGGCATAATACATTAAATTTCATGCCCCCACACTCCTGAACAAGCATGTACAGTTGAAAGAGGACATCGCATAATTCGTGAGCTAGGTATATCAATGATATTTCACTGTGGAGCACCTCTGTACTTATGGGTTGAAGCCTTTGCTACTGCAGTTTTTATTCTTAACCGATTGCCCTCAATTTCTATTAATTAGACACACCTTTTTCTATATTACACGGCATGCAACCAAATTACTCTTATTTAAGGGTGTTTGGCTCTAAGTGCTTTCCCTACACTTGGGACACCTACAAAAAAAAATTTGAACCCAAAACAAATGTGTTTTTATAGGTTTTAGTGATCAATATAAAGGCTACAAATGTTTCCACCCACCTACAAAAAAAATACTCATTTCACCCCATGTTATTTTTGATGAAAGCAATTTTCCTTTTAAAGAAAATCATCAAATCACTCATGCACCCTCCACTGATCAATGGATAAGTATTTTTGACTCTTGGACTGTTCTTTCAATTTCACAAGCTAACTCACCTACTTTGTCTACAGGTTCAAGTGATCAGCCTCTCCAATCTCCTACCTTACCTGATCCTGTTATCTCGGATCACATGGCTACTACACCTCCAACCATCTTACCTCCTATTCCTGACTTACATAGCTCTCGTGAATCTCCTCCTAACATTTCTCCACTTCCTTCTGCACAAGTTTCGAACACCACATTCACGGATCCTTCTTCACCACAACACGCAGCCATCTCTGATCACTCCCCTGCAGCAGCCTCTACTCACACAACAACACCAGCTCCTGCTCTATCAATCTCACCATCGACTCTTGCTCCCAACATGGAATCCACAAACCCAATCCCAAGAAATGTCACTCGCTCCCAACATGGAATCCACAAACCCAATTCCAAATATGCACTCACTGTCCATCACCACAATATCCCAAAGTCCCTCACTTTTTTAAAGCTGCTCTTGGTCATCCTGGATGGAAGGTAGCCATGCAAGAAGAAATGGATGCACTCCAACAAAACCACACCTGGAAGCTGGTTCCCCATGACACTACTATGCATGTTATTGGCTCTAAATGGGTTTTTAAACCAAAACTCAAACCAGACGGCTCTCTAGATCGACTAAAAGCTCGTGTTGTTGCAAAGGGTTTCCATCAATTAGATGGAATTGACTATACTGATACATTCTCGTCGATGATTAAACTAGGCACCATTAGACTCGTGCTCAGTTATGCCTTAGTTGACCACTGGGATATCTGGCAACTAGATGTAAAAAATGTCTTTCTCCATGGACTCATCTCCGAAGACATCTATATGACTCAACCACCTGGCATGACTGACCCGAACCTGCCTCACCATGTTTGCAAGCTGCAACGAACTCTCTATGGGCTAAAACAAGCGCCACGTGCTTGGTTTGTTTGCTTTAGTGCTTTTCTACTCAATTTTTTTTTTCTGTAGCTTAGCCGAGCCTTCCCTTTTCATTATGCACTCCACACACGACACTCATTCTTTTATTATATGTTAACGATATGCTGCTTACAGGTTCAAATTCTCGGCTCCTCAATGATTTTGTTCATCTCCTACATTCTAAGTTTGCTATAAAGGACCTTGGTTCCATGCACCACTTTCTTGGCATTAAGATCACTCATCACTCCACAGGCCTACATCTCTCTCAATCACACTATGCCCTAACAATTCTTGAGAATGCTCAAATGGTGGACTGCAAGCCTATGACTACACCTCTAGAAGCAAAAACCAAGGGAGTTGACAGTGATATCCGGATGGATGATCCTAGTTTCTATCGCGGGATTGTTAGGGATCTTCAATATTTAACTCTCACTCGCCCTGATATTTCTTATAGTGCTAATTATTTTTCTCAATTTATGCATGCACCTACTGTTTCACTTAAAAATAGTTCGCCGCATATTAAGATACATCAACGGTACTATCCATCTTGGACTCGACCTGACCTCTAAGACTTCACTTGCTTTTTGTGCTTTCTCAGATTCAGACTGGGCAGGTTGCTCCACTACGTGACGCTCCACAACTGGTTGTGTCACCTTTTTTGGCAGCAATCCAATATCTTGGTGCGCAAAGAAACAAAACACTGTATCCCGATCGAGCACCGAGGCGGAATATAGAGCAATGGCTCACATAACTGTTGAGATTACTTGGCTCACCTTTCTCCTCAAAGACATCGGAATTCCTCAAACTCATCCTCCTTCTCTCTTTTGTGACAACATCAGTGCACTCCACATGACAATCAATCTTATTTTTCATGCCCGAAGTAAGCACATCGAACTGGATTATCACTTTGTGCGAGAAAAAGTTTCTCTTGGCCTTCTTGTCACTTGACACATCCCTACAACACAACAGGTGGCAGACCTCTTCACCAAACCAATGTCCAAGGTTTCTCTTTCCCACTTTCGAACCAAACTTCGCCTTCAACCCAGGCCAAGTTTGCGGGAGGATATTAAGCCATACCAATTATTTCAATCAACAACTTCAGCACACGAAGCATGCTGCACCTCAGCACACGAAGCATGCTGCACCAAAATGGAAAGTATGCTACCGTTACAAGACAATCACCATCAACACCAATACCATTCTATACTGATCACAAGCTGCAATCAAGTACACTACTCAAATTAGCGTTTATAGCACCATGCTCCTATGCAATATTCTCTGTTATATTTCATTTCTTGTATAACGTTGTCATAGCTCATAGCTCCTATATATATCTTTTGTAAACATAGATTGTTGTTCACGTTGTATCTAAAGAAATTCAATAATAATATCAGTATACATTTCATATTCAAATTCTCTTCTTTTAGGGAGTGTAATTCAGGTGCAGATTTTTTAACTCATGCTGCCAGTGAATTTATTTCTTGAACATGAGCTAATATTGAGGAGCTTCCAGTGGCTTCAAAAGGTATTCTAAGATTTGATAGGATTGGTTTGCCTAGATTGCGTTTCTTACATTGACTTGCAGGTGTTATTTGTTTGTTCTTTTACGCATGTTTTGTCTTTTTGGGTTCTGATCAGTTTTTAGGCCTATTCGTTCATTTGTTTGATTTATTTTCTTATGTGTATTGTTTCAGATTTGCTGGTTTTGGTTATGGTCAATGGTTTTAAAGTGTATTGGGAATTTATTTAATTTGGTGCTGCAAGGAATGGTTTTTTATTAAATATTTTTAAATTACTTGCATCTTGGTGTTAACTACAATATTCTTCTATCAGAAGTGAGAATTAATAATATAATTGGAAAGAGTCATCCATGGACATGTACGTGATCTCAACCATTCTCTTAAAAAAAGGTGGATGTTGGCAACGTAAATGTTGGATCCACGGAGGCAATTGAGCCTCATGCGCGGCCTAGAATGCTCGGGACAGTCACGCACATGCATCTTAAGGCTATGTTTTTTTTTTTTAAGATGAGATAAGATAAAAATAAAAAAAAATATATATATTATTATAAAATATTTTTTTAATATTAGTTTTGTATTGAGATTTGAAAAAGTGGTATGAGAATTTGAAAAAATTAAATTTTTCATTATATTTTGTATGAGAATTTGAAAAAATATAATGATGAGGTTGAGATGTATTTTGAGTTTTAGATCTCATTCTCCAAAATAAACAAGGCCTTAATTTAACACTCACAAAGTCAAGTAGATCGGTAGCTAGGAATCTTTTCATTTGTTTTTATAGTATATCTCATCTCATCTCATCTCATTTAATTATTTTAATTTTTTAAATTATTATATAAAATAAAATAATTAATTTAACTTTTTTTTTTAATTTTAAATCGATAATAATAATATTAAGAATTATGTTTTAATAATATTTATTAAAATTTTAACTTATATTCTAATTCATCTCATTTTATCTATAAAAACAAATGAAGCTAAGAGATTGATTATAAGAAAATTGTTTATATATTATCAGCTATTTCTTATCAAAATGACTATATAATATTAAATAAATATATTTTCGTCACAAATACTACAACACATTTTACCTTTTGTGATGGCCAAAACTATCACTAAAAATAAACAAACCGTCAAAAAAATATTTTGTGATGATTTGAAATCATCACCACGATTGTCACTTAAAATGCGTAACAGAAAATAATTAGTGATGATTTACTGCTCAATTATTACAAAAATTATTTTTAATAAGTACATTTGAAAATCTTTTGTGTGATCTAACATTAGAATGTGTTTTTTTTTTTTTTTGTTATAATTGAAATTCGTCATAAAAAATAACGTTCAAACATATAATGTATAAAAATTTGATATAAATTAGATCGATTGACATTTGAACTATCGAAACTGACATTCGATAATTATATTTCGAATATATCATATTTACGTTTGAGTGTCCCTACGTCTAAATGTTAACTGTAATATACGTTCGGACGAATATTAACGGAGAAATATTCGAATGTAACCCGTGTATAACTCATGTATCCGAATTCGATGGGAAATCCTAGGTGCAGTAATTAGTCGGGTTGAAATGGATAGTTGTGATTCTCCAACTGCTTATGGCAGAGGAGTAGATAATTGACGTGTAATAGGAAAACAAGAAGATAGTTGAGTAAGAAATATGAGTGAGATCCAAGGACGTTTGGTGGCATCCAAGATCCACTTCTCAGTTCTCATTGTACAAGTTCATATGCATGGGACCAACGTACAGTGATAATGAAGTGCAGACATGATCAGATGTTTTAGATCCAAGGCTACGAAAAAAGATATGTGCTGCATCAAGTGCATGTAGGCGTAGTACGTGTTGGATCCGTGGAGGCAATTGAGCCCTCTTGCGCGGCCTAAATGACGCTCGATCGGGACACTCATGACGCGCATGCATCTTAATTTAACACTCACGCGCGTACAATACATCTTCTCATTTGATTTTATTTAATTATTCTAATTTTTTAGTTATTATACAAAATCAAATAAATAATTTATTTTTTTCAAATTTTAAATAAAAAATATTAAAAAATATTATAATAATATTTTATTTTATTTTTATTTTAATTAATATAATCTTATTCCATCTCATTTATAAAAATAAAAGAGACTATTGATTATCAGAAAACTTTTTATTTATTATCAGTTATTTGATATCAATATGACTATTTATTATTAAAATAAGCATATTTTTGTCGCAAATTATAATCATTTATGTTATAAGTAACTTTATATATATATATATATATATATATTCTTATAGTGAGATATCCCAAAGACAAAGATTAGCCTTTTTCACTCTTGGAATCGATAAAAAGGAAAAGGGAAACCAAACCAAATAAAAATTGAAGAGAGAAGAAGTAGGTTTAGATCAGTTGCGGAGAGGAGAAGGAGAAGAAAAGGAAGAGGGAGAAGCACAGATTCACACAACCCCTAGCTCTTCCCACTTGACAAGCGGTTTGGCTTCAGGAAACTATATATATACACAAGTACTACTGGGAGAGGATTATTTTTTTAATTTCATTTGAAATAGATCATCATATTTATTTAATACCAAACAATTATTTAATTTCACTTGAAATTGATCATAGTTTTGTTCATTTCACCAATCCATCTGATCATTTATAGAAATATAATAACTAATTATCGATCCTATGGTTTATGCTAAATATATAGTTTTATTCCAATTGAAATGAAGATGATCATTATATTTAGTAAACAATTATGTATTTTGTTCATGGCAATCTTGCGGTCAATATAGTCATGGAATATGAATAGAAGGTTTTAATTGAGATTTTTTTAAATTTTTTTATAGACTTAAGGATTAAAACAATAAAATTGAAAACCTAAGAAGCAACAAGAAAATACTGCAAAACCTAGAAACTATTTTAATACTTTTTTTAAAGTCTAAAAAATAATTGGCAGAACAAAAATATTATAACCATAAATATTTTACAAAAGTAATGCTCACAAACTATCATGACTTTACGTAATATATTATATTTATATTATAATAAAAATAATTTTATAAGCTAACTTATTATATTAAATCACATCAATTTATGAATTTATTTTTATAAAATTCATATATATATTAATTGGTAGAAGCATAACTCTTCTCAAAAATTAAAAACTCGGGATATTGCCGTTATTACTACTCTTATTATTAGTGTACATGGAGGCCTGTAAACTATATATGAAAACATAAAGTTTTCCTCTTGAGCAGCTGATCAATATAGATGTATCAAATATGGGACCGAATCTCCGACAGTCATTGCTGATGCAACATATATTCGACTGATCATTTTCGATGAATAATCATCCAATATTTGTTGGTTACGAAAGTGAAAGGTAAATATGACCTATCAATGGCGTCATTCAGAAACTAATTGTAACAGGAGAAAGCTGAAGGGAGAAAATCTTTGTAGGACCTCGATCGCAAGATGCTGTGGGTTTTGGGGCGTACAAAGTTAAAGACGTTGATTTTCCCTTTCGCAAAGAGTTTGTTAAATTTGACGGACGGTTAATGCTCGATCAAATATCTTCTTGATCTAGTCTTCTTTTCCTTTTAATTTTCTCATGTATTTATTGCTAGTACAAGTACTAGTCAGCCACAACCAAATATCACAATAAATGGGCAGATCTCTTCGAATTTTTCGTACACTTAAACTACCAAATAAATGATATCTAGGAGTTGGTATTGTCAATTACAGTTGTCCAGGGACCCGTACGTACCAAATCAACTCTCTACCAAACTACTTAATTAGCTGTGACATTGCTGCAGCTTGCAGATGAGATCGAATTTATAAGAGTCGTGCAGTAGTTCTGCTATAGGTCGATGAGGAAAAGCTATATATAGGAATTATAAGCTTATCTCCAAAATGATTGATGGCATATTGAAAGTAAAAATTTAACTCCTATCAAGTTATGCTTTGGTTATAAGTAGTGATTTTATATAATATTAAAATAAAAGTTTGGAGTTTGAATTATAATTTTATATTTTATTACATAATTTAATTAAATATTTCACGTACTAAACCATTTATTGAGAGAGACTAATCTATGGTAAGATCGAGTGTTAAGATATAATATAAATAATAAAAATTTGTATTTTTCTATTAACTTAAATTTTTGAGATAAGTGACGAGTTTACAAAAAGTAGTTTTTGAAAGTGTTAATGACATATTTCACAGCCCAACCCAACACGCTTGTCTAGACAACTTTAACTTGTAGTTCAAACGAGAAAATAGGGTTGGGGTCTAGGACCTCTCCGTTGCCAAAATTAGATCTCTAGAGAGGATTGAAATACTGGTCTTGGAAATTATAATGTGTTTTGATCATGTTACCTGTTTTATGATGTGCGGGGCGCTATTTATAGTTGTTCTTCTGTTGAATTCATGGCTGAGGAAATATGATGACGTTCGGTGACTCCACCCGGTTGTCAGCCAGCCAATGATGGTCTGATTCCTTCCATCACATCTCAGCCATATTAATTTTCCTTATTAATGACTTGCAAGGCAGGATCAATGATTACAATTAATGTGGCATACCTGACCCGACTTTGCATTTAATGAGGCACTTGGATCGGCGGAATTACGTCCAGTTGTATTAAATGCAGAGGTAGGTGCAGAGGGGTCATAGTAGGACATTCTTGATATTTCCTCGATCTTTGTAGACGCTTGGGATTAACTGGGCTCACTTTCCCAGTTCGATGAATGACCAGGATTGTTTAGGTTCTTCCCTTTGGCTCCTTCCTCTCATATGCTTGGACTTGGATCTGGGTTGATCACGGGACCATGGGCTTCATGTTGCACGATTATCTGAGTTTTTGAACGAATTTTCTCTCTCAATACCCTACGAATTCTCATCGTAGGGATTTCAATGGGGATTTGTTTTTAGGGGCCTTTCCTTTTGGATCGGATTGTTGGACAAGTTTCTTCCTCGGGGTTCCTCGACCTGATGCATCCCATGTCGAGAGGCCCTACTGGTCAACCTCGTGTGATACTTCTATGACGTCAGCTGCTTCTCCGTTAGGCTTGGACTTTGTTGGTTTATCTTTCAAAGACGATTCATTTGTATGGGTGATTCATCTTTCGAATTGACGTGACATTTAATATAGCTTATCTGTCACGATATATCGCTTTGGTTTCTAAACTGCTAGTGCCACTCGAGCATGGTTTGTTTCTCAATGCAAGGTCATTTAATACGGTTGGGTTGTCATGCTTCATCGATTCAACTTCCGAATCGTCACAGCCATTCTCTTGCCATGTTGTCAAGTGATGATTGGTTCGTGTCTAACACGGAGGTGCCCTCATTACCTGCCTTGATCATTATTGTACACGCCTCTCATTTTTTATTAGCTCATGTCGAGCACGCCTTATACACACAGGAGTTATGTCGGGTAGCAAACCGTCACATCGTTTCGTTTCTCAAGCAGTTTTAAAATTTTCTTTGGCTATAAAAAGCCTTCCAGCCCCCTTCTGTATTCGTCTTCTTCAACTTTTTGAACCCTCTCTCAATTGTTCCTCAAAGCTCTCTCGTATTCCTTTTCGTCTTCTAGTCTTGTTTTCATGGCTACTACTAATCCCTCTCCATTTTTTGCTGGCCATAGCTAGACTTCCACCTTCTAGTCTTTCGATGTTGATGCTTTGAGGAGAAAATACAAGATCCCTTGGCGAATCAACCTGGAATCGCCTGGGGATAATGTACGGGCTTGTGATGCCAAGGGGAAGGCGCAGAAGGTGGTGGTTTTTCCCATTATGTTTGCGAGAGATTTTCAATTTTTCTTCATCAGGCCCAGTTGGGAGGTTCTTCATTTTCTGGGTTTGGCTCCAGCCTAGATCCTTCCAAACGGGTGACGTATATTATTGGCTTGATGCGTGGCCTTTCAAATCATGCTCTTAGCACGAAATGATGTGTATCTCAACCTAACGGTTCAGGAGTTCTTTTCTCTCTACCATCTGATACTTCGAGATGGAAATGTCATTGATTTTCAGATAAAAAGCAAAGACTGAAAGCTTATCCGAATGGAGGAACGCCACTCGAGCTCTAGAGAAAATTATCGGAGATTCCTTTTTGTCTCTAGAAATAACTGAGAGTTTCTTGAGAAAGAGGCTAGTGGAAAGTTCCCTGATTAGTCAGACTGGGGTTATCTCCACTCGGGCACACATTTGGAGGTTACCCTCACTCCTCATGAGATAGAGAGGGTGGAGGCTATACTAGCCTGGGCTCGGGCTGACCCTGACCAGTTGTGGTCGGATGTTCTTCTTGACGAGGGGAATATTCAAACGTATCTGACCCAACTAGATGGATCTAACGCTGAGCATCATAATATTTTGGAGATTCCTGTCGACCTCCCCACACCATCCCAAAAATGTGCCCAAGGCCAAGGTGATTGATGAGAGAAGAGGAAGAAGAGTCGCCTTGATGTGGGGGCAAATTCGTCGGGGGCCTTTCCGTCCCAGCGCCGTCGGTGAGTTTGCCCTCACTTTCTTACTTCATTGACTGAATTGCAGCCCTCTGAGGAAGAGTTGGCAAGATCTGAAGCCCGTAGATTGGTCACTGAGGCCCAAGTTGAGGTGACTCAGATGGTTGAAGTCGAGTCCTCTGATGATGAAGAAATCGACTTAGCTTTCGTACAAGCCTTGGAGAATGCTGCTCCCTTTTCATTGGGTGCTAAGTCCTTCGAGGAGGTCTTCCGTCAGGAGCTGGAAGAATAGGCCATGAAGGCAAGTCGGCCACCTGATCCCCTCTTCTTCTCTTTCTTCAGAGGATGATTCTGACTCGGATGGGGGTCAGGACGACGACCCAGATGATGTTGATGGATATGGGGTTTGGTTGGGTCGTTAGGGGAGAGAGCCCCATTTTCGAGCAAGAAACTCGGGAGGAAGAACCTATCCATCGTTCGGGGGAGTCGAAGGTGGTCGTGAAGGTGACCGTGAGGTGGATGAAACTTCGGGTGGGGATGAGGTCCCACTCGTGGCCCTTACTGACGATTCATCCCCGTAGCAACCGTGGGTATTCGAGGTGGGTTTGACCTCGGGTGCTCAATCCGAACCTTCTCGGGGGCCTCCCCCTCATCCTAAGTCTTCTAGGAATCCTCCTCCTCCCTTCCAACTTCGTAGTGGTGTCACTACCCTTGGGCAACTCTTTGATTTATAATCGAACTAACAGGGGGAAAAGGAAAGCAGCGAGGAATAGGACCCGACTTTGTGTGCCACTTCGCATTTTGAGCAGGCCAAGGCCGGGGCTACCGACCGAGTGGCTAAGATGTCAGGGCCTTTCTTCGGCTAGGTAAGGTTTTGTTATTCATTTTTCTTGTTTTTTCTCTTTGCTTTTGTTAGGCTTGACTAGTAGTTTGTTTTTGTTTAGGTGGCAAAGCAAGTGGCCGAGGCGATTGGTTTCGAGTTGGCGGAACTCGGTGAATTCAACCGAGAAATCAGAATAGTCTACAGGTTTAGCTGTTTTAAGCTGAAGCTAATCGAGAAGCAGCTTCAGACTTCTCAGGGTACTTGCAAAGGACTAGTGAAGACTATCGAAGAATCGAAGAGGGAGCCAAGACTTTGAAGAGGACAAATATCTCTCTTCAATCTGAGATGGACACTGCTTGAAATTCTTTGGCTGCTGCTAATCGGAGATGCGTCCATCTCCTCGAGGTCAGAGCTGCCGCCAAGAAAGATCGAGCGTACGTGGAGACAGAGTTGGTGGCTCGGAGGTCTGAATTGGAGACTTTAGCTCGTGAACTTGCCTTGTGGGATGAGGCTTTGGAAACTTTCAAGTGTGCTTGGGTCGCTCAGGAAAAAGAGTTCACTACTTCGGAACGTACCCAAGCCGCCCAAGAGACTGAACTAACGTGTGCCCGAGTTGCCTTGGATGATGCGAACAAAAGGTTAGTGGAGCTCGAGGTCCAACCATAACAGGCTACAGTCGTTCACAATTCTGCCTGGGGGTATGGTTATGCCGAAGGTTTGCGTAGGTTGGGGCCATGCTTTTGGCAAATCCTGCGTTTAATCTTGAAGCTCTCGATTCGAAGTCCCTTCGATCTAATCGCGTGGCCAAGAAGTTCGCCAAGAAGATTGGAACACCTTGCTATCCTCTCTTTGACGACTCGAATCCTCCTCCCCCTTTCCCCCCTAGGACTTAGATTTCTAATGCATTCACCTTTATTTGATTTTTTTTGTAAATATGATAAAGATAATATAAGAGTTTCTTGTTCGGCTTTTTGTGCGTTCGGTTTTTATTTATCTCTTACTTGATTTATGTACCCCATGAATTCCTACTGAGAAAACTCAGTCAGGAATTGTTTGAGGTTTAGTAGATGTTGTGTTCGAGATGTAGGATCGAGACTAGTGCACGACCTCGACCCCATGAGATTTGATTTTACGTGAGTGGGTTGACCACCCCGCGAGACTTGACTTCACGTAGGTGTGTTGAGGGTTCGAGACTAGTGCTTGACTTCAACCTTACCAGAGTTGACTTCACGTGGGTGGATTGACCACCCCACTGAAATTGACTTCGTGTGGGTGTGTTGAGGGTTCAAGACTAGTGCCCGACCTCAAACCCGTGAGAGTTGACTTCGCGTGGGTGAGTTGACCACCCCGCGGGACTTGACTTCACGTGGGTGTGTTAAGGGTCGAGACTAGATCTCAACCTCATCTCTGCGAGAGTTGACTTTGCGTGGATGGGTTAACCACCTCGCAAGACTTATTTTGAGTGGGTGTGTTGAGGGTTCGAGACTGGTACTTGACCTCAACCCCGCGAGAGTTGACCACCTCGCAGAACTTGACTTCGCTTGGGTGTGTTGAGGGTTCGAGACTGGTGCTTGACCTCAACCACGTGAGAGTTGACTTCGCGTGGGTGGGTTGACCACCCCACGAGACTTGACTTCGAGTGGGTGAGTCGACTACCCCGTGGGATTTGATTTCTTTTAAGGAGTGAGTTTGTTCGTGAAATCCAACACTTGTTCTTATTGATACTTTTTGATTTACAAGTCATACATATCTTTAACTTATAATATTATACATAATACCTCTTTAAGTGTTCAACGTTCCATGGGTGGAGCAGTTTGATTTCTTGACTATCTTTGAGTTGGTATGAGCCTGGTCTGTTTGTTGCTACCACGATGTAGGGTCCCTCCCATCTTGGTCCTAGTTTTCTTTCTTTTGGAGTAGTGACACCCGCCTATTTCAACACCATGTCCCCCTTTTTGAAGCTTCATAGTTTGACTTGCCTATTAAAATATTGCTCCATTTTTCTCTTATTGTTGGCGATTCGAGAGAGGGCTTTCTCTCAACTGCCATCCAAGAGGTCTAATTCTTCTGCCACTTTTTTGTCATTGGTTTCAGTGTCGAAGTGCTGAATGCGTAGTATGGACATCCTGACTTCGACAGGGATCACAACTTCACTCCCGTATGCGAGGGCGAAGGGTATCTCACCAGTTGGAGTTTGGACGATCGTTCGATATGCCCAGAGGACTCCTGGTAATTCGTCCACCCTTGCTCCTTTATGATTCCCCAAGCGTTTCTTTAAGGTGGAAAAAATTGTCTTGTTGGTTTTCTTGGCCTGCCCGTTTGCTTAAAGGTGTCTGGGTGAAGAGTAATTGACTTTAATTTTGAGCTTAGTGCACCATTCTCGAAAGTGACTACAATCAAACTATTTCCCATTGTCGTTTATGCAGCTCTGAGGTGGTGCTAGTAAGTGCTTAGGCCTTAACCCATTTCGTGAAGTAATCGATTGCTACTACAACAAATTTAGACCCACCTTTTTTGATAGGGAAATGTCCGATCAAATCTAGGCCCCATTGAGTGAAAGGATATGGAGACAAGATCGATGTGAGTTCTTCTAGGGGCGAATGCGATATCGGGCTATGTACTTGACACTTAGGGCATTTCTTGGCAAATTCCTCGATGTCTTTAAGCGAGCCTGGACAGTAATATCCAGCTCATGTTGCTCGGGTTGCTAGTGCTCTCCCTTCGATATGGGCTCCACAGATCCCCTCGTGGATTTCAGCTAGCACATATCGAGCCTCTTCCTAGGTCAGGCACTTGAGTAGAGGTTCTGAGAACCCCATTTTGTACAATATTCCTTCTAGTAAAACAAATCGAGCTGACCTATTTTTGATCTTTCGCGCCTCTTCGGCGTTTGTGGGAAGTTTCCCTTATTGTAATATCTGGTAATGTCTTTTGCCCAGTCGGGGAAGGCAGCAGTCACACTTGCAATTATTTTTCCAATAAATAGTGCCTCGGTAGACCTGATTTTAGTGTGTTCTGGCAGTGGGCTTTCATCTCATTTGGATGCAATTTTTTCCAACTTGTCTGCTTTCTGGTTCTTCGTTCTCGAGATTTGTCATAGCTGAAAATAACGAACTTGTCTTTTTCGTCACACACAAGTTCAAGATATTTCTGCAACTTTTCCCCCTTCGTGGTATATTGACCCACTAGCTTATTCACTACTACTTGTGAATCTGCCATGGCTTTTAATTCGGTGGCTACCAGTAATCGGGTTATAATCATTTCGGTCAAGAGTGCCTCATACTCAGTCTCATTGTTGGTTACTTTGAAGGCTAATCTTATGGCATAATTGTGCTCAGTGTCTTGAGTAGAGATGATATGTACTCCCACCCCTCCCTCGGCCTGTTGTGAGGAACCATTGACGTACAATTGTTAGGGTCGACCTTAGGGTTGGGCAGGAAGTTCTTCTGGGAAACCCGTGAATTTGGCTATGAAGTCGGCAAGGGCTTGTGCCTTCATAGCTGTCTTTGGTTGGAACGTCAGGTCGAACTCGTTTAATTTGATCTCCCACTTGGCCAATCGGCCGGAGGTGTCAGGTTTTCGGAGGATGGCTCAGATGGGAGAATCCGTCAGGACTTTGATCGTATGAGCCTGGAAGTAGGCGTGCAGTCGGCGAGCTGCTATCAGGAGGGCGAACACTGGCATCTCAGTTCGTGGGTATCCAACTTCAGCACCTTGAAATGCCCGACTGACATAGTAGACTGATTTTTGTCCATGGCTCATTTCTTGGGTTAAGGACTACTGAAGTTGCATGAGGCGATGTTGCTGAGTAGGTTGCCAGGGTCTTACCTGGTACAAGTTGGTTAAGTAACGGAGGGTAGGCCAAATAGCCCTTTAGTTCGGCAAATGCCCATTCACAGGTATCATTCCATTCTTGGGCCTTCCGAACGACCTAGAAAAAAGGTAGACATTGGTTGGTTGGTTTGGAAATAAAACAATTGAGTGCAACAATCTACCCAGCTAAAAGCTAAACTTCTTGCAAGTCACATGGCGATATCATGTCAAGGATGGCTTGAACATTTTCTGGGTTAGTTTCGATTCCCCGTTTAGAGACCATATATTCTAAAATCTTGCCTGACTCGACTTTGAATGTGTATTTGGTGGGATTAAGTTTCATTTTGTATCATCATAAGACTGAAAAGGCTTCTTAGAGGCCTGCTAAATGATGTTCGGGCTCCCAACTTTTGACCAGGAGATCATCAACATAAACCTCCATGTTTCGTCTGATTTGATTTTTGAACATTCGATTGACTAGGCGTTGATAAGTTGCCCTGACATTTTTGAGTGCGACTGTCATCACTGTGTAACAGTAGAGCCCTCGGTCTGTAATAAAGGCCATCTTTTCCTCATCTCTTGGACTTATTTTGATCTGATTATAGCCTGAGTACGTGTCCATAAAACTAAGGAGTGAATGTCCTGCTGTTGAGTCCACAATGAGGTCGATACGAGGTAAGGGGAAACTGTCCTTGGGGCAGGCGTTATTGGGGTTGGTGAAGTCCACACACATACGCCATTTAGCACTCGTCTTCTTTAGGAGCACCACATTAGAAATCCACTCTGGGTAGTGGACTTCTTGAATGAACTTTGCAGCCAGTAGTCTATCAACTTCTTCTACTATGGCGGTGCATTTCTTAGCATAAAAGCTTATTCTTTTCTGTTTGACCCTCCGAGCTGTTGGGTTGACGCAAAGCTAGTGTTCAATGATGGAAGGGTTGATCTCGAGCATGTCTGCATGTGCCCAAGCGAACAAATCTTTGTGTTTGATAAGAAGGCTCCCCAGTTCTCCTTTCAATCCGAGTTCGAGCTTGGTCCTTATGTGTACAGTTTGTTCTAGGCGTGTCGAGTCGACTGAGATCAATTTTTTGTGGCTCGTTGGCTTCCACTTGCTTCAAGGCTGTCTCATCCCTCATCTCTTCATCCCAACTCGTCAGGATAGGGGGCGATGGAAGGTTTATGCCTTTTAGGTCGGTACTTATAGTTGCGACCGCCCGGGCGTCGTGCTTCAGTTCGCGGGCATAGCATCCCCTAGCCAAAACATATTCTCCTCCGGCCTCTCCTAACTCCCTGGTTGGTTGGAAACTTTATTTTGAGATGGTAAGTTGACGTGACAGCTTTCAAGCTGTTCAGTGTTGTTCTTTCCAGGATAACATTATAGGAGGAAGGGACCTTGACCACGAGGAAGTCGGTCATAGCTGAAGTTGTTTGAGGAGCTGTGCCTACCAGAATGGGGAGGGTGAGCACTCCCACGGGCTGGATTGCTTCACCTGTGAAGCATTTGAGAGGGACCTGCACCGGTCACAGTCAGTTATGACCAATTCCTATTCAGACAAAAGCTTCCCAGAATAAAATATCTACCAAGCTGCCATTATCCACCAATATCCTTCTGGTTATGAGATTTGCTACTAACATTGTAACTACCAATGCATCGTCATGGGTATGGATGATACCCTCCTTGTCTCTTTCGTTAAAGATGATAAGGATTCCTCGGGATGTTCGGGTTTCTCTCATTGTGGCACTTCTTGCAACATAAACTTATTCGTATTTGGCCTTCCGGGCATGTGATTTCTGGGAAGAGGAAGTAACCCCTCCTTTGGTGATACTTCCCACAATGGTTCGGATCTCACCCAAATGGCGGTTAGATGATGGGGGGTTATTGTTATTATCATGCTTTCGCTCTGTTTTTTTAGGCGATTTGGATCGACCCCTTCATTGGTGATCGTGTTGTCGTTCGTCTTCTTGTTTCTTCTTAAGGGCTTGGCAATCTTCTGTGTTGTGTCCTCGTGATCTATGATACTCACAATACATGCTTCCTCGTCGACTCTACTAGGGCTCTTGCCTCAATGTTGGGTGGTGATCATCTTCGATCGCTAGACTGTCGTGCGGCCGCGGGGGTCTAAGCGTCTGCAAAGGATCTCGTCTCTTCTTTCTGTCTAGGGTTCTCCCTTTGGACTTGTCTTGACTAGGGCTTTGTCAGTGGTTAGTCGTTGGGCGGTCGACTTGCTGCAGCTCTTCTCATCGGGGGGTAGTCAGGGCTTCTAGTGTGTCTTTAGCGTTGTTGAATTCGTCGACCTAATCCATGAACCCGTTTAAGGTGATTGGAGTCTTCCGAGCTATTTTAGTCATAATAGGACTCCTCGGCCATATGCCACCCAGGTGCTACCAGATCTTCTCATCTTGGTCGTCCATCGCCATCCTTTTTTTTTTAATTTGGTGAGATACTTCTTTAGAGTCTCATTCTCTCTTTGTTTAATAGTCAAGAGGTATGCTGTGGGGCGTCTTCTATTCCGACTGGCCATGTACTGGGTTGTGAAAAGCCGAGATAATCCTTCAAAACTATCGACGGATCTTGGGGAATAGTCCTGAACCATGTTTGGGTTGTTCTTTTCAGCGTTGGGGGGAATGCTCGACAAACAACTTCAGTTGGATAATCATGCAAACTTATGTGTGCTTTGAACGCTTATAAGTCTTCTACTAGGTCTTTGGATCTGTTGTAAACCTTGGCGAAAGAGGTACTGCCATGACATGAGAGCTGTAAGGCGTTCCAGCACTACCTTATGATGAGCTTGACTTAGGTGGTAGATCTATTAGTTTGGCTATTTCTCCGAGCTCCTTAAGCTCGATGTGCATTTGGCGCGTTCTTCTTCAGACGCGTCATTCTCGACCTCTCATCGAGAGTTTGCTTCTTCGCTGGCATTGATCTCGATGTGAGCTGTGCATTCTTTGACAAGTTGCCATAGGGCAGAATTTTCCTCAGTTAATTTCTTAATTGTCTCCTCCATTGCTGATAATTTTGTTTCCATGGAGTGGTCTCAATATATTTCATTTTTGGAGCCGTATCGCAGCTAGTGCGTGAAACGTGCACTTCTATGGAACTTAATCTCATAGATAGCGCCACTGTTATTGACTTATTTCACCGCCCAACCCAACACGGTAGTCTAGACAGCTTTAACCTGTGGTTCAAACGAGAAAATAGGGTCGGGGTCGTCGACCTCTCTGATGTCAAAACTAGATCTCTAGAGAGGATTGAAATACTGGTCTTGGCAATTATAATGTGTTTTTATCATGTTACCTGTTTCATGATGTGTTGGGTGCTAGTTATAGGTGTTCTTTTATTGAATCCGTGTCTGAGAAAAGATGATGACGTTCGGTGACTCCACCTGGTCATTAGCCCGCCAATGATGGTCTGATTCCTTCCATCCCATCTCAGCCATATTAATTTTCTTTATTAATGACTTGCAAGGCTGGATCCAAAATTACAATTAATGTGGCATACCTGGCCCGATTTTGTATTTAATGAGACACTTGGATTGGCAGAATTATGTCTAGTTGCATCAAATGCAGAGGTAGGTGCAGAGGGGTTGTAGTAGGACATCATTGATATTTTCTCGATCTTTGTGGATGCTTGAGATTAATTGAGCTCACTTTCCCAGTTCAATGAATGACTAGGATCATTCGGGTTCTTCCCTTTGGCTCCTTCCTTTCATATGCTTGGGCTTGGATCCGGGTTGATAATGGGACCATGGACTTCATGTTGCATGATTATTCGAGTTTCCGAACAGATTTCCTCTCTTAGAAAGATATATTGATTTTTAGCTCCTACAACTTTTTTGGGATAGAACGGTTAATCCATATATGATTAAGATTTCACTTGATCATAAAATCTATGAAGGTCATGAAGAAAATACATGTCTTATGGCTAGCTATCAACCGGTCCTTCCTTCCAACCACGCGCGTATCATGAATTGCATGAAATTTTTTTCCACATGGGATTTATTTATTTATTTTTATTTTTTATGCCGTGGTTTGATGTAACTCCCACATTTGGTGGAGTGCATGTACTTTGTTAATTATATGATCGATAAGCAGAATTGTAAACGATTTTTTTTTTTCTATAATACTTTTCAACCATCAAGACTTGATCATCAAGGTTTTGGTAGAGCTAAGGCTCGTCACCTCTCCAATGTCTTCATTTCATCTTAATTCATGGGTAAATGTAAACCCAAGATTAATTATAAGTAGTGATCTCACTATTTTTAAAATTAAGTCAAATCTACATGGAGCGGTCAAATGGAATAAAATTAATAATTTTATAGATATGGAGTGGGAGGATTCTCTTCAAAATGTACATGGAGCGGGAGGAGTCTCTTCAAAATCATACTGATTTGATTTTTCAACCCTTTTCTTTTCTTTAAATTATTAATTACAATAGAATGCCACGTCAGACGGTCAAATGGAGCGGGCATACACAAGCGGTACAGTAGCACCACTCATATATATATGACGTAAATAAAATCCAAATGTTGATCGAATAATTCTTCTAAAACGAGCCACGTAGCTCTCTTAGATTGCTAGTTTATTATATAGACATCCAAACATAAAATTACTTATGCTAGGGATCCTATTTCTGCATCTAGCTTGACGTGGAGATGTTGACCTAGCAAATGAAAAAAGCATGTCTTCACATATCCAACTTTTTTTATCAAGTATATCCAAGCTTAGCATCTCCATCAATAAGCCATCGCCTTCGCATATCCAGCAACGTCCCCATCTCCCCTGGCGCATGTTATTTCACTTCACTCGTCCACCTCATCTTGCTTTCATCTCATTTCGGACTTTGCAATGCACACGACCCATCTCAGTTCATCAACAAATCCCTTCCCTTCCATTTCAGTTCGCATCACTTCACCTCTGAATGGCAACTCTCCCATCTGACCTCCATCTAGGACAACTACACTGCTCCCCTCCGACCTCCAGGGAAAGGTAAATGCTTTTTTGTTTAGTTTCCCTACAATGGTTGTTTCTTCTCTTTGATTTTTGTTGTTGGATTTATTGGTTGTGTTGTTGTTGTGGTTGAGTCGTATATGTAGTGTTATAATGGATGAAGTAGTGCTCGACAGAATGCCACAATCAAATCTACTGTTCTAAATGAACCCATGCATACTTCTACTCAATGATAGGAACAATTGTAGTGAGAATTTATGGTCGTAGCTCTTCCCTACATAGATAAAATTGTTAAAAATAAAATGGTATTGATCTAGCCCATGTATTAATCTTTATGCAATACATGTAGGGCTTTCAAGTTCATTGTTATACTCTTGCTGTGCCAAAATCCAACCACTAAGCTAGCCCATGTATTGATCTTTATGCATCATTTTTTGGGTTTATATTTTTAATCCTTTTTTTTTGTATGCCCCACCTTGTACCGGTTTTAAATGACATTTTCTTTATGGTTAGTTTAATGATCAATTGTTTATGATCATTTCTTGAAACGTTATGTTTTACGATCAATTGTTTATCATCTTCTTTTCGCTATGTTTATGCTCAGGGATCTAAAACCTCACAATCTCTGACCCAAAGACACTGGTGTTTAACATAGCAGATCTTTGACTCGCTCAATCATTTATTGTGCTAAGCTATCACAAAGTAAGCACTCTCCCAAGGAGATTTTGAACTGCAACAATTGCTCCACATATTCAAGTTTAGCGACGCAAAATTTTTTACAAAACAAGAACTCTCTTTGAACAGAAGCTATCCGGATGACAAATATATTGCTATAGAAAAGTTTATCTGCTTGCCTCAAGCAAAACTTTCCAAAATTTTGTTTTGGATGAATAATTTGTTCTATATTTGATGGTTGTGAACCTTGCTTTTAAGATTGTAATGAAAATATATGGTTGGTTGGGTTTCTCCATAATGTAAAGCCATTCGGATGACAATATATGGAATTAGTGTGCCTCCATAATTTCAAATTGTAGTTACACTGTGTTAATTCAAATGAATTAGAATGTCAATTCAAGGTACAAAAGGAATCCAAAACTGAATGAGCTCATAAGAAATTGCAGGGGTTAATACAATCAGCTTTCAAGAATTACATAAACCAATGGATGTTAATTAATGATCTAAACACGTCATTGCGACCAAGATTACAAAATTATCTCAAGGAGTCTATCAATCACAAAAGAAAGTGGTCCTTACGAGAACTAGCATGATGCAAGCGCTGAAGTATTGATGAAGATCCATAGTGTATCCAATATCAGTTTTGTCCTATAGGAGACATAAAAGAAATGTGAGTGAGGAGCAGTCAAAGGAGTTGTAAAAAAATTTGGCGCATGTGTCCAAACTTGATTTTGTTGATCCTAGTGTTAAATGTATTATTTGTCAATAAATGAAATAGGAAACAACAAAACATTTAAACTAAGTAGTGTGCCAAAATATTTACTAACGTTTGAGAAGCTGCATGTTGTGTGTTGCTTACAATACATTCATCTGGAGTATGACTGCTCTGCTGTGCATTAGAATAACCATTATAATTTAGCTCTACACATCTATAATAAGTGAATTGTAAATTTAGTATATAATACTAATAAAATGAACCTTAGCTTTGTTGTGTTGTAATTGTCTTTTAGTACGATATTTCTTAATACTCTTCTCAGTGGGGTGCACTTTCCTCTTCAACGATGGCCTTCCCTTTATCCGAACTACCAATGGACTACGAACTATACCTGTTGTGCACTCCATGGAAGTAGCTGTATCAACTGTGCTAGTATCATGATGAGCGATACTAGAGTATTATGTCTTCAACTGTTCTATTTGGCTTAACTTAACATAACTATTCTCTTCCTTTAAAGCATTGGAACACATAGTTCATAGAAGAAAATTTGAATCCTATCGTATATTAGCGCATTGTTAATGCTACTAGTGTCATAATTACTTTTCACAAAGGTGTATTTTTGCTTAATATCTTTCCTCCTCTGACCCAATATGTATTTTGATGGTATCATATGATGGCCCATCTAAGTTAAGACATGAAAAGCGAACTTGCACAAAATATTCCCAAACTCAAATAACCTACAACTGCATTTCACATTAATGGGATCTTGATAAACTTCAACATTAAAGGTTATATGTTTTAATAAGTCATCACCAGCTTGAACCTCATTAATAACAACAAATGTATATCTACCACCCTCACACATCATCTCCTTGTGTGTCAAACATAGAAGTCCTCGGCATTCCTCTTGTACTTATTTGAATTTAGCAAAAGTATATGCACTCTGAAATTGCTTCTCAAGAGTTAGGAGTTGAAGTTCGCAATCTCTTCATTCTCGACCTTCCTCCTAAAGGCCGAATCGTAATGGTTAACAAATTGCTTTAGAGTAGTTCTAGAGTGAACGTAGTCATCGAAAAATGCATTCATTCCTCCACTTCACTGTGCAATTGACATTCCTACCCAAAATGTGTCTTTAACATAGGCTGACACCCAAATGCCAATTGCTATACAGTGAAACCAAGCATGCATTCTCATGTAAATCATATGTATCAAGCGTATGGTACCTATATCCCTCAAACTCATGCTCATTGAGAAAGCCATAAACGTACCTATATATAGTACTCTTGATTTCCCCATATAGATAATGTGATCCAAACTTCTCATGAAGCTTTTTCATTATATGCCGCAAGTAGAATAAATGCTTAAAAGTTGAAAACACCCTCGAGCTTAAATTATCATGGCCTTATCTTGGTCTATGATGATTGCATTTGGCGTTTGGTTATTCATACACTGTAACCATCACTCAAATACTCGAATGTATTTGCATACTCGCTAGATATTAATCCGCACTTGAGTTTGATTGATGCCGATGGTGGTTCACACCCACGAATGGCGCAAAAGACATTTTATACGTATTAGTCAAATATATTGTATCAAACATAATCACATCCCTAAATGATTTATATACAGCTCTACTTCGGGCGTCTGCCTAAAACACATTATTTAACCACATGTCAATGTCAACGTCTATCTCATAATAAAATTCTGGATTTCTTTTTTGCATATCTTTAAAATAGTCACATAGAGCTATACCACTTCCAACTCGAGGCGAAGTTGTTGTGCTTTGTCAATGTAGTTTCGAGACTCTTTCTTCCCGCATGTTACATTCTCATAACCCCTGTCTCAATAACTACAGACTTGTAATTTTTTGCCATCTTTATGCCTACATTGTCATTTATTTCAAGCCTTTTAGCGACACGAGCATCAACCTTCCTCCTCAAGGACTGAAATATCTTGCCTTTTTCAGACTATAGGCATTTGTGATCCAATATCACCTTAGATACAGTATATCCACTTTCATCGTTGAATACCGCATTAGTCCTAACCTTATACCTCATCATCACTATTTATCTTGGTTTCATAACATTGACAACCCTACTCTTTGTTGTGCCTCCTCATGCGCATACCAATCAAAACCATCTTACAGTCCCATTTTCGTCTTGTCTAATATTCCTGTTGGATATCCCAAACCCCTTATTCTTACCATACTTCATATAGTAAGCATGCACTTCTTATATAGATGAAAATTGCATTCCAACTGTAGGTTCTTCAATAATTTCATCACCTTCAATCTCCTTATCTGTCTCGACCTCATCAGACTCATTATTTGGATATTCTATACCAGCATCCATTGCAACATTTGAATGGTCTATAAAGGTACCCCAAATTTGTTTGAGAATAAGGGAGATGCATTGTATATGAAAGAAAAAGCAAAGAAAAATAAATTACCATAATAGGAGTATGAATTTAGCTTATTAATATAATATAATGGATTAGTTTTACCAAAAAATTACAATGGTTATTTTACAATTGTAGGATTAAAAATAAAAAATAAAAGAGGCCAAATTCAATGCCTTTAGCCAGTTTGTTGCTAAGGGTTTTTCCCAACAAAATGAATACACATTTTGTGAATGGTGACATGCCAAAACAAAACCTGCCATGGGTGGTTTTACCAGTAAAATGAGTTGATGTAATCAATTGGAAATAATTTTGAGTCACTATATTTCAACTTTGATCAACCTCAGAATAGGTGAGATTGCCTTCATTAGAAAACTTAAGCCTATGACAATATGGAAAGCTAGTTGGTTTACTAATAAGGTTAATAAATGCAATTCATGGCTTCCAAGCTAGATGACATAATTTCTTTCATTTTAGCTTTCTCTTGATTTGTAGGGAAACATAAAAATGGAGTAGTTGGGGAAAAAGAAGTAATATCTCTTCCCATTGATCAGTTTCATTGTGGCAAGACATGTACTAAACTGGTGCTCTGCATACAGATGAAATCCAAAAATTTCACTATGGCATTCTGTTGAGCACTTGGTGCTTTATAAATCAGCTTGCATCAGGACCTAAACCACATATAGATGAAATCCAAAATTTTACAAGACTCATTTAAAAGCCATGAAAATACAACCATCGCACAAACAAATAGTTAACAAATTGCACAAATTTATGAAGAATGTCAAAAACGTTAACTCGTGGGTCCGAAGGGGAGGAGATCGACGTTCTCAGGTGGAGGGTTCTCGATCAGGTTCTCTATCGAGGGCAATAACAAACGATGGAGGGGGCGTGCATTTTGGAGGAAACGGAAGATGGGGACATCAATGGCTTCTCAATGGGGAATTGTGAACTCAAGCTCGTTGATGATGCGAAGTACAAATTCAGGCTACTAGACGAGGTGGATTGCTATGGGTAGAGTTGTAATCGATCCGAGCCGAGTCGAAATTTTAGGTTATTGAGTCGAGCTGGACTCAAATAACTCGAGCTTGAGCTCGAGCTCGAGTTGAGAGCTTGCCGAGCCGAGCCAAGTTCGAGCGGATCAAACACGATCTTGAGCCGAATCGAGTTATTTATTGATCTTGATTTTTACTTTTTAACGAGCTTGAGTCGAGTCAAACCGAGTCGAGTTATTACTCGAGTTTTGTTTATACACATATATGTTTTTTGAATAAATTGAAAAATTAAAAATACCAAATTATAAAATAAAATATTAAATCTAATAAAAATTTAATTAATATATAAACCTTATATTGAACTATAAAGTTATAACATCTTTATGAATATATTTTTTATATGGTTACACATTATAGTATATAATGAAACCACCAAGTCTTATATACTAACTATTATATATTATACATATACTATAATTATTCACTTAAGTACTTAATTAACTAATATATCATTACAAATTATATTCAACATAGAAGTATAAATGACTACGCATTTGTAAGTGGGTTATATACTATATATTAAATTTTTACCATAATTATACTTTTTATTAAATTTAATATGCATAGAAGTATATATGTGTGTGTGTAAAAATACTAATATATAGAGAAAAATTATATATATTCATGATTTATGAATGAGTTCTAATTGAGTCAAGCTAACGAGCTGAGTCGAGTATGAACAAGCGAGCTTTAACGAGTCTTAACTGAGTCGAGTCGAGTATTATCGAGTATGTGTCAGTTACTAATCGAGCAGGTTTCTACTTTCACGATCGAGCTTTTTTTTTTCACGAGTTGAGCTCGATCCAAGCTTAGCCAAGCGATTATTGGGCGAGCAATCGAGTGGACTGGTTCATTTACAACCTTAGCTACGGGTAAGTTGAGGTCGGAGGGAGATTTTTCCATTGTCGGAGATGGGGACCTTGCCAAAGATGAGAAGGAAATGGCTTGTTAATGGAGATGTGAAGCTTGGGGACGAAGGCAAGATATGTTGATGGAGATGCCAAGCTTGGATATGCTACAGGACAGAAAAAGTTGGATATGCATAGACGTGTTTCTTTCACTTGCCAGGTCAACGTCTCCACGTCAAGCAGGAAGCAGTAATAAAATGCCAAAAAGGGATCCCTAGCATTTTCCTTAGCAAAAACTGTCCTTTAATTTTGGACAATCCATTGAGAGTACTCTAATATTGTATATCGTGCATGCACCACTCAGAGGTAAGTTAAGTAGTAGGTCTTAAACAATGCATCCCAACATTACAGATTTTCATCTATATAAACACTATCCAAAATCCGAACTTAGCTATATATAAAGAAGGTCGATCAGCCTAGCTACCTTAAGCCAAACTCATTGTCTTATCTTTCTCTTTCTTCCTCAGATTTTGATCTAGGCCTCTATTATAGTACTAAGTTCTCATTTGATTATGTAGAAAAAATAAGATGATATGAGATCAGATCAGATAAAAGTTGAAAGATAAATAATATATTATTAAAATAGAAATTTTTCATATTATTTTTATTTTGAAATTCAAAAGAAGTTAATTATTTTTTGTATTTTTTTTTAGAGTTCAAAAAAATTATAATGGTTATATGAGATAATATGAGACAAGAACTAAGCCATGGCCTGAGTGTTCCTAGCTAAGCAATCTTAGTGCCCGAAGACAAGTTTTATCTCGAGGAGGAATTTATATATAAGAGGATTAGACTACAAGGATGAGTAATTTTATACAAAACTCATGCTCCTTTACTTTCAAAATGAGTGTTGAATAGGATGCTCTCTTAGATATAGTTCCTCTTGGCTAAAAACATCGAGTTCTTTGTCAATTTCTAAAAGAAAATAGTACATGCATGCTCTCTAAATGTACCAATTAACCATATATAAACTTTGTATTCAATTAAGATATAAAATAAATAAAATAAAATTATCTACTTCTTCTCATCAGTTTAACCTTTTGAGATAGGTAGTATTTCACATAGTATCAGAGTATAGGTCTTGAGTTCGAGCCTTAATTCTACAATCTATCATATTTAATTAAATATTTTACGTGTTGGGTCATTTTTTGAAAAAGAGTTTAGCCCACATGAAGTAAAGGAGAGTGAAGAAATAAAATAAATAATAAAATCTATCTCTTTTCATCAATTAACTTTTTGAAACAAGTGATAATTTTACATGCGCATATTTGAGCAAAGAAATTACCTAGCTAGAATATACATGATACAAATATGTTTGGGCTAAGTTTTTAGACTCAACAATTTTAATGTCAGAGATCAGTTGTATAAGAGTTTCTACAGCTGTCCAATATTCAAACATGACTAATTGTACGATCATTCCCATTCTAATGCTTGAGAAAATATGCATTTGAATTTTTTAATTTCCCACTTTTATGTTGTTTTAGTTTTTTAATGTTATACTCCAACTACCATTGGTGCTAATGTTGCTTTCTAACGGTTTCCTAAGCAAATTATAATGAAGAGACCAATTTGATACCACGGGCAGTAAAAAGTCCAATTAGAAATTATAGAAACCAATTAATTGATTTTGAGGTTGTGAATATCACATATCTCAAAAGTTTGAACTAATTAAAACAACTAGCTAGATTTAATTATTTGGTTTGAACTAATTGAAACATCTAGATTTAATTATTTGGTTCTAACTCAAGACCTATATATATATATATAGTACTATAGTACTCTAATATATACATGTAAAACCACTACTTATCTTAAAATTTTAAATTAAAAATAAATAGATTTAATTATTTATAAATTAAATGATTATAAGAAATTACATTACAAGAAAACTGATTATTTGTGATCAATTATTTACAGCGAAATGATTATTTTCATTTAAAATAAGTTTATTTTTATTATAAATAATTTTTTTATTACAAAAAATTGTTTACAAATGTACATTTTTCTTATAATAGTAAAAGTACACACAACAAACGTTTTTTTTTTGTCTAGTCCAAAAGGAAGCCTCGTGCTAAAAAAATATACGTAGACATGAAAAACTTACGGATACGCATAAACGTATTTTATGAAGGGTTTCTTTCTACGCAATGGTCCCCAACTACGTACGTACGTTCTCTGTAGTCTGTAGTCTGTACCAAATGTTGGAATATCTGGTCCTTATCCTTCTTCTTTTTTCTTGTTTTCTTCTTTGTCCCAGATCAACAATAGATCTCCTCCACACGTACGCACGAACGCTCACTTTGGAGCTTCGTCCCGAATTCCTCGCCCATCACCGACGCCCAAGTGCATGCATGCGGCCCCTAGCTACCATGGTACGAGTGATCAGCTCAAACCACCTTAATTTTGTTTTTCTTCTTTTCTTCTTTTATCTTTTTTTAAGCCGAAACGATCGAAGCTAAATCGAATCTGAACCTCATAATAATTTCGTCCACCACCAGGCCATATTGTAGGGACACATCCAAATTCAGCGGTAGGTAGGATGGATACAATCTTCAATATTGCAAGAGGACATTGTCTCCACGCATTCATGTCGGACCAAATGTTTGGTACTGCTAATTAATTATGTTTTGTTCTTTATAACTATGCTCTAACATGTTTTTCGAGTACCCCAAAAACTTAATGGTTCCTTAATATATATGTGGTTAGACCTTTAATCATGTTTTTAATTCGCTGTCGTTATGATCTTTAATCATTAGCTATATAGGTTAATTAGTTAAAATATAGCATGATCATGAAAATGGGTCATATATATATAATGATTTAGAATTTGGTATCTGTCTGATGGTATTATATATATATATTGCACTGTGGAATCGTGGATGGAGGGGAATAATCTTGGGTTAAATATTATTAATTTTTTTTAATAAAATGGGTTTTATGATTTTAAATGGTTCCACTTGTCTGATGGTATGGCAGTAGTAGTACTGTAGTACTACTATAGATAGAAGGGAATAATGTTTGAGCTAAAGCTGTATTATTTAATGACACTAGTGAATGTAAATTGTTATGTATTAATATATAATTAAGGTTGTTTTGTGTTGTACATGCAGGCTGGATGGTGACAAAGTACGTACCGAAAGCTGCTTTTTTCCCGCGTAATAAACAAATTAGGCTGTGAGAAAGGGACAAAGTAGCTAGTCAAAGAAAGACCTCTAAATTAGGAAGAAGGTAGGGTCAGACACCACCCGGACACTTGAAGTATGTTATGTCATTCTAGCTGACTATTTCTGAACAGTATGCGATTATCTGAGGTCGGTCGGCATGTTTTTTTTTTTTTTTAAAGTAATTTATAAGTCGAAAAGGGACAGCTAAAGCTAGATAGGTAATTTATAAGTGTGTGATAAATTCCCAAAACCTTATTAAAAGGTTTTCTTCACGTAGCCAAAATTCCATCCATTATTGGTTTGGCTGTGTCGGGAGAAAGCCAAAACTCCCTCCAGTATTTGGTATGTATGGTAGTGTCTGACCCAGAATATATAATTTATATCCAAAATAGTGACAATCACAAACGAAATTAAAATTTTGTATTTGAAAGGGTGTGTTAAGAACGTATTTTACGGTCTAACTTATTAGTTCACAATCGAACGGAACCTGCAAATATAAGGAGAAGAATGATTGGGGTCCGAGACCGCTTCGACGATCAAGTTAGCAAAAGAGAATATGACAAGAGAAATTTGCTGAAGGAAATATCAGAATGTACCTCATTTTGGATTCGGTCCAGTCTTATTTATAAGTGCCTGCGTTTTTTCTAATAGGCGGTTTTAAGGTAAAAGATCTATTAGTCGAGACATCACTCGATCGTCATCCTTGAGAAGAAAAACCTGATCTGATCCTACCTGTCTCATCTTATTAATTAGATTTTCCTTCAATCAATGCTCAACTAGGTCCTTTTGAAGAGGAACATTAAATGCGGCCTTATCTTCATCCAGTCTAGTAATTAATAATGCGTGTTTATAGCATTTGTATATTTAAGAGGGGAAATCTGTAGATCGGCGATTGTCCGGTTGTTCGTAAATACGGGAATGACCATGATGTGAGATGGGTCCGCAAAATACGCTAATAAATGCGCTTTTGTTCCTGACATTAGCGTATCCTCGAAGCCGACTTATTCTCTTCTTCTCTATTCGTGGTAGCTAGTGATTCGGGCTGTCTCTGATTCCGGTATTTCTAGTCGAGTTCGGACACGTGTCGTCTGGATTTAGATCACGGGCTTCAGGCCCAACTCTTTTTGGGCTTGGGTTCGTTGCCAACTATCCTTTCAGTACCCTGCAAATTTTTATCGAAGGCACTTCGATGGAGATTCTAAACGCTTTAGAGATAGCGTCCTCCCTTTCTTTATTCATGTTCTTCTTCAGCACTGGATGTTATTTTCCTACTTCCCCTTCCAAGCGGAAATATTTGGTCGAATACACCCGAGCGGTGCCAATTGGTATGTTGTTTCATTTACCGATTGGACTTCTGGGGACGATTCAATTTCTGATCAATTAATGCTGGGTCACAATCTTTCATATTTCGTGTCAAGCATTCAATACCTTTCAGAGTTTAATTATTTCGTTGTTTTGATTTCCGAACCATCAATGACGTTTCTGGTTGCGTTGTTGACCTACATTAGCTCGTGATATGCACGCGTGAGATCGTCATTATCTGATCTGTCATTTCGGTGCACGCTTCTTACCTCTGATTGGTCAGCCTCGAGCATGCCCCATGTTCCCACAGGTCATGTCTAGGAACATGGCGTCGATGTCGCTTCGTTTCTCGCTCGTCTTAAATTCGGTTTCTGGGTATAAATTACCCAGAAACCTCATTATTGTTCTTCCTCCTCTGTTTAATTTTCATACTCACTTTTTGCTGCTTCCTCGTTTTTCTGTTGTTATTCTTTCTTCCCTTACATCTTTTCGAACTCTTGTCTCTATGGCTTCCTCTGATCCATGCCCTTTCTTCGCGGGTAATGGCTAGACTTCTTCCATGCAGTCTTCTGATGTGGACACACTTAGGAAGAAGCATCGCGTTTCTTGGCGGCATTCCCTGGAAGCCCCAGGGGATGGCGTTAGGGCTTGCGAACGTGATGGGAGGGCCCAAAAAGTTGCCCTATTTTACCTTATGTTCTCGAAGGGTTTTTGCCTCCCTTTCATCCATCCCGTTTGAGAAGTTCTTTATTTCTTGGGTTTAGCCCCTGCCCAGCTTTTGCCAAACGGGTGGCGTATTCTTTTGGCCACCTGTGTAGCGTTCCGGATCGTTCTTTCTGGGAGGAACGATTTCTACCCCGATTTGACTGCTCGAAAATTCTTTTCGATGTATCGGCTCCTTCGTCAGGACGGGAATGTCGCAAGTTTCCAGATAAAGCCGAAATGTCGACTGATTCGAATGGAGGAGAGGCATTTGAGTGCCCGAGACTACCATAAGAAATTTTTCTTTGTCTCAGGCAGGGATTGGGAATTCCCAGAGGGAGAGGGGACTGAATTCCCAATCCAAAAAGATTGGGGCTTTCTCCATTCCCCGACGCATATGGAGATTACTCTCATAGCCCAGGAAACCGAGAGAGTGAAGGTCATCCTTTCCTGGGGGGCAGAAGATCCCGACCGGCTGTGGTTCGATGCTCTTTTGACCGAGGAGAATATTGAAGAGTTACCTGACCCGACCAGACCGATCTTATACTGAGGGTCAAAACTTCTTCAACATTCCTGGGGAGCCTCCTACTTCTTCTCGCAAGCGGGCCTCTGATCAGGAAGCTCAGAAGGAGAGACATACAAAAAGTCGTCACGACGAAGCCACTTTGAGCCGTGGTGCCCATCCTAAGAAACAGAAGAAGGGGAAGGGTCCACGTGTTGAAGATCAGGGTGAGCGTGTCCCCCCTACGGATTCCCCGATTCGAAGTCCAATGCAGGCCTCCTCGTCGATATCTTCAGACGGGCTCCATTTCTTGGAGACCGAGCAGATAAGGTCCGAGTCTAGGAGGATTGTTCTCGAAGCCCGGATGGAAGCCACCAATGCCGCAGGGATTGAGTCATCGGATGGGGAGGATATCAATCGGGCCTTCCAAGAGGCTTTAGATCGCGCTGTCGATCTTTCACCAGGGGCCATGTCGTTCGATCAGGTCTTCTAGCAAGAGTCAGAAGAGCAAGTTGCCAGGACAAATCAATTGCCAACTCCCCCCCTCTTCTTCTTCCGAGCGCCATTCTGATACTTCTGAAGGTGCGGACGAAACTGAGGGGGAATCCGACTCCTGGGGCGATCAAGAAGGAGTTAGCCTACAAGATGAATAGGAATAAGAGGGTGATGAGGGATGTCAAAGAGGGGTCGGACCTGAGAGGTCGGGTGAGGCTAGCACTCACGAGGAAGGAACACACGGGGAGACCTTTGATGAGCGTAAGCAGCCTTCCGTCATGCTCGATGAGTCCCTCGAAGGTCCACCCCCAACTTTTGAGAAGAGGTCGACCTCATACGCTCGAACTGAGCCGTCACCCGTTTTTTAGAGGGGGTTGGGTTCAGGGACTCAGTTCGAGGGTAGACAAATGTCTTCGGGCTTGGAGGTTCCTGCGTATCCTCCCTCCCCTTTTCGGTTTCGGAGTGGGGTTGCGGTGCTTGGTCTTTTTTTGAGTCGGAGTCGGAAGGAGGGGATCAGGCCGACGAAGCTACTTCGGAGCGTCCTTCGCGTTTTGAGCAAGCCAAGGTGGATGCTTCTGAGTGGGTGGCCAAAATGCTGGAGCCTTTGCTGACACAAGTTTGACTCGTGGGCTTTGTCAGATTTATGTAATCTTTTGGTTCCGAGCTGATAGTTTCTTTTCCTTGCGTTCAGGTTGCCAAGAAAATATCCTAGGCTGTGGGTTCCGAGTTGGCAAAACTCGCCGAATTCAATAATGAGCTCGGAACCGTCCGCAAGTTCGGGCTTTATAAGTTGCAGCAAGCGAAAGATCAGCTTGAATTATCGCAGAAAGCTTGCGGGGGCCTAATCAAGATGGTCGAAGAGTTAGGGGCTGACAAGAGTAGGCTAGAAAAGGCCAATGCTTCTCTTCGAGCCGAATTGGAGGCGGCCCGGGATTCGCTGGCAATAGCTCATCGAAAGAACGCCCGCCTCGTAGATGCTAGATCGGCCACCAAGCAGGATAAGATTCTTCTTCAAACTAAGTTGACTGTTCGGACGGCGGAACTAGCTGCCTTTGCCCAAATTCTTTCATTGAGGGAAGAAGAACTGGCGATTTTCGAGCGCGCTCGGGTCGCTCAGGAGGAGGAATTGGCTGGCTCAGAGCGTGCCCAATAGGCTTTAGGGGAGGAGCTGACAAGGTCTGAACGAGTCCGGGCTGCTCAAGAGACCGAGCTGGAGGAAACTAGTCATGATTTGGGGGATGCCCATTCGAGAATAGCTGACTTTGAGCAGCAGATATCTCGAGTGGTGGCCATTCGCAACTCGGCCCGGGGGTACGGTTATGCTGAAAGTCTCCGTCGGATAGGAGCCCAGCTTTTGGTAGACCCTCAGCTCAACCCCCACAACATAAGTCTGAAGTCTCTTCGTCCGGACCAAGTTGCGAAGAAGTTTGTTTGTTTAGAAGATCGGAAAGCGTGGCTACCCACCTTTTAATGACCTGAATCATCCTCCTCCCCCTCCTGAGGCTTAACCTTGTCATCGTGTTGACTTCTTCTTGTTGTAACTTTTTTTTTTTTTTGGTAACTGATACTTCGGAATGTTTTGTAACTGATACTTCTAAATATATGACATTCGAGACATTGGCTTCTCTTTAGATGCTTTGTTCGCTCTATACCCTGTAAATTTTTGGTTAAGTGTAAACTTAACCAAGAATTTTTTCGAGCGTAATGTGTGTGTTTGAGGTCGGGATTCAAGAGTTGCAAGTTGCTTCGCGTGGGTGGGTTGACCGACCCCACGGGATTTGAGTGTTACTTCGCATGGGTGGGTTGACCGACCCCGCGGGATTCGAGCGTTACTTCGCTTGGGTGGGTTGACCGACCCCGCGGAATTCGAGAGTTACTTCGCGTGGGTGGGTTGACCGACCTCGCGGAATTTGAGAGTTACTTCACGTGGGTGGGTTGACCGACCCCGCAGGATTCAAGACGAGAATTGAATATAACTTATAAAGCATTGGAGATTAATAACGACGGGCTTTTATAATTTCAAGAAGTAAAATACATCGAAAAATGTTATGCATAATACCTCTTAAGCCGCTCACTATTCCAGGGGTGTGGTAGGTCGGTCCCAAAGCTGTCCCTGAGTCGGTAAGATTCGAGCCTGTTAGTTGCTGTTACCATGTAGGGCCCTTCCCATTTTGGTCCCAGTTTTCCCTGCGCTGGTGTTGTAACGCCCGTTTTTCTTAGCACTAAGTCTCTGATTCTGAAGTTGCACGGTTTTACTCTTCTGTTGAAGTACTGTAAAGTCTTGCATTTGTTGTTGGCAACTTGGATGAAGGCTTCTTCTCTTCTTTCTTCTAAGAAGTCCAATCGTTCCATCATTTTAGCATCATTAGTAGCTGTATCGTAGTGCTGAACTCGCAGTGTAGGTATCCCGAGTTCGACTGGAATTACTGCCTCATAGCCATATGTAAGGGGGAACGGTGTTTCGCCCGTGGGAGTTCGGACTGTTGTGTGATATGCCCAAAGGACTCCCAGTAGTTCATCGGCCCACGCCCCTTTGTGCATTCCGAGTCTTTTTTTTAGTGTAGAGAGGATCGTTTTGTTGGTTGCCTCAGCTTGTTTGTTAGCTTGTGGGTCGCCAGGCTAGGAGTATTTCACTTTGATTTTCAGCTCAGAGCACCACTCCCGGTAATGATTGCAATCGAACTGTTTTCCTTTGTTGGATACGAAACTCTAAGGTATCCCGAATTGGCAAACAATGGATTTCCATAAGAATTTTGTGATGGCTTGAGAGGTGATGCTGGTGAGGGCTTCGGCTTCTACCCACTTCGTAAAATAATCCACTGCCACCACAATGAACTTAGTTTCGCCCCTCCCGACTGTGAATGGTCCTATGGATCTAGCCCCCATTGAGCAAAAGGCTAGGGGGATGTTATCGAAGCGAGTTCCTCTGACAGGGAATGTAATATCGGGCTATACTTCTGACACTTTGGACATTTCTTGACGAACTCTTTCGCTTCTTGGAGCAAACATGGCCAGTAATACCACGTGCGGGTTGCGCGGGCAGCTAGTGTCTTTCCCCCCGTGTGAGCTCCGCAAATTCCTTCATGGATTTTGGCGAGTATATACTGTCATTCCTCTTTCGTCACGCATCTGAGTAATGGCTCGGAGAAATCCTTCCTGTATAACGATCCGTCAATCAGAGTAAACCTGTCTGATCTATTTCTTATTTTGCGTGCTTGATCTGGGTCAGGGGGTAACGTGCTTGTTCGGAGATATTTGATAATGTCAGTCGCCCAGTCGGGATCTACGGCTGCTACCATTCCAACTTCGCTGCCGATGGAGGGCGTGTCTATTGTCCTTATCTCTATGTTCTCTGGGGGTGGATGCTTGTCCTTTCCTGATACTATTTTTGCCAATCAATCTGCCAAATGATTTTCTTCTCTTGGGATCCGTAGCAGACGGAAGTATCTGAATCGATCTCTTTCGATGCATACTTGCTCCAGATATTTTTTCAGTTTTTCGCTCTTTGTGATGTATTGACCGAGTACTTGGTTAAATACTATTTGGGAATCGGTTCAGGCTTCCAGTTTCATCGCCCCGAGGATCCGAGGAATTGCTATTCCAACTATAAGGGCCTCTTATTCTGCTTCTTTGTTGGTTACTCTAAAAGTCAGGCCTATAACGTAGTTGTACTCGGAGCCTTGGTTAGTGATGATATGTACCCCTGCTTCGCCCCCAGCTTGACATGATGACCCGTCAACATATAGCTGCCATGGCTGTTCCTTGGGTTTGTTGGGGATCTCTTCTAGGAATCCCGTGTATTCTGCTATGAAATCCGCTAGAGCTTGTGCCTTTATTGCTGTCCTCGGTTGGAACATTAGATCAAACTCGCTTAGCTCGATTGCCCATTTGGCTAATCGACTGGAGGCATCAGGCTTCTGAAGAATAGTTCCGAGGGGCTGATTGGTCATCACTTTTATGGTGTGAGCTTGGAAGTAAGAACGTAGTCGGCATGCCGCTGTTAGCAGGGTGAATACAATCATCTCCGTTCGGGGGTACCTGGCTTCTGCTCCTTGAAGAGCTCTACTAATATAGTAGACAGGCCTCTATCCCCGATCAGTTTCTCTTACTCTAGGACCGCAGACGTTGCATGAGGTGAGATTGCTAAGTAGGCCACAAGAGTTTCTCCGGGAGCTATCTGGCTAAGTAGTGGAGGGCATGTCAGGTAGTCTTTTAGTTGTTCGAATGCTCGCTCACACGATGTATCCCACTCGTGTGCTTTTCGGAGGACTTGGAAAAAGGGGAGGTATTGATCTGTTGACCTTGCTATGAACCGGCTGAGGGCAGCGACTCGTCCAGCCAATCGTTGGACTTTCTGCAAGTTCCTTGGGGAAACCATTCCGAGGATAGCCTGTATTTTCTCGGGGTTGGCTTCAATTCCCCGCTCGGAGACCATGTAACCAAAAACTTCCCAGATTTGACCCCAAAGGTGCACTTGGTGGGGTTGAGTTTCATTTGGTAGTGTCGCAGAATGGAAAATGCCTATCTTAGATCTGCCAAATGGTCGTTAGGGCAGTGGCTCTTGACTAGGAGGTCATCGATGTAAACCTCCATGTTTCTTCCGATTTGATCTTTGAACATATGATTGACTAACCGTTGATAGGTCACCCCTGCATTCTTGAGTCTAAAGGGCATGGAGGTGTAGCAATAGAGTCCCCGGTCTGTAATGAATGCCGTTTTTTCCTCATCATCCGTGCTCATTTTGATTTGATTATAACCCGAATATGCGTCCATGAAACTAAGGAGAGACTGCCCAGCGGTTAAATCTACAATGAGGTCGACGCACGGCAGAAGGAAGCTATCCTTAGGGCAAGTTTTGTTTAAATAGGTGAAGTCTACGCACATTCGTCATTTTCCACTCATCTTTTTTACCAATACAACATTAGATAGCCATTTCGAGTAGTGAACTTCTCGGATGAACCCGACGGCTAAGAGTTCGTCAACTTCCTCCGCTATGGCAGCATATTTCTCGACACAGAAACTTCTTCTCTTTTGTTTAACTGTCCGGATTGTTGAGTTGACACATAGTCGGTGTTCTATTATGAACTTGTCGATTCCGGGCATGTCAGCATGCGTCCAAGCGAATACGTCTTTGTGCTCGATGAGGAGATTCTTGAGCTCTGTGTTTATTCCAGGATCCATTCTGGTTCCCACTCGCACCATCCGATCTGGGTTGTTTTGATCGACCGGAATCAGTTCCAGTGGTTCGTTGGCTTTTGCTTGACGTAGTGTTCCCTCGTCCCTGATTTCATCGTCCCAAACTGCTCGGGGAGGAGCAGGCGGGAGCTCTGCGTTCTCGCATCCCAGGGAGATCATAGCCACGGAATTGATTTTGTATTTCAATTCTCGAGCGTAGCATTCCCTGGAGGTGATTTGTTCTCCTCTGACCTCACTTATTGCTCTATCGGTCGGAAATTTCATCTTGAGGTAGTAGGTAGAAGTGACTGCCTTCTGATTATTTAGGGTCGGCCTCCCTAAGATGGCATTGTATGAGGAGGTGGCTTTCATTACCAGGAATTCGGTCATGACTGACATAGTTCTCGGTGCGGAGCCCATCAAGATTGGAAGTGTTATCACGCCTTCGGGGTGTATTGCTTCACCCGTAAATCCTTTAAGGGGGGCTTGGATGTGTCGAAATTGGTTGAGATCGATTCCCATTTGTATAAAGGCCTCCCAAAACAAGATATCGGCCAAACTCCCATTGTCAACCAGTATCCTTTTGACTGTGAAATTGGCCACTAACATTGATATTACCAACGCATCATCGTGTGGAAAGGCGATGCCCTTTTCATCCTGTTCGTCGAAAAAGATTGACCCTCCCTTAGGGCCCGAGTTTCCTTGTCTCGGTGTTCTTCCCAGAGTATAAACTTTTTCATACCTGGCTCTTTGTGCATGCGTCCTTTGAGAGGAAGATGTAGTTCCTCCTCGGGATGGTCCTCCAATGATGGTTCTGATCTCACCCGGCGGGTGGCTAGATGTGAGTTCGCTTCAGTGTCAGCTTGATTCTCGTTCCCGAAGGAGGGGGGACCTTGATCGGGTCTTTTCTCTTCGATCGTTTAGCTGCTCATCTCTTTGTCTATTTTTCAGGGCCTGGCAATCTTCCGTATTGTGGCCTGTGGCTTGTGATATTCGCAGTACATACTTCCCTTTTTTCTCCTAATGGATTCCCTTCTCGATTCAAATCGGTTCTGACTTTCCATTGTTAGGTTGGATTGGGGCTATGGTGATAGTCTGTGTTCCCGTGGGGGACCTCTTCTTCTTGTTTCATTTGAAAGCTTCCTCCTGATTCGGTATTGGCTGGAGCTTTCTCTGGTATTGGTCGTTGTTCGGTCATACTACCGGAGTTCCCCTCGTCGTGGGGCTATTAGGGCTTCAAGTGTGTCTTCAGCATTGATGAACCCGTCAGCTTGATCCATAAACCCGTTCAAAGTTGTGGGAGTTTTACGAGCTATTTCCGCTATGAAATGGCTCCTGGGCCATATGCCACCTAGGAGAGCTGCTAGGGTGATATTTTCATCCTGGTTGTCGGTCGTCATTCTTTTTTTGTTGAACCTGGTCAGGTATCCTTTCAGGTTTTCTTTCTCCCCTTGTTTGACGGTCAGTAGGTAAGCTGCTGGGCGCCTTCTTTTTCTACTGGCCATAAATTGGGTAGTGAAGAGTCGGGCTAATGTTTCGAAACTATTGATTGATCCTGGAGGAATGGTTCCGAACCATATCCTAGCTATTCCTTTTAGTGTGAGAGGGAACGCTCGACATTCTACTTCGCCGGGATAGCCATGCAGACTAACATGTGCTTTGAAGGCTTCTAGGCGCTCCACATGATCCTGAGATCCATCATACGGCTCCACTTGCGGGACTTTGAATCTGGACGGGAGAGGGACGGCCAGGACGTCTGCACTATAGGGTGTCCCTATGCTCCCTCGCAAAGAGACACGCCCCTCGATTGGGTTGATTAATTTCGCCATTTTAGTATACTTGTCTCCTAACTCTTTTAATTCGGTGTGCATCCGGCGTCGTTCTCCTTCGGAGGCATCGTTTTCCTCAGGATGTCGGGAACTCACATTCTCCTCGGGGTTGACCTCGCCACGGGCCGATATTTCTTCATGGGGTTGTCGAAGGGCAGCATTCTCCTCTCTCAGCTTCCTCACAACTTCTTTCAACGCTTCTAATTTCTCTTCCATGGCCGAATCTAAATGTTGATCGTGTTCGGTCGTTTGGGATGGTGGTACGGTAGACATGCAAAAAATACGCTTATCAAACTAGTATCCCACAGACGGCGCCACTGTTAAGGACGTATTTTGCGGTCTAACTTATCAGTTCCCAATCGACCGGAACCTGCAAATGTAAGGAGAAGGATGATCGGGGTCCGAGGCCGCTCTGACGATCAAGTTAGCAAAAGAGAATATGACAAGAGAAACTTGCTAAAGGAAATGTCAGAATGTACATCGTTTTGGATTCGGTCCAGTCTTATTTATAGGTGCCTGCGTTTTTCCTGAGAAGCGGTTTTAAGGTAAAAGATCTATTAGTCGGGACATCACTCGATCGTCATCCTTGAGAAGAAAAACCTGATTTGATCCTTCCTGTCTCATCTTATTAATTAGATTTTCCCCCAATCAATGCTCAACTAGATCCTTTTGAAGAGGAACATTAAACTCGGCCTTATCTTCATCTAGTCTAGTAATTAATGATGCGTGTTTATAGCATTTGTGCATTTAAGAAGGAAAATCTGTAAATCGGCGATTGCCTGATTGTTCATAAATGCAGGAATGACCATGATGTGAGATGGGTCCGCAAAATACGCTAATAAATGCACTGTTGTTCTTGACATTAGCGTATCATCGAAGCCGGCTTATTCTCTTCTTCTCTATTCGTGGTAGCTAGTGATTCGGGCTGTCTCTGATTCCGGTATTTCCAGTCGAGTTCAGACACGTGTCATCCGGGTTTAGATCACGGGCTTCAGGCCCAACTCTTTTCGGGCTTGGGTTCGTTGTCAACTATCCTTTCAGGGTGATTGATAAATTGTGTGATATGTGTGAGTTTTAGAAAAACACTTATTAGTGATAGTAGTATCACGTTCTATTATTACCGAGCTTTCCAAACATATATTACTTTTCGACAAATTGTCCACGCCTTTCTTTAAAAGAAATTAATTGTTCTTGATTTGTTAAAATTTTTCTATGATTTAAGATAAATTTCTAAATTAAGAATAAATCTAAGAAGTTTTTAATAAGTAAAGATATAACGCCATTAGATTTTTAACGAACTATATTTTAGAATCATAAAAGTTAGAATTAAATTATATAAGTGAGTATAATCAATCAATTTTGACAATCATATAAAAATATAATCAATTTTTTTTATTAGAATTAGACTGTTAAAGTAAGTATTATGAGATTGAGTGAGTTGAAATTTGGGTCTAAATGAAGTTAAAAGTTATAATAGAGTTAAATGTATATTGAGATTTGAGAGAATCATCTCAATAAAAATTTGGAGACGGGAGGGAAATTTTTTTAAAAAAATTTGAGGGGTAATTTTAAGTGTATATATATATATATGTATCTATATACGATTTTTAAAAAATTTTGGGAAGGCTGTAGCCGCCCACCCTCCAACATGGTTATGCCCTGGTGACTGGTGACGATGAAGAATTTAATAAAAAAAGAGTACTGAAGAGCAAAGAAACAATGTAAAAGAGTAGGATAGAAAGCTAATTTTGTTGAATGCAGTCAGACAAAAAAAAAACAGTCAACAGAGCAAATTGACGATTTAGGATTGATTTTAAGGTTACGTTTGTTTACTGAAATGAGATAAAATACTTTTAAATAAAAATTAAAAATTTAATAAAATATTTTTAGAACTTTATATTTTAATATTATCATTAATTTAAAAATCAAAATTTTATATATTTATTATATTTTATTTATAAATTAAAATAAAATTATAATAATAAAATAAAATTTGATGAAATCGTTTCAATTTCCAAAAGGAACATATCAAAACCTGATTCCCTGAGCAGCTTTCAATCGGTTTTTTGAGGATTCGGCATGAAATTAAGAATCGGTTTATTTTTAAAGATGAGATTGAGATAAATTGAGATTAAATTGAAAAGTTAAATAAAATATTATTATAATATATTTTTTAATATGATTTTTGTATTGTGATTTTAAAATTTTAAATTATTTATATTATTTTATATTAAAATTTGAAAAATATGTAATAATTAGATGAAATAAAATAAGATAAAAATAGATGTATCTTGTAAACAAACCAGGCCTAAGATGTTTATGCCCTGTTAATTTGGGCTGTTCATTGCCGTGCACGCCCAAGCTTCATGGGCTGTGGAAATGTCCATTAAGGTTGGGTACGATATGCATCAATGTCTGGCGGTCGTTTAACGTACGCAGTTCATGTATTATTGAAATTTAAAGCTTAGTTTGCTTATAAGATATATTTTTATTTTATTTGATTTCATCTAATTATTATATATTTTTCAAATTTTAATACAAAATAATATAAATAATTTAATTTTTTCAAATTTTAATAGAAAATTTATATTATAATAATTTTTTATTTTAATCTAAAATTTATTTTATCTTATTTCAATCTTATCTTTAAAAACAAACCAGACATAAGATTTCTCCAATTACTCATGCATTGTCCCAGCAAGAGAATAATACAAAAAATAAACCAATTAATAATCTCGATCTATTTCTTAAATAGCAGTCAAAAAAACAAAAAATAAAGGTAAAAAGTACATGACCTATCTAGTAATAATGTTTCTTAAGATGAGCTTTTCCTGCCAATTTAATGAGCTAGTGTTCGTGGTCAATCATATAATATAATTGATCATATAATTAATGGAGTTTCAAATTAATTAGGAATAGGTCGAAGAAATTAACCCTAGCTATCTAGCTATCTAGCTAGAGACCTGAAGGCCGATCGAAGAAATTATTCAAGAGCATCATAAATGGTCGTTGTCTTTTCCAGAGGCAAATTAAGGAACCTAACTAGCTAATTAGTACTATAATATATCAACAATAATATTGCCGGCTAAGTTTCTACATGATGTTCTCGATTTGGCCGCTCCTAACATCCAATTATTCAGACAGATCAAGTTGCAAGTATTTACTGATCATAATTATAAGCTTTTAAAGGACTCGTTAATCTTATATTCTAAGTTAGAATATAAAAGTACTCTCTTTTATTTTTTACTTGTGGAGGACTAGACTCTCTCTCCACAAATGAGTTGAACGTATAAATTATTTAGTTATATTGAATTGAAATGTGAAATCAGAGACTCTGACTCTGTAATATCATATTAATATTATATTAAATCATTAATTTATATTATAACCCAAATGAACGTCTTTCTCTTGGTTGTTTGCTTGCTTTTCAGTGTAGTAGTACTGCTATATTATTTGGTCTACACAGAAATCTTATAAATTAAGTGATCTTACATATTGCTGATAATTTGTCAGTTGCTGATCTTAATTCCTAATTGAGTTTTTAAGATTAAGTTTTTGTTTAATAAAAACATGAGACAATATTGTTATTACCAAATCAATGCGCGAATTAATTTCTATAAAAAGATTACACGTATATATATATATATAAGTAAATACTTCTTATTTAATTGTTTTCCTTGACTAATTAGCAAGTTAGCCAGTCCTCTTGCCACGGAGATATCTATTGTTGCCACCTTTCACCAGTAGTAACGGCCCAAATGTTTTGGATTTAGAGGTTGTTAGATATATTTTATGACTAGTTGAGTACTGTTGCATGGATGCAGCACGCCCTTAATGATGACTATGCTTCTATATTTATAATCACGATTTTTATTTGAAAAACTGGATTAGTTTTCTGAAAGAATTGGAAAATAAAGATTTAGGTCCGGTTTGGATTGGGAAATAGGATGAATTCGGATGAATTTAATTTATTTTTTAATATTATTATTGTTTTGAGATTTAAAAAAATTGAATTGAAATTTAAAAAATGTATATTAGAATTTGAAAAAATTATATTAGAATTTTCATTTTGTATATAAATTTTAAAAAATATAATAATAAATTTAAAATGAGCGACCCTTAATTATAAGACTGGTCAAAAGGTAATTGGTTCATCTGGGCCAACTGTTTATACAGATTTTGCTTCTTGCGATCTTTTTTTTTTTTTTTTTTCTGTTTTTGGAAAACTGTTTATACAGATTAATTAAGCACTTGACACAATTGCCGGATCTGTAAAGCTATATGTGTGTGTGCATGGGACCGTATACACACTATAAAAAAATATATATATATTTGTATCTAATTAATTTCAACAAAGTTATTTACAATTAAAATTATTTGCAAGTTAATTAGTTTAAAAAGTCCATTTTTTCTTATAATGACATATATATACCAGTACTGCAAGCAATTATGATCACAAGAACCCGGCCATTAGTCATAAGAGAACCACCTCATATATATGTTGTTCATTTACGAGACATGGCCTATTCATGATCTCCATTACTACCTAGCTAACTTAAGTACTTGTCTTGGGTTGCTCTAGCTGTAGCTATAGCTATGTCGGAATTTAGAGACCTTGTCTCGTTTCCACAGATCAGGAGTAGTACTCCTTGAGGTATCATTTCCATGTACATAATAAAAGGGAGTCAGCACTACTCCAAGGACTGCCTCAAAGAGTTAAAATTGATCATGCATCCTCTAAGAGCTAGCTAGGATTTCATTATATATATACGAGAAATATCTTAATTGTAAAAAAATTAATTTAATAAACTGATATAATTTTATTAAATTATAAAATTATTTTTATTATAAAATAAATGTAGCAGACCTTGAAACTACGATGATTGCATTATTGAGGTTTTCTATGAAGGGATGGAGTAGGACGGCTATTTAGAAAGGAAACTGGCCTTCTCTTGTACTGTGTTTAATTGAAAGAGACTAGGTAGCCAGCTAGATACGTACGACGTAGCCTTCTTCTAACGAGGGAGATGGTGATCATCCTCAAAATTATAACCCTTAGCTCTATCAAAATTATAAGAGTAGTATTGATATTAGTTCCAAAGAAAATTAATGCATATATAAATTTGATAGATTTATTAAAAATAATTTTGTATTAAATTCATTAAACAAAATTATAAAAAGTTTCGAATTACAATAATCTATTATTCACTTAATAAAATAATTTTTATTATTTTTTAATATATTTATTAAATGAATAAATTATAAATATATTTGTTGAATGAATAAATTATAAATAAATTTATTAGTTTTATAATTTGTATATTATATTATTATTTTAATAAATACAATGTAAGATTAGAGATATAAAGCAGTTGACTTTCCATTAAATTTATATTTTCTAGCACATTTAAAAAAATGATGAAATTAATATTAATACTATAAAACATCCTACTCCTACATATATCTCTCGTGCGTGCGCGCGCATATATATATATATATATATAAGAATTTCTTGAGAACTAAACCCTTACAAATGTAACTCTCACCGTCTCCTACCGTGGTGGACGACACCGCCCATCCCATCAGGATTTGACCCATTTTTAGGTTTAAAATCGCCAGGGACATACCGGAGCTCGCCGAGGCTCGCAGTCGCAAGAGTGAGGTCGCCGGCTTCCTCCGGTCCCAATGAGATGGGCGGTGTCGTCCACCGCCACCGGCGGCAGCGTGGCTGGGCTGAGGCTGAAACTCTTTAAAAATTCATTTTTATTTTATTTTTTTATTATTATTTTATTATGTTTTTTTCATTTTATTAATTTATTGTATTTTTATTATATTTTCTAAATTTTATTTTTTATTATATTTTTTAATATTTTTATTGTATTTTTATAAAAATTATAGGAGTTTAAGAGGTATGTTACAATATGCTAAGGTGTATACGGATCGCATCCTAGCATTATCCACACACATATATATATATATATATATATATATATATACTTGGCACGTACGTACGTAGGCACTGCCCTTGCATACTTTTTTCTGTCCTTTTTAACTATTCGATCTCCACATTAGTCGGTAAAAGTTAAAAGTTAACCTGGTCATTTGGAAGCCGATTTAGAATCCAAGTACACCAATTAAATTACAAAAGTAAAACCAAAATAATTATAACGACAAATGTGACAAATTTCAAGTATTTGCAACGGCTTGCTTATGTTGCAATACAAATTATGTGGTCAAAATATATTTTTACAATGACTTTTATTCTTTCAACTTCACAAATTGTAAGGAAAACAATTTTCTTTTTTTAGCAAGTATTACTAGATAAACTAACAGGATATAAGTTTAAGTGGGATAAGAGTTTCTTACAATATTTTCAAAAAATTAACACATAATATAATACAAAATAAAAAGGTAAATGAATAGCTCCAAAAAATATAGATAGATCGAAACTAAATGAATGACTCTCATCCAATTCCTACTAAAGAAAGTGATAACTTGGTAATAGTTTTAGGTTGCAGTTGAAAGCCACAACAGTGGAGTATGAGCTGCACCGCTTAGTCTAGACTGATTGTGAGGAACTTCCACATCTTTTTTTTTCACTTGATCTTTGGTTATGGAAAACAGAAACATAGTAGAGTAGTCTAAAACCAAGACAGAGCCAAATCGCCAGAAGAGGACTGCTGTCGGTAGTTGTGGCACGTGTATGCCACCTACCGCCTAGGGAGTTGAGCAATCGACAGATCTGGAGGATTTGAGATTGTTGATGATAGCGGTGCAGCGAGTTTGCTCTAACTCCTCACCAGATTGCTGTAGTGGGTAGAAAAAGCGCACGGCATGGGCTGCGCGTGCTAGTCGATGAAAGCCAGAATTCAAAAAATCGGTTGTGGGTATCGACATTGCTAGAGAGAAAACTACCAAAAAATAAACAAGGAAAAGCACAATAAATGGGAAAATAAATAGAAACTAGGGGAGGAGGTGGTTGGAGTTGAAGCTCCGACCCCTTTCTGCCCATGGGAAGATCCGAAAAGATAGGAGGCCATTGGGAATCGCTCGTTGTAATAATGCTCGGTACATGTGCAACAAAAGTATTTCATTGTTGAAAATATTTGCAAAGAATGCACATTGTTAGAAATGTCAATTTGCAAGGAATGTATTTTGTTTTTGTAATGAGGATTGTAACAAATGTAAATTGCGGGACTTATAACTTTATTCAACTTCTCATAAATATATCTAAATTCATCTTAACATCTAAATACATTTAAATTCATTTTAAGTAGACCCTACAAAACTCACTCTACTATCTCATTCACTATTATTAATAAAGAATTCAACTCAGTCCAACTCAAATCAACTCATATTCTTAGTGAATATGAGACTTAAGTCACTCGTTTGATGCATGAGGTAGGATCAAACTATATATCTATATATGTATGTATGTCCTAGTGCTAGGTTGTCATCCAACATTGACTGATGGGCGTGTCGCCTAAACCAAATTCACCTTCTTATTTTGTTTTTGTTTTTTTTTTAATTTCTATCATTTTAAAACATTTTAAAAAATATAACAAAAAATATTAATATATTAATAAGTAAAATAAAAATATTAAAAAGTTATATCCATGAACAGTCAAAATGAGTGAATAAGATGAAGGTTCATAATAGCATTCAAGGGACTAAAAATAACAACACAACAGCGTTAAATGTGTTGCGTTGTTATTTTTGGTCTCTTAAATTCTTATACAAACTTATTTATGGTTGCATGAAATATTTTGAATAACATGAAATGCTAATTATAAGTATTATTATCAGATCAATTAATATATTTATCTTTATTCTAGTTTTTGATTCAACTGGCAGTTAGCTAATCTATTGCAAATGTCTTAATTATTCATATGTCAAAAAGAGAAAACTATGTAGCAATTTTAAAACATAATCAAAAGTTATTTTGTCTTTCTTGGTTGCGTAAATCGCGGAACGGGAATATCTTACACTTTACAGACACAAGAGATAGCTACTGCCAAAACAATTTTGAGATTCTAATTTAAGTTTGAGCATACTATTTGAAATAGATGAGTCCCTTTCATCCTTTTCAAACACGACCAAACGGAATCTCTTCGGGGGAAAAAACAAAAAATCCACAGACAGGATCCACAAAAAACAGTACTTTACTCATAAATGATTCAGAATATTATGCTATATATATAGCAGCAGTTACTATTTACTACTTTTACTAATCTAATCTTGTTTTTTTAATATTTAATTATTCCATAATTGCATGGAATTTAAAATGCATAAATCTCGCATAATTTTAAAAAAATATTCACATACTCTAAATATGTATCATTATAACTCTTATCGTATTTAGTACATTTTATAAAATAGTCCTAGCATAAAATTAGCTTTTTTATTTGAAATTGTTTATGGTTGACTTCTAAGAAGAATTTAATTTCTTGATAATCTATCTACCTATGAATCTAGGAGATTTTAGTCCTAGCTAAAATAAATTATTTAAAATACTCATAACGGTCCAAAAAAAAATATACATAATTATTGATGATAAAGGTAGAAGGGGTAACTGTCGGTACAAAATAATCAAAACATACATGTACATTAATTATATAGTACCATTATTTTTGTTTCACGGAAACAAATTACAATACTTATAAATGTCGAGATAATTAATTGACAGAGAACAAAAAACCTTTGAGCAAATATCATCAGATATGTTATCCTTGATCATACTTGTTAACGTTTATTATAAACTTCCGACAGATTTACGATGGATGATTGAAAATTACCTTTATAATACTTTTAAATGAGAAGGAAACAACTCTCTGGTTCTTTGCTTGATTCAAGAGTTCCTTGCTTCGAATATTATTCATATAAAGAGATCAATTAAGCATGCATCCGACTTATTTTCACAGAAAAACAGATCAAACTAGATCTAAAGAACAGATCAAACTAATTCTAAACTTGTGGGACTGGAGGGAAGGGATCAACTTTCAATCAACCAAAAGGTTTGACTCATCAACCATATATATGGTTATGTTGCAGTTCTGCCATGCACATCATGGTTTCAAAACATGATTTCTTTCAGCAACGAGGAGAGGGTGGAAAAGGATCCTGACTTTCAATGCACATATGAAACATTCAAGAATCAAGAAAACCCACAAAAAGTTTGTAACAAAAAACAAAAGTTCATAGTATCGACTGGAACAATTAATCATTAGCACGAGGAGACGAAGAAAATCCAACAAAAGTGCAGAGAGAGAGAGAGAGAGAGAGAGAGGGTATGCTTGGCTCCTCGCACGCCACCGGCATTAAACAATCAGCAAACGGATCGGTTTACGCTTGTGGCATACAGGGAGCCAGGCATAACCCATTTAATTTTTCACCTTTTCGGCCATCTTCTTCTTCATCATCAACTGCAAAACCTTCTTGTATGCTGCAACACAGTGCAGCTGGGAACATATTGTAATCACAAAAGAAATGCGGGGAGAGGGAGAAAAAGAAGAGGAGAGACATAGACAGATCAGTAACTTTGTACGAGACCGTAAAAGATTCGTTATATGTAGAGCTTCAGATGGAAAAAGAAGGGGTGGGGAGGGGCCGGGGGCAAACTCACAGACTAGAACTAGAAGTGACCCTAAGGCTCATTAGGTCTAGACCTTAAATAGGAGGGAACTTTGAAGATTCTAATTTGTTTTTCCTTTTTTAAGAGTAAGAGACGATTGTCTTACCATGTAGAGTAAATCAATTTTAACTCACTTTCCTTGGAGCACAAAACATATTTAAAGGTAGAATATTAAAAATTTATTCTAATTATCGATAAATATGATATTCTATTAATTATAACCATTACTGCCACACCGACCACCGCTAATATATATTCTTGATACTGCAAATATCATTTCTTCTAATCTTCTTTTAGTTATAGATGATCACATATTTTAAACTTCCGATCGGATGTATATATACTTTCATAAAACATGCATCTTGATTTAGCTTTTTTATTTTATTTTCCATGACCATGTAGATTAATTCAAGATGATTCTCGTACCATGTAGAGAAAATCAATTTTAACTCACTTTCTTTTGGTCCACAATACATTTAAAGGTAGAATATTCAAAAGTGATGCTAAATATTATCAATAAACGTGATTTCACTAATTATCACTAGTACCGGCACACCAAGCACCGCTAATATATTCTGATTTGCAAATATCATTTCTTCTAATTATCTTCTTTCGCTTAATTAAAATAAACTTCCGAATGTATATATACTTAGGTACTAAAACATGCATATATCTTGAATTTTAATTTTTTTTTCCCCTGACCATGTATATTCGAGATAATAATAACTAAGATTATTCATGACAGAAAGATCAATCCCTAGCTAGGGCCCTCGCTCTGCCTCTCATGACTGTGTCTTTCAGTATTTTCTTATCGAAGCTAAGTAGTAGGTTTGAATGAATGGACACCTTATGGGCCTCTCTCATACGTACCCTGCGCCTTTCATTTCAGACTGATAAAAGCAATTGCTTTTCGCTTCTGGATTCAGGTTTCCGGGTACTCTTGGAGGAACCAAACTCCTTTTGCCTCCACTATTTGCTTTTCCTATTTGTTCATACATATACATGTGTATATATATATATATATATATATTATACAGTTTTAAATTCAAAATTAAAGATTCAAGCTGTAGACATTATTTAAATATTGTTATCATGCATGCAACTTATATAGTATATATTTAGGCTAAGACGTGAGAGTATATATATATATATATATATATATATATATTTGGGTGTTGCACTCGCTCATGAGGATGGCATATATTTTCTAGTTTTGGAGAGAGAGAGAGAGAGGGAGAGAGACATACATGGTTGGAAGGTTGGCTTATGAGAGACACTACTTGATCATCGTATTACATGATATGCGTGACATGGCAAATTGGGCCCATATTATATTTACTGGCTGAGAAAATTATCATGATTTTAATCTATCTAAATAATATGACATCTTATTTTCTGTAACAGACTAATTCTTATTAAAATAAGTATATTTTTATTATAAATAATTTATCATAAATATTAATTATTTGTATATATATACAGTACATACATAGCTGGGATGCACCAGCTTGTTTTTCTTGAAGACGGACAAAAAAATAAAAAACAAAAAAGAAAGATAAAGGCATTTGTTGGTTAGTCTCTGGTTGGTAGACAATATTGAGGGTTTGGTACATTTTCATATGGCAGAAGAACTGTCAAAGTACAAAGAGTTTCACGTGGCAGACAAAAGCTCTTTCATAGGGCGATTTTTCTAGGGTCAAAGATATCAACACCAACGTGATGATTATAGCTTCATTCCTCACTGCATGCTTATCATAATTATCTTCTAAAAACACATCTGAATTTAGACATGAGTCGGGCACACCTCCTTACACCATTCATGTACGTAGGACCCATGCATGCATGATTTCAATGGTCATCCATCTAACACAAGCTCGATCCATTAATTTACGCCGATATTGTGCTCGTCTCCTTTTCTTTCCCATTTCTTTAACGCAGGTACACTTTTAGTTTGATTATTATGTTTTCTTTTTTCGCATGATGTGATGCTATGGTGTTCATCTTTGAATTTTGTTCCTTTAAAGTTGGACCACATGCGCGCGCTGCATGTGTTTTTTTTTTAGCTTTTTTTTAAGAGGTGATGGGTGGGGAGCCTCTCGAGGCATGGTCAAGCAAAGTAGAATTTTCTTTTCTGTATTCTTTGATCTCTTTTTCAAGGGATTATTTGTTTATTTCTTAGTGCTTTTGTGGCTTTAAATCAACTTGTTTGAATTAGAGGAGGATTCTAAAATTTTCAACCTACGTACGGTATGTATTCATCAGTATTTAAATTACCTTCTCTCTACGAACATGTATATCATGAACAGGTAGCTGATCACTTGGCTGTATAGAGGAATATTTGCCAGCGAGGAAAAGAAGATCAAATTATAAAGGGCAATCGCCTTGTCCAACCATGGTGCAATTGTAGGCCAAGTCAGTTTAATGAAACGATCACGTTTCATACATGATGAAGTAGCAGCAATATTTTTTTGTTTTGGGCAGGGAGATTAAACGCGCCGCGCGATTAGGAACATGTTTCATGTATATATCCAATAACTTCTCTTTCCCTCTTCATGTTTGTCAAAGACTCAAAGTGAACTCTCTCACCCATTACCTCTTGTAACTCCCCCGGCCTCGAGAGAGTAAAATGGTACTTCGTAATTTTTCTTTTTCATAAAAAAAGATTTTAAAAAATGGAACTATATTCGTTCGTTTTAAAAACATAGATCATATTCAGGATGCAAGACTCCACAATATAAAACAAAATATAATTTTACAATAAAAGAGGTTTATAGTAGAAAACGTTTGGTTTATTAAATAAAAGACCCTTTATACTTTTTCTCTTCATGCCTAGACTGTTATACTCTTCCTTTTGGATTGTCTGCTTCCTGCTGCGCACTTTTGTTTGGGGGAGAGACACACATAAAGAAAATTAAAATGAGTCGAATACTTAGTAAGCATTACTTCATATCATTTTTAATATAACAAAATAGGTTTTTTAATCATATAATCAACAATATATATACGTACATACACACAAGACAATGCGTACATTCTTTTCATAACTATAACCCTATTATATCTTTCATTGCTTATGGATCCTCATGGTCCTTATTCTTAACAATTTCTTCAAGCCGTTAACAAACAATGAATCATCAAACAGGAAAGCACCTAACTATCAAGTAAGCACAACAATAGTCACTACTACCAAACAGTTATCAGACAAGCAAACCACAAATCAGCAAACAGGAATAACAACCAATAACTACAAGCCATTAATAACAAATAGTAAACAATCACTTATTCAATACATACATATCATACATGTCATCCACATTATATATAACATGACATCCATTCATATTCTTTTCTTTTTCCTTTGAATCTTCCTTTGGATCCCGAGTCTCCCTTTTGACCTTTATATATTTTTATACATCATAGAATAATATCAGTTCATATATCATACATCATTTTAAAATCATGGCATAGCATATATTCCATCATACATTATAGCAGAGCAACAGTTCATGACATTATTACATAAATCAAGAAACAAAAATATCAAGTTTCATTTTATATTTTTCAGAGAATATATATAATAATTGCTATGTATAGGCATCCAATCATAAGAATCTAATTATGCATTTGGGACTATCAAGAATGGCTATTACGTACATATATTAGTATTTTCTATTCTATTATCTTTCTTTACTAACCTGGTAAACTCTAAAAGTGTATGAACATAACACTTACCTAATCTCCATGTTATTCTCACATCATACAGTCCAGTCACAAACACATCCTATAGAAATCAACCTAAAATCATACACAACTAGCATCAATATATATATATAGAACACAAACAATTAAACTAGAAAGAACTTATACTTCACTTAGGACACTCTCCTGTTATCCTCATATTCTTGGAGTCCTACTCACTATGTTAAAACTAACGAGAACTCACTTACGGACACTCTTTAACTATCCACATGTCCTGGGAGTCCTTACTCACTATGCTAAGACCATCGGAGACCTACTTGCAGACACTGGGACATTTCTCATCTATCCTTGAGCCCTCACATGACTCTTATTATACTTCACTTTTAGGGTTCAGCTTACGAACAATACCTCTTCCAATTAACCTAATATAGATGCAATGACTTAGACCGACTGAGTCACGCATCCCAATACTAGACGGTACACCCAATACTACCTCATCCAGGCTTACACATCATCATCCTCACCCATGCATACCATGCGACATTAAGCAAGGTCTGGGACTTAACATTGCATACCCTTGCTCAGGACAGGGTATCTACCACATCTTGTAATTTAGTCTGGTACACATGCCACCAGATACACATGTACTCTAGCTCCACGTCACCTAAGATCAACATAAAATATGTTGATCACCTACTTGTGCAACAAGCACCATAGATCGATATCAACATTCTCCATGCCAGTTGGTAGGACTTTCCTACTTCTCGATCCTTTACGAGTTCATCCCAATACTTAACACGACAAAGTCTATCTTAAATGTACCTTCTTTGCGTCACGTAGTTCGAGACTACTATCGAGCTACACCATTATCGACCACTTCACATGGCATTACACCACGTGACTCCTACATCAACTCTCGACTCGACATGAATATGATTCCTCACGTATTCTTGTTATATCATGACACCCTGTCAAGTCCCCACTACTTCATTGCTACGCGACTCAGTCGCTTCGCACATACTTTGAGACATAACCCGACTAGACAGTGACAGCTATTACTAGGGCTACCAATCATATCACAACTATTCTAAGACACTGTTCCACAGTTCCCGACACTCACCATGCTCTACATTACTTGATTGCGCAGCCATCCATCCTCTTTACATGTTTTACGATGTATCGTGACTACATCACATAGAAAGCACCCCATGCATACTCCATTGCCTCTACACTATATCACGTCGAGTACACTTCACGTGTACTCTCTCCAATATACAATATGTCACAATCATAAGATACACGCTACACGGTACATCGCTTTACCTCATGGATTACACTCCGCGTGTACTCCCTACAAACACACTGCCTCCACATCACCGTATGGTGCACACCATACAGTGCATCGCTCCACCATACAGAGTACACTCCACGCGTACTCCCTTTACAACACAATCATTGCACAGATAGCACTCTCGTATATCATAGTACAATCCACAACCCTACTTCAAAACATAGTTTTCAACACTTCATAACACAGCTACAACTCTTGTAACAAAGCCAACCAATTTCACACAACTACTCGGTGAACTCTACAAAACCAACAATACAACTAACTAATCAATCAATCAACATAAATACGAGAAGTAGGGTTATACCATAGTGGGGTAAACCCGTACGTTACTCTCCTCTTGGCACGGCTAGTGGCGTCGGAGGCCACTAACTTGAGCGTTAACCGCTCCATCGAGATTAGTGTCGTGACCTCAGAATGGGAATACCTCGGGTTTGAGCCTAGGATTTTGGTTAGTAGATTTGGGTTGTGTGAGGGTGGCCACCATGGTGGAGAGTTTGTTGGTGGTGGTAGAAGGGTTATACGTTGTGGTTAACGCCGCATACGGTGACTTCAATCACGTAAAGTGACAGTTTGGGTTAGGGTGCTCGGTTTGACACGAAAAGTTAGGGAGAAACTCCTCTGAGGAAGGAAAATCTCATGGTGGTGTAGGTGAGGTGATGCAACCACCAGAATGTGGCAAATCTAGCTTGAAAGGTGTGAGAATCCATTTTCGGATTTATGCTTGTGGGAGGAATGTGAGGCCCTTAATGGAGAAGTGGAGCTAGGGGGAGGTCGGTGGAAAGTAGGGGAGCCGATGATGGTGGTGGTGACGCCATTGGTGGCAACGTGCGACAACTAAAGGGTCAAACCCGCGGGTTATATACCCATTTTGGGCTTGGAAGAGTTGGGGGAGATGGGGTGTGCGGCACCTTTGAGTTTGATGATATAGAGGCAAAGTTCAGTCTATGGGTTTCAAAGGAAGAGGCTCAAATGAAATAGAAGATTGAAGTGAAATGTTGAAGTGGTTCTGTCGGGTTGAAGTATCGCATAAAGGTATTAAGTGTTGAACTTAATATGGTGTTGTTTCTGTCGTTTTGGTAAGTAGAAGCTGGAGGTTACATGGGCGCGTGTACCAGTGGGCTTAATGTAGTCTACATGCTTTTCTTATGGGTTAGTCCAGTTTAGTTTTAAGTAAGTAAATAAAGAGTGGTCCAGGTTGTAAACGCACCATTTGATCTATAAGAACGGTGTAGCTTTATCTTACTGGCAGTAGTCTGTTACAAGGGTTTTTATGTAATTTCCTTTTCAAGTCAGTTAAATCTCATGCCGGAGTGGATTGTGGATTGATTCTAGAGCATTTTATCAGTTTGTAAGCTTTAGCTTTATAAAATAATTAGGGACCTCGAATACCCTAAGCCATATATGCTATTGAGGTATTTTCTATCATATTGGGTGTTGAATATATCAATTACATTTTGCCACTACTGCTGTATTTATGTTCATCTGGGAGATTCTTAATAATTGGTATCACATTGAGCATCGATCTTGCCCTACCCACTCCAGATTTCCTGTTGTAGTTACTGTAGTTATTGTTCATCTACTGTCATGCAATAATCGCATTTTTTTTCCTTCCCACCTACACCGATTTTCATCCGTATAAACCCTATATACACTTGGCCTACCAGACCCATTTCCATCCCATCTATACATTACTTTCAACTCAGAAATACCCAAATTGCAACCCTAAACAATACCCTTACATAAACCCATAAATACCCTTTCATACACTCTAAAATACCCATACAGCAACCTAGAATATCTACCCTTACCATGGCTGATAATACCCGCGCCAAACAACAACATGAGGCCACCCAGAAACAGCTAACCAACCATTCCCAACAACTTGTTGATGTCCCTACCCGTCTTGATGAGATGAATGTCGTCCTTACCACTATTTTGGAGACCACCAACTAGTTGTCCCTCTAAGATGTAAATTCTAACTGTGAGCTTGAACCATTTGACCATCGACGAACCTGTGCAAGGGGAGTCAAATTATATTTCCATCCATTTGAGTGCAACAACCCCGCTGAGTGGGTTTCCAAAGCAAACCAATATTTTGATTTTCATCAAACAAGTGATGTTTATAAGCTACTTATGGCCTCTTATCACATAAAGGGAAAAGCACTTACATGGTACCAGGATGCCACAAGTTTCCACCCATTTCGAAATTGGGAGGCTTTCACTACCGCCTTTTAAGGGTCGTTTTGGGGGCACCTTATATGATGACCCCATGGGGATATTGGCAAAACTGAGTCAATCTTCTTCAATTATAGCTTACAAGGGACAGTTTGAATATTTCTCTAATCATGTGATTGGTTTTGCTGATAACCATAAACTTAGCTGTTTTTGAATGGGCTGAAAGATGAAATACGACTGCCTATTTAAATGTTTAATCCTGCTAGTTTAAACGCTACCTATGGCCTTACTAAATTGCAAGAGGAGTACTTGGCTAGTGTGAGAAATGGGAGAAGAGTACTACTCCCTTTGGGGGTAGCTCATATACCTTTAAGAGCAACAACAAATAGGGTAAACCCTTTACCCTTTCTTGGGAGGTTTCTTCAAGGCACATGGATGATAAACGTTGTAAAGGGCTATGCTTTCATTGTGAAGAGAAATGGAATCCCCAACATGTTTGCAAAAACCCAAGGGTTTATCTTTTACAAGGGGGGGAGGAAGTTGTTGAGAAATTTGAAGAGGAACCAGCCTCAATTATGCCTGAAAAGGAAGAGGAAAAATAGGTCCCAGCTGGGGACAATAATTTAGAGGTTTCTTTTCATTCTATGGTTGTAACTCCTAGAGATGCAACGATGAGAGGAAGAAATTATTGCTGAAAAATTAGTTTTCATTTTGTTAGACACGGGAAGCACTCATAGCTTCCTTAAGTCACCTGTGACATGCAAGACACCAATGAAAAATGACCTAATAACCAAGTTAAATGTGCATGTGGCCAATGGGGCAATGTTGAAGAGTGAAGGCTTTTGTGCAGCGGCTCCAATTAAAATACAGGATAATTCTTTCTCCATTCTTATTCACATTTTTGAATTAAAAGGTATTGATTTGGTACTCGACTCTAATTTGCTATCTGCCTTTGGTCCTATTGTATGGGATCTTTCCAAGTTGACTACGGAATTTGAGAGTGAAGGCAAGATGATTCGACTATTGGGGCTCAAATAACATTCTTGTACCTAGGCGGACAGCAGTAAACGATGTTGGCTTACTTGGCAAATGGTACGTGTATGTTACTACAAATTTGTGTGCAAGAGGTTGAACCCCAAAAACAAACCACCAGTGCTGAATTAAAGGAATTGCTAAGTGCTTTCAGCTATGTTTTTGAAGAACCTCAAGGACTACCGCCCCTAAGAACACATAATCACTTAATAGTGTTGAAAGAGGGCACACAACCTATCTCTACTCGGCCCCCCTACCGTTACCCGTTTTACTAGAAATCTAAAATTGAAAAAACAGTTTCAAATTTACTCAAGAGTGGGGTTGTGAGGCCAAGTTCCAGCCCTTTTTTCTCCCCAATATTACTAGTACGGAAGGCAAATGGGGGATGGAGAATGTGTGTGTATTATCGGGTATTGAACCAGGAAACAGTAAAAGATAAATTTCCTATTCCAATGATTGACAAGCTGCTAGATGAATTGGGTGGTACTATGGAATTGTTGAAGCTAGATTTGAAGTCAGGATATCACCAAATCAAGGCAGTATCTAAGGATGTGTCTAAAACAGCATTTAGAACTCATGAAGGACACCATGAGTTCTTAGTGATGCCCTTCAAGCTCACTAACGCCCCCTCCATTTTTCAGCGATTTATGGATGATATGTTCAAACCATTTTTGAGGAGGTTCATTTTGGTGTTTTTTTATTATGATATTTTGGTCTATAGGAAGAGTTAGTTGGAGCACTTGGACCATTTAGAATAGGTTTTACAGCTGTTACAGGGCCATACATTGTTTGCCAAAAGATCTAAGTGTCGGTTTGGGGTGGAGGAAGTAGATTATTTGGGCCATATAATTTCTGGGCAGGTGGTGAAAGCCTACCCCTCCAAAATTTAGTCAATGTTGGATTGGCTAGCTCCTAAGTCATCTAAAGCCTTGAGAGAACTCTTCGAGTTAACAAATTATTACAGAAAATCTATAGGGTTTGTGTGGACCCAAGAGGCTGAGCAAGCTTTTACTAAGATTAAAGAAGCGGTGACACAGTCACTTGTTCTTGTTTTACCAGATTTCTCAAAACCTTTCACCGTGGAATATAATGCTAGAGAAAAAGGGATAGGTGCAGTCTTTATGCAAGCGGGACGACCTATTGCTTTTTTGAGTAAGATGTTGAAGGGTAAAGCTCTGTTACTCTTAACCTATGAGAAGAGATTTTTGGCCATGGTGACAGCCGTGCAAAAGTGGCGCCCCTACCTTTTGGGGTAATCTTTTGTCATCAAAACAGACCAACAAGCGTTGAAATTTCTACTTGAGCAGAAATTGGGATGGAAGCTCAGCATAAGTGGCTTAATAAGCTCATGGGGTATGAACTTAAGATTGAGTACAAGAAAGGAAAAGAGAACCTAGTGGTTGATGCACTATTGAGAAAAGAGGAAACTGAGAAGGAAGAAGTAACATTGCTAGCCTAAGGGAATTAATTGGGTAAGCGAGCTGAAATTAAGCTACAAAAGTAGCAAAAAAGCTTCAAATTTGATGGAGAAGTTGATGAACCATCAAGATGTGCCTAAGGGAATAGCCCTGCCGCAGGGGATAATTTTGAGGAAATGAAGGATTTTCATTGTTCTAAATTTGCCCTTCAAGGTGAAGGTACTATAGTTTATTCACTCCGACCCTATGGCTAGTCATTCGGGATATTTAAAGACTTAGCAAAGAGCCAAGATGGACTTTTACTGGCCAGGGATGAAAAAATACATTAAGAAGTGGGTGAGGGAATATGAAATCTGCGAAGCTTCGAAGTATGAGACACTACCCCCAGCTGGTTTGCTACATCTTCTTCCTATACCTCAACAAGCTTGGATTGACATTTTGATAGACCTTGTGAAAGGATTGCCAAAGTCTAAGGGGTATTCAGTGATTTTTATAGTGTGGATAGATTCACTAAATATGAGTATTTCATAGCCTTTTCTCACACCTACACAACCCAGGAAGTAGCTAAGGAGTTTCTCGAGTCAAGGTTCAAATTGCATGGTTTTCCAAAAAAAATGGTGTCTGACAAGGACCCAGTGTTTCTGAGCTCCTTTTGGAAGGAATTATTTGCTCTCCAGGAAACTTCCCTTAACTATAGTTTGGCGTACCACCCTTAAAATGATGGTAAAACGAAAGCTGTGAATAAAGTGGTGGAGGGTTATCTAAGGTGTTACGCAAGTTCTAAGCCTACTGGACGGAGCTAATGGCTATCATTAGCCAAGTGATGATACAATAATACTTACCACATCTCAACCAAAATGACCCATTTTAAGGCTCTCTATGGGTACCCACCCCCAAAGTTACTTGATTACATCTTCGGCACGACAAGCAACTCATCAGTCGACCAGTTATTACACAATAAGGCACAAATATTGAATCTTTTGAAAAACAACCTCACGGCAGCCCAAGTAAGGATGAAAAATTATGCTGACAAAAGAAGAACTAAAAGACATTTTATGGTGGATGATTGGGTATACATCTGTCTTCAGTCGTACTGCCAAAGCATAGTAGCCTTACACTGGAATTTGAAGCTAGCTCCACACTTCTATGGGCCCTTCAAAGTGACTCAGAAGAATAGATTCGTGGCCTACAGGCTCGAGCTACCCTCCTCGTCTTGAATCCATCCTGTTTTTCATGTGTCTTACATGAAAAAGGAAGCTTGGAGATGGGATTCAAGCACTGGGGACTTTACCACGCACCAATAACGACAGGGAAGTGATTCCCGAACTGGAAATAGTGCGAGATCGAAGGATGAGGAAGCATAAGGACAAGGTCATTACCGAGGTTTTGGTCAAGTGGGTTGGTCTCTTAGAGGATGAGAACACTTGGCTAGAAGTTTTGGGCTTTGTATCCACACTTTGTGGACAAGGTCTTATAAGAGAAGGGGAATATGAGGGACGTTCGAGCTTGATGATATGGAGGTAGAGTTCAATCTAGGGTTTTAAAGGAAAGGGCTCAAATGAAGTGGAAGTTTGAAGTGAAATGTTGAAGTGGTTCTGTTGGGCAGAAGTGTCGCATAAATGTATTAAGTGTTGAACTTAATACGATGTAGTTTCTATCGTTTTGGTAAGTAGAAGCTGGAGGTTAAATGGGCTCGAGTACCATTCGGCTTAATGTACTCGACCGGCTTTTCTTATGGGTTAGTCTAGTTTAGTTTTAAGTAAATAAAGAGTGACCTAGGTTGTAAACGCACCGTTTGATCTATAAGAACGATGTAGTTTTATCTTACTGGCAGTAGTCTGTTATAGGGATTTTTATGTAATTTCCTTTTCAAGTCAGTTAAGTCTCATGCCGAAGTGGTTTGTGGATTGATTCTGAAGCATTTTATCAGTTTGTAAGCTTTGGCTTTATGGAGGAATTAGGGACCTCGAATCCCCTAAGCTGTATATGCTATTGAGGTATTTTCTATCATATTGGGAGTTGAATATTTCAATTACATTCTGCCATTACTGCTGCATTACTGTTCATCTGGGAGATAAATACCTTTGAGAAGCCCAAATTTTACAATAAGTATTTTATTTATTTATTTATTTTGATTAGGTTCTTCCTGATTATATTTTTTGGGAATGCATGTTCGAGTTCACTGGGAGATAAATACCTTTGAGAAGCCCAGATTTCACATTTAAAAGTAGCAATTATGTGTGTTTGCATGATCTGTTTTGTAATATAGATATTAGTATATATCATGTTTATATTAATATTAATTGATTCCAATTGTAAGATTCACAACTTTATTCATCAAACAATAAAAAAAAAGTAAGCTAGATTCAGATGTGATTTTTTGTGATTAATTGCATATGTGGGTTGATAGTAATTTATAAACAAACCATTACAAAGCATTAAACAAGAAGATATATATTACCCCCCCCCCCCCCCCCCCCATTATATCTTGCATGCAATCCATGGAAGCCCAAATCATGAACTTGAATCAACTGGAATAACTTTACACCCATGCAATCTAGATTGAATAAACCATCATCACAACACTAAGATAGATTTTTGAACATAGATCACTACATATATCCCAATTAAGAAATATCAGGAGGGTGCCCCCCAAAGTCAGTTACTACAAATTAGAGTATTTTGGGACTTCCGAATCTTATATATACATGGTGCATTTTGGCTATAGACATGAACAAATATGTCGGACTTGAGCAAGTAGAATGATACCTTATTTCTCAAACCCAGATGGAACTCAATGAATTTGAGTTCTCTGTCAGTCCATCGACCTGAGTTTGCATCAAGTGCTATTTCTCCCTGGCATAAATGTGTGAATTTGCCAGCTTTGTACATCTACTGTCCATCTACTATCAATTAACTAGCTAGCAACTTCGACCAACCTCAACTCCCTCTTTCATATGGTATAAACTCTTCATGCAACCTGCAAATATATAGCATGTGAGTAACTAATTCATTGACAATTATTGCATGAAACCACTTCTCATAACAGCCTAACCTCAATTATTTTTTTATACTCAAGCATTGTAAAACAGAATGTCTAAGTACCATAAACAACACTACATTAGTACCGGTACACATAAACATTATGTATATAAACAAGCTATCATTGTCATCTCAAGCCCAAATTTCATTGACTATTTATGTCAAGTAGGTAACAATGCATATGACCCAATACTTGAGAGCTGCCTTTTCTCCTAAACTGGACATATATTAGTAATAAATTCTCCAAGTATCTGCTACATGTGCATTGTATGCCTAGGCATGGTAACTACTAAGTTTTGATGCAGTCATATATCCTAAGTGTGTTTAGAATATGTTTGGATCATGTGATGTTTATTATCTAATTACCTTATTTTCAAGTCAGTCTTGTTGTACAAAAATTAACTGTCGTAAGGCAAAGTGGTACCAATTTAATTGTGCTTGTGCTTGCTATTTTTTAGCGTAGTGTAGTTCATATATTCATAGCTATATATTTCACATGATCCAAACACGACTAATCCAATGGCAACTTAAAGTGTTTGATAAATTCATCAATATTGTGCATTGTACATAACATAACCCATACAATGCACCATGGGAGAGCTCCACTCATTTTAGCTTGAATTATAAACACTGACTTATTTGCAATAGGTATAGTAGTAATGAGCACCAGCTTGGCCAAATCCTTGTCATCTTGTTATCCACATAAGTTTAAATCACCAACTTTCTCTACAAATTTGCACATATTAATCTGCAATGCATAACAGAAAAATTTGAACTGTTAGAACTTGTCCTATAACATATAAATATTTCTAAAAGTAAGTGCAGGTAAATATAGGATGAATTATATTACGTATTTACCTTGGAACCCATATAACATAGCATGTTGCACCCAACCCCCTCATACAAACAAAAAAAAAAAAGTTGGCCTAAAACCAACATTCAACTTACTATACTGAATTTATGTCAAATATTAAAAAAAGTTGTCAAACAAAGTTTTTGGGTAGACACTAGTTACCCCTTCCCAATTAAACAGCTACCATAAAAAAACGTGGCATATTTAGCCTCCCATGCATATATACTACCCATTACTAGCTTACACCCAAAATGCATCCACTACTCAAGAAAGTTGACCATCATCTTCTAAGTTGTAACCAGTTCATTGAGTCCCCCTTCTGGCCTCAACAAATGTAGAGAGCTTAGCAACCCAACCAGCTAACACTTTTTTGGTCTTCAACTGTCTCTCCAAAAGTGCTTCCCACTTCCGTTCATCTCGTTGATTTCAGCTTTGTGCATCTCTCCATGATTTTTATTTCTGACTACTAAATCATTGTACCGTTGCTCTTGCTCACGATCACAAACTCTTGTGGGTTCTAGTATCACCATCTCACATAGGCCTCGTGCATATCCTGACAGACTTCCAAGTATCTCCCTGAATATAGTCGTTGCTGCCTCCCCAGTATATTGAGATGGTTCTAACTCTTCCATCTTCCTAATCATGGATTTCTGAACATGCAGATATTAATTATAAGTGCTGTCAAATGTCCACTTCTTTTATACATTTGGAAACCCAATTTCATAAAAAATTAAACCTATACTTTTTACTTATGGGTTTGGATGTAACTGTTGAGGACTCACATGGATTTATTCTGTGACATGTGTCACAAATTTATCCATCTTCTTTGACCAACGAGCTTCCTTGTAAAGGTCCATCAAGTTGCCTCGTTCAATCCTCTACAAGTAATTTATACGAAAAAATTCATTTTACACTGGTAATGTTAGATATAGCGTGCGGCTATCATATGAATTAAAAGAGTAATTATACATGAATGCCAAAAAATAAAACATATACTCTAAAAGATCGAGCTGTAATGCCTCAATTTTTTTTTTAACTATGCATGCACCTAAACTTACTAATTAAGTACAATGCAGAACGCAACGGAAAATGGGTAAAACTATATCTAACTCTTGCACACATGACAAATTAAAACTATATCCTTCATAATTTTTCATTTTTCATAGCATATCAAATCCAGAACTTACATAACCCAGTTATGTTCTAACAAATATCATCTCTTACTGTCATCTGATACTCTTACTATTCCATTTGATCACGTACGTGAGATCATTCTCTTAGGATAGGAGTACTCTGTAGGACCCTCGGGGCTTCTCAGAATCTCCTGTAATGTCTGAGTCTCATAACAATTTATTTACTCCTGCAACACCATCTATAATTCTATAAGGAATGATAGATAAAATATAAAAGAGTGAGTTTTCTAAGAAATCTCAGTAAGTACACAATCAACGAAATATGACATACATGACATAAGAACTTATCATACATGTCAATGCTTAGAGACATATATCTTATAAAAATGCTTTATGAGAATTATGCATGACTTAGACTTATATTCTTCACGGACCCACTCTATCATACTTAAACTCTTATTTCTTTTCTTTCGTAATATTGTAAGTCTTACTTGTTTCGTATCATCGACAGGCGTCCCTATCGAATATTTCTTATTTCGTATCATCGATAGGCTTAGGTCCTTACCGGCTTTTATATCCTCGACAGGTTTAGGTCCCTACCGATTTTCACATCCTCGACAGACTTAGGTCCCTATCGGTTTTCATATCATCAACAGGCTTAGGTCCTTGTCGGCTTTCAAATACTCGACAGGCTTAGGTCCCTATCGGTTTTCATATCCTCGACAGGCTTAGCTCCTTATTGGCTTTCAAATACTTGACAAGCTTAGATCCCTGTCGGCATGTCAGTCATATGGGAGTATCGCTGGTCCCCATCATGACGTGACTAACTTATTAATCTTTCCACTTGTTAAGTTTTCTTAACATATTTTCTTAAAACATACTTCATGACACATATATGTGACGTAATGCAACATACTCATAAACTTAGACTTATGACATGCATATGTTATGTCCATATGAGCCTTATAACATGTGAGAACATTTCACAATAGCATACATCACATACACTTACATTTACGTTACATCAATTCATAAAATCAATACCTACTAAGCTAAACTCGGTTCTATAACATGTATCATACTAATTATACCCCTTAAATAACATATATAATTTAATCAACCTTTATCCAGGTAAAAGTCTTGAATTTAAGCAAATAGGGTATCCCGCTCGATTAAGGTATCAAGCGAAAATCAAGCGAAGACTCTGGCTGTCTTTCATTCGAGCGGGACATTGAGCGAGGGTGTCGGAGCCCCAGCTTGCGCTTGGGTTTGTACGCAAATTGCGACGCCGGGGACGAACGTCACAAGGAAGTCATCCCTCATCTTTACGTGTGAGAGCCTTATTTTATTTCATACACAGATTTTTTTTTTTTTTTTTTTTTATATATCGTAGCGGAAAAAGGTCAAGTCATAAATAAACGACAAAACGATACGCTTGTCGCACATCACATGGTTAACGAAATAAAACCCAAATTAAACGTCACATGCATATATATATATATCAGAATAAAGTCACCAATGTAAACAGTTTTATACAAAAGTACTTCCCAAAACAGCAGGAAGATTTTCCACAAAATACATCGGTGAATACAAAATAAAGGTGCTGCCAGTCCACTCCTCCCTCCGCCAACCATACTAATAGGCGGGTTCTTCTTTTATCTTCTTAAAAGTCGGGCCATAACGAAGGCTGTCCAGACTCAGTCCTGGGCCTACGTCACACATCATCCCAGAGGACGACGTAAACAGGCGTCCCATGTGGAGGAGCCCGTCAACTCCTAGCACCAAACAGTACCCCGTAGGGCGTAGATCGTCAAAAAAATACGTCGCCATAGGAAGCGACTCTGCCGCCCACTGACCCAACAGGTCTAGGGTCACTAGCCCGGCAGTCTCAGCCTTAGTCGGGCCCATGAGGGTCCGATCCATCTTCTCGAGAGTCGTAATCTGGGGATCCATCATGTCCTACAATGACTTCTATCGTTCCTAAGGGAGCGATAGTAGAGATAATAAAAGGGGGTGAGATTTCGGGAGAAATCTCAGCAAGTACACTAGCACTTAAACCAGAACATTTCAAATATACAGATAAGTGAACAAAACATTCTTAACTAATGCACATGCAATGAATGACTGACTCATGCACATGCTCATGAAAACTTTTAAACAGACATGCTTCTTTCGGACTTCTTTTCATAAAACTTTCATGCAGATTTCTTCTTTCAAACTTCTTTTCATATCATTACTTTTCAAATCATTTCTTTAAAACATTTCGTATCTTTCATTCTTTCTTAGGCGCCACTTATCTTGAACAGATCTTTTTTATGGCTCGAAAGCCCTTCTTGTCATGACTTTTCACTTAACATGTATGAGACACAACACGGTTCCCCTAGCACCGCGTGTTCCTTGCTGGTTACCGCATCACCTTAAGGTGAGTGCGTCTTATAACTTTAGAACGGCAGGTCCTTACACCATATCCGTCCCTGGCACCCACCAGCGTTAGGTGCTACCGCGCTCCGGACACCTTTTGGTGCCATACACGGTCCGCCGACTGTTCTTCGTCGACCCAGGGGCTACCACTCAACTTTAGACACTCCTGAGTGGACAGGGAGTTCCACTGGGGCACTACCCCGTCCCAGCCTTTGGGGTTCTTATAAAAACTTTACTTCTTTTCTTTTCCTTCAAAAATTCATTCTTTTATTTTCTTTTTCTTAAAAACATGCTTGACTTCAAAAACCTTCTTTTCATGACTTATGCATGGGACATGCATGCTTACTTATTTTCATGCAAAAACCCGAGACAAGTTCGAGTGCATTCACATTTCATTTTCTTTTCTCCCTCATTGGGATAACTTCACAACTTCCTACTTAGTCATCATGTTCTATACTCAAATTTGGGCCTAGGATTGAAGTAGGGTATTGGGCCCATCTCCAACCCATCATGGCCGAATCTTCCTAGGGAGTTTCTAGGGCTTTCCTTCATCATTTGACTCCAATTATCCTCCAATCAATTTTAAAGTGTCAAATTAAATCATGTACCCTCCTTAGCAAGGGGTAACCGAAACCCTAGTGTTTCTCCAAGTAACCATTTTCACCTCCAAACTTAGTTATTTCTATTTCCTCCATTCATCTTTCTAACTTAGGGAATTCCTCCCATTAGTCTATTCAAACTTCCTTTTCTAATAGTTTCTTCTATGAGCTTAACTAAACAAAATCACCACAAAGCAATATAATTTTAAATCTTCCAAATCTCAACCTTAAATATCATAAAATTCCAATTAAACATTATTATACATCATACACAAGTGGTCACTTCTTCCATATGCAAGTATATACCATTTCCATTTCTATCAATCATATAATTTATTCTCATGTCCATTTTCATTTTCTCAAAACAATATGCTCCTTGAATAAATCAATTTCATCACTAGTTTCCTCAAGTAAACTTTACCTTAGCAACACCAAATTTAATGTTTAACACTAAAATCCTTCATGCATCAATTTCATCATTTCATAAAATAATCATGCTTTTCCTTTCTTTTTGCAACTAACACTTGATCCATCATCTCTACTCACATTCTAAGCTTATTTCATCATATAGATTTACACAAAAATATTCATATTACAAACAAGTAGAATCAATTCAATCCAAACATGGCAATGGCAACCATGAATCCAACAAGCATGATCACCTCTCCATATACAAGAATTGTTAAGGAAAAGGTGAAAGTATACTTACCACACTCCTATTAGACTTTAGCTTAAAATTTGAAATTACACATATAAAATCTCCCATTAGGCTAGTCATGAACATAAAACTCAAAGGAAACCCTATTTCCTTCTAACCAAAACAAAGTGTCACATGTGTGTTTGTGTTCTTCCTAAACTTGTATGGACTTAGTCACTAACCTTCTCCAATGAATTGATCACTTCCACACTCTTGCTTTTTGGCTTCACTACTATAGGTTTCTTCAAATTATGTGGTGAAAGGAGAGGAAGCAAAAGTAGGAGTGACTTGAGTGAGTTTGGCCGAGAGGTGGAGAGGAAATGAGAGTGTTTGCATGTGTCCAAGTGAAATGAGCTTAAGGGAATTGCCTAAGGGGTCACACGGCCAGCTCTCTTTCCTAGGGTCTTTGGTACACTTTCCACCATACTTAGGTATGGCTAATGATAGATGGAGTGATTGACAACTCTAGGCCACTCCAAAATCAAATCTTGGCCATGCTTTGGTGATTTTCCTTTCTCCTTCTCCCTTCCTATGGCTGGCGACTTCTTGGTGCTTCTAGCATCCATTTTCTTGCTTTTCACTCAATCATCATTCCCCTATCCTCTCATGTGTCCATCCAAGTGATCTCAAAGCCATGCTTTTTGGAATTTGAGCAAGGCATGATCCGGCCAAGCCAAGCTCCACCGAAAATCCACTTTGTTCTTTTTCTTAGTTTTTGTCATTTCAATCACCTACATCCACACCATACCTCTCTTCACATCACCATACTCTCTTACACATGTACTTTATTCACTTACACACTCTTCCCCTTTGTCCTATCACTTGTTGGTGGCCATACCCCATGAGATTCTCCAAATGCACCCCACGGATGGCCTTCCACCGAAACCACCTAGCTCCCTTTCATCCATGCTTCTCCTCATGCCATTTGTCACTTCCCTACACACCATGATCTCACTTGGCAAGTCAAGGGATGGTGCCTTGTACCTCCAAGATTCCATGGTAGGAAAATCATTCCATTAGATCCTACACTCAATCCTACATGGCATGTATCCAACTACTAGTCAACCTCCACCAACTAGGATTTTTCCTACAAGTATTTGGATAATTTTCTAGGATTTTTCTTCAATTGACAAGTGTCCCTACTATGGGCTTGATGGGCCATGGGCTCATTCTATGGGCTTTTGGACTCACCATTGCTCTCTTGGCCCATTTACTTGATCCATTCCTCAAAAGGCTCATTCCTAAGCCCATCTCTTCAAAGCCTATTTTGTTCTTTCACCAATTACCACTAATCTTGTGTATTAACCTTTAATTAACTAATTAAATTAGGATGAAGATTTTTAGGGCTATTACAGAGGGTCGAGCGAAGTCTCAGGTTGCCTTTCGCTTGAGCGAGACATCGAGCGACAGTCTAGCGATGGGTTATTGTTGTTCTTTGCTCGATCCATGGGTCGAGCGAGGTCACGGTCTTAGGGTTTTTCAACTTAGAACATGCCATTGTTTTACCTAAACCTTATTTTTTTACTTATTAAAACATAAATCTATATTCTTATAATTTATTAAGAGTTTAGAATATAAGAAGAACACCTTTTTGAAGTCCTCACATACTCTGTTCTGCCATTCAGTTCCAATTTGCCCTCTATAGAGTTCTTAGCTTTTAAAACTTAGAACACCAAAGTTGTAGAGCTCTGTCTTAGCTTTCCATAAACTCTTGAATCATTCAATTCTGACATCACACTAACAAGTTATGATAAATTTACCATAAGATGTTTAATCTGTCAACATAACCCCTCTTAAATCCGAAAGTTATTAGGATTGATATATCATTTTTTTCCAAATAAAGACCTCATATTTTCACATAATCTTTTTCATATAACATTATAGAATATATTCCTAAGGTCTCATAATTTTTCTAGCATTTTATCATAACAAAAACCACTCCAAAACTCAATAGGCTTCAATTTAACACATAAACTAAGATTAAGCTCAAATAAATATCAAATATAATCTAATTATCAAACCACTCATTATATGCCAAGATTAAGTGAATATATGCACTTACTAGTTTCTCAAAAGCTCGTATTGATAATAGAACCAAACTCTTGCAAGAATTCCTCAAGATTACAAAGAGGGTTATAAGACTTACCAACACATATATATAGGAGGGTGATCGACCCTTTAGAGGAAAAGGAGAAGAAGAGGCAACTAAATGGGTGACTGGTTACCTCTTGCTTGGAGGATGAGGTGTCATGCCTCCTAAAATCAAAGGCATAAGGTGGCACTCACCTAACCATGCATGAACCAAGCCATTCCAGCCCTCTTCTGGTATGTCACGCCTCTCAGCCCCTCTCCTATCCAATTTTGTCACATATTAGACTTTCTAAGACACCACTTGACATGTTCTAGAAAACCATTTCGAGATTTGGTTGGGATAATTTTGGTTTGTAACTCAGTAAGTTAGATTTGGACAGATTCAGACAGATTTCTTCCTCTCATGTTACTTCATGTCTTTAGGTCAACTAAAGCTTCTAGATTACTTCTTATCCTCATGCCACATACTCCTACACAAGTCAAGACCTCAGAAGAATTGATAGACAATCACAATTGTCGTCACATGCCCCAATTTGATCTATTTTTTCTAACTCGAGTTCCATTTGAGTTCAAACCAGAACTGTCCACTTGTTTCCAGAATAGGTCATCGATCTAGTCCAAATATTCAAAAACTCATAACATGAAAGTTTTAGATCTATCTCTTAGGATTCTATAAGAATTAGAATCACATCATTTAGACATCATATGATCAAGTTATAATTTTTCTACTAAAAATAGACAGATAAGCTCGAGAATACCAATCCGGACACACCAAGTGTTTGGTAGATATTCCTTCTTGTTTCACATGAAATTTCCTAGATAAAATCTCCTCAATTTTCATATATATACACACTTGTCCAGATCTTAGACTAATTGAGAAAATAATCCAAAGACTTAATTTTATCCAAAGTCTTTAGTTAATTTCAAAGTCAATGCCTATCTATTTCCAATCCAGATCTTCCAATTCAATCTTCATTTCATATTTGATTAAGTTCATATCTCTTATTATTAAAAACATAAAAGTTGTAGATATTTCTCTTATCTTTCTATAGCTTTTTGAATCACTCAAATCTAATATCTAATGAGTAAGTTATGGCTATTTTATCAAAATACGTCAAATCTCTTCCTGTATCTCGCTCGAGCCAGACATTAAGCGAGAGTCGAGCGAAATCTCGGATTATGCGCTTTTTCACCTTAAAACAAGCCACCGTTGTACCCAACCCTACTCCTAACATTCCAACATAAAAAAAGCTATATACATATATCCAAAAGTTCTTTAAAATATTTTTAAAGAAATATAACCAGGTCACATATAAAAATTAAACGGATATTTAAAAATCTAAGTTATCACACGAGCTGCATGCCAAAAACAAATTGGACATAATTAAATCGGTTGGCATTACATATTTTTGTTATAAAGCGCAATAGGTGTGTTTTGGTCCTTCTGTATTCATTTTTATTAATTTATGATCTATCAATTGAATGATTTTAATTTTCTTCTTTCCCTATTTGTCTCATATTTTTTTTGTACAAAAGATGTCATTCCAGTCATAAAAGGCTATAGTCCTGAGTCAATTGCGCATCCCCTTTTAGAAGAATCCTATGTTCCTAGCTGAGAATTTGTATATTTATTTTTTTCAATTCTGTTTTTCACTTGGAATCTGCAAACTTCATCATTGAGTGTGTTTTTGTTTTCTTGAAGGGACATTTCTAGGGATGAGTACCATATCTAGGAAGTTTCTCGCTGAGGTCGATCGATAAGTGGATGAAAAGATTTGATTATCGTGTTGTTGATCTGTGACTTGGAGTTGGAAGGGACCCGTTTCTTCTGGGTGTGTTTTTATTAAATCTAGATGTGATTTATTGAGTAACTAAGCTCCCTAGAAAAGTATGTGCTTTGGTAGGAGTTGTTGATGGATGAAACAAATATTTACAGATGGCTTATTGTCAAAATGTTGCAGTCGGATTTTTCGGTCGAAATGCTACAGTCAGATGGGTTCTGAAATGGGTTTGCAGTTTGGGCGTTGCTCTCTTCTTAAATTCTCTTCTCAGATGTTTCTTTCCACTATTCAATCCTTCTGGTTTTCATTTCTTTTATGTTATTAATTGTATTAGATGATGACGTGATCACCCGATTAGTCATTGATTTTGTCATTATAAAAAAAATAAATATTTATGATATTTTAACTGTAATCAAAATGATTATTTATAACAAAAAAAAAATTGACTATTTTTCTCTTCAATAATCATTTTAATTATAATTAAAATATTATAAATATATATATATATATATATTATAGTATGCATAGCTGGTTGTACGTAATAGAACTCTAAAATTAATAACAATATGTTGTTAATAAAATAAATAACTAGTGTTTCTTTTTAAACATTGGGAGATTTGAGTACGAGAGCAACAGATTCAAAAAGTGAGTCTCCCAGTATGTATTGATTACCATACTCGTAGATCTCTCTTGCATTATATTACATGCTCACTTATGCCGATCGAATGGTCTCCCATTATTGTAGCCCTATTTCATAGAATTTTGACAAAAACTCTTGCAACCCAAATTAATCCTTTGATAGTAAGTAACTTAATTATAATATACAATTAGTTATTATTCTCTCTAATTAAGCTTAATTAGACATTGCCCATATTGCATCTATCTAAGATCAAGTACTATCAACCAATAGCAACATACAAACTGCAGAATCAACATGGGCACCCGTTCTTAAAATTGTTCAACCGGCTCCCTGTTTTTTTTTCAACCCAGTCCAAAACTTGAATAACCAGATTCTATTTACGAGTTTCGATTTCGAGTTTCAGCCCAGAATAAAGCCAAGCTAGTACCCATATTATCAAACCCAGACCTATCTGGTTTGAGTAGAGTTTTGACATTCGGGTATTGGGTTTTAAAGTTTAAACTCGATACCTAGGTTTTATAAAAATGAAAGTTAAAGCACTAACACCAGTAGTCATGCCCCCTAGATATTCCACACTCGTTCCTCCTTGTGAGTTGTGATTCCAATCCTCTCTCTCTCTCTCTTTCCCTTCCTATGGAATCTGGATTATCCGTAATGACGACGACAATGGTAGGTCTCTTCACCATCTCCAAAACGATAAGCCATCGTCTCACAGTAAGCTCTCCCTTTCTCACTTTCTTTGAGCATTTTACATATGGTTTTCTTGGATTCGCTTTTCTTTCTTTAACATGGGTTGTTTATCTCTACGTTTATCTCTACTACTAACCAGATAAAGTCGGAAGAGTAGCTAGAGGCTTGTAATAATTATAGGGATTTTAGAGTAGTTGTTGTCGGTCTTCCTACCCCCACTAGAGTCCTCGTGCTCCGAATGGCATTCGCAGTCATGTTCCCGTATGGTAGACTATTTGTACCATCTTAAGACCAATCCAATGTGCCCCTAATAATTCCAAGAAACAAAAGCAAAGAAATATAGAAAAAGTCAGAGCCCCGAATCAACGTGTTATCAAAATCAGACTCCATTTTTACAAGCTCACAAAACATGATGTTATAACTTTTTATTTTTTAATTTCTTGTGGTGTGTTCTTACTCATCCTTTTGCATTCATATTTCATTTTCTTTTGGATCTTAGAATGACAGAATATGTCATGGAGCAAGGATATAGTTTTTAGCTTTTGGCCTAGGGCATGTTTGGAGAATGTGATTAGATGAGAATTTTGTAAATTGTAGTAAGAAAGTTTGTGAATAGTAATAAGATAATCTAAATTGAGTATTTTTTTGGATTTTGTGAAATGAGATAACAAAAATTTGAATAAAAATATTAAAAAATTAAGATATTATAAGAATATAGTTTTATAATATTATTTTTGTTTGGAGATTTGAAAAGGTTGAAATATTTTTTATTTGAAAGTTTAAAAAAGTTGTAATGATTAATGATTTGAAAAGGTTGTAATAATTAATTTGAAAATTTTATATTTGAATTATTTTGGAAATAATATGGAATAAGATGAAATGAGATAAGATTATAATTTTGTCTTATTTTAGGCCCCAAACATGCCCTATTCTCTTTGTTTGTTTTCTCTTTGTTAATTTTAGATTTGTTTTGATATGACTGTTTGAATGAAATAATCTTTTAGGAATGTTTTTATGGGTTAAATCTGAATATGTGAGACCCATAAGGGAGAAGAATAAAAATAGCCATAACCAATGAGTATTCGAATAAGATATGAATTTGGATCTGTGAGATCAAGATTTGGATTTGTGTGATCTGGATCTGGATTGTCAAATCTAGATATGGATTTATGAGATCTGGATCTAGATTTACTATTAATAAATGGTATTTATAGTTTGAAGAGTTGAGAGGGGGTATCATATCATATATGTGGGAAGAGGTACAGAGGGAGGAAAATAATATTACATATAATCGTGGAGTGTGTAAATGACGTGTAATCACTTTAAAAAAGAACGAAATCTACTATTAAAAAATTTATTCTTTTCATGTGAGTGTTGTATTTATTGATTATTTTTTTTAAAGTGATTGTGCAGCATTTACAAATACTTGACTATAAGTAATATTTCTTATATTTTATTCAATCATCAAATAAAGCCCGATTATATATATAGGGGTAATGATACCCTTATAACTATATCACTATCTATTCATTATTCATAGTGTTTTTATTTTTTATTATTTTCTTTTAAGTATTTTTAAATATATTTAATTATTAAGAAAAAATTTAAAAAAATATATAACTTTACTAATAATTACTTTCTTAATCATTAAGTAAAAAAAAATTATAAAATAAAATAAAATAAAATAAGTAGTAAAAAGATTGTAGAAGAGGTGTATCATTCTCCATATATATATGTTATAGATGTGTGTGTATATGTATATATATCAAATCAAAGAACAAATATAGGACTTCCAATCTACCCTGAGAAACGAAGTGTGAAATCCTGTGGCAACAAAGATCCAATATTTTATATAGTGTTATAAAACTAAAAAGAAAACTACTACTATTGCAAGAGAAATGTAAAAGAAACTCTCTGAAACTTTCTTCCTTCTCTATATTTTCTTATGAATTTCATTACAACTGAAACCCATATTTATAGGCGTTGAAGTTACTATGCAAGTTACTATGCAAGTCACTATGCAAGTCATTATGCAGATTTTAAAATAATAGTGGTAGGGTCATTCACATAATTTAGTGGTGGGACAGGGGGCGGCGCCGTTTCGTTCGTTCATTTACAATTCATAACACTCCCCCTTGAATGACCACCCATAAAGAATCTGCCTCGTTAAAACCTTGCCAAGGAAAAACCCAGTGGGAAGAAAAACCAATGGCGAAGGAAAAAGAGTACAGTCTCTTTATGTATCCACAAGTGCTTTAAGATTACCTCATTAAAACCTTGCAAAGGAAAACCCAATAGGATAAAACCTTAGCGAAGGAAAAAGAGTACAATCAGCACAAGTCTTCAGGACTTTTACTCCCCCTGGAAAGTGCATGACAATAGTTTTTGAGTCTTCACATTTTAATATTCTGCATAATTTTCTTGAATGTCGCAGTTGGTGATGTCTTCGTGAATAAATCTGCCAGATTATCACTTGATCGTATCTTTGACATATTCTCCTTTGATTTGAATGATACAAGTAGCATTATCTTCGTATAAAATTGTTGAGCTATCAAAATACCACACTTTTCTTGGATACGTTGAGTCATTGATCTCAGCCAAATATACTCTCGACTTGTTTCATGAATTGCAATAATCTCTGAATGATTTGAAGATGAAAAATAATATCTGGTTGACAAACTTAATAAAAATCTGATACCTGCAGTAATACTTAAACTCCCCCTGATAATATGCGTTAGTGTTTCAAGTAATAAGCAAATATGATTTCAGTATATATAACAAGTTAAGAATTCAAACACGATCTCCAACTAAATAATGCATTAGAGAGAGTATGATAATATTTTCATCTAAAATTTTCTCCCCCTCATTCGACGTTATTAGGAAGAACTTGTTTATATACGGCGGAAATAATATTGGAAACTATCTATGTATGATAAAAGCTGTAAAAGCTTTGAGATTTAATATTATCGGTTCGGCGGAAAATCAAATCCGCTTGACATTGTGGACAAATGAGATCTTGAAGAGATTTGAAGGTTTCGGGTTGTTGTTTAAATATAACCAATTTTACCATTGGTTTACTCTAGCAAAAAGATTTCGCATTCCTCATAGATTCAGTTGTTGTTCATCCAGAACGATATTATGTCTGATAGAAATTCTAATGTCCCAGATTTAAACCATGAACCTTTTATACCTCAACCACTTATATTTTCTCCTGAGGCTGTAAACACCATGATAGGAGCAGAGATATATCTTTCTAGTAAATCTGATCCTGAAATTGTTGCAGCATCAAGAACCCTCAGTGCTCAATATGCTGCTTCTCTTACAACCATGTCTCAAAGGCTATTGGCGAGAACGAGTGAGGTTGATCATCTTAAAACTCAAATATCTGAGTTGCATCAAACGCTTGCAACTAAAGATAGAAAAAATAAAGATTTAAGACAAGAAAACAAGGAACTGAAGAAACTTGTAGACTGGTATTCTCGTGACCTGAAAACACGAGTAGAAGAGCTGGAACGAGAAAAAGCTCAGATACAAAGTCAACAACAGCAGCTAACGGCAGAGGTTCAGCGTTTACAAGAAAATAGGGATAGCTGTAATTAATCTCGCTGGCTTTTGAAATTATGCATCCAGCATATCTTGTAAAGTGAGATTTGAAGAGATGATGGTTTGTCTTGTTCTTATTTCCATTTCTATAAGAACCGTCTTTAGCTTCATTTAGTACGCATCAAATCTTCTTCTCATATCTATAATTCATCTGTATTTGTATTCTTATTCTACAAATTTCCAATGGCTCATCAATTTCCTTTTACTATTTCTCACAATCAACATATGAGGTATCCTTCACCTCAATTACAAGTTGATCCTGCATCTTCCGCAGGTGCAATGTTGCAGCAAGCAAATGATCTGGCTAATAAGTCAGATCGTGAAGCTGTTTATGAGCTGGTGACTCTCGGCACCCGATACTCCTCCTCTATTGTTGGATTTTCCAACCGATTACAATCCAAAAATCGTGAGATTGAGGAGCTTAACGAGAAGGTTTCTGTACTTCAACGACTCGTTCAAGAGTCTGACAAAAAAATTGCAGACTTAAAGCAGGAGAATAAGGATTTAAAATCCTTACTTGCCTCTTCATTTCGACTGCCTAATCCTTTAGATAAGGATGGTATGTTGCTTTATGAAGAGCAAATGCATTTAAGAGATGAGGCTAGAAGTCTCAAATTCTTGTAACTCATCTATGAATTGAATAATAAGATCTTTCCTTTTCAAATGCATTCCTTGAATTTATAGCAACCCTTGTAATCTTTTCAAGAGTTCTAACAAGGTAAATCATCAACGTAAACTGCAATAATGACGAATCCGGATTCTGATAAAACACATGAACATATAGGATTATTCTTAAATCCTTCTTTCAATAGATACTTGTTGATTCAATTATACAATATACGTTCGGATTGCTTTAATCCATATAAAGATGTTTGAAGCTTTATAAAGTACATACTCCCAAATGTACTTGGATTAGATGCTTCAAGTATCGTAAATCTTCATATATGTAATGATCTAATGATCCTTATAAATATGCAGGGACCACATTCATTAACTGCATATCTAATCCTTTTGTAATAACCAAATCGATTAAAAATATGAATGTGATTGCATTCATAACAAGGAAATATGTTTCCTCATAATTGCTCTCGGGTTTCTACAGGAAACCTTATGCGACAAATTATACCGCACAATTTCATTTCGCATTACGCTTTCGTATAAATACTCACTTATATTTGACAGATATTACACCCTTTGGTGTTTGGACAACAGGTCCAAATGCATCTCGCTTCACTAGCGAGTTTAATTCAGTTTTAATAACTGCTTTCCATTTTGGCCAATCATTTCTACGTCGACATTTTTCGACGATTTTTGGCTCACTTTCTTTATTACTTCTGGTAATATCAAGTGTTATCATATATGTTGTCGACAACAGTTTTATTTCTATCCATAAATTTTCCAGTACTCATGAAATGTATTGAGATCTCATTGTTCCTCTCCAGGGGAAAACATTTCATGAAACACCTCTACAGGAGGTTCCTCTTCAGGAGGTTTATACTCTTCAGGAGTTATACTCTTCAGGAGTTTTCTCTTCAGGAGTTACACTCTTCAGAAGTTACCTTTTCAGGAGGATTATATTTTATACAGAAAATACGGTCTCTTCATGAGCACCGATTTTTATTTTTCTTGTGCACCAATAGGTCTTCAACGCTTCAGGTGTATCTTAGACTCATTTATTGCTGTTTTAACAGCTCGTCCTTCAGGGACTTCAATTCTTGCTTAAGCATTAACAGCAGTAATATATGATTTTACAACACCTTTAGTGTCAGTAAATACATCATGTAATTGATTTGCAACACTTTGCAGATAAATAATCCTCTGAACTTCTGGTTCACATTTATTTGTAAGAGAATCAAATTTAAACAGGACTTTATTATCCCAAGTAATTTCTTGTCGTGCTTCAGGCACCGATATTTCATTATTTCAAAACATGATGAAATATTAATAAACTTATATATAAAAACTTAGTATAAGTAAATCAAGTGCTTGGCCGTACAACAGGTACGTGACTACTGTTTAGTCATATTACATCTATGACAAACATCTTCATCTTTTTATGAAGAATTATTCTGAGGGCCTTTACCCTTCTCTGAGTTTGATCACTTCTGGTGATACGATATATTTTTATCATCTTTAGTGTTGTCGCTTTTGGGACCAACACTTCTATAATTTTTCTACCACGTCTACGCCCTTAGTTCCCATTCACTTCTGGGAATTGTGTAAATTCGATATCATTAATAGGACGTAACTGGTGTAACAAAAACTCATTATTTAGCTCAATCACTGGAAGACAAAACAAAAGTTCAGAATATTTGTTGAACTTTCACTCTCGATATTGCTACTGCAGGAGCACATTCGAGGTATGAAAAATAATGTCTTCTTTTATATATCATCATCAGTGACATTTTCACTGTATAATTTTAATATTGAGATGATTTTAAAGAGTGCAGAATATTCAATACCACTCTTAAAATCTTGCAACTTCAGGTGCAATAAATCATAATGATCTTTTGAGAGGATTACATCTTCTGGTGCTTATATCACTCTCTTAATTTATTTCACATAGTAAGATGATTTTTCATCATGAGATACACAGTACGGTCCTTCAGGGACACATGGTTTTCTTCTATGATTGTATCTTTCAAGTTCATCATTATATCCAAATAGATCTCATCAAGGATCTTGAAGTAGAAGACCATTAGCTTCAGTATCGGTAGAACCTCGTGCTGATAACGTGTTATAAAACTAAAAAGAAAACTACTACTATTGCAAGAGAAATGTAAAAGAAACTCTCTGAAACTTTCTTCCTTCTCTATATTTTCTTATGAATTTCATTACAACTGAAACCCATATTTATAGGCGGTGAAGTTACTATGCAAGTTACTATGCAAGTCATTATGCAGATTTTAAAATAATAGCGGTGGGGTCATTCACATAATTTAGTGGTGGGACAGGGGGCGGCGCCGTTTCGTTCGTTCATTTACAATTCATAACATATAACATATAAAATATCATAAAGTATTATTTTTATAGAAATATCCAACAATATATATATATATATATATATATATATTAGGGAGAAGTAACGTGGAAAGCACGTTTCCCTAATTTCGTGAAATAGTTATAAATGATATATTTTTGTAAAAATAAATAAATTTTAATTAATAATGTAATACATAGAAGAAAAAAAATGTAAGTTCTAACAAATATTTAATAGGTAATAAAAGAAAAATATCTTAATAACGAATTATCATACAATCACTTATTCACAAATCTCGTGTGGGGCTAATTATTTTGAAGAGGAATGAGGATAGAATAAATTATAAACTATTGTGAAGTGACAAAAGATAACTATTTAATAATCATTATAATTTTATTTATAAAATATTATTATTTGAATTTGATATTTTATAATAAATCTAAATTGAAAAATAAATAATATTTATTCGAATGATTATATTCACAAATGTAAATGGTAAACAAATGTAAAACTAATTATTTAACATTTCTATATTTTTACATAAAGAATGAATATAAATTTTGAATCATATATTTAAATTTATATATGATATAAATTAGAATTTATTTAATTTATTTAAATTTTTATATATGATTTAGATTCATATATATATATATATATATATTAAAATTTATCTAACTTTAAATTTATATATATCATTTAAATTTAAATCATATATATCATTTAAAATTTATATAATTCAGATATCATTTGAATTTAAATCATATATATCATTTAAAATTTATATAATTTAGATATAATTTAAAATTTATGTAAGTTTAAATTCATAATCTAAGTTTATATATATGATTTAAATTCACACACACACACACACACACATATATATATATATGTACTTTAGAATTTATCTAAATTTAAATATATATATATATATATATATATAATTTAGATATAATTTAAAATTTATCTAAATTTAGATTCATAATAATTTAGATATAATTTAGAATTATACATCTATTTAATCTTATCTAAATTTTAAATCATATCTAAGTTATAATCATATATCATATCTAAATTTAAATTTATTTATATAATTTAGATATAATTTAGATAATTTATATAACTTACATCATCTAAATTATATAAAGACAAAAAAAAGGAATAATTTATTCGAACTTATAATGTATAACTTATCTAATTAAAAAAAAGGGGATAATTTATATTATCTAATTTATAATATATATATATATATATAAATTTATAATTTAGATATAATTTAAAATTATATATTTAACTAATCTCATCTAAATTTTAAATTATATATATAATTAATCTCATCTAAATTTGAAATTATATATCTAACTAATCTTATATAAATTTTAAATTATATTTAGTATTTCGAATATCTAGTATTAAGTGACTGTTAAATTCAATGAAAAAAATAAAAAAATTTAACAAAAAATGAGAAAAGCTATTAAATGGCTGTTCGATAGCCACTTATTATAATAGAATATATACATATACTACATATGTATATATTATAATAGTATATGTATATGTATATGTATATGTATATACATATACATATACATATGTATATGTATATGTATATATTCTATTATAATAAGTGGCTATCGAACATTCACTTAACGAATTTTTCTATTTTTCATTAACTTTTCTTATTTTTTCCGTTAAATTAACAACCACTAAATACTAAATATTCGAAACACTAAATATTATTTAAAATTTATATAAGATTAGTTAGATATATAATTTAAAATTTAGGTGAGATTAATTAGATATATAATTTAAAATTTAGATGAGACTAGTTAAATATATTATTTTAAATTATAAATTTATATATATAGATATTATAATTTAGATTATATAAATAATTCTGTTTGTTTAAATTAGATAGTCATGCCATCAGACTGACATTCAAAGAAGTGAACTACAAAACATAACATAAGTGTTGTTAGCCGAATTTGTACTCGCCGAGTCTCTGGGTATCGACGAAGTGGAAGTAAGGATGACTCCCAGGTGGTCTTCAACCAATGCCAAGGGGAGCCCACTATGAAAAGCGAAAAGCTAAAGAAATACTTGATTCTGGTAAGGTAAAGACATAACCACTTTCGATATTTTTAAAATCAACAAGTGCTTAAGGTTGAGAACCAGAAGACTAACATGTTGGCTAGGCCACGTCTGGGCAGAAAGATCCCCCTCTGTCGGACTAGCCGATGATCCTAATAGTAAACACACTTATGAAAGGAGCTAATATCTTATAATTAAGTTCAGGGGCTCTAGAATGGGCTCGAGACATAATTACATACCTAGATGCCAACGGGTTGCCCTTGAGAGTGCAAGGTGAGAAAGATCAAGAACAAGGCACGACACACCCTTGTGGATAGATTTTTGTACTAGTGGGTTACTTTACAGCTCTCCTAGGATGCGTTTTGTCCAAACAAGCATAGTATATTCTAACAGAGATACATGAAAAAGTATGTGACAACCACTCAAGTGGGAATGTCTGGACAGGAAAAGTAAAAAGGGTGGGATACAACCTCTCAATAACGTAAAAGAGTTTGTCCAAAAGTGGTAGAGGTGTCAAGAGTACGCCCCAATACCTCACTCCCCATTGAAGGAGCTGGCGTTGATTATCTCATTATGGCCTTCCACATTGTGGGTAGTTGACCTGGTCCACCCGCTACCTCTGGCCAAAAGCGTTGTGAAGTCCGTAGTCATTGTTGTTGACTACTTGCCCAAATGGGTAGAGACCAAAGCACTAGCAATAATAACAACAAGTAACATTACTCGATTTCTATGAAAGACAATAGTGTACAGATTCGGCAGTCATTCATTGCATAATTTCAAACAATGGGAGGCAGTTTGACTCGGATCAATACTGCGATTAGGGGTAAGTCAGTTGACTCCCCACCACTTCAATGTCATCAATATGTATATTGTACAATGGAAGTGTACAAGTATGAAAAAAATGCAACTACAGTATTTCTTTACGCAAAAAAATAAAGAATAAAAGCACAAAGGAATTAAAAACACAATGTTAGTTAGTGGGAACATCTAGTAAGGCATTTGGCATCAAGTCCTTGCCTATAGAGGTGTCATGCTGCAACGCTGCTAGGTTTAAGGGAGAGATGAAAATTCAAGAGACCTTAGATCATCCTAGAGATTCACCAACACATGGCCCATATCCTAACCATGCTTTCTGTGTAGCCAGATGACCAGGCTCAATTAATAACAAGGCTAACCAAAGACAACTGGCTGTCCAGGTGATGGAAAACAACTTGGATGTCAGTCATATCTGACCTCATGTCCTTGATAAAGAAGTTCCTGGCAACCAGCTAATACTCTTCCTCGACCAGCTTAGCCTCCAAATCATCCATCTACTACTTCTCTATTTGCATCTTGGCTCAGGCTAGGGAAACCTCGACTTCTAGGTCCCTCACCTTTTTGTTTTGGGACTCTAGAGCATCAACTTGCTCTTCAAAGAGACAGAGAGGTCTAGAAAATTACTCTAAAGCCAGTCATATGACCGAGTGTCAGAGTCATGCTACTTCATCAAGCTTGAGTTCTCCTCTTAAAGATCCCAGACCGACTCCTTTAGCTAGTTAATCTCTTCCATCTAGTGATCCAACAAGTCCTGCAGATTATTATGTGCCTCCTTGCAGAGCATATCCTCAAGGCAATACTAACTGGCCTCCTTCCGCGACTTTGCAAGGTTGGACCAAAGGTTGGCCCTCTGCTAACAAAGTCGAAAAATCCTTTCCTACCTTCATTGATGGCTGAAGTCGATCTTGATGAGAGTCTCCTCCAACTCCTCTTTCCTTTTGCTCACATGTTGGGCATGCAGCTAGACAAGATTATCCAAAGAGAAAAGTGCCCAGCTGATCCATCTCTTATCAAAGGAACAAGCCAAATCAATAACAAGAGAAAGATATAGAAGGAAAGAATGAGTATGCCAAACCTTAGAGAAGAAGGGATTGAGCTTGTCGACCATTCCTTAGATGGACTAGGCACAGGTTCAGTTGAACCCAAACTCAGCTAGTGGAACCTCACTCTTGCAAGCCTCGTGAGATGACCTCGCACGCAAAGGACTAGATGAGGTCTGGACACCACCCACAGTGTCATCCTTGAGCGCCTTAGCAACCTCCTTGCCAACATCATCCTCAACCATCCTCAAGACTCAGGCTAACCTCAGCCTCTAGGGGGATCAACGACCTCCACTTCCTCTTTCGCCGCAAGCTCCTCAGGGACCTCCATGTTCTATGGTGTCATAACCACCTCTGCCTTAGCCTCAGCCAAGACCCCTGAGACCTCTTTCACCTCCATTGCCACCACCTAATCCTCTGTCTCGAGTGGGACTACTGAGGCCTCCTTGACCTCCATTGCCTCTACTTGGGACACGACTACAACAACCTGCCCATCTTGAGAACCACCTTCTCAATCTTCGACTCTAGTGCTGAGCTTATTCACTCATATAGGAAGGGTGTCTGAGGCCCCAACCTCAGTCGAAGCGACTTCATGCTTAGGAGAATAATTGAAGGGATTTAGGGATGGAGACTATGTCCTCATCAAGATCAAAGGCATCCTCACCTCGCCTACATGTGCCTACTCCCAACAACTAAGAATCCCTCGCCCTCTATAGTGCGTCCCCCGGCCTTCAAAGAGGGAATCATCCCTATTTCGATCTCAAGTTGCAGAACGACGACTTGGGACTCCCTGGGAGCATGCTCTAGAATGGTCTAGTAAAATTGCAGCCCAAGCTCCTCTACCCAAGTGAGGATCTTCGTCTTTCCCGCATTACCAAGTGGGAATGATGGGCTAGTGGGTTTCAGCCATTCTAGGCATGACTAAACCCCTTGAGATGGCGAGATGGACGTAGCAACTCCCATAGCGGTCGAAGATGGTTCCGATCGAGAGGTGATGAGAGAAGCACCGAAAGAGTTTCTCAACAGGCATGAGGAATGTTGCTCACCATGGGAAGACTAGCTGGCAGGGGTTGTTGAGTAGAATCAGAGTTGCTATCCCCAGTTGCTATCCCCAGACTCCTTAGCCTAAGGCTTCTTCTCCTTCCTTTCTAGTGGTGGGCTTCAAAAACTTCATAAATGATAGAGCTAGAGACTTTAAAAGAGGCCCTCAATGACCTCAAAGTCACTAGAGAAGCCTCCTACTGACTACTTGTATAGTTTTTATATTTTAATTTTAAACTTCAAATTTTCATCTAATTTTTTCTATTTTCAATTTGAGGCTTCATTATTTCAACTGAAAGTTATACAGTAAAAGAATGAGTGAATGAAGAAGTAACGTGCATATGAGAAATTGAAAAATGGTATGATTCAATAATTCAAAATTTCAGAAATTATATATATAAAAAAAAAGGAAGAAAAAAAGATGAAAGGACGTGACTTGAGAGGCTTCTGAGGATCCTATTGTTCTACCTACCGTAAAAGGCCTAAAAAGGTGAAAAGGATAGAAAAGAAAAGGAGTCCCAACAAAATTTGAAAAAAATAGAAGTAATTCAAGTTCAAAATAGAGAAGGTCAAAAAGAAGAAAAAAAAAAAAAAAAAAAAAAAAAAGTTCAAAATAGAGAAAGTGACGTGATGGGAGGAATGACTTGATCGAAGACCAGAGGAAGAAAAATTGAAAAACGACGCACTACGGGATTACTATTGATTTTTTTTCAGTGTTGATTTTTTTTTCCCTATTTGTCTCACAAAATTTATGGTAAGTCTATTTATATTGAATTTAGTCTTTGGAATGAACTATTCTAATTTAAAATAGTTCTCTTATATGTTTATTTAATTTATTCTGAACTTATTATTTTTAATTAATAAATCCTTAATTGGAAAATTTTTTTATCATGTGATTAGCTATCAAAAGAGGGAATTATAATATATAATTTGAATATTTTAACTTAGATAAATATAGAAATTGAAAGAATTATATAAACTTATATAGTCTTAAAATTTTCGGTGCTTTCTTGTTTAAATAATTTGCATACTCTTATGTAAAATAATGATCATGAATAATTCCAAATGAATATTAAAAGAAGCTTTTGGATGGATTTTGAGATTTTGCTAACATACAGAGATAATTAATTTCAATTAGTTAGATGAGAAAAGTATAGTGAAAGATTATGTGAAATCAATTTTTTAATTCTTTTTCTCATTAATTTGATCTTTAGACAACAATTTTCTTTTCCTTTGAATGTTTTTTTCTTTGAATTGATTTTATTCTAAATTTCAATTATAAAAATCTTAGTGACTTATTTTAATAAAATCGAGATTAATATAATTTTAACACTTATCAAAAATGAGTTACCACTCTCTAAGGACGGTACCATTCTCATCCCTGAACTTCAGTTGAACTTCTCAAAATGCTGGGACTCAGTACGAACCTGGGACTCAGTACGAACCTCTGAGGGTCTATGCCCTCAGGAGCCTTGAAGGACTCAGACAAGCGGGCAGATGATGTTTAAGGTGTGTTATGAATAGATTAAAAGTGTTTGTAAATAATTATAAGTTTTTTTAGATGATGTTTAAAGTAGATTCTTAACATTGAAATGTGAAACCTTGTTACTAGTATAGACGTGCTATTTTTATAGGGTGGTGCTAGTGTGCCAACTAGCTTTGACCGGAGTAATGCCCACTAATACAAATTCTACGTTTTATTTTTTCTTTTCTTTTTCATATTTTTTTAAACATCTTTAAATGGTTTAAAAAAAAATAAAATACATCCATGCAGTAAAAGTCACTTCCTTAATCATTAAATTAAAAAATTAAAAACATATTAATTATGAGCAGTCAAAATGAGGGAGTAAACTCAAGGATCGGAGCATACAAACATTTTTCATTTTTATACTGATATTTTCTCTATTACGTAAAACGTCATAAATATAAAGTCTGAAATCTTTAACTAATTATATGATGTATATATTTTCATTGTATTGTTTTCTTATTGCTTTTTATGTAAAAACCCCGAAGCATATGATTATATTTAGTTTTGGTTACTGGCACTACCATGGGTATAAAATGCGGCGTCCGTTCTGAGTGTACTCACTGGCCCAAATGTAATTTATTACTAAATTAATATAATGTTATTAGGTTAAATAAAAACATCTATTTATGAATGGTTTTAATTTTATTCCTTGGTGCGCTATTATTACAAAATGAGTTTGACAAAGGTCCCTATCGTATGATGATTGAAAAGCCTTTGTAATTTATCTAAAAGCGCTAATAATAATGAATTTGGATAAAAATATATATATGGTATAACACTAATATAAGAAAAATAAGTATTTGTAATTAATCATTTGCAATAAAAAAAATATTTACGTTAAAAACAAACTTATTTTAGTTAAAAATAATATTTTATTAAAAATAACTAATCGTAAATAAATAATTTATAATATAAAGATGTATTTTTAATCAGAGTATTAGTAAGGAATGACAACATGCAGGTTTACTGAAAAGCAAAAGTTTGTGGCAGGATTATCTTACCGTACTGATAAAAGGTTAAAGCATCACTTATGGTGAATGAAGAAACAAAAGAAAAGCTATATATTACAGTTATTTATACACTCAGATCTAGAAGAAGATGAAGTCAATATGATAAATGAAGGCAGTAGCAGTTTGTAATTTTGTCAAATGGAATCCTAATAATCTTCTGATAACGCAAGAATTAAGCATGTTACTGATCAAAACACAATGATAATGTATTTGTACAAAATCAACAAATATTCTACAAGACAAGAATACATGACTATAGAAGAAGATATCGACTACTAAGACTCAGAGACACATGATTTCAGCTTAAATCTAGCAACTCCTAGCAGGAGGCCTGTAATCTTATTGAAATAAATAGTAGATTTGAAAAATAAAAAGAAGCCAACTGCCCAAAATTAAGATAGCTGGGTTCCCGGCAGGCGGCATCCTTTCATCTCTAGAGGATAAGGTGTATGTCTTTTGCCTAGTCAAAGGTCGTTACATCTCTTAGACATTAGTTTGAAGAGGTGATTGTTCACTATGGCGAAAGAACGTCTGATCTCTCTCTTTTGTCGAAGTCACTACCTGAAGAAATTGTTAAAGAATCCATCACCAGAGGAAAGCAATGTCTACTAGCATTCATAATTGTGGAAAAAGGTGTGAACAAAGAAGCCTTCTGATTCCTCTATGTTAAGTACCTATGCAAGAAAATTTCTTATTTGTGACTATATTTAATCAAAATGACTATTTATTTTTAAAATTAGTATGTTTTAATGCAAATAGTTATATTCGATATAAATAATCTGTTACAAATATCTATTTTTATTGTAGTTGATATGAAATCCAGAATGATGGTTAATATTCAAAGAAATAGGGAAGAAATAGTTCTTATCGGAGCCTCAGAAGGAGGCTGACAAAGAAAGGGTATTACTTGGCAGATCACCACTAACCTTTGATAGAGTTCTAATCTGCATCCAGGAGTTTGAAAGTACTACTGGGTAGTACTCCTCCTAACGATCGAAATTCTTTTTATTAATGTACAGTTTTTGGTCCAATTTCAAAATATGCCATACAATGACGCTACATCTCTAGAGGATTCTCACTGAAAGGCCTTTTTTTTTTTTTTGCTTTTTTCAATCATTTTTTAAACACTAAATATTAAAAAAAATCATAAATTCATAAAAAAAAATAATTCTTTAACGTTTAAGTAAAAAAATAATTAAAAAATAAAAAACAACACAATCGGTAAGTTCTATGAATAAGTTTTATAGGGGAGAGTAGCATTTTCCTCGACTGTATTGACAAAAGAAGTCGGAGAGAAAGTGTTGACTTTGCTCCTTTGTAAATCCCACATCGGTGGGATTTGTAAAATGGGGCTAAGCATGAGGTTATAAAATGAGGCCTAGCCTCCCTAGTTAATTACACCAGTCAGAAACTTATCTAGTAACTTTTGACTTTAGTAAAATTTCTCTGTTGTCCTTTTTGTATGTAAAAAGGAAGAGAGGTGAAAGTTAGAGTTTTACTAGTGGGAAAAGTTTTGTGGGTGTCGTTGGGGTGAGGAGAAAAATTGTGTGATTGTAACAATTTTTCACATAGTGTATTTTCTTCTCTGGGTCTGGTGGTTTTTCTCCTGGTTTGGGAGTTTTCACGTAAATTCTTGTGTTGTGTTTATTTCTCTATTTTTCTTATTATTCTGTTAAAAGTAGATTTTGGTGGGGGAGAATTTGGAAGCCCAAATTCCCAACAGTGGTATCAGAGACACTAGGTTCTTTTTGCAGGGTGGAGCTTTGGTGTGGTAGTGTGAATACGTACGGTCTAAGGAGGTTCTGTCTAGGAGATTGGAAATTTTAAGTGTGTCCGTTGTGACCCTCCAATCTTTCCTGGGAACCTTGAAGTTCTGTCTAGGAAAGATCAATCTTTCCTGGGAACTTACTTAGTGGGTACTATTCATTTCTACGGTAAAATTCATCGAAGTTATGTCAGGAGGTAGAGTTTCAAATCCTATCAGATTTGATGTGGAGAAATTTGATGGGAGAATCAATTTTGGCTTGTGGCAAGTGCAAGTCAAGGATATCTTGATTCAATCAGGATTACACAAGGCGTTGAAAAGTAGACCAATCCCTGAAGTCAGTAGCGGTTCAAGCACTACTGGTGAAACAAAGAGCAGATCTGGAATGAGCGATGAAGATTGGGAAGATTTGGATTTGAGAGTAGCAAGTGCAATTCGTCTGTGCCTGGCTAAGAATGTTCTTGCAAATGTGCATGGAATATTCACGGCAAAGGGACTCTGGGAAAAGCTCGAAGAGTTGTATCAGACGAAGGGTGTCTCGAATCGAGTGTACCTGAAGGAGCAGTTTCATACACTGCGGATGAGTGAAGGTACGACTATTTCAGACCATTTAAGTGTTCTCAATGGCATTGTCTCTGAGCTGGAATCTATTGGAGTTAAAATTGATGATGAGGATCAAGCCTTGAGGCTGATCTGGTCTCTTCCATCTTCCTATGAGCATATGAAGCCTATTTTGATACATGGGAAGGAGAAAATAATTTTTTCAGAGGTTACCAGTAAACTTTTTTCTGAAGAAAGAAGGCTAAGTGGTGGAAGTAATGGTTCACTTGAGAACTTAGCAGTGGTGACAGCTGGTGATTGGAAGAGGAAGAACTCCATGAAGAAGAAAGTAGTCTGCTGGGTGTGTGGACAACCTGGGCACGTCAGAAGAAATTGTCCAAGAAGTGGAGCAGGTTCGGCAAGAGGCTCCAAGTCAGTAAATGGAGATACTGACAATGAAACTAACATCATGTCTCTCTTTACAGAAGATGATGTCTGTTAAAAGGAGATATGTACATCCTCATGGCATGTCGCTAATCCCAAAGTTGCCATGATAGAGGATGTGTTAATGTTAGTTGTTCCACAAGTTTGCACACGGGCATTGGTTTGGCATTGATGCAAGGTGTGTGGTGGAAATTCATGTCGATGGCTGATGAACTTCCAGGAAAGCCAAAAGTGGGAGTTGAACCATAATTTTTCAGCAAGATTATTTTCGACATGGGCCGAAGTGAAATGCTTGGAATTGGTTTATTCTGAATGAGTATGCTTTTATGGTGGAGCATGATAGCGAAAGCTATGAAGATCCTCATTGCGGTGGAGCATGGCTGTGGGATCAGTCAAAGTCGCAAGGTGGAGATTGTTGACTTTGCTCCTTTGTAAATCCCACATCGGTGGGATTTGTAAAATGGGGCTAAGCATGAGGTTATAAAATGAGGCCTAGCCTCCCTAGTTAATTACACCAGTCAGAAACTTATCTAGTAACTTTTGACTTTAGTAAAATTTCTCTGTTGTCCTTTTTGTATGTAAAAAGGAAGAGAGGTGAAAGTTAGAGTTTTACTAGTGGGAAAAGTTTTGTGGGTGTCGTTGGGGTGAGGAGAAAAATTGTGTGATTGTAACAATTTTTCACATAGTGTATTTTCTTCTCTGGGTCTGGTGGTTTTTCTCCTGGTTTGGGAGTTTTCACGTAAATTCTTGTGTTGTGTTTATTTCTCTATTTTTCTTATTATTCTGTTAAAAGTAGATTTTGGTGGGGGGGAATTTGGAAGCCCAAATTCCCAACAGAAAGGACTCTGGCATGCATTGATGAAGTAATTTTATCGATGGATGTTGATAGGGAAGGCACTGGTTCGAGCTGGTATATTCTTAAGGAACAAAGTTAATATTGACATTATAAAACCACTGACACGAGGGAAGCAACTATGGATTGATTTCAATTAGTACGAAAATGTTCCAATTTTCTATTTTTAGTGTGGCGTCCTTAAGCATAAGAAAAGGGTGTGTGATAAAAAACCAACAATAAATCTGGGCTGCAGTCTCAGCCCTATTTGCTGCAATCCAGCAACACGCATTTATATATATATTTTTTATTTAATTTTTTTTAAATGATGTAAATGTGTGCTGCAGCAAACAGGAATTGCAGCCCGCTCAAAAACTAATGACCCAACCAATTGAGGTAGGTCAATCCCAGTATAGCCAGTGGATGTGAGCATCTTCAGTCAATCTGAGTGTGCATGGAGGCATAAAATATGGAAGTAGACCGGAAAATACCCAAATTAATAAAGATTCGCAAGGTAGCTTCGATGAGGGATAGAGTAACGAAACCACAGATGGAAAGAATGAACAGTCACAACATTTTGAGGCACAATCAAGGCAACTCTGATGGATGCAGTATATGTAGAAATCTGTAGTTCACCTCGAGAAGACTCAGCCAGCTAGTAATTTTGCTACGAGAGGGATACTTTTCATACCCTACTACTTTCAATTCTCCAAATGGAAGGGTCCTGATATGGAAAGTCAACTCAATTATTTATCAAAGAGAATGTGCAGACAAAAGTCTCGGAGGAAAAGGAGGCCTGGCAGCATGGTTATAGCTAGGATCGAGTGATTGACGACAAGATCTCTACAAAGAGATTTTCTACTCTTTGTCTTCGCACGCTACACATTACATTTGTTTTTATTTATTTTTGTTCTATTTTTTTAAACTAATTGAATTATACTCATGTCTCATTATCCATATACGACGCATCTGATAATATTAAAAAATTATATATGATGTGTGGTATGAAGATGATAAATAAAATTTTTTTTCTTTTAATGCAAGAACACGACTATTTTCAAAATCTCAAGTATTCTGAGATATTTGAGATATTCTGTTTCCAAACATTATTTACATATCAAACACTTTTTAATTTCAAATTTTTAACTTTTTATTTAATAATTATTATAATATTTTTTAACTCTTAAATAAAACACAATAATCAAGATGACGTTTTCAAATTTTAAAACAAGAATAATATTAAAAAATATAATATCCCAGCCCAAAATTAGAATTAATATTATTATTAATATTATTATTGTTTTGATCGTTTTAGTAGTGTTACACTGTTAGCTATCGTTACCGTTTAAACGCCTTCACGTAATGATTTATCCTTTCCGTCACTATTTTAATTTTGAATTGATCTCCAACTCAAACCGTGAACCTTTATCATTCCAGTATTCGTATACTCGTAAGATTGAGCTTTGTCATTTCAGCATTCGTATACTCGTAAGATTGAGATATTCAATTTCAAACTGACTCCTTATCGTACTTATTACCCTCATGACCACTTACACATCTATCCTTTCAGTACACGATTGTCTGTGGAACAGACTCTTACCAACCTCGAACGCCTCAAAACTCTTATCCTCTTGTAGAAAATCAAAAATCATCCCTAATTCAAATTTTCAAAAAATACTCTACTTCGAAACAAACTCCAGATTTTAACATAATTCAATATTCAGCTTCAAGTTTCTGCATCAAACGCTACACTTTTCTCCCATCATTTATAAAACTCACCTTAGCCTTTTGATTAAACACACAAAATATCAAGAAGCCAAATTACCACTTGGCAGCACCAAAAAAAACCTTAAGACCTTTTGTTTTTGCCTAATGAATCGAGACCTTATCTATTTCAACCAAACAGCCCCTTGGTTGCCCAGTCATTGCCAACCCCCATAGAAGACATCAAACCACTTTCCAATTATCACAGAACTTGCCAACCAAGCACCATCCACCATTCCCTATAATTTGTGGTGAGTCCCCTCACAGGAATCTTTCTCATTCTCCTGACTTTTGGTTTGATAGTTTCGAATTCTCTCTAAACTCTCTTTCTCTATCATTGTATCGTCGCTACCAAAGAAGCTTAGTACGTCGTATGTCACTCCCAACCACCTTGAGCATCGCCGCACATTAGCTTTCTTCGGCGAGTCCCTTGTTTTTCGCTCGGGTTGTGGTCTACACAGACTTTTCGCGTTTGAGTTTAACTTCAAATCGAGCCTATCCATAATTCTCCAAATAACAGATACCAATAATAACATACCAAGTAGAGCCCACAAATAATCTATTGTGTGCTGCGTTTCAAAAAGATACCAAATCATGTCTCTCAGTTCCCCTCTCTCCCTCTTCTCTTTCCGACCAAAAGCATTTGAGATTCATCTCTCCACCGAAGTTAAACTCAAGTATAATTCTTTGAGATTTTATGTTTTTCCTTTTTTTGTTACTCCTATTTGCGAAGTTTATTCTTTAGACGTTAGACTCAAATATTATTCTCTGCTTGATTTAGCAACTTTTTTTGTTTGAAAGAAATTGAAGCGAGAAGAACAACAAAAAGTGAAAAATATTGTTGTAGATGTTGATGAGTCTCTTCACCAACCTAGTACCAGCCACCTGCTATTTCTTTTGTTGGACTCCAGCTAGAGCTAGCTCAACCTCATACCACTTTTTTTCCTAATTACCAAGTGCTTGTGCCAATTAATGCTTCTCAATTCCCACCTCCCACATCACTTGGGACCTTAAAAAATGAATCCTAGTAGGCTTTGACGACCTGAGTTTTAGAGAGGGAAGAGATTACAATGGGTGGCCAGAGCTCTATTGAGGGAAGGGATGAATTTTGGTTTCCTGAGTGTTTCGGTAACTTCTAGAGTTTGGGTTTTTAGGTTTTATGCATTTTTTAAAACTTTTCTTCATTTTCTTAGCAGCCAAGCGGTTGTTAAGTTCCTAGGTGAATTAATTTATTCGATGATTCCCTCAAGTTGCTTTTGAGTTCTTAGGAGACAAGAAAATTAGAGAAAGGGAGAAGGTCAGATGGGGAAGACGAATATGTACTTTTCTTTCTTTTGAGATTTTTGTGAATTTCGATTGTGTGGACAGGTGTAGACTATAATTATGAGAGATGTTGACATGTCAACTTCTTATTGATGTCCATTAAAACCCCTATAATCGATTGGCATGTCCAAAGATGCTCTATTCTCATTCTTGTCTTCCATACTTCCAATAAGCATGCGTTTTTGTTTATTTACTTTGATTCATTTCACGTCTTTTCTAAAAAGCCCCTATATCATTTTTTATAATTACAAGTAAAGGTGTTCATCCGGGTTCCGGATTCCCAAATCCGGAACCCGGATTCAAAATTTCCTTAAACATTTAAAAAAAAAATTCAAAAGTGTTAAGAAATAAATAAAATTTTAAACCGGGCCGGGTACGACCCGGCCTGGATGAACAGGCCTAATTACAAGCATGCCCTTTACCCTTTAGCTGAGCCCCCTGTTTTCCTTCTCAAGACTTAGGGCTTTAGCATTACTAAAACATGATTGGGCCTTAAGCCCATTTGACCAAAAGCTTGGTTTCTATTATATTGCAACAAGCTGTTTAAAGTGATATTTATATGGGTTGCTTACACTTTTAGAAAAATACTACTTTTACTTGGGCTTTATCTATTTCAAGAAATATATTAGTCAAACTTATTTTTATCAAGAAGTATTTAAAGGGTTTTAAAGTATTTTTTTCAAAGTATATTTTTGGTCTATTATTAATTATCTCTATTTATGATTTTAAGTAATTAGAAACGTCACGACACAATTTCTATGAAGTTAGTAACGACTAGTGTCTCGCATAGGTTACAAGTTTTGACGTGGGAAACAAGAATCAGAGTTAAGGAGGTAAGTAATGTGATATATCCTTCCACGCATGTACGGTAAATGACGCATTTTTTTTTATAAAAATTACATATGTATGCCCTTACCCCTTTTATGTACCCAAGTCATGATAAAATTATGAAAATTCATTCGTAATTTATGTAAAAGTTTATGTATTAAGATATTTATGAAATATCAACATTTTATGCATTAAAATTATTTATGAAAAGCCATGATTTTATGTGAGAGTTATGCATAAAATTATTTATGAAAAATCATGAATTCATGTGAGGATGTATATATCAGGACATGTTATGAAAGAATATGATTTCTTTTGAAATCTATGATATGAAAAGTATGCAAGTTTCATATGATCAAAATATGTAACGACCTATGTATGATATGAAGACGGTATCTATGTTATGGGTTTATTGCATTGTTAGATCGTTCATGCTAGTAGTGCCTCTAATATGTTTTTCTTATATATGGATTCTATAACTCGCGGTCACGGGTAGAATCAAAATCTTTATAAATTTGCTAATCCTAACTCATGAGAGTCAACGGTGAGTAATGACTTATAATATGATAAGAAATATAAACTCATGTTCATGTTAATTACGTATGTATTTATGAAAAGCTCATGTCCTTGTTATTTATGTATGTATTTATGAGTATGCATGAAAATTAGATGTTATGTTTAATGTATGTGCGTTGTTTATTGAGTATTCAACTCTTTTTTTTTTTTGTAAGTTTATATGTTTTCTTTTAAACCATCCTAGGTGATTATGTTTATAAGGATACAATATAAGACAAGATTTGATTCAAGGAGGTGACTCAGACGTATAGACAATTTATTATAGGTGTAGTTTTACAAATTTCATGAAATAAAATATTTTTGATAAATGCATGAGATTATAATATTTTAAATAACTACTTTTGCTGACTCTCTTTAGATTTTAAGCATTCAATAAAATTGTTTCTTTATTTATGAAAACTTTCGTATTTGGCGCATTATTTATAAAAAAAAGTTTTAGTAACACACTGGCTTCTCGAAATATTTTAAAAAGACCATATTTAGGAGCGAGGTGTTACAAAAAAATATTCAAGCAATATTTTAACAATAATATTTTATTAATTTTTTTTCTCTCATTTTCCAAAACTCAATAAAATATTTTAGCTCAAATTATTCCACTGTTATTCACACACACACACACACACACACACACACACACACACACACACACACACACACACACACACACACACACACACACACACACACACACACACACACACACACACATATATATATTGAGATGTTCTAAATATTCAGATTGAGGTTTAATTGTTATATAATTGATAAATTATGAGAAAGTTGTGCATGATATAAACTATAATATCAGCTATTAGAAAAGCTTCAGACACACTAGGAAACGTCTTCCCCCATTAAATTCCCTATCTCCCAATATGGCAGTGAAGAAGAATCTCAAATAGGAATGGCCAAGTTCTCTCTCTTTTTCTCTCTGGATAAGGATTGGTGGTTCTAGTCTAGTATCTCGCTTTTTCTCTACAAAGTTCTATCTCTTTTGTGATTTATGCTCTCGATTCTTACTCATGGATCATTTAGAAGAGTTATGTGGTAAATTGAATCTAACTAAGGTAGAGCATGAGGAAATTTAATTAACAGAGTAGGCTTTATTGGCAATGGAACAAAAAGCTGATCTTTGTCTGGTTGGCAAAGTCTGGATTGATCGAACCATTACCTAAGTTTTGACAAAGAACACAATGGCCAAAGCTTGGCACCTCAATAAAAATGCAGACTTCATAAAAGTTGGTGCTAATATTTTTTTCATTGTATTTAGTACTCATCCTGATAAGTAGAGAATTATTAAAGGCCAACCTTGGTTCTTTGATATTCTTTGTTTGTCATTGATTTTTTTAATGCCTTTATTCCACCTAGTAGGATGCAATTTGGATAAGGCCTCCCTATGGCTACTACTCCATAATCGACCACTTGTTGGGATGACTAAGGACTATGGAAAATAGATCGGTAACTCCATTGGATTGATAGAGGCATTTGATGTTGATGAAAATGGTATGGGATAAGGCAGTTTTCTGCGAGTCAAAGTTATGTTGAATATGCTGCAACCTGTTGCAAGGGGCCAAATAGTGAATATTTGAGGTCATAAATACTAGATTCCAATTCAATATGAACGTCTTCCCAGGATTTGTTTTCGTTGTGGCCGTATTATGCATGCTAATAAAGAGTTTCTTTTGTCTTCAGATCAAAGCGCAAAGTTTGATCAATTTGGTTTCTAGCTTAAACCTGTTGCTTCTAGACAGAAGAAGGAAGATATCCATAATGGTCCTCCCCTTTACTATTGTGTTTCTGATCCCAGTACAGCGGATGATGATGGTTCTGCATAGTCATGACAACTACTCTCAACAACTCCAGAGAAGGTAACTGCTTGTATAGTTGGGGCAAAGATGGAGAAATTTCAGGAGGGGACAATAAATTGATTGCCTCCAAGGACCCTGTGACAATTGTTCTTGATGATAACTATCAGCCAGGTAGCTTAAAAAATCTGTCTATGCCTAGTGGCCATCTGGTCGGATCCTAACGACCAAAGTACTCCAAGTGCCACAACAAGGGGCGACATGAAAGGGGGCTTGCTTACATCTGGGCCTTATAAAGCAGTCACAGTGGCCCAAAATAAGAAGTTTCAGATGTCTCATCATGTGATTCATGACTCTTGAGTGTAACAACAAAACAAAGGTAAGAAATGGAAAGAAAAAGCTTGTGTCCTAGGTACTACTTCTCTTCCTCTCTCAACATCTGCATGCAAGAAATGTAGTCATATTTGCAAGGGGGAGATTTCAGAAAAAATGCACCTGGATAAAAAGGCTAATGTAATGCAACTTAGCAACAAAGGTAAGGAACCAATGTTTGGATGCACTGAAACTTCACTTTCTAATCTTGATAAGATATCCAGCCCTGCCAGAAGTCATGAGTATCCTAAGTTGGAACTTCGGGGGCTTGGGAACCCACAGGGAGTTTGTGCCCTTCATGACTTGGTCCAAGGTAAAGATCTCAACATCTTATTTTTGCAAGAAACATGACTGAATGTTAATCGCATGGAAAAAATAAGATGTACTTTGATTTATGCCAATTGCTTGGCAGTAAGTAATAATGGAGGGGGTGGGGGAATTGTTTTTTTATGGAAAAATAAAATTCATTTGCCTATTCTTCAGTATTCTAAGTATCATGTGCATGCTGCAATCCGATATGAGCCTCTAAATGATGATGTTTGGTACTTCAAAGGCATCTATGGACACCCAGATCCTACTAAAAGAACTAAAACGTGGTCTCTCATTCAAAGCTTGAAAGTTCCCAATGGAAGTTCATGACTACTTGCATGAGGCTTTAATGAGATTATCTGCATCCAAAGAAAAAAAGGTGGCAAATTATGACCCGAGAAATAAATGAGGGACTTTAGAGATGTTCTTGCTAAATGAGGGATTTCAGGGTCCTTAGTTCATGTGGTGGAAAGATGGTGTTGCTAGTATCGGAGAAAGACTTGACAGGTTCTTAGCAAACTAGGGGTGGCGCAATTCTTTCCCCTTGATGCATGTTGAACCTATACCAGTAGCACACTTTGACCACTTGGCTATTTTGTTGAGGCAACAGATGATGACTTCTTGTTTTCAAGGTTAGAGGATTTTCAAGTTTGAAGCCATGTGGTCAACTTCGAAAGAATGTGAGTAGTTGATCCAAAAAACATGGGAAATGGAACCAAATCCTCATGGCATCAAAAGGGTTATGCGAAAAACATAGTTCTTTGGAGAGAAGCTGCAACAATGGAATAACAACTATTTTGGTCATGTTAAAAGGCATATAGAAAAGGCGAGAACTAAGATGTCAAATTTTTTAAAGGATGGCCCCAACAACTTAATGAAATTGCTCGCAAAGAGGCAAGAGTATAAATGCAAAATTAGTTGGAAAAAATAAGATTATGTGGCGCTAAAGATCAAAAGTGCAATGGCTCAAAGAAGAGGACAAGAACACTCGCTGCTTCCACAAGAAGGCCTTTCAGAGAAGAAAAACAAATCTTATTGATGAGATAAAAGACAACAATTGTATGTGGCAAACTGGTGAAGACAACGATGTTGTTATCCTAACATATTTCCAAAGCTTATTTGCAGATTTAAGTCACTTTGGTCCCATAGAGTGTTTGGATGATCTTCAAGGGAGAGTTTCCATGGCTATGAACCAAGATTTGTTAGCTGCCTTTCAACTTGAGGAGATTACTAATGCTCTAGCCAAGATGGACTCCACCTCGGCCCTAGGATCAGATGGCCTACCTCCCTAATTTCATCAAAGATACCGGTCATTGGTAGGAAAATATGTGACAACAACAATCTTGCAAGCTCTAAACAAGGGAGAACTTTCTAAAGAGCTGAACCATACTTTTATCTCTTCAATTTCAAAGAAGTCCAAACCAAAGGTGGTTTCAGATTTTAGACCAATCTTCTTATGTAATGTGGTCTACAAACTGATTTCAAATGTTTTGGCAAACCGACTCATAGTAATTTTACCAAGTACCATCTCTAAGAGTCAGTCAGCCTTTGTACTCGAAAGGCTTATAACAGACAATATTCTAATAGCTCATGAGCTTGTTCATTTCCTAAGACAAAAAAGAAAAGGCAAAAGAGGATTTATGTCATTAAAGTTGTAGATGAGTAAAACCTATGATAAGATGGAGTGGCCCTTTATAGAGACAATTACAGAAAAAATGGGATTTTACACAAGATGGATAAAGTTGTCATGATGTGTGTGAAAACTATCACTTTCTCAATTTTGATTAATGGTATTCCTAGAGGACCAATTCTTCTAATAAGAGGGGTGAGGCAAGGAGGTCCCTTGTCCACTTACCTCTTTCTTTTTTTGCATTGAAGGGTTATTTCATTGTTAACAAAGCAGCAAATCAACATATGGTCGAGGGGATCCAAATATGTAAAAGAGCTCCTAAGTTAAATCACTTACTTTTTGCCAGTGATTGCTTACTGTTTTGCAGGGCTACCATGCAAGGAAACCTCAACATTAATCATCTTCTAGTGGTATATGAACTCGCTTATGGTCAAAAGGTTAATAAAGATAAAACTTCCATGATTTTTAGCAAAAATGTCCCTACTAAAACCAGATCTACTATTTAATCTTAGTGGGGAGTTCATCAGCCTCAAAATTATGAAGGATACCGTGGCTTACCTTCAATGGTGAAAAGAGAAGCTACTTTCTCAAGGTGGAAAAAAAGTGCTAATTAATGGAGTGGTCTTATCAATTCCCACATTTTCTATGAGTTGTTTCAAGCTACCTAAAGTCTTTGTTTGGAATTAGAAAACATGATGGCAAAGTTCTAGTGGGAGCAAAAAAAAAAAAAAAAAGAAGAGAAAAAGATCATGTGAAGAAGTTGGACTAAGATGTGTGATTTTAAGGCCAAAGGGGGTTTAGGCTTCAAGGACCTTCAAGTTTTTAACATGGCTTTGCTTGCAAAATAGGGATGGCATATCATGCAAGACCTTTCCTCTCTTCTCCACCAAATATACAAAGAAAAATATTTCCCATATGTTGATTTTCAAGACTCCGAACTTGGTAGTAGCCCTTTCTGTGCTTGGAGTGGAACTTGGGAATTAAAAGCTCTCTTAATTAAGGTTGTAAATGGAGGGTGGGAAATGGAAAATCGATAAACATTTGGATTGATTCTTTATTGCCCAACCAATCATCCATTCGAAGACCACCTCATCTCAGCATGAAGCAAAGCATAGAAACTATTGATCAGTTAATGCATGAAGATGGTAATAGGTGGAATTTGGAGACTATGAGAGGTGTTCTTCGTCCTCAAGAGGCTGCTGAAATTCTTGGAATTAATTTAAGTTCAAGATATAGAATTGATAAACTTATATTGCATGCAAAAAAAGAGTAGACATTACAATGTGAAAAGTGCCTATAAACTGTTCCAATCTATTAAGCTTGCTGCTGTCAATGGTGAATGCTCAAATGCCAGAGATCATCAACTTATTTGGAAAAAACTCTGGCATATGAAAGTATCCCACAGAATAAGGGTTTTTTGCATGGAGAGCTTTTAGGAATGGTTTGTCAATCCTATAGAATTTACAAAGGAAAAAGGTACTAGAAGATGCTACATGTAAATTCTACAACTTTTAACAAGAAGATATTTGTCATGCTTTGGTTTTCAGTCCAGTTATTTACCCTTAATGGTAGTGATTGTTCAACAGATTATCTATAACAAAAACCCCTCAAGATTTGATGTCTCTTGCTCGGGATATCATTGCTTTGAATGTCATAAGGGACTTGGATAAATTTTTCTAGGTGGCTTGATCTATCTAGTATAGAAGAAACAAATTCTTATATGAGGGAATAACTCAATCTCGTAAAGCAGCTATGGACCATGCCGTAATAACCCGAATTTTCACTTGTCATTTTTAATTTACATGCTTAGTTTGATTATAATTTCTTTAGAGTGGAATTTGGTGGACCTTTGAAACTTTTAGAAATATATTTATTTTGGACATTTTTTTATGAAAAATATTGATAAGTTAAGCTTAAAATGATAAAATGATGCAAATGGAGGAATTTAGTGTAAACCATGGTAATTGAGAAATGTTTGGCAGATTTGACATCCTTCGATAATTTGAACATAACTTTCTCATTTGATTTTGAATTGAGATAATTCAAGATGATATGGAAATCTAAGAGGAATATATACAATTTTTATGTTTTGAGTTTTAAGAAATATGAACTCAATCAAAGACGAAATTAGGATTGAAATTGGCAGAACCGAGTTGGACATAATAGGCATTGACTTTGAATTGACTAATGACTTTGCTTAAGATTAAGTCTTTGGAATATTTTCTCAATTATCCTAAGATCTTGAAATTTTGTAGACATATGGCAAAATGAGAAGATTTTATCTAGGAAATTTCGTGTGAAACAAGAAGGATTATCTAGCAGACACTTGGTGTGCTCAGATTAGTTGCTCTCGGGTTACTCCAACTAGTTTTGGTAAAATAAGTATATCTCTCTCATTTGATCTTGGAATGAAAATATTTAAAATTCTATAGATCCATAAGATGATGATCTAAAACTTTTATATTGAGTTTTTGGAGAATTGCATTGGATCAAGGACATATTGGGCCGAGAAGTGATCAGATCTAAAAATGGCAGAATTGGAACCCGAATTGGATTATCTCTACTGCCTTAGACAAGAGGCGAAATCTAATTAGATTTTTTTACGTTTCTGGACATTTAGATAGGTGTAAGGGATAGGCGGATAAATGGGATGAATCCCTTAGGAAAGTTGGAGGACACTTGGAATGGATAGATGGTTAGATCCCATTTCTTAGTGGATATTCCAGATTTATCTTCTTTTCATGTGATGAAAATTTTGGATCAATAATCACCTTAAGCTTCTAAATAGCATGAATCTAACCATTAGATGAGATTTAGAGATAGCCAAGCCTAAATTTAGAGTAATCATGAGAACTAACAAAAGGTGAGACACCTCATGTACATACATGGCTATAGATTGACCGTGTAACAATTTAATTGAGGAAAGAGAGATTGAATGTGTGAATATTCTGAATGATGTATTATTGCATGTAGGACTACAGTGTCTTCTTAGAGGGAAGACTTCCTCCAAGAACTCACATTCACTAAACTTCCAGAATGATCTACAGTTTTCCCCCCATCCCCTTATTTATACTAACTATCACCGACTTATTGAATTTTACATTCAAATAAAATAAAAATGAAATGACTTATTTTCATGCCCCAATTACAAGGGTTACACGTGACACATCAAAATGCCCAACTACAGGTATGCTGGCCTAGAATTGGCACACGGCCCATTAAACCCAAATGATACTTGAACAACTCTTGAACATTCCAAACCCTAGCCATATCGCATCTCACTTCTATCGACTGCTTCACATGAACCTTCAAATGGAACCCTAGGTTCCCTTCCTTCCACCTCACAACGGCATATCACAAACCAATTGCCTCTCAAGCCTTTTCACCCCTTGAGCCCATGCATATGTCGCCTATCCCTTGTCTATATATATGTGAAGAAGTCCTTTTAGCCCCCTTTAGAGAGAAAGCACACGCCTACCTTAGAAAAAGAAAGAGAAAAATCCATCTAAACACATTTACATTATCTAAACCTCAAAAGAGAGCAATTGAGTGTTTTGGGGAAAAACTTGTAAGAGTTTGGTTCAATCACCACTTCAAACTTTGGAGAAATTTTTAAGTACACTATTTAACTTAATTTTAGCATATAATAATTAATTTGATGATTAGATCATGTTTGTTACTCCTTTGATCTTAGTCTTTGTTTAAGTGTTTAAATGAAATCCATCAAGTGTTGGATTAGTTTTTGTTATGCAAAAATGCTAAGAAAAATTACAAGAACTTAGGAATATGTTCTATTTTGATATATGAAAGCATTTATGTAAAAATACAAAACTTTGGTTTGACAAAAAAAATAAGAAACTCATCCTAATGAATTTCGGCTTTAATAGGGTTTATGGTGAATTTTTTATTCTAGATTCTTATCTACTTGATTTTAATCATTTGGATGATATTTTAATAATTAGAATGAGTTTAGGGACTCTAATTCACTTGGAAAAAAAATTCTAAGAATCATCATGTAGGTAATTAGTAGAAAATTAGTTAAGAAAACAAAATAGAATATGCTTGAACTCAATTTTAAAGTTAAGGGTAAATTGAGTATTTTATAAATAAAGAGCTTAGCTTAGTTTGAAAAAAAGAAAATAAGGTTTGAAATTACTGTAGGGTTCGGCTAGCTTTGATTTTGTAATATTTTATTATTTACTTAACTATTTAAGCATAATTCGTTTTATTTTGACGTTACGAGATTATGTGACGAAAATGTAAATGCACATGACGTATGTTATTGTGATATGTTTCTATATATCATAAGACTCATGAGGACATGAACTATGTATGTTAAAAGTCTAAGATTATGATTATGTTGTATTTCATCACACATGTGTCGTAATAAGTCATGACGTCTGTTTTAAAGAAAATACGATAAGACAACTTTATAAGATTATGATAAGACCAAGATAAGTATGTTTATGTCATTACGGGGACAATAATACGTGATGCCCGTATGACTGAAGTAAGCTGACACATTAAGCTAAGTAAGATTCGACAGGAACGACGATGCGTAACGCTTGTCGATGATACGAAATAAGTAAGACCTGACAGAGACGATGATACGTAATGTCTGTCGAGATTTAGAGATATGATATGGCCTAACCACGGGTAACAATAGTGGATATGGCTCAACCATAAATAATAATAGTGAATATGATATGGCCTAACTACAAGTAACAATAGTGGATATAGCCTAACCATGGGTAAATAGTGGATATGATATGACTCAACCACAGGTAAGACTAGTGGATATGGCCCAATCACGGGTAATATAATAGTGGACAACTCGGCGGGGACAACAATACGTAACACTCATCGAGGTTTAGAAACAAGAATAAGATTTAAAAAAAGATACGAATAAGATAAGAATTATGGAAAATGAATTCTTGCATATTACGAAAGATCGTGTACACATAATCATATAAGTTTTTACGTAAAGGCATGAGTTTGTGTGAAAATGGTACCTAAATCGTGCATAAGACATGCATAAAGCATCCATGAATTAGATGTTAAGATTATTCATCATGATATATGTTATTTTATGCTATTGAAATGCTCTGATAATGTCATTGTTAAGTTATTTATGTACTTGCTGAGATTTCTTGGAAATCTCACTCTTTTGAATTTATCTATCATTCCGTTATCATTCCTTACGGAATGATAGACATTATTGCAGGAATAAATAATACATCACGAGACTCAGACGTCACGGGAGATTCTGAGGTACCCTGGGAGCCCTACAGAATATTCTTTGATTAATGAAATGATAAATTGATTGATGATAAGATTATAGAAGAAACAAAAAAGAATCTCCTAAAGATAACATGGGATAGTTTGAATATTTGTCCTGAAAATAGTAAATATCAATAAGGAAAAGTTTGATACAGTGTACATGATGCTTTATAAAGAATATGAGTTTTCTGTAGCATACCATGTGGTATTTGCAAAGAATTATATGTCTTTGTTAAAATTGAAAATTGACCTTATTCCGTTGTACTATATTTTGCGCGCTATTAGTAAGTTAGGTGCATGCACATATTTTTCGACGTGAAATAAGAGATTTGTAACTTAAGGTCACAAGTTATAACGTTTTAATTTACATTAAATCCTAGACGTAAATTGGGACGTTATAATACTCTATCCCTCTATAAGGAACACACCATTGTTACATAGCAGCCCTCTCAAGCAATACATGATCCTTTTAGGTGGAAACCGCCCTTTGCATCAGTCCTGAAGCTAAATATTGATGGAGCTACTTTTGCAGATCAAGTCAGTTCAAGAATTGGATGAAATCTGCGAGATTAGTTCGACAAGATTGTGATGGCAGCAAGCAGCAAAGAACAAGAAGTGTTGAATCCTCTTAGGATTGAACTGTTGGCTATATTAAGGGGGTTACAATTATGTTATCCCATGGGTCTTCAAGAACTAGTGATAGAAATTGATTCGTTGTTAAGTGTTCAAGCAATCCAGGACCCTCATGAATCTTAATCTTCGCTCGGCAACCTCATCTAAGATATTAAATAGTTGATGACTTAAATGAAGAACGTGTTAGTCCAACATGTAAGTCGTAATGCTAATGCTGCTGCAAATAGTTTAGCCAAATTTGCATGGTTTCTCAATGATCTTACAGTTTGATAGGAATTGATTACTTCTCAAATTTCACATATTGTAGGACTTGAATCCATGTTGTAATCTGGTGTTTTTGGCCAATTTATTTATTAATGAAATGAAGTGATTTTCATCACACAAAAAAAGCTCTTCGAGAACTAGCATTGGTATAGGCAAATATAAATGCAAACCAAGATTTAGCTAACGACTGTACTAAATTGTCTACATTGAAAGAGGTAAATGCATTTTTTTTTCTAACAAGCTACAATGAACCCTAGTTTGGATTTAAAAACAATTTTATTTTATTTCATCATTACAATTTTCTTAAATTCCAATACAAAATACAATAAATAATTTAACTTTTTCAAATTGTAAAACAATGATAACATTAAAAAATAATATTCTAATAATATTTTATTTAATTTTCAACTTTCATTTAAAACTATCTCATCTCATCTCTGAATTTAAATAAGGCCTAAATGTACATATTTAGAGGTTACTATTCCCTATCTATTAAATATTTGACCACTGTAATTTAGAGGTTACTATTCCCCAAAATAATATTAGGTTAAAAAAAGATAGTGGAAAAATGATAATTTAATTATTAATTAATATATGATCACTATAATTTCAAACTGAAAAAAAAAAAATAAGAAAGTATTATTATTATTATTATTATTATTATTACTATTAAGTTATTAATATTTATTATTATTTTGATTAACATATAGATAACCAAATATGAGAGTTTCTCTTGAATGGAATAGATAAAAGTCAAAATATGTTATTTTAACCTATTTTTATCTTTACATGTACACCCATGCTAATTCAAAAAGAAATTGATGAATCGGTAAATCTAATTGGATCCGATTGTAATTGATAAAATGAGAAGTATTAGTTTGGAAGTGTAATTGAAATTCTAAAATTAATATATATTAATTAATTTTAAAATATGTTCAAATTCAAACTAAATTGGATGTGTTATACTACTCTTAAGAATATTGTCATTGGACCTATCATTGGACTTATCAAATGCAAATTTGATAATTTTATTTAAAATAATTTTACATTTAACTCATCAAAACCTACAAACTCAAATTTAGAGTTACGGTACGTAAGCATCATCCTTCATATTTGAAGGGTTGCTATTCATTCATCAAAATATTTTTTTATTACCTTTTAATATGTTTATTAGATGAATAAATTATAAATGTGTATGTTAATTTTATAAATTATATATTATTATATTATTTTGATGAATATAATATGGAGTTATGAATGTAAAAGTGTTGACTTTTTATCAAACGTATACTGTTTATCAAATTTTGAAGAAAATTTTGATGCAGCCAATGTCAATATTAATGCTATAAGAGCACTAGCATTAGACTCATTAAAGAAATCATTAAAATTTAATGAAAAATGCAAATTTGATGGAAAGCCAACACTAAAATAATCATATATTGGATTCATAAAAAATGCTTTTATTATATTTGATCAAAAATGAGAAAAAAAGTGGAGAGAATAAACAATATTGCTACAGACAAACGTCTGATATGGCATTATGCCCCGTCAACCCCCCCCCCCCCCCAAAAAAAAAAAGAAATTAAATCAAAGAACAAATCCCATTTTCGTTCCAATAGGCATATTTTCGTTTTTCTACTTTTTGTGTTGTCGACTCTAGTCCACTTGTGGATTCCATTAGAGACCTCTAAACACATCATCATCATTAGAGCTCTTCGTCCATCGTTGGAGACCTTTTCATCTGTTGTTGGAGGCCACTTTCTGCATTTCTCCGTCTCTTAGTTTCCGTTTGTGTAAGATGTTTCTCCATTTCCTTTCGTTTCTCTGTTTTCTTTCGTTTCTCCATTTTCTTGACAATAGTGATACAAAATGTTAGAAAAGGTAAGAACTTTGTCTGAATATGTCGGAAAATGTAAGAAACTGTAAGAACTTTGTCCGAAAATGTAGGAATATGTAAGAAATGTAAGAACTTTCTCCGAAAACTTTCTCCAAAAATGTAAGAAAATGTAAGGTTTATCTGGTGTATGTTTTGATTGTTATATCTGATAGTGGCTATTGTCGTTTCTGTGGTGTAATTATTTTCGATGCTTTTCTATTTAATAAGAATGCTCGTGCATTATGTGGTGGATATATGAGAAAAGTGTTCGATTTTTTTATTCTCTACAATCTGTAGTTTGTTGTGGATTTTTTCACAAATGGATTTTCCCCCAAACAATGATGTTGGTGGCTGATAGGATAATCTAGATCTTTGTGTTTGTTGCCCAGATGACTAATACAGGAGGGGGGTAAATTAAGTTATTTAAAAAATTAACAATTATAAATCAATTACCCAATATAAAGTATAAACAAAATATGAAGCAGCAGGAAATATAAAGAGTAAGGGCAAGAAGAAGCAAACTCAGTATTTTAACGAAATTCTGCCCCACTACCTATGTCTTCGCCTCAAGCTACCCATTGAGGATCCCAAATTCACTATTCAATCTCCTCCAGGTGGAGATGAAAACCTATTACACTTTGAGCAACACCGCTACAAAGAATCCGTGTAGAACACCCTCTACACTTACAATCACCTTTACACTTGGTGATTCAACTATTCTCCGAATAGAACACCTTCTACACACACAAGGGTTATACGCACACTCTTACAAATTCAAGAGCTGATAGTAGGTAGATTATCAGAGTACACTCCTCAATGAGTGAAATAAGAACAATATAGCGCAACTTATAATTCTCTCAAAATGAATAAGAATTAAGACATAAAACTTAAAGAAGAGAGAATGAGAGCTTTAAAAAAATGATGCAAAACTTAGCAATTGATGTGTAACCTCTTGTTGTCATTTTTGCAAAACTTAAATGAGTTATTTATAAGCAAATGAGTTTTTATATTCAAATTTGAAAATGTTCACATGTTAAATAAGAGCACTATTCACTTTTCAAAAGATTCAAATAAAAACATCTCATTTTTATATTTGTCAAAAACAACTCCATTCATTTTTCAAAAAAATCAAACCTAATTTTTTACTTTTCATACATGACAAAATGAGCATGATTTATTTTTCAAATCAAATCATCTTCTTTTACATATGTCAAAAAAATACACAACCACTGTTCAAGATTTTCAAACAAAATTATCTATCGTTTGCATTTGTCAAAAAAACACATAACCACCCTTCAAGATTTTCAAACAACACATGCACATGTTAAATATGACAATCAATCATCTTACAAATTCAAATCTTTATGCATATGTGAAAAAATAATAATAATTTTTGAAATTAAATATTTTAATAAAGTTATGCAAATGTAAAAAATGCAATTTGATGCTTTATGAGAAAATATTAATTTTGAGTTTTAATCCAATTTCAAAGTTTAAGAAATGTACAAAATTACTCTATGAGTTTCATTTGTAGACTTGTTTTTCTTCTTGCCATGCTTGATTTCTTGATGTGCTTAGCTCTCTTCATGCGTAGACAACTTGACCTTGAGTTTTGAATTTATTTGTTATCATCAAAATCTATACGTAGATACGAGACTTGAAACCTTGAGTTCAACAGTGTTTATACCTTGGATGTATTCTAAGATTTTGAAAGAATGTTACAATATCAAAAACATGTAATTTTTTCTTTCGAATTCAAATGAGGAGGTTTTTAAATATAGGAAAATATATACGTAGATACAGATTTATAAACTTAAAAATATAAATTAAGGTAGTTTAATGTATTACATTAAGATTTTAAAATCTTTTCAAGCTGGCCTCTTTGTATATGGCTACTAATGATATTTGCTTCATGACCTAGGCTATAGCTAGTGCCTGAGATTTTTTTAACTCATAAATGCTTGATTAGCGCTTATATTTTCAATATTTAAGTACTATTCTAAGAGTAAAGAGTCAAATCCAGCATCAGTGCCCTCAATTCATTAGTTGAAATTAACATACGGCTATATTCTATAGCCCGATCTATTTACCTATTTATCTATCTATTTATATACACTAGTTTTAGGGATGCCAACTTTTGTAATCAAATATAGTAGTTTTAGTATTGAAAATTCTATGGGGTAGGGGTCTACATTCTGCTTTTCTTTATCCATTGATTAATTATACTAGTTCCAGTATTATTTCTTTCTCCATTGATTTTACTTATGTGTCTAGGTTGTAAAGGACATGAAAAAAGGGGAAGAACATCCATCTTTGCTAACACCACCGACCTCAAATCCCCCAATCTCAATACGTTATTTGTTATTTCTAAATATTATTTGATTGGGTGTGCTAGTTGTTTATCATCAATGTGTTGCTAATTATGGATGAATGATTTTACCATTAGGACATCTCTCAAACTGGTCCAACAAACTTACCAAATTACATGCACAGCTATTATGGACCACCTACGTGATTATAAGCTTTTTGGAACCCATTTCAGCATGGGATGGGACCTCCGACTCCTGGAGTCGCTACAAGTTCCACAACAACTGCTTTAGTCAGTAAAGAGGACACACCCGTTCCTAGGGAAACTAAAGCACCCCGCACCTCCTCTAGAATTGAAGAAGAAAGTAAAGAGGATATACAAAATTCACCGAAAATCGACAATGCCACTACCTGGATACCACAGCCACACGAAATGGATGGTATTGATCAGATTGAGTGCTGAAGAAGGGGATGGAATTTGACTCTGTTAAAGAGTTGTTGAGTTATTATAAGGAATATGGCAAGGGATGCGGATTTGGGGTGAGCACACAAAAGAGTGAGAAGGGACAGGATGGATGTATTAGATATGTCACTTTTAGTTGTGTCTGTGGTGGAAAATTTCAAAATTAGGGTTCGAATGTCATTGCTCCACGTCCAACAAGGAAGACAGACTGTAAGACAAGGATTAACGCCTTAAAACATGATAGAAAGTTTCGAATTACGACAGTTCATCATGAGCATAATCACAGCCTCAGTCCCCAGAAATCTCGTTTCTTTCGATATAACAAAAAAGTGAGTAAGACCATAAAAAGAGTTCAAGACACAAACGACGAAGCTATCATTAATTCCAGTAAGAGTTATGGATCTCTTGCTGTCGGGGCATGTGGCTTCGATTTCAAGAAAAAAATTGTTGCAATTACATCATGAAGGCAAAAAAGCTACAACTTGGGTCAGGTGGTGTTGAAGCACTTCGAGAATATTTTTTGAGGATGCAGTGCAAGAATCCTGGCTTTTTTTCATTGATGGCTATAGACGATGACTTACGACAGAAGAATATTTTCTGGGCAGATGCACGTAGTAAGGTAGCTTACAAGTTTTTTGGTGGTGGGGTTACATTCGACAACACATACCTAACCAATAGATATGGGATGCTCTTCGTCCCATTTGTTGGTGTAAATCATCACGGATAATCGATACTTTTGGGAGCTGGATTGATTTCAAGTGAGGACATAGAGACTTTTACATGGTTATTCCAGACATGGCTGTAGTGTATGGATGGTATAGCTCCAAAATGCATTATTACTGATCAAGATAGAGCCATGAAAAATGCAATTACTATTGTCTTCCCACAAGCTTGAGATAGATACTGCCTGTGGCATGTACTAAAGAAAGTGCCTGAGAAACTTGAGTCATATGCTGCCTACGATAAAGGCCTAAGAAGTTATCTGATGAAATGTGTGTACAAGATTCAATCTGTTGAAGAGTTCACGACATGTTGGGACAAGTTACTTAACACATATGACGTACATGATAATGCTTGGTTGAAAAGTTTATATGTTGAGCATGAGCATTGGATACCAATATTTCTTAAGAAGTACTTTTGGGTTGGAATGAGTTCAATACAACACAGTGAGAGTATAAATGCCTTTTTTGACAACTATGCTCATTCGAAGACAAACTTGAAGGAGTTCATAAACTCTTTTGATGTAGTGTTGAGGAAGAAAATTGAGAATGAAAATAGTGCCGACTTACATTCATACAGAGTTAGTATTCTCTATGTATCTAAATTTCCAATTGAGAAAAGATTCCAAGAGTTGTACACTAACGCTAAATTTAAGGAAGTTCAGCAACAAATAATTGGAAGGCTTGATCTCAAGACATCACTAAATACGTTACAGTCAGATGGTGTACTAAAAACCTATTTTGTAGAAGACGAAGTTGTGGTTAAAGAGTTCACTAAGAAAGTGAACTATTCAAAAGACTTTAATGAGGAAGACAACAATGCAAAGTGTTCATGTGGCTTATTTCAGACGAAGGGATATTGTGTAGGCATATTTTGGCCATATTTCATGATAACGGTATAACATCATTGCCAGAACAATATATTTTAGATCGATGGAGTAAGGACATCAAGATGAGCTATTCTTTAATCCGCAATAGTTATGACAATGGAGATCAGAGGCCTGACGGTAATAGGTATTCAATTTTGTTGAATACGTGTAATCATATGATCCCATATGCCGTGGGTTCCAATGAGCATTTTGAAGATGCAAAGAAGAGGATACAGGAGATCACCAACTTTTATCGTGAGCACCAACAACCACTGTTTTTACCCAAACAGTTTTGATAGTAGTCTCTAATATGTATTACATTATACTTTTTTTAATGTGAAAATGCCTTTTTTTTTTAAATTTTGGTATCCATCTTCACTAACAAGTTCAAATGTTGGTATTACGACACAGGACCCACATGTTGCTGGCAATTCACAACAAGTGCGTAGTCCAAATGTTGCTAAAGAAAAAAGAAGACCTCCATCGCTGAGGAGAGCGTCGAGGATGGAGATAGACATGCGAAAAGTTAAAGCCAAACATAAAAAACCACCTACCATAGGGAAACGTAAACTGTTATTGGGATGTATTTTTTGGTATTAGAATTTCATATTGTACTCTTACAACATTTCAATTTTATACATGTTACTTTTTTATGACAGCGAGATGAAGTAGATACACTAGTTCAGGACACGTGTAGAAATTTATTTCAGCCATCAGAAGTAGATATCACCATATTGTCACAAGTACGAGTTTTTTTTTTCTCCGTTGTTGATCAGCCATCAGGAATTTATTTCATCCATTAGAAGTTAAACTAATAATGCTATAAATGTTGTTGATTCACATAAGCCTATTCAACACTAAGCAAGTTTTGATAATAGTGAAACCCAACATCAAGAAACGATTAATGGAACCTAAGAAAGTGTAATATTTCCAACCTTTTTTTCACATTTTTAATAGTGATGTTTAAATGATACTAATATTTCAACTTTCCTTTTAACATGTGCAATTTGGGTTGGATGGTTTACAATCGACTTGAACCTGGGCTGGATAGATCTCAATGAATGTAATTCTTTGGGATTGAAGTTCTTTTTTGTACTAAATTGAAAAGTTGTGTATTGATTATATTATTGGTCATTCTTGGCCATTTAAATGGGTATTTGATTCACACAAACCTTTTTATGTATTGGATACATTTCAAGGCATTGTTATCAATGAGATGTATTTTTTGTGTATTAGATGTATTTCAGGGCAATGAAATGGATGGGATGTATTTTTTGTGTATTGGATATATTTCAAGGCCTTTTTATGGATGAGATGTATTTTTTGTGTATTGGATGTATTTCAAGACAATGACATGGATGTGATATATTTTTTGTGTATTGGATGTATTTCAAGGCATTGTTATGGATGTGATGTATTTTTTGTATATTGAATGGATGATAAGGTATTTGTATGAATTTTTATGAATCTTCACAGGTATATGTGAATATTTGATTGGTCGAAATTACTAGCTATTTGCACCAATGCAGCTCAAAATCTATATGTCAACATGAACACTTTGTTACTCAATGATCCCGAAATTGCTTAAAATGATGGTTCCATTGTTACCCAAAATAAGTAATCTTCTTGATGTCACAGTTCACAACATTTTCGTCACTCAAAGTTTAGCCTCTTATGGTACATGCTACTTAATGCCAGATTACACAAAAGAAGTAATCTTCTTGATGCCACATTTTCACAATACCAAAATAAGTCAGATAAGTTCTGCCATTAGTTAGTAATCAACATAAACTGAGATGATAAACATAGAAGTTTTCTAGCACCATCATTTCCAACTAACAATTTACATCATGACCAGTGAGATTGTTGTGCACTAAACTCAATAAGTTTTTTTTTTTTATAAGTAACTACATTAAACAAGTTAAGTTACAAAGTAAGCAGGTAACCACATAAATACAAGTACAGCAGCCCAGCACGGCCGTAGTAGTGTGCGTGAGCGCCTTATTTCAACTTTTTGCTCCAAAATCACCGACTGCTTCTTGAGAAAATCTTCATTTAATGCGGATAGTACCATCACTCTATTATCGATTTCATCCATGGTCTTACGTACGTCACTCTCCATCTTCTTGATCTCATCCCAACTCTTACATAGCCTAATCTCCCTCTTCTCGACATCGCCTAGCCTCTTATCAAGCTCTTTCTCCTTCCTTAAAATTTCATCTTCTCTTTTATGAAGATCTAGCTCAATGTACTCATTACTATCCACCCACTTGAAATATTTGCAATATGGCAAACCTTGTTCAAAACAAACATATAAGGAAATTGTTATTTGTACATAATATTAGTATGTAATATACACTCTACGTTACAAATGATGTAATTACCTTAGTGTTGTAATTTGGATACTCTAAGAAGGGTCGTCCTGAATTTTTTTTGGTAGTTGAGTATCTCATTGTGGCTTCAATCTCACAAAAAGCATAATGCTTGACCCAAAGTATGCTTAGTAGATGATGAAAAAGAAGACATTGATGTAGATTTTATCCAAATTATATAAAGCACTATATAGATTTCAAACTGCTGTAAAACATTAAAAGAGAAGTTATCATCTGCAATATATAGACTCATCGAATAAAGTATTATGAGAAGTTTACATAAATACAATGCTTCATATCATCATTGACAAAGTATTAAGACTTCAAACTGTATGATAATTTAAAAGTTTTATATTAACATACATTCCTGTTCAACACATTGTACTTAAGTTTCATATAAAATACTGTTGCTCCAAAATTTTGACACTTGATTTCCCTAATATCAATCTTTAGGATTGGATTTTATTTGCTAGAAACCACACACTATAGGTTATTTAGTAATAGACTTTTTCAGATCAAGCATTATATATGGTAAAAAAATATCACATTCCAAATCTAAATTAATCTCATTAAAGCAATCAAGGACATGGAAGTGCTTCAGAAAAGGTAATTAATTATAAGAATGCTCTGCAAAAAGAGAAATTTTGGTTACAAGCAAACACATAGTTGGAGTTTATCCTAGCATACTAACAAATAGGCATCATTCCAATAGTATACGATCAATTAAGACATTAACCTTTAATTCTAACGAGTTGACAAAACGCTTTCATTTACTTTCAGATTTTAGCTTCATAATAACTAGATGGCCCAGTAACAAGTGCAAAAGCAAGAAACAAATCGCGACATTCAACACTCTCTAACGCATTACACCAAGTAGAACCAAAACACAGAGCGATGCCAAATTGGAAAACATTCATGTTCTTTAACGTACATTGTCGCCCTTTTAACAATAAGACAACCCATCAATACCTAAAACAAAAATAGCAAATAAACACACAAAAATAAGAGAGAGAGAGGGAGAGCCTAAATATCCAATGTAAGTGGTTGAAGAAGAGAAAAATCTGCCACAAAAACAAAGCAAAAATGACAATAGAGTTCTAATAGTCATCTAACCGTAGAGAGTGAGTACTCAGTGTTTTCTTGGGAGATAGAAGACGGTTTGTCCTTAGAATCTGAAAATACAATAATAGCTTGAGCTAATCACCAAAATAAAGTAGGACCCAAATGACAAAAATCAAATTTCAGACCAGACGGAGCACATACGTAAAATAAATGAAGTAGAAGATAGACACAGAGTTAAGATACTAACGATTTTAGGGTTCCATCGAACTGGGGGAAAATCCGATTTAGGGCATAGCGCCGACGTGTATTTACTTCGATTTTAGGGTTTTGGACAACTTTCTGTCAAGGGAGAAGGAAGAATCGTGGGTTAGATTCGTGCCGGCAGCCTCGTGAGGGAGGGAAGTCGAGTGGGAGGTGGGGGAGGGTTCGTGGGGGAGGGAAATCCGAATAAAAAACGGTGCGGTTTCTCTCATTTATGCCACATCAACTTGGTACATCTACCGTTGGTCTCTTTTTTGCCTATTCGTATTTGTATCTATCATGTTACGAGAATAAAATAAAAATATTTTTAATTTAATTTTTAAATAGTAATCTATCAAATTTTTTAACTAGTATTTTTTTTATTAAATTTTGATAATTTTTTTATTTATTATAAATTTAATACTAGTGCTCAGGTGCTACTATATCCACCCAATGATGCCCAAAATTTAAAATCATTAAAAAGGCAGACGGAGTACAGTTTGTTTCTACTCGAGGGGCTTGCATTGCCCTGCTCGCTGCTCGTCGTTGGTCATATGTGAACTTAGAAGTGTCCGCTGTAATGGCGGAGTCCCCAATGATTCCCGTTCTGTCGTCCTTTCCACCTGGTTTTATCTTCGACTCCGACTTCCCAGCATGCCCTCAAAATCGGCAGAGTCTCTTGATTTTTCCTCATCTTCATTCTCATCTTCAACATGAGGCCTTCCAGAGCAGTTGCGCAAGGCCACCGGGTGAGTACTAGTTCTTTCTCCTTTTCTTTTTAGTTTTTGCTGCCATACTATTCTGATACAGCTTACGCTTGCTTTTTAGTCTTTCAATTATCTTCTGGAATTAGAAATGGAAGAGATTAATGTGTGTGTGTGTGTGTGGGTGTGTTTTATTATATATAAACCCAGAAAAGTCAAAAAGACAAACAATATATAATATAATGTGAGATTACATTGAGTACTCCTCATGCAACCTCCCATGTTTCTTCTTTCATTATGGTTTGTGTTTTAATTCATAGACGAAAAGAGAAATCTGATCGGGAATGTTTTTTCACCAAAAGTGTAGTTTTATTTTTTTTTAACCAACCAACAAACATGATTAAAACAAACTCAGAATTGGATGCTAGTGGAGTCATTCCTGCAATTTTTTTTTATTGATACTGGGTGTTCGAAATGAAGTCCCAACTAATTCTTAGGGTGCACAGTTCCAGCAATGAGTTTTTCACAAGTGCACCTTAGATAATTCAAGAGAATTTTCCTAGTCTGATGGCCCCTAGAAAAAGTTGGCGTCAAAGGATTTAAACCTAAGACATAGAGGGAATATACCACTAACATCAAGACTTACCACTTGAGTCAACCATTAGGGGTTATTCCTTCACATTTTTTTTTTCTATAGGTAATCAAGAAGTTTTATTCATAGAAATAGGCAAAGTCCAGGTACACATGGAGTTTACATGAGAAGCACCTAGTTAGATTTTACAATTGAAAGGAGAAAAAAGTATGGACATTTAACCTGTTACAAACTATGGCCCTTGCCCATAAGAACAATGATTTAAAAAAGAAAACTTTAATTTCATACATTGTTCTCTCGTGATCTTCAAACCTTCTATCATTTCTCTCCCGCCAAATACACCAACACGTATTATAGGGACCATTATCCGGCCACTTGTGAGTTACCTTGTAGGTCTTTCCAGCTTTCAAGGAAGTCCACCAATCTAAGAGGCATGACCTATAAAAATTCAATTGTCGCGAAAAAATCATCCCACATAGTCTTGACCACCTTGCAATGTAAAAACAAATGATCTACTAATTCACCATTCTTCTTACATATACAACACTATTATCTGGCATTTCTTTCAATTATTTGTGGTGAGGATCTTGTCCATTGATGTTGCCCATACGAAAAAAGCCGCTTTTGAATGAGCTTCATCTATCATGTACTCTTTTATAGGAACATGATCATTCCAAGACTCGTTAGAACTTGGTAAAATGATCTGACAGTGAATTTACCTTTCTTGGAGGGGCTCCAGTTCATCTTGTTGCTAGTTTCCTTTGTCATGCTTACAAAACACAACGCCTCATAAAACTCTGGGATAGCCTCCAACTCCCAATCTTGGGCTGCTGTGATGAAATCAACATTCAATTGAGGGGAAAAGACCAAGAGATCGGCTATCACTGCATCCTTTTCTCGTGTGAGCTCAAAAATATCAGGGAAGGTGTCTTGGAGACTTTGTTCACCACACCTTTTGTCATACCAAAATCTGACATGAGAGCTTTCGCCTACCACAATATGTTCATGTCTTTAGAAGATCTCTCAATGTCTCCTAATGTATTTCCACAAAACAATCCCATATGAATCATGTACCTCATTTGAGCACCATGCTCCCCATATTCCTTCACATTAACATTAGCAATTTCTTAAGAGGAGCTATTTTCCTAGGTTTTGTTGCTTACAAAGAAATTTGATGTCTTAAGAGTAGACATTGAAGGACCAATATCTGGTTGCATTCCTTTTGCAAACCATTGTTGTGTCAAAGGTCAAAACTGCCAATTTTCTTGGTTTAACCTGTACATTTCTCAATTTTTAGGTTGTGAAGTTTTCAGACTAGGACCATAAGTCTAACCTATCCTATCGAGCCATTTTGTTGTTATCTTGCACCATTTTTGCTACCAAAGAACAAAAAATGCACACAATCAATTTATGTGATTAAACAGCTTCATTTTGGATTCTCTAGAAGTTATGCCCTTTTAACCAAAAGAAAGAACTAGCTCCCTACTGTTGAAATTGGGGATCTTGTTTGCTTTCTAACAAATATATTTTTTATAAGTAATCCAATTTTATTGAACATGCAAAGGGGCACTTTTGTGCCCTTGCACCTTGGCATTGGCTCTACATATGTGGGCCTCATCTTGGTGTATGTAGGTGATGGCCTTGCAAGCCGCTTTGTCACCCTGCCCCGTAGATCGGCTATAAGTCTAATTGTATTAAATTAGGTTTTGAATATGAAACCCAAAACTATGTTGGGGTTTTGAATTAAAAGATGGGTTTCAAACTGAAACTCAACCAAACAAATTCCAACCTCCATAATAATCCAAGACCAGCCATAAACTATTATATATAGTCACGACAAGAGAGAGAGAGAGAGATGGAGATGGATTTTGAGCTATTTATAGGTATTATGGCAACAAAGAGCAGAGACTTGAGAGAGATGGAGACAACAACGATGATGGTGATGGCAAAGGAGAGCAAAGATCAGAGAGAGATTAGAGAGCTACGAGAGACTTGGAGAAAGAGTATCAATCAAGTGGGGAGGGGGGGGGGATGAGTTTGGAACTTGCTTATCAAGTTCTAGGACAACATCATTTAGGGAGTTTTTTAACCGTCACCAATTCCTCTCCATAGGAAATCCCTTCCCTTTGAAGCTTTTCAAAACGCTAGTTGAGACCAACAGGGAGGGGAAAAGAGACAATAAATGAATTGGGAGATTTTAAAGGATACTTTTGATCAAAATAGGCCTCCCACTTGGCCAAATGATGTAATGATGTTCTGTTGTTTCCAAGACACCATCCCAAATTGATTTTGCCTTAAAGGGAATCTCCAACTGAAGACCTAGATACTTCATGGGCAAAGATGATACCCTACACCCAAGAATGCATGGCAAGCCACCAATGTTGTCTACTACACCAATCGATAATAACTAATACTTGCCAAATGATATTTTAATCCAGAGATACCTATCAAAAAAAGTTCTTGTCCAAAGACAGCTTAAAAAAAGGAATAAAACTATGCAGATGCGATACCCCATTGATAAGTGATAAAAGTTGATGGTGTATGGAATTCCACATTGTCTGGAAATGAAATTTATTTGTTCTTTATAATAATTCTAAGAAAACTCCAATTGTATCATTGACAAGTTCTTTTGGAGTATAAGTAATGTAGCTTGAGTCTTCCATTAGAGCGTTACAAATAATAACAGAGCTTATTCCAACCAGAAATATGGGACATGTGTCAAACCACTTATGATAGACTGGCTTGACGAGAACGTCAGTAATTTAAGAGAGGGGAGATTGTGATACCCATATGATAAGTGATAATAGTAGGTGTGTATAGGACCTTACATTGTTTGGTAGAGAGAAGTTTTTGCTCTTTATAATAGTTTCAATGGAGGTTTAATTGTATCATTAACTAGTCATTTTAGAGTATAGGCTATGTGGGTTAGGTCTTCCATTGGAGCGTTACAACAGATGATGGAAATGCTCCTGCTTAGCCTCACAAGAATCAGTATATCATCAGCAGACAAGCACAAGAGATCAGACAAGACAAACTCATTAGTTCTAGTCCCCATCAAGAAGCCTGATAAAAGTTCCCTATTCATAGTAGTTGGCATCATTCTACTCATAGCCTTTGTTACCACCACAAGGAGTTAGGGGTAAAGGATCTCTTTGTTGCAATCCATGAGAGGTATCAAAGAAACCAGTAGATTTACTATTTATCAAAATTGAGTTGCATACTGTATAGATACAACGTTCCATCCATGCACACCATCTCTCCCTGAGGCTGCATTTGATGAGTGGATACAACAAGCACCAATTCATATGGTCATACTATTAATGTATATACTAGATATTATTCTTACCATGTATAGACGCCAATAGTTAGTATATTATACAATTAGGTTGTTTTCTTGTATACATCTTGTATACTTGGCTTTTCTTATTTACGTGATTCAATAAACTTCTTACTTATCAAAAAAAAAAAAAATAGTTAGGAAATTATACATTAGTTGTTACCATGTATCGCTCTTACCTTGTAAAGATTGCCTACTTAATGAGAATGATGTTGCGCCTATAGCAAACAAGTTTTTCAAATTTCTCTCTAGGTATTCTCGGTTCCTTAGCAATTTGATTTGGTATCAAGAGTAGGTTACTAGTTTTCCCGCCTTCTATCTTTTTCTTTTTTTTTTCTCTCCTTTTTTCTCTCCAGACTCTTGAGCAAAAAACTTTGTGTTTCTTCTTTGACAATGACTCCCTGGTAATGCTTGCTAAGTTCAGTGGAGTTTAGATCAGTTTATTACTTAGATTAATCGAATAGTTGGGTTGTAATGGGGTCGAACAAGAATGTTATTATCGATCACAAGTGTTTTGAGTTTAAAAAGGGAAATGTTAGGCAGTGGAGGATCATAGAGAGTAGCCTCGTCTTGTGAAATACATCATCATCAACCATGAAGATTTGACGTGGTTGGCTGCGATGGTGAGGGTAGGTGTAGCATATAGGGGTGCCTCTGAGTTCATTAGATCACAAAGAAAAGGGGAGCAGGTTTTGGTGGTCCAAAGGCAGTGTAATGTTCATGGGAGAGAAGGATGGGGGTGGGTTGGAGAAACTTGAGAGAATCTTTAATGGAGGTTTATGAAACCATGGCTGCCTCCTCCCTCGTCGGAGGGTCACTTGCCCCTTTCCCGGTCGTACATGGAGGCCCTGTAGCATTCGAGGGACATGGTTGGAGCTCGAGAGACGTTTGCAAGCTTGAGCAATGGCATTGTTGCAGGGGCACTATACAAAAGAGATGGTGGTAGGGATGTTGTTGGCCTTAATAAGGAAGTTGGCTGCGGGCTTTGGATGAGATGGAAAAGCAATTGTCGGTTTTACATCAAAATGTTGGGTGGCTAAAACGGTGCGTTGAGGATAGTGATAAGGCAAAGGGCTTGGACTTGGGGCATGATATCAATGGGCCGGTGGATAATTATGGCCTAATTACATGTGGGAAATAAATGGCTTTTGGCCTGGCTCAGCCAGGATCCTCAATGGTCCGAGAGAAGCCCAGGCCATTATGCCTTCGGGAAGCAAGCCTTTGGCCTCATGTAACTTTGGGCTCGAGCCCAATCCGGCTTTGCTATCGCAGGAGGTTTGGAGGATATGCAGTCGACCCTCAATGCCGGCGATGCTTCAACAATCGCAGGTGGTGCCTGCGACGGACCTCCCTGGGGGTCAGAAAATGCCGGTGATGTTGGAGAGAACGCCAACGTCGTTGCAAGGCAAGGAAATGGGGGAGAGCTTTTATTTTTATTTTTTCGTATTTTATTATTATGGGCCCTATTTGCATTATATGGTGCATTTGGCGAGAGCGCAATGACCGAATTTTTGAGGTTTAGGAACAGATATTGAAAGAGCTTTAATCTTTCTTTTTTCATACTTTATTATGGGCCATAGCTATAGATTTCAATGGTCTTCAATTTCATGATTTTCTTGTATCGCACTTTCCATTTTTGACCTAAATAAGTCTTGTCTCTTGTATACCATCTTGTCTACTTAGGTTTTGTCTATTTTATTAATACAATGTTTACTTATCAAAAGAAGAAAAAAGTTTTCCTGCCTTCTAGGATTTTTTTTTGGGGATTCTTTGTGCGTTCTTCCTTATCGACGCTATCTGAGTTTGTGTTTGGTCTCTCGTGTGCTTATCGGCGCCTTTAGAGTTTGTTTTTGGCCTCTCATGTGACTATTGGCGCCATATGAGTTGATTCTTGGGGTTCCTTCTAAATTTTGGTGTAGTCTGCTCCGTGTGACTATTGGCGTTGTCTGAGTCGATTTCTAGGCTCCCTTGTGCTTTTTGGCACAGTTTGTTGGCTCTTTAAGAGTTCTTCTGATTTCTAGTGCCTTTCGAGTTGTTCTTTTTTTGTCTGGGTGTTATCTTTGTATCTTGAGCACATGGTTCTTGGGCTGAGAGTTGGGATTTCTTTTGATTTTTGGTGCCATTCGAGTTGTTCTTTTTTGTCTGGGTGTTAAACTCCGTACCTCGGACACGTGGTTCTTGGTTTGAGAGTTTTCGTTACTGCAATAACTCTCTGGTGGATGTTCTTGTGGCCGCATCATGTCATTAGCTAAGTTCAATTCCTCTCATATTCGTTTTACTGGAAAGATCTACTTTGCTTGGGAGTTTCAGTTTCAATTATTTGACAAAGGGAAAGAATTGTGAGGTCATATTGATGGGAGTAATCCTGCCCCTATAGATGTAGAAGCTTTGTTAAGCGGGAAATCAAGGATGCTCAGGTTATGACCTGGATCCTTAGCTCGGTTGAGTCTCATCTTGTTCTCGATTTGGGGCCTTATAAAATTGCCGCTGACATGTGTAATTACCTCGACAAGGTTTACAATTAAGATAACATGGCTCGGTGCTTTCAATTGGAGTATGAGATGGCTAATTTCACACGTCTCTCCAATGAGGAATATTTTTCTGGTCTTCAAACTCTTTGGGCTACCTATTCAGATATTGTTTATGCTAATGTTCCCGTTGTAGTTCTTTCTGTGCTTCAAGCAGTCATGAACAAGCAAGAGAGACTAGTTCTTGATGAAGCTGCGTTCCGACTTTGAAATTGCACGTTCTAATTTGATGAATCGTCATCTTGTACCATCTCTGAATGCTTGTTTAAGTGAACTTCTTCGTGAGAAGCAGCGTATTGTAACTCAGGTTGCTATGGAACATCGTGTCAGCATAATACGTTCATATGGGTGTAAATATGTGAAAATAGCTAAACGCAAATATTGAAACAATCAGTCAATTAGGTGTAAATTAGGTGTAAGTAGGTGTAAATATTTCAATGATAGCATTTTAGACGTCACTAATTATGGCAACAATTATGTACAATTATTCTATATAAATAAAAGGAAATCCTACAGAAATGATATTCAGATCATTTGACATGGTATCAGAGCCTCTCTGATTTCTGAATCACTCGGTGCGATCTTTAATCCCAATGCTTAGGAGATTTTTTTGTATTTAGCAAGTTATTTCTTGCTCTGAGTAGGTGTCACTACCTTGTGTTGTGTCAAATTGTGTGAGTTTGAACTTCTCGGCAAGTTCTCGACGTCTCAGCTCCTCATTTTTTCGATTGGGTGTTTTTGGGTTGGTGCTGCCGGCAACCTCTATCCATATATTAGCAAGTTTCGGTAAGAAATTCCCGTGATTTGAGGTTCCTCTGTAACTTGAAGGCTGCCGACGCAACCTTATCTTCTTCTTTTCAGCATTTCTTTGGTCGTATTGGTCTCGGAACAGAGGACTCCTCATTTCAGTGAGGTCTGTGCAGATTCTTGGTACGGTGGTTCTCAACTTCCATCGATTTAGTTCGTGGTTCTGTAATTTGAAGGCTGCCAACGCAGCCTTATCTGGTTCCATTCGGCATTGCTGTTGTCATGTGGCTCTTGGAACAGTGGGTTGGCGTTATCGGCAACTTCTGTGCAGATTCTTGGTCAACCTGACGTGGATCGAACACGCAATCGTCTGATCTTGGAGTTTTGGTAGTATTTCGGCAACTTCAGTTATCAAGTTTACGATAGTGCTCTCTCGGTACAGAACCTTTTATTCTATTGTAGCTTATTTCAGTTCATTTGATTTTTCTTTACGTTTATTTAAAATATATATATATATATATATATATAAATTGACGCTGTTTTATCTTGAGTTTTATTGCGATGGGCTCCGCACCTATGTGTTCCAAGTTTACGGGAAACAATTACTCTACGTGGGCTTTTCAATTTGAACTATTTCTGAAAGGAAAAGACCTTTGGGATCATATTGATGGCACGAATGTTGTGCCATCATCTATTTCTGACAAATCTAAAGATCTCGGATCTTCTCCTTCATGGGCTGACTGGATGCACAGATCATGTCTTGGCTTCTTAGTTTAATGGAATCACATATTGTTACAAACTTATGACCTCATCTCTCTGCTCAATCTATGGGGAATTATTTAAAGACGGTTTATCATCAAGAGAATAGTGCTTGTCGCTTTCAGTTAGAGCATGCAATTGCCACATTTCAACATCGTAGTCTTTCGATCCAAGACTACTACTCAGCATTTCTAACACTTTGGAATGAATATTCTAAACTGATTACGACAGATGTTCCTATTTACACTCATATGAACATATTATGCTGACACATCGGGCTACTATCAATGCCCTTGTTACTGTGGCTTATGCAGCACAAGGGAGGAATAAGGGTTGAGACATGCATGCTGTCCAATGCTATAGCTGTAAAGCCTTTGGTCATATTGCTTGGGATTGTCCCTAGAAATTCTGTAACTACTACAAGAAACAGGGCCATATTATCTCCACTTGTCCCATTCGACCTGAAAGGAAGCAGGGCAGTGCTTATCATGCCTCCGCTAGTGCCTTTGGTTCTGTTGCATTGCCTGTTGCCTCGCATGTTGTTCCTATTCGTGCTCCTACAGCCTTAGCAAATCCGAACGCCTCTACTCTTGAAATGGTACAACAGATGATTCTTTCTGCTTTTTCTGCTTTTGGGCTCTTAGGTAATCATGTAGTTTTTTCTAAGACATGGTATTTTGACTCCAGAACCTCTAAGCATATGACCAATTCTTTTGTTCCTCTTTTCATTGTCAAATTATGATGACACTCTAAAAATTAACACAGTTGATGGCAGTTCTCCTCCTATCAGTGTTGTTAGTGATCTTTCCTCCTTCTTAACTGATGTCTTTGTGTCTCCTGACCTCTCCACAAATCTTATTTTTGCTGGTCAATTGATTGATAATAATTGTAATGTCCATTTTTCTCAGATCAAGTGTCCGGAAAGATGATCGTGAAGGGGCCTAAAGTGGGACGATTCTTTCCTCTACACCTTTCTTCTTCCACAGTTATCCCTAATTTTCCTTTACTTTCCTTTGCATGTAATGTTGTTAGTTCGAGAAATAAGATGTGGCGTAGACGTCTAGGCCACCCAAATTCAGATGTACTTCGTATTTTATTTAGTTCTGGTTTATTAGAAAATAAAACATGTTCTTCTTTTGATCTTTCCTTTGATTGTACAACATGCAATTTGGTTAAATTAAAGTTCTACCTTTTCCTCATCATGTATCTCGTGCCTCACAATGTTTTGATATTATTCATAGTGATGTTTGAGAGATTCTACCTATTGTTTCTCATGCACATTATAAGTACTTTGTTACTTTCATTGATGACTTTAGTCATATTAATTGGGTTTACTTCTTACAGGCTAAGGTAGAAGTGTTTTTAGTAGTTAACCGTTTCTTTGCACTTCTTAAGACTCAATTTTCTGCCAGCATCAAAGTCTTGTGATCTGATTATGGAGGAGAATACATGTCTAATGAGTTCTTCAAAGAAAAGGGATTATCTCTCAGCGTTCTTGTCCTTCCACATGCAACAAAATGGTATTGCTAAGAGGAAAAATAATCACTTTCTTGATGTGGTAAGAATCTTTTGACTTGAATCATCTATTCTTCCGTGTTTTTGGTTTGAAGCGCTCTCTACTTCAATTCATTTGATCAATCACTGACCCTCTCCCATGTTAAATCATGTTTCTCCTTTTTCTAAGTTGTTTGGTCATTCTCTTTCATATTTTGATCTTCGTGCATTTGGTTGTGTTTATTTTGTGCATCTCTCTGCTTATGAACGACATAAACTTACTACTCAGTCTGTTAAGTGTGTTTTTCTTGGCTATAGTATCCCTTAAAAATGTTATGTTTGTTATGATCCACATGCTCGTCGTGTACGGGTTTCTAAGAATGTAGTTTTCTTTGAAAATCAATATTTCTTCCCATCTTATGATAAGCTGCCATCTTCATTTTTATCTCTCAGAATTCTGATTTTTCAAAGTTGTGGCAACTGCATTAGATTGATGTGAAGAACGCTTTTCTTCATGGTGTTCTCCAAGAAGAGATCTACATGAAACTTCTATCTCGTATGACTGCTTCTCCTCTTGATGTCTGTAAGCTAAGGCATTCTCTGTATAGGCTCAAGCAGGCTTCCTGAGCTTGGTTTGAGAAGTTTCGTAGTATACTTCTTCCCTTCAGTTTTACACAAAGTTAGGATGATTCTTCTCTCATCTTCCACAAGTCTGATGTGGGTGTAGTTCTTATTTTGATTTATGTGGATGATATTATCATTACTAGCACTGATTGTAGTTTGATTACTAAACTTCAGAAACTGTTGCATGTAACTTTTCATATAAAAGATCTTGGCCAGCTCACATACTTCTTGGGACTAGAGGTCCATCATTAGGCCAATGGTGTCTTCTTGAACCAGCATAAGTATATTCAAAATCTTATCACCTTGGCTAGTTTGGAGGACACTTCTTCTGTTGGAGGTAAATGTCAAATACCGAGAAGATGAAGGGACCTTCTGGATGTCCTACTCTTTATTGGCGCCTTGTTGGGACTCTTATCTATTTGATCACCACTTGTCCCGATATCTCCTATGTCGTTTAGGTTAGTCGTTTATGTTTTCTCCTCGACATCTCCATCTTGTTGCAGTTCGACGCATCATCTGCTATCTTCGAGGTTTGCCTACTCGTGGGTTATTCTTTCCTACAGGCTCATCTCTTCCACTTGTTGCCTATTGTGTTGTTGATTGGGCTGGGTGTCCAGATATGCGTCGATATACTACAGGTTGGTAAATATTTTTAGGTGATGCCTTAATTTCTTGGAGATGTAAGAAATAAGATCATGTTTCTAAATCCTCTATTGAGGCCAAGTATTGTGCCATGTCTACTGCTTATTATGAAATCATATGGTTACACAGTCTTCTTAAGGAGCTTGGGTTTCCTCACACCAATTCTACCTCTTTTCATGCTGATAATACTAGTGTTATTCAGATTGCAACCAATCCTGTCTTTTATGAATGCATCATGCACATTGAAGTTAATTGTCATTCTATCCACGATACCTTGGAGAGTCAAGTGATATCTCTTCCTTATATCTCTACTAATCTCCAAGTGATTGATGTCTTCACCAAAGCCATGACTCGACAGAGTCATCAATTTCTTGTTGGCAAATTGTTGCTAGTTGACTTGCCAGCATCAATTTGAGTGGGGATGTTAACGTATTACTATATATTATTCTTACCATGTATAGCTGCAAATAGTTAGGAAATTATATGTTAGTTGTGACCATGTATAGCTCTTACCTTGTAAAGATTGCCTACTTAATGAGAATGATGCTGCGCCTATAGCAGACAAGTTTTTCAAAATTCTCCCTGGGTATTCTTGGTTCCTTAGCAATTTGACACATACGCCTTCTCCAAGTTCAAAATCCCTGATCTAATCCTACTATCATGACCCTCATTAGCTATAAGCACTGAGTTTAGACTTTGTTGGTCTGTGATGAAGCCATGAAAGCATTCTAGGAGCTAGAAATAATCTTCAACAACATTTGTTTCAATCGATTAGCAAGAACTTTGCAGAGAGGATTGTATGAAAAACCTACCAAGCTAATAGGAAGAAAGTCCTTAATCTCCACCACCCTTGCTGTCTTGGGATAAGTGTGGTAAGATAGTGTTAAGACTCTTCGAACTTGCCACGAGCATTGAACTCATGAAGCACATTCATCAAAATTGCTATGAGAATCTTTCAACAAGTCTGAAAAAAAGGCTAATGAGAAACCATTAGGGCTTGAGGCCTTGTCACCACCTCCAAAACCTCAGACTTTGTTTGGCAACCAAGTATTTAAAAAAAAAAATCAACATTCTCAACCTTTCTTATAACTTCATTCTCAAATATCATTCAAACGCAAAAAAAAATTCTGTTTCAAATTCTCATCTAATCATTACTAAAACACAAAAATCAATACAAATTTTACCAACTCCAAAACAAAAAACAATCTTGAAAATATTATATTCAAACAACTTTCAACTTTATATATCCAATTTCACAAAGTCCAATGCTAATTTTAAAAAAGATTTTTATTAAAAATTCTCTCATTTCCCAAAACCTAATCTCAAACAAATTCCCAAAATTCTTAAATATTTCCAAACATTTTTGGTAACCAAACATGGTTGTCTCCTCAAATCTTCTTTCTAGCCATGTCACATCCTCTCTAATCAAACTAAGACCTCCAACCAGGGCCTCCAAGAAAATTGTTCAGAATTGAGACGGGTGTCAAATTTCAGAGTATGCTTCCTTATTTTGGTGTTGTCCAAGAAAGCGTTCCACCAACCACTTGAGGGTTGATCGTGTTGTGTTAGCAATTTGCGTTGGAAGTTTGGTGATTCGAGTTGGCTTTCTAACAAATATCTCGCCTCCATTGTTTGTTGCCTTTCCAAAGTAGGTGAAAGCGATATGTGCACTTAAGTGCATAAGCTGCACTCAAGCGCATAAGCCACCTGGAGCCCAAGTGCAAGCATGCACTTGAGTGTAGGTTTTAAAAAGGATGTAAAATAACAAAATTTCCATAAGATATAATATATAAAAGAAAAAAGGTTTTAAAAATGAAATATACTAGTATATTTAGATCCTATTTGGATAATGAGATGAGATAAGATAGTTTAGATGAAAGTTGAAAGTTAAATAAAATATTATTAGAATATTATTTCTTAATATTATTATTGTTTTAGAATTTGAAAAAGTTGAATTGTTTATTATATTTTATATGAAAATTTGTGAAAGTTGTAATGATGAGATGAAATGAGTTGAAATGATTTTGGTATTCAGACCAGCCTGATGCGACATGACAATCAAGTGATCAACTAATTGCATAAAAGTGCACAACATTTTATATACTTCTACTGTGGTTTACAAAATATACACAACCATGATATTTGATTGATAGCCATAATCAAAATAAAAGTACATGGTTTAATCAAAATACACCTAAATGGAAATGACCAAAAAAGCACAATGCAATCCCGAAATATATAATCATCTTCATCCTTATGTGATGGCCCAAATTTTAATGATCAGAGTCCTGTCGGAAATATGGAATTTCCCCATGTTTCTCAAACCATAACTTCAATGCAAATATTTTCAATAATACTCAACTATAATAAAATTCTCCAATATGATTTTTTGATGAGTAAAACATAATTTGAGCAACAAGAAAAATACTCCAATATGATACTTTCCAAAGGACTTGTCAGAGCAACTATCACCCAATAGCATAACATAAATCCAAGTACAATTCAATAACATGAATAACATGACGATATTTGGGTAATCTAATATAAAATCCTTCACTATCAAAACCTGAGTCCTCACATAGCAACTTCACCTTGCCCAGTAATTTGACAACTCCCTAGTCACAAACCTCAAGCATAAGGGTTCTCTAAAAGAGCAAGAACAAAAAGAGTGAGCTGCCACATGCTCAACAAGTTGGAAATTATTGGGGGTTGGGGGAAAAATAATTTTAATTACATCTAAATCCTCCAACTGCAAAACAGTAAGAGAAATACAAAATTATTTCCGATTAGTAAATATGAGTCAAAAATACATTATCCATACCACATGACAAGGGTAACCACCAATAGATTTATGAGGATATCTAAAATACAACGCATATATCATGATGCCGCAAAGACATCATGATGCCATGAAGGGCATGTACCAATATGCCACACAAACATCATGGATGCCACAAACATCAATATACCACACTGATATCAAGGTCATAAGTACACAAATAAATATATCACCAGGCTAACAGAATAGAAACCCAAGAATTTAGACAAGAATATTTAAAGTATTATCGGCATCTATGGTTCACAAAAATTGGTACATTTCCACATAGGTATATCCAAAATAGCACAAAAAGATCCATGTGAGCAAAATTTTGTAACATTTTGAACTGAACTTGCAAAAACTTAAATTAGCAAGGGTACCCAGATTTTATAAAAACCAACTAAGAAGATATAACATTGTGAAGCATTCTGCCATTGACTAGTCTCCACTAATCAAAGAAATCAAGGGATAGAGAGAGAGAGAGCTTCTTGGTACAAATTTTCCATTTGGGTTTCTTTTTTTTATTTATTTATAAGAAACTTATTAATCAAATGAAACTAGGCATAGCCCAAATACACATGAAGTATACAAAAAAGACACTTAATTATATTCTAGAAAGCTGAAAAGAAAGCAAGAAGTCTTGGACATTCCCTCCCTTTAATACAATAGTAGCAAACCATTGAACTAAAGAAGATACGAAAAAGTTCCATAATTCCCGCCCATTTCTCTCCTTGTTATTGAAACATCTCTCGTTATGTTCCATCCAAATACACCACAACCATTTGGGATTTTTGATAAAGCCTTTCAGGTGGGAGTATATTGCAGAATGGAAGGGTTTTGGGAAACATGGGAGGAGAAGAGAAAAAGAAAAGGAAAGAGAAAGAATCCGGGGAGACTTGCAGAATATAGGTCTAGAGAGAGTGTGGATCTTAGGTGAAAGAAGCGAAAGAGGGGTAGGTGCAGGTTATGCACCTCTTCTTTATTTTTTGTTTTTGTTTTTTTTTTTTATGATTTTTTAAAGCACATGCTCAAATGGGCTGGGTTTTATCATTGGGTTTGGGTTTGTTACACCTAGGTGGGAGCACGGGCCCAATTGGAGTCGGTATCCCCTATAACCAACCCCGACTGACTCCAAAGCTGTTGGAATTGAAATCCAAACTCCGATTTGCATAAGCCCTTATCCGACTCCAAATTGTCAGAGCGGAGTCAGATTTGGGCTTTTTTTCCTCTTCATATTTTAGCCCATTTTGGGCATTTTTTGTGGGCTTTTAAGTTTCAAGTTTATTAAAAACATTACAAAAAAAAGAACCAAAAATATAACTGAAAATAGTTCATATACTATGCAAACATGAAAAATAAAAATTAAATTAAATTAAAGAAATAAAAAATATACAGTAGTCCCTTTAGGGCCACAGGTTATTCTTGATATCTGATCATTCATCCACTTCTAAATAATTTTTTCCTTGAATACACGCCAAAATATTCTTCCCAACTAAAGCATCAACCAACTAAACTAAAACAACACAAATTGAAATCAATTATATTACAAACGAAATAAAAACAAATATCAGCAAGCTTTTCCTTGTTCCCATTCCAAATTGGGCCTGAAGAAAAGAGGACAAGATTAGTGAAGAAATAAGATACAAAAACATCACAGAATTAAATTTGTGCACCCTCTCCTGTGCTGTCACAGAATTTCTAGAGCTGTCTCATGTGCTGTATTAAATTCTGGTGAGTGTATCTGAGAGTGAGTTTAGCATATGTATATAGGTGGTCCAGTTTGAGCTCATTTTATCATGTCTTGATCCAGGAATGCTTATTCCTTTCATGGACTCAGACTCATGAAATTCTGGTCCTGATACAAGCCAAAATATTATTAAGCATCATCTAGTGTATTGAGAATACTGCTGGTATTAATATAGTCATGGACCAATATTAATTATAATATTCACAACTTCAGCTAGCAGAGGTAACCAATTGATTCGTGTATGTAAAAGCCCCAAGTGATTCATGTATGTAAAAGCATGCTAAAACAGTCCCAAACTAACAGCCCCAAGTTGGTAAAATTCATCGTGATTGTGAGATTTTGTTAACTTTAGGAAGGCTAAAGCTCATGGAGAGTGTAGTACTTCTATCTTTTGTTTTTATTTTTTTTGAGGGGGGAGGCCGGAGGGGCAAATGGCCCTGCCCCTTCTCCATCCACCACTGCTAACAGATCAGTGAAAGGGATTTCCTTTTATGGTTGAGCAGCTTATGAAGGAAATAAATTTACTAAATTTTTCTTGATTTAATATTTTCCCTAAAAATGGCAAATCAAATCAGTCTAATCTGTATAATTCCTGAAATTCATCCAATAAAATGAAGAAAATCCATTGAGCATAATAACCAAGCTTGTTATCAATTTAGAATCTCCAGTTCAATGAAACAAATTAAAACAAAAAACAGAAAAAGAAAAAATTAAAAAGTGGAAATATTCTAGGGCTTCTCATGGTTGTGGACTATATGTGCTGCATGTTCAAAGTTAAAGAAAAATTAAAGAAGACCATATATTAAAGAAAAACTGAAGAATAGTGTCATAGTAGATCTAAATGTTGAATATATACCAAGAGGGAAGACTCCAAGGACGGGGGACCCCTATAGTAGAAGGAATCAATGGAAGGGGCAGTGGTGGCAGACGGCGAGGGGTATTGGCAGTTCTAGGAGTTGTGAATGCGTAGAGGGATAGTTGCATGGCGGAGAAGAGAGAGGGAGAGAGAGAGAGTTGCATGGCAGTGATCCTAAGTATGAACTATGATTCCCATTTCAATTAGATATTCATGTGTTGGACTAGCCCACCCATAAGGGAGTTTTTATAATATAAATTTTAATGATTAAATTCAACTTTTCCATCCACATAATCTTTTGAAGCAATTGGTGATTTAACAGTCTCAGTGAGTTTTTAAGAATAGTGGCTTTTAAACCTGCAATGACTCCGATTTCTTGTACTTCATTTTCTCCCTTTGAGCTAATATGAATTGAAAACTCCCATTGATTTATTATCACCATTTTGCGTGATTCCGATGCTTGTGCTATCCTTCTCCTTGTCATGTTTGTGGTAACAATATCGGTCCCATCACCACCCTTCTCATTAATACTTCTGCTTACATTTTCCTTAAATATGACCCAATATTTGTCATCTCTTTTATTGTAGTAAAATGGCATTTAGTTAATTTAAGTTGTTTTTAGTCACTTTTCAATTCTCTCTCTCTCTCTCTTTTTTTTTTAAAAATTTTCCGTTTAGTTATTCTACTTTTCCCTATGATTTTAGGAACCATACGTTCAGACCCAAGAGAACCCATATTTCAATGGCCTGTTTAAAGGAGATGATCAGGCTACCTTGGAGTCTCAAGGGAGTATCAGAAGCCGAAACATTTCTCAGTCCCCATCAGATATTGGTGACTTCAGACATGGACTCATAACAAATATGTCTGGAAAGGTCATGGACTCACCATATGAAGATTCAGCCTCAGATATTATTCTTGGACCCCTTGACTTTGGCTTTCGAGGAAATTATGACAGCCAGAGCTTTTCTCAGCCCATATCCAATATTGGTGACACTAGAAACAAAAGGAGTGTTTCAAAAATATCTGAGAAGGTCATGGATTCACCTCTAGAAAATTCAGTCCCAGGTATTATTCTCGAAAATTTTGATCAGGCTTCATCTGTGAGGCGGTCAAGGTCAAATACTTTCAAAACAACTTCGTTTGTACCACCAAGTGTTCAACCAGAGTTAAGATTTGACCTGGATGCACAAAATGATTTGATGCTTCATGATAGTCCTACAACCTTTGAAGAAAACAATGAGTACCATACTTTAAATGATCTGGAAAGGCCAGCATTTGAAAAATCATACCGCATGGAAAAAAGGAAGCCAGACCTCTCAAGGATTCCGCTTCCTCAGTCTGCTGCTACATTTTATAATGGGTCCTCACCAATGGAAATTGTTGAATCATGTGAAAGCGTCAATTTGTTAAATATATATTTGAAAGCTAGAAGGGATGATGTCAATGCTGGTGTGCCAGGAAAATTCTTACATGCAGTCATGGGGCACGATATACCTGGTAATCCCCCTTTTCAACTCTTATTTACCTTGTCATGGTGACTTGTTATTATGCTGAACTGCCTTGCTTTCCATTGTTGGATGTGCCTATACAGAGTCTGAAAGTTTATATTCTTAGTGTCTAAAGGACAAGGACTTCCCCATCCCAAGCATTGTGGGATTCCCATTCTCCACCTTCCTATATTCAATCCAGGGTATTTTAGTGTCATTGTGGGTTAAATCCATATGGATGCATCAGTTGTATTTAACAATCAAAAACCTGCCACTTACCTGCTCATTTCTAGTTGTGCCCCAAATATCCTGGTAACCTTTTTTGCAGAAAGTAATGCATGTAGTGCTCTTTTAGTTGAGATAACAAATTCCAGAATTGTCGTAAATTTTCTTTTGAAATATATAGTTTTCACCATTGCATAAAATCAAGTGATGTTATTTGATGAAAATCATTAGTTTTATTATGAAATTTGCTACTTAAATACATGGGATGCTTCTTTTTAACCTGAGATTAGTGAGTATGATACTTTACTGAGATCTCAGTCACAAGGCTTAAGGTTCTTGATACTGGATACTGGAGTCAGGACCAGTACAAATGTAAGTTCATTCTATTTTGTTAAAAAAATAAAGGTTCTGAAAAGGAAAAGAAATGAAACATAAGAATGTATGTGCTGTAAGGTCCATATGATTTCTTTGAGAATGGAAACCAACATGTTAACCAATTATAAAAAATCATGCCAGCCTAATTTAACGAAGTCGGACTATTTACAGATGTTGGACTAGTTGCTTCAACAATCATGTATGCCTTCTACTTGAATGAAACATGCAAGAGTGACCAGTTGTGCACTGTGCCTGTCATCAACATGAAGAGGGCAGACCTGGGTTCTCACGCTGAAATTAAATGGTTGCTTGAATCATGCCAAATTGATCAGTCATCCTTATTTTTTATAGATGAGGTGTGTTCTATATCTTTGAGTCCTTAGTTTTGAAAGTATTTCATGGAGTAATCATGGTACATGTTCTAAGGTGGACGTTAATGTATTTTGATCAACTTTAGTGGTTACTAATTGATTTTTTTTTTTTTTTTTTGGGTGGGCAACTATTTGATTTGTTAAATAGAACAAAATATCTAATTAAACTTATTCATTGCAATAGTTGAGAGAAAAAAATGGAAGCTGTTATATATAATCTTCAACTTCCTGAGCTCAAGCAATCTGTGACCTAGCAAAAGATTCCTTTGCTGTGAAATACCCCTTAAATTTTTTTTCTTCAAATAGATAGTTATGTTATTAATCTCAGATTCTTTTAAGTCCAAACAAGGTTATTAAGTCATTCTGTAAGTTTTCCCTTTTCTTCCTACCAGTGAAGAGTAGTAAGGTTCTGTAGTTATTATTTTCAAATCTGGCCTCCATGTTCGACTGAAACTTTGTTCCTATATGCTGAATATTGAGCAGATTGACCTGTCATATTATGACCTTTTTGGGAGTCTTAAGCTAGTTCTAGTAAACAGCCACACGCTGTCAATTAAACAAGAGGTAATGTTTTAGAATAAATTTGTACTTTTTACTCCAAATCTTACTCCAAACTGTGGAAAATGATTGGTATTTTGTAAGTTTCTTCCTGAAACAGGCATTAAAGGAGGTGGTAGTTGAAACCTTCAGTTGCAGAAAGGTATATTTGGTTGCTTCAATATGGTTTGCTTTCAATTTTTTAGCTTGGTACTTCTAAACATCTTTAGAATGAGGGTTTTACTTTCATTGATTGTATCTCTCTATCACAGGGTGAATCTACATATCCTTGGGTTGAGACTATTACTGTGGGACAGGTATCATTTTGTAATTAAGAATGCATATATGTTTTTCTATTTCTTAAAGCATAAAGTTTATTGACAAAAGAGTAGGCATAGCCAAGTACACAGGAAGTAGAGAATGCATCTCTGTTTTCAGTCATCCACTATTTATCAGCAACTAAAGCCCAAACGCAACTAAGGCCCCGTTTGGATAAGCAGTTGGTCTCATCTCGTCTCATCTTAACATCTAAACACTATTCAAATACAAACACTTTTCAATTTCTCTTTCATACTTTCTTATCTAATCATTACAACTTTCCCAAACTTCCATATGAAACACAAAAAATAATTCAATTTTTTCAAATACTAAAACAAAAATTATAGTAAAAAATTATATTCTAACAATATTTTAACTTTATAATATTTTCAATTTTTTCTCTCCTTTCCCAAAATGCAGTAAAAATCTTAACTCAAAATTATTTCACTACTATTCACAAACCATCTCTCTACTATTCACAGATTTCTCATCTTATTTCATCTAACTATTCAAACGAAGATTCAAATCCCCTTGGGTGCAAACAATTTCTAGGGGCGATCGTACCGAAGGATTTTCCCCTTGAATTAACCGAGGTGCACTTGCGGGAAACTTATTGCTGAGTGCCAGTGCACTCTTGGGATTAGTCAAGATGTTCCGGACACCCGGTACCAATAAAAAAAAACTATTCAAACGAGGCGTAAAACTTATCCATGGTACCAAAGAGAAAAGCCTTTTTTTTTTGGGAGGGGGGGGGGGTTTGCAATATTGTCCTTTGTAATAACTTCGACTGTTCTATAAGCTAATTGTAGTGAATTTATTTATCCTATGTGTTTTCTCCCCAACATTATTGGAAATTCTATTTATTTTGTTTTTTGGGGGGTAGGGACTTAGGCCAATAGGACTTATGTTAAAGTCAAAGCTATCATCTTTGAACAATCTACCCCACTTGTAGATTAAGAGTGTGTGAAAGGGTTAGAGTTGTCACAGCTTGTTGCCCCCATTCCTCAAGTTGGGTTAACTGCATGTACAAAAATAGGCCATGCCCAGATGTTATTGATAATGATTGTTAAGCCAATAGGAGTTGTTTTGAACTAAAAAAATGCACCCCAAGGCTTTATGGCCACATTCGGTCCATCCAATGTCTTGTAGATGTAATGTAGGCTATCTATATCCGGCATTGCACCACAGGCTCTGAAAAATAGCAACCAGTTTGGTATTATATTATATGGAGACCTAGTGACCCATCCACGGTACTTCCACTGACATGGAAAAAAGAACAGAAAACTGCCAATGAATCTAATAAAACATACAAAGACATTAGATATCCGTTATTATGGACTATTGATTACTTATAAAAAAAAATATGGAATATTGATTAAAAATATTATGGGTAAATTAACTTCCATGACCTCAAAACATGATCCTATATAACTTATTCCCTGCAAACTTTAAATTGTTGCAATTCAGATCCAATTCCAAGATTTAAATTTTAATTTTCCCCTTTGGTTCAAATCAGGCATTAGTTTGGATAAAAAAAATATCTTGACATAGCACATGTATTTAACTCATGAAAATATGAAATTGAATTTTCTAATTCAAACCAAACCCAACAAAAGTTCAACGTCCAAAACTGTAATTCCAAAGAGGGGAAAACCTAAAGCAGCACTTTCCATTCTTTCGGGAAGTTTGAAAGTATGGAAATTATGGTGTGAAGGAGGGAAGTGCGACTCACTTGTTGAGAATTAGAGTAAAATGGCTAACTTTCTGAATTCCATTCGTTTAGGAAGTTCCAAAAACACCTTCATGCAACATTATTTCTTTTATCGCGAAGAAAACTTAAGGAATGATTAGGGTTGGGAGTGCAATTGGGATTGATGACTGGGGAAAATGTTGGTCCCCTAGTGTCTCTTCCTCCAATAAACAATATCGAAGGTTCATCATCGGATTGGGTTCTACATAAGGTTAACAAGATTCAACAGTGTGGGAATTGCATATGAAGGATGTGGTGACAAATTTACAGCACTACTCATTGCCATTGGGGCGGGCCACTCGCTTGAGACCAAATCAAAATTCAAGTCGAAGAAATATTAAAGGGAGGGCATTATGAAGCTGGCCTCATAGAAAGAGTTTCAAGTACAGTATTCGTCGTATGGGAAACAAGGGGTTGGGATTGGGAAGGTGTGTTCTGTTCCCATTCGGGTTTGTGCATTTTAGATAAATTTCTAATTTTCACGAGCTTATTGGTCATTAGCGGCTCTCTAGTTTGGGCTAGGTGTTTATTTTATATGCTGGTGTACTTGGTTACTCTTATTGATATTAATATATATAATATTTTCGCTTTTAATAAAAATAGGGGCCTCAAATGTGAAAGATTTATGTCCAATTAATCTTTACATGGGGTTTATAAAATTATATCTAAGGTCCTCGCCAGTCTTTTGAATATGGTCATGGAGAAGATCATATCAAAGCCCCAAAATCTTTTCTTAGGGGAAGACAAATTCTAGATATGGTACTCATTGCCAATGAATGTTTAGAGAATAGAATCAAAGCTAGAGTATGAAGTATTTTATATAAGTTGGATATGGAGAAGGCTTGCAATCATGTAGTTTGGAATCTCCTTTTTAATCTGCTTGGGAGATATGGTTTTGGGGAGAGGTGATGTATGTGGTTAAGCATTATGTAACCGCAACACGTTTCTCTATTCTAATGAATGGTACTCTAGTGGACTTCTTTAATAGCTCACGAGGATTGAGGCAAGGGGACCATTGTCCCCTTTTGTCTTTGTTAATGCAATGGATGCGCTTGGTCGGATGGTGGAGGCCACTGTTTCTTGGGGGGTTCCTATGGATTTTCGGTGGGATGTTTAAAGAATAGTTTTATCAAATTTTCCCATATTCTTTTTGTAGATGACACATTACTCTTTCGTGAGTGGGATTATGGCTAGGTCCAATGACTCCAATCATTGTGGGCTCTCTTTATCTCTCTTTTTATTTTGACAAGTAATAGATTTTATTAATGAAAATAGGCATAATCCAAGTATACAAAGAGATACAAGAGTTTACACCTAGTTAAGAGGAAGAGATAAAAACAAGAAACTCATGAAAATCTAGGCCATTGCAATCTACAACATTCGCCCTCAGGAACAAGTTTTAACAAAGAACAATCTAATCTCCTCCAATGTTCACTCCTCATTGAAACCATTCCGTTCCTTCCATAGGCATCAAAGAGTACATATAGGCACCATCTTTGACACAACTGTGATTTGTGGAATTCCATCCAAATTCTTCCAATTGGCCAAGAGCTCAACCACCGTAGCAGGCATAACCCAAGCTAACTCCAATCTTGTAAAGAAATCATCCCATAGTGACCTAAACACCTCACAATGCATTAGAAGATGATCCACGGTCTCTCCATTCTTTCTACACATGCACTACCAGTCCACAACAATAACTCGGCGTTTCCGTAAGTTATCCATAATCAAAGTCTTGCCCAGAGAAGCTGTCCAGGAAAAAAAAGCCTTAAGAGGCGCCTTATTCTTCAAATACTTTTCCATGGAAAGCTATTGTGTTGTGGATTGATGAGGGTCTTCTATAAGAAGTGGATAGAAAAAGCGACTTTTCTAGCAGGCATCCACCACAACTTATTAGCTCCTTGAGTGCTTAATCTCATGGCATATGAGGGTCTGAAAAAATTAACTAAGCTGCCAACTTCCCAATCATGGGCCATAGAATTCATATTCTAGTGGATTGAGCCACCAAACATGTCCATGAGATCCGCCATTGATGCTTCCTGTTCACATGCAATCCTGAAAACTGTAGGGAATGCGTCTTTAAGGCCTTGATCTCCACACTATAAATCATGCCAAACTTCTATTCTAGAACCGTCACCCATTACGATTCTAGTGTGTCGAGCAAACACCCGCCAAACTCCCTCGTACCTCGCTAGTACTTCACACACACCCCCCCCCCTTTTCTTCCCTCTCTACATACACCCATATTTAAAATCAATCACCATCTTCCATAAAGCTTCCCACTCCATGGTTATGAATTTTATTTTTATTATAATATTTTACAAATAGCATACAACAGTTATTATCTATTTATAATCAAAGCTACAAATTAACTATGTGATATATTCCTATAAAAAAAAAAACTATGTGATATATGGTTCCGACACTAATTTAGTTTTAAAAGAATCATGAAGTTGACATGAGACTATTCGGGAAGGAATAAGAAGCTTATGCACACTTACCCCAAATGCATTTTTGACGCTTGAGATGGGATGGCACTTGGGAGACTTGGACCTACCTTAAGCATGCTCCCCCAGTTTCATGGCTACTTTTTCTCACTATATTTTCACAATGTTGCATTTGATAACTATCTTTCCCATAACTTCATGTCTAATATCAAATGCAAACATCCGAAAAAAGTAACAACCTTTTGCAATCCTTCTTGGAAATTTATTTCAAGATAAACATACGGGCATTGTTTCTGAAAGAAAGTATATGTTTCTTCTATATATAAGACGAAAGATTGGGGTAGACTATATGCAAGCCATGCAAAATTGTTTTGAGGGGAAGAATTACAACCTTATTTTAGGTATTTGTTTAGGCAACAGATGTTGAGTGTGTAGCCTCTTGAGCCTCAATGCATGCATACAAACATTTGTATGGCTATGATGATGTATGGTGGTTAGCATATAAAAAGTAGCATCTTCATACCGTATTCTTTTTTTGTTTTTTGTTTTTAAAAGATGACTAGTATTGATATAGATGAAATAGGCATAGTCCGGGTACACAGGGAGTATACATACGAGCCCCTAAATACATTTTAGGAAGTGGAAATTAAAGACAAGAAATCATGAACATTGTTCCCATTTAATATAATGGCTGAAAACCACAAGAATAAAGTGTGAATAAAAAAATTCTGCAACTCCGACCTTGTGCGCTTTTTATTTTCAGAACAACGTTCGTTCCTCTCTGACCAACAACACCACATAATGAATGCACAATGGAACCATCTTCTACACTGCTGCCACTTGAGGACAAACTTAGATTTTCCTCTAGCATCCCAACAAATCCACCACCCTCGCTGGCATGACCCAGACAACATCAACCCTTCTAAAAATCTCATCCCACAACGTCCTTGCAACCTCACAATGTAATAATTTTCATACCGTATTGTATGATGGTGTTCTGTTTTATTTATATGCAGGATTGCTCATGCTGTACACTTATATCTGAGAAGTTTGCACTGACTTCACCTGAGATTTTGACTGGACAAGGATTCAGTAGACTTTTGGTACCGGCCATTTAGCTCTGAAGTTTCCAAAGATTTTTCATCCTTTTTTATTGTACCATGTTATCTCTCAACTTCTCTTTTTTTTTTTTTAATTCTCTCTCCTCTTTTGTTCTCGTGATATATTCAAGATTCTGTTTGCACATAATTAACTCTCTTTTCATTGTGTTTACCAACTTCAAGCAACGTTTTTCCTGATCAATTGCTTTGAATTAAGTTATCTATTTACCCTTTTGCCTAACTAGAGTAACTATATTTTGGTCCTAACTCTCCTTCACTTTGGATTTTATTTTTTCTGGTCTTCCTATATACCTGTAGCTGGCTGGCATCCTCACAGATACCGGAAATCTTACCCACCCTCACTGTACCTCAAAAGACAAGTACATGGTTACCCTATTACTCCATGGTGCTGGTCACTTTGGATGCAAAGGCCTCTACTACATATGTATGTTCGCCATCCCCTAATAATTTCAATGGACTTAATTGTAGATTTTTCTCATTACATCTTCTAGAAGTTATCTAAGAAACTACATATATCATTTGCAGTGAAATACAAAATGTATGATGTGTCTGATCTCAAAATAGTTGACATCTTGCAGAAGGATTTCAAAAAGTGGAAAAGAGTAGGTCAGGACTCATGTTAACCCTTGTTTTTACCACCTGATATGGTATCAAGTTATTTTTTTATGTTGCCACAGTTTTTTCAATATTTCAACTTCTAACATCAATTATCGATGACAATAACTTCTTCAGTTTTAAAGGTGATCCCTAGAATGATCAGATCACACCTATTCACTAATTTCTAATAAGAATATAAAAATAGAAGCTAGTTTTAAGGCTATCTGAGCTCACTCACTTAACAGTTTGGCTTATATTTGCTGGAGATTAGCATGTTAATGAAAATATGGAGATATCCAGGAACTTTTATTTTAGCAGTAATAATTGTTACTCAGATCAAAATTGACAGTAATTAACGTCCAGATTAAAGTGTGAACTAAAATTTCATTATAAAGTTACTATATATTGTGAAGCTTTAAATCTGGATTATCAAAAACTATTTCAGAGACCTACTTGACTCAGCGGTTAGAGTATCGCTTTCATATGACGAGACTCATTGAAGAAAAGCTTTTCTATTGGTATGCAGCTATTCTAGAACACACTCCCACACACACACACACACACACAACCTCCTTGGGTGGTAAAGGCCTTGGGCTTAGGGGTAAGCTCCCCCTAGGTCTACGGTTCAAATCTCCTTGGATGCAAACAATCTTTAGGCGCCATCAAACTGGAGGATTTTCTCCTTGAATTAACCGAGGTGCACTGCAGGAAACTCCTTTCTGAGGGCCTGTATACTCTCGGGATTAGTCAGGATGCTGTTCTGGACACCCGGTGCCAATAAAAAGGATAGTACACATGCACACCCACACCCACACATTCCTTTGAATAATATGAAGAATATTAGCTAATAAATTGTATCAACTATATATGAAGGCCAATCTTTAATACGTATTCTAGGGTCTTGATTAATTTCCTTTTTTTTTTTTGGTGCTATGTAATCCCTAATCAAGAATACGGACAAGTTCCTATGGTACATATTGTTCATTGTTAAGATTTAGTCAATTAGTAATTTGGATAAGTTCTTATTTATATTCTCTACTTATGAATCAAATAAAGTTACGACAGGTAGTGTTAAGTCAAAATATTTGGATGTTACTCATTGTAAATCAGGAATACACCTAATGGCACAAGGGCAGATATGACTAGAGATCTTTTGATGCGTTTGGTTTAGCTTGGATCTGTGAGAATACATAGAAATTGGAAAACTTCTCTTTTATTGTTTTTAGTGTTTGTTAAGCTTAGATTGAGTTGAATCAAGGAAATTTAGTATCTTGAGGTACTGATGCAATCTACATTCTGCATTGCATGAAACGCTATTCGTCCAAGACATAGAAGCTTTAGTCTGCTATTCAATTTAGTTAATTGACAAGACATTTTAATGCCAGGAAAGCCAGAAGCTGCGGGGTCAAGACTGATGGAGTCACACATCGGGATGAGTTCTATTGCGATTTCAATTGCGGAACTTCTTACTCGGGAAGATTACTCATTTCAAGAAATCAGAAGTTTCCAGCGTCAGTAGTTGATTAGATATAAAACATCAAATTTAGATATATACCAACGCCACACAAAGAAATCAAACAAATTGTGGCAGTGTCATGATTTTTTTTCAGTTTTTTCTCCACAGTGGCTCTGAAGTGGGAAAGTATTTCTTTGTTGCATTAAACTAACTTTAAGCACTTCCCTACCAAGTTCTAAGCATCTTAGTCACTGTTCAGAGTTTCCTGTATAGGTTCAAGTAGATTGTCCAAATATATTTCAACATCTGTGCTGCTCATCAACCTACACTCTAAACTGAATAAATTATGATCCTCAATAAACCACCAAAAAAAGAACTGCACATACAATTTTTTTATTATAATCGCACAGAAAATCTAGTTGGCTGTCAGCTTTTAAATTGTTAAAAAAAAAAAAAAGATTACACAGACCAAGTCGCAATGGCAACAATGGTCTCTCTGGGGATGCAGAGCTGTGGTGGTGCTGGAGAGCCTTTGAAAAGCTCTCTGCTCCTATGCTCTCTTCTTGCACATCTCCTTTAAGTATACTGTGTACATAATATCTGATATAGTGGTAGTCATGATCTGCTAGCCCTCGATTGATCTAGAAATGAATTCTAATTACAAATACAATCATGTTTCACTGAGGCTTAAATTTCTCTTTTTGTATTCTTTTTCTTTTCAGTTATATAATTTGCATGAGTATTTCTTGCTGAATGTGTGAGGGTGAAATATCCCAGGTAGGGCCCAGATCTATTATTTAGTGCACTAGAAGACAAGAGTGAAGAAGAGTTGAGTGGATCAGATCACATGGGGGACAAGACATAAAGGCAAGCAACTGACACACGCAAGAAAGAAATAATATCCAGCTTATATATATAAAGGTAACCATCAGAATAAGGGGAGGGGGCTGGACGGATTACTCTCTGGCTGAACGATAATTCCTCTCTTCTCTCGGATCGCTTAGTTCATCTTCTCAGATTAACCCAATAGTTTATACCAGTAGAATCATGTATTTTATTCATGTACAGTGAGAGCTCTGAGAGACTGTAAAAATATTCATTATAGTAGATTCCCTTCCCCAAAATCTCGTGGATGTAGGCCTTGCGCTGAACCACGTAAATACTGTGTTTCTATATTTATCTATATGCTATCTGCGTATGTATGGCCGCAACGGAGTCTCACCAGGGGCCTCAAACGACACCAATCGAAGCCCAACTCGCTTCAGTGGGCTGGAAATGATTTATTTTCCTGTCCTGGTCTGTTGAGATTTTCATGACATCAATATTGGTGCTATCTGTGGAATGATCATCAGACCAGAGGTGGGGAAATGATTTATTTTCCTGTCCTGGTCTGTTGAGATTTTCATGACATCAACATGAATGAACTTTTGAGAAATGACATTTACAATTGTGCGTTTTTCCTCTAAATTTTAGAGTTGGAGAAAATTTGGCTACTCACGATTGTTTCTGGGTATTATGATTCACAGAAGAAATTCAAGGTTTGGATATGTTCTTATTTTCCACGTTTTTCTCTGTTCATGTCTGGGCCGCACTGGCTATATCATGTCACCGCTAGGCTGGAAAATTGATTTACTTTTCAGTCATGGGCATGGAAATTTAATTTAGCTTTGGATGAACAATGGGCATTATCTGGTTCCTTATCCCCCTTCTTTTTTAATATGACATACGAGCCCCCACTCCCAGTAATGCAATCCACTGAACATATTTTGATATATGTTTGAGTGCGATCCTGACAGTGAGTCAAATTTTTGGTCCCTTGTCATGCCTACCAACAACACACTTCTATAAATTGTCTCGATCCTTTAATGTTTGTGTAGTTACCACTATTTTATCTCGAAGACACTAACATCACATGTTAATCTCTGGTGTAATATAGAGAGAGATCCTGGTGTCTGCTGAATCTCTGGAGATTATGAGGGACCTAATTCTTTTCTTCGACTCAAATTCCTCCCAACTGCCACTCACAGTTCTCCATTAAGTTGTGTTGGAATGCTATTTTTATCATGGAACTAGGTAAACTGTTCACTTGTAACTCAACTAAATTTTGCATCAGAATACACTGCATCGTAACTCAGAGAAATACATAATGAACCTACTTTTAGTGTCAGCCTTCTAAAGATGGATTTTTTTCTTCTTAATGAAAAACTGATTTTGTTTGGAACGTAAAAACTTAAATGGAAATTATTTTTGCTAGCCCCTTGTTGATATCTGATCAAAAGCCTCAATTCCTTATCATGCAACTCATTAAGGGTTAATAAATCACTATGCTCTTGCTAAAGCTGAAGTATATATTAGCCCTTAATGAGTTGCATGATAAGGAATAGAGATCTCCAAGGGTGTAGATTTTATCATTTCCATTGACGTTTTTCCCTTCACCAAACAGAATCAGTTTTTCAAGAATAAAAAATCTATGATCTTGCAAAAACTAGTATATATGCTCTTCAAACCTTCACGGTTTACAGTGCACATCTCATAAAATTATACAATATGCTCAATCGTTTCAACTGCATCTTTCACGCTCCAAGGTACTTTTGTCTTTTGTCACAGTATGTCTTTCATACTCATGGAGTTACTAGTCAGAAGAATTATAGTAGCCTCCCTTTCAACAATTATCTGCATTCATAGTGCCCTGGCCCTAACTTAAGCCAAGTCCAGCCATGCAACCTATTAACTAGCTGCATTCAGAGTGTGACAGTACTTGCTAGAGGTTAGTCCAACTATGAAACCTCTAGAATCTCACGGCCATATGGATCATCATGATCACAAAAATATGCAAGCAGGTGTAGTAGTAAGAGTAGAGCTAAAAAGTAGTATAGTTTTCATACACACACTGATTTGATTAAAAGGGGTTGGGGGGGGGGGGGGGGGGGGGGGGGGGTGGATGTGTTTCTCTTATTATCGCTTGAGGCAGGTCTACAGATATCAGCCCGAGAAAAGTTTAATGAAGAGATAAGTGAGAGGGAAGGTTTTATGTACGCATTACTAATGAAAATTGAAATTTTTTTATTCCTCCCCCCCCCCCCCCCCCCCCCCCCCCAAAAAAAAAAACAACAAACAAAAGAATGAAAGACAATTCTAAGCCAGGTTCAAAGAAAACATCAGTATGTGCAGGAAAACAAAAATTCGTTTTAGACTGTAACCTCCAAAATACTGGTTTCAACACCAGGCCCAATTCAAAACTTCATTTGCAACATACACCCTCTAGGTCTTGAGATTTCCGAACTACCCTTCATCTAAACTAATATCTGTAGTTCCCTTGCCCAAAAAGCTAATAAAGCAAGGGCCCTTTGGTCTTTTTTATATATAATGGCAGTTTGAACATTTCAGGTCCTTGAGGTACGCATTACAATTGCAGTTTTGAGTTTGGGTGTTAAGTCCCAAAATTGATAGCTTGGAGGTCAAATTGCAAAAAGGAACTAAAAGGAGTAATAGTTCGAATACATTAAGAACTATAAATATGAGTGAGCACAGCACAACTATTTTAATTGAGATGTTAAGTGAGAAATTTGTCTGTTGAAGATGACATTGCAAAAGGGTAAGAGTCTGAAGATGTGGGGTGTGTGCGTGTGTGTGTGCAAACACATAAAAAATCCGATTCCTTTTTATTCAGTTGAATGGAACTTTGTCAATTTAAAAAAAATTACAGTAAAATAACCAATTGTCACTAGCCTATATGTCGTGCACGCTTATCTAGAGTACCTTGGGTCATTAAAATTTCAATTCAGAAGAGAATTAAGCCATCTTCACATGGTGCTTACGCAGGTCTTAGAGATGAGATGCAAGCATTTGAGATTAACAAGGTTACTTCAAGGAAGACCATTGAGCAACTTTTAGAGCAATTTATTGGGATTAAAAAAGGCTAGCGTGGCTTGTGGACCAAGGAAAAGTTTGAGCTCAAGATATTTGTTCAACTAGTTTTCCAAAGTCTTTAACAGATAGATAAGTGCAGCTCGAAAGGATTGGTTTTACAAATAAACTGGTCAGCACAATGCCCCATCCACTGCTTCCTTGCTGCTCTGGTCTCAAACCAGTCACAATTCCCACTTTCCATGATTCTATTTTCCGTTTTTTTTTTAATTGTTGTCTTTTACATGAGAACAAAGATTTCATGTGGCATTGCGTGTTGCATGGTGGTGTTCGGGTGCCATGGAATGTTTTAGGTTGGTTTTCTTCCACAGTGAATAAACATTTTCATTAAAAAACCAACAGATATTTGTCATTTGAAGTACTAGAGAAACTTACCACTTTCTGATTTGTTTCTTAAGGGGGGAAAGAAGCAAGAAATAGTGTAGAGGTAGACAACATCTGCCAGCCTTGTAGGAATTTATATAAATCCATGTATCCTGGCATATGGTTACTAATGGATGAAAAACCATTTGGTTAAAAAGTTTAGAACACAATAAGCGAGGTTCTTCAAGCTTAGAGAGTTGATCACTCATGGTTGTTTGAAAATGCTGAAGAAAGTTGATTAGTGATAGTTGATCTTAGGTTTGGCCAATAATTTCTTTTGTATATTGCCTCTTTCCCAGAATCTATTGATTGTCTCAAGCCACGATCATACGGTCCCTGTGACCTTCTAAACCACAAAAGTTCCATTTTTTATCATACAGTTTCGTGGGCTGGCTTCACTTATTATTGAAGGAACTAATCATTTGAGAGCTAAGATAAGCCACGAAGAAGTAATCAAGAAAGTTTCATAGTTGGTGTAACCTATATGAGTCCGTCTGTGATGTTGTGTGTGTCAGCATAATACGTTCAAATGAGTGTAAATATGTGAAAATAGCTAGACGCAAATGTTGAAACAATCAATCAATTAGTTGTAAATTAGGTGTAAGTAGGTGTAAATATTTCAATGATAGCATTTTAGGCGCCACTAATTATGGCAACAATTATGTACAATTATTCTATATAAATAAAAGGAAATCCTACAAAAATGGTTATCAGAGCCTCTCTGATTTCTGAATCACTCGGTGCGATTTTTAATCGAAATTTTTAGGAGATTTTTTTTGTATTATGCAAGTTATTTCTTGCTCTGAGTAGGTGTTGCTACCTTGTGTTGTGTCAAATTGTGTGAGTTTGAACTTCTCGGCAAGTTCTCGACATTTCAGCTCTTCATTTTTTCGATTGGGTGTTTTTGGGTTGGTGTTGTCGGCAACTTCTGTCCATATATTAGCAAGTTTTGGCAAGAAATTCCCGTGATTTAAGGTTCCGCTGTAACTTGAAGGCTACCGATGCAGCCTTATCTTCTTCTTTTCAGCATTTCTTTGGTCGTATTGGTCTCGAAACAGAGGACTCCTCATTTCGGTGAGGTCTGTGCAGATTCTTGGTACGGTGGTTCTCGACTTCCATCAATCTAGTTCGTGGTTCTGTAGTTTGAAGGCTGCCGACGCAGCCTTATCTGGTTCCATTCGGCGTTGCTGTTGTCGTGTGGCTCTCAGAACAGTGGGTTGGTGTTATCAGCAACTTCTGTGCAAATTCTTGGTGAACCCGACATGGATCGAACACGCAATCGTCTGATCTTGGAGTTTTGGTAGTATTTCGGCAACTTTAGTTATCAAGTTTACGATAGTGCTCTCTCGGTACAGAACCTTTTATTCTATTTTAGCTTATTTCAGTTCATTTAATTTGTCTTTACGTTTATTTTAAAAATATATATATATATATATATAAATTGAGACTGTTTTATCTTGAGTTTTATTGCTATGGACTCCACACCTGTGTGTTCCAAGTTTACGGGGAACAATTACTCTACTTGGGCTTTTTAATTTGAACTATTTCTGAAAGGAAAAGACCTTTGGAGTCATATTGATGGCATAGATGTCACGCCATCATCTACTTCTGACAAATCTAAGGATCTCAAATCTTTTCCTTCATGGGCTGTGCTGGATGCACGGATCATGTCTTGGTTTCTTAGTTCAATGGAATTATATATTGTTACAAACTTACGACCTCATCGCTCTGCTCAATTTATGTGGAATTATTTAAAGACGGTTTGTCATCAAGAGAACAATGCTCGTCGCTTTCAGTTAAAGCATCCAATTGCCACATTTCAATATGGTAATCTTTCGATCCAAGACTACTACTCAGCATTTCTAATACTTTGGGACGAATATTCTGAACTGATTACTACAGATGTTCCTATTAACACCCTTTCCTTTTATTTATATAGAATAATTGTACATAATTGTTGCCATAATTAGTGGCGCCTAAAATGCTATCATTGAAATATTTATACCTATTTACACCTAATTTACACCTAATTGACTGATTGTTTCAACATTTGCGTCTAGCTATTTTCACATATTTACACCTATATGAACGTATTATGCTAACATCCCCCCTCAAATTGATGCGGGTTGATCAATGAGCATCAATTTTCTTTTTAAAAAACAATGTCGATGACGAGTAAGAGCCTTGGTGGAAATATTAGCAATTTGTAGCTCAGTCGAAACATGTGGAAGAGTGATAACACGAGCTTCAAAGGCCTCACGAATAGAGTGACAATCAACTTCAATATGTTTAATGCGCTCATGATAGATAGAGTTGGCCATGATCTGAATAGCACTTGAATTATACAATATGTTCAGGGAACTTTTTCCCGTGGCTTATTCTACCCTGCAGGAAATTCTCCTAGCCTTGCTGCTTATAGCGATACTAATTGGGCTGGTTGTGCTGATACACGTCGCTCCATCACTGGTTGGTGCGTGTTCTTAGGTGATGCGTTGATCTCCTAAAAAAGTAAGAAGCAATACAGAGTTTCTAAGTCTTCTACGGAATCTGAGTACAGGGCAATGTCCCTTACTTGTTCCGAGATCATTTGGCTTCGATGATTACTTGCTGAATTAAATTTCTCTCAGAACAATCCTACACCTTTACATGCCAATAATACAAGTGCTATTCAGATCACGGCCAACCTTGTCTATCATAAGCGCACTAAACATATTGAAGTTGATTGTCACTCTATCCGTGAGGCCTTTGAAACTCGTGTTATCACTCTTCCACATATTTCTACTGAACTACAAATTGCTGATATTTTCACCAAGGCTTTTACTCGTCATCAATATTGTTTTTTAAAAAGCAAATTGATGCTCATTGATCAACCCGCATCAATTTAAGGGGGGATGTCAGCATAATACGTTCATATGGGTGTAAATATGTGAAAATAGCTAGATGCAAATGTTGAAACAATTAGTCAATTATGTGTAAATTAGGTGTAAGTAGGTGGAAATATTTCAATGATAGCATTTTAGGCGCCACTAATTATGGCAACAATTATGTACAATTATTCTATATAAATAAAAGGAAATCATACAAAAATGGTATTCAGACCATTTGACAGTGTGTGCAGGCGTGTGAAAGTTTGGCCCTTCCAAGGAAGAAGATGACTTCTTTTCTCTTTGGCCTTGGGTCGGGCGGCCTTTTTGATGGATGGCTTATAAGTCACTTTTTTGGGTTAGGTCGCAAATGGAAGGAAAAGCCAAGAAATGGTTGGTTCTTGACAATGGGGCATGACATTGCCTCAATACGTTTCTTACGTGGATCCTCTTCTGCGGTTGGGAGTAGGGGTGACAATATGTGACACGACACGATAAAAGCGGGTTAGTGTTTAGCCGTAATGGGTTTCGTGTCAACCCGTTAAAACACGATTTGATAACGGGTCAAGTCTGTTATGACCCGTTAAGACATGTTAAGAAATTTGAATTTACTTTTATACCCTTGAGCTAAATTTCAAAAAATCCTAATTTAAAATTAGGTTTATACTCTTAGACACTTTGCTGTCCCATTTAAGTACTTATTAAAAAGTCATTAACGAGTTAACCCATTCTTATTTAATATGTTTGGGTGATAATTTTAATATTTTACAATGTGTAGATCATATTTGTGTGTTTATCATATTTTATAGTGTACTACTTATTGAATTATAATTTTAAGATTGTAATTTGTAATTAATTTTTTATGTTTTATGACTATTATTTAAGTTTTAATATTTGTATAAAATCAATTAGGTTAAACTCAAACGGGTCACTAACGGGTTTGCGGGTTGAAACGGGTCAGATCATGTTGTATCGTGTCGTGTCATATAGTGTCAAAGGTCTTAACGAGTCTTACGGGTCGTGTCGTGTCAACCCGTTATCTTAACGGGTCATGTTAGGGTTGAAGTTTTTTACACGAAACCCTTAACGGGTCGTGTTCGTGTTGACTCTTTAAGCATTATGTATACGTTCTGACATGACATGAATACAACTCGTTAACACATTTTGACACCCTTAGTTAGGAGTCCCTCTGAGGATACTTGTTCGAGATTCTGTCGAACAAACAACCTTGATAATTTGAAGTCTTGATGTCATTTTATTTTAATGGGTGGATCATGTTACATCTCCTACATATGTAAGGTATCATTCAGGGATACCAATGGGATCAAACCCAGAATACGGAAAGACTAAGCCTAGTTTGTTTTTAAAGATAAGATGAAATAAAAATTTTGTAAAATATTTTTTTATTATTAATTTTTTTTTTAGAATTTGAAAAGGTTGAATTGTTTATTTTATTTTGTATGAAAATTTAAAAAGTATAATGATGAGTTTGAAATGAGATTATGTGAGATGAGATAGTTTGTGTAAACAAATCAGGCTAATTAACAGAGAATCAACAAAAAAGAAATGAGACTAAGAACCCACTTTAATGATTGTTGAATAAGGTTTTTGAAGAACCTCAAACCTCTATAAACTTTTTGGTAAAAGAATCTTAAGTAACTGAAAAACAAAAACAAAAGACAACTTCTACATTTATACAATGAAACGATGAAGAAAGATTAAATGGCGCCTTTCCAGCATTGTGAACCTGTTTCCCTTGCCTTTCTCCAAAATGCACCGCTTTATTAATCCAAATCGTTACTTCTATTAGAATGATGCACACTGTTTAACTAAAGTATTTGGTACCACTATGCACATTTAATTGAAGTCCCAAACGCACCGACTCATCCCAGTTTAATCCCAAGATCTCTCTTCTTATTTCCAACACTTAACTATTTCAAACTTCAACATTTAACTATTTCAGACTTATTTCATTTCTCCATGCACTAGAACTCAAGCAACTAGTCAATTCCTCGACAGCACCTTACAATCTCCATCCATTTAAGGACTTTGTCCAGAAGGCCTGGCACTCCCCTCTCCTCAAAGAACCTTGCCCACAAGGTATGGATAAAGATTCTTCAGCTTCTACAAGTATTTCCAAGAATTATCTTCAGGAGGTGCACCACACCATTTACCAAGAACTTTTGTTGTTGACTAGTTCCTATTGCTGCCTAGCTCCCTACTTTCTTCAATCTTCTTTCTAAAATTGCCTCAGGCTTAGGTTGCAACCTACGATGTATATCCACTAGAGGTAACACTAGCTGTGGAGAAACACCTTGGCCCAACTTCTTTTTTAAACAATATACATGGAAAAAAGGATGTATTCTCGAAGATCTTGGCAAATTCATCTTATAAGCCACTAATCCAACCTTTTCAATCATGGCAAATTCATCTTATAAGCCACTAATCCAACCTTTTCAATCATATGAAATGGACCATAAAATCTCATAGACAACTTCAAATTATTCCTCATAGCTACCTTTTTTTTTTTGTTTATAGGGTTGAAAACTTAAGAAGACCAAATCCCCTACTTCAAAAACTCACTTCTCTTCATATCAACAACAAACTTCATCCTTTGTTGAGCCTTCTATATATTATCCTTCAACAAGGATAGTAATTCCTCTCTTGACTTCAATTGGTGATCTGCAACTGCATTATCAGTTGTTCCAAGTACATATTACAACAACTTGGGAGGAGCATATCCATAAAGAGCTTAAAAAAAGAACATATCAATGGATGTATGATAAGTGGTGTTATAACACTCTTTAGCCATGGTTAACCAAGAACTCCATTCTTTTGGCTTATCACTAGTGTAACACTTCAAATAAATCTACATTTTTATTCAAAGTTTCAGTTTGCCTATCAAATTGTGAGTGATGAGCATAATTGAAATGAAGAGAAGTACCTCGAAGCTTGAATAATTTCCTTTAAAAAGGGCTTGTAAGGATAGGGTCTTTGTCTAAAACTACTGACTTGGGCATACCATGTAGCTTGCAGACCCCTGAGAAGAACCTCTGAGTCATTTTTATTGCTATGAATGGGTGAAACAAAGCGAAAAAATGAGTAAATTAGTTAGCTTGTCAATCATAGAAAATATGACAGAAAACCCATTAGATATAGGCAGCCCTTCCACAAAATCTATGCATATATCCAATCATGGAGAGAGGAATTGGCAAAGGTTGCAAAAGTCCTACTCGATGCACATTCTGATGTCTATTGGTTTAACGTGTACACACTCTTTGGCCAACTTTCAAATGTCACTTCACATGCTCTTCCAAAAGAAATCCATTTTGGCCTTTTGTAATGTTTTCTTGTACCCCACATGTCCAGTTTGTGGATTGCTGCGAATACGCTGCAAGACTTTCATTTTAAAAGAGGAATCAGGAACCAGAACCAATTTGTCTTTCCTTAACAAGAGACCTACATATTGTAATGCTTAGGCCCTTCCAAGTCTTGTCAAAGCTTAAAAACAATGTCACTGACCATAGCAAACAATTGATAACTATTTATCAGTTCATCAATTCACACTAAGGTAGGGAATGTAATTAAGGCCAAGGTAGCAGACTCTTCCTCACCCTTTTTCAACAGACCATCTGCCACTACATTTTCTTTGCCATTTTATTGTCAATGGTGAAATCCTAACACATTAACTTAGATAGCCATTTCTGCTGAAATTATGTTCCCACTTTTTGCTCTAAGAGATACTTTAGGGCATGTTGGTCTATTCTGATCTTAAAAGTTTGGCCTAACAAATAAAGCCTCCACTTACTCACAACAGACATGAGCCAAAAGTTCTATTTCATAGCTTAAGAACAAAAGAGCCTTACCCTTCAAGGCTTTACTAGAGAAGGCAATTGGCTAACCTTTTAGCATAAGAACAACCCCCAACCCACATCAAAAGCATCACATTCTATTGTAAGAACCTTGAAAAAAATTAGGTAACCTCAACACAGAAGGTTTAATAACTGCTTCTTTCAATCTTTTAAAAGCTTGAGTAGCAGAATCACTCCAATTGAAAGAATTGTTTTTAATAGATCAGTCCATGGTGCTGCTATGGTGCCATTTTTTTTTTAATAAACTTCCTATAGTATCCATTAAGATCAAGAAAAGCCTCTCACTGCCTTCAAAGATCCAGGTATTGGCCAATCAAGCATAGCTACCAGTTTTGAAGGGTCAACGCTCACTCCTTTAGCTAAAATTATATGGCCCATGTAATCAATTTCTTCTAATCCAAACTTGCATTTGGACCTTTTTGCATATAAGGTATTCTACCTTAACACCTGCAAATAAGGATGTCATCAAAAACAACAAAACAAACTTCTTTAAGAAAAGCTTGCATATATTATCCATCAAACCTAAGAAAGTTACAGGAGCATTAGTAAGACCAAATAGCATTACTAAGAACTCATAGTAGCCCTCATAAGTTCTAAATGTTGTTTTATTAATGTCCCCTTCCGTAACCCTATCTTTTCTTGATAATTTCTTGATTTAATGCACAATAATCCACACATATTCTCCATGATCCATCAACCTTTTTCACCAATAAGACAAGTGAAGAAAAAGGGCTTTGGCTAAGCCTTATAACTCCTGACTTCATCAAATCACTCACTATGTTCTCTATTTTTGTTTTCTAGTAGTGGGGATATCTATAATGCTTAGCCATCAACCTTTTTCACCAATAAGACAAGTGAAGAGAAAGGGCTTTGGCTAAGCCTTATAACTCCTGACTTTATCAAATCACTCACTATATTCTCTATTTTTGTTTTCTAGTAGTGGGGATATCTATAATGCCTGACTAAGACTGGTGTAGTGTTTCCTTCAAAGGAATTTGATGGTCAAAACCCCTTGTAGGAGGCAAGCCCACTAGTTCAACAAAAATGTTAGCAAACTCATCAACCATTGCAGTCACCTCATCAATACCACAATTAGTTACTTGCTGAGACTTATGTGCCATTAACTACAAGAACCAACCTTGTCGATTCACTAAGGAAGATTTTAGACATCCTTCCCCATTTTTTTATTAGGAGTGTAATCGGTCCAATTCGGTCCGGTTTTGGATAAAATCTAGAATCGAACTGATACTACTAGTTTTTTATTTTTAAAATCGATTACGCACCTGTTACCCCCAAAATCAGTAGTATCCGATTCGATCCGATTTTTCGGTTTTAAATTAGTCTATATTAGTTTATTAGACTATTAATATATATATTAGTATTATTTATAATGATTAAAATAATTATATATTAGTATTTGTTATAACAAGTTTAATTTTTTTATAATTATATCATTGATAGTTATAACTAATATTATTAGTATAAGCTCAAAAAATATTGTATTAGTATTACTATATCATTATTTCATTTGTAATTATTTAGTATAATAATTTATATATAGACTTAAAGTATATTACTAACAGTAATATAGTATTATACTATTAGTATTAGGCCATAAAATATAAATTGTAACTAATTTATATTATATACTAATGTATAACATATTATATATAATTAAAAAAAATATTTTATATTACGTATCATATTAAAAAAATTAATTTAAAATATATATATATTGAACTGGTTCAGTCCGATCCGATTCTAAAAAGTTTAAAACTGGAATCGAACTGGTACCTATCGGTTTTAATATTATGAAAACTGATTCCGAGCCGGTACCTACCCAAAACTGGACTGATTCCACCGATTTACTGGTTTTTCAATTTTTTCTTACACCCCTATTTTTTATTTTCAAATCTACACTTTTAAGGCCTTGTAAAAATTATAATTGACTACCCCATCTAGGAACTCATAGCTATAGTTGAAAAATCCCAATTAATGGGTCCCAAGGTTCTTAACCATTGCACTCCCTTCACCACATCACACCCTTTCAAACTAAGCACATGTCAGAGAATTCAAAACTTAGATCCTTGGATCTTAAAAGTCTATTCACATCTTCCTTGAATCAACACAATGTCACAATTTATAACCTTGACTTGTAAAATGGTTTCTTTCTCAACCTTTAGCTTAGCTAACTTGATTACTAGTGGATCTAGGAAGTTATGAGTGCTTCCAAAGTCCACTAGTATCTAGAGTCACCTATTCGACCCAACAACTTCATAGAGCTATTGATGCACTCTCACAGCAAATGTTTGGAAATCTTTATACCGTCATCTTCATTATCTCCGTTCTCATCCACTGCAACTTCCTTATCACTAGCATCCTACACAATAGAATCTTCATTCTCTTCCCCATGTAACACATACACCTTAGGCTTATTACACGTGTTGGATTCCACTTTTCATCACAGTGGTAGCATGATCCTTTCTTTCTCTTCTCACCCGTTTGTGTATAAAATTCTTTTCTGGTAGGCCTACTGTTTTCTAAAAGGTATTCTTCTTAGATGGTGCATCGAAATTCCCCTTGTCAAAACTACCCCCATACTCCTCACTCACTTTCTTGTGCCCATTATATACTCTTCTTGGATTTTTGTTTATTCAAAAGAAGCATTGAGATTAATGCGATTGAGCATTCGGACTAGGAGCTGAATCTCATCCTTTAAACCACTCAAGAAACAACTAGTGTATGCCTTTCTAACAAACCTTTAAGTGTGTTAGACAAGGCTTCAAATTGAGCCTTATAATTGGTGATAGAAGTGGTTTGCTTGAGGCATGTCAAAGCCTCTATAGGGTTATCATAGGCTATGGGGCCAAATCTAACTTGTAAAGTTTTGATAAATCTATCCTAGCCATTAATAATTCCATCGTCTAAGACATCTCGGTACCAAACCGATACACTGATATGACAAGCCTCGGATTCAAAGGCATTTGATGGAGATCAAAAGATTGAATGGCTTTAAAAATCCAAGTCGATGGGTCATTCCCATCAAAGTGTGGAAAATCAAGCCTCATCCTAATAGACAGTACTAATCTTTCCTCCCCACTACCACTCCCACATCCATGAACAAAATCAATAGAAGGAACAACTTCTCTACTTTCAACTAAAGACTTGATCATATCAAAATGCTATTCTAACCTATCTACAATGTTGTGAACTGCATGATGATGATCATTTAACTACCATTGCACTGCTTCTTGCTGTTTCTCATCAAAGTGTGACTTCATAGCACCACATGTACCTTTCGCCATTACAGATAGAGGATCGGCATCTCTAATACCAATTATAAGGTCTCTTTCAGGAATACCAATGTGATCAAACCCAAAACATGAAAAAACTAAGTCAACAAAGAATCAAGAAAAAGGAAAATAAAAATAAGAATCCACTATATTGATTCTTGAGTAAGGTTTTCGAGGAACCTCAAACTTCCAAACACTTTCTGGTAAAAGAATCTTAAGCAATTGAACAAAAAAGCAAAAGGCAACTTCTTTATTTATGCAATTAAAGGATGAAGAAAGATTAAACAGTGTCGTTCCACAATGATAAACATGTTTCCCTCTTCTTACTCGAAAACGCACCGCTTTATTAATCCAAGTCATTATTTTCGTTAGAATGATGTGCATCGTTTAACTAAAGTAGTCGGTACCACTATGCACCGTTTAACTAAATCCCAAACACATCTTTTAATCCCAGCTTAATCCCACGATCTCTCTTCTTATTCCCAACCCTTAACCATTTTAGAATTCAACACTTAACCATTTCAAACTTACTTGATTCCTCTAGGCACCAAAACTCAAGCCACTAGCCCATTTCTCTGTAACACCTTACAACATACATACTTCAGCATTTAATAATAATGTCCATTTGCAAGACTCTACATCCAAGCCAAATTTTATTCGATCCATATTGGAAATTTGGACATCAAGCTTGGGTAATCGACATACCTAGTAGGGACTGATAACTGAATTTGCCTCCCACCCCTTCACCCAGGTGATAGCTAATCAGGTTAGCAGACTAACAATTTACTACTTTTTCAACAGGATGTAGAAATAAAAATAAAAAATTTACACTCCAATCTATCTAAAAAAAACATGAAGACAAAAAGTCCATCCACAAAGGATGGCTCGTGGGTGGCTAAGGTCACTCCACTCATGAGGTGGCCCTTTCGAGTCACTCTTTGGGCTATGCCTAATAGAGGTTTCATAAGATGTGATCGATATTAGATATGGTCAACGTCTTCTTTGGGTAGAGTTTTAACTATCTCGAGCAAATATTAGAACATCATTGCGCATTTAAAAACAACTCTTGGTATACCTAGATATTCAGATCTACATTCAAACAAACCATTATACTCATTTGTTGCATTTTTTATGGCCTTATTTGTGTAAAATAATATTCTCAAATATTTTCTTCACAAACATCACTTAAACACAAGAATGCTTTTTTAATTTTAATTTTTCAACTTTTTTCCATCTGTAGAGTAAAGATGAGCTACCAAGGACGTCTATAAAGTAAATCAAGTCAAGAAATCACGTTGCATTAATGGTGTCATTCTCGGATTGCATGTTGTATTAATAATGTCATTGTATAAGTCACCCCACATTAAATCACACTTACTAAAGTGAATAGCTAAAAGGACATGACCCCAAAGGGACATGCATGAACTTTCCACCTAAAATTATAGTATAAAAACCAATCCCCAAATATGAAGAACTCTCTCCGAACTCTCTAAGCTGAAGCACAAACTTCTAAAAACATACATTAACTTTGATATTGAAGACTTTCCGACCTTCACCAAGGCCCCCATTTTTTGTGTTTTCTTTATGTGTGCAAGTTCAAGCCTGAAGACCAAAATTGCTAGCACTTGGCCAAAAGGAGTACGAAACACGACTTTAACAATGGTTCTGTTTGTGGGATTCCTGTAGACTTCACGTGTACTTCGTATGCCTACGACAAACCGTTCTTAGAAAACTCAGGGACATGAAGAAGCAGTATCCACGAGCATGGAAGTAAGATTAGCAGTAATGAAACAATTAGTAGAGAAGCTGATCAACAAAGTGGAAACCCTCTAGAAAGAGAATGACACACTTAGAGCAACCACCCATGGACAGGAGAATGAAGTTGAACCAAGCAACATTGAGCATGTAAAGTCCCAAAACTCGGGAGTAGGAGGTGATGTAGAGGAAGTAAAAAGAGCATGCATGACGAACTGCACAATCTCAAAGGAAAGTATGAGTAGATGGTGAATAATATGGGTACATCATCATCGATAACTAGCACTAGTCTGCCCTATAGCGCAGAGGTGATGGCCATGCCTTTACTGCTAACATTTTGGGTCTTCCTCATAGACATGTAAGATGAAGGGTGGGGCCCTCTCGAGCAGTAAGAAACCTTCATAGCTTATATGACATTGCATGGCTTCCCAAGAAAGGTGGTGTGTAGGGCCTTCCAGCTGACCTTAAATGGGCCAGCGCGAATGTGGTTCGGGTCTCTAGCACCCAGGTCCATAAATAGCCTTGGAGAGCTGGCGCATCTACTCCTAATGCAGTTTATGGAAAACAAAAAGAGAAGACGCCTCACAGCTTACCTACTTACCATCAAACAAAATGAAGACAAAAGTCTGAACGCGTACTTCTCTAGATAACAAGGACATATAACCATCGACAACCAAGAAGAGATGCTAACCTTGGTGGCATTCCAGGGGGTATGGCCCTAATTCCAATGTTGTGATAGTTCATGAATCAGGCTGACAACTTCGTTGATGACACTCTCTAAGCTCTGACTGAGGCAAGAAGGAAAGAGTTGGAACAGGCAAAAAGGAGATGAAAGGCTTTAGTAAAGGGCAAGGCTTGCGAGAAGATAGAAAAAGGCCCTTGCGATGACATAAGGGATAAGGCCCCTACAAGAGGCCTAGGACCTCGATTCGACTAGCCATTACCATCGGTCCATCACCAACAATATTGAGAATTGCCTTTCCCTACAAGAGGGAAGGAAGCAAGCAGAACGACCAAGGTCACACTACCCTCTTGCTCGAAGGCCGAAACGAGAAATGAGGTTGAGATCATGAGAAATGAGCATGGACAAGTTGGGCTGCCTAGGAGGGAAGAGAGCCCGTGACAAAGAATACCCGCATGGGGACCCCAACATGATCTCTCTCATGCATTGTTGCAAAGAGGGCCACCATTGAGGTAAATAAGGACCATAGCAAGAGAGTTTGTTGGCGAGGGTGCAACCTCCTCAAGTAGGAAGGCACACGCTTGACGAGCTAGGTACCAAGAAGTGTACTCAATGGAATACCACCCAACTAAGTATAGATAGTGTGAACTAGCTCTTATTGTTTTCTTTGGAAAAGCCGACAAGAAGGGGGTCCTCTGCCCCCACGACAACACCTTGGTGGTTACTATGCTAGTCGTCCACTTCACCACCCGGCGGATCCTAATCGACAACAAAAGCTCCAAGAACATCCTATACTAGGAAGCCTTCACCCAAATAAAAATAGATTATGCTCGACTTCAACTAGCCCCTACGCTGCTAAAGGGCTTCTCTAAAGACAAGGTCCATTCTGTTAGGACCATCATGATGAAAGTTCTAGCAAGAAACCCCCCTTGCACAACCTCTGTCATCTGAAGATGAAGTTCCTGATCTCTCAAGGGGTGGAGAATTCTAAGGAGAGCAAGTTCTTGCACAAGAGTGCGATGTCCAAGAATTTAAATAGAAGGATGGTGGGTTGCATGCAATTCACACCTCGAACAACAGCAATGAAAGGCAGAACTGACCAACCCTCTAAAAGGAATAAGACATGCATCTCCAAACAAAACACGTCTCACATAACTCAACTTGTTACACCATTAACGAAAACTCAGCCAAAGTATTCTCCACCAAATATAATCTCGAGCAAATGTAAACGCCACCAACAAAATATCCATCAATAGAGTTTTCATGAATATTTATTTACTTCTCGAGAGATATCAAATGGATGAAATACACCAAAGGCTGCTTTATTCCTCTTGCGGCAAAGTGCGAGTCTGCTCTCAATTACCCGACACTTACCTTCCTCGTGAGCACCAACAGACGCGAGCAGATCCAGTCTCAAATTGCTTAATACTTACCTCCTTATTAGACCAAAGGCTGAGTTGCACTAAAGGCCGCCTCATCCATTCTATGGCGAAGAGTGAGTCCAGCCCCTCAACTTCTCAACAACTTACCCAACCTCTGCTATGATGAAGAGTGGATTCACCGCCGGTCTAAAGCAACACTTACCATCCTTGTAATGACAACAAGTAGGAGTGGGTTCAGTTCCAAACTGCCCGATACTTAACTCCTCACAGGGCCCTAAGGGCAAGATGCACTTTAAGGTTGTCTTGATGTCCCTATGATGGAGTGCGGGTCCAGCCCTTAGTCTTCTCGATAACTTACCCCAACCCCATCATGGAAAAGAGCAAACCAGTCCCTAAATTGTTCGAACTTATCACCCTCGCGAGGTACCAAAGGGGTGAGTTACACCAAAGGCTACTTTATCCTTCTCGCAGGGAGTGCAGACCAATCCTCAGGTGCACAAAACTTTCCTCGTGAGTGTCAACAGGTGGGAGCGGATCCAATTCCAAACTGAGCGATACTTACCTCCTCGTGGGGCCCTAAGGGGAAAGATGCATCTCAAGGCCATCTTAGTATCCCCACGATGGAGTGCGAGTCTAGCCTCTCAGCTATTCGACAATTTATTCCAACCTTCACCATGATGAAGAGTGGGTGATGTAGAGAGATCCGAGTCAGATAATACTGAGCTGTTGGATTGCATATTGATAACGTTGAGATAGCTTGAGTTGGCAGATCAGTACAAAGACAGCAAGTGATCATGATCTTCTTTCAATTGGGACAATCTTGAGTATGTTTCAATATTTTGGCCATAACTTTGGTTACGAGTATCAAAATTGGGAATAAGACCCTAATTCAAAAAGCTCTTTTTAGCATGCATGTCGTGGCCACCCAATTACACTTAATGTGTATCGTTTTCTACTTCAAATTCCACTATTTTCCCTTTTGAATCATTGATTGTAGTTATTTTTTGCTATTTTTGATAATCTTTTATCTGTCATTTCGAAAATAATTCTGAACTCGATTTGAGCCAAAGTTTTGGTAGATTGCTTAGTTTATTTTGTATTTCATTTGGTGTGATTTTCAGAATTTTGTTAATTTTGATAAAATTTCATATGAGACCATTTTTAGTTATACAGTCCGGCTTGTGGACTGATTTTTGACATTGCTTGATTTGATATTATTCAGTTGGACTTTAGATGCATTTTTCTCTGAGTTCTGGGAAACTTTCTTGTGTTCTTCCCTGTGAATCATCTGTTCAAATTAACCTGTAGAATAATCATTATTTTGCCCGGTATCAGTGGGCTCAGCACGAACCGAACCTAACCTAACACTTACCTTCCCTACGATGTCATCAAGCAAGGAGTGGGTCTAGTCCCAAACTTCCCGATACATAACTCCATACGAGGATTCATAAGCAAGTAGAAGGCCCAAACTTATCACAAGGAAGAGTGGGCCTATCTCTCAACTACCCGACAACTTATCCTAACTTCTATTGCAGATAAGAGCAGTTTCCTAATTTCCGAACAAATTAACTCTTTGGGAGATCAAAGTGGTGGGCTTGGCCTGAGGCATCCCGAGTAACCCTTGGCGAAGTGTGGGCTTAGTCTTTCGACTACTTGACACTACTCCTGGGACATCATCTCCAGTAACATGGAGCCAAATGACTAATGCTTCACATCACAGGCCAAACAACCCAGGTTTGCAAGTTACACACCTATAAAGTTGAAAGTGAATTTATATGAACTCGTCTATTTTCTCCAGTGGAGTATTAAACTCCTCGACCACATTGTGACTCGCTTCCTTTCCTTCAGGAAATCCATAGAGAAGGGTTAGCCTAAGGAGTTCCGACCTTTCTTCCCGCAAGGTCGAGCACAGTCTTTCCACAACACGGCTTAACTACCAAAGAGAAGCCCATCCTCTAAGCCGATGATAGTGGATTAGGACTATGATAAATCATAATAACGTGCTTGTTCTTTGTTTTTTAGTGGCACTTCGGACTGCTCAAATACACAATGACTTGTTTTGTCTCGCAAAAACTTAAAAGGGGAATTGACCCAAGGCATCTTGACCTCTCTCCTCGTGAACCATCGCCCATGATAGAACGACATTGACTCTTGAGTGATATGCCCCTTAAAACGCATGAAAGCAACATCATAATAAAATACAACAACGCAAAAGAAAAGTAATCGGTCGGCGGGTTTGGCTAAAAGCACACTCAAGATCGACCTTTTGCCCATCTAGATACACACCCTTTAACTCTTTGCCTTGATCGTTGAGGTCGACAAGAGAATCTTATACACCATATCAAGACCACCATACTTATAAAAAAAGAAGAAGAAGAAAAGAGGTTCAAGAGAAGGAACTAGCATTCAATGTTGAGCAGTAAAGAGAAAATGCCTATTTCATTGATATTGTCACAAAGTAGAAAGAGGAGAAATGGAGTAATCAACTCCTTAAAAAAAATATAACACTACAAAAACAAAAACTAAGGTGTATGGGCGCCATGATCAAGTCGAGTAGCGTCAAGGTCTTATGCAGGCACCTCATGGTCGAGGTCAGGGGTTTATAATCAGAAGGGAAGGCATCGGGGGTCAAATCTCTGCCCAGAGAGCAATCGTGCTCAATAGAGTCAAGGTCAGGAGGAAGCTTGGCGGGGTCTAGGGCTCTTAAATGTGCCTCCCTTTGAGTCTGATTGAGGATTCTTCAGGAGATGGTCTCGCATCCTTTTGAGGCCTTTAATGTACCTATATGACCAAGTGTGCTCGCAAATAAACACATCCAACCTCATTTTCCTATCTAGTCGGAGGATGACATCCTGGACATAGGTCAGATAACTCTGCCGATCATTGATAATCAATATCTTGGCAGCTATCCATTTTGCAGTCCCCATAACTCCTTGGACACTTGGTTGGCCCTTTTCTTTTCTTGCTTAGTGGCAAACTGGGTGATCAGTGCGCGAAAGTGCACTTTAAATATCCTAATATTGAATTAAATTTCTAAAATATGAAGAGAAATAATAAAATACAATATATCTTATTAGACTTAATTTTTATTTACATTGAAATAATTTTTAAGAATATTTTTTATAATATTTTAAATCTCAAGTATTGCACTTTTGATAGGTGAGAAATGACTTACAGTTGGACCTCATCACTTTGGGTCGTCACTTCAACTTGCAATGGGAATTAAATGGAGCACGGGAGTTGATTGAAACTGCAAGTCAATTTTTAATTTCAAGTTAAAGAAGAAATAATAGCAAGGGCCGAACTCAAACTTAATTCAAGATTTTTAGCAGGGTATACAAGATTAAGTCTGAAGCTCCACAGTTGCATTTTGCTTAAGAATTTCTCACTGGGCCTGCAATATCATTTTATTTCATTAATGCACTTACCTTCACATTGATGCACGCTTGAAATAAAATGGGTTGCATGGGATTTTAGCATAAGCCGCATTTGACTCATGCATTAAGGCTACATCCATTTGTTTTCACTCAACTTCAGACTTGGGCCATTGAGGATTCAAGTCTTGAGGCTACACAGCACAAGTTTTACATTCGATGAGGGCAACATCACATATATATGAATTTTATCATGAAGCGCCGCACGGAGGTCACAAATAGACGTACACGAACAGAGAGAAGAAAATTGATAATTTTGTGACCGGCAGCTTCATGATTTTGTTCTTGAGATTTTTATTGTTCATCATGCATAGAGTAACTAAATTCTCAAGTAGGGCTAGAGATGAACTTGCACACTAAATAATATTTTTAATTTATTTTTAATTCATGTATTTGATTTTCAATTATTAAAACTCAACTATTTTATCATTATCAATTTATTAGTGATGTTTTCTTCTTTAAATAATCGTAGAGATTACTCCGTTTATAGATTCAGTCATATTTTTTCTATTGAATGGATTAATTCTTTGATTATATTTGTATTAATTGATTGTTTATATTGATTTCATTTTTTGCTGCAATATCGCTCTTTAGTATATTGTCATTGTTGAATTTTTTCAATGTGGATAACAATTTGCGTGATTTAAAAGTAATGAATGATTTTTCAAAAGGTTACATTTGGTTTAATTTTGGCTTATAATTCTATATCTTCTGATTGAGGATTTTGAATTTGAATTTTGAATTGAATTATCAATAAATTAAGAATAATTAAAATAGCGGTTATGCGCAAGGAATTTTCGACGCTTTACTATTCGTCAATTTAAATAATTTTTCCGTTAATCACTTTGTTTTGTTTTAATTTGCATTTAAAAATAATTTTTATTTTCTCATTGATCATTTAGTATTTTCTTTTAATTTCTTGTTATTTCTTTTTTTTTTTAATCAGTCTCCCTATAGAATCGATACTTCAAAATTATGCTACAACTACCGTATTATTCTTTAGGCGTAAACAAATTTTGGCGCCGTATCTAGGGAGATGATTGAAGAATTATTAGATATTTTTTTTTTTTTAGCAGTTTGTAAATGTAGTAATTTCATTCCATCTTTTAGCTTACTGCATCTTTATTTTATTTTCTTTTTATTTTTGTAGTTTTTTTAAGTGTTGCATTTTTCTTTACCTTGCATGCATAGGTATAGAGACACCTTAAGTCGTTTTTCTTATAGGCATGTGCTAGAGTCTGAGTTTAATTATTGTAATCATTTGTTTGATAATTTTTCTAATTCTGAATAAATGAGTGAATACGAGGACCAACCCACTATGACCTTTTAGTATTACCTCCACCCTATACGCACAGCCACACCATCATGCATCATGTTTCTAACTAATTCTCGCCCACTGGATTTTAGAATTGGGATGATACAATTACTTCCCACTTTTTATGACTTGGAAAATGAAAATCCATATGTGCATATTAAGGAGTTTGAGGAGGTAGTTGCAATTTTTCATAATCAAAATACAATTGATGATATTGTGAAATTTAAGTTCTTTCCTTTCTCATTGAATGATAGAGCTAAAAGTTGGTTATATTCATTAAGACTACGATCTATTTGGTCATTAAATGAGATGACTCAGGTCTTCTTTAACAAATATTTTCCCAACATAAAATCAATACTTTAAAAGGCAAATCCCCACCTTTGCACAAAAGGATAGTGAGACTTTATATCAAACTTAGGAGATATTTAAGGAATTGTTGAGTATGTGTCCTCACTATGAGTTTGAGAATTGGCACTTAGTGAGTTGTTTTTATGAGGGACTTACACCTAGAGAGTGCCAATTTATGGAAATGATGTGTAACTGTGAGTTCTTACAGAAAAATCTTGATGAGGCCATAGAGTACCTCAATGAGCTTGTTAAAAAAAGCTCACACTTGGACTGGACCTAATGCTACTGGGAGCACAAATAGGTCACGACCTACAGGGAACCAAAATGGTGGTAGAATTTACCATCTTAGGGAGGAGGACAACTTGAAGGCTAAGGTTGAGATACTTAGTAGGGAGTTAGAAGTGTTAAAAATTAAGGATTTTAAACCAACACACGTGGCTAACCATGCAGAGTCTTTTGGACCATATATTGTGCGTGGCGGGATAGATCACCTCACCCAAGAGTGTCCCATATTTGCTAAGATGAGGAAAGTTTTGTGTGTGACGGGGTAGATCACCTCGCCCAATTTAATTCCTTGGGCATGTATAAGAAGTCTTTTGCTTCTTTCTTTGAGACCTACAATCCAGGGTGACATGATCACTCCAATTTTAGCTGGAAGCATGAAAGAAAGCAACTTGCACAGCCTCTTAGAGCAAACCATGTACCATATCATGCATCTTCATCTTTTAGGAATCCTTTAGAAGAGACTTTATATACTTTTATTGAGCCACAAGGTGAAACCAACAAAAAATTTGAATATTTGATTATGCAGGTTATTGAAGAAGTTAATGATATAAAGAGCCAGGTATCCAAGTTGATGAGCTCATTGAGTGTGAATGAGCGATGTAAGTTTCTGTCTCAAGCTCAGTCCACACTCCGCGATCAACATATAGCACAAGGAAATGTGAAGGATGTTAATGCCATTATGACATGAAGTGGCAAGTCTTTACACATCCCAACAATGAAAAAATCAGAAGATGTTGAAAAGGTCCAAGATAATAGTGGTGCCGAGCTGCCCAAGGAACCTGAGGTAATAAAGAATCTAGTTAAGCTACCATTTCTTCAAGCTTTGAAATCGAGCAAGCTAACTTTGGATTCTAGTAATGAGATCCTTGAGAATTTCAAGCAGGTAAAAGTCAATCTTCCTCTTTTGCATGTGATTAAACAAGTTCCTACTTATGCAAAAGTTCTCAAGGATTTGTGTACAGTTAAGAAAAAGCACCATGTGAAGAATATAACAATTCTAATAGAGCAAGTTAATGCTCTAATTGAGCAGCGAATTTCTCTCAATACAAGGATCCTGGTTGTCCAATCATTGCATGCAACATTGGAAATCATGAGTTTGGACAGGCATTGCTAGATTTAACAGCTAGTGTGAATTTAATGTCTTATTCTATTTATTTGCAGATGGGGTTAGGAGAAATCAAACCAACTTTTATGGTATTACAATTAATTGACCATTCAGTCAGAACACCACGAGGTATAGTAGAGGATGTTTTGATTCAAATTGATACATTTTATTATCCTGTTAATTTCCTTATTTTGAATACTACTTCTGTTGTTGACTCTACCTTTAAAATTCCCTTAATTTTAGGTAGACATTTTCTTGCCACTACTAATACTCTTATTAATCGCAGGAATGGTTTAATGAAACTCTCTTTTGGAAATATGACTCTTGAGCTAAATATTTTCCATATTGCAATCAGCCAAAAGAGGATGACGAGTGCCACCAAACATATATGATTGACTCACTCATAAACAAGGAAGTTTTCACAACTCAAGATTCTAATCTTCTTAAGTGTTTCATTTTTTATTTTGAGTTTAATCCTATTAGTGATTCATTTAATGTAATTGATATTTGTGCAATTTTTTATATAACTCAATATCATGGCATAAACTTGATAACCAAAGTTTGAGGAGTTATCTAAGAAAAGTGAAGAACATGTTCCATCAAGTGAAAAAGAACCAAAAGTTGAATTGAAGCATTGCCACCTACCTGTAGAGCTCAAGTATCGAGCTTATTGGACCAACAAGTATTTCAATTTTAACTCAAGAGAGATAGCTCTAGAAGTGGAAGACATTTCACCTGCATACCAAGTCTATCCACTTTGACCACACCATGCAGTCATTTTTTTAATTTTTTTTTGTCCATTTTATTTTTGTTTGCTATTGTTTTCTTCATTTTTGTTTGCAGGTTAATACCAGTTTGTCATTTTAGTTTGCCATCTCTAGTACTTAAAGAGTTGCTTACGTCACACATTAGGTGTATCCTACCCTTAATTAGCAAAAGGAAATAAGAATACCAAACAAGCGTTAGAGACTTCGGAGAAGAAACCCATTGTGATTTGGCCACCCACTCAAAGGCTTCTGCTCAAGCTTCTTTCACCTCTGATCAAGCTGGGAGGGGTGTAACCTCTGTGGGACTTTCTTCGAGGATTGGCTGTGTGGCTACCTCTACCTCCCCGATGGCATCCGCCGCCCCATCCATTGGACTGGTGGAGGGAAGCAAGGAAATGTGACCCTCAACATCAGAAGACATGCCTTAAACTAGATTTTGAGGCATGCGTGCGAAAGCTCCGCAACTCTCTTTCTCGGCCATCGCTCCACGATCGCCTTAGTATCGAAGATGGGCAACTCTACAACAGAACCTCAGCCAACTTGAATTCCCTTTCTTTCTTCCTTCCAGGAAGCTCTATTGTCAGACTCCGCAGTTGGGGTTGTCTCGAGCCCAACATGGCAATTGCATATTTAGGGTCTCCCGACTGGGCAAGAAGGGATTCTCGTAAAGGCATCCTCTTCATGCTTGGGTTAGGGTCTCTTGAGCAACCCACAGCCTCATTTTGGAAGACTTGGCCCCTGATGGCCAAATGCATAGTGGATGGAGATGAGGGAATCATTTTCACTTTCCGCTCAAGATGAGATGGTACCAAGGTAAAGCATTGAGGAGCCGATTTCAGGAGGGCCCCATAAAAGTGCATGGTGAGCAAGTCAGCCCCCGGGATGACTTGCACAGGCTGACCAGTGCGCCCAGCTTTGTAAGGACCATTCCTGAGGGAGCCTTTGTCGTCAATATGGCTGAAGATGGAATAATAGGCAAATTCGAGACGGCGGCATGTCGGGCCCCAACCATCACTAAAAACTATTCTTGAGGCAGTTGAGCTTAGGAAGCAGGACTTTTGACTGCCCTAACATCCTCTAAATGGGATTTCTTCCTGTTTCCCACAGGAGGAGGACTCAGAGAGCTCTTCTGAGCTGAAGCGGCCCTAGGCAAGACATGAAATACTTCGTCATTAAAAACAGTATAATAAGATGAGGCACAAATGCCTTTATGTTCTTCTCCCCGAAAACAACCTTCGAGAAAATGTCAACTCGGTGATAATCCACCCATTCTTTCACCAATGTTATACGCTGCGACTCTTTGGGAGAGGCACTAGGCCGAACAACCTTGTTATTGACTCATTCTAAAAAGTATTTTAGAAATAACTTTTGATAAGTATAATTTTTACATAATTTTTGTTACCCTTTTACTTATTAAAATTATTAGTTTTCATTTAATTTAATTTATTTTACCTTACCTTATTTTATTATTATTATTATTTTAATTTATTCTATTGTGTTAAAAGGATGAGAAGAAAATAGAGAGGAAATTGCAAAAATTCTAATTGGACTCACTTGGAAACACGCGCATTAAACTTGGGCTTCAACCTTTTAAGGCTTGAACGCATGGCATTAAAGTCATACCCACATGGGCCACATGAACTTCACTTGAACTTTGACTTGAGCATGTTGGATTGCAGTTTTCAAAGCAATTTAGTGGAAGTACATGATACAAACATAGTAGGACACGTAACTTTCAAAAATTGAAAGTAAAAAGACACGGCGCATATATATATATATATAATATATATATATATATTAGAATTAAGTCTAGAGCATCGTCGAGCCTACAGAGACATCAGACCTAGAGAGAGAAGTCGAGACGTGTTGAAATATTTTGAGGAGATTTTCTTTCAAGTTTTTCTGAGGAGGATCTGGAGGACAAAGGTGAGAGCTGCATGTTCATCAACCAATTCCGATAAAAAATATAAGTTTTCTTTGTTTTCTTTGTTTTCTTTTTAATTTTGTTATGAACTAAATTTTATTTTCTAGAACATTGGTGTAGTCTAGCATTGAACACGCATTTTATATTCCGAGTTATTTTATTTTTAAAATTTCCATGATTGAGTGTTTAATATTTATTCTTAATATTTTAGTTCTAGAATTAAACAACATTAGTTGAGCGAAAGTAGAGATGTTTTACCATGACTAGTGTGATTTTTTAGAAAATATAAAGAACGTAATGAGTCTCCAATTGATTAAATTTGCATAGAGATATAGAATTGTTAGTTGGAGATATTTTTGATATTATTCGAGAGAAGATATTGAATAGTTAAGGAATTTTTAATCATCAACGGGAGATTATTGGAATTTAATAATTAAGAAGAATAAATTGTGTGAGATTTACTAGGTGAAATCAACCGCTCTAGATTCATTCTCATCATATTTATTACACTTGTAGATTTTAAACTTTGTTATTTCTGATTCGTAGATTTATTTTTTTTAAGTAGTTAATTTAATTTAGATAGTCGAAACGTTAAATTTAATTTAAGTTTTTTCAAATAGTTATTTATTTAGTGAATTTCGGTATTCAATAACATATTTAATTCTTGTGAGTTCGATATCTATTTTTTTTAAAACACTTTACTACTTATCACGATTATGTGCACTTGCAGATTATTTTACACGAACAGCTCCCTAATATAAGAGTTGTCAAGTAATATTAGGAAAGTCCCTATGTCATTTCTTCAAAGAATGATTAATTTAATTTATAAATTTATCCACTACCAAAAATAAAATGAAGTTATAACCTAAGATTATCTACAATGGTATTCACAATGAGAATGTAGTTTTTTTCGACATTATAAAAATACTGAGTTTCTTTTTATTTGGGATGATGAATTAATACTAAGATTTATGCAAGAAAAATGAAGAAAATTATGCATCAAACTTGGGTTGGGAACAAAAATGTTTAACTAGCATCTAAGAAACTTGTGTTTTAATGTGCCTTAATGCTATTTCAATCACTTCCATAAATTAATTGGATTCGTGAACGTGCGTTAAATAAATTATAATTATCATTGCTTGAGAAGCTAAACCACATCCATCAACATCATCTAATCTATCATTTCCATGCAATAAATAGGAGATTATAAATTTTACATTTTAAAGGACATTTTATCAAACACCTTGTGTGAAATTGGAAAAGCTACCATTTTCTATTTAATGGAGTTCCCAATTAACCCAAAAGATTACACTATCCAAAACTATCAAACACAAATAAGATTCAACCAAATATAATCAAAACAAACAAATGTAGATAATGATTAAAAAAGGCCCAACACATGAAACACGTGGGCGACACTATGGACTTTGAGATGCATTGTCGAATGGCTACTGAGTTCTTAAATTCAAAAATGACATGTAGCCACCGACTGTAGTGCTGCTGGATGGAGATACAAGCTACAAGTATTGTAGTGATGGAGAAACAAGAACAAATACTGAAAGACAAGCTGCTAAGAAGGAAGTAAGTTGTAAAATGTATGAGCTAGTCAACTAGTGAAGCTACAATCAAGAATAACCGATTGAATAAGATTTGTAAACTAGTGAACTAAAATAAAACACAAACTAATGAAGATAAAAGCTACCGCAAACACCATGATTGGAAATGAAAACAATGCAAATTTAAAATAACAGAAATGAACACGTGCTACTGAACTGAGTTGAACAATTAGAAGACTAAAGAAAAAAATAGTCCAAACATAAGTTACTAAGCTGAAGCAAGATAGAATGTAAACATGTAACCATTTAAAATGAAAACAACCAAAATATGAGCAACTTAAGGGTGAAAGTATTGAAAGAAAAACTCCAATCCAGCCACAAATGGTCTATGGATTTAAAACAAAACTAAAGATTGAAACTAGGATAATTTGGGCAAAAGCAGGAGAGGTTTGACCAAGCTATTCTGGTCTACGAAACCCTCCAAGAAAAGCCAAACGAAAAATCACTTCCTCCCTTCCCTTTTGTCTCTGTTTTCCACTAGGTCTACTTGTCCGAATGGGGTATTGCCCATTGGTGTGTGGCAACTTAGAGCTGTATATTGCCCATTGGTGCGTGGCAACTTAGGGGCACATGTATGAGGGACTTGAAATGAGGTTAATCCATGTAGCGTTTTTTGTGAGTTGGGATTGACCGTAATGTGCCTCAAAGCATGAGTTGTCTTGAAACTTGAATTTGCTGCATGCGCTGGTTTGAGGGTGCAGGTGTCCTTCATTCGATGCACATATTTGAAGTTGTGAGATTAATTTTTCAGTGCTGGTATTTGTGCTCAAATGTTGCATGAGGTGTCACATGTGTGGCTTGCAAATGTGAGGTATAAAATGATGCACGTGCTTGCTTTCCACCTGAATGTTTGCTAATGAATTATACACCAAATGAATTTATTCAATTGCATATAATCAACTAGAAATTGGGGTTCATAAAATTAGGCATTTATCAATAAAGTTAAAGTGATTTATCAAAGCCTAATTCGCTCAATTTCTAAAGGAAAATGTGTGAATGACATTAAATTAAAGTGCAAAATAATGATAATATTATGGCTCAATCAGTTATTAGGGACCACCCCCTATATGGCCCAGATAGGGAACTCGCAGTAGTTCACCTATCTGACTGGGAAACCCATCCTTTATCGAACACAAAGAAGAACTTAGAAGTCTAGACCTTCACTTTGCGGTACTCCTGCTCCAAGGAGACAAAGGCATGCATCACCCGGAAACCACAATATTCCCCTTACGTTTTATGATGTTGTGGCTGAAGAAAACTCATGGCCAATAAGGTTGGCGTGCTCCAAATGCGACTCCAACAAGGCTTGCCACCAGAGGATGCAACAACATATTAAAATCCTCTAACTGTTCAGGTGGAGTTGAGAATGAGCCAATCTGAGATAGTCTAGCAAGTCGCGAACAGAACGAGAAAAAAAGTAACCTTAACTTGTATGAGAACATGTTGGAGTAGAGGGCAACCCTAGAAGCTTAACCCTCATTGACAACTGCACCATCACATGGCTTAGGAGTCTCAAAAACTATCATGTCCAAGACTCGAAAGGTAGAAGCCAAGGATGACAAGGATCCCAAAGTGACATTTGAACACCTGTTGTAGCCATTGAAGAACTGCCCTGTAGTCTGAACCTTGGGTGGATATAGTTCTCGAGAATCTTTGTTTGGACGACCTTCTTGGAAGCCATTGAGGAAGATGCATAGGAGAATAAAGAAGAGACAGAGAGCTTGAGCAAGTTGTGTGAAAAAAGTTGAAAGACAAGAAGGCAAGGGGGCAAAGGTTTGGTAAATGATGGAACGATGGCAAAGCTGCATTTATAAAGGAAGGAAATGAAGGTTGATTTTCCATACCCACATGTCAAGCAGGGGGATACAATAAGTTTTGAATCTCATGGAATGCATAGTGCGATGTGAGGTGAAGAAGAAAAGCTACCCGATGCCTTCAATGTTAAGGGAACTTAAAGGATACCATCAAGTACAAATCTAACAGCCAGAAAATGTGCCAATAATGGTGTAAGAGAAAACATCCCCTAGTGTTGCTAAATGACAAAAATCCACGTGAATCTAATTTAGAGCCTTGAACTTGACATGCAGAAGAGGACCACCCCAGCCACGATGACAGGAGATATTAAAGACATAAAATTCAAGAAAAATGAAATTCTCATCAGACTGGTCTGATAGGAATTGACATGATAATTGTAAGGGTATTTTCCCTCATCGGCCCACATAACAAGCCTGTGGGAATTACTAAGGAGTAAGGCAGTAAAGCCTAACCCAACATAGTCAATCCCAAATGACCCTATTTGGAAAGGAGCTTATGGGCCCCCACCTAAAACGCCAATGATACATGAGAGAAGCATCCCCATGATGTGACCCCCGCATGGGAGAGCAAATGGTATAGAGGAGATGAGACTCACTACCCTAGTGCTCACTCGATGGCACGATGCCCTTGAATACCTATTTAAGCAGGTGAGCAGGAAATGAGAGCCCTTAATCTCCTGACATCAGACATAGACGAGCTAGTAGGGACGTATGCAAAGTAAAGCAAGTTAAGGAATCATGTTGCATTAATGAGGCCACTTCCCAGACCGCACACCCCATTAGTGACGTCGTCACAGAAGCCACATCACATTAAAAAATCCTGACTAAAGTGAATAATTGAAAAGAAATTGACTCCACAGGGACAGGTAAAGACTATCCTATCTAAAATAGTATAAAAACTAATCCCCAAGTATGAAAAACCTTTTTTTAGGTTACATTTGGATGTTGATATGAATTGAGTTGATCTGAATTCTGTATAAATAGTAGTAAGTTGAGATGGTTAAGTGAATTTTGTGAGACACATTTAGATGAGTTTAAAATGTGTTTAGATGATTTGATGAGTTTAGATATTTATGAAGTGTTGTGAAATTTGTGGGACTCACTACTGTTGATGGTCAGGTACTATCTCCTACGTGCACGACAACCTACAAGGAGAAAAAAAAAATTAATTGCTTGTCAGGCCAAAGTTGCTAGGGCAGAGAGAGAGAGAGAGAGTGTGTGTGTGGCAATAAAAAAAAATAAATGAGGATGAGAAAGAATGATTTGATTGGGTAAGCTACAGTGTCTCTATAGTAGCTTTATACCTACATGATCGAATGATGTGACCAAAACCAAAAAGCAATGCTACAGTAAGCTCCAATGTCCCTACAGTGTCTCTATAGTTATCTGAGTTTGTCAATTTCTCTTTTAATTGAGTTAAATTTGTGTGTTTGAATAATGAAATGAGTTTAAAGTAAAGTGTACTGAGTTGAGTCTGGAGAACATATGGGGCCTTACTCTCTAAGCACAAGCACAAACTCCTAAAACGATACTTTAACTTTGGTATCAGGAAACCCTCGACCTTCACCAAAGCCCCCCCATTCTTCATGTTTTTTCTGTGCACATAGGTTCCAGCCCAAAGCCCGAGTTGCAGGAACTTGATCCAAATATATACGAAACACAACATTAATATTAGTAGTAAGGAAGAACTCATGTAGGCTACAGATCAAAATCCACCATGTCTATTTCTATATATAATAACCGAGTATTATAGTACACTTGGCAGCCGACTCTTAAAATATAGAAATCCAACCAATCATTTTCCTATAAATACTCTTTCTTCTCTCTCTATTAATGCAATACAAAACTCTATTGTTCTCTCTATCAATGTGAAATTTCCCTACAACATTGCCCCTTCATCTATCTCTATCTCTCTCATCTATTAATAGTTGCAGTTGTATGAGGTCAAATTAGTCGTATGAAATTTTTAGAAATTGCAAATTAGCTTTTGGAAGTCATTTATTAATGCTTGGTTTGCATAAAGTTTTTTAGTTTGCACAAAGTTTATTTGCAGTTGATTTTAAACAATTTGGAATTTCATCCTCTCTCGAATTTTTTATCTGTGCTATTTTTAATTTTCTTGGAATTATTGGTGAGTTACAGTAGTTTTTTTCTTGGAATTATTGGTGAGTTATAGTGGTTTTTTTAGTTATTTTTAAGATATTTATATTTTGATAATTAATATTAATTCTTAACTTTAAATAATTCTTAAAATGATTATATATTTTATATATCTAAATATAGATCTATAAAATTTAGAATAAATAATGATCTGCATATTTATACTAGTTATATGCTCGTTATTCACTAAATGAAGTGACTTGACCATTTAAATTTTCCAAAAAACCCACAACCAACAGCTTTAACTTAGAGAAAAGCTGGACGCAGATCGACCCCCTGGAGAAAAGCAGCCCGTCGTTGGAGGTGGTGGTGGCCAACACCGCCTACCCTATCGGGACCGGTGGGAGTTCACCTCTGCGACGGCGACCCACGACGACCTTCGACGAAGCCCCAGCAGCCTTAGACCTGAAATGGGTCATTTCGGGGTCCGTTAGGACCCATTTCGGGTTTAAGGCTACCGGGGTTTCGTCGGAGATCGCTGTGGATCGCCGTCGCAGGGGTAAACTTGCCGGAGCTCGCCGGTTCCGATGTGGTGGGTGGTGTCAGCCACCGCTACCTCTGGTAGTTTCATTCGGCTGAGGGCCAAATCTCCCTAAAATTCATCTTCATTTTATTCTTTTATTGTATTTTTTATTATATTTTTATATTTTTATTATATTTTTTATTGTATTTACTTCATTTTATTTTTTTATTATATTTTCTATTGTGTGTTTTTTTTTTATATTTTATTTTATTGTGTTTATTGTCAAAAAGCAGCCCAATATAATTGGGCTGCTTTTGACGCTGGGAACAACTTGACCAATCCCCAGCGTCACTCTTTAACTTATTGTTGATTATTTAAAATTCTTGGTGCTTGCTGCACCTAATAAAGGTCAAACTTCACAATGTTTATTATCTAAACTTTGTGGGAGAATAATTTGACTTACATCACAGAAAAAAGTTTGAGGCCTACAATTGAAGGTCAATGGAATTGCCCATTGATGATGAAGACTTGTGTGTAGCAAACTTCATAGATATTGTTTGGTTAATAGATAATATAGAATGAGATTAAATGAGATAAAATTAAAAATTAAAAAATTATTATAATATAATTTTTAGTATTATTTTTAATTTTAGAATTTGAAAAACTTTAATTATTTATTGGATTTTATTCAATACTTTAAGATAATAATAAAAATTAGATGAGATAAAATAAAATAATATGAGATGATTTATGAAAATAATATGAATAGAGTACTGTCCTTGTGATTTGAGTGCTAAACTTCAAAAAAATTAGGAATTATCTTCTCAAACCGGATAAGGTGTTTTTGGGTGATATACACCCTGAAGAGTGACATCATTATTTTATGATACTTATCGTGGGTTGCCGTAGAGTATTCATAATGGAATAGTCAAATTCGTTGTTTAGTCAAATAATAGTTAAGAAACATTAAAAGCATACTGCAATAGCCTTAACAACTTTAAAATTAAAATAACTTTTATCTTTTCTGGCTCTCCAAATATGGTCAAGGATGATAACTTGTCAAATTAATTTTTGAGACTAAAATATTCATATTTTTGCTTGCCAAATTAAATTTGTTTAGGCTTATCACTGTAGTAGTCTCTCTAATTTTCAAATATTCATCCATGAAATCACCCATGACATCATATGCAAGCATCCTCATAGCAACTGTTATTTTTTGAAGAGAAGAAAAACCAAACATTCCAGTACTCTCTCTTCTCTGGACAAAATATGGTTTATGAGCTTCAACCATAGTTTGAATATGAAGAAATAGTGAATGACTTATTTGAAACCTCATTTGAAAGTATTAGTAAGGATAAATTGGAGGATCAACAAAATAGTCACGGTAAAGGTTTTGGTGGACTTGCAATTGATCGCGTCTGATGAATCTGTGTGATTGTTTAGAAGAACGATGTGAGCAACTTGATCATTCTTCTTCCAAAACAAGTTGTATTACCATCTCAAGTTCATCGTCAGAATCTAAATCGATAAGTGTCATTTTGTGGAAAAGAGAATGATCTATTGAGAGAAAATGAAAAGAAGAGGTTTCATATAGACATTTGAGTTGAAGTAAATGAAATTGTTGAGAAAAAGTTGTATTTTATAGAAGAAAAATATGATTGTTAAAAATATAACCATTAAACAATATAACCGGTTTAGAAAAATAATCATTAGAAAAATATGACCGTTTAAAAAAATGATCGTTAAAAAATATAATTGTTAAAAAATATAACTGTTGGAAAAATATAACTGTTAAAATATATGACCGTTACAAAAATTTTATCCGTTAGGAATCATTTGAATGTTAGAAAACTAATATGTATCTTATAATAACAAACCAATATTTAAATTACAATTAGAATTAAAATAAATGAAAAGTTAAAAATGAATATTTTAATATAATATTGATTGATTTGTTGAATCTGTTATTTGATGTAGTAAAAAGTGTCTAACTAAAATTTGTAAAAGTAAAATTTCAAGCCAAAACTTGACTAAACTATAATTGGGCTATTGTGAATACTCTTACATGCTATTGTCTGCTCTTTTGCTCGTTCATTCTCTCTCTTCGAGTTCGGCACTCTCTCGAGTGCTCTATCTGTCTCTCTCATACAATCAATTCAAAACTTCTTATACAACCAAGAAAAAACGATAGAAATTTATGTCACGAAAGCAACAAATTAGATCTAGTTGAGAGCAAAGTAACCTCATCCAACAATGGACCCATTTAGATAGTGAGATAAGATATAATAGTTTTAAATGAAAGTTTAAAGTTAAATAAAATATTATTATTATTTTGAAATTTGAAAAAGTTAAATTAAAATTTGAAAAGATTGTGGCATTTATTATATTTTGTGTGAAAATTCGAGAAATTTGTAATAATTAGATAAATTAAGATGATTTTTCAATTCAAACAAGACTTTAGACACATCAAAATTTTGCAATCCAATTTTGGATTAAGGAGTGAGAGATAGAGGAGAAAGAGTGAAGAAAGGGAGAGAGGCAAAGAGTGAGTCTCTTTAGGGTTGTGATAAGAATCTTAAAAAATATTTAAATAACTTAGAAGATTATTTAATGAAAAATTAAGTTGTTTGGATATGACTTATTAAAATACTTCTAATTTTAAATATGTTAAAATGTACGTTTGAGAAAAAAAAATCATTTTTATTAAATGTGTCTTTCTTGATATTCGAACGTAATTTAAATTTTAAAAAGAATATTAATGAATGAAAATATCTATATAAATTTAAGATAATTACACCTTTCAAACTTATAATGATATGATCATAATATTGAAAAGTTCAAATAATTGTTATGTTTACACATCTTAAATTTGTTTTCAAATAAACATAACATGTTTAAAAATACTTTAAATATATAATTACCAAACAGTTTAAAATTACTTTAAACATATAGTAAACTTATAACCTAAATTAGAAGTTTTATAATTACAAAGCTGCTGTGGGACGATCAAGCTAATAAACATATAAGAGTAGCCCTCCGATCACCGCTTGTCGTGGAAGAAAATACACAAAAAGAAATAAGTTCCCATTCCCCCACATAGAAACACTTCTAATTAAAAGCATCACTCCTCACTGATTTCACCATTCGTCTTTCTCTATTCGTCTTCCTCGCTGCCATAACAATTAAAGGCTCATAACCAAATTAAATTTCTGGTTTCAGGATTAAAATTTTCTGGTTCCATCGATCTCTCTCTTTCCCACTCAAAATCTTAAAAAAAAAAAAAAAATTCTCTCTTGTAATGTTTTTTTTTTAATTAAGAAAAAAAAGTTGCCAACCATTGTACTAGTTCAAGATAGAGGAATCATCCTCACAAGAACCCAAATTTCTTGTTGGTATATGTAGAAAGGGAATAAAGAAAAAATTTCAAGAAAGAGAAAACCTTTAGGATTCCATGTCTTCATGCAAAAAGTTCTAGAACTATTGCAGATAGTTTTCTAATTCCATCCAGTAGAATCTTTTACTGGTAGCTTTCTTGAGTTAGATCTCAAGCTAATAAATCATGACCCAGTGATCGAAGCTGTGAAGATCTCGATAGAAATCTTGGCTTAGCCTTTGTGTTGCGACAGGAGATGAAGACGTGTGTGTTACAACCATGTGAACTCCAACCGTGTGAGAGGGAGGTGCGAGCTGGCATCGTGCGACGGGGCAGAGATTGGGGGTGCGAAGGGTTTTTCTCAATACACAATAATTAGATGTAGTGCAACACATATAGCTAGGCGTCAGCTATTTAGTGGTGGGCTGCTCTTTTTTATTTATTAGCCCACTCCCCAAGTTTATTTATTAACCAAAATTATGGAAAATTTTGGTTGTAAACAAATCTACTTGTACGTAAAAGTACTCTATAATTATAAACTATATTCTAAGTCCTAAGTTTCACGACACCGTCAAAGAGAGAAAAACACTCATACCATAAAGTATATATGCTACATACTGTTACACTCTAGTGTGTAAAACACCAAAAGCACCACTTCCGATCTGGAGCAACCATTTACTAAAAAATACTTGATATAATAGTATCTTTACTTTCCTACATTTTTTCTTAACTAATAAGTAAAAAAAAAAAAAAAAATTAACTATTAATGTATTAGTAATACATTAATAATCATTTTCTTAATTATTAAATAAAAAAAATTAAAAAATTAAAAGACATAAGGTATCAAAACAAGTGGGCGTACAAATATTTTCCATATATAAAAGTGAACAATTAGGTCTGTTTTAATATATATAAACAATTCCATCTCATTTTAATTTATTTTATTATTATTATAATTTTCTATAATTTTTAAATAATAAATATTCAAATATAATATTTTTTAATAATATTTTATTTAACTTTTTTAGAAAAATAGATCTACTTTCATTCAACTCAAGAACTTGAAATTTTATAAATGTGACTAATATGAGTTGTGAAAACTCAGTATACTAGTTAATTAATTGTATCTAGAGTATAAACTTCTAATTCTCTCAAACCAACTGATTGAGAGACTAAACACTGACCGAAAGCAGATAACTAAAGTCTATTTCTCTAAAAGGATGAGAGAACTACAATTCTATAAACTATCATTCAAAAGACTATTTCTCTTTATACAAAATTTTCTATACAAACCAAATCAAACAAAACACAATCAAATAATAGAAATAGAAAATAACAACTTAAAGAAAGGTCGTCTATAGTGGCTCGTGGGCATCATGAGCCACATTAGAAGTGAGCAACTGTAGGATAGAGAAGCTTCGATACTTTAGATCTGTTCAAAACTACTACCAGCAAGAAGATCCACCAAAAAGGAAGGTGCATTGAAGCTTGAGTTCAAAATAGACCTCGCGTGTTAGAAGCATGCGTCATTCCGTTTCGTCAAACTTTTGGATAATATCACAATTGATGAACAAGAGGAATGGTGGCACAACACGTGGTGGGCTTTGGACATCCTACTCTTTCATATCTGCCAAATCAGTTTTCTCAACAAAAAAAAAATCCAAAAACCACCATAAATCTTGGTGGCCGAGAAAATAACTAAAAAACAATAGAAGAAAAAAGAAAAAGAAAAAAGAAAAAGAAAAAAGAAATAAGAAATGAAGTCGGAATTCCACCCACCCTTCCCGGATGCGATAAACTTTTTAAAACCCTAACTACTACAAAACGTATATCCTCTTATTTTATCATTGAAACGAATCTTAACTAATTGGAAACTTATAGCGGCGACTAGTGGGTGCATGAGAAAGAGAGAGATCTTGCACAGAGCGTGAGTGGAAAGTGAGGGGGAGGGAGTGATTACGTGGGTGCCTGCGTGCGTGCGTGCGTGCGTTATTTCGATTTAGTAGAAATCGGAGCTGTCAGTTTATCATTGGAAGGTGGAATCAGTGCAAGACTGGACTGAAGCGCTAATCCAACTGCGGAGTGTGCGTCTGGGCATAGGCATCATACTCTGTCAAATGCGGTAGTATCTCCGGTCTGGTCACCGATTTCTCGCCGGTCGCCATTTTCATCTGTCTCCTTGCTCTCCATTTGTCTCCGTTACCTCTCTGTAGATCCAAATTCCCTTTTTCCATCGTCACAAACTGCCTCAGAGCACGATACTCATGTGGATCCATCAGGTTCTAGATCGCATTTCTTGAGGCTTGTTTCTCTAGGGTTTATTGATCTCTCTTTGAAGTTCTTGATGCTCTAAGTCTAAATGCTTCTAAGATCTTGAATATGGATTCGCAGCCTTCCCAATCGGGAAGGTCCCCGCCAATTGAAGAATCTACCACCCTTGCCAGTAACGTCGTCTCCTCCTCCTTGACGAAATCGAATTCAGATGCTAGTAGCCAGAGTTTGTCATCCATCCTCAACAACCCTCACGTGGGCAAATCAGATTGGTGGTGGTCCTCCTCCTCCTCCATCAACGTCGCCCCTCCCGAGTTCGCGCCCTTAATCTCCTCATCCGACGTTTCACGATCCGATTTCCAGAGCTATTTGTCTTTGATTTCGGAGTCCTATCACCGATTCGAGGACATCCTAAACCACGCGAACAAAGAGAATGTGGATTTGGAGAATATCGGTGGCCAAGGCGAAGCGCTCGTCGCGTGCCTGCGAGAAGTTCCGGCCCTATTCTTCAAGGAGGATTTCGCGTTGGAGGACGGAGCTACGTTCCGCGCGGCGTGTCCGTTTTCAAACGTGACGGAGAACTTGGTGCTGCAGGAGAAGCTGTCGCACTACCTGGACGTGGTGGAGTTGCACCTAGTGAAGGAGATCTCTCTGCGGTCCAATTCCTTCTTTGAGGCGCAGGGACAGCTGCAGGACTTGAATGTAAAGATCGTGGAAGGTTGTAGTCGGATTTTGGAGTTGAAGGAGACGATAAGGCTCTTGGATGTGGATTTGGTGGATTCCGCCAGACAGATTCAGGACTTGAATGCTACAAGGAGCAACTTGTTGGCTCTTCAGCAGAAATTAAGGCTTATATTATACGTCAACCAGGCTCTGTCGGCTCTTAAATTGGTACTCAGGATTCTCTTTTTGCCACTTTTGAATGAATTAAAATGCATAGCTTTCTTGTTTCCTTGCTTTCAGCTTTCATGGATGCACGTGTCTTGTTTTGCGACATAGGTAGTTACAAGTTTTCTTCTTGCTTCTTACTGAAGCTTTTGCTACTTGCCACCTTGAAAGTAGGAACTCAACACATAGAAGAGAGTACGGGTCAAATTTTGTGCCGAATTCTAGTATATTATACCGTCTTAATCATGTTGGTGCCTAATGGTAGGCACCAACACAGCCTTTTATCTCTGCGAATGATTCGACTTATAATTTATTATTGCTTATAAAAAAAGCAGCAGAATTTATGTTGAGAATGAGTTTCTCAATGAGCTACATCTAAAAACATCATGGTATGAAAACTGGTCTCCTTGTTTCTATCTGGAAAATATTAGAACAATGTGATTTTGAGTAGTTTAAGGGTGCCCAGATTCAATTTCTTCAAATGTGTTCAAAGTTGTGGATCCTCAGTTATGCGTTTCTTTCCCATGTTCTACACATTTTACAAAATGATAGGTGGTACATTCATCTCCACCCACAATCCTCCTTAGAAATTCACCTACTGGTGCTTCCTTATGGAGTTTTTGTGAATGAACAATGCATTTTACAGATATTCCAATATGACATATGGTCTGATACTTACAATATATATACAGATGCACACACTCACTGATGATTAAATCACTGAGACATAGCTTGATTTCCCTATACTTTATTCTTAAGATTTGTATCTTGACGAATCAGGTAAAGATTCTTTCATTTCATTGCGTTCCTGCCACAAGCAATGGTTGTGGCAGGAATGCAACGATCGGACTTTCGAAGACAAGGAAAGATCAATAGAGGAGCTTTTTTTAGAACTCTATGTACGTGGGCTATTGCTGTAGATTTTCACGGCATGGACTTTCATGATTTTCTTGTTTCAAATGCCACTAGCTAGATAGGGCATTTCGTTTGTAATTGGCATTTATGCCCATCTGTTGATCAATAAAGTTCATTATTACTTTTCAAAAAATAAAAATAAAATAAGAGGCAGTAGTTTTGTTGAAGCTTGGGTTATGCCTACATTTCTATCAATATGATCTTATTTTACCTTCCAAAAAGAGTTCTATTGGTGCTTGTAAATATGCTGTAAATGATGTATTTTTCTGTCATACAGCTTGTTGCATCTGCAGATTGTGCTGGAGCTTTGGACATCACTGATGATTTGCAGCATTTGCTGGTATGATCTCAATTTTATGTAACGCTTTTAGTTTTTTTTGCCCTCCATATGGGACGTTTATTTTATATAACTTCAATTGATGTCCATTCTGAAGGTTGTAGGTGTACATTTTTTTTTCTTTTTTATTTTGTTGTCTCTTGTTTATCATAGTGTTAATGATAATTATGGTCGACTTTTCTACTTCCATTTGTTTTGTCATTCCAAATGCTGGGAGTCCCAATTAATGTAAAGAGACAGAGGAGGGTTCGTTACTAGTTCATAAGGGCCAAGAGTTGGACTTTTTACCCAATTCCAGTTGACATATTGCTCTATTTTTAATTCATATTTTTAACTCATGCATGAAATCTATATTTCGTAACACTTTATTCCAACTTTCTGCTATTAGCTGTATCAAGTTCTTCATTATCAGAAACATCTAAACCCTATGGACTCATTTTGAAGAAAAACCATAACATCCTCAACAATGAGGATCATAAGATGGAGGGGTGGAAAGAAAAGATTTTTTCTCAGGCTGGCAAGATATCCCTAATCAAAACAAAGTGGCAATGAAGAATCTTAAAGCTCTGAATTGCTTGATACAGGTAATGGCAGAAATGTAATACTGCATATTGAGTATAAAAAAGTGGTGATTGGCACCATGCTTTGCTTGTGAAGGAAAAGTTCTTGCCTTTTATAAGGGTTTTAATGGGCTCCAGTTCTAACATGGCTAATCGCTTTGGACTATGGACCAAGATGTGTCTGAGGCCTTCTTTAGGTCGTTATAGAGCCAACCCTAGCTAGTATGAGACGTGAGCCATGCCACCTATGATGGAATGACTTAATGAGAACGTAAGAGATTTTAGGAAAGATTGTAATATCTTGTATGTAATATCTGTACTGAGTAAGAAGTGAGTGAATAGGATTCCGACTGACCAAAAAAAAGAAAAAAAAAGAAAAAAAAAGAATATGGTTCCATATTGATTGGGAAGGAGAAACTCTTACCCTTTATAAGGATTTCAAGGGACTCTAAGGCCTGTTTTGGTTTCACAAACCTTTTAAACCATCCCATCTCGTCTCATCTCAATAATGGCATAAATTGTTTGGTTCACTCCCTACAAGCTTGTATTATTGCTTAATATAGGTATGTGGGGATGTGGTGTTCAAATAGTTGGCCCGTGGGCCTAATTTCAAAAGTGCACTCCGGATTTTGGAGCTTTAGGGCTCAGGGGTAACAATATATATTTCAATTGGCAAGGGTTATTTTCTATTGAATTATGTCTGTGGACTTGAATCTTTCACAAGGTTTGAACTTCCTAGATCATGAATTAATTCTTTTTTTATGGTCTCAAGTTGTGGCTGTGATGGAGGATTGTAAATGCTGTGTTTTTATGGTGCTGTCTACAGTATGTTTAAGTAAATGAGCTACAGTTATGTTTTTTTGGCCCTAGAGTTCTTAGGGTGGAAGGGTAGATATATCATTCATGGTTCAAATAGAGGTGGAAAAACTAGTATTGGCAGCTATGCCATTGAAGTTAAATGGCTATGTTGGAGGAATGTCTAAAGTTGGGGAAGAGTGAAGTTGAAGAGCTGGGGGTTGAATTTGACTTAGAATCTATGCGTGCACGGCGTCTAGTTTTTATTTGTACCTATTTCCCAATTAATATGACCACATTGCAACTTGAAAGAAACAAGAGCATTTAGAGGTACAAAAAAAGAGAACAAGTTACATCCCTATTTCCTCCTGTTGCATATTAGTTTAGGTGGCTTTATTTAAGTTGATTCTCAGTTCTTTTAATCTTATTTTAGAATCTCTTATGCAATTGTTCTTCCCCAACAACTGCTTTTAAGTGCCACTTGCTCTTTATGGTTAAAAATAATACCTTTCATCACATTGCTAGAAAGGAAACGAGAATCTATTGGACCACCACATAGGTTTCTTATTGATTTTCTTTATGTTTGATAGGATGGAGATGAGCTTACAGGTTTACACTGCTTTCGTCACCTACGAGATAATGTAGCAGCTTCAATAGAGTCCATAAACAGGTACATTTTTGCAAAATTGGTAACACTTGTTGAAGAAACATGCGCCCCCCCCTCTTTGCATTTGTTTTGGAGTTCCTCATTAACTCTTTGCTTTTCTCTGTTATTTTTGAGTGCGTGGGGGGTTTAATCATTCTCACTAGATGTAAGACAATGCTGCATTTTCTTGGAGGACTTCTATTATTATTATTATTATTATTATTCTTGGAGGACTTCTGTTGTTGTTATTGTTATTGTTATTTTCTTTTCTTTCCACATTTCTTTTGGGGGTTATGAGTTAAAAATGTCTCATGGTGTCCTTTCCTAGTGGGTGTGAGTAAACGGAGAGGGTTATAAATAAAATTAAAGATTTGCACTTTAGAATCTAGAGATTGTAGCATGACAAGTGTGCAGGTGATTATATGAAGTATGGTGAAAATACATCGGTGGTTTTACCCCAAGGGGTTGGCCCAAGTGGTGAAGGCCTTGGTCTTGTGATATCACTCCCTTAAAGGTCCAAGGTTCAACACCTCATGGGTGCAAACAATCGTTTGGGGCCACACCCCCTGGTGAAAGGCCAATGATTTAACCAGTTTCGTATAGGAAAACTTCCTAGAGTGCAGTGCATGGGACCAGAGTTTACTCTGTAGGGGTGGGTTTGAAAGGCCTGCCTTGGAGAGGTTCCCCAACATAAAAAAAATGGTGGGTTGCTCGTTTACAGTTATCTTGGATTGATTAGAGAGGGGAAAGTAAAATAGTTGATTTGCCATAAAAGCATGTGTTACAGTTTCTAAATATCATTTTTTATACGCTATATAATATGGGAGCCATGCCCTTGTAGTACATTTGTTTGGTATCTAGAAACTGTTTATTTCTATCAAACATCCAATTGATGGACTTGCTCTGGCTATAAACTTTGGCCTTGTTTGGACTTTGAATCTTTGCCCATTTTTTTTTTCTTCTTCTCACTTCTCTTGCAAAACATGGTTGGGTTGTTTTTTTCTCTCCTTCAAAATTAATCTGCACCTCTGGTTTCCTTGGGTATTAGAAATGACAACTAGGCCTATATTTTCTTAATCGTCTCCTTTCCTTTGTCGGCGTTAAACCGCAAACAATAATGGTCATAATGGATCCTTTATCCACTGTAGCATTCATCATCCTACTTACTGCTGGAAAGAAAGTCATAGTGAAACTTAGGAACCAGAGTCGTCACCATTCACCTCACTGGCCACCTCATTTCACTTGTTTTAAACTCCCTTTCCAACTGATCTCTTATCCTCATCAATAAATGGGAATGAAAGGCCATCCAATTTTATTCAGCATGTAAATTGTTCAGAATACAGGCTCTTGTAGAATTATATCATGTTCTCCCTTATCTTTGTAGATTCAAACACTATAGACCCTTATTTTTATAAGTAAAAATTTCCTTAAAAAAAGGCAAAAGCCGATTACAAGAAACACCATGGCCTTTCAAGTAGGCGCATTGGATGTAAGGAAATCATGTAGATCCATGCCATTAAAATCAACGGCAATGGACCAAGTACAAAGGGTTCTATAGAATAAAGCTATAAGCTCCTCATTGGATCTCTCTTTGTCATCGAAAGTCCGCCCGTTGCGCTCCAGCCAAAGGCATCACATGATATAGATGGGAATCATCTTTCATATAGCTATGATTTGTCATTCACCCCTTATGGAGGTCCAACAAGCCATTGTTGCCACAATAGTCTCTGGCATAACTCAAGCTAACTCCAGTCTTTTGAAAACCTCATTCCAAATAACTCTGGCTGTCTCTCAATGTAAAAGGAGATGGTTAACCGACTCTCCTCCATTACGACACATGCAGCATCAATTTGTGATGATAATTTTTCTTTTCCTCAAGTTGTTCGTAATCTTCCCTAGCGAAGCTGTCCAAACGAAGAAGGCAGCTTTCGGAGGAGCTTTGTGGCGCCAAATTTTTTCTACGGGAATTGAGTTTCAGGACCTTGATTGAGCACCTTATAGAAAGAGCGGACTATGAAAATCCCTCTCCCTGCAGGGTCCATCATAAACCATATTGATTTTGGAGATTTGGTCTTTGGGAGTAGATGAGCCTATAGAAATCCACAAATGAGATTAGCTCCCAATCTTGTGCCACCCGGTGAAAGTTGATGTTCCAAAGTAGACGTCCTTTATCTGAATCCATAGCTTCTGCCATAATGATGTTTTTTGCACATGCAACTTGAAAAAGAGAAGGAAACAAGTTAGTCAGGGCTCTATCCCCACACCAGGCATCCTTCCAAAATATAATTCTAGATCCTACACCATAGAGGAGCCTTGTGTGCTGTTGAAACAAACCCCACCCACTTCTAATGTTTTTCCACACTCCTAGACCCTTAATAACTAAAGAATCCACTAAATCAATTATGTGATGAGAATTTGCCACCTAGGGAAAAAATTTAGTGTTTTTATCCCTCTTTGAACCACGAGATGCTTGACTTCTGCCTCTAACCCACTTCAAAGAAGATAGACCTTTCCAACTCCGTAGAAATGATATTTGTTTGGCAGATATATTATGTTAAATTTGGGCCAAATTGGATTATGATTGCTCATTGCAACATCTGGGTTGAGTTCAGCAACTGTGCTTACGTAGATATTAGTCTTTGGTTGAACTTAGGTTGAGATTTTATAAATGAAATGTGGGCTTGGTCTCGGACCTCAAAGTGGCCTAGGTCCTATTGCTTGTTGCTTTGCTATTCTTTGCTGCCCTTTTGGTAGCTAGACTTGATCAATTCTAATGATCTTGTCTTGTTTAGGTTTTTAAACATCTAATTATTACTTAAAAAAAGGTCTCGCTTATGTGAGATTTGACTTAAAATTGATTTCCTTCTATACATGTCCTTTCTTACTTGTCCCTCTTGTATCTCTAATTCTAAAACATATTTAAGCATATGTTCTTCTCATGCATTTAAAGCAAATTTTTTTCCAAAAACCATGTTTAGGCATTTTCCCTTTGCCATTTCTTTTCCTCTAGCCTTTTTCTTATGTACTTTTGCTTGTCTTGTTTTCTAACAAAGAAGAATGTATAACAATAGGTAGTCTTAGACATTATAGGCTTTGTAGCTAATGAGCCAAATATGAATGGCTATATTTGGTAGTCTTTGACATTATAGGCTTTGTAGCTGATGAGCCAAATACGAATGGCTATATTTGGCAGACTTTTTTTTATAAGGCCTATGGACTTCACTAAGCAACATTATTTATTCACTCCATGTCTTTTACCCAACCCCTTGTTTATGTGAGTGGGTTTTTATGTATGCAATTAAAAAAGGGTGTATAGTAATTTTCTTTATTGTTTGGTAGTTACAACTACAACATCATACTTCTGCATTAAGTTCATGTTTTACGGCGGTATGTCGCAATTGTTCCTTGACTATACTCGATTTTTTGGATTCACCAAGTTCTTTATTGTAACGTTAGAGCTCTAGTGTGCATAGTGTACTTAAATTATTCGTCTTATTTTTATTGCTCAAAGAACGCATATATACTTGTCAAAAGAATATCTCCTGATCATGATGGAGCTTGAGTAAAAAGTATTGATTCATTTTTAGGGGTTGGATCTAGGGCTAGTGTTAATTAACAAGAGCACATAGCTATGAACCATGGTTTTGGGAATTCAAATTTATCCTCGCTTACAACCGGCCAAAAAGTGAAGGGCCTTTCCACATTGGGGTAGGAAAATATGATAAGGGATAGCAGACCCAATTTATTTTGTTTTTAGCACTTGCCCAATTTTAGCAAATTGGCTCTATATTTGGTACTATCTTCGTTTCTTGTGATGCATATGAATTTGTCGATGATGTTTTGTTGATGATGATCATCCTATCTAGCATCTTTCATCCGTTAAAGAGGCACAAGTCCTTAAAGATGGGATTATGAAAATGGTTCTTATTGAACAAAGATTTTTGATCTCTCTGTTGAAGGTGGTTGATCGGTGCGTATTGTAGAGAGAGGTAGAGGTAGTGAAAGAGTTAGTTCTGGGAAACTTAGTTGTGAAATGGCTTGTGTAATGGTTGGAGGAGTGTATTCAATCAAGTGGAAAAAATGAATCTTTCAAAACTATCCTTACCGCCATCAATGTGTTTATTGCACAATGATGTTCTAATGACTATGGAAGGTTCTTGACTATAGTTTAATACAGATTGGATGGAAGAAGACGTGTCATCATAATTTCTAACGTAATGGAAGGGAAGGGTTGGAGAAAAATGGCCATGGAGCTTCATGAGGTACATGACATTGTGGGAAAAATTGGGAGAAGGAGTTGGAAGGGGTTGGAATTATTAAATAGAAAACTTCAGCTGAAGGCTTATTGAAGATGTACACAGAGGCTGCCTTGACCCCATGCCTTGTTTCTGCCATTGAAGAAGTCCTTTGCAAGCTAGAGAAAGCACCAAGAAGAAATGGGTAGTTGTCTTAGAGCTCTAAGAGAAGTATGGACATTTCAAAGCAGCAAGGTGTTACAGTTAAAGAGACGTGTCCAACATGGTAGTCTGATGTGCTGCCAGTTGACAAAACTCATGCAACAAGGGAGGGGGTGCTATGCTCAATGTCACGGTGCAGAGCACAAGACTTAAGATAGCCTAAAAAAGGAGATGATGGATTTGAGGGAGATGGTTAGTGGCTTTGTTCAGAGGGTAAACAAGGGTATAGGGTTGGGCTTGGTTTTTGAAGGTTTGGGGCTGGTAGGCTATGGATTGGGCTCGGGAGCAAATGAAAGAAGGAATCATGGGCCTTGGATCTCACAGGCTGAAAAAGGTAAGGTGAAAGCCCATTTGGTTTCAGGCCATCCAACCCAGTCTTGGAGGGGGAAAAAAACCTTGTTCAATTGCTTCAAAGTTAGGTCTTCCTCTAAAATCACGAAATCAACATTGGAGCCAATGAATCATCGAATGAGGATGGCACAAAAAGGATCGACAAAGGAGGGCAATTTGGTGGATGACATCTGGACCTATACATAGTGGTGGCGATAACTAAGGAAGTTGTACTTGTTTTCGAGGTATAACTTGTAGATGAAATCAATCCCAATGATGATGAGAACTCACTTGTGTCTCCTCAGAATGGGTTGAACTTCCATTAGAAGAAGGCTTGTGGTTGGGTAAGGCTTCTAACAAAGATAGGGATTGTGATGTGCTCATGGTAGGGATCGAAACTTTCATGGGTGCAATGTTATGTATGATTTTTATGGGGGTTGAGAGGGAGCACTAGTAGGTTTTGAGTCTTAAGCTTGAGAAGGAAGATGGTCCATTATTACTTTAGGCGAGTCCCATGGACGAGGAATTTTTGGAGGCACCTAGCCCTTTGAATTTCGTACACCCCAATGATACCCAGACTTTGAAATGGGTCCTCCACAAAGTAAAGGAGATTCAACGCTATGCTAGGATTGTATGTAGTGATTTCAAAGACCATTAGGAAACACATTATCCGAATCTTATTCAAAAGCGACTTCCCAGATTGTCTTCAGGACATTTTCCCATCCTTCTTGATTGTGGAGGTGTACAGGAAGGTCCAAGGTACTTCTTCAAACTCAAAAATTGATGGTTGAAATCAAAGGGCTTCATTGATAGAGTCAAACAATGGTGGACTTTTGATCAATTCCAAGGAAATCCAAGTTACATCTTAGCATGTTGATTGAAGGCATTGAAGAAAGACTTGAAGAGCTGGAATGAACCGGAATTTGGCAATGTGGAAGGCCAAAAGAACTCACTCTTGGAGGAACTTAAGAGATTGGAGGATGTGGTGGAGGAAAGGGAACTGATAGAAGTGGAAAGGGTTCGTAAAACTCAAGTGTCTGTGGAACTTTAGAGGGTTTCTCCTTTTGAAGAGATATCTTGGATACAAAAATCAAGAGCCTTATGGTTGAAGGAGGGGATAAATGTACCAAGTTTTTCAACTGAGTGGCTAATTCGCATTGGAGGAACAACCTGAGATAACAGATCTCTAACCAACCTAAGATCACGGATCATAGATCACAGATCACAATGTCAACTACTATGAAGATTTGCTTTTAGAACAATTTTCTTGGGGACCAAACCTAGACGTACTTACTTTTGATGCTATCAACTCACAAGAAGTAGGATGGCTCAAAAGGCCTTTTGAAGAGATGGAGGTTTGAAAAGTTTTAAAAACTAAGGCGGGTGATAAAGCCCCAAGTTTGGATAGCTTTATAGCCTTTTTTTTAAGACATTTTGGGAAATGATCAAGGGTGATATAATGGGAGTTTTGAAGAATTCCATGAAATGGAAGGTTCGAAAAAAGCCTCAACGTAACCTTCATTGTTCTTATTTCATTTTTAAAAAAATTATCTCCCCATTAGCTGGGTGAGTGGGATATACAAAGTCATATCAAAAGTCTTGGCAAATAGGTTAATCATGGTGGTGGAGAAGTTAATATGATTGCCCCAAAATGCCTTTGTAAAGGGGAGGCAAATACTTGATTTGTTGCTTATTGCCAATAAATGCTTGGATAATAGACTCAAGTTGGGGAGTTAGGGCTTCTTTGCAAACTAAATGGAAATTTATGATCAAGTCAATTGGAGCTTCTTACCATATATGCTCGAGAGATGTGATTTTGGGGTGAAACGGTGGTCAAGGGTCAAACATTGCATCTCAATTGCAAGTTTCTCTATCCCTATTACTTTTTGGTTTCATAATGGAAGCATTTAGCAAAATGATCTTAGGTGTTGTGGAGGGTGGTTTCTTATTCGGTGTCTTAGCTGGGGAGACAAATACTGATTCTCTCAATATATCTCATTTCTTATTCGCTGACAATACCTAATATTTTGTGAGGCCAACCATGACCGTATTGAGTTTTAAGGGCTTTTTTTCTATGCTTTAAAGCTAATTCAAGATTGAAGGTGAACTTGACCAAATCAGATGTAGTTTTGGTGGGGCATGTTCATAATGTGGAAAGTATGGCTTTAATCCAAGGATCCAAGATGTCTCATTTGCCAATGAAATATCTGGGCCTCCCATTGTGCGTTCCATACAAATTGATATCAATTTTGGAATGATGCACTAGAAAAAGGAGTAGAAACTTGCTAGTTGGAAGGTGATGTACTTTTCCGAAGGTGGTAGTCACTTATTAAAAGTACCCTCTCCACTTTCACCGATCTTTTTTTTTAATCAATATTTCCGCTTCCCTCCAAGGTGGCTCACCATATGGCGAAACTTCAGTGGGATTTTTTTTTTGGGGGGGGGGGAATGAATGATGTATTTAAATTTCCTAGGGACAAGATTTGTACACCCCTTCTTGTGGAGGGTGGGACTAATAAATTGTATTATCATTTTCAATAAGGCCTTGCTTGGGAAATGGTTGTGGCAGAACCACCAAGAAAGAGATGCTTATGGAGGATTGCGGTTGATGCTAAATTTGTGAACACTTGGGGAGGTGGGATTTCTAATGAAATTCGTGGATTGTATGGTGTGGGAGTATAGAAATTTATAATGAAGGGTTGGGAGGATTTCATTTGTAATTTCAGATTTGTGGTGGGCCATGGTACTATTGTCAGATTTTGGGTTGATGTTTGGTACGTAGACATTTCTTTGAAGGAGGTTTATCCTTCTCTCTTCAGAATTGCATTGCATAAGGAAGCTTCTGTTGCTGATTATATGATTTCCATGAATGGCCTGCTGCAGTGGAATGTATCATTTATCAGATCAGTTCAAGACTGGGAAGTGAGACATTTCTGATTTTTACAGCACCTTGTATGCTTTGAATTCGGACTGTGGTGTGGAGGACAAACTGCCTGGGATGCATCCAGGTAACAAGAATTTCGCAGTTAGATCCTTATATGACGTTATGTTTTCTTGTTCTTTTATTGTCTTCCCTTGGAAGCGCATTTGGAAAAGCAAAGTGCTTGTAAAAGTTGCTTTTTTTGGTTGGCTGGCCTCTCACGGGAAAATTCTGACCATAGAAAAGTTGAGGAAGCATGTTTATTCATAATGGATTGGTGCTTTATGTGTAAACGGAAGGGTGAATCGATGAACCGTCTTCTTCTCCATTGTGACGTGGTAAAGGCTCTATGGGATAAAATTGTTAGAAGGGTGGACATTGCTTGGGTGATGCTTAAGAGAGTGGTGGATCTTTTGGTGTATTGGAGTGGAATACGGGAAGATTGTCAAATAACAGTTGTTTGGAAGATGGTGCCTTTGTCTTATGTGGTGTGTATGGAATGAGAGGAATGGAAGATGTTTTGAAAATAGAGAATGATCATTGAGGGGGATTAGAGACTTATTTTTACAATCTTTGTTACTTTGGTCTAAGGCTAATGTATTTGAGGGGTATAGTTTTGATGACAAGTATGTTTTTTTTTTGTCTGTAGGTAGTAATTAGGTATTTCTCTCTTGTAAACTATTTGTGTACTTGGGTTATGTCTAATTATGATGATCAATAAATTTGATTAATATAAAAAATAAAATTCATTTGGTAAAATGGGCCATAGCCTGTTCCCCAATTTCATAAGGTTTGGATATCCAAAATTTAAACATTTTAAAAAGGCTTTGCTGGGCAAATGGCTATGGAGACATCACCAAGAATGGGGGAGCCTCATGGAGAACCGTCATAGATTCGAAGTACGGTAGAGCATGGGGTGATTGGTGCTGGAACAAGATGAGTGGACCACATGGGGTGGGGCTTTGGAAGCACATTAGAAGAAAATGGACTACATACTTAAGTCATACCTATTTTGAGATGGGTGATGGGTCTAGAATCAAATTATGGCTTGATGTATGGTGTGGCGAAGGGCACTAAAGGAAGCTTATCTAGAATTCTATGTTATAGCAAGAATGAAGGAAGCCTTGATTGTAGGCGTTCTAGATCAATCCAATAACACTGCCCAATGGAATGCCGCATTTTTTAGAGCCACCCAAAATTGGGAAGTCGACACTTTCTCCCAATTATATAACCTAGTATACTCTATTCCTATGAGGGGGAGTTGAAGATTTTTTTTTTGACTCCCCTCAGTGATAGGAAAATTCATTGTTTGCTCCTACCAATCCATGAATACACAAAATGTAAATTTATCTCGTGAAATAGTATTTGGAAGACAAATGCCCCCATATAGGCAACCTTTTTTATATGGACCTCTTCCTTGTGGAAGATCCTCACAATAGACAACTTAAGGAAATGCTGAATCATAGTCTTGTATTGGTGTTGTTTGTGCAAAAAGAGTGGGGAGTGAGTTGCTAATCTACTAGTACTTTGTGAGACTATCCCAATGTTGTGGAATGACATCTTTGCTAGGGTAGTGTAGCTTCGGTGATGTCAAGAAGGGTGATCGATTTCTTAGCTTCATAGAGAGTCCTTCAAGGCACTTCTTAGATTGCCGCAATTTGGAAGATGGCTTTGATTTGCCTATGGTGGTGTCTTTTGAGGGAGAGGAACGAGAGAAATGAAGATCATGACCAATTAACGGATGAGATTAGAACTTTCGTTTTCAATACCCCGTGTCATTGGTTGATTGTAATTGATTTTAATGGCGTGAACTTTCATGAATTTCTTGTACCAGTGGAACATCACGCCCAGGCATTTCTTTCGAATATTTCCCATGTACTTGGGTTCTTGCCTATCCTTATGATTGATACAAGTTTGTTGACCAATAAAGAAAAAAGTATATTTGTTTATTGATTAGTCAAGAATTTGTCGACAAAAGGCATTGGTACCAAAAAATTGGGTTCATCCCTTAGAGTTAAGGCCTTGTTTGTTTTGGGGGATGAAACTAAAAACCCAAAACACATTTTAAATTCATCATTACACTTTTTCAAATCCCCATACAAAATATAATAAAAAATTCAACTTTTTCAAATTCTCATGCCACTTTTTCAAATCCCCATACAAAACTAATATTAAAAAAATATCTTACTACAATATTTTATTCTTCTTTTTATTTTGATCTCATCTCATTTTATCTCATGTCTGAAAACAAACAGGGCCTGTTTTAAGAACATGATTGTTTCTCTATGTTGTATTCTACAACTATTTTTCCTCTTTTCTAGGCTATGTTTGCTTCCACATAAATGAGGAAAATAAGAAATTTTCAATCAAAGTAGGCGGAACTGTGGCAGGCAGGAGGTTGCATAGGCAGAGTGATGGTGGGCAGTAAGGGGTAGTGTAGGCAGAGTAGTGGAGCTAGCAGGAGAGTGGTGGTGGGTGCGTTGCTCTATAGTGGTCGAAAAATCTGCTTGTTGGATTTGGAAATGTGGAAAGGGGAGAGAGTGGTTCAAAAAATGTTTATCCTCTCAAGAAGGTATTTTGATGCCCCGAAGGCTATTTTTCTTGTTAACCAACCTAGCATTTTTCGTTGACTCCATTTCCACTCCTAACAAACATGAAAAGCTGAAAACGTTTTACTGAAAACCTTTTCAGCCAAACAAGCAGAGTTGATTGACTTTTCTTTACTTTTGTTGGTTATACAAAGAAGGCAGGTGTTGGAATTTGTCATCACCACATGGGCATTTTTAAATTATTAATTTGGTATGCTTGCAGCAGTTATTTGCTGATTCTGGTGTTACGACCCATGATGGTTTATATAATGTTGCAATCAATTTTTTTTTTTTTTTTACAGACTAAATTTTGTTTTGTAGTGGTGTTACGTAAACTTATCTTCTGCATGCCATAATTTCATGAAATACCCATTTATCTATTTGTTGCATTTTTCATTGAACCGCTCCTTATAGTTTATAGTTATCATTAACTGGCTCTGTTTACTTATTTACTTATCAAAAAAAAAAAAAACTGGCTCTGTCATTACCTGGTTTTGTGAACTTTAGGTTCAATGGAGTCGTACTGCTCAGCCAGTAGTAACTGATTACATTTATTTTTGTAGCATTCTTTCAGCAGAATTTATGCGCACTTCAATACATGATGCTGGAGATTCAGACGTTGTAATTTTGTCCCAAGTGAAAGCAAGGGCTTCCATTCCGACAAATGGAAAAGATGATGATGTAAGCTTAGTGACTTCATTTTTTGCCTGCCCTTGAGATTGAATACTCTGGTTTCTCTAATTGGCTTGTTTAAAAACACTTTTTTGTCCATCCTCTGGGCATTTTGTATGAAACGGAGGAAACATGTCTTGTGATTGCATGTCAGCCAACTTGATCTGTTGGTACCTGAAACAGTTATATTTTAGGACAGCAACCAGTTTGAAGGACGTTAATATTTTGTTCTGACATTCTGACTATTTCTCCCAGCTACAATATTTTTCTAGTCAACAGTTTTATTTTTGGCATATCTTTAATTGGTTTTATTCATCTTTTACATTCTCCTACGGCTTCTGCCCTTCCATTAATATTCCCCTTTCCGGGTAAATGTAAATTTGGTTCATGTAGTGTTATTGGCACAATTGCAGAATAAAATATAACCGGCTTTTGTGGGGGCCTGAATATATGATTACTTTTACTGGTTTGGTTTAGCAGCCAAATCGTGGCACTTCATGTCCTGGTTTTGACATGTATGGATTCGGATGTTCTAGATTTTTCATTCACTGTTTCCTTATCTATACGGTTGCTTTTGTATCAATTTATTTTGTAAGTTAAAAGAAAAAAGTTTGTACTCGTTTTCCTAATAAGTAATTTTATTTAGAATCTCATTATGTGACTTTCAGGATTAATTTTGGATGCACTCTGTTAACTGATAACTAAATTGACATGTCAGCAGGTTAAGTTGGATGAAGAAGAGACCACTAATTTTCAGGATCGTCTTCTTCCCATCATAATTGGATTGCTCAGAACTGTGAGTAATCGTCTGTAGTTGTCCTAAGATTGTGTTTAGACCGTTGACCATATTAATTATCTTTTTTTTTTTTTTCTGTACATAGATCTTGTACCTTGTTTTTGATAATAAATTAAAAAAATGTCTTAAGCTGTGAATTTGGTATCATTTATGCTGTCCGACTCTTAAACATTCCTGTCGTAAGAGTCACTGCATTGCCAAGAAAGTAGAAAGTGTATGAGTGACCAATACTTTTCACGTAGCAGAGAAAATTCCACGACTCCTGTCATTTTAAGTTCATGCTTCCTAGATGCTGGCTATTATTAAGCCTACAAAAATTGTTTAATTTTCAACATGCCATATTCTTTAATAATAGTTTTATTATTTGTATCCTTAATGATGTGATCACTGGTGTTGTTACTCTACCCATGGTCTTGAAGGATGTAAGTAATATGTAAGAGTTCACTTGTAAAATTAGAAAATGAGAATTTTGGATTTTTATTTTTGATATTATGCATGCAAGATGAAGAATGTAGATACAAAAGAGCTTTGAAATATTAAATGTATTTTAGAATTGCAAATGTTTGCAGACTCTTAATTGAATTTAATGTGTGGATAGAAGCTTTTTAGGTTATTCAAAGTTTCTGACTATGTTTGTGAAGATGATTATATGCAAGTAAGCCTCAGTGATTTCCAGTTGAGGCTCTGGATATTACAAAATTAGCATTGTGTATCTTGTGTGTTGCTATTGAAGATTGCAAATCTCTCTATATATTTGATCTATGTGACTTAGGAGTCGACACTTAATTTTTGTATTTGTTTCAAATATGTTAGAGGAATATGGTAGAAAAATTATATAAAAAAGTGAAAACTATGAGTTTTTGGAAAAGAAGAAAGGTGAGAAGACAGAAATTTTGTTAAAAACAATAATGTATTCAGCGCAATCTTTGAAATTTTCTGCAATTATGACTTCTGTATTATGATAAATTAATGAGTTAAGCACTCTAGTAAAAGTTTGGTTTGATGGATGGGCTCGCTTAAATCATATTGCAGAATTGTGTTGACATGCTAGGTTTGATGTATTCAGTTTCATTTTTATCCAAACACCATTTGCTGGTCTATGCTTCTGACATGTGGTTCTAGGTGCTTTAAATGTAATCTTTTTACTGTCAATGACGTTGATGGCATTGTTTACTCATCAAAAAGATGTTGACGGAATTGTTATGCTAATATTTATTCTGTTTTTCTGGTATTTTATTTAATTTATGTGTGGAAGTCAGACCTGGATTCAGTTAGGTTAAACATCTCATGATATGTGATCAATGACAGGCAAAGCTCCCTTCTGTGTTGAGGATCTACCGAGACATGCTTACTGCTGATATGAAAACTGCCATTAAGACTGCAGTTGCAGAGCTGCTTCCCATCCTCCTCCTCCGGCCGTTGGAGTCAGATTTCACCACTGGAGAACGAACAGCTGATTCTGATGGTGAGAAGTTTATTGCCCCTCTTTTATACAGATACGATAGATCCTTTTGTGCTTGTGATCTTTTTGTTTTAGCCTTGATTGTGTGGTGACTCAGGTGGAGGTGCATCGCTTGCAAGCAAGTTGAGGAGCCTATCATCTGAAAGCTTTGTTCAACTTTTGAGTGCTATTTTCAAGATTGTACGGGTAATGTGTATTTGACTATACTTGGGTACTTTATATTCATTGAAGTTTAATTTTTGCTTGACTGAAACAAAATTAAAATGTTGAATGTTTCAGTTATAAAGGGGCTTATTTCATAAGTTTTTGGTCTAGACCCAGACAGAAATCCAACCCACAAGCTTGCTACTTCTAATTGTGTGTAATAATCTGGACTGAAAATATGTGAATGGTGAGATCCCACGTTTCCTTGGATGGAAAAGTTCTTACAGTATATATTAGGATTCTAAGGGTGCCAATTGTAATCTTGATTAGTCCTTTCAGAGTATATGTCCAAATGTGGCTTGAGCTTTCTTTGGTTCTTAACAATTTGTAATTCATTAACTGCATGTAGTGTTGAACAAAGAGGCACATGAAACGAATCAGGTAATAGCTTATATTTCGAAGATTTTTTTCCCTTCGAATAAAACTCTCTGGCTGATTCATTTGAAAATGTTCACTGCTCGTGCCTAATTTGGTAAATGATATGGAAACTGATTATCTGGAAACTGATTCCGTTCAACTGTGCCTAATTTGGGAAATGATATGGGGCCATGTGAATGAAAGGGAGAGCTTTTGGAGAATGGTTATAAACATGAAATGGCATTCTCACGAGGTTAATGATAATTCTGGAGTGTGGAAAAACATACGTTGGGGCTGAGGGGAGTTCTGTATTGGAAGATGGCCCCAATGGTAAAGTTTTAGTACATCTGGTGTGGAGCCCAACCTTTGAAGAGGGCCTTCCCTGTCTTGGTTCAACATAGCAAAGATAATGGATGCTTCAGTGGCTAACAATCTAGAGAATTCTTGCTTATATAAAAAAAAAAATCTAGAGAATTCAAATGGCTCTAATATATGGGAAATAATTTATTAGAGCAGCACATAATTGGGAGGTCATGTTGGCCTCTTTCTATGCCACATATATTTGTTTCGGGTGAGTGGAGGATGAGAAGACAAGATATGTTGGGCCATAGCCAAGAAGGGGAGTTGGATGTAAAGTCATTGGGTTGTATACACATGAATGGTCTGCTTTCACATGGAAAAAAACATTTGGAGTGAAGCTCAAATGAGGACGGTGCTTGCGTGGAAGGCAGCCATAGGGAAAGCCCTCACATTGAACTGCACAAGGAACAAAATATTGTAGTGATAAATCATTGTTACATGTGCATTAGGTGGGGAAACTGTGGACCTCTTATTATTACATGCTCTATGGAAAGCTGTTTTTAGGCTTTCTAGAATGAGGCGGGTCATGCCTTGACAGGTAGTGGACCTTTTCCTTTGTTGAAAAGTTGACAGGGCAGCCTTCACAGTATGATTTTATGGAACATGTTTGGTCCCAATATGCTATTGTGTTGTATTTGGAAAAAGTGGAATGATTGATGTTTAGAGTTTTGTGAGAAGAATGGAAGAGCTAAATGGTGTTTTTTTTTTTGGTCTTTTATATCTTTTTAGTACTGGATGGCAGTATCTATGAACTTGTCTTGGATTGGTTTTCTAAAAGAAATCAAACTAGGTGTTTCTAATGTATATTCTCAGTGTACTTTATTAATAAAGTTACATAAAAATTTAAGTAGAAAGTTAGTCTTTTTAAAGGAAAAGGCTATAGCCAAGATCCTTTAGACCAGATGGCATAAGGACTGGTCCCTAAATGAGAGAACCAAGTTCGAATCCCCCACCCCCTATATCCCCCAAAAAAAAGAAGGCTATACGAAAGCCCAAGGATATATCCCTACCAAAAATACACAAAAAGTTTCCCAAGTTTGGAAGGAGACTTGACTGAGAGAGAGAGAGTGCCCAACTCATCAGCAGCATAATAAGGCTTCATGGTTACCGGTGCTGAAATATAGCCTACGACAAACCCCATCATCTTAAGAGCCATATATATTCTGCATAGATAAAATTCTTTTGAAAAATCAAGAAATTCATTTAATGTTCTCAACATCCCATATTTCCTATTAATATTTAAGTGATGTAATATGATTTCTTTTCTTCTAGTGAATGCAGACACATTTAGTGCGGGCAGCTGAAGTGAAAAAGGCCATTGAGTGGATCATGTCCAACATTGATGGTCACTATGCTGCTGATTCAGTCGCTGCTGCAATTGCGCTTGGTGCTGCAACTGCAGAAACATCACAAGACAGTGAGGGTCAGCGTGGTTCGCTTTTACCATTTTCACCTCAGAGAGCTGCTAAGGTTCCTTCATTTCAGGGAAAATCAAATGAGGCCATAAGTCCCTCAAATATGTCGAGAAATTTCAGGTGGACCCTTTTCTGTTGGTTGTTATGATTTTCTGATTACCTTTGAATTGGATTAAACATCAGTTTGAAAGTTATGGGAATGGGGTGCTTATGCTATGTGCTAATTTTGTTTTTGCGAAACAAATATTTTGTTAGGATTGTCTGAAAAGTAGTCATAATGGAAATGTACTATTGAAAAAATAATTGCGTTACTAAGTAGGGTGCATGTTGTGGTTGTCAGTTTGAGACTCATTGGGTATGCGTTTAACTTACCAATAATTGTATTGATGATGTGATGCAGTCATAGTAAGCTGCATTAATGTTTGAGTGTTTTCTGTTTCCTTCTCTGGCCTGAGAGAAATGAAGTACTTGTGTTCAGCTCATTGCGAGGTCATATATTAAATGACATGTAGAAAAGCAGTGTTCCTATGACAAGGATTGCACTGCGGTGATAGTCTGGGAATCTAGTTATGAATTGTGATCCCCATTTCATAGAGCGAAGATATAAGATACGTGGTTAAAGAGATACAGTTCGCATGAAAGTGATAACTATCTGGACTTAAGTTTTTGTGTTTGCACTGGCAGCCATGTTAACATCCCCCCCCCCCCCCCCCAACAAAAAAAAAAAGAAAAAAGAAAAGCCCCAAAAAATTAACAGAAAATAATTTATTTTTTGCCTTCTAATAAAAATTGGAAAACGAAGCCCCAAAAAGTTTTACAATCTCTTGACCTTCCTCAAAAACTAAAAAAACCATTTCTACAAAAGTTTGGAAGTATCTCAAGTTTTAGTCTAAAAATTTACATATACGTCTATAAATTCAATAGAAAAAGTTAACAAATCGGGTCCGTGATACTTTTTGAAGTTTTTAAGATATGACTTTCTAAAACCCAAAGTTTCGGCCTCTTAAATACTTGTGCAAACTTTTTATTTTTATTTTTTATTTGGTAAAACTCAAAAATCTTGCATTTTTTAAAGCTAAAAGGTGCGATTTTTTAAAACTTAAAACATGTGTTTCTTTTTTTATACTCTCCCCCAAGTTCCCTTCAATCAGTAGTTTTCTCCATGAAAAAAATAATATGTGAACAAAAATATGCTGTGATCTTTTGTTTTTATTCCTATCAAAATTGATAGCATATTTTTTTGCACATTTAATGGGTGTGAAATTGAATTGCTGTCTGTAACATATATTTTTTCACAAATGTAGACAGCAAAATATGATATGCATAATATGCGTATACATACAAATATATGCACACACAAGAGCACTCATCATCATCATAATATTTCGTACCCCAAAAGTTGAGTTTTTCTGAATCCACCACTATGTGTTTGTTCTTGCTTTTATTTGAAAAGATTGCAACCCATTTCCCTTTTGGAAATTGCATTTAGATGCACTTCTCGTGATCATAAACTCACTCTTTTATGTTTTTTAAGTAACTAGTAATTTGGATATTATGGTATTTCCTGAAAACCATAAGGGTTGCCGCAGGTGGTAAAGGCCTTGGTCTTAGTCTTAAGGGTTTAGGGACCACGCCCTATTGGTGAAAAACCAATGGTTTACCTGATTTGTGTGATGGGGGTGCATTACACAGATCCAATGTTTAACCAGATTAAAGGCATCCTTTCTGTGTCAAACCATGAGGGCTATCATGTCATTGCACTGGTCTCTACATGACTGATGGCTACCTTGTCATATTACAGTGCTCTTGTGGCAACTGTTGGGCGAGACCTTACAACATAGGATTTGAACCTGGTTTCCAATTTTTCTTTTAAGACCTTATTTTCAACCTAATGGATTTTTATCCGTCTTGGTGGCTCATTTATCAAGTGTTCATATCAAACGCTTTGCCTAATGAATATAACATTCTGAGCAGACTTATAAAACAAAAAAAAATATAACAGTCTGAATCAATCTAATCCCCAAACAGGGCTGATGTATTGCGGGAGAACACAGAAGCTGTTTTTGCAGCTTGTGATGCTGCTCATGGAAGATGGGCAAAGCTCCTTGGTGTCCGTGCTCTTCTTCATCCTAAGTTGAGATTACAGGAGTTTTTAAGCATATACAACATCACCCAGGAGTTTATAACCGCTACAGAGAAGGTATTGGTGTACATCTTAATAGTATAATATAATTGAAAGATAAAACTCCTCTGTTTATATTTATGACTCTGTTCTATGCTAACATAAACAGATTGGTGGAAGGTTGGGATATAGCATACGTGGAACACTGCAGTCTCAGGCCAAAGCCTTTGTTGAGTTCCAGCATGAATCTCGTGTTAGTTCTTGAACATGATTACTTGCATAAAGTCTTTTTATCTCGACTATATGTGTACCATTGTTGGACTAAGTATTTCGTTGCTATTGTAGATGGCAAAAATTAAGGCAGTGCTTGACCAGGAAACATGGGTGGAAGTCGATGTTCCTGATGAATTTCAGGCCATTGTCGCTTCATTTTTTGGTTCTGAAGAACTGGTTTCTGAGAACCCCCATCATGCTGAAAATAATGTGGAAACAAGCTCTAGTGAAGTGATCATAAACAATGATGGTTCACTCATCACAGATACCACAACTTATTCGGCTCATAATAACAATAGTAAAATGGAGCATGGAAAATCTACCTCTCATACTCTTTTGTATAAAGGTGTTGGTTATCACATGGTAAACTGGTTAGTTTTCTTGTTTCTTTTCCTCTTTTATCTTCTTTACTTTTAACAGTAGTCCACATGTGGTTGATACTTGCAGTTTTATGCTTAGTCAGTTAGTAGCATCTATTTGTCTTTTATAGTGCTTTGACTTACTGTGTTGTTTTTGCACTTCTTTGTGTTGCATGATAACTCACTTTTAGGTGAAATTGTTTGTTGATTTATAATAATAAGATCCTTGTCTTGTAACATTAATTTCACATAAAAACTTACTATCATTATCAGTGATTTTGTTTCTTTATTTTTTGGCCTTCCAGCGGCTTAATATTGCTGAAGATATTGTCGGAGTATACTGATATGAACAACTATTTGCCAGCACTATCTTCAGAAATTGTTCATCGTGTTGTCGAAATTTTAAAATTTTTCAATACAAGAACATGTCAGCTTGTTCTTGGTGCTGGTGCCATGCAGGTACTAATTTTGATCTGTATATAGCTGATATAATCTTCTTTTCTCTTTGAAATTGACATTTGAGAACTCTGCTGACATTTGTAGATATTTAAATATGTTCATCCTTATTGTCTTTTTTATAGTAAATAAATTATTCGATCTTCTTTCTAATATGTCTGATTCTTGGTTCTATTTTCTATGATGCTTTCAGTGTAACCCAATTTAGTTGGTGGTCATTGTTCTAGTTTTTAATTGGCTCAAAATGGTATGGCAGGTGTCTGGTCTGAAGTCTATCACTTCTAAACACTTGGCCTTGGCAAGTCAAGTAATCGGTTTTACATATGCTACTATCCCCGGTAGGTGATACTAAATTTAAATGCTTTTCCTTTTGTGAAGTTTCTGCCAGTTTTATGGAAATTTGATTCAAATGAATCGAGCATAAGAAAGTCTTATAACAAATTGTTTCTATTCCAGAGCACGGTACAACTTGAACTCTACTCTACGCTTCTAACCTTGATTTTGCCTGTATGCTTGTGTTTTCTTCTTCTTTTCTTTTTTTTTTTTTTTTTTTTGTTTGGGGGGGGGAGCTGCTTGAGGGCTCTTCTTCATAACTTCTTGTATCCGTTTGCAGTGTACGCTCTTAGCTCCTTTGAATCATAAAAGCTAATATATATTTTATTCTTTTAAATTTCAAAACATGCAGTTCTATCTTCATGAACTTTTGATTGATGTCAATGGGACCCTTATGCTAAGATTAGTTAACCTTTTGCTATTAAGGCTGTGTTTGGATGTCAAGCTGAGCTGAATTGAGTTGAGTTAAATAAAATATTATTAGAATATTATTTTTTAATATTATGAATGTTTTGGGATTTGAAAAAGTTGAATTATTTATTATATTTTGTATGAGAATTTGGGAAAGTGTATGAGGATTTGAAAAAGTTATAATGATGAAATGAAGTGAGTTGAGGAGGGTTTGGGTTCCAAACGGGAAATGCCCTAAATGTTGATCTTTTTCCATTGAATTTTTTTTGACATTGTAGCCTCTCTCTCTCTCTCTCTCTCTCTCTCTCTCTCTCTCTCTCTCTCTCAGCCTAGGTCCCACTGTCATATTTCTCTATTTCTACCTATCCATTCCACACAAAAAAAGAAGGATTAAAAAAATGGTTTGGACTTTTGTCATTTTTTAAATTGCTGACATAATTTCATTGCCTCAGATACATCCTGGTTCCTAAATTTGAATTTGTTTGCAAATTGGTCGTTTAACAATTAGAAGTTTTGAATTGATGGCAATTTGGCCGTTCTATCTGAATCTCTTTACCCATTAGGCCTGTTAGTGCCCAAAACGATGATTATTTAGCTGCTTTTCAAAATTCCAATGCTTTTGTCGGTTTTTCTCTCCAGCTCAGCTCCTCTCCCTCTCTTCCTCACTTGAAGCCTCACTTTCTTCTTCCTCTTTTAGAAACTCAAACACCACTTTAAAATTGTTTGAAATTAGTTTTCTGCTTTATCATCATCATTTTTTTATATGTAAAATATTCATCAGCATAATTATAATGACGAATAAAATATATGGTAAATGAGATACAAACATAATGCATCTAATAGCAGCTTGGAGGGCCATGTACTTCACATTCCTTGCTACAATAACATCAGCATTTCTTATAGTTAAAATTCCTGGGCCATCTAGTGTGGCTAACCGCATCGAAAAGTTGTATAGAGCCTTTGCCTTTTTGTGGGGTGGGTTGGGAGAGGTTTCAAAGACTCCATTAGTGAGCTGGAAAAAGGTGTGTTGCCCGCTTGTTGATGGAGGATTAGGTGTTCATTGCTTGAGCAGTTTTAACAAGGCGCTGTTGGGGAAGTGGCTTTGGAGATTCCATGGGGAAGATGATGCATTGTGGAGGGGGTGATTGCTAGAAAATATGGAAGTGATTGGGGAGGTTGGTGCTCCAAGGAATGTTGGGGATCATATGGGGTGAGTTTATGGAAGCATATTAGAAAAAGTTGGGGCTGTTTTTTGAAACATGTTAACTTCAAGGTTGGTGATGGGTCCAAGATCAGATTCTGGTTTGATGTTTGGTGTGGAGATATCGCCTTATTTAGAGCCTACCCGGTTGTCTTCAGATTGGCCACCAACCAGCGAGGTTCAGCTTCAGATTTCATGGGCAACTCTAATGGAGTGGTGCTGTGGGATGTGAGCTTTTCCAGATCTGTCCAAGACTGGGAAGTAGAGGAGGTGACTGATTTTTTCAGATTTTTGTACTCAGTGGAGCAGGGATCAATTATGTTGGAGTCCTACAGCTACTAAAAAGTTTACCGTTCGATCCTACTACAAAGTGTTGTTAAACTAGCAACATATTTGCTTCCCTTGGAAGCGGATATGGAAGGCTCGGGTCCTGTCTAGGGTGGCTTTCTTCGTATGGACAGCAGCTCTAGGGAATATCCAGACCATAGATAACTTGAGGAAGCGTGGAATGATTGTTATGGATTGGTGTTTTATGTGCAGGAAAGAAGCAGAATTCGTGAACCACCTTCTCCTACATTGTGAGGTGGCAAAAGGGTTGTGGGATGGAGTGCTTGGACGAGCCGGTCTGAGTTGGGTTATGCCAAAAGCAGTGGTTGATGTATTAGCAAATTGGTCCAATCTTTCTTCTTCTCCCCAAGTGGCTGCAGCATGGAATATGATTCCCTTGTGTGTTATGTGGTGCCTTTGGTTGGAAAGAAATGAGAGGTGTTTTAATGATAGGGAACATAATATAGATGAAATCTAGAAGTATTTTACCAGTACTTTGCTTAGTTGGTTTGCTACTATTGTTCTTAATGGTGGGGCAGTCAATGAGTTCTTCTCTTCTCTTTCTTAGCTCTGGTTTGTAACTAGGTGTTTCTTTTGTATACTTCTTGTGTACATGGGCTACGCCTACTTCTTTATGATGAATAAAGTTTAACTTATCAAAAAAAAAACTCCTGGGCCATATCCTGTAACCCACTCAACTATGAGCATTTTGTTTCCCAGAAACCAAACAGATAAAAAACAAAAAGAAATCAATAATTCATAATTATAATCAACAGCTTATGACCTTCATGACTCATCTCTTGTATAACCGGATTGGACAGGAATCAATTAAAAGAAGTAACGAACTCGATTATGGTGAACTTGAAGACCAGATCATGGAAAGTGGGCTCCATGTCCTTGTGGTGCCCACGATAAGAAGCCACAAAATATCAGCATTTTTGCTCCATCCAGAGATGAAATACAAAACTTACAAAACTAATAGGATCCTAATACAAAAGTGAAGAGTAGGTTTATTTATGATTGGTTGATTTACTGTGGTGATAATGATGGCGACGATGATGGTGAAGCAACAAGCTGATCATAAGGCTAAACCCAAAACATTGGGATGCGTCAAAACGTCAGCGTTTGACCAATAGTTAGTGGATCTTGACAAAAGGATCACATATATAGCAATTTTTTTGATAGGTAACATATATAGCAATTAAAAGCTTCAAGGTGTTAGTTGCAAGTTTCGAACCTTTGAGGGACCAAATTGGTGGCAACTTTAATGTTCAAGCGGGTAAAATGTTTTCTCTTTTTATGTAAGCCAGTAAATATGGTTTAGCTTATCCAATGAAATAAAATAGAAAGTGTTGACATGGAACTTTATGAGTCTATAGTGTTCTTATTTTCTCTTTATTTAAGCTAAATCCTACCAGGACACTGTACCAGAGCTGACTTTCAATATTATTTTCATGTTCTATAGGTCCTTATACAACTGTTTATATTAACTTGTAAGTGAAGAAATATAATTCTTTTCACGGAGGGTTTCAGGGTGGGTATATATATATATATATATATATATATAAAGTATGGATGGTTTTCTTGCCATATTTTTTAGGTGCTCTTTCTACTTATAAAAAAAATATCTTATAGGTGTTCTTTCTATGTTTTTTATGGCCATTTTGTGTTTTGCATATTATTTTCTTGTGTATTATTATATTAATGATTGAGCAAAGAATCTTATTAGATCGAGAAAACTTGGGAATGAACAGATGAGACATGAGACACAATCTTATTTTTGTGTATTATTTTGCACATGAGACAAAACCTTGTGTGTGCTCTCTGGTTGTTTGTAGATATGCTACCTTTGACTTTCATGTTTTGATTTCCATTTGGCTATTGTTGGTTTTAGGACCTTTTCCTTTGATAAACATGTTGACTGAAAATTTCATTGTTTGTACCAATGGTGTTTGGAAGAAAATTTTGACTAGTTAATGACTATTTTATTTGTGTCTGGACTAAGATATCAGGAGGATTCTTTTTCTGAAAGTACCAGAGACACGGAAAGCATTGTTGGTATCAGAGATTGACCGAGTTGCTCAGGATTACAAAGTTCACCGAGATGAAATACATACAAAACTTGTTCAGATAATGAGAGAAAGGTTATTGGTTCATCTGCGTGGCTTGCCTCAAATTGTCGAGAGCTGGAATAGACCTGAAGATTCGGACCCACAGCCTAGTCAATTTGCCCGTGCCCTTACCAAGGTAACTTTCTCTGCTAGGATTTTTATATTTTTGACTTGGAACTTGAGAACCAAATTTGGCTATATTATATTATTATCATTTTGATAAGCAAGAAAATATTCTATTGATATTCAAATAGGCATTGCTGAAGTACATAAGAAGTATACATGTGATTACACCTGGTTAGGGACTAGAAGCTGGTACACGGAAATCATGAAAGTTGAGACTATTAAGGTCTATAACAATGGCCTACACAGATTTAGGTCTGGTTTGTTTTCATAGATGAGATGAGATGGGATGTGATGAAATAAAAGTTTAAAAAAAAAAAAAATATTATTATAATATATTTTATTAATATTAGTTTTGTTTTGAGATTTGAAAAAATTGTTTTGCGATTTAAAAAGTTGAATTGTTTTGATTATTTTATATGAGAATTTGAAAAAGTGTAATGATGAGTTTGAGATGAGATGAGATTAGATGAAATGAGATTAGATGAGATAGTTTTGGAAAACCAACAAAGCCTAAGTCTTCCAGAAAAAACCCCTAGGCTTATTTTTGTTACACAAATAAGATAAGATGAGATGAGATGAGATGAGATGAGATAAAAGTTGAAAATTGAATAAAATATTGTTAAAATATTATTTTTTTAATATTATTATTGTTTTGAAATTTGAAAAAGTAAAATTGTTTATTATTTTGTATAGGAGTTTGAGAAAGTTGTAATGATTATATGAGATGAGATAAAATAAAATGTGATGAGATGGTTTCATCAGTGTAACCAAACCAAGCTTTAGGGTGCATTTGGATGTCAGGTTAAGTTGAGCTGAGTTGAATTTAGTTGAATAAAATATTGTTAAAATATTAGTTTTTAATATTATGTGTATTGAGATTTGAAAACGTTGAATTGTTTATTATATTTTGTATGAGAATTTGGGAAAATATATGGAGATTTGGAAAAGTTATAATGATGAGACGAAGTAAGTTGATGAGAGTTTGGTAACCAAACTGGGTCTTAAACTCTTCCAAAAAGCCCTCTCAATCCTCAAAATTTTGGCCATTCCTTTCCCTTCAAATGCACCAAAGTAGACAAATAGGAGCCATTTTCCACACAACTACAATTTGGGGTATCCCCTTGATCCCTCTCCAACTAGCTAGTAGGTCAACTACCCTCTCCGGTATAATCCATGCTAGTCTCATTTTGCTGAAAAAATAATTTCATGAGGCCCTTGCAAACTCACAATGTAAAAAGTAAATGATCCACTGTTTTGCCACTATTTTTGCACATGCAGCACCAATCAATAAGAATAAACCCACGTTTCCTTAGGTTGTCAATGGTTAGGATCTTCCCAAAGAATGCATTCCAAACAAAAAAAAGCAACCTTGAGATGTGCTTTACTCCAAATGCTCTTCCAAGGAAAGTGATTACTAGCTTAAGTAGTGAGAACCTCATAAAAAGCGTACAGAAAATTTTCCTTTGCTAGAAGGAGACCAAAGCTTATCCACCCCTGTATCATCAGTTCCAATGGTGTATAACAAGTTAAAGAATTCAACAAAGACGCCAACCTCCCAATGACGTGCCTCCTTAATAAAACTGACAATTCTACTGCTGTGATTTCCCTCAAATCTGTCACCAAAGCATCTTGTTTCCGTGCAATTAATGAAAATAGAGGAATAAGCATCCTTACGAGCCTTGTCTCCAACGCAAACATTATGCCAAAAACTGATTCTATTACCATCCCCGTATTCAGCCTAGTGTGGCTAGAGAAGGACCCCCAACCTCGATGTGGCCCACTTTATATAACCGATGGATAACATATTTGTACTATAATAATTTCTTATGTGAAATGATCTGTTGCCATGTTCATTTGGTGTGAGGAAGCTGTTAATATGCTTTGTCATGGCCAACTTTGGCAGTAAAAGCTCATTTTAGAAGCCTTCAAGGGTGAAAGATGAAAAAATATCAAGCTACATGTTATGCTTTGAACCTAGTCAGTGCATTCTAGTGCATATCGGAACTTATCTTCTTCATTTGTGGCATGGGGATCTCTTCAATAATTTGGAGTGTCTATGACTATGGTTGTTCTCCATATTTAAACAGCGGATCGAGATCCTTTCATGTTAAGATCTATCACTTCCAAATTCAAGAAAAGAGTATTATTAATTTTTTGATAAGTAAGAAAAGAGTATTTAAATTACCCTCTAGGCTGTCGGGATGTTCTTTAGAGATGGTGGTTAGCAAAATAGAGGGAGACAAGGAAGAAATCGCAAGTCGCATCCCGTTATGTATCATCTTTCCTAAGACAGCTTTTAGATTAACGTCGGACTGGGTGTTAAAAACAGTGGAGGAAGTTAAAGAGTGTGTGGGCATATCATGTGCTAGGTTTGAGATCAGTTTAACGCCTTATTGCGATATAGGGGTGTTTATCCGGGCCCCTTTTTTTCCCTGTCTGGTTTGGAACCTAGATATCCGGATACCCGGTTCCGGTTTTCAACCCATATTAAACTAGATCCGGAACCCATATTAAAAGCGGTTTGGACTCCAACCCGGATTCGCCTGGATTGAAATCCGGGTTGGACCCGGATTCATCCGGTTTTTAAAAACCGGAAATCCGGTTTCCAGATTTTAAACCCTTTTTTTTAAGTTTGTATTATTACTTTTTTGTTGAAAAATTTGTTGATAATAAAATAAAAGATTTTTTATAAATATTTTCAGAACAAATTTCTCAGAAAAAAGTAATAATATCGATTTTATAAATTAAAAAAAAAAACGGTTTGAAATCCGGAAACCGGATTTTTGGGTCCAACCCGGATTTCAACTCGGATTTCAACCCAAATGAATCCGGGTTGGAGTCCAAACCGCTTTTAGTCATTTGGTTTCGGGCCGGGTTGACCCGGATTCCCGGTCTAGAACCCGCTTGAACACCCCTATTGCGATAGATGTAGGGAGATCTATAGCCCTAAAATCAGCAGTGAAATGGGACAGGGAGTTGAAACGTTTAAAAAGTTATATTAATTACGATAATAAGGAGGAAAGTGTGGGAAGGGAGAGGTTGAAGGGGAGGGGGACATGGTCTTCTAATAACGCCTAAAATCATTTCTTGGAATGTAAGAGGGATCAATGACGTGAATAAATGTCTTCGCATTAGATCCCTTCTCTGCAGCTGGAAAATTGACATTGTTTGCCTTTAAGAGACTCAGTTGAGTTGTATTGATAGAAACATAATTTGTAGTTTGTGGGGTTGCTTCTTTGTAGGGTGGTGTTATTTAGCTTCATTGGGGGTTTTGGGTGGTGTGGTTGTGATGTGGGATGAGAGAATGGTGGAATTGGTAGAGGATTGTATCGGGTATTTTTTAGTGGTTGTAACTTTTAAGAATATTGAGGATGGGTGAAGGTGGGCTTTTGCGGGTGTGTATGGGCCCAATGTTGATAGAGAGAAGTTTTTTTTAGGAGGAATTGGTGGGTTTGTATTATCAAAGGAAACTAGGTTTTTCTATACTATGATGTGGCAATCTCTTAATAGGATATGTTTTTTAAGATTATTTTGTATTTAAATTAAACTTGTACATATTTAGATAAGATAAGTTTTGTAACCCTAGAACTTTTGTTTATTTAATGAGAAGGAAATACCTCAATTGAGATACGTAGGCCAAATTTGACATTGTATAAGAGCTAGGGATGTGGTTTAATGTCCTCTTTTGATCAAGTCGATTGGGAGTAAATGGGTATACTCCGTCAAGCTTCATTCTAATGGCTCACAGGAACGATACAAAATTAGATTGATTGCTTTGTGGAATCGTTAAGAGTTTGGTGTAGATTATGATGAGACTTTTGCTTCGGTTGCCAAGATGATTATTGTTCGCCTATTACTTACTTTTGCTGCTTCTAAATCTTGGCAATTATGTCAGATGGATGTCAAAAATAGTTTTTGCATGGCGATCTAAAGGAAGATATCTAAATGAGACTCTGATTTGGTATGCCTATTTCATCCTCTATGGCTATTGTAAATTGAAAAAGTCTTTATATGGTCTTAGACAAATTCCTCGAGCTTGGTTTGAGAAATTTCGCAATACTTTGCTAGGGTTTTCTTTTGAGCAAAGTAAGTGTGATGCTCCTTTATTTTTGCACAAGGGCAATGTTGGAGTAGTATTTTTGTTGGTATATGTCAATGATATTATCATCTCTGGTTCAGAAGAACCATTGATTAAAAAACTTCAGCAACATCTTTATCATGTGTTTCACATGAAAGATCTTGGGGATCTTACCTGCTTTTTAGGGTTGGAAGTTAGGTTTTAGTCACAGGGTTTATTTTTCAATCAACACAAGTTTATTCAAGAGTTAATTCAGTTAGGGAGATTGGAAGATATTACTCCAGTTAATACTTGTCATGATGTGAATGTTAAGTATAGGAAAGACGAAGGTAAACTTCTCCCAGATCCTACCTTATACTGTAAGTTGGTTGGTAGCTTTATTTATCTCACTATCACGTGCCTTGATATTTCCTTTGTTGTCCACAATGTTAGTAAGTTCATGGATTCTCTCCGATATCTTCATTTTGTAGCTATTTGTCGAATTATTCACTATCTACTTGAGATTTCTAATCGTGGATTGTTTTTTCCTAAGGGTCCTTCCCTTTACTTGACTACCTATAGTGATGCAGATTGGGTTGGTTGTCTTGACTCTTGACATTCTGTTACTGGATGGTGTGTCTTCCTTAGAGATTCTCTTATCTTTTGAAAATGTAAGAAGCAAGATTGTGTATCTAAGTCATCTAGAGAGGCTAAATACCGGGCAATGCCTGCTTCATGTTCATAAATTATGTGGTTGTGTGGTAATCTTTCAGAACTTGGGTTGGTGATAATACAAGTGCCATTCAAATTGTAGCCAAACCCCGTTTTTCACGAACGTACGAAGCACATCGAGGTTGATTGTCATTATATCTGAGATGCCTATGAGTTTAAAGCTATCATTTTTTCTCATGTACCCACTGAATACCAATTAGTTGATATCTTCACCAAAGCCTTGACTTGACAATGGTATCAATACTTAGTAAATTGCTGCTATTTGACTCACTAGCATTGACTTGAAGGAGGGTATCAAAGAAAACTAGGATTTCTTTAATATGATGTGGCAACCTCTTAGTAGGATATGTTTTCTAAGATTATCTTGTGTTTAAATTACACTTTTACATATTTAGATAAGATAAGTTTTGTAACTCTGGAACTTTTGTTTATTTTTCATGTTTTGATAAGTAATAACGAATTTTATTAATCAAAGAATGTGCAAATTGCCAAGTACAAGAACTTATGCCCTAGTTAAGTAGGAGCATTTGAGGTAAGGAAATCATGTAGGTCCATACCATGAAAATCAACAGCAATGACCCATGTACAAAGTGTGACTTTTGTTTATTTAATGAGAAGGACACCCCTTAATTGAGGCACTTTAGCCAAATTTGACATGTATTCGTTATAGTATTTACCTTGGGTTGTGTTTTTAATGAATCCTAAATTACTATCGTGGAATGTGAGGGGGATTAATGATGTTAATAAGGGATTTCACATCCAATCCCTTCTCCGTAATTGGAAAGTCGATATTGTATGTATTCAAGAAACCAAATTGCCTTTTGTTGATAGAAGTATCGTTTGTAGCCTATGGGGTTGTGCATTTGTGGGATGAGTTTTTTAGTCTCCTTTGGGGCCTCAAGTGGAGTGTTGGTATTGTGGGATAGGAGAATGATGGAAGTAGTAGAGGTGTGCACGGGGTGCCATTCCATTGCCGCAATGTTCAAAAACATTGAGGATGGGTGGGAGTGGGCTTTGGCTGGAATGTATGAGCCTAATGATAGCAGAGAAAGATCGTTGTGGGAGGAGTTGGCGAGGGTGTATTCTTTATGGGAAATACCTTGGGTGGTGTGTGGGGACTTTAACGTTGTTCGGTTCCCTAGCGAGAGGGAATGAGCCTCTTCTACAACAAGGGCGATGGAGGATTCCTCGGAGTTAATTTTTTTTTTTTTTTTTTATCTATACGTGGTCTAATAGTAGAGGGGGATCACGGTTGGATAGATTTCTAATCTCCTCCTCATGAGAGACTCAGTTTCCAGAGTTATGCCAGAAGAGATTACCGTGGGTGTGCTTAGATCATTTCCCAATTTTATTAGATTGTGGCGGCATCCATGGGGGGTAAAAGTTATTTTAAATTTGAAAACATGTGGCTTTAAGTGGCTGATTTTGAGGAAAGGGTGCAGAATTGGTGGACTGCTTATTCTTTCCAAGGCTCTTCGAGTTTCATAGCGGTTAATAAATTTAAAGCATTAAAGCTAGATTTGAAGAGGTGGAATAGTGAGGTGTTTCGACATACGGATGAGCAAAAGTGCCTTCTTTGAGAGGAGTTGAACTCTATTGAAGACAAGGGGGGAGGTAATGAAGCCTCTTCCTCTAGAAAAGCTGAGGTGGTGGCGGATTTAGAGCTGGTATCGCTTTTGGAAGAAATATCTTGGAGATAAAAATCTAGGGTGACATGGTTGAAGGAGGGTGATAAATGTACCAAGTTTTTCCACAAAATGGCTAACTCACATAGGCGCAACAAGGCTATCGAGACACTCCAAATGGGTAATATAGTGTATCAAGACCAAGAGGAGATTCAACAACATATTGTGAGTTATTATGAAAACCTTCTAAAAGAGACGATGGAGTGGCGGCCAAAGTTGGATGGCTTGGCTTTTGAGCAACTAGATGATAGTGCAGCAAGCTAGTTGGAGAGACCGCTTGAGAAAGCTAAGGTGGATAAAGTGGTACGCACAATGGGTAAAAGACAAAGCTCCGAGACCCGATGGTTTCACTATGGCCTTCTTCCAAGAGAGTTGGGACGTAGTGAAGGAGGACTTGATGCGGGTTTTTCATGAGTTCCACTACAGCAGAAAATTTGAGAGATCCCTTAAAGCCACCTTTATTGCTTTAATCCCCAAGTTGGCTGGTGCATTAGAGTTGAAAGATTTTCGTCCAATAAGTTTGGTCGGAGGGATGTATAAAATAATATCAAAGGTGCTCGTAAGCCGTATAAAGATGGTTATGGATAAAATAATCTCCAAACCACAAAATGCATTTCCAAACTTTGTATGTAGTGTTGATAGCAAATGAGTGCTTAGATAGCCGGTTGAGGGATGGTATTCCGAGAGTATTATGCAAGCTGGATATGGAAAAGGCTTATGACCACGTCAATTGGGACTTCTTGCTTTATATGCTGAAACGATGTGGTTTTGGAGCAAGATGGTGTGGTTGGGTTAACTATTGTATTTCGACCACCCGCTTCTCCATGCTAGTGAATGGCAAACCTTGTGAGTTTTTTCTGAGCTCGAAGAGTTTGAGACAAGGGGATCCTTTATCTCTATTTTTATTTGTCTTAATAATGGAGGCATTGAGCCGAATGATGGATGTTGCTGCCCGGGGTGGCTTTCTTGCTGGTTTTGCAATAGGAACTAATAGTAATGACTTATCCATAACCCACTTATTGTATGCAGATGATACATTAATTTTTTGTGATGCGGACAACAGTCAAATCCAAGCTTTACGGGCAGTACTGCTATGTTTTGAGGCGGTCTCGGGTCTTCAGGTAAACTTGGAAAAATCGGAATTGGTTCCGGTAGGGGAGGTGACAGATATCAATCATCTGGCAGAGTTGTTGGGGTGTAAGGTGGCTGCCATTCCTATAAGGTACCTTGGACGCTTCTTTTAAGGCAACATCTATATGGGATGGTGTAGTAGAGAAGGTGAATAAACGGTTGGCGGGGTGGAAGCAGCTTTATCTATTAAAAAAAAGGGGGGGGGGGAGGGTTAATCAAAAATACCCTATCCAACCTCCCTACCTACTCTTTAGAGAATTTTTGTGGGGGGGCATGGAGGAGGAACACAAATTTCACTTGGTGGGTTGGAGTGAGTGGTCTGGGGGTGCGTAATTTGATCACCTTTAATAAAGCACTTTTAGGGAAGTGGTTGTGGCGATTTCACTTAGAAGAGGATTCATTGTGGAGAAGGGTGGTGGTGGGGAAGTACGGTTGTGAATGGGGATGTTGGAGCACCAAGGAGGGGCGGGGGACATATGGAGTGAGCCTATGGAAATTTATCCGAAAGGGGTGGAAGGTATTTGCAACACATAGACTTTGAGGTTGGGGAGGGCACAAGAATTAGTTTTGGCTTGATAAATAGTGTGGAGAGAGAGCCCTATCAGCCCTTTTTCCAAGAGTTTTCAGCATAGTGGAAAATCAACATGTTGCAATTTCCGATGTTTTGTGTCGCAACAATGGCACAATGTGTTGGAACTTGACTTTCTCCAGAAATATTTAGGATTGGAAAGTGGACGAGATAGCAGATTTTTATAGCTTTATCTACTCTTGGCGTTTAGGAGGAAACATGAGGGATAGAATGTTGTGGAATCACTCCGGAAACAAAAGATTTTCAGTAAAGTCTTTTTATAAGGTACTGCAGAACCACCAGCCGACTGTATTCCCTTGGAGGGCCATATTGAGAGCTCTGGCACCACCTAAAGTTGCATTCTTCACTTGGACAACGGCTCTAGGGATCATTTTAACGGCGGACAACTTAAGAAGAAGAGGGGTGATTATTGCGGAATGGTGCTACTTGTGCAAGAAAAATGGGGAAACAATCGATCATATTTTTTTGCATTGTGAGGTGGCAAAGGAGCTGTGGAATGGAATACTAAGGAGGGCTGGTTTGTTTTGGGTTATGCCCAAGAGTGTAGTGGCCCTCATAGCATGCTGGAAAAGATACCACCAATGTGCGAAGATGGCTGCTATGTGGCAAATGATCCCCTTGTGTTTATTATGGGGCCTATGGATAGAAAGAAACGAGAGATGATTTAACAACAAAGAGATGACTATGGGGGAAATCTGGAACTTTTTTGTATCTTCTTTAGTTCAATGGTTTGCTGCTATTGTATTAAAGGGAGGGAATGTTCATGAGTTTTTGAGTTCTTTTCAACTTGCTAGAGTGTAATTAGGTGTCTCTTTTGTATACCCCCTGTGTACATGGCCTTTGCTTAATTGCATTCAATCAATAAAGATTCTTACTTATAAAAAAAAAGTGTTTACCTGGGATTGTATATGGAGATTTTAACATTGTTCGGTTCTTTAGTGAGATGGCAGAGACATCTACGTCGACTGAAGCTATACAAGACCTCTCGCAGCTGATATTTGATTTGAATCTAGCAGATCTTCTTTTGGTAGGGGGGCTATACTTGGTCCAACAGTTGAGGGTGGTCAAGGTTGGATAGATTTCTAGTTTCTTCTTCTTGGGAGACGCACTTTTCGGATCTATGTCAGAAAAGGTTGCCACGTGTATGTTCTTATCATTTCCCAATTTTGCTTATTTTGGTGGCATTCATGGGGGTAGGCATTCTTTCAAATTTGAGAATATGTGGCTGGAAGTTAAAGGGTTTGTGGAGAAGGTAAAGGCATGGTGGGCTGATTATTCCTTTGATGGTACCCCTAGCTTTATAGTGGTGGGCAAACTTAAAACCCTTAAGTCCGATTTAAAGAAGTGGAATGAATAAGTATTTACACACATGGAAGTGCAGAAAAATATTCATTGGGATGAGTTGCATGCATTGAAGGGGAAGTTAATGAGTAATCTTTTTTAAGAAATAATGTGGTTGTGACCGAAATTAAGAGTTTTGTTGATGAAAGAAATATTTTGGGGCAAAAATCGAGAGAGCACTTTGGTTGAAGGAGGGGGATAAATGCACTAAGTTCTTTCACACGATGGTTAATTCACACAAGTGATAAATGCTATTGAAGAGTTCCATTCTAGCTTAAATGTCTTAATTCTCTCGAAGAGATCCAAGATCATATAGTACAGTATTAAGAAGATCTCCTTCCTGAAAAAGTAGAATGGAACCCCAAACTTGATGGTTTATTTTTGATCAGTTGTATTAGGGTGTAGCAAGCTAGTTGGAGAGGCCGTTTGATGAAGAGGAGGTGCATCTAGTGGTGAGAGGTATGTGCAAAGATAAAGCCCTGGGCCCAGATGATTTTTCTATGGTTTTCTTTCAAGAGTATTGGGATATAGTGAAGGAGGAAGTGATGCAGATTTTCCATGAATTTCATTTTAGTCATAAGTTTGAGAAGTCACTAAATGCTACTTTCATTGCTCTTATCTTGAAGATGGTTGGTGCCTATGAATTGAAAGACTTCTAGCCTATTAGTTTGGTAGGTGGGATCTATAAAATCATATCTAAGGTGTTAGCTAATCGTATGGGTTTTGTGATGGACAAATTCATTTCCAAACCTCAAAATGCTTTCGTTTGGGGCCGGCAAATTTTGGATTCAGTTTTGATAGAAAATGAGTGTTTGGACAACTGGATAAGAGAAGACATTTGGTGGTCCTTTTCAAGCTAGATATGGAAAAGGCTTATGATCATGTATGTTTCAACTTTCTTTTTTATATGCTTAGAAGATGTGTCTTTAGGGATAGGTGGTGTAAATGGGTTAAACATTGTGTTTTAACCACCCGGTTTTTGGTTTTAGTTAATGGAAAATCATGTGGATTTTTTTCAGACTTAGAGGGATTTGAGACAAAGGGACCTGCTATCCCCTTTTCCTTTTGTTATTGTAATGGAGGCATTGAGCCGCATGGTGGAGCTGCAGTAAGGAGGGGGGGGGGGATACCTTGCTGGTTTTTAGATGACAACAATAGTAATGGTGTTGGTTCCATTTCTTACTTACTATTTGTGGATGATACGCTCATTTTTTGTGATGTTGTTAGGGTCAAAGTGTATGAAAATGGCCGATTTTCTTGGCCTTGAGGGTTTTGTATTATATATAAGCTTTCAAACAATTCTATACATGGAAACAAATCAGTATACACCTAACTCTAGCCCTATACATGGAAGCTATCATCTATCAAGATATGATGCTAAACTGTACAGAAAAGAAATAAGGAAAGAACAATTATGGGCAGCAAAGCTTTCCATTGACAGTTAAGTGGCCAGGTTCAAGCTCGAAGGGCTATTATTTTGTTGTGCTTCGAACCTATTTCGGGACTCAAGGTGAACTTGGGAAAGTCGGAGTTACTGCCAGTAGGGACTTGAGGAATATTGCCTCTCTAGCGGAGTGTTGGGCTGTAAAATTACCTCTCTTACCATGAAATATCTTGAGCTTCCCTTGGGGGTGTCATTCAAAAGAAAGATCATTTGGGATGGTGTGGTAGAGAAGATTGAGAAAAGATTATCTGGTTGGAAGCGATTATATCTATCAAAACGGGGGCAGATTAACCCTTGTCAAAAGCACTATTTTCAATCTTCTCACTTACTATCTTTCTCTTCTCCCATTACCGATGGGTGTGGCAAATCGGATCAAAAAATTGTTTAGAGCTTTCTTGTGGGGTGGCATGGTGGAGGAAATCAAATTTCATCTTGTGAGTTGGCAAAGGGTGAGCTGTCCAATTGCGAATGGTGGTTTAGGGGTGCGAAATTTGTGAGTTTTTAATAAGGCATTATTAGAAAAGTGGTTGTGGAGGTATCAAATAAAAGGGAACTCATTGTGGAGAGGTTATTGATCAAAAGTATGGTAGTGCGTTGGGGGGAATGGCATTCTATGGAGGGTTGGGGGTCTTATGGAGTAAGCCTATTGAAATTTCTTAGAAAGGGGTGGAACACTTTTGAAAAATATCTTAAGTTTGAGGTAGGTGATGGAGCAAGAACCTGCTTTTGGTTCGCTGTATGGAGTGGAGAGAGCCCTCTTTACACTGTTTTTCTGATCACTTTAACTTGGCTGGAAATCAGCAAGCTGCAGTTTTAGAAGTGTTGTGTTTACTTATCAAAAAAAAAAAAAAGTGTTGTTCGTGCAAATGGGACTATTATTTGGAAATTTCACTTTTGCTAAAAATGCTCAGGATTGGGAACATGAAGAGCTAGCAGATTTTTATAACTACTTGTATGCAGCAAAGTTAGGAGGAAATGGGAGCGATCGTATGTTGTGGATTCACACGTGGAGAAAAAATTTACTGTTAAATCTTCTTACAAGGTTTTGACAGTCCAACATCCCACATTCTTTCCGTGGATTAGCATCTGGAAGGTTTCTATGCCGTATATAGTCGCATTTTTACTTGGACAGCTGTACTTGGGAAGATTTTAAAGGTTGATAATCTAAGGATCAACATAAGGAAGCGCGGTATGGTTGTTATGGATTGGTACTACAAGTGCAATAGGAATGGGAAATCGATAGATCATTTGCTTTTACATTGTAAGGTGGCTGGGGAGTTATGGGCTGATATCCTTTGTAGAGCCCAGCTGAGTTGGGTAATGCCTACGAGTGTGGTGGATCTACTAGCAAGTTGGAATGGGTGTCACAATAGCTCTCAACTGGCAGCAGTGTGGCGGATGATTCGTTTGTGCTTAATGTGGTGTTTATGGGCGGAAAGGAATGATAGGTGTTTTAACAACAAGGACCTTGCGGTGGGGGAAATCTGGAATTCACTTGTATTCTCTATTTTACAATGGTTTTCTGCTATTGTACTAAAGGGTGGGAATGTTAATGAGTTTTTATCTTCTTTCTAGCTTACTAGAATCTAATTAGGTGTTTCACTTTGTATACTTTATGTGTACTTGGGCATTGTCCAGTTTCATTCTATTCAATAAAGATACTTCAAAAAATTTACCCTTGAGAATCTAGAGGATGTCAATCCAAGTAAAAGATGAAATTAAGAAGTCAGCCTTCACATTCAGCTCTTTGGTAATATTTGGCCTTGCTTCTTTAAAAGATTTGTGATGACATTTCCTTGAGAGAAACTGCTATTAATGAGTAATTAAAATAATAGGTGAATCATCATTTTGTGCTTGTTGGATGTATGCCTATGTATTCTTCCAGTGTATTAGAGTTGCACCCATTTGCGCCAAAACTTACATTACTTACCAAAACAAAATGCTGGTTCAATCATATATGAAGTGCTCAAAAGTACCAAATGTTCAAAAATAGAATGTTGCATCCACAAAACCAAAATAAATGCAGAAGTTTTTAAATGTACTCTATCCTTTTTAATGCTAAGTTCCATGCTTTGAGTGATCCCACAACCTGACACTCCACCTCATTTTTATTTGAGGTAGCATCATTTGAGCCAAAACGTACGGATCTGCTTGGGCTTTTGCTGAAGAAATAGAGATTTCTAGAAGCTTGTTTTGTGCATATATGCGTGATACTGAAGAGGAGGGAGAATCAGCCATTTTTGGCGTGTCCAGCCTCAATCGGACAAGGTCTTTTGATTCATAATTTTGTACCCATTCTCCAGGAATGGACTTGGTGGTCATTAATATCGTGAAAACTTGTTGCTGATGTGTGGGATGTCAGGCACATGAATTGAAATTTGCAAGCCCATATTTAACTTTGGACCTAAAGGGTGCTATTTTCTTAAATTGGATCTTGGGCCTTGGCCAAAACTGATTTGTTGATCAGGAAGTAATTAACACAAAATATTGATTTGGGTGACTTTTTCTGAGTAGTGCTTGCTTGCCCAGTTAGATTTCTCTTGTGAAACAAAGTACCAATTATCTGAGATTGATTTAAGTTGGTTGGCTTCTGTATATATCCTAGTCTTTTTCTTTCATTTTTTTTTCCACAGGGGCGGAGTTATCTTGATACTTTATTTAGCTTGATCTAATTTTAATGAATTGACTAGACCTGACTAGCTCTTCCTGTCACCCCCAGGAAGTTGGATTTCTTCAACGTGTTTTATCTCGGACTTTACATGAGGTAGATGTTCAAGTAATTTTCAGGTGAGGTTCATCATCATGTTAGTTTTTAGAGCAATGATATGGGGCCCCTCGGCTGGGGCCCATTTGCTCCCCCATAGGCATAATTTATTTTATACTTTTTCACTGTTTGTTTTTTTTTTCTCTAAAAAATGATAAAAGAGGATATGCGAACAAAACATATTTGGTTTTTATTTTATTTTATTTTTATTTTTTTCTAATAAAATAAGCCAGTGGGGGCGCAAAGGGGCCCCAACTGCAGGGCCCCAAAGAATTACTGTAGTTTTTATTATAAACTTCTTATGATGCACATAACTGCAATACAATCTACTATGTGAACTTTACTTTTTTTCCTCCCTACTCTTTTGACTTGTAAGGAAAAAACATGTCATTTTACCTATAATAAAAAAAGAAAAAAGAAAAGGAAAATAGATGACTTTTTATTCTTTTGAGACAATTATGCACAAATTCAATATACTTCCTGCTACTGAACTACTTATTTTGTGTGCTATTTTAGGCAAGTGGTCATTATCTTTCATTCACAAATTTCAGAAGCATTTTCACGCTTAGAGATCCACAGTCCACAAGCAAAGAATAGGTATGGCCTTTTAACTTCTTCATGAGCATCAAATACTATTCTGTTTAAATTTCAATGGGATCTGGCTTTATCTCTAGACCATTATTTCTATTTTTTCAACTGTGTAACAAGATAGCATTTTCTGTCTAACCAGACTGTATCTAGATGTTAAACACATTCTTGGGTGTATTCGGTCATTGCCTTCCGATGATTTGAGCAATTCTGTTACTTTAAACTGGGGGAAACTTGATGAATTTTTGGTGGAAAGATTTGGGTCCGAAGCTGGCCAATAGATGTTATTACGAGTAGCAAATTGATTGCTTTTCTGGTGAAGGCTACCAGATTTCAATGGATCGTTTGTGGTTGTCAGAACCAATTTTCAGCTTACACATTTGCCTTGTACAATTACATTAATGAGGTAATAAGGCATTTATACTCTTTAAATGTCAAACAATATATCTGTTGCATGTATTTAATTTTTCATTTACACAAAGTGTGTAATAGAAAAGGGATAACACAAAAAGAGGGAAAAAAAAATCATGGCTAAGATATGAACCCTTTCAAGTTCATATGGATCTATGAATGTTTATGCTCCCCAATTTATTAATGGGCTCCAGTATCTTAAACTTAAGAGAGGTTTATACTTCTGTTTGGTATTTTGTTTTCTATTTTTGGATTTTCAGATATGAATTCTAGCACACATGATAGATTGTAGTCACAAACATTAACACTGTCTATGGCTGCCCTTTAGAAGTTGTCTGATAGATGAAGTTCGTATTTTTTTTTGTTAGATTGAATTTGTTTTGCTACCTGTTCTAATCTGGTTGTTCCAAAATTGTCTGGACAGATCCTTTTTCTATTTAATCTTAATACATTAAGCACTGATGTATATCATTAATATTGCCCTGTTATAGTTATATTAATCATTAATTTATGACACAGAGCTGTAAATTTCTAACACTATCAGAACATAGAAAATTAGACAGCACTCTGTAAAATACAGTGGACATAGAAAAGGCCTATGATAATGATGCATCAAATTCCGAAATGTTGTCAAGTGACATTCCAATCTTAGATTCAGATTACAGTTTATTATGATATCTTATGTTAGGGCTTGAAGCATGTAGTCTTGTCCTTCTAACAAATTTGTTTAGTTGTAATAACTATTTATGTCTTGAAGTAATATTTGCCTCTAAAAGTAGATGGCTTCTAACCAAGTAATGTGGGTTATTATAGCTATATTTGCATTGGAGGATTGTGACATTCACATTTCTTGTCACTAGATCTTTTCCTTTTTCCTTTTGGTTTGAAGCAACTTCACTTTAGTTCAATGTTTCTGTTTTTGTATATTACCAGGTCTTGGTTTTATGTTTTCTAAGGTTTTCATTGTTAGCATTATCTATAATGTGAATACCTGTAAGCATTGTTATAGGTTTTTGGGTATGGTATTAGATTGGAGCAGGTTTTTTATGCAAAATGTTGCTATACATTTAAGTACTTCCGCGCACCTGGTCAGAAATTTCAGTGCTCTTAGTTCTGAAGGTTTTCTCATCACTATTTTTGGTTACATACTGTATATGTCCTCCGTCGATGGGTACACTGTGTCCTTTGAACCACAAAAGGAACAAGTAGGAAAGTCATTTGTGCTTGTGTCTATATGCTTTGGATAATTGATCTTTTTATATCTGTGCTACATAACCACTTAACTATTCTTGTCCAACATCATATTGAAGTCGGCTTGCTGATTGGAACTTTTTTCTCCAGGTTTCAATTGCTTTAAGGTAGATTTATAAATTACTTTATCCCATCCACATGTTGCGGCAGGAAGGGTCTTCTAATCAGAAGTTTTGTAATGCTCACACTTCGTATACAGTTTGTAATGATAATTGTTTTGGTTTTTTTTTTTTTCCCCAAGTTTTTGTTCCCCTTGCTGTAGTTATTGTGGGGTTAAATGGAACATAATTGATTTGTTGGTTTAGTGAACAAGCAACTAAGGTTGTTCCGGGGGCTGAGTTATATATCGCTGTAACTTTACGTGCTTAACTTACGTATCTTTTTTGAATCGTTGATTGGAATTTTTCCTTTTCCGTTGTTTTGATCCAAACTGTTACTGACCGACTCGTCTACAGGCAATGATGTTCATTCACTCTGTTGAAAATTGAACTGGTAAGGTTGTTGATCAACTTTTTTTGGGACTGAAGTGGGCTAAACTAGCTTGATTCCTGCTCTCAAGTAAGTCAAGGGGGAGAGAAAATAGAGGCTTTTTGGGACTCTTCTTTATGTTACTTGTCGGTTGATCTTGAAATTTTGATCACGCTCTTTTAAACTCCACAATAGGACCCCATGCTGCTCAAGGTAATGATGCCTTCTCTTATATTTAGCTGCTTTCTAAAGAAAAAGAGAGAAGAAACCCGCTTCTGCACTACATACAATATTCCATTCCAGCCCGAGCCAATTCCTCCCCTTTTTATAATTTATTGACCCTATGGATTCCCTGAACCAAAAAAAGTCTATCAATCAACTTAGAGCTAGGTAGGCTTCATTTTATAGAGCGGACAGACTTAGTCTCAGTGGAAGAAGAATGGCCCCTGCAATTGGTAAACCAAAAGACAAAATGGACACACCCACAATTTAGCAGTCGCCTTAAACTAATGTACAAATCAAGTTGACATGGTTTAATATGATATGTTAGATTCATTTTACAATAAAAATAGTTATATAATTTAACGTACTACAAAAATGTCACTGTTTATTTTTTTGAAATTCTTGTGACTAAAATATTTCCTAGCTCCCTAGGTGCTTTATTGGTTTGCTCGTCTCCCACTATTGCCATCGTAGTAGACGTTGCAGTCTTACCATCTTCATATTTATCGAAGATAAAATGGAAACAATATATTTTGATTGGGTGAGTTTAGTCATAGTTTATAGAAGCGGTCTGAATAGCCTCAATCTCAAGAATGGTGGAGCTACTATTTTCGTTAAGCTCACGGTTTGGATCCTCAAAATTTGAAAATTTTAGATTTCAACCGACAAACATCTCTCTCTCTCTCTCTCTCTCTCTCTCTATATATATATATATATGATATACACATACATAAATACATACCGGAATAACCCTCCCATCTCTGTCCAAGGGGGTGGTGGCACTTCGGCTCCACCCACCCTCCCCCTATCCGACTGATTTTGGATCTGTCGAATGGTTTTTTTTTTTCCAAACTTTTGTTTGTTATCTATCTGGAGCAGCGAGATGCACCGATCTTCTCTTCCACTAGATTTTGCAGCCGCCACTGCTTTGGACAGCAGAAGAAAATCAACTAGAAGAGTGGTACTTGCATCTTAAGCGTGGCTTATACCGTGCGTCAACCTCGTGTTTCCACACCATGGGGAGTCTAGTGTTGCCATGCGTGAGGTCATCGTGCTCAATGCCCTTGGATCTTATAAATTCAACCCTTATATTATCTTCAAGAGTGGCACATTGCCTACACGCGCCTTTACAACCAATGACAGTATTGGCTATTTGACCCATCTTCTAGATGCTATTTTTCTATGTTCTTATTTTTTATTAACAATGATCGAAATAAAATGGTAGTGAAAGTCTCCTTTAGCCAATCTAGACCAATAAATTGCAGTACACAACAATTCACTGCGACTTCCAATCTTAGTTATACAGTCTGTTTATTAGATTATGTCAAATTTAATTTGAGGAAAATGGGTGGGAGCCAAGTCATTAGCTCGAGATCCCTCTTTGTTTTATTTTTATTTTTATTTTTATTTTTTGTGTTGTAATGTATGGTTTGGGATGATTGTTAGAGCTCTCATCCTAATGAGTCTTGTATCACGTAACTGTTTATTATATTTATGATATCCTTGTTTAAAAGAAAGTATAGAATATGAACTGGCTTGTACTTGACAACAAAGATGTTGGTATGATAAGGCTATAATCTTCTGTGGCATTACTTTTTGTTTTTTTGAGCCTTATGTGGCATTACTTATTATTTGCACACCACACATCAATATATGATTTGTCTTTTTTATCCTCTTTAAATACAAATTTATATATCAATATGTGTGTTTTTAAATAGAATAACAAATCACATGTTGGTGTATGGTGCATGGAATAATTAATAGAACTTCTCTACTTATTTGTGGCTTATTAATAGAGGAAAACATATTTTATTTTTGAACTTTGCAATGAAACTGACCCTTTAAATCCGGAAAACTAAAACGAATCTCAGCCTAATTTCATGCACGGAAGTGTATTTAACACAAGGTCTAATTTAAATAAAAATGTTATCTGATAAAGTATCAATAACTCGATGTTATTTCTGTAGTTTTAAGTTTGGATGGCATTTATCTTGTTTCTAATTTAGATTAGGAAAACTACCCAAACTTTCTTCAAAGTTAAAATTATCACCTCCCAAACTATCAATTCCTACAATAACCACTAGACCACCAAAAACTTTAATATACCCCTTTTTTTCTCATCAAAGACAACTACAAAGATTTTTGAAGAAGACAATATAAACTATTAAGTTTTAAAATTATTTTTTAACTTGTTATTTAATTATAAAAGATATTTTCAAAAAAATGATCTATTTTCTTTTTCCTGACTTCTATTTGGAAAAATTATTCATGTTTCTTCAATGTTTTTTATTTTTCTTATGAAATTATAAGTTTGAGGGATAGTTATCAAAATTGATCTATGTTGAAATTATGACTATTGTTGTCAAAATTGATAGTTATCATCTGCTAGTTGAGGAATATTTGTATTTTCTCCTTTTAGATTTGTTCCCTATACTCTTTTTTTGGGTACATTTTTACCCCTTTATTTTTTTTCCTGTGTATCTTAAATTCAAATTTGTAGATATCTTTTTTATCTCATATTTTGGCACTCATATCGATATCTTGTGGGTTTCAACATATGTTCATACTCTAAATTGTCAGCCCTAATATACAATATGTATTGTAGAAGCTCTTTTCTTTTCCTTTTTATCCCCTTGAGAATATGCATTATATTATGATTTCAAGAAATCCTTCAAACAAGATGAGGGAACAAAACTCATTTTTACATATTCCAATAAGAGTTGGACACCTTCCATTGAAAGGTGCTATGCCGCCATTGGCAAGGACCCAAGTTGTACTCTTAGAGCATAGGGGTGCAGGATCTAGCACCATCTCTGCCCTGTCGAGATCAATATAGACCAGCTCGACGGAGGCAACTGGTGCTTCTACTATGGCTACCTCGCAATTAGACTACTTGTGGTAGGATTTTTAGAAGAAGGGGAGATCAGTTTCTACGAGTCCGTGGTTGAAGTGATTGGATTGAAGGGCAGGTGGCCATAGATCGTGTCATCGGAGGCCATTACCCCTACCACTGATATCCCAAGCACTAGAAAACTTACCAGAAAATGAAGGAGTGCACTCACAGGGCAATCATATGGAGATGGGTAAGGACAATAGTGTTGGCCTGACCATGGTATCCAGTCTTGGTCTCATTTCTTTTGCTATTAAGGATCTAAGAAAGGAGAAGCTCTTTGGGGGTAGTCAAATGGACCAACCTTGCAGTTGGTTCCTTGCGATGGAGTGTGCACTGATGTGAGAACAACTGAACTAACCCCACTATGCATGCTCCCACCTAGCCCAAACTCAGAGAGGTTTATATCGGAGTGGATATTCAAGAAGATCGAGGGGATACAAGTATGCATTAAGATTTCTTGTGTAGGCTTTGAAGAGTAGTTAAGGGTCCTTCTCGTAGCCATTGAATATGGTAAGTTGAATTTAGCCAGAAATAGAGGTAAGGAACTCAAAAGGCTCACATGTACCAATAATACGAAAGCGGGGAGTGACGGAAGGAATAGATTGAAAGTGAATGATGCTCTTTTTGCTAATGAAACCTAAGATCCTTTCTTGGAACTTGCAAGTGCTTAATTATCACAATAAGCGCCTTCACATTAAATCATTAGTACAAATGTAGAAGATTGATGTTGTGTGTTTCAAGAAACAAAATTGTGTGTTATTGATAGAAGATCATTTGTAGTTTATAGTGGCGTTCTTTTATGAGCTGATCTTATTTTGCTTTTTTGGGAGCTTCATGCGGCGTTCTTTTAAGGTTGGATAAGATAGTGATGGAGGTGGTTGGGGAGTGTATTGAAAATTTCTCGGTCGCTGGTTTATTTAAAAATGTTGAAGATGGGTGAGAGTGGGCTTATGTAGGCACCTATAGGCCAAATATGGATAGAGATAGGAGATGGCTATGGGAGGAATTCACGGGCTTATACTATTTATGGGGCGTGCCGTGGTGTATGAGTGGAGAATTTAATATTACTCGCTTCCCTAGTGAGCGATTGGGCACTTATCACAATTATTTGGCATGGAGGGGTTTTTGGAGTTCATATTTGATTTGGATCTCGTGGATCTCCCTCTTGTCGGGGTGAGTTCATGTGGTCCAATAATTGGGTCTGGTTGAGACTAAATACGTTTCTAGTCTCTATTTCGTGGGAGGCCCACTTTCCAAAACTTTGCCAGAACCGTCTATCTCAAGTTTGTTCGGATCACTTTCCTATTCTGTTAGATTGTGGAGGCATTCATGAGGACGACATTATTTCAAAATTTAAAATATGTGGCTAGCTATGGCTTTGTAAAGAGATCGTGATGGTCTTCTTACCAGCTCACAAGAGTCCTAGTTTTATTCTTGCAGGTAAACTTAAAGCTTTGAAGCAAAACTTAAAAAAGTGAAATCTGAAATTTTTTGAAAATGTCGACAATCAAAAGATTTCCCTTATGGAGGAGTTGCAAGCTTTAGAGCAAAGGGAGTTAATGGGAAATACCTCGGAGGAGGTTTATTGAGGAAAAGATCAATTAAAATTGAACTAGAGAGGATGTTGTAAAGGAATGAGACCTTGTGGTGGCAACAATTTAGGGTCCTTTGGCAAAAAGAAGGTGACAAAAGTATGAAAATTCTCCTGAAAGTGGCTAACTCTCATCGACATAATAATGCTATTGAGTTACTTCATTTAAGTAATAAATTGTTCTCTACCCCCTCTAAGATCGAGAACCATATAGTGCAGTATTATGAGAACATCCTCATATGGCTAATTGGAGGTCGAACATTGATGGTTTGTTGTTTGAGTCTATTAATCCGCAAAGTGCAAGGTGGTTGGAAAGAGTATTTGAAAAAGATGAGATTTATAAGTTATTGGTGGTATGGCCAAAGACAAAGTACCAGGTCTTGATGGCTTTTCAATGGGATTTTTTCACGCTTGTTGGGATATTGTGAAATGTGATATTATGTGGGTGTTCCTTAAAGTCTACTCCTTCAAAAAGTTTGATAAATGCCTCAACGCGTTCATTGCTCTCATACCTAAGAAACATTGGTCAATGGAAGTTAAGGATTTCATAAGTCTTGTGAGTAAGGTATACAAGATTATTTCGAAAGTTTTTGCTAATTGGTTAAAGTGGGTCATAGAACAAATTATTGCTAAGCCTAAAAAAGTGTTCGTTTGAGGGAGGAAAATTCTTGATATGGTTGTTATAGCCAATGAGTGCTTAGATAGTAGGTTGAGGAAAGGAGTTACAAGTATTCCGTGCAAGCTTGCCATGGCAAAGACATATGGACATGTGAACTAAGAATTTCTTTTATACTTGTTGGGGATGTGTGCCTTTGGAGATAGGTAGATCTCATGGATTCAGTATGGTGTTACTACCACTCACTTCTCATTACTAGTTAATGGCATATCTACCATTTTTTCTTTTTTAATTCTCATGGTTTGAGGAAAGAGGTTCTATTGTCTTCTTTTCTTTTCTTTTTTTGTTATCACTATGGAAGCACTTGGTTGGATGGTAAAGGTTGTTGTTGGGGAGGTTTCTTATCTAGTTTCGTCGAGAAATGGTACTAACAACTCTCTCTTAATTTCACATCTCCTGTTTACAAATAGTACTCATCTCTTTAGTAAGGTCGGTCATGGCCAGATTCAAGCCTCAATGGCACCTTTTTTATGCTTTGAAGTTGTGTCAGGTGTTAAGGTGAACATTGGTAAGTTTGAGATGGCTCCAATGGGGCTTGTGCCTAGAACCACTAGTTTGGCGAGTTTCTTGGATTGTAAAATTTCTTCTTTGCCTATGAAATATTTGGGACCTCCGCTAGGGGCGACATTTAAAGTTATTTGTGAAGAGGTTATAGAGAGAAAGTTGAGAAGATGTTGGTTGGCTGAAAATGAATGTATTTATCGAAAGGGATAGACTCACATTAATTATGAGTATTTTATCTAACCTTCACACCTATTTTTTATATCTATTTCATTTGCCTGCAGGATGGCTAATAGGATTGAGAAACTATTTATGACTTTCTTGTGGGGTGGAGTGTGGAAAGAAACAAATTTCCATCTTCTTGAGTGTGAGATCCCTATTTTTTGTGCTTTTAATTAATTATTTTTATTGCTATTGGCTCTTTTATTTCGATTTATTATTCTGATTTTTATTGGGTTTTGTTGTTTTATTTCATTGTTGCTAAGTTGTTGTGCATTTTTATTTTTATTTAATGTGCCTTTTATTTTATTTTCTCTTTTTTCTAGTTGGGTCCTTAGTGTTTGGTGGGTTTGTGTGCAGTGTTTGGGTGAGATTTATTTGTTTGGGCCAAGGGGAGGTGTGTGTATGACAGGTCTAGCCCATGTGAGTGAGGCGAGCCCAACCCCTTTAGCTTAAATGGCACCATTTAAGGGCGTAGCTTGAGTAAAACCTAGGGTTTCATCCTGTCCCTTTGTCCACCATTGCTTTCTCTTTTTCCTTTGTCTTCTTTTCTTTTCTTCTTTTTCTCTTCTTCCTTCTCCCGAGCTCGCGATCACCCCACATCGCCACCCTCATCCGCCAGCCTCTCCGCGCCACGAGTCCTCGTCTGCGTGTGCCTCCACCACCACTCTTCTCCCCCCATCCACGAGCCTGCATTCTTGCATACCAATTTGCCTCCCTCCCATTTTTCTCTTGCAACCAAGTGTACCCAACCATGGCAGCTCGCTGTTGTGCGTGGTATGTCACAGAGTGCCATGTAGTGACTTCTTGCTCATCTTGCACTGACCCCCTGCACCAATTGTGATGCCATCTATGATGGCCAAACCACCTAACTCAGCCTATAAAATGGTCGAGCTCCACCCTCCTCAAATCACCCTTCAACCAATCATCCTCCTCTCTAAGCAAGCTTATAGTCATTTTCCCACAATTTGATTGCCGCCTCGAAGCTTTTAAGGCCATTTCACAATGCAACACCATACTTAGGCATCCAACCACTTCTTCTTAGCTACACTGCCCTCCCCAAGCCACCAAACACATTCTTTACTAGTATGGCTAATAAATGGTGTTAGTTGTATAAATGTGTTTTGAACTCTTGGTTGTTGCTTGGTTGTTTATTTGTTGAGATTTCATAATCTCACTATGATACTCTTACCTAAAGTTTCGTTTTATCGAATCGTAGACTTGGATGCAGAGAGAGAATATGAGCTAGAGGTATCGACTCTGCCAAAGGACTAATTTGTTGGAGCTTATGTTGTTTTACTTGTCGTGGTATTTATTCCCCTCCTTATTTTATGTACATTTATTTATCTTGTCGGATGACTGTATAACCTCTTTGAGGACTTCGGTTTTTGTTGTATTAATTTTTTAAATTTTTGGTACTTAGTTTGACTGCCATTTACACTTCTGCTGCAATTATTATTGATGCACACTTATTGCATATTGCACACACTAAGCACTTGGCGATGAGGTGCATGATCTGTGTAGTCATCATTTCAGTGTCACTTTCACCAAATCACACGTGAAGAGGTTGAGGGTGCTAAAAGTTGTATTAGAGCAGTTTGGCTCTGAATAAAACCACACGTTTCCTAGGTGCAATACCAAAAAATTTGTTATGTTTTATTTGAAATTTGCTTGTTTGAGTTGAAGATCAGGGTTAAGTGTTACGTTTTGGCAAGAAGATAGTATGACCTAAAATGCCACATGGTGAGCCTGAGGACGAATTACCACGAGGTGACAAAAATTATGCCTTGGCCAGAATGTTAAATCGAATGATGGAGTTCCTCCAGCCACAACAAAGGAAGGAGCAAAGCGAGTGCTCCTATGAGTGCTTCTTAGCCCATAAGACCCCGTTCTTCTTCGGTGAGGAGGATCCACTTTAAGTTGGGGGATGGATTAAAGATCTAGAGAGGACATTCAAGATCTACAGATGCACTAAGGCTGAGATGTTGCTCTACATGTGTTATATGTTGCAAGGCGAGGTGGCTGCTTGGTAGGAAACCAAGCGGGAGCTTTTAGAAATAGAGTTGGGACCGTTCGTAGTTGTGTCTTGGTAGTGCTTCAAGAAAGAGTTCGACGACCGTTTTTTCGCAAGTACTGTGAGGCATTAGAAGGCTCAAGAATTTAACGACCTGGTGCATGGGGACATGACTATTGAGTAGTATACCTAAAAATTATGGACTCAAGAGGTTAACTACATATCTTATTGCCACTAAAAAGATGCGAACTGAGTGAGCATCAATTGTCTGAGCCAAGTAGTCAGCTTTCAACTCCATGGAGGGGGTTATTATTAGCTTGTAGGAAGCAAAGTGAAGACAAGACCTACAATCATATTTGCAATCCAAGCAAAAAAGGATATAGTGAGTAAGGCATATACCTTTTTAGTTCAAATGGTGCCTACACTATCTGTGAAAAAGTCTCTAGAGGATATCCTTATTGTGGAGGAGTTCCCTGACGTGTTCATGGATGATTTGCCCAATTTTCCCCTGTTCGTGATTTAGATTTCACCAGTGCACAAGGCTCCTTATAGTATGGCACCTGCTAAGTTGAAAGAGTTGAAAACTCAGTGACAATAGCTGGTAAATAAGGGGCTCTTTCAGCCCCGTTCTTTGTCGTGGGGAGCGCTTGGCTGTTCTTCATGAAAAATGATGGTACCTTCAGAATATGTATTGATTATCGGGAGCTCAACAGGGTGACCATTAAGAACAAGTATCCACTACCTCAGATTGATGATTTGTTTGACCAGCTGCAGGTGCAACTACTTTCTCATAGATTGGTTTGAGGTCACGGTATTATCAATTGAGAATAATAAATAAGGATGTACCTAAGACTGCTTTTAGGTCGAGGTTTGGGCATTACGAGTTCAAAGTGATGTCTTTTAGACTAGCTAATGCCCCTGCAACATTCATGGACATGATGAATAGGGTGTTTCGACCCTATTTGGATTAATTTGTGGTGGTTTTCATTGATGACATCTTAGTTTATTTTCGGGATTTGGAGGAGCATGTTTGTCACCTTTGGTTGATTATGGAGAAGTTAAGAGAGCATCAATTGTATGCAAAGCTCAGCAAGTTTGAGCTCTAGTTAGCAGAAGTCAAATTTCTTGGACACATCATTTCCTAGGATGGTGTAGTAGTAGATCCCAACAAATTGGAAGTTGTTTTGGCATGGCCGTATCCTTCATCGATGCATGACATTCCAAGTTTATTGGGACTCGATAGATACTACCAAAGATTCGTGGAAGGTCTATACCCATCACTGCCTTGACTAAGGAGAATGCTGAGTTTGTTTGAACTAACAAGTGTGAGAGAAGCTTCCAAGAGTTGAAAAAGTGATTGACTACAGCACCCATCTTGGCTCTTCCCGAGCTGCACAAGCTATTTGTGGTTTTCAGCGATGCTTCCAAATTTGGTTTAGGATGTGTTCTAATCCAGGAGGGGCGAGTGGTAGATTATGTGTCCCACCAATTAAAGGATCATGAAAGGAATTATCACCCAGGATCATAAAAGGAATTGTCACATGCATGACTTGGAGTTGGCAGCTGTGATTTTTGCTCTTAGTATTTGACAACATTATCCATATGGAGAGGCGTGTGAGGTTTATATTGACCATAAGACCTTAAAGCATCTATTCTCGCAAAAAAATCTCAATATGAGATAGAGATGGGGGTTGGAGTTAATCAATGATTATCCGTGTGCGATTAAGTATCGTCTAGGAAGGTGGACCAGTTTGCTGATGCATTGAATCAGATGTCTCATTAGGTGGATGAGTCTAAGTCGTCATGGTTAGACTCTCTCCTTTATAGGATGAAAAGATTTCTGGTGGAGAGTTCGTAACAAGAATAGGTGTTAGTTTCGATGCATGATGTCTGGCTTGTTGGTTTTGAGGAATTGGTTGCTAGATATTCGGTAGAGGGTCAGAAAGTCAAGAGGAGCTGCGCAATACAGTTTGGGTAAGGATGGTATTCTTCAGTTATGGAATCGTAGGGTGGTTCCTTCGAATTTAGAGTTTCAGGAGAGAATTCTAGCTGAGGTTCATGCAGCCCCTTATTCAGTTCACCCCGGAAGCACGAAGATGTATTGAGACTTAAAGAGAAGCTTACAGTGGGAAGGGATAAAGAAGGACACTGCTATGTTTGTTGTGAGATGTACCACTTGCCGTCAAGTTAAAAGCTAAATATAAGAGGCCTGCTAGTAATCTTCAACCCGTATCTATCCTAGAGTGGAAATATGACAACATTGCTATGGATTTTGTGGTGGGTTTGTCGAGGACTCGTAGCGGAAATAACTCGTCATGGGTGATTTTTGAATCGTTTACCAAGAGTGCCCATTTCTTACCTATCACTAACACTAACACTTTGGAAAGTTGACGTTGTGTATGTCAAAAAGATAGTGTGCTTGCATGGAATAGTGAAAGCATTGTGTTAGATTAGGACCCTCGGTTCAAATCCCACTTATGGAAGAGCTTGTAGGTTGTCACAAGCACTAGATTGAAGTTTAGAAGTGCATATGACCCTCAAACTAATGACCAATCAAAATGTGTCATTCAGACTCTTGAAGTATTTTGCGAGCTTGTACCTTAGAATTCAATGGTAGTTTGGAGAATCACTTGCCGTTTATAGAATTTGCATACAACAACAGCTTCCAAGCATCCATTCAGCTGGCCTCTTATGAAGATTTTTATGGGAGAAAATGCAGATAGAATTCAATGGTAGTTTGGAGAATCACTTGCCGTTTATAGAATTTGCATACAACAACAGCTTCCAAGCATCCATTCAGATGGCCTCTTATGAAGATTTTTATGGGTGAAAATGCAGATTGCCATTGTTTTGGGATGAAGTGGGTGAAGGGAAGCTACTTGGGCCAGAAGTTGTTTAAGAGACGAAGGATTAGATTCGAATGATAAGAGATAAGATGGTGGCAGCTCAGAGTCATCAAAAAAAGTTATACAAATACGAGAAGAAGAGACTTGTCTTTCGAGGAAGGTGATTGTATGTACCACAAAGTCTCCCCTATGAAAGGCATTAGGCATTAGGCGTTTTGGGAAGAAAGAGAAGCTTAGCCTAAAGTATGTCGCTTTTCAGATTTTGGAGATGGTTGGGCCTGCCCTTTATAGAATTGCCTTACCGGATTATTTTGGAGAGGTTCATGATGTATTTCATGTGTCATCGATGAAGAAGAGTTTCAGACAGTAGGAGCCATGATTCGTCAACCCAAAAAGCATCCAACTTCAGCCTGAACTCACTTATGAAGTTGCACCGATTTAGATTGTGAACTGGAAAGAGCAAATGTTGAGATTTAAGATGATACCTTTAGTTAAGATGTCATGGGGAGATCCATTGGCTCAAGATTTCTCTTGGGAGAGAGAGGCAGACATGAGAGAGTTTTACCCTTATCTATTTGGATATTATTTATTGTATGTTGTTTTGAATTTTATGTTGTATCTTCTCTTGAAATCAATGGATGAGCTTGCCAATTTCATTTCTTTTAAAGGGGGAGGATGTGAGATCCCTATTTTTTGTGTTTTTTAATTATTTATTATTTATTGTTATTGGCTCTTTTATTTGAATTTATTATTATCATTATTATTCTTGGGTTTTATTATTTTATTTTATTAGGGCTAAGTTATTGTGTATTTTATTTTTTTCCTGGTTGGGACTTTAGTGTTTGGTGGGTATGTACGTATTATTTGGGTGAGATTTATTTATTTAGGTCGAGTGTGTGTGTGATGGGCCCAACCCATGTGAATCAAGGGAGCCCAGTACTTTAAGCTTAAACTGCGCCTTTTAAAGCTACAACTTGAGTGAAACTTAGGGTTTCATCTTTTCCCTTACGCATTATTGCGTTCTGTTCTTCCTTCTTCTTTTCTTCCTTTTCTCTTCTTCTTCCTTCTCATGAGCTCATGACCACCCTGTATCTCCACCCTTATTCGCCAACCTCTCTGTGCCACGCATCCTCGTCTCCTCCACTACCGACCTACACCACCTCTCTTCTCCCCTTACCCGCGAGCCTACATCCCAGTTTGTCCCCCTCTTCTTTTTCTCTGCAATCGAGTGTACCCAGCCATGGCAGCTCGCCGCCACGTGTGGCCTGTCGCGGAGTGCCACACAGTGACTCCTCTCTCACCTCGCACTGATCCCTTGCACCAATCTCAGTGCCATCTACAATGGCGGAACCACCCAACTCGGCCTATAAATAGGCCGAGTTCCATCCTCCTCAAATCACTCTTCAATCAATCATCCTCCCTCTTTAAGTAAGCTTTACGTATTTTCCCACAATTTGTTCATCATCTTGAAATTTTTAAGGCCATTTTGTAGTAAGCTGTCGTGCGTGCCGCCGTGCTCAGCCACCCAACTACCACCTAACTCCCCAAGTCACCAAATACGTTCTCTTGTCGTCCCTAACTCCCTAAGTCACCAACCCATGGGTTTGAGCCCTGAATCGGCCTCTGCCCTGCTACTATGCCACCACTTTTGTTATCACCTTGGTGAGCTGATCTATCTGTTTATCTTCTTATTTAAATTTTGTTGTTCTTTAAATAATTTCTAACTCCTTGGTGTCTGTTCACGTAGCAATATGTGCTCTTGACCGATTGCGAGATATGTAGACCAAAGCACAATGTTCTGAAAATTGCCTGACCACGTTGTAAGTATCCTCCAATGCGAACCTTGAAATTAGAATAATATTTTTAACACTAATTCTATTTGCAGTCTAGTTGGTTCAAATAGGCCTTGGGCCCAATGAAGCGTTGTGACTGAACTGTAGTTGTGGTTGGTTTGGACCTTGGGCCAAAAATAAAAGATGGGAATATGCATGTAGTTGGATTGTGAAATTGTGCAACTGTGTTTGTTATGATGATGTTTGATGTGTGTAATGCCATGTCATCCAATATATTGCCTGTTATGCTTATGCGTATTTATTTTATTACCTTAATTACTTTACTGTTTATTGTGCTTTGTATGCCATGTTGTCTGAAGTGATAGTTGGATTTGTATGTGCTAGCAATAACTTGTGGGTGTGTACGTTTCATGACCCCAAATCTAGATGAAACATTATCTTTGGTAGAGCTCCTCTAGTCACTCAAGAGCGTAATAAACTGAGTGACGTCCTATGGGTTATCACCAAGTGACAGTTGAGTCAGTCAATACGGTAACGCTCTTGACATGACTTGTGCCTCCTCGCTGGCGAGGACTAAAGGATGCCTGGTCACAGTTTGCTTTGGGCGCGAAACTGTGCATTACTTATTATATTATCACATGCACAGTCGTTACCTATACTGTGGCAAAGGGAACCAAATTGTATGGATAGTCCCAAAGGGAGACCATGGTGTTCACATTAATAAATGATTGCGTTTGGGCCAAATGGACATTTTGGCACGTGTGTTTAAGATGTGTCCTTTTTAGAAAAAAATGGGTGGGATTGTTCTCTGCATTTTTTACTGGTATGACTGCTAAATGGTATTGGTTATATAAATGTTTTTTAAACTCTTGATTATTGTTTGGTTGATTATTTGCCAAGATTTCAAAATCACATTGTGGTACTTTTACCAATGGTTCCATTTTATAGAACCATAGACTTTGACATAGAAGGAGAATATGAGCCAGAGGGACTGGCTCCGTCGGATGAGTGATTTGCTGGAGCTTATGTTGTTTTACTTGTCATGGGATTTATTTTCCTTTATTTTATGTATTTTTATTTATCTTGTCAGATGACTATATAACCTCCTAGAGGACTTATGTTTTTGTTCTTTTAGAAAAATGGTTGTGGAGGTATCACTTTGAAGGAGATGTACTTTGGAAGGAAGTTATTAATCTCTGACACGAAAGTGCTTGTGGGGTTGGTGTTCCAATGAAGTAGGGTATGACATAGGTTTATGGACATTTATTAGAAGGGGTTGGCAGAATTTTGAAACTCAAACCAGCTTTTTGGCTGGCGAGGGTTTCAGAATCAAGTTTTGACAAGATATTTGATGTGGGAATAGTGCTCTTGATAGGATTTTTCCCGGTCTTTCTCGCATTGAAGTCAACGAGGATGCTTTTATGGCAGATCTGATTGCATTTTCTCATGATTCTCACCAATGGAATGTCCTATTTAATAGGGATATTCATGATTTAGAACTGAATGTGAAATTTGAAGTTTCTTGTTTGGACACAAATTGTCAAGCTGGAACAAAGAAAGGCATTTTTAATCATATGCCAAAAGATAATTTCGAAGCCACAAATGCTTATTGGCAAATCGATATTTGTTGACACTTTTTAGGCGACCAATAATTATATGCCGCTAATAATGATTTATTTTTAGTCTCTCTTGCTCTTGCTGTTTGAGAAATTCTAGCTCCAACTTGAATTCCTTTCCAATAAGAAGTGATAGCTTTGAGACCTCGACCACAAGAAACTGGCCTTGGCTGTCGAGATGTGTCTTTCTAACTGGCTTTCCATTCAATTTTGTTCCCTTCAATCTCTTACCATTCTCCAGCCCTACGAAAGTCACTTTATCTATGATCCACTTTTGGCGCAAAGCATATCCTCCATTCACAACCTCTGAACTGACTGATACCTTGTTGCCCACTATTCCACCAAAAAATCTCACTAAACTCCATATCCCTCCTTTTCCTCCCATCACCACCTCCTCTCCATCATCCAAGAAAACTTCTCCAGTAGTAATTCCAGTACTACTGACCACCACCAACAGCTGGAATGGAGTCTTTCGAGCTACGCGCGTTGTCAAGGCCACTCTTTGCATGGCCAAAATATTACCTTCCCGAACATGAACATTAATATGATCAGGCGGTGCATTGAGCCTGATATATCTTCCTGAATGAACATTTAAAGAATGCGAGTTGTTGAAGAGGTCAAACCAATTTCCAGCAGGGAAGTATGCATCAACTGAAGTTGCTTCTGATTTCAATGCTGGTGAGACCATTACGCCTTTACCAATCAGAAACTGAGTACTGATTTCATACGTGTTGATATCTTGAGGAAACGAGAAGAAAAGGGGGCGTGCAATGGGGGTTCCTCGTTGGTGTGCTTCATACATTAATGTGTAAAAGTAGGGTAGAAGCCGGTAGCGGAGCCCAAGCACCTTCCTGGCTGTTGCAGCAACAGACTCCCAAAGATAGAGTTCTTGACGAATAGTATACTTCTCTGAGTGATCTCTTGCAAATGGATAAAAAGCTCCTAGCTGCATTTGGAAAAAATAGTGATATTAGTTCTAATGTTTATAATCGCTACTCTTTCTTAAAATAATGTAACTCCTACTATCATTTTTTCCCCCATAGCATTTGCAAAGATATTGGACATTTGACAGTAACATGACTTCTAATAGACAGACATACTTGCATGGGATAAAACCACAAATATGAATAGAAAATCTGGAAGCATCATTTTTATAACATTGACAAATAAATTAGAAAGTAAAAAAAAAAAAATAAAGTAGGGGGAAAAAAGGTTTCAAAAATCAGAAAGGTGTACAATCCTTCATGTGCTGAAGATTGATTATTGTTCGTGCATCATCCAACATATAAACGAGGTAATAGGCATCAAAATTTGGATATTGTAGACGAGGAAGATAAACCTTTATTTGACTTGTTACATTCTATAAGCAGTTTAAAAAATAATGAAGCCTTTCGATCTTCATTGGTAAAATCAAAACAACAATGGTCTAAAATACTTGCATTGACCTTGCAGTGCTAAGAAATGTATAATACTAGCACCAAAACAAGATGGTAAATTATCTATTCACTCTACTTATCAAAAAAATTATCTATTCACTCTTGCTATCACATTTTACCTGAATCCAGCGCCTGCAGAGTTCTTCAGTTGTATTTCTAGAGAAACCACAGATATCTGCACCAACCATTGGAATTCCAAAAAGCCCAGAGTTCAAAATTGATGGAATTGTGTATGCCAAATCGTTCCATGTGGCAGCGTTGTCTCCAGTCCAGTGTGCTGTATACTTGCCAGAGCTAACAAAACTCGACCTAGAAAGTATAAAGGGCCTTTTCCCAGTCACATTGATCAAGGCTGCATTAGTGGTTTTGCACTCTAAGAGTCCATACAGATTATGGACGTTATACTCCGTAACATTACCAAAGTGTAAGGATGTTGCAGGTACAGTGTTATTATTAATGGGCCGCCGAACTCCAGCATTGTTAATTTTGTAGGGAGGATCATCAAGAGTAGAATTTGGAGTGGGAAGAGAAGTTATAAAGCTGGAAATCTCATTCATGTCAAGCCAAAGACCATCAACAGGAAGAATATCTCGGAAATTTTTTATCTCACCACCCCAAAATTCTTCACTGGTTGGATTTAAAAAGTCAGGGAAGTAGACTGGGCCAGGCCAAACTTCACCCAGGTATGGGACACCATCACGTTTTATGAAGACATCAGCCTGCACTCCTCTAATGTAGGTACCATAAGTCTTATTCACACTGATACCTGTAAAATAATATATTTTACATCATTAAGATAGAGAAGAGGGAAGGGATTTCAGCTGAGAAAAACAATGTGTTGACTAAGCGTACCAGGATCTATGATAAGCACATATTTCTGACCATTTTGATGAAGAGTATCAACAAACTTTTTCATTTTATCTACCGGAAAGTTAATGGGATCAAGGGTAAAATCCTTGTACGCATCCATGTAATCAATATCTGTCCACATAACTTCTAGAGGTATATGAGCTTTTGCATAGCCAGCAACCACACTTTCAAGATCGGAAACATTCTTGTAACCCCATCGACACTGATGAAATCCTTCACATATGCATAACAATCATCCAGAGGGTCAGAATTTATTATAAAGTTGTTTCATGATAAAAACATACATAATTGACATGCTTAGTTTGGTCAGATTGAGAAAATCCCTATAATGGGTATGATACAAAGTAGTGTGTTTTTTTTAAGGACTACATAGAACATAATATTGAATATTTTTTTTGATAAATCAGAAGTAACTTATTGATGTGAATATAAAAAGCCACAGCTTAAGTACACAGGGTGTATACAGAAAATGCCTACATACATTCTAGGTGCTTTGAACTAAGGAAAAAAAGTCATGCACATTAACATAATAATATTGAATATTAGAAAAGGACAAGTGTATATATAGGGATTTCAATCATAGCATGAACATCAACGTTTACAGAAATTTGACATTTTGCACATATTGATACCTAATATCACCATACATTCCTCTCTACTTTCTCATGTCTATGCCTTGCACCCTCAGGGCAGTATCTCGTATACTATCACTGAGTTTATACTGAATGTTACACTAACTCATGAAAAAATGACATAAACCTAATATTGTATCCGCATGTCAAACACGCCTTTAAAAGTTATATTTTTATGTTCGTGAAACATTTCATATGTTTAAAGGATTCTGCACTGAATAATATGCTCGCTTTTGAGAACAAGCTAGAACAACCTATCTTATGATCCATACTAATTGGAAACTAGAACAATTATATGTTCCATTCAAATGCTTCACAAAACAAAATTTCAGAAATGAAAATAAGGGTATTTTTATAGTCCTCGTCAAAATTGGTATCTTCTACGAAAAAATGCATGCTCCTTTCACATGCTTTGAAAACAATGATTTTACTTTTTTTTTTTTTTATAAGTGACAATGATTTTACAATTGCGTTTAATCCAAATGGCCAAAGCCTTTTTTCTCAGTAAACTAGAGAAGCTAACATGAAAACCCAATGCTTCATCATAAGTTTGAAGAGAAAAAACACAACTTGGCTATAAAATCATATTATTGTTCTTCCTAACTCATTTCCAACCAAAGGGTTCAAATAGTAGAGGAAGTATTGAAAGTAATAGCCTAATAGGTGGTGACAATAGAGATGAGCTCCAGGGGAACTAGAGATTCAAAAGACACTGTTTTGGGTAGGGCTAACATACATACATACATACATACATACATACATACATATATATATATATATATTCACTATTGCGTTTATGTCAATTGCATGACGATTGAAAAAGGATGAAATGAGAGGCATTACCAAAAGCCTATGGGATTAGCTTGTCAAGAAGTTTCCTCGTTGTGGCATTCATAAAAAGAATGGAGATTGATATCTCGGGATTGTTTACCATATGGCTTTTAAAGAGTGAGACCAAGCAATTGGAGCAACTTTGAGCAGGTTTAACACAAATCAGTTAAAATCCATGCATCAATATGGAAGAATTCTTGGCACCAAGTTAAAGAATTTCAACAGGTAAAAACCAGAGAAAAGACATTTGTCAAACTTACCAAAAGACCAATACGGCATGGGTGTAGGCCGGCCGATGAGCTCCGTGTACTGCTCCATCACCATCACTGGAGACGGCCCCGAAAATATGTACAGGTCAATAATCCCACCAATCACCTTGTACGTGATCCGATCACCACTGTACTCCACATCCATGCCATTGCTGTTAAGAAGCAGGACTCCATGAGTTGTCCCAGCCGCCACTCTGCCATCTTCGGACGGCGACCTGACGTCCATGTAGAACGGGTAAGAACCGTATAGATTGAGGTCGAGATTGGCGCTGCCAATGTCGGCATTCCACAGAGTGAGCGTCTGCGTCCCGTTGGAGGCCTGAAGCTTGAAGGACCTCTTGGTGTTCTCGCCCAGGCCATAGAGGGAGGACCTTGCTTTGGGGAGCGAGGAAGAGAGCTGAATGTACTGGTCCTTGAAAACGAGGAACGTGGAAGAGTCTGAAGTCGAGGAGGCGTCGAAGATGGCGTCGCCGGATGATCTCTGAACGACGGAGAAGCCGAACGGGGTGGTATTATAGAGAGTGAAGATGAGATCGGAGGTTGGATCGGAGAGGACGAAGTGGGTTTTCGGCGGTGAAGACCTCTTCGGAGGGTGGTTTTCTGGGAGTAGTCGGGGTACAAAGTGGGTTTCGCGGGGGATGATGGATTGAGGGATCTCCCACCTATGGTGGTCGGAGTCGGTTATTTTAATTCGGATCCGATCTTCGGTCTCAAAACTGCGGGCCAGATCAATGAATAACACTAACAATCACTTACAATTTAGGAAATAAAACTTTTTCTTTATTGTAAGTGAAAATGGAAGACAATTACAGTCACAATAGAGATTCTATCAAATTAATCTCATAAATTAACTTAATTTTAAATAATATATTAAATTTATTTTATAATAAAAATTATTTTATAATATAATGAATCACATAAAAATATATTAATTTGTAAAATTTATTAAAAAATGTAGTTAAAGTATTTTTTTTATATATAATTTTGATGACGAGTTTTACAGTATTTTTATAAATTATTTAAAAATAAAACAAATTTTGATAGTATTTTTTTATAGTGTTTTTATAAATTTTGATGATAGTATTATTATTATTATTATTTTTTATTTTACACGGAAGGGAAGATTCCAGTTTGATTCTTTTAATGGGAAACTAGAATCTTGGCAATTGATCAAAGGTCGTTGGCTATACTTATTAGAGTGATGCTAGAGTGAATCCACACTCAGCACACTCACCCTCACAGTGCACTGTTCACATGAACAGTGCACTGTGAGGGTGAGTGTGCTGAGTGTGGATTCACTCAATATTTTTCCTACTTATTATAGCAATGCTGGGGGCAGCCCAGTAGCCTTGCAGTCCGTCATAGTTACAGTGCATTGTAGACTGTAGTTGTATTATAACTGTGAAGGGTTGCCCGGACTGCTGGGCTACTCTCAACTTTTTTCTATTGAAAAAGAGTTGTGTAGGGCTGCCCACTAGTGACAATCTTCTCACAATTACAGTACAATCTCATTACAGTTGTATCGTACTAGTTAGTCTGATAGTCAACCTAACATTTGCATGGTTAGGTGTGCTTTTAATTTTTATTTTTTTTATTTCTTTTTTTAAATGCTAAAATATGTATTGATTTTATTTTATTTTGTCTAAATATTAAAAAAATATTTCTTAAATTAATTAATTAATTATTAAAAAAACAATCAATTAGTTATTAATAATAGACCATCAGTCTCCATAACATGACCCTTATACAAATAGTAAATTTTAGATTTACATATTTTAAAATTTCTCTTTCAATCAAATTTTATCGCGGAAATATTTTACTAAATGTTTTATACACATTGCTTTATAAATAAAACTTTCTTTTATAAAAATATTTTTAATTAAAAAAATAATTATATATATTTATGAAAACATTTTCTTTGCATCAAATAAACGTGCTAGGGGGCTTTACTCCATTGGCGATTCCAAAAAGTATAATTTTCCTCCATGAAAAGACAACGATTTAGGAAATCAAAGAATCATTCATACATACATACACACCTGGCGATGAAATTGAGATTCTTAATGTCTGGCCCAAAGACGGAGGAGGTGTTGATGAGGTCCAGGTGAGCATTCAAGGAATTGACCGAGGGATCAACGGTCACCGACCGAACCGTGTAGCCATACCCAAGTGGTGCTTCCTTTTCCTTTTCTGCGCTGAGCGGTGAGAGGAAGAAGATGGTGCTGCATAAGAGGAAGAAAAGCTGGGTGTGGTTTTGAAGAGGAAGAAGCTGAGGATAAGACATGATACGTTTTCTTATACCGTTGTTCCCCATCATTACCGTCTTTGTTGAGGAAATTAAATTGACTGTGTCTGTCTTTATATACAAGTTGGAATCATGGGTCGTTTTCTACATATCTATTATACAATATCAAATCCATCAATGATGGCATTTTTAATTTTACAAAAAAAAAAAAAAAACAACAACAACAACAATAATAATAATGTTATAAACTAAAGAAAAAAATCATTATTACAAGAGTTTCATAAAAAAAATTATTTAGAATTCTTATTACTCAATAACTAAATTTTCTCTCTTTTCTTTCTTTATTTTCTTTTCATTCATTCTTTCTTTTGTGTATACAAACTGTCGGTCGATGTCATATTTATAGGCTTTAATTACTATGCAAAATTACTACACAAATATGCAAAAATCGTTTGGGAGGGGGATGAGTCACATGGGCATGTTGGAGGGAGGTCATTCATTTGCCCTCCTCTCCTGCATTATTGATTACAACACTCCCTCTTGAATGACCACCCATAAAAAATCTGTCTCTTTAAAACCTTGCCAAGTAAAAACTCAATGAAAAGAAAAACCAATGGTGAAGGAAAAAGAGTACAGTATTTTTATGTACCACCAAGTGTTTTAAAATTGTCTTATTAAAATCTTGCAAAGGAAAACCCACAGCGAAGAAAAATAGTACAATTAACACAAGTCTTCAAAATATTTACTCCCTCTGAAAAGTGCATAACGATAGATCTTTAAATCTTCGCATTTCAATGTTTTGCACAAATTTCTTAAATGTCGCAGTTAGTAATGCATTTCATGAATAAATCTCCCAGATTATCATTTGATCGTATTTGCTTGACATCAATTTCACATTTCTCCTGAAGTTCGTGAGTATAAAATAATTTTAGTGAAATATGTTTGGTTCTGTCACCTTTGATATATCTTCTTCTGATTTAAGTGATACAACAATATTATCTTCATATAAAATTGTTGGGCTATCATTGATCATGGGAAGACTACACTATTCTTGGATATGTTGAATCACTGATCTTAGCTAAATACATTCTCAACTTACTTCATGAATTGCAATGATCTCTGAGTGATTTGAAAATGTGACAGATAGTGTTTGCTTAACAGATCTCTATGATATGGCAGTATCTCCATAAGTAAATATATATTCAGTTTGAGATCTAACTCTGTGTGGATCTAAAAGATCATCTACATCTGTGTACCCAATCAATTGTAGACTTGATCCACGTTGATAAAATAATTTCATATCAACTGTACCATGAAAATAATGAAAGATATGTTTAATATCATTTCAATGTCTTCGAGTTGGTACAAAACTATATCTTGCAAGCAAATTAATTGAGAATGTAATATCAGGCCGAGTGTAATTTGCAAGATATATCAAAACTCTAATTGCACTGAGATATGGCACTTCAAGATCAAGAATTTCTTTATCGTTTTCACAAGGATGGAATGGATCATTCTTCACATCAAGTGATCGAACAACCATTGGAGTACTCAAGGGACGGGCTTTGTCCATATAAAAGCGCTTCAGGACTTTCTCTGTATACATGGACTGATGAATAAAAATTTCATTTGGTAAATACTTGAGCTGCAGGCCGAGACGAGTTTTGTTTTGTTAAAATCTTTCATTTCAAATTCATTTTTTAAATATATAGCAGTTCTTGTGATCTCTTAAGGAGTTTTTATAATATTTAAATCATCAACAAAAATCGCAATAATGACAAATCCGAATTCTGATTTCTTAATAAAAACACATGGGTATATAGGATTATTCTCAAATCCTTCTTTCAATAGATATTCGCTTAGGCAATTATACCACATGCATCCAGATTGCTTTCATCCCATATAAAGATCTTTAAATTTTGATAAAGTACATACTTCTAGATGTACTTGCAGATGCTTCAGGCATTTTATATCCTTTAGAAATTCTCATATATATGTCATGGTCTAAGGATCCATATAAATATGCAGTGACCACATCCATCAACCATATATCTAATCCTTTTGTAACAATCAGACTAATCAAATATTTGAATGTGATTGAATCCATAACGGTAGAATCTCATAATTAATCACGGGTTTTTGCAGGAAACCTTGTGCGACAAGTCGCACTTTGTACCGCACAATTTCATTTTTCTCGTTACGTTTTCGTACAAATACCAACGTATATCTAACAGGCATTACATTCTTTGGTATTTGGACAACAGATCCAAATACCTCTCGCTTTGCTAGCAAATTTAATTCAGTTTCAATAGCTACTTTCTATTTTGGCAAATCATTTCTTCGTCGACATTCTACGAAGTTTTTTGGCTTACTTTCTTCATTACTTCTGATAATATCAATGGCCATCTTATATGAAAATATGTTGTCGACAACAGTTTTATTTATATCCAGAATTTCTCCAGTACTCATGAAATATATTGATATCTCATTATTTTCAGGTATCTAATCCTCTTCAAGGGAAAAAATTTCATGAAATACTTCTTTAGGAGGTCCATTTTCAGGAGATTTTGGAATAGAAGATTTGACATCTTCAGGAGCATCAATTATACTTGTAGCTTGTATTGTGAGTATGGGTTATTTAGGAATTCCAAATTCATTTTGTATCATTTTCTTTCGGGAAATTTTGTCTTTTACACCAATAGATCTTCCACGCTTCAGGCGTGTCTTAGACTCATCTATTGCTGTTTTGACAATTTGTCCTTCATGGACTATAATCTTTACTGGAGCATTAATAACATGAATATATGATTTTACTACACTTTTATAGTGTCAGTAAATACATCCGGTAATTGATTTGCAACACTTTGTAAATGAATAATCTTCTGAATTTCTAGTTTACATTCATTTGTAGGAAGATCAAATTGAGGCAAAGCTTTATTATTCAAAGTAATTTCTTGTCGTGCTTCAGACACCGACTTTTCGTAGTCAGAAATGGAAAAGTAGTTTTGTCAAAGTGACAATCCTCAAAATATGTTTTAAACATATTCCTTATAAGAAGCTCAAGGTATCTCATAATAGATGGAGAATCAAAACCAACATATATCCCAAGTTTACGTTAAGGGCCAATTTTTGTATGTTGTGGAGGTACAATTTGAACAAATACAGCACATCTAAAAATATGAAGATGAGAAATATTTGATTGTTGACCAGATGCAAGCTGTAATGGAGAATATTTATGATATGCAGATGGTCTAATTCGAATTAATGATGCTGCATGTATCATAGCATGTCCCCAAGCAGAAACAAGTAGTTTTAATTTCATAAGTAAAAATCTAGCGATTAATTGAAATATTTTGATCAAAAATTCAGCTATCCATTTTGAGTATGTGTATGAGCAACATGATGTTCAACATCTATACCTATTGACATGCAATAGTTATCAAAAATTTGAGACGAAAATTCGTCTATATTATCCAATCGAATAGTTTTAATTGGATACTCAAGAAATTGTGCTCGTAGTTTGATTATCTAAACAAGAAGTCTAGGAAATGAAACATTTATAGTGGAAATCAGATAAACATGTGGCTATCGACTTGATGCATCAATCAAAATCATAAAGTATTTAAATGGTCCTCTTGATGGATGAATAGACCCACATATATTCCCGTGAATTCTTTGTAAAAATGATAGGGATTCAACAACGACTTTTAAGAGAGATGATCTAATAATTAACTTATTTTCGGAACATGTAGAGTACGGATATTCATTACGTAAAAAATCTTTTTATTCTTTAAGAGATGCTCATGCGAATTATCAATAATTCGTCTCATCATTATTGATCCCGGATGTCCAAGGCGATCATGCCATATCATAAATACTTTGGGGTCAATGCACTTCTGGTGTATTACTATATATGATTCACTTGTTCTCATTCTTGTAAAATACAATCTAGAAGATAGAGCAGTCAGTTTTTTTGATATGATCTTCTGGTCCGATATTATTTTAATAATGAGGAGATGCTCTTTACTGCCTTCATTAGTAGTTTCAATTTGATAATCATTACGACGTATATCTTTAAAACTCAATAAATTTCTTCTAAATTGTGAAGAAAATAGAGTATTATCAGTACAAAATTTGGTGTCATTAGATAACACAATATAAGTTCTTCCAGAGCCCTCAATTAGAAATGATAAATTTGATATGGTATGGACATAGATTTTGCTTAGTGTTAAATTTTGAAAATATTTTTTATCTTTGAGAATTGTGTAAGTTGTAGCACTGTTAGCCAAACATATATTTTTATCATTCAACTCAAAGATAAAAAGTTCATCCGTGTGATCCATGATTCTACAAAATTTTCATTAAAAATATTAAAAAGTTCTAAAAAATAAAGAAAATACATTAATTGGGAGGAACACTTCCATCTTCAATTAAGTGATCAATTCTACCATCAGGATCTTCAAAAAAATCAGAAATATCAAAATGAGTGATATCATTCTCATCTATATATAATAAATTATCTGATGGTTCTACTAAATTTGTTTCAAATTTTTTATTCTTTCATTTTATAGATGTTTGATATAAATCAGCTAAGTGTTTGGCCGTACGACAGGTACTTGACCAATGTCCAGTCATACCACATTTATAGCACACCTCTTCACCTCACTTTGAAGAATTATTTTGGGGGCTTTTATCCGTATTTGAGTTGTACCACTTCTTGTGACACGGCATATTTTTATTATTATCCATTTTAATGTTGTCACTTCTGAGACCAACATTTTTATCGTTTCTCCTACCACGTCCACGCCATCGATTTTTTTGAAAGAGTACACCATTCGCTTCTGGGAATGTTGTAAATTTAGTACCATTCACTTCAGGGAATGATGTTGAACCAGTAGAATGTGACTGGTAATTTCTTAATAAAAACTTATTATTTTGCTCAACTACTAGAAGATAAGATATAAATTCAGAATAATTCTTTAACTTTCATTTTCGATACTACTGCTACAGGAGCATATTCGAGACATGAAAAGTAGTATATGTCTTTTCTAACATATCATCATTGGTGATTTTCTCACAGTATAATTTTAATACTGAACTGATTTTAAAAAGTGCGGAGTTATATTCACTAACACTTTTAAAATCTTGCAATCTCAAGTGCAACCATTAATAACGAGCTTTTGGGAGGATAACAGTCTTTTTGTGTTCATATCTCTCCCTTAAATTATTTCACAATAAAAGAATCTTTTACTGTAAGATACTCAGTTTCTAATTATTCGTGAAGACGGTGGTGAAGGAAAATCATTGTTTTATCACGGTCCTACAGGGACGCTTGATTTCTTTCTTTTATTATTTCTCCTAGGTTCATTGTATACAGATGGATTTCAGTATCAAGAATTCAGGATAAATAATTTTTTCTAGAAATGTCAAGAGCAACGAATTCCAACTTTGTAAGATCTGACATTTTCTATATATATAAATAGTGAAATAAATAAATATATATATCTAAGAAATATATTTATAAAATTATGGGAGTAAACGCAGATTTTATCAAGTAATAATCAGCAATATAATATTTCATATTCATCTCAAAGACTGCAAATAATATATTAAAAATTTATTTGAAGTATAAGACCACTAGTTTCAAATTGGTAGAACCGTCGTGCTGATAACGTGTTATAAACTAAAGAAGAAAATATTTATTGCAAGAGATTTTATAAGAGAAAATATTTAAAACTCTTATTATTCAAGAATTGAACTTTCTCTCTTCTTTTCTCTCTTCTCTTTCTTTCTTTTCTTTTCTTTCGTTCTTTCTTTTGTGCATACAAACTGATTGATCGATGCTCATACTTATAAGCCTTAATTACTATACAAAATTACTGTGCAAATATGCAAAAGTCGTTGGTGGAGAGGATGAGTCACATGGGCATGTTGGAGGGGGGTCATTCATTCCTCCCCTCCCCCTCCCCCTGGCATTATTGATTATAACAAATAATATATTTTTGCTTCTTTTGGTGAGTTCATAGTCCAAAAAAAAATCTAGTAATCTTCCAATATTTGTGTGTATGGAGAGAGATCTAACTACCTGTCAATGATAATATTAAAGTTGCGCTATTGAGATAAATTGAAATAAGTTGAGTTATTTATTAAAAGTAGTGAGTTGAGATGATAGAATAAATATTATAAAGTCACCTAATACGAGTTTAAATATGTTTTGATATTAAGATGAATTTAAATATATTTATGAAAAGTTAAAAAATGATGTAAATCTTGTGTGTAAAAAGGTATTGAGTTTAGATAAGTTGTGAATCGCACGTGTAATTTTGTAAAGAAATCTTAAATTAAATAATGTTTAATAATTTAAAAATTGTGTATTTAAATATTTAAATGTTGAGCTAGACTTAAATTTTAACTCAACTCAAATGAGTTTGACTGCTTCTAAATTTCAAAGGTAGCCTAAGTATGGGTATATATGTATATAAGAAATGATAGATGCAGTCGTGGACTTACAAACGGCGCGCAATTGTTTTGAAAAAAAGTTAATCTATATGGGACCTACATGAAAAAAGTTAACTTTTTTAACTATGTACCCCACTTTTTTTTAAAGCGATTGCATGTCGCTTGCAACTCTATGACTGTATGTAGCATTACTCTTAGAAGATTTTTATACTAGGGCGATGAGGGTGTGGTAGGGCCGCAAATGAATCGAGTGGAGTCTTAAATGAAAAAAAACTTCCTTCTTTTTCTTTTTATTTAAATACGAGTCAAATTTGAATTTATTCTCAAATTATAATTTCATGTTCATAATTAATTCATTTAAAAAAAATTAAGTTTGCGTTTATTCACAAAACTATTGTACATTTACGGCATCATATAGGTGTATGGAGTTTCTTTCATTTCTTAAATGACCTAAAAGCAATGCTTTACTTCCAAAAAAAAAACTATGAAGTGTTTTTCTAGGCATTTCTTTTTTGTTTCTAAGCATTTTTCTTGACATTTTTAAAGCTTAAAGAAACTCCCATCATTTTTCATCTCTTACAAATTCATTAAAACTTCAAATCAACTGAAAAATGTGAAATATATATATATATATATATATAGATATATTTATATATATCTTCTTCTTTTTTTATAAACGGAAATTCATTCCATAACCATGAACGTCATTACAAAGCCACTTAATCAAACCAAAGAGAATGATCAACAAAGCTTGGGACATTATCCCACCACATCTTAATCTTACTCACATTCCAAGCAAATCTAGCTAAATTATGTGCCACTCCATTACCTATGCAGTTAACATGCTCAATGGAAATTACCTGAAAACATGACATCAACATCTTTATTTCCTGAATTAAATTTCCATTAGGATAGTAAGAGGCACAATCTGCGTTTAGCACTTGGACCATAATTAAGCAATCCGACTCCACCACAAGTCTTGAAATGCCAAGAGGAATGCACAGTTGTAATCCACGGAGGATGGAAAAAAGCTCAATAGTCGCAGGTTCATCTAGGCCTGTTCATCCAGGCCGGGTTGTACCTGGCCGGTTTAAAATTTTATTTATTTTATAATACTTTGAATTTTTTTTTTTAAATGTTTAAGAAAATTTTGAATCCGGGTTCCGGATTCCCAAATCCGGAATCCGGATGAACACCCCTCCATTCATCTACAGCATTTTCAGCAACAATAGTTGCCATAATCACAGTCTCACTGCTGTCTCTAAGTACCATTCCAATTCTAGCCTTGTGTAAGTCTGAAAAAACAGCCCCATCAACATGCAATTTCAAAAAACCCTCCGGAGGAGGCTTCGATTTAAAAACGTGATGAGTATCATGATCATTTGCGCAACATAAATCATTAAAAGAATAAAACAAAGACACAGCATTATCAACCACCATTCCAGGACTCATTAATTCATTAGCCATAAAACATTTTAGTTCTTCTATTCCATAAGCCCCAGCATATCACAAAAAAGAGGCTAAGATCAGCTTCAGTTCCACTTGCATAATCCCCTTTACAATCTCTATCAAACACTTATCCCTCTGAATTAACTTGACTACTGCAGGAAAACGATTCCAGCATTCCCGAATTAAGGGGCAAGATAATAAAGCATGAACACTATCTTCATTTTCCTCTTGACAAAAACAGCAAATCCCATTAACTTGAATTTTCTTTGCTCTAAGATTCATATAAGTGGGCAAAATATCCTTGCACACTCTCAAAGCAAAAATCTTTAATTTTCTGGGCATTCTTATCTTCCATAATTGCTTTCACATTCTTTTTTCAAGTATCCAATTTGAGCACTCCTTGGAATTTCTGGAACTCATCTTTTGTATCATCCGGTATGCACTTTTAACACCATAGTTTCCATTAGGCTCAAGAGACCAAATCAATTTATCTAAGTTTCAGTAAGATGCAAAATTTTTGCCCCAAGATTAACTGTGTTTTATGTTCAGTGTTTAAGATATAAAATTCTGATTTTTCATCTGATTATTATTTTTAGAGTATTTTTGCTTTAATAATTACTTTGAGAATTCATGTTTAAATGTTGTTATTTTGTTGTAATTTCATATGGCCGTAACAGATTTTATATTCTTAAAATAAGAGACATTATCTTCCAATAAGATATATATATATATATATATATATATATATAATCGCAGATTTATGTTAAAAATAAAAAAATTCATGACTTCGTCCCTGATACAAACAAAGGGTGCAATAAAATGAACATCATCCCAACAATTAAATAAGGAATAATACGAACAAATCTCATATTGCTTAGAAAAAGGGCTATAATATTCTTAACTTAAAGCATTAGCAATGGGCTTACAATACAAAATTTCAACTTTTAAAACTCTTTTTTTATATTTTCAAAAAATAATATTTACAGTCATAAAATATATAAGTATTGTACAATTTCTTTAAAAAAAATTAATAAATATATTTTTAAGTCTATATATAAATTATTATACTAAATAATTACATATGAAAGAATGATATAGAAATACTAATATAATCTATTTTTTTAGCTAGTACTAATATCATTAGTTATAACTATTAATGATATAATTATAGAAAATTAAATTTGTTATAACAAATACTAATATATAATTATTTTAATTATTATAAATAATATTAATATATATATATATATTAATAGTTTAATAAACTAATATAGACTAATTTAAAACTAAAAAAGGGAATCGAACCGAAATTAATAAAATCGGTACTACAAATATTGAGGGTAACTGATAAGTAATCGGTTTAGAAAAATAGAAAACTAATGGGATCGATTTGATTCTAGATTTTATTTAAAATTAGATCGAATCGAATCAATTATACCCTTATAACTAAATAAATAAATAAGTATAGCCAACCTCTTTGACCAATTGCCAGCATTTTAGTTTCTTATTAAAAGAGAATCAAAATAGAATCTTCCCTTTCATGTAAAAAACAAAAACTAAAAATCTTATAAAAATACTATCAAAAGATTATTTTATTTTTAAATAATTTATAAAAATACTCATCTAAATTATATAAAGGAAAATGATAGGTAGACCGATGGTCAACCTAACATTTGCATCGATAGGCGTGTTTTTATTTTTTTTATTTTTTAAAATGCTAAAATATGTATTGATTTGATTTTTTTTTATTCTTTTCTAAATATTAAAAAGTATTTCTTAATGTATTGAAAATAAAAAAAAACAATCAATCAACTATTGATAGATCATCGATTTGTTCAAAACAAAAAAAAAAAAGGTCATCGATCTTCATAACATGATCCTTATATAAATAGTAAAATTTAGATTTGAATATTTTAAAATTTCTCTTTCAATCAAATTTTATCGCATAAATATTTTACTAAATGTTTTATACACATTGCTTTATAAATAAAATTTTCTTTTATAAAAATATTTTTAATTTAAAAAATAATTATATATATTTATGAAAACATTTCCTTTGCATCAAATAAACGTGCTAGGTGGCTTTATTCCATAGTCTATTCCCAAAAGGTTTAATTTTCCTCCATGAAAAGACAAAACGATTTAGGAAATCAAAGAAGTGATTCATACATACATACACACCTGGCGATGAAATTGAGATTCTTAATGTCGGGTCCAAAGACGGAGGAGGTGTTGATGAGGTGAAGGTGAGCATTCAAGGACTTGGCAGAGGTATCAATGGTCACCGACCGAACCGTGTAGCCATACCCAAGTGGTGCTTCCTTTTCCTTTTCTGCGCTGAGCGGTGACTGTGAGAGGAAGAAGATGGTGCTGCATAAGAGGAAGAAAAGCTGGGTGTGGTTTTGAAGAGGGAGAAGCTGAGGATAAGACATGATATGTTTTCTTATATTGTTGCCACCATCATTACCGTCTTTGTTGAGGAAATTAAAGTGACTCTTTCTGTCTTTATATACCAGTTGGAATCGTGTGTCGTTTTGTACATGTCTAAAATCTCAAATCTCTCAATGATGACATTTTTAATTTCTCTAAAATAATACTAATAATAATAATAATATATTTTTACTTCTTTTGGTGAGTTCACAATGCAAAAGTCGTGTAATCCTCCAATATTTGTGTGTATCGAGAGAGATCTAAGTATCCAACTTCTTGTCAAAGATAATATTAAAATTGTATTTAGATATTGAGATGAGTTAAAATAAATTAAATTTTTTTTATTAGAAATAGTGAATTAAAATAGTAGAGTGAATATTATAAAATAATCTAAAATAAATTTAGATGTATTTTGATATTAAGATGAATTTAAATATATTTATGAGAAGTTAAAAAAGATTTTAGGTCTTATTTGCAAAAAAATATTAAATTGAAAAAAATTATAATTCTTACATATAAAAAGATTTTGAGTTAAATAATATTTAATAATTTAAAATTTATGTACTTAAATATTTAAATGTTGAACGAAACTTAAATTTGAATTCAACTTAAATGAGTTTGACTACTTCTTAATTTTAAAGGTAGGTTGTGTGTATATAATATATACTAGGTTAAGAACAAAGCACATTGCCTAATTAAGTACAATAGATTTTTTACAAAAATAATATAACTAAAAAAAATTAAATTAACAAGCATCTATAAATAATAAAAACTCAAATGTAAAATTTAGTTTGCGCCATCATAATTTCTGATTTCCTTCCTCTCGAGAGCAGACTAATTTGGCATCCATGAATATTAGGATGAGGTAGGAGATCAATAGACAAAAATTCATATTCAAAATTTATATAACGATTTTATAATATACACTAAATTGAAACTATGCAATTGTCCCTAGTTAGCTGTATAACATTAATTTAAACATGTTAATCTTAATAATTCTGTAAATATAATATTTTTTGTGCAGTTCTTTTCATATCGTTCAGTCAGCACAGGCTGTATTAGAATCTTTACTGTAGATGCAGTTTTGGCCCTGATAAAACCACATATAATTGACCATGTGAAAAAACAGGATGAGGTAAATATATACCAATAAAATCTAATGTCTGCCCTTGTGACTTATTTATAATCATTGCAAAACTTAATCTAATAAGAGATTGAGTTCGTTTGAATGAGAAGTCACTAATTTCATCAACACTTGGTAAGAATGAGATCATTGGAATAAAAACTTTTTATCCACTATGTTACCCAACTGCAATTTTTGTATCAATGACATTTCGATCAAAAGTCCAATAAATTAGACGTGTTCTATTGCATAGTCCTTCTGAAATATTAATGTTTCTAAGCAGTATAATGAGACAGTTTTTCTTCAATAATAACTATATCAGTTCACGTTTACGTTTGATTATAACTAAATTAAATAATTGTAGACAAGATTGTTTATGAGTCACTTTGACAAACTAAGGGCTCGTTTGTTTTGGGAGATGAAACTAAAACTCTCAAACTCATCATTACACTTTTTCAAAATCTCATACAAAATATAATAAAAAATTTAATTTTTTCAAATTCCAAAACTATTTTTTTCAAATCCTCATACGAAACTAATGTTTGAAAAATATATTAAAACAATATATTATTACTTTTTAAACTTTTATCTTATTTCATCTCATCTCATCTTTGAAAACAAATGAGGAAATAGAAAAACCGATGTGTGAATGGATTTCACGTTTCACATTGAAAAAAATTTATAACAAATTCATTATCAGTTTCGAACTGATAATGAATTGTTTTTAAAATAGATAGCCAATTATATTATAGTTATATAATATATATATATATATATATATATATATGTAGGCATCAAAAGAATCAAACTTATACAATAATTGTAAATGATTTACGTTTATTTATATTCATTAAATATATTTATAAAATATATATATTAATAAATAGATATATTTATCTATTAAATTGTTTACTTTTACGTAATATATCATTAATATCAAAATGCAAAATATATCAGTTGTGGTGTATAAACTAATATATTTATTATATCTAAACAATGGTTTGTGTCACGTTTATGTTTACGTCTACAAATATATTCTAAAATTTAAAATTCTAAAATTGGTTTTAAATTAATATATTTTTTAGGAAATTAAAATATTTTTGGTTAAGAAATTACTATTGTTTAGATATAATAAATATATCAGTTAACTACAAATATATCTAAATTAATATATTAGGAAATTAAAATATTTTTGGTTAAGAAATTACTATTATTTGGATATATAAATATATCAGTTAACTACAAATATATCAGTTCACGTTTATGTTTACGTAATATATCAGTTTACGTCTATAAATATATTCTAAAATTAGTTTTAAATTAATATATTTTCTAGGAAATTAAAATATTTTTGGTTAAGAAATTATTATTGTTTAGATATAATAAGTGACTGTTAAATTTAACGGTTACTTAACGGAAAAACGTAAAAATCTGTTAAGTTACCGTTAGATAGCCACTTATTATAATAGAATAGATATATAAATAAATATATATATATATATATATATACACACACACACACACATTAGCAATGAGCAACTTTGCTTAGTTTAGTAAAGCGGTTATAAATGAAATGTTTTTATAAAAAAAAAAATAGATTTCGATCAACAATATAATACAGAGAGGAAAAAAATATAAGTTCTAACAAATATTTGATGGGTAATAAAAAGAAAATATTTTAACAACGAAAAAATTATATAAAAATAAATTATAAACTGATGTGAAGTGATGAAAGATAGCTATTGAATAATTATTATAATTTCATTTATGTGATATTATTATTTGAATTTAATATTTCATAATGAATTTAAATTAAGAAATAAATAATATTTATTCAAATAATTGTATTCGCAAATATAGTTGGCAAACAAATTTAAACTTAATTCTTTTATATTTCTCTTTTTTTATATAAAGAACGAATAGAGATTTTAAATGATATATAATTTATATATAATATTTATCTAAATTTATATAATTTATCTAAATTTATATATATGGTTTAAATTTAAGTTGTATTTTAAATCATATCTAAAACATAATATATAGATTTAATTTATATCTAAATTTAAATTTATATACATAATTTAAAGTTTATCTAAATTTAAATTCATAATAACTTAGATATAATTGAAAATTATATATCTAACTAATCACATCTAAATTTTAAACCATATCTAAATTATAATCATATACAATATCTAAATTTAAATTTATATATATACAATTTATATAATTCATATTTTCTAAATTATATAAAGACAAAAAATGGAATAATTTATTCAAATCTATAGTTTAGAACTTATCCAGTCTATAATCATATATAATATCTAAATTTAAATTTATATATAATTTAGATATAATTTAAAATTTATATAATTTATATAATTTAAATTATATATTTTGTCTATTATATAATTTATATTATCTAAATTATATAAAGACAAAAAATAGAATAATTTATTCGAATCTATAGTTTAGAACTTATCCAATTTATAATCATATATAATATCTAAATTTAGATTTATATATAATTTAGATATAATTTAAAATTTATATTATTTATATAATTATAGAATTTATATTATCTAAATTATATAAAGACAAAAAATGGAATAATATATTTGAATTTATAGTTTATAACTTATCTAGCTAGTTTAAACAAATAGAATAATTTATATTATATAAATTATAATTTATATATATATTTTTAATTTAGATATAACTTAAAAATTATATATCTAACCAATCCTATCTAAATTTTAAATTATATCTAATATTTTGAATATCTAGTGTTAAGTGGTCGCTAAATTTAACAAAAAATACAAAAATATTTAACGAAAAAAATAAGAAAATCATTAAATAATCATTAAATAGTCATTTATTATAATAGAAATATAATATATATATATATATTACATTATTGTTTTTGCAAGTGCCTCAGTACTAAAATATTATCTTTAGAAGATTTTTATACTAGGGCAATGAGGATATGGTAAGGCTGCAATTGAATCGAATGGAGTCTTAAAAAATAATAATTAAAAAAAAAAACTTCCTTCTTTTTATTTTTATTTAAATTCGAGTCAAATTTAAATTTAATATCAAATTATAATTTCATGTTCATGATTAGTTCATTTTAAAAAAATTAAATTTGAGTTTATTCACAAACTTCTTGTACATTTAAGGCATCATAGAGGGGTATGGGGAGTTTATTTCATTTCTTAAAAGACCTAAAAGCAATGCTTTACGTCCAAAAAAAACTATGAAGTGTTTTCTAGGCATTTCTTTTTTGTTTCTAAGCATTTTTCTTGACATTTTAAAAGCTTAAAGAAACTCCCATCATTTTTCATCTCTTACAAAAATTATTGAAACTTCAAATCAATTGAAAAATGTGAAATATACATATATATATATATATATATATATATATATATATCTAAGTTTTAGTAAGTTGCAAAATTTTTTTCCCCAAGATTAATTGTGTTTTATGTTCATTGTTTAAGCTATAAGACTGAATTTTCATCTCATTATTATTTTTAGATTATTTTGCTTAAATAATTACTTTGAGAATTCATGTTAAAATGTTGTTACTTTGTTGTAATTTCATATATATGGTCGCAACAGATTTTATATTCTTAGAATAAGAGACATTATCTTCCAATAAGGTATATATATAATCGCAAATTCATGTTAAAATAAAAGAAAAAAAAAATCATGACTTCGTCCCAAATACAAACAAAGGGTACAATAAAATGAATATCATCCCAACAATTAAGTAAAGGAATAATACGAACAAATCTAATATTGCTTAGAAAAAGAGTTATAATAGTCTTAACTTAATGCAAAATTTCAACTTTTAAAATCCTTATTTTACTTTTTTGAGAAATAATACTTGCAGTTGTAACACACGTAAATGCTATACAATTCTTTTAAAAAAGTATGATTCTTTATGACAAATTAGTTTCTAATAATGTATTCTATTTTTTTTAAAACGAATGAAACGCTACACTTTAGAATTGTACATACCATTACTTGATAAAGCTCTTTCTTTAAAAATGATTACGCTCAAATCAAACATGGAATAAAATATTTCATGGAAAAATCTTTTTTTTTTTCTTTTTTTGAGCATGCAAATGAACAGTCCAAAGAACAAGAGTTAAAGAGAGAGAGATAAAGAGATTGGAAGCAGCTAATCTTTCCATCATTGTTTATGGTTAAAAATTTGAGTTAAATACTAAAAATTAATATTTTTTTATTGTGATGCATTCTCGAAATCTTTTAAAATTTATTGCCTGTAGGCTGTTTTTGGAGATGTACATAGGCCCCCCTTCCCATTTTGATTATTTTTAACAGATATTTTTAACTTAAATGTGTATAAAATATAAATATTTTTTTACATTTTCATTATTCTCTGAGCTTAATTTATAGGCTTACTAGGTTGGGCCTGAGTGAGAAATTAAAGCTCATCCTGGCCAGCATTCTTTCCTCCTACGGTCTAGGAATCGCCAAAGGAGCTCAGACCATGAATTGTATTAGCTAAAAGGAAATGCATGATCGGGAACCCAAGTTGAGGAGGACAAACAAGATGCCCGACCTTGACACTCGCCTACAACACCTAGTATCAAAATATCTACCCCAGAAAGTGAATGGAGAACACGAACAAACGTTCATTCTTTGACGATGGAAAGAGAAGTGACCGTGTTGATTGCTTACCATTGAGACTCCACTCGAGAAATTACATTGTATTAATGACGCCACCTCAAACGTCATGCCACATTAAAGGCTTTGATTAGGGCAACTGTGAGCATGATGTAAACCCCTAACATGGGGTATGGGATATGTCCTGAAACTTCGTATACAATCCATGCTTCAGGTATGAAAAACTATTTTTGTACTCTCTAATTCTCTATCATTTTCCAAGAAGAAGTACTGACTTTGATATTAGTAGCTTACGAAACATTTTCGGTCCCACATTTATCTCAATATTTGTAGGTGGAAATATCCGGGCCTGGATTGCTGGAATTTAGTCGATATGTATGAAACATGATATTAATAAATAAATAAAAAAATTGGTCCCTATGAATATTGCATTTCGTCCTTAAAAATTAGGCTAAACACAAAAGGTTGTTTATATGATGTGTTTTAAAGTTAGATTGCACATATACTTTTTTTATAAATCCTCTATAGTTGTAACGTTAATCAATTTAATGCACTCGTTAAACAACTACTGAACTAGACAGGATCTGGTTGTTTGATGAAATACACGATGAGATAGATTTAATCAATCTAATAATTATAGATAGTAAAGTTTCAACTCAAAAAATAAATAAATAAATAAAGGTTGTAATGACTGTAAAAACATGTAATCCACAATATATTTTGAATCGTTAAATTTTGCCTAACTCTTTGACGTTTTGCATATCAAATGTTGTGAAATTTAGCCCTTGTTTGGATTCGGAAATCATTTCATCTTATTTCATTTTATCTAATCTCATCATTACAATTTTTTTAGATTTTTACATAAAATAAATTAAACCAACTTTTGTAAATTCCAAAACAATAATAATATTAAAAAATAATATTCTAATAATATTTTATTCAATCTTAAACTTTCATTTAAAACCATCTTATCTCATCTAATAATCCAAACCGAACCGCTTAATTTGATTTTACAAAAATTTCAAACCATCTCATTTTATCTCATATCATCTTAATATCTAAACACCATTCATATACAAATATTTTTCAATTTCAAATTTTTAAGATTTTCATATAATCATTGTGACGTCCCCAGATTCCACTCGGAATTGAACAGATATTTGAAGCGTCGGGATATGCAACACAAAGTTACCTGCCTCCGTTCATGATAAATAAAAATGCAATACACCTAACATGCATATAACATTATGCAATATTTGCAACGGATAATTTTTTTTCTTTAGCAATATTATGTATCAAACTAAAAATATCTCAAATACTTAAAACATCATTCATACAAAAAGGCATAATAAACAATTGAGATCATAACGTTAGTCCAAGATGGCTATGATCAAAGAAGACTAGAGATGCAACTCCAAAATATAAGTATTAATTAAAGTTAACTAATATTTTAACATTGACTCTGCATCGTCGTTCAGTTGACCGTGTCTAGCTGATCGAATCTCGATTCACCTTCGGGTCCTGTGATAACCCAAAATTTTTACCTGTCTTTATTAATTTTCATATTTAATATGATTATGTTTTCTTTAGAATTATTTTAGTAAAGTTTTAGAACTTTTTAGAAATATATGTATACATGTTTGATTTGGTTTAGAAGAACATGAGGATACCTAGTTTTTGGAGGAATTTGGGACACTTGGCAAGTTAAGGATATGTTACTTTTTGTTATTTCAAATGATCAAATGCTTGAAAAGATGAGTTAGGAAAGTCTTAGCAAATGAATTCGAAAAAATCAAGTAAGGCATATTCTCTTGAGAAGTGTTGGCTATTGAATGAATTTTAGTGGAAAGAAACAAATTATGCCTATTATTTTAGATTATATATACAAAGATTACTTTTATTAAGAGATAAGGAATAAGTGACAAGTGATAATAGGATACACATAAATGTGTTTAGTGTAAACTAAGATAATTGGGTAGTTTGCGACAGATTTGACATCTCTCGGTAATCTGGGAATAAATTTCTTATTTGATTTTGGATTGAGATGATTCAAAATGTTATGGAACTCAAAGAGAAAGATCTACAAGTTTTATGTTTTGAGTTTTAAGAGATATTGGCTTAATTAAGGATGAAATTGGGCTTGAAGTTGACTTGTCTGAAATGAATCTAGGTGGTAGCTGAAAATCACTTTGTCTTATTTAGAGATATTTTCAAAGATATAGATGATGTGCAGTTTGCCTAATTTTGTCATCTTCTACACAAGGAAAACTAGATGATATATATACGTTTTTAGAAAAAAATAAAACAAAAAGAATCAATGAAAGAAAAGTTTTAGTGGTTTAAGTAAAGTATATTCGGAGAATATTCCTAGACTAAGGGGGGGCTTACGGATTGGTTGTTTTGAAAGGCCAATGATCGACTTTTTCTTTTGTGTTTCTTACCATATTTTAGTTCACTTCTTAAGCAAGTAAAGTAGGCAAATGGAAGGATATGATTGGATGAGAAACACTTGACTTTTCCTATAGGTGTTTCGGCTAAACCAAGAGCATATGGGAGAAGGCTTAACCAACTTATTATTTGTCCATTTCTACCACAAATTAGCTTATATACTTGGCATGAATTGAGATATGTGGCAAGGGGCTATTGGATGAAATGAACTTGGAATTCTTTACATGAGTTTCAGCTGAAAAATGAAATCAAAAGGAGAAAGTTTAGCCGATTGGTTTATCTTCTTGAAATCACCAAGTTTTGTATAAGCACATGATCTAATCTTATGTCACCTAAACCTAAGTTGAAATTAGTGTCCTATGGTCTAAGAGGGACACTTGGCCTCATGGGGTGAAAGGTTGATTTTGGTCTTTGTATTTGAAGATGTCGCCTAACACCAAACACACACAAGTTCACTTCACTTCATCCATAGCTCTTGGCCAACCAATTCTTCTCTTCTTCATCCACTTCTTTCCTTCACTTCAATTTCTAAACTATTTCTCTTGGTATAGTTAAGTGTTTTTTCTCAAGGAGGTGCTGGAAAAATCCTAGCTTACAAAGGAGTAGTTTTGGATATTTTCTTGAACTAGTAAGTGCACACATAACCCAATTTTAGCTTTTTGTTGATATATTTTATAAATTTTGTTATTCAGGATTTTATTTGCTATTGGATTGTTGGAGGAATATATGTATCTTGGTGATTGATAAATAGTATGAGGATTATGTTCTTTATATTGGAAATTGGTTGATAAGTGGTAATAAGTGATCAAAGTTTTTAATTCCTTAGGCTTATTTGAGAAAATGACTTAAGATTTGGTTTAGTAATTTATTTAGGAAATATATGATGAAAAGTTTAAGGAAAGAAATCAAGGATTTAATTAGAGAAGTGTGAACTAAAGCTTTAAGTCATGGTAGGATGTGTGTAAGAATTAGAAATATAAAATTTAAGGGTTCGGTTATTGAGTAATTTGTAGAAAGAAATTTCAAGTTTTATTTCTTATAGATGATCTAATTATAAGCTAGGTTTTTAATGAAAATAGGAAGTTATTCCTTTAATATTTGGGGAATAATTGAATAGATGTGATTTGAAGATGAAGTGATGAAAAGAAGTAAAGAAATGACTTTTACAAGTTTGATGAGATTCTCGGCTTAGGCTATTTAAAGGTGAAAGTTTAATTAATTTGTTTATTTCTTTGATGAAATATGTATGATTTACCTGAAAGAATTTATAAGCATATGTTTAGTATGAATACGCTCTTATTGGATAAATGCATGCGTCATATGTCACATGAATCATACATTACGCATGAAAAGGGTCTAAGTTGTATGCATTTTATAATAAGTCTCATGATTTAAGTTATCATGATTTTTTTTCAAAGTAAATAAGAACAAGAATAAAAAAAAATTGAAAACTCGCATCATGATAGGGAAGGCCATACGTAATTCCCATATAACTGACATGCCGACGGAAAGGCGATACATAACTCCCATATGACTGACATGCCGACAGGGAAAGCGATACGTAACTCCCATATGACTAACATGACTGGCAGTAAAAACGATACATAATTGCCGCCATAATAAATATTTTCGTGTCATGACAGAGAAGGCGATACGTAACTCTCGTATGACTGACAAGAACACGACGATGAAGGTAATACGTAACTGCCGTCGAGGTTTAGTGATAGTGTGACAGTAAAGACGATACGTAACTGTTGTCATACTATGAATAAGAAGAAAACTTAAAGAAAATATACAAATAAGATAAGAATTTTAAGAAAAGTCATTATATGTCATGATGGGTGGCGTACCTATGTTCATACAAGCTTTTCATGAAAATGTATAATTCTATGTGAAAAGGGTACATAAGTCGTACTAAGAAACGTGACGGTGAAAGCGATTACGATCTGCCATTGAGATCAAGACTAAGAATTACATGAACAATAATCAAAGTATAAAAGGACAAGAATTTCAAGAAAAAGGTTTTTATACGTTACGAAAAGTTTAGTACCCATTTTCATATTAAGTTTTTATGAAAGTATGCAAGTTTTGAAAAAGGGGTGCATAAGTCAAGCATAAGTCTCAAGCAATAGTCAAGCATTAGTCAATGACATAAGTCTCAAGCAGAAATCAATGATATAAGTCTCAAGCATAAGTCATGTCATGAGTCATATGTGCATGCAAGCACATGTTATTTGTAAAGTTTGGCTATATTGTTATTATTATGTTATATGTGTACTTACTGAGATTTTTCAAAATCTCACTATTTTATTTTATCTATTATTCCTTATAAAATGATAGACGTTATTGCAGGAATAGGTGAACCACTACAAGACTCAAACGTCATGGGAGATTCTGAGGTGCCCTGAAGGTCCTACAGAATACTCCCCTTCTACTGGAACGACTCCTTCCGTATGCGATATATTTTGCATATTGTTAACAAGTTAGGTGCATGCATATAATTTCTAGCATGAATAATGATATTTGTAACCTAACGTTATAAGTCATGACGCTTCAGTTTACGTTATTTTTCAACATATAAATTGAGAATGTCACAGGTCCTGCAACAAGATCTACCATTATGGTGGAATGGTAGTTGAGACTACCACAGTAAGATTTGATTGTAAATCTCAGTAAGTTAACTAAAAACCTCCATACATATTAATGATGCATGCACGATAGTAAAAGTATGAATGCATAATCAAAGTTATAAGCAAGCATAAAATAACTTAACATATAACATGGCATGACATGAACTTGAGATGTGAATGTGAACTTAAAACTTGAAACTTGACATGACATGAACTTAATCTTGAATAATATAAACATGGACTTGAATATGAGTGAACTTGAACTTGAATATGAGTGAACATGAACTTGAACATAGCATGAATGTGAAACTTGAAACATAGCATGAACGTAAACTTAAACTTAATTAAACATGAACATGAACATAAACACTGACAATCAAAATGATTCCACCAATTGTTTTCCTAGGAATAGTGAACAATAAGAATGATTCAGCCCAATTTATCCTATAAGAGATACTCAAGACAATCAGAATGATTACGCCATGTATTTTACATGAGATACCCTAGCAATCAGAATGATTACACCAGGAGTACCTAGTAATGCTCTGACAATTAGAATGATTATGCCATGAGCATTAGAGAATAGGTATTCTAACAATCAGAAATGATTATACTAGAAGTACATTGTGTGAAATATAAATGGAGATGCTCGGATAATCATAATGATTATATCATGAGTAGCACAGGTATGACTGACTAAAAGAATACTGCTTTATAGACACTTTATACTTGAGACATAACGTGATGTGAAATGAAAGACATGATGTACTATGAGACAGACAACATTTCATAACATGACATTAAATATAACAGATAATATTTCATAACATGACATAACATGTAACGAAAAATATTTCATAACATGGAATGACATGTAACAGACAACATTTCATAATATGGCATAATATATAACAGATGATATGACATACATGTAACAAATAGAGTACGTAATATGACATATTTGCAACAAATAGCATATGTGGCAAAATCTATTGTGTAATAGATAAGTATTTCGTGACAGCATAATTCGTGTAACAAATAAACATATAATGACATAGCATGGCATGACATATATGATAACATATATACATAAATTCCAGTTCCCTTACCCTTCACATATATACAATAAATTGATAGTAAGTTAAGAGATAACTTACCTCGATTGTCGCGTTCTATGAGAATATAATGCGAAATACGAGAAACTGAAAATAATGATTCTAAGATTATAAATTAATTACTAATGATTAGAAACACTAAAAGAAATACTAATTTAAAGAAAAATTAACATTTTACCCTCTGCAATGCTACATGTAGAAAAATGATCATTTTATCCTTAACTTAAGAATTTCACATTATAACTCCAAAAATTACCAAAATTTATATTCCATATGTACATCTTGTTCTAAACTCAACTATCAACTAAGAAAAATGTAAAACTAAATACAACCATGAAAAATATATAGGAGCCAAAAACATGCATAGGCTTTTTTCCCTTGATTTTTGTTGTATTTTTTCCAATTTTAAAATTCCTGATCAAACTAATTTTTTTTTTTTTTGTGCAAAAAAGATTTTCCTATCCTAATTTTAAAATATACTTAAGATATCCACTAAAAATATGCTAGTCATCAACACCAAACTTTTTAGAAAAGATCCAGCCATTTTAACTAAAAAAAATAACTCTTGAATCAAATGATTTGATCTATTTCAAAGGATCTCTTAAAACTTCAAAAACCCAAATATTACCTCTAACATATTCATAACATATTCCTAAGAATAATCATGTTTTGAATCGTTAAACAAAAGTCATCAAAATCACCAAAACAACACTTGAAGTTATTGTCTTTCCTCTAAGTCCAAAAACATATTTTCATTTTTAACTTGTTTTGATCAATATCTTGATTCATAACTTATAAAGACGTGATCTTCAAACCCAAACATCACATAGTTTTAAAATGTGTCATAAAATATATCTATGCTTCAAACTCAAGATCACACGGTCAAAAATCAACCAAAACATAAATTTAGTCAAGAACCTCAATATTTTGACCTATTCGAGTATCTCTTTGTATAAAATTTCATATCTTTGAAACTAATATCAAATATATTCAAAACAACATTCTAACATGTATATAAGAGACTTATGGTCATTCAATAAAATTATCCAAACCATTGAAATAGGATTAAACAACGAAATATTCAAATTTACTCAAAACAGAAATTGTTTTTCCACTTCCAATTTTCAAGTTTCTATATCCAAGAAAAACTATCATCAAAAGTTTTATTCATACAAAAAAATTTAAATTATGATTCATAAACACATGTTAACAATATTCCATAAAATGTTCGGACCAAGATATTTCCATTAGCTTAGTCAAAACTCCAAAATTTAACTCACTCTCCAGTTTAACACTCAGAATGACCTATTCATGGTTAAAACTATTTTTGACCAATCAAATGACCATGAAATGAAATGAAATATATATATACAAAAACTAGACTCAAAGAAGAATAAGTTTTATGAAGGATTTATAGCAAGATAATACTTAAAAAGGGTCCAAAAGGACCACATAAGAATAAACATAAATCTGCTCGAGAGAACTGTTTCGGGATTCTCTTTAAGAGTGGGGTGAAAAGTTGATGGAATGATATTAATATGAATGATACGAATGATATGAATGTCAAGAAAAAATATGAAATGTTATTATCACATGTTAAAGAAAAGTCAAAAGAAGAAATGAGATTTTTACATGAATGTACATAATGCACGAGTCAAATCTTAAGTCTCGTGATTCACGTTCATGCTTTTGTTTGTATTTGACTTTGTTTGCCTATGATACGTGTGCTATATTATTTGTGTACTTATTGAGATTTTTTAAAATCTCACTCTGATAGTTTCCACTACCATTCTTTTCTCAGGAGGATAGAAGTGATTGCAGGTATAGATGAAGAAATGCAAGACATCGTCTCTTAAGAAGACTCAGGAGACCTCGAAGAGCCCTGAGGGCCCCTCAGAGTGCTTTGCATATGCTAGGCTGGAGGAGATAGATGAGTTTTTTTTATTCAACTTATGAAACTTTTTGAGTAGCTTAGGTGGATCCAGCATGAAGGACAAGCTAAGCAGGACCAGCCTAGCGAGACTGATGATTAGGAGTGACAACCCCTAGTCGGGTTCAGTTTCTTTTGGAATATCAGACAATTTTTTGGTTTAAGTATTAAGTGTTTTAGATATGACTTCCCGTGCTTTGGGAATTTAAGGCTTTATAAATATTTCTTTTGAGATGTAATTGCTTTATAAAACTTTTGGAATAGTTGCACTAGTGATTACCATGTGATAATTGGCATCATCTTATTATTTTGCCTATCTAGTTAGAAAAGACTTTTTCACTACGATTTTTATTGCATACTACAAGTAAACTAGGTGCATGCATTTTAATATGCCATCAATGACGGGTATATAGCCTTGTATTATATACCTCCGATACTTCAAGTTTACATTAAATTTCAAACGTGGGTTGGGGGCGTCGACAAGAAATGAGATGGGTTTAGATGAAAACTAAAAGTTAAAATAAAATATTATTAAAATATAATTTTTTAAAATTATTATTGTCTGGAATTTAACAATTTTAAATTGTTTATTATATTTTATGTAGAAATTTGAAAAAATTATAATGATAAAATAAGATGAGATGAAATACTTTCACCATCCAAATGAGTTTAATCTTTATCATAAACAATATCATTCTCAATCACACTTTGATGGGGAATATTTAAAATAATTTTTTTATCAACCACGGTCCATTAGAAACCGCTAATATTCATAACAAATATAATTGAAATCGATAACAAATGTAATTGGAAATGATCATTTATAAAAAAAAATACTAATATTTCAACCTATACTAAATTCATATATTCTTCTCTACCCGTTTAAGTGTGTGCATGTGGAAGTGGAGTAATTCTATCGGAAGTCGGTTTTAAAGAGTCGATGGAAAGTTGGCATTGGTTTTAAAAAAAAAATTCCTCAATTTCAACCTTGTTTTCAATTCTCATATTGAAAACAAACAAACGGAACTCATTAGATCCATGAAAACAAGGTTGAAGATGAGGAAATGTTTTTAAAAATCAAAGCCGACTCCCCATTGACTCCCTAAAACTGACTCCTTTCACCTATATATGTGTCTCTGTGTTAAGATACAATGAAATGATGTGCGTTTCTATTGTAGGCTTCATGAGTTACCTTCTTAATCCTAACCCTATAATTATAATTCTAGACAAACTTTCTAAGATTAATAAAAACACACATCCAATTTTTCTTCAAATTCCTTTTACCCCTAATCATAAAATAAAAAATAAAAAATTCCTTTTACCGCTTGATTTAAATAAATAAGTGTCATCATCTAAAATAAATAAATAAATTTATGTTTAATAATTATAGATAATCATCACAGAAGTCCTCATATTACAACCATCATTTTATTTAAAAAAAAATTCTTGTAATTCTCTAAAATAGTATAGTATTAATAATTTTTCAAATTATTATAATTATAGAAACATAGAATAAACTAGTTTTAGCATTGTATTTAAATTATAAAATAATATCAAATATTTAATAGATGGAGCCATGGAGGGGCTCAAATATATAAAAAATATATATATAAATATATATATATATATATATATATTACCATCAAATCAAACCACTTTGATGTCAAACAATCCTCCCATCAGCAAAATCAAACAAATAAAGGCAGAGATTCTCCAAATCTGATTGTTGAGATTCTCATTTTTGTACTAAAAGAAGCTTATGTACCAAAATCCAACGGTTCGAAACAATCTAATTGCGTAATGTACACTCTAATTAATCTCAGCCAACCTTCTTTGAATGCTCAGCCATTAGTGTCTTCTTTGTATCCTTTTCTCGCCTGATATCTCTCTCTCTATCCGTAATTTTCCTCTCTTTTTCTCCTGTATTTGTAGGCATGGTTGGTGCAGATCTTAGATATTTGGTGGAGAAGATCGCCATGGTCGGCTGCGAGGAAGTGACGATGAGGATGGAGGGTTCGGTGGTGTGTCCCAAGCCTCATCATTGGATTTGGGGCTCTTTGATTCCACCTTTCAAGACCACCACCATTTCAGACCATCCTTTAGATGGCCCATCAAGTAATGATCTCCACCACTCAATTACACTTTTTTTTCATCCGACAACAAACTAACAAAATAAAAATGGTTTTCTTTAGTTTTATTTGCAAAATCATGTTTTGAATTTTGGATTATATTTTTCTTTCACGGTAACAATCACTAGTGATAGGAGATTCAAAAGTAAGGACAGAGCATTTGGATAGCATTCTCGCCAGGCTGTATCAATTCAAGGCTAATGGGGCTCAGCGAGGTTGCCTTCCGATTTGAGCATTGGGTTTCAACAAAAACAAATTAAGTATTTAACTCGAGAGCTACTCGAGCTCGTATAAATTCATTTATTTATTTTATACGAGTTCGAGTCGAGTTTGAACTTCATATAGGTTAGGCGAGTCGAGCTCGATCAAATTTTTTTTTATTTTTGTCGAACTCGAGTCGAGTTCGAGCACGTAAATATGCTAATCAAGCTCTAGACTATCTACTCGAATTCGACTCGACTCGACTCGATTTTTTTTGTAGCTCTAGATGATACTTATTTCATCATTATTTTTTTCATTATCAAATGAGTAAGTATACAAACAATATATTTTACAAGAATAATGTTAGATACAAAATTTCAAATAGTCAATTAAGCTTCATACAAGATTTTTATAAAAAAGTAGGTGATAAATAATAGTGTTTTTATAATTTTTTAAGGTGAGAACTACTTTTTGTTATAGATTTGTATAAATCATTTCTCTTAATGGAAAATTCTATTCACCATCCCATATATTACACACAACACTTTTCTCTCCTCTTACTAAATGTACTATACATGGATAATGAATAAAAAAATTCAAATAGTTTAAGAAGAATAAAAAAAAAAACTTTAAAATTCTTTTAAAAGAAATTTGATTTATGGTGTGTGCAGATAAATAGTAGCAAAGTTCTTTTACAATACATGGTACAAAATAAGAATATTTTGAATAAATTGTTACTTTTATAAGATAGTTTTAAAAAATTTATAAAAATATCATTCCTTTTGAAATATTGTTATGTAAAATATTATGAAACTCTTCCTACAATCACCCTGCCATCATCTTCTGGCGTGGGGATTTCTTTTGTTTCTCTTGGTCTCCGAGACCTTGATAATTTAATGGGCTAGGCCTTTGCTAACTTGTCTACGGCTCTTGAGTTTGAGCTCCTGCCAAAAGGTAGTGATGTTGGTGGTGAGCCTTCTTTTGGTTCTCCTCTTTATATTTGGGAATGACGGTTGTTGATGGCAACCTTTTTGAGAATATTACTGAAGGTTTTGCCACAGGTGTCTTTGAATCGGAGGCCTTGGACTCTGTTATCTTTACGGCCGTTGAAGAGGTGACTGTTACAGATGTTGGGGAACTCCCTAATTAGATCAAGACATAGTCTCCACTCCCTCTTCCCCCCATCCCTCTTATGGAGATGACACTATTTTTGCTACCCCTTTAGAGGAGAATGCTTTTCGAGGGGCCAGGGAGACAGAAGTTGGTGAGGGCCCTGGAGGTGGCATGGTTGATGAGCAGGTTGTTGGTGATGAGGTTGTAGCAGTTAAGTTTGGTGTTCCAACTCTGTGGTACTCTTGGGGCCCATTTTCCTAAGGGGCCTTTCCTGGAAAAAGGTGTTGTGGATTTTGAGGAGGCTAGGCCTAATTGTGCTACTCCCCTCTCTAGGGTAGCATTGGAGATGGCTACACACCTTTGCAGGATCTTTACTCAAGTATGGGACCATGTTTTTGTCTTTACATGTGCCAAGTTGTCCTATTGTTATGATTTATGGCTGCACATTGAATCCTTCTGTTTCATTTTCAAAGAGTGTTGATGATCATTCAGTCTGGATTGTGGGCGATAGATCCAATTTAGAAGAAGAGGTGAGAGACTACAGTCTTGTGTCTAAAAGGGAAAAGCTTTCCAGCTACATGGATTAAGCAAACAAGGACATCTGTTCTTTGTATGGTGAGTTTAATCACGTTCAATCCCTGCATGCTTGAGAAATTTTTGCATTGTAGTTGGTCGAACAGGATCAAGTGGCTACCAACTCTAAAATGGCTTGCTTAAAGGAGTCTGACAATTTTTCAATGGGCTCAAGAGGTTACTAACTGTAGACACCAAGAGGTATCAGATGTCTTATCCTCTTCAATTCATCAGTCCATAAAAGGGCAAAATTGGCAGTCGAGCTATCTCAGGTGAAAAATGTTGTTTCAGATAAGCGTAAGAAAAAAACCCACAGATCGCCGACCACTAGAGTGATTTGAGAACATCCTAGGCCAGGTTTTTTGGTTACCAAAAGGAGCGAGATGACATCGACACCCGCCAGGATCAAAACTTTTAAATTGTAGCCAAATTATCAAAGGAGGTGGCTAGTCTAAGGGTGAAGAAGGTGGGGCTCGAGTCCTGATTGACCACTGCTAATAACGAGATAGTTCGTTGGCATCCCCAATATACTATTGCTGAAGGGATTCGCAATAGAGCTTTTGGATATGGGTATGGGGCCGATTGAGGTGGTTGCGGGCATACTTGTTGGCCAACCCTCACACTGATTTAAGGAAGTTGAACCTAAAGGAGCTTATGCCAGATGCCGCCACCACTCAATTGGTAGACGCCATGGGGTATGATGTGATGGCAAACACTTTTCCTCCTCCTGCTACTACTTGAATATGATTTTTTTTTTTAAGAAGAGTCAAAGTCATATATCCAATAGTGGCCTCTACCCGAATTTTATTAATAATAACTCTCATTTATGATAAAGAAAAATCGTGGTTACAAGCCAAACATTTGGAACTTTACAAGAAAGAGAATAAAACAAAACCTTCCTAACACAAACCAACAAACAAACCAAAAACAATAAACCAAACCACAACTATAGACAAGCCTAAGGTACTTGTTTTTTATGGTCACTTTATTCAAATCCTGAGAATCTATACACATCCGAAGTGAACCATCTTTCTTCTTCATAAGTAAATTTGGGGCTCCCCACGGTGATGAGCTAGGTTGAATAAAAACCTTCTCCAATAATTCCTCTATTGGGAACTTAAGCTCTTTCAACTCATTCGGGCCATACGATAAGGCGCTTTGTGTATTGGGGCTGTAGCTGGCTCAAGCTCAATCTCAAATTCTATTTCTCGATTAGGGAGAAATCCAGGCAAATCCTCCGTAAATACTCCCAAAAAACCCTCGATCATTAGAATTCCTTTAACTCCCTTAGGTTCTTCCACTACATCTGTCACCATCACAAGGTAAGTATTATCCCCCGTTACTAAGCTCTTACTGACTTGTCCAGATGTTACCACTAATGGATCTTGCCTAACGATCTCTCTCATATAGGGTTGTAAATGAACTAGACTAATTGATAGTCCACTCGGTACTCACTTGATTAAACTTAAATCGAACTCGATTCGTAAAAGAAAAAGATTGCTCATAAAAGCAAATAACTGCTTGATTAGTAAATGATACATACCCAACAAAACTCAGCTCGACTCGGCTAAGACTCGTTAAAGCTCGCTCGTTTATACTCAAGTCGACTTGTTAGTTTGACTCGATTAAATTTTTTTCATATACTGATAAATATATACACATATATATGTTATATATATGTATTGCTAATAATATACGCATAGTACTTATAATTAAATATGTAATATATAATTTAATTACTTATGTCTATCTAATGAATATATTTCATAGCTATATTTTATAATTTGTACAATAATTAATCTATAAAATTTAGTAATTCATATGTGTTATCATATTATGTGTATTTATTAATTATATATGTAAGGATATAACATATTGTTATTATAAATAAATATCAACTAGTTAGATATTAATTATTAATTTTTTATTTTTTATTTATATAATAATTTTAAATTTAAATTTTATTGAAACAATATTAAAAAAATGGAGCTCGAGCTCGGCTCGACCTGACTTGAGTTCATTTGTGGGACGAGCTTAAGCTTAGCTCGACTCAACTCGAGTTAGTTTATGGGACAAATTCGAGTTCAAGTTGAAAGTTTAGCTTATCGAGTCGAGTTCAAACAAAAAATAAATAAAAATCTCGAGTTTGGCCTTGTGCTCAAATATTTTGAGTCGAGCCAAGCTCGGCAAATTAAAACTTGGCTCAATTATTCCCCTACTCGCATATAACAAAGATTTTCTTTAATACGCAGGTCAAACACTACTTCTTGCCTTATACAATCATTGTTGGAGTAATTCCTCAATAACCAATCCATTCTCAATATTAAATCAAATTCTATTAAATGGAAGACTATCAGGTCTGCTGTCAAAATTACATCTAAAATTTCCAGTAGACAATCATTAACCATTATTGTGCATCCAATCACTTTTTCGTCAGGAATAGCTACTAACACTTTCTAAGACATTAGCTCTACCTCAAGCTCGCATCATCACACGCAACTCCTAAAAATAAAAGATCTCAACACTCAGAATTCAAATGGAGCACCAATCACAAATTACTTTAACTTAAAGTTACCTAATAAAGTAGTTATAATTACTCAAAAATTCACATATACAAGCTAACTACGGATAAGGGCAAAGTTGAAAATGTTACTAGTAATCACTCCCACATCTGTCGTCTCGTTAGCTTCCAAATCCACGTCTCCGAATAACATATTATAAAAGTTATAGTATAGAGATAGTATACGTATAAAAAGTTATAGTATAAAAATCAAGTGGACCGACCGGACCTGATCGAAAATGACCAATTTGGTCCGGTCCTTTGAAGTATTCAGTCCGGTCTAGGCTAGAAAAATCCTAGACCGAATAGGTCCGGTTCATAAAACTCTCCTAACACCGACCAGGCCAGACCAAACTCCCCCTACTCGTGAATGAGTATTTTGTGATCTCCTGTACCTTCCAAAATAGCTATTCCCGTATGGACAGCTTTCCTTGGACATATTTTGACCATGAACAATTTGAGAAAAAGGAGATCAGTATGATTGATTGGTGTTATTTGTGCAAAATATATGATGAATTAGTGGATCATTTATTATAACATTGTAAGGTTACAAGAGTGCTATGAGTGAGATATTTAGGAATGTTGGTGTAGTTTAGGTTATGTCATTGAAGGTAGTGAACTTACTCGCTTGTTTGAATGGCATTCAAGGTTGTTTTAAAGTGGCAACGACATGGAAAACGATTTCGTTGTACATTATGTGATGTAACTAGTTGGAAAGGAATGCATGCTTCTTTCAAAATAGGAAACATACAACGGGAGAGCTTCAAAACTTTTTTTCACACTTTATTACTCAGTTTTCTACCATTATGCTTCTTGGGAATAATGTTTATGTTTTCTGGTTTTAATTCTCGGATTCTAGATTATATTTAGGTGTTCTCTTATATACTTATTGTGAACATAGATTTTGTCCATTTCATTCATATCAATAAAATTTACCTCTTACTTGTTAAAAAAGAAAAAGAAAAATGTGATGAACATATAACCTCACCCTCGTTTCCATTCTTGACAAGATGGATATGAATTTTGAAGTTTCTCAACGTTTGGACACAAATTGTCAATTAGAACAAAGAAACGTATTTTTAACTTGAGGTAATTATTTTTAATCATATGCCAAAGATAATTTCGAAGCCACAAATGCGCTTATTGGCAAATCGATATTTGATCACACTTTTTAGGCGACAAATGCGCTTATTGGCAAATCGATATTTGATCACACTTTTTAGGCGACCAATAATTATGTGCAATGATTTATTTTAGTCTCTCTCGCTATTTGAGAAATTCTAGCTCCAACTTGAATTCCTTTCCAATAAGAAGTGATAGCTTTGAGACCTCGACCACAAGAAACTGGCCTTGGCTGTCGAGATGTGTCTTTCTAACTGGCTTTCCATTCAATTTTGTTCCCTTCAAACTCTTACCGTTCTCCAGCCCTATGAAAGTCACTTTATCTATGATCCACTTTTGGCTCAAAGCATATCCTCCGTTCTCAACCTCTGAACTGATTGATACCTTGTTGCCCACTATTCCACCAAAAAATCTCACTAAACTCCATATCCCTCCTTTTCCTCCCATCACCACCTCCTCTCCATCATCCAAGAAAACTTCTCCAGTAGTAATTCCAGTACTGCTGACCACCACCAACAGCTGGAATGGAGTCTTTCGAGCTAAGCGCGTTGTCAAGGCCGCTCCTTGCATGGCCAAAATATTACCTTCCCGAACATGAACGTTAATATGATCAGGTGGTGCATCGAGCCTAATATATCTTCCTGAATGAACACTCAAAGAATGCGAGTAGTTGAAGAGGTCAAACCAATTTCCAGCAGGGAAGTATGCATCAACTGAAGTTGCTTCTGATTTCAATGCTGGTGAGACCATTACGCCTTTGCCAATCAGAAACTGAGTACTGATTTCATACGTGTTGATATCTTGAGGAAACGAGAAGAAAAGGGGGCGCGCAATGGGGGTTCCTCGTTGGTGTGCTTCATACATTAATGTGTAAAAGTAGGGTAGAAGCCGGTAGCGGAGCCCTAGCACCTTCCTGGCTGTTGCAGCAACAGACTCCCAAAGATAGAGTTCTTGACGAATAGCATACTTCTCCGAGTGATCTCTTGCAAAGGGATAAAAAGCTCCTAGCTGCATTTGGAAAAAATAGTGATATTAGTGCTAATGTTTATAATCGCTACTCTTTCTTCAAATAATGGAACTCCCACTATCGTTTCCCCCCCCCCCCCCCCCCAAATAGCATTTGAAAAGATATTGGACATTTGACAGAAAAATGACTTCTAATAGACAGACATACTTGCATGGGATAAAACCACAAATATGAATAGAAAATATGGAAGCATCACTTTTATAATATTGACAAATAAATTAGAAAGTAAAAAAAATAAAGTAGGGGAAAAAAAGGTTTAAAAAATCAGAAAGGTGTACAATCCTTCATGTGCTGAAGATTGAATATTGTTCGTGTATCATCCAACATATAAACGAGGTAATAGGCATAAAAATTTGGATATTGTAGACGAGGACGATAAACCTTTATTTGACTTGCTACATTCTATCGGCAATTTAAAAAATAATGAACCCTTTCGATCTTCTTTGGTAAAATCAAAACAACAATGGTCTAAAATACTTGCATTGACCTTGCAAGTGTTAAGAAATGTATAATACTAGCACCCAAAGCTGAGAAGAAACCAAAACAAGATGGTAAATTATCTATTCACTCTTGTGATCACTTTTTACCTGAATCCAGCGCCTGCAGAGTTCTTCAGTTGTATTTCCAGAGAAACCACAGATATCTGCACCAACCATTGGAATTCCAAAAAGCCCAGAGTTCAAAATTGACGGAACTGTGTATGCCAAATCGTTCCACGTGGCAGCATTGTCTCCAGTCCAGTGTGCTGTATACATGCCAGAGCTAACAAAACTCGACCTAGAAAGTATAAAGGGCCTTTTCCCAGTCACATTGATCAAGGCTGCATTAGTGGTTTTGCACTCTAAGAGTCCATACAGGTTATGGACGTTATACTCCGTAACATTACCAAAGTGTAAGGATGTTGCAGGTACAGTGTTATTATTAATGGGCCGCCGAACTCCAACATTGTTAATTTTGTAGGGAGGATCATCAAGAGTAGAATTTGGAGTGGGAAGAGAAGTTATAAAGTTGGAAATCTCATTCATGTCAAGCCAAAGACCATCAACAGGAAGAATATCTCGGAAAAGTTTTATCTCACCACCCCAAAATTCTTCACTGGCAGGATTTAAAAAGTCAGGGAAGTAGACTGGGCCAGGCCAAACTGCACCCAAGTACGGGACACCATCACGTTTTATGAAGACATCAGCTTGCACTCCTCTAATGTAGGTACCATAAGTCTTATTCACACTGATACCTGTAAAGTAAAATATTTTACATCATTAAGAGAGAGAAGAGCGAAGGGATTTCAGCTGAGAAAAACTACATGTTGACCATAGCGTACCAGGATCTATGATAAGCACGTATTTCTGACCATTTTGATGAAGAGTATCAACAAACTTTTTCATTTTATCAACCGGAAAGTTAATGGGATCAAGGGTAAAATCCTTGTACGCATCCATGTAATCAATATCCGTCCACATAACTTCAAGAGGTATATGAGCTTTTGCATAGCCAGCAACCACACTTTCAAGATCGGAAACATTCTTGTAACCCCATCGACACTGATGAAATCCTTCACATATGCATAACAATCATCAAGAGGGTCAGAATTTATTATAAAGTTGTTTCATGATAAAAACATACATAATTGACATGCTTAGTTTGGTCAGATTGAGAAAATCCCTATAATGGGTATGATACAAAGTAGTGTGTTTTTTTTTAAGGACTACATAGAACATAATATTGAATATTTTTTTTGATAAATCAGAAGTAACTTTATTGATGTGAATATAAAAAGCCACAGCTTAAGTACACAGGGTGTATACAAACGAAAATGCCTACATACATTCTAGGTGCTTTGAACTGAGGAAAGAAAGTCATGCACATTGCCATAATAATATTGAATATTAGAAAAGGACAAGTGTATATATAGGGATTTCAATCATAGCATGAACATCAACGTTTACAGAAATTTGACATTTTGCACATATTGATACCTAATATCACCATACATTCCTCTCTACTTTCTCATGTCTATGCCTTGCACCCTCAGGGCAGTAGCTCGTATACTATCACTGAGTTTATACTGAATGTTACACTAACTCATGAAAAAATGACATAAACCTAATATTGTATCCGCATGTCAAACACGCCTTTAAAAGTTATATTTTTATGTTCGTGAAACATTTCATATGTTTAAAGGATTCTGCACTGAATAATATGCTCGCTTTTGAGAACAAGCTAGAACAACCTATCTTATGATCCATACTAATTGGAAACTAGAACAATTATATGTTCCATTCAAATGCTTCACAAAACAAAATCTCAGAAATGAAAATAAGGGTATTTTTATAGTCCTCGTCAAAATTGGTATCTTCTACGAAAAAATGCATGCTCCTTTCACATGCTTTGAAAACAATGATTTTACTTTCTTTTTTTTTATAAGTGACAATGATTTTACAATTGCGTTTAATCCAAATGGCCAAAGCCTTTTTTCTCAGTAAACTAGAGAAGCTAACATGAAAACCCAATGCTTCATCATAAGTTTTAAGAGCAAAAACACAACTTGGCTATAAAATCATATTATTGTTCTTCCTAACTCATTTCCAACCAAAGGGTTCAAATAGTAGAGGAAGTATTGAAAGTAATAGCCTAATAGGTGATGACAATAGAGATGAGCTCCAGGGGAACTAGAGATTCAAAAGACACTGTTTTGGGTAGGGCTAACATATATACATACATACATACATATATATATATATATTCACTATTGCGTTTATGTCAATTGCATGACGATTGAAAAAGGATGAAATGAAAGGCATTACCAAAAGCCTATGGGATTAGCTTGTCAAGAAGATTCCTCGTTGTGGCATTCATAAAAAGAATGGAGATTGATATCTCGGGATTGTTTACCATATGGCTTTTAAAGAGTGAGACTAAGCAATTGGAGCAACTTTGAGCAGGTTTAACACAAATCAGTTAAAATCCATGCATCAATATGGAAGAATTCTTGGCACCAAGTTAAAGAATTTCAACAGGTAAAAACCAGAGAAAAGACATTTGTCAAACTTACCAAAAGACCAATACGGCATGGGTGTAGGCCGGCCGATGAGCGCCGTGTACTGCTCCATCACCATCACCGGAGACGGCCCCGAAAAAATGTACAGGTCAATAATCCCACCAATCACCTTGTACGTGATCCGATCACCACTGTACTCCACATCCATGCCATTGCTGTTAAGAAGCAGGACTCCATGAGTTGTCCCAGCCGCCACTCTGCCATCTTCGGACGGCGACCTGACGTCCATGTAGAACGGATGGGAACCGTAAAGATTGAGGTCGAGATTGGCGCTGGCAATGTCTGCGTTCCACAGTGTGAGCGTCTGCTTCCCGTTGGAGGCCTGAAGCTTGAAGGAGCTCTTGGTGTGCTCGCCCAGGCCATAGAGAGAGGACCTTGCTTTGGGGAGCGAGGAAGAGAGCTGAATGTACTGGTCCTTGAAAACGGGGAACGTGGAAGAGTCTGAAGTCGGGGAGGCGTCGAAGATGGCGTCGCCGGATGATCTCCTAACGACGGAGAAGCCGAACGGGGTGGTATTATAGAGAGTGAAGATGAGGTCGGAGGTTGGGTCGGAGAGGACGAAGTGGGTTTTCGGCGGTGACGACGTCTTCGGAGTGTTGTTTTCGGGGAGTAGTTTGTGTAGAGAGTGGGTTTCGCGGGGGATGATGGATTGAGGAATCTCCCACCTATGGTGGTCCGAGTCGGTTATTTTAATTCGGATCGGATCACCGGTCTCAAAGCTGCGGGCCAGATCAATTAATAATACATTAAGACTCGCAATCACTTACAATTTAGGAAATAGAACTATTGCTTTATTGTAAAAGAAAAGAAAATAAGTATAGCCAACGTCCTTTGACCCATTTTAGGCCTGGTTTGTGAAGATAAAATTAAAAATTAAAAATTTATTTTAAATTTATTATTATATTTTTTAAAATTTTATAAAAAAAATATAATAATAATAAATATATATTTCAAATTTTAAAATAAAATTAATATTAAAAAATATTTTACAATAATATTTTTTTAAATTTTATCTTATTTCCTCTTATTTCATTTCTAAAAATAAATTAATTTTTCATTAAAATAGAATCAAAATGAAATAGTCCCTTCCATGTTAAAAAAAAACAAAAATTCTTACAAAAATACTGTAAAACTCGTCATCTAAATTATATAAAAGAAAAAAAAAAAGATAGGCAGCAGTCCGACTGCCTCCAAGCCTCTCACGTCAATAGTAATTTTATTATTCACATAAATAATAAAATTATTGTTGAGGTGAGAGGCTTGCGGACTGTTGCCAAGCAAGCCTCTAAAAGAAAATGCTACGTGGACTCTGGTCAACCTTACATTTGCATCGATAGGTGTGTTTTTAGTTTTTATATATTTTATTTATTTTATTAAATGCTAAAATATGTATTGATTTGATTTTTTTTGTTTTTTATTTTGCTCTAAATATTAAAAAATATTTATTGAGAAAAAAAATAATCAATTAACTATTGATAGACCATCGATCTGCTCAAGAAAAAAAAGATACATCATCGATTTCCATAACAGGAATAGTAACATTTACATTTAAATATTTTAAAATTTCTCTTTCAATCAAATTTTATCGCGGAAATATTTTACTAGATGTTTTATACACATTGCTTTATAAATAAAATTTTCTTTTATAAAAATATTTACTCCGTTGGCTATGCCCAAAAAGTTTTAATTTTCCTCCATGAAAAGACAAAACGATTTAGGAAATCAAAGAAGTCATTCATACACACCTGGCGATGAAGTTGAGATTCTTAATGTCGGGTCCAAAGACGGAGGTGGTGTTGATGAGGTGAAGGTGAGCATTCAAGGACTTGGCTGAGGGATCAACGGTCACCGACCGAACCGTGTAGCCATACCCAAGTGGTGCTTCCTTTTCCTTTTCTGCGCTGAGCGGTGACTGTGAGAGGAAGAAGATGGTGCTGCATAAGAGGAAAAGCAGGGTGTGGTTTTGAAGAGGGAGAAGCTGAGGATAAGATATCATCTTGTTGTCCCCCATTATTACCCTGTCTTTGTTGAGGAAATTAAGGTGACTTGTCTTTATATACAAGTTGGAAACATGGGTCGTTTTGTACGTATCTATTGGAGCACTAGCAATCCATCTATTTAAAATGTTTTATAAAAAAATATAAATTTATATACATATTCAAAATTTTTATCATATTTAATTAAATATGAAGAATATTTTTGATGTATCACAATTCAAAAATTAAATAAAAAGTACTTTTATTCCATTCTCTCTATTTTTTTTTCTCATAAAAAGTACTTTTAAAAAAAAAATTGATGAATCTATTACTAATGCTCTTATAAAATTTCAACTCTCTCGATGATGACAATTTTTTAATTTCTAAAATAATTTGATAATATATTTTTACTTCTTTTGGTGTGTTCATAATGCCAAAAAGTCGTGTAATCTTCCAATATTTGTGTGTCTCGAGATAGATCTAAGTATCTAACTTATTGACAAAGATAATATTAAAGTTGCGTTTAGATGTTAAGATGAGTTAAAATAAGTTGAATTATTTATTAAAAGTAGTGAGTTAAGATGATAGAGTGAATATTATAAAGTAACATAAGATGAATTTAGATGTGTTTTAATGATAAGATAAATTTAAATATATTTATGAGAAGTTAGAAAATGATGTAGGTCTCGTTTGCAAAGAGGTATTAAATTGAAAAAAAAAATTATGAATATCACGTATAAAGAGATCTTGAATTAAATAATGTTTAGTATTTTAAAAGTTGTGTATTTAATTGTTTAAATGTTGAGCTGAATTTATATTTGAATTCAACTTAAATGAGTTTGACTGCTTCTAAATTTCAAATATAGCCTATGTGTATATAATATATATATATATATATATAGAAGGAGTAATGTAAGAAGTACATTTCCTTAATTTAGTAAAACAGTTATAAATAATATGTTTTTATAAAAAAAATAAAAAAATCGATCAATAATATAATACATAGAGAAAAAAGAATGTAAATTCTAACAAATATTTGATAAATAATAAAATAAAAATATTTTTACAATAAAAAAATTATATAAAAGTAAATTATAAACTAATGTGAAGTAATAAAATATAAATATTTAATAATTATTATACTTTCAATTATAAAATATTAATTTATCTAAATTTATATATATGATTTAAACTTAAATTGTATTTTAAATCATATATGAATTATATATAAATTTAATTTATATATAATATCTAAATTTAAATTTATATATATATATTAGATATAATTTAAAATTTATCTAAATTTAAATTCATAATAACTTAGATAGAATTTAAAATTATATATCTAACTAATTTCATCTAAATTTTAAAGTATATCTAAATCTAAACTTATATATAATTTAGATATAATTTAAATTTTAAATAATTTAAAATTTAAATAATTATATAATTTATATTATCTAAAATATATAAAGACAAAAAATGGAATAATTTATTCGAATTTATAGTTTATAACTTATCTAATTTAAACAAATAGAATAATTTATATTATCTAAATTATAATTTATATATATATAAATTTTTCAGTTAGATATAATTTAAAATTTATGTATATCTAATCTCATCTAGATTTTAAATTATATTTAATGTTTTGAATATCTAGTATTAAGTGACCATTAAATTTAATAAAAAATACAAAAAAAATTAATAAAAAAATCTGTTAAGTGATTATTAGATAACCACTTATTATAATAAATAAATAAATATATATATATATATTATGTATTTGTTTTTGTAAGTGCCTCAGTACTAAATTATGACCTTTAGAATGAGGGTCTGGTAAGGCTGCAATTGAATTGAATGGAATCTTAAATTTAAAAAAAAAAACTTCCTTCTCTTTATTTTTACTTACATACCAGTCAAATTTGAATTTATTATCACATTATAATTTCATGTTCATGACTAGTCCATTTTTAAAAAAATTAGATTTGAGTTTATTCACAAACTTATTGTACATTTACGGCATCATAGAGGGTTATGGGGAGTTTATTTCATTTCTTAAAAGACCTAAAAGCAAGGCTTTACGTCCAAAAAAGACTATGAAGTGTTTTTCTAGGCATTTCTTTTTTGTTTCTAAGCAATTTTCTTGACATTTTAAAAGCTTAAACTCCCATCATTTTTCATCTCTTACAAAATTATTGAAACTTAATTCAAATCAATTGAAAAATGTGAAATATACATATATATATATATATGTATATCTAAGTTTTAGTAAGATGCACCCCAAGATTAATTGTGTTTTATGTTCAAATTCTGAGTAGTTCACATACAGAGTTCTTGTTAGAGATCTTTTGCATGTTTCTATAGTTGATGTGGCCTAAACAGTAGTGCCACAACTCAGTTTCATCTAGCTCCACTTTGTGACCACACATAGTATTCATATGAGAGACTCCGTAACAATTGTCAGCAATTCCAGTGCCCTTCAACATCCATTTTCCAGTACTATTGTAGACATTACATTCGTCATTTCAGAACCGCACAAAAAAGTGATCATCACGAAATTGACTAATATTCAACAAATTGGCCTTAAGGTTATTAACAAAAATAACATTATGAAGAGTAGGGAAACTAGAAACATTTTCACTACCATTTCCTTCCACTGTAGCTGTACTTCCATCACCGAAAATTATGAATCATCCACTAGTGGACTTAATCTTCTTGAATAGTCCTTTGTCCCCTGACATATGTCTAGAATATGCATTATCCAAATACCACATGCTAGTATCCATAGCTTTAAGTATAGTATGTGCTACTAGACATACGACCTTATCCTTTTTTATCCACTTGGATTTGGCATTTGAATCATTCATGCTTTTAGGAAGACAAAGTTCGACTAGTTCACAAAATTTCTTACCTAGTGTTTATTGATTGTTCAATTTGTCTACCTTAATTTCTAAATTTTTATCCTTGCTAGGAGGCTTATTTCTTTTTCCTTATTCTTTCTCTTTTCTAAGCCTAAAGCAATCTGTCCTAATATGTCTAATTAATCCACAAAAATGATAAGTAGGGACAAACCTACCTTTAGATTTACCTAGAGGAATCGTTGTTGACTTGCCTTTGTTCACAGATTTTTTTGGGATATTTTCTACATTACTTCCTTTAACAAATGTGCTACCTTTAGATATAGAGCCAGCAAATGCTTTATGATATGGATCTTTAGAAGTATTGTATCCCAACCATGTGCGATCGGAACTATCTCTTTGAACTTTCAGTAGTTCCTTGAGTTTTTAAGTGGGAGTCTTTTCTTTGATTTCCTAACAAGCTGTTAACGTCTTTTCTAGCACCTCTCTCTGTGCACGCAGCCTTGTCACTTCTAGTTTCATCAACTTCAGTGCCTCTACCAAATTGTTCTTCTCATGCTTCATGATGGTTAGGTTTTTGTACAACTTTTTATTTACTTTTTGAATTTTCACACTCTTCACACAAGTCCTCATATGCTTCCTACACACTTAGTTCATTATAAGCAATTTCTGTCACAACATCAAAATCAGTATCACAAACCAACACACTGTTGTCAGTACATTGTTTGCTTATTTCAGCACAATCAATGATAGAAGTAGAAAAAGCAACAAAAACAATTTCATTATCAAAGGATGTATATGAACTTTCAGAGTTAGAATTATCACTAAGTGTAGTATTCAAAACTTTTGCATTTCTTTTAAAGTTTGGACATTCCATTCTTATGATCAAAATCAGAGCATTCATGACATTGGACTTTATCCTTGGATTCAGTTTTGTCTTTATTCCACTTTTCAGATTCATTCTTTTAAGTAAAATTCTTAACTTTTTTCATCTTTCCATATTTCTTTTTATTGAACATGGATTTTTTTAATTTTCTAGCCACAAGAGCTAAGTTGTCATTACACAAATCTTCATCATCAGAATAATTTTCTTCCTTAGCAGTTTTTAGAGCAATGGACTTACCTTTATTCTATTGTGGAAGGGTAGATTCATAAGTTTGTAAAGAGCTTACTAATTCTTTTACCTGAATTTTGTCTAAGTCCTTACTTTCTTCTATGGCCGTTATCTTTGGTCGAAACCTCTTAAGTAAGGATTTTAGGATCTTTCTCACAACTCGTGTTGGATTTTAGGGTCTTTCTCACAACTCGTGTTTTTTCCACCTTCTCTTCGAGATTGAACCTGGAATTAATAATATCATTTAGTTTATCATATAACTCATTAAATGTCTAATCTTCCAGCATTCTAATCTCCTCAAATTTTGGGGTCACTATTTTTAATTTGAAATTTTTCACCTTTTTGATCCCTTCATATATGGTTTCCAAAATATTCCTACCATCCTTGGCTTTTTCACACATGAAAATTCTCTTGAATTCATTAGGAGAAATCACTATAAAAATGGCATTTAGACCTCTGTTGTTCCAATTATAGCTATTTGATTGTTCTTTGGTCTAATCTTCTATAGATGTTTCGGGTCTAGTACAACCTATCTCCACGATTTGCTAAACTTTCTCATCAAGCGATTTTAGAAATGCTATCATCCTTACCTTCCAGTAGGCATAATTATCACCATCAAATTGTAATGGTGATAATAGTGTCGCCATAATCTACCAGGAAACGGATCACACTCAAGATTGAGTGAATCACATTCTGATGCTAATTGAAATTTCTTATGTACCTCTGGTTATGCACATTAATTTTAAACAAAATCTATTAGCACCGATTAGTAACCAATATATAATATTAAAAGCATTAACACAATAATTTGGTTACGAAAGGAAACTCTTCGAAGAACTCATCAAAGGTAAAATCCTATGGGGCAACCAAACTAAAAAAACCAATTTTATTGATTGAGATGTTTACAAGTAAAACTATTACAAAACCTTTGTAACTTAACTCGTTTATCCAAAATACGCAACCCGCTTATCTTCTATCGCAGTAAGTAACTAGAACTTCTGATGATTTTCAATCTTTGTCTTTCCTATTGAAATCTTCAGTGTTTGATCACGAACACGGCAACTCCCTCTTGGAGTATGCTCTTACTCAATCCCACGGACTGAGCTTCTTGGAAAATCATTCACTCAAGGAATTTCTCTCACACGATCTTTTGAAGTTCTACCCAGATCTTCAAGTTCTCAATGCTTGTGAATGTAGGCTATTGAAGTGTTGATTTAAATCTTCAGCCAACTCATTCTTAAATAGGCAATGTAGTAGTTGATTTAAAGGACTCTGCTGCAGGTTTATCCAAATTCTCAGTTTGGTACATTGCTAACAACTTGCGAACATCTCGGACTAAATCACTTCTTCTGGATTCCTTCGAGTTGAAATCAGCTTCAGTTTCTTCAATAAAGTTTGTGTTTTTATCTCTTTAACTGATTCTAAGACTCGAAACATATCAATGACTCTTGTAAACTCTTATCTTATAATTTAAATAAAGTTTGATAAGAGTTACAACTCAAACATTCATCCTTATCAGATAACTTCAATTCCAATACTTATCCTTATTAAATGCATATCTAGAGTCCTATTAAAATTACATTAATCCATAATTTAAATTTAAACCGAACTCATCTAATCTTAGCCAAACTTAAATTACATTTACAAAATCATTTCAATAGTATTCACAAATTATCTCATTATTATTTACAGATTTTTTTCTCTCATCTTATTTGTGTAATCAAACAAGACTTAGTCAATTTCATTAGTAAATCTTCACGATTTGAAATATTGTTGAGTTTCGTTTTGATGGTTGATTGAATTGAAAGTTTAACCACTTGATAAATACTTAATGGATAGAAGTTTATTTAAAACATATTGATTTATTATTAGATTTTTATACGTTTAATATTTATAATTTCGTCTTTCATACTAAAAAAATCTGATTACCCTTATAGTAAATGCAGGTTTAGAATTGCAGTATGAAATATAACTTATGACTTAAATAATAAGTTATATTAGTACAAGTTATTTACTATTTGGTAACCATATATTTAAAGCACTTTCAATCATATTACATTTTCTTGGAAACAAATAAGATATGTTTTATAAGATAGAAATAACAGTTTGAACTTATAAAAATTATGATTATGTTTCTTAAAGTTTGAAAGTTGCAATTTTCTAAAACTTGTATGGGTATTTTCGCCATTGATAATTATTTTAAAATTCGAATTAAGTTTTGTATTATCACAAAAGTACTTTTAGGATGATTTTCCTCAAACATACTTTTTTATCTTATTTGACATTAAAAATGCTTTGATATGCTTTTCTCAACATAATTTTTTTATTAAAGAGTTTACAAACTTATTTAAATACTTTTTAAGACTCCTATCACAATTCCAAACAGACCCCTAATATCTGATAGTTATGTTAGGCTTCATTTAGAAATAAAAGTGTTCTCATATATTCTTAAATATCTCATTCCTAAACATCACTCCAACATCACACTTTTCAAATCTTTAATTTTTTCGCATAACCATTAGGTTATTACAACTTTCTCAAAATCTTAAACTAAACACAAAATATAATACAACTTTATCAATTTCAAAATAAAAATTAAATTCAAATAATTTTTTAACTTTATAATATTTTTACTCAACTTTTTCTCTCTTCATATCCAAAACCTAATAAAACCTTTTAATTTCAGTATTATTGATAGATATTTTGAAATATTCTAACATGCAGTTTAGATAGTGAGAAAAATAAGATGATTTTAAATAAAAATTAAAGGTTAAATAAAGTATTATTAGAATAATATTTTTTTAATATTATTATTATTATTTATAATTGGAAAAAATTAAATTATTTATTATATTCTGTAGGAGAATTTTAAAAAATTATAATGATGAAATGAAATAAAATACTTCACTATCCAAATATTTTATTTAAAAAATTACACTTTGATGTGGCACATTTAATATATTTTTTTTATCAACCTTTAGAAACCGCTAATATTCATAACAAATATAATTGAAAATGATAACAAATGTAATTGGAAATGATCAATTATAAAAAAAAAAATTACTAATATTTCAACCCATACAAAATTCATATATACTTCAACCCGTTTATATGTGTGCGTGTGGAAGTGGACAAAAGGTCCGAGACCTATATCGTTTTTTACGAATTTTTCCGAATGTTGTAAACTGGGTGTTTTCTTTGAATAATATAATGATATACATTCATTTTATTTATCACTAATTTATCATTTCTTTTAATCTTTAATTTTTTTTTAAAATTTTCTTTTACTTAATAATTAAGAAAATAATTATTATTAAAATTATATTTTTTAATATTTTTTCTTTATGATTAAGAATATTAAAAAAATACTTACAAAAAAATAACAAAAAAAAAAAATTCTTTGAATGATAAACTAGTAATAAATGAAGTGTCCCTCTTTTATACTGACGGGCTGCACTTGGACTGTTTGCAGCCTTGCAATAAGATAAAGACATGCCACCTATTTTACCAAATGAAGACTTGGACTGAATTACATGCGATAGAATAGACTGGATTCCAGATTTCGCCCCTTCCTGTCGCTCCAATCGACCCCTTTCCGTCAGTAGCTCCAAATCCAGACAATGAGAATCACACAGAGAGTGCAAAGTACGCACTGGTGTTAACCTGCTAAATTGGTGTATTTTCCAGGCTTTACTTGCTATTGGTGAAGTGACAAAGGAGATCCTTCATTAGGAACTGGGATTATGGCCGACTTCTTCCCTGTAAAACCAATGGATTATGGCCGGGTTTTGGTGATATCATTAGGAACTAGGTCGCATAAAGACGAAAAGAATTACAAGGCTTATGAGAAATACCCAGAAAACCCAAACAGAAGGCCGAAAATCAACCTTGGAACCAGGAACAGAAATTGAAACCCCACATACGCACGAACCGAAATGACTGAAGTCCACCAACTCCATCTCTTTTTTTCTAGAATTTTTAGGTTGCCTTTGCTTGAGAAATTTTTCGGGAAAATCAAACGAAAAATATACTTTTCGGGAAAATGGGTTTCTTGTTTCTTCTTCTTATCGATTTTTGTCGATCAAAATTTTGTTTTCTGAGAAAATAGGTAAGAAGAAAATGTAAGAAGAGGACAAAATTTTAAGCCAAATTCAAAACCAAATTACATTTTGTTTTCCCGGGAAAATGGGTTTAACGTTTCTCAGGAAGAAATTACCAGTTAATCAACCCAATATTCAATCCTGTTTGAAGGAGCTGTGAGATCCGTTGAAGGGGAGGGGAGGGGCCGCTGGGGCTTCTGCGACGGGGAGGGGAGAGAGGCACTGGTGGGAGAAATGCCGCAGGGAAAGGGAGAGAGGGGTAGGACATTGGGCTGGAGAAGAGTAAATTCGAAGGGGAGGGGGAAGAGAGGAGGAGTAAATTCTGTGTAGCACTGGTCTATGATCATTATGATAGAAAGACTAGGTGGCAACGAATGATTGGAGGGCTGTTATATTGGGGAATGCAGCCGGACCGGACCTAACTCGTTTTCTCTTTCTGGGTTATAAAAAAATCGAATCAGACCGGTAAATCGGACCAGACCTATTGTCTCAGACTGGAATCGGACCGAACCGAATGAAATTCGATCTGGCCCGATCTAAATTTTACATTGATCAATTAATTCTGATCCAATCCCGATCCAGAGGATTTTTCTTCCTGGACCGGACCGAACCGAAACCCACATATATATACATATATATATATGTATATATAAAAATAGTATATAAATTATAATATTAATATTAATATAAATTAATATATTAATATATAATATATATTAACATATGAATATATAATATATACTTATATAATATTAACATATTATAATTTATTGGTTGACTAATTATAGTATAAAAATATAAATTATAATATATCTATATAGAATATCAGTAATAACTTATAAGTAATAAGTGTATTATTATTATTTAATATATTATTACTAATATATTACTATTTATTAATATATAAATATATAATATACTAATATAATAGTATTATTAGTTATAATTTACTAACATACTTAATATATAATATATACTAACATATTAATATATAATATATACTTTTATAATATTAACATATTAAAATTTATAATAGTTAAATTTAGATCAAAAAAATATTTGATCATTGTAATATTTTAGATTAAATTTAGTTCATTAAATTATATAGAGCACCTCTAGACCGGACTGGACCATCCCTAAACTGAATTAGACTAGACTGATATGAATCAAACTCATATTCGATCCAATCTAAAATAAAAAAATTCTTAAATCAAATGAAATTGATTCACAAATTTTTCAGATAAGACAGTATCATTTACGGCCTTAATTTTAACACCACGTCAAAATAAGATACTTGGACAGGATTTGACATATTGCGTGAGAATCCCGTAAATAAAATCTGGTGTCCAATTTATTTCTCTAAATAATAATAACTTCACAATAAAGTTGGATTAACAATTTTAAAAAGAGTTGTACTATAGTTTTTAATATATTTATAAAAATAAATTTATAAATTGACCTATTTTAATATAATATATAACATTTATTTTATAATATAATAATTTTATCATTTGACCTACTACATTAAACTACACTAACTTGTAAATTTATTTATTTTTTAAAAAAAAGAACATACATATTTTCCATATTTAAGGAATTGTAAAATTATGAGGTTAAATCTTTAATGTACTTTTTTTTATATGTGGTAATAAAAGAAAAGATAAAATTGTAGATCTAATGATCATGGATGATACTTATTTCATCATTATTTTTGTCATCATCAAACAAGTAATTAAGCTTCATACAATATTTTTATAAAAAAGTAGGTTCTATTGATAAATAATACTGTCTTTATATTATTTTAATCTGAGATCTACCCTTTTTTTTTTTTTTTTTGTAGATTTGTATAAATCATTTCTCAGAATAAAAAATCCCATTAACCGTCCCATATACTTGTGCTTTAATACATTTTATTTTACCCAATGTCCTGATGAGCTCTGCTCCTTTAAGATTTATTTGCATGATTTCATTGCTTCACCTGTTGGTGTACTGCAGCTAACTATACGAGCAATTAATCTATTGTCACGTGGCTTCTTAATTTCAACTTTATTTTTTCTATTCTACTTATTACAAACATATAAGAGCATTGTTACATAAGTTTTTCTGCACTTCACAGAAAGAGTCTGATTTTTCTTTTACATCTTGAATATAGATGGTCAGCATTATCAAGATGGGTGCACTGCTCAAAATATAAGGTCAACCAATATATTAGATTATTAGTTATTGTCCCTCACTATTAAAGGTGTTCATCCGAATCAGTTATTTATCCGGTCCGGCTTGAAAACCGGATATCCAGATTTCGAATCCGGATCCCGGAACCGGATAATTTAATTTCGGTATCCATATTAAAATTATCCAGTTTAATATTTTAATTTGATCTGGTACCGGATCTAACACCCGGTACCCGGATTCTAAATAAACTAATCCGCAGTTCCGCACGATTTATTCTAAATCTGATCTCTCTCTCTCTCTCTCTCTCTCTCTCTCTCTCTAACTTCAAACCCTAGCCTCGCCGTCGAGCAACAATCGCGTCCATCTTCGTGACCTTAATTGTTCGCCGTCGACGTCTGGGTTTAAATCGCGCCGATCTCCATCGATTCTAGGGTACTCTCTTACTTTCTCGCTCTTGCTCTCTCGCTTTCGCTCGCTCTCTCGCTCTCGCTCTCTCTCTGTTTCTGTATTTGAGTTCTGTATTACATATACCGAGGCCTTCTGGATGAAATCTAGAACCATTTTACCCAGTAGAGATTAGCTATGATCTTCTTTATAATATCGATGGGTTTGAGCATTGCTTATAGTTAATTAAAGATTCAAACGTGTTTCTCTCTGTGTTTGTAGTTAATCATGAAAGATTTGCTTGGTTGGGTCCTTGTACCAATTTGATCAAGGAAGGCCTGAAATGTTCATGAAAGAAGATTTGCTTGGTTGGGTCCCTTCCATGTTGTGAAAACTTACTTTTTCTTCATGAGATCCTTATTATAATTACAGAAAATTTGTTAATAAACTAAGAAGGATCTTTCTAGCAGGGTAATTGTAAGAAATCTGAGATTGAAGGTTTGGTGAAGCTACTAAGTCTCATAATCCAACTCCAAACCCTACTTCGAAACTAGAGAAGGTATATTATTCCTTTTAATTTAATATTAATTTTTATTATTAATGTATTTCAAAATACTCTACTATTTCCAATGTTATTGTGTTTATTTTGTGAGAATTTAGTTGGAGACTTGGAGTTATGCAGAGGAGTTTCATCTTGATCATGATGTGGTGTTGTTTATGTCACATTAATTCCTTTTTAGTTAGTTTGCTCTCATTTATATCATCTTTGTGTATTTACTACTCTTTTGCTCTGTTTCGTTTAGATTTTCAATGCCCTGATATGGTGTAGTTGACCTTTCCTTGTTTGGATTTTCTCTTGCAACCCTTCTCCATGTTCATATGAGACACGGATTGTTACTGCACGTTTCCTTTACTGTAAAATAAATGTACCCATAAATTGGTGATATGACAGGGAATGTTAAATGTAGTAAGCTAATAATGCTCTGTTTAGTTGCTCACACTGTTAATCATATACTACTGATTTGTTCTCCATTGTTCCTCGATAAATGGTTGTTCTGAAGTGCTTGTAGTTTATGTACTGATATTTCTATTGTCCAGATTTTGTAGAACCAAAACAAAGAAAAAACTTTGTAGTTTGTAGTACCCAATAGAGAAAACTTGTGAGCAGTGTTACAACTTGTTCAATGGAGATTAGATGGTGATGTGTTAATGACTTTGGTTTTTGTTACATTATTGTGATTTTTCTTCCAAGCTCAACCTCACTTTTTAAATAATCCTAATAATTGCATTACCCAGGATGGGAAACTTCATGCATGTACCCACATTTATATTACCCCCACAAGGGGCCACATGCCTATCTATGAACATAATCAATACATATTATGCAAATTAATTAAGGAAGATTAATAAAAAGCTGCCAGTGTTCATTCATAACACGTGAGATCATCATGAGTCTTGCTTTAAATGGATTAACAATCTTAAGTACTACTCATTCTACTTATTGATGCATCTTTTCCATTACTTTAATGTGCTTGTTTTTAATGCAACTCTTAAGTTGCACCAATTTACAACTTGTCCTGTTATTAAAAAATATGATAGGCAATTTCTAGGTAAAGATATTTGTTACAACTCTATTACCTTACTTCAGTGTTACAACTCTAGCTTCTTTGCTTGGTAAAGATATTTGTTTTAACTTGCTTCAGATGGGGAATAAGTAGGAGGATCAGAGTTCATTTAAGGCTGATGAAGAGCTATTAATCCAATTGTAGAGAGAAAGAGCTATTTCAATCAACAAGAATATCAGAAAGTAGTGGAAGCTAAATTTTGTGGTCTTAAAATTAATTTGAACGACTTTGATTACTTTGGTAATTTTGAATCTAATTGGGATTGAATACAAGGTTTGAGTGATTTTTGTGTGCTGCTATATCAACCAGCTGAGGGAAAGAATAGAAAAGTTAAAGCTAAAGAAAGGAACAACTTTTTTAAGTCAGTACATGACCTCGCGCGAATCCTTTTACTTGATATTGTTAATTGTATTTGTTTAATGTAATCTGAAATCAAGAAAATAGTTCAAAAAAACTATGAAAACGTCCCCATTCGTCTAATACCTAAATTATTTAACCAAAACATACCATCACTAATAGTAATAAATTATAAAATGCAACTAAAAATAAGTAATAAAACAAGCTATAAAAAAAAAAGGTTTAAATCCGAAAACCGGATTTCCGGTTTTTAAAAACTAGATTGATTCGGATCTAAACCGGATTTCAATCCGGATGAATCCAAGTTGGAGTCCAAACCGTTTTTGGGCATCCGGATCTGGCTCGGATTGACCCGGATTTCCAGTTTGGGCACCGGATGAACAGTCTTACTCACTATTATGATTTCTCATCTACTGTTATTGTCCTTTGTATTCCTAATAATTCAAGTTCTTAATTAATTGTCACCTTATATCTTTCATTAATTTTCACTGCTGCATCTAATAAACCTTTATTAATATAAAATGAAACATGGATATATAATTAAGTTACATTGTTGCATCTAATAAAATTATCAACAATCTCTAGATTAGCAGAGTCAGAATTTTCAAACAATAAGAAATTCTTAAGTTATCGACAATAGTTGGATAATGCAATGTATTAGTTTGGCAGTTTACAATGCAAAGTAAAACACCTAATAGTATAGAAGTGAAAAATGTAACAATTTTTTTATTTGTTTGGTGGGGAGGGGTTAATTTGGTATTTGATCATCTGAGATGTTAACTGTTTGATTTTTCTAACTTAGATTTATGCTTTGTTATGTGTGATAGTAACTTAGGAACTCAAGTTTGACCTGAAAAATACAGTACATTTCTTAGATGTTTTGCCCAAGAGTATTGATGTTGGAACTTACGTATTTGTTTTTGAGGTAACCTTTCTACTTTTGGGTTCTAAATACATCAAGACTTAACCACAATTGATTTTCAATTCACACATGTTGAACTAAACTTTTTTCCTTATCGAGCTTCATGATTTTGTTGTTTTATTTTTCACCTTCCAAAATAGGTGTCTCTCTTATATACCCACTGTGTACTCGAGTTGTGCCTTTTGTGTTATAATAAAGATCGTTGGAGATCTTGGTTAAGAGGAAGAGTCTCAAGGTCAGCCCAACAACTAGGGACCCTAAAACATGCTTTTTTGGTAAAGAGAAGGAACTGAACATCTTTTTCTGATTATCCCTTGACATATGTTATTTTTCTCAATTTTTAGCCTATATGGGCTTTTTTTCATTTGTTGCAATTAAAAATGTATCTATTGACAAAAATGGGTATATAATTCTTTATCATCTTCTAATTACTTTACATGTTTAATACTCACCATGAAATTCTTAGAATACACTCCTCTGGATAGGTAATTGTTTAAAATACATGTTGGAGATGTGATAACCATGACATTCTATAGGAAGACAACAAGAACTAGTATGTGTGAACACAAGATGTTGGAATATTAATGATATATATATATATATATATAGTACCTGTTGTGTCTTCAACCACTATGTAAATTAAGTGGAACCCAAAACCACACTATAGATGCCATTAGATACAAGAGTATATACCTGAATATGGGTTTTTCAATATAGCATAGTACATGAACAAAATTGTATATGTTTGGCCATCATATAGCTGGAGTTTGTGCCATTAGTCTCTAATGGTCATACTATTATAATAAAATATTACAGAATTCAGTATATGTATAATTGTTAGAACATTTCTTACATCAATATTGGCATACCATATAACTTCTCTCTACAAGGGGGAAAGAATGGAGACATTTCATAGCCTGAAATATATATATATATATATATATATACGGGAATTGGACTTTTCCTTTGGATTTACTGGCTAGTGAGTAGGCAAAAACTGGTAGTTAGGATAGTTTATACCTATATATGTATATTGCCATTGCGGAAGCCTTAAAGGCTGAGGTTGATTGACTCATTCGACATGACAAAAGATTAACTGGTTGATCATGTATACTGCCATTTATATTAAATATTCCTTTATTGGAATGCAGGTGGTTGGACTTAATGTGACAGATTGTGAGGCAGTGTTGGTGAGCCCACAAATAATGTGTAATCTTGTCGGAGGGCTATATATGGAATAGAAAGTCCATCAACTCCTAGGAAAAATGCATAGAGTCAACTGCAGCTGTTGGTATTTTTGTTTTTTAGATTGGATTCACACGGCTAGTTCAACTTTGTACCTGAATGTGCTTATTTCTGTTAAGAAACAATATGTAAGAAATCAGTCTCTCATCTCTTTCAAAAAAGTGACTTACATTAATGCACCAATGCATATATAGTGTCTTGTACTCCAGATATCATTTTAATTATGGTGATGTAATTAGTAGGCTGGGCAATTATGCTGACCACCAAAAAATTTCAGAAATGTCCAGTACAATTGTTGCTATACATCCTGATGAATGAATGGCTATTTTGAATGACAAATTGTTGTGTGTAGCAACATGTACAACATGAGATGGATCCTATGAGCAAAACATGTAGAAATCCAATTTGGTTATTAGATCCATAAAATGTTGTGGGTAATTTTCAAATACTATTTTAGTCTGTAAATTGCTATTGGTATGACTTCCACAATTGGTTTGTTCATGTTGAATACATTAACAGGGATCTTTAGGTGGTAGAAATGTGCATTGGTGAATTAATATTAGGTTGATTAAAGCTCTTAAGTATTTTATATTTATATGAAGAACTCGTTTCACAATTAATTTGTTTGCCATTACATAAAGTTGGAAAAAATGTAGTCAAAAGTTTAGCTTGTTATTTGGGTATCAATCTGGGCTGATAGCGAACATAGTCACAATTACAAGTAAATTGAACCATATTCATATACATGAATAAATAAAAATAATTATAGTAAGGCAAAAATAAAAAAAAAATTACGCAGCTAAAATTATTCAATAATGGAACAGAGGGCCAAATTCAATTAGTTACTGGATGCATATTGTGACAAAGTAGCAAATCATTGGGAAAACTGCGAAGGCTGATCAATGGGTGCTGTTGTAAACATTACAGTTGTTATCCATTCGCTGTAAAAACTACCTATAGCAACGAATGAACTACCTATTTTTACAATGAATGAAATGCATTGGAAAAAGTTGAAATTCACGGCGATTTTTGCAAGTAGTTGAGTCTGTCCAAAACAGACACTTCATTGGCGTCCAATAGGCGTCTAATGATAAATCGTTGAGAGTAGCTTATACTAGCAATTTGTATGGGCTATTCCAACTAAATAAATCACTGAGAAAGGCATACTTTGTTGTAGTGACCAAACACAACATTTTTTTCTCCTCTTACTAAATGTATAGTATATGGATAATGAATAAAAAAACTCAAATAGTTTAAGAAAAAAAAAACATTAAAATTCTTTTAAAAAACTATGATTTGTGGTGTGTGGAGATAATTAGTAGCAAAGTTCTTTCACAATACATGGTATAAAATAATGATATTTTGATAAAATTATGTTACTTTTATAAGATAGTTTAAAAAATTAATAAAAATATCATTCATTTCGAAATATTGTTGTGTAAAATATTATGAAAAGTCATGTTATATTTATCATTTTTGTTATCATATACATATATATATAACATATATCAGTTGATACGATATACTCATTTGATATAATTAAAAAAGATAAAAACTAAATTAAAAAGTAGTATTTTTTTAAAGTATAATGCACATAAATTTTCCATAAAAAAACCACTTAAATTAATTAAACCACCAGGAAACCGAATCATGGCTTTTAGATTATTCGTCCCCCTTCCCACTCATAAAGCAACCCACAATGTTCCACCTGTTATGCGTTCTATCAACTTACAAGAAGAAATAAAGGACCCAGATCATCATCAAACTCTTTCATTGAGATGATTACGTTCAAAATCAAACATGGAATAAAATCTTTCTTGACAAATTTTTCTTCTTTTTTTATTTCAACATTCACTGGCATGTGGTCCAAATAACTGAGAGAGAGAGATTGAAGGTCACTCATCCATCAAGCATTTTGTAAAAAACGTGTTTCACACTACCAAAACTCATCACATGATTTGTAAAAAATAAAGAGGTGACCTGAGGATGCCCTGAGGACATTCCAATGCTTAAGTCAATAAAAAATATGAGAGTGAGTGTATATTAAAAGTGATATAGATTCTTACATTACCTTATGAGGGTTATTTATAGGGAAAGATGGACTGGCGATAACCACTGTTAGTTATCATTTTGAATTTGTATCCTCTCTGATCCCTATATTGAAGTGGAAGATAACACCTACTTTTTAGAAGATATCTCTCTTGAGATGAATCTTATTTGAAATAATTCTTCTAATCTAGGTGATAGTTGAAACAATCAATATTTATCTCTAGCCCTTTGAATTGGGATCCTTCCATGATAGGAGATGTGGGCTTTTGAGCCTTGGCCACAAGGCCTAAGACCTTAAGCCTCCTAAGGTTTAAACTTGCTAGTTATAAGTTAGGCCATCTACAGGCACAAGTATCCCTTTCAATTATTCCTCTAATTTTCTTTGTGTCGACACATAAGAAATTAAATTCATGTACTCTTTGTGGTAGCCGTTCGACTATCCATTGGACGTATGTACTTTTACCTCACCGAACATTGATAAGCTTTCCTAACGTCATTTTCTTTTATTATCTAGTCGGTTTGAGTCTTTGGGCCCCAACAATCGTATTTGCATTATGCTACTGCCTTTGCTCGTATTACCTCGTTGGGCCTTGGATCACATTACCCCGCTGGATTCTTGTTTGTATTACCTTGCTAGGCCTCGAGTCACATTACCCCATTAGACTTTGATTTTTTGCCTGCAGTCACATCACCTTGTTGGGCTTTGGTTTTTTTTTCTCACGGCCACAGGTTTGCTATCGTAGCTATGCCCATACACACTTCTGCCACGTACTTAATGTCATCCATAACTATTCTCGAGCATTCAGTTTTGTATGGGAAAGGACACAACTGTCACTGCCTGGATCTTTTCGGACTCTCGAGGCTTCATTTCAACTTCCCAAGGTCATTGTAATGATTTCCATCTTTTGGAGTTCTGCTTCCCTGACTCGAGGTGCTTACTCCTCTCCTTTAGTCGCTTCCTTTCTTTATTTTGTTGTTAGCTTATGCGTTGCTTCAACTTGCCACTTTCCTTTCAACTTCTTGAGCCATTTCCATTCCTCCTCCTTTCACAAACCATGTCTGGCCATGGTTCTTCACATTCCTCTTGCTTCTCTTCGGCCTCCTACTCGCCACACGATGAGGGCCTCCCTTCACACTGAGGTCGTGTCATCAGTTCATCAGGATCCTCCTTCTTACAAGGGACATTCTTGGCGTTCGGTTTTGAGAGAGCAAGATATAGCCAGACTAAGAACTTCATTTCGCATCCTTAACTCAATAGAGCTTTCCATCCTAGAAGGTGGGTGTGTTGATAAGGAAGGTTATGTTGGCAACGTGGCGCTAATAGTGTGCGCCCTCAAGCATGGTCTATGCCTGCCATTCATCCGTCCCATCTGTGATGTTCTTGCTTTTTTGAAATTAGCCCTTGCACAGTTACATCCACATGCTTGGCATGCGTTGATGTGTTCTTGGGTCATTTTTCACAAGGTTTTGGTGCCTTTGGGTAATAAATATTCCAATTTGACGGCAAAAAAACTTTTGTCTTTCTATGGAGTATCCATTCTGCCTCGCAACATTTGTAGGTTTTGTTGCCGAGGGAAACACTTGGTGGCCTTCGAGTCATGTTATTCTAATGTCAAACAATAGAATAATAAGTTTCTTTTCATGCCAGGAAGTGGCTAGGAGTTTCTAGCCGATGAAGAGTTTCTGAAGGATTATCTCGTCCGGGCCAATTGGGGCTTGGTTCTCGACGATCGAGTCCTGCTGCTGGACCTGACGAAGCGAGAACGCAATCATGTGGGCATTGTCTACAGCTGGGCAAAATACCATAACCATGATGGATTATGGATAGAAGACCTTTTATCCCTCTCTAGTATCGATAGATTTCCAACTGTTCCAAGTCGAGCGCACGTTCAGTCAGAAGAAAGTAGTGAGTTTGTTGGCTAAAAAGCGTGAATCAGACTTCGAGGGGCCTTCTCGAAATTGCGCCTGTGTTGAGGAATCCACAGGGTCCAATGAAGCCCAATAGGTAATTCCTCTCATTTCCTCTACAAATCCTGAAACTCTTCCTGCAATTACCTTACCATTATCTTCTGGTGGGGGGCTTTCTCCTGCTTTTCTTGGTGTTTAAGACCTCGATAATTTAATGGGTTAGACATTTGCCGACCTATCTACGGCTCTTGACCTTGAGCTCCTGCCAGAAGGTAGTGATGCCCGTGGCGAGCCTTCTTTTGAGTTCCCCTATTTATCTTCGGGAATGACGCTTGTTGATGGAAACCTTTTCGAGGATAATGCTAAAGATTTTGCCATGAATTGAAGGCCTTGGACTCTGTTATCCCCACAGCCGTCGAAGAGGTGCCTGTTACAGATGTTGGGTGACTCCCGAATCAGATCTAAACATAGTCTCCATTCCCTCTTCCCCCCATTCCTCCTTTGGAGGAGACACTGTTTTTGCTACCCTCTTCAGGGGGAATACTTTTGGAGGGGTCAAAAAGACAGAAGTTGGCAAGGGCCCTTGAGGTGGCATGGTTGACAAGCAGGTTGTTGGTGATAAGGTTATAGTAGTTGAGTTGGGTGTTCCCAGCTCTGTGGTACACTTGGGGCCCCTTTTTCTTGAGGGGACTTTTCTGGAAGAATGGACTCTGGGCCTCACTGTGTCGCTTCCCTCTATAGGGTAGCATTGGAGATGGCTGCACAGCTTCATAGGATCTTTATTTAGGTATAGGACCATGTTTTTGTATTTACGTGCGCCAAGTTTTTTTATTGTTATGATTTACGGCTGCACATTGAGCCCTTCTATTTCATTTTTGAAGAATGTTGATGATTGGTCAATTTAGAAAAATAGGTGAGAGACTGTCATCTAGTGTCTGAAAGGGAAAAGCTTTCCAACTACATGGATCAAGTAGACAAGGACATCCATTCTTAGGAGGCTGATTTAGATGCTCTTTAGGGAGGAGTTCGACAAATTGTACGGTGAGTTTAATCACGTTCAATCCCTGTATGCTTGGGAAATCTTCACATTACAATTGGCTGAATGGGATCGCGTAGCTACCAACTTAAAGGAGTCTTTGACAATTTTCAACGGGCTCAAGAGGTTACTGAGTGCAGACGCCAGGAGGTATCGGACCTTATCCTCTTCTGTCCATGAAAAGGCAAAATGGGCAGTCGAGCTCTCTTGGGTGAAAATGCTATTTCATATAAGCGTAAGCAAAAAGAGGCATAGATCGCCGACCTCCAGAGTGAATTGAAAACATCCTAGGCCAGGTTTTTTGGTTACCGAAAGGAGCAGGAAGACATCGACACCCGCCAGGATCAGAACTTAAAACTAGTAGCCAAATTATCAGAGGAGGTGGCTAGTCTGAGGGTGGAGAAGGTGGGGCTCGAGTCCTAATTGACTGCCACTAATAATGAGATAGTTCGTTTACATCCCTAATATGCTGCTGTTGAAGGGATTCGCAACAAAGCTTTTGGATATGGGTATGGGGCCAGATTGAGGTGGCTACGGGCATACTTGTTGGCCAACCTTTCACACCGATTTAAGGAAGTTGAACATAAAGGAGCTTACACCTAATGCCACCACCACTCAATTGGTAGATGCCATGGGGTATGATGTGATGCCAGACGCTTTTCCTCCTCTTGCTTCTAATTGAATATGGTTTTTTTTAAGAAGAGTCAAAACCACATGTCCAATAGTGCTCACTATCCCAATTTTATTAATAATAACCCTCACTTATGGCAAAAGAAAATCGCGGTTACAAGCCATACATCTGAGAGTTTACAAGAAAGAGAAAAAAAAAAAACAAAACCTCTCTAACATAAACCAACAAACAAACCAAACCACAACTCTAAACAAGTATAAGACCACTAAACATGCCTAGAAAAAGAAGCAACAAACAAAGGCAGCTAAACATGCCTAGATAGAAGAGAAGAAATCAAACAAACCTGCAAAATGAAAGGAGAAGCCCAAAAAAAAAAAAATACCACAGACACTAAGGAACATTGAAAAACACTGTCTGACCCACGAATGTTAATAGCGTGAATAGTGACCAAATGGAAAGCTCTACACCTAAGCATGCAGTAACAATACTTTCAAAAAACCCACATCACCATCTCAGTCATGTTAAAAACAAATGAAAGCTTCCTTTCGAAGCAACAATGTTTTCGAGAACCCAAAGTTCCACAACACACCCATCAATAGAGAATCTTGAAAAAAAAAGGGCAACAAGCAACTCTAAGTGCAAAGATAAGCCATCCCTACCTTATCCATTCTAAACAAACCTCTAAGTTCTCTAGGGAGCCGCTGAACATCATAGTAAACAATGTCATCGTCGAGAGCATCATTCTTAGCCAAGTGATCCACCCTAGAATTTCCTTCCCTGAAATAGTGAGTAAAAACAAACTCCATCTCCCTCAGTATTTCAGCAATTTGGTCCCAGTAATCCCACAGATTCCATAGAGAACAATAGTTTGCAAGGATTCAAGAGACCACCACCTGAGAGTCACATACTATACCAATAGCCACCCAACTAGCATTTTTGCATAATATCAAACCTTCAAGCAAAGCACACAACTCTGCATCTGTAATAGAACAAAACCCAAAGAGTGTAGAAAATGCAAAAATAAGATTACAAGCATCATCTCAAAAAACAACTCTTCCACCTCCATTACCCGGATTATCAAGACTACTATCATCCATGATCAACTTGACTCAGCCATGTAAGGGCTTGCACCTCGAGACCACAGGGGCACAGTTCCACTTAGGAGCCACAACCGGCACCTCAAGGCGAGCTAATAAATGAGCATCCCTAGGACTCAACTTGGACACCTTGGTGATGTTATCAATAATCACATGCACCCAATACTTAATGGAGTGCTGATGAGTATATGAAAGTGCACTTTAAATATCTTAATATTATATTAAAATGCTAAAATGTGAATAGAAATATTGAGATATAATTTATATTATTGAATTTAATTTCTATTTACATTGAGATATGTTTAAGTGCAGTTTTATAATATTTTAATTCTCAAATATTGCATTCTTCATCACTCTGGACCGCAATTCACGAGAGAGTAGATGAAAATTCACCTAATGGGCCGCATTTTACATTTAATAGGCCACGGGATTTTGCTGTTGGGACTTCAACCTATTGACCCGCATGTGTTTAATCTAAATGAAGCATGAAAATTATTCAACTTCAATGCTGCATGTAACACCCCGCTCCCGAATATAGTATTTTGAAAATATTTTAGGGAGCCAGTATGCTACTAAAACTTTTTTTTTATAAAAATGCACCAAATACGAACGTTTTTAAAAAAAAATGAAACAATTTTTATAAAACTAAAGAGAGTCAACAAAAGTATTTGCTTAAAATAAAATGTTAAGATCTCATGTGTTTACAAAAATAAATTTAAAACATTTTATTCACTAAAGACCATAAAATAAAATTAATACACTGTCTAGGTCTCTGCATCGTCTCTCTGAGTCAAATCCTGCCAACTGTGTATCCACATTGTCTGTGATGGTTTTTAAAAAGAAAACATAGAAATATAGAAAAATAAAATAAAATGAGTCGAATACTCAATAAGTAACACATCATATGATAAAAGTAATACTCATCGATTCTCTCAAAACATGCATACTCATAGATACATACATAATAACATGAACATGAATTTTTCATAAATGTTGAATGTGACTTTTTATAAATGCTGAAAATATGAGCTTTTCATAAATCATGAGCTTTTCGTAAAACATGAGTATGAACTTGAGCTTATCTTATTATATTATATCATTCTGTATCATAGGCTGTTACCTACTATTGACCCCCGTGAGTTAGGGTTAGCAAATATAAAAAGATTCTGATCCCACCCGTGGCCGCGAGTTATGGAATTCATACATAAGGAAGATGTACTGGGTGCACGTACGACTTGGCAATGCAATATGCTCATACACAGGTACCAACTTCATATCATACATAGGCCGCTTACATAACATGTCGTATTTGTATAATTATCCTAACATAGATTTCAACAAAAATCCCATACTTTCGTAACATGTCGTGATGCATGCTTTCTTACATGAATTCATAATTTTTCATAAATAATTTTATGCACTCTCACATAAAATCATGATTTTTCATAAATAATTTTAATGCATAAAACATGAGATTTCATAATATCTTAATACGCAAACTTTTCATAAATCATACATATGGATTTTCATAATTTTTTTCATGACTGTGGTACATAAAAAGGGCTTCCAAATGATGGCTATATATACATAATAAGTTTTATTAAACATGTTTACCGTACATGCATGAAAAGTATGATCATTCTACTTACCTCTTAGCAATGCGTCCTGATTTCACACCGTAGCTTGTAACCTATACGAGGCACTAAACGTTACTAATTTACTATATAAACATCATGGAAAATTCTAATAGTTTAAAATCATAATTAAAATAATTTAAAATAGATTAAAATTATACTTTTAAAAAATAGGCTTAAAAACCCTTTTAAAAAAAGAAAGATTTAAATTAATTTCTGAAATACTAAGAGAATTAACCCCATAATTTATTTTTAAAAAGATTAGGCCCACTAAGCTTAAAATAAAATCACAAGATGGAGAGGACCTAAGGCCCAAAGGCCTAATTAAATTTAGAGACCATGGAAAAGGAATAAAGGCTCGGCACCACACAAAGATAAAATGGCATTTAAGTTATTAAGGGAGGGACTATAGTAGAACAAGTGATACAACTCAATTCAATTTAAAAGAAGACAAAAATCATAGAGGAGAATAAAATGAAGCAAGCTTACGGGAAGGGTGTAAAATAGAAGAGCTTTAAATAGAGGAGCTCGAGAGAGGGGTCGCGCGATGAAGGTCAGCTCATCGAGGTTCACGGTGGCAACTGCGCTTTGACAGAGGGGTCCGACGGCGTAACTGGGATGGTCAAAATTTTCTGGGGTGACAGGAAGGTGGTTCGGCACCTTGGGGTGGCTATTGGTTTATGGACAAAATGGAGGGGCTACGCGGATTGGAGGCCGCAGAGTGGTTATCCTGGGTAGGTAATTTCTGTGTTGGTTTTTGCTTTGCCTTCACTGGGTATAGGAAGAAGATTTCTTGGGTTTGCTGGTCGGAACATGGGTTGTTTCGTGGGTTTTGAGTGATGTTTTCACCGTTGATTTAAGGTGAGTTGGCTTGTTGATTTTAGATTGAGGTGCTGCGATTTCTAGCTTTTCTCTTGGGTATTTTGGGTGTGTTAAATCTGAGGTTTTGGTTTGGTTTATATAGATGAAGGGGAGGAGAAACGTGGTTCCATTGGAGTTTGAAATTTGAGTTTGACTTTGAGTTTGAAGTGGAAAACCGAATTTAAACTAAGATAAAATTGTGCAGTATTTTAGTTGATTTCGGGAAGAGCTTTTTGATTTTCTAGGTTTGTTGTGATTGAATTAGAAGGTGGTGCTTGATTTTGTTGATATCGCTGGGTTAAAATCCGAGTTAAAATATTGAAGTATTTGAGTTTGAGGTTAAAGGATGATTTTGGGGTTTAAATTTGATTGGGAGTTGATTTTGTTGGTGATAATATCTGTGTTGAGATTTAGAATTTAAAACAAGAGTTTAGGCTAGAATTTGAGAAGCTTTCGGATGGTGGGTTTGAATTAAAGATGGTTTTAAACTAGGATAATGGTTTTAAGATGATGATAATTTGTTAGCTTAAAAAAAATCAAATTTAAAGGAGGAACACAATTTAAAACAAATTTAGTCACTATTTTAAAACTTATCAAAACATCACTTATAAAATAGTAACGATAAAATAATAATAATAATAATAACAGTAACAACAACAATAACAATAATAATAATACAATTTTTAAAATCTAAAATTAGGGTCAGGATGTTACACTGCAATTCACATCATAAAAAAGAGCCACACTATGGCATAAGCCCCATGCATTCATTTCATCTTGAGCAAGCACTTAGGTTCCGTTTGGATTCGAAGACGAGACGAGTTGAGATGATATAAGTTGTGAATAGTAATGAGATAAGTGAGTTGAGATGAGTTGAAATAAATTTTTGTGTATTTGGATTGAAAGTGAGATAAGATGAGTTTAGGTTGTTGGGAAATTAATATAAGTGGGTCCCACAAATTATTGCATAGTTATTTCTAGTAATTTTGTTTTATTGATGAATTTGTATATAAATAAATAATTATCATTTTATCCAATTACACAATAATAATTACCAATTTACTATATTGAAGACTTCGTAAAATTATATAAAAAATCAAATTATATTATATTTTAGTTAGACCATGTTTGAAATTTGATAAAATATTTTATATAATTTTATGTTGATATTTTTATTATTATAAGAATTACGTTTTGAGCAATAAGGTAGATGATCTTATCTCAATGTTGTTTATGTAAATAAAACTAGCTAAACTCAAGTTGATATTCGTATAAAACTATTTGTGTAAAATTGCGTTTTGATATTTTTGTAAAATTGGCTGAATTCACCTCAATCTTGTTTTTAAAATAGCATTTGGATTAGAACGAGTTCTCTGTACAAAGTGAGTTGAGATACCGACTTTAATGTTTCCCTGGGCCACACACTCATCTTCAAATGCAAGAGATGGCCAACTTTTGACTTCATTACACGGCCCCACTACACTTTTAAGTCATAGGCCCATTAGAACTTCAAGAGGCACATGGCAATTTGGAATACAATGATGACGCCGCACATCTTTCATGCATATCTTTATATATATAAAGTAGTTATCTTTATATATATAAAGTGGTTATTTAATAAAAAATTTTGTTTTAACGGAAAATTTTGTTTTTCTATTAAAGTTAACACTTTTCATCCATTTTTATTAAAATAAATACTGTATTTAATGAAAAATATTATTTTAAATACAATCTATTAATTTATTAATCACCAAAATAATGTTCTTGACATTAAATTTAATTACACTATTTCAATTTTCTATAACGATAAATTTTTCATTTAAAACTTTTTTTTACATAAAATAAATATAGAACAATAATAATAGTATAAAATGACATAATAATAGTAAAGAATATATAACAATATATATAAATAAACTATTCATAACAATATAACAATGCAATCTTCACTTAGAGATGTTAATTTATACGTAAGAGAGTTTAATTTTATTCATGAAACTTTATTCCTATTATATGATTAATAATTTCATTCTTTAAAAATTATTTTATAATTTTAAAATGAATGTATTATTATTATTTTTTTAGATGATAAATATATAGTATATACAATTAACTATAATTATATTAAATTGGTAATAATAGACAATAAATATGATTAATATATTATATATGTTTGATATTTAATTGAAATATATATGATCTAATAAATTTACATATTTAAGATTAAAATTTCATGTTATAAATTATAATATAACATTCTTTTATATAAATTATAAACTACAAAATTTATTTTTTTTAAAAAATTATATTATTTCTTAAAAATAATCACATAACTAAAAAGATTGTGGATGATTTAAGTTTATGTAGATCTAGAAAAACTCAAAAACTAAAAATATAGGTATTTTAATATCCTCTCTTTTGAGACTGTACAAAATGACGCAAATATTAGATCATTGTCTTAGAATTATAAAAATATAATATTTTGAACGAATCTTTTATTAAAGTTTCAATCAAAATTATTTCAAACAAATTTGATAAAACTATAGGTTATGTTTATTTATGAGACTATTTTATTGTTTTTATTAATACTTTTTTTATAATATATGAAAACGTATAATTATTTATTATCTATTTAATTATGAATAATCTTCTAATTTTTGTTAGAAATTAAACTAGATAAACGTGCTTTGCACGTTACTTTTATCTAGTATATATATATATATATATATATAAAATGAGCTCCATTTTCAAGCTATGAACAGGAAATGAAACAAGAGAAAATAATTTTTCATGGCCACCGGTTGCTTTTTTCCGTGAGAATTTTGTTATTCATCATATTTATGAGTAATTAAATTTTCAAGTAAGGTTAGGGATGAACTTTTATATTAGATGGTATTTTTAATTTATTCGTTTTATTATTCTCAATTTATTGTTGATGTTTTCTTCTCCGAATAATCATAGAATTTGTTTTGTTTATAGATTCAGTCATATTTTTTCTATTGAATGGATTAGTTCTTTGATTGTATTTAGATCAATTGATTGTCTATATTAATTTAATTCTCTGCTGCATTATCACTTCCTAAGTATATTGTCGTTGTTGGATTTTATCAATGTAGATAACAATTTGCGTGACTTAAAAGTGATGAATGATTTTTCAAAAAATTACATTTAGTTTAATTTTGGTTTATAATGCTATATCTTCCTATTGGAAATTTTTGAATTGAATTTTCAATTGAGTTATCAATAAATTAAGAATGATTGAAATACCGCATATGTGCAAGGGATTTCAAACGTTTAACTATTTGTCAACTTTGAATACTTTTTCCGTTAATAACTTTATTTCTTGGTATTTAAGCATGTCCGATGTGACCCTCCAATATTTTTTGTGAACCTTAAAGTTTTGTCTAAGAAAGAAGAATCTTTTCTGGAAATTTACTTAGTAATATTATTCATATTTGCAATAAAATTCATCAATGCATTGAAAGGTTTTGATTAAAGTTTATTTACTATGCATACTTTATTGTTATGCAAATGTATGAAAATTTTATTAAATTATATATATGTTATTATTGTCATCTATATGTATGAAAATTGTATTAAATTTATATACATGTTACCATTATTAAACATGTATGAATTGTCTACTTGGCTCTTATAATCATGCCATGTATATCCAACATGAGATAAATGATTTATATCAAAATCAGGAAAAAATTGGTTGTCCAAAGGTACAAAATTTTCTTAATTTTAGTGACAAATCATTAAATCCATAGTAAGATGGATATGATGGAGGAAATACTTTGTGTGTCAAGATCTACTCTCAGAAGAAGGTCTTGATGATACTACTAGTTCATCTATTAAAAGTAAAGTTGAAGGGAACACTTTATGTGTCAAGATTTACTCCTAAATGAAGGTCTTGGTGACACTACTAGTTCATTCATAAAAAGTAAAGTTGGAGGGAACACCTTGTGTGTCAAGATCTACTCCCAAAGTGGGTCTTGATGACACTACTAATTCATTCATAAAAGTACGGTTGGAGAGAACACTTTGTATGTTAGAGTTTACTCCCAAAGGAGAATTCTGATGATACAGCTAATTCATCCACAGAATTTAATATCGGAGGGAACACTTTGTATGTTAAAATCTACTCCCAAATGAGGGTTTTGATGACACTACTAGTTCATTCATAATTGTTTAAATTCTGATTACACTTTATAAATGTCTAACTCAAAGCATTATATGATAAATATTATTGTCAAATTACAAACCCTAGGAATGAAAGTAGATAAGTATTTCGTTGTTCAATTTATTTTGAACTCATTACCACCTCAGTGTGGTCAATTCCAGACGCATTAAAATGCTATTAAAGATTTATAAAATGTGAATGAGTTGACAAGTAATGTAGTTTAGGGAAGGTTAAGTTGAAACAATAAGAGCATTACTCTGTTAATTTTGTAAATAAAGAAACTGAAAAGAAAATGCACCATTATGGTAAAAAGAAATAAACTGAACTACCGAAAGAAAAGAAAACTGTGAAAGTTGATCAGGTTCAGCATAATAGTAGCAAATACTAAGTTTGTGGGAACTATTAGACACATGAAAGCTGAGTGTCTAAAATGTAAGACTTGATTTGAAAAGAAGGGTAAGTCGCTTCCTTTGTATATCTTGAATCAAACCTTGTAAATGTTCCTACTAATTCTTGATAGTTAGATTCAAGTACTAATGTTCATATTTTCATTACCATGAAGGATACCTTATAAGCTAAACACTAAATTCCAGCGAACATTTATCTTTATAGAAAATAAGAATAAAGTTGAAGCTTTAGCCATTGAAACTTTTTGTTTAATTTTGAGTACCGATCATTCTTTAGATTCTTATAACAAAGTATATGTGTAATTTTGTGAGGCATAATTTGATTTTCCTATCTAGACTAAAAACTGATTGTTACTCCTTATTGTTCCATAATGTTAGTTTTAGCACATTTAAAATAAATTTTCTATTGGTTTTGGGTTTGTCTTTTATGGTCTTTATCGATTCTGTCTCAGTAGTACGTTTATTAAAAATTCTTACATCTAGCATCATGAAACTTTTTTTTGGAATTAAAAGAAACTTGATGACTTACGGCATAAAAGATTGAGGCACATTTCCAAAGAAATGTTACGTAGATTAGTAAAAGAATGGACTCTTCTACATCTTGATTTTACTAATCTTGAAGTGTGTGTAGATTGCATAAAAGGAAAATAAATCAAACATATTAAGAAAATCGTCACAATAAGTAAAGAGTTTCTTGAAATAATTTGGGGATATATATGGACTATTCTCCATATAATGTTTAGGTGGAAAAAAAACATTTTATAACTTTATAAATTATTTTTCACGTTTTGGATATATCTCTTTGCTACATGAGAAATCTCAAGCTACATCGATACTTGAGCAATTCCTCATGGAGTTGGAAAGACAGTTAGATAGAAATATGAAAATCATTAAATCGGATAGAGGTGAAGAATACTATGAAAAGTATGACGAATCAGGTTGTAATACAGGCCTATTCGCCAAACTTCTTGAACAATGTGGCATTGTTGACAATACATGATGCTTAAAACGCCACAATAGAACAAAATTGCTAAAAGGCGTAATCGAACCTTATTGGATACGGTCAGAAGTATGGTAAGTAATTCTACATTACCCAAATCATTGTTGGGTGAAGCTATTAAGACGACAATGTATATCTTAAACTGAGTTCCTAATAAGGCAGTTCCAAAAACTCATTTCGAGTTATGGACTGATAAGACACCAAGTTTGAGACATATGTATGTTTGGAGTTGCCCAGCTGAAGTGAGACTTTACAACCCACATAAAAAAGTTAGATCCTAGAATAGTAAGCGGGTATTTCATTGGTTACCCAGAGAGATCCAAATGGTACAGGTTTACTGTCCTAATCACAATCCGAGAATGGTGGAAACGGGAAACGCTAAATTCATTAAACTTGACGAGATTAGTGAGAGAATTGAACTCACAAATGCGATCATTGCGGAAGTATGGGTAGATGTCCCTTTACCTACATCCTCAGAAAAGATAATAATTCCTCTAATTGATTGTCACGATGATACCTTAAAACAAATAAATGATCACCCATCTCAGAATGATAATATCATTGATAAACCAAGTTCGGAGTCACCAAAGCAGATTGTCTTGCATAGATCTAAGAGAGATCGGAGACCTAACATTTTAATAGATTATGTAATGTATCTCCAAGAATTTGAATTTGACATTGGGACAAGTAAAGATCCACTAACGTTTTCATAAGCCATAAAGGGAAGTGATTCTAGTAAATGGATTGATGCCATGAAAAAAGAATTGAAATCCATAGATCAGAATCAAGTCTGGGAACTCGTTGAGTTACTTGAAAGGAGTAAAAGAGTCGGATGCAAATAAGTCTTAAGACCAAACGTGACTTAAAATACAGTATCAAACGACATAAGGCCAGACTTATTGTTAAGGGTTTCACTCAAAAAGAGACATTGATTATAAATAGATTTTTTCTCCAGTATCTAAAAATGACTCATTTAAAATCATTATGGCATTGATGGCTCATTATGATTTAAAGTTACATCAGATAGATGTGAAACAACTTTTTTAAATGGAAGTTTGGATGAAGTGGTCTACATGGAGCAGCCAGGGGCTTCTAAAAAAGGAGTAAAGATCACTTAGTATATAGGCTTAAGAAATCGATATATGGGCTTAAGCAAGCTTCTCGAGAATGATATTTAAACTTCATTGGTACCATTACCGTATTTGTTTTTAAAGAAAATATCGTTGATAAATGTATATACCTAAGGGTCAGTGAGAGTAAGTTCATAATTTTGATCCTGTGTGTTGATGATATATTGTTGGCTAGCAGTGATCTTAGCATTTTTTATGAAATCATGGATTTTCTCTCTAAAAATTTTGAAATGAAAGATATGAGTGAGGCATCATTTGTGATCAGAATCAAAATTTTTCTAAATCGAAAGTAAGGACGGTTGTGATTGTATCAGAAAAGTTACATAGAAAGAGTTCTTGAGAAATTTGGCATAAAAAATTGTTTATTGTTGGAAAGCAGTAAAGAAGGTATTACAATACCTGCAAGGAACTAAAGATTACCAACTTACCTTTAGAAGAACTGATAGTTTGAAGGTAACTGGATATTCAAACTCTGATTTTACCAATTGCTCTAAGTTTGTGGCGTGCTTTGAGGTAACAATATATGGCTTATGGCTAAGAAAATTTATTTTAGGACTTGGAATTCTCGACTTATAGCCAAGCTACTAAGAACGTATGTCCTCAGCGTATTTTTTCTCTAAATGATAAGTATTTAATGAAATTTTAACATCTAAGTGTTAAGAAGAAAGTACAAAAATAAATATGTTCATAACAATCGTATATTAATGATTACACTTTAAAATGACATGTTGAAAAGATGAGTTGTATGTTTATACCCATAATGTGAACATAATGAAGTGATAATTGATACATTAAGTATTTTGTTATTGGACATTAAAAATATCTATTATAGTTATTTTTGTTTTCTTATCTTTTTACTTAATATGTACATTAAAATACATGGATGAATGATGACAAGTTAATATCTACAATAGACATGAATTGGAACCCAAAAGTATTACTATATTAGTCTTAATTATCCCAATTAAAGATCGTGTCAAATTAAGTTACAAGTGTTGTGGTACATGGAAGGAAATTTGTTGATCATATAACAAAGGATCGCCATGGCTCACATTAGTAGTTGGTTTGATATTGATATTACGGAACTCATGAAATATGTTTTGAGTTATGAAAAGTTTCAAGAAATAAATTTACGTAGTATGGTTAATTTTCTATAACAAGTCCATGAACGAAAAGTATTATTTTATAGGCGTATGGGCCAAGTGGGAAAATGTAAGAGTTTTATTTAAACTCTGTGTCCCACACACCCATCTTAATAGCGTTTGAAGTAGCTCAAGACTTATCAATTAATATTTGAGTTATAATGGAATAAGAATTACTCCTAAGAGATAAGATTAAAACTCTATATCTCTAATTATAGTTAGACACAAACTCTTAGATTTCTTAATGGTCGAAAGTATATAAATAACACTGAGAGTTTAAGGGTTTTCACCTACAACATTAGAGTGCCTTTAGCCATCTGGAGACACTTATGATGCAAAGTTGTTAGGGTGATCCTTCTTTCATAACTAGTTTAATTATTCATCAATCTGATGGATTAAGGCACGTCCGTAATTATTATTGTTTTATTATTATGGATCATAGAAAATAGAAAATTCATTTATTAATATCATATTAAAATATTTAATAATTTCTACTTGTTCATCCCTTAGGACTTAGGAGTCTCATATAGACCTAACAAATTAGCTACTGTTGGCAATCATAAGACTTAGCCCATGATGCTTCAGGCAAAGTATTTGCATTTTTCTTTTAGGTGAGCCAGGGGCGGAACTACTTGTATTAGCCCCCCATATTTTTTTAAAAAACTCAAAATAGCATATAGTTTAGTTTACCTTTTCTCCTACCTACTAAGTTTTTATTAAATTTATCCTTCCAATACTGAAATTAGTCCCCCACAAGTACGAACTGCACTCGTATCATCCATAAATTAATTTATCCATCTTTCTTTTCTATCGTATCCTCTCAGTCTCATTATTCATTGTGCATATTCCTATAGATTTATGGTCCATGATAATTGATAAATTGTGTTGTTGCGTGTTCTAAGAAGTTGTTGTACGCTGACTACGCATTACCCGTTATACGCTGTGCTGAGAAGATGTTGAGTGTTTCTACTTGCGTATTCAATGTTCTGTGTTCATACAGATACGCCCGGTCCAAAGAATGTGAACTTTCCTTGCAGGCAAAAGAAGTTTTCTTCGCAACATCACTTTAGTTTTATCCCGAAATTACTAGTTGGTAGTTTGCAATTGTTGGGGGCACCAACTCAAGTGTGAATAGTATGCACCAAAACCCATTCACTTGGGATCAGGCTTAATCTCATTCCTTATTATTAACACCTATAATGGCGGTGACCACTTATGATCAGATTGTGCATTTTTTTTTAAAGGAAGTTATATTACTTAAAAGAACATGACTAAAATAATGTATTATAATCATTAAAAAAGCCAAAATTTATTAATATATTAATTAATAAACTTTTTACTTTTTTTCCATATATGTTGGCAAGAAACGACAGAGTTGGTTGTTTATATTTGTATTTGTGGATTTCTTTATTCTTTATTAAATAATGAGTTTAAGTCTTTGTGGATTTCTTTGTTCGTTGTTTGTTATTTAGTGCATGGATTATTGCTAAAAGAAAACATTAATTACCTATAAGATATATAATAAGAATTCCTATTCATATTATATCATCAATAAATTTAAATTTAGCATGAATAATAACAATTATAGTTAAACTTTATTGATCAATACTTTAGCATTTTATAAGAAATAAATGAATATAGTAAACTTAATTGAATAATTAATTGACCAGATCCTACATTAGTGAATTTTGTGAGGCATTTTTTAGTTTCTCGTTTGTTACTTTGGGTTGAATATAAAATTATATGATTGTGAAAAATTTGTATGTCTTGAATTTTGGGTTGGGTTGCCATTTTGATATTGTAGGTTTGCAGATTAATTGAGAATATTCGTTAATTGACAAACTAAACAACAAAATCTATAATTTTATATCATTATTTATTAAGTATTTCTCAGATTTATTCTTGATTTATAAATTTTTCTTAAAATATAGAAAAATACTAAAAAACTATGCATTACTTATACTTACACGTATCACACATTTTGTTGATCGCCATCCATAAACACCAAATCATGATTCCGCCCATAAGGTGAGCATTAGCTTGCCCAAGCCTTTGGTGTGTTGGAGCGTTAAGATTGACTAATTTATTAGATGGCATTCAATGCCCCACTTGCTCTTGACTTCTACAGTTCATTGAGCAAGGTGGCCTCCATTTTTTTTACTTATCGCTTGTGGTACTTTGGTTTGGTGGTGCTCTTTGGGGTGTATCGAGCATTCAGGGTTAGCCAGGCTTGTTGGTATAAATAAAATTCAAATAGCGAGTTTGAGAGAAGTAAACCTGGTCAATTAGCCACGGGTGCCGAGCAAAGTATTTGCCCTTTTTTTAAGGTGAGCATTACTGCTTAATACATTGTTTCCTTGTTCCTCAGGGGCGAGCTTGATAACTCGTCTAAGGTTTCCTCGTTGCTCGCCTATGGTTCTTTGTTGCTTAGAGGCTGAAATTATCCAAATGTACAATAAAACTTTCAAAGCTCTGACAATTATATCAATTAATTTGTTAATCAATAAGAACATTATTAACATAGAATAAATCAATTGCATAATATAGAAATTGGTAACAAAAGAAAACCATTTAAAGAACACCTTAAAGCTAAAATTTTACTGGACAACCTTTCCAAAAACGTCAATTTACTAGTTGAAAATCTTTTAAAGTTTCAATTACAAAACATAATTTGTCAATTGACACTCTTATTTGATCAGATAGAGAAAACGTTTGTCTGTACCACAAAAGCAATCAAAACTTCTAATGTTATTCAACTGTTAACTTCTCTACTGGAACTCCAATGTCTGAAACAATTACACTATATGGACCTTGAATTAAGATCGCAATCTTGAAGAGGAAATAATATGAAACTTCTTGAGGAAATTTTCTCACCAAATAAGCATTGAGAAATGCTCTCAAAATCTAGAATTGAATCTCTCTCTTCCTAATTAGTAGGGCAATTTTAAATATATTTTTGGAAGTAGTTTTCAAGTCCTAGTGAAATTCTGCCTATAGATTGAATTTGTCGCGATGATTTTGCTAATAGTTTGCTAACCATATGAAACTATCTCCATGGACTTGTAGCCATTTTAAATTAAAACTCTTAAATGGATAAGCTAATAATCTTGAGACTTGAAATTACATGTTTTGACTTATCTAAAACACTTGTTACAAACTCCAAACAAGCTCAAAATATTTTACATTCAACAACTCATATAGTTTAAACTCAAGATGATGTCTATCATCTTAGTCATCTAATGCTAGTCAAACTCTTGAGATTCACATTTTCAAAGGTGAGAATTATTGCTCGCTCAGTGCTTATTCTCGCTCGAGGGTGAGCATTGCCACTCGTAAGTCGTAAATGCTCACCAGGTTTATTGTTCACCCTGGGTACTCTAGTGCAAGATATGCGATGCTCACACCTTCATGCTTGTGATCTGCAGTGAATTAAAATAAATGAGAGGCACATCCAAAAGGTAATAAGGGACTTATCTTCACAAATGCTTCGGCGTGATCATGGTGTAGGGAGCTTACTCACCAAAGGTGCTTGGGCTGCATCCACGAAAGAGGAATGAGAAAGCGTATTCTGTTTTAGCCGTTAATTGGAATTTGATTGGATAGGTAGATCTTGACATTCTATGGTGGGGAGTCATGGTTCGATGACCTCTAAATGAGATGGTAGTATTGACAGCGTGGAGTAACGAGAGTGGTATGGGACATTGGCTTTTGTTGATGGTCATAGGGATGCTTATAAAATACCATTTCAAGTTCCATAAAATAGAGGAATCCAATGTCGCCAAGGTTGAGTGGTTAAGGCGTGTGCGTACTAAGTACACGAGTTTGTAATTAGGAAGCAACTAGGACTCTATTTGTTGTTTCCCGCTATAGCATTATGTTGAGTGCAAAAGGTAATAAGGAACTAGCTTTCGTTGGGTCATGCAACTTGTTGTTTTGAGGGTGATTTGTCATTCTCATAAACGACTCCGAGTTTTTGACGCATTTTTTTCAAAATGATTGGAGCCTAATAATACAGTTGAAAAGTCCATGGTGATGACTTGGACATTGATATAGTGCTCGGTTGACATCAATGAAATAAATAGTAAACAAAGATATAATTTGTAAATAGAGAGAGAGAGAGAGAGAGAGAGAGAGATTTGGTATAAAAGTCTACATCCATGGATGGTTTGAGGGTAAAATTCACTATATTGGATAATTTTACAATCTTTCATGAATTCTCATAACAATCAATATAATATAGCAAATAAGGTTTGATGGAGGTTGACGAAGATGTCGTCTATGTAGAAATCTGGAGAGGGGAGCCAATAATCTCATTGATTGGTAGAGATTTCCTTCTTCTATAAAGATTTATATATATATATATATATTTGGAGTGATTGAGTGCTATAGGCTTTCTATAGACTAGACCCTTTTCTTTTGATATCTAACATATACAACCTATATTTCTTTTGGACATTCCTAGGGAGTCGTCCAACTTGTACCGTTGGGCATACTTTAGTATATATAGAAATTATTTTTAATTATTTTTAATCATTAAGTTAAAAAATCAAACAATAAAACTTGAATAGAGCTAGGAATACTACTCGTAGGTAGTAGTGTCCCGTTATTGAGTCCCACTTGATGTGGCTTTGCCAGTATGGCATTTCACTAGTTTTTTCATTTGGTTCATCTGCATGTGGTTTTCCCTCTGCACCGAAATGGAGATTTACCTCAAACCTTGACCGTCTTTGAGCCTCCATTGAACCTATGACCACCCGGTGCCAAGATCTCCTCCGTCCGACCGCAAAATCTGGGAAACTAGCATTCGTCTACATCTCCGCCATTTGTTTGCATCTCCTCCATCCATTTGCATCTCCTTTGTCCATAACTATAAAAAAATGTTTTTTTTTTCATTAATAAGCAAGATTGGTTTATTTGTTTATTCAGAGTAATGATTAGAAACAACTCGGTGGAAATGGGGAGGAGAATTTGAATTGCTTTTGCTGCGAGTTAAACTTGGAAAGCAAATTCTACTCTCCTTGTATATTGATTAAGCCTTATTGGGTGGATTTTGATTTCTCCCATAAAGAGAATTTGATTGTGGAAATAAGGGTTGATTCTCAAACTAATGGATGTGCATATTCGAATTAGAGCAAATCAAATTTCGAGACTAGTCTATGCGAAGATGAACAAAATATTGAAAAAAAAAAGAATTTCAGATTATTTTTTATTTTAGAATTGATGGTTGTTCTAGTAAAAGAGAACAGGAGGTAGAGTATAAAATGTGTTATATTTGACTTTGGATGGAAGGAACTAATCGATGTTGAAGACTACAAATTGGAAATCATAAAAGAAAAAATGCAAGAGCTCGAAAAGGAGGAGAATTTCATTGAATCCATGGATGATGGAGATGGACGGAGGAGATGCAGACGATGCTGGTTTCTCGAATTTTGCGGTCGGACGGAGGAGATCCCGACGCCAGTTAGTGATGAGTCTGATGGAGGCTCAAAGATGGATAGTATTTGAGGGGCATGGGCACTGGTTTGGGCAAGAGAAAACCTAGGGATTGGTCCGTCTAATTCCCTTGAAAAATGGACGCCAGTGGCTCTGGCGGTGGTGGGCGACACCGCCCATACCATCGTGACCGCCGGCCTCCAGCGACCCCACGCCTGTGACGGCGACTCCTGGCGACCTCCGATGTGCCCTACGCAGCCTTAAACCCGTTTCGAACCGTCGGCTGAGGCCAAACACCCTTTAAAATTATCTTTATTTTATTTTTTTATTGTGTTTATTTTATTTTATTTTTTATTGTATCTTTTATTGTGTTTTCTAAATTTTATTTTTTTATTGTATTTTTTATTATATTTGTTAGAATTTTTTATTGTATTTTTATTGGAAGGCTGTTTTTAATGGGGATCAGATGGACCGATCTCCAGCGTCTCCCTTTGGGCAAATCTCCATTCTGTAGCAGAAGGAAAGTCACGGGCAAATGAAGCAAATGATAAAAACCAAGTCAAATGCCACAGTAGCAACGCTACATCAAGCGGGACTTAACATCTGGACCTACAAGCAATGTTCGTAGCATCCCCCATAAAACTTAGGAATAAGCTCCAAGCCGAATGGGTGCCAAAATGGCTTGCCCACTGACCAATAGAAAAACACCACATAAGTATTCCATGAAAGATTGAAATGGGTCTGCCTCCATTGAATCTAGTTCTAAAAGACTATAGAAGGTCCTTTCTCTCTCTCAACACGTCTCTCCCTCTCCAGTTTGTTTCTCTTCGAGCCCTAGCTTTCATGGCAAGGTGTACACAACCAACAATCTAGTGGCCCCAAAATAAAAACAAAGCTCATAGATAACCTTCATGATCAAGGCACTAACGTGTCTATCATGGAAGGGAGGGAACACTAGAAAGCGATTTATTCTAATATTCTTCACATGGTTACAAGAAATGATAAAAAGTATAAAGAGCCTAGCTTACCAAACCCAAATTAAACCAAAAACCTATGTACAACATCAGCTTATGTGTCTTCACTTGTCATTTTTTTTTCGATCTTTATCCCTCCAATCATCTATGTAAGAAAACAAGCAGAATCTAAAAGAACCTTATTATAATCTAAAAGCACCCTATAAGAGAGTGCTACTTCAACCTTGTTTCTCTTCAACTCTAACTACAGAAGAAATGTTACAAGGGGAAAAGAAATTGAGTTCTCCAGAAATTCTCAAAAATGTTGTAACTAATATAAAGCTCAGTTGATAGGAAAGTTTCAAAGAACCATTATTCAACAAGGCCCAAAGACATGAATCCAGTGGTTTACCTTTCAGCATGGTGTAGTGGAGCGCCTTCTCCGTCACGTGTTGGGTTGCGCCAATGGGTGTTCGAGTCAAGTAAAACATTGCGCTAATATGGGTGCTGGATGTTAGGATTCCATCAAAAAGGCTGAAAGAATTCAAGGGAGCTAGGGCTCGAAGAGAAACAGACTGGAGAGAGAGACATGTTTAGAGAGAAAAAGACCTAGATTCGATGGAGGCAGACCCAAGTACATCTTTCATAAAAGAGGGTGCTTGGCAGCAGCTAACCATTGTGCTATTGCACATCTGCATACCTCCTTCACAAACATATATTAATATTTTTTTCCTTCAAATACTCGGTGTGCAGCTGCACACCAGATATTGCTTTTCATTTTTCTTCATAAAATTCCTATGTGACATTTTTTATCGGTCGATAGAAAAGCCATTTTGGTACTCATCTAGCTTGGAGCGCCACCCTAAAACTTGGCAGTACAAGCTTGCCGGCTGAGTATAATTTTCCAATTCTTTTTGTTAAATGATAGACTTATATTGGTTACAAAAAATAGGGATTTGAACAGAATGGTTCAAAGGCAATGAAAACTAGGGCTGTAAAAAGACCGGATCGGACCGGTGGACCGGACCGGACCGGTTGTTCCGGACCGAGATCGGACCGGATCAATTCCGGTCCGGTCCGGTCCAAAGGATTTCTCCCCCTAGACTAGACCGGACCGGACCGAACCCCACATATATATATATTTATATATGTATATATAAAAATAGTATATAAATTATAATATTAATATTAATATAAATTAATATATAATATATTATATATATTAACATATAATATATATTAACATATTAATATATAATATAATATGTATATATATAATATATACATATTAACATATAATATATATTAACATATTATTATTTATAGTATTATTAGTTATAATTTACTAACATATTTAATATATAATATATACTAATATATTAATATATAATATATACTCTTATAATATTAACATATTATAATTTATAGTAGTTAAATTTGGACCAAAACAATATTTGATTATTATAAAATTTTAGATTAAATTTAGCCCATTAAATCATATGGAGCACTCCTAGACTGAACCAGATCGTATTTGATTATTATAAAATTTTAGATTAAATTTAGCCCATTAAATCATATGGAGCACTCCTAGACTGAACCAGATCGTCCTTGAATCGAATTAGACCGGATCGGTATGGACCGAACTCCTATTCAGTTCGGTCCAGGGTGAGAGAATTCTTAGACTGAATGGAATCAGTTCACAAATTTTCTGGACCAGACCGGACCATTTACACCTATAATGGAAACATGTGAATAAAAAAATAAAAAAGAACCATCAGGGGCTGTTTAGTAAAAGCGTATGGATAACGGCTAGTTGGCTCATTACCGTTGAATGGACACGCGTAGAAGCGGAACGCTCCCCGAGGCCTGTACTCCCCCTCGAGCCTCCAATCAAAAACACACTTTTTAGAAGATTCGGAAAATGAAAGAGCTGCTCTGAAGATCTGAGTCTCAAGGGGCCGATCCACTCTTTCACATCGCTGGAGATTGCGTGAGTAGAAGCTTCCACTTCTTCTCACAACTCAATTATACAACTAGGAATTTTCATCAAATGTTCGAGCGCGGAGCTGGGGGGAAAATCATGAATATTTTCAGGAAGAAAACCTCACCCAAAGGTAGGTACACGCTTTTAATCGAAGAGCTTTTACTTTTACACGACCAAAGACATAGCATTTTTTCTGAATCTCCATTGTTTCTTTATTTTTCAAAAAAATAAAAAAAAAATTAAAATCAAAATCTGGTATCTGCCCTGGAAACAAAAGCAGTATCCCCTTTTTTAAGAAGTGGTTGTTTATTTTTAAAGTTTTTATTTTTAATTTTTTTACCTAGTTTGGTTCCTAAGGAATTGTTGGAGAATCAAAACTCATATTTTCGAACCCGAAATAGCAATTTTCTGTTCAATTTTTTTATCCGACCCAATGGAGGTTTGGTTTTCTTATTTAACATATTTTCAGCATATTTCCTTGTATTGAATCTTCATAAAGTGGCTTTCTGTTTTGGCAGATGCTCTGCGGACAAGCAAGAGAGAAATGGCTGTTGCCACAAGAGGTATATATGTTATATTGCCCTAACACTAGACTCTTTTCTAAACGATCGCAAATGCCTTGACCTTTTTTATGCTTTGTATTCCCCACGAATGGTAAAAAAATAATAGAAGTCATCATCTCAGAGCTGGGTAGTTAGTTTGAGCGTTGTGCTTGAATAATCGCTGATTAGTTTTGCAGCCAAGTGATGTTGAAATTAAAAATGGGGATCTTACACTATTGGAAGTTGATTTTCGTTAAAGAAACTTGATGTGCCTCATATGATATTTATGAGCTATTAAATGGACTAAGTTAAGGTCAGTTTGTGTTTACCATGCTCAAGCACGGTTGAGATCCTTTTTAATTTTCTGCCTAAATTAGATAGTCCAATTCAAAAGTAGATAGATACAACATATGGGTCATATGACATTTAGCACTGCCGTGTATGAATTTCTTACAGTGTGGAACCCAGATTTGCATTTATTGTTGTGTTTTTCTCTTTTAGAGTTGGACCTTCCAATGCAGGTATAACACTGAAGAAGATCTTTATTTTCTCATATAACTTGAATCAACTCAACTTTGCACTAGTGGTTGTGCAAAACTCCACTTGGAAATGCCTTTAGTCATTAATTAAGTCAGAACTAGTTTTGGTGAAGAAAATTAAACAATTTTTAAGAACCTACTGCGGTTATAATTCTACAAAACCTAATTTCATGTTATTATCTCATATAGTCAATCTTCCTATCTTTAGTCTGGTCTAACCTTGTTAAGTCTCGCTTTTACCATGCTTGAGCCCAGTTTATTGCAAGAATGTCTGAATGTCTTTGTAACCCCAACATAAAACTTGAAGATTATTCATTGTATGCTGAATCTAACTTTTCACTGGTGAATGAGCTCAAAACTCCATTAGAGAAATTCCTTTTCTCATTAACTTATAAAACTTTTTCTTGATGAGTTATTTTCTTGACAGAGATCTGAATAAACCTTTTTTCATGGAATATTGTAATGCATTAACATTCTCCCATCATTCTAGTATTAAAATTATATATATATATGACATAATAGGGATAGATCTCTATAATGAAGGTGTGTTATGCATTCAAACGTTTTCAATTGAAATAAAAATCTTTATTCCAGACCTATATATCTTAGACTTGAAGTATAACTGCTTAGAAAAAGAAAAAAAACTATCTGCATATAATATTAATGAGTTAAATGAGTTTTATAGTTGCTTGAAACAAAATCAAAATTTAAGACAAGCAGGGAATTAAAACATCTTACTTGGGAAATCAACTACGACACAAAAGGATACAAGTCGAGGGAGGACTAGAAGGGAGGGCAGGACTTGCTCTGGGGCAGTGGTGATGACTTGCATGTGGAGTACCATTTGGGTAGAGTATTAGTCTTGTGGGAAACAAGGTTCCCAAGGGTTGGGGTAGTTACATTGAGTTGCTTTCCTTTGTGGAGGCATGTGTTGTCCCAATCAGGCTTGGTAAATGTTGGATGGATAGGTTTCAAATTTCTCCCTCTTGGGCGATGTTCCCTATTACCAGCTTTCTGTTCATTAAGGGCTGTCTATTATGGGCTAGGTGTTTTCTCGTGTATACACCTAGTGTACTTGGATGCCTACGTATATTAAGAAATATTACTTATAAAAAAATGAGTTATATAAGGTTGGTTTATATTGACTATGTTTCTAATTTCTCCCTCTTGGGCGATGTTCCCTATACGGGTGTTTTGTTCATTAGGGGCTCTCTATTATGGGCTAGGTTTTTTTTTTCTTGTATACACCCAGTGTACTTGAATGCCTATGGATATTAATAAATATTACTTGTAAAAAGAACGAGTTATAAGCTAATTTGTTACAGCCATAGATAGTTATTTTGACCTTAGTTTGCATCTTCACTGCTACATTTAGAAAGTTGAAAGGGTTTTTCCCAGAGTAGGAAAAGTAATAATAAAATTAGTGATAGGAAGAGAATTATGTGACAGGCTACTTTAGTTGGTATGATGGAATATTTCAAGTATAGTAGGAAAATTTTGAAAAATAAGTCATGTGTGCCATACTAATACTTCACAAGTCACTCAATGGCACTGAAAGTGCTAGATGTTCTATTAGAGATAGTTATCCTATCCAGTTATGATGTTATTCTTATCCAAGTTTATTCTTATGTTTATTCTGTTTTTAGGCTTGTAATGCTGCCTTATTTTAAACTTGGATATTTTGCCGCCACGTATGTTGGTATATATACCAACTGTTTCATTCTCTGTAATGTTATGTTGACTAATGCAATTTAATTACATACTTCTCCAAACTCTTGAAGTCTACTCTTAACTTGGTATTAGTTTGAAATTTTGCTTCCCATGCAAAACTCAACATGACTTCCTCTGCTTCATCATCTTCCTCTGTTTCATCATCTTCCTCTGTTTCATCATCTTCCTTGATTCCAAACAGTTCTGATCCTTTCTACTCTTAACGTGGTATTAGTTTGAAATTATGCCAACATGACTTCCTCTGCTTCATCGTCTTCCTCTGTTTCATCAGTTTGAAATTTTGCTTCCCGTGCAAAACTCAACATGACTTCCTCTGCTTCATCGTCTTCCTCTGCTTCATCATGGAGATAGTCCAGGATCTGTTCTTGTTACTCAAGTCCTTATTGTTTTTAGGCTTGTAATGCTGCCTTATTTTAGACTTGTATATTTTGCCGCCATGTATGTTGGTATATATACCAACTCTTTCATTCTCTTTAATGTTATGTTCAATAATACAATTCAATTACAAACTTCTCCAAACTCTTGAAGGCTACCCTTAACATGTTCATTAATAAAGGAAGACTGTGAAGTACAAAGCATATCACTTAAGTTTTATCTTACTGCTTATGACATGTAACTTGCTGATGCACCTTCTTTTTTTAGGTATTGAACGGGAGATTGCATCTCTTCAGTTGGAGGTATAAAGCTATAGTCAGGCTCATTTCCTTCTATAGTTACATTTCTTTTCTCCAATTTTAACTCCGTGGCATGCAATTTCAGGAGAAGAAATTGGTGGCAGAGATTAAGAAAACCGCTAAAACAGGAAATGAGGTAAGTTAATTTTCCTCGTTAAACAGCAGTTTCATACAACGATGGGCATATGCTCTGAACTGATTGTAATTTGACTGCTGAAACATCTGTCATTTGTCAAACCATATGTGAATTGTACTGAATTTAACCTTGGGCCACTGTGACTTTACCAAGTTGCAAACCCATAGGAGGGCACATATGGGATCAACTTAGGAAGTAAGGTGTGCCTATCAACAAACAGAATTCTTATGGGTTTGAAAATCGATATATGGCTCAACTTTACCCTTTTAAGAATTTTATATTTGGATTAACTTGATTTTAACATATATTGTGAGTGACCTTCCACGTGAGTTTTCAAGGATGTGCGGGTCCTGTCAAACTTTAACCTGGCTGGCATGTAACAAATATAGCATCTTCGTCTGCCAATGTTGGTATTAGTTATATGTTTGTAACGTCCAGGCTGCAACCAGAATCTTAGCTCGGCAACTTGTCCGGCTGCGTCAACAAATAACTAATTTGCAAGGGAGTCGTGCACAAATCAGAGGTGTAGCAACTCATACACAGGTCACCATTTTACTGGCAAAACCTAGTGTTTACACAAGTATAAGAAATTTTGCCTTTTGTTTAGCATTGCCTCTCATCTGCAGGCAATGTATGCTAGTACTTCAATTTCTACTGGAATGAAGGGTGCAACTAAAGCAATGGTGGCCATGAATAAGGTATGTGTTTCAAGGGTTATTCTAGAAGATAAGACCCTTTCTTATTCTGGAATTTCTCTATCCTGCTTAGGAGACATACCATTACCCAAATCAATATTCCCATGGCTCACTGTTCAGTGAGGCTTCTAGTATGCATAGAGAAGTATGCCAAATAATGCAGATAGAGATTTTCTTGATGAGTCTGAGTAGTGTTTTTGTTACTACTTTAGCGTACACATCAATGAACTGAACCTAGTGGTGATGAAGTCCTCTACATATTAATTTGTTTGCCACGATTTTGCTTTATTTGGCTTCTGTGCTCATGCTGGAAGAGTAAACCTGAAGCCACTGTTTATAGTTGTGATATTATCAGTCTGCTTCTCTTTCCAGCAAATGGCACCAGCAAAACAAGCTAAGGTGATTAAAGAGTTTCAAAAGCAGTCAGCACAGATGGACATGACTGTAATATTCTCTCTCTCTCTCTCTCTCTCTCTCTCTCTCTCTATCTCTCATTCTCTCTCTCTCTCTCACACACACACACAAAGAAAATGATGGTATCCTTGCAATTTCTTCGATATCTTGCCACAATTTTCTCTAAGCCATACGAGTATCTGCAGATAATTTAAGCTCAATTAATTTTTTTATTGCTACAGCTTGAAAACGACTGGTTTGGTTGAGTTGTTATACAGTTCATCTGTAGCAAATGATTCCTACCCAGTTTCTGTACAGAAATATGGTTACATAGGGTCCTTGGTTTTAGTCTTTTAGATGTCCGAACATTATCACACGCTTTCTATTCGTTGTACCATTTGCTTCATTATAATGTTTTTTCTTGTAATATATATGTTCTGTATTCCATTGTCACTTGTGCAGATAGAGATGATGTCAGAGTCTATTGATGAAACTTTAGACAAAGATGAGGCTGAAGAGGAAACAGAGGAGCTCACTAACCAGGTCGAATATTGACAGCCAAAGTTTTTAGTTTTAATTATTTTCTTGTAGGGTCCATGGCATTTCCCTTCTCCTTGTAGCTGATTTCTATAGTCTATTTGTAGGTGCTTGATGAGATTGGTGTGGATATTGCATCCCAGGTTAAGTTCTTTCTGATTTTTCCGTATTGCTTGAATTTCCTTGCCTGTTCTTGTTCCTTATTCTAAACAATGTAAACTGAACAATTGTTTGATGTTTTTAACAGTTATCCTCAGCCCCAAAAGGCCGAATTGCATCAAGGAACACTGAAAATGTTGTTACTCGGTATGCCTACTTACCTTTTTTCTTTCTCTGCTGTTAAATTATAAGTTGTGCATTCGATATACTACTAAAAGTATGCAACTGTGATTGCTTACATTTTCAGCTACCAATGCTTGAGTCAAAGAATTGCAACATTAAATAGCCACTGTGGCACAGCACTGGTTATTTAATCTAGGGAAAAATAGTTTTTTTAGAATATGTGAAGAAGAACTGCTGCATGTTAATCTAGCATCTGCCAGATATTGTGCGCAGGATTGTGATAAGTAGATGTTTAACTGTATAATTAGTGTAATTTATTTTATTCTGCTTACAGTTATTGATTTGCAACAATTCATGAAGAGTGTCATCCATATACAATTAGTTAATTAATTATTTAATCGGAAAATAGTATTTAGTGCCATAATATATGGTTGGCAACCTCCTGGCTATATACATTCGGAGGTCAAATCCTTTTTCAAAGACATTCGGAGGTCAATCCTTTTTCAAAGACCTTCAAGGTTCATTTTGTATGCTTCTTGCACTTTTAATAAAATTGCATTGTTTTAGAACAAGGAGAGGTTTATATACCCAGTTCTTTTCGAGTATCAAGCTCATATTAACTAGTGCTTTACATCCTAACAATATATGTTCTCTATATGCAGTTCTGAACCTCCTGATGTTGAGGATCTAGAGAAAAGATTGGCCTCACTTCGACGCATCTGATCTGGGAAGTGAAGTGGTGGGTCTTACTTATAGTACCTTAGTGTAAATTTAATATATGCACAAATTGAATCAAGCATGTGATAAGTAATATTCTAGGAAGTTTGTCGTTGCGATGCTAGAGTTAGTACTGAACAACTATCAATATTTTCATAATAAAACTGTTAAGATCAAGTATATCCTCTTTTATCTCTAGTGTGAAAGCAACGAGCTACATGGTGGAAAGCTAATGAGCACATCCACCAATGATGTAGCACCAATGATGTCAAGGCCCAACAATCGGTGTGAGTAATTTATGATGAATCTTGAAGAGAATTTGCAGAAAAGACGAAGCTGGGAAATTATGACACCTTTTTTTTCTCCTATTAAACTCTAAATATCCATGGCGTTAGATTTGCGTATGAGTTGTCTTACGAATAGCAGAATAAAGCAGGGAAAGGAGACAGGCGAATATAGTATCGTGTCCTAGACTTCTAGTTCTCGTTAAACTCGAGTTCAGTTTTTGTGAATATGGTATATACACCAAAAAGACTCGACAAAGTATGTCATCCGACGATAGCAGAGAGCTATATTTGTCGGAACTAGGAAATATCCTTATTTACACCATACAAATTATAAAATAAGAATATTTTTTATAAACTGTTTTATAAAATTAATCTTATTTTACAGAAATATTCTTATTTTACAATATATAATATAAAATATTGTGTAAATTGTTGTACACCAGGAATAACAAATAGCTCAAGTGGTTAAATAGTTTAAAAAAAGAAAAATTAGGTTATTTGGTATGTACTTTATAATCTTAAATTAGTTTGTGTTTAAAACAATTTCAAATATATTATATTTATTTGAAAATAAATTAAAAAAGTACTTTCTAAAATAAAAATGTCATTTGATTTTTTAGATATTATAATTATATTCTTAAAAGTTCACAAATTATAATTATCTAAAAGTTGTATAGATGCTTTCTTCAATTGACAATTTTTTAAAAACTTGAACTACATTGTAAATTATCTTGAAAAACACGTTTTTTCAACACATGATTACGAAACTAACAAATAATTATTTAATAGTAGAATTTACTACTTAAGTTATAAGTTATATTTTCTATTGTAATTATAAATATGTACTTAATATTAGATATTTAAGACTATATTTAATTAGTGAGCTGATCTTAAATGATTTATAAATAGTAAATAAATAATAATAAAATATAAATGATAGTGAAATAATAATGAAAAATAATAATAAATAGATATAGTAGTACCACTCCACTACCCAAACACAAACCTTAACCAAATATGATGAAGTAGTTTTCGTTCCTTTAGAATAGGTCACTCGAAGGGGAATCACCCAAGTTCCCAACCCTAAACCAGCTTACCACGATGATACAAAATTATTTTTCTTCAATCATGATTTAAAATAAGCTACTGTTTTATGTAATATCTCGAGATCATAAATAAAATCTGACGAGATTTTTCAAAAATAAATTTACAAATTAATGCAATTTGATTTAGTACTTTAGTTTATAAAATTATTTTTATTTTAAATAGATCTAACGTATGACAGAAAATTACATCAATTTATAATTTAATTTTTGTAAAATTTCTATAACACTTCTTAACTCTCAATAATTATCATTAACATAATTCAGGAATAAATGGCACAACTTCGGAGTTCATTCATTCTTATCAAGTTAATATTTTGATTCTTACATGGCAAGTGGAGTCGATGGGTTTTAACCTTAAATAAGAATAATTAACTAAGCCATAAATAGTTTCGTTAAAATGTAAGAATGTTCATGTTGAGCCATAATTTGATAGTCTTAAAAAGGAAAAATATCTGTTCGGGTATTTTGAACTGAAGAAGCTTTAGGAAATTTTAGGTTGAATTAGGTTATTGAGATTATTTTAGATATTCTTTAAATAATGAAGAAATAGTGAAGAAATAATGATACTATATTGAATATTAGTGAATAATACTAAAATAAGAATAAAAATAACAATAAAAAAATAAATAATACTGAGGGTAAAAATTATATATTAGCTCCAAATCTTTGAATATATACGAAATTTAATTTTGCAGACAAAATCTTTAAAGTCAGGGAAGATATACATTCTAAGCGTAATTAACAAACAATGAAAATCTCAAATTAAAAAAAAAAAAACCACATTTTCTTTCGTATGTTCCTATTGTATCGAAACATGATTAGTCTCCAATTATAGATATATAATATTTTCATATTCTTTTGAAATTAATATTTTCTTATATAATTTTAAACACATAAAATGACATCTCAACCAAATATCCAGATAATTGTCACCAAAAAAAGGTAAAAAAAAAAAAAAGAGACCAGTTTAAATTTGTAGACAAGACGATCTTATCTTAACTTATCATTATATTTTTTTAAAATCTCATATAAAATACAAATTTAAATACAGTTTTTTCAAATCTTAATTTAGCTTTTTCAAATCACAAAATAATAATAATATTAAAAAATAAACTAAACCCATCTCAACTGATTTTATTTCTCAATCTAAACCAGACTAAATATCTAAATTGGTGTGGTTCATCAAAAATAAATTTTACGATACAATTGAAAACATATTATAAATTGATGTACCACAATAAATAATATTAACTTATATATATTTTATTTTAAAATTTTCATACAAAACATAAATTCAAATATAATCTTTTCAAATTTTAATATATTTTTTTAAAATTTCAATTCAATATTTTAAAATTTTTAAATAAAATTAAAATTAAAAAATAAATTAAATACATCTCAATTCATCTTATCTTTTAATTTAAACTGGGCTAAGTATCTAAATTGGCGTGGTTCATCAAAAATAAATTTTACAATACAATTGAAAACATATTTTAAATTGACGTACCATAATAAATAATATTAATTTATATATATATATATATATATTTTTTATTGGAATAACTTTTAGTTTTAGGAAATATTAATTCAAACTTTTGGACCTTCGGTAGATAAGGGGGTAAGACGGAAGAATCTTCCAGGCAATAAAAAACATAAAAGTCAGGCCGAAAACCAGCAGTGCAGGAGGATCTTTCTTCTCCGTTTCTATCATTCCCTCTCTCTCTCTCTCTCTCTCTCTCTCTCTCATCGGGCCTTCAAAACATTTACCAAAAGGAAAAGGAAAAGGAGACTTCGATCCAACCCTCTTTTTGTTTGGATCTCTTTCCGTTATCTCAGCTTTTGAACCCTCACACCCTTCAAATCTATCCATTCGCCGCGGTTTCAGGTACTATCAATCTCGACTATGTTCTCAGAGCTTTTATGTTTCATTTCATATAGAACTCCTTGGTTTTCTGATTTATTTTTTTTTCTTTTGCTTTCTTGAGAAAAAGAAACCCTGGAATTTTGATTCTTTTTGTTCAGAACAATTATTCTGGTCTGTTCAAAGTACTTGATAGGATCTGGGCGTTGGTACTCTGAAGCAAACCAGGTAAATTGTAATTAATCTGAGTTTGGATTATTCGATTTTGTGGTTCTGTGTTCAATTCTCCGATTTCAAACTTTCCCGGGCTATGACGTACTTGGTATTAGGGAATTTTTTTTCATTAGTGTGTATGCCATTGATAATTCCGTTCAGTTTTTTTTTTTTGGGTTTTTTTTTTCTCTTTTGGATGGTATACCTGCCCCAAAATAAAACTACATAATTATCTGTGTAGAACTTTAGACATACAGAAAGCACCTTCTTAAATATGAAATGTTGAGACATATCTAGTTGTCTTTATCACAAGGATTATCACCCTTGGTTCCCTCTCTAGCTCCAGATCAGATCAGTGTGGAAAAGTTCTTTCCACTAGGATGTACTGGGCTTGCGTTTTACGCTTTGATGGCTTTACTCTTACAACAAGGTGGGGAAACACAAAATGATGCCAGCATTAGCACATTACGGCTTATGGAAATTTTATTGGATCAATCAATGTTGAGACCCTTCTAATGGCATACATCTAATTAGTGTCAAGTGGAACAAATTACACGTTTTAGGCCCAATCAATCTTGGTGATATTTCTTGTTTTTCACTTACATCAACTAATACGATAGACTTTCCATGATTTCCTTCTTGTGTTTGTACCAAATCTTATTTCCCAAAAGTAAGCTCATGACCTACGTTTTCTTTGTTCTTTCCTTTGTTTGGTATGGCTTGTGTCATGCTTAAATATCATTAAGCTTTTGTGGAGTAGGAGAGTCGGGGATAGATGGGAAGGTAAAGGAACTACTTTTTTTTAGGGTGGTTCCATAATGTTTTATATGGTTCATTTGGATGATGGATTGAGGATTTTCAGATTCCACAGCATGTACCAAAGACTGTGCTTTTGAGATTGCTTATCTCTTGGTTAATTATAGATATTGTAGTTTTTGTTCCCCCTCCTTTATGGGGTCTGACTTGCCTTTTACACCATCATCTTAATCAAGTTTTATCCTCCTTCATTTTTTCTATATTTATGGGACCTTGTGGAAAAGATGGGCCTTGTCTTTTACCTCAGTAGAAAGTCGATGTGCACATTTAAAACTCAAGCTGTAAGGTGCCGTAATAAAAAGTTAATGGTTTGGGCACTCATCTGTTCTTTAAGATAACTTTTATTACTTGGTGTTTTTTTTTTTTGACAATTCTATCTTTTTTGTTGTTGTTTAAATTCCTTTGCTCTTGATGTTGGATACTCTTCAAAAAATCATTTTTAAGTTGCAGAAATTTGATCGAATTAGACTGATGGTATTGGTTTCAAAATCTTTTTCAACAGCATTGCTTGGGAAGAGCTCTGAACTTTACTCCTGATAGTCATTCAGCCGCTCCATATGATGTCTTTATGTGACTTTATTTAACATTGCAGCTATGCAGAGCCAGCTTGTCTGTAGTGGATGCAGGAGCATTCTTCTTTATAATGGAGGAGCTACTAATGTTTGTTGTGCATTATGCAATGCAATAACCTCAGTCTCTCCTTCCGGTATTTTCTGTCATTCTTTTGTACAATTGCAAATTTGCAGCATTTATATGTTTTTTGAGTACTTTTTGGACTAAGTTATTAACTTTGAATGTGGATGTGCTTGATTTATCATCAATGACCTTTGGAAGCACTTGCCATATATTTGCTTGTACTTCAAAAAGACTAGCAAGGACACTGGACTGCTTTTGCGTTATTATAAAGTCTCAAAACTCTTCCCTTCCAGGCAATATAGAATCACTTTTTTTTTTTTAATAGGTTAATATGGAATCTCTTTAACCAAGCTCTTATTCTCTACCATCCTATACATTTGAGTTGTTACTTAAAGCCCCAAGAACTTTTCTTTCCCATGCAATGTCGGATATCATTTACTTAAGCTCTCACTCATCATCCTTGTATAGATCTAGGGTGTTATATTCATATTTTAATTGAGAGATTTTTTTTTTGAAAAGTTAATTAAGAGAAACGTATTGGTGGCTTATATCCATGGTAAGATATGACACTATCAGTTTGGCTGAGAATTTTTTTTTTTTTTTGGTTTTTGAAAAGTATGTTTGGCTGAGAAATAATGGATGTGTATGTCAAATGTAGCATTTGCAAGTTAAAACTTGGAGGTTTAGGGCACTATAGATTCTTAAACAGATGTGGACTTGGACGCAAACATGGCTATGAGGACTTTTTTTTATTTATCAAATGCAATAGGCGAAGCTCATTTACACAGGATGTATACAAAATAAACACCTAAATACATTCTAATACTAGAAGAACGAGGACAAAGACTCATGGACAGCCCCTCAATGAAGTACAATAGCTAAAAACCAACTAAACAAGGAAAACACAACAAATTTCCAGAGTTCTTCTACATTGTATTCCTATTATATTAAAACACCTCTTATTTCTTTCCAATCAAATGCACCACATAATGCACAAAGGAATGATCTTCCACACAACTGCCACTTGAGAGAAAGTATGAACTCTATTCCAACATGTGAGTAAATCTACCACCGATTTTGGCATAACCAAGGTCAGTCCAGAATTTCTAAACATACCATCCATAACACTTTAGCCATATCACAAGTTGCATTTACATGACTTTCTTGTCTCTAATGCGCCTAGTTAGTGTTGGGCATTTTTTTTTTTATATTATAGTTCTGTACATGGCTATGCCTATTCATTGATCAATAAAGTTTGTTTTACCTTCAAAAAAAAAAATCTATTTTTCGGGATTTCTATACTCTTTGATTGTTTCCCTGTTGGGTGTTTTTCATGTATATTTTCTATGTACTCCAACAACAATTTATTTCATGATTATTTCTACGTACACCACCGACTTACTTTAGAAGCTCGAATTTGATTGGTTCTCTACATTTTTATCTTTTAGATATGTGTATAAAGGTTTGTACTTGGTGGTGGAAGAGTTTCTAGAAGGAAAATTTATCTATAACTATGGGATAAGTAGGAACAAATCTGATTGGTGTAGAACCAACCAAATCAGCCAAGTTACTCCTTCATTCTTAACTAATAGCCAACCAAGCCTTGAGGGGATTCTTCCAAAATGTTCTAAGGATGTATAGGAGGACTGGGACATGTGGCAAAAGGTGAAGAAATGGTTTGGAAACCGTGGGGTGCAATGGAGAGGCCAAGTGGCCGGTTTGATCTTATCTTAGATATGTTCAGATTTTGTTTTATTCTTTATTCCTATGTGTTTTGAACCATTGATTTAGATTATTTTAGAGTAGGATTAAGCTTAGCCATGGGATGCAAATTTTAGAAAATCAGTAGAGGTTTAGGGGTGATTATGAGGCCATGCACCTAGGGGGGACAACTCACCCCATTCGGCTAAGGCATTGTAGAAATGCCCTCTCCTCTTTTCAAGCCTCCAACGCCTCCTCATCCCTATAAATAGGTAACACAAGCTTCTCCTCACTTCCTTTTAGAGAGATCATTCAGCCACCTTGAGAAAAAGTCAAGAAAAATACCCAAAATTTTACTCACAACACCTAAACCTCAAAAAGGAGTTAAGTGAGAGCATAGGAGGAAAAATGGTGCAAGATTAACCCTAAGCATCCAATCTAGTTTTAGAAAAATTTGTAAGTGCATTACTTAACATAATCTTGGTATAGTATAAGTGACATAATTTATAGATTTAGTTTGATGCTTGTTTAAGCTCATGCATTGTTTATGTAGTAACTTGAATGTTCTTGATTTATAAAATGGTTTTTGTTGTAGAAAAATGCTAAGAAAAATTTTAGAACCTTAAGAATATGTTTTATGATTATATATTAAAAGGATTATGTGAAAATATGAGGTCATGTTTTGGAAAAAAAATGATAGATCTACCCTAACAACTTTCGGACTCAAAAGGGGTTATGTTGACAGATTTAATATTTTATGGTAAAATAGTCATAACTTGTTAGTGTGATATCGAAACTGAATGATTCAAAAGGCTTTGGAAAGCTAAGACAGAGATATACAACTTTTGTGTTTTAAGTTTTAAGAGATCAGAACTCTATAAAAGACGAAATTGGGAATAAGTGGCAAAACAGAGTAGGTAATACTTCAAGTCATTGTATCATCTCGGAGTGCTAGTTTTTACAAAAAACTGAGGCTGGATGTAGGTTTCCTCATCCTTCAACATCACTACAACAAGAATGGATATTTCTTGTACCTTGAGGAGTTTTGTATTGGTAGTAGGAAGGGCTCCTTGGTCGTCCCTGAAGGTGATTTATAGGGTGGCTTCCTGATTGCCTTGATCAAGAAGTTTTAGGCCCTGTTTGGATTCAGAGATGAGATGAGTTGAGTTGAGTTTAGTTTATTTTTTAATATTATTATTATTTTTGAAATTTGAAAAATGTGTATTGGGATTTGAAAAAGGCGTATAGAAATTTGTGTTTTGTATAAAAAATTATAAAAATATAAGGATGAAATGAAGATGAGTTGAGATGAGTTTTGAATACAAACTGGGCTTTAGAGTTCTGTAATGGGGCAGTAGGAGGGGCTCCTTGATCCCCTACCACCTCAAGAGGGTGGCTATAGTGAAGGGGTGCCTGGACTCTAGCAGCCTCTATTGCTTGGGGCATGGATACCAGTGCAGTACGTGTCTCCAATTATCTAGTGGGTATTGGGACACTTCCTGCAGATCTTATGAAGATGAGAGAGGTGGAAGGCGTATTGTGGGCTGTCATAGCTCATCTGTCTGGGGTTTTAAAGGAAATTTCAGGGATGATGATGAAAGTTGATCAAGGCCTTTGCATGGTTATGGAAATTGGAATAGGGGGGAATTCGGTGGAGCATTCTTCTGCTGGACTGGGCCAGCCTTTGCAGGGGCTTGAGTTCCCTCAACTCCTACTCAAAGGAAAGCAAGTGGTGTGGGCCAGCAGGCCCACTAGGCATAACAGGCCCAATGCCCTTGCGGCGTGCCAAGCCTTGGCCCCAGCCCTAGGTCCTGGGTTGTAAGCAATCTTCCCTAGCCCCATTGGCAGTCGTCACTCTGACGACCCAAAACCCTCCGATGGTTGTCGGCAACGACCCGAAAACCCATTAGGGTTCAAACCCTTTGCAAGGAGGATGCCTTTTCCCCATCAAAGACGCTGGTGTCAGTTGGTTTGGCAGAGAAGGCTGTCGCTGCTTGCTCCCAGGCCTCCGAGAGCTCACTGGTGACACATAGAGGGTTGATGGTCTACGACGACACATCCCCACTCACTGGGCTGCCCTGGTTCGAAGGACACGACGCTTCTAAGTCTCAGATCTCGGGTCACGCTGGTCCCATGACCTCTCGAAGCTCCCCGGGGTCACAGAATGGACCGATGATACATGAGATGGTGTCGCCCACCTCTGATTCACCCCTGTTTGTAGACCATGATGATCCTCAACTGCCAGCTAGTTCTTCTCAGTCCTCGGTAAGCCTTTTTAGTGATTTTGAGGCTCTCTCTAGGGTCTTGTGCACATTACCAAAAGAGGATGAGAAGGCACTGAATGTAGGGATGCTCTCAGACGAGGAGTTTTCAGAGGGGTCTGATTTACAGTTGACCCTCCTGGAACCTGGAGTTGACATGGAGATGGGGGATCCCAATGACCTACATAGCCCCTTATGTTCACTGCCACCAGCACATAAACGGGTCGGGTATAAGAATGGTTGGGTCTTACTAAAGGTGGATGAAATGCGACACTGCCTTGGGATGAAATGCGACCAAGCATCTTAGAGTGAAGAATTATTATAGAAATGGAAGGCATATGTGATATGTTTGCAGGAGACGAAGTTGAAGACTATTGATCGGCAACTAATCCATAGTTTGTGGAGTTGTCCTTATGTTGGTTGGACCTCTCTTGCCTCCAATGGTGCCTCAGGGGGTATCTTAATGCTGTGGGACAAGAGAGCTGTCAATTTGGTGGAGGATTTTGTTGGTGCTTATTCGGTTGCTTGCTCTTTCTTGAATGTAAAAGATGGTTTTGGTTGGGGATTCATAGGGTTTTACGAGCCTATTGTTGACAACAAAAGGCAGCTCATTTCAGATGAGATTTTTGGCTTATGTAGTTGGGTGGACATCATGTGGTGCATTGGAGGCGACTTCAACGCCACTCGGTTCCTAGCAAATGATCAGGGGATTCTAGCATGTTGCACCTATGACTAACTTCTCAGCGCTGATTTTTGAGTTGGATTTGATCGATTCACCTTTGGTAGGGGGAGATTTCACCTGGTCTAATGGGAGGTCCTGGTCTAGGTTGGACAGGTTCATTGTCTCTCCCTAGTGGGAGGTTCACTTTTCCAACCCTTGCCAATAAAAATTCCCTAGGATTTGTTCTAATCACTGGGGCTTTTATTGGATTGCGGGGGTCTTCAAGGGGGATAGTAATATTTTAAGTTTGAGAACATGTGGTTAAAGGTCGACAGATTTACTGAGAAAGTGAGATCGTGGTGGGCCTTCTATCAACTCACAGGAACCCTTAGTTTTGTGTTGACCGGGAAGCTCAAAGCTTTGAAAAACGACCTAAAGCAACGGAATTTGGAAGTATTTGGGTCCTTAAGTGATTAGTAGCTCATTCTTTTTCATGAACTCCAGCAATTAGACGATAAAGAAATGGTTGGGGCTCTCTCGGAAGATGACAAGGTAAGGAAAATGGTTGTGGTGGCTGAGCTAGAAAAGATCACTCTTATGGAGGAGATCTTGTGGAGACAATAATCCCAGGCCCTTTGGTTGAAGGCGAAAAAAGCACCAAGTTCTTCCACAGAGTTGCTGATTCACATCGAAGGAACAATGCCATTGAGGTTCTTCTCTCGGAAGGTGATGTTTTGACTGAAAGAGATGTCATCAAGAACCACATTGTTCACCTTTATGACAAGTATTAGACGGAACAATACCATTGGCGTCCTAAGGTTGATGGTCTAGTCTTTGTTTTATTGATCCATTAAGTGCTGCTTGGTTGAAAAGGTCTTTTGAAGAGGACGAGGTGCTTAGCGTGCTCAAAGAGATGGCTAAAGACAAAGCGCGGGGCCCTGACAGCTTCATAATGGCCTTCTTTCAATCATGTTGGGACATTATTAAGGAGGATCTCATGAAGGTCTTTCTCGAATTTCACTCTTTTATGAAATTTGAGAGAAGCCTTAATGCCTCATTCATTGCCCTCATCCCTAAAAGAGCAAGGTTAGTGGAGGTTCATGACTTCCGCCCCATAAGCTTGGTAAGTGGAGTCTACAAGATCATCTCTAAAGTTCTTGCTAAGTGATTAAGTGAAGTTGTGGGAAAGTTCATATCGAAGTCTCAAAATGCTTTTGCAAATTTTCTTGGGAAAGTTCTTGCGAATTTTCGACTCTGTTCTTATTGCCAATAAATACTTGGAGCATAGAATGAGAGATGGCATTGTAGGTATCTTATACAAATTAGATATGGAAAAGGCTTTTGATCACGTGAATTGGGATTTCTTGTTGTATATTCTTGGCATGCATGGTTTCGGGGATAGATGGTGTCAGTGGATAAATGATTGTATCACAATTGTCCAATTCTCCATTTTATTAAATGGCACTCCCAAAGGCTTCTTCAACAGTTCTTGGGGCTTGAGGCAAAAGGATCCTTTATCCCCTTTGTTATTTATCATTTTGATGGATGCTTTGAGTCGTATGATAGAGGGGGTAGTAGAGAGTGGTTTCATCTCAGGCTTCTCGGTGGGTAGTTACTCGCATGGTAGTCTTTCAGTCTCTCATCTCCTTTTCGCTGACGATACATTGATTTTTTGCGACCCAGATCTTGACTAGTTTCGTTCCTTGAGAACCCTTCTTCTATGCTTTGAAGTTATCTCTGGTCTCAAAGTGAACTTGCCCAAGTTTGAAATGGTTCCAGTTGGCTCGGTTTCTAACTTAAGTGAAATGGCTGCCATCATGGGCTGCAAGGTGTCTTCCTTGCCTATGAAGTACCCTGGCCCTTTCCTTGGGGGCTCCTCATTAATCCAAGGTTATGTGGGATGGGATTGTTGAGAAAATTGTACACAAGCAAGTGGGTTGGAAGAGAATTTACTTATTAAAAGGCGGCAGAATCACGCTTATCAAAAGTACTTTATCTAAACTCCCTACATACTTTCTATCTTTGTTTCCTTTGCCTTCAGGGGTGGCAAATAGACTGGAGAAGATTTTTCGCGATTTCTTGTGGGAAGTGTAGATGAGGAGAAAAAATTCCATTTGATTAAATGGGATATAGTTTGCATCCCATTGTCTTGTGGTGTCTTGGGGGGTTAGAAAATTGAGATCTTTTAACAAGACTCTTCTTCGTAAGTGGCTTAGGCGATACCACTAGGAGGAGGATGCTCTCTGGAGAAGCATCATCGATATTAAATATGGGTCCGCTTGGGGAGGTTGGTGTTTTAGACCAGTAAGAGGGGCAAGGGGGTGGGGGTTTGAAAATTCATCTGGAATGGTTGGAATGATATACTTGGTAATTTCAGATTTGAGGTGGGAAGGGGCATGCGTCTTAGATTCTGGCATGACACTTGGTGCTGTAATGTGGCTTTGAAAAATGCTTTCACTTCTCTCTTCAAGATTGCAATAGACAAGGATGCTTCGGTGGCTGATAATCTGAGCATCTCCCCCAATTCTCTCATATGGTCAGTGAACTTTTGTAGAGCTGTCTAGGATTGGGAGGTGCGTGATATTGCGGATTTTTACAAAGTGTTATTCACGCTGAAAGTGCATGTAGGTAGGGAGGACAATTTACTTCGGACTCACTCAAGGAAGACGACATTCTCAGTTTGCTCTTACAAGGTACTGACGAACCCCACACCAAATGCATTCCCTTGGAAGAGCATTTGGAGGAGTAATGCCCTCCTCAAAGTTGCTTTCTTTGGCTAGTTGGCATCTCATGGGAAAATTTTGACTATTGACAAGCTTAAAAATCGCGGCCACATCCTCATAGATTGGTGCTTCATGTGTAAACACAATAATGAATTACCAGATCATTTACTCTTACACTGCGAAGTTGTCAAGGCGTTACGGGATGACATCTTTACTAGGCTTGGTATAGCATGGGTCATGCCCAGGAGGGTGATAGACTTACTGTCATGTTGGAGAAGGATCTGGGGTCACCATCACATTACTGTTGTTTGGAAGATGGTTCTACTATGTCTAATGTGGTGCACATGGATTGAAAGAAATGGTCGTTATTTTGAAAATAGAGAACGCTCTACGGACGGCTTTAGGGCCTTTTTCTACCACACTATACTACTTTGGGCTTCTTCTATTGTATTAAATGGAATGACCTTTAGTGACTTTTATGCTACTTTTTGTAGCACATAGCTTGTAATTAGGTTTTTTCTTTATACTTCTTGTGTACTTGGCATTGCCTTTTTGCGTGAATCAATAAACTTCTTACTTATAAAAAAAAAATCATGGTGATGGATGCTTTGAGTCATATGATTGATGCAACTGCTGAATGAAGTTTTTTGTCAAGTTTTGTGGTGGGAAATGAGTCTCGGGGCAATATTTTAGTTTCTCATTTGTTATTTGCTAATGATACTTTAGTTTTTTGTGGCAACAATAGAGATCATCTCCGGTTTTGAGAGCTCTTCTTTTATGTTTTTGCTGTTTCTGGTTTGAGAATAAATTTTTCTAAATCTGAAATTGTCCATGTGGGACCTGTTGGGAACATTTTGAATATGGCCAATATCTTGGTCTGTAAGATTGCTTTGTTATCTATGAAATACCTTGGCTTGCCTTTGGAAGCTCCTCACAAATCAGTTAGCATTTGGGATGGGGTAATTGAGAAGATCAGAAAGAGGCTTGATAGTTGGAAAAAATTATACTTGTCTAAGGGCGAAAGAGTTACCCTTATCAAGAGTACATTGACTAATCTCTCCACTTATTTTCTCTCTCTTTCCTTTACCGGCTGGGGTTGCTAAAAATATTGAAAGGATTTACAGGAATTCCCTTTGGGACGGTATTGTGGAGGAAAAAAAGTTTCATTTGGTGAATTAGAATAAGGTTTGTCTTTTAGTTAAGCAATGAGGCTTAGGTGTGCGCAACCTAAGAATTTTCAACAAAGCTCTTAAAAAATGGCTTTGGAGATATCACACCGGGAGTAATGCCTTTTGTAGAAATTTAGTGGGTGTTAAACATGGGCGGATGTGGGGGAGTTGGTGCACAAATGAAGTTAGTGGGGCATTTGGTGTGGGTTTATGGAAGACTATCCCTAATGAATGGAGGGATGTTGCAAAGCATATTGTTCTTAAGGTGGGGAATGAGACTAAGATTTCCTTTTAGCATGATATTTGGTGTGAGGATTTTTCTCTCAAAGATGCGTTTCCTAATCTCTTCAGGATTGCTAGGAATAAAGAGGCTGCTTAAGCTGATTCTTATTTCCTTTCTAACAATTTGATATGTTGGAATGTGGAATTTACTAGAGATATTCAGGATTGGGAAGTAATTGAAATTTCAAATTTTTTGGCAAGATTGTATGAAAAGAAGATTGATCATTGCAGGGAGGATATTTTGCTATGGACCCACTCTAATAATTCCAGATTTTCTGTGTGTTCATATTACAAGGCACTCATCAATCATGGGGTCGAATACCAGTTGTGGCAAAGTATTTGGAGAGTTAAAGTGTCCAGTAAAGTCTCTTTTTTCTGTTGGCTGGTTTTCCTCAGAAAAATTCTGAGCATTGATAATTTGAGGAAGAGAGGTGTTCAGCTGGTTGAATGGTGTTTCATGTGTAAAAAGGATGGTGAATCTATTGATCATATTTTTCTTCATTGTGAGGTGGCAACAATGTTTTGGAATGAGATCTCAACTAAGGCTGGTTTCTTCTGGGCGATACCTTTGCATGTGCTGTATCTTTTTGCAATCTGGCCAAACATTGTGGGGAGAGACAGTAATGCTGCTGCTATGAAGATGATCCCTCTGTGTTTATTTTGGTGTTTATGGACAGAAAGGAATGATAGATGTTTTGAAAATTGTGAACTTTCTATTGGGGATATTAGGGAGCTTTTTTTAGCACTTTTAGATTTTGGGTGAAAAATCTTGTAAGAAATGGAGATGCTTGTACTGTTTTGCTCTAGTTTTTCGGTTTCGGCTTGTAATTAGGTGTTTCCCAATTGTATACTTTCGGTGTACTTGGACAATGCCTCTTTATTTGGAATAAATTTTCTCTTATTACTTATAAAAAAAAAAAAAGGCTTGAAGGATCATAATTGTATGTACTTCAATATATTATAATTGTATGAACTTCAAGGATTTGTAAGCTCTAAAGCATTACTTAGCTCATCAAGAAAGGCCTTCTGTCCAGCTATAGTAGCGGTTAGTGTAGACCAAACTAACTTACCCAATTGTGTTCTCTGAACCCCATCATCACATCCTCTGCCTTTATTCCTATAAATTGCCTAATCAAGTGTTGCCAGAATTCAGTTTGAAAGTTTGAATAATTCATGGGTCACCATCATTCCACTCTGTTGATGCGACATTGTTTAAAACCCTATATCAATGCTTGTTTAAAACGATAAATATCCAAGAGTTACTGAATGCTGCCACATTAGCAGAATGAGATAATGATGGGATGATTGTATAGTTTCTCAATTTGGCTTGGTAAACTCCTCACTCCTTGCTAACCTTTTGAGGTCATTGATCATGTACAATTGTCATGAATTAGACTTGAGTACTTTTTGTAGTTGGGCTATGCCTATTTCAATATCAATAAAATATTTTCTTACTTTCCAAAAAAAAAAAAATAATTCACTTGTGTACTTAAAGCTACGATTATCCTAAAATACTTTGCTCCTGTCATCACTCCTGTGTATTTAGCATATGTACATTCAATTGCTTAGACCTTTAAGGGGTATTCTCCAGTAAGTCTTTGTGTCCCTTTTTTCTCTCAAGTCAATTTGTGATACAAAAATGTAATTCCATTAGAGACAAGGAATGAGAACTCGTCATCCAATATTAATGCCTCTTCTTGCTTCGTTCTTGATATCGGTATCTAACATTCATAAGTCTTCAAAAGTGCTCAAATTCCATCTTTTAGGCATGCTGTCAAAACACCCTGCTAAGCACTGCATGGACTCAGTAACCACCTACCTAATGGCATAAAGGTGCTGTATCCAAATTATAATTTACTCGTTATTTTTGCTTGTGGCATTATCTTTAATAATCTTGACCTCAAAAAAGCATTGCTCTCGTTGTATATCTTTAGGCAGTTTGCATTCACTGATCATTTGACCATGAGCTCACATTCATGAATACCAAGAGGATCACGAAGTTTCTAAACCCATTATATGAATATGTGTATGTCCTCAAGATTCTACGTAAAATGATGGAGACTGATATGTTGGTTGGCAGAAGGGATAGCATGGAGGCAATTAGTGACTTCATGCTGAAATGTGTGGGGCATTAAATGTTGACATTTATGTAGGAGGCAGAAACTAATTGGTTCTATTTAACATATACACTTGCCTATGGTACGAGAGTTTTGGGGTTTGATTACCTATGCTTGTATATTACCCTTGCAGGGACGGAAATGGCTCAACTTATATGTGGAGGTTGCAGGACATTGCTAATGTATACACGTGGGGCAACAAGTGTGAGATGCTCCTGCTGCCACACAGTGAATCTTGCACCAGGTACAATCTATATGCTCCTTGTGCATTAGGTGTGAATTGTATATTATAATCTGCCAGCCCATTTCATATTCAGATAGCGTGTAGCTGCAAGTTGAGATTCATGACTGGAAAAGTTTGTGATCTGCCATACTAGTGTAATCCTCAAATATGGTCCTTTGCAATATAGCAAGAGTCCTTGTCTTGTTGCCCCTTTCTCACAAATAAACAAGTTATCGCCCTTGCAATTACTATGTGGAACTCTAATAGTTGTTGAGAAATGCATGGTTTATAAAGAGATCTTACAAAAGTAAGCTTACAAACTAACGTGCTTACTTTTGTAAAGTAAATCTCCATGTTTTTGGTTGAGTAGATATGGCGTATCACATTAAAACTAGTTATTATGTAAGCTTCACTTATCAAAAAAAAGTATGTAAGCTTCACTTTGAGTAGATTTAATAGCACTTCTCATAATTGTTAGCAACAAGTTGGGATATACATTTTCACAATCATAGATGGTGCAATTGTTTGCTTCAGTGTGAAACAATATAACAAGTCGCAGGAATGAAGTCATTTTAATATACATCATGTTTAATAGATTTATGTAAAAAAACTATCTATAAAAAAAACTGTCTATAGAAGCTACCCAAAGGAACAAAGTATTAAGAAAGAAATTTTAAGCTCCTCCAGCGTCGCGATAAGTTTTTGTTGTGACTAAAATATCCAGTTTGAAACTAGAAGCTGAACCCTCCCATCCTCAAGTAGTGGCTTGCTTCAATGGATGTAAAGGCACAAAGTATTGAGCTCCTGGGATAGAGGTGTTATTAATCTAAGCTAGAGTTTCAATTGTTGAGGTTTTGACTTAAGGGAGTGCCTGCTGCTTCCTGCCGTCTAGGCCCCTCCTGTTCGTTTCCCAGTGGGTAGGGTGCTCCTATAGTCATGCCTAGGTTGGGAAGCCAGCTCCGATTGTCCCCTCCTACCCTTTTTATCCTGCAAAAAAAAAGTTTTGCTTAGGGTGTGATAGAGTGAAATTCTTAAGGTGATCGAATGTGGATGGTTGTCATTGACTAAACCTTTTAACTTGATTTCCACAAAGAAATAGAATTGCACCACCAATCTTCTTGCTACACTTGAGGTATAGCTAGAATGCATTTAGCAATGGAGAGGAAAAATTATATACTCATTTTTTATGAATAGTAAAGGTACTGCATTTTATTAAAAGGTCTTTTATTTTTTATATAAGTAAACGATTATATTAATAGAATAGGCATAGTCCAAGTACACAAGATGGTATACAAGAGGAAGCATTTTATTAAAAAGTCCTAGGGGCACAACCTAGTATATGCTCCATAATTGAATGAAGTTCCTTTACTGATAGAAAATTTGAGTTCCTTCATTAGGAGATCTTATAATTTATTAAAAAGTAAATGGTGTACCAAGTACACAATAAGTATACAGGAAAACCACCTAATTAAAAGGGACTGTGCTTGGTACTTGGTACACCATTTACTTTATAGTGTACCAAGTACACAAGAGGGGGCTGTTTATTATTGGTGTTTTATGTGCAACAATGTTGGGGAATCTGTTAGCCATTTTTTTTCTGCATTGTGAAGTGGCGACAACATTGTGGAATGAAAATTTTCAATGCGGCTGGTATTGCTTGGGTCATGCCTTTGTGTGTGGTGGATTTCTTGGCAAGCTGGAATGACTCCCTTGTTCGTGGAGATAATGCTGATTTTTGGAGAGTTGTCCCATTGTGTTTGTTTTGATATTTGTTTTGGTGTTTATGGTCTGAAAGAAATGGAAGATGTTTTGATGACTGTGAACATTTTTTGGGGAATTTTAGAGCCTTTTTCTTTAGTACTCTCAATTTTTGGGTGAATAATCTTGTTAGGGATGAGAATTTTTGTAATGTCTTGTTTTAGCCTCTTCTTTTATAGCTTGTAACTAGGTATTCTCCCTTGTACACTTCCGGTGTACTTGGTTTTGCTTTTTTGCATAAATAAATTCTTATCCTTATAAAAAATTAGAAGGGAAAGAAAAACAACCATACTAAGCCTTCACCCACAGTGTCCTATTTCATAGAAACAAACTACCATTTTAGATGGAGAGAAAGGAATGATTGATATCTCAAGGATTGCGAGCGGATTTAAAACCTCCCATGAATACTTTACTTTGTTTGGCCTCCAAAAGATTGTAATGGACTGTGCTTCCATGAATTTCCCTTCTCTTTTTCTATTTTCATTAGGTTTTCCTCTTGTATATTATCCGTGTAACTGGTTAACGCCTTTTGCTTTTCAATAGAATAGAAGAAAAGCTGTGAAAGTAAAAATAAAAAAATACAACCTCCAGCAATGTAACTTGATTGAGACAAGCGGCAATATTCATATAAAGTTTTAAAAGGTGTGGGAGAGAGATTTTTTATACCCGAACTTTAACTCCACATATTAGGTAATGCAGGGCCTACTTCGAAGCTTGCTTAAATTTAGTCGCACTCTAATTGAGCCATAGTTACTTTAATTTAGTTAGCTGGTAGTTTCATTTTATATATGTTATTTCCTAATGTTTTTAGAGTCAAGTCTTTTAAAGGCAGCACCCTTATAAAGTTGTAAAATACATGGAAAAGATGTGCTTACTCCCACCTTTTAACTCCACATGCTGGATAATGCAGAGCATTCATAAAGTTTGCAATTTTTTTTTTTTTTTTTGTTGGAGTCTAACTTGCATAATTTAGTTGGAGTCTAGTGGAGTTTGAATCACTTTGGTAGTTTTGTTTTTTAATTTTGGGTCAAATTTTGGCATTGAGTTCTAAGGCCTAAATTTAGAGTCTGAGTTTGAGTCTGTCTAGGTTTAATAATTGAAGTCTTATGTTCCCATTTTTGAAATCCAAACACCATGAGAGTTAGGAATTACTGATAACGGTATATAATCTGGTGATCAATCATTGTCTTTAGTTGTCTGTTATGGGCACCCTTGGTGCCATTTCTTTCTTTGGAATAAGTCTCTTTAGACTTAGTTCACTGTGAGGTGGCCATGACACAGTGAACAAATTCTTTGCTAGAGTGATGCCGAGAAGGGTGGTTAACAACTTAGAAAGTTGGAATGGCCTATGTGGTAATGCTCAGATCCTGGAAATATGGAAGATGGTCCCAATTTGTCTATGGTGTCTTTGGAGGGAGAGGAATGAGATAAGGTTCGAGGATCATGAACGGTTAATGGACAAACTTAGAACTCTTTTTTTAGTGCTTTATTTCATTGGTCGATTATAATAGATTTCAATGGCTTGAATAGCCATGATTTTCTTGTATCACTGGACGCTCACGCTTAGGTCTCACTCTTGTACATCTCCCGTGTTTATGCCTATTTATATCACCAATAAAATTCTTGTTTACTGATAAAAAGAAAATAGTTTTTAGAGCCAAACACTGAAATCTACCACCAAACAGTAAACTACCTTTGGCAATGTTCCATAAAATTTCTCTGGTTTCATTAGTTTCTTATATATACATCTTGTCTCATAACATATATAGCATGGATGGATTGTAATAATTTCTTTTTATTATTGTAACTTTTGTTTCCAAATTGTTCACTGACACTTTTCTGTGTTGGTTTTTGTGGCTATGTGAAAAAAGTATCCAGCCAGGTTGCCCATGTTAGTTGCGGGAACTGCCGGATAACGCTCATGTATCCATATGGAGCTCCATCTGTTAAATGTGCAGTCTGTCATTATGTTACTAACGTTGGTGTAAGTATAATTTAATGTATCTTATCTCTATCAAAGAAGTAATTATATAATATTTGAATTTACTTCTTATTTTAGCTTCCAGGATATACTTTGTAATACGATCTCTTCAGTTTGGTTCTATTGAGCTTCAAACTTGCTACTTCATTAGCTTCTTATCCTCAGATTACTCAGTTTTTAAAAAGTAAAATAATTTGAGAAAACCTGTACGGTATGCTGTGTATAACGAACTTAGCAACTATAACTTGTTGCCACAAGTGTACACACATGCATGGATGTACATCATTTTCTGCATTGTTTAAAGGAACTAATGCATATACTTCTGTAGTTTTTATCATTATGGAAAATGCTATATATCACACCCATATCCTATTGGTATCCTACCGTGTGATATGGCCATTATACATCAACCCTTGAATTTGTTATTTAAAAAAAAAAAAAAATTTATTTGATGGTTGCTGGGCAATGCCTTATCAACATAAAGAAATGATTTATACATGCTCCAAATAAACAAGCCCTGCACAGTCTCTTTGTAAAAAAGTGGACCCCATCTCAAGAATTGTAAAAAAACCTATTCTTTTTTTGTGAGACCCACTTTTTTACAAAGGGCCTGCGGGGAGCTTGTATCTAGCTATTATTACTTACCATACCGATAAAAAAAAAGAAGTATTACTCATAAATATAATTTGATAGAAATATGATAAGAGTGTGATATATAACATAACTCTTATCATTATTGCTCCATAGTTTAGAGTAATGATATATACCATAGTTTAGAGTAACTCATCCTATTAAGTAAGATGCGGCCCCTTTATCACTATTAGATGATAAAGAAGCATGCAATAAATAATCATTCAATGGTGATAACCACATCATACTTAGTGGGTTGAAAGTAGGATGGTAGTATGGAGTATAGAATTTTTCCCGTAGTTTATCATGGTGAATGCTGGCTCTCTCTCTCTCTCTCTCTCTCTCTCTCTCATGCTTGCTTATGCATCCTGCAGATTGCCAGTGCCAGGGTTCCAATTCCCTTGCACAGGTCTTATGGGACAGCCAACTCTGGATCAATGCCCTCCACTTCAACTGTAAGCTCTTCCTTCTTATTCTCTCTCTGTCTCTGTCTCTCTCTGTCTCTGTCTCTGTCTCTCTCTTGACAAGGCTGACCACCATTAAGCTTTTGATTGCTCAATAATCTGCTTGTAACATTCTCTCTCATTCTCAGAGTCAAACGGTGGTGGTTGAGAATCCGATGACTGTTGACAAAAGTGGCAAATTGGTATGTATTATACTCCTTTTATTCTCTCTGTATATCTCGCTCTCCTAGTCCCCATCCCTCCCATTCCCGTCCTTCAAACTCATTATACAATTTTCCTTTTGTGGGCAAAACGAGATGGGTTGATAAGATTCTGAATGTCACAGGTGAGCAATGTTGTTGTGGGGGTCACAACAGACAAAAAGTAATTCAATGACATTCAGAGAACTATTGCTGCTGGTTTTATTTGCAAGAAACAATCCAAGTCCATATTACGCATCAATTGGAAGATGGACATGTGAGATTATTTGTGTATATGTTGGGGATTGCCACGATTGACATTAATTCGAGAAAAATATTTCCAATATATGGTTCCTGAGAACTTATACGTGTGATGTATTATATATTAAAGAGTATCAGAAGAGAGAAAAGGTCCATGTGCTAGTACTCCCACACTGAACATTCTTTGCCACCTTTAGCTGAGTGAACGTGCTTTTCAGGTGTATTTATCGTATTCAGATGCAAAATAATGTAGAAACTGCTATTTTTTTGTGACAATTTTTTTCTTGGGTAAGTGATTAATTTGCTTGCACATGATATATTTGTTTGTGTTGGTCGTATGAAGTAGTTTTAATGGATATATGTCGTCATAATCATTTTTTTTTTCCTGGTGTATGAACCTATGGTACTTGAAATTGGTCAGTTATAAACAAAGGGAGCTTGAATGTTTTTCAAGTCGACGTCGTTGTTTGGTGTAAACCTGTTCGCAATCTTCTGCCAAAGACACTCCAGGGGTGATGGTATGTCAAAGAAATTAGAGTGGTGGGAGTCTTGCCGAGTGGTTCAACATGGAGTACTTTGTCTGTCGATTGTAGGTAAAACAAAAAGGGTAGCTCTCCATCCACCGTTGGGAGCTCCCGTTAGTGTATATTATTATTCTTTTATATATTTTTTTAATACTTTAAAATATTTTTTTAAAAAAATAATAGTATTACTAAAAAACACTTCTTTCATCACTAAGTAGAAAAAAAAAAAAAAATCAGCGGTAACAACCAACGGTAGCTACCAACGGAAAAAGTAGCATTCTTCAAACAAAAAGTTGGGATTGGATTTGCCATAGATCTTTCATTCTTTTTGACTTGTAATTCGACGGTGGTTCAGAACTTGAATGTTAACCCACGTCACATCTTGCATAGTGTTGGATTTGCTCTTTGAAGAATGGCTAGGATTGGCTATTTGATGCTACGAAATTGAGTTGAAGCATGTTTTGGACATCTTGTTACGGAACTATGGGGAACATCAACCTTTTCACCTTCCATTCATCTAATCATGCAGTGCATCACAAGTAAACAAGGTGCATCACAAGTAAACAAGACAAAAGGAAAAAAAGACATTCAGTAGATAGGGATCCTGGAATAATTTTCTACGCTTGCGTTTTTTCTTTTGAGAAAACAAAAAATAAAAAAAATAAATAAACATTGTGCTTAGTCTTGACATTCACCAATCATAACAGTTGGACCAACTGGAAATACCGCAAGGGTTTTTTACACTTGGTCAGCATTTTCCAAACAACCAAATCTCTTACAACCTGCGTGGGGTTTACATTTTCCAAACCTCCCAGTACCAACAACGGAATAACACTAGGATGGTTAGACCACCCAAGAAATTTCACAAATGCTTGCTTTTTCTTATTAAGACTAAAAACAAATTTAGTGTTTTTTTAATCCCTTTATATATCTCTCCAGCATCTATATTTAGCCATCTCTCCCTTCTATCAAATTCAGTTCTTTCCATATATCCCCCTCATCAAACGCGCGCACGCAATGGCTTCACAGGATGGAGGAAAATCAGAAGTTGGTGCAAAATCTTTGCCTGCTCTGAAACCCAAGGATTGGGTCCTTTTGTCTCTGAGGTTGGTTGCATTCTTTGCCACGGCGGTGGCAACTATTGTGATGGCACTCAATAAGCAGACCAACACTGTGGTGGTTGCCACTGTTGGTAATACCCCTGTAAAAGCTCATGTCACTGCAAAGTTTCAGCAAACCCCAGCATTTGTGTTAGTCTTTTTTTTCCCTCGTTCCTCATGGTACTTTTAGTGTATAAGGAATATTTGAATGCTAACTTGCCAATTATCTAAGCGGGTATATTGTACACGTTTTCTTTTTGTGCTGCTTCTGCAGGTTCTTTGTGGTAGCCAATGCTATGGCCAGTTTCCATAATTGGTTGATGATAGTGGTGGAGCTTTTTGGGCACAAGATTGATTATAAGGGACTCCGCCTCGCAATCATTGCCATTTTAGACGTGGTATATATACATATTATGTAGAGCAAAATGCTGCTCTTTCGTTATGAGATGACTTCATGAATGATTAATGAAGCATTATAAGTAGAGATTCTTAATTGGATTTACCTTTAACTGTACCTTAAAAAGTAACTATATTATGTATAATTAATGATAATCGTGAGGAATGTGTAAAATCACCATCTGTTCCAAAAGTTCAACCTGAAATGAAGAGGTAAATTTTATTATTTATTTTATATCTTAACATTCTTCCTCACATGTAGATCCGACTCTCTCTCAATGGATAACTCAACACGTAGAATATTTAATAAAATAAAGTAAAGTGTAGAGTTATGATTTGAACTTTACCTATACCATGTGAAATCATCATTTGTCTAAAAAATTTAAGTTAATAGAAAGATATAGATTTTATTATTTATTTTATATCTTAACAAAATGCAACATACATGTTCATGTAAATATTGTTGATTTAAATAGATGACGGTGGTGCTGGCGTCGGCTGGGGATGGAGCAGCAACGTTCATGGCAGAGCTAGGGAAGAACGGCAACTCTCATGCAAGGTGGAACAAGATCTGCGACAAGTTTCATGCCTACTGCGACCGTGGAAGTGGGGCACTCATTGCTTCCTTCATTGGCCTCCTCATCCTTTTAATCATAAATGTCATGTCTATTAGCAAACTACTCAAGCCCAAACACACCACTTATATCGGAGTCCCTTAATTAACTAATAGTACTTCGATCTTTAAGCTAGCATACATTTTGATCCTCTCTCTCTTTTCTTTAATTTTGTGTCAATTTGCTTGCCCGTTTGATTCCTTCAGTTTGTTGTTTGAGCATACGCTTCCTGTGATCAGTATATAGTGCAATGTAATGACCTTGTTTGGTTGTAATCCAAAACCTAAATATGACAATGGCTTTTAGTCCATGCATGGGGTCAAGTGTGAGAGGTACTTCTAAAATTATATCGTTTCTGATGGACTCTGACTGATTTCCTTATCTTGGTAGAAATCAGAATTCTTTTGTCTCATCGATTGAAGTAATTAATATTATTTCTAACTATGATGGAGTGAGGTGCTTCCATGATTCAACGTCTGATCTTGACCAAAAAGCAAACAAATGTCACACTTTTAAACAAAGTGAAAAGATAGTACATACATACATACATATATACTAGTCATGGAGTAACATGCAACATTTGATAAATAAAGTTGTTAATTTAAACAAGGAGACTATTTTTGGAGATTACTACTGTTCTGAAAGGGCAAAAATAATATAATTTCCTTACATAAACTTGTTAATTTAATGAACACAGTTTAGAAGCAAAAAAGCTAATTTCAGCAAGCATCTATGGATAATGATAGGTCAGAGAAGCTTGATACAAGTTTTCAAAATAAAGTAACATACACATAATATGTCAACCATAATTTGATAAATCTTAATTGATTATGTTATGTATTCTTCCATGGGATATTTAATCTACAACACATTGAATCTTTTGTGGCATTGTTGCTTAAGTTGATCTACATCTACACCAAGTTTAATCACCCATTCTTTTTGTGAAGTTTATATTGCAATGTTCTCCAAATATGGCAAATGCTCCTTGATGATATGAAGTTGATGCTTCTGTATGATCAGGAAAGAAATAAAGAATGTAAATGCAAAAAAATGAAAGTATGGTAAATGAATAAAAATACTATAATAGAATTTTTTTAGTTAGAGTGCTCTAGATGTTGAAGATGAAAATAATATTTAAATATAATATTTTTATGTTTGGTTTGAAAATTAAAGTGATTGAAATGTAGAAAATAAAAAAAGTGATTAAGGAGAGAAATAGTACTTATATATAACTATGATTTGAAATAGTTATAGTACATTCCACCAAAAATATATGACGATATATTCTAGGAGTAAAACATGGATAGCGTAGAAAATAACTCTTGTTCCAAAAGACAAAAAGATGAATAAGGAAGATTTTGATCAAATAATAGAGGAACATTATAAGGATAGTTTTTTTTAATCCTAATTGGGATGATTATAAGAACAAAAAATCAATTAAAGAAATTTCTTTTATAGGAACTACTATTAGAATTACAACATAAAAAGTTAAATGCTCTAAACGGGATGAAAGAGTCTTAACAATTTAGAAAAAAGAGATTGCAAGTCATGTCTTGTTAGAGCATTTAATTTTTAACAATTGTTGGATTGTAGTTGAAGATATGAGAATTTTTTTTAATAAATTCTTTGTTCTTATAATCATCCACAAGGAATTTAAATAAATTCGAATGTATCATTTTTATAATGTTATTTTATTATTTTATCGAGGAATTTAAATAAATTCGAACCTATCCATCATCCAACTTCCATTTTCTGGGGATAATTAAGAGAAATATTTAATTTTTTTTTTTGTTTTATCATCACAATATATCTCACGTTTTTGTGGATAATGTAGCATGTATTTTAAATTATAGATTTTTTTTTTAGAAAAGATTTACCGGAACATTGAAACGAAATTCTAGATATAGTGATATGAGTTGCATTAAAGAAAATCATTGTAAGTTAGCTTTCCATAATGAGCTCTTAAAAATTAATTATCGGTGGAATTCAAAGAATTCAAAAAAGTTAATATTATGCTATATGAGTAATAAAATTTGGCATGTACATATATAGTGTATGATTTGCTGGTTGATGATATATAGCATGCATGGTATTAGATTGGTTTAATTCAATTTCAAAGATTTTAAAAATACTAAAAATGAATTTACTCATAAGAATATTTTGGCCAGATAAAATTGATTTTCTACTCTATTTATGTTGCGTACTTGTTAATTCTATGAATATTGGACTAAATATAAAAAAGAGATTTTAGAAGAGATATACCATTGCTTGATGAATGTTTTTAAGTGTTTCTTTAGTGAATATCAACATATTAGAACAATTTAACATGTACATGTTGGGTCACTTACCAACCTAGTTATTTTTATATATGTACATGTTGATTACCTATCCAGCATGATTTATTAAGTCGGTTGCTGTGCAGTCTAATTCTTCTACAATTGTGCCAAACAAAATTGCAACTAGTTGTCCTATGCCATCTTTGACTTCGACAAATGTTCAGCAACTATTAGTGATGAAAATATAATTGTGCGTTAGGATGGATAAAAACTATATATTAAATATTTTATATGGGTGGTCATTGTACTCATATCCCGTTTCCTTATTACACTCGATACATGACATGTAAATAAATATTTGGTGCAAGTCAACCATATTTATTTTCACTTTTATTCATAATTTTAGTTTTTATATCATATTGGTGACAGATATTCAACAGTTGTAAATACTTTATAGTCATGAAAATTATTTTGATTTAGTTATAACAAAGTGGATTTAGTATGTTTTTATGGTTGCATGCTTGAAATGAGAACTTATTACTCTAAATATGATTTTGTGGTCATCGGTTATAAGGTCTTAAGTAGTTTTACAACATCACCAATATTGGTTAACGGTTGGAGACCAACAATTGAGGCAGATGCGGATGTATAATCTCAAACTTTTTGTAATTATATTTTCAAGTAATGTATCATTAAGTGTTGCTCTTAAAATTTATTAACGAAAATGCAAAGTAAAGAGAAAAATTATGTAGACATAAATACAAAAATTTATTTAAAAAATTAGGATCAATAAAGAGTAGCATATATGTTCTAAATCTTCAGATATATCAATAGCTAGAGCATAGAACTTATAAATTTGTTATTTAATATGAATGAATTCAAAAGCAATTATGTAAATATAGATTATCACTTTTGCAATGATATTGCGACAAAAATGATAAGATTGATATTAAATGCACTTTTCAAGTTTTATATTGAAAAGAGGTATTAGGAACAATACAAGCATATAATATAAAATAAAATATAAAATTGCTATAAAATATCATTGTAAGAACCAACTTTTAGGTGCATTTCAAGGATGACTGTTTAACTCCATAATTTTTAAAATTTTTCGCATTCAGTATGCACAAATCGACCTTACATAATTAAACATATAAAATTCAGGCTATAAAATTCAAATAAGAGCATCCAATATTTTAATGTTAGCCAATATAATGAATAATAAACTAAGATTGAAAGCTAATTATAATAAATAAATAAATTAACAAATATTTTTACCTATGTTCAATGGCATATATTTATTGAATGATTGCTGATCCAAGTATTGATTTTACTTCTTTAGGTAGCTTGATATCTATTGCAACTACCAAGAGATTTAATAAATTAAATTTAAGTTGTTTAATTTTTTTTTAGAGGTTGTTTAATTTGTGAATAATTAAAGTTATGCAAAAATTTTAAAATGTTGAAGAGAGAAGTACATATGTCAATAATTGAGTCTTTTTAGACATTGACTTCGCTGAAAGGGATAATGTTATACTTTGGTAGGTGTCATAGTTCTTTATCATCTAGAATTTTTTCAATGATTGTCCTTGAATTAAGATATATTGATATTGATGTGTTTCGATTCTATGCTTAGGATCTAATAGCCTCATATATACATTGCTAATAGAATATGATCGAATGTTATAATCGAATATTATCCTGTAGAACATAGACATAATATAATTAGTATAATATGCTCTTTTGGTTCTAAAGTTATGTTTTTATTATAATAAAGTATTATTTTGACAAAAGATGTTGGAAAAAATTATAATGTGGTTTTAAAGACTAATATATGATTATTTTTATGATATTATTTTATAGTATGGAACATAAAATGGAAATTTATTTTTTCAAATATGAAAAAAAAAGGTGTTATACTTTGGGATCGATCAGTGTCAAATTTTGCTATTTTACTGGGAGTGTTATCTTGTTCACTTAGGTGATTTATTTGTTATAATAATATTTATTTTCTAATTTCTTATATTTGAAATGAAATTTTTTATTGATATATAAAATATCCGTATCTTAGAGGCTAGTCTTGTAGAATGATAAGAATTATATTAGTATATATAGTTTAATTTTATGGAATAAATTAAAAAAATAGAAAAATAAATTTACAAAAAGAAAAGAAGTTATTTTTAAGTCGTGAATATGTTGTTTAATCTCCAGACAAAATAGATGCAGCAACACCAAATGATACAATTGCAAGTATTATTAATTATTTTGATCTCATCGCAATAACAAATATTACATATAGAAATATCTTTCCTATTTTGCTAGGACCAATAATAAAGAATGCAAGTACTACTAAATTTGAGAAAACCTTTTATAAGATTGAATCGTAAGCATACCTTTATTTATCATTAAAAGCAATCTCCTTGGATTAGTTAAAATTAAATCAAAATTTAAGTTTAATTACATTTTACCATCCTACTAATTACATATTAATTAGAAATCATATTCTAATTAAATACATGGTTAATAATATTCTACCAAGAAAAAAATGCAATGCACAACATAGAAAAAAAAAATCTTATTTTAAAATTTGGTTCATTTATAGTAAAAAGTAAAGATGACTTTTAATTTGCATTTACTGTAACAAAAATTAATTATTAATACACTTTGCATAATCTAATGTACATATGAGTGCAGTGGTGAGTGCTGTTGTAGTGCTATGTACGTTGCATTCTGATGCAGGTCATACATTATGATTTGCATGAGATGCATGCGTGGCTTCAACACAGTACAAAAAAAAACAGTTCAACTATGCGCATGAGAGCTGGTACAAACACATTTCTCCTCTCCCACCTCTCCATTTATCTAGCCCAGATGCATCTCATTTTCCAAATTCTCCAAAACGCTCCGTATCATTTTCCAGGTGATCTTCTTCGTGCGTAAGGGTGTGTGCCATTAACTTACCTGCATACAGAATTTTTCATATACAATTTGTGAACATAGAAGACCAATATTGTAATTAAGGATACATTTGCCCCTACAGATTCTCATATACAATTTGTACGCTATTTTTTCACTGCCTTTTTGGTTTCAAGTGTAGTAAGACTCTCCTATTTTGATCTAAAAAGGTAAAGAAACTCATATTCTTATCTTCCCCATAAAAATTGATCATTTATATATATTGTCTTTACTAATTCCTATATTTTGTAGCTACTTTTTTAGATGTAGAAAATTTGTCTACTCACTGTTAATCATTATTTCAATATTAGTTAGTGTCTTTTATTATTGTATTTGTACGAGACTTGCCTCCCTTAAGTCCTTTACCTTTTTAACGATACATTATATAAAGTGACTTTCTGTCTTGGGAGTTGAGTCTTTTTTTTTTATGTGGTAAGATTGAGAGCTTTGATGATCTAGTCTTGATCCTTTTTGAATGATTTTTGGAAATATCTGAGTGCACTAGTCCAAATGGTTATGCTCTGTCTGAGCTTATAATAAGCAAGAGGCTAGACGGAAGACCTCTAATTTACCAATCAATCTAGCTAGCATCCTATATATTACTTTTGTTCCAGAGGCCAATAATCCAAAACTTAATATATACAATACAAGAAATAAAAGTTTTTTCAAGCAAAAAAGTTTGTCAATAAAAATTCAATTTTTGTCGTAAATATTTTTTTGTGAGAAAAGAAAATCGCCGCACATTCGTTGGAAATATCTTGTCATTGAAAATTATTTGTGATGACAAAAGTACACCATTGCAAAAAAAAAAAAACACACAGAACTTCTCGACTGTTGTGAAAAACAGAAGACATGTATATATATATATATATATATATATATATATATATAATATTTTGTGCTAATAGCTCCTAATGGATATTTCTTTACCTTTGGTTATTCCATTGAGATTGCTCTACGAGTCTTGACACTAGAATATTTTTCTTCTGAAATTATAACAGTTAATTTATTATAAATTTCCATAAATTCAAACTGCTTATTACTAAATATTGGGATTGACCCATTTATGATGTTGGTGCTTTGAATCATATTTAAATTCAAGAGAGATGTGTAGTAAGTGATGCAAGATTTCCATTTCCATTTCTAAAAACATTTAAATGTATAATATTTTGTTCTTTGTTTTTCTTAGCGTTACATAACATTTCTGCTATTGTTGTTTTGAAAAATAAATTGTCACATTTAATATATAACAATTATTTAGAGACAAAGATACAAAAACTCGTATTAATAAAGACTTTACTGAAAATAATTAAGTACGTGATTTTACAATTTTTTTATAATAAAAAACTAACTGTTTAGCAGACATATGTTGGGTCATTGTAGCAACTCTATTGTAGTTGAACTTAAAGTAAAGAATTATATAGATGATCTTCTTGAGCTCTCCCCTCAAGAACTTCTTGACTGTTGTGGAAAAGAGAAGACACGTATATATTATATTTTGTGCTAATAACTTATAATGGATATTTCTTTACCTTTAGCTAATCCATTGAGATTGTTCTACGTGTTTTGACGCTAGCAAATTTTTCTTCTGAAATTATGATACCTAATTCATCATTGATCTCAATAATTGATCCTTATTAAAACAAAGAGCGATGCTATTCATCATCCTAGACTACAAGTTTAATATATTTTAATTTTATTTCTTATTTTATTTTTTTAAACAAATTAAATTATTTTACTTATCAATCATACACCACATATTTATTATAGAAATTAGACCATTTTATAGGTTAATTAGTTATCCTATCAGAATCATAAGTAGGATGAATTGTGAATGTCGTGTAAGGCCTCCTACGTGGAGAATGAACTAAGCCAATACATGCCAGACAATGGAAAAGTGATTAGCTTCCTTAATAAAATAGGCGGGCATACCTTATCTTACTTATAATAACTCTACTATAATCTAATAGGTCTTTTTTAGTTTTATATGTGATATGGCACTTGATTACATTTTTTAAGTAACTAGGTTGTGGGCTTTCTCTGATAAATTATAATACATATTCTTCCTTCTTGATTCTTATAGCTTTTTCTTTAATTTATCTTTTTTTATAGTTAAATTCTGTAATATTTCACGTAACTTAATGTAAGTTGTTTAGTTATAGAGATGTAAAATAAACAGGCTACTCAATAGGCAACTCGAATTTAACTTGAAAAAATTCGAGATCGACTCGAATCGTATATTAAATAGGCTGATCCTAAACACAAAATTATGGTCGATAATTAAATGATACAACTCGTATAAAACCCGACCGACTTGTTTAATGTTTGTGAACAAACCCGTATATAGCTCGTTCGACTCTCGACTCGATTAATATTTGTAAACAAATTCGTTTAAAGCTCGATCGACTCGTATAAATTATTGAACTCGACTCGTATATATTTTTACTCATATAATATAATACATAATCCAAATTTATAAGTCAATATATAGACATAATTATTTAAATAGACATAATTTATAACATAGTATATATAAATTAATAAATTATAATATTATTTTCTAGTGTAATAGAAATAAAGAAATTTTATACTTTGTGATGATTGATGAATACATGGAAATAAATTTCAATAAATATATAATATTATATATTTACAAATTGCACTATATAACAATGTAACATTAATATAAGTCTAATACTATTAGTCTATTAGGCTATTACTAGTTACTAATATATGGTGGTGTATACCATAGGTCTGTATTTTATTAGCATAACATTAACATATATTTAATCTTATCCGTTAATTTAAAAATTGGAGTAGAAGTCAATGGATTGGTAGCTAATTAATCTCGGCCATTAATTCAAATCATATAAATTCGAAACCTAAGTTGGAAACCTAATATCGGCCAATCTCCTTCAGTCTTCTCCTTCCTTCGGTCTTCTCTTTCATTTGATCCTCTCCTTCCCAAAATCCCAGTTGCCTTCCACAATTTCACCATTTTCCAGTCCCCTCATCGACGTCTAGGCTGGAATCGAAAATGGAAAGAAGGAATGTTCTGTTCGAAAGAGGGACTCCGAACTTGGTTCAAATTGAACGGAAAGACTCAGAGATACGAACACCTCGCATCATCACCACCGTCATCGGCGAGCTCTCTGGTAGGGATGATGTTCCAGTGGCTATCCTGTTGCCGGCGTTGTCGCCTTCGTCATGGCGAGGTCTCTAATCTTCTTGTGGGTTTCCGTTTATCTCTCTCTCAATTAGGATATATGTTTGGTTTCAGGCATGACTTATTTGCATCTATTATTTGCATGATTACATCCATCTCAGTGATAAATTTTACAAGTGGGATCCTAACACTCTCGATCTCGAATCTTCTAGTTCTATACCCTCGATCTCCATTGTCTCGAGCTCGAGCTCGAGTTTGCATTTCCTCCAAACGAGCCGAGTTCGGACGTCCTCCTAGGCTCGGCTGTAAACGAGCCGAGTCCAAGCTCAACTCGACTAGTAAACGAGTCAAGTTCACATAAGACAAACTCGCTCGAACTCGACTCGTTTACAGCCTTATTTAGTGATCTCTTTCTCAAGTGTATATTTTTAACAATCCTTTTTTGCTTATTGACAAATGAAAATATAGTAAAATATATAGATTATAATTTAAATCAGACCAAGATTAGGAAGCTCTTTGACTAAATTAGTTACAACATTAAGTTGAATATTGATTGAAAATTCTTAATAACGAAACAAAAGACGCTACATGTAGAAAGGACTCACGAAATACAATTTAGACATATATTGTGATTTTTTATCCATGGATTTGTAGAAATTTATCGTATTTTATACTTGATGCATATGTCATTTCTAACAAACTTAAGAGATGGTATATTAGGCCAAATTGTCTCGAGGATTTCTTACGTATTGGGATTAGCGCATTTATGGTGGTACCTTGAATCCAGTTAAAAATAAGAACGATGTAGTAAGTGATGCAAAATTTCCATTTCCATTTCTAAAAACATTTAAATGCATAATATTTTCTTCTTTATTTTTTTTAGCATTACAAGACATTTCTACTATTGTTTTTTTGGAAAACAAATTGTCACATTTAATATATATAATTTATTTAGAAACAAAGATACGAAAACTCATAATTATAGACATTTGTCTAAGAATAAATTAAGTAAATGATATTACAATTTCTTATTATAAAAAATAACTATTAAGTAGACATATCCTAGGCCATAGAAGCAGCTCTGTTGTAGTTAAATTTAAAACAAAAAATTATATCGATAATCTCCTCGAGCACTCCCCTTAAAAACTTCTCGATTGTTATGAGAAAGATAAGACGTATATATATATATATATATATATATATATATATATATATATATATTACATTTTGTGCTAATAGTTTCCGATAGATATTTCTTTACCTTTGGCTAATCCATTGAGATTGCTCTATGAGTTTTGATGCTAGAAAATTTTTTTTCTGAAATTATGACAGCTAATTTATCATTGATTTCTATAAATTTAAATTAGTCCTTAGTAAGACAAAGAGAGATGCTACTCATCATCTTAGACTACATGTTTCATATATTTTAATTTAATTTTAATTTAATTTAATTTTTTTAAAACAAATTAAATTATTTTGCTTATCATCCATACATCACATATTTATAGAAATTAGACTTTTTTATAGGATAATTAATTATCCCATCATATTCATAAGTAGGATGGATTATGAATGTCTTGTAAGGCCTCCTACGTGGAGAATGAACTAAGTCAATATATGCCAAACGATGAAAAATCGATTGGCTTCCCTACTAAAAAATGGATGTCGTACCTTATCTTACTTGTACTAATTCTATTATAATCTAATAGGCATTATTTGGTTTCATATGTGATATAACACTTGATTACATTTTGTAGGTAGCTAAATTGTTGGCTTTCTCTTATAAATTATAATGTCTACTCTTTCTTATTGATTCTTATATCTCTTTCTTTAATTCCTTCTTGTAATAGTTAAATTTCGTAGTATTTCATGTACATTAATGTAAGTTGTTTGGTGATCTTTTATCGATTTGTATTTCCAACAATCTTTTTTCACTTATTGATGAATGGAAACATAGTAAAATAGATTATAATTTAAATAAGAACTAAATTAGGAACCTACTTGACTAAATTAGTTACAACATTAAACTGGATATTGATTGAAAATTCTTAATAACGAAACAAAAGATGCTACTTGTAGAGAGGACCCGAGAAATACAATTTAAACATATGTTTTAATTTTTGATGCATGGATTTGTATAAATTTATCTTTATTTTATACTTGATGCATATGTCACCTCTAACAAACTTAAGTGAGTATATTAGTCCAAATTGCCTCGGTGGTTTCCTAAATATTGAGATTGACGCATTTATGATGTTGGTGCTCTGAATCATGTTAAAATTCAAGAGAGATATAGTAAGTGATGCAAGATTTTCATTTCCATTTTTAAAAACATTTAAATGCATAGTATTTTTCTTCTTTATTTTTCTTAGCATTACATGACACTTCTACTGTAGTTTTGGTAAACAAATTGTCACAATTAATATATATCATTTATTTAGAAGCAAAGATATGAAAATTCATAATTATAAACATTTGTCTAAGAAAAAGTTAAATTCGTGATATTACAATTTTTTTATTATTTAAACTAACTGTTTAGCAGACAGCAGACATTGAATGTCTGGGCCATAGTAACAGCTCTGTTGCAGCCAGATTTAAAGCAAAAGATTATAAAGATGATCTTCTTGATCTCTCTCCTAAAACTTCTTGACTGTTGTGAAGAAGAGAAGACATGTATATATATTATATTTTGTACTAAAAGCTCCCAATGGATATTTTTTTACTTTTGACTAATCCATTGAGATTACTCTACGAGTCTTGACGCTAGAATATTTTTCTTCTAAAATTATGACGGCTAAATCATCATTGATTTTCATAAATTTAAATTGATCCTTATTAAAACAAAGAGAGATATTACTCATCATCACATACTATATATTTAAAATGTTTTAATTATATTATATTATATTATTTTATTTTTGTTAAAAAAATTAAATTATTTTACCTATCATCCATATACCACATATTTATTATAGAAAAAAGATAAAAACAATTAAAACATATATGTATATGTATGTGGTGATGATAAATAGAATTATTCTAAAATAAATATCACCATCTAGAAAATGAGATATATTGATGTCTTTTACACTGATTCAAGTATAGAAGAAATATTTTGTAAACTTGTTTTCAAATGTTCGTTAAAATATTTTCAATTGTTCTAAAATCAATTGGCATATCTTATTCGAAATATTCCAACAATTCTTTTAGATTTGTAGGAGTACAATAATCTAAAATTGTTGAAAATAGTCAACTCAAATAAACTATACATAGTACTTGTATTTAGTATAGAGGTGCCTTATTTAAACAATCTTATAAGCTATTATCTCTCTCCATTAACAAACCATGTATAATAGCTACTCTCGAAATGTTTGGTTTATGACATAGCCACCAATTGTTTTATGGTGATTAAATGATAAAGGTTTTCTTATATCATTTTATAATATCCGTAGATAATACATTTCATTTTCGAATGAGCTTGTTGTATCGATTTGGTTTAGAATATTTTTTTTTTTGAGGGATTCACAATTTATGTTAATGGCTCCAAATAAAAAGTTCAGGAAATTCTTTATATGATAAGTTTCAAACATTTTTATTTACTCGATTTGTTGAGAAGAATTCCATTACTTTGATTTTGTATAAAAATCATAGTTCAAAACATTGTTTTAGCTTTTATATGCACATAAAGCCACCAGATGTTGATCTTCAAGATGTAAGAGTAAGATATAGACTACTGAATCCATTTCATTAAGGGTAAAGTTATGTATACAATATACTCCACGTGACTTCAAGCAGAGCAATCTATCAAACTAGTTGAAATTGTTGGTTTTCTTCAATCTCTAGAGTTCTTTATTAAAAAATTAAATCAAAAGCAACGTTATCATGACCTTTGTAGTTCATGTATTTGTAAATAGTTTAGATTGTAGAGTAGATCTCTACATTAATATTGTAATCATTTGTTACTATCAAATTTGAATTATATGGAAAAAACTAACAGTTATCTAAGTTTTGCCCTCTAACCTTAGTAGTAATTCCATTATCACGACAATCATATGTGAAAAACAATCATTTTCAATAGTTAGTCATAAAGTTCTTTCAATAAAGATTTTTGTAGCTACCACTTTTTTCATGGACAATTAGTTGGATTCAGCATTCTACATATACCATGCATTATATATTTGACACCAACAATATATATAAATGACCATTTTTATTTTTATCAAATATTCTTGCTCAAACAATCTCGTCGAAAGAACATGTTCGGATAAAGAAGAAATAAGGGTGCTGAAATTCAATTGATCTTGTTCAAACCAAAATTTATAAGTAGGATTTGGTGAAAAGGCAACAATGGGGATGTAGAGTTTAATAATTTGGACAGAGCAAAAAGGCTACCATTAACAATGGGGGATGTAGGGTTTAAGTAAATATTATTTGGTAGATGGATTTAGGGATTTTTATTTATTTTGAAAATCCAAAGAAGTTGTTATAATATTATACATATTTTATATTTTAAAATAAAAACTCTTTAGACTACCCGACTTTAAAGAGGTTTTTTGCTTAAATATGAACGTATTCATAAATTAAATAGGAACTAATCTTTCTAAAAATAAAAGATATGAACTATTTTAACATTTAGACTTATAATAAAATTCTTAAGATTTTGGTAATCTAAAAACATTGCTTGAAAAGTGCTACTAAGAGTCTATGTCTTCTAATTTATACAACCCACTTTATCTTTTGATGTGTCACCAAAATAGTGTTACGTGCCTTATTAAAAAACTTGAAATATATATTCAAAGCAAATGGTGCTTAAAAACACAAAAAGATAGATATTAAAATCCTAAGTTTCCTGAGACTTGGTATTATAAAAAAATTGCTTGAAAATGCTATAATGAATCTATGCCCTCTAATTTATACAACTCACTTCGTCCTTTGATGCGTCACCAAAATGCAGTGCCTTGTGCCTTATTAAAAAATAAAAAAAATATATATTCAAAGCAAGTGGTGCTTGAAATTAACACAAAAAGATAAATATTACAATTCCTAAATTTTCTCTACTTTTTTTGTTTGTGTTTCTAATTTTTGAAATAAAGTATATGACACCACATTTGCATTGCCACATCAAAGAGTAAAGTGAGTAGTATAAATTAGAGAGTTTTAATGAATAAAATTGCGCAACGGGTCGGAATAGGAGAAAGAATTATCTCTAGCCTAAGATGCTAGTTTGTGCCTCATGATTAAGTCTGAAGCCCATAGTGGCAATTTGGAGTGTCGTTACGCTGCTTGTATGTGCGTCCATAACAATAAATAGTAAAAAGATATAGAAAATATAAATAGAGAAGGAGATACACTGATTTGCGTGATTTGACATAAGATCTACTTCCATGAATTATTTATAGGACAAATCTATTATGATGTGAGTATTTTATAAATTCTCATGATCTCTCGTACCTCATTGTACCCTTTTGTATAAAAAAAAAAATTAGTCTAGAATTTCTAATTGTGAGGTTGAAGAGTTTCTATCTGATTAGATTCATTTATATTGAGATTGTAGAGAATGCTAAAAAATGACAACTTTGTGACACTTTACCCTTTATGTGTCGTCTCATCTCCCTTCCCCTCTCATCCCTTTTGCCTTTTTTTTTTTGTCCTCTTAGTTTTTTTTTTTATTTGATGAAGCTTTATGGTGGATTGGGCTTGATACATCAGTAGAAATTTGAAAAAGGGGGGAGAGGGGGGAAGGTTTAAGAGAGAAACTAGAAATAACTTAAAAGTAGATAATTTAAAAGGAAATAATAATAAATGGTACAATAATTACTTGGCTGAAGTAGAGACGAATCTTCCGCCCGAGAAGGACATTATGGACAAACAAACAGATTCGGAAAGAATTGTGGAATTGGAAGCGTTGAAGTTTTCTTGGTTGAAACCGTCTCTTTATATCTCATTCCTATCAAAGCAACAAAAGCGAGAATCTGTATTATTTTTAATTATTACCAAAAATAAAAATGCATTGACCTGACAATAATTATTACCAAAAAAAAAAAAGGTGGCCGATCCTTTTACATACGTTAACATGGTGACTCAAGCAACGCGGTCGTACGTAACGACATAATATAAATGAACCATAATAATAAATAAGGATTAAGGTGGATAATCAAACTAATTTTATGTTAGATATCGTACTATATTCAAAAAAAATATCGTACTATATTTTAACCTAAATATTATTATAATTTGAAGATAGAAATATTACTACTAAGTACAATCTTAAAGTGTTCTCTACATTATTACATACATGCACCCTCCTTAATATGATAGGATCTGATATAAAAAGTTTTTTTTTTTTTTTTCCATTTTGTCTCAAATAATTTATATTTTTTTAAGAGTAAATAAGATACAATTTTGACTTTTGAGTGTATTAATTCTTCTTCTTCTTCTTTTTTTTTTTTTTAAATTTTTTTTATAAAAAAGAAGTAGAGTTTATTATTAAAAAAAGTTTATATATTTATCTATTATATTTTTCCAAAAGTTTTGCGTTTGTACACTTTAAAATGATAAATATTATTTTTATACTATATAAATCCTTTAAAAAAAGTATTTATAAATGAATTCATTATAGTTTACGCCTTATGCTATTCAGAAGTTCCACACATTTGATATATCAAAGACTTTTAAGTATATAATAAAAAAAATAAAATAAAAAATTATATTTTTAAATAAGTATACTGAATATGATATTTCTATTTAAAATTTTTGATGATTTACTTGCTATCCTGTTTATTTCTAAACTCTAACAAGACGTCTTTCTAAAAAAAAAAAAAATCTATTCAATTTCTTATTATTCAGTACGTATCATACTTTATTTTATTTTAAATTTAATTTATTTTTAAAATTAAATTTTATTAAATATTTTATACTTTCAACTTATTTTAATTACTTATTTTAAATTTTAATTCATTTCAATTATTTATTTTATTATTATTTATAATTTATAATGGGCTCTTATTTTTAATCAAATATTTAATATACAAATAATGAATAAAAAAATTAAATTAATTTAAAATAAATTAAAAAAAAAAATTATAGAAGTTGAAGATTGTGTAGAAGTCTTCTGAGCCCCAGCGACAGAGAGTACGATGTTTGGTGTAATTGTAAATAAATGGACATATGTTAAACCGCCTATGTTTGGTTGGTTGGATTCTCAGTCACCGCTTTCCGTTAATGCTGCGTGCGTTTTTTTCCTTTTCTGTTTTGGGTTTCTTCTTGTTGACCCTCTCTCCCTCTCTCTGGCTACACTTTTAATTAGATCCAACTATCTCGTTTCAGGAGTTCTTATCCTTCTGTATTTAGTTTTTTTTTTCCTTCATTTATCTTCAATTCTAAATCCCAAATGAGAATGAGCCTTTTTTCTTTAAACTAATAAAAGGGAGGAGAAGAGGAGATCAACTACACTTTACACGCCTTTCAACCTCTAATCTTAGCCATTCTCAAGGTACCCTTTTGCCTTCTTTTCTTAACTCTTTCCTTTTAGATTCTGTCTTTCTGTTTTTCAGGAAAACAAAAAAAAAAAAAAAAAAATCAACTGCATGCTTGGTTTTCACCTCCTTTTATTCCCATTACTATCTTCTTATTAACTTTCTTTTAAAATTTATTCTCTCTTTTTTTTTTTTCCGAAATAATTTTTCTCATTCTTTAATTAGAAAATCAGTTTTGAGACAATTTCCCCCCTTTTATTGGGTACCAGAACTCGTTCTTTTCAGTTTTGCATGGGATGAAATTTGCAAGTTATTGCAGCATTTTATTAAGCCTTTTATTTCAACGTGATTTTGTATATATTTTAGTCTACTCTCTATCTAAATTATTGAATTTATTGGCGTATTAGGGTTTTCAATTTTGTAGCTAATGGAACAGTTCAATTTGGTTGCAGAATCTCATATAACTGAGGTTAGGTTTCGTTTTCCGTCTATTAAATTTTATCCATTTGTCCTATATATTTTTTTGCATCTTTCATGATCATCAGATTTTAATTTTTTCTTCTGTTCACACCCTTTTATCAATTGTCTTATAATTAACCGTTCACACATAGGAAATCTGATCAATGTTTCTATCCATCTCAAATTTGCTGAGGGGCATTTTCATAAAGATATTTTTGTTGGATGAAATATATTTTTCGCATAATTGCATGCAGTGATCAAATTGTGGGTTATGAGAACATGATATTTTGTCATCCATTCCTTCTCTATAACTTCGGGTAGATCTTTTGTGATAAACCGACCTACTTGTATATTTGGTGAGTCTGAGATTTTCATATAGGAGGTAAGAAGTGAAGGTGAAGTGTTTTTTCCACGGTTATCTAGGAAACTTGAATTGTAAAAGGCATGTGTCCAATAATCTAATTTAAAAATATGATAGAAATCTTAAATTAGGTTCAATACTGAAGATTATGTTTGGAATATAGTTTTTGTGCAACCTAATTCGTTCACAGACTGAATCCACTAGTAGTTTCGTAGTTCCAAACAAAGTGGGAAGATGTAAACGGAAAAACTTTATATTTAATTTAGTTGATGGAAATTAGGAAAACTAATTGGAGATGCTGGATTACAGTTCTTGAGAATCTAAGACAAGTATCAACTTACTGTTGTAAAGTTACCTAATTGGATTATAGCTCTTGATTAATTTAGACAAGGAAACTGATTAAATAAGGATAGATCAGGCTGCTATATCACGTGGTGATAATTTGACAATTGGTTCATTTCTGCTCTTTGTTGTATGACTTTGGATCAATGAATTTGACACAGGGGATTCAAATGGTACTATAGCTTCATGAAAGAAGCCATTTTTGGAAGCTCTCAAGTTTTTCTTTTTTACCCTTTTAATATGGTTGATGAAATTGAAATCTTTGTTCTTGAAATATTAGATTAGCCTTATCAAGAGTAAAATTGTAGGGCCAATCACGTAGTTCCAAAAACATATTCAATCTGAAATGCTTTCTGAAGCATCTAAATGTGCTTACAATGGGTTATTTAAATGCTTTCTTCTCTTGCTGTTTCATGATGCTTACATAAGTGAGATAATCTTTGGTATGTTTCAGATATCAGCTAGATGGGATCCAGTTGAGGCACAAAGGCCTATCATTGATGAAGCACCTGTATTTTATCCAACTATTGAGGTATTCTCCTGTCTAGAATAAAGATTTGATATGGTACTTTTTTTGCTGGAGCTTCATAATTAGTTTGGCTTGGGTTGTAGCATTCTCTCTTTATTTACATGCAACCCTATGTTCTTTAGGAGTTTGAGGATACACTTGGTTACATAGCAAAAATTCGCACAAAGGCAGAATCTTATGGCATATGTAGGATTGTCCCTCCATCTTCGTGGATTCCACCCTGCCCTCTTAAAGAGAAAGACATATGGGAACATGTTAAATTTTCTACGCGTATTCAGCAAGTTGACTTGCTTCAGAATAGGGAACCGATGAGAAAGAAAAGCAGAGACCGCAAGCGAAAACGAAGGAAGCACTCAAGAATGGGAAGAAGCCAGAGACATACCAATTCTGGTTCAGAAGCTAATGATGAAAAGTTTGGATTTAATTCAGGATCGGACTTCACACTTGCAGACTTCAAGAGATATGCTGATTGTTTCAAGGAGTGCTACTTTGGGGTAAAGGATGCTAAAGAGGATTTACACTCTGGTGAAACTCAACAGAAAAAGAGATGGGACCTCTCTGTGGAGGATATTGAAGGTGAATACTGGCGGATAGTAGAGCAACCAACAGATGAGGTTGAGGTATGGTTGAAGTGTTCTTATAGCTTTGTGTCTTTTGTATTTATATTTGAATGTATATTGATGCAAACAGTGTATATTTTGATTTTGTCATGTTGCAGGTATGCTATGGGGCTGACTTGGAAACTGGTGCATTTCGAAGTGGGTTTCCGAAAGCATTGTCCGGAGTAACCAAAAGTGACTCGTATCAGTATGCGATGTCAGGTTGGAATCTGAATAACTTATCGCGCCTCCCAGGTTCAGTACTATGTTTTGAAGGAAGTGATATCTCAGGAGTTCTAGTGCCATGGCTTTATGTTGGGATGTGCTTTTCTTCTTTCTGTTGGGTAGGTCAACGGAAGTACTTATTTTTATTTTTTATTTTTTATTTTTGATTGGCACCGGGTGTCTGGAACAATGTTCCGACTAATCCTTGGGGTGCACAGGCCCTCGGCAAGAGTTTTTCGCAAGTGCACCTCGGTGAATTCAAGGGAAAAATCACTCAGTGCGATGATCCCTAGAGATTATTTCACCCAAGGGAATTTGAATCTTAGACCTAGGGGGGAGCATACCCGTAAGCCCAAGGCCTTTACCACTTGAGCCAACCCCTATAGGTTAATGGAACTACTTATAAAATCTCTACATGAATAAATGATTGAATACATAAAAGCTAATGATGATGCTGAAATTTTTTAATGTGTACTTGCTTACTGATGTCCTATTATGCTTTGGGTTGTTTAGTATATGCAAAAACACTAAAGTGGAAGTATGCTTTCTATATTTAGCCAAGTATCAGATGAATATGATATCGTTGAATTTAAGAAATCACTTTTTTTGAAAGAACTGTTCAAAAAATTCATCTACCTAATTAATGAGTCATAAGACAAGATAAGTTTCATATTGGGCGAAGTGCTCATATTGGTGAACGTACTCCACAGGCAGGATGCTTAACGTGTCCGTGGGGGCCAGAGCCGTCAGTAAGATACCACTCTGGAAGAGCTAGAATTCTAACCTTTGGTTCCACACTACCTATGAACTCGAATCATATTTTGTGTAATTTTTCTTCTCATCAGAATTTAATATTGTTTCTTTCTTCATTTGATTTGGGACAGCATGTTGAGGACCATCACCTCTATTCATTAAACTATCTACACTGGGGTGATCCAAAGATATGGTATGGAGTACCTGGAAGCCATGCTTCCACCTTGGAAGATGCAATGAGAAAGCATTTACCTGATTTATTTGAAGAACAGCCAAATTTATTAAATGAACTGGTAAGATAGTTAGTTGTTATTGGACCAAAAGTAGTTATTGGACCAAAAATAGTTATTGGATTTATTTCTGTATAAATGCATGTTTAGTTAGGAAAATAATTATATGTGATGTACTTTCTAGTTGATTTTCGCTTTAAGTTCTTATCCACTTTATATTTATAACAGATGAATGATGATAGAAATTTTGTAACCCAGAGCGATTGCACATAAAGTATATGCCACACATTTTAAGTAGTGAAGAACAGTCAAGACTTTTGTAAGTGAGCAAAACAGTCTTGCAAGACAAATGCTACACTTCTTTGCTCAACCGATATCCGGTATGCTAGTAAAAGATAGAATAAGAGCCCCTAGATTCTATCCATGGAAAATTATGTGTAATGTAATGAAAATTTTCTACCAGTGACTTCTTTGTGAGTTAATCTATTGGATCTATACCTCTTTTTTTTCTCTTTCATGGCGTATTTGTTGTCATTCGACTGTCCATCTCCAATATATGTCAGTCAGTCTCAAGCATTCCCCTATCACACATCTAACTTGATCCCACAAGGGTATGAGGGCTTCCACATGCTATTTGTCTCTCCTTTGCCTATAAGTTTTATGATTGTGCTTCAGGCATTAAGATTATAACTTTTGTTTTGGGACAGGTCACTCAGTTATCTCCTTCAGTTCTAAAATCTGACAGTATACCAGTATATCGAGCTGTCCAACGATCTGGTGAATTTGTTCTCACTTTTCCAAGGGCATACCACTCTGGATTTAATTGTGGGTTCAATTGTGCGGAGGCGGTGAATGTGGCCCCAGTTGATTGGTTAGCACATGGCCAGAATGCAGTGGAACTATATAGCGAGCAGTGTCGCAAGACATCAGTTTCCCATGACAAATTGTTGTTAGGGTCTGCTTTGGAAGCCATACAGGCCCTTCGGGAGCTATACATTTTTGGAAAGGAAACTCCAAGAAATTTGAGATGGCAAGGTCTTTGTGGGAAAGATGGGATACTGACCAATGCAGTTAAGGTGAATTACTGCTCTCTCTCTCTCTCTCTCTCTCTCATCTATATCCAGAACTTCATGCACAATTAGGGGATGTTTGATAATGTTTCTCATCTCATCCTATCTCATTTCCTTCTCAAATATCACTCAAAACACAAATACTTCAAAATTTATCATTACAACTCTGTACTTTCAAACAAAATACAAAAAAATAATTCAATTTTTTTAAATCTTAGAACAAATATAATATTAAGAAATTATTTTCTAACAATATTTTAACTTTGAATATTTTTATTGAACTTTTTCTCTCTTCTTTTTCAAAACTCCATAAAACATCATAACTCAAACCATTTTACTACTATTTACAAACAATTTCACAACTATTCACAGATTTCTCATCTCTTCTCATTCCCCAAGCATTCCCTTGGACAATTTACCACCTTTTTCTCAGTCATTGCTACCATTGACAGACAAGGGTACAGATGGAGAAGGAAAGACTAGATAGTCTTCCCAGTTATTTGAAGTTGCAAAAAATGGAAAGAGACTTTGATGTGAAGAAAGAGAGAGAATGTTCATTTTGCTTCTATGACTTGCACCTATCTGCTACCAGCTGCAAGTGCTCCCCTGACCAATTCTCATGTTTGAAACATGCAAACAATTTTTGTTCATGTGAAATAGACAGTAGATTTGTTCTTCTGCGTTATACGATGAATGAGTTAAACATACTGGTTAACGCATTGGAAGGAGTGGTGCATTCAGTAAAAGCATGGGCATCAGATACTTTGACATTTGCCTCTGTTAATGAGGTTGTTTGTGTAGCTAAGGTAGGTAATGATGGTGACACATATGGAACCAACTCTCATGATCAAAGGGAAAGCTCATCCTTTTTACTGGAAACCGGGGAGAAGTTGAACATAAATGTTCCTTGCACTTCATCTAGTCATGTTTCTTCAGAAGTTATCCAGCCAGAGCCCCAGCATGGATCATTTAGTTTAAGCATGCCTCACTTCAGTATAGATAGTCATAATGCTATCATAAAAGATGAAGCTGTGGTCATGAACAGTGAAAGTAAAGTAGGGCATGGTTTCTCTATTGATTTGAATCTGAATGGCATGCTTGATGAATATCAAAGTGGGTTGCTACCTACATCTGATGGCTTTAATGGCAAGGCTATCACAAATGTGGAGGAGGTATCTGTGTCAAACTGTAAACAAGAAAATGCTCGTAGTTCAGGTTCAGCAAGAGGACCAGATCTAATGCAACATGATAGTGACCGTAATTTATGGGTTTCACATGTTCTTTTAAATGGAGACCATGTTGAGCATTCTTCTTCAATTGTTGGAAACAAGTTGTTTGGGGTTGATCTCTTGTCTCTGCATCCACATTCTAAACTGCCATCCGACAGCTTGTTGAAAATTGAAATTATGGACGGCCATCCAATACAAAAGTTATACCCTCATATTGAGCCTATTAATCTTGGGACACTTATTTTTGGAAGGCTTTGGTGCAGTAAGCAGGCCATATTTCCAAAAGGTATGCCGGAGATATTTGTTGGATCTTGTAAGATACCTTTTATTGATCCTTTCTATTTGTTAGTTTAATTGAAGGATGAGCACTCAATTTTGGTTAACTTGTGCAGGATATAGAAGCCGTGTTAAGTTTTTTAATGTGCTCAATCCATCAAAAATTTGTAGTTACATATCAGAAGTCCTTGATGCTGGTCTACTTGGGCCTCTGTTTAAGGTGGTATTTTATCCTTGTTATGCGGTTCATAAATTTGTTACTTCTGTTTTGGGGTTTTACTTTTTAGTATGATGGAGAGTCAACACCTGTTTGGGTTGATTTATTTTAAAGCTTTTTACAAATATGTCATAGTTCCTTCTCCTCTTAATCTCTTCTCTCTGTACATGGCACCAGATGTGGGCGGGTTCGTGTGTCTTTGAAGTCAGAGCCCCCATCATAAGCTTAGAACAGTTGTTTTGACCATTGTTATAGCTTACCTTGGACATAGGTTGATATTTGAGGCAGTTTTAAGCATGGCACATCTGGTGGATGTGGTACAGTAGTAGTTAGATTGGCTTTCCTTTTTTTCAGCATAAACCTTGGTTTATTCCAATTGTCACAATTAGGTTGACAATCCAATGACTTGAATCTGAAAGTGGCAACAGACTGGCCTGTACTGCAAATGTGACCACAAATTTAGATTTGAAAGAGCTGTGTTTTTCATTTAGATGGTGTAAGAAGAATGACTTTCTTTTCTATCAAATTACGAAATTTATTGGATCACAATATAGTAAGGGATCAAAGTCTGTTACAAACTAAATAAATGTTTGTAAATTATCGTATTTCTCTTTTATTGTTATATATTTTACCTCTAACTGTTGAATGAAATTGCAGGTTACTTTAGAAGAATTTCCAAATGAGACTTTCACAGATGTCTCAGCGGAGAAATGCTGGGATATGGTGCTCCAGAGACTAAACCAGGAAATTATTAGACAGAGCAGCCTAGGGGAACGGGGACTACCCTCTTTACATCCTTTGCAGAATATTAATGGGCTTGAAATGTTTGGATTTCTCTCTCCACGCATAATTTTGGTAAAGTACTTTCCCGCATACTTAATTGTGTTCGGATCTTATTTTGTATATAATCCCTAATCCCTACACCAATTGGGTTGACACTGGGACGATCATTATGTCTTATTTTTCACAAAGGCTACAGAAAGAGAATTTATTTTGCAAAGTAATTGGACTAGGTATTCTTATCCATCCCACAAGCTTGCCTTTTAACTCCATCTATTTCCAAACTCTAATCATATTCAACTCTTCAGTCAAGCAGATGAATCAAGTTTAATACTTCTTCCAATGTCCCAAAGATGCCTGAAGTTAGTAATAATGAGTTAACACAACAATGCCTTTATTATTTTTGTTTTTCTTCCCAAAGTAGGTTTTGGTAAAAGCTCAACGTTTTCTGTTCCCTTCTTACAAGCATGAATATCTTTCTTTTAGACACATTTGCAAATGTATGCCCCATGTGATTATATATATATATATATATATTTGGCCACATGTGCACGTGCCTGCAGTCGCAGATACTATTTCCTCTTGATGTGCCATGCATCTGATGTAGTTAAACATTAGCTTATGAACTCTCTGTTTTGGTTCTTCTCAGGCTATCGAGGCTCTCGATCCCAATCATCAATGCGTGGAGTACTGGAATCACAGATGCATTGTGCCTGTGCCTTTGGGCAACAATGGTGATGCTTTTAAGTACTCATTGGCATCGAGTTGCTTTCTAGGAGACACAAAGGAAAAGGATTTTAGTATCAATTTGACCAAACGGGACCAGAACAATTCATCTGAAGGACGAGGCCATCATCTAATTGATGAAGAATTACAGTTAGTACTATGAAGACTTTTTAAAGAACTCGAGCTTGCAAGAGTAGTAGAGAATAGTGCGTAGGCTCTTCTGCAGTGAGTCCACGAAGTGCCGAATGGAGAGTGTGGCGTTCACACCATTGATAGAGGTGATTCAGATATCCTGTAGATAAAATAAGGAAGAGAAATAGGCCCCATCATTCTTTTTGCTCAAGGTAGCTTCTTACTCCATTTAACCAAATAGGCATATTTTCTTTCAGTGATTTATAAAAGGGGAGGGAAAACCCAGGCTTGAGTTGTGCACAAATATATGCATGTGTTCATTCATGGCCTTGATGTATAGTTCTCGGTAGATGATTCAGAAGCTGTCAAAGGATCACAGTTATTATAGAAAATTTTACCAAGCTTTATAAAATACATATCCATTTTACAGTCGATGCAGATCTTGATACTATTTAGGTTTAAATATCTTATTGATTTCTTACTCCCTTTTTTATTTTGGGATTATTATACAGTAAAATTGCATTTTAGAAGGCTATGTTTGGTAAGTGAGATGAGTATGTCAAAACTTCTTATAAGTTCCTTCCCAAACATCACTCAAAGAGATATCATAAAACTGAAAACAGAATGTTATTTTTTATTGGCAAATCACCCGTGTTTGATATATTTATATTCTTGATACAAAACCGGTTATACCCCTAAATTGATTCTACCGGGTTTATCAATTCAGTCCCCTTTTTCCTGTATAATATATAGTATATATAATATATAATACACTACAATATATTATCATAATGATAATGTAGTATATTATAATATATAGTGATATAATATTAGTAAATTACTAATACAACAGACAATAGATAATATATAGTCATCTAAGATTTTAAAATTTAATATTATATTAATAAGCAATTTATCATATAATACAAAATTATTTTAAATATAATTAGATATATTATATAGATAAATTATATATAATATAAAAAACCATGTAAAAACATTTTATACAATATAGAAATTAATATATATATATATATATATATATATATATATATGAAATGGTCTAGCGTTAGAAAAAGAAAAATTGAAACAAGATCGATTTTGATTGGTTTTGAAAAAAATTAAATCGGTATTGAACCAGACTGAACCTAATATTGGACCAAACTCACCGGTTTAGTTCAATCCGATCCAATTTACCAATTTTTTGGTTTTTTTATTCTTAGATAGCACAATAGCCTCTAAGAGCACTAGTATTGGATTGGTCATTATAATATTCAAAATTTGAAGAATATACAATCTATCATCTTTTAGCTAATCACTCATGAAACCTACATTAGATTAGCTATCATATTCTTTATAGTAATAAAATATTATTATTTATATTTATTTATTTATTTATTTTATTTTCATAATCCTCAATAACTTCCAACAATCATATTTATTTTTTTAATTTTAAATATTTTTTCATATTTTGTAATTACACTTAGGCCTGTTCATCCGGGCCGGGTACAACCCGGCCCGGTTTAAAATTTTATATATTTATTAATACTTTTGAATATTTTTTTTTAAAAAGTTTAAGGAAATTTTGAATCCGGGTTCCAGATTCCCAAATCCGGAACCCAGATGAACACCCTTAATTACACTAATCATATGTATATTTTTCAATTCCTTGTTAAAAAATTATATGGGGTTGGAAAATTATAAAATAATGGGATGAAGAGATGAATAGTATTTTTTATATATGAAAAGTAAAATGAATTTACTATAGCAAAAACTTAAGATGGAAAGTCTTTGACTAATCTAATGTATATTCATTTTCTTTAAAATTTAAAGAACAATTGCATTTGACTAATCTACTGCCAATACACTAAGAAAAGTCCATAATCTTCCTTTTTTTGTTTGTAGTCCACTGTTTTATGCTCTCTTACGTGAGTGTGTGAATAGTATAGGGGTTTCATTTACAAGTCTCCCTCCCTCCCTCTCTCCCCATTGGTTTTGTCCTCTCTTTGCATGAGATGCTATATCAATGGCCAAGATTTGACACTGGTCAAAATTTATTCGAATTTTGATGGTCATTTTTTTTAAAGGGAATTTTGATAGTCATTAGTCTTTAGGACCAGCCACAACCTTAGGCTGTGTTTGATAAGTTTTCGATTACTTCATTACTATTTATAAACAGTTTATTACTATTGATAAACGATTCACTATTATTTACAAATAGTTCACTACGTTTTTACTCCTATTCACAAATAATTTGAGATCAACTCAATATCCAAACGTAACTTTAATCTAAATTTAGGCAAGCACGAAATATGCTAATGACTAAAAAAATAAAAGAGAGAGAGAGAGGTTAGGTTCACAAACAAATCTCAAATAAATAAAACATAATAATAAATTGAAGTGGTTTCTTGAATTATATTAAATTGTAAAACCCAAGTAGATCTATAGTGTCAATAAGAGTTGGTTACATCAGTGTAACCAAACATTTCTAAAAAAAAAAAAGAGTTGGTTATTGAAATCAAGTATACCTGTAAATATTTATTAGAAAAGAACTGAGTCTCGGAACTTCTCAATGTTTTGCAATGTATTGGTTTTTCCTTAACCCTTTCAATCTGAAATTAGGTTAGACAGCGGACAGCCCATATGGCATGGGAAACAAAATTTACACAAATTCATAGAAATCTGAATATACAAGGAGTTTAGACTGGAGGTTCTGTATTTTCTATAGTTTTTTGACATTTTGTTTCTTATAAACCAGCCTAGCTTAAACTTAACTGTTATCACCAAACTGCTCAAAGTCTAGTCTATTGAAAATGAGTTCGTCAGTTTTTGGCAACACAGCACAATCTTTGTTAACCCATTTGTAAAACAGAGGGAAGGAAAGAAAGCCAGGAGGCAGGAACTAAATACCATCACTGGCAGTAATAAAGGAAGTAAATAATTATAGAAACAAACTCAGGAAAGGAAACGGCGAAAAGAAAAACAACAGTGTTATTTCATTCGAAATGAATAAGGCTGTACAATTAGCCAATCCAAAAGAGTGAAAAGTGTAAGAGACAAAGGAAACATCTATTTTGTATCAGAAATCGAACTTCTACCCTCATTCATGAGAAAGAAGAGAGTCATGTACAGGATCAAAGCAAGCTAAATCCTCGTGGAAATATATGAAAACTAAAAGGGATTCTGATCAACTTCAGTGATAAACGGTCTTTTGGCTGAGATCAAGGTTCCTAAGATTTAAAATAAACCCATCAAAGAACCAGACCTGCAGAGATGATTGGCAATTGCCACCCCATGAATTACCCCAAGAAAGAAACATTCATCATGGGCCTTATCTCTGCCTTTATGCTGCGCAACAGCACTCTGTTCTTCAATTCTTGGAAAAACTCGAGAACCCATTAACGACCAAGAGGGTTCCCGTGAATCTTGAAAGCAAAAACCGCAGAAACAATAAAGAAAACGATGGGAGACTCGCTGCAAAGGCACGCTGCATCTGACATTGAGTCCGTGACAGGTCCGCCTGGAGCAAAGCGTGGTGCGCGGGGAGTAATAGCCTCCGGCTGCGGTGCCGGAGGTTTGGAAGATTTGTGCAACCCATCGCCGTAAGTAGCGTAGTCAAGAATGACGGAAATGCCGTGCACTATGACGGCGTTGTTGCTGTAAACGTCTGGATGGGTTATACGAGAGGCGTCGAGGGTGAAGTTGGAGGCAGAGCTGTTGGTGATGATGATAAACTTGTGTGGTAGAAGGGTTGGAAGGCGAGTGTTGGTTTTGAGGAGTTGGAGGTCGGAGAAAGAGAGACGCTGAGGAACAATGTGGTAGGGAAAAGTGAAGGGATCCATGTAAAGGGGAGTGCCGTTGAGAGGATCTTCTTGTGGGATGAAGATGGTGGCGCTGAGTGGGAGACTCAATGGATTGATCGCCGAGATAATATTCTCCAAATTCATGAAGTCGCCGGCGCCCATCAGTGCGTCGATTATGTTGCTTAGTTGTTGGGGTCGCGGTGATCGTCGTGCTGGTGCGCGACGGGAAGGAGGATGAGGTGGGGATGAAAAATTATGGGGAGTTGGTTCGAGAGATGGAGGTAATGGAGGGGGAGGTGTTGATAGAGATGGAGGTGGTGGTGAAGGTGAAGGTGTTGGCAATGGCGGGGGAGGTGACAGCGATGGAACAAAAGGTGGTGGAGGTGGAGAAGGGGTGGTGGTGTTTGGGAGTTGTGCAGAGGTTGAGTTGATGATGGTGAATATGGCAAAGAGAAGGGTGATATATGGGTAGTTGGCGGCCATGAAAAGTGGAGTTATCTTGCTTTCTTGCTGTATTCTTGAAGCCTTTCTTTCTGGGTAAGTGGGAATACAGAGAAGCAAAAAAATCAAAAAAGAAGGAGAGGATTTTTTCTGAGAATGGGATTTGTAGTGAGCGTGTGTAATGATCTAGGGTGCAGTCTTAACAAGATGGAGAGGAGGGAGATGGAGAAGGAGTGTTTTACATCCGACGGTCCCTTGCCTTCCAAAAAACTCATCCCGCCAAATCATGTCTAGAGGGAGGAGGCTACTAATTTCCTGATCATGGATCCCAAATGAGAACAGTCTCGTGGGCTGACTGACTCTGGTACTTATATATTAACCTGTTGAAAATTTTTAGAGAAAGCCTCACATGTACATTTATTATACACTCACTTAAATATATAATATTACTTTTTTACCCTTTAGATCTTCTCAACCTCCTACTATTCACACAACTTCCACATACCACACTTTATTTTATTTTATTTTTTATTAAATATTTGATATATGGATAATAAATAAAAAAAACTAAATTAATTTAAAAGGAAGAAATTCAAAATAAAAATATTAAAAAAATTTGAAAAATAAAAGAAAATTAAAAAATGATGGTGTGGAGAGGTTGTAGAAATTGTGTAGAATTTCCATTTTCAAAATGCCCCACGCCTTTCTAGCTCTAAATCTCTCTCACGCTCCAACAGATTATAAGACTTTTCATCCTTCGAGGCGGCAGAAGGACTTCTAAGTAGATTAGATCTAAAAATCAAAACAATTAATAATAAAAAATGGGTGACGTTGGGTTCGTTCGGACCCTATAGGAAATGCAGTCCTCATAAAAATACAATAACAAATATTAAAAAATACAATAAGAAAAGAAAATTTAGAAAACACAATAAAAAATAAAAAAAGAAAATTGTTTAAGGGAGGATTCGGCCCTCAGCCGAACCCTACCGCCGTCGGTGATGGTGGGCTACACCGCCTATGCCATCGAGACCGGCGGGCTCTGGCGACCTTATCCCTGCGACGGCGACTCCCAACGACCTCTCACCTTCCCTTGACAGCCTTAAATCCGAAATGGGTCTGTCCGATCTCGATAGTATGGACGGTTTCGCCCACTGCCACCAGCGGCAACAGAGGCTGCATTTCCCGAACCAAACCCCAGGTTTCTTCATAAAAAATAGTAAACATAGCTAGACCAAAGAATTTATTTACAATAGTCATCCTCTCTACAAAACAAATAAGGCGGATGTAATAGTTGATGTAAGAAGCATTCCCTTTTATTCTCAGTCACCTGAGAGAATCTTGATAAGATTACAATGACCTCTACAAAAGATAATAAGGTTCTCAGAGGATCCAAGTTTCCTCTCATTCCAAGCAAATGACTCTGTTACATGGAATTCTACGTAAAAGACATCGAAAAAGAAGGAAACAAATAAAACTCAAAGATGAACTTCTGGGCAATTTTGGGAATTTTTTGTAATTTGAAGATATTGTATATTATGTAATTTTTTTAAGTAGGACAGTGCCATGTCACTATAGGGTGTGTAGAGTGCAAAAATATGGGGCTTCTAGGTAGCACGACTCATTGACTCTAAATCTTGAAAGAACATTAAAAATGTTACTAATTTGACACCCATGTAGGCATTTACTTTAGTTTATTATTACTCAAGATTTAAGACTTTACAAGACTTTTGATGCATGGGGGGTTCGAGTCTGAATCCGAGGATGATGAGGCTCAGCTGATAGATGTGACGTTAAAAGCATTGGACTACTTCGAAAAGGTAAACCAAAGCAAAACTGAGGGGAAAATATAAAGAATTGGACAAGAAGCAACATATTTGAGCGAGGAGACTTATCTCATGGTTGGGCGAAGAGAAGTGATGGCATTCGACATGTCTCAAAATCATGTATGTGACCCCCAATTCAGAAAGCTATTTTTAGTGCACACATTGTGGTTATCAAGCTCCGCCTGGTGGGGCCCTCTTGACCCCAAAAATCAGTTTTTTTACATCCGAGTCGTCAATATTAGTTAACAATTTTTTTTAGTTAATTTTTATTTTATGGCAATATATATCTTTAGTAACAAGTTTATTCTAGATTATTTGGCTAGATTTTAACCATTTATCTAATTACGTATTCTACTGTTTGGCCTTAAATTTTCAATATATCTAAATAAGCGCAAGTGTAACAAATTTTCAATTTTCTTACCTTAAAATAGCACACTAGTTGGTAATCTTATCAAGCCCTCTCTTTAGTCTCTTCGACCTCTCTCTCTTCTCAAGCTCTCTTTCATCAAACTCTCTCCTCAACCTATCTCATCAAACCCCCTCTCTCTCTCTCTCTCTCTCCTCAATCTCTCTCTTACCAAGTCTTCTCTCTCCTCACTCCCTTAAATTTTCCACGCGCAAGGTACTGACAATCTGAAGTGAGTTTTGTGTTTTTATAGTATAATTGATGAATCTGATTTGCCACATCAAGTGTGATATAAAATTTATAAATCGGCTGATGAGAAGATCTATTTTAAAAATAAATTTATAAATTAATATAATTTTATTCATGCATAAAATCTATTTTACAATAAAATTCTTTTATAATCTGATATATTGCATAGTTACATCAGTTTGTAAATTTACTTTTATATAATTTTTCTTTTTAAAATATTTCTTGAATATTTCTTGAAATATAAATATATTTATATTATAATTAAACAATAATAAAATAATAATAAAACATTAAAATAGATAGAAGTCAAGATGACACAATATCTTACACAGATGATAATTCAGCTTCTATATATTGGAATAGGTTTTGAAAAATGCTCCATTTATTGTTGCACTATACATCGTATCATTTCAAGGAAAATAACAATTGTACGTATTCGTACTATTAGCTTTTTGTAATTCCTTAGTCTACGGATAAATTATTTGTACCAATTAGAGGATCATGAGGTGAAATATTCCACTGTTTATAAATCCCAAAATTTCACTGTCATATCCCATATAAGTTTGTTGAGCTCCAAAAATGACTGCAACATAGGTAACTTAACAACAAGCGTGCTATTTTAAGGTAAAAAAAAAACCTATAAAAGATAAGAAGGTTGTGACTGCAACCATCGTTGTTTAACTTGTTTTGATGCGAGTTTGGCAATGAGCCGAGGTTTATATTTCCGTTTCCTCGATGTGCTTTTAAGTTTTGACCCTGGTCACATGGCCGCGCATAGTAAGGCAGTTGGTTGCGGGAAACTTTTGGCGACAACCTCATTGCTAAAACCAGAGATCCAGACTGGGGATCCTGACGGTATTTTATTTTTTTTTGACTTTTTTTACTTAGTGATTAAGAAAGTATTTTTTCATAATGTTGTAAAATCTTTTTAAAAACTATATTTAGATTTATTAAAAAATACAAATAAAAAGCAAAAAATAAAATAAAAAATACCGATCGGGATTCCAGTCGGGATCCCCATGCGTGACTGTAGAGCAACTCTTTAAAATCCTGAACTGTTTTCTATGAACACAACCCCTCCACCCCCACAAAAACAAAAGGAAAAAAAAAAAAACAAAAAATAATAATATATATATAAACACTGCATAATGCAAAGAGTGGCATTGAAATGCATGCACAAACTAGATGCACCCGCAATCTTTGAGAGGTCAAGTGAGGTCATTTTCGTCCAGTGGCTCATGCTCTTCTGCATCATCAGTCTTCAGTGCACCCACTTCTCCCGTAGGCAGTTTCCTTGCCAGCCTGATGATCTGAGACATTCCACCTCAGTTAAGTGCATGCAAATTGCAAACTAAATCATATTTGCCAAAATCTCATTATTACCATTTACCATGATAACACTAGTAATTGATTGGAATTGAAATCTCCTAGAGTTCTCTACCCAAACTCCATGGTAGAGTTTGCAGATACAAACAAAATGCATGAGCCTCACAATTTTTGATACGAAAGATACAGACAATATTAGAGGTGGTTTGGATGGCAAGATGAGATGAAATGATTTTTTATGAAAGTTGAATAAAATATTATTAGAATATTATTTTTTAACACTATTATTGTTTTGAGGGGTGATGCTAGGGATTCCCGATTGCATCCCCCCCCCCCCCCCTTTTCTTTTTTAGTTTTTTTTACATGATTTTTAAGTAAGCATTTTTAAATAACGTGATTTTTTTTTATATATTTTAAAAAAATGTTTTAAGATGTTAAAAAAACCATGTAAAAAATATTTTTTTATTAAAAAATGTTTTAAGATGTTAAAAAATTATGTAAAAAAAAAAGTCTTCTAAAAAAATATTTTTTTACATGATTTTTTTAACATCTTAAAACATTTTTTAAAAATACAAAAAAATCACAACATTATTTAAAAACATTTACTTAAAAATCATGTAAAAATAAACTAAGGAAAAAAGGAAATCGGGATCCCAAAAAGGGGACAAAAAGCATTTCCCTTGTTTTGAGATTTAAAGAAGTTGAATTATTTATTATATTTTGTGTGGAAATTTGTAAAAGTTGTAATGAGATGAGATGAGATGAATTCAGAATATTTCTCAATCCAAACAACTCCTTAAAATTCTCCTGTCAAATGTCTATACAGCATGAATGTTAGCAGATCTTTAAGAACAAAAATGATAAAGAGAAGTTGGCCTGAATTTAACTGGGAAATTTAATTTTAGTAAACTTCATTTGTTAATCTCAGCTAGTAAATAACAGCAAAGCCAATTGTGAATAACAGCATTAATAAAAACAAATCCTATCTTATCAGGGTTGTGACTTGTGAGTTGTGACAAGCTTGAAACAGAGAAAAGCTTTCTCCTTTCACTTAATCCTAGCCAACCCTTAACCTTTGTTTCTCTTGAATTTTGTAATTTTCATGGCCCCTCGAATGTTTTAGATGCTATCTCTAAAACCCATTTGTTAAAGCAGAGGAGGTCTATGTATTGGGTGAAGCTAAGTGAAGTACATATCTAAACTCGAGAGAGAGAAGAGAGAGAGAGAGAGAGAGAGAGAGAGAGAGAGAGAGAGAGAGAGAGAGAGAGAGAGAGAGAGGGGGGGCATTTCAGCTTTGCAATATGCAATGATGCAATCAACCAAATTTAAGTAAGATAACTGGGAACGAAGTCAAGGTACTGAAAAATTCAAGGAAAAGTTGAACAAATAACAAACTACTGCAGAATTGAAATTCTTACCACATGGTCAAGATTAGAAATAGTGCTTGACTGAGCCAGCCGTTTGATTTCTTCAATGTCACCTTCTGAATAACCAGACAGAAGCTTACTGGCACAACGTCCCTGGTCACTTCCCAAAAACACATCGATCCTATGGAGGGCCAAAAGCCGCAAGTCAGATCAATCAGAAGAATCCTTTGTGGTGGAAACTCATATAGTAGAAAAAGAGTGGATTTGTTATATTTCTAGTTGAGGGTTTTGGTTCAGGGTTGATCAAGGAGAGCCAGAGCATATATACCACCAGATAAGGTCATTCTTTTTCTCAAATGTTCATCAATCTCGGAAGTTTGGAGCAAGTTGTTTGTTAATTTGACTTTGATTTAAACAAAGCCCATGCACAGCCAGTTGAAGAACAATCCAAAGGCAAAACGTTAAAACAACAATATTTGGGTCCATATATCCCCCGTGGTTTTTCCTTTCCCAATCCTTTAAATAAAATAAATGGAATCGAATCTGTAACTGAATTTTTTGACAGTAACTACAGATGATCAGAGCCTGTGATCATTTTAGAATCATCATAGAATGTAGCCAGGTGATACAAATATTTGAACTGGAAATAGAACAAAAAGTAAAGTGGTGAATATGAATGTAACAAAAATTACCCCAAGCTAGCACTCATTTTTCAGAGAAATGTGTGAATGTAACAAAAATGTGTTTTCACTTTACTCCCTAAAATTACCATTCCTTTTGCAATATGCCCATCAAACTACATAAGTTTCACTTCACCCCAAGCTACCATTCATTTTGCAATTTGCCTCCTCTAAGAACCAAACATTAAGATTGTGTCACATCACACATTTTCTTTTTGATAGGTAATCATAGAAATTTAATTAATAGAAAAAGGCGAAGCCCAGGTACAGGTAGTATACATGAGAAACACCTAGTTAGAACATCACGCATTTTTCATTATCATAATGGCCAAATCTTAACAAAGGAATAAATATTTTACTTATGTTCAAATTAGAGGGCTATGTGACAACTTTCTTAGTTTGGGTGTGCAGAGTGACAGTTTGAGAAGTCAAATGTGTTATTGCCTAAAAAAATATTCAACTATGTTTGGAGTACCACTAAGTATTCCGATCCCCAGTCGTTTGAAAGCTAATTAGAGTATTTCAATAAACTACTGATGCCCTAAAAAAAAAAAACTACAAATGCCAGAAGTTGCTGCAAGAAAACCTATACTCACTGAGAACAGTCGTTATAGGACTTCTCTGCTTGCTTGAAGTCATGTGCATAAAGGTAAACAATAATTGCGCTAAGGTATGCCTGAAACCAACAAAGATTGTCAAGGATTATTTCTACCAAAAGACTTTTTGAACATGAAAAAATATAACTAGAAACATAGAGGCTAACTCTGGACAAAAGAGAATATAATTTTCCAACTTTTAATTTGTAATTGAAAACAACTACAGATTTCTTTGGAAACACTGGAATAACACAGAGTATCAGGTATTTTTGCCAAAAGACATTTGAAACACGACAAAATATAACTAGAAGCATAGAGGCTAACTCAGGACGAAAGAGAATATAATTTTCCAACTTTTAATTTGTAATTGAAAAACAACTAAAGGTTTTCTCGAAAATACTGTTGAACATGACAAAGTAAACACATAACTCTGGAAGAAATAGATTATAATTTTCCTAGTTTTAATTTGTAATTGAGAACTAACTACAAAGTTCAACATTCAAGACTGGTTGAAGAAAAGGATAATTGCACAAGAACAAAGATGCAGCCTAAAGTCATTCTTTGGGAGATCAAAACATATGGTGTAATAGAATTTGCTAGGAGAGAAAGTATAATCTTCAGATGCACAGAAAGGGTGCAGAGCAGACGCTGCTCAAATGGAGCACAAAGGCATATGCATACCCAACATTTCTTAGGACATGCATGTTCTATAGAAGCAAAAGAGTCCACTTGCAACACAATCCTTAGTATCCAAGGAACTAGATTAAAAGCAAATGAAAAAGGCAGGAATAAATGAAACGAAACTATTGAGGAAAGAAAGAATTGTTATTATCTCATAGTCAAGGGAAACACCAGAAAGAAATCCTTGGGCACATAGTATTTGGATATAAAGAATATGACTCAAGTATTCTTTCTCACCTTGCATTGGCTATTGGTAGCATTGCATTTATCAGCTGCAACGCCCCATCTCAATAGGAAAGCTGCAGCATCTGTGTATCTGAACGCAATGGAAGTAGTAATTAATACTAACTTCTAAAGTAGCACGTGAACAGGCAAAATTAACTCTTAGAGAAATTGATTTGAATCCTTTAAGACTATAAGATCTCAGTAACAATGCTCATTCAGGCAGACAACAGTAACACTTTTTTTTTTTAATAAGTAACAGTAATACTAACACTGCCAGGTAATGTCTAAGTCACAAGTAATACTTTTTTATTATTCATGCAAGAACCCCTAGCGGTGGCTAAGGACCTTGTTCTTGGTGGCATGCTCCTTTCAGGTTTAAGGTTCAAATCCTTGGGTGCAAACAATTTCTAGGGGCCATGTCCCATTAGTGAAAAGTCCATCATCCATGGCTTACCTAATCCATGTGATGTGGGCGCGCTACATAGGTCCAGGGTTTAACCGGGAAAAAGACATGTTGGGTTTGCAGTCTCCGGGATTCCAGCAATGTAAACTCAAGTTATATATAAATGTCAGAATATGACAAAAATAAAAAGTATCAGACACCTCAACTTCAAAGATAGGCCTTGAGAACTGGTATTGATATCTGAAAAATGAACCTATTTCATTTCATATGCACATACAACATAAGTTGCCAATTCCTACCCCTATAAGTAAGAATAAATACAAATGTAACATCTAAAACAAGTGCACATTTAATTTTTGTTCTCTTTTCCAGTCTTCTAGTTTCCAAGACTTGTGAGGAGCTTATGGGGGTGCTCGTATGTAGGATGGTCATACTTAGCTTCTTCAAGAACATCAAGCGGAGTGTTACTTCTATGGGACAAAAGAGTAGTTGAAGTTACTGAGGAATGCACAGGAGAGTTCTCAATAGCTACTCTTTTCAAAAACGTCTATGACGGATGGGAATGGGCCTTTGTTGGTACTTATGGCCTAAATGTGGATAGGGAGATGAGACAGTTGTGGGAGGAGTTAATAGGTTTATACTCCTTATGGGATGTACCGTGGTGCATGGGGGTGATTTCAACACTACCAGGTTCCCTAGTGAGGGTTCTGGGCACTATTGGAACTCTGGGGCTAGGGAGAAATTTTCAGAATTCATCTTTGATCTTGATCTCTTGGATCTTCCGGTAGTTGGGGTCGAGTTCACTTGGTCTAACGACCGGGTTTAGTCGAGGTTGGACTGCTTTCTTGTTTCTCCTTCGTGGGAAGTCCATTTCCCATAGGTTAGTCAAAAACGCCTTGCATAAGTTTGTTCAGATCATTATCCTATTCTTCTAGATTGTGGGGGCATTCACAGGGTTCGTTGTTCCTTCAAATTTGAAAATATGTGGCTCGCAGGAGATGGGTTTGTAGAGTTGGTGCGCTCTTGGTGGTCTTCCTATCAGATTTTTGGGACGCCTAGTTTTGTTCTTGCAGGTAAATTGAAGGCCTTGAAGCAAGACCTAGAGAAATGGTACTTGGAAATTTTTGGCCATATTGACAACCAGAAGTCTATCCTCATGGGAGAATTGCAAGAGTTAAGAGGCAAAGGAATTGATGAGGGACGTCTTGGAGGAGGAGCTCTTGAGAAAGAGCATGGTCATGGCAAATTTGGAAAGGGTTTTGATGGTAGAGGAGACCTCTTGGCGACAAAAATCCAGGATTTTATGATTGAGTGTATAAAGTTCTTTCACAAAGTGGCCAACTCTCATAGACGCAATAACAATATAGAGACGCTCCACTCAGGTAATCAGGTGCTTTCTTCCATCCCCGATCTGCAAAATCATATTATGCAATATTATGAGACTCTCCTCACTGAACCGGTTTCTTGGAGGGCGAAACTTGATGCTTTGCCTTTTGAGGCAATAGATTCTCAAAAGGCAAAGCATCAAGTGTCCTGGAAAGACCATTTGTTGAAGAATGAGATTTACAAGGTCATCGTTGGTATGGTTAAGGATAAAGCACCGGGTTTGGATGGTTTTTCAATGGGGTTCTTCCAAACTTACTGGGACATAGTGAAAAGTGATGTGATGCAGGTCTTTTAAGAGCTGCATTCCTTTCAAAAGTTGGAAAAATATCTTAATGTGATGTTCATTGCTCTCATTCCCAAAAAGCAGGGGGCGTCGATTATTGAGGATTTTCGCCCCATTAGCCTGATTAATGGTGTTTACAAGATCATTTCGAAGGTTCTCGCCAACCAATTAAGTCCTGTGTTGGGACAAATTATATCGAAACCTTAGAATGTATTTATTCGTGGAAAACGAATTCTTGATTCGATGCTCATTGCAAATGAGTGCTTGGCCCATAGATTGCAGGAGGGAAGATCAAGTATTCTTTGCAAACTTGATATAGAGAAGACTTATGACCATGTAAACTGGGATTTTCTATTATATTTGCTTAGGAGGTGTGGTTTTGGTGTTAGGTGGATCTCTTGGATGCGGAATTGCATCTTTACCATTCGATTCTCAGTTCTTGTGAATAGCACTCCATTGGGATTTTTTTTTTTTTTTTTTATAGCACTTGGGGTTTACGGCAAGGAGTCCCCCTATCTCATCTCCTGTTTGTTATAGTTATGGAAGCGCTCAGTCGTATGGTGAAGGCCGCTGTGGATGGAGGATTCTTATCTAGTTTCCCTGTGGGTAATGATACTAGTAGCCCTATTATCATCTCACATCTTTTATTTGCAAATGATACACTATTGTTTTGTGAGGTAAATACTAACCAAATCCAATCATTATGAGCACTCTTACTATGTTTTGAAGCAGTCTCAGGGCTCAAAATGAATTTTGGAAAATCCGAGATGGTTCTAGTGGGTGCAGTCTCAAATATCCTCAACCTAGCAAGTTTATTGGATTGCAAGGTGTTCTCATTGCCTATGAAATACTTGGGCCTTCCACTGGAAGCTACTTTTAAGGCTAGAACCATATGGGATGGGGTGGTGGAGAAGAGGTTGGCAGGTTAGAAATGGATTTATCTCTCGAAAGAGGGTCATCTCACCCTTAACAAGAGCACTCTTACTAACCTTCCAACTTATTTTTTATCCTTGTTTCCCATGTTTATAGGGATGGTAACCAGGATTGAGAAAATTTTTTAGGGCATTCTTATGAGAAGGGATGGGTAAGGAGAATAAATTTCATTTGGTTAGATGGAAGACCATTTGTGCTCCAGTGATGCATGGGGGGTGGGAGTGTATAATTTGAGAACTTTTAATAAAGCTCTATTGGGGAAATGGCTTTGGTGATATCACTCGGAGAGGACGGGCATTATGAAGGGATATTATTGATGCTAGGCATGAAGTTGCTTTTTTTTTTGGGTTTTTTTGGGGGGGGTGTCTAAGGAAGTGAGGGGGGGATATGGGGTGGGCCTATGGAAGTGTATAAGGAAGGGGTGGCCATGCTTTGAAAATCATATTCGATTTGTGGCTGGTGAGGGCAATCGAATAAGTTTTTGGTGGGATGTGTGGTGTGAAGATTGTGCATTGGAGAGGGCTTTTCCGGCCATCTATTGTATTGCTGCCAACAGGGAGGCTTCAGTGGCGGATATGCGACTTTATTCTCGGCACTTATCAGTGGAGTATTCTCTTTATTAGGAATTTCCATAATTGAAAACTTGCTATTGTATCCGACTTTCTCAGCTTACTCTATTCCGTGCGGACCACCTCACTATGGCATGATAGATTAAAGGGGAGGTCCAACAATCACAAGAAATGTACGAGTAAGGTGTATTATAAAATATTGTCAACTCAAGACTATTCCACATTTCCTTGGAAGAGCATTTGGTAGTCTAGGATGCCCTCCAAAATAGCCTTCTTTGTATGGAATGCCACCCTCGGGAAGATTCTGACTATGGACAATTTGAAGAAGAGTTGTATAATGATGGATTGGTGTTACTTGTGCAAGAAGGTTGGAAAATCCGTGGATCATCTCTTACTACATAATGAGGTTTCAAGAATGTTGTGGACTGAAATTTTCCAAAGAGTGGATTTTGCTTGGGTCATGTCTCTAAGGGTGGTGGACTTGTTGGGTTGTTGGAGGAAGATGCATGGTTGCTCTCAAGTGGCAACAGTGTGGAAGATGATTCTGCTGTGTCTCATGTGTGCATTTGGTTGAAAAGGAATGCTCGTTGCTTTGAAGACAAGGAATGCACAACGGTAAAGCTGAAGAATTACTTTTTCCACACTTTATTGCTTTGGTTCTCAGCTATAGTATTAAATGGGGACAATGTTCATGATTTTCTATCTTTCATTAACCTCTCATAAAATGTATTAGGAGTTCTTTTATATACTCTCTGTGTACATGGTTATGCCTATTTCATTTCTATCAATAAAATTTCTCTTATAAAAAAAAAATAAAGTTTCCAAGAACTCAAATCTTAAGAGTGAAATGTCCGCCCTAAATAATAAATTGTTAGCACTGTATCTACACATGAGACTTATCAAGATTCACAATCAGCAACAGTTTTGACAGTGTACCATAAGGAACACGTAGCAATTGGTGAGCCATCAACATTAACATTTCTGACTTGTGAACATGGCACAAGTTTCTACAAAATCCAAAAAGAAATTTTATCACGGTTCGAGTGTGTACATTAAAACTGTGTAAAGAGTACCAAAACTTACTTCTCAAGTTTTACATAAACACTTGTTGCAGCACGATACAGATCAAAGGTCATTTGTTCCTTCCCATCCTCTTCAAGAATAGAACAAGCATCAGTGTAAAGCTGAATAGCTTCATCAGGCATAGCATCTTCAAGAGCACTGAAATAGAAAGCAATACCTCACTGTTTCCCAAACCAAAGTGAATGAAAAGATGTAGAAAGAGATGGTGGAAAATGGAGACGAGAGACTTTAATCACATCTATGTTTTTGCATCATCTTGAGAAAGGAAGTAGAAACAAAACAGAGATGAAAAAACAACAAGACACGCAAAAAAGAAATTCATACAAGATGTACAGATGGAAAAGAAACTCGTATCCAGAAATTACGATTCGAGTCAGTGTCCATCAGCATAAGAGCTCTCAATAAATTGGCAATGAATGTTACAAGGTTTTAGTCAACATTCTTCCTCTATAGACTATACACAATATGTAAATGAATATCAACAAAATTTTGGAAAACAAAATGACCAATTTAATATTTGAAGAAAAGATCAGGGATTAAAAAAAAAAAAAATGACTTTGACATGTGAGGATACTGCTAGTTCTAACAACAATTCACAATCTTGGACTGAAACAGAAAGATATAAAAGCAAATTGCACAAATCTTTTTCACAGGACTTCTAGAAACTAGGACAAGTTTTCAGTATCTACGTAATGAGATGTGGAGTGATGCCTCCATGAAATATGCTAAAATTAAGAAGAAAATGCAATTCAAAAATCAAGAGAATGAAAAGTAAGTTTACCGGGCACCCTTCGCAAGAGCATCAGATGCAGGTTGAGATCTCCCACAGACAATGTATAGCTCTGATGCCCTTCTATAGAAATCAGCAACTTCATTCCAATTTCCTAGTTCTTTTGCCAGAGCAGCGGCAGACTCCATATGCTTAGCAGCATCCCAGGGACTTATTCACTTGTAAAGGACATAAACAAGATAGAAATAAAGTGCATCCATAATATAAGATCAAATGACGCCAAAGGATGGGCTATGATAGTCAACAAAAATGAGGATACGAAGAAAGCATTTCTTGTCCTTTTGAAGCTTTCTCATATGCTGTTTTTGCTTTCTCAGGGTCCTTGGCAATCCTAAAAGCATTAGCTACAGCAGAAAAAGTGTTTTTGTATCACTCCCAAACAAGCATGGTAACACAAATTATGTTTTATACTTCAAAAAATCCAGTGGACAATATAACTTGTATATAATTCTAAAAATAAAATGCATAACGAATGACCTACCAGCCTGCTCATACAATTGAGTAGCAGTTCTCCAATCAGCACTCCACCTTGTAAGGCTGAGTTTTGTTCTGAGAAATGGAAAGTAAAGGCAATCGATAATATAGCAACCAATTAAAATGATTTTGCTTCATTACATGTAGCTTGATATTCAAAACGAGAACTTATGAGCAGCAACAATTTTTATTATTCAAAGAGGAATAATATCTATGCATGATCAAAGAGGTATGCCATTAGGAGACAACTAATTCATGGACAACTTGGCCAAGTAGAATACAATAGCATTAGTTGTTTCCTCATTCTAATAGCTCATATGAGCTTTATTTTGTTCAGCCAACAAGCTGTTAAAATGAGCAAGACCAGACCATTGGAACCAAGCTCATACGATACCACTTAAGGAATGTGCAGGCCCTGTTAGTGCCCGACCTTACCAGTATCCTTATTACCAAAAGGAGGAGATCGAGAGATTTGTGAAGGACATGCTGGACAAAGGGATCATCCGTCCAAACATCAAGAACAAACAGCCACAACAGAGCTACTCATCAAAGAGTGTGGCACAAAAGAAGAAGAAGCTTGATGGGAGGAGATTAGGGATTGCAGATCACGACTTGGGGACCTTGCGGACAAGGTCCTTTAAGAAAGAAGGGGGGGTGGGGGTCTGTCACATCCCATGGCCACGCACCACACATCCTCATCGACTAGTAATTAGAAGAAGCACATGGGGTGCACATGTTCTTGTTATTTTTTTCCTTAGGATATTTTCATGTGTTCTGTTATGTTCCTCCGAGTCATGGGCCATCTTGGCTGAATGGAGTCATAGGTTGTAGTTGCAGGTTTGTAGGGTTGTGTTTAACAAAAAGTCAGTTAAGAGTCCTCTGTTTATATGTACCCAAATTATCTTATTGGATATCTGGAAAATTTGAAATCTAATTGACCAGTGGAGGCTTGGCCCCTCGCAGCTTTGTCCTCACATGGATATCACCCCCTCAACCTTCCAAAGTGTTAAGAATGATGTTTTTTGCCCCTACTTGCCAAAATTTGTCCTAGTCTTTTAGGATGATATCCTAATTTATAGCAAATGCATGAGTAATCATCTCTTACATTTAGAGATCGTGCTTTAACTACTCCGTTAGCACCAATTATATGCCAAATGACCAAGTGCAAATTCGGGTGCCATGAGATAGAGTATTTGGGACAAGTTATGTCTTCATAGGGAGTTCAAGTCAATCCTTCCAGCATGCTGTAGTTGTCAATTCCTACCTCTATCAAATTTCTAAGGGGTTTTTTGAAACTCACCACATATTACTGTAAATTTATAGAAAAAAAAACAGAAGCATCACCGCACCTCTCACATCATTGCTATGCAAGGATGGTTTTCTTTGGGATCATATAGCTACTGAAGCATTCAATAAACTCAAGAAAGCTATGGCTACACTAGCCATTCCAAGACTTCCAGATTTTTTAAAGACATTTGTCATTGAATGTGATGCCTCAAGGGAAGGCATTGAGGCTGTGCTTGTGCAGGAGGGACGGCAATCTTGGGACCTGTGGGTTATGGGCCCACCATGCTTCCGCTGCACACCCATAGCCCACAGGAATAAGGATTGAAACCTGGCTCTAATACCATCACATATGCAAACTAACAAACAAACAAGTAAGTTTTGGTATTTCGAGGGTCCAGGCCTCCATAATGCACTCAAGGACTCAAACTAATAACTTTCATTAACCTATGCAGAATATTTAACATACATGGACTCCAACTAATCTGATATATAACTGACAACTTCTAACCCACTTCAAATAATAACAGACTTATCTCTTTGGGCCACTACGCCCGTTACTCCTAAAGACCAGGACCAACCCATAACAAACCCATGCTTTTTTAACTACTAGATAAGGATAAGATGGATAACAATAACGAGGAATTATTTATATAAGCCCCAAATAGACAAGCCTCATACAAGCCTCATACAAGCCTTTGTAGAAATAGTGGACCCCACCTAAAAAAAAGTGTAAACAAACTATTCTTTATTAGTATGACCTACTTTTTTACAAAGCACAGCTGAATTTCCTCCAGCAACTATCACCCAAACGTGCTTCCTTTGAAAATGTGTGATGGCTTAAGTGATGCTTCTCCCAACCGTTGGATTTATTGGACCAATGCGATTGTACCCACATGTGATTGGGTCATGGCAATACCATGGCGGATAAATAAATAGAGTACTGCTACATCCACAATAAAATTACACAAAAGTAATCCCACAAACTGATGTGGCTACGTCTGATCCATTATATCTATGTTCCAATAAAAGTAACTTTATAGACAAGCCTCCTACAAGCCTTTGTAAAAAAAATGGACCCCCCTTAAAAAAAGTGTAAAAGAACCTATTCTTTATTAGTGAGATCCACTTTTTTACAAAGCATAGCTGAATTTCCTTCAACAACTATCACCCGAACATGCTTCCTTTGAAAACACATGATGACTTAAGTGATGCTTCTCCCAACCATTGGATTTATTGGACCAATGTGATTGGACCCACATGTGATTGGATCATGGCAATACCATGGCAGATAAATACATAAAGTATTGTTATATCTACAAAAAAAATTACATAAAAGTAATCCTATAAATTGATGTGGCTACGTCTGATCTATTATATCTTCTTTACAATAAAAGTAACTTTATAAACTGATGGACCACACCAAGTCCCATCAGTTTGTGGGATTTTTTTGTGTAATCTCTTTGTTGTTAGAGTATTTTCCAATACATAATATAGGAACAAAACCCTAAGCGATCGTTCTTATCAAAATCAGCGAATTACAAAAGCATTTCCATTTAAAGCGGAAAGCACCAAAGCCATCCAAACAAAACGTCGAAACAAATGAAATGCAAATAAATTGTGGTGCACTTTTCCAGAAGAACATCTCAACTTGCAAATATATGTGATAACTCAATGATTACATTGATTTTCTTCTTCAATTTACCAACCGAAGGATTATTAAAAACCACGGAGAAACACTCTTCCAGCTGAATCAAAATCAGAAAATTATAGAAATGTATTTCGGTTTCTAATAGGAATTTATGGTTCCGTTAATGCTTCTGAACTAAAATCCGATCAAATGCAGACATATTCACAAGGTGTTGTGTAACTACGCAGAGAGGGGGAGAGACTCACAGTTTATCGGCTTTAGTGATTAACTTCTCGGGATCGGAAGCGGACATGGTTAATTGCGGAGATTCTTCTACCCCGGGTCTCTCTGAGTCGGTGGGTCTCTCTCCTTTTCAAGGATCACAGAAGACCACGCAACAGCACAGCAAACAACTTTTTCTTGTAGATTAGTATCAGTAGTTATTAACTTATTGATTATCCTCCAATCACAAAATTTCATTTAATTTACAATTAGTAATCATATTAAAATTCCAATGACAAGCGAAAATGATTTACATTGGGTTCTCACGGGCCGGGCATTTATAATAGAGTTATTCTAATCTCAAATAATATAGTTTAAATTTTTAAGTTTTTTTTTTTTTTTTTTATTGACATCGGGTGTTTAGGAATATCCCGTCTAATTTCAAAAGTGTATAGGCCCTCAATAAAGAATTTCTTGTAAATACAATTTAAATAATTCAAGTAAAAATCTTTTAATCGGATAACCTTAAGATATTGTTTATGCTTAAAAGGGATTTTTTTTACAGGAAAAATTTCATTGTATTCCAAAATACAAAATTATATCTGTGACTAAAATGCAGAGAAAAAATTTCGATTACAACCAAGCTAGATTTCTAGTTGGGGCACCCTCGTGCACAAATAAATTTGTGACGGATATTATCTAAACTTATAAATACTCTCTTGTGACAAACCATTTTGATATTTCTAATTTCGATTTATTTGAGAGTGAGACCCTCTAATAAAACAGAGATAGCTAAAGCGAAACCAAAGCCCACCCTACCCCCAAAAAGGGTGGGGGAAAAATCATCCTCCTCTAAAAGAGGAGAGGCAGGAACCCACATTCTCTAAAGAAGAAAATAGAGAATTAAAAGAAGTAAACTTCCTTCTTATTAATGCAAAACACAAACCAAACTAAGAACAACAAAAATTAAGAAAACACAACTGAAAACACAGTCTGTGAAACATAAAATAGAGTGGTGGTAGTGATGCGTGGCAGACATGCGACACATTTGGAGAGTCAGCCGAGTTGATCTAGAGGTCACCAACACTACTAAGCCAAGGTAACCCTGTTAGTGGCAGCTGAAGGTCCACTAAAATGGGTGTGTAAAGACAACTTGCCCAGGGCAGCTTGCGACAGCTGCAAACGATTAAGCCTTCGATGGACTTGATGATCAGCAACTAAGGTACTTCCGACAGGGTGCGTGATGGACGCAAGTCACTGGAAAATGTCACGAGTCACTCCCCAATTTGTAAAAGCTAAAAAATAATGAAAAATAACGAAAAATAAACTAGAACCAAAGAAAGGGAAAACAAAGAAGAAAACGAAAGAGGAAAAGAAGGAAAAAGTAGAGAAGCAAAGGAGCAATGCAACTAGAAAACAAGAGGATGCACTAGCTGCATCACGAAGGAGAGCGAAAGAAAGCTGAAAAGGGAAGAAAACAAAGGAAAATCAAACTAAGAGATACAAAGAGAGAGGAAACGGGAAAATGGTAGGGGAGGGGAAAGAAACGAAGAAGGGAGGGAGGGGGGAGCCGAAGCTCCTACCCCTTCATCAACGCTTCTCGGCAAGTGTTTCTAGAGATGAGAGAGCTTCTCTCAATAGAACGGCTAGGGTTTAGACAAGCACTCTTAAAGGAGGGTGGACTTTAGATTTGGAAAGAGTATACCTCCAAATTCAGTTGCCCAAGATCATTACCACTTGAGCCAATCTCTAAGAATTTAAAATTAAGTTTATCTTTTAGATTAAATTATATCATTTAAGTACTTTATTAAGTGTACTCCGTAAATAGATTTAAAAATATTATCCATTTTATTTTTTTATGATAGATTGCCTAAATTCATTTTGTTACTTTTATAATTATTTTAAAAAAATTTATTTGTTTTAAATATAGTTATGTAAAGAGTCTTAAAAAGAGTCACACGTTTATAATTTTTTCTAAAATGAAGTGAAATCCATCGTAAAAAAGGCATATATAGAATTTCTACGAAATCTATATATCTTAAATATGTACTTAATATTGCTATATTTGTAATTGAGTAAAAATAGCATATAATGAATTAATAATGACTTCTTCAAGTTTAAAATCTACAAGTTTTATGCAAGTTTTTTTATAAAACGATGGATCTCATTTTAGAAAAAATGTGAAAAAAAATTACTTTTTCTATTGAAATCTTTTTTTTTAAGACATTTTTTTTTTTTAAAGAAAGACATCTTCATTCATTAATAAAGATTATAAAAGTGATGCAATACAAGTTGAGACATCCTCTAAATCAATAAGGATTGAGTGCATCTTTGCTAAACAATGAGCAAATTGTTACAATCTCTAGGAGTGAAAGTACCTAAACAAGATTGAAATCTCCTCAAGACTTGTTTGACATCATGAATCAATAACCCAGCTTGTCCCCAACTTTCTTGGTTACCCTCGATGTCATTTACAACATTCAAAGCATCTCCTTCAAGGATAATCTTGTGTAAGCCGATGTTAGAAGCCAAGATAGTAGAATGCAGTAAATGCCTCGGCCAAATGAGGATTAGGATAAAGGGGTCTACATTATCTCATAACGCTATTACTCTTCCATCAGAATCACAGATAATTGCTCCAACACCAACTTTACAATGCACTTTATCAACAGCTGAGTCCCAATTCACATTTGTAAACATCAGGAGGGGGAGCAGTCCATTGGTGAACCTGCCTTCAAGAGGAGGCTGACTGAACTGGACTTTGAACATTAATAGTTGCTAGAACATCAATTCTTTGATTAGCTTGTTTTAGAAGAGTGTAAGGACTAGAGAAATTCTAGTTGAACACCCAATCATTTCTTCTTTTCCACAATTTCCATGCCACCACAACTAATTCAATAAGGGCTTCATCATTGAGTTCATTAAGCTTCTGCAGCAGAAAATTTCCAAAATTGATTTGCATCACACATTATTTTTGCAGCTTAGTAGAACATTGAGGTCACACATCCCTAGTAGCAGTACACTCCCACAATGCATGTTCCACTGACTCTTTATGCAGATTACAGATGGGGCACAAAGGATCAGAAATAACCCTTCTTTTATAGAGACTCAGTTTAGTTGGCAAACTGTTTTGGCAAGCTTTCTAAAGAATTTTTTTTTTCTTCAGAATTTGGAACCTTAATTCTCCAGAGCTTATTCCATTTTCTTTACAGGCTAAAGAAAGTGAATTCTGACCTTTGCTTCTCCGATTTAGCTCGAATTATAGGTGATAAGCACTTGTAACAGGAAAATTTTCATTAGAAGTCCCCCTCCACGCTATTCTATATGCATTGCTAGAGAAACTAATAGGAAGTTGTTGAATTACTGCCGCTTCTAGTTCATGAATTCTGTTGATCACATCAGTTGTTCAAGTTTTTGTATCATGGTCTATCAATGCAAAAACAAACTCATCTGAATCCAAAATTGTCACCAGACTTTGAACCTTAAGAAGAAGGAATAGGAAGCCATTTGTGATGCCAAAATAATCCCTCTTCCCATAATGGTTTGACAGCCATTATACTTCTTTAAATGAGAAAAGAATTCTTCGAGATTGTCGCACTAAGGAACTTGCCGTTAGGGAAATATTTAGCTGAAAGAACTCTGGCAGCAAGTGAATCTAGATTTTGGATAATTCTCCATCCTTGTTTAGCAAGCAATGCAAGGTTAAATTGCTCGAGGTTGAAAAAAACTTGAGTAAAGATTGTACATTTGGGACTTGTTTCTCACATTACTCCTTATTAGTATTATGACAATATCATAAAATTGCAACTTCGTCTCCGTAAGTAATTGTTATGGCTTTCACTGTCATAATTAACTTGCTTTGTTCACCATCTAATTAACATGCATTTAGAGCACTCTCAATGGATTAGCCAATTTTTTTTTTTTTTTAAAATCCTGCATTTAATTATTATAGTAGAAAAATTAGTTGTAATGAATTAAGCAAAGTCAAAAAAATAAAGTTTTAGCTACAATATATTTAGAAGTAAATTCATATTTGATGGGTACTTTCTATTAGCCAAATTTTTTACTTTATTATTTTTTCTCTATACTTTTTTGCATCTCCACATTAGTCATATATGATTACTAATTAACATATAATAAGTAGAAGGGTAAAATATGATAAAATTAAATTGTTACTTTTTACTGCTATATATAATTAATAATAGATGAATAATTCAATATAAACATTTGATGTGAATGAAATAGTTAAAAGTCAAATTCATCTCAATTTATTTTATTATTATATAATAAGAAAATTGGTTATTTCAATGTAAAATTTTGATTTGAATAGAATAGCCAATGCCAAATTCATCTCATATTAAGTAAAACTTGAGTTTGACTTTATCTAATCCATTAAGATCACTCTTATAGCATGGTATGGACAGCTTATGGAAGACTTGAACAGAGCATCAAGAAGCATCCATAGTGGTTATTATGTTTCACTCCTTGGGAAGGGAATAATGTGACACATCATTACAAAAAATTTAATATATAGGCTTTTATAGTATTAAATTATCAAAATAAATGTTTATGTTGCGGCACTTATTTTAATTAGAGAGTGGAATATATATATATATATAATATACATTTCTTGAGTTTAAGTTAAAAAAAAAAAAAATTATAAAAAATAATTTGTACATGCTTAAAATATGTAAGTCCAGAGTCACTACAAGAAAATATAACTTTTTTGGCACCCAAAATCGTCGCAGATCGCTGCAAAAACATACTTGTGATGATTTATGGGCGCTGGCTGTTCGATGGTATCGAAAAGGTATTTAAAATATATTGTGACAAAAACGTAAAATTGCCACTATTAACTAGCTATTAGCAGCAAAAAATTTCGTTACAAACAGTAACAAAAGGCGTTGAAAATTGGTTCTACAAAAACAAATTAAACGTTGCGAATACTCTTCAGCAGCGAGGATTTGGTGATGGAAAAACCTATCATTTGCCGTAAATAAGTGTACTTTATCTGTCTCAATTCCTAGTTGCGGCGATTTGTTTCATCGCAAATAATCATTTGAGCTTAACAATTGCTTTTGCAGTGATAAAATGACGCCATAATTAATATTTGTAGTGCAAACTCAACGCCACAAATATGTCATTGTGTTGTGAAAACTTGTCCTGGCGCATTTAAATTCGCCGAAAAATGTGTAGGCCAACGTCATTTTGCAGCGATTTTGGTTTCGTTGCAAATTTAGCTACCATTTATTTTTGAATTCCTGTATCCATAAAATCGCTGATTTCTTGGAAGGTTTCCTAGACCTTGTAACTGCCTAACAACATTTTCAAATATACATAAACAATTATTTTAATTTTTTGATTAAGCCAAAAATACCTATCATCCAATATGAAACCATATACCAAAAACACCAATCATCCAAAAATACCAATCATCCAATAGTACACTGGTCATCCAATAATTTTAAATTTTTGATTAATTTTAATTTTATTTATATAGATAATTTCATCTATATGAAACTATAAATACTAGTCATCCAATAATGCATTGGCCTGAGTGCATTAACTAAAGCAATTAAGTACTACATAAAAAAGCAACTAATATTTCATATAATATGATTCATTAATATTTGTAGCGAAAAAAATTAATATTATAATCTTCTCAGCTCCACTATTTCACCAACGCATCTTACTTGATTAATCTTCTAAACTAGTTTATATAAAGAAATTTAGTTCTCACTTATATTTATCCTTCATAGCACTAAAGCAAGTAATGGCTTCGAAATTGCAACCAAGATTTCCAAAATCTAATAAAAAAAATAAAAGAATGTGAAATATTTGATAAAATAAAATAACTAGAGCACTCAAACTATTGAGTTATAAAACTCTATTGTAATTACCTCTAAAAACAAGCTCCATGGTAATTAATCTACAGTAAGAATAAATACTTTTCTGCACATACTATTTATGTAATCATGATGTTGTACTTATATAGACTGGCTTTCCATATTTGAAATCGTGCATTTTTTTGTTAATTAGGAATTATGATAGTAAATTAGTTCTCCCTAAAACTATTGATAAAAGTTAATGGATAGTGTTATATTTCTGTCTGAAGACAATGTCGTTCGGTGAAGAGATCAGGGCTACTTAGCTCAGGACGCACCGTTTAAAGACAGTCGGAGGAATAAGCTGTGGAAATTAACCGGAATTTGAAGTATAGTCATTTTTTTTAAGATCTGAAGCACAGTCATTTTGGAAGTTTATTCTAGAAGCCTTTGTTTGTTATACTTAAGGCTCTAAAAAGATCGAACTGGACCGGTAAACCGGACCGGATTGGAAGGAATTCAGTCCGATTCGGTCTAATTTTTTTATGGACCGAAAATTTTCGGTCCGATCCAGAGGAGAACATTTATTTCCCTGGACCGGACCGGATCGGATTGAATGCACACATATTTTTATTTTTATTTTTTATATATTGTATATATAAATAATAGTATATAAATTTTAATATTAATATTAATATAGATTAAGAGTGGTAGTATAACATATTAATATATAATATATACTCTTATAATATTAACATATTATAATTTATAATAGTTGTAGTATAAAAGTATAAATTATAGTATATTTATATAGAGTATTAGTAATAATTTATCAGTAATAAGTGTATTATTATTATTTAATATATTATTACTAATTTATCATTATTCACTAACATATAAATTTATAATATACTAATGTAAATTATGTAATAGTGTTATTAGTTATAATTAACCAACTTATAATGTATCATTAAATCACTATTAACTAATTAATAATTACTCTTCTTATGATTACATGTAGCAATTATAAATATTAATTAGTAATGTTATTTTTAACTATATATGAAGTATGATCAATGATCATTAATTAATTGATATGACTTATGAGGATTAAATTAACTAATCAACCTATGGGCTATATATACTATAAAATATTAGTTATAACTTATAATATAAGTATTAAGACTATAAACTATAAGTTATAACTATATATTTTGTTTAATATTTAGATAAGATTAGAAATTGACAATTGACAAAAATGATTATTTTTTAAAGAAAATAGTACTAGTATATATTTAATAATTTATAAACTTAGGCAAAAAAATATATTTAATTATTGTAAGATTTTGGATTAGATTTAACTCATTAAATCATATGGGGTACCACTAGACCGGATCAGACTGTCCTTAGACCGAGTTAGACAATACCGGTATGGACCGAATCTTATTCAGTCTGGTCTAGGGTGAGAAAATTTTTGAACCAAATAGAATCGGTCCACATTTTTCTCAGACCGGACCGGACCGGATCATTTATACCCCTAGTTATTATACCGGAATGTACCTACATGGTTTGACAGCTGTAGGCCGATTCTAATTAATTTATTTTAGTTGATTTCTCATTATATTTATCTTTATTTTGATTGGAGGAAAATGTTTTGCTCCAAAAAATATAAATGCTGGAAAAGATAAGGGAATTTTCATAGAAAATATATTGTACAACTCTAAACCAAAGGAGGTTATATTACCTCGAATCAATCCACAATCGCATGATTGTACTATTCTCAATTCATCAAATTTATCTTATGTATTTGAATTTCTTGAATCATTGATTACTAGTGGGAGATTGTTTACAATTGGTATCTGGAGCCAACCGATACCTATAGCTGAAGCCACAAGATCAAAATATCAATAAGAGGATTTATAGCAGCAAGTTGACACACATGAAGAAAACATAGAGGAGATTAAGAAAAGAATGAACCAAATTGGAAGGGGTGAAATTGGAAGCCAACAACCCAAGCTAAGCATTTATGGTACTAGGGGACGAAATGGGATATGATAGGACTAGAGCACATGGAGGTCAGGAAAGAGGAGTTTGATTGAATCTTCGATCAGATCGGCAAAAAATACTTTCAGATAAGTACATCTGACTGTCTCTCGTATTTTTATTGCTAATATCGCAAGAATAGGCTCCGTTCATGAGAGCTTGGAGGATTTTATTTCTAGACTATTTATTTTATATTCCCGACCCAGACCAACTTGTGAACGCACATCGTAACAATTTATGTATTAGTGCATGTGTTAGTGATTCCCGTGGATGCATCTCGAAGGTATACTAAATTGTGCACGTAAAGTGCACAATGCCACACGTGCACAATACATGTGAACTGTGCACTGCATGCACGTACCATGCCTGAAGGCATGTACTGTGCATCCGTGCATAGTACTCTTGCATGCACAATACTCGGGGGCACAACATGGTGCACCCCGAGACTCACGTTGTTCCTGTGAGCTTGGCTGGCCTACCAGCGGTCCCCACTGGGATAGCCGATGGTTTTTGTTTTTGTCGAAATCTCGGTGAACCACCGTTCTCGCCGGCATATCCCTACTGGGTTCACCCCCGAGTTTGCATCACTTGGGACCATGCCTAGCCCCCCTCAACCCCAAAATCGCGCCAGGGGTTACCTACCGCCACCATGGGAGTCGCCGGCGTCGTCTGACCCTGGCGAGTCCATCACTGATTGCCCACACAGCCGGTCACCGCACGGCCACAACAGCAGCAACAACAGGTTGAAACCTGTTCAACTCGATCTTGCCACTGCTCGAGGAAACTCCGGCGATCTCTAGCTGACCTGTTGGCGGGTTATGCCTCTCCCCCCGTCTAAAATTCCACATGAGAACTATTAGAACTAGTGCCATCCTCCTTCCAAGTCGCCAGGTTCAAACCATTCCCCGCTCGGGACTCCCCCCTTCACACCTACTCAGCTTGGGGTTCCAGCTCGGGAAGCATTTCCCAGCTCGACTCACGGGAGTTCATGCATTTCCCAGCTCGAAGTAACCTCGGCTCGGGATTGTATGGTGACTGGGGAATACATGGTCCCTGAACTTTCCCTTTCATGCTCCATTTCCTGTCGGGGACACACTCACTAAGAGTTGCTCGGTAACTCTTCTACTCATTGTTAGCTCGGGAAAACAATTATGCATGCACTCGAGGAGAATGAGATCCACACACTCACACCAGCTCAGGAACCTCACCGAGCCTGACCTCGGACCAGCTCACAACTCCTCACTCGGGATTGCCACTCGGGAAGTAAGGTGAGCTTGGGGAGACCAACTCAGGAACTTACCCTCACTGCACCATGCTCGGGACCTCAGGGATCCCCACTCAATAAATCTTTTGCTGCTCGGAACTTCGCAAGTTTGGGCTAGGCATGCTCCATTTCCTCTCAGGAGGTATGAGCTCGCCACTCTCAATCAGCTCGGGAACCACTCCCATTTACCCCTCAACCCACACGATGACACCTCTAGTAGGGTGACGATCGAGCTCCAACCTCGCGCCTCAGCTCACCTACGCGATGACTCCTTTCGCGAGGTCCTAGGCAACACACTCCCACCAGGTCCCACGTGATGACACCTCCCGCGGGGTGATGGCCAAGTTCCAGCCTCGCGCCTCAGCTCACGTATGCGATGACTCCTCCCGTGGGGTCTCGAGCGATGCTACTCTCACCGGGTCTCACGCGATGCCACCTCCAGCGACGGAACAAGTTCCGCGCTCTCTCGTCACACGCGATCAATCCACCTCCCGCAATGGTGTGAGCACTGCCCTCTTGCCATATGCAAATCACCATGCTCATACTCGCGGGGTGTTCCACTCATCCATGCGATATCGACTCCCGTAGGATCCTGAGCGATACTACTCTTGCGGGGTGACGGCTGGGCACCAGGCTCATGCCCTTAAGTCACTTGTGCAATGAGTCTTACCTCCTGCGGGATCTAGGCTGGGCGCCAATTACGATGCCCAAGTAATCCCTCACAATGAAAAATAAAACAAGGCACCAAACAACTGTCAGCGGTCGAGTCCATCTCTCGCCACCTTTGAGCTTTGTGCTCCCATGTTAGCAGTCGAGTCCATCTCCCGTCACCTAAGCTCTGCGCTCTTATGTTAGCGATCGAGTCTATCTCCTGCCAACCTTTAAGTTCCGCGCTCCCACGTTAGCAGTCAAGCCTATCTCCCACCAACCTTTGACCTCTTCACTCCCACTTTAGCGATCGAGTCCATCTCCTGCCTTAACATAGCCTTGCATTTGTGCTCTACACGATCAAAAGTTTTGTAATATCAACATATTACGACATTCTCTCAGTAAGTATTTGTTGCATAGTCTACCTTTTTCTCACCCTGAGGCTTAAAAAACAAATTGTCGCTTTCCCAGAGTTTGGGATACAAGATGTCAAGATAGAATTCCCACCAAAATATTTTTGCTAAGAATTTGCTGGGTACTGGAATGGATGAAATTGGAAGTCAACAACCCAAGCTAAGCATTTATGGTACTAGGGGACAAAATGGGACATGATAGGACCAGAGCACATAGGAGTCAAGAAAGAGGAGTTTGGTAAGTGAGGTGACATGGGGAAGGGATGTCAGGCACATGGGTACACACGAAAATAAAGGAAGAAAAGAAGAAAGAGAAGGCAACTGACTGACACACACAACCCCAAAGAGCAATATAAAAAGGTTTGATCATATGACAAAGGGACCTAAGCTAAAACCAACCACACTCTCGGCTCCCCAGCGTCGTCTTCTTCATTTTCCCAGAGGGATAAAAGAGCTCCAACCAATAGACTGTATTCAGGGATTTATGCATCTTTCTCCTTGTATTGTAAGCCACTAGAGATTGTAAAATATTTATTATAATGGATTCTCATCCCCAAACACTCGTGGATATAGGCGTTTGCCGAACTACGTAAATTCTATGTCCATCTGTATTTATTTTATCTCTTGTCAACGTATGTACTGGCCGTGCCGAAACCTCATCGGGGAGCCCTAAACCACCTTGAATGGAGCCCAACTTGCACTAGAGAGCTGGGAATGATTCTTTCTCTCGCCCCGGCCTGTTGGCTGATTTTTATGGCATCAACACAAATGTTTGATATGCTACGTAGACTAGTAGGCACTCATAACCAAATTGCTAACAGAGATCTAGATTGGAAAGCCCATGATACAAGAAGACTTAATACTCAAGGTGTTTGCTTTTGGAGTTTTCTCACTTTGAGAGAGAAAATGCAACATGGATTTTCAATGTGCACCAGTATTTCAAGTACCACAAGACCCTTTTTCACAATGCTTGCTCATTGCATCTTACCAAATGAATGTGAGAAGCTTTTATGTGGTACTAGGATATAGTAGACAATGGACTCTTCAGCAATTGGGAGACTTTCATTAGGGCCCACAACATATAATGACCCCATAGAGGTTATCACCAGGCTGAAACAATCCTTAACAATCTCTTGCTACAAGGCCCAGTTTGAATTTCTATCAAATAGGTTGTGAGGACTCTTTAAAGCATCACAAGTAAAGTTGCTTTCTCAGTGGATTGAATGATGAAATTTGCCTTCCAATGCTGCTCAATCCTATTAACCTCAATGCAGTCTTCGACCTTGCCAAGATCCAAGAAGAGTACATGTTAAGTATTAGGAAAACCTTCAAATCATTTGGAGATAAGACATGTCGACCATGAGAACACATCAGAACAATTTAGTAACACCAACAACAAGTTCTATCAAAGGCCCTAAATCATTTCTACCACAGAAGAAAGTTACATCATTACAAATGGATGAAAAAAAGGAAGGGCTCAACCCAAGTTTGCAAATTTTTCCTAGTTTACTTGATGTAAGGAGAAAGATAGTTAAAGGGAAAGTATGAAAAAGTCCTTATGATTCTGCTGAGCCTAAAAAAAAATCATGAAGGCTCTAAAATTTCTATCAATGCAATGCTGGCTACTCCTAAACCAAATACAATGCACTTTGGAATAGACTAAGGGTCAGCTTGTAATAATTCTAGTGGACTTAGGGAGCATGCATAATTTTCTTGACCCTTTGATAGCTACTAAGTATCGGTTATCGATTGACCCCTCCATCAAATTGGATGGCAGGATAGCTAATGGATAGATCATAAAGAGTGAAGGTTATTGTACACAAGTATTCTTGCATATCCAAGGTAACCAATTCATTATTTCATTTTTATCTTAGAACTTGGTAGGTGTGATGTCGTGCTCAGTGTACGATGGCTTAAAACTTTAGGCCTAATTGTATGGTATTTTAATGAATTGCTCATGGAGTATAAGCATGGGGTAAACCTAGTTGTTGCTTTAAAGGGTCTAAGTTCAAGGGCTTGTCTTTTAAAGGAAGAAGGAATCCTCCAAGTGGAGGTGGTACAACAAGGGAATTCACTGGACATTCCTCAACAGGACATTTAGGAATTATTGAATTTATTTAAGGGTATTTTTGACAAACCTAAGGGTCCGCCACCCTTAGGAATCATGATACATAATTGTTTTAAACCAATGAACTCTCCAATCTCTACTAGACCATATACATACCCCTTTTATCAAAAACTTGAGATTGAAACAATAGTGAGGGAGTTGTTGAATTCAAAAGTTATTAGACCCAACTCTAGCCCTTTTTCAGCTCTGCTGTTTATTGTAAGAAAGACAGATGAGGGTTGGCACCTTGTGTTGATTATATGGCTCTTAATAAGGAGAAAATTAAAGAAAAATTCTCCATCCCTGTAATTAATGAGTTACTTGGTGAATTACAATGAGTTGAGATGTTCTCAAAACTAGACTTAAGCTCCAAATACCACCAAATCCAGATTGTCACTAAAGATGTTGTCAAAATAACTTTTTGTATCCATGAAGGGCATTACAAATTCCTATTAATGTCCTTTGGCCTAACCAATTCTCTTTCAACCTTCTAAGGACTAATGAATGATGTGTTTAGGCATTATTAAGGAGATTTGTCTTTTTATTTTTTGATAATATATTTATCTACAAAGGTAGTTGGGAAGAACACTTATCACACCTTCAACAAATTTTACAAGTGCTGCAGCATCACATGTTGTATGCTAAAATGAGTAAATATAGGTTTGGGATAAGACATGTGAATTATTTGGGACATGTTATATCTACTGAAGATGTCCAGGAAGATAAATCTAAATTGAGAGGTTTTCTAGGCCTTATAGGCTATTATAGGACACTTATACGTAATATGGATTGATAGCAACTCCCTTGACTGTATTATTGAAGATTTTTTTCTTGATAAAATGAGGCAACAATAATGGCTTTTCAAGCACTTAAAAGGTCAATCACCAATCCACCAGTTAAGTTATATGGATTGTTCCGGTTTTCTCTTGAGCTAGACTGAGGTTAGGTTCTTGGGTTAGGTAAATATTAAATGGGCTAGAGAGACTTAGGAATGAGATTGTTGGTGGCGGTGATGAAAAGGGGTTTTGGAGCAAGGGAGGCCTTTGTGTTGTGGGGAAAGACTGGGTTGGATAGCTAGGGAAAGTTGGTGGGCTTTGAAAGGAGAGGTTAAATGGGTTAACAATTATCAGTCCAATCTGAGGTCGCCTTTTCCAATTGCAGATGGGGTTTGAATTCGGTCTTGGGCCAACAATTTAAAATGCATTGGCCTAATAAATGAACTAAAGGCATGGTGTTCAAAGGCGTAAGTTCTCAACATGGTGGGTGGGGAGGAGAGATTGGGCTCACCTGGATGGGCCTAAGAAGAGTAGGCTTGATATTTAGCTTGCTAATTTTTGAAGCCTTGTATAATATAGTAAAACTACTTCCACAGTGCATGCCAATGAGCGTTCTTCCTAACCAACAATGAGGTTGTAAATGTAATTTAAATTTAGCTAGAATTAGATGAGTTGTTTTTAAATTAAAATATTGGATGAATGTAATTTTAATATTATTCTAAGTGTTATCTAATAAGGATAAGAATTTGTTTTGTAATGTAACTTTTATCAAGTAATGTTTAAATTAAAAGATAAGATATTGCAAGAGTCCTAGATAGGTTTCAAGTCTGAAGATGAGCTGAAGAGATCGAGATGCACGCAGTACATGAAGAGATTGAAGTTGGTTTAAACTCGGAGATATCCAGCTACAGAGTTCTAGTCAAACATGTTAGCAAGTCGTTAGCAACATAACAGACTAGGAGACAGGATAAACTGTTAGTAGAATCCTAGTTCAATTTAACCACTGAATTATCTATTTATAGGGAGACTCCGTTGATGTTTAGTTGAACACTTGGAATCACTGAAAAATACACTTTCACATACATTGTTGAGAGCTTGAAGATCTGGATAGAGTTTCAAGTAATCGTGTGAGAGAAAATTCTTGAGTGAAGAATTTTTTGAGATACTCGTTCTAAGGGATTGAGTTTGAGCATACTCTAAGGGGGAGTTCTTGTGTTCGTGATCAACTAATGAATGTTCCAGGAGGAAAGAGAAATGATTGGAGATTGTCAGATGTTCTATGAAAGGTTTTGTAAACGTGTCTAGTTAGGTAAATATGTTTTGTTACAAAGGTTTTGTAAACGTAGAACTTTACTTGTAATATCTCAATCTAATAAAATTGGCATTTCTGAGTTTGGGTGTCTTGTAAGGTTTACCTTTGAAGAGTTCTTCAAAGAATTTTCCTTCATAACTAAATATTGTATTTATTTTATTTAATATTTTATATTGGTCACTAATCTGTGCTAAGTGTTTTTGTTCAGCATAAACGTGCATAATCATGGATAACACGAAAATTTCAAAGGTCATTGCGGAGTAATTGGATGTCCCTTACTGCACCGTTCCTTTCTGTCCAAAGATTTTCACTCCTGTTATAGATGGTGACTGAAGGGATATAATTTGGGATGGACTACTTTGGTGAGTAAATCTAGTTGATGGCTGAACAGTGGAGAAATTTATGCTAGTGGGTGGGCAATTGAATGTATACTTGGCACTGTAGCTTAGCAACTGGGAGGAGCTGTTCTCTGCTGACTTTGAGAGGGTTGCTGCTATGAATTGAGTGACCAACAATGGGGAGAAGTATTGATGCATGTTCTGCAATCCTGAGTTACTTGATGATTTCAATTGAACAAACATGCGGTAGATGAATAGAGAGTAGGGCGGGGAAGCCCTGTTAACGCTCTGACGGTCTAGTTAGATAGGTGAATGGGAAATATCGAAAAACGGAAAGGTTTAGATACTTTTTCTTACCTTCGAACTATAGATGATTTTAGTATTTATATGGGTTGAGATGCCGTGTTAATCTGTATCTACTGACTTTGGGTTGTCAGTGAGAATGACAGTCAGTCAGGTGGTTTATCCTTTTTCATCTTGAGTCATTTATTGTTTTTATATCTTCCGAATAAGATCTTCGCCAATCTAATTATACCTAGGCGAGTCATTTCCCATTTAGAGTGACTCGTGTCGTTCCTTTGTGCATTTGTCGTCTAGGTCGCATTAAATGCTAGAGAAAACTTTGTTAGTCATTAAATGCTCCCAGTTCTTTTGATTATTCCATTGCTTAGATGACATGATTAGGGGCATATTTTTATTTAATGTGTCTCCTATACCTGCCTTCACTCGACTTGATAGGGTAAAAGCTTGGTTAATTTGGGAAGGAAATGGGACCCGACCCTTTCGCTGGTGGGCGCCCTCTAGCCAAGGATTTTAGGTTGCCTCCCCTTTAATGAGTTGACAATATTTGAATATTCGGATCGCCTTGGCTTTCACAGGTGTTGTAGGCGAGCGCCACATACTATTTTACACAATCCAGTCAATGTGCTCGACTGATTCTCCCCTCACAATACCTCGCGAATCCTTACCAAAGATACTTTGGTGGAGATTCCTTCTAATTTTCCATAGGATTTTTGGCTTAGGTTGACTAACTTCCTATCTTGGACAAGGCAAGTTTTGAATATATGAGGCAAGAATGGATTTTGTTGGAGATGGGCCTGTTGGCCATCTAGCCCTAATTGCCCAACTGTTACCTGTCTGGCATAGGGAAGAGCAACCATTTTTTGACGTTTCATGCACTGTATTTATTGATCTAGATGGTTTTATATCTCCATCATTACGTGTCTACCTTCTGGGTTTCCCGATTACTAGTTGTCAGTCTCCCATGATTGGTACGTGTTGTAGACTTGCTGGGCTGTAGTACATCTTCTCGAAACTCTTGCCCATGCCCTTTTTTTTGTCGGTTCGTGTGGTTCACGCATATGTCATGTCGCCTCGTCCCCTGAGAGTCATGAATACCCTCGTGGTATAAATAGGTGTTCTCTTCCCAAACCTTTATTTGACTCTTATTGTTACTCTACTACGGTGAATTTATTCTTTCCTTCCTAACAACCTTTTTAACCCAAACTCCCTTCGCTGTTTTCATCTATCAAAGGGGGTACTTCTGTTTTTTGCTGGATATCATTGGGTTTCGACCTATGCTCCCACTTCTATTCAACATCTTCGGAATCTAGGCTTGATTCCAAGGTCTGCGAGCTTTGGGATAGTTTGGCACCGACCTTGTGATGCAGAGAGGAAGGCTGAGCATGTTTTGCTTTATGAGGCTATGTTCAGGAATGGGCTTCGCCTCCCTTTTATCCGTCAGATTTGGGAGGTACTTCACTATCTCGGTTTAGCTCTCACTCAACTGTTGCCTAATGCTTGGCGACTGCTCCTAGTGTCCTGTGTAGTGTTCCGTGTATCTTTGCTGGAAGCTGGGGAGACCTATCCAGATTTGACAGCTCGGGAATTTCTTTCCCTTTATCGCCTTATCCGGAAGCCGTATCAAAGTTTGATTGGTTTCCAATTTCGAGATAGTGAAACGAAGTTGTGTATTCTAGAGAGTCGATATTCTAATGTCAAAGATTACACAAAGAAAATATTTTATGTTAAAGGCGACGGATGGCAGTTTCCAAAGGATGAAGTTAGGGAGGAGTTTCCCGTTCAGGCAAACTAGGGAAAGCTACCGCCCGCCTCCCTTTTGGACATTGATCTCAATTAGAGGGAATGTGCTCAGGTCGAGGTCGTCATATCTTGGGCGAAGCACCACTTTCATGAATTGGCGTCTGACCTCATCTTGATTGAGGAGAACATCAACACCCATTTGGTCGAGCCAAGGTGAGGCTGGGCAAAGTTCTAGGATTTCCTCAGTCTTCCGGCGGGCGAACCACCCAAACGCCAAGTTCTACCTTGCAAACGTGCAGTCCCCCCTTTGGAACAAGAAAGGCAAGTAAAAATTTGCCACGAAAAAGGGGATCAGTCTACTGTTGACCCTTCCAAACTTCAGGTTCAGACTTTTGTCCAAGAGAGGCGACTCAAAGCTCGCCGCGAGAAAGGGGGTCAATCTGTTGGCCCTTCTAGACCTTAGGCTCGGACTTCTGTCCAGAAGGTTATTGGCCCTTTTCCTAAGGGAATCATGATTGGCTCTTCCCATGTGCAGACTCCTTCCACCCCCTCCTATTCCCAGGGTGATAGCATGTGGCGAGGTTAGACTTGATCCTGCAGGGCAATCCAGGCCTCCACCAGAGACGTAAGAGGTGGACGAGGTTAAGCTGGCCTTTTTGGTGGCCTTATCCCATCCCTCGGCTTTTGCTATTGGAACTCCCTACTTCCAACCGTATGCTATGGGTTTTGCTCATGTTCAAGAAGATCAGGAAGCTTCCCTTAGGCAACTTCCTCGTCTTGAGAGATCTCGCTCGGGATCTCGACCAACCTCGCAAGAACGGCCTACTTCAATTGTGGATGGGAGGGGGGTTGAGGGGGTGAGGCGAGTGCCTCAAAAGCCAGCGCAAGAGAGGAAGTTGCTGTTGGCCAACGAGACATTCCTCTTCTTGGCAAAGTTGGAGCCCATGACTTGTTTCCTGGCAATCTTGTAGATCAAGGTTCTGGTAGTCGCCTTCAGGCAAGATCCTGGCGGGAAGTAGAACTAGCCAATTTGGAGGCTGAGAATGCTGGGGATGATGTCGGTCGTGAGCCCGTCCGACCACATGATGATGATGCCAGGTCGATGGTGGGATGTTGCTTAGATCTTGTTCCTCATATCCCAGTACAAATGCTGCCCCAAGCACTTTCGCCTCCTCGCTCTCCTGAACAAACGGGGGTTGTAACCAGTTTATTTCGGTCTCTCTTAGCACAAAAAACTCTCTTTGCTTTCCGAGTCGAATTTCCTTCCTCTTTTTGTTTTTTACTCCTTGATGTTGTTTAGGTCGCCAACCAAGTAGTTGGTTCGATTGAGTCTGAGGTGGCAAAGTTGTTAGAAGAAGGCAGGCAACAAGCTCAATCATAGACCCATGAACTCGAGGAGAAGTATCGAGAGCTAGGCATGGCCGCCAATAAACTAGCGGAAGAGAGGGATATTCTGAGGCTACTGTCATGGAGTTGGAGGAAGAGAGGGTTGCAATGGTGGCGAACAATACAACAAGCAAGAAGAGATGGCAGCTTTGCATGAGAAGAGTCGATCCTTAGAAGCGAATAAGGAAGAGCTTCTTCGTGGTTGGGAATCGATCAGGAAGACGCTCGCCAAATGGGAAGACGAGCTTACTATTGCCAATCAGGAGATAAAATACTTAAGGTCCAACTTGACCACTCTGGAGCACACTTGTGCTACTCAGGAGGATGAGTTGGAAACTCTACGAGTCAGAGTGGATGTGGTGAATCAAGAGCGTGATGCTCGATCTACAGAGCTAGCGAGCGCTCAAGTAGCTATTAGCGAGACAAACACTGAACTCGAGGTACTTAGGCCCCAAGTGGCTCAATCCCGTTCTATTGGCATCTCTGCTTGGGGTCATGATGTCCATAACCCTTCCTTTGATGTGGTTGCCATGGATCTCAGAAGTCTTGCTCTTGACCTAATAGTCAAGGCGGAAGCTATAAAAATTGGAACGCCCAACTGTACTCTCCACATTCGAGATTTTCAGGCGCCCCGCCTACATGATGATATATGTATTTTTCCCTTTTTTTGGCACTTGCACAGATGTATGCATCAATGTACTTTGGTTATTTCTTTATTTGAATGAAGTTTCTTGTTGTTCCTTTGATACTACGCTCCTTGATTGTGCATATTTGTTTCCTTTCTCCCTCAGTATTCTAGGAATCTTTATTAATGAAACTTTGATAGGGATTTATTAGGGATAGAGGTTTGGCGCATGACTTATTACATGGGACATCGACGATTCCTCAATTCGGGTATTGCTGTTGGGAGTGTACTTGGTTGAAAAACCAAGTCTCAAGCCTTGGGAGAACGAATCTTGGAGTGGGACATGGACCCCAGGCCACCCCGTGATTCATGTGCTGTTGTTGAATAGATGAGGGCTAGTGAAGATACTTGGTTTGAGGAAACCAAACCCCAAGCCCTGGGCAAGCAAATTGTGGGGCAGGGCATGGAACCCAAACGACCCCGTGATTCGTGTGTCGTCGTTGAACAGGTGAGAGCGAGTGAGGGTACTTGGTTTGAGGAAACCAAGCCTCAGGCCTTGGGCGAGCGAATTGTGGGGCGGGGCATGGAACTCAGGCGACCCCACGATTTATATGTCGCTGTTGAATAGGTGAGGGCAAGTGAGGGTACTTGGTTTGAGGAAACCAAACCTCAGGTTTTAGGCGAGCGAATCGTGGGGCAAGGCATGGAACCCAGGCGACCCCGCAATTCGTGTCGCCGTTGTTGCTTTGCAAGTAAGGATAGCAGGCGATCACAAGTACTCCATGATGTTAATAACTTGAACATTTACATGATTTAGCTTGTTACACATAGCATTTTTTCAAATGTTCCACATTTCATGGATGGGAAAGTGCGTTCCCTTGACTGTCTTTGAGCCTGTATGAGCCTGGGCGACTGCTCATAGTGACAACATAGGGCCTTTCCCATCTTGGTCCCAATTTGCATTCCTCGGCAGTGGTTATTCCTATTCGTTTCAACACTAAGTCACCTAGTCTAAAGGCTTGTGGTTTCACCCATTTATTGAAAAATCTTTTAGCCATGCGCTTATGATGTTCTACTTTATGACTGCTTTTGTTCGCCTTTTCTCAACAAGATCCAGTTGCTCCAACAATTTTCTTTCATTGGTTGCTAGGTGAAAATGTTGTACCCTTAGGGTAGGGATTCCAACTTCTGCAAGAATGATGGCTTCACTGCCGTATGTGAGCGCAAATGGTGTTTCTCCTGTAGGAGTTCGAACAGTAGTTTGGTATGACCATAGTACACTAGGCAATTTGTCTGCCTATGCCCCTTTGTGATCCCCCAACCTCTTTTTAAAGATGGACATGATAGTTTTGTTGGTCGCCTCTACTTGGCCGTTTGCTTGTGAATGTTCGGGTGATGAGTATTGTACTTTGATCCTCAACTCCGCACACCACTGCCGATAATGAAAAGAGTCAAATTGTCCCTCATTGTCTAATAGAAAGCTTCGAGGTATTCCAAATCGGCAAACAATGGACATCCAGAAGAAATTGGTGATGGCTTGAGGGGTAATTGTGGACAAGGCTTCCACATCGACCCACTTTGTGAAATAGTCGACCGCCACCATGATGAACTTAACTCCTCCTCAGGTAACTGGAAGGGGACCAATAAAGTCAAGTCCCCATTAAGCAAAGGACCAAGCTAATACGATGGATGATAGTTCTGTAGGCGGGTGGTGTGGTACGGCTGTGTGTTTTTGACATTAGATGCATTTGCGGGCGAACTCCTTAATATCTTTAAGGATGTTTGGCCAATAGTAGCTTGCTTGAGTTATTTTGTTGGCCAGAGCTCTTGGCCGAACATCCTCAAAGATGTTAAGGAGTTCACCCTGTTGTAGATGGTGATAGAGGGATATGATTTCAGGATGAATTGCTTTGGTGAGTACATCTAGTTGGTGGCTGAACGGTGAAGAAATTGATGCTAGTGGGTGGGCAATTGAATGTATACTTGGCATTGTACCTTAGCAATTGGGAGGAGCTGTTTTTCGCTGACTTTAAAAGGGTTGCTGCTATGAATTGAGTGACCAACAAGGGGGGGAAGTGTTTGATTGAGCCATATTATTATCGTTATTTTACACTTTAATTCGAGTCAATCACATTTCTTTCACTAGTAATTGAGTAAATTGGCTTCGATAAATCAACTCTAATTCAATTGATAAAAGTCTAAATTTACGATTCCTATTTTTCAATTTAGTACATGCAATTGAAGGGGCTCATTTATTTCTAAATTCTTGGTATATTCATGTCAAGCCACGCACCTCATTTCATGCTCCAATTATGTCAAGCCACCAGGTCTAGCACCGACTCACATGAAACTCCAGCAACTAATTCTCCTGCACCGAATTGAATACACGAACTCAATTAAATTGTTGTTCCTGCATTGACTCAAGTTAGGACTCCTACACCAAATCAAGCACACGAATTCAATCCATGCAATGATCCAAGTGACACCTGCCCTGCATAGAAGTAAGCCCCTGCATGAACGTGGCAATGCATCTCTTGTCCGCATCATAGCCAAGACACCTGCATGGCAGTCCAAGTTTTCGCTTTACACAAATGTAAGTTATATATCCATTGAGTTTTGAGTGCAGCTGGCACAAACCTGGGGAATAAAATGGAGACTTGCATGCATCACTTCATCTCAGCCCTGCACCGAAACATAGCAGCACGTTTAGCAGGTCCTTTGTGCTGGTTTTAGACACACAGCAGCTGCTAGCAAAGAAATGAATGGAGAAAAATACCCCAACCGGACACAGCAGAAAACCTGGCAGCAAGGAGAACAAAAAGGGCAGGGGAAGAAGGAGAAAGGTGGTTTTTGCTTGAGGGTGTTCGTAGACCAAAACTTTGGCCGAACTCCCCTTCTAAGCTTGCCCAGATTTATTTTGTTTTGGTTTCTAGAGTTGCTTGAATCCATAGACTCTAGTTTAGGCTGGTTTTGAGCTGCTCCTTTATTTAGTTTATGTTGTGTTTTCAGTTTTATAAGCTCCTCATTTCATTACTTGTAATCCAGTGATTCTCATTCAGTTTTATTTTGGAGTTGCATTTTCTACATTTGTTTTGGGAATTCATGTTTTGTTGGCAACATTTATATTCCTCTCGACAGCTTACTTCTCTCAAGATAAAGCGGTAGTTTATCTTTCGTTTGAACTTTTTTCATTTGGCATTTTCAGTTTGCATCCTTAGCGGATGGATTAATTTCGGTGGCTTATAGTCCTTTTTTTGTTGGTTAGTTTTGCTTTTTGATAGCTTAATTTTAGTCGGTGCTTTTAGTTTATTTCGGTAGTTTGTTTTGTGGCAACTACATTTTGGCAGCTTTTAGTTCAAATTAGTTCTCATTTCGTTAGAAACTTAGACCAAATTTTCAGTAGCGTTATTTCTTGTTAGCTTGCTTTGACATAGTTGTTTCACTTGTCTAACGCCCAACATCTCCATGTGTTAACATCTTGGATTATTTTTTTGCTTGCTTCTAAGTTTATGTCGGTTTGTTGGAGTGTTAATTTAGCTTTATTTCATTTTTTTATTAGAAGGTTTTAAGTAGTGTAAATTTTGTTGGGTCTAGATTGAACTTGTTGGAATGGAAAATGTTTAGTTTATGCCTTGCACATACGGTGTTTGATGAGATGTCTCTTAGAACGTAACATTCATGATTTTCCATTTATTGTTTGGAAACGTTGGATTAGATGACATTGGCTACGAATCCAAATTAATTTATAGAAGTGATTGAATTAGTGTCAAGACACGATAGACACAAAATTCCTAGATGTTAGCTAAACATTTTATTTGTTCTCGACCCAAGTTTGATGCATTATTTTCTTTCATTTTTCTAGCACAAATCTTAGCGTTAATTCATCATCTCAAACAAAAAGAAACTTGACATTTTTCTAATGTTGGAAAAATAATTCCAATCTCATTGTGAATATCATTGTAAATAGTTTTAGATTATAAATTTTATTTTTAGTAGTGGATAAATTTGCATATTAAATTAATTGTTTCTTGAAGAAATGAATTAGGAACTTTCCTAATATTACTTGACAAATCTTATACTTGGGAGTACATTCTAAAATGCATTTTAGAGCAAGTCAGTGTTGATGCGTGTTCTGCAATCCTGAATTACTTGATGATTCCAATTGAACAAACCTGCGGTAGATGAACAGAGAGTAGGGCTGGGAAGCTTTGTTAACCCTCTGACGGTCTAGTTAGAGAGGTGAATGGGAAGTATTGAAAAACGGAAAGGTTTAGATACTTTTTCTTACCTTTGAACTGTAGATGATTTTAGTATTTATATGGGTTGAGATGCCATGTTAATCTATATCTACTAACTTGGGGTAGTCAGTGAGAATGACAGTCAGTCAGGTGGTTTATCCTTTTTTGTCTTGAGTCATTTATTGTTTTTATATCTTCCGAATAAGATCTTCGCTAGTCTAATTATACCTAGGCAAGTCATTTCCCATTTAGAGTGACTCGTGTCGTTCTCTGGTGCATTTGCCGTCTAGGTCGCATTAAATGTTGGAGGAAATTTTGTTAGTCATTAAATGCTCTCAGTTCTTCTGATTATTCCACTACTCAAATGACATGATTAGGAGTAGGCTTTTATTTAATGCATTTTTTGTACTTGCCTTCACTCGACTTAATGGGGTAAAAGGTTGATTAATTTGGGAAGGAAGTGGGACCCGACCCTTTTGATGGTGGGCGCCTTCTAGCTAAGGATCTCAGGTTGCCTCCCCTTTAATGAGTTGGCAATATTTAAATATTCAGATCGCCTTGGCCTTTACAAGGGTTGTAGGTGGGCTCCACATACTATTTTATACGATGTAGTCAATGTGCTCGATTGATTCTCCCCTCGCAGGAAGAACCTGATGATCTCTGGGATTTTCTTTAAGGCTGAACCACCTTCCATACTAGTAAGTGTTTCCTAATTTGAGATCGATAACTCCAAATTGCAATGCGGTTGAGTTGATGATGTCTGTTTTTCCTTTCGGCCTTTTGCTGTAGCTTCCTTATGTTTTAGTTTTCTATGAGTCACATCCTTACAGATTAAGAGCTACATAATTGGGCATTTCTTCTTCTTGAACATCATCTTTTTGAGGAAATATTTGAGTGGCATCCAGATTAACATACATTGATCTAAGCCATGGCCCATATCTTAGTTTTGTAGGAGAGGTCTTCTACTAGTTATAGAAAACCTGGGAGGGGCCTAATTTGTTACAGGCGTAACAAAAATCTGATAGCCTTTTATATTTCAGTGAAATCCAAGTTTCATGGTTACCGAATCTGGGCATCATGAAGCCTTGTTGCAGTGGCTTTGTGACATCCATTTCTAACTTAATTTGTATAAATTTTCAGAAAGCTAATCCATAGATAGGGTCCTCTTCTACCAGTATGCAATGTCCCTAGAGCCTATCCTATGTTTATCGGATTGTCCTCTATCATGTGATCTAGGGAAAACCTGTGTACTTGAGCAATAAAAGTAGAATACCTTAAGACTTCCTGTAGGGTTTCTCCAGGTGTCCAAGGCTTAAGGATACAGAGGTGTCCTTTAAAATCTCTTGGAAATTGATTAAGCACCTTGAGTTTGTCTTGTGGAGACCAAAAAGTAAAAAGGAACATGTTGGTTTCTAGATCCTTTATTAGGAATTTCTGGATGAAATTTCATGATGCTCTAATGCTAGAGTGAATTGCAGATTTATTGAGAGGTCTATTGGCAACCATTCTACCTACCAAGACGATATCTGAAATCACTCTGGCTTTTTCTGATGTAGGTGCCAAGTTGAGGTCTTGCCAAGATAATGCCTCTGTTTGAGTTATGAGATTCTCTAAATCCATTATGAGTTATTGTTGTCAAAGCTTTCCAAGTGGCTTGTACTTAAGTAGAAGCGGAGTGCTTCGCGGATGGGGTCACCTTATGGGGGAGTTGATCTATATAAACTGTGGGGTTTACCAGAAAAGCACTAATAACGTAGTGCAAAAAGACTAGAGAAGAGAAAAAGTGGATCCAACAATTTCCACTTTTCATCCCAAATAAATTATTTGGTCGTCACTAGCTCAATAGATATTAATACGAGTCTTACTATCCTTACTAGTTACTATCCTACTTTAGGCTCTACAGTTAATCACGTGGGATGCACACATGTATTTGATTATGCTTATAACCAATTATATCTCTCTCAAAAAACTCTCCTCATCATTCCTAGTACACTATACACGATTTTTTATTTTTTTGTTTCTTCCATTATTATATATGGAGTATATAAATGAAGAGTAGATCAATAATTTATTTAGTTTATAAATTAAAAAATTAAAAAATTAAAAAATTAAAAAAATCAAATATAGTGTCTGGCATATAAAGGTAATTAGTAAAAATGCTCATTTCTCTCTAGCATGTGTGATGTGACATTTATTTATTTTTTTATGTAATTAACTTCAATTATTTTAGTGATAATTAGATTAAAAAGTTGAGTCAACTATGAGATTTGTATAATGAGTTGAGTTTTTATTTTTTTGAAAGGGTATAATAGGTTAAGATGAGATGAAAGTTGAATAAAATATTATTAGAATTTAATTTTTAAATTTAATTTTAATTTAAAATTAAAAAAATAAATTATTTATTATATTTATTTAAAATTGTGAAAAAATTATAATAATTAAATAAAATAAATTGAGATGAGATAAGATGAGTTAAAATATTTTTTGAATATATCCAAACATGCCCCGTGATCAGCTTAGAGAAATAGAGATATAAGATACTTCAGCGAGTATTGGGCTTAAGTTACCCTTTACACGACCACCTATTGGGGTACTTCAATTTTGAACAACTAACTAATTTAATTATATTATTTTATTAAAAATTATTTTAAATTTGCATAATTATGTATCATCTATTTAAAATACGAGTAATGTGGTCAGATACAATCTTAAAGTGTACATATTTATTTTAGAAAAAAAAATAGTCTATCATTCAAAAATAATTCTTTTATATAGATCTCAAGATTTACTCAAACTAACCATAAATATCGTTTATCATTAAATTATGAAAAAAAAAACGAAAGTTATTAATTTTCAAGACATTGTGCACGAACTCCCGGACGATCCCTGGTGACTGACATGCAAACTGCTGAGTAGTCAAAGACTCAAAAGGTGATTTATGTGCATGATTGAAGGATTAGGTTTAGAGTAGAGCTGTCATGAAAACCTTCAACTCCAACCAACATACATAAATCGATCTACACTACCTTATGTCATTCTCTTTCCTTAAAGTACCCTATAAAAGCCCATTCAAGGCTGGTCCATATCATCAGTACCCTTCTTCTTCAAACTCTGTGTGTGTTCTTAGGTGCTCAACCTCATCCATGGCTTCCGCACCCAACCTTATTCACCTGCTCTTTCTTGGTCCTTTGCTTTGCAATTTGATTAACCTGTGTTGGGCATCTCGCCGCTTGTCCGACTCGAAACAGCCATTAACGACAGATATTGGAAGCAGTATCTTCCCGGAATCACCTTCCAATATTGAAAACATGCCGGAGGTACTACTTTCAAGCCCCCCCACGCTGCCGCCGATGCCATCCATGCAGGAATCCATGTTTCTGGCAGATCCTGTCACTCATTTCGCTCCCTTGTTTCCATTTCCTGGACTACCCACAAACTTCGTCCCTCAGTTTCCCCTCACACCCTCTTTCCCATTTACTCCAATCATGTCTTCGATTCCCTTTTGTTCCTAAATTTATCTCCGGCTGGGGTTGAGAATTCAGGCTCACAACAACCAACTGCGGATGGAAAAGTGACCCCATGAAGCTAGTTAAACCATATTAATTGCATGTCCTATTTCATAGCTAGATATGTTAGTTCATATATAATCTCTCATGGTGCAAAAAAAATATATAATCTCTCTTTCTCTCTCTCCGGTGTCTCGCTTCATGGAGATTCTGTCTGTTTTATAGTTGATTTTCTTTAATATCAATACATAGTGAAGTTATTAAATCGATGTTCTATAATTTAGTTATCCCAACTGTTGTTAATCGTATCATTAAATATGAATGAGGTATGTCAATACTGCAACATTTCTAGATTTTGATATCAACATAATATTTTGAAATTGTTTCAACAATTTTAGATGTATCAGTGGTAAGAATACCAAGACACGAAAAAGTTTTAACATGTGTCTTAATTTGTTTAATAAGATTGGTGTGAATTTCTATCTACAGAAGAGGATTTGAATGTAATCGTTCAAATAATGGATGACATTATTTTTTCATATCCTTATAAAATTTGGCAACATAATTGAGAGAATCAAGAAATCTTTGTACCTGAGTTTTTATCGAGAATGATATCGAAAAATCTGTCAGCAAATTTGATGGCCCTATAGATAGGTCGAATTTTATTTTCAGAAATATCATAACTAAGGAATCTAATCTTAGTTTGAAATAATTTAATATTTTTGGCTTAAACAACAAGACCATTTTGTCTTATGATATCTAGAAACAAAGATAAATATTTCCAATGTTCATCAATAGATTTTGAAAATATAAGAATATCATTAATGTAAACAACGGTAAAATAAGTGAATGAATTGAAGATATCATTCATAATATTTTAAATTCACTAGTGGTAGGAATCGGTGATTTACCTCATTTATTTACTCACAAGGTTAAGGATGAGCTTACTGATATCTTGAGACTCCTTAATTCTAATGACTACACCTATAGTGATATCATTAGTACAATTAAGAAGTTTGGTATTAGTATGTGCAATGATCAAAGAATGCTTCGTCAATAGATGAAGAATAGCAAGAAAGCCAAATATGAAATGAGAAACTTTTGCAAATAATTTGGCCTTTCTCCTATTACTCCACGTAGGCAAAAACATTAATATTTTAGTAAGTTTTCCAAACCTCATTGTGAAAAAGGAGAAAAAATCATGATGATTTTTATAAAAAAATATTTTAATAAAAAAAACCATTTGGTAACAAAAAGAGTTTTCAAACTCCTTCAAAATGGAGTTGTTTTAATTATGACAAATTTGGACATTTTGCTGATAAATGCACCAAAAAGTCCAATAAATTCAAAAACAAGTTTAACTAGTTGAATATCCATGCCAATGATCAAGAAGATCTGTTTCATCTCCTAGGAACAAAATCCTTCTCATCATTTAACATCAATGAATTCAATTATAGTGATTCAGAATATCACTCAGAAGCTGAATCATCTGATTCACCCAATATTAAGTTTGGCTGTAATGATTCATGTTGCAAACCTTTGGATAAAATAATCAATTTTTTAACTAAAGCTGAGAAACAAGAAAATCTATTGTTAACATTAATTTCTCAAATTACAAATTCTGAGCTCAAAGAAGAATATCTTCACAAGCTATTTTTACAAATGACTTACAACATGAAGTTGGTTTTATTAAAAAATAGATTATTGAACTCAAGACTGAGAGCCTGGGATCAAGAATCTCAAATCTGAAAATAATTCTTTTAAACAAGAATTATTATGTTTAAAAATTGACAAGCAATTTGACCAAAACAATTCTTCTGATAATGAGCAAACAAGTGATTCTGATTCCAATCAAAAGGAAGATAAATCTTCCAATAATCAAATCTATTTGATTCGTCATACAATTCCCCCAAAATGATTTTCTAGAGTTACTATTATTGTTTGTCGTGAATTTAAACTCTCTGTGATTGCCATGACTAACTCCAGATCTGATATGAACTGTATTTAGGAAGGAATAATTCCTAGTAAATATTATGAGAGGTCTACTGAAAGACAATTTTCAGCAATTGGATCTCAAAAGAAGATCAAATATGAGCTCAATACAATGTCTGCCAAGATAATATCTATTTTAAAATCTCTTCTATGTTTGTCAAAAATATGACTGATAAAGTCATATTAGGCATTCATTTTATCTCTTATTTATCTCCATTTCTTTCTGAGAATGATAGTATCACTACTGTTCCTTTTGGCCAAAAAATAAAATTTAAATTTGTTTCGAAATTTGAAATTGATATTGCCAAATGTTTGAAATCTTTACTTTCTACTAAAACAAAACATTTGAATTTCCTACAATGGAAAAACAAAATCAGAAAGATATTTGAATAATTATCTAATAATTTGCTTTAATCAAAAATTAATAATTTTCACAAAAAATTGATTGATGATTTTTGTTCGATCTTCCAAATGCCTTTTGGCATAGAAATAAGCATGTTATTTGTTTACCATATATTAAAGATTTTTTTGAAAAAAATATTCCTACCAAAGCCCAACCTATTCAAATGAATAGCGTTACTTTAAAATTTTGCAAAACTAAGATTCATAATCTTCTTACTAAAGATATTATCATGCATAGTAAATCTCCTTAGTCGTGTACTGCTTTTTATATCCAGAAAAATATCGAGATTGAACGAGGAACACTCCAACTAGTGATTAATTACAAACTACTGAACAAATTCTTAAAGTGGATTAGGTATCCTATTCCCAACAAAAATAATTTGATATATAGGTTAAGTATTGCAGTCATATTTTTCAAATTTGACTTAAAGTTTGGATTTTGACAAATCTAAATTAGTAAGTCTGGTAAGTATAAAATTGTTTTTATTACTCATTTTGGTCACTACGAATGGAATGTGATGCCCTTCAATCTAAAAAGTGCTCCTAGTGAGTTTCAAAATATTATGAATGATATATTCAATTCGTTCACCCATTTCACATTGTTTACATTGATGATATTCTCATATTTTTAAAATCTATTGACGAGCACTAGAAACATCTGTTTTCGTTTCTAGATATCACAAGACAAAATGATCTTGTTGTTTCTGCTAAAAAGTTTAAATTATTTCAAACCAAAATCAGATTCATTGGTTATGATATTTCTAAAAGCAAAATCAGCCATCGAATTTGCTGACAGGTTTCTCTATATCATTCTCGATAAAACCCAGTTATAAAGATTTCTTGGTTCTCTCAATTATGTTACCGAATTTTACAAGGATATGAGAAAATAATGTCGTCTATTATTTGAACGATTACATTCCAATCCTCCTCTATGGACAGAAATTCACATCAATCTTGTTAAACAAATTAAGACATATGTCAAAACTCTTCTGTATGTTGGTATTTCCACCACTAATTCATCTAAAATTGTTGAAATAGATACCTCTGACATGGGTTATGGTGGCATCTTGAAACAACTAGTGGCATCTTGAAACAAATTGTTTTACCAGGCTCATCTGAACTAATTTTTCAATTCCATTCTGAGTCTGAAATTCTACACAACTTAATTAAAGTACGATTAAAAAGGAAATATTATCCATAGTACTATGTATTTCTAAATTTCAAAATGATTTATTGAACAAAAAGTTTTTATTGCATATTGATTGTAAAAGTGGTAAATACGTATTAGAAAAAGATATTGAAAACATTATCTTCAAATATTTTTGCATGATGGCAAGTTATTTTAAGTACTTTTTATTTAATATTGAATATATTAAACGATCTGATCATTTCATTCCTGATTTTTTTATCCGTGAATTTCTACAGAAAACATTAGCAAGAAAAATGATAAGAAAGTTGATACCCCGCCCCCAATTCCTCACAGATTACTACTCACCTCCCCTCTCGATATTGCCAATAGGTTTACTCTGCTTGGTAATGTCCTTATCCCCCAACCTATTTCATTTGCTTCAGCTATTTCTACTTCTAATGATTCGTATGCTAAGCCAATCTCTACAACTAAGCCTACCCAATATTTTCCTACTTCCAAAACTGATTATTTCAAAACAACATATTTCCAGTCTATTTTACATTGAACAAAACAATTCCATGTATACAGACTCATTTAAAATTGCTACCAGCTACTTTCTCCCTAATTTTCACTGGATTCCTGAAAATCTATCAAAAAACCTCCAAATTTATTTTAGGATTTTACTTCAAATGGGATCTTTTACTAATAAACCTATTTTGGATAAGGCCAACAAAACCAAGATTATTTATCACAATACATACATTATGAATGTGATTATTAGAAAAGATTGTGGAACTCATCCCCATACTTTAAAAAAAAATCCCACAATCAGAAATTGTTTACTGCTAATATGATTATATTAATGCTTGTTTTAAGTTCATGATGTTTCAAACCTCAAAACAGTCACACTCTTGGTTTTTAAGCTTTTATAAGAAATGCAAGTATACTTTCCCACTTTGGTTCCAGCGTTGATGGAACCAATTTGGCCCTATTTTTGAAATGTTTCCTGCTAGACTCCAACAAGCAATCAGGTATTTCTAGACTGCTGCACTACCCAAGATGGATTGTCACAATGCAAAGTTCTCTTGCTTATTCCATTTGTGCAAAAGATATAAGGTTCCTTGGATCTTAAATTGGAGTTATAAACGAAATGGAGACATTTTGGTCCGACACTGGTTTGTCAAATGGTAGGACAAATTTTCCTACACCGAAAATATTATTTTATCTATTTTCAAAGATTATCCTCAAACTGCTCCAAACATCAAAAGCATAGAGGAAATCCTTGTTGCTAAGAAAATCCTTACTTCACCTGGATACTCAGCTGCTCAAGCCTCTATTTCAAATATTTTTGATAAGTCATCTTTGAAATCCAAAAAGAAGAAAGATTTAATTAAACTATTAAAGAAATATATCTATGATGATGATGATAATAATGATGATAGTTTGATAATGAATCAGAAGCATTCTCAAAAGCTCCTGATCCATACATCAACTTGTTTGGACATGACTCAGAAGACACTTCAAAACTGATGATTGATTCGTCGGCACAAACTGACAAATATTTTCATAATTGATCTATCGACACAAGCTGACAAATATTTTTCAAACACTAGAAGACCACCGAATCTCTTGGTCTCGAGGTTTTTATTTTTTACAGTTTCCTTTTCAGCACGAAAAGACAGAAAAAATGACTCAAAATGCTAGTTGTCTACCAGGTTGAAAGATATTTTGGACCAATGAATAGTGAATTTTACTGTTCACTATTTACTATTTGTTGACTTTTACTATTTGTAAAGGCACCTCCTTGTTCTATAAAAGGAGGACCTTATTTCCAATGAGAGGCAGAACTTCTTAGAGCTAGCTCATTTCTTAGATTTCTCTCAAGAAGCCTCCCCTCCTCTCCAACCTTCCACTACTTGTTTCCCTAATCTTGTTTTATTACAATCTTATAAGCCTTTTTCAACAAGCAATCCTTTGATTCAATACTTGCATTAATTACTTTCCATTTACTTTATTTGGTATCTAGTTATCTGGTCCATTTATTTACTTGCATTTATTACTTTTGCACTCATTCATTATTTTCATCTAAATCCAATTATTTGGTCCTTGCTTTTAATTTATTTTATCATCAATATTCTAGTTATCTGGTCTTCTCTTTCTTTTGTTCTAATCATATATGCTCTAATCAGGTTAAGACCCAGTTACAAGTATTTTGCCTTCAAGACTGAGTTCAATGTTAAGGTCGTTGAACAAACCTATGCTATTTCAAAAATTCAAGAAAAATGTTGTTTGTTTAATAGAAAATCTATTCAAGAGTTTCTAGCAAAAGGCTACAAATTTTTGCATAATGAATCTATTCAAGTTGTTGTTAAACCTTTGACGAGGAAAGACATCAATACTTCGGTACTTCTTTGTTTGAGAGTTGCTAGATTTAAAAAATTTGAAACCAGTATTCTTGGTATGATTCAATCTTCTCTGTTTAGTAGTCCAGTCCACTTTGATTAATTCCCTGATTTAACTCTTATTTTGGATGATCCAAATATTTAAAAAGCCTTGGCTTTGAATATTTTAACTTCTAGTTATGATATGGAAGAAGGCAGCAAGACTCTTGCCCTAATTTATCGTATTTATTATATGATTTTAAAGATTAATTTAAATCCTGAAGCTATGTTGATTTAATGTTTTACTCCTGATGCAAATGTCCAAGTTCCAAAAATGATTTATTGGAAAGATATTTTTCTTCCCAATGAATGAACTTTGAAACATGAAGTTTCTTCTGCTAAGGTTTTGGCTGATGAGGTTAACCTTGATTATATTCAGCAATATTTAGATGGTACTGTTAAAATTAGTTTTGACCAACCTCTAGTGATCAATGAAAGAAGAAATTCTTTCGCTGGAACTAGAACTTCTTAGAGCTAGCTTCTTCCTTAGAACTTTCTCAAGAAGCCTCCCTCTCCTATCCAACCTTCCATTACTTGTTTTTCTAATCTTATTTTATTATAATCTTGTAAGCCTTTTTTAATAAGCAATCTTTTGATTCAATACTTGCATTAATTACTTTCTGTTTATTTTATTTGATATCAAGTTATCTGATCCATTTATTTATTTTCATTTATTGCTTTTACTCGCATTCATGATTTTCATTTAAATCCAATTATCTGGGCCTTGCTTTTAATTCATTTCATCATTAATATTACAGTTATCTGGTCATCTAGTTATCTGGTCTTCTCTTTCTTTCGTTCTAATCATATTTGCTCTACTTCCGTCTCTCTTTTGGTATTAGAGCCAATCTTCTGGCTGCTCATAGATTGGTTATTTCTAATTCTTTTATTTCATTATGCTATCATCCAAACCTTTAATTTGTTCTTGCTAGTTCTTACTCACTTTCAAATTTCTGTTGGCACCACCCCGTCGGCAATCGACTCCTAAGAATTGTGTCTGTAAGCCCCTTTTTTGCCTAGTTGAGCTCTTAGGGTAGGAGTGAGTATAAGGTTCGGCCAAAGGTATGTGTTACAAAATGTAACAGAAAAATGATTGGAAATAGAGTTAAAAAAGACTGAGTCTTGCTTTGGTTGTTGCCATTATATATATATATATATATATACACACACACACACACACACACACATACAAATAAATGAACTTTTCAAAATGTAAATTCTAGCTAGAAAAACAACTCAAGGTACTACAAACTTCCAAAATGTTAGGAATGAAACACACAACAAGTGAGGATGTATGAGAGACTACATGTATAACCTTACCAGATCAACTACAAGCAATGTGGGTTTGGGGTGATTCTTTATACTCTCAACTCGATCTAATTTACAAGTAAACCCCTCTACTTAGAAACTCAATAGAAGGTAAGAATAATGGGCATGTGGGCTTGCACCCCCACTACACTGCCATGTTCGCCCAGCCCCTGCATGGGTGGGTGTGGTTGTCCCAAAACGAGAAGCCCATTGGGGGCAAAGGGTAGGCAAACCACAGCGGACCTCGTCTTGCTATATATAAAAATTAAAAAAAAAACTTATATAAATAGATTATATATAAATATATACACTTCAACTTGAAGTTGTATTAAGTTATTGGATTGCCTTGGCCTCCTAGGCTAACATTTATATAGGAAGTCAAGACAATACAATAGTTATAATTAATCAAAATACAACTTTAATGAGTTTTAAAGCTATGTTATTAGTTTTTAAGTTTTTTTATGACATAATTTTTATTTTTTTATATTTATAAATTTCGATTTAAAATTTAAATTATATATTATAATTTGTATAATTTGGATCCAAAAATTATTTTAGACACAAAATAATATTTAGACCCAATGGCGATGGGTATTGCCTTGGGTGGAGGCCGAGGCGGATGATATATTTGGCCTCGACCCTGACTCCTAGGGGCAGGGTTAAAAAGCCTTCCTTTGCAAGGTGTGGGGAAGGATCCACCCTACAACTCACAATGAATGTATCACCCCTAATAGAAGGAATCTATTAAGAGCTTAGCTTTCTCCTTTTCACTGCCTCAATTGCCCTCCTTCATTGACTCCTAGCTTATTTTCTTTGGTTTAATTACTTTAACATTGATTTTTTGTGGTCTTTGGAAGCTAGATCCACATGTTCCATCTAAAATTAATCAAACACCTGCCCCGCCCTAAGAATTGATACCCTTTACTTCGCTAAGATCATCTTTTGTTCAATTAATTCTCCAATGTGCCACTACTAGTGCTATGAGTAAGAATGCATGGTCCAAACTAGGCTTGCTACCCACCCTAAGAGGGTGGGCAGCCGGCTGTTGTTAGGGGTGTTCATCCGATCCGACCCGACCTGATAGCAATCTTTTTTACTCGAACCATTTATGATCCCTTCCGTTCTGTTTAACTGCTTACCAACTCAATAACGTACTCGACTTGCTTCAGATGAAAAGTCAAAGCCTGGGAACCACAGACGAGACGAGGAGATCCATTGGGAACCACAAATGAGAGGAGGTGAAAGAAGAAATTTCGAAACGATCCATTGAAAAATAGTTGTGCAAGCTCAAGCTCATTCTAATGTTTCAAATACAGAAAAGTTTCGAATGCAGCATATGTACACCCATTGGGATGGTGAAGGTGTGTCTTTTGAGTTCAGCAACTGGGATTCTCTAGTTTGACATGAAGTCTCTTGCCACCATGGCATCGGTTTGGCTAGCCGATACCGAATGCACGTCTAACGAAATGAAATTTTCAAGTTGGGTTGGCAAATTGGAATGTTTAGTCAATTGGCTTTTTTAAACCGCCCTAGCTGTCGTGCCCTTTAGAGCATTAGCATTAGTCTCATTAAAATAAATCATCAAAATTTGATTTGAAGAGTTACTATTCAAAAACCAAACCAAAAATACTTTTATTTTATTCTCCCCACTTTTTTTCCTTCTTTTTGATCAAATATGTCGAAAGCATTTTTTATGAGTCTAATGTGTGATTATTTTAGTGTTGGATTTCCATCAAACTTGTACCTTTTATCAAATTTTGATAATTTATTTTGAAGAGACCAATGTTAATGCTCTTACAATTGCATATGTAGAAGGTTGCATATGGACTCCAGCACCTAGCCTCATCTTACATGAGTGGGCGACCCCACCTGTCTACTTAGTGAACGAATGGCCTTATTGCCCTGTCCAAAATTCGCCAAAAGCCTCGAATCCACAAGTCTGCTCACCAAATCTATAGATCCATCTACCAAATCCACACATCAACCCTCAAATATATAGATTCAACAGAGATCAAACCCCCATGAGATACCCACAGTCCACGACATGGCTGTAGGTTTGCTCACAAACCACCTTAAGACGGAGAAGTGGAGGAAGAGAAGATATGCGCTATAGCTTGCAAGGTGGAGCAAGTGACGAAGGAGGAGACGAAGAAGATAGGAAGTCTGGACGGTGGGGGGGAATGAGAGAGATTAGAGAAGAAAATAAAGAAATCAGCTAGGTTTTTTTCCCCTTATGTACATTGTGAGAGAGAGACAAACATGGGGAGGGGTTAATTTACTTTAAAACAAAATGTCGTTGTTTGCTTCTGAATCTTTCTATACGAGGTCAAGGCCTAGCCCTGACACTCTCCACTCACCTTTTGTGCACAGGTAGGCTCCCACCTATTCACCCACCTAATGCGGGTGAATAATCCCATCTATCCCTAGTGGGGATCGGATGGGCGGATGAGTACGGTTATCGAGCTCCCTTGGCCTAGTCCAAACACCATTACAAATGCATGTGTTGTGATAAATAATTAATGACTTTTGTTATGGTAAATAATAATTTGTAATTAAAAAAACATTACCTTCTAGAGAATGACATTGTTTATATTATTGTAAACTAGTAAGTAAAATAAGGAAAATTATTTTTTATAAAAAAATAATAATCTAGCTACTATATATAACAAACAAAAATGATATAATAATTAAAATGGAAATGTTAGATAAAATACAATAGTCAAATCCAAAATTCAAAATTACTATATAAGACTATCCAGGTCCTTCTGGATCGTAGTAACACTTCCCTTAATCTCTTGAAGTTGAACCATGATGGTGTAATGATCCTTAACACAGTTCTCTCCATGTCCTGGATCAAAAGTGTGTGATGCTCCTTAAGCAGGGATCACATCTTTGGTAGTCACCTTTGCAACTTGTCTATCAATGTCGGTATCAGTAGAAGCTAGATCACGCTTCGTGTCACTATCTTGTGCTATTGGAACATCAATGCGGTCCTTCCACAAGTGGCCCTCGCTTTTGCTAAAGGTGATCTTGTAAAGGAGGCTGATCTATGGTTGTCTTAACTCTGTCATTAGCACATCAACCCCTAATTGGACTAGGAGGTTAGAGATCATCAATATACAAGGTAACCTACCTCCACTTGATTATTGTGACTCAGATCATATGTGGATGAGAAAATATAAAGGTGGATCAATCGACTCTCCTTATGTTGTTCATAACATAAATTTTGTTCGGTGCCAAAGTTAGCCTTGTGTTTCTTCAAATCAATATCATGGGATACAATCAGATTCAACATTTGAAAAAATGCAATTCAATAAACCTATTTGATTACCTTGTTGCCATCATATAGTGGAGCTAAATCGTACTGCATCAATTAACAAATCTCATTGTGTGTGGAGCTGTTATCTACTGGAGCTTGATCCTCGATGTCATTTTTATCATCTGTCTCTGCACTCGGTTGTTGTGCAGGCTAGGTATGCACCAAGTTCATAGGGAATCCCAATAAAGTGAGCAATAATGTCTATTGAGATAGTAGTACTCGCTCTCCAAATAATGAATGAGAATGACTCCTCATTGACCATGTCAGGATAGGCCACTCCACTCTATTGAAAAATATGGCCCAATCCTCTGTCGCTAACAATAGAAAACATGCTTCGTCCATCCCAGACAAAGTTGCAAAAATCTTTTATAACGATCTCCTGCTCTACCAATATCAGACTCCTCATCTCACTAGCTTCATCGCTAGGTACTTGGCCCTTTCTCTCACGTTTTCTTCCAATGTATGCTATTAGTTCACTATTAATAAAACAAATACATAATAAATATAGAAAAAAAATGGGAAGTTCTAATTATATTATATATTGTGATGTTCAAATAGGAAGTACTACGTTTGAACAGGAACTACTCTGTTCAAACTACTAGGTATTAAATTTGAATGCCAAATAATACCGTTGGAACAATTTCGATCCATGTTCAAATGGTTTATACCCATTCAAACAAAACTGGACTTGTTCGAATGGTTAATATGGACTTGAATGGATAAATATGTAGTTTGAATTGTATAAATCCTATGGCCATCGTGTTGGGTTTGTTTTGCTCCTTGAATCCCACATGGGAAAGGAGTGGGAGAGGAGGCAGCCGCAAGGCTTATAAAATGAGGCTTGGGCTCCTTGGTTAATTACACCAGTCAGAAACTTATCTAGTAACTTTTGACTTTAGTAAAATTTCTCTGTTGTCCTTTTTATATGTAAAAAGGAAGAGAGGTAAAAGTTAGAATTTTACTAGTGGGAGAAGTTTTTGTGGGTGTCGTTGGGGTGAGAAGAAAATTTGTGTGATTGTAATAATTTTTCACATAGTAGATTTTTTTCTCTGGGTCTGGTGGTTTTTCTCCTGTTTTGGAGTTTTCTATGTAAATTCTTGTGTTTTTTTTATTTCTCTATTTTTCTTGATATTCTGTCAAAATTAAATCCTGGTAGAGGGAATTTGGGTGGTCCAGATTCCCAACAAGTGGTATCAGAGCCACTAGATTCTTTTGGCTGGATGAAGCTTTGGTGTGGTAGTGTGGATACGTACGGTTTAAGGATGTTCTGTTTAGGAGATTAGAAATTTTAAGTGTGTCCGTTGTGATCTTCCAATCTTTCTTGGGAACTGATTTAGTGGGTACTATTCATTTCTATGGTAAAATTTATTGAGGCAATGTCAAGAATGGAGGTAGAGAAATTTGATGGGAGAATTAATTTTGACTTGTGGCAAGTGCAAGTCAGGGATATCTTGATTCCATCAGGATTACACAAGGCGTCGACCAACCCATTAAGTCAGCAATTTGCTTGAGGTGTGGACAACCTGGCACGTCAAGAAAAGTTGTTAACAAGAGGTGGAGCCGGTTCGGCAAATGGTTCCAATTCAGTAAATGGAGATACTGGTATGAAGCTAACGTTGTGTCTCTCTCCATGAAAAAATAGACATGTATATCCTTATAGCATGCCGCTAATCCCAAAGTTGCCATGATAGAGGATGTGTTAATGTTAGCTGTTCCACAAGTTTGCACACGAGCATTGGTTTGGCATTGATACAAGGTGTGTGGTGGAAATTCATGTCGATGGCTGATGAACTTTCAAGAAAGCCAAACGTGGGAGTTGCACCATAATTTTTTCAGCAAGGTTATTTTCGACATAGGTCGAAGTGAAATGCTTGGAATTGGTTTATTCTGAGTGAGTATGCTTTTATGGTGGAATATGATAGCGGAAGCTATGAAAATCCTCATTACGGTGGAACGTGGCTGTGGGATCAGTCAAAGTCGCAAGGTGGAGATTGTTGGGTTTGTTTTGCTCCTTGAATCCCACATGAGAAATGAGTGGGAGAGGAGACAGTCCCAAGACTTATAAAATGAGGCTTGGGCTCCTTAGTTAATTACAATAGTCAGAAAATTATCTAGTAACTTTTGACTTTAGTAAAATTCCTCTGTTGTCCTTTTTGTATGTAAAAAGGAAGAGAGATGAAAGTTAGAATTTTACTAGTTGGAAAAGTATTTGTGGGTGTCGTTGGGGTGAGAAGAAAAATTGTGTGATTGTAATAATTTTTCACATAGTGGATTTTCTTCTCTGGGTCTAGTGGTTTTTCTCCTGTCTTAGAGTTTTCTACGTAAATTCTTGTGTTGAATTTATTTCTTTATTTTTCTTGATATTCTGTCAAAAATATATCTTAGTGGGAGAAATTTGAGTGGTCCAGATTTCCAACACATCGAACAACATAAATGTTCCGTTTGAACGGAGTGCAAAAACTATCCAAATGTTCATCACCTTATTTTTAACGTTCGAACGTGTTTCACATTCAAAGAAAAAAATTATGGTTGGCAAATGCTCGTTCATCATATATATATATATATATACAGCTTACAAGTAACTATATGTAACTTTGTCCTTACTTTCTTTTTCGAGAATATGAAGGATGGGAATTTCATAAACTAAATCAAACTTTTTAGAAGAATTAAATCTAGTGTATCATTTACGGCTGCAACTTTCTGCTTCAATACCGCATGAATCGGGTATTTGAGATTGTACCGAAAATCAAGACTCGAAAAATGGGATCGGGTAAGAACTAATTCGATAATTCAACAAATTGAATAAGGTAAATCATAAAAATTTTGAATCAGTCATTTCAATGTTAATACAAAAAAAAGTAACAAAAAATATCATATATATATAATGCAATTCAAGCATTTAATATCATGTATAAAATAGTATATAAAGTATAAACGCATTGACTGACTACTTTTAATAAAAATAGGATAAGATTAATTCAAATAATTTCATTAATAAATATGAAGCCTATATATTTAAGAATTGTCTTCATTCACCTTATCAAAAATGATCATTTTGTGACGATCAAATCTTTTGCTTCGTTGAGGAATACGAGCCCGAACCTTATTACTGATACTATAGCCTTTTTTTTTTTTATCTGCATCTCTATACACTGTATTTGCCATATATATATATATATATAACATGAATCATGATACTTGTCCGGACTTACTACCTTTCCTTCTTGTATCTATTTCTTATATTAATAATATATTTACTCATAAAAATATATACAGTTAAGTACCAGAAAATATTTTCTGAACATGAGACGTTGCACCACCAAATTACCGACTTTTAACTTTTTTGAGCTTGCTTGCTAATATATATTTTCTGAAATTATTGTATAAGAACTTATCCGATATTTACGTACCTTAATATTTATTATTTATTATATATAAATATATATTATGAAGCTGATCAGAATGAAGCTAAATTAAAATTTAAAATTGGGCTGAAAAGTCATGACTTGACAAGCCACGCAATCGTTGACATACATGCAACCGCGCAAAATATTGTTGGCACGTTACCTACGCATATTTCATTGCATCGGCGAGGTATATTGGAGAATACTGTTAGTATGTTATTTCATCTTAACCGTTTATATATTTAATTTTTTTAATATATTAATTAAGAAAGTGACTATTAATGTATTGATAATCTTTTTTTCATTTTTTAAATATTTAAACAATGCTTGAAAACAAAAGCAAAAAAGAAAAAAAAATGAAAAGAAAAGTGTCCCCTAGTGGGCAAATTAAGGTGCATAGTAGCACTACCCGAATTTTAATTTCCTTAATATCTTGTTTGTATATAATTGGGGTAATATGGCACTCATTTCAACTCCTCTGCCACATTTAACGCTGAAACACTGCATCTTTGGTCTTATTAAACTCGGACTGTTTGGCACAACCAACAAGAGCCATGCATCCCCTGGCTATAAGTTAAGACTTCTTAATTTCAGAGATAGGGGTTCTTCTCTATATAAACCCCTGCCATAGAGAAGAGCTAATATTTACCTGTGCTCGCTCTCTCTCTCCCCTAAGGCATGATGGGTCTGCGGAGTTCTTCTGCAAGGGTGACATTGAAGCTCATTTTCATCTCAAGCTTGATTGTGTTCATCAGTTTTATAGCATCAAGTGAAGGTCGCCAACTTGAGAAATCACAAGCTAGAAATGGAAAGGAAAACAGAGAAAAAATAATGGAGCAGTCAAACAAGAACAAAGATGATCATGATCATGATGTGAAGAACTTGCCACCTCTTCCGGGAATACTTCCATTAGCACCACCTATTCCCCAGTTTCCATTTCTGCCACCTATAACTCAGTTCCCGTTTCCTCCTCCATTTGAGATTCCTGGAATCCCCCCACTGCCTAGGATTCCTATCTTACCACCTTTTCCTCCAATATTCAATATTCCACCACTCCCCTTCGGCCTCTCACCTCCCCCTGCTTAATAAGTTGCCATGCATGTCAAAAAACCTTTAGGTTTAAAATCTCTCGATATGTTCTTGTTCTCTTTTACTCGATATGTTTAATTAATGTGAAGGTGGTATGGTTGTAGCTAGGTTTTGTAGCACACGAGTTGCCTTTTCTTTCACTGTTAAGTGGTTATTGATAATTTGTCTTCTGGAGTTGGCCAACATAAGCTAATGATCCTTTTGTAACATTACTCTTAAGGAAAATGCTATTTATATTAATTTTACTTACAAAATGATGAGTTAGCTATTAAAACTTGTGAAAATTTTAAAACTTAGAATTCAAATTAAAAAACAAAATACTGATAAACTAAAACTATTTTGTACGCGATAAAATTGTAGATACATGTAGCGCTACTCAATGTTAAAATCGTCTTCATGGTTTGCTTCGTGGTTATTCATTCAACCATTGTATCTATGTTAGCAAAAGATGCTTCAACATTTACATGATAATGAATAAAAAAATTGGTTAATACATCTGGCAAGACCAAAGTAAAGAGAAGAAAAGAAAGAGAACTACGAAACACAAGAAAAGGAAAACAAAAACAAACAAACAAGAAAACACTACATGACATCATCAGCCATTAGTAATGTTTGATGAGATTAGAAAGCCGACTGATAAAGGAATGTTGACACTATGACCATGATTTCCAAAAAGTCTGATTCTCCCAAAGCTAGCAACAGAACTGGTCATAGTTGCATTGAGGTATACACTCAATATCTGTCTCTCCCCATTTGCAATAGTGAAGCGCGTTGGAACCACTTTAACAGATACCCCAGAAGGAGGACTCCAACCAACATTATAAGTCTCATTTCCAGCAATGTTGATCACTGATCTCTGTACAATTGTAGACTGGTTCAGTTTTGATATCATGATGGAGGGCAAGTTCAGGTCAGCTCCATTGATGGTAGAATTATAAACCCAACAGTTTTGACCAGTGTAATTCAAAACCACAGGAGCAGATCCATTAATGCCGCAAAGAAACTGCATATAGTCATCATAACCTACAACAAAATGCACATGCTTCAGACTTTGAATCAGATGGATGTATTAATTGGCATGGAAAAGCACCATTCAAGAATTTCGATTGATATTCAAAATGACAACTAAACAATATTAACATATTTTTTTTTATGATGAGAAGTTCTGGTAATCGTGCAAATGCAACAAGAAACAGGAAAATCATCGGCTTCATACCAATGAGCCAATGGCCCCTAGAAATTGTTTGCCCCCAAGGATTTAAACCCTAAATCCAGAGGAAGCATACCACCAAGACCAAAGTTCTTAAAACACTTTGAGGCTTTGAGCCAACCCCTAGAGGTTAATTATGTCAACAAGTCCAGAAATTAAAATAAAGCTCATGATGCATTTAACATTCCGTGGACCCCATGAGGAACCCACCCTCCTATGGACAGAAAATTATAATTTTGCTATGAACTTATTTCACATGAGAAAATAACTAGGTGCAGTGACTCGATTTCTGTCTCAGGAAGTCAAAATCAACATAGATGCTCCATCTTTCTTTAATCGCCTCTTTTACTAAAACTCCTGTATCCTCATTTAATACTAGTCTCTAGTTTTTTTCTTGTTTTAACAACTCAATATAAAGCTCGTCATAAGGCTTTAAATCTAGCATTTTCAACTGCCTTAAATCTCGTTTGATGCCGGACAAAGATTTCAATTTTTACAGGAACACAATAAAGTCGGCCGAAACAGACTTGGGCTTGTTGTGGGCGACAGATACAAAGTGCAACAAGAAGTAGAAATTTGATTCAATCTAAAGTATCACAAAGGAAATGTGCAAGACATACACGAGAAAGAGACTGGAGAGGGTTCAAAAGCATGTTGTAGGTGATGTTTAAGACAATCTTAAAAATGTAATGGCGAAAAAGGATCTGGCCATACTCAACACCAAGCACTGGGGAAATTCTCTTTTTCACAGTCATGACAGCAAAATTAACTTTAGAACGCAGAAGTGAAATTTCACTTTAACCCTTCAAACTACATTTCCTTCTTCAATATGATCAACAAACTACCAAAGTTGAAACTCCCCCTCAAATTAACTACTAAAGTACCTTCATAATATGACTACTAAAGTATCAAAGTTGTTACTAACCCCCAAACTACAAGCCCTTTTATAATTTGCCCCCTCATTTAAGACTTAACCATTAAGATGCCATCTCATCTGTCTGTTTCTTGCTTTAGTTGTTTGGAGCTTAAAGGTTACGGTTCAGTTTTAGCTGAAATCTATGATAACAGCCATATCTTAATGAGTGGGTAATTCCAACATTTTTTTTTATAAGTGAGTAATTCCAACTTATATTTCAAACACGGACCTGAGTGATAATATTGGTAGCTTAATGGTTACTTGTATTTTTGGTGTCACAGCAATTTATGGGCCATCTAAACAACCATTGTAATTCGCAGCTATAAATTTTCCACGGAACACTTGAACAAAATTTCCTTGAAATATACATGAAACTCATTTTTTTAATAAAAAAGAACCTATATGTCTGTTTCTCATATTTATATGGACTAAGTTTTTCCAAGTGAAAAACAAAATGAAATGATAATAAAAACTAAAAGTTTGTACCAAATTTAAATCCATGGGAAAATCAACCTTCACAATATCCCAACCACATCAACATTTCCATGAATTTGACCAATCGAGAATATACACTATATGTACTTTGTCTTTTTTTATATCAGTAATTGAACTTTTTTTTTATTAAGAAAATGCAAAAGGCATAATCCAAGCACACAAGATGTATGTATGTAAGTAGACTTACTGGAGTCAAAAATCAAACCCGGATCCAGTGCCGCAGTGGCATTCACAAAACCACTACCCATGTCAAATGGTGTTGCTGGAGACTGATTCAGATCTGGGTTGGCATAGGCACGCTGAGCCATTATTGGTCTACCAGTCTTGTCGCATTGAGTAGCAGTGGTGGAAAGCGCAGATGCAATGGATGAAGGACTGAAACTGGGGAACTTCTGCTTAATCAGTGCTGCCAGCCCAGCAACATGAGGAGCAGCCATGCTCGTTCCGGACATCATTGCAAAGCTCTCACCTAATTGTGAATAAAGGTTATTAGTTCATTTGTAATGTGAGTTTCAAATTATTTGTAAACCATGAAATTTAGAGGGAACAAAATTCTTGTTCATGAAAGTCATTTTCCTTACGAATCGCAATTGCCATGTCATGGCATGCATAGTTATACCTTGGAATTCAACTGAGTCAGTGCCAAGAGAACTCCAAGCAGCCCATATGAAATTCCCAGGAGCTACCAAGTTGGGTTTCATTATGTCAGCATCCGTAAGAAAATTGTCTTCTGGATCTGGTCCTCTTGCTGAATAATACATAACCTTTGGAGCAGAATTACTGTAGTTTGCTTTTAATCCCCCAACGATGCTCGCAACTGCCCCATATCTAATAATTTTCTTTGAAAGCCCATCTCTCTCCAAAGAAGAATTGTAATATCGGAGTAAAATCTGTTAGATAGCTCATAAAAATGTTAGCAAGAGAGAGAGAGAGAGAGAGTTACTATGTATAACCAAATTCATCACTCAGGTTCCATCTAAACTCATAAATTTTGAAAATGATCAAACAGAACACAAAACCACACACAATACACACAGGCCCCACACCTTGGAATCATCTGGTGATGGAATTATGATGCCAGGCATTTTCAGTGGAACTGGATTAAGCTGAAAACCAATTACAAAAGGATCCATATAGAACACAACACCAGCTGCACTGAGGTTTTTGGCAGTTTGTAAGGCTTGATTGATAGTTGAGAGCCCAAGCACAAATCGTATTGAATAGCTACAGATCAAAAGGTTCCCTTGGACAAGATCTTGATTGAAGCTACTTGAGCCTTGGCATTCACTCACGTACATATCTCTGGCAACCGAAGTCTCATTGTTTAAAGCATCAATTGCAGATATCAGTTTGTATGTAGTATCTGTTCCAGCTGAACAAACAAGAAATAAATCAGCTTATCTTTCAATCCATTTTTGGGTGCACTCGTGTATATACATCAAAGTTGCAAATGCATGCATAAGCCATTAGCCATAACATCCATTATGAAACGATCAGATAAATATGAATGTAACCTAGTGCTGCAAGCAATGTATCAATAAAAACAGATATGAGAGCAGGTTGGACCATCAATAGTCTATTTGAGATGGCAGTATATACAGGTTATGGACCACGTACTGTTCAAATATCATCCATCAACAATCACCGAATTGGACAAACAGGTTTAGATTTCTCATGCACATCTCCTAATCTTCTTTTTTTCCTCTGAGCATGTGCATCTTAACCACATGCTCCACTGAAAGATGCCAGGGTGATTCCAAGACCCACAATTGCAAGACTAGTGCTCAAATTACTCCATCTAGTAAAAACTTGGGCAACAGCTTCATAATTATTTAAATACAAGAATTGAATTATACATGAATAAAACAAATGCAAGTAGCAAAATCGAAGAAATATAGAATATCAGCACATATAAGTAACTCTGATGATTCTGAAGTCAGGAAAAAATGATAATAGGATTGGACGTATAGAGTGCCTTTTCAAACTATTCATATCACATTTTTAAAATCCTGTCTTCCTCTGGAATAGAGTACAAGTGAATACTTGATTTTCAACAATAACAGGGTCACCGCCTAGGTTGCAGCCCTCCCCTTCAAATTGATGTGTATTCAGGTGTAATAGAAGTTTAGGTTAATACTCAAATACATAAAAGAATCTCATATTTGGCATCCCTACGCCATGAAATAAATGAACGAAGTTCCCCATCTTGCACCTAAACTCATAATAAAGAGCAAGCTATGTGAGAGGATTGAGGGTGGAAACTGAAATACAGGTGTAGGGGGAAGCAGAAGGAATCTATTCCAATTCCTCATTGTGATAAGTAGTGCTAAATACAATCCAGGGTGTGCAAGCCCTTGGTAAAAAGGGAGACCCATAAAAAAAAAATAAAAAAATAAAGCGGATTTGTTCGATTGGGTCCCACTTTTTTTGAAAGGCTTGCACAGAGCTTGCATGCCTTGGGCTTGCACAAATCATTTTCCTTTTGAAATAACTGAAATATTCTGAACACATATATATTTTCTATCCTTTCTAATATTTTGAATACATGAAAATTGATGGTACATGACACACCCTCATTATACCGATGGTGATTGACTAGAATATGGTGGACCTTGAATATCTGTAAATTATAGCTGGTGTAGTGTCACTACAAATTCCTTTTTCCAACAAAGTTAAATTGCTAGAATGGATAAAGAAAGAAAGTACTGTTACATGATCATTTATAGAGGGAATGAAAGAGGTGTTCAATGATTTCTAATTCTGAGTAACTTGGCCTATAAAGGGAATGAAAAGGGATGAGCTTGATACTTGAAAAACAAACTTACGTGCAAGCCCAACTCCAGGAATGGTTACATTATTGCCAAGGATTATAGAGTTACTGTAGACTCTATCATGAGATGCAGCACCAACAGTAAAAATCCAAGGACTGAAGGAAGACATGCTCTTAGGTGATGGTCCAGTATTGCCGGCAGCTTGCACAACAAAAATACCAGCCTTTACAGCAGATAACAAAGCCATGTCTATGGGATTAAAAAATGTTGCAAGACCAGGAGGACGTCGATTAGGTGTGATCGATAAGCTTATTACGTCAACCCCATCCTGAGCTGCCTGAAATGCACATTTTCTAGTTTAGTGGCACAGATAGATATTCATTTATGGATGAATGTTGAATAGAAGGGCTTAAAACTATTCAAACTATTCTACCTATAAGAAAAACTATTAAAACAATTCTCAAAATGATGAATGGATTCATTGACACCCACTTTCCAAACAGTATTTTGGTGAAGATCTTATGGACTATAAAAACATGATACAGAAATGCAAATGGTTACAGATAAAAGAAATGCAACCAACAGTGCCTATATCAAGGGAAAAATACAAAATAATCCAAAAACCTCTCCAAATTAGCATTGATTTACCACTAAATCAGGACAAAGAGAACTAGCAACAAAGCTTATTGTCGAGAATGTCATATGTTACCATGCCAGATTCAAAACCTCCTAGCAGGGTACATCATGAATGACAGAAGAAGACTATTAGCAGCGAAAGACCAATGATATCTACCTGGTCTATAGCAGCAACTACATCTGCAGCAAAGCCTCCAAAACTCTTGTACAATGCCTTGTAAACAGCAATGCTGTAAAGATTGACATCTGGTTAATACACAAACAAACAAATATATAAACAAAAATGATATAGAAACCTACATAAATCAGTACAGAAACATTTTTTCTTTTTCCTTTTTTGGTTCAATTGGTTAGGATTTTTGGTCGAGGAACTTTACTGAAAAACATTTCAAGAGTGAATCTTTTGAGGATGATGCAACCTGCACAGAATGAGAGGAAGTAGAAGCAAGGAAATAGTACTTGGAGAAAAAACAGAAAGAGCAACAGAAACAACATTGAGCTCAATGAAATTGTAGTGCATGGAACACGACGGGTGCGTAAAACAAATAGAATAACTACCCCTATCTCATGTACCTTTTATTTACATATCATTTTTAAATTTAAAACAGAATCCCACCTCTCCATGTTTTAAGTAAAGGAAAATGTTTACTTATCAAAAAAATTTAAAACAGAATATGACATGGGTTGCATAGAAAATAAAATAGAGCTAGAAAATGGAAAACGATAAGCAAAATATTTTTGCAGGCCTAGGAAGAGAAAACAATGAGAAGCCAAATTAGAACAGTTAGGATGCCCACAGAGAAAGTAAAGAAATCTATGTTCTAGCAAAACACGCATCAAGAGGAAAAAATATATTGGTGTTCATAATTACTTATCTTTGAAAGGATTCTGATTTTCAAATATGCAGCAGCATATCAGAAAAGTAAATTTGCCAGTTTTTCAACATTTTGAACCACAAGCACAAAAGGTGCCAACTAGCCCACCATTCAAGTCTTTCTCAGGTTTATACCCAAAGCATAGAAACAATTTTTGCCTTCATCTAGTTGAGAAATTTATGAGAAGGAAAAGGCCACCTTTAATTGTACAGTTCAACTTTGCCTTCCCCCCTCCCCCAAAAAAAGTAACGAAAAAGAGTGAAGAAAGAGGAGAATAACTTCTTTTGTTCACAGACTTTGTTAAGTACTGAAAACACAAATAAATGGGTAACAGGAGTATATCTTTATGTATTCTGTGATACTTCAGGTTGATCATTGTAGGGTCTCACATTAGGATGGAATGGGGAAAATGCAACAGATGCAGAGCTGCAATTAGTGCATCTTTTATTAACAGCCAATTTCTGAATGTGGAGTATCTTATATCTACACAAGATATCTGTACTGATAAAGATACATATTAAAGATGACTACAACCATCAACAAAAACAAACCAATGCTCAGATATGGACTAATTACTGTGAATGAGGAGCCATCCCACTCGCATTTCCGAAGTGATGCCCAGCAACAACCACTGGAATCCCATGGTTTCCTGCAGCAACAGAAGCTGTGTGCCTGTATATCAAGACTAGACTCATCAGTGACCTTTTTGGAGATTCTAGTAGACTTCTGTATACGCATAGAAATATCTAGACTGTTGCAATGCTGATGAACTGGTAAATCTAAAGTCCTCTTATACAAGAAATAATAATAATAATGATGATGATGATGTCATCATCATATAATATTAATGTACTCATTTTCTGTGGTTTTTAGAAGCAAAAGAAGCCATATAAAGATTAGACAGACAGATATCTACTCCTTATTATGGATAATTGCAGTCCAATACACTGAAACCAGGAAAACTATAATAAAGCAAGAACAAGAGAATACTCGTCTGACATATGCTGTGGCCCATGCCAATGTCGTTTTCTACTAGGGAGGATGCTATCTAAAACAAACTTATTCATGTCATACAGCAATTAAATATTAGAGAGGTGTATGGATTGTACGCAATTATAATTGACATGACCAAACCCCATAAAAGACTAGCTGGAGCCAAAATAAAGTAATAGAATGATAACTACAGCTAATAGAACCTTTTTTCTGCTACCTTTCTTTATTTTATCAAGAGGGAAGTTAACCTGCCCTTAAGGTATTGTATCTGAATGGCTGCAATAATTTTTTTCCTTTCAATACTCAATAAAAAAAAAAAAAAACAGTGAGCTTTACACTCATAAAAGAAAAATATAAAAAAAATTGAGCCTAAAACATACACCATTACACCATTCCACCCGATCCCTTTAACCACACAAACTAATGCTTACATTATACAGCCCTCATATATTGCAATTACAGTTCATTTGGCTGCACTTGAACATCTCTAAGATGGGTGGCCTAATCTGGATGCCAATTTCAACTCCAGCATATGAACTATGTGTATTTGATACACAATCCATGTGTTATTCATGCTGGTTTGGATTGCATATAGCAGATGAACTCCCAGTATGAATAACACATGGATGAAAACTGGAAAGTATTAGAAGTTCAACTTGATGCTAATTGCCAGAAGTGAAGAAGTAAAAACCAGCATGTCTATCTAAATCATCGATTAGAAAATAAGAGAAACACTCACGTGCCATGGCCATCACCATCAAATGGTGACGCATAATCCTGAGTTGCATTGAAAATTCCTCTGGTTATAGCAGATGCCGCAAAATGGCGGGCCCCAATAAGCTTCCTATTGCATGAACCAGATGGAAAGTCCCGAGTAACCTCACAAATGCCAGAAAAATGAGCTGGAACTGGATATGGATGTTCAGAAATGTTATCGGCAAAACTGGGGTGTGTTGGATCAATGCCAGTATCGACAAAGCCTATCACGATTCCTTCTCCAGCAGATTCAAAACCACCTACTTCAGTCCATGCCCCATGTGGTAGGCCCAAGAACTGTGGAGTATGAGTGGTTGCAGTTCTGACAGAGAAATCCAAAACCACATTCGCCACTTCTCTCCTCCTTGAAAGCTTCTCTGCCTTCAAGATTCACCAATTTCATATCAACAGTCTTTTCCCAGGTATGAATAGATAGCATGTCACAAAATACAGAGGTTTCTACACACATATAACATCCCAAAGTATCCATTCACAAAACACCTAACGTGAATTAGACAATCATTTCTAGCAAAAGCAAAGAACTAAGTTACTGTATCGCTCCACAAACTTATTTCAAAATTAGAGTACTATGACAGGCATCAGAATGATGGAGAAATTTGACTTATCTCATACCTGCCCAGGGGTAACAAGTACAGCAAAACCATTGATCAAGTAGCGGTAGCTGTAAAGCTTGAAATATTGCTCCCCCCTTAACACCCGCCTCAATAATGAATCATGAACTCGAGCAATATAGGAATTATACCTCCGATCCGTTCTTGAAATATTTCCAAATCTGTAAAGAATACAATTTAAAGCGTCATTGGTCAACTTTGCAGAATGGTTGAAAAAGGCCAGAGGGTGGAAAGATAAAGAAAAGAGAAGTAAAGCTATCCTGTTGTACGAAAATAATAATCCATGTTAGACTAATAATGTGCAGACAGCTAAACAAGCTAATAGCTTTAGCATTGCAATCCCAGCACTAATTTGGCGGGGGGAAGGGTCGGTGAAGAAAAGGAGGTGAAGAAGAAGACAGAAATATATCGCACAAGTTCAGAAAAGACAATTCCCAAATAAACCCCATTAAGCGAAACGACAGGGTAAGAGGACCCCATCAGACATCTCTGAAATCTTAACATGTGAACCAGTAAAAAAACAACCTAATGATTACACTAAATTCCAAACTTCTATGGAATAAAAATACAAGAACCAAGCAGCCAACAACCCAATAAAAGACACTGAGCTTCTAACGGTCACTTTTCGCCAACAATTTCAAGGAGCAAGAATTACGGAAAAACAATGGATTGAGATTTCTGAAGAAATGAGTACCTCGGTTTGTGAATATTCAATCTTCCAGAAGAACCGTATTTGAGACTAGCTCCGTCCCTTGTTAACAACTCACTATAGTAATGGGCAGCAGAAGCTTGTCTCAAAGTAACAATATACACAGATGAGAAATTTGCATCTAAATCATTCTGACACAAACAGCTCACAAACGTCCCCAAGCAAAGCACCAAAACTAAATGCGCCCAATAAATACTCTCCATGACAGAAAAATCTTAGTGAAATGGAAACCAAATTTTCCCAAGAAACAAGCAACCTCGCTGCCGCCCCCCTCCCTCCTCAAACCGAACAAGCAAGAACCTTCAGGTACCCATATTCTCCATTCCCAAGAACAGTCTCTCTCTTCCAGTCAGAAGTCTAGTAGAGTGAAAAACCCACTAACCAGAGGCGCTTTACTAAAATGCGAACATTGCTCATAGAAAGTGCAAAACACACCCACTAAGCTTCCACATACCGGAAGTTGAGTTGCAGAGAAAGCAGAGATCTTTTTGGTTGAAAAGTTCAAAAGAGGCCCTTCTGCTTCCTTTCGAGATGGGAGAGAGAAGATTAAAAGCAGAGTAGACTAGGTGGGTCTTTGTTCTTTAATATAAGGTGCGGACTGTGGAGTATCGGTGGAGAGCATCTGCGAAAAAAACTTTCTCGATAGGTGTGAATATGAACGTTTTGTTTACACGAAGGAAAAAGGATGCGACGAGAAAAATGAACGTTTTATTTTGGTTTTATGCTCTTTGTGTCTTATAGTGCATATTATACTACAAAACTCGGATATCTCGATTAGATAGGATGGTGATTCTTCTCTTTAAGGCCTCGCTTGGATTCAGAGGTGAGCTCAGCTCATCTCAACTCATCTCAACTCATCTTCATTTCATTATTATATTTTTATAATTTTTTATATAAAACACAAATTCCTATACACCTTTTTCAATTCCCAATACACCTTTTTCAATTCCCAATATACCTTTTTCAAATCCTAAAATAATAATAATATTAAAAAATAAACTAAACTTATCTAAACTCATCTCAACTCATCTCATCTCTAAATCCAAGCGGGGCCTTAATGTGTTTATGTGCTATACTCATTGGCCATTAAATAAAATTTTTAAATAATAATTGATTAAATATTAATAAATAATATTACATTAGCACTTCACATATAGTACAACACTTCACATAAACTATTTTTAATAATTAAAATTTGTTAATAGTAATAGATATATAAAAGAAGTCTCAGATAATATTAATTTACGCAGATAATGTGTTTATATTAATATTCTGTTTTATATTAATATTTATAATAATTTTATTTTTAGTAAGACCTAAAAAAAACAAACAAAGCAAGATTATTTATGCAACCATTTTTTTTAAGTGATAATGAAATTCCCTAGAGAATTTAATATATTCTAAAAAAAATCCTTTGAAAATAACAGATAGTTTCGTGATTTTGGGGAATGGAAAGGTCAGATCAGGTGGATTGAATACACATATATGAAAAAATAAAAGAAAATGATGGTGGGTTGATGGGATCAGGCTCCCATGATCTAGGGTTTGGCTCTTTTTGTTGCTGTGGGTGTGATTCTTGGGTCTATTGTTCCCAACGTTCCAATTTTTTTGACGGTCGCCCGTGACACTGTAGAGAGAGAGAGAGAGTGAGGGTCGTTCGGCGTTGTATGCACGTGAAAGTGCACAAACCGTGCAAGAGAACTAAAGGCAAATGATAATTAGCTCATGTTTTTTTGTTTGGAAAATATGCTTTCTAGTTAATTATTATTTGTTTACTATTTTTTCTTATTTTTTTAATAATATGTACATTTGTTTACTAAAAATTATGTTCGTATATTTTATTTTGTTTTTAATAATTAAGAAATTAAATATTAGTACACTTGTAATGTTTTTAAAATTATTAAAGATATTTAAAAAGTATTTAAAAGAAAATTAAAAAAAACACACAATTTACAATAGTGATAATTTTAAATAACAAAAACATGAGACTAAATAATAATTTTCGAGAATTAGCATCTCATTTGTTTTTAAAAAACTTCTAAACTCATTTTATCTCATTCTATATAAACAGTATAATTTTTTCAAATTTTCACATAAATTTAAGTTTTTTAAATATCAAGACAAAAATATATGAAAAAATTATAATATTATAATTTTTAATTTTTATCTCATTCCATCTTATTTTATTTACGAAAAAAAATTATGCCTAAATGATCCTGCTGTACGAATAATAACTTGGGTCCAAATATTGAACGGGGCCACTCTTTTTTTATTCTGTCATAATTTTATATTTTAAATATTTTTTTGATCTAAAATAGACGTATTATGTACATTCTGTTTAAGTTTAGGCAGACTCACACAACATTTAATATAATTATGAAATTTACATGTTATATCTTTCATTTCAAATTATAAAATATATTTGTGAGAAAAACCTTTAAAAAAAATATTCATTCCAGCTTTCATTTTGATGAGTCACCCAAACAGACCCTCAAAAGTCTATTCAGAAACTAGCATGCTTCAAGTATTGCATGCAAATCTGAGTGAGCAACACTTGTTCACACCGACCGCAAATCGCATTTAATATTATCAAATTCACACAGCGCAGCGTTACGTACAATTTCTAAAATTAGATTTCTTTATGGTCCAAATAATAAAAAAATAGAAAATCTTTTATTTTAAAATAAATTTGATCAAAATATTTTTATTTATAAATTAAAAATTATTAAAATTTAAAAAATTCATTTCATTAACTTGTGAAACGAGAATATTTTAATTAAACCTGTAATACAGTTCATAAATAAAGATTACAAGACAAATTATTCATCCACATATTATATTTTCAAGTTATAAAACAAATTTGTGACAGAAAAATCTTAAAAAAGAAAATCTTCCTCCCCAATTAAAATTGGTTGAAAAACTAGTTGATTCACATGGTATTTATACACATCTCAGTGAACAACTTTTGTCCCACTGATTAATGTTTTATGTGCATTTTTTCTTTTTTATAAAAATTCACTCAATAGTCTAACTAAAAGAAAAGGTAATACTAAATACAGTGTTAAGATACGTGGACTATATACACTTTCATAAAATAAAATGGAGCACATTGTGTAAAAATAATACTTATATAAATTCTAAATTTATCTATTTAAAAAAAAAAATTCGAAACTTTGCGTTACTATGGCCCGATGGTTCACTGAAAAGAGCTCAATCGAGCCTTTCCCATATTCTCTTTGTCAAAGTGGAAGGGGCCAAGCTATAATGCCATCATCATACACTGGGGAGCATTTGTATATATTTAGTCGTTGAGAATAGCTTTAGTCTAAAAAGAAGCCGATTCTACAATCATGAGCATCACTTTACCTTTGATCTCAATCGATGACTTTCTTTTCTCCATGTGACACTCCAATACAACAGAATAAAAAAACATGGTCTTCTCTTTGTTCTTCTGATCTTATTTTTTTTCTTTTTCTTTCTGAGTGTTGGTCCTAGTTAGGTAGAAGATCTTTTAATTCTACTCTCATGCTGACGTAAATGCTCTTTTGTTTAGAGTGTTGTGGATTGGAAATTTTATATAAGTTGAGGCTAAAATGGAATTATTCATCATTTCTTTAAGCAGAGGATGGGGAATCTGAATCTCGAATCTCATCCATAACTCACATGAGTTTGAGCAAAGAGCCACACAAGATTTACGTTAAAGTTTTCTCAGCAACCAAACATTAAGTTATAGGAAAGAAGAAAAAATATATCCAAAAATAAACCCATTATATTAACCCAACAATTAGAAGAAACAACAAAATAGCAAAACAACTCAAAGGACTTGCTTTTTTTTAGGGGTGGCAATATGTGACACGACACGTTAACACGAAACGAACACGACACGATAAAAGCGGGTTAGTGTTTAGCCTTAACGGGGTTCGGGTCAAATCGTGTCAACCCGTTAAGACACGATTTGATAACGGGTCATAACGGGTCAAACCCGTTATGACCCGTTAAGACCCGTTAAGACACGTTAAGAAATTTAAATTTATTTTTATACCCTTGAGCTAAACTTTAAAAAATCCTAATTTAAAATTAGATTGATACTTTTAGACACTTAGCTATCCCATTTAAGTACTTATTAAAAAATCATTAATGAGTTAATTCATTGTTATTTAATATGTTTGAGTTATAATTTTAATATTTTATAATGTGTGGGTTATATTTGTGTGTTTATCATATTTTATAATGTACTACTTATTGAATTATAATTTTAAGATTGTAATTTATAATTAATTTTTTATGTTTTATAACTATTGTTTAAGTTTTAATATTTGTATAAAATCAATTAGGTTAAACTCAAACGTGTCACTAACGGGTTTGCGGGTTGAAACGTGTCAAATCGTGTTGTATCGTGTCGTGTCATAGCGTGTCATATAGTGTCAAAAGTCTTAACGGGTCTTAACGGGTCGTGTCGTGTCAACCCGTTATCTTAACGGGTCGTGTTAGGGTTGAAGTTTTTGACACGAAATCCTTAACGGGTCGTGTTCGTGTTGACCCTTTAAGCATTATGTACACGTCCTGACACGACACGAACACGACCCGTTAACACGTTTTGACACCCCTACTTTTCTTGGTAAGGATGTGGAACCATTGAATGGTAGTACACATATATGTCAATTGGCTGACTTTTTTTTTTTGTTTCAATTACATATGACAGTAACCATAAGGACTTTCGCTACCTTAGGACTTGTTGAACCCAAGGTTTCAAGTCTCGTATTTACGTATAAATTTTGATGATAACAAATAATATTGAAAACTCAAGCTCAAGTTATCTATGCATGAAGGGAGCTAAACACATCAAGAAATCAAGCATGAGCAAGAAAGATATCAAGTCTACAAATGAAGCTCATAGATTATTTTTGTACATCTCTTGATAAAATTAGAAATTGGATTAAGGCTCCAAATTACTCTTTTTTCTCATAAAACATCAAATTACTTTTTCCACATATGCAAGACATTTTTAAATGTCTTAGTTTTGAAAATTATGTTTTTCACATGTGCATAACACCATCAAACAAAATAATTTCGAAAATTATATTTTTTTTATAAAAACTTGATTTTATAAGATGATTGATTATCATATTTGACATGTGCATATTTTGTTTGAAAGTCTTGAAGGGAGGTGGTGTGTTTTTTTGACAAATGCAAAAGGTAGAAGATTTTGTTTGGAAATCTTAAAGGGTGGTTGTGTGTTTTTTTGACAAATATAAAAGATAGATGATTTGTTTGAAAATCTTAAAGGGTGGTTGTGTGTTTTTTTGACATATGCAAAAAGAAGATGATTTGGTTTGAAAAATAAATCATGCTCATTTTGTCTTGTATGAAAAGCAAAAGATTAGGTTTGATTTCTTTGAAAAATGAATGGAGTTGTCTTTGACAAATGCAAAAAGGAAATGTTTTTATTTGAATTTTTTGAAAAGTGAATAGTGCTCTTATTTGACATGAGAATCTTTTCAAATTTGAATTTGAAGACTCATTTGCCTATAAATAGCTCACTTGAGTTTTGCAAAAATCACAACAAGAGCTTACACATCTATTGCTAAATTTTGCATCATTCTTTCAAAGCTCTCATTCTCTCTTTTCTAAAGTTTTGAGCCTTAATTCTTGTTCTTGTTGAGAGAGATATAGTTTGTGCTGTATTGTTCTTATTTCACTCATTGAGGAGTGTTTTCTGATAGCCTACCCACTATCAATTCTTGTATCAGTAAGAGGGTGTGTATAACCCTTGTGTGTGTAGAAGGTGTTCTACACGGGGAATAGTTAAATCACCAAGTGTGAGGTGATTGGAAGTAAGAGGGTGCGTATAACCCTTGTGTGTGTAGAAGGTGTTCTACACAGGGAATAGTTGAATCACCAAGTGTGAGGTGATTGGAAGTGTAGAGGGTATTCTACACGGATTCTTTGGAGCGGTGTTGCTCAAAGGTGTAATAGGTTTCTATCTCCACCTAAAGGAGATTGAATAGTGGATTTGGGAATCCTCAAGGGGTAGCTTGAGGCGAGGACGTAGGCAGTGGGGCTGAACCTCGTAAAAATACTGAGTTTGCTTTCTCTTACCCTGCTCTTTATATTTCCTACTGCTTTATATTTTGGTTATATTTTATATTGTATATTTAGTTTATAAGTATTAATTTTTTAATATAACCCAATTCACCCCCTCTTGTGTTAGTCATCTGGGCAACAGGACTGTTATAGGGCCGCTGTTCAATTTCTTAGAGGGAGTTGTATTACACCCCTAGGTATTTTCTACCTACCCACCTGTGTTAGTAAAGAAAATTACCTCTCGAGTTGTCTATAGTTGTCTATCTTTAAACAGGTCATGCAGGGGTAAAAATCGACAGATATGATTTGGTTTCGGACCAAAACTAAAGTCGAAACTATAGATTTCATACATATTTAAAATTGGCCGGTTCTTCAATCCAAAATTAAAACCAAATTGATTGGTTTCATACAAATTTAAAATTAGATAATTAAGGTGAAGAAAATTGACATGCTTGATTTAGGTATGATTTCAATCAGTTTGTCGATGGCGCAATAAGAAAGAGTGCAGAGTGAATAGACGTCGTGATGAGAGAGAGAGAATGGTCGAGTCGCAATGTGAGAGAGATGTACCGACAAGACGACACTAACACTACTAGAGAGAGAGAGAGAGAGAGAGAGAGAGATTAGGCCCTTAATCTAAATGACCTTGTTTGGTGTACTAACTACTAAGCCAAATGATGTTTTTTTTAAATGGTATATATAAAACAATATCGTTTCACTTAATACGTCGGTCGGTTTGAACTTGGTACAAATCGAGACCGAACTGGTATACGTTACTTTCATCAATTTCCTATTGCCAGCCGACAAGTTCTCTGCTGATTTTAGACTGGTGGGCCGGTGGCCAGTTCACGTCGTTGAGGGTCGATTCCATTGGTTTATGTACAATCCTGTGGTAATGGGCCAGGTTGTTTAATTAAAACTAGCTTGTTCCTTTGTTTTGAAAAAAACTGGGCTTAGTTTTAAACAAGAAGAATAAACAAGTGACATCCATGAGTTTTGAACCCAAAATCTAGAGGCAAGCATGAGATGGGCGCACCACAGAGTTGCTGTCTTGAGTGAGGCATTTTTAGTTTACTTGTTATTAATTGCGTTGTGAAGAAAAATCCGGTAATTTATAATTATTTAATCACATAAGATACTATTTCTCTATGTATTCCATGGTATTACATTAGATTAATTTTTTGTTATGAAATCACATGTTAATGTTTCTTAGTTGATAGCATATGATTTATGAATCATTTTACCACAAAGTGTGTTTGGTTATTTATTTATTTTGGCCTACAGGTGTTTTCGGAAAGTAATAAATAGTCAGCCTATGGTAGAAATTAAATTGGATTTTATCTCTCATACAATTTAAATTTGAGCGAGAATTAAGTTAAAAGTTAGGGCAGGTTTGGATTCGTAGACGAAACGAGCTCGTTTCAACTTATCTCAAACTTATCATTACACATTTTCAAATTCTTATACAAAACACAAATTTCAATATAATTTTTTTAAATTCTAATACATATTTTTTAAATCTCAATATAATTTTTTCAAATTCCAATACACTGTTTTCAAATTTTAATTCAATTTTTTTAAATTTTAAAATAATAATAATAATAAATAAACTAAATTCATCTCAACTCATCTCATCTTCCAATTCAAACTAAACCTTAATAGCCAGTTATTGTGGCATAGGAAATGTTTAGGAAGCCAAGTGAATTTTCTTGTCTCGCGAAATGTCTATAATGATTCCTTTTAACTTACATCAATGCGACAAATTTATTAAGGTACGTGTGGTAGGCTATATCCTTGTTTTGGCCTACAAATATTTTTTTAGAAGTGAAAAATAGTGAGAGTATTGTTGAAATTAAATTAGATTTTAGGCCCCTTTTGAATTTATAGACTACCTCATCTCATCTCAATATCTAAATAATATTATTTAATCATTTCATTCAACTCTTTCATTTAATCATTTCTTAATCATTACAACTTTTTTTTATTTAAAAACAAATAAAAATAATAATTCATCTTTTTTAAATCCCAAAACAAAAATTATATTAAAAAAATTATATTCTAACAAATTTTAATTTATACTATTTTTATTCTACTTTTTTTCTCTTTTCTCAAAACCTTATAAAGCATCTTAATTCAAGTTATTTCATTACTATTCACAAATTATCTCATTACAACTTAAATTGTTCTCATTTCATCTCCTCATTGCATCTGCATAACCAAACCACGTGTTAATGTGCCATACAATTTAAATTTAAGCGAAAATTCAATTGAAAGCTAGTAAATAGATATTGTGGCACATGAGATAATTAGAAAGTCAAGTTGGCCGAAAACAATTTAATCAATGGGTGACAAGTTCAGAGAGTGATACGCTTACTATCCAACTCTTGGGAAACAATGAACAAAATTTTAATGTACAATGAGAACATCGAAATGTTTGATGATGTGTCGTGTCACTTAGAACTTGAGGCGAGCACCCAGAGACCGTTAAGCCCAAACATTCATCCTATTTGGCTAAATATGGCTTGCGCAAGACGTTCAGGCTCAAGCACAAGAATACTAAGATTGGGGTAACCACTAGACGTATGTAGAGAGTCAAAACTTTTTAAGCGCAGCAATAAAGGCTAGTGTAGGAAGAACAAGTCTAAACTAGATTACTTCAATTGTGAAAAAAAAAATCATTTTGCTAATGACTGTAATGAGCTTAATAAAGTAGAATCTAACTATTCTATTTTTGTTTATGTAACAAGTCACGTGATAGTTGCTCCCTCCTATACTATGTAGACTGTTGATTTAGGAGCAACTGAGCACATTGTATGAAATAAAGTCAAATTTGTGGGATATCATCAAATTCTAATTGGGAGATGTTATATCAAAATGGGTGAATGGAAATAGAGTGAAGGTGCTAGGAGTTGGTAGCTATAGGCCAGACTTGTGAGGCGATTGCACACTCCAATACTCCACGATATGTCATATACTCCCGAGTTACTTTAGTTAGATTTGATTTCCACATTTTATTTGAAAACATAGTGTTTTCATATTTAGCAATGCTTTGTGTAGTTGTATTTTTCTTTCATCCGATTTTATGATGACGGATTTGGACTATTCAAATGTGAATGATTCCATTGTTTTTTTCTCACTACTCTGATAATTTAGATTCATATAAATGAAATGTTATGTTTGGCTATTGAACAAAAAATGACGACTATATCAGTTTGAGAAGGCCAAATAGGCAATCTTGCTAAAGTCATATTACCCACATGTAAATATTGTTTGATGAAAAAAGTAAAGAAACTCATTTGGAAAAGTGACAATGACATCTTCTCCATTTTAATTAGTTCACTCAAACATTTGTTGCCCAATTAATATCAGAGTAAGATATGTGGTTGTCTATTTCGTTATATTTATATGTACTTTTTCGTGATATGGCCATGTCCATTTGATCTCCCACAAGTCTAAAGCATTTGACTACTTCAGATAATATATATGTTTGGTTGATAATCAATTATACAATAGTATAAAAACTATTAGGACTGATCGGAGACACGAATATCTGTCTGATTACTTTTAAAAGCCATGTGATGACAAAGAAATCAAAAGTCAGTTGACTATGCTGATACACCATAACAAGCAGAAATGAGAAATCGGGCACTGTTTGAAATGGTTAAGTCGACGATGGCACAACCAAACATACTACTATCATATTCGGGATGCACTTTTGACAGCAACTTACACCCTTAATCAAGTGTCCTCTAAATTAGTATCATCCACTCCCTATGAACTTTGGATCGACAAAACATCCAAGTTTAGTAACTTCAGACCATGGAATCTAGAAGGCTTCGTTCACAAGTCTTCTCATAAATATGGAAAGTTGGGCCTTGATGAGTGTACAAAAATACATTCTAAATATCATAGTATTGGACTAAATTGCTAAAATGTGAATGTAAATGATGGGATATAATTTGTATTATTGAATTTAATTTCTATTCACATTAAGATATATTTTAGAATGATTTTATAATAATTTTAAATCTCAAAGATTGCATCATTGATAGGTGAGGTATGGTTTTCAATTGGACATCATTCACTAGGATTTCAAGCTACAAGTCATAGGTGATTTCAGGAGATATTTGGTTTGGCTTCAACAAAGAAATAGGTGGGCCACATTTTTTGTTCTAAGCATAACTTAAAGAGCTGCTCACATTGTGGACTTCATGGGCCAATTTTCTTCTCAATTCATGGACCCACACTTGCACAGCATATCAATTCTCAAATGGCCCATACCTATTTACTAAATGATTTCAATTAGTTGGAGTCGCAAGTTTTAAAAAGGACAATTTTGAAATTTCAAGGGAGCAGGTTCCTTATTCACACGGCAACATCACTTCTAATTTCACACGACACTTTAAAAGGATTGCATAGCAACACATATATAAGGGAGCGCCATTTTCATGAACTAGGAATGGAAGGGATGAGAACGTACATAGTCACAAAAGGTAGAGATAAAATATTTTTTCAGGGCCGCCGATTGCTTTCTTTCTCTGGAGAATTTTATATTGTCAATCATATTTATGGGTAACTAAATTCTCAAGCAGAGTTAGGGATAAACTTGCATATGTGATGGTATTTTTAATTTATTTTCAATTCATGTAATTGATTTTTAATTTATTAAGACTCTTTGTTTTATCATTTTTAATTTTTTGTTGATACTTTCTTCTCCTAATCATCTTATAATTTGTTTTATTTATGGATTCAGTCATATTTTTTCCATTGAAAATATTAGTTCTTTGATTATGTTTGGATCAATTAATTGTCTATATTGATTTAATTTTCTGCTGCAATATTACTCCTTGAGTATATTGTTGTTGTTGGATTTTCTCAATGTAGATAACAATTTGTGTAATTTAAAAGTAATGAATAATGTTTTAAAGATTTACATTTAGTTTAATTTTGGTTTATAATTTTATATTTTCCAATTAAAAATTTTAGAATTGAATTATCAAATAAGTTATCAATAAATTAAGAATAATTAAAATATCGGATATGTGTAAAGAATTCCCAAATCTTTATTGTTTGTCAACTTTGAATACTTTTTTCGTCAATTACTTTGTTTTATTTTAATTTGAATTTAAAATCAATTTTAATTACCTCATAAATCAATTAATATTTTTCTAGTTTCTTTACTATTTTTGTTATTATTTTAATTTGTCTCCTTATGGAATTGATACCTCAAAGTTATACAACTACCGCGTTATTCTTTAGGCAATGGTGCAAAAATTTGATTATGCCCAAAGAATAACGCGGTAGTTGTAGTGTACCTTTGGGATATCGATTCTACAGGAAGATAAATTAAAAGAATAGCCGGAATAGCAAAGAAACTAAAAAAATATTAAATGATTTATGAGAGAATAAAAATTGATTTTAAATGTAAATTAAAATAAAACAAAGTAATTGACGGAAAAAGTATTCAAAATTGACAAAAAGTGAATTTCGGGAATCCCTTACACATATTCGATATTTTAATTATTCTTAATTCATTAATAACTCAATTGAGAATTTAATTTCAAGATTCTCAATTGGAAGATATAAAATTATATACCAAAATTAAACCAAATGTAACCCATTGAAAAATCATTCATTATTTTTAAATCACGCAAATTATTATCTATATTGAGAAAATCTAACAACGACAATATACTTAAGGAACGATATTGCAGCAGAAAAATAAATCAATATAGACAATCAATTGATCCAAATATAATTAAAGAACTAATCCATTCAATAGAAAAAGTATGATTGGATCGATAAACAAAATAAATTCTAAAATTATTCGGAGAAGAAAACATCAATAATAAATTGATAACGATAAAATAAAGAGTTTTAATAAATTAAAAATCAAATACATAAATTAAAAATATCATTACGTGTGCAGTTCATCCCTAACCCTACTTAAGAATTTAGTTAACTATAAACACGATGGACAACATAAAATTCTTCAGAGAAAGAAATCAACCGACGACCATGGAAAATTATTTTATCTCCTTCGTTCGTAATTGTGTACGTTCTCGTCCCTTTCGTTCCTAGTTCATGAAATCGGCACTCCCTTATATGTGTGTTGCTATGCAACCCTTTTAAAGTGTCGTGTGAAATTAGAAATGATGTTGCCGTGTGAATACGGAACCAGCTCCCTTGAAATCTCAAAATTGTCCTTTTTAAAACTTGCGGCTCCAACTAATTGAAATCATTTAGTAAATAGGCATGGGCCATTTGAGAATTGATATGTCCTGCAAGTGTGGGTCCACGAATTAAGAAGGAAATCGGCTCATAAAGTCCATAACGTGAGCAGCTCTTTAAGTTATGCTTAGAACCAAAAACAAGGCCCACCTCTTTCTTTGTTGAAGCCGAACCGAGTAACTCTTGAAATCACCTATGACTTGCGGCTTGAAATCCTAGTGAATGAAGTCCAATTGAAAATCGTCCCTCACCCATCAATGATGCAATCTTTGAGATTTAAAAATATTATAAAACCATGCTAAAATATATTTTAATGTGAATAAAAATTAAATTCAATAATACAAATTATATCTCTTTATTTATATTCACATTTTAACAATTTAGTCCAATATTAAGATATTTAGAATGTACTTTCGTATACTTATCACACCCCCCAACTTACTCAATGCTAGTCTCTCGCAATTTTCACGCAAAAAACGATGAGAGAGACCAAATAAAATCATATACAGAGATCACCAAGTCACAATTTCCAAATTCAAATATCAAAACAATCTTAGAAATCCAATAACTCTATCACAATCAATCCATCTATAACAATCCACAGAGTATGTGTGTGTTCCAAACTATGTCCATCTAGCTAAAAGTCATGACACATGCAACATCAAGAACATTTCAAGCAAAAAGTTCAACTCCATAACTCACGGGTATAAAAGTATTTCGTACAAAAGTTCTCTATATGGAGTTGACAAGGGATGTACATGCACTCTTATGGAGAAATTGGCAATTATGTACAACTAACAAGCAAATATTGATCTTATAATAAGAACACTAACAAATGAGAATTCCACCACTCTTTCCACATGCTTACTTAGGATCATAATGATCACACAAAATGTTGTAATGTGGCTTGGCTAGGGATATATGAAGAAAAATGATGAAAATGATTCAAAAACTTCCAAGTACATATTAAGGAAATTTTATTAAAAATTATAGCACACCACACTTCTCACTTGATGTACTCTTTAACTTTTTAGATCATTTAATAACAATACATTTCCCTTTCTCTTCTCCTTCAACCTCTTTTTTTTTTTTTACCAATAATTTGGTGAATAGATACATGCCACCTAGGAATTCTTACCATTTCTACCCAACCTTCATATTTTTGCTCTAGAAGCTCACTCAATTGAATACCTTGCAATTTATGTTTTTTTTTTCTTTGTTTTTCTCTTTTTGTTTTTGAACCCAACACAAGAAAAAATGCAAATTTCACACCTAGTACACACTTGAAAATATTAAAGGTAGGAAAAATCAATGTATAGGCTATACTCCAATGTGGAGAGATATGGATAATGTGGGTATATGAAAAGAAAAGGCTACATGTGTTTATTATCTCAAAGTTGACTACTGAGGGTCTATGATAGAAATGGTTAGCTTGAAAGACTCAAACATTAATTCTAAGTTGACCTTCATCATATCCCAAGTATATCTGCCATCATACCACCAACCATGTAATGATATTCTCAAAAGAAGTGTTCAATTCAACAGATCAATAGACGCTTATCATAATTTACTACATTTGTAAGCTATCAATCATCTACCAAAATTCACATGAATACTTAAGCAAAAGAGTTATCTAGCTACATGTGTCAAACTACCATCTTCTCACAAAATTTGGATAAGTGCATTAAAAGTTTTGTGAATGCTTTAACAAAATAATTAAGATGTGTTTGTTGAATCCACCAAGATGACCATGAATGAGTATGAGTACACACGTGAAATGGTGTTTGTGTGATGCAAATTTAAAAAAAATGACACATGGAAATATGTCACAGAGTTCCAACAAGTATTTTAAATATTAAATTTGTATTCACACTCCTAACTTAAATGAAATATTGTCCTCAATATTTAACAGTAAAAAATGAATAGAGAGGGACTGAAAAAGGTAGAATACACCTGATGTGTGACGTGAGTAGCTCGTTAAGCACCAAAGATGGTAAACTCAAATAAAAAGAATAAAACTAACCTGCAAATAAAAATAAAGAAAAACAACATCGAACAAAAAGAAAAGGAACAAAAAGAATAAAAATAAATAATAAATAAATGAAAACAAAATAAAATAAAATGACTGTATAATGTGGTCAGGATGGATAGACTGGGTTCACAAGTAGAATGTCTTTCACTTTTGGAGCTATCTCTCCTGGGTCAAAATGGAAATGTTTATTGGCCCAATAAACTCGATGCTCAAGGTCCACAGGTAGGTGGCAATGTTTCAAGTCAACTTTTGGTGCTTCTCCACTTAAAGAAACTTGTTCTTCACTTTTCTTAGGCAACTCCTCAAATTTCGATTGTCAAGCCTGTGTGCTATAATTTTGAGTTGTATCAAAGACTGTACAAATATCAGTCATATCAGATGAATCACTAATAAGATTAAACTCAAAATTAACAACGAAATATTCAACGGGATTATAATCATGAGTTGTGAGAACTTTCCTCTCTATGAGTGAGTAAATCATATATGTCTGATAGCACTTGTCATCCTCTTACGACTGTTTTGTAATATGGAGAATATTTATCTCAATAGTCATATTTTCAAAAGAGAGTTTCATCAAACTATTCCTTCAATTAATCAAAGTATTAGCAGTGGCAATGAAAAGTTTACCTAAAGTTAAAGGAATTTTAGAGGTAAAGTCAACAACAAAAGTAGTGTCCACGATTAGAAAATCAACGGGATAATAAAATTTATCAATTTGAATCAAAACATCCTCTACCATATCCCGTGATATTTTGACTGAACGGTCAGCCAATTGCAATACCATAGAAATTTGTTTGATTTCTCCCAACCCCAATTGCAAATAAATAGAATAAGATATTCAATTCACACAAGCTCCTAAATCTAGCAAAACTTGTCCAAACTCAGGATTTTCAATGTTGCATGCAATGGTTGGGCAACCAGAATCCTTATACTTGGGAGAAATCAAATACTCAATTAAAGTACTAACTTGCTCTGTTAGGAATGTTGTTTTCTTTATATGCTGCTTCATCTTAACTATATACAAATCCTTGACAACTTTTACATAGTAGACACTTATTTAATTACATGTAAAAGATGAAGATTAATTTTTACTTGCTTGAGATTCTCAAAGATTTCATTACTAGAATCCAAAATTGGCTTGCTTGATTTTAAAGTTTGAGGAAATTGTATCTTAACCAGACTCTTTATTACCTCAAGTTTCTTGGGCAGCTCGGTACCACTACTATCTTAATCTTTTTCAACATCCTCTGATTTGTCCATTGTTGGAATATGTAAAAACTTACCACTTTTTGTCATAATGACATTTACTTCCTTCAAATTCTCTTGTGACATATGTTGATCATGGGGTGCGGACTGAGCTTGATAAGCGAATTTACCTCGCCCTTTCACGCTCAAGGAGCTCATCAATTTGGACACTTGTCTCTTTATATCCTTGACTTCTTCAACAACCTGCGTAATCAAATATTCAAATTTTTTATTAGTTTTATCCCATGCCTTAATAAAAATATATAAAGTCTTTTCTAAAGGATTCCTAGAAGATAAAGATGCATGATATGGTGTAAGATATGCTCTAGGAGGTTGTGCAAGCTGCTGATTTTCAGACTTCTACTTGAAATTGGAGTGATCACGCCACCCTAGATTGTAGATTTCAAAAAAAGGTGTAAAAAGTTTCTTGTACATACTTAATGAATTACATTGTTCTTCATATACGGATGCCCTTAATAACCCCCTCATCTCAGCAAATGTGAGACACTCTTGGGCGAGTTGATCTACCCCGCCACACACAAAACATGGTCCAAAAGACTTTGCATGATTAGCCACGTGTGTTGGCTTAAAGTCCCTAACCTTAAACACCTTTGACACCCTAGTAAATACATCAACCTTAGTCTTCAAGTTGTCCTCCTCCTTGAGATGGTAAATTCCACCACTAGTTTGGTTCCCTATAGATTGTGACCTGTTTGTGCTCTCAGTAGCACTAGGTCCAGTCCAAGTGTGAGCTTTTTCAACAAGCTCATTGAGATACTCTATAGCCTCATCAGGATTTTTCAGTAAGAACTCACAATTATACATCATCTCCACAAATTGACGCTCTCTAGGTGTAAGTCTCTCATAGAAGTAACTCACTAAACGCCAACTCTTATATCTATGGTGAGGGAAAATACTTAACAACTCCTTAAATCTCTCCCAAAACTGATACAAAGTCTCATTGTTGTTTTGTGCAAATGTGGAGATATGTCTTTTTAAAGTATTGGTCTTATGTTGGAAAAAATATTTATTGAAGAAGACCTGTGTCATTTCATTCTATGACCCAATAGATAGTGGTCTCAGCGTGTATAGCCAACTCTTAACTCTATTTTTCAAAAAAAAAAAAAAGAACTTAAGTCTTATAATGTTATCAGTTGCATTTTAACTATAAAAAGTCAACTAATTCCTCAAACTCCCTAATGTGCACATACGGGTTTTCATTTTCCAACCCATGAAAAGTGGAGAATAACTGTATCACTCCCGTTTTAACATCAAGTTGACGAATATTGGGTGGAAACATGATGCATGATGGTGTCACTGTGCATGTAGGGTGAAAGTAATCCTAAAGAGTCCTAGTGGGTTGATTCTCGTATTCACTCATGTTTTTAGAACTAGAAAAATTATCAAACAAATTATTAGAAAAAGTAGACTTTAAATCTGACTTTAACACAGGCCTACAAGCAAATCAACCGAATGCGTCCTTATACCTAATATGCATACAAGATAACAAAAATAAATAAATAATTCAACACTAAAAACAAACTACAAAAAGAAAAATAAAATAAGATAATAATATAACAAGTAAAAAGAAGAGCGAAGTTATCGCTTTTACAAACTGTTGAAAAGAAAAACTATCTAATAATTCTTTCACCGTCTCCTTGGCAATAGCGCCAAAATTTGATTATGTCCAAAGAATAATGCGGTAGTTGTAGTGTAGCTTTGAGATGTTGATTTTACAGAGAGACAAATTAAAAGAATAACAGAAATAAAAAAGAAACTAAAAAAATATTAAATGATTTATGAGAGAATAATAATTGATTTTAAATACAAATTAAAATAAAACAAAGTAATAGACGGAAAAAATATTCAAAATTGATAAACAGTAAAGTTTCGAGAATCCCTTGCACAGATCCGGTATTTTAAATATTCTTAATTTATTGATAACTCAATTTAGAATTCAATTCCAATATTTTCAATTGGAAGATATAGAACTATAAACCAAAATTAAATCAAATGTAACCATTTGAAAAATCATTCATTACTTTTACATCACGCATATTGTTATCCACATTGAGAAAACCCAACGATGACAATATACTCAAGAAGCGATATTGTAGCAATAATTAAATCAATATAGACAATCAATTGATCCAAACATAATCAAAGAACTAATCCATTCAATAAAAAAAATATGATTGAATCTATAAACAAAATAAATTTTAAAATTATTCGGAGAAGAATATATCAATAATAAATTGATAATGATAAAATAAAAAGTTTTAATAAATGAAAAATCAAATACATGAATTAAAATAAATTAAAAATACTATCACATGTGCAAGTTCATCCCTAATCTTACTTGAAAATTTAGTTACCTATAAACACAATGGACAACATAAAGTTCTCCAGAGAAAGAAAGCAACCGGCGGCCATGAAAAATTATTTTATCTCTCCCGTTCGTGATTGTGTATGTTCTCGTCCCTTGCATTCTTAGTTTATGAAAACAGCGCTCCCTTATATATATGTTGCTATGCAACCCTTTTAAAGTGTCGTGTGAAATTAGAAGTGATGTTGCCATGTGAATAAGGAACTAGCTCCCTTGAAATCTCAAAATTGTCCTTTTCAAAACTTGCAGCTTTAACTAATTGAAATCATTTAGCAAATAGGCGTGGGCCATTTGAGAATTGATATGCCGTGCAAGTGTGGGTTCATGAGTTGAGAAGGAAATTGGCCCTTGAGGTCCATAACGTGAGCAACTCTTTAAGTTATGCTTAGAACCAAAAACGTGGCCCACCTCTGTCTTTGTTGAAGTCAAATCGAATAAATCTTGAAATCACCTATGACTTGCAGCTTGAAATCCTAGTGAATGAAATCCAATTGAAAACCGTCCCTCACCTCTTTCTTTCGTACACTCATCAGACCCTAGAAAAAGGAAAATTGTATCTTTGTAAGGCACCTGGACCACTCTAAGATATATATGCTTATCAATGAACAATTTGAAGGAACAATATCTAAGATTGTCGCGAAATGTGAATTTCATCGAGGATGAATTTTCAATTAGAGGTGAGGTTGGTAATAGTTTGGAATTTCAAGAAATTATGGGTCAAGAGAAAACCACTCCTAGTATCCAACATGAGAATGAGGAATTTCTCAAGCTCTTAGAAACAGTGGGAGTGATTTGGCTCCGAGTGGTAACATACCACTTGTTAGTCATCAACAACAACCTCAACCACACAGGAGCTCACATAGAAATATTCCTTGCTGTGGATTTGAAATTGAAGGAAAAACTTTCATACTTGCTCTAAAAAATGATGATGAGCTTAGGACCATCCAAGAGGTTCTCTCATGATAAAATGGTGTCTATGCAGACTAATCAAGTCTAGGATCTGGTACACCTACTATTAGGACATAAGGGCATTGGGAACTAATGGGTTCTAATGGTCAAATGAACAGTAAATGGGTCAATAGAGAGATACAAAGCCCACCTCATGACAAAAGGATATACCCAAAAAAATGGCGTAGACTATGAGAAAATATTTTCTCCAATAGTAATATTTCTCTCAATTCGCTTAATTTTAGTCACTATGGCACATTTGGATCTAGAACTTTATTAGATGGACTTTAGACTATTTTTCTCTATGGAGAACTAGATAAATATATATATATATATGGATCAACCCATGTGCTTTATGATTAAAGATCAAGAGCGCAAAATGAGCAAGCTCAAGCAATCTATATATATTCTAAAGCAATCATCTAGATAATGGTATCTCCAATTCTATCAAACCATTTTCTTGAATGGGTTTATGATGACTGCACGGGAACATTGCATCTATGTAAAATGGCCCAAAATGAGCTTCGTGTTATTTTCATTATAAGTTGACGAAATTCTAATAGCTAAGAATGATAAGGGGATGATTGTCGCCACTATGGAGTGATTATCCCTCAACTTTGAGACGAAGGACATGAGTGAAATAGAATACATTTTAAGGGTTAAAATCTATAGACCCTATTCAAAGAGACTTTTGTATTTGTCTTAATAGACTTTCAAAAAGAATATCGCTAAGCGCTTCCAAATGAGTACATGTTGACCCATTAACACTTTTATTGATAAAGACGAGACTTTATGCCATGAAATATGTCCCAAGATTCCAAGAGAAACACAAAACATAACTCTTGTTTCCTATGCTAGCACTATTGGTAGCCTTTTGTAAAAAATGATGTATATTGGACTAGACATATGCTATGCAATTGACTTAGTCAATAAATTCCAATCTAACCCTAGACTGACCTATTGTAAAGCAGTCAAGAGGATTTTAAGATATTTCAAAGGAACTACAACCTATATATCATGCTATCATGATTTATATTTGTAGCTAAAATGTTACAACAATATTGATTGGGGCAGTGACTTAGAAGAGTGCAAATTAACGATTGGGTGTTTCTAACTAAATAATGAAATTGTTACATGAGTAGTAAGAAACAATCCTGCATAGCTTTATCCAACATGGAGGTGGAGTGCATAGCATCTTTAGCAGTAGTTCAGGAGGATGTTTGGTCGAGGAGGTTCCTTTAGCACCTAGATATTAGCATGGATACTTCTAAACCAATGACTATTTTTTAAGACAATATGGCTACTCTTCCATATGTTAAGATCCAAAGTATCATAGAAGAACCAAATACATTAATATCCAATACCAATACGACAGAGACATGGTGGCACAAAATGAAGTAGTCCTAAAACAACTTTCTACAATTTGCATACTTGCTAATTTTCTGACAAAGCCCATAGCAAAATAAAACTTTAAATGGCTTATGTTGAGACTTTAAGATTGCATAGACTATGATCATAATTTATTTTTAGTTAAAGTTGTAATGTAAAATTTCATTTGAGATATTTATGTAATATGATATTCTCTAGTTTGTCTTTCTCATATGGCATAACTTGTACACATGCAAAAGGTATGTTAGCGGGCTTGAATTTGCTCACTTACACGAGTGATCAATTTTGACACTACAATGACTATGGCACATTGCTAAAAGTGAAATTGATACTTGCGGCGACATTCTACTGTCAAAATAAGTCCCCTATATATAAAACACTTACTATCTTACCTCCCTCATTTCTTCTCCCGCAACCCAATACATTCTTTATTTCTCAGTGAGTTTGCAGTGGATCTTCCATGCCAAATTAGCTACCCTCTTGCCACCACCTCCTTAACAAACTCTTCATTTCGAGTAATCTCGCTCTCTCTTCTCGCTCTCTGTCCATCTATCTCAGACTATCTTAAAACTTGATTTCTCCATCAAACCCATATCCCAGTGCACCACATGCGACCAAATCCGTCCATCCATCCATGGTAATCTAATCTCTCTCCGTCTCTCTCTAACTTGGTCTCTATCAAGCAAGAATGTCTTTGAAGTTTGATTCACTAGTTTTTAGAGCTATTTGGTTCGATTATTTTGTGAGATAAACAAAAATAGATGCTTCTTAGTTGATTTGTAGTGAGAAATATTCATTCTTTGGGCTTATTGTTGAATTTCAATTGGTTTTGTTAATATTGTGTTTTTAGGATTTATCGAAATTGTATTTTTAGATTTTATTGATACCGTACTTTTAGGTTTTATCAAAACCCTTGTCAATTGGTATTTCTTTGACAACTGGCTTGTTTGACCTATTTTTAAGGAGACAAGGTCCTCATGAAAGTTATTCAAAAATTTTGGGTTTTTTATGCAAATTTTGGGTTTTTTTGCTTGATTGCCAAAAACTTGCTACTCTTACTCCTGGATTTACTGGAGCAGATATTACAAATGTTTGCAATGAAGCTGCTTTGATTTTTTTGCAAGGAATGAGAGTGTAAAGATCCATTTTCATTATTTTGAGGCAACTATAGATAGGCTTAAAGCTTTTTTTGAAGAAGAACAAGGTAAAGTTTATCTCAGTCTGCAATAGGTTTGATAAGTTAAGGAAAATCAAGTAGTGTAAAATAGAAGATGATAGTTCTTTCTTCAAGGTAACCCTGTTTATTTTCAAAGATGAGATGAGATAAAAGTGAAACATTGTTATAAGATATTTTTTTAATATTAATTTTGTATGAAAATTTGAAAAATGGTACGAGAATTTAAAAAAATTAAATTTTTTATTATATTTTGTATGGACCTGATGGCCTTTAACCCTACGGACTTAACTAAAACTAAAAGGAAACAAGGCCTACAATCCACTATTCAATGGATCGTTTTACTAAAAGACAACAATTAAACACCAACTAACAAAAACTAAGGACCCACACTACAAAACTAATGGCCTATGACCCAACCCTTATACTTAATTAGAATTCACTTTAGGTTAGTTCAAGTTCTACACTTTAGTTAAAGCAAGTACATATTCACGTGTGGTAGGGTTTTGACCCCTAATTCTTCTTTCTGCTCTTCTGTCGTTCTTCACTTCTTATACTTCAAATTGGTGATTTCATTTGTTACATATCCCCCTTCTTTGAAACACCTTGCCCAAAGGTGGAAATTGATCTCTCAGCCGTGAATATCCCACCCAGGTGGCATTGCCGATCTCTTGGCCTTGCCATCTAACTAAGAGCTCCACCTTGGATCTGTTATCGGCCTTGATCGTGCGTCTATTCAGGATCTCTTTAGGTTGACGTCAAATCACTCCATGGTGATCAATAAGGGGTAGCGTGGAAAGGGTAATGACTCTGGTGCCAAGCTTTCACTTGAGTTAAAACCCAGGGAAGGTGGGATGGATTCTTGAAGAGCTGGGAAGATTTAGTTTGTATGCCACCTGTCCTATTCTTTATAAGATTTAAAATAGACCAAAATACCGAAGAGCAAGCTACAGGTTGCGCCACTGTGCCACCACCATTGTGCCATGTGCTCTACCAATATAGTTGGAGCCATATGTATACTTCATTACTCACACTAAATTGTTGTTCCTTTTCTTTTAAATTAGAATATATTTTTTTTCATTCTAATATGTGCACTATGTAAATTATACTTGAGGAGTTGTGTGATCTGGTCCCAAGTCCTTAAGATGGTATCTGTAGTTTCACGTGTTGTTCCCAACACATAATTCATTAGTCTTGTTGGTGGTTACCCATAAAGGGCTTCATAGAGAGTTATCATTGTCGAGGAATACTAAGTGGATTTGTACCACCGCTCGGCCAAGGGCACCCACCTAGCCCAATCTTTAGGCTTGTCTCTATTGAAGTATCAGAAATAGTTCTCGGTTGTCTTGTTCATAGCTTTAGATTGCCTGTCGGTTTAAAGGTCATATGCAATACTTAGTAACAGTTGAACCCCCTGCAAAGAAAAATCTCTTGCTAGAATTGGCAAGTAAACATGCTATCATGGTTAGAAATAATAGATTGTGGCAGCCCTTGCAGCTTAGAAATATGTTTAAAAAACAACTCAGCAGTGTGCCTACTTGTATAGGGATGCTTGGTAAGAATAAAGTGGTTGTATTTGGTCAGCTTGTCAATCACTGCCCAGAAGGTGTTGAACCATTATAAATTAGGCAGTCCTTCCAGAAAGTTCATCATGATATGAGTCCATGGATTCGTCAGTATAGGTAGTGGTTGAAATAGCCCACTTGGTAAGGTGTTGTCCACCTTAACCTGTTATCATAGGTCACAATTACTAATAAATGCCTTAACATCCATTTTCATACCATCTTAATAGAAATCTCTCTTTTCGTGGATTTTTTTATCATAACCTGAATGTCCACCCCAAGGATTGCTGTGCGATAGTTTCAGTAGCTTATTGTTATGCTCCTCATGTTGAGAAATATATAACCTGCTTTCCTTCAGAAAGTAGCTTAATAAGGTTCTTTACCTGTGCATCATTCTCACAAGCAGCCTTCAATTCTTCCATCCACTACACATTAGGAAATGAAATCAGCATTAATTCCACCTTCCATCCATCTTTTCTTGATAAGGCATCAACAACCCTATTTTCCATCCATTTTTTGTACTCCACCACAAACTTATACCCTTAACTTAGAAATCAAACATCGTTGCATCAGAGTACCCATCTTTTGGTACAAATGGTGCTTGAGACTCTTTTAATCAGGACGCACCACAAAGGGCTACCCTAGTAGGTAATGCCTCATCCTAGGAACAATTGAAACTTGGGCAAATAACTCCTTCTTATAGGTTGAGATCATTAGTGCTCTACCCTTCAAGGCTTGATTAAAAAATGAATGGGTTTACCCAGTTACATTAGGTTTGCCCAAACGACATTTTCCTAGGCATTACTTTCAATTGTGAATGGTCTTCAGAAGTTTGGAAGAGCCAATACGAGAGGCTGTATAATTGCATCCTTTAGCTTGTGAAAAACTAGCTTAGCTTCCTCATTCCATTTAAACCCCCCATTCTTTAACATTCGAGTTAAAGGGGCAGCAACTTCACCATGGCCCTTTATGAATCTGCGTAACAACCTCTTAATCCCAAAAATCTTCTCAAAGCCTTGAGGGATTTAGGCAAGCCCCTCTTCATCGCTTGTAATTTTTTTGGATCTACCTTGCCACTTCAACAAAGATTAGATGAGCAAAATAGGCTATCTCCTTGCACCAAAAGTGGCATTTAGACATCTTGGTGTACAACTTGTGTTGCCTTTTCCTAGGCATTACTTTCAATTGTGAATGGTATTGAGAAGTTTGGAAGAGCCAATATAGGGGGCTGTATAATTGCATCCTTTAGCTTGTGAAAAGCTAGCTTAGCTTTCTCTTTCCATTTAAACCCCTCTTTCTTCAACATTCAAGTTAAAGGGGCAACAACTTCACCATAGCCCTTTATGAACCTGCGTAACAACCTCTTAATCCCAAAAATCTTCTAAAAGCCTTTAAGGATTTAAGCAAGCCCCTCTTCATCGCTTGTAATTTTTCTAGATCTGCCTTACCACTTCAACAAAGATTTGATGAGCAAAATAGGCTATCTCCTTGCACCCAAAGTGGCATTTAGATATCTTGGTGTACAACTTATGTTGCCTTAGTAGCTCAAAGGTTGTTTGCAGGTGCTCCACATGCTTCTCGGTGGTTTTACTGTAAACAAGAATGTCATAAAAAAAGTATAAATTTCTTTTGGTAGGGTCGGAATATCTCATTCATAAGGCTTTAAAAAGTGGATGGAGTGTTAATCAGCCCAAAGGGCATAACTTAGAACTCTTAATGACCTTCAAGCATCCTAAATGCTGATTTTGGAACATCATCTGGGTTAACACGGATTTGGTGGTAACTAGACCTCAAGTCTAATTTTGAAAAAATAATGGCCAATTATAACTCATGCATAAGCTCTTTCACCACTGGAATAGGATATCTATCCTTGATGGTAACACTATTAAGCCTCGATAGTTTATACAAAGCCTCCATGTATCGTCAACCTTCCTAGCTAACTAGCAATACCGGTAAGGAGTAAGGACTTTGGCTAGGCTTTATCACTCCCAATGGACACCATCTCTTGTACTATTTTTTCAATCTTCTCCTTTCCGTATATAGGTGTTGACATGGTCTTATTGAGATGGGTTTTGTATCTAGGATTAAATTGATAGCATGGTCTTGGTTCAATGGAGGCAGCCCTTTAGGCTTTGAAAATACATCTTGAAATTGCACTAGCAGTTGCTAGCAAATTACTAGAATCTCTTCTATAGCTCACAATTCTTCTCCCTTCACTTCTTTAACTACTTACAAAATTACTTCCTTCTTCGCCAACCCATTCAGATTTTTTAAGGACCCTTCCTCAATCATTCGTGCTGCTTCCAACCCTTGAGTCATTAATTCCTTGCCTTGGTACCGAAACTTCATTAGGAGTTTTCTCAAAGTTCCATAAGATTGATTCCAAGTCCATCAACTAGTTAATCCCCAATACCATATCACAACTGGTTAAAACTAATAAATGCTCATCTACTATGAAAACAATACCTTGGATTCAGACCTTCATGCCCATACATTTTCCTTCACTAAAAATCAGCTCTCCATTTGCCACACTCACCTTTCATCATTTCATTGACATCTATGGGAAGTTTGGTTCTGTTGATGTTTACTAGATCTAAAAAGATATGTATAGACCCTGTATTCACCAAAATAGATTGAGCTCCAATCTCCCTTTTCACTCGCATAGTTCTCAAGTTATGGGAATTAGTTAATGTATGGAGGGAAATTTTAGCCCCTGTCTGATTTATTACTATTCCTATTGTTGGTGTTTCTACTATGTGGTTGCATTGTTCTTCATCGCATGACACATTAAGATCAAGTTCCAATAATACATCTTCTAACAGGTACAATTTTAGACTCTGGCACTTATGGCTTAGATACTACTTAGCATCGCAATAGTAACAAAGTCTCTTATCCCTCCTCTCCTTCATTTGTTGTTGGTTTATTTTCTGTATGCATAGGGATGGCTTGGAGAAGTGTTTGTTGGGTTATGTTGTGTGTTTGGGTTGGTTCAAGGGTTGTAGCTTTGGTTTTTTAAGAATGCCTGGATCTAGTGAGTAGCTTGGGCTGAATTTGTGGTTTTTCTAGTTAAGTTAATGGTTTCTTCTTGAATCTTGGCCAAACTATAAGTTGAGGTTAATTTTTGGCGATTAAACATTCAGACATTAAGGGATGTCATCCTGAAGGCCAAAAACAAAACATGTTAGTTTGTAGGTATTAGATAGCCCCTTAAGTCAATTAGATAGGGTCTCAAAGTTGGCCTTATACTCTTCAATAGTGCCACCTTGTCTTAACTTAGTGAGTGTCTACATTGAGTCATCATAGGCACTGGGACTAAATCTTGCTATTAAATCATCCTTAATGAAAGAGTTCCATTCAATAAGTTGTCCAGACTCCTCTAGGTCTTAGAACCCAGTAAGGGCATTTCCCTTCATGTGAAAAGAGACAACGCTTAAACAATAATGGGGTGATGTATTATGAAATGCAAAAAATTGATTAATTTTGTAAATCTAACTTGCAAGGTCTTTTCCATAGAAGCTAGAAAAATCATATCTGATGTTTCTAGTTTGTATCTCTCATGGGTTGCTATGGGGTTGTGTCATCCCTATCCTTGGTGGGATTTTAGTGGATAATTCATCATTGTTGTTCTTTCATTGTATTTATGCAATCAAGGTTGCAAGTTGTTGGAATATTGCATCCATTTGTCTCTTTATAGTTGTCACCTTAGTTTCCAGCATCTCATTGATTTTTATTTTTTTTTATAACATTAAGCCCATCTTGTAATTCATTCATTCTAATGCCTCCAACCATATTTGTAATATCAATATATGGAGAACTAGTATATTTGATACCATTTGTAACATGCCTAATAAGTTAAGGGGAAAAAGTTGTATAAAATAAGAGGTGATAATGCTCTCTTCGAGATGTAGCAAGTACATATTTACATGTTCTAGATTTTCGACCCATTTTTCCTTTAGGTCTTCCGCCTTTCCTAACTTCTTGTTCGTCATCATGGTCATGTCGTGTGTTACACAATCTTGCACTTTTAAAAACAAATGGAATAATACTAATTTTTCATGCATATAATTGGAGTGATTGATGCATGATGAATAAAAAAAGCGAGGTTTCATTAATCTTCAAGCTATATTTAAAACGATTTTGTTCCGTCTTTCCTTTGCATGTCAATACTCTCCTCAACTACTTGTTTTACTACTATGTGACTTGTAATAGTACCTAAACAACTTATAATGAAAGTATACAAGAAATATGCCTTTGTAGAATTTGAAGTAGAACTTGACGACTCCTTTTATAGTAGAAACATGAATTTGAATGAAAATAGGCTAGATCCCTTTATCAATTACCCCTATTTTTCTTTTGTCATCAAAAGAAGAATGGATCATTTTGTTTTGCTTAACTTATTTTGATTTTGTTCATTAGAACTTTGCAACAAATTAAGGGCCAGCCACTGTGTATTATTTCAGGGAATTACCTTATAAGTTCCTGCAGCAAAATTTATTTTACTTGCCTAGAAAAGTTTTGCAGCAATCGTAAATGTTAGGATAAAATAAGGTCAAGTAACTAGTCTATTACCCATAAGACCTTTTCTCTTACACATTTTTCAAATACTAAAATATTGAATTAATTAAATTTAAAGAGAGAGGAAAAAGAAAATATTTTAATACATGAGTTGGTAGTCATGAACTTTGTTTTATACATATATGTGTTGTGTGTGTGTATAAAAGCTATTATGTTATAAGAGCATGGGTCCAACCCATTTCTGTAGAATGTATACAAGAGAAAGCACACAATAAACATCTAAGGTAATGAAAAAGAGCACATAAATCTTCAAAAGTAGAAATATCAATGAGAGCATTAACAGAAAATCTTGAAGTGACTTGAGAAGAAAAAAAGTTATAAAGCAAAACTTTATCCTCAAGCAGTCCTTGAAACTTCTAGCATTTCCAAATATCTTTACCCATAAATCCTTTAATATCCTAATATGGATGTTTTATCATCAGCCAAACCATGCTAAAAACAATTCTTTAAAGAGGCCGGATAGTTAATTTCCAATCATTCAACAATGGGGTGACATTGGGTAGAGAATATGTAAAGTGTTTATATGAGTTTTTTCCTTTATAGAAGTATCTTATACATGAGCAATTGTCTTTTAGTGGTTTTTGTGATAACTTATTGGCTTCACTCTTCCACATTTTGTTATAATTTAATCAGACTATTACTACTTGAGAAACAAAAGCTTTCAATTGTTAGGTATTATGGGTGCTTCATAACTAGAATTTATTATGGAAATTGTAATTGTGTTAATTGTTAGAATAATATGGAGAACGAGGTAGCTAGCAAAGGCAGTTGGGGCAACCTCAGCGCAATCCAAACACTTTCATGCCAAAGACTGATAGTAGTCCACGTGAATCTCAGGATAGGATGGTACATATATAGTCTAGCTCCAACTGCAACAATATCACTTGCTCACTAGTGCTCATCCATTGACATTAACTGAACTAAATATTGACGTAAGTATTCCTTCTTTGTGCATAGAGTTTGACAAAAGCATTCCCTCTTGTGAATTTGTTCATAGATTTTGCATTTCATATTTTTATTATTGTTTTCATTATAGCTTTTAGTGATGATCTGTTTGGTCCTCTTACTTTCTGCAAACTATTGCGGTTATCTTATTTACTTCCATCGGAACAAGTGCAAATATTATTGAAGGTAATCCATATTAAATTTCCTTGAACTCCAAGGTGAGGTCTATCCAAAATTATGCTTGAGACTGCATGGTTTTAAAATATGCCAGAGTTATTAAGAAATTTATAAGAGTAAACTAGACCAAATTATAGTTGATATAGCCGTTATGAGGAAATATTTTTTTGAGTATGAGAAAGAGATAAACTTTTGGATGTCTGAGTTGGACTCGAATAATGAGTCTCATAGAGAGACTTAGGAAACACTTAGGCATCTATATTGCTAGAAAGATAGGAGTTTTAGTGACTTTTTTGTGGATTGTATCAATCCTGTAGCCATAGCAATTGTGTGAAATGACATTCTTTTGATGTGCAGTGTAGGAAGTTTTAAGGGTTGTTAGTGTTATAACAAGTGGCATGGGTTAATTGTGGTTTTATAACTGTAGCATATTTGTTGGGAAGTTTCAAACATCATACAGAAATGTGCAGAGCTATAAGACAAGAAAATGTTCTCTGATTTGGTGAAGCTTGTGGTTTTTATGGTGAGTTGATTTTCAAATCATATTTCATTGGTAACCCCAAGGGGTTGGCCCAAGTGGTGAAAGCCTTAGTGTTGGAGTATCACTTGTTTCAAGGTCCAAGGTTCAATACTTCATAGGTCCGAACAATTCTTTGGAGTTACACCCCTTAATGAAAAGGCAACGATTTAATTAGTTCCATGTAGGGAAACTTCCAAGAGTATGATGCACGGGACCAAGGTTTACTCTGCATGAGTGGATCTGAAGAGCCCTGCCTTGGAGAGGTTCCCCAACCTAAAGAAAGAAACTCATATTTCATTGGTGGAGCTGTAGTGCTTATTAAACTGATTACAAACTTGAGAGATTAAAACCAACCTTTCCTTCTATGCAAGTCCCCCACAAGCATGCATATAGTTACATATCACAAGACTTATAGCAAACTTATAGATGTAATTCATGAAAGGCAGTTGTAGTAAACTTATAGATACAATTTCATGAAAGGTAGTTGTCAGGAGTTGGTGGAGAGAACTAACAAACCCCAACCATTTCATAACAATTTCGTTGGACAGGAGTTAGCAATTGTATGAAATCACTAGTTGGATTTGGGGCAGCTTTATAAAGCCATGATAATGTCCCAAATTCTCTATGGGTATTAGCCTTTGATTGATTTGTTGTAGTGTCCTAGTATTATAGAAATGCAACTATGTGGTTAATACAACTTATAAATCTTTTTTTTTCGATACTTATCAGCCCCTAATATGTGTGGATGAAGAGGCTATGAAGTGAGTTTTTGGGGAGATGAATTAGAGTTTGTCTCAACTGCAAGAATTCTTTTAAGAATGTGTGTCTAGAACCAAATATATATATATATATATATATATATTTATATTCGCAAATATATGTTATGAAAATTGTTGTATGCATGCAGGTTTCTCTCCTATACTTCCCACTATGCAGACATTGATGTATTTTGTGGCCTTGATTGGTTGGAGACATTAGAATGAAGCTAATTTTGTGACGTTCACTACAAAAAAATTAATTAATATTTGCGACTAATTATTTTTAATTAAAATGAGTTTATTTTCGTGACAAATAATTGATTACAAATGCCCATTTTTTTTATAGAAGTTATATAAATTCCGTTACATGTATCACGTGAATTTTTCCCCATAAGTATGTTTTTGTCACAAATAATTGATCACATTTACAAATATTTGTTCATTGTGAAAAATGTGAAAAAGCTCAGATTGAATGGATGTTAAAATATACCAATTGACAATTGAGATATTTTCCTTCTTCTCATGAATATTTTCATGAACTCAAGCAATTCACCCATACATCATGGGACTCTATGTACATAATCCGTAGTAGATTCTACATCGTGGTCTACAGGCATGTGCTCTGCGATGCTTCAACTTATGTTGCCCTAAAACCCGGTATTCTTCCATGTACGACCGTACATATATGGGTCTAGCATGTCATTTTTTAGATATGATTGTACAGTCCATACTGCAGTGTATAGAGTTTGCAATGCAACGATAACCAGTTTTAATCAGAACTAGAAAAAAGGATTGTAAGCAATAACAAGTATTAATTTTGTGAAGCTCTTCAATAAGTTCAAATAGATCATGTAGGATGAATTTCCCAATTCTACCCCAAAAAATAAAAAAATAAAAAAATAAAACTGAGAAAAGGCTCATTTAGATATTGGATTTATGCTTTTGGATTACGCATGCACACTGAAGGATACAAAGTGTTATGGCGGCAAGAGACGGCAAAGTCCTTTCGCATGTGGGACATTAATAGTCGAGAGTCACCATTACGAATTAGTTGCATATTTTCTACAAATATGTCATGCAAATTAACACTGTTCAGATGGGCTGGGTTTACCTGGCCCGAACTGGAACCCGGATAACCGGGTTTTTAATTATGGGTTCCGGCCCAGATTAAATGCGGACTGGACCGGCCTTAACAAATCCGGAACTCAGGTCAGCACAATTGTTCAGTAAATATAGAGCATCCTAAACGATTTATAATGTACAATAACATAGTGAAAGTCCCACAATCAACGAAACGAAAATATCCAAAACATAGGTCAACGACTCAACAACACAACAAAAATAATACATGTTGTCCAGGATTAAGAGCCATTATAGTAAGAAAAAAAAGGCTATTAATAACGTAACTACATCTAATTTTGGCTTTCAAAATCTTGTTGGAGGGATAAAAGTTTAATGAGCTATACATTTGCTAGTTGCTGAATCTCAAATCTTGAAATCTAAGTTGCAACATTAGCTGAGATCAGAAAGAAAATCGACTTTACATTGTGACTGTTTCTCCTCCTATCATATCAGAGTTTGGCTTTAGTGTAGCTTCTCTTGTATTTTCCTCCATCCATGTCTCACCCCCTTGCTGCAATGGAACTTAATTGGATTTCTTATTAATATTCCTCTTTAGGTGTTAGAGAAAATTCAGTTTTCACTTAAACTCTGAAAGCAAGCTCACTGTTTGGTTAAATCTTAAAACCATATAAACTTTCTAGTTCTACTCTCCCTCTCAACAAATGTCTTAGTTAAGAGAAGTTTGTTCAAATAGTATAGTTTTGGCTTGTTGTGAGGCATTCAGATAGAAAACATATTTTTACTATAAAGTAGGTTTAAAGTATACATGTAACCAATCCTCTCCAGTTTTAGCATATTTTTATTTTTAATAGTAGGCTCATATTAAGAAGAAAAAGAAAAAGGGGCAGTCAGTCATACTTCAAATTATTAGCATTTTGTTCACTTGGGACCATATTCTAATTTCCTAAACCAATATGTTTGCTTAAATTATAGATTTGTATTAGTTGCTGAAAATCTGCAGAATTGTACATGATTTTTTACTCAATTATATGGTTTGGTTTGTTTGTTGTGTTTTGGTACTCAATAACAGATGGAATAAAATTTTGTGAGTTGGAGTATTAGTACAACTCAAGGGGTTGGTAGTGATTCCTCTTCCTTTCCAACAGATGTGGAGGAGCATAGGAGTTTTCCAACTCATTCATCTACATATGCACAACCATCTACCCATTCCATTCCACCTATACCCAAAAAATCTAGGAAAACACTTAATAATCAATCGGTGTCTTAGGAACACTTTGGGAAAGTGCTACCTATTGACCCTGATGAACCAAAAGCTTGGTTCAAACATTGTGATAAGCTATTTAATTGCCACTACAAGAATGAAACTTATCTATAAATTACCACCTTTATAATACATGTGAAAAATCCTCTATTTATCGTAAACGTTCTAGAAAAAGTAAATCATCTAGTGGTAAGAGGGATGCTAAGAGGGATGCGGAGAGAAAAGTATGTAGTCCAAGCCCACAAGATCTAGTGAATTATGATGCTGAAAAACTTAGGATGTCTACTTCTAAGTTTTTTTTTATTAGGTGTGAATTGTCTTTTAGGATAATGTAGCATGAAGGGCTTATTGAGTATGTGGCTGATCTAGAGGCACCATCTTAAACTACTCTAAGGGATTGTATTAAGCTGTATGATGAAAAGAAGATACACTTGGAGAAATTATTAAGCTTTATGTGTTTGCACACGCACCGCGTCTTCACATTTCTTGCTGCATATTTATGTAGTTCTTATATTCCAAGCTAAATTACTATGATGTTGAACAAATTACCAGTCATTGCTTGAACATGTGGGATTTCTTATGCAAAATATTGTCATGCCTTCTGGCATTATGAAGGCAGAGAAGCATCAAACCAAGTATGTTAATAAGATTCTGGAATTGATATTATGTATTCTGGCACGTATTTTCTCCCCTGTTTTTTTTTCCCATTTTTGGCACATTTTTAGTTGTAGAAGAAAAATAGTTTTAACATTGGTTAGGCTTATATTGCGGCTTGCTGAATTTTATTAGAGAACTACTACAAAAGGATCCTTGCATATTGTCTATTTTCAGGGTAAACATCTTGAGGCAATGTTCTATTTTTGTTATTTCTGGTATGCGATATATACTTATATATGAAAAAAAACTTTTGGTATGCGATAATGTTATATTTTTGGAGGAATCTATCTGCCGTTGGATTGGGGCAATAAATGACATTGTGAATGGTGATCCATCTTGTAGTCATATTTTTACAGGAAATTACCATATGTTTTCCTTAATTATTGTCTGATTCCTACTATAGTCTAGAGGTTTTTTTTTTTTTTAATTTCCTGTACAAGAAAGCTTCTTCTGAATGGCTCTTGGTATCCTCTTTGGTTTCCTTCTTTCCTGTAATTGTCATATTGTAAATTTTGATTTGTTTTAATCTGGATTGTAGTCAAACACAGCTTTGAGCTTGCAACAAGAGAATAGTTTGAAGCAGATGGGTGCAACAGTGAGGATTGGATCGAAGGGTCCTATATAGTGAGATTGAAGTTAAATGCAGAGAAATTCAATATAATGGAGCCTAATTCAATAGGCTCAGAGATATTGATTACTTTCTATTCGGTCTGGCCCATTCTAGTTATATTTTGTGTTTTGTTATGTAATATGATGGAGTGTAATTTAATATGTTATTGCATACATTTTAGATAATAGATATTGATTTTTTTTAAAGATGCATTTAGTTAAAACTTAAAAATGCAATAATTGTTTTAATAAAATATAGGCCTTTCAACATTATTTATTTACACCACACCATTTTTTTTTTTAAAAGGGGATCCAAATCTGGAAACTGGAAACCCATATTTTAAAATGCGGATTTATCTAGATTCTGGCGCGAATTTGACCCGGATTACCTAGGTCGGATTCTGGCCCGAATTTGAAATCTGGGTTCCAGTACAACATACTCGAATTCCTAGATCTGAAACTCGGATGAACATCGTGATCATACACACCTTTGTGACTGGCAAAGATCAATGATTGAAGGACTGCAAGTTTTAAGAATTTGAGCTGTTATAATATGTGCGGTAGTAAAGTGCAGCTAGCACATCTTAAATTGGTAACAAATGATGTGAAGGATAAATATCATTTATTAACTTTTGATAAACTGATGAACTTAACAAACTCATCTTTGATGGTGTATTTTCCGATCACAGTTGAATGACAACAGTACTATGGTCGCCTACATTCATATGGATATTGGGTGTAAACCCAATATAAATATAGGTTGATACATGCTCTGATCTAGGAGCCCTCTTGGTTCTTTTTCTCCTCCCGCCAGCAGAAGTGGATTCTCCTTTCCAAGAGGCAGATATGGAAACTCCCTTCTCTCTTGCCCCTTTTTTTCCCTCTTCAAGTCTCTTACCATCACTTTTTGTCTCCTCCATATCTATTGCCTATGTTTGCTTGTCAACAATATCATATATATATATATATATATATATATATATATATAGTTGTGAAGTGTATAAATACCATATAAACGTTTTAAAAAAGAATAAAATTTACAATTAAAAAGTTAGTTTTTTTTTTTCATGTAAAGTCCATATTTATTCACCTTTTTCAAAGCAATTGTGCATCATATATGCATCATACAATTACAAATATTATTTTTCCTTGCTTTATGTACTCTAGTCAAACCTATGTTGACAACTCTTCATTCCTCCCCTTCTCGTTTATACCCTCACATACAGGGCCTTCAATCTGCTTGGACTCTTGGTGGGCTTTACTATTGTACTTATTTTATTCCCAACAACTTTCTTTCATATTGATAATGGTGTAAGTTTATCTTAATTTATATATAGTATCCAACAGGGACGAAACCAGGATTTATTTAGAGGGGCCTATAGGATATATAAAAATTTGTGTATAACACAAATGAAAAGATTACTTAGAAGCCTGCATAAGTATATAGGAAGTTTAAAATTTGAATATAATATAAATAATAAACGCATTTAACATGCCATTAATTGATCTCAATATTTTTTCAACAAATTATTATTAGGATTATTAATCATCATATTCGTTCTCAATATAGACTAATAAATAACTTATAATTGAAAGTTTTCATTTATTTTGTTCTCAAACCTTATCTCAACAACGTTAAAAAGCTGAAAAAGTTTGTTCAATATTTAGATTTTTATTCTGAAACCTAGTCTTAACTATATTTATGATGATTTGAAGTTATTGACTTGTCCATATTGTTCAACCTTTGTTTTAAAGGAACCGGATTTGTTAAATTTGAGGAATTTTCAAAGTCAATGTCAAAGCTTCTGGTTGGCAATTAAGGACCAGAAGAATAATTGGGTGATCAGCATTGATCGTATGCTAGCTCTGGGCTACAATTATTTGAGTCAAAAAATTTAAAATGAAAAGAAGGTTGTGGTTAGTCATCATGATGAGACATGGGAATCAAGTAATTATTTAAAAACTAATAAAATGTGGAAAATCTCACCAAAATAAAAAGTGAAAAATTTCAACAGCTCTAGAACCTTCATGAGAATTCTTTCACCCCGGCTCCTTTTAGGAGTTAGAGCCTCCTCATTGAATTGTTCAAAATTAAAGTATATTTTTAGTCAATTTAATCCTCATTTTAATTTTTGGTCATTCTATTTATATAATTCCCACATTGAAATCGCTATTTTTTTAAAATATAACAATAAAATAATTAATAATACATCTTTTTTAATTATTTGCAATTATTAAATTAATTAGTTTTATCATATTTGACTATTCTTTTTATTATATGTTAATTAATAATCATATTTTAATTAAATTATGAGTTTAAAAAAATAATTAGTAATCATATTATATTTAAATTAAATTATTAATCGATATTTAAAAAAATAATTTTTGCTTATTCTTCATTCAACTATATATATATTTTTTTTTTATCAAAGAAGAGAGATATGAAAGTGAAAGACTAAAATAATAGATATGGCCAATCTAGCTAACTTGCTATATTTGACATTATATTTGAATTTATTGCACAAAAACCAAGAAATTTAGTATTTAGATATTCTAGTGTAGAGTTAAAATGCTTTTGAATGTCTAAATTTTTATTAGATTTATCCTTTAACCAATCCAATGAGAAGTCTCTCACTTCAATTTTTAAGAAATTAAATGTGAGTATTTGACCGGCATTATTTCAAATTTTATAAAAGTAAACATGACAAAGGCTACTATTTCATGAATATAGTTTTTCTACTATTTAAATTCAACGATCTATGCATTTACATGATAATATGCATTATTCGTTGAAAATATTAAAAACTAATTTATCACTTGTACCAAGCATTCAAATTCTGACTACTAAACCAATAACCATCTCTACACTCGTGCAAGTTGGCCTATAACTGGGATTGCAGTCAATTTTTGTTGCTTTTTCACAACCATATGTTATAAGAAAAATAGATATTTATGATATTTTAATTGCAATCATAAAAATTATTTACGGGAAAAATAGTCTTCAATTTAGAACCTATTTTTGGAATATATTGAGAGAAATTAGAACATGAATAAGATCGATCATGCATGGCACGGAGCCAGACAATCTCTACTAGACAATATTGATTTATATGAAATAATAATAATTTGTTTGATTGTTATTAATCCATAAACAAAGTACTCCACGTACATGATTATACCTTACTCCAATAATATTTATTTAAAAAAATTTAATATTATGTTTTGAGAATTAGTGCTTGATTCATAAGATCAGACTTGACAAAAGTAAATTAAGTTCACAAATAGATCATTAGATTACATACGATATATTATATGTTATATTTATTTTATTTTAATAATAACTTTATAATATGATATATTATCATGAAACTACCGTTAAATATTTCTCTATTTAAATATAAATTTGTAAGACGCCTGAGTAATCTAACGAACTCTTATTTTATATTTTATAAGTTGCCATATATATATATATATATATATTTTTTTTTTAATTGTGTTTGACAAAAACATGCACGTACGCACGTTATTAAGGTTATCAGCAAGTCCATATACTGGTCCCACGGTAGGTTTTTTCTATAAAAGCTGCTGTCCGATCGAGGAATATTTTCCCTCAGTTTTATACACAAGAATCATAATTCCGGAGTTTCGAAAATCATACAAAATAAATAAAGCAGCTACTTAAATTTATACGTCTCATATTTGTGACAATTAATGCCAAGCACGCTAATTAAGCGCTTCTTTTATAGTACAGTGAAGTACTAATTGCATGCATAGGAATCCAATTATGATAAGAACAATTTTATTGTTAAGCCGAACGTATATGTACAGTAAATCTAATAAATTAGTACATACATTATTACATAAAATGATTTGAAAGATAAATTTAAAAACTTAAAAACTTTACAAATAAAATTTTATTACCATTTAAGTGACAATATGTATAGTATCTATGTAACACCGACTTGAGAATAGAATAATTTTTACAAATTCAAGATATCGACAATTCTTAAATTGAATTGTAAAATAATTTTTAATTATTTAGATAATCTGATGAAATCAGAGATCGAAATGCATGTTTACGGTTGAAAGTTAAACATGGAAATATTTATATACATTGACATAATGAGTGTTAATCTTGGCTGTTTGAAGAGTCATTAATATATAATTGTTTGGCCCTATAATAATTATAAGGATGATCAGTACATCGTGAACAGATAATAGAGAGACGGAGGAAGGGTGCATATAAGCTAATGCAATCAATTTTGAAAGACAAAGGGCCTGTTATAGTTCTAATCTACCATGCATCATTGATTCATTTCACATGGTACATCATGATCTATACTCTTAAGAGAAGTACTGATACTCTGGGTAACAGAGTTCATTGAAAAGCTAAGATAATCAATTGAATTTGAAAGAAACACAGACAAAAATGTTCCATATCATGCATGCAAAAGAACAAAATAAAGGGCTCATGATTTGCTACCAGAATCTCATTACTTGTCACAAAAGGATGAAAGAAAGAGAAGGAGAAATCAACAAAAGGTTAAATAACAAAAAACGTCCTACCTAGTAAATCGAGCTCCAAACATGCCCGTTGCAATTTTAAAATTCAGGTTGCCACATAGGGATCAAGAAGAAATATTCTTCATATCACTTTGCTTTTGAAAGCAAATTTATGCATGGTAGGTTTTTTTTTTTTTTTTTTTATCTGCAACAATAATCAGCTTTTACTTCTTCCCATACATAGTTGATATTATAAGAAAAACAAATATTTATGATTAATTATTTGCGACGATAATGATTATTTACGATAAAAATAGTCTCATTTTGACAGAAAATAATCAGTTTGACAAGAAATAACTGACCACAAATAAATAGTTTTCTTGTAGTGTAAGAACAACGTGAATATATAGGCAAATTAACTAAAGCCACCGACCATTTTTCCTTAGCAACCTCCGACATTATTGAAAAATCTTATGCACAAGCAAGCTTATAAGGATGGTTAGCAATGCAGTTGTGTATTGAATACAAGAGGAAAACATGAGCCCCACGTTGCTAAGGTGATTGGTTTAAAAAAAAATAAAATTAAAGAAAAGTCAAGCAAGTGTTATCAAGTGTATAGCTTTTCCTAAAACAGATATATATGTATATGATAAGGTCAAATGTTTCAGATTTGGGTGGATATTGTCTCCTCCTCGTCTGCAATTAAATGAGGAATCAAGGTCAAAATACAAGCTGTAATGCAGATGATCAGCATGCAACTAATGGTTTAAATTGTTCCTATATATACTATCTTAAATAAGTTTCAATATAGTCTTTCTTTGTCTACAATTAGCATGTGGTCCTATCACTCTAACCAATCAACCATTATTTACGTGTATTAATTATTATTTTGTCTACAATGGGCATGCACACTATAAGAAAATTATTTATTTACTATCATTTATTAGTATCAGATAGTCTATTTTAATTGCTAATAGTCTATTTTAGTAGTTAATAGTTATTTTCATCGTAAATATTTGATCATAAATGCTCATTTTATAATGACAGTTCATGAGTCATCCCAAGCCAACTCCCAAACACATAAGAAAGACATGATAAGCAAGCAAAAACAAACCAAAACACTTTTATTTAGGTTATGGTCCCAGCTAACACATGCGCAAGGGCCACTAGTACTTTTAGTTTACTAAACTGATCCATTCCTTTTGTTTATATACCTTTTCAAATCCCTCAAAATATTTGGATAACCACATCTTGCATGCCCTTCCTTTTCCTAAGATCTAGATTGATGACAAGTGTGCGCTTATATACATATATATATATAGAGATTCGCAACCCATATTTTAACCCAAAATATTCTATCATCACTACAACAAAATTGACTTTCCCCAGTGCATATATTCGTCGCAAAACGTCACCAAGCACATTGTGAAAACTCTTTCCTGGCAATTATGACCTCGCTGCAATATCGCCGCTATTAATCCTTCACTTATGATCTTTTGCAGTGAAAAGAAAAGTCGCCACTAAAAGTGCATCTTTTTTGGCCTTTTTTTTTCGCCACTATTAGTGTAATAAATGCCGCAAAAAAGGTTCCACCTTTCAGTTGAAAGTCGTTGGCAATGTCTATTTCCAGTGCTTATAAATTCAATTGTGGCGATATAATTTTGTAGGCAAAAAATTCCCCAGCGGCTGCCATGGCATCACGATTGAATTTTGGACATCAAAAGTTCAATTGCGGCGGTCCATTATCGTCGCAAATAAGGATTGCAACGTATCTGGAATGCATTGCTGCAGAGTGTTCTTGTCCTAAACTCAATTGCAACGACTTATTTTCGTTGGTAATTTTACCATTGCCGCGCCAATGTTTTGCAGGTAGAGCACAAATCACTGTAAATGATTTCTTCATTGTTTTTTTTTTCTCTCAGGTCACATTCATTCACCTTTGCCAAACACCATATAATCTCTTTGTTTCTATTAACAAATGACATTCATTAATCTGTTCAAACATCAATTTATCTAAGGTCATGTATTTATACATTGAAGTTGTGCATTATATTCATATCAAGTACAAACCGAGCTACTAATTAAATAAGTCACACATCACTATTGTAACAGATTCAAGGAGTCTACTACCACTGACATAAGGCGGCAAAATCTTGGATTCAACTCACATTGTTGCTACTCAACCCAATTGTTAAGGGGCCATAGCACCTCGTTGATCAAAAGCTATTCTCTTTCGCATAAGCCACTACATCCATGCTTGAAATGCCTGACATGAGAGTGAAATGAAAAATCACAATGTGAGTAGCATAACTTGAATTCGCCAAACTGTACTTCACTTATGAGAAAAAAAATTGCAAATGTACCAAAGTCACCAGTTACCAATAAATAAAAAATAACAAAAAGTAAAAAGTAATAGGAGAAAAGAAGATATATTAATGCCTGATATATTGAACTAATGGCTTGGGTGCCAATTTCCTAAAATTTCTCCCCTTTCTAGAATTATCTGGTTAGAAGCAAATTAGAATTTATCCCTTCTCCCACATCTCGAAAATTCGCTTCTTTATTTTCAGCCCACTCCAGCAAATCTGCCCATCCCAATCAAGCTTCGTTCTTACTATAGCTACCAAAATCAATCGCGGTTTCCATACTTTTCGAGGGAATCTCAAGGACGTCTAGGCTGGCAACTTGTACCATGCGAGCTTCATTCTCCCTTATACGCGCATTCTAGATAGCCCGATACTTGAGAAACAATAGGGAAATGCGAAAGCTTTGTGTTAAGGGTTGTTTTGGGAGGATAGGGCCCCAACGCTTTAAAAGGTACACCACTGATTATCCCAAGTAACTTGCTCGAATTACCCATTGTCTGTCACTTTGTATGTCTTTTAATTAGCTTCTGATTTCGTGTATTTATGCTAATCTCGATGTATTTGTAGATCTTGTTCATGCATTCAACTAATTACTGTTGTGCTTCATCTATCTCTCCTCCGGTAGTTCCCTCATTGCTTTCCATAAATTGGGCATTTTGTGTTTTTTTGCAAAAGTTTTTCTTAATGTTACCTTTGCAAGTTGTTTATGTGTAATTAGACCTTCAATCTTTGTCTTTTGTGGTTGTGGTGCTATAAGATGTAGGTATTAGATGTGATTAATGTTAAGGTGATATTTTGTGGTTGTGGTGCTATAAGATGTGATACTATAAGAAGTGGGTATTGAGTCGAAGTTGTTGCTAGGAAATATAAACTGTCTTCTGAGTGCTCAAGAAGGGATAAATTCCCATGTTTTCATTCTTTGATGTTTATGTGAAAAGAACAGCTTCTCGATGCTTATGCCAATGCCAGGTATGGAGGTTTTACATGGTTCATTGATCATTAAATGTAAGTGGAGATATATACACACTACTAATCAAATCTATACTGCAGGTTTTATTTGGGTAAATGCTTTTCTATGTATTTGGATAAAGTATTGTTTTCAATGATACACACTCAATATGATTGAATGAGTAGATTTCTAAAAACTGAAATAAGTTGTTAGTTGTGGAATAGGAAATATTGCCATTGTTGTTCATTACCTGATGCTCCCAACAACTACTTTCAATCTGCCAAATTCTATTTACACATGAATAGCTGCCAAATTCCAATAAAATTTTCAAAACACCCAAAAGGCTAGTTGGATACAACCTAATTACTGAACCTCTCAAAATTTTTGTACACGCACTTTCCTTGTTTCATTTACCTACCAGTGTTCATAAAGCATTGGTCAACCCTAAGTGGACTCAAGCGATGAAAGAGTAGCTGAATGCTTTTCTGAAAAATGGAAGTTGGACCTTGGTTCCCTTACCCCGAAGTGAAAAAACTGGTGGAATGCAAATGGATGTTTTCTATCAAACACAAAGTAGATGGATCAATTGAGAGATATAAAGTATGACTGGTGGCAAAAGACTATACATAGACATACGGTATAGACTATCAAGATGTTGCCCAGATGACTAACACAAGAGGGTGGGTGAATTGAGTTGTATTTAAAAAAATAACAATTATAAATCAAGTATACAATATAAAATATAAACAAAATATGAAACAGCAATAAATATAAAGAGTAAAGATAAGAGAGAAGCAAACTCAGTATGTTAACGAGGTTCGGCCCCACTGCCTACGTCCTCGCCTCAAGCTACCCCTTGAGTATCCCCAAATCCACTATTCAATCTCCTTTAGGTGGAGATAGAAACATATTACACCTTTGAGCAGCACCGCTCCAAAGAATCCGTGTAGAACACCCTCTACACTTCTAATCACCTCACACTTGGTGATTTAACTATTCCCCGTGTAGAACACCTTCTACACACACAAGGGTTATACACACCCCTTTTACTGATACAAGAATTGATAGTGGGTAGGCTATCAGAAAACACTCCTCAATGAGTGAAATAAAAACAATACAGCGCAAACTATATCTCTCAAAATGAACAAGGGTTAAGGCTCAATGCTTAGAGAAGAGAGAATGAAAGCTTTGAATGAATATTGTATGCTCTTGGTGTTGTGAATGTGAAGCTCTCAAATGATCTATTTATAGGCATATGAGACTTCATATTCAAATTTAAAAAGATTCAAATATCAAAGGCATCATCATTCTCTTTTTAAAAATTTCAAATCTAATCTTTTTACTTTTTGCATATGACAAAAGGAGCACACTTTACTTTTCAAAAATTTCAAATCTAATATTTTACTTTTTGCATATGACAAAAGGAGCACACTTTACTTTTCAAAATTTTCAAATAAAGACATCTATCTTTTGCATAAGTCAAGAAAAGCATCCACCACTTTTGAAAATATTCAAATAAAACATGCACATGTGAAAGATGACAATCAATCATCTTAATATTTTCAAAGTTCAAACCTTTAATCATGTCATGCACATGTGAAAGATGACAATCAATCATCTTTCAAAATTTTCAAATTTAATTTTCAAAATATTCATGCACATGTGGAAAATGTATTTTAATGCTTTATGATAAAATATTAATTTTGAGCCTTAATCCTAATTTCGAATTTTTAAGAGATTTACAACATTACTCTATGATTTTAATGTGAACTTGTTCCCTTCTTGCTCATGCTTGGTTCCTTGATGTGCTTGATTCTATTGTGTGGACAACTTGAGCTTGAGACTTCTTTGAATTCATTTGTTATCATCAAAATCCATGTGTAGATTTATAATTACACGAAGCTTGAAACCTTGGGTTCAACAATCTCCCCCTTTTTGATGATGACAAATACTTGATAGAACCTGAAACCTGTATTAATACTTAAGCTCCCCCTGAGAATGTGCGTTAGTTTTTCAAGCAAAAATATAAATATAATTCCAAGCATAGATAACAAGTTTAGCAATTTAAACAATGTTAATGTTCTAGTCTAAAACTTCTCCCCCTTTTGGCATCATTAAAAAGGAATCATAATTACCTCAATAAGATATATTCCTACAATAACCAATAGACAAATAAAACGCTGCGTTAGTAGAGATTGTAGAGAATTCGGTGCGTAACCACACGTGTTCGACAAAACCTGTAAAGGCTAGAGGCCTAGTTCTGGCAATTCGGTGCGGAAGGAGATTTTGTAAAGAGCTGAATAATTGAAACCACCCGTGCCCGACAAAACCTGCAAAGGTTGGGGCGTAGCTCTGGCAATTCGGTGCAGAGATTTGATCCGCTTGATGTTGTTGAAAAATGAGATATTATCAGGATTTGTAAGCTTGTCTTATTCTTATTTCCGTTTCTATAAGAGCAATCCTTAGCTCTATCTATTTCGCATCAAGCTTTCTTCTCATCTTTGCAATTTGCTTGCATTCTCATTCTACAAATTTTCAATGGCTAGTCGATTTCCCTTTAGTGCTTCTCTTGATCAAGATTTGAGGTATCCTTCACCTCAGTCTCAATCTATTTCTGCATCTGTCGTGGGTGCCATGAAGCAACAAGAGACTGATTTAGCTAATAAATCAGATCATAACGCCATTTACGAGCTTGTGGGTCTCGGAACTCGATACTCATCTTCTATCGTCGCGTTTTCTGCTCGGTTGCAGTCCAAAACTCGCGAAATTGAGAAGCTTAGCGAGACTGTTTCTGTACTTCAACGACTTGTTTATGAGTCAAACAAAAAAATAGTAGAGTTAAAGCAACAGAATAAGGATTTGAAATCATTGCTTGCCTCTTCATTTCGATTGCCTAATCCTTTAGACAAGGATGGCATGATGATTTATGAGGAGCAAATGCATTTGAATGATGAGGCTAAACGTCTCAAGTTTCTTTAGGTCATTTAAGATAATGAAATAAAAGTATCTAGCAGATATTCATGGCATGTATCATTCCTATTTCTCTTCTAATCATGCATAGTCTATCTTCTGGTAGGGGTTTTGTGAAAATGTCTGCCAATTGATCATGTGTACTAGTGAATTCTAATACAATATCGCCCTTCTGCACATGATCTCTAAGAAAATGATATCTAATTTCAATATGTTTGGTCCGAGAATGTTGTATTGGATTCTTTGAAAGATTTATAGCACTTGTATTATCACATTTGATTGGAATGTGATTGTACATAAGTTTAAAATCCTCAAGTTGTTGCTTCATGTAAAGAACTTGAGCACAACAACTACCCACAACAACATATTCTGCCTCAGCAGTAGATAGTGCAACAGAATTTTATTTTTTTACTAAACCAGGAAACTAGTGCATGACCTAAGAAGTGACATGCTCCACTAGTGCTTTTTCGATCTATTTTACAGCCAGCATAATCTGCATCTGTGTAGCTAATTAGATCGAAAGATGTGTGCTTAGGGTACCATAACCCTAAGTTAATTGTACCACTAAGATATCTAAGAATGCGCTTAACTGCAATTAAATGTGATTCTTTTGGAGATGATTGAAAGCGTGCACATGAGCACACACTAAACATAATATCTGGTCTACTGGCTGTCAAATATAATAAGCTACCAATCATACCTCGATATACCTTCGAGTCAACTGGTTTACCGGATTCATCTTTATCAAGTTTAGTAGATGGGCTCATTGGTGTTCCAGTTTCCTTAGCACCTTCCATCCCAAACTTCTTCAGCAATTCCTTAATATATTTTGATTGATTGATGAATGTCCCACTTTTTGCTTGCTTAATTTGCAATCCGAGAAAGAATGTAAGCTCTCCCATCATGCTCATTTCAAATTCTTCCTGCATAGTCTTAGCAAAAACTTGACACATATTTTCATTAGTAGCACCGAATATTATATCATCAACATAAATCTGAATCAAAAGAATATCATCATTTTCGTATTTAATGAAAAGAGTTGTATCAATTTTTCCTCTTGAAAAGCCTTTTTCAATCAAGAAACCACTGAGTCTCTCGTACCACGCTCTAGGAGCTTGTTTGAGTCCATATAGTGCTTTTGTGAGTTTGAAAACATGATTTGGAGAAATATGATTTTCAAAACCTGGAGGTTGCTCAACATATACCTCTTCATTTATAAAACCGTTTAAGAAAACACTTTTAACATCCATTTGAAAAAGTTTGAAATCTTTATAACAAGCATATGCAAGTAGCATTCGAATAGCTTCTAATCTTGCGACTGGTGCATATGTCTCATCATAATCGATTCCTTCTTCTTGATTGAAACCTTGGGCCACAAGTTGAGCCTTATTACTAGTAATGACTCCGGACTCATCTTTCTTGTTTCTAAAAACCCATTTTGTTCCAATAATAGTATGATTTTTGGGTCTAGGAACAAGTGTCCAAACATCATTTCTTTCAAATTGATTAAGCTCTTCTTGCATAGCTAGAATCCAAGATTCATCAAGAAGTGCTTCATCAATATTTTTAGGTTCAATCTGAGATAAAAAAGCAGTATGATTGCAAATATTTCTAAGAGATGATCAAGTGCTTACACCTCGTGAAGGTTCTCCCAGAATTTGTTCCACTGGATGATCTTTCACAAATTTCCACTGTTTGGTTACATCTTGTATTAAATTTTGATGATCTTTCCTGATATCTCCATGTTGGACTTCCTCTATTGTGTTCTCTTTGTTGAGATTGAGACTTTCCGTATTATTTATACCTCATGTTTCTTCATCAATGGATTTCTTGGAGAGTAGAGAATTAGATTCATCAAATACTACATGCATAGATTCTTGTACAGGCAAGCCCCTCTTCATCGCTTGTAATTTTTTTGGATCTACCTTACCACTTCAACAAAGATTAGATGAGCAAAATAGGCTATCTCCTTGCACCAAAAGTGGCATTTAGACATCTTGGTGTACAACTTGTGTTTCCTTTTCCTAGGCATTACTTTCAATTATGAATGGTCTTGAGAAGTTTGGAAGAGCCAATATAGGGGGCTGTATAATTGCATCCTTTAGCTTGTGAAAAGCTAGCTTAGCTTTCTCTTTCCATTTAAACCCCTCTTTCTTCAACATTCAAGTTAAAGGGGCAGCAACTTCACCATAGCCCTTTATGAACCTGCGTAACAACCTCTTAATCCCAAAAATCTTCTAAAAGCCTTTAAGGATTTAGGCAAGCCCCTCTTCATCGCTTGTAATTTTTCTAGATCTGCCTTACCACTTCAACAAAGATTTGATGAGCAAAATATGCTATCTCCTTGCACCGAAAGTGGCATTTAGATATCTTGGTGTACAACTTGTGTTGCCTTAGTAGCTCAAAGGTTGTTTGCAGGTGCTCCACATGCTTCTCGGTGGTTTTACTATAAACAAGAATGTCATAAAAAAAGGTATAAATTTCTTTTGGTAGGGTCGGAATATCTCATTCATAAGGCTTTAAAAGGTGGATGGAGTGTTAATCAGCCCAAAGGGCATAACTTAGAACTCTTAATGACCTTCAAGCATCCTAAATGCTGATTTTGGAACATCATCTGGGTTAACACAGATTTGGTGGTAACTAGACCTCAAATCTAATTTTGAAAAAATAGTGGCCAATTATAACTCATGCATAAGCTCTTTCACCACTGGAATAGGATATCTATCCTTGATGGTAACACTATTAAGCCTCGATAGTTTATACAAAGCCTCCATGTATCGTCAACCTTCCTAGCTAACTAGCAATACAGGTAAGGAGTAAGGACTTTGGCTAGGCTTTATCACTCCCAATGGACACCATCTCTTGTACTATTTTTTCAATCTTCTCCTTTCCGTATATAGGTGTTGACATGGTCTTATTGAGATGGGTTTTGTATCTAGGATTAAATTGATAGCATGGTCTTGGTTCGATGGAGGCAGCCCTTTAGGCTTTGAAAATACATCTTGAAATTGCACTAGCAGTTGCTAGCAAATTACTAGAATCTCTTCTATAGCTCACAATTCTTCTCCCTTCACTTCTTTAACTACTTACAAAATTACTTCCTTCTTTGCCAACCCATTCAGATTTTTTAAGGACCCTTCCTCAATCATTCGTGCTGCTTCCAACCCTTGAGTAATTAATTCCTTGCCTTGGTACCGAAACTTCATTAGGAGTTTTCTCAAAGTTCCATAAGATTGATTCCAAGTCCATCAACTAGTTAATCCCCAATACCATATCACAACTGGTTAAAACTAATAAATGCTCATCTACTTTGAAAACAATACCTTGGATTAAGACCTTCACGTCCATACATTTTCCTTCACTAAAAATCAGCTCTCCATTTGCCACACTCACCTTTCATCTTTTCATGGACATCTATGAGAAGTTTGGTTCTGTTGATGTTTACTAGATCTAAAAAGCTATGTATAGACCCTGTATTCACCAAAATAGATTGAGCTCCAATCTCCCTTTTCACTCGCATAGTTCTCAAGTTATGGGAATTAGTTAATGCATGGAGGGAAATTTTAGCCCCTGTCTGATTTATTACTATTCCTGTTGTTGGTGTTTCTACTATGTGGTTGCATTGTTCTTCATCGCATGACACATTAAGATCAAGTTCCAATAATACATCTTCTAACAGGTACAATTTTAAACTCTGGCACTTATGGCTTAGATACTACTTAGCATCGCAATAGTAACAAAGTCTCTTATCCCTCCTCTCCTTTATTTGTTGTTGGTTTATTTTCTGTATGCATAGGGATTGCTTGGAGAAGTGTTCGTTGGGTTATGTTGTGTGTTTGGGTTGGTTCAAGGGTTGTAGCTTTGGTTTTTTAAGAATGCCTGGATCTAGTGAGTAGCTTGGGCTGAATTTGTGGTTTTTCTAGTTAAGTTAATGGTTTCTTCTTGAATCTTGGCCAAACTATAAGTTAAGGTTAAATTTTGGCGATTAAACATTCGGACATTAAGGGATGTCATCCTGAAGGCCAAAAACAAAACATGTTAGTTTGTAGGTATTAGACAGCCCCTTAAGCCAATTAGATAGGGTCTCAAAGTTGGCCTTATACTCTTCAATAGTGCCACCTTGTCTTAACTTAGTGAGTGTCTACATTGGGTCATCATAGGCACTAGGACTAAATCTTGCTAATAAATCAGCCTTAATGAAAGAGTTCCATTCAATAAGTTGTCCAGACTCCTCTAGGTCTTAGAACCAAGTAAGGGCATTTCCCTTCATGTGAAAAGAGACAAGGCTTAAACGATGATGGGGTGATGTATTATGAAATGCAAAAAATTGATGAATTTTGTAAATCTAATTTGCAAGGTCTTTTCCATAGAAGCTGGAAAAATCATATCTGATGGTTCTGGTTTGTATCTCTCATGGGTTGCTATGGAGTTGTGTCATCCCTATCCCTGGTGGGATTTTAGTGGATAATTCATCATTGTTGTTCTTTCATTGTATTTATGCAATCAAGGCTGCAAGTTGTTGGAATATTGCATCCATTTGTCTCTTTATAGTTGTCACCTTAGTTTCCAGCATCTCATTGATTTTTTTTTTTTTTATAACATTAAGCCCATCTTGTAATTTATTCATTCTAATGCCTCCAACCATATTTGTAATATCAATATATGGAGAACTAGTATATCTGATACCATTTGTAACATGCCTAATAAGTTAAGGGGAAAAAGTTGTATAAAATAAGAGGTGATAATGCTCTCTTCGAGATGTAGCAAGTACATATTTACGTGTTCTAGATTTTCGACCCATTTTTCCTTTAGGTCTTCCGCCTTTCCTAACTTCTTGTTCGTCATCATGGTGATGTCGTGTGTTACACAATCTTGCACTTTTAAAAACAAATGGAATAATACTAATTTTTCATGCATATAATTGGGGTGATTGATGCATGATGAATAAAAAAAGCAAGGTTTCATTAATCTTCAAGCTATATTTAAAACGATTTTGTTCCGTCTTTCCTTTGCATGTCAATACTCTCCTCAACTACTTGTTTTACTACTATGTGACTTGTAATAGTACCTAAACAACTTATAATTAAAGTATACAAGAAATATGCCTTTGTAGAATTTGAAGAAGAACTTGACGACTCCTTTGTAGTAAAAACCAGAATTTGAATGAAAATAGGCTAGATCCCTTTATCAATTACCCCTGTTTTTCTTTTGTCATCAAAAGAAGAATGGATCATTTTGTTTTGCTTAACTTATTTTGATTTCGTTCATTAGAACTTTGCAACAAATTAAGGGCCAGCCACTGTGTATTATTTTAGGGAATTACCTTATAAGTTCTTGCAGCAAAATTTATTTTACTTGCCTAGAAAAGTTTTGCAGCAATCGTAAATGTTAGGATAAAATAAGGTCAAGTAACTAGTCTATTACCCATAAGACCTTTTCTCTTACACATTTTTCAAATACTAAAATATTGAATTAATTAAATTTAAAGAGAGAGGAAAAATAAAATATTTTAATACATGAGTTGGTAGTCATGAACTTTGTTTTATACATATATGTGTTGTGTGTGTGTATAAAAGCTATTATGTTATAAGAGCATGGGTCCAACCCATTTCTGTAGAATGTATACAAGAGAAAGCACACAATAAACATCTAAGGTAATGAAAAAGAGCACATAAATCTTCAAAAGTAGAAATATCAATGAGAGCATTAACAGAAAATCATGAAGTGACTTGAGAAGAAAAAAAGTTATAAAGCAAAACTTTATCCTCAAGCAATCCTTGAAACTTCTAGCATTTCCAAATATCTTTACCCATAAATCCTTTAATATCCTAATATGGATGTTTTATCATCAGCCAAACCATGCTAAAAACAATTCTTTAAAGAGGCCGGATAGTTAATTTCCAATCATTCAACAATGGGGTGACATTGGGTAGAGAATATGTAAAGTGTTTATATGAGTTTTTTCCTTTATAGAAGTATCTTATACATGAGCAATTGTCTTTTAGTGGTTTTTGTTGATAACTTATTGGCTTCACTCTTCCACATTTCGTTATAATTTAATCAGACTATAACTACTTGAGAAACAAAAGCTTTCAATTGTTAGGTATTATGGGTGCTTCGTAACTAGAATTTATTATGAAAATTGTAATTGTGTTAATTGTTAGAATAATATGGAGAACGAGGTAGCTAGCAAAGGCAGTTGGGGCAACCTCAGCGCAATCCAAACACTTTCATGCCAAAGACTGATAGTAGTCCACATGAATCTCAGGATAGGATGGTACATATATAGTCTTGCTCCAACTGCAACAATATCACTTGCTCACTAGTGCTCATCTATTGACATTAACTGAACTAAATATTGACATAAGTATTCCTTCTTTGTGCATAGAGTTTGACAAAAGCTTTCCCTCTTGTGAATTTGTTCATAGATTTTGCATTTCATATTTTTATTATTGTTTTCATTATAGCTTTTAGTGATGATTTGTTTGGTCCTCTTACTTTTTGCAAACTGTTGCGGTTATCTTATTTACTTCCATCGGAACAAGTGCAAATATTATTGAAGGTGATCCATATTAAATTTTCTTGAACTCCAAGGTGAGGGCCTATCCAAAATTATGCTTGAGACTGCATGGTTTTAAAATATGCTAGAGTTATTAAGAAATTTATAAGAGTAAACTAGACCAAATTATGGCTGATATAGCCGTTATGAGGAAATATTCTTTTGAGTATGAGAAAGAGATAGACTTTTGGATGTCCGAGTTGGAGTCGAATAATGAGTCTCATAGAGAGACTTAGGAAACACTTAGGCATATCTATTGCTAGAAAGATAGGAGTTTTAGTGACTTTTTTGTGGATTGTATCAATCCTGCAGCCATAGCAATTGTGTGAAATGACATTCTTTTGATGTGCAGTGTAGGAAGTTTTAGGGGTTATTAGTGTTATAACAAGTGGCATGGGTTAATTGTGGTTTTATAACTATAGCATATTTTTTGGGAAGTTTCAAACATCATACAAAAATGTGCATAGCTATAAGACAAGAAAATGTTCTCTGATTTGGTGAAGCTTGTGGTTTTTATGGTGAGTTGATTTTCAAATCATATTTCATTGGTAACCCCAAGGGGTTGGCCCAAGTGGTGAAAGCCTTAGTATTGCAATATCACTTGTTTCAAGGTCCAAGGTTCAATACTTCATAGGTCCGAACAATTCTTTGGAGTTACACCCCTTAATGAAAAGGCAACGATTTAATTAGTTCCATGTAGGGAAACTTCCAAGAGTATGATGCACGGGACCAAGGTTTACTCTGCATGAGTGGATCTGAAGAGCACTGCCTTGGAGAGGTTCCCCGACCTAAAGAAAGAAACTCATATTTCATTGGTGGAGCTGTAGTGCTTATGAAACTGATTACAAACTTGAGAGATTAAAACCAACCTTTCCTTCTATGCAAGTTCCCCACAAGCATGCATATAGTTACATATCACAGGACTTATAGCAAACTTATAGATGTAATTCATGAAATGCAGTTGTAGTAAACTTATAGATACAATTTCATGAAAGGTAGTTGTCTGGAGTTGGTGGAGAGAACTAACAAACCCCAACCATTTCATAACAATTTCGTTGGACAGGAGTTAGCAGTTGTATGAAATCACTAGTTGGATTTGGGGCAGCTTTATAAAGCCATGATAATGTCCCAAATTCTCTACGGGTATTAGCCTTTGATTGATTTGTTGTAGTGTCCTAGTATTATAGAAATGCAACTATGTGGTTAATACAACTTATAAATTTTTTTTTTCGATACTTATCAGCCCCTAATATGTGTGGATGAAGAGGCTATGAAGTGAGTTTTTGGGGAGATGACTTAGAGTTTGTCTCAACTGCAAGAATTCTTTTAAGAATGTGTGTCTAGAACCAAATATATATATATATATATATATATATATATTCGCAAATATATGTTATGAAAATTGTTGTATGCATGCAGGTTTCTCTCCTGTACTTCCCACTATGCAGACATTGATGTATTTTTGTGGCCTTGATTGGTTGGAGACATTAGAATGAAGCTAATTTTGTGACGTTCACTACAAAAAAATTAATTAATATTTGCGACTAATTATTTTTAACTAAAATGAGTTTATTTTCGTGACAAATAATTGGTTATAAATGCCCATTTTTTTATAGTAGTTATATAAATTCCGTTACATGTATCACGTGAATTTTTCCCCATAAGTATGTTTTTGTCACAAATAATTGATCACATTTACAAATATTTGTTCATTGTGAAAAATGTGAAAAAGCTCAGATTGAATGGATGTTAAAATATACCAATTGACAATTGAGATATTTTCCTTCTTCTCACGAATATTTTCATGAACTCTAGCAATTCACCCATACATCATGGGACTCTATGTACATAATCCGTAGTAGATTCTACATCGTGGTCTACAGGCATGAGCTCTGCGATGCTTCAACTTATGTTGCCCTAAAATCCGGTATTCTTCCATGTACGACCGTACATATATGGGTCTAGCATGTCATTTTTTAGATATGATTGTACAGTCCATATTGCAGTGTATAGAGTTTGCAATGCAACGATAACCAGTTTTAATCAGAACTAGAAAAAAGGATTGTAAGCAATAACAAGTATTAATTTTGTGAAGCTCTTCAATAAGTTCAAATAGATCATGTAGGATGAATATCCCAATTCTACCCCAAAAAATAAAAAAATAAAAAATAAAAACTGAGAAAAGGCTCATTTAGATATTGGATTTATGCTTTTGGATTACGCATGCACACTGAAGGATACGAAGTGTTATGGCGGCAAGAGACGGCAAAGTCCTTTCGCATGTGGGACATTAATAGTCGAGAGTCACCATTACGAATTAGTTGCATATTTTCTACAAATATGTCATGCAAATTAACACTGTTCAGATGGGCTGGGTTTACCTGGCCAGAACTGGAACCCGGATAACCGGGTTTTTTATTATGGGTTCCGGCCCAGATTAAATGCGGACTGGACCCGCCTTAACAAATCCGGAACTCAGGTCAGCACAATTGTTCAGTAAATGTAGAGCATCCTAAACGATTTATAATGTACAATAATATAGTGAAAGTCCCACAATCAACGAAACGAAAATATCCAAAACATAGGTCAACGACTCAACAACACAACAAAAATAATACATGTTGTCCAGGATTAAGAGCCATTATAGTAAGAAAAAAAAGGCTATTAATAACGTAACTACATCTAATTTTGGCTTTCAAAATCTTGTTGGAGGGATAAAAGTTTAATGAGCTATACATTTGCTAGTTGCTGAATCTCAAATCTTGAAATCTAAGTTGCAATATTAGCTGAGATCAGAAAGAAAATCGACTTTACATTGTGACTGTTTCTCCTCCTATCATATCAGAGTTTGGCTTTAGTGTAGCTTCTCTTGTATTTTCCTCCATCCATGTCTCACCCCCTTGCTGCAATGGAACTTAATTGGATTTCTTATTAATATTCCTCTTTAGGTGTTAGAGAAAATTCAGTTTTCACTTAAACTCTGAAAGCAAGCTCACTGTTTGGTTAAATCTTAAAAGCATATAAACTTTCTAGTTCTACTCTCCCTCTCAACAAATGTCTTAGTTAAGAGAAGTTGGTTCAAATAGTATAGTTTTGGCTTGTTGTGAGGCATTCAGATAGAAAACATATTTTTACTATAAAGTAGGTTTAAAGTATACATGTAACCAATCCTCTCCAGTTTTAGCATATTTTTATTTTTAATAGTAGGCTCATATTAAGAAGAAAAAGAAAAAGGGGCAGTCAGTCATACTTCAAATTATTAGCATTTTGTTCACTTGGGACCATATTCTAATTTCCTAAACCAATATGTTTGCTTAAATTATAGATTTGTATTAGTTGCTGAAAATCTGCAGAATTGTACATGATTTTTTACTCAATTATATGGTTTGGTTTGTTTGTTGTGTTTTGATACTCAATAACAGATGGAATAAAATTTTGTGAGTTAGAGTAATAGTACAACTCAAGGGGTTGGTAGTGATTCCTCTTCCTTTCCAACAGATGTGGAGGAGCATAGGAGTTTTCCAACTCATTCATCTACATATACACAACCATCTACCCATTCCATTCCACCTATACCCAAAAAATCTAGGAAAACACTTAATAATCAATCAGTGTTTTAGGAACACTTTGTGAAAGTGCTACCTATTGACCCTGATGAACCAAAAGCTTGGTTCAAACATTGTGATAAGCTATTTAATTGCCACTACAAGAATGAAACTTATCTATAAATTACCACCTTTATAATACATGTGAAAAATCCTCTATTTATCGTAAACGTTCTAGAAAAAGTCAATCATCTAGTGGTAAGAGGGATCCTAAGAGGGATGCGGAGAGAAAAGTATGTAGTCCAAGCCCACAAGATCTAGTGAATTATGATGCTGAAAAACTTAGGATGTCTACTTCTAAGCTTTTTTTTATTAGGTGTGAATTGTCTTTTAGGATAATGTAGCATGAAGGGCTTATTGAGTATGTGGCTGATCTAGAGGCACCATCTTAAACTACTCTAAGAAGCTGTATGATGAAAAGAAGATACACTTGGAGAAATTATTAAGCTTTATGTGTTTGCACACGCACCGCGTCTTCACATTTCTTGCTGCATATTTATGTAGTTCTTATATTCCAAGCTAAATTACTATGATGTTGAACAAATTACCAGTCATTGCTTGAACATGTGGGATTTCTTATGCAAAATATTGTCATGCCTTCTGGCATTATGAAGGCAGAGAAGCATCAAACCAAGTATGTTAATAAGATTCTGGAATTGATATTATGTATTCTGGCACGTATTTTCTCCCCTGTTTTTTTTTTTCCCATTTTTGGCACATTTTTAGTTGTAGAAGAAAAATAGTTTTAACATTGGTTAGGCTTATATTGCGGCTGGCTGAATTTTATTAGAGAACTACTACAAAAGGATCCTTGCATATTGTCTATTTTCAGGGTAAACATCTTGAGGTAATGTTCTATTTTTGTTATTTCTGGTATGCGATATATACTTATATATGAAAAAAAACTTTTGGTATGCGATAATGTTATATTTTTGGAGGAATCTATCTGCCGTTGGATTGGGGCAATAAATGACATTGTGAATGGTGATCCATCTTGTAGTCATATTTTTACAGGAAATTACCATTTGTTTTCCTTAATTATTGTCTGATTCCTACTATAGTCTATAGGTTTTTTTTTTTTTTAATTTCCTGTACAAGAAAGCTTCTTCTGAATGGCTCTTGGTATCCTCTTTGGTTTCCTTCTTTCCTGTAATTGTCATATTGTAAATTTTGATTTGTTTTGATCTGGATTGTAGTCAAACACAGCTTTGAGCTTGCAACAAGAGAATAGTTTGAAGCAGATGGGTGCAACAGTGAGGATTGGATCGAAGGGTCCTATATAGTGAGATTGAAGTTAAATGCAGAGAAATTCAATATAATGGAGCCTAATTCAATAGGCTCATAGATATTGATTACTTTCTATTCGGTCTGGCCCATTCTAGTTATATTTTGTGTTTTGTCATGTAATATGATGGAGTGTAATTTAATATGTAAAGAATTGAATTATTGCATACATTTTAGATAATAGATATTGATTTTTTTTAAAGATGCATTTAGTTAAAACTTAAAAATGCAATAATTGTTTTAATAAAATATAGGCCTTTCAACATTATTTATTTACACCACACCATTTTTTTTTTAAAGGGGATCCAAATCTGGAAACTGGAAACCCGTATTTTAAAATGCGGATTTATCTAGGTTCTGGCGCGAATTTGACCTGGATTACCTAGGTCGGATTCTGGCCCGAATTTGAAATTTGGGTTCCAGTCCAACATACTCGAATTCCTAGATCTGAAACTCGGATGAACATCGTGATCATACACACCTTTGTGACTGGCAAAGATCAATGATTGAAGGACTGCAAGTTTTAAGAATTTGAGCTGTTATAATATGTGCGGTAGTAAAGTGCAGCTAGCACATCTTAAATTGGTAACAAATGATGTGAAGGATAAATATCATTTATTAACTTTTGATAAACTGATGAACTTAACAAACTCATCTTTGATGGTGTATTTTCCGATCACAGTTGAATGACAACAGTACTATGGTCGCCTACATTCATATGGATATTGGGTGTAAACCCAATATAAATATAGGTTGATACATGCTCTGATCTAGGAGCCCTCTTGGTTCTTTTTCTCCTCCCGCCAGCAGAAGTGGATTCTCCTTTCCAAGAAGCAGATATGGAAACTCCTTCTCTCTTGCCCCTTTTTTTCCCTCTTCAAGTCTCTTACCATCACTTTTTGTCTCCTCCATATCTATTGCCTATGTTTGCTTGTCAACAATATCATATATATATATATATATATATATATATAGTTGTGAAGTGTGTAAATACCATATAAACGTTTTAAAAAAGAGTAAAATTTTCAATTAAAAAGTTAGTTTTTTTTTTTTTTCATGTAAAGTCCATATTTATTCACCTTTTTCAAAGCAATTGTGCATCATACAATTACAAATATTATTTTTCCTTGCTTTATGTACTCTAGTCAAACCTATGTTGACAACTCTTCATTCCTCCCCTTCTCGTTTATACCCTCACATACAGGGCCTTCAATCTGCTTGGACTCTTGGTGGGCTTTACTATTGTACTTATTTTATTCCCAACAACTTTCTTTCATATTGATAATGGTGTAAGTTTATCTTAATTTATATATAGTATCCAACAGGGACGAAACCAGGATTTATTTAGAGGGGCATATAGGATATATAAAAATTTGTGTATAACACAAATGAAAAGATTACTTAGAAGCCTGCATAAGTATATAGGAAGTTTAAAATTTGAATATAATATAAATAATAAACGCATTTAACATGCCATTAATTGATCTCAATATTTTTTCAACAAATTATTATTAGGATTATTAATCATCATATTCGTTCTCAATATAGACTAATAAATAACTTATAATTGAAAGTTTTCATTTATTTTGTTCTCAAACCTTATCTCAACAACGTTAAAAAGCTGAAAAAGTTTGTTCAATATTTAGATTTTTATTCTGAAACCTAGTCTTAACTATATTTATGATGATTTGAAGTTATTGACTTGTCCATATTGTTCAACCTATGTTTTAAAGGAACCGGATTTGTTAGATTTGAGGAATTTTCAAAGTCAATGTCAAAGCTTCTGGTTGGCAATTAAGGACCAGAAGAATAATTGGGTGATCAGCATTGATCGTATGCTAGCTCTGGGCTACAATTATTTGAGTCAAAAAATTTAAAATGAAAAGAAGGTTGTGGTTAGTCATCATGATGAGACATGGGAATCAAGTAATTATTTAAAAACTAATAAAATGTGGAAAATCTCACCAAAATAAAAAGTGAAAAATTTCAACAGCTCTAGAACCTTCATGAGAATTCTTTCACCCCGGCTCCTTTTAGGAGTTAGAGCCTCAAATTAAAGTATATTTTTAGCTAATTTAATCCTCATTTTAATTTTTGGTCATTCTATTTATATAATTCCCACATTGAAATCGTTATTTTTTTAAAATATAACAATAAAATAATTAATAATACATCTTTTTTAATTATTTGCAATTATTAAATTAATTAGTTTTATCATATTTGACTATTCTTTTTATTATATGTTAATTAATAATCATATTTTCATTAAATTATGAGTTTAAAAAAATAATTAGTAATCATATTATATTTAAATTAAATTATTAATCGATATTTAAAAAAAAAAATTACTTATTCTTCATCCAACTATATATTTTTTTTTATCAAAGAAGAGAGAAATATGAAAGTGAAAGAATAAAATAATAGATATGACCAATCTAGCTAATTTGCTATATTTGACATTTTATTTGAGTTTATTGCACAAAGACCAAGAAATTTAGTATTTGGACAATTCAGTATAGAGTTAAACTGATTTTAAATGTCTAAATTCTTATTAGATTTGACTTTTAATCAATCTAATGAGAATGCTCTTAGTTCCATTTTTAAGAAATTAAATGTGAGTATTTGACCGGCATTATTTCAAATTTAAAAGTAAACATGACAAAGAGTACTATTTCATGAATATAGTTTTTCTACCATTTAAATTCAACGATCTATGCATTTATATGATAATATGCATTATTCGTTGAAAATATTAAAAACTAATTTATCACTTGTACCAAGCATTCAAATTCTAACTGCTAAACCAATAACCATCTCTACACTCGTGCAAGTTGGCCAATAACTGGGATTGCAGTCAATTTGAGTTGCTTTTTCACAACTATATGATACAAGAAAAATAGATATTTATAATATTTTAATTACAATCAGAAAAATTATTTTCGAAAAAAATAGTCTTCCATTTAGAACCTATTTTTGGAATATATTGAGAGAAATTAGAACATGAATAAGATCATGCATGGCAGGGAGCCAGACATTAATCTCTACTAGACAATATTGATTTATATGAAATAATAATAATTTGTTTGATTGTTATTAATCCATAAACAAAGTACTCCACGTACATGATTATACCTTACTCCAATAATATTTATTTAAAAAAATTTAATATTATGTTTTGAGAATTAGTGCTTGATTCATAAGATCATACATGACAAAAAGTAAATTAAGTTCACAAATAGATCATTAGATTACATACGATATATTATATGTTATATTTATTTTATTTTAATAATAACTTTATAATATAATATATTATCATGAAACTACCGTTAAATATTTCTCTATTTAAATATAAATTTGTAAGACGCCTGAGTAATCTAACGAACTCTTATTTTATATTTTATAAGTTGCCATATATATATATATATATATATATTTTTTTTTTTAATTGTGTTTGACAAAAACATGCACGTACGCACGTTATTAAGGTTATCAGCAAGTCCATATACTGGTCCCACAGTACGTTTTTTCTATAAAAGCTGCTGTCCGATCGAGGAATATTTTCCCTCTGTTTTATACACAAGAATCATAATTCCGGAGCTTCGAAAATCATACAAAATAAATAAAGCAGCTACTTAAATTTATACGTCTCATATTTGTGACAATTAATGCCAAGCACGCTAATTAAGCGCTTCTTTTATAGTACAGTGAAGTACTAATTGCATGCATAGGAATCCAATTATGATAAGAACAATTTTATTGTTAAGCCGAACGTATATGTACAGTAAATCTAATAAATTAGTACATAAATTATTACATAAAATGATTTGAAAGATAAATTTAAAAACTTAAAATCTTTACAAATAAAATTTTATTACCATTTAAGTGACAATATGTATAGTATCTATATAACACCGACTTGAGAATAGAATAATTTTTATAAATTCAAGATATCGACAATTCTTAAATTGAATTGTAAAATAATTTTTAATTATTTAGATAATCTGATGAAAATCAGAGATCGAAATGCATGTTTACGGTTGAAAGTTAAACATGGAAATATTTATATACATTGACATAATGAGTGTTAATCTTGGCTGTTTGAAGAGTCATTAATATATAATTGTTTGGCCCTATAATAATTATAAGGATGATCAGTACATCGTGAACAGATAATAGAGAGACGGAGGAAGGGTGCATATAAGCTAATGCAATCAATTTTGAAAGACAAAGGGCCTGTTATAGTTCTAATCTACCATGCATCATTGATTCATTTCACATGGTACATCATGATCTATACTCTTAAGAGAAGTACTGATACTCTGGGTAACAGAGTTCATTGAAAAGCTAAGATAATCAATTGAATTTGAAAGAAACACAGACAAAAATGTTCCATATCATGCATGCAAAAGAACAAAATAAAGGGCTCATGATTTGCTACCAGAATCTCATTACTTGTCACAAAAGGATGAAAGAAAGAGAAGGAGAAATCAATAAAAGGTTAAATAACAAAAAACGTCCTACCTAGTAAATCGAGCTCCAAACATGCCCGTTGCAATTTTAAAATTCAGGTTGCCACATAGGGATCAAGAAGAAATATTCTTCATATCACTTTGCTTTCGAAAGCAAATTTATGCATGGTAGGTTTTTTTTTTTTTTTTTTTTATCTGCAACAATAATCAGCTTTTACTTCTTCCCATACATAGTTGATATTATAAGAAAAACAAATATTTATGATTAATTATTTGCGACGATAATGATTATTTACGATAAAAACAGTCTCATTTTGACAGAAAATAATCAGTTTGACAAGAAATAACTGACCACAAATAAATAGTTTTCTTGTAGTGTAAGAACAACGTGAATATATAGGCAAATTAACTAAAGCCACCGACCATTTTTCCTTAGCAACCTCCGACATTATTGAAAAATCTTATGCACAAGCAAGCTTATAAGGATGGTTAGCAATGCAGTTGTGTATTGAATACAAGAGGAAAACATGAGCCCCACGTTGCTAAGGTGATTGGTTTAAAAAAAAAAAAAAATTAAAGAAAAGTCAAGCAAGTGTTATCAAGTGTATAGCTTTTCCTAAAACAGATATATATGTATATGATAAGGTCAAATGTTTCAGATTTGGGTGGATATTGTCTCCTCCTCGTCTGCAATTAAATGAGGAATCAAGGTCAAAATACAAGCTGTAATGCAGATGATCAGCATGCAACTAATGGTTTAAATTGTTCCTATATATACTATCTTAAATAAGTTTCAATATAGTCTTTCTTTGTCTACAATTAGCATGTGGTCCTATCACTCTAACCAATCAACCATTATTTACGTGTATTAATTATTATTTTGTCTACAATGGGCATGCACACTACAAGAAAATTATTTATTTACTATCATTTATTAGTATCAGATAGTCTATTTTAATTGCTAATAGTCTATTTTAGTAGTTAATAGTTATTTTCATCGTAAATATTTGATCATAAATGCTCATTTTATAATGACAGTTCATGAGTCATCCCAAGCCAACTCCCAAACACATAAGAAAGACATGATAAGCAAGCAAAAACAAACCAAAACACTTTTATTTAGGTTATGGTCCCAGCTAACACATGCGCAAGGGCCACTAGTACTTTTAGTTTACTAAACTGATCCATTCCTTTTGTTTATATACCTTTTCAAATCCCTCAAAATATTTGGATAACCACATCTTGCATGCCCTTCCTTTTCCTAAGATCTAGAATGATGACAAGTGTGTGCTTATATACATATATATATAGAGATTCGCAACCCATATTTTAACCCAAAATATTCTATCATCACTACAACAAAATTGACTTTCCCCAGTGCATATATTCGTCGCAAAACGTCACCAAGCACGTTGTGAAAACTCTTTCCCAGCAATTATGACCTCGCTGCAATATCGCCGCTATTAATCCTTCACTTATGATCTTTTGCAGTGAAAAGAAAAGTCACCGCTAAAAGTGAATTTTTTTTTGCCTTTTTTTTTCGCCACTATTAGTGTAATAAATGCCGCAAAAAAGGTTCCACCTTTCAGTTGAAAGTTGTTGGCAATGTCTATTTCCAGTGCTTATAAATTCAATTGTGGCGATATAATTTTGTAGGCAAAAAATTCCCCAACGGCTGCCATGGCATCATGATTGAATTTTGGGCATCAAAAGTTCAATTGCGACGGTCCATTATCGTCGCAAATAAGGATTGCAACGTATCTGGAATGCATTGCTGCAGAGTGTTCTTGTCCTAAACTCAATTGCGACGACTTATTTTCGTTGGTAATTTTACCATTGCCGCGCCAATGTTTTGCAGGTAGAGCACAAATCATTGTAAATGATTTCTTCATTGTTTTTTTTTTTCTCTCAGGTCACATTCATTCACCTTTGCCAAACACCATATAATCTCTTTGTTTCTATTAACAAATGACATTCATTAATCTGTTCAAACATCAATTTATCTAAGGTCATGTATTTATACATTGAAGTGGTGCGTTATATTCATATCAAGTACAAACCGAGCTACTAATTAAATAAGTCACACATCACTATTGTAACATATTCAAGGAGTCTACTACCACTGACATAAGGCGGCAAAATCTTGGATTCAACTCACATTGTTGCTACTCAACCCAATTGTTAAGGGGCCATAGCACCTCGTTGATCAAAAGCTATTCTCTTTCGCATAAGCCACTACATCCATGCTTGAAATGCCTGACATGAGAGTGAAATGAAAAATCACAATGTGAGTAGCATAACTTGAATTCGCCAAACTGTACTTCACTTATGAGAAAAAAAATTGCAAATGTACCAAAGTCACCAGTTACCAATAAATAAAAAATAACAAAAAGTAAAAAGTAATAGGAAAAAAGAAGATATATCAATGCCTGATATATTGAACTAATGGCTTGGGTGCCAATTTCCTAAAATTTCTCCCCTTTCTAGAATTATCTGGTTAGAAGCAAATTAGAATTTATCCCTTCTCCCACATCTCGAAAATTCGCTTCTTTATTTTCAGCCCACTCCAGCAAATCTGCCCATCCCAATCAAACTTCGTTCTTACTATAGCTACCAAAATCAATCGCGGTTTCCATACTTTTCGAGGGAATCTCGAGGACGTCTGGGCTGGCAACTTGTACCATGCGAGCTTCATTCTCCCTTATACGCGCATTCTAGATAGCCCGATACTTGAGAAACAAGAGGGAAATGCGAAAGCTTTGTGTTAAGGGTTGTTTTGGGAGGATAGGGCCCCAACGCTTTAAAAGGTACACCATTGATTATCCCAAGTAACTTGCTCGAATTACCCGTTGTCTGTCACTTTGTATGTCTTTTAATTAGCTTCTGATTTCGTGTATTTATGCTAATCTCGATGTATTTGTAGATCTTGTTCATGCATTCAACTAATTACTGTTGTGCTTCATCTATCTCTCCTCCGGTAGTTCCCTCATTGCTTTCCATAAATTGGGCATTTTGTGTTTTTTTGCAAAAGTTTTTCTTAATGTTACCTTTGCAAGTTGTTTATGTGTAATTAGACCTTCAATCTTTGTCTTTTGTGGTTGTGGTGCTATAAGATGCAGGTATTAGATGTGATTAATGTTAAGGTGATATTTTGTGGTTGTGGTGCTATAAGATGTGATACTATAAGAAGTGGGTATTGAGTCGAAGTTAGTTGCTAGGAAATATAAACTGTCTTCTGAGTGCTCAAGAAGGGACAAATTCCCATGTTTTCATTCTTTGATGTTTATGTGAAAAGAACAGCTTCTCGATGCTTATGCCAATGCCAGGTATGGAGGTTTTACATGGTTCATTGATCATTAAATGTAAGTGGAGATATATACACACTATTAATCAAATCTATACTGCAGGTTTTATTTGGGTAAATGCTTTTCTATGTATTTGGATAAAGTATTGTTTTCAATGATACACACTCAATATGATTGAATGAGTAGATTTCTAAAAATTGAAACAAGTTGTTAGTTGTGGAATAGGAAATATTGCCATTGTTGTTCATTACCTGATGCTCCCAACAACTACTTTCAATCTGCCAAATTCTATTTACACATGAATAGCTGCCAAATTCCAATAAAATTTTCAAAACACCCAAAAGGCTAGTTGGATACAACCTAATTACTGAACCTCTCAAAATTTTTGTACACGCACTTTCCTTGTTTCATTTACCTACCAGTGTTCATAAAGCATTGGTCAACCCTAAGTGGACTCAAGCGATGAAAGAGTAGCTGAATGCTTTTCTGAAAAATGGAAGTTGGACCTTGGTTCCCTTACCTCGAAGTGAAAAAGCTGGTGGAATGCAAATGGATGTTTTCTATCAAACACAAAGTAGATGGATCAATTGAGAGATATAAAGTATGACTGGTGGCAAATGACTATACATAGACATACGGTATAGACTATCAAGATACCTTCTCACCAGTGGCCAAGTTGAACATAGTTTGGGTGTTGTTATCTCTTGCAGCTAATCTTGATTGGCTACTACACCAGTTTGATGTAAAAAATGCATTCCTCCATGGTGATTTTGAGGAGGAAGTCTACATGAACATTCCACCAGGCTACACGGCAACCTTAGATCCCAAGGTGGTGTACAAATTGTAGCAAGTATTATATGGACTAAAACAATTATCTCGAGCATGGTTCAGGAGATTTAGCTTGGCAGTGAAGAAATATGGCTTTCAACAAAACAATTCAGATCATACACTATCTTGAAACATCAACTGGGTAAGTAACAACTCTAATTGTCTATATGGATGACATGATTATTACATGAGACAATCTAGAAGAAATATCAAGACTTCAAGAGCAATTGGCAATTGAATTCAAGATGAAAAATCTAGTAGGACTTAAATATTTTCTTGGAATTGAGGTTGCTAGATCAAAGCAAGGTATTTTTCTTTCACAACGAAAATATATTCTAGATTTATTATTAGAAGTGGGGTTACTGGAGTGCAAGCCTGCAAACACACCAATTGTCCAAAATCACAAACTTGGAGAATACCCTAATCAAGTACCTACGAACAAAGAGAGGTACCAGAGATTGGTTGGGAAACTTTTTATCTCTCACACACTTGCCCAGGTATTGCCTATGCTGTGAGTGTAGTAAGTCAATTCATGCATTGTCCAAATGAAGATCACATAGATGTAGTGATCAGAATTTTTCAATACTTGAAGTCTTCTCCTGAAAAGGGGATTATATTTTCAAAAACTAACCATCTAAGGGTAAAGGGATATACAGATGCAGACTGGGTAAGAAATATTTCTGTTAGAAAGTCAACTTCAGGGTATTTCACATTCATTGGCGAGAATCTTGTTACATGGAGAAGTAAGAAGCAAAAAGTAGTGACATTGTCAAGTGCCGAAGTGGAATTTCGTGGGATAGCTAAGGGTCTTTGCGACCTTCTCTGGCTTAGAAGATTGTTAATGGAAATTGGATATGCTCCTAGCTGCGAGATGGATTTGTTTTGCGATAACAACGCTGTCATTGATATCTTACATAATCCAATTCAACATGATCAGACGGTAGATCGACATTTTATCAATCAGAATCTTGAGGCCAAAATAATTCGATTTCCTTTTGAAAAATCTGAGGACCAGCTAGCGGATGTACTCACAAAGGTTGTCTGCAGCGAGAATTTCTACAACTCACTTGACAAATTGGGCATCGAAGATTTGTAAGCACCAATTTGAGTGAGAGTGTTGGCGTGAGTTGCATTGGAAAAATTATAGGAGTACTTTTCTAAATGTAAATATGTAAATCCCCTATTTTAAGGGTCAAACTTTATTCTTGCCTTGAAACGTGTATAGCCAAAAATAGGTAAATATGTTTTTTGTTACATATACCTCCAATCTCTGTAAAGACGATTAGGAATGAAAATGTACAACTTCCAAAAATCGTCAATCATAAGCACATGGAGTATTTAATATTTTAATGTTTACAATAGCAAAACAACCAATAGAAAACCATATTTAAAAGATAGTACTAAACCTTTCAAAAAATTAAAAACAAAATAAAAAAAGATAGTACTAAACAATACAAACAAAACAAATAATAGCAGATCATTAATATATACATATTAGAACTCTTTACGACAAATCAGCATCAAAATAATCCAAGAAAAATGAGACAAGTATGAGACATGCATGTGGCATAAAGCAACACACAACTCCCAAAGTAGCAAAAAATACAAAAAATCCAATCAGTTGAGGCTACTTGTTAGCCAGTGCTACCTGGAATTAAAGTGCATATGACATCTTTATAATTTCATACCAACTTAAAATTGTATCAAAAGATCTTGACACCAAACCATTTTCAAATTCAAGAAAAAAATTCAATGCAAATTTGTGGTAGATCCCAATCAATTAAGACAATAACTTGCCAGTGAAGTGCATCAAGCAAGCACACTATTTTACATTAGTAAAGACATTGAATATGCATGTTTGACATTAAATTAAAAAAAACTAAATAAATATACATATTTAAATTATATAAGATTTAGCATGTAGATGTCTATGTGTTTTTTCTTTTTGATACATGGGGAGGGAAGATATCTTGATTCTCTTGGTAAAAAACAGATGGGTTGCCAGTTGGTCCCGGGGATCACCTTAGTGATGTTTTTAGTTTACAAAATCGGGTAAAACTAGTTACAATAATAATATAAAATGAAGAAAGAATAGAATAAAAAATAGCAAACAAAATAATATTCCTTAAAAAAGTCTCATAGAGCGAGTTGTAAGCCCAGAGAAAAAACCAAAAAAATCGTAAAAGCACCTAGCAACACCCCCAACAAAAGAAAAAAGGGGAAAAATACAATTTCTTGCATCAAACAAAATGCACTGCTGATCCACCGATAGGCTCTTTTAAGTATAAGGTAGATATATATATATATATATATACTTTTAAGAATAAGGTAGATATATATATATATATACACTTTTAAGTATAAGGTAGATATATATATATATATATAAAGTAACATCTTATATATATTTTTTCAACAATTGGGTATATATAGATGAAGTGATATATGAGCCATAAACATTTCATAGCGAATTAGGTAAATTTACCCATGTTATAGCAAACACGAGAAATTTCGAGAGCTTCAAGGATACATGCAAATTTGGAAAAGAGAAAGACAGTTTCCAACTTTATTTGTCTAGCATATATCACATTTTGACTGGGTGACTGTTCTGATCACATATAGTCGAAGGAAACAAACACAAATAATGCATCAATACTGAAGGGGCCAAAACAATGCATCAATAGGAAACAAACACGAATAAATCATACTAAGGTAATAAATCTACCAGTAATTAATGTCAACTATGAGATTTACATAGAAACACTACACGACCAAAATACGCCTAGAAAGGATCATGCTTTCAAGTCAACACTTAATCAAAATCCTAAAAAATGCACAATATTAACAAAAGCAACCCATACGAGGATGAAGGTAGCGACAAACTTTTTATAGGCAACACTGATATACCTATAATGGATTCTCCACCGTGTCGATGGACAATCTCGACCGTCAATAGTGGTGATGAAGGGTCTTCGACTAGTGTGCGAAAAGAGAACTAGTAGTGGTGGAGGAGGCTGTTAGGTTTTTCAAGTTCTGGGGCTCAAAAATTGTTGTATGGAAATTTAAAGGGTGTTTTGGAGGTAGGCGACATTGGAGGTCGGGAAACAGGGCCAAAGTCAAGAGAGAGGGAATCGAGTTTGGGATAGGTGAAGAAAGGGGGAAAAACCAACATAACTCTGTTATAAAACTAGAATAAAAACTACTATTACAAGATATATATAAGAGAAAATATTTATAACTCTTTCTTTCTCTTTCTTTATTTCTTCTCTTTCTTCTTTATTTCTTTTCTCTCTTCATATTTCTGATACTTGTACAAATTGATCAAAGAATTATTTATAGACAATTTCTCAATTGCCGTAATTGATTGCATCAATTATTTCTTCCATATTTCAACGATAAGGTGGGGAAGGGGTCATTCATGCCCCCTCTCCATTATTCATAACACTCCTCCTTGAAGGACAACCCATAAAAAATCTGCCTCGTTAAAATCTTGCCAAGGAAAAACCCAGTGGGAATAAAAATCAATGACGAAGGAAAAAGAGTACAGTATTCTTATGTACCTTCAAGTGCTTTAAGATTGCCTCATTAAAACCTTGTAAAGGAAAACCCAGAAGGACAAAATCTCAACGAAGGAAAAAGAGTACAATCAATACAAGTTTTCAAGACATTTACTCCCCCTGAAAAGTATATGACGATAGATATTTGAGTTTGCACATTCCAATGTTTTGCACAATCTTCTTGAATGTTGTAGTTAATAATGCTTTCGTGAATAAATCTGTCAGATTATCACTTGATCGTATCTTTAATATATTTTCTTCTGATTTAAATTATACAAGCAGCATTATCTTCGTATAAAATTGTTAAGCTATCATTGATTATAAAATACCACACTTTTCTTGGATATGTTGAGTCATTTATCTCAGCCAAATACACTCTCGACTTGTTTCATGAATTGCAATAATCTCTGAGTGATTTGAAGAGATGAAAAATAATATCTGGTTGACAGACTTAATAGAAATATGATACTTGCAATAATACTTAAACTCCTCCTGATAATATGCGTTAGTGTTTCAAGTAATAAGCAAACATGATTTCAGCATATATAACAGGTTAAGAATTCAAACACGATCTCCAAATAAATAATGCATTAGAAAGAGCATGATAATATTTTCATCTAAAAGTTTTCTCCCCCTCATTCAGCGTTATTAGGAAGAACTTGTTAATATACAGCGGAAATAGCATTGGAAACCATCCATGTATGATAAAAACTGTAAAAGTTTGGGTTCTAATATTATCGGTTCTGCATAAAATCAAATCCGCTTAACATTGTTGACAAACGAGATTTTGAAGAGATTTAAAGGATTCGGATTGTTATTTAAATATAGCCAGTTTTACCATTAGTTTACTCCAGCAAAAAGATCTCACATTCTTCATAGAGTTGTTGTTCATCCAGAACGATATTATATCTGATAGAAATTCTGATGTCCCATATTTGAATTATGAACATTTTATACTTCAACCACTCATATTTTCTCCTGAGGCTGTAAACACCATGATAGGAGCAGAGATATATCTTTCTAATAAATCTAATCCTGAAATTGTTGCAGCATCAAGAACCCTCAGTGCTCAATATGCTGCCTCTCTTACAACCATGTCTCAGAGGCTACTGGCGAGAACGAGTGAGGTTGATTATCTTAAAAATTAAATATCTAAGTTCCATCAAACGCTTGCAACTAAAGATAGAAATAATAAAAATTTAAGACAAGAAAAGAAGGAGCTGAAGAAATTTGTAGACTGGTATTCTCGTGACATGAAAACACAAGTAGAGGAGCTAGAACAAGAGAGAGCTCAAATACAAAGTCAACAACAGCAGCTAACGGCAGAAGTTCAGTGTTTACAAGAAAATAGGAATAGCTGTAATTAATCTCGCTGGCTTTTAAAATTATGCATCCAGCATATCTTGAAAAGTGAGATTTGAAGAGATGATGGTTTGTCTTGTTCTTATTTCCATTTCTATAAGAACCGTCTTTAGCTTTAAATAGTTTGCATCAAATCTTCTTCTCATATCTATAATTCATTTGTATTTACATTCTTATTCTACAAATTTTCAATGGCTCATCAATTTCCTTTTAATATTTCTCACGATCAACATATGAGGTATCATTCACCTCAATTACAAGTTGTTCATGCATCTTCTGCAGGTGCCATGTTGCAGCAAGCGAATGATCTGGCTAATAAGTTAGATCGTGAAGCCATTTATGAGCTAGTAACTCTCGGCACCCGATACTCCTCCTCTATTGTCGGGTTTTCCAACCGATTACAATCCAAAAATCGTGAGATTGACGAGCTTAACGAGAAGGTTTCCATACTTCAACAACTCGTTCAAGAGTCTGACAGAAAAATAGTAGACTTAAAGCAAGAAAATAAGGATTTAAAATCCTTACTTGCCTCTTCATTTCGACTGTCTAATCCTTTAGATAAAGATGACATGTTGCTTTATGAAGAGCAAATGAATTTGAGAGATGAGGTTAAAAGTCTCAAATTCTTGTAACTCATCTATCAATTGAATAATAATATCTTTCCTTTTCAAATGCATTTCTTGAATTTATAACAGCGCCTTGTGATCTCTTTAGGAGTTCTAACAAGATAAATCATCAACGTAAACTGCAATAATGGCAAATCCGAGTTCTGATAAAACACATGGGCATATAGGATTATTCTCAAATCCTTCTTTCAATAGATACTCATTGATTTAATTATACCACATGCGTCTGGATTGTTTTAACCCATATAAAGATCTTTGAAATTTTATAAAATACATACTCCTAAATGTATTTGGATTAGATGCTTCAAGTATCATATATCTTTATATATGTAATGATCTAATGATCCTTATAAATATGCAGTAACCACATTAATCAATTGCATATCTAATTCTTTTGTAATAACTAAACCGATTAAAAATATGAATGTGATTGCATTCATAACAAGGAAATATGTTTCCTCATAACTACTCTCGGGTTTCTGCAAGAAACCTTGTGCGACAAATCGTGTTTTGTACCGCACAATTTCATTTTTCTCATTACGCTTTCGTATAAATACTCATTTATATCTCATAGGCATTACACCATTTGTTGTTTAGACAACAAGTCCAAATACCTCTCGCTTTGCTAGTGAGTTTAATTCAGCTTCAATAGCTGCTTATAATTTTGTCCAATAATTTTTACATCGACATTTTTCGACGATTTTTAAATCACTTTCTTCATTACTTTGGTAATGTCAAGTGCCATCTTATATGAAAATATGTCGTCGACTACAATTTTATTTCTATCCATAATTTCTCCAGCATTCATGAAATGTATTAAAATCTCATTATTTCATGTACTTGTTTCTCTCCAGAGAAAAATATTTAATAAAACACATCTTCAGGAGGTTCCTCTTTAGGAGGTTTGTACTTTTCAGGAGTTTTTTCTTCAGGAGTTATACTCTTCAGGATTTACCTCTTTAGGAGGTTTCCTCTTTAGGATGATTATATTTTATACAGAAAGTACGGTCTCTTCAGAAGCACCGATTTTTTTTTTCTCTTTTGCACCAATAGGTCTTCAATGCTTCAGACGTATCTTAGACTCATCTATTGCTGTTTTAACAACTCGTCCTTCAAGGACTTCAATTCTTGTTTAAGCATTAACAACAATAATATATGATTTTATAACACCTTTAGTGTCAGTAAATACATCCTGTAGCTGATTTGTAACACTTTGCAAATGGGTAATCTTCTGAACTTCTGGTTCACATTCATTTATAAGAGGATCAAATTTAGACAGGGTTTTATTATCCCAAATAATTTCTTGTCGTGCTTCAGGCATCGACTTTTTGTTATTTTAAAACATGATAAAGCTTTACTATAATGTATAAAAGCTTGATATAAGTAAATCAAGTGCTTGGCCGTACAACAAGTACGTGACCACTATTCAGTCATACCACATCTATGACAAACATCTTCATCTTTCTATGAAAAATTATTCTGAGGGTCTTTACCCTTTTCTGAGTTGGATCACTTCTGGTGATACGGTATATTTTTATCATCTTTAGTGTTGTCGCTTTTGGGACCAACACTTTTATAGTTTTTCTATCAGTCTACGCCCTTGATTCCTTTAAAAGAATGCATCATTCACTTCGGAGAATGATATAAATTCAATATCATTAATAAGACGTAACTGATAATTTATTAACAAAAAATCATTATTTAGCTCAATCACTAGAAGACAAAATAAAAGTTCAGAGTATTGGTTGAACTTTTGCTCTCGATATTGCTACTGCAGAAGCACATTCGAGGTATGAAAAATAATATATGTCTTTTTTTAAATATCATCATCAGTGACCTTCTCACTACATAATTTTAATATTGAGCTAATTTTAAAGAGTGCAAAATATTCAATACTACTCTTAAAATATTACAACTTCAGGTACAATAAGTCATAATAAACTTTTGAGATGATTACATCTTCTGGTGCTCGTATCTCTCTCTAAATTCATTTCACACAGTAAGATGATTTTTCACCATGAGATACATAGCACGGTCCTTCAGGGACACATGATTTTCTTCTATGATTGTATCTCCCAAGTTCATCATCATATTCAAATGGATCTCATCAATAATCCTGAATAAATAACTTTTTCCAGAAATGTCAACAATAAATTTTAATTTTATAAGATTTGACATTTTCTATATATATAATTCACGAAATATATTTACATGATTATGAGATTAAAAGTAAAATTTTATCAAGTAATATTCAATAATATTACATTTAATATTTATCTCAAGAACTGCAAATAATATATTGAAAAACTTACTTAAAGTAGAAGACCACTAACTTCAGTATCGATAGAACCTCGTACTGATAACGTGTTATAAAACTAGAATAAAAACTACTATTGCAAGATATATATAATAGAAAATATTTATAACTCTTTCTTTCTCTTTCTTTATTTCTTCTCTTTCTTCTTTCTTTCTTTTCTTTCTTCATATTTCTGATACTTGTACAAACTGATCAAAGAAGTATTTATAGACAATTTCTCAATTGTTGTAATTGATTGCATCAATTATTTCTTCCTTATTTCAACGATAAGGTGGGGGAGGGGTCATGCCCCCCCCCCCCCCTCTCCATTATTCATAACAAATTCTTATATTTCATGCCCCAGAAGTCAATCCCCACAACTCTAATACTGTCACAGTATTTTATTTCCTATTCTAGCTATTTATGTCGTTGCTAGATACTAATAAGTTGCAGGAAAATTGCTTTTAATAAGTTGCTAGACCAGTTTATTTAAAAAGTAAGCAACGCTTTTCTTATTGCTGCCAATAACTTTCAATCCCAACAATTTATTTTGCAACCAACACAAAATTGTCGGAATAGACCAATTTTTTGTAATGAGAATACATGACAAAAGTAAATTAAGTTCACAAATAGATATGATTAAATATGATATGTTATGTTTACTTTATTTTAAAAATAACTTTATAACATGATATATTATCTTGAAATTAACTACCATAAGTTGCCAATATACCACTCTACCAAATTGTTAAATTTGTAAGACGCCCGAGTACTACTCTATTGAACTGTTATTTTATATTTTATAAGTTGCCAATATACAACCCCCATTTTCTTTTTGAGAACATCTTCTAATAGGTGACACTTACAAACTCAACTTATCAGAAGCCAATAGAAACATGCCACGTAATATTAATGAGAAAACTATCATAAGGCTATCGTGGGCTCAACAATAGGAGAATACTCATTCCAAATACTTTTCCCCTCCCAAATTGGTCTCAATATCTCTCTCTCCTCTCCCTCTCTCTCATGCTGAATTCGAATTGGAGAAATTTATAAATAATCTCAACAAAATTTTATCTGAAATTGTCAAATCTACAGCACATCTCTTTGATTGGCATGTATACCAAGACTATGCTTAATTAAAAAAAGAGAGATGTTCATAGCACTAACATCATATAACTTATATTTCCCAGTAACTTGAAAAAATAAAAGAAGAAGAAGAATGCTAAACTACACTAAGACCAACAATATCACTTTTCTTGTTGTAAGAAATTTTCTTAATTTCTCCTCCATTCTCTAATAAATCAAATAGAGGGCTTAACAAGCTCTACTCTGGCCCGACCTAGGGAAAATCCTAGTGAGAGAAGCTCTCCCTTCTCTCTAGAAACCATAGCCAAAAACTCTGTTGAGGGGGATGGGAGCTTCGGCTCCCCCTCCCTCCTTTCTTTCCTCATTTCTTTCCTCCCCCTCCCTTTCCCCTTTCCCCTCCCCTTACCCTCTTCCAGCTTCCTCTCTTTGCTATTTTTGTGTTTATGGTTTTTGGTTTTGTTTTTGCTTCTGATTTTTTCTTTTCTCCTCTACGTTTTGCAGATTGGGCTACTTCTCTTGTTTTCCTGTTGCGGTTTTTTTGCTTCTCTCTCTTTTTCTCTTCATTTTGTCCTTAGTTTTTGCGTTTCTTTGTTTTCGCTTGTTTTTTTGCAGATCAGGGTGGTATGGCTCGCTACATTTTCAAGTGGCCTTCGTCCACCATGTGCCCCACCGGGGAGCTTCGCAGTCGCCGATCCACATGTCTACCAATGGGTCAGCCATTTGCAGTGGTGTGTGTCTTATACACACATGCTACCCCGTGCGCTTCATTTCATCATGCCCCTCTCAGTGGACCTGCAGCCGCCACCAATAGTGTTCTCTGGGCTCAAAATCGGTAGCCCTTGATCGACTCGGCAGACCCTCCAAGAGTGGCATGTGTCCGACACGCGCCACTACCATCGTTCTGTGTTATGTTATGCTGACTACTTGTTCAATCATGGGGTCCTTGTTTTGGTTTCTTTGTTTGTGTTAGCGTTATGTTGTAATAAAAAATGAAGTTTACTTTCTTTATTTCTTCCTCTCCTCTTTTAGAGGATAAGGGTTTCCCCCCGCTCCTCTTCTTTTTGAGGAGGGTCTTGCCCCCCACCCTTTTTGGAGTGGGATTTGGGTTCTCATGGCTTATCTCTGTATAATTATAGGGCCTCACTCTCAAATAAACCGAAATTTGGAATCTCGAAATGGTTTGTCATAAGAGAATATTTAGAAGTAAAGACAAAATTCGTCACAAATTTTATTTGTGTGCGGGGATGCTCCAACCAAAATTCTAGTTTAGATGTAATCAAGATTTTTCCTTATTTTTCTGCCACAACTGTAACTTCATATTATAGAATGAAATGAAGTTCTTCCTTTCAAAAATAACAAAATAGAGTTTAAAGAATTGGTATAAATGATTAATTTAAAACAAAATCGAGCTCAAGCTACCAGTTAAAAAAACAAGGAAAACACAGAAAAACCTTCATTTTTATCGGTATTTTCATCCTAAAATGCTAACAGATAAGAAAGAAAAATTCTTACCACTTAACTTTGACGCTACTTCAGTTTGCGATTTTGCAGGGGGGATTTGGTTCGAGGGAGTAAGATGAAATCAGAAAAAATCAACCCATATAAAGTAAAGAAAAACTTTAGAAAAACAGAGAACATGTTGATTCGAATTCACCCTAGCTTTCTGCTTGTTTTCCTATGGTTTCTCAGCGGCCAAACATGTTCTTAGGTGTTCCTCTCGGTACGACCATTTAGTCCTGACCAGAAATTGGTTTTAGTTGATCGCAATTCTTGTCGAAGTGCATCTCTCATTTATTCTTCCCCCCTCTGTTGATTCGACATTGAAGAGATGCAACAGTGATGATGGCAGTGCCGGTGAGGACTAGGAGAGGCATGGGTTTCGGATTTCTTGTATGACCGTTTTTTCACCACTTTGTGAATTTTATTACGTGGCTAATTACTATTAGTTTCCCATAAATAAGACTTATACGTATCATTTGTCCAAAGAGTTTCTCTTTCTTTTTTATCGTTGTGTCTGACAAAAACATGCACGTACGTTATAATTAAGGTTATCATGAGGAAGTCCATATACTAGTCCCACATAATTTATTTTTAAAAAGCTGTTGTCCGATCGAGGAAAATTTTCCCTCAGTTTTATAGGCCGGAGTTTCGAAAATGATCATACCAAATAAATAAAGCAGCTACTTAAATTTATGTCTCATATTTGTGACAATTAATGCCCATATATATATATATATATAGCACGCTAATTAAGTGCTTCTTGTATGCAGTACTAAAGTACTTGCGTGCATGGGAATCTAATTATGATAAGAAAAATTATATTGTTAAGCCAGTATATATGTAGAGTAAATCTAATAAAGTACATATATGACATAATATGATTTGAAAGATAAATTTAAAAATTTAAAAATCTTACAAATAAAATCTTACCAGACAATATGTATGATATCTACATAACACCGAGTAATTGATCAGAATAGAATAACTTTAATAAGTTCGAGATATCAACAATTTTTAAATTTGTAAATATAATTTTTAATTATTTAGATAATCTTATGAAATTTATGGATCATCGAAATGCATATTTATGGTTGAAAGTTAAACATGGAAATATTTATATATTATATTGACATAAGTATATGTCTTGGCTAGCTGTTGAAGATTCATTAATAATTGTTTCCCTTGTAATTAGGATGATCATCAGTATCATCATGAACAGATGATAGAGAGACGGAGGGTCGAGGGTGCACATAATTACATCTTTAACTCGAAAGGAAATAATAGTGAATAGTAGTAAAGTATCGGAATCAATTTCACTTACCAAAGTACATAGCCGAAGTTTTGGGATTATTGTCAATTTACAATAACTAAGGTGTCCATATACGATAAGTTTCTTTTTACATGAATTCTTGCTTAATTCCTTGATTTTTGGGTTTGCTTAATTGTAAGCGTCAAGGAAATTATTTTATAATAATCACGGGTACACTTCTTTGGTATAGTACAAGGGTTTCATTAATTCCAAGTCTCCGTTCAAACCCCTTCAACTACGGGAGATATATTTATGCACACATGATTTATAAGTCAATTAAGAATATTAGTACCTTATTTGTGCGTTCATGGATGGAGTTTGAATTGGAACTCGTTCTTCGAGAGTACTCCAAAATTCAATCAGTAGAATTGAATCTTAACCACGCATCACCATCAAAAATAGGAAATACAATTAGCTAATACTAGCTAGATACAATGATTTTATACTACAAGAAAAATAATAGATATTTGTGATGGATTATTTGGGATGAAAATGACTATTTACGATGAAAACAAACTCATTTTAATAAAAAATAATAATTTTGCTAGAAATAATTATTTACAAATAAATAATTTTTTTATAATATTCAAGTATGCAAATCCGCTTATTCCCTTTAAAAGAAATAAACATCATGATCAGCAATATGATTCTTAATGTAACCCTTTGTCAATCAAATGTAAACGTTTGCAAAACCGCGAACGCTGCATGTTTAATTTCATATACGGGTTAAGACGGCCGACGTCGTTGTTCCTATTTTACAGGCTCCGTAAATGTTCGTCTATGGTAGAAGATTTACCCCCAAACCAAAAGCCTCTAGTCTTGCTAATTTTTCAGAACTTCCTGTCATGTCATTGTGTATCATGCATGCGCATGTACTTTAAATTTTTTTTTTTTTTAATGTCAATTAATCAATAAATTAACTGTCGTTGAAAATTACGGGTGACGATCATATTGGTGAGCTAGGATTGCAACTAATTAGGGTTGTTGTACCTTTCAAACTGCATGGTCAATCTTCATATAAATTCAAGTCTCTCCATGGCAGGCCAGCTGCTTTCAAATATAATTATAATTATATTAAAATTATATCGCTCACGGATTGATATATACACACAATACGTACGTAAATTTCACGTTACAAACTACCACTCGTTTACAATATTGTGGACTTTGGACATTAGATATATATTAAAATAGATGAAGGGATATTCTTATAAAAATAAATTTATAAATTGATTTGATGTAATACGTTAGTTTTTTTTTATAAAAAAAAAAATACAATTTAACGTAACATATAAAATGATATTAATTTTTATAAGTTTATTTTTGTGAAATATGTGGATCAACTTCGAATAGAATATATGAAGTGAATCTCACGATATTTATGAGTACTGTTCGAGCAACTTTCTCAAATTATAAAATTAAATATTCTGTAAAAGAGAATCTTACATATTATTTTATTATGTCAACTAAGTACTGAACGTGTTTAGAGTAGTACTTGAGTGTCTAGTTTGAAAGAGTACTAGTCCAAAACCAAATTCAACAAAAGACCATCAAATCCTATTGGCTGAGAAGGCAATTGCTGAGAAGGCAATTAATTGCCAGCGTACCTCCACTTGAAAGGTTCAATTCATCACTCTCTCATGTTTCTTTGAGTTTACATTAATTGCGAATGGGGTGTGTACGTCACATGATTCGTGGACGTACTTCCTATTTATATTATATAATGGCTCCAAAGAAAACCCAAATAATGATGAAGCGCATAAGTAAATGCTAATTAACAGGTGCTCTGACTCTGAGTGATCTGATCTGACTTTGATTCTTGGTATGATAATATATATATATATATATATATATAGTATTGTTTATATATATATATATATATATATATACACAATACTATCATTCAATTATATATGACTGTACTTAAGATGAGTAAATATCGGTGATATGGTACAATCTTTTGGGTCAGATCTTAAAAACGATGCAAATTATCATCATTATATTTTAATAATTTGAAAATACAATATATATAGTTTTTTTTGATAAATTTTTGTGTATTTACCAAAAACTTATTACTTATGTATTGTATATAACTGGCATGACTTTCCTGGTAAATTTGTGGAGATCAATAATATAATGTGACCTATTTATCCGGATTGACAAACAAGGTAGCTAGGCAATTAATTAATACATTAATGGTGGCCTGATTTTGACTGACAAGGATTTTCTAGCAATCGTATTCACACCTTGTCACCATTCATTAATTTGGTATCTAGTTATAATATGTAAGGAATATATTAGCTATATATCATTCTCATGATCAGATAAAGATCAGTTCAATATCTATCGAAAATTGATATGATACATGAAAGAGAAATGCTTTTTAGCTAGTTAGATTGTCCCGCTCCTTTGTCCCGTTTTCTGTTTTATATATATTTTTTTATTTAGTTTTTAATTTAATGATTAAGAAAGTATTATTTAATAATATTGTAAATTTTTTTCTTTTTTTAAAAATATTTAAACATATTAAAAATGATGTGAAAATATTTATATATATATATATATATATAAAATATAAATTAACACTAACGGACAAGCTAGTGGGGCACACTAATAGGCCCCAGCATTGCCCTACATGAAAACACATATGCTAATATTAATATCAGGGAATTAGAAGTATATTTTAATAGTTTTTCGTTTGCACTCAAACTATTAAAACTTGACACATTATATTATCGAACTAAGATCAAAATCTTACATTTTATGTTGTCCAATCCGATCCCAGTGGTCGACCTACGTTGGCTTTTTTTTCATACATAGAATATCATGTCATCGGTCGACGACGCCTTGTGGGGGAGCAACCCTACCCCCTAGCGATCTTCCATTCTTGGTTTCCACCTCCCCTAGTACTTTTAATTTACACTCTCTTACTTCATTCATGTGTCTTAAGGCCTGAAATGAAGGAGAAATTTAGTACCAATTAAGGCTGGTGGAGGGTATATTTGCAACTGAAATTTTAAATCCAGGTGCAAAGGTACACTGTAAAGTAGATGCACGGTAGCATAAATAATTATGTACTCTAATTTTGTGAAACAAAAAAGAAAGACAAATTTCAATCATGCATTGACTATAATATATATAACAAATATAGATAGACTCGATCGGGCAAAGGGTTTTGGACTTTGAAGTCCGAATAACATCAGATTAAGATTGATAAATTCCCATTAATTGTGTGTTTTTGATTAATTTCAGATCAGAATTCTTCATTAGCATCATCTCTAGAAAAAATGACGTATAGTCATCAGTAAACTCTGCGTCTGATCTGCCACCTCTTAATTTGATCATGAAAATTTAAAAATTTTAACGTCACTTTCATTAGAATTTAAAAAGATTTTGTTCTAAACATCGGACTTGTGCCTCATGACATGATCAATATTCCTCACAAAATGCATCTACTTTTTTCATTATTTAAACCACTTAAAACCCTAATTCGCAAGTAAACAATATGCATGCTAATTAACATCTTCCTTACAAGAAATTAATTATATGGCATTAATTATAATTATTCTTACCAAAAAAATGGCATTAATGTACCTAACAAAAGTTGGAATTCCAGTGACTTCATGAACACAAGGTCTACTCCAAGTCTTCGTTGATTAATGCTAGAAAGTTTCGTCAATTTGGTATCTGTCCATAATTATCATCATCACTACTCATTCCAGTAAATACCCGTAAAGTTCAACCCGAAGTTTAGTCGCCGAATAAAAGATAAAAAATCTAATTGTTAAGAATATAATACAAATAATTGAATCTAAGTATGCTTGTTAGATTAAATTTTGGAGTAGTAATTTCATCTAGTAAAGAGCCAATTATATATAGCCATCACAGGCCGAATTCGAAAAAGTCAAGTCGAGTGGAATAAAAGAAGAAATAGCCAAGTCCTTGTTTTGTCTTCTTTTAGCTGGTCCATGGCGGTCCACCCTGCAGACAAAAGGTCCTATCATTGCAGCAGTAAGGGACACCAAGTTTTTTTCTTGTACTTAAAATGGATTGTTTAATTAAAGATTACTAGAGGAGTAAGAAAAAATTGAAAATTCAATAAATCAAATCGGACTAATCCAAATGGGTAGAATTGATTCGGTTCGGTTCGGTTTTGGATAGATACCGATTTGGACTCAATTTTTATAATATTAAAACCGGTAGGTACTGGTTCGGTTTCAATTCTAGTCTTTTTAGAACCAAATCGGACCAAACCGATTTAATATAATATATATTTTAAATTATTTTTTTAATATGATACGCAATATAAAATATTTTTTAATTATATATAATATGTTATATATTAGTATATAATATAAATTAGTTATAATTTACATTTTATAGCCTAATACTAATAGTACTATATTACTATTAGTAATATATTTTACGTCTAAATATAAATTATTATATTAAATAATTACATTTAAAATAATGATATAGTAATACTAATACAATATTTTTTTTGGCTAATACTAATACTATTAGTTATAACTATTAATGATATAATTATAAAAATTAAACTTATTATAACAAATACTAATATATAATTATTTTAATCATTATAAATAATACTAATATATATTAATAGTCTAATAAACTAATATGGATTAATTTAAAATCGAAAAAGGGGACCAAAACAGGTACTACTGGTTTAGGGAATTAACTAGTGCGTAATCGGTATTAAAAAATATAAAATCGGTAGTACTAGTTCGGTTTTAGATTTTATCCAAAATTAGATCGAACCAGACCGATTACACCCCTTAAGATTCCTTTTCTTTGTCACAAATTCATGTCAATATATCCAATGATCACCAATACAATGTGTTCATTGGTTCCTTGAAGGAGTCCCTAGCTCCAATGACAAGTACTCTTGTGACTTGGAATTGATGTTTGGAGAGAGAGAGAGAGAGAAAGAGAGATTTTTAAGAAAATTTTGTCTCTCCCTCATTCTAATTTCTATTTGTATTACAAATCCATGTCAATATGACAATATCGATCGTAAATGAGAAAAAAGATTAACGATATTTCATAAAAACAATGATTTTTTGAAAATTTGAAAAAAAATTAGATAAGATGAGTTGAGATACAGTTAAAAATTGAATAAAATATTGTTAAAATATATTTCTTTAATATTATTTTTGTTTTGAGATTCGAAAAAATTGAATCAATTGTTTTATTTTATAAGAATTTGAGAAAATTATAATGATTAATTCCACAAAATAAAATAAGAGTTGTGAAAACTAACAAGACTTCAAAGTTAATGAAATCCTTTCATTTCATCCCTCCCTGCTAACCCATTTTTCTTTTCCTTGGCAGTCCTTTGACTTCCTTATGAGAATACATACATAAGAAAGGAAGCTAAGTTTAATATCATGAGAATATTACAGACTGGGTGGTGGGGTACTCTTACCATATCAAAACATGGGGCAAGAGAGAGGCAGTGAGATGGATTTATAATGCTTCCAAATGATCTTAAAGGGCCCTTTGAAATTTGAAATACTCCATTCAAGCCTGATCTACTTGACCTTTGCTTAATGAGCAATTAAGTTAGCCATAAATTGCTGTTCACAATTATTGTATAGATCAGTACCACGAAGCTAGAACGTACACGTTTAAAATGGGTATAGAAAAAAATGGTCATTGATTAGTTTATTAGATCTATAACTTTGATGTCGATTCAACTTTATTTTTGTGTCGTATTTTTTATAACTTGTAAGTAATATTTTGTAGACTTGACGGAAACAAAGAATCATGTGTAACGTGGGGAGAAAAAATACATGTTAATGGGATTAGCATCTCAATTTAAAAAAGTTAAACTTTTCTCAATGAAATTTACAAAATATTACTATTCACAATTCAACTTAACTCATTTCAATATACAGATAGTAACTTTAGTTTCTTGTGAAATTTTAGATTTGAACAAAAGTCAATCATCCTAACGCTATAAGAGATAAGACTTTTCCAACAAAAATTTTCCCCGCTAAAAGTCCAAAAAGTGCTGCCAAAGCTCTTTACCGGCGAGACAAACATTGCTGCTACTAATCCTTCACTTATGATATTCCATAGCGGAAATAAAAAATAATCTTGAAAACTAAATCTTTCGCGGCATTTTTTCCATCACCAATAATGGCAATCGATGTCGCAAAAAGTCTCCACCTTTCTAGTTAAAAATCATTGTCAAATCCTATTTGTAGCGGCTACAACATCAATAATGGCAATAATATTTCATCGGCATTGCGCTTTTTGCAGTGTTTCTGTAGAGCGCTGCCATAAAGGTCTGGTGTTTCCAAAAGTTTATAGTGACGAAACCCAATCGCCGTAAAAAGGTTTACCTAACGTATATTGACCGCTTTGTGAAAGACATCTCACTAACCAAAATTCAATCACAGCGGCCTATTCTCGCTGGCCAAGTGCCGCGATAGAGTTGCACGTTACCAAAACTTAATTGTTGTGATTTCTTATCACTGGAATAGGTTTTACCCAGCTAGATTAGTTGGCGCCACAAAATAATTTTATGTTTCCAAAAGTCAATCGTTATGCCGATTTTTCATCGCTTAGGACAAAAAATGTTGTAAGCAATATAATTTAGTATTCCTTTTTGTTTTCCTTTTGGTTTTCTGGAATCACATTCATTTCCACATCTAAAAAGCACCATATAATCCCATATTGCAAGGAACAAATCACGTTCATTAATCTCTTCAAATATCAATTCATCCAAAATCATATATATTCATACATTGAGGTGATGCGTTATACTCATATCAAGTACAAAATGGGCTACTAATTAAATAAGTCAGACATCAGTATTATAATAGTTTTGAGAAGTCTACTATTATTAAAATAATGCGACAAAATCTTGAATTCACAACAAAAATTTCTCAACTCAAGCTTGAACGGCCATATCACCCCATTGAAGCTCTTCTTTTGGATAAGCCAGTACTGCATCCATGCTTGAGATGTCTGAGTCAGCCTGACGTAAGAGTGAGAGAAGAAAACTACAATATAAGCAGCATAATATAACTTGTCTAGTGGAAATTTTACGAGTGTCCCTCTTTTTACGTTTACTCAAACAAGTTTTGTGCGCCCCCCAATTTTTCCTACAATCAATTTTTCTCCTTAATAAAAATTACTCTCGGTGCTAAGTATGAGATTCAAGACTAATTATGAAAAATCATATCCGCATAGCTGCCATTTACATGAATTCTCATCAAAGTAGTAAAAACATATTCAAATAACTCATCCAAATTCAAGCCCTTTTTAACTAAAGCCTATAAAGAAAACACTTTTTATTTAGAAAATGGTCAGAAATAAAAGACATTTTCTGTCTAATAAGCATTTTCAGTAAAACTAACGCATCAAAATAGAACAAACAACGTAACAAGTAGGGGTGTTCATCTGGGCCGGGTTGTACCCGGCCCGGTTTAAAATTTTATATATTTCTTAACATTTTTGAATTTTTTTTTAAAAAATGTTTAAGGAAATTTCGAATCCGGGTTCCAGATTTGGGAATCCGGAACCCAAATCTGGAACCCGGATATTGAACACCCCTAATAACAAGGTACGTAAAAGAAATAATAGAATCCGTACCCAAGTAAGCAAATACAAACTCGATAAATCATGCCGGTCCAATGTGAATGCCTATTGGAACATCTTGCTGTAGGCCATTCTCTCCTGATTACGTCTGTCTGCAATCTGCAACATTCAAAACCCAGTCCACCTTAAAAAGTTTTATTCCCAATCTAAAGCTACAATCTGCCTTGATATACCAACCTTCCTCTTAGCAGCAAATAACTCTCTTTTTATTCCAGCTGAAAACAAAAACATTCAACCAAGCAATTACTATGTACGCTTTGAGCAGGTCTAGCTTCCAATCATAGGAGAAAACATATGTAATTGAATCATTTATTCATCCTAAATTTATGATTATGTTGATCATACGTGTTAGCATAAAAAGACTACATCCCATATTAGAGCACGGAATCTTGACTGTAAGTGTTATTAAAGTATAGTTTAGGTTTAAGCTTTTTTATAAATTGAGTGAAATCCTGAGGTATTATATTATGGTCAGGCTCAAAGACTCTTGGAGTATTCAAATAAAAAACAGACCAACTTTCAATCCCATAACAGTGTAAATTTGAAGTTCACTATCAATAAAAAGTTTATGATCAATAAACAATACAAGTAGAACTTCTAACAGTAATAATAATCCAGCGTTAAGATTGATTTGTGGACAAAAGGAAAATATTATAATGAGAGTAATGTTAGAGTGAAACCACACTCATAGCACTCACTCTCACATGTTACTGTTCATGTGAACAGTAACATGTGAGAGTGAGTGGTATGAGTATAGCTTCACTCTATAATTTTTCATATAATGAAGGTTGTACTGTCACTAACCATCATTTGGCTCCAAATCTAATGCCTTCTTGAAGCTTTCAACAGCAACAATATCAATGTCATTAAGGGCCATTTATGCCTGATGGATAAGGAGACCATTATTACTAGAATCATACAAAAAAAAATACAGTAATTTATTTGCAAAGCAAAAATGATATGTGTACTACTATTTTACAATTATTTTATAATTTTTTTTTGTATTTAATTTTTTTTTAATTTTTAATTTAATTAGTGATTAAGAATGTGAATATTAATAAAATTATATATTTTTATATTTTTTCTTAATAATTAAGAATGCTAAAAAAATACTTAAAAAATGATAAAAAAAATATATACAAAAAAATTTAAACACTGAGTTGTAAAAAAAGTGTAAAACTCGTTGTACGGATATCATTACTCTTTGCAAAGAAACACCATCGAGGTTCAGGAATGGAGGCTATAATAAGTAAGTAGGACAATACTTGGGGAAGCCAATCAAAATTAAGGTCAGCCAAGCACAGATACCATCTAAAATTAAACACCCTACTTCGAAATGACGCACTTTCTTAGATATTTTATCTGCCTATAGACATGTATGATTTTACTTGGAATACTCTCTACTCTTGAGAGATCAAGTAGAGATATAATTACATGACTTACCATCATGCCTTTAACTTGAGTCGAAACGTGACCATTCAAAGGATCTGATATTAGCTTAGACAAGCCAAAGCCTCCAACCCTGATTGATTTAGATTCTACAAGAGATATGATAAGCTAGCATATGTTTAACAGTTCATGATGGAGAATCAAAAAAGAAAGGGCCAAAGGAATAATCTCTGGGCTCTAAAACTTATATTTTTTAATGGCAGTTATGGACTTAAGCCACTATTCAGTTCAGAAGCTCAACCATTAGAGAGGTCATTCTATGTTCATCTATCATCAAGCTTGTGTTTGTGTTACGTTCCTCTGATTCATAAATGGCAAGATGGTTAGTGGCTGGGTCATTTCTTTTGTCTAAAACTATTTCACTTAAAAAACTACCCTAAAATAATGAACTGTCAGAAATTGAATAATCTTGTTCCATTAGATGTTTAAGTGCACATTTTGTTTAGAAACCAACCCATATTACTTATAGAGGAGTCAGACTTAAAGTGTGGTCCTATCATATGTTTTGTTTCAATATCTGTTTATTAGGAGTAATATTGATACAACCAGCCTAAATAAAAACAAATCAGAGCATATCGAAGATAAAGTAGGACTGCGAGTCTAGCTAATTAATCTAAAACTCCTTGGTCTACAACAAATTAAAACAAAGAGGAAAACATCTTGGTTTTAATTTTTTTATGCAAAAAATTCTAGTATTTTTTTCATAAAGAAGATACATGGGGTCTGTTGTGGGGTAAGGTAGGGGGATTTTTTTTTTTATACATCCCTGTTGCATTCTCCTAAGATGAGAGAAAATTTAGGGATTTCATGCAAAACGTCATCAACCGGTGGGGGGAAAGATAAAAAGGTCCAAAAATTACTAACATTTAATACTCACATCAACACCTACACAATGCGGCAGATATGATGATGGTATTGACTCAGGAGAAAAATCAACCTTTGTAACTAAAATATACAAGAAATTAGTCGACAATGACAAATTGAACCACAGTTTTTATAAAGCAGCCAGCAAATATGCAAAGGGGGAGAGATAGAGAAGCAGAGGTTATCGGTGATACTTAAGTTTACGAAAGGGGGTGCATCCAAGAGTACTCTATATCACATATGCTCGCCCTTCAATACAAAGAAAATTTCCTAATTTGTCACTCTGAGATTTGTAGATGGAGGCACTGGGATGATTTTCGTGTGGGTTGGAAAACAATGCCAATAACTTCGACGAAGAAATATGATAGGCAGCTTCTTCAAAATCCCAACGCACAGAGATCACTCGCACTTTCAACCATTATGTGTATGGAGTGGGTGGCCGATTTGAGGAACAACGTCGTGGTGGTAGTATTGGAGAAGGGAGAACTGGCAGCGAAGAAAGGGTATGGGTCGACTATATCTAGATGGATTTATTGAGGGGGAAAATAAAATGGAAAGTGGGAGTTGGTGCCCTAGACCAATGCCATCAATTTTATCTCACTGCAACAAAAATAAATTTCTTCTATCAACTTTTTTTCACTGCTTAAGGTTAAAATTTCGCCATAAATTCAAGAAGTGATGGACCACCTGACTTAATGGTTCGCTCACTGTGGTAATGCTCTAACGGTTTATATTTTGTTGCAAAAAATGATTATTCGCGGCAACTTCTTTGCAACTGAAATAAAATCGCTGGAAAATGACATATTTCTTATACTGTGATGCATGATTCATAATCTGGACTTGCAAATATTTGTCTTTCAAGAGGAAAAAAATAAAAAAAGGAGGAGAGGAGGAAGAAGAAAGTTGTGGTTATAGAGCATGTCGAATGTAGATATTTGTTTTGTGTGAAAACAAATTTAAATTTGACTTTTGTTTTCATTTGATATTTTTAAATATTTAAAACATATTATTTTTAAGAGTTCTAAAGTAATTGTGATTGAATAGTAAAGTCATTACCCATGTTTTTATTCCGTACAACTTCCATATCATGTAGTCCTTTCTTCTGCAGTGTTAAGGGCAAGGTTCTTCCAATTCCATAAAGGGGAGGTTGAGTTGTAAAAATATTTCTTTAGTTTTTGATGATGTGGATCAGTTCAATTGGTCCAATTAGAAACATTCTATGAAAAATGCGATTGGTTTGGTTTAGGAAAGTTGTGGTTATTGAGCATGTCGAATGTAGATATTTGTTTTGTGTGAAAACAACTTCTCATGTCCTTACTAACCTAAAAAAATATATTAGTTGCTCAATATCTAAAATAATTATAAGATTACTTACTAACAAGAAATATTAATATTTATCTTATTTTAACCTATAATGAAACTAATATTATAAACCTAACATTAATAACAAATATGAGCAAATTTCAGAATTACAAATCTAACGATAGAATTACATTGATCATATTGAGAAATACTAATAATATAATTTAACAATAATAAAATTATCATTTTAAAATAAAATTTAAACAAAATATTGTAAATTGGTTTTGAATTAAGAGAAGTAACCTATTAGAGCATCCGAATCCGAATTCTCAAAATTTTTCTCAAATTTTAACAAAAAATCTCACTTCCTATAAATTTTTTCGAAATTTACTTATCTTCAAAAAAACCTTATACATCTCATTTCTTATATTTTTTCTCATTTATTACAATAATATTATTCTATTATTTCTTTATTATTTTTCAACTACTTTATTTTATATCATAATATTATTTCAACTACTTATTATCACATGTGGTCCCCTCCAAATAGATGACCAGATAGAAGTGTGTTTAGGGGTTGAGCAACTTGAGCTCCCCAATGGAGATGCTCTTAATTCGTATTGACCGTAACTCAAATTGAAGTACGTCATTCGGCGTGAAAAGAACGAAATTGACGCAGAAAATTAAACAGATAAATCGGACAAGGTGCGCCACTACCTTTCCCTATATAATCCAAGCTTCAAGCCTATTCAATTCAACTCAACACCATTTCCATCAACTCCAACCAATTTCCAAAAATAAAGTATGGCGGCCTTCTTCCTTTTGCTTTCTCTGGTTCCTGTGCTTTTTGCACTTGGTGTCTTCGTTTTCAGAGGCAGGTCCCATGGTCCCAATAAGCTACCCCCGGGGAGCTTCGGATGGCCTATCATGGGGGAAACTCTTGAGTTCCTGTTTGGCAAGCCAGAAAATTTTGTCTTCGATAGGATGAAGAAGTATTCCCCGGATATATTCAAGACCAAAATTCTTGGGGAGGAAACCGCAGTCATATGCGGTCCCAGTGGACACAAATTCTTGTTTTCCAACGAGCAAAAGTACTTCACTGCATTCCGTCCTCATTCGATGCAGAAGATTTTCCGATCGTATCAGAAACCGGAGGCTGCTCCGGTCGAAATTGCTCGCGATGCGGAGGCACAAATCATCAGGTCTCCTGGATTTTTGAAGCCGGAGGCGTTGGTCCGGTATCTCGGAAAAATGGACTCCATCACTCAGGAACAGATGCAAATTCATTGGGAGGGAAAAGACGTTGTCAAGGCCTTTCCTCTCGCCAAGACTCTCACTCTCAGTCTCGCCTGCAGATTCTTCTTGGGCATCGATGACCCAAATCGGATTGCTCGGCTTGTTAGCCATTTTGATGACATTACACTCGGGATGCATTCAATCACTCTGAATTTGCCAGGAACTTTATTTTACAGAGCAAACAAAGCAGCAGCTGCAATCCGCAAGGAGCTGAGGACTATCATTCAGGAAAAGAAAGCCGCGATGGCCGCCGGAGCACCGATGCAGGACATACTTTCGCATATGATTGTGGTCACCGACCCATCGGGAAAGCACATGCCGGAGGCTGAAATTGCCGACAAGATTATGGGCTTGCTTGTTGCAGGGTATAGCACAGTGGCTACTGCCATGACTTTCTTCATGAAGTACGTCGGAGAGAGACCCGACATCTACGAAAAGATCCGAGCTGGTACTCACCAACCTTTTCATCTTTCGTTTATGCTTCTTTCACAACGTGAGAATCGTTTTGTTAACCTTTTTTTTAATGTTGGCTAAATCGGGTCATCAGAATTATCTGTAAACTTGAGATAAAATAAGATAAAAAAATAAAAAAAAATAAAATATTTTTATAAAATATTTTTTTATTATTAATATTTTTTTAAAATTTAAAAAATTTGTTTTGAAATTTAAAATAATTGAATTATTTATTTTATTTTATATAAAAATTTAAAAAAATTTAAATTTAAATTTAAAATAAGATAAGATGAAAAAAACCAGACTTAGTCTATCGATAAAAGTTTGCTAACATTACTGATCTTTACTGAAAACCAGAGCAATCGGAGGTGTCTTCCTCGAAGAAACCAGGAGAGCTATTGGAGTGGGATGACATTCAGAAAATGAAGTATTCGTGGCACGTGTTGTATGAAGTCATGAGGCTCACCCCTCCACTTCAGGGAACTTTCCGAGTGGCCCTCACTGATTTTACCTACGCTGGTTACACCATTCCAAAGGGATGGAAGGTAGGTATTAAGATAATATTAAAAGTTAGTTAAATATTTATAATTAAAATTATATAAAAATAATCTCAGAGTGATACACAGATATATTGGACAGTGAGCACAACAAACAAGAACCCAGAATTCTTCCCAGAGCCAGAGAAGTTTGACCCATCGAGATACGATGATGGAAATGTATTTCCTCCATTTACATTTGTGCCATTTGGAGGAGGGCCTCGGATGTGCCCTGGGAAAGAGTATGCACGCCTAGCAATACTCACATTTGTTCACAACGTGGTGAAAAGGTTCAAATGGGAAGTGATGCTTCCCAATGAGAAGATTACAGGTGACATGATGCCAAGTCCACAAAAAGGGCTTCCCATTCGTCTCCAACCTCACTAAAGGAAATCGTATCATCGTCATGTCCCATTCATGGGCCAGTTTTCCTTATACCACAGTGCTATTAGATTATCTCGATCTACAAGAAGTTGTCCACTTTGTTTCCAATTTAATTGTCTTTTATTAAAAGGTCTCATGTTCCCACGTTAATTACAAAGAGAATTACTAGCTAGGTACATATGGTGTTTGATATGTGATGTGCACGTCAGATTACTCTACAATAAAGTTGATGTATCGTATCAAAGATATATCAGTTTGGAAAATTTTTACGTAGACTAAATACTTTTATATATTAAATATCATGGTCTTTTTTTTTTATACCTAATTCCTTTCATTTTAGTTGCGTGAAACTAACTTCATATTGTTTGGCATTTCGCGTGCAGTTACAACTACTAACTTGTATTTCATTGTCTTTTACTTTTGTTTTCTGAGCTTTGGTAACCAAAATCCAAGGCTTTCTTTATTGAGGAATCCTGGGGGGCAGACGGGCTGCCCCCCTAACAAAAGCAGTCCCGCCGCCCCCGGTGGCGGTGGGCGACACCGCCCCCGTCATTGGGACGGGTCCGAAACGGGTTTAAGGTTGCCGGAGGCACACCGGAGCTCGCCGGAGCTCGCCGTCGTAGGGGTGAGGTCGCCTGAATACGCCGGTCCCGATGGCGTGGGCGGTGTCGCCCACCGCCACCGGCGGCAGTTCCGTTCGCTCCATGGCCGAATCCCCTTAAATTCGTTTTCATTTTATTTTTTTATTGTGTTTTTTATTGTGTTTTGTTTATTTTATTTTTTTAGTATATTCTTAATCTTCATTTTTTTATTTAATCATATTTTTTATTTTATTTTAATGTGTTTTTTATCATCAAGCAGCCTAACTAACGTTGGACTGCTTTAGACGCTGGAGACAGTCGGACCGGTCCCCAGCGTCGCCCTTCTTTATTTTTTCAAACTATCTTATCTCATTTAATTTTATTTCAAATTTATTATTACATTTTTTCAAATTTTTATACAAAATAAAATAAATAATTCAACTTTTTTAAATCTCAAGTCAATTTTTTCAAATTCTAAAATAAAATTAATATTAGAAAAATATAATATAATAATATTTTATTCTTTTTTAATTTTTATCTTATCTTATCATTTCTCATCTATAAAAACAAACTACGCCTAAAGAATTTCATTATTCAACTTTTTCAAATGATCTCAAACTAATTTTTCAAATCCCAAAATAAAACTAATATTTTATTTTATTTTTAACTTTTATATCATTTTATCTCATCTCATCTATAAAAATAAACCAAGCCTAAAAAATTTCATTTTGAAAACTAGTAATGGAAAAGGTTATCGAATTAAGTAAGCAACTATGTATAAATGAAATTTAAGTACAAATTACCGGAGTATCGACAGAAACGAAATTGCACCTTTAGTAAGATTGATGAAAAAATACCTGAACAATATTGCTATGGGCCGGAGCATGTATAATTATAAGCAATGTTCAATATTGATTCTTATAGTATTGTTTGGGAAGTCCATACTAACTCTATACGTCAATTCAAATTTTGAATTTTTAAATTTAGAAAGATATTTAAAATAGATCAATAATTCTCATTATTTCTCATATTTATGAACCCATTTATTTAATTTAGTTGAATCTTTCATTCCCATTCTTCTGGACAAGAATGTTTTATAAGATTTTAGGTTAGATTTGGTTATCAAAGTGCATTAACTAACTTCAGTCAATTTTTAAGTTAAATCTAATATTCAAACACTCAATTCTTAAATTATTAAACTCATCTTATTTCTAAATCACTTTGCACGTGAGAATCACAATCTTTTTTTAATTTAAGATTACTTTATATATAAGACTCATAAGTCACAACTTTTTTAATTTTTTATTAATATATCTAAACTTATCTTAATATTTAAATATATTTAAATTTATTTTAAATAAATTCTATAAAATTTATTATACTATTTTAATTTATTATTATTCATAAAAAAATTCAAGTCAAACTCAACGTCTATACACAGCATTAATACTTTAGATTTGGAATATCTTACTAATTTTTAGCTCTTGAAATGTCATGTCGGTGTTGTTAGGTTTGGTATGCCCAACAATAATACTTGTTAGTTGTTAACAAGAGTGTGGGGCCTGAGGGCAATAATTATATAGATTCTTTATATATTCTTTATGAATAATCCCTTTCAGTAATTAAAATTTTTGTGTTGGAAAAAAAAGCTAGCTTTTAGTTTTAGAGTATATTGGGGCTGCTACAAGGAAAAGCTACAGCAGGTCTTCTATGTACAAATATTGTGACAAATTAAATTTAACTATTTAGGAGGACATAATATTTAGGAGTCTTTTTACAACATATATAATTTTTCCGAGGAGTTATGAATTTGTCTGTTTACAAATATATATATATATATATATATATATATATATATATAGCAAGCAGCAACCCTAAAAGGAATTTAAAAAAAAACCTATACAGGAATAGTACTGACCAATCCCTCGTGGCATCAAGGTGCTGATGTGTCATGCAGTTTAAGAAGACCAATTTGAAAAAGAAAAGTTGTTGACTTGTAATCATCTTTCTTTCTTTTAATAACAACATTCTCATTGGATTGATTATTTAAAAAATATATTTTTATACAAATATTAAAAATTAAGTATCATATTTGATTAAATATGATATAAAGAAAGATTAGATTGACAATGTTTTAACTTTTTGGAATTGTTTTAATTTTATTATTTATAATAAGTATTTTTTGAAAATTTTTTCATATATTTTATTGTTATATTTGATTAAATATAATATTTATTTTTTAATATTTAATAAAAATATATTTTTTTTAAAATGACTTTTAACATATAATAAAAATGTTCTAATGAAAGGAAAAGTCAAAGAGGGTGGGCATGTGCCCCTCCCCTCTTGACCCCCTCCACTTGGCACAAAACGTTAAGCTTAAAAAAAAAAAAAAAAAAAAAAAAAACAACAAGAATCTTAAACATCATGCCAAAGCATCTAAGGTTATTGATGAAAACATTTATTATTTAAATATATATAGGCCCAAGCTATGAGCTGAATAAAGTACTCGTTCAGATTATTTGGCATTTAGTTTCAAGTTGCATGCGTGAACAACTGCCTAAAATCTGAATAATTTCTTGTCGGTTTCGGGCGTTCGATAAATAACGATCGAAAGGGATGAAATGAAAAGTCAAGAATCCAAATTAAACATTTATGATGCTAGAAAACAAAAGGAAACATGATGGAATCAGGGCACATGGGGATAAAAAAAAGTAGAGTCTAGTAAGTGAGGTGACATGAGGAAGAAATGTTGGGCACATAGGTATACAGGCAAAGAAAAAAAAAAAAAAAAAAAAGTTAACCGACTGACACACGCAATTTTAAAGAATAGTATAAAAGACCTCGTACAGGTGACAAGGGGGATGCTCTCTTTCTGAAACAATTTGGGCAGTCTCTTCTTCTCTAATATCATCTTCTTAACCTTTTTCAAAAAATTCAAGAATTTCGATTGGCAGATTTTATTCACATATTTATGTATATTTTTTCCTATACAAGCTTTGAGAGATTGTAAAAACACCTATTACAATGGATTCTCATCCTCAAACATCTGTAGACATAAGTATTTGTCGAATCACATAAATTTTGTGTCAATCTCCATTTATTTTATCTACTATTCATGTACTTACGATCCTGCCGGAACCTTATTGGGAGCTCCAAACGATCTCGAATAGAGTCCAACTCGTACCAATGAGTTGGAAATAATTCTTTCTTTCATTCTAACTTGTTGGCCAATTTTTACATCCTCAACAACGTCAAATCTGAATAATTAGTTGGTGGTAGGTTTTGGGGCGATGAATAACGTCAAAACTGAATAATTTCTTGTATTTGTTTTTTTAGCTCTTGAAATTTCATGTAAATATGTTCTTATGTTTGGGACGTATACCCAACCAAACCCCAAAAAAATACAAAATATAAAAATAATTGTTAAAGAAAACAATTATATATATAAGTGGGTAATATATATACATATATATATATATAATAAAATTTCCCATTCTACACAACCACGATATTAGTCCTACGTACCCTTCCTATGCATAAAGTTCACTTATATGGCAATAATTATCAGGAGGTTGGGGGTAAACCAAGTGTTTATCTACATTAATGATCACGATTGTCGTACTGGTAAGGTTTTTAATTATCGTCCTGTTGTATAGTGCCATCTAAAATAATCATAAGCTCTCGAATTCAATCACTACAACAAATTTACTTATTTGTTACTATTTATTAATCATAAATAATTCATTTTAATTGCTATTAATCTATTTTAATAATAAATAATTATTTTAATCACAAATATTTGATCATTAATATCTATTTTTCTTGTAATGAATGCTGTTATTTAATATATACGGTGAAACAATGAACATCATGTAGTAGCATGTACATATAATTGATGAACGGTGAAACAATGGACAGATCATAGACATTTAGTAAGTTGAAATTAGTGGCATATATTAAATACCATAATGATCTCTTCTTCTTTTCTCTTTCTAATTCCTTTAATTTCTAACGGTGTGAACAACTAACTTCATATTATTTGGCATTTCGCGTGCAGCTAGCTAGCTACTACTGACTTTGTATTTCATTTTATTTTTATTTTTATTTTCTGAGCTTTGGTAATCAATATTAATTTAGTTGTAGGTTTCGGACTAAATGGAACAGAAAAGAACACCAAGTTTGAATTATGACTTTAAAGAGTTTCATTTTCAAAAGCAATGAAAAAGAGTATTGGATTAACTCAACAGCCTATAAATGGAATTCAAGTACAAATTGTAAGATGTATCAACGAAAAACAAATTGTGCCTTCAGAAAAATTGAATGAACAAATGCTGAACCAAAATATAATATTGCTACAGCCTACAGGAGCATTAATGTACAATTACAAGGAGATGTTCAGTATCGATATTTCTCATATATACAATTACAGCGTAAACTCGACGAAAACATGCACGCGAATCCTTAACATATTGGCATCAATTGCGTCATGCACAAAACGCATGCCAAAGCATCTGAGGTTACTGATAAAATATTTCTTATTTAAATATATATACTACGACCACTAGGTTGTCCTAATTGGGTGTTTAAAATAGCTGAAATGAAAAGATGATGGATGATGTACATGTTTGGTAGTTGCATGTTCCTTGGAAAAAATACACTTTATTTCCCATTTAATTCGTCTTGTCTTGATATTAGGTGATCTGTTCCCAATAAATTACTTAATTGCAACGAAAATTATTCAATACATATGATGTTATTATATTACATATGATCATGTTCTCTCTCTCTTATTTTTATTTTATTTTATTTTATTTTATTTTATTTTTTGGGGCTGACTCTCCCCTAAATTCTGCGCACATAGTTATTGGTAACAAATTAAAATTTCACTGGTTTTGCTGAACCAGTGATACAGAAGAACAGTGCTCTAGTTATCAAACAAATTGAAGTGGCTATCTAACGTAAGTCCAATCTTTGTCTGCAAAATTTTGTTCCCCTTCTTCCTCAAACTTCTCCTCCATCTGCCATTCGACAAATCCCATTTTGTGTCAGACAAAATATCCCCAAAAGCTACTACTAACAGCTCCAAAACCATACCTCTTAATACACACTGTTTCTAAAACACTTCCACCAAAACTAACACACAAAATTTAACTTGATAGTTCTCTTTTTTTTTTTTTTTTTTGGAAAAATAAAAAATAGAACAGATTCCTGTTTTTGAACTTTAAAGTTTTGCTTGAGAGTTAAAGATCACCCTCAAAAAGCTTAGAATACGCTTTGGTCTCCTCAAGTTGACCAGATCGTCTGCATGCAAGGGGTGGGAGAAGAAAGGTGGATGAAAGGCAAGTAGAGTTGGTTATTATTGAAATATTCTTTGACTTAGAGCTCAGTTGTTGACGGATTCTTTTCTTTTTGTTTGCAGCAATATGGATGTAGTGGTCTAGACGCTATATCTAGTCCACGGACTATGCAAGCAGAAGATGAAGTGATCTCAGGATTAAAACTACTACATTATTGTGGCATTCCCTCAAAACTTAAGACGTCAGGCAACTTTAAAAAATTGGTCAGCAGCTTTTCAATTGCCCATATTATTACAATATGGATTTTTCGAATAGATTCATCCTGAAATGGAACACCCGGATCATTGTAAGCGAACCTTAAACTTAGCCGAATGAAGAAATGAAAGGATAATTTCTGAACGTGAAAGAATCGATCATACAAAATTCCAATCATTGAAGAAAATGTACAAAGGTGCCTTGATTGCATCTTTTTTTTTTTTTTTTTTGATAAGTAAAAATGGTGCCTTGATTGCATCTTGGGTTGTATTTATTGCATTATTGGTTAGTCTGAAATCTTATGAAGCCAATGATAATGCTATATTAAGATGCATTCGGCTTTATGAGGACACGTAATTTCTGAATCAGTCTATGTGGGTTGTGTTTTTGTATGTTATCATATGTTTCCAAATCAGTCTATGTGAAACAAAGGAACTTTTTACTTTTTTCGTGTATTAGTGAAAGCAGTCCATGGTGTGCCTTCATAAACATCGGCAGCTTTTATATGTACATAGTCAGAACTTATATTTTCATTTGGCTGACCTAGCTTTTTAATAATCGAAAAATATGTACGGTGTTTTAGAGTTATCACACTCAGGTTATTTTAGGAATCCCATTTCAAACATATGAGATGAATATTAATTCTGACCTTTAGGGAAAGACAAGCTAGCCTCCTAAGTACATTGCCTGTTGGATAGGAAGTTTCTAGGGATTGCTATAATCTGATGTAGAGGGGACAACCTTTGCCTGTTGGATTGAGGGATTGTTTTAATCCGATTGAGATGAGGTGTTAATTAGCATGTTATTTTTCATCTTCTTGTGCTCTTTTTACTACTAACATAAAAACTGGCCAAGAAATTACTTTTCAACAAGATAAAGGATACCTGCACTGCAGCGCAGCTGGGTGCAAATCCAACAAAACCATGTCAGAAGTGCCAAAATGCCATCTCAAAATGTGCCATATTATTTGGATTGTTCTTACAATGTCATCTCGGCACAAAACCAACAAAACCATTTCATATAAATTTGATGACTCCACTGGCCCCTCAATGTTTCCATCATCAACATTCATCAAGAGACATTCTTTCATCAATGTTTTGGCTATGGACCATATGTCCCTCAATGTTTCCATCATCAACATTCATCAAGACTTGCCCGGATATTCTCAATACCCCTACAAACATGCTCATATCTCTGAAGAGACTGTGACCCCAACTCGGCAACTTCATAGAACTGCCTCATCAAGCGAAGTTTCATGACTAATGCAGTTGGGACCGTCTCCACTAGCCCCTCATCACCACATATCTCATGTACCGCACGACTCTTTGCATTGATCGTCCACCTCTCTAAAACATATGATTGCAGTATACTGTTCATTATAGATTTTTTTGCCAAAATATGAAGGCTATGCCGGCATAAAAAGCCAATAAATTCAAACTTACAACATGTGCAAGAAACATTGTGTTTCTCCTTCCCAAGCGTTACTTCATAGGTCGGACTTTCTTGCCCATCAAGTGTCACCAAGTAAATTTTTCTTCCATCTTCCTCACGTGTTTTAGAGGCTTTGTACCGTTGGCTATTAAATAACTCCTCTTGGAAAATCAAAAATGACTTTCTTGTGTAGATCTTGGCTATTTCTTCTTCAACTTTGAAAGAAGTTCTCATAATTGGCTTGGTAGTTTTTGTCTTCACATCATTTTCTTTCTCACTGAGATAAAAGGCATCCAATGCTTTATCATATTGATGGATGAAGTCACTAACCATCGTACTTGAACGAACATAATCTTTAAAAAACTTGTTCATATTCTCACTTTGTTGAGTTGTGAACATTCCAGCGCAAAATATGCCTCTCAAATAAGCTGGCACCCACTTTGCCCGCCTAGAATAAATATTTTGCAACCAACTATTTGCTTCCAATTTATACTTCAATAACATTTCAGTCCACTTCAACTCAAACTCTTCAATTGTGAGTGTTTCATGAATACAATGGTGAAAATCTTCTTGAAATTGTGGATATCTATTATAGACATGACCTAAATGTACATGAAGTTTTTGTAAGAGATGCCCTACACACAATTTGTGTGTTGTATTGGGCAATACCTCAGAGATGGCCTTAGCCATTGCCTCGTCATCATCAGTGATTATTGTAGATGGAGCACGACCAAGCATCGCTTCTAACCACGTTTTCAATAACCATGCATAAGACTTGGATGTCTTATTTATAAGTAAGGCACATCCAAACATCACAGATTGATGATGATGGTTAACTCCAGTGAACAAAACAAAAGGCATCTTGTAGTGATTTGTGAGGTAAGTAGCATCAAAAGTCACAACGTCCCCAAAATATTGGTATGCAGCCCGTGATCTAGCATCTGCCCAAAAACAATTCCCCATCAACTCATCTACATCAACTTGGATCGAATACACAAAGCCCGGATTAGTACGTTCACTTTCCAAAAAGTAAGTGTAGAAATTTTGTGCGTCTTCCTCTCCAAGAAATTGTCTCCTTCGTTTGCCCAAGTAATTTTGAATGTCTTTACTGATGGAACCAACATTAAAGTCACCACCAGACTCCTTACTCAAAACAGACATTACTTTCCGTGTTGGTATCCCCGATTCATTTAGCGTCTCTATTAAATTTTTTTGCGCTAGTGTCACCCGTTTATGCCCACGAAGCAAACTTGTACTCCTAGGTGATAGCAACTCATGATTATGCTCGAGTACAAATTTGGACACAACCCATTTTTCTCCATCCTTTTTTATTGCCATCATCGCCTTACATCCAATCTTCGTCTCTGGAGCCTCAGGTCTTACTCTTTCTTTTTTAGAATAACGACGAAATCCTTCTCTCGAACAAACATATTCTACCCCAATTAATGATCTGTCTATGTTTGACAACCGAGTATGGTTTGTTCGAATGCTAAAACCAGTTCGTCTGGAGAAGACTTTATAGCAAGTATGTGCATCTTCTAGATCGTCAAACTGTAGCCCCACATATGGCTCAACATAAGAAGATGACATCGCCTTTGGTTCCTTGGGCAAGTTCCTATCTTCTACAACCTCAACATCCAAATCTCGACTCATCTCAACTCGGTTGGCACTAGAATTAGCAGAATCTAAAATCTCCACATCAGCCCGGAAAACACTCATCATTCAAGTTTTTACAAAACCTGTATCATGAAACAACAATCTTTTAGAGAATTACAACACTACAAACTCTACGTCATCTTATTTTAGATGTATTTCTATGTTTGTTCAAATGTATAACATGACAATGAGAACATGTGACCATAGTAGTGAGGTTTTTACCGTCCAAAACAAAATTCTCATGCACGATATAGGTGGAATTTTAGAAACTGTATCACGTGACTTAGAAAATGTTTGGCCAATCTGAACAGGCAACTATATGCAAGTGTTCTTCGAAAACTAATGTTGAGACAAGAATTTCAAGTAGAAGATGGCACCACACTTTCATTTGGTCGAAACCAAAAAGTCAAGTTCGAAGATGTTTCCTATGTTCTACTTATCAAATAAAAAAAGATGTTTCCTATGTTCTAAAGTTGTGTAAGTGGGAGACATAGCAAACTACTTACAGTGCAACAAATACAGGGCAACAAATTCATCACAGCAACTACTTACAGAGCAAACGAGAATCACAACATCAAATACACCACAGCAACAAATACAGAGCAACAATTTCACCCAAGCAGATTGCTGAGTCTTGAATTTAACTTATGTTATTGAGATTATAGATAAAAGTGTAACACTCACTACAAGAAAAACCACCTATAGCAGCGTTTTTTTTATTTTTTTTTGCCACTAAAAGTGGATAAAAAAGCTGCTAATGTTCTTCCATGTTGTTTTTCCTAGCGCTGCTCAAACAACGCTACTGTCCGCATGCTACTATTCTTTAATGAGTGAAAGCAGAAAACGTCACTCTTGAAGTCCTTTTGCAACGAATTTATGCCGCCACAAAAAGACTATATTTGCCGCAAATAACATCTTAACCCTGGTTGCTACCAATGAGATAAGACTTTTTGCAGCGAGTGTAATTCGCCGCAAAAAGCTTAAAGCATTACAAATGGCCGCCGCTATTAAACGAACTTATGCAGGGAAAGATTATTTGCGGCGAATTTAACTCGTCTTTTACAAAAATAAAAATAAAAAATACTAGTGAACCAATTTCACTAGTATTTTGTGGAAATATATTATAATAAACTCTTCTGTAATAGCTGATCATTATTCTAAAATATGCAACTAAAACTCAGCAAATATCTCATTTTTCATTATATGTTAATATGCCCTACTTTTTCATGCTCAAAATGAGCTTCAAGTGTTGTGCTATAAAACAAATTATGCAAGCGAACACTTAAAAGCCTTAATTATAATTACTCTCTCAACATCTTCAAGTGTTGTGCTATAAAAATCTACTTGATTCCCATAAAAATCATTACATGTAGCTGTCATAAAATCATTACCTAGTTTTAAAGCTCCAAGTGATTGAATTCAACTGGATCTACGTTGTCAATTACCTGCAGCAGGCTTAATAAGTTTCTCTGCTTCTTAAATCCTGCTATATGTTCATCATGTAGTGTACAATAACTAAGTCAGCCCAATCAAATCAATTCATCCAATAAATGGCAATTACACTGCATGAGAAAATTCAGTAAGAAAAAAAGAACAAAAAGAAAATTAAAAATGAACCCAGGTTCAATCTAAGTCAGAAGCAAAATATAGGACAATACATCAATTACAACATTCAAGTTGATCACGGTAAATCTTCTATTGTGACCACCCAGATCAGTTGCACTTGTAAAGATTAAGAGAATAAGCACCATGCAACGACAAGCTAGCCCCTAAAACATAAACATTGAGTGATAACTACTATGAGACACATTATATTACCATGTATAATGTGTCTTCCAGGCAACACAAACTTCCATAATATTACTACTTAATATTTCTTAAATAGCTTTTAACCGGGGGCCGTTAATATTCATGTGCAGCCAAATCAAAAACCCCACAGTCTATAGTTAGCTAAAGTTAGTATATCTTAAACAAAACTGCCAATAAGTTTGTATCCTAACTAGTTACCATATCAGCTAAATTCATTCTGGCCATATCACTATCTCAATGTGCAAGTGTCATAACTTCAGGCAACACAAACTTCCACAGTGGTATCACTTCCCATTAAGGTAAGAATATCTAAAGCAAAATAACAATTCTACAGATAACTCCAACTAATTTGACATCATGCATAAAAGCAGGGGATGGGTTTGTTAGAGATTCTATTGAGCAAGCAACCTATATAACGATACTCAAGATGATATAACATACATTTTTTTTTATAAGTAAAGATGATATAACATACATCAACAAGCATACATATGCACATATACTACTTATATAAAAGTGTTAGATGAAAACTGTCCATACATAAGAAACAAAAGGAACCTAAAATAAAAAATGCTATGCATTACCTAAAAACATAAAGAAACCAGAAAAATAGGTGCCCCAACAAAGCCAAGGACTGCTGCTTTATTATCTACCTGCAAATATAGGCATAGATAATTAAACATAACATGTAGAAGTATCAGTTGCAGTAAAGTAACCTTTACTTGTACAGTAACCTTTACTTGTACAGACAAATGAAACTATCCCAGGTTTATTTTAAGTCCATGGAAAAAACATATAAAATCAGTCATAAATAATATATAGAATCAGTCATACTTTAGCCCATTGGCAAATGATGAACAGAGTGCATGACATCTTAAAGAAAAGTAACAGGCAAACAAAGCCCATTATAAGTTCAATATATAAAATAGAGAGAAATTGTTAGAAAACACAACTTTTATAAGTTCAATATATAACTGTCCAGCCCATCATCATAGATAAGCTTAGCAAAAAAGATAAACTTCCCAGTTTACGAATCAGAGGCTCTAGAATGGGCTCCAGCAAATGATGAACAGATTGCATCCTTATAACCTCCATAACAACACTAAACATCATGAACATAATCATTAGAAATAACATTTCACGACAAAAGTTGTCGCCAGTTTAATCCAATATATACCTCATCAAATTCATACACACACACACATTATATATATATATATATTATATTTATAAATGAAAAACCAGAAATAATGTCTACCGGGTATAGAGCCAAGTGCACTGCAGCACTTTCATATGCAAGCAGAAACAATATTTTTAGTACACATGCCCAACACTGCAATTATTCAATCAGAAACCATTTTCTACAGTCTTTCCCTAAAGTTTATAGGAAACCAAAAACATGAACATTAGCCCAAAATCATGAACCCTACAGGATTGGGACTCTGACCTTACACTCACACGAACGGAGAAAATTTCAAAATCTACAGAAAATAAAAGGGAAAAAAAAACCTCATATTTATTCTCTTCAAGCTTGGGACGCTCTTTCTCCAGAGGCTTCTTCTCTTCCTCGGCCTTTGGTTTGGGGATCGGAGAGATAAGGTCTACCGGCCTATGGCTCTTCCTCTAGACTCTTTCTAGAAACTTCAGTGGATCGGCTTTATCACCCTTCACCACGACCTTCGAAGTCTTGGAAACCCTAATCACTTCTTCGACCCCTGACCCAATCACACATACACGACAAGACACATTCAAATACTCAGCCAAAAGACTCGGAAATCAAACGAACAAATAGACTAGGGATTGGGAGAGAACAAACGACCCTGTATTGAAACACAAGATCAAAACTAGAGAGAGAGAGAGACGCACAGAGAGAGGTAACTAGAGACGAACGGAGAGAGTGAGAGAGACACACACTCACTTGCTAGCTAGGAGAGGTGGCGATGGCGTGGGAAGGGCGGCAGTCCGTGAGAGTGAGATTCGAGACCGAGACCGAGATCGAGTGAGTGAGAGAGAGAGAGAGAGAGAGAGAGAGGAAGATGAGGGATTTGGGTGGGAAGTATCGGGGGTCGGTAAAGTGACTAAACTCTATTACGGCGCAGGGAAAAATCGCCTTTACAACTTCTCAATAGTGACGGAAATAAAGCCTTGGAAAAAGGATTGATTTAACGACGACAATTTCGCCGTTATAGTATAGAATATCGCCGCGACAAATGCAGAAACTGAAAATGGTGTAATTTTCGATATGCTTTTGGTCGGGGCCGGACGTATCGCCGTTATTGCTACCATTTAGCGTTAATTTCTATTGCAGCAAACTAAAAGGGCCGCAATAGGACATTTTTTTTGTTGTGACATATTTGGCATCAATGTTTTGAATATATTATCAGTCAAGTCATTGAAATAAAATATTTTGATATTGATAATATTTTGTGTACCGTTTTAGAATAGTTTAATATAAAAATAAATTATATATACACACATAAATTATAAAAAGATAAAATTATTAATCGTTTTATGATTTATACAAACAAAATATATATTTTATATATATATAAAAGAAAAAAATTACAAATCTATTTAAAAAAACCACTTAAAAATTTTTTTTTTAAAAATCCTAAATTCAAAATCTAGTATTTCGACTGATACTGACCGAAACAGGTTGAAACGACCAAAAAATTAGGCAATACGAAATATATGTTTTTCTATACGAATAAGTCAGCCAATACAACAAATTTCGACCGTACCGACCAGTACGAAACAGTATTTAAAATTGTGCTTGGCATTACCTAAATGGTAAATGAAGGTTTTCTCCTATTATTTTAAAAACAAAAATAATATAGGTTAGTTTTTTTATAATTTAGTAAGATAAATATTAATTTTATTTTGTATCGACCCCCTCTTTAAAAATTATCTTGGCCTTCTCTATAAAATTTAATATAATTTAAAAATAAAATACATCTCATATAAAATAAAATGATGTAATAACATGATGACATATTTTTATTAAAGATAAAAATAAAAATAAAAAAGAATTTAGATAGTTTCTAACATATTTTTAATTTTTTTTTAATATGATGACATGTTCTTGACATATTATATTTTTTTTAATATATAATTTATATTTAACTTATTTTATTTTTATTGTAGATTTTAATATTAGATTGTTCTATACTGCTTAAAAAATATTTTATATATTTTTTATTAATTTTACTTGGTCCCCCTAAAACAAATCCCTGATTCTGTCCCTGTTCTCAAGCAAGGGGTTTGAGATGCAAATATGGTATTTTTAAAGTGCTACTACATCTATAAAAGAATTATTTAAATTGATGTAGTTTTATTTGATTCATTAAATTTATTTTACAATAAAAATAATTTTATAATCTGACGAATTACATTAAGCCATATTAATTTATAAATTATTTTTATATAATTTTTTGTGAGTAGCGTATTTTCGTTTTTTATAAGTCTGTCCCACAATTAAGAGTATTACCCAAAACTCACACACACGTATTTTTACACATTAAAAGAATGTGAATTTCTTAGAATGTTTCCAAATGCCATGATTTGAGTGTATTGCTAGAGCAGCCTGTATGTAACGAGTCTACTGTTGGACTTCTGTTGAGGTGTTGTGACAGGCCATAATCTGGGGCCTGAAAACCACGTTTCGGATGCATTGAAATGTGCCCAACAAGGTCTGGACTTTTGGGGTGGGGTGGGCTGTGAATGAAAGCTTTGATTCAATATGGAATGCATACAACGTGTTTGATGAATTCCGGCAAATAGAAATCCATTAAGGGTTCAACGAACAATTTTTTTTTTTTTTTAATTTCCCATTATCTCATAAGTTTTTTAATGTTTTTTTTTTCCGGCCATTTGCTTTCTATCCTTGAGTTTTACCTATAAAATTATCCCCGCATATATTTTTGTTTAATGATATTAGAACTTATGTTTTAAGTTAGGGGTAAAGACTAAAGTAACAGTTTTGATAATTCAACGAGTTGAAAATAAAATGACTTGAGATAAATTTGAAAGTTTAAATAAAATATTATTATAATATAATTTTTTTAATATATTATTATTATTATAAAATTTGAAAAAATTATATTATTTATCATATCTTATATAAAAGTTTGTAAAAATTATAATCATGTGATAATCCCATTTGATTGTTGTGCTCGTTTGAGTTCAATTCAATTCAATTTAATTTTAAACTAAGTTTTATATCCAAATATTCAAGTATCAAATTGCTAAATTCATCTCAATTCAAAATCTTATTTATGTGAAACTGACAGTCTTTTTCAATTTAAAACTTATATACATGTGTGATCTACAAATATTTTTCAACTTTTTATAAATATATTTAAATCTATTTTAATATCTAAATAAATTTATTTATCTTAGGTAGACTTTACAAAACTTACTCCACAATCTCAATTCATTATTATTTAATAAGTTGAGATGAGATGAGTTGAAATAAACTTAAAATTTAAATAAAATATTATAATAATATGATTTTTTAATTTATTAGTATTATTTGAAATTTGAAAATTATGAATAATTTATTATATTTTATATAAAAAAATTATAAGATGAAATGAAATAGGTTGACAGACTCTCTCAATCCAAACTAAGCCTTATAGTTTAAAGAGATGAAGTATAGTTTCTCAGATAGAGAACTCTCAGAGATTTTTTTTTTTATTGAATTTGGAAATAGATATATAAAATGAATTTACAAATAATGAGTAACGTTTGATATAATTGTATAGTACGTGTCCACTGTAAAATTATTTTTTTAAAAAGTATGGTTTATTATTAAAAAAAATAATAATAAATTTTATATTTACTCCTTTTTAAATAAATAAAAAATTACACAATACTTAAGCACCTACTGGGTACAGACAGCAAATATCATTTTTTTTATTTTAAATAATAACATTTTATAAGAATATCCTAAATATATTTACAATTAAATTTCATTTCATTCAAATATTTAACGGGTTCCCGTGCCATCACGTGGGATGATCACTAGCATGTCTCTTTTCATTTTTGTGAGTGACAAATATGATAATATAATAACATTTTTAACTGCAACATATACAAGAACTCTATACGAGCTCGCCCTCCCTGTGTACGAAAGGCTCTTCGGTACCTCTAACCTCTCCTCCAGATCTGCAAACGAAATCGAAAATCCAAACCAAAAAATCAACAATGGCGGCAGCACCAGACCATTTGTTCAATCTCCGGAACAACTTCTTCTTAGGAGCGTTCCAGGCAGCCATCAATAACAGCGACGTCCCCAATCTCTCCCCCGATGACGCCGTGGAGCGTGACTGCCTCGTCTACCGCTCCTACATCGCCCTCGGCAGCTACCAGCTCGTCATCAACGAGATCGACGACTCCGCGGCTACCCCTCTCCAAGCCGTGAAATTGCTCGCCCTCTATCTCTCCAGCCCCGATAACAAGGTATTTTCTCTTTCGTCTTATATCGGATCTGAGACCTCTGAATTTTGCTCTTTTTTTTTCTTAGGTTTAGCAAGCTCAAGATCTATTAAGGCCGCGTTTGGTTGTTAGAGAAATTTGACTATACCGGAGACGAAATTCGAAACGTACTTCGATATTTCGGTTGGATTCTTGAATTTGAATCGAATCCAGTTCTGTGCCACCAAACGCGATCTTACTGTTGGTTAGACTTAGATAGGAGAGAAAGGAGGTCTGACATTGGTGATAATTGTTATATGTTGTTAGGAGTTGACTATCTCGAGTCTGAAGGAGTGGTTAGCGGATCCGGCGATTGCGAATAACGCGATCTTGAGGTTGATTGCTGGGATCATATTCATGCATGAGCAGGACTACAATGAGGCTCTGAAGCACACAAATGCTGGAGGCACCATGGAACTGTGAGTCTCCTTATCTTTTCCTCTCTCTATCGAACCTACTACTTACAGTTCTCTATGCGTCGAATATTTGCACACTTAATCTGGCAACGTTCTCCTGACTGTTATGATTCACTTTAGATTAGACAGTGTGGTAGCATGTTTGAGTGTGATAGTTGAGGGCATAAGGTAATCTCTTCCATGTTCCATCAACGTAGCTCTTGAATTGCAGGAGGTTGAAAAACATTCTTGGATTTTCAGTTTAGTCCCACATCAGTAGCCAACATAAAGATAGGAGAAACACAGGAGAATCTTCCGCTAGGATGTGAGGCGGGTGACTGGTCTGGTTAGGTCTAGTTTACTGAATTTCGTGAAAATATAATGAAGATACTATTAAGATGATTTTTTTTTTTTTTGAAAAGTAAGAAGTTATTCCATTGATATAAATGTAGATAAGCAAAGCCCAAGTACACAGGGGGACTATTAAGATGATAATTGACCTCATCTTAGGATCAATGGCTGCAGATAAGATCTGTTAGGTTTGTGATGCCCTAGCTGACGCCAATGTTTTCTTCGTATTTATTTAATTAAAGAAATGATGATGATATTGCTTGATGTTTTGCATGTTTTTCTCTTCATTTTTAATGGTTTGAGAATAGTGAAACACTGTAATGGCTCTTTCTAGGAAACTTTTGCAAATTACCAACTTTATTTGTTACTGCCTGCCTGGTTTTGTGTAACTAACATTTTTTATTGTTAAGTGTTGGTGCTTTGTGACTTTTTTAAGGTTTTCCTCCTCTTAAGGTGTTTCCTCTTCTATACTTACGGTATAAATGGGCTATGTCTACTCTTCTATTAGTATGACTGAAATCTTTTACTTATCTAAAGATAAAGGTTTTGTACCATATAGACTTCTCACATTTTTGGATTGCCGGTACGTAGGCCTTCCTACATACTTTACTTATAAAAAATTAAAGTGATTTAACGTTTTTATCTTAGGATGTACAATTTTGGTTAGCTTTTTTAACCTCAATGGGTGATGTAGTGGTCCTGGGATAGTCATATAAACCAGATGTCTTGGGTTCGAAACTACATTCACGCTCTTGGGGCCTTTAGACTAGGGAAACTTCCCTTGAATTACTTATGGTCAATTTGCAAGAAACTCCTTATCATGGGTCTATGCACCCCTGGAATTAGTCAAGACTTTGTCCAGATATTATGTGCCAATCAAAAAAAAAGATTTTGAGTAGCTTATTAAATTTCTCTCTGATCATCTTTTATTAAGTTTTAGGCCCCTGTTTGGATAGTGACATGAGATGAGATGGTTTTAGATGAAAATTAAAAATTGAATAAAACATTATTTTTAATATTATTATTGTTTTGAAATTTGAAAATGTTGAATTGTTTATTATATTTGGTATAGGAATTTAGAAAAGTTGTTATGATGAAATGAGATGAGATGAGATTATCTCCGTATCCAAACGGGACCTTACTTTTATATTTCATGGAAAATGACATTAGGGATATGATGCCTTGTATCCTTGTTCATCAATTTTTTTGACAGAGAAGCATGGCAGGCCTTCTTGAGAAGAGGAAAAATATTTCTAATAATGCTTCTTGTCAGTTACTAGCCTGATAGATATGTCTGCTTTTGCAGGCACTCCTTGAATGTTCAGATCTTCCTCAAAATGCATAGGTCTGATTATGCAGAGAGACAGCTTAGGGTCATGCAACAGATTGATGAGGACCACACACTAACTCAACTTGCTAATGCATGGTTGAATTTGTCCGTGGTACGTATGTTGTCCATATTTTCTCAAGAATATTAAACAGTCATTTGCAATCTTATATCTTCTTTTGAATCAGGGTGGTTCCAAGATACAGGAAGCATATCTCATCTTCCAAGATTTCTCAGAGAAGTATCCGATGACAAGTTTAATCCTAAATGGGAAGGCTGTTTGCTGTATGCACATGGGAAACTTTGATGAAGCAGAAACACTGTTGCTTGATGCATTAAACAAGGCAAGTTTCAAACCAATCAACCTGCTGCCTTTTCACTTCTTTATTAGCAAACTGGTAGTTTTTTGTTAGTCATTGGAAAACTTGCCCAAATTATGGAATTGATGATACTTAAATGAGAATAACTTTAAACCAATACAATCCAATAAGAATAGAATAACAGAGACCAATAAAATAATGTCACATAGAAGATACATGTTATAGATACAGAGATGTTCTGCAGAGGAATTGTTCCCCAACCACCCCCTTCTCTCTCTCACCGAACCCTTCCCTCGCTCTCCTTCCCTTCACAAACTCCCCTCTCGCCAGCGATTGAGTGTCAGGACCATGGTTTGCAGGTGACGTCACCACCCCGTGTCCCCCTTCTCTTTTCTCCTTCCCCCTTCAATCTCTCTAAAACAGTTCTCTCTCTCTCTCTCTCTCTCTCTCTCTCTCTCTCTCTTGACCGCAGAATACCACACCCACAGGCTTGATTTACAGAAGACCGGCACACCCACAGGCCACAATCACACCATTGTTTCTCCTCTCAGAAGTTATCATTAACAGATTATTATTATTATTATTATTATTATTATTATTATTAGTCCATCGTCCTTTTTTCATTTTTTTTGTAAAACGCTTCTTCTACCTCTTCTTCTGGGTTAAAAATTTTTCTACATATATTTTCTTGCATTTTTTTATGACTTCGACCATTTTATGTTTGATTCTTCATCACGAACTCTTTGTTTTTTTTTTTATTCTTAAAAACTGTTTTCTGGGTCATTGTTTTTGTTTGTTTGCCGATTTAAAATGAAAACTTGTTTCCATTTTAGAGAGATAGAAAGAGAGGTTTGTTGGTCACGTTATGGTGGCTAGCTTGATTTTTACGAACAATCTGAGTTACAGTTTGGAGAGAGAGAGAGAGAGGCAGGTTTTGATTATGAAGTTATATTGAATTGATTTCTGCGTTAAAGGGACAAGTCTAGTCTCTGGGAAATTTTGTGCGTTTTCAATATTGTGTTTCGGTGTGGTTAGTTTTAGTAGAGTTTTATAGACTCAACTGATGTGTCCTTTTCTAAGTGGTGTCCAATAATGTAGACTTATTGGATGCATCCGGTTAGAAGCGTGACCCTATTTAATTTGTTTTAGTTGGGCAAACAAGGAAACTTTATTAACTATCTGTTTCTTTCTACTTTTGTACCTTTTATCTTTATTATTTTCTATTTGTTGTCTCTCTCAAAATCCCTTTACCTATGATATTTTTTAATTAGTCTTGATACCAAAAACACATGTACTAACTAGTAAATATTACAATACACACACCCCCTCCACGCCCCCCCTTCCACACTCACACATGGCCACTAACACACACGTAACTGGTAAATGTTATAACGGTTATGTTGAATTGGCATTAGACAAGTATGGGATAATTTAAAAATATATAGGTGATGAAGAGCTGTTTGGTTATTTGACACAGGATGCAAAGGATCCAGAAACTTTAGCCAATCTGGTTGTATGCTGTCTTCACCTTGGTAAACCATCTTCCCGTTTTCTCAGGTAAACTGTTATTTCATGCCCCATAGTTGTTTCCTTTTACTCTTTCAATTTTTTTTTGCCTAAAAACTAGTATGGGAATATGGGATTAATGAAAGAGCATGTGTGCTCTCAATTATTTACATGCTATTGCAAAGGCCAAAACTAGTTGCAGCTTGACAACTGAAGAACATGAGCGATTATGTTTTTTGTGTATTGATGATGAGCCGACCACTGCGGTCTGTGAAATTAACTCTATATGACTATATCCCTTGGATTTTTCTTTTACTGCTCAAATTTTCTTCTGAACTTGTTAAAATAATGTCCTTCAAGCAAATTGGCTGTTCAAAACCTCATAAAATCTGTTCGGAAATTTTTTGTGATACCAATAACAAGGACTTTCAACTTGATATCAATAGAATACATATAATAGGGTTTACAAAAAATATATTTTTATCTGTAAATTTCACGTAAGACTTGATGCTTGCCAACGCATGCTGCATCTTGAAATAAACAGCTTGAAACTTCAGGTCTTGTAAAAAAAGAGTGGACGCTCATTTCTTCAGACTTCATATCCAAAAACTAAAGCAGTGATAATCAAGGATCAGTGTGCGTGAAGGCATTAATGTGGTTTCTCTTGCATCAAGCATCAAGAGTTCTTAAAACGTCTTATTAATATTCTCTGTGTGTTCTTTTTATGCAAATAAAATCCAGGTTTTTTTTTTTTGAGTAAAACCTTGATCCTTAAAGCAGATTGAATTCTGGAAGTTTGATTTTTATGTTTTGTACTTTAGACATACCTAATTGTACTCCCAACTTTTGTATATGGTTGAACATGATAAATGTCTTGTGGCCTTGTAGTTGCTAGTTTCTAACTTTCTATCCTTTCTCAAATTGGAAGTTTAGCCAACTGTGCGTTCATAATTTCGACGGCAATATAGAATGCAGGGTGACTTTATCATGCAACTGTCTTAATGCACCTTTTTCTCTTATCCTGATAGAAGTGATTGCTACAAATGAATATTTATTTGAATGGTGGCTGACTGCCTTAAGTCTCTGTAATGCAGCCAGTTGAAACTTTCACACCCAGACCACGTGCTCGTCAAACGCTCATCAAGTGCAGAAGAAAGCTTTGACCGAGCTATTCAATCGGTTGCATGATGACCTCTTGTTGGGCAACAGGTGAATGAATGGTGTTGCTCTATTATATTGAGACCTTTCCCTGGTCACGATGGATGTTTTTATTGGTTTGTGTAAGGTACGAGAGAACATATAAACTGATTGCAAAAGATGTATTTGGGGACATAAAAGAGTTTTGGAGTTCATACTAATTTCACTTGTTGGGGTGCACAATTGTTCGATAACACGGGTCATCATATATTGAACGTTATGAGAAATTTAATTCATTTTGGGGGCTTGTGATGCTTATATTCATGCTTGGCTTCTTTTGAAAAAATTAAAAAAAAATAGAGAAAAGAGAGGACGTGGAATGTAGTCATGGTAGGTAGGTGGGTGGTTGTTTATCAGTTCTCCCTTTGTTGTACTGTTCGTGTGTGTTTGTTATGAGTGTTGGTTGACTTCACTCAATATTTTCTCTTTTTAAAATATGTAAACTGGAACTGTATAGATTTGGGCTCCAAGTGGTAATTTGGCATTTGGCGCTACAAAAGAAACTTGAATTTGAAGAGTAGAATTTGCCCGAAAATAGGCTTCTGTTTTAATATTTTTCGATGTATTGGGTTCAAAAATAAAAACCTCCAAGTCGCCTTGAAGAACTGAACAAAGCTGATTTGAATGGTTTTTATAATTTTTTCGGTGGGCTTGGGTGCCCAATCTGATTGACAACTTGAAAGCCATCGTATTCAGTAACACCGACAGAATGGGGACCTGATTAATACACACCCCCCTACTAGAGCCCATATCACTCATCCATTATTACATGTCAGATCAAAGCTTAGACGAAGGATTAAACCCTACGGGAAGTGAGAGAGAATAGACTATTATACTTGATAGTTATTCCTTAACTTTTCTCTAAATTATTAGAATTTTTTTTTTTTTCTACTTTCCTAATGGTCATGTTTTTCAAAATTTAAGGGTCATTTGTTTCTTTTATCTAACCGTCATGTTTTTCTATCTAACACACTTGTTCAATATACTCTAATTAAAAAAATATATTTTCATCATTCCGAATACCATATTTTTTTATTTTTTCCTCTTACCAAATGTGTGATATATGGATGATAAGTAGAAAAATTCAATTACATTAAGAATAATAAAACAAATTAAAAATTAAAAATAAAAATTGTGGTGTGATGTGTAGGGATGATGCAAAGCTCTAGTTTTATTACTTGTTCTCCTCTAAAATCTTTTTTTTTTAAGTTTTCAAAGGTCATAGTTTTCAAAGTCTAATAGTAATTATATTTGTTACTAATGATCATGTTTTTCTATCTAATAATAGGAAAAGTTTGTAATCTTTTTTTGCAATGATCTAATACTATCAATATAAAAAGAACGATTTTCTCTCAAAGTTTCATTCATCTAAGCTCAAGTTTGTCTTTCATTCATTCTTTGTTTCCTCTCTACTTCTTGTCCGCATATTTGTTTCCTCTCTATAATTTCTTTTTTTAACTTGATGACCTTTTGTATGTCACTCTTCCTCAAAATGAATCTAAATTAATTTCAATTTTTGTTGTAGAGACCAATCGTCCTTAATTCGAAAGCCATTGCTCTAGAACTAGATACAATCATAATACCATGCAAATCATACTTATATACATACACATATAAATATATATATATATATATATATATTCGAGATCTCCAAAATTCATCAAAATATGAACTTGGTACAATCTCGTTAAATGAACTACTTGTTTGTTTCGTTTTTCCCTTCGATAATGTGAGAGCCTGATTAAGGTATGGTCTTTCATAAACCCAGGTTTCACTAATAAATAGTCAACAATCATGTGAACTTGGATCGAGCAGGGATCCTTTCAATTTTCATTTGCTAAAACAAAAAAAACTAAACTAAAAACCCAAAGGCTTCCAACAAGTTCTAACATTAAAATCAAACGCAAGGGGATCAAATAGCTATTAACAGGAGCTCTTCTATTAACATTACTCTTTTATTTTATAAGGGCCATCTGAGCAAAATATGACCTCACATCCTATCATTGGCAATCACCAACCAATGAGAGTAGTAAGAAGGGGAAGACAATAATCAGTGACAGTTGTTGAACTATCATTGGTTCCGAATCATGTAACAAATGGGTTGTTGCATCCTACTACTACTATCTCATACTGCCAGACTATAAAAGAAAATTTTATCAACTTCATACCCCCATTCTATGAGAGCAATAGAATGCGGCTGAAATGAGTACTGCATGGGGTACCTGCATTAATCTCCTGCTATGGAATGGTGTGATCCTTTCAATAAGACAATGCCGATTAGATTCCGTACCCATCAAGATGTAACTTTTGCCATCTCCAGGCAGTCTCCAAACTCTCTTTAAGATCGGTGCGTTGTGCCGTCCAGTTCAGTTCTTCCTTGATTTTAGATGGGTCACTGTAAACTTTGGTGTAGTCACCAGGTCGACGGGGTAGGTAATCAACCTTGATTTCCACTCCAGTAGCTTTCTTACATGCCTCCACAAACTCCTTAACAGATTTACCTGATAAAGCGAATAAAAAATAAGCCTCAGGTCTCTACTGAGAATATAAGAAAATCCCCCAGGTACAGAACAAGAGAAAGATGCTTATATATTATAATGAATTCTCTTTGCATATCGTACCTCTTCCAGTTCCAACATTGTAAATTCCAACCTTTTTCGGTTGTGCCTTTTCAAGAGCTTTCACATGAGCATCAACCAGATCAGTTACATCAATGTAATCCCTGATGCAAGTGCCATCAGGAGTCTAAGTCAGTTCCTCTAACCTGAAAGTACAGAACACTAGGATTAGAACGTCTACTTACATGATTACTCTAAAAACTAAAATGGAGAATTTTGCAACATCATGCATTGAATAGTATTGTGACAATTCTCAATTCAAAAGACACGGTTGTGAACTCTAAATTATAGGTTTGAAGATTTAATACTATGTGCCCTTTCGATTTGAGCTTGAGAGCATTAAAAGCAATTTTAATAGTTTCAAATGTGTAAAAATACGTGAGTTTTGGTTGATACTCTTTAATTGTTCAACAAACTTATAAAAAAGGAAAATACACTAGTCACAAAGGATTATATAAAAATAATCTACAAACTGATGTGATTTAATGTAACTCGTCAAATTATAAAATTATTTTTATTGTAAAGTAGTTTTAATTAATCAAATAAAACTATCAGTTTGAAAAATTACTTTTGTAGATGTAGTAGTACTTTAAAATAATCCATCTTTGCGTCTCAAACCCCTTGCTTGAGAACAGGAGAAAACCTTCAGTTACCATTTACGTAATGCCAAGTGTTACACTTTTATCTATAATCTCAGTAACATAAGTTAAATTCAAGACTCAGCAATCTGCTTTAATAGAAAAGCTACTTGGAACATGTTTTTGCTTTCTATCCACGATGTTTCTTGACATAGGCAAAGAAGAAGCAAGTTCCATGAAGAATGATCAGGAACAATTCCCCTTTCTACCATTTGTGAAACGAGCCCCGAAGCCTTATGAAAATCTCCCTTCCTGCAAAGAGCACTGAGCAAGGGATTATAACTTGTTATATCAGGTATGCAACCCCTCCCAACCATGTCTTCTATGAGCTTTAAACCACTACCAACTTTTCCTTGCCTGCAAAAACCACCAATCAGAGCATTGAATGTTGTTGGAAGTGGAAAATAACCAAGACCAACCATCTCATTCACCAGCTGAAAAGCTTCACGCACACATCCTTCTTGGCAAAAACCGTGGATTAAATGGTCATAAACAAGGACACTTGGAACTCCCCCTTCTCTGAGCATCTGATGAAAAACCTTCATTGCATCCTCGATACCACCATCTGCACAAAAACTTAAAATCCTCAAGCTCCTATCAACAGCTCTAGGAAATAACTTCCCCATGTTGGACAGAAAAGTGAGGGCCTCGTTGAATCGACTTTCCTTATAAAGACCATAAACCACACTATTATAAGGGCTAATACGACCCCCGGATCCCCCCTTACTCTCCTCCATCAGTTCCAAAATCTTAAACCCATCTTCCATTCTTCCTCTTGAACATAAACCTTTAATAAGTGTACCATACGTAACAAAGTTCCAGCTGATCCCTGCTGTTTTCATCTCGTTAAACAGATCAAGAGCCAAATCCAACATCCCAGAGTCGCAACAAGAAGTAATCAAAATGTTGTATGTTTCTACATTTGGAAGGCAGCCTTTCCTCTCCATCTGCTTTAGCAAGCGATACCCAACTTTCACTTTCAGTAATCTACAAAAGCCCCTTATCAAAGTATTATAAGCCACAATGTCAGCCATACCACCTTTACTCTCAAATCTCTCCACAATCTCAACAGCCTCAGCCACACGACCAGCATTGCAGAGAACTTCCAGCACCTTTGTCACCGTGACAACATCAGGCACTAACCCCAAATTGAAGCACTTCTCTAACAAAACAAGAGCTTGAACCAAATTCTCTTCTTTACAATAACCAGAAATTAATATATTAAAAGTCACATCATTGGGCTCTTCCATTTCATTCATCAAGCTCCTTGCTCGCCCAGCTTTGCCTTTCCTGCAAAGTGCATGAAGCAATGTGTTATAAATCACGGTACTTGGTGTAATTCCCCCAGACTTCATTGCTTGCAATAGACTGAAACCATCACCAATCCTATTGGTCGAGCAAAGGCCTTTCATTAAGATCCCGAAAGTATAATCATCACCTTGGACACCGCTACCCATCATTCGTTTCCTATAAAACTCTCTAGCCCAGTCAATATTTTCCCCAACAAGAACGTCAAGTATTGAGTTGAAAATCTTCAGAGACGGTTTATTTTCAAACTGTGAAACCAAGTCAACAACTTTGATCACTGGCTTAACCATACCTGCCCGCCCTAGACCACGGATGATGGTAATGAAAATGTCTTCATCAGGGGGCAAACCGATGGAGTCGGGCATTTCACAGAGCAGTTCCTTCACAATATCGAAACGACGGAAAGCACAGAGCTTGTGGATCAAAGCACGGTAGGTGGATTGGGAGTGGGTAAATTTGGGGAGTTTGGATGCCCATCTGAAGGTTTGGAGGGCTTGGGAGACAGACTTTTGCTCTAAGATTAAATGGGCAATTTGCTGCTGAGTTGGGACAGGAGATGATGATGACGACCATGATGGGGATAACGATGATGAAATGGGTTTTGATTGTGGGCTAAGAAGAAGAAATCTTCGATAAGTTGTTATGGAGAAGATTGGAAGAGTTGAAGGGTTGGAAATTTTAGGCATGGACTCTGTCGATAACAGAAAAGGTCTTCCCCTTAGCAAACAAATTTAATCGTATTTTCTCGGAATTGATAAACCCAAAGAAACCCAATTCAATCAAATCAGGCAAAACCAATCTAGCAGAAATCCTTCACTTGGAACACCTAGATTTTCCAATACCGACAGGCTCAGAAAACCCTAGTATGAACAAAGAATACTGAACGAAACAGGTTAGAAAATCCATAGCAGAATCTAAAACCTCAACATCAGCCCGGAAAACGCTCATCATTCAAGTTTTTACAAAACCTGTATCATGAAACAACAGTCTTTTAGAGAATTACAACACTACAAACTCTACGCCAACTTATTTTAGATGTATTTCCATGTTTGTTCAAATGTATAACATGACAATGAGAACATATGACCATAGCAGTGAGGTTTTTACTGTCCAAAACAAAATTCTCATGCACGATATAGGTGGAGTTTTAGAAAATGTATCACGTGACTTAAAAAATGTTTGGCCAATCTGAACAGGCAGCTATATGCAAGTGTTCTTCGAAAACTAATGTTGACACAAGAATTTCAAGTAGAAGATGGCACCACACTTTCGTTTGGTTTAAACCAGAAAGTCCGGTTCAAAGATGTTTCCTATGTTCTAAAGTTGTGTAAGTGGGAGACATAGCAAACTACTTACAGTGCAACAAATACAGAGCAACAAATTCACCAAAGCAACTACTTACAGAGCAAACGAGAATCACAACATCAAATACACCACAGCAACAAATTCACCCAATCAGAGCCTCTAAGCAACAAATTCACCCAAAAAACTCACCTACGCAGCCCCTAAAATACACCCAATTAACTACTTACCGAGCAACAAATACACCAACCCTTAAAATACACGCAACAAATACTATGCTTACTTACAGAGAAACCAGACACCAGGTGCAGAACCAGAATTTTGTGTTTGGGAGGACGATCGATAAAATGTACAATAAATATAAATTTTATAAGGATGATCATCAGTGATAAAAGTGTCATGTTTTGTTATTACCGAGCTCTTTAAATGTATATTAATCTTCGAATTGTTCACGTCTTTCTTTTTTTTAAATCAATTATTTTTAAGTACTTGCTCATATTTTTCTATGATTTAAGAAAAATTTATAGATTAAGAATAAATTTGAGAATTTTCTAATAAGTAATGATGTAACGCTGTTAAATTTTTAACAAACTACATCTCATAATCATACAAGTTAGACTGAAACTAAATAAGTGAGTACAATCAATCAAGTTTACAATCATATAAATTTATAATCAATTTTTTTATTAGAATTAGACTGTTAGTTGAGTAATTGTAAGCTTATGTGAGTTGAAATTTGAGTTTAAGTAAAATTAAAAGTTAGAATATAAATAGATATATATTAAGATTTAGATGAATAATTTTAGTAAAAAATATTTGGGGGGACAATTGTTATTTATTTTTAATTTGAGAGAAAATTTTAATTATATATATTTATATTATAAATTAATTTTTCAAAAACTTTAGCCCCCCAACCACTATGCTGGGTCCGCCCCTGCCAGACACTATTACTTCTGGAGGAGTCAGACTTAAAGTGTGGCCCTATCATATGTTTTGTTTCAATATCTGTTTATTATGAGTAATATTGATAAAACCAGCCTAAATAAAAACAAACTAGAGCATATCGAAGATAAAGAAGGATTGCAAGTCTAGCTAGCTAATTTAAAACTCCTTAGTCTACAACAAATTAAAACAAAGAGGAAACCATCTTGATTATAATTTTTTTATGCACAAAATTCTAGTATTTTTTACACAAAGAAGATACATGCAGTCTGTTGTGGGGTAAGGCGGGGGGATTTTTTTTTTTTTTTTTTTTTTTTATACATCCCTATTGCATTCTCCCAAGTTGAGAGAGAAAATTTAGGGATTTCATGCAAAACGTCATCAACCTGTGGGGGAAAGATAATAAGGCCCAAAAATTACTAACATATAATACTCACATCAACACCTACACAATGTGGTAGATATGATGATGATATTGACTCGGGAGAAAATTCAACCTTTGTGACTAAAACATACAAGAAATTACTCGACAGTGACAAACTAAACCACAATTTTTATAAAGCAACCAGTAAATAAGCAAAGGGGGAGTGATCGAGAAACAAAGATTATCGGCAATACCTATGTTCACGAAAGAGGGCGCATCGAAGAGCACTTTGTATCGCATATGCTGGCCCTTCAATACAAAGAAAATCCCCTAATTTGTCACTGAGATTTGTAGATGGAGGCACTAGGATGATTTTCGTGTGGGTTGGGAAACGACACCAATAGCTTCGACGGAGAAATATGATAGGCAGCTTCTTCAAAATCCCAGCGCACATAGATCACTCACACTTTCAACCACTATGTGTATAAAGTTGGTGGTCGATCTGAGGAACAACGTCGTGGTGGTAGTAGTGGAGAAGGGAGAATCGGCAGGGAAGAAAGGGTATGGGTCGATTGTATCTAGATGGGTCTATCGGGAGGGAAAATAAAATGGAAAGCGGGAGTTGGCGCCCAAGACCAATGCCGTCAATTGTATCTTGCTACAACAAAAATAAATTTCTTCCGTCGACTTTTTCTCACCACTTGAAGTTAAAATTTCGTCACAAATTTGAGAAGTGAGGGACCACCTGACTTAATGGTTCGCTCACTAGTCACTATGGTAATGCTGCAACGATTTATATTTCGTTGCAAAAAATATTATTCTTGGCAACTTCTTTGCAACCGAAATAAAATCGTTGGGAAAGAACAAGTTTCTTGTAGCAGAAATGTTATACAGAGTCAGCAATTTCTGGAGTCGAGCGGAGTCAGATGACGTGTTTCTAATTTTAAAATTCATAAAACCATCTCTGATTTTCAAAAGAAAAAGGACGCGGGATGAAAATGAAAATCGTATCATCCAAAATTAGGGTCTCATTTAAAGAGAGAAAACCGTGAAAGACAAACGCCTCATTTTTTTTTTCGAAATCGCAAAATCACAGTATCAGAGGTGAAATATTTGCGCCAGAAGTGAAATTGCATCGCAACATCATCAAAATCTGATTGCCAATACGCTTGCTCGTGCCGAAGGTGAAATCGCTGCATTGGCACGACGATGCATCTCGCCAAATTAAGGTGCTCCTCTCTCCATCTTTAATCCTCTTTGTTTCTCTGTGATTCTTAGGCAAATACAAACATTTATGGGTCGTTGGTTTGTGTCTTTGTTTGGAAACTAGCACATGAAATATTGTTCGAGTGTTACTGCATCCAAATTTGCGAAGGAGAACCCATTCCTACATCTAGATTTGCATCTCGCCATGGTACAGTAATTTTTGGTCCAAAGAATTCCCCATTTCTGTTTCTCCATTACAATAATTTTTGTTTGTCTCTAGTGATATTAGAGTTATTGATTATGTATTTTTGAACCTATAATTTTGTATGGCCAACCAATTGTTTCCATTGTTTGGGTGCTTTTGAGTACTTATTAGTCAATATGGCACTGATTAAATGCTTCAATGGAGGTACTTTTGATTATTGAATACAAGGCACCTTTCTTTGGTTTCTAATTTTCTAACATCAGAAAATTAGCAATGTCTTTAAGCAAGACACCATATACTTTTTAAGGTGTATGTATTTCTAGTTTATTTTTTGCTTGAGAATCTGAGATTCAGGTATTTACCAAAAAAAAAAATGTTGCCTCAAAGTTTATTTTGATGGATGAGTGTTTCTCATAGGATGATCTAATCTAATTTCTGTACATAAGTAAGTACCTGTCTCAGAAAAGAAATTTACTAGCAGTATTACATACTTGTTGAAAAGACAATTGCTCTGTATTGATACCACTTCAAATGTTTTTTTTTTAGCAACTGATTTTATACATACCCTCAATAAGTTAGGCCACCACTTTTCTTGTTAATAATCAATTAATTTGCGATTGCATGGTTTTTCTTATTGTTAGTAATAGTAAGTGATTATGAAAGTTAACCCATAGGAGCAAAACTTTTACACCAAAACTTTCCGTAAGAAAATGCTAAGCTCAATGAAAAGAAATTTCCGTAAGAAAACGCTAAATTTGCCGTCAGAAAATGTTGATTTAGTTGTGTATTTTCCCCCAGCCCCCCCCCCCCCCCAAAAAAAAGAAACTATTCAATAATTTAGCTCAATCTCATAATTATCTATTTAAATTATCTTATTAAACTTCATGAAAAGAAATGATAACTCATGTTATTTATTTGGTTTGCAGTTTGGCCAATCATGCATGATAGAAAGGGAACTAAATCAACAGTTGGTGGCTGAAGCTACTCAAAATCGTTTAATGAACAAACATGAGATATCGAAGCACATGAGGATGATGGAACCAAAAGTTGTTCGACACCAAGTAGAACTCGAAAAGCAAAATATTGATCCATATATATGAGATCGTACTTTTAGTGTCGTATTTGGTTTTCAACTTGTACTTGTGACCAACAATTTAGTTTGTATCCAAACTCAAAGCAACTTTTCTCCATGAAAGCTTATAATGTTGTAATCACTTATTTGTAATGAGAGATATTATGTATTGTAAGCAAGTGATATTTTATACTTTCACTTATTGATGTAAATATTTGTTGGTTAATTGCAAGTGAATTGGGCTTGCATTACACCTGCAGTTAGAGATATTTCCTGGTTATTTTCAATACACATGTATTTAGAGACATGTTGATTAATTTCCTTCATATCTGAATAAAAAAACTCAGGAAAAGATGCTAGAGTGGACAAAAGATTGACCTTAAGCTGATCAGAATGCTTTTCTGTTTTAGTGCAATATCCATCACAATATTTTTACTTCAACTCAAAATATCTAATTTTTAACATAATCATTTTCAACATAATTGGTGTACATAATACGATGAAATAATAGATATTACAACTCAGCCAAAAAATGTACGCATTACAATCAAAGTAGACATTCATCTCTTGAAAAAAAAAATGCAATAGGATTATTTTTTTGAAGTAGGACTATCCTGGGTAAAGAAGTGGGTCGGTTCCTAGTTCATCCATCTTCTGTTGATATGCTTCTCCATATATCTTAACTAAAATAAAAGAACTCAAAAATTAAAATTTATCATAAGCTTGCTTTAAATACCTCCTTACAATTGATTAGCTCAAAAGTTCCCAATTTGGTGGCAGCTTCTTCAATAAGCTGATTGTGTTTCATATAAGAATTTTTCTATTTAGCAGATATTATACACTCTTGGAATAGAGTTTGAAATTCGTCCAACTAAATAATATGAGCTTAAACTAAAGCACAAATAATAAAGTTTTGATCTGAACCATATATTCATCAAGAAAATTTGCAAATCTTGGGAAGATTCAAGAAAGATTTGAGAGAACTATTATCCTCATGTGCCGACATCTTTGGTAGAGAAGAATACTATGAATCTTTTTATCTCTAAACTACATATTGAGAACATATAAATCAAATTGGAGTTTACAATATCATCACCCCTTGCATAAAAGTTTTCACTAATCTTTTGATCCTTGAGGGTAAACCTTTCCTGCCAATATATTATAATTTGTTAATAAAAAAACTCTACGTAGAGAAAAGTGGCTAGTTGCATATATCAGGGTTCGTCGTGCCGATGCTGAGATTTTGATGATGCTACGATGCGATTTCACCTCCGGCGCGAACGTTTCATTTTCGATGCTGTGATTTTGCGATTTCGAAAATGGGCGTTCGTCTTTCGAGGTTTTCTCTCTCTAAATGAGACCCTTGATCTTGAATGATAAGAATTTCATCTTCATCCCACGTGCGATTTTGATGATGTTGCTATGCGATTTCACCTCTGGCGTAAACGTTTCACCTCCAATGCTATAATTTTGCGATGTCGAAAAGGAAAATTGGGTATTTGTCTTTCGCAGTTTTCTCTCTTTAAATGAGACCCCTGAACTTGAATGATACGATTTTTATCTTCATCCCGCGTCCTTTTTCTTTTTAATTTTAAAATCAAAGATGATTTTATGAATTTTAAAATCAAAGACACGTCATCCAACTCCACTCGACTCCAAGAACTACCGACTCTGTATAGCATTTCTGTTCTTGTAGATGCATGATTCATAATCTGGACTTGCAAATATTTGTCTCCCAAGAGGAAAAAAATTAAAAAATAAAAAAGGAAAAGAGAAGAGGAAGAAGAAAGTTGTGGTTATAGAGCATGTCAAATATAGATATTTGTTTTGTGTGAAAACAACTTCTCATGTCCGCGGCAATTTATTTGGAGTAGTTCAGCCATCGTATCGTCCTAAAACATGAGAACCTATGACTTCAAAAATAAATAAATAAAAGAAATATGTCCAAATTAATGAGAATTCTCTTTCCTAAAACTCAAAAAATGGGTTTAAGCTGTAGTTTGACATTTATTGAATCGATAAATAGTGATAATGAACATGAATCTCCACTGAGTTTGGAGGGTAAAACTGTATATTTGGCTGGATGAAAATGCACATGCTAAAGTTTTTTGAAATGAAATGACATGTAATTAAGAACCGATTCGGGTTCTTAATTTGACATTTCAAAAAACTTGGAGTAGTCCGGCCATTCATGCCAAAGTTAACAATATATAGAATAGACAGGTAATTAATTAGAATCGATTCAGGTTCATTAAAAAGTCTAGACAGCTAAAGTTGACAAAAATTTGGGGGGGCAGGGGGGGCGGGGGCACTTCGCATAGAGAGAGAGCGCGCGTAGACGAGATGTGAATCGGGGGTAGGGATGTACAAAATGGCCGAATCTCGACCCGGCCCGAAATCGGTTGAATCGGAAACGGGTAATTCTCATTACCGATTACTTATTTCACCGAATCTCGAACTGACCCGATAACCCGACTCGAAATTGGTTGAATCAAAAACGGGTATTACTCATTGCCGATTACTTATTTCACCTTGTGAATTTCAAATCGTTCGAAACTGAAATGCATATCAAAAGCTCCTCTCTCTCTCTCTCTCTCTCTCTCTCTCTCTCTACAACCTCAAATCTCCGGCTTCCACCTCCAACTCCACCATCTGCACGCGATTTTTCACAATCTCCACCTCCACCGCAAAGGCTATTCTTCTCAGAAGACCTCAGTTGATGGGACGATGACAAGGGCAAGAAGAGTCGGATGCATGTCTACTTCGAGCCCCTCAGCAGTGGTCATCAAGGATAGATCCGACGAAGATTAGGATGGCTATAGATAAAGTATGGTCAGTACTGTCGTTTCTAATGGGTTAGGGTTTGTGCGATTTTATGCGATTTTGAGGGGTTGGGTTTGTGTGATTTTGATGGGTTAGGGTTTGGGTGATTTTTTTTTCTAATATGTTAAGATTTGTGCCATTTTGTTTGTGATTTTTGTTGTGGGATATCTATACTATCCTTGTTATGGGATTTTTGTTTTCCAAGAACTTGTGCGATTTAGTATGCGATTGATTTGGATTTTGGAATGGTTTGGAAAATCTCACCAAATAAAAAAACATCAGCAGCAGCAGCAGCAGAAGAAGAAGAAGAAGAAGAAGATATCGAGGAATCGGTTAATCGGTTATCGGAAGGAAAGCTAATCTAGTTGAGTTGGAAGTGAGCGATTTCGAGTCGGGTCGGTGTACAGCCCTAGGAGGGAGAGGTGGGGGCTAGGGCATGTGAGATACGATGGCTTTATATTAATTCCAAGAACCAGGTTTAAAACTGGTATTCAGATATTATAATCTGCATTCAGGATGAATAGATTAGGGTTTTAAAAGGTGATACCGTCTCCAAGCGTACTCTGGGTCAGATCCCATGTCTGAAATCCGGTTTTCTCGAGTTCTGGATAAACAACTCTACGTGGAATGTAGTTATGGTAGGTAGGTGGGTGGTTGTTTATCAATTTTCTCTTTTGCCACTTGTTTCATAGCCCTATTTGAAATATGTAAACTGGAACTATATAGATTTGGGCTCCAAGTGATAATTTGGCATTTGGCACTACAAAAGAAACTTGAATTGGAGAATAGAATTTGTCCGAATGTAGACTTCTGTTTCAATATTTTTCAAAGTTTTGGGTCCAAAAATCAAAACCTCAAAGTCGCCTTGAAAAACCAAACAAAGTTGATTTGCAATGGTTTTTATAATTTTTTCGAGGGGCTTGGGTGCCCAATCCGAGTGACAGTTTGAAAGGCATCATATTCAGTATCCCCGACAGAATGAGACCAGCTTAATACACACAACCCTACCAGAGCTCATATCGTGCATCCATTATTACTTGTCAGATCAAAGCTTGGATGATGGATTAAACCATATGGGAAGTGAGAAAGAGATAGAGAGAATATACTATTATACTTGATAGTTATTCCTTACTTTTCTCTAAATTATTAGAATATTATTTCTTTTTTCTACTGTCCTAATGGTCATGTTTTTCAAAATTTAAGGGTCATTTGTTTCTTTTATCTAAATGTCATGTTTTTCTATCTAACACTTGTTCAATATACCTTTATAAAAAAAATATTTTCATCATTCCACATACCATATTTTTTTTTTCTCTTAACAAATATGTGATATATGGTTGATGAATAGAAGAATTCAATTACATTAAGAATAATAAAAAAAAACTAAAAAAATTTGTGGTGTGATGTGTCGGGATGATGCAAAGCTCTACTTTTATCATTTGTTCTCCTCTAAAATCGTTTTTTTTTTTTTTTTTAAGGTTTTCGAAAGGTCATAGTTTTCAAAGTCTAATAGTAATTATATTTGATACTAATAATCATGTTTTTCTATCTAATAATAGGAGAACTTTGTAATCTAATTTTGCAATGGTCTAATACTATCAATATAAATAGAACGATTTTCTCTCAAATTTTCATTCATCTAAGCTCGAGTTTGTCTTTCATTCATACTTCATTTTCTCTTTAGTTTTTTGTCCGCATATTCGTTTCCTCTCTATAATTTTTTTTTTTTTTTTTTAAACTAGATGACCTTTTACATGTCACTCTTCCTCAAATAATGAATCTAAATTAATTTCAATTTTTGTTGTAGAGACCAATCGTCCTTAATTCAAGATTTCCAAAATTCAGCAAAATATGAACTTCTTACAATCTCGTCAAATGGACTACTTTCTGGTTTCCTTTTTCCCTTCGATAATGTGAGAGCCTGATTAGGGTATGGTCTTTCTCCATAAGAGAAAATCTATTTGCAAGCATAATTGTGCACTAATATGTGCACCAATCTCATGTGATTGGTCAAAAAGTAGATTTTATTGAAAATAGTGCTAAGTTAAATTTTAAATATGGATTCACTAATAAATAGTTAACAATCATGTGAACTTGGATCGAGCAGGCTCCTTTCAAATTTCATTTGCTAAAAAAAAAAACTAAAAACACATAGCCTTTCAAAAGTTCTAACATTAAAATCAAACGCAAGGGGATCAAATAGCTATTAACAGGAGCTCTTCTATTAACATTACTCTTTTATTTTAACAGGGCCATCTGAGCAAAATATGACCTCACATCCTATCATTGGCCATCACCAACCAATGAGGGGAGTAAGAAGGGGAAGACAATAATCAGTGACAGTTGTTGACCTATTATTGGTTCCGATACATGTAACAAATGGGTTTTGCATCCTACTACTACTATCTCATACTGCCAGACTATAAAAGAAAATTTTATCAACTTCATACCCCCATTCTATGAGAGCAATAGAACGCGGCTGAAATCAGTACTGCATGGGGTACCTGCATTAATCTTCTGCTATGGAATAATGTGATCCTTTCAATAAGACGCTGCCGATTAGATTCCGTACCCATCACGGTGTAACTTTTGCCATCTCCAGGCAGTCTCCAAACTCTCTTTAAGATCGGTGTGTTGTGCCGTCCAGTTCAGTTCTTCCTTGATTTTAGATGGGTCACTGTAAACTTTGGCATAGTCACCAGGTCGACGGGGTAGGTAATCAACCTTGATTTCCACTCCAGTAGCTTTCTTACATGCCTCCACAAACTCCTTAACAGATTTACCTGATAAAGCGAATAAAAAATAAGCCTCGGGTCTCTACTGAGAATATAAGAAAATCCCCCAGGTACAGAACAAGAGAAAGATGCTTATATATTATACTGAATTCTCTTTGCATATCGTACCTCTTCCAGTTCCAACATTGTAAATTCCAACCTTTTTCTGTTGTGCCTTTTCAAGAGCTTTCACATGAGCATCAACCAGATCAGTTACATCAATGTAATCCCTGATGCAAGTGCCATCAGGAGTATCATAGTCAGTTCCTCTAACCTGAAAGTACAGAACACTAGGATTAGAACATCTACTTATATGATTACTCTAAAAACTAAAATGGAGAATTTTGCAACATCATGCATTGAATGGTATTGTGACAATTCACAATTCAAAAGACACGTTTGTTAACTCTAAATTATAGGTTTGAAGATTTAATACTATGTGCCCTTTGGATTTGAGCTTGAGAGCATTAAAAGCAATTTTAATAGTTTAAAAGCTCTTTGAGGAGAAAATGGTATGTTTTTATGTCAAGTTCAAACTCTAGACAGCTGAAGATTGTGGACAACCTCTCCACAGATTCTGTTCACCAAGAACAGGTCTTGCAGATTTACTTTTTGTATTTGTCAAGTTTAAATTTAAGGTTTAAAGATTTTTGAAAAATAAATCTGAGACTTGGACCTGGTGAATAGAACCTGTGGAGGTTGTTAAGTAAAAAGTAGAATCAGTGCAACCAGGTCTCACAGATTTGAAGTGGCCAAACTATTTCTTTAAATTTGAGGATGACTTCATTTTGAAGAGATGGATGCAAGAGCCGAATGCTCATCACTAACACATCCACAAAGGCTTGTATGGTAAGAAATGTGCATTGACCCTATTTGAATTTGGTAGGTAATGACTTATAACAGATATTTTCAATGTGTAAAAATATAAATCTATTTCAGTAAGAACTCAGCAAACCTTCAGCCCAGGAATAATACTACGAGCTGCATCAAAACAAGCACCAGAGATTCGTCCGTGCTCACGTAGTTCAGGCCTAGGAGCTTCACCTAGTCTGCCCTCTGGATCTGACCCAATCACATTGAAGTATCTGACATTTTTAAAAAGGAAGTATGACAATCCGTTTATTTGGTATAAATGATACTTGCTGATCATATTTCTTACTCTTATAGGAAATGAACGAGAGGGAGTCAGAAGTGAAGTCTGGCCATCACTTATTGTTGATGTAGAAAACTATATATACATATATATAAGGTGTACAGGTAGAAACCAACCTCAGGATCATGATTGCCATGTCTGACTTCTTAGAAAAATCAAGGATGATATCTTCCGCCATCTTTTTAGCCTTTCCATATGGATTAATGGGGGCCTGAATTCATGCAACAATGTTTATCAGTTGTTCAGCAAAAATATCTGTATGCACCAAAATTATTTGTAGCATGTGACTCTAAAAAGTTTATTGCCTTAGATGAAAAAAGAAGAATAAAACCAACATTTTTTTTTTTAATATTGGTAAGAAAACAAAATAACTAAAAAAATAAAATCAAGATGCTTTTTTTTTTATTGTTACCCATACACACCCAACTTTTAGCAAGAAAAATAACTTAAAGAATGGTATTTGAAACCGGATTTTTTTTTTATCCCTCACCTGTGGAGTTCCTTCAGTAATGGGCATCTTTTCAGGTTCCCCGTATGTTGCACAGGTACTAGAATATATCAATTTCTTCACACCATGTGCTGCCATGGCCTCTAATACCACCAAGGTGTTTGATGTTATGTTATGATAATACCTACCCAACAAGGTCAAAGATAAAACAAGTACCATGATTTATTCATTTCCACTGATAAGGCACCGTTTTGCTTGCTTACTTGAAAATGGAATCAAGCAAAAAAATATGAAAAACAACAAGTATAGAAAATTACAAAATTAACCCATATCTTGTAAAAGCACACCTGTATTATGGGCATATTAAAGCGTTCACACTAGAACAAAGTTCCAATATACAATGTTTAAGGAGCATGACTAGTCAAAATTCAACCTATATCCAAATCTAACTTCCTATCCAACCTGATAAAATGAATTCAATCACATCAATATATGTTCAAGAATCGTTATATGTTCAAGCTATATCCAAATCCAACTTCCTGCCAAACCTGATAAAATAAATTCAAACACATCAATATAGGTTCAACGTCAACAAGTTACCCGTTCTCCCAACCCTATTCTTCCAGTGGAGTGCCTTAGCAATCAACTAGTGTAGTGACATGAGAAGAGAAATAGATTTCAAATATACTATATATTTAATATCAGTTTCACTTTTGGAAGGGTTTTAATTTGATCTTTTGGTGTTTTCATTTGCTTGAAGAAATGGTACATAAATGATAACCTTTAAAGAATAAATCTCAAAAACTCCCGACATATGAACCATTATCAATACTACAAACTCAAATTCCATTTCTCAACCAGACATTTAAAGGAACCACCCATACATGATCTTATCTACCTCCCCACCCATGAAAAGGCCTGTAGAAACATCATGTCTATATTCATTAAGAAGTTATGAGTGTCAAAACAAAACATCGAATAAATATGGAGCCAGGCTCATCTATCAAATCCTCAAGTTATTGTCTTAAGACCATATTAAAGATAAGTATTGTACTTGGGCATAGTTGAATATCCCAGTCTAATGAACCAATAAAGGAACCAATATCTAAAGACAACATGGTCAATCCGTGTTCATCTTGTCACAGGGAATTGGTTTTTTAAGGGAGAAGGGAAGAAAAAAAGGTCAGCAAACAAATATTTTTTTGATAAGTAGGTCAGCAAACAAATATACCCCACATTCCCTAGGCTAGAGCCCTTCTTCCCTTAGAATTATATTACAATTCATAGAACCAAGGGGGAGTTGAATTTATAGGTCAACCAGGCCTAAATCATACAGTTTTGAACTTGCTTAAATTGATTCATGAAAGCTTCTCACACGTAAGCTCTTTCATGCTGTTACCAAAGAGTTACTTACAATGAAAAATCTAGTCACACCAAATGAACTACTGATTAGGTCAACTACAAAACTTTAAGGTGTGTCATTTACTATTTTTCTTGTGTCAACAAGTAATGATCCTTTCTTAGTTCTGCATCCATGGTTTTTGTCTTATAAGTTATCTCAACTTTTTCATAAAAGGTTTGAAATCATGGTTGCAAAATACAGGCCCACAAGCAAAACGAGCATGGTTTGCATCGCAGGGTTGACATTGTAAAAAAGGCTAGATATTGATCAAAGAAAAAAATGCTTACTTAAGTGGATCAAGGGTGCTTTCACCAACATATGCAACCGCTGCAAAATGCATAACCGCATCAAAAGCATTCTCCGAGAATATTTTATTAACCTGAAAAATCTGTCAAGGAAACGCCCAGATGCAGCTGTTTATATTCAAATCACAATTTTTCTTCTCCCTTTTCTTGACAAGGCAATCTTATTCAAAACACAGAGCAGCGAAACCCAAGTACACAAGAAAAGAGGGCGTGATAAGGATACAGATTTTGCATCCCCCAAGTCAGCATAAATAAACTGAAGCCTCCCAGGTTCTGGAAATAATGCTTGGAGAACTTTCACAGCACCCAGGTTTCCCCGTGAGAGGTTGTCCTGTCAAAAAGTGAAATCTCAACATGTTGTAATTGACATTGAAAAGTATAAATAATTAGCAAAATAACACTTTCTGGATAAAAAGCATACCACTATAGTTACGCGGTATGAGTCCTTCAAAAGCCGCAAGCTAGCATGTGAACCAATATAGCCAGCACCTCCTGTTACTAGGACGTGCATAACCCCATCCTCATGACGGGAGAACTGAAGAAATAAAAAACTGTTAAAAAAATTTCAGATTTGGACATTTCAAACTTCTTTCACTTGCTAACAAGTCATACAAAATCCAATTTGGTTAAAGTTCTAACCATATGTGATCACAGAAACCAAATTAAGCATTATTTGGGGAGAGGTGTGACCAAATAATCAACTAAGAAAAAGGTTTCAAAATAGGAGTCCACAAAATGAAAAACACCACTTAAAGCTGTACTTTAAGGGAAACAAAAATCAAACAGGCATAGAAGTAATCCCAGTAGATAGCCATTATATGTTTTGAATATGTACATAAATCTGTGATGATTACCTAAAGAATATTCTTTTTTATATGTACCTAAAGAATATTTAGCACAAAAGAAAAATCGATTGCTTTCACAAAAAACTTTGCACCATTGACAATTTGCATCAAGTACATCTACTAACATAAAGCAAACAGTGTCTTATACAAGTCAACACCACCACTTGGGAAAGGAACGTCTTTCATATATTGGGAACTAACATAATCCCTTGACTAAATGCTAACTCTCATGATCCCAACCAAAGAGCAGGCCATGCTATGACTTTTCTGAGTTTAAATAGCCAAAAAATTTATATTGAAGCAAGATTGCAGACACAGCATAAACATAATTATCATGAGCTCTACTTTGCATGCTTTAATGAGAGGATAAAATTACAAAATAAAGCCCACAAAACTTTGTTGGTAAAGCATGAATTATGGAAGCAATCAGAGTTCCCTTAGCTTGTACAGTTAAATAAAGTTTAGCAACTCCCTCCCCAACATCAACACCGACCATTCCCACTCACTTGATCATCTAGGGTATAACAACATTTATAAACATATATATGTTTTATTAAAAGTTTCTAATCGCATATCCCCTTTTTGTTAAAAGAAAGTACAAAGGAAAAAATGGCAAATGCTGCTGAGCTCTGATGTAATATGCCAGCCAAGTGAAATCAGAATTAAACTAGTTACGGCATCACAGCAAGGTGAGAAATTGAGATATACTGAACATTGACCTTGACATAGGATTAAAAATGTGGTTATAGACATGCGATAAAAGTATGCATCCATTCATGTTAATTACGTTAAAAAAAAAAAAAAAACACTTCAACACAATTGAGTACTTGTCATTGAGAAGGTCATTCAACTATAAGAAAAGGGAGTTACCCGGCTTGGACTAGTAAAACCTGTAGATCCCTTGAGGAGAAAAATGCATGATACAGTGAGGACAGCAACTAAAATAATTTTTCCTACAAAGCTGCTCTTCTTTTTTGGATCTGCGAAATCCATGCCTGCAAGTGTGACAGGGACTCAAAATACCAAACATAAATATAGAAACCCTTGAAACTTTAAAAGGATAATCAAGAGATAACTATAATTCGTGCATTGAATTAAACAATAGGCAGAACATAACCAGAGAGGAACCACAACTTCGCAATTTGCAAATAAATTTCATGAAAATATAACCAGATAGGTTTTGGGTGACCTATATTTCACTAAAGAAAAAAGTATCAGCAAACAGTTTTACCTCCAAATGGCATAGATCTAGTTGACCTTGGCTGAGTTCTGGCCCTGCCAAAATTTAGCATTTGTAGAACTCCCAACAATCCTAAGTTGTTATGCAAATAGGAATCTAATGCTTTGCCTTAATATCAACGATCAAAGTTGATCCCTCTTTTGGTGTGATGTGCTGTAACAAAAATCAAACTATGAAACAGTAACTTCCGGAAAAACAATAACTGAAGACACAATGCATAAACAAAAGCAATTATAACTGGGCCTTAAAAAGGGGAAAAAAAAGTTGACAAAAGGTTATATAAAACGCCAAAACTTGTATGCAACTGAAAGCCTGGAAAGTTCACCACTCAATTCAGGAGATGAAGACTGAGATAGTGTGACAAAGAATTTCAAGATCCACAAAGACATAGAAGCCGAAACACGTGTAAAATGAAATGACCACTGTGATTGAAACAAATAAATGCGCAAAAGTTTTCAACTTTACTATTAATTATAGTCTCTGTTTGGGTCTAAGCTAAACATTCCAAAATATAGAAATGGAATTTGCAGATTTCTTTCTGTGTCAGAATATGTCTGGCAAATAAAAATAGAGGGAACAGACCCCAAGAAATCACTTTTGAAATTTGAAGAAACTAAACCCAGAAATTAAAACCACTTTTCAGATTTGAAAATAAAACAGACCACATGAGATAGAAAGGAAGACATAAAACAAAGAGGAAAATTTCGATTTCACGATCCAGATAGTCCCATCCGGAATTCACAAACGCAAATATGTAACAAATACGAGAAACAAACCCCAAGAAAGGGGGGCCACAAAAACCAGGGAGGGACGGAAATAGTTTTCCGAAGAGAAAAAGTACCAGAGATGGAGAAAGCGGCAATACAAGGAAGAAAAGAAAAATAAAAATGCCTCGCCAGCAAAAGAAAGAAAACCACGAATCAAAATTGAAAACTCCCATAAAACATGAATCAAATTTAAAGACTCCCACAAGAGAAAACAAATAGAAGCAAAAGAGTACCTTAACTTGAGTAGAACCCACGACGATCGAAATCGTAACAGAAAGAAAGAAAGAGGGAGAGAGAATTAAAATCTCAGGCCTAGTGAGAGAAAGAGAGCTAAAACGTGCAAGAAGAAGAAAAAGGAAAAGGGGGGAAAGAGACGACCAAGTCCAAGGATCGTGAGAGAAATGAATAGGCGGACGGGACGTTTGAATAGAGCTTATTATTCTAGTAGACGAAGAATTCTCTGCATCCATACTCTTGTTATTGTGTTGTGTTGGAACCATTTCCTTCTTTTCTAGTTTTTTTTTTTTTTTTAAGATTTATTGTGCAAAAGAAACATATTTTCATCAGTGTCCAATCATCGGCTTCCATTTGTGTTTCGACGCGACGAATACGGAGGTCCCGTCGTTTGCATTCACGACTTGCATGCTCACTGTGACAGTGTGACCGGCTTTTTCGATTTATTTGGGGCCCACACCTCGATGGCGCGCACCCTTCCAAACTACCAACCTTGCCCTTCTGCGGAATAATCATTTTAATAATTATTAAATCTTTTTCCTATAATAATAATTAAATAATTTTGAGATTATTTATTAATTATAATATGAAAAATTATATTCTCCTTATTATTTTATGATATAATATTAAATAATAAATTTATAAGTAAAATAAAATAAATTATTTTAAATTATTTAATATCGACAAGAAAATCTATAATAGTCAGCATTACTCTTGTATTATTTATATTAATTTGTTTATACATTTATTTATTAAAATAAAATAATAATATGATTTGTTTTTTAAGAAAATATGATGAAAATATTAAATTATATTATTTTATCTAAATTTTAATGAGTTATGATACATACAAGTCTGATTTATTATACTTTTAAAAAAGACAAATTAATATTTATTAAGCTAATATGTCAAGTCTCTATATCCTCCATCGCAGCTATAACTTGGTGTATCAAAACATAGGTTTCCATATAATGTTTTTCATTGTTTCTATCAATCCAAACTTGTAAAGGAAATTACAATATTTACAAGATTTGATTTAATACAATATTTTTTCAAGGGATTGATATATATTTGCACCAATTAGAAGTCCTTTTTCCCTTCTTTAAAAATAAACTTTTTTTTTGGCAAAAATTACAAAGAAACTTTTAAATTCAAATTATGGGTCCACATTTCAACCATCATACCATAGAACATTAAAAAAAACAAAAGGTCAGTGTTACGTATCCCTATCAATTTCATCTTGATTCCATCTTGTTTTCTCTTTTTTTTTTTAGTTTTTTTTAATATAATTTTTAAATAAGTATTTTTAAATAATATTGTAATTTTTTTGTATTTTTAAAAATATTTTAAAATATTAAAAAAATATGTAAAATAATACAATAAAAAAACTAAAAAAAAAATTGGGATGAGATCAGGACGGTTTGATACGGAATAAATAACATTTCTCAAAAAAACAAAAAAACAAACAAATTGTTGCAATAATAACTTATAAAGGCCATTTCCTCATTTCGCTAAGCAGGTTTTCAAATAAATGATGTCACACTTTAAAAAGTACTCAGTACATCTACGTATCGTTTGATGAGAATGTTGGAACTAACTAATAAATAAAATTATCAGAATATTACATATTTTGCATTAAATATAAAGTAAAATTAAAAAATAAAAATAAAAATCCCTTTTTCTCGACCTGTGTTGTCAATGTCATTGACTCATTAGACAAAAAAGTTAATGTAGGGTGTTTTTTTTTTTTTTTTAATGGGATAATGTGGTTTGAAAAGTGACAGACAACCTTGCAGAGAGGGAAATGTTCACCCTAATGTGGTGGTAATTGCAATCGTACAACGTTTATTTATTTATTTTTATTTCTTTTAGCTAAGTTTGTTTTGTCGGTGGATACAAGAATTGTTGGTGCAATTAATTTCTAGAAAAATCTTGTATAAATTCTACTCTTATAAATTTTATATTCTTTTTTTTTTATATATTTTTTCAATCTTCTTATTTAAATTTAAACTATAGAATAAACTTATAAAAATTAAGTAATATAATTTGAGTTTGTTACTTACAAAGTGATACATTAACACATTATTTATTGTGAAATGAGCTTATAACTCACGTAATATACAAATTGTTGTGTATGTTGTATATGAGAAAAAGAAATAAAGTTTTACAGTAAATAAATTCTAAATGATTTCTGGGATGATTTATTTTGATAAAATAATATAAAAATTAAAAAAATACTTTTGAATGAAGTTTTGAATCAATTTATATATTTATATATAAGAAATGAAATGTAACGTAAAAGTTATGATAATTTATAATAAAATATTACTTTAAAAATGATAATTATTTCATTAATCTGAAATTTCAAGTTTAATAGGTATTCTAGAATACCTACCTATCTTTATAAGTAGAATGTCACATAAAATTATATGACTGTAATAAATTTATTAAAATTCTATAAATATCAAAATGCCAACTGTTTTTTAATATAACTCGTGTGGAAGGTTTTCATGTCAATGGCGTGTTGGGTGTGTCAACGAGAGACTCATAAAAAGATTTTTTCCTTACCATATTTATATGATAATAGGTATGTGTAAGAAAAATAAATTAAAAGAAAAATATGCATGAGAATATTTTAAAAATGAGAAATAAAATTTGCATCTAAAAGTATGCAAGTATTGTACAATTTCTTTAAAAAAAGATGAGTAAATATAAAATTCTTATATAAAATAATAATTTTTAAGTAATAATCTTAATTTTTTTCAAAAGAATTATATGGCACTTATTTCTCTACGATTGTATATAATATTATTCTTTAAAAAAAATTCAATATACACATATCCTAAATTTATTTAATCATGTAATCCAACATTCTTAGAGAGCACGTTAAGCATCATGAGTCCATGACCATTTCTCATTCAAATATTATTAACAAAAAAGAAAGATAAAAGATAAAACGTATCATATGAACCGATAGAGAAAAGGAGGAAAATGTAAGTGTCAAATTTTATTCTGACTTTTGAAACATTTCAACTTGCTTTTTTTTTAAAAAAAATAATAAATAAAAGAACACCAATTCTAAATATAGTAGAGAATATTATATATATATATATATATATATATCAAAGATTTTAGAAAAGAATTAAAGATGAATATTGGAGTGGATTGCTAATGGATTTCGACTCATTCAGGTTCCCATGATATATAGTTCAAAATATAAAAATTGGGAAATTAATTTGGAGAGAGTATAGAGTATAGGCCCCGCTTGGATTCAGAGATGAGATGAGTTGAGATGAGTTGAGTTTATTTTTTAATATTATTATTATTTTGGGATTTGAAAAAGGTATATTGGGAATTGAAAAAGGTATATTGGGAATTGAAAAAGGTGTATTGGGAATTGAAAAAGGTGTATAGGAATTTGTGTTTTATATAAAAAATTATAAAAATATAATAATGAAATGAAGATGAGTTGAGATGAGCTGAGCTCACCTCCGAATACAAATGAGGCCTAAATATTAAATAGCCAATCCATATGTCTTCGTTGGAATTAATTATAATAAATTCTAGTCTTCAAGTGCAAAGGAGGTAGGGTTGGTAATAGACTGGGCGAAAGTAAATATATTTCCACTTTTTCCCCCACCCTATACTAAATTACCAATTACGTAGAAGGTACGATTTCAAATTAACTTTGGAATTAAATTCTTATAATCGAAAAGGAGAAAAAGAAAAGAAAAATGAATCTTATCAATCCAATAAATAATATTGAACAATCTTATAATTTATCAGTCCTTTTTTCTTCAATAATTGGGAAATCATTTCGAGTCTGGACATCTAAAAAAAGGAAGACTTTTTGGGATAAAAAATAAAAAATAAAAAATAGAAAAAGCACTCCATGCAATATCGAGGCCAGGACCTCCTCTCGTGAAGTGGATCCAACCATCACCCTATCCACCTTCTACAATGTGAAAAATTATAAATTGCTAAAATGACATATCATTTTTTTTTTTTTTTAGAAATAGTTTCATTCTATTAAAATTCAATAGGAAAAAGTCTATAATATAATCAAAATAGTCAACTAATTATATATTAAAAGTCAACTTCTAAATCTCTTAAATAGAGAAAACTATCACTACTTATATAAGAAGGCATTTATTAAATTTATCTTAAAAGAGAAAATTAAACTCCCTACGAACCTAAAATTTAAGAGACTATTTCTTATGATATATCATATTTAACAATGCGCAACGATACAAACACTGTTGCTTATTTGTTAGTACTTTGATTTTCTTGCTCGTTAGTTGCAATTTTTCTAAAGTGCTAATCATAAAGTGCTTTGAAAGGCACTGACTTCCTTCTTACTAACAAAATAACTACATGCTGGCATTCAATTAGTAGCACTGGCACGTTACTCTGCTCTTTGGCTCACTTCGATTGTAGATACTTTTTCTTTAGATGCATGTCTCATGATCAACACATAACGATGATTTCGCTTGTTATAGGACTTGACCAAAATGGTGCACTAAGAGTATAGTATAGATAATAAAATTTATTTATTTTTTCAGTTTAAACTTTTAATATAAATGGTGATTTTATATATATCAAGAGGCCATGAATTCATGACCTAATTTTATATTTTATCTTTTTAATTAAATATTTTACATAATATTAAAGAAGAGACTCGTCCACATATAAAAATAATTTAAGAACATAATACACAAGCAAATAATTAAATCTATATTTTTCTATTAGTGTAGGTAATTAGGAATGAGAAGTGAAATTCTTTCTTAATAACGTCTCAACAGTATTTATGTGGCCAAAAGTCATATGCTCGTACCAAGAAATAAATAAAAAATAAAGTTGGACTAAAATAAAATAATCTTAATTATCCTTAAAGAGAACTAGCTCTGGAGCTGCGGCAGAAGTACAACCACCAATGGGGTGCCACCGCCCCAAATTTTTTTAACATTTTATTTTAATATATAATTTTTTCAAAAATGTCTTAAAATAAAGACAATTTAGCCCTTCCAAATTAAAAATAATAATAATAATTTAGTAGGTAAACAATTAAAAAAAAAACTTATATAATTAAAATTATCCCTCTAATACTCAGATTTTTAAAATTTTTATTAAAATTATTCCTCCAAAGATCAAATTCTAATATTACTTATACTCATATATACCATATATTTTGTCAGTCGCCCTCCAAAATATCAAATTACTAGTCCGCTAGTATGGCAAGTTCAAGAATTTGTTTTAGGGGGGCAAGTAAAGATAAAACCATAAATATTTTATTTTTATACAATTTTTTTTGCGGTATAGAATAATCTGATAATAAATTCTAAAATAAAAATAAAATACGTTTAATACGATATATATAAGTATTAAAATTTTATATAATATGTCAAGAACAATATATTATTGAAATAACATAAAAACACTCATACAAATATATATCAAATAAAAGAATTACAAAGTGTCTAAAATTATAATTTATATTCTTAAAAAAAAAAATCAAGTCTTGAATCTAAATCAAATTTTTTAGCTATTTCTCTTTTAATATAGACAACTAAATTATTTACTAGGAACTCATCTTCAATTTTATTACAAAGTCTTGTTTTAACAATGTTTAACATATCATCATGTTATTATATTTTATATTATGTATTTTATTTATTTTACTTTTAAATAGGATTAAATTTTTTTAAATTGGACTTGTAAGTAATCAATCTATAAGATCAAAATAATTTTGTAGAAAGGGCAAGATTGTTTTTTAGAAAGAGGTCATAAGATTAATATTGTCCTATTAAATTATAAAAATATAATATATTTTTTTTTTCAAAATTAATATATATATTTTTAAAAATCATAGGCGTAGGGCCATGACTGCCCCTATATAGTTCCGCCATACAAAGAATGGTTAGGATTGTGACACATGTCACAATTTAAAAGTAAAGAACATTCTAAATTACTATTCTAAAACTATCTCTAAAATTCATCAATAATAATGGTGCTATCCTAGACTATTCACATGACTATAAAACGAAATCATGAACATATTTTTATTTTCCTACAAATTGACCCTCTATATTCTAAACCCAAAATCATATATACATATACATATATATATATATATATATATATTATTTGATATAAAGGGAGGAACTCAACAATATCCTGATATTCACAAATCTACCTTAAGCAAATAGTAATATATAAAGAGGAGTCCTAGTTCGTTTATATATGGGAGATTTCACTACAAAAAAAAAATAGTTAGTTGTGATATTTAATTATATTAAAAAAAATTATTTGTGACTAAAACAAAATCTTTATCGAAAATATTCATATATAAAAATGGTATTTATCATCAGGCCTGCATGCATGTTTACTACCAAAATCAAAAGCAGAAAGCATGTCCACCCAGCTCAGCTTGGAGTACGTCGATCCCCCGCCAGTCCAATCATTGTCAAAGACTCAAAATACAGGAATAAATATTATATATATATATATATATATATAAGTACTCGATCAGCGATCTTTGGTTCAATCGACCACTAAAATAATAAAAAATAATTAAATAAATAAAATCCCTCCAAAGAGTAAAGACATTGTATTAGGATTGCAGCTAAATAGCTCGATCGTGAAGCGTTGAATCCAAATAATGAAGTTGCCGACGCATCGTGAGCGTCGTGGCCAAGTCATGTGCTACTTTTCAATCCACCTGTATTATGGCTCTATATATACTTCTCATCATATATGGTTTATTCCTCCATCTCCTATTTAATTATTATTTCCCGCTAATATTCTTAATAATTCATTTGAAACATACTTTATGTTTGTCTTCGGATGAGAAAAATTATTTCACTTAAAGACTTGAAAGTAATTTCATGCATTATAAGAAAATAAACTTTTTGCAATGCCTGATTTTATCATCAAAAATAAAAAATAATATCATAAAAAGTTATTTTCGATAAAAACAATCATTTTAAATGTAATAGATTGGTTATTTTTACCATTTTTCTTGTAGTGATAAGAGACAGACATATGATTAAAGTCGTGCATTATTTTTATAAAAAATTCTATTTATTAAACTCTCAACTTACTCTTATATTGCTATTAGGCCTATTGATCTGAGTTTCGAATTCGGAAATTCGATTTTAAAAAATAAATAATTTTCTTAAATTTTATAGATAAAAGTGTCAAAAATATTTATAAAAAAAAAAAAAATTCAAGGCCGGGATGAACCGGCCTAATTGCTATGATATGAACTAACAATATTAATGTTCATTAATTTTTGAATTTTTCTTTAAATACAATAGTAATAAATGTACAATAACACAAATGAAAAGTGTCATATTTGTATAAGTGAGATAGATGGAAGTGCAATATGTATTATTACTCTTTTTTTAAAATTTTTATTATCCTATAAATTCTTTAAATTTTAATTAATATAAGATCTTATTTACATATATATAATATATTTCTCTAATTTAATTGATTTAAATTTAAACATGGAAAAGGAAATATTAATTATGTTAGGACAAATAGCCAGTTGTTGTACTGACCTTAAATAAGGACGGCGAAATTAGGTTATTTGGCAGGCAGGCGGCCTCGGCCTTTGCTTGTTATTTCAATTTCAATTTCAATGTGCTTCACCTAACAGGGGATTGACTTCTTTTGACGCGCAGCGGATGACCAAGTTTGCTTGGCCCAACTTTTATTTTTATTTATTTATTTATTTATTTGCTACAGGTTGGGGCAACCAATAATCGAAAAAGATGCTTTGCATGGTTTGACATTTCCATAATAATCCTAATAATACAAATCCAACTGTTTAATAAATAATTCAAACAGGAGTTTAGATTTTAAAGCCACAAATTTAAATTATAATATCAAATATATATATATATATAAATTTTAATATTATTAAAGAAAGTGAGTAATTGTATGACTACGTGCAATAGAAATTGCACACCTTAATACTGTATCTAGCATTATTGATCTCCAACTCAGATCCAATCGTCTAATTAACACACATTTACGAGATTTTCAAAATAATTGATTATATGTCTACTAATTTGAAATTTTCTCATTATCATGGATTGGATAATTTAATCATGTGTGGGGCCTGGCTTTAGGACCCAGATCTGCGCGCTTCCTAATCTATAAAAAAAAATAAAAAATAAAAAATAAAAAATAAAAAATAAAAGGGTTGGTTAATTAGCTTACAAAATAATCGTTGTTTCTGCTGCAAATTAAAGTAAAGGCTTGCAATTGCATAATTGGATGTTTAATTTTATAATTTGAAAGGTCACATGTCGTTGTTGAGTATACAATATACATGGCTGGCTGCTCCAAAAGTAGTAGTGCTTAAAATTAAATTAAGCATCTTCAAATATTTAAGTATTGATGATCAATTGTTATCATGTCCGCTAAAAAAAACCAAAAAAATTGTTATCATGTCCAAGTCCCACCCCAGTAAATTATCATCATCATCCCGTACGTCCACATAATTTATAGATCAAAGCTGAAGTTATCGAGATTCACGTTTGAAGCTTTAGCTAATTAATATAAACAACCATCACTATAAGAAAAATATAGATTTTTATGATCAATTATTTATGATAAAAAAATTATTTACGATTTATTTTAATTATATTTGTAGTATATTCTCTAGTTTTTCAAGGGAGGTGGACGGCACCTTGACGTTGTGTATTTTTATAATTAAAAACTCTATTTTATGGTGGAAAATTATAATAGTATGTGCCATTGTTGTGGCCACAAAAATTCTAAATTTTTTAGACGACACACAATATGAGTAATATATATATAGGATCGATATATGCGCATTCCTCTTTTCTCGATCCAATTATATATTGCATCATTTTGAAGCCCGTACATATATGTTACTTCATGTACTGATTATATATATCCAATATTAATGAATATATATCCAATATTCCTCTGCCATCTCCCTTCTTTTCTTTTCCAATTTCTTTTCTCCTCTGCCATCTCCTTCTTTTCTTTCCCAATTTCTTTTCCTCGCCACCACGATTTGTATGGTAACATGGGTGGTTTTTGAGTATTTTGATTTGGCGATTGATTTGTAGGTACATAGGGGCTAGAAGATCTAAGGTCATTGCACGCAATACCGCCGTGTTCCTTATCCACCAATCGTCTAGTTGCTTGACATTTTTTGTCGAACAGAGCAACGCGTGCTCCTCACGCGTGCGGTCCAATTTGGATAAGAGTTCAAACGCTCCTCGCTTTTGGTAGATCTTCCTCACCGGTAGTTTCAGTACTCATTTGACTTGTGGTGGGTCACTCTTAGTGTGGCGCGTGGTGTTCATGCGCTATCACAAAATGTCGCCTCTTTTGAATGTTTTTTTAGTGTTTTAAATTTGGTTGTGTTTGTTTATTTTTTTTGTATAGAAAAAATTGTAAAAGGAATAAATAGTGTCCCAGACTTACATTCGTAGAATCTTAGTTCTCTCTTTCTTTAGAAGATGAGACAATAGTTTATTGCCGTTTAGGCAGTATTTAGTCTCTCAGGCTCTTTGTCTGAAGAGAATGAGAAGCTGAGCCCCATATGTAATTAGTTGACTTATATACTGAATTTTTTCAATTATTGATCATATTGTAAATTTTGTTTTTATGAATTTCAATGAAGTAAATCAATTTCTTCCAAAAAAAAAAAAGGACATCTCCTTGAGGATTATTAGGAATGTGCATCACTCAAGTGATTTCGAAGACACTATTTGATTAATCAGCACTACTAGACTATAACAAAACTATTGCTCGGTACAAGGTATGCTTGCATGGTTGCTTTAAATTATCAGCTCTTTACCATGTGTACAGTTTATAACTTTAGTGGTGTGTTACTTACCAACTCAGCTGCATGTGAATGGTCGTCTCATAGCTAGCTTTCTGTGGCAAAAAGAACTTTATATTTTGTTTATTATTACTTTAAAAAAGGAACGGGCAAGAGTATTTCTAATGCTACAAAAAGGGTCATTTTAAAAGAAATTATAGAAAAAAAAGACACTATAAAAAAATTATTTATTTACATAACTATTTATATATAAATAGTATTTACAATTAAAATTGGTTACAAATAATTTTTTTTTTATCATAATTAATTAATTATAAAAATTTATTTTTCTTATAATAAGAGAAAGGATAGAAATCATAAGAAGATAGATTATCATGTACTAGCTTATTATCATATTTTGTTTATTTTTCTTGGTTACAAATTAATGCTTGCGTTGGCCGGTGCAGGTACGTAGGTAAGATTAACTCATGTCAACTGCCAGCTTCTGCCTACCATTTCACTCCAACTTAAGATATCTTCAGCTTGCAAAAGTTGGAAAACTTTGGTGAGGAATGGCCATAGAGCGGTGATAGCTTATAAGCTAATTTGCCAACATGATTTATTTTTGGGATCAGTTGAAACTAACAATCCATGCATGCAGAATCTTCATATTAAAGAAAAATAAGGATCGAGAAAACACACACTCACTCACTCACTCACTCACTCTCTCTCTCTCTCTCTCTCTCTCTCTCTCTCTCTCTCTCTCTCTCTCTCTCTCTCTCCACCTCTTCTTCTCCGTCTTTTCCTTTCTTTTTCCAACCATCGAGTTTGGATTTTGACGGTTTTTGAGTCTTTTGGATCCGGTGGTATGGATTATAAGTACACTAAAAGTGGAAGTTCCAAGACTGATACGCGTCGTGCCTCCATCGCTCCCGTCAATTAATCGTGATTGTCTGATGGTTTTTTGGTCGATCGGAGGGGCGCGTCACCTTAATGAGTGAAGTCTGTAGCTTTACGCGACTTGTTTATGGTGGATCCTCGTCGCCGGTGGAATCGATGATTGGTTCAAGGTGGATGTGGGGTCTTCTTAGCGCCGGTGACCAGCTGTGTTTCAAGTTTGGTTCGGCGCATGTTGTTCACGCACTACCAATATAACACCGTTGTTTAGGTTGTTTGTTTAGGGTAATTTTGTTATTTTGTATTTCTGTGTTTTTTTTCTTGTTTTGTTTGTTTAGTTAAAATGTAAAAGGTAAAAATAGTATCTTGAACTAGTCCGTAAAATTTAAGTACTCTCTTCCTGTAGAAGATGAGTCGTTAGTTACTGTCTTTTAGGTAGTACATAGTTTCTACAGACTTTGTCTGTAAAACATGGGAAGCTGGACTTCAATTATATCTAATGAATTTGTAAATTGAGTTTATCTCAATTTTAATCCTATTATATCCTTCGTTTTATTGAAGATTAATGAAATACTGTTTCTTCAAAAAAAAAAAAAAAATCATATTAAAGGATGTCTGACATGTACCATACATTGATCACCTGAATCGATGGATCTGATGGCACACATGCATGCGATCTCGCATAATTAAACCAGCTAGCTTCCATATCTACCATGCATGACAACAAGAGATCATGGTACGTAATCCATTAAGGAAAACATATTTATGACTTGTCGCACATTTGGAATTGGGCTGTTGAATATCATATACATATATATATATATATATATATACATATATATATATATATATACATATATATATATATATATACATATATATATATATATTGGGCGATTAGTAATGATTTTTACGACCAGTCTTAAAGATAAATGATATTTATAATTGTAAAATTTATAAATATCATATAATTTTTTTTATTTTAAAAAAGTGAGTAAATAAGGATATTATATGAAAAAAATAATAATTATTTAATAGTAAGCTCTATTCTTTTAATTTAAAATATGCAATGTTCTATCCAAACCACACTTAATGTTCTAACTGAAATTTTAATTATATTATTAATTAATTCTTTTAAAATATAGATTATATAATTTGGACATTCCATTGAAGTATTATATAATACAACTAAAAACAAATTATCAAACATTTTAAAAAATTTATAACCAAAGATACTCCTAATATCAGCAAACATATAATTTTTTCCAAGAGAACACGCTAAGAAGTCAAAGTTTTCAACTCCACTTCAGAGTGGACATAGACCAATATTATCAACACCACATGGAAGAAAAACTCAACTCTCTTGAATTAGTGTGGTGCTTTAAGTTTGGTCTGGTCAGCCAAGATCGTCCCATACATAAAAGGTATTAAGTGCAATGAATGGATATGCACCAAACATGGCAATGATGAAGAAAACTCAGGCTCCTGATTGATCAATTGGTGTAACCATAGGTGACATCCACAAAACCTCAACCAAATGCGAGCACCTTGGACCATAGAAGCAACAAGAAGAGAGATACAATATCCACTTCTTTTAATATTGTATTGTAAGGATATTTTCGCATCTTTTAATGAAACTTCACTATTTGCCGAAGGTGAAAAAAAATATCACGTGGATATATCATGTATGCTTTGTCGTTTAGTCATGACCTTGACTGTTGTAGGTTCTAGCTAGTAAATAAATTGTAGGAGGTTACATGTCGGACAATGTGTGTTGGGATAGTCACGTCCTAGCCCCCATGAAGACGGAACAAGCAAAGATATATATAATTATTACCAAAAACGGGGACAATTAAATTACAACCCGACACCACATTATAAAATCACATTTTCATCTTGGGGCTTAAAACGTGCCGACAGTGGTTCCAGCCCTCTTTTATGGTTTATTTGAGGTTACATGTAATTACCACCAAACCAAAAAGAATAATGAAAGAGAGTTTTTTTTTTCTTTCTCAACAAAGTAAGATATTTGTTGCCCAGATGACTAATACAAGAGGGGGGTGAATTGAATTGTATTTAAAAAAATAACAATTATAAATCAAATATATAATATAAAATATAAACAAAATATAAAACAACAATAAATATAAAGAGTAAGGGTAAGAGAGAAGCAAACTCAGTATGTTAACGAGGTTCGGCCCCACTGCCTACGTCCTCGCCTCAAGCTACCCCTTGAGGATCCCGAATTCACTAGTCAATCTCCTTTAGGTGGAGATAGAAACCTATTACACTTTTGAGCAGCACCGCTCCAAAGAATCCGTGTAGAACACCCTCTACACTTCCAATCACCTCACACTTGGTGATTTAACTTTTTCCCGTGTAGAACACCTTCTACACACACAAGGGTTATACACACCCTTTTACTGATACAAGAATTGATAGTGGGTAGGCTATCAGAAAACACTCCTCAATGAGTGAAATAAAAACAATACAGCGCAAACTATATCTCTCAAAATGAATAAGGGTTAAGGCTCAATGCTTAGAGAAGAGAGAATGAAAGCTTTGAATGAATGTTGTATGCTCTTGGTGTTGTGTATGTGAAGCTCTCAAATGATCTATTTATAGGCATATGAGACTTCATATTCAAATTTAAAAAGATTCACATGTCAAAGACATCATCATTCACTTTTCAAAAATTTCAAATCTAATCTTTTTACTTTTTGCATGTGACAAAAGGAGCACACTTTACTTTTCAAAAATTTCAAACATAATCTTATACTTTTTGCATATGACAAAAGGAGCACACTTTACTTTTCAAAATTTTCAAACAAAGACATCTACCTTTTGCATAAGTCAAGAAAAGCATCCACCACTTTTGAAAATATTCAAATAAAACATGCACATGTGAAAGATGACAATCAATCATCTTAATATTTTCAAAGTTCAAACCTTTAATCATATCATGCACATGTAAAAGATGACAATCAATCATCTTAATATTTTCAAAGTTCAAACCTTTAATCATGTCATGCACATGTGAAAGATGACAATCAATCATCTTTCAAAATTTTCAAATTTAATTTTCAAAATATTCATGCACATGTGGAAAATGTATTTTAATGCTTTATGATAAAATATTTATTTTGAGCCTTAATCCTAATTTCGAATTTTTAAGAGATTTACAAAATTACTCTATGATTTTAATGTCAACTTGTTCCCTTCTTGCTCATGCTTGATTCCTTGATGTGCTTGATTGTATTGTGTAGACAACTTGAGCTTGAGACTCCTTTATTCTTTGAATTCATTTGTTATCATCAAAATCCATGTGTAGATTTACATGAACCTTGAAACCTTGAGTTCAACAATCTCCCCCTTTTTGATGATGACAAATACTTGATAGAACTTGAAACCTGTATGAATACTTAAGCTCTCCCTGAGAATGTGCGTTAGTTTTTCAAGCAAAAATATAAATATAATTTCAAGCATATATAACAAGTTTAGCAAATTAAACAATGTTAATATTCTAGTCTAAAACTTCTCCCCCTTTTGGCATCATTAAAAAGGAATCATAATTAGCTCAATAAAATATATTCCTACAATAACCAATAGACAAATAAAACGCTGTGTTAGTAGAGACTGTAGAGAATTCGGTGCGTAGCCACATGTGTTCGACAAAACCTGCAAAGGCTGGAGGCCTAGTTTCGGTAATTCGGTGCGGAAGGAAATTTTGTAAAGAGCTGAATAATTGAAACCACCCGTGCCCGACAAAACCTGCAAAGGCTGGAGGCGTAGCTCTGGCAATTCGGTGCAGAGATTTGATCCGCTTGATGTTGCTGAAAATTGAGATATCATCATGATTTATAAGTTTGTCTTGTTCTTATTTCCGTTTCTATAAGAGCAATCCTTAGTTTTATCTATTTCGCATCAAGCTTTCTTCTCATCTTTGCAATTTACTTGCATTCTCATTCTACAATTTTTCAATGGCTCGTAGAATTCCCTTCAGTGCTTCTCTTGATCAAGATTTGAGGTATCCTTCACCTCAGTCTCAATCTATTTCTGCATCTGTCGTGGGTGCCATGAAGCAACAAGAGACTGATTTAGCTAATAAATCAGATCATGACGCCATTTACGAGCTTGTGGGTCTCGGAACTCGATACTCATCATCTATCGTCGCGTTTTCTACTCGGTTGCAGTCCAAAACTTGTGAAATTGAGAAGCTTAACGAGACTGTATCTGTACTTCAACGACTTGTTTATGAGTCAAACAAAAAAATAGTAGAGTTAAAGCAACAGAATAAGGATTTGAAATCCTTGCTTACCTCTTCATTTCGATTGCCTAATCCTTTAGACAAGGATAGCATGATGATTTATGAGGAGCAAATGCATTTGAATGATGAGGCTAAACGTCTCAAGTTTCTGTAGGTCATTTAAGATAATGAAATAAAAGTATCTAGCAGATATCCATGGCATGCATCATTCCTATTTCTCTTCTAATTATGCATAGTCTATCTTCTGGTAGGGGTTTTGTGAAAATGTCTGCCAATTGATCATGTGTACTAGTGAATTCTAATACAATATCGCCCTTTTGCACATGATCTCTAAGAAAATGATATCTAATTTCAATATGTTTGGTCCGAGAATGTTGTATTGGATTCTTTGAAAGATTTATAGCACTTGTATTATCACATTTGATTGGAATGTGATTGTACATAAGTTTAAAATCCTCAAGTTGTTGCTTCATGTAAAGAACTTGAGCACAACAACTACCCGCAGCAACATATTCTGCCTCAGCAGTAGATAGTGCAACAGAATTTTGTTTTTTACTAAACCAGGAAACTAGTGCACGACCTAAGAAGTGACATGCTCCACTAGTGCTTTTTCGATCTATTTTACAGCCAGCATAATCTGTATCTGTGTAGCTGATTAGATCAAAAGATGTGTGCTTAGGGTACCATAACCCTAAGTTAATTGTACCACTAAGATATCTAAGAATGCGCTTAACTGCAATTAAATGTGATTCTTTTGGAGATGATTGAAAGCGTGCACATAAGCACACACTAAACATAATATCTGGTCTACTGGCTGTCAAATATAATAAGCTACCAATCATACCTCGATATACCTTCGAGTCAACTGGTTTACCGGTTTCATCTTTATCAAGTTTAGTGGATGGGCTCATTGGTGTTCCAGTTTCCTTAGCACCTTCCATCCCAAATTTCTTCAGCAATTCCTTAATATATTTCGATTGATTGATGAATGTCCCACTTTTTGCTTGCTTAATTTACAATCCGAGAAAGAATGTAAGCTCTCCCATCATGCTCATTTCAAATTCTTCCTGCATAATCTTAGCAAAAACTTGGCACATATTTTCATTAGTAGCACCGAATATTATATCATCAACATAAATCTGAATCAAAAGAGTATCATCATTTTCGTATTTAATGAAAAGAGTTGTATCAATTTTTCCTCTTGAAAAGCCTTTTTCAATCAAGAAACCACTAAGTCTCTCGTACCACGCTCTAGGAGCTTGTTTGAGTCCATATAGTGCTTTTGTGAGTTTGAAAACATGATTTGGAGAAATATGATTTTCAAAACCTGGAGGTTGCTCAACATATACCTCTTCATTTATAGAACCGTTTAAGAAAGCACTTTTAACACCCATTTGAAAAAGTTTGAAATCTTTATAACAAGCATATGCAAGTAGCATTCGAATAGCTTCTAATCTTGCGACTGGTGCATATGTCTCATCATAATCGATTCCTTCTTCTTGATTGAAACCTTGGGCTACAAGTCGAGCCTTATTTCTAGTAATGACTCCGGACTCATCTTTCTTGTTTCTAAAAACCCATTTTGTTCCAATAATAGTATGATTTTTGGGTCTAGGAACAAGTGTCCAAACATCATTTCTTTCAAATTGATTAAGCTCTTCTTGCATAGCTAGAATCCAAGATTCATCAAGAAGTGCTTCATCAATATTTTTAGGTTCAATCTGAGATAGAAAAGCAGTATGATTGCAAATATTTCTAAGAGATGATCGAGTACTTATACCTCGTGAAGGTTCTCCCAGAATTTGTTCCACTGGATGATCTTTCACAAATTTCCACTATTTGGTTGCATCTTGTATTAAATTTTGATGATCTTTCCTGATATCTCCATGTTGGACTTCCTGTTTGTTGAGATTGAGACTTTCCGTATTATTTATACCTCCTGTTTCTTCATCAATAGATTTCTTGGAGAGTAGAGAATTAGATTCATCAAATACTACGTGCATAGATTCTTGTACAGTCAAAGTCTTTTTATTGAATATTCTATAAGCTTTACTATTAGTAGAATATCCGAGAAAGATACCTTCATCAGATTTTGCATCAAACTTGCCTAAATTATCCATATCATTTAAAATAAAACATTTGCATCCAAATACATGAAAGTAACCAATGTTGGGCTTTTTCTCATTCCAAAGCTCATAGGGGGTTTTATCTAATTTAGACCTTAGCATAACTCTATTTATAACATAACATGCAGTACTTACCGCTTCAGCCCAAAAATAACTAGGCAAGTTATTCTCATTGAGCATTGTTCTTGCCATCTCTTGAAGAGATCTATTTTTCCTCTCTACTACCCCATTTTGTTGAGGAGTTCGAGGAGCAGAAAAATTATGCACAAAACCATTTTCATCACAAAATGTTTCAATATTTTTATTAACAAACTCTTTTCCCCTATCACTTCGGATACTTGAAATAGTATAACCCTTTTCATTTTGAATTCTCTTGCATAACTTGGTAAAGGCATTATGTGCCTCATCTTTATGAGCAAGAAAGATGACCCAAGTATATCTAGAGAAATCATCAACAATAACAAATGCATAATATTTTCCTCCTAAACTTGCAACTCTATTTGGTCCAAAAAGATCCATGTGTATCAGTTGCAGTGGTCTAGTAGTGGAAATATGTTTCTTGGTTTTAAAAGAAGTTTTTGTTTGTTTACCAAATTGGCATGCATCACAAATTTTGTCTTTAAGAAAATTTGCCTTTGGTAAACCTCTCACAAGATCATTTTTTGAAAGTTTGGAAATAAGTTCCATGTTGGCATGACCTAGTCTTCTATGCCATAACCAATTAGTTTCATTTTGAGCTGAAAAACAAATCGCATCTTGTGAGGTGATTTCTTCAAAATCAATTGTATAAACATTGTTACTTCTAAAAGCAATAAAACAAATATTACAATCATAATCATTCAATATAATGCACTTATCCATTTTGAAAGTAACTGTAAATCCTTTATCACATAATTGACTTATGCTTAAAAGATTATGTTTTAAACCTTCAACAAGTAGAACATCTTCAATTATAAGAGAAGACTCATTACCAATTTTACCTATTCCCACGATCTTTCCTTTCGAGTTGTCTCCAAATGTCACGTGTCCTTCTTCTTTAGATCTAAGATCAAAGAACTTAGTCTTGTCTCCCGTCATGTGTCTTGAACATCCACTATCTAAAAACCATTTATTTTTGTTCGTGGAAGACTTCATGCACACCTATAAAAACAATTAAAATAATTTTTCTTGGTACCCAAGTTCTTTGGGTCCTTTATTTATTAGTATTAGAAGAAACAAGATTTTTAGGTACCCATATGGCCCTAATTGTCATTGTATGTTTTCTTCTAATAGGACAAGCATGATAATTATGACCATTTCTATTACAAAAATTGCAAATAGCATGTGACATATATGAAGAACTTGAGTGATTATAATAGTATCCTTTTTTAACAAAATTATTTCTATGAAAAGAATTTTGAATATTGGACTTTGATGTAGAAGGGTTATTAAAGAAGTTTTTATAAGGTTTGTATTTTTGTTTAGGCATATATCCCAAGCCTGCCTTGTCAAAAACACATCTTTGACTACCAAGAAGTTTTTCAAAATTTCTTTTTCCATTTGTAAAGTTTTCAATAATATTTTCTAAATCAGTTTTCTTTTTCTTCAACTCAAGATTTTCATCTTTCAAAACAATATTTTCTTTTCTTAAAATATCAATTTCGTTTGTTAAAGAAGAATTTTTCTTTTTCAAGACAGTATACTTGATACCCAATTTTTCAAATTCCTCATATACCTCTTCTAAAACATTTTGCAATTCTTCATATGAAGGATTTTCAATATTATCAAGATTTGTTACCTCAATGTCATCTTTAGCCATAAGGCAAAGATTTGCTGATTCTCCATTGCTTGCTTCACTATCTGAGCTACTTGAATCATCATCCCATGTAGCTTTCATTGCTTTTTTGCCTTTGTTTCGATCTTTCTTTAGCAGAGGACAATCTGACTTGATATGACCAGGCTTATTGCATTTATAACAAATTAAAGTGTCATTTTTACCTGAATCTTTCTTGGAAAATTTTTTGAAAGGTTTCCTTGGAGGAGCTTTATTTTTCAAGAATCTCTTAAATCTTCTTGTGATCATTGCAATCTCTTCATCGTTGCTTTCTTCATTTTCTTCGCTTTCACTTTCATGAGGAACGGCTTTGAGTGCCAAGCTCTTCTTTTGCTTTCCTTCTTCTTCTCCTCTTTTCAATGTGTACTCATGGGTGATAAGTGACCCGATGAGTTCATTCACTTCAAGCTTCTTGAGGTCTCTAGCTTCAAGAATCGCTGTCACTTTTGATTCCCAACGTTTTGGTAGAGAGTTGAGAATTTTTCTTACTATCTCCACTTTGGAATAAACTTTGCCAAGAGCTGTCAAGCTGTTTATGATATTAGTAAAACGAGTGTGCATACTAGAAATAGATTCATCATCATTCATCTTAAACATTTCATATTCATGAGTAAGAATATAAATTTTTGATTCCTTGACTTGAGAAGTTCCTTCATAAGTAACTTCCAAGTTATCCCAAATTTCCTTTGCTGTAGCGCAAGTCATTACTCTATTAAATTCATTACCATTGAGAGCATTATATAATAAATTCATAGCAGTTAAATTCAAAGTATAAAGTCTATCGTCTTCACGATCAAACTCTTCTTCTTCCTTTTTGACCTTTACTCCATCAACCACTTTTGTTGGAATATAAGGTCCATTTACAATGCATTTCCAGATTTCTCGACCTTGAGCCTGAAGGAATATTCTCATTCTAACTTTCCAGAATGAGTAATTGTCTCCACAAAAGAGTGGAGGCCGACTGCTAGATTGACTTTCACCAAATGAAGCTGCAATGTTAGCCATAAGATCTTAACTCAAAAGATAGTTAATCTTATAATAGAGCTCTAGCTCTGATACCAATTGTTGCCCAGATGACTAACACAAGAGGGGGGGTGAATTGAGTTGTATTTAAAAAAATAACAATTATAAATCAAATATATAATATAAAATATAAACAAAATATAAAACAACAATAAATATAAAGAGTAAGGGTAAGAGAGAAGCAAACTCAGTATGTTAACGAGGTTCGGCCCCACTGCCTACGTCCTCGCCTCAAGCTACCCCTTGAGGATCCCGAATTCACTAGTCAATCTCCTTTAGGTGGAGATAGAAACCTATTACACTTTTGAGCAGCACCGCTCCAAAGAATCCGTGTAGAACACCCTCTACACTTCCAATCACCTCACACTTGGTGATTTAACTTTTTCCCGTGTAGAACACCTTCTACACACACAAGGGTTATACACACCCTTTTACTGATACAAGAATTGATAGTGGGTAGGCTATCAGAAAACACTCCTCAATGAGTGAAATAAAAACAATACAGCGCAAACTATATCTCTCAAAATGAATAAGGGTTAAGGCTCAATGCTTAGAGAAGAGAGAATGAAAGCTTTGAATGAATGTTGTATGCTCTTGGTGTTGTGTATGTGAAGCTCTCAAATGATCTATTTATAGGCATATGAGACTTCATATTCAAATTTAAAAAGATTCACATGTCAAAGACATCATCATTCACTTTTCAAAAATTTCAAATCTAATCTTTTTACTTTTTGCATGTGACAAAAGGAGCACACTTTACTTTTCAAAAATTTCAAACATAATCTTATACTTTTTGCATATGACAAAAGGAGCACACTTTACTTTTCAAAATTTTCAAACAAAGACATCTACCTTTTGCATAAGTCAAGAAAAGCATCCACCACTTTTGAAAATATTCAAATAAAACATGCACATGTGAAAGATGACAATCAATCATCTTAATATTTTCAAAGTTCAAACCTTTAATCATATCATGCACATGTAAAAGATGACAATCAATCATCTTAATATTTTCAAAGTTCAAACCTTTAATCATGTCATGCACATGTGAAAGATGACAATCAATCATCTTTCAAAATTTTCAAATTTAATTTTCAAAATATTCATGCACATGTGGAAAATGTATTTTAATGCTTTATGATAAAATATTTATTTTGAGCCTTAATCCTAATTTCGAATTTTTAAGAGATTTACAAAATTACTCTATGATTTTAATGTCAACTTGTTCCCTTCTTGCTCATGCTTGATTCCTTGATGTGCTTGATTGTATTGTGTAGACAACTTGAGCTTGAGACTCCTTTATTCTTTGAATTCATTTGTTATCATCAAAATCCATGTGTAGATTTACATGAACCTTGAAACCTTGAGTTCAACAATATTCATAAATAAACTAGCAATTATAAGATATAAATTTTAATGAGAAGAGAATCTCCTATAATCCTTTTAAAGCCAACAAATTATAACACAAAAATAAAAGTAAGACAATCGAAATAAAAAATATGGCTCCCACCCAACTCTCACAAGGGAAAATTGTTTGATGATGATTTTAAAATAGTTTGATAAATGGATCATAGAATTGTGGCTAAAAGCTACAGAAAATGGGAGTGAGTATGTTGCAACTTATTGATTTGGACTGGCTGGAAAAAACTTTCACGTTTACTTTGACTTGATCTTTGGTTAGACAAAATGAAAACATAACGTAGCAATTGAAAACTATGATGAATTACAGGTAAGGGGCCATCACTAGCGGTGGCAGCATGTGCAGGCCATGCGCCACAGTTAGAATGAAAAGAATAGTCAGATTTGGAATATCTAAGGCCGCAAGTCTAGAAATTGCTATGTGTGACAATGGAGAGTTCTCCAATACGCAGCGGCATGTGAATGTCATGTGTGGCAAAATCTGCGCATGAGGCATATGCACCACATGAATGAGTGGATTTCTTCTGCCATCTTGAAAATTAGCACCAAAAGAAGCTAATGGAAGAGCGCATGTTAGCCCTGAATTGTTGAAAAGCAATAGATTGGCAAGTAACGACGCTAACCAAAAAAAAAAAAGAGTAGAAAACCAATTGAAAATAGACAAAGTTGAATGGAAAAAAGAAACGGTGAGGGAGAAGGGGGTGGAGCTGAAGCACCAATCCTCCTCCCTCAGTGAACGAAAAATCTTCCTAGTGCGTAGTGACGGAGCTAGAGATTTGCTTTAGGAGGGCCAAGTAAAACTAAAATAAAATATATAAAATATTTCTTGTTTTATTTTTAAACAACTTTTATGCGGTAGATAACAATCTGATAATAAGATCTACAATAAAAATAAAACACGTTTAATACAATTTATGTATTAAAAAAGCCAATAATATGTCAAAAATATTTTATCATAATAAAAATATAATAAAAATACGTTAGAAATTATCCAACTTCTTTTTTATTTTTATTTATGATAAATATATGTTATCATACTATTATATTATATTATTTTATATGAGATGTATTTTATACTAATGTCTCTTGCTTTTGCTTGGTTAAGGAGTTGATTGAGGGTCATTATGAGCCATATCCATGACACCATATAAGCATAGTCACCAATCTAGAGACATTGGTAAAGCCCATCATAGCATAGCCACCAATCTTGAACCTCATATATGTCCATACAACCATGATCTTTCAGCTTTGTCTTTTGATAAAACTCGTGGCACTAACAAAAATGAAATTCAACCCAACCATCAATCTTCAAGCTCTCATACCAATGGCTATGGTGTCAATACAAGTTTATTTTTTGCTAGACCAATGCCGGTGCCAATATGCTAGATTTGCAAAGTGATTATATATGCAATTACTTGAGCACATACAATATATCTACAATTATCAAACCACGTCAGACTATAAGATTAGTCATGATACTGAGTTTTATATTTTAAACTCATAATTTCATAGAGATTTTCTATTTCAGCTTTTCAATACACTTATTTATTGATAATTAGAAAAGATAAAAAAACATGAAAACCAAAACAGAGAGTTCGAGAGACTGGTAATGGGGCGAGAGACCAGCAAGGGGGAGGAAAAGTTGTTTTGTAATAAAATCTAAGATAAAATGACATCATTTTTTTAAAAAGGATTTGCCTTTTAGAGTATTAGCATTGATTTATTTATATGCAAATGTAAAATCGTATGTTTTGGAGATTGTTTTTATCATTCAAGAAAAATTCCTACGATTATGCATATTTGAGTCAAATAAAATAATAATAAAATATAAGATTTTATATATATGGTATTAAAAACACAATAAAATGATAAAAATATATAATATATTATAATAACAAAATGAATGTAAAGGTTAAGTGAAAGTTCTATTGTGTTATTGAGAGAAAGGGAAGAGGGAAAGTTTGTGAGAGCGAGAGTGGAACAAGAAAGGAAAATATAATAACATAGCATTTGAAGACTAAATAGGACATCTCTAAAGATGTATTTGCATTTGCATATACATAAATCAAGGTCAATGCTCTTAATATATATGTGTGTGTATATGTATATATATATATATATATATATATGTATATTGGGCAGGCGGACAATTGAAAAATCGGGTAGACTCGAGCCCTATTGCCTTAAGTGGAGGCCGAACCAAGGGGAGGATCGCGGATGCAGAGGCTCACCACCCAGCCTTTTAAATAGCTTTTCAATTCTATCTCCACATTCTCGTTAACTGCGACTGTCCAAATTTTATTTAAAAGATAATTTTTTATTTAGTTTCACAAAATCAAAAAAACAATATGTGAGACTCTATTCTGATAAGTGATAAAGATAAGTGGTGTATGAGATCATATATTATTTGGAAAGAAAAAAATCTTGCTCTTTTTAAGGTCTTGTTTGGATTGAGAGATGATCTCAACTTATTTAATCTCATCCCATCATTATAATTTTTCTAAATTTTTATATACAATAAACAATTCAACATTTTCAAATTTTAAAATAATAATAAAAAATAATATTCTAATAATATTTTATTCAACTTTCAACTTTTATCTCAACTCACTATCCAAACCACACCATGTTTTAACTGGATTTTTAATTGTATTATTGGGTAGTCATTTTAAAACATAGACTATGTCGTTTAAACCTTCCATTAAAGTATTACACAATACATTTAAAAACAAATTATCAAACATTAAAAAAAAAAATCATAACCAAAGATACTCCTAATATCAGCAAACATTTGAAATTTAAACGTATAATTTTTTTCAAGAAGAACACGCTAAGAGGTCAATGTTTTCAACACCACTTCAAAGTGGGCATAGACCAATATTATCAACACCACATGGAAGAAAAATCCAACTCTCTTGAATTGGTATGGTGCTTTCAGTTTGATTTGGTCCGATCTGATCTGATCAGCCAAGATCGTTCAGGTATTAAGTGCAATGAATGGATATGCACCAAACATGGCAATGATGAAGAAAACTCAGGATCCTGATTGAATTGGTGTAACCATAGCTGATATCCACGAAACCTCAACCAAATGCACATTGGACAGTAGAAGCAACAACAAGAGATACCATATCCACTTCTTTAATATCGTAATGTAAGGATATTTTCGCATCTTTAAATGAAACTTCACTATTTGCCGAGGACAAAAAAATATAGATATCATGTAAATATATCATGTATGCTTTGTCGTTTAGTCACGACCTTGACTGTTGTAGGTTATAGTAAATATATTATAACAGGTTACATGTCGGACAATGTGTGTTGGGATAGTGACGTCCTATCCCCCATGAAGACGGGACATGTAAAGATATATATAATTATTACCAAAAAAAAAAGGGGACAATTAAATTACAACCCGACATCACATTATAAAATCACATTTTCAACTTGGGGCTCAAAACGTGCCGACAAGGGTTCCAAGCTGCTTCAATCACGCCCTCTTTTATAGTTTGACTGAGGTTACATGTAATTACCGCCATACCAGAAAGAACGATTAAATAGAGATTTTTTTATTTTTATTTTTCTCAACAAAGTAAGTTATTTATAAATAAATTAGTAATTACAAGATACAAATTTTAATGAGATGAAAATCTATTACGATCTCTTCAAAACTAACAAATTATAACATAAAAATAAAAATAAGTCGACCAGAGCCAAAATTATAGCTCCCACCCAATTTTCACAATGGGAGACTGCTGGATGACGATATTAATATAGTCTGATAAACGGACTATAGAGTTGCGGCTAGAAGTCACAAAAAAGAGTGGTGGGCGTGTTGCAACTTGTTGGTCTGGATTGGTTGAAACAAACTTTCACGTCCACTTTCACTTGATTCTTGATTAAAAAAAAATGGGAACATAGCGTAGTAACCAAAAACTGTGATGAATCATTAGTGGGGGCGGCGCGTGTAGGTCATGCGCTACAACTGGAGTGAAGAAAATAGTTAGATTTGAAATATCTGAGACCGCAAGTCCCAAAATTGCCGCGCGTGATAGTGGAGAGTTCTCTAAGATGCAGCAACGCCTGAGGCATACGAGCTGCATGAATGCGTGGATTTCTTCTATTATCTTGAAAATTAGCATCTGAAGAAATTGATGGAGGGGTGCGTGTCAGCCCTAAATTGTCGAAAAGCATTAGGCAAGTGACGACGCTAGCCGAAAAAAAGAGAGAGAGTAGAGAACCAATCAAAAATAGACAAAGTTGAATAAAAAAAAAAGCAACAATGAGGGTGGTGCCGCGCCCCCACCCCGATTGAACAAAAATCTTCCTGCGTGTGGCAATGGAGTCTAGAGAGAAAAAAGAGATGCTAGTTTTCCAAATTAAAGAGAGATTCAAGTGGTAATTTTTTAAAAGAAAAATTAAAAAAATGATATTTACAATTATAAAATTTAGCAAAGTTATATTGATTCACACGGTGCAATTGCGCTCACTCAATCATTAAGAACTCTTAATTTCTCTAGAATTTTAAATAACTATAAACTATATTCGAGAAGAACAATATTTACTTTTGTGATGAATATTTGAGAGAGATTCTACATTTGTCTAGAGAATTAGTGATGAAATTATTTCAAAACATTGAATAACCGAAAACAGGAAATAATAATAATTACTGTAAAATTTATTTATGAATTTACAATTTTACGGGCAAGACTTATTTTATGAATTTATTTTTTAAATTTAAATTTTGAATTTTAAATTTCATAATTTTCAATATATATATTTTTTTGAAAGGATAATTCTCAATATATCAATAGCTTACACATCAACTTGTATTGTTATATAAATAAAAATTATAAATAGAAATAGCATTATCATATCTATCTTTCTTTCCATTAAGGCTTAGTATTTATAAAACAACTTGAAAACCTTTCTCCGAGTGAGATTATTAATATATGGGCCAAACAAAGAATGGGCTTGATGTGCTGTCGGGAAAGCATAACCAGTGTAGCCATGTGTGTTGACTAATGTTGAGTTGGTTGGCCCATTTAAATTATGTATTTTTTAACATCATTTAATATTTGTAAACGTATAAACGTCATTAATCTTAATTAGTGTTATTCTAATTAACTGATCACTTAACATCATCTTTTTCACTTAACATCAGTTATAATCTGCTTCTAGGTTTATATTTGACATTATTTTTTAAATCTACTATTGTCTATTCTAATATTGTAATTTAATTATCAAAGAGAAATTGATAATAAATGAGTAATATCGATGGTTGGAAAATAATATATAACCCAAAAATTTAAAACTTAACTAATTTTTTTTATACTTTTAGAATTTTAATATTTTTTAAACTCTGTAAATCATTTTATAATTCCTTCTTGGACCATTCATTTGAACCATTTGGCACATACAAACATAGGCTGCAGTTCATATCAGCTCAAAATTCCACCACCAATCAGTTAATAGTCATGCAACTTTGCTCGGGTTAGCATCCCTCTGTTATTTTTGTTCATTTTCAGTTGTCCTTTCATTTTGGAACAAGCATAGTATAGCTCATTTAGATTTAGAGATGAGATGAAATGAATTATGAATAGTAATAAAATGAGTGGTTGAGATGAGTTGAAATTTAAAATAAGTGATTGAAATGAGTTGAAAGTACAAAATGAGCTGTAAATAGTAAAATTGATTTATGAAAACAAACTGGCCTGTACCACTGAGTGGTTTTGTAGAGTTCTGTTACTTGTATTGGTATTGGATTCATCATTAGACTTATCAAATACAAATTTAATAATTTTACTTAAAATAATTTTATATTAAACTTATCAAAATCCACCACTCAAATTTTGAGTTATAATACTTGAACATCATTCTTCATATTTAAAGGATTACTATTCACCCATCAAAATATTTTTTTTTATTATTTTTAATATGTTAGTTGGATGAATAAATTATATAATTGTTTGTTGGTTTCATAAATTGTATATTATATTATTATTTTAATGAATGTAATGATGAATTCAATGTAGAGTTATGTATGTAGAGTATTAATTTTCTATTAAACTTATACTTTCTATCAAATTTTAAAAGAAATTTTAATGTAATCAATACCAATGTTCTTAAGCAGCCAATGTGTTTACTGTAAACACATTGCTAGATGTGGTACCCATGAAAATTAAAAAAAAAAAAAAATCAAAATAACCATACTTAATCACAAGTGATTTTTTAGAATTCTTCTACTTGCAAGCCAATGTGTTTATTGTAAGCATATCGCTTGATATGGTATGGTATCCATTACAGCAGTGTATTGGATGTGTTAATTTAACCTCATTGGTCTAATTTGAATTTGGAGTTTCAATCAAAAGAGAGCATCATATCCTATTCTAACAAAACCAAGCCTAACTTATGCATGTCAGTATTTATTGAGTAATGTTACATATAATAATGAGTTATGTAAGTACAATACACTTTAAAAAAAGAGAGGTTATTATTAAAAAATAATTTTTTAATGCATTTCTTATATCTACACACTTTTAAAATAAAAAAATAAAAAATGAGTGCACGATACTTTGCAATATATAACTATAAATATCATTTCTTATATTTTTATTCTTCTTTTCTTAGAAGCTTTGTGTGCCTTCTCCTCTTGTGGCTTTTGTTTTTAGCATCTATGGTCCCCCTTTTCCATGTGTTGTAGCTTGGTACTAGGGGTTATGACTTGTAACTTTTAGATGGATTAGGAGGTGATGATCCAGCTTTATTTTATTCCCTTTGCACACTACTGCCAACTTGAAATCTTCATCATAAAACTGACACATGATGCCTTTCCCCCTGCCTCTTCATGTGCTTCTAAACCCTGTGGTTTGGCACTTTTTGGATGTTTGGTAATTGGTTTAGCTATCACTTAGGTTTATGTTCAAAGTTGATCAAGCTAATTAACAAGGTGCATCAATATGCTGAGTAATTCTTAATCATGTGAAGTGCTATAAAGCTAAGGATCCAAGATTTTGATAAATCATATGGCTTCTTGTTACGTTATAATTAGGTTTTTGGTAAGCATCTAGCTACTTCAATTCAGATTCCTTTTCGACTAGAAGATATTTATGTGCACAGTTTGCTGACGTTAATGTTACAAGTTTTGTAATACTTTAAATTTATATTTACAATCCGATGGATCATAGGAAGTCTCATTACCGTACAAAAATTTTCGTATGAACTAAACTACGTTTAGTTTAGATATTAAGGTGATTTCAAATGACCTATAAATATTAGCGAAAATGATAACTCACACATGGTGATTCTGATTGTGAATATTTCATTTTTTATTTAATGATTTAAGGATGTTTTATTTTTAAAATATTGTAATTTTCCTTATTTTTGTAAATATTTAAAAGTGTTAAAGATGAAATAAAAAAATACATAAATAAATATGTACTAACAGAATGTCAAGATCACGTGTGTGGCTATACAATCACTTTTTGTATATATATATATATATATAAGAAAGTATTTTTTATTAATATCATAATTTTTTTAAAAACAGTTTAAGAATGACATAATTACTAAGAGTATTTTCTTTTGATTGACTAAAAATCAAATTTAAATTTAACTATTAAGATTTAAAAGAAGCTCACATTGAATTATCTAAAAACTATAAATTTTGATCTAAATAAATAATAATATTAAATAAAACTCCAAATTTAATAATCTTAAATTAATTATCAAATTCTTATTTTATTAATTTCTTTTTCTGTCCTTCCTCATCACAAACGCTAAGCCCCATGTCTTGTGAATGTATTGCATATTGCATTTTCCAATAATTATAAATATATTGCATATGGCGTTCACCTCTATACATGATTTGTTGAAGAAATGCCAACATGCTCGAGAGAAATGACAAAGTAGATGCTCCTTTGCTGAAATGTAAAAAGTTGATGTCTTCCTGCAATTGTGTTGTAGATCCTCAAATATTGTCGTTCTGTATTGTATTTAATATGGAATACCTATATTTCTTGAATAGAAGAAAAATTAGTAAACAAATTATAGTTGGATGAAGAGTAAATAGACTTTTTTTAAAACAATATTTATTAGAAATTTAATTTAAATAGAATATGATTATTAATTAGTTCTTTAACCCATAATTTAATCAAATTATAATTATTAATTAACATATAATAGATAAAATGATAAAATATGATAAAATATAATAAATTTAATAATTACAAATAATTAAATATTTTTTTAATTAGTAGTTATTTATTATTATATATCTTCATAAATAAATAATTTAATGTAAAAATCTGATGTGAATAGTTAAAATTAAATTATTGTTATATTATTTTATAATTATATAATGAAAAACAACTATTTTAATATGGTTTTTATATAAATAAAATTGTCAAAAATTAAATTATTTTTTATAATAATTAAAACTTACTTGTAACTTTAAACATCCCAATTGAGAGTGCTCTTAGAATTAAATTTAGCTGGTTTCGTTTAAATTTGAAGTTGAGATGAGATGGGTTGAGATGAGATGGGTTGAAATGAGATGGGTTGAGTTGAATTTTAAAAATTGAATAAAATATTATTATTATTATTATTTTAAAATTTAAAAAAGTTAAATTATAATTTTAAAAAATTGAATTAAAATTTAAAAAAATTGTATTAAGATTTAAAAAGATTGTATTAAAATTTATTATTTTTTTTATAAAATTTTAAAAAAATATAATTATAAATTTAAGATAAATTAAAACGTGTTTAATTCGAAGACAATTCAAACGATTGTCCTGAAATTTGTAAAGAAATTTGACTTCTCTGAAATCGGAAGGGCGAAGTCGTCTCTCTAGAAAATTTACGATTGTCCTGACTCCGGAGGAAGCAAAAGTCTGTGAGTTAAGCTCGAAATTCGATGACTATGTTTTGGTCTAAAGACAAGAATACCCTTCATCTGCAATCATATTCCCCCACACACGTGGGGTTGGCACAAACACGGAATACGACCGTTGCAATTCCAACCCGTCCACCTCCTCGTACTCCTCTCTCACCACCAGGGGAGCAAAGGGCCACACGCATTCAAATTTCAAAAATTCAAAACGTTGCAATAAAGCTAAAAGCTGCCATTTTTATTCCTTACAAGTATATGATCTTGGAATTGGAGCTTACATTACGCTTCTGTGTCTAAACGCATAAAATCATTAGCTCCACTGCGCAGTCCAAATCCTTCCCCCTATTTTCTTCTCCGCTCATATTTTTGAAGAGTTAAAAGCAAAAACGAAAATGCTTCTCTCATTATTTTCTGGTTTTCTTTCGAGTGAGAAATTGCTCCAAATTTGTTCTTCGTAGCTCCAGCTCGCTTCAAATTCTTTCTGGGTTCATCCTGAAAATCCTTGTGGTTCTTGAAAAGATTATTCTACAGTGAATATCGTACATAGCATCTGTGGAGGTTTGCTTATTTGTTTGTATTTACGTCTCGTAAACAATGAGAGAAGAACAGCCATCAGAGAACCGGACGAAAGTGTCAAAGTTCGCCGATCAAAATCAGATACCAAAGCCTCAGAATACCAAAGGAAACAGCCACCCTTCAAGGCTTCGGTCCGCTTCTTCATGGGGATCCCAAATAGTAAAGGGCTTCTCAGCGGACAAGAAACCCAAGGCGCAGCAGGCCACGGTTCAACCCAAGAAACATCCGCTTACCAACTCCGACGCCGTCAATCAGAAGAACGCGTTTGTGCCATCCCATGCACGCGTCAAGCGGTCGCTAATCGGGGATTTGTCGTGCTCGGTTACTGCCGCTCAAATCCACCCGCAAGGGTACCAAACGCATCGGAGACAATCTTCCCGCGATTTATTTGTCGAACTAGATCATCTGAGAAGCCTGCTGCAAGAATCAAAGGAAAGGGAATTCAAGCTACAAGCTGAACTGTCCGAATGTAAGAGAAACCCCAAAGTTTTGGAACTTGAAAGGGAACTAGAAGTGAAGAAGAATGAATTCGATGATCTAGTTCGGATAGTTGGGTTGTTAGAAGCAGAAAAGGCGAGCCTTTCTGAGCAGATTTCATCGTTAACTTTGATTTCGGAAAGGCATGAGCAGGTGTCTCGAGGAGAGGACAATGAGAATTCGATAGCATTGTCGTCAGAGAGTCTTGAAATGGAGGTTGTGGAGTTGAGGCGCCTGAACAAGGAACTGCAACTTGAAAAGAGGAACCTTGCTTGCAGGCTTGCTTCTTTGGAGTCTCAATCGGCTTCTCTTGCTAAGGGTTCTGAGGTATAATCTGCAACTATTCTTGTAATGGAATGGCCTACTGCTTTGTCTGTTTGGTTACTGGGAAAATGTTACATAGGGAGTTCCAGTTGTGATGATTTCCTTTATTTTATATTAGGGATTTAAACAAGGAAAGATATATTCTAATCATATTATTTGACTTAGTTATGGTAACTATCTTCGTTAGGATTAATGGCTTAAGAGATAGATTATTTCTAATCCTTTTACTGCAACTTATCTATGCCTCCTAGTTAATCTGGGTATAATGCTGTTTATCCTTCTTTAGACTAGTGGTTCATTTTTCATAATTTATCGACAACGAGTACAGAAATTTTATGGAAAGCTGTTATTCCTCAGTTTTGTTGGCAACAATCATGGGGTTCTTCCTCGATTTTAGACTACCCGTGCTTCAATTCGTCTTCCTCTCAAAGTTTAGGCTTTAGATCCATTAAACTGGGTCAATTTCTTTCCTAACAGTATGATGTCTTGTTGACTGACAGAGTGACATTGTTGCAAAAATTAAAGCTGAAGCATCTTTGCTAAGACACACAAATGAAGATCTGTGTAAACAAGTTGAAGGACTACAGATGAGCAGATTGAATGAGGTTGAGGAGCTTGCCTACTTGAGATGGGTGAATTCATGCTTGAGGAATGAATTGCGCAATTCATGCTCAACAACAAACTCTGACAAGCCATCCAGTCCTCATTCAGTTGAGAGGAGTGGCGAACTTGTTGGATCATTGTCTTCTCAAAGCCATGAGTACTTAGAATGTACGAGTGCAAAGAGATTAAATCTGATAAAGAAGTTAAAGAAATGGCCTCTTACTGAAGAAGATATGCCAACTTTAGAATGCCCAGATAAAGTTTTGGATGAAAATTGGGTTGATTTGGTGGAAATGAGTAGTCCCAAAAGAAGGCACTCCATAAGTGGAGCCAAATGCTGTCCCGAAGAGCTGGCATCAAGTAGGAGAAGACAATCTGATTGTTTTACATGTACAAATGACATGGAAAAAGAAGTAGAGCCATTAGTTTCTCAAAAATATGATTTAGGTATAGTTTATAGGCCACAAGTTTTTGGCAATTGCCATGAAGGCAATAAAATTTCAGCTTCTCTAGATGTTGAGAAAAGGGCCTTGCGTATTCCAAATCCCCCTCCAAGGCCTTCATGTTCCATTTCTAGTGAACCTATGGAAGAGGGTTCTGCTCAAATTCCACTGCCACTGCCACCGCCACCACCTCCACCTCCCCCACCACTTCCCAAGTTTTCTGTGAGAAGTACTGCAGGAATGGTGAAGCGAGCCCCACAAGTAGTAGAGTTTTACCATTCACTCATGAAGAGAGATTCTAGAAAGGATTCTTCAAATGGTGGAATGTGTGATGCCCCAGATGTTGCAAATGTTCGTAGTAGCATGATTGGGGAGATTGAGAACCGATCATCACATTTGCTTGCTGTAAGTTTTTTTCTCCTTTCTTATTCAGGTAAAAGATTTAGTTATATGAACGATGAAGGATTTTGATTTGATAACTTATATAATGCATCCAAATTTATGTTCCCAGGTAGATGCCTTTTTAAACATCTGAATTAAAAAAAAAAGTAATAAAAATTTGTTTATAGGTTTAAGTTGCTAATCTGAGAACCGAAGTCTTATTGCTTCTTGCTTATCGGTTTGAAGTATAATGAAATGTACAGTTTCATAGTTTTAGGCTCTATATGTTTTTTACATATTGTGCTTTAGACTCTTGATTAATAAAGTGCATTTATTGTACCTTATACAGATTAAGGCAGACGTTGAGACTCAAGGAGAATTTGTAAATTCATTGATAAGAGAGGTGAATAGTGCAGTTTACCAGGACATTGAAGATGTTGTGGAATTCGTGAAGTGGCTTGATGATGAACTCTGCTTTCTTGTGAGTATATTGCTGTCACTTTGAGAATCACCATTTTAATTTCACAATTCATTTTTCCAAATATTATAAAGATCTAACTTCAATTTTTCTGGGCATTTCTCTTCACATACATTTATGTATGCAAGTTATGAATGTGAATTCGATGACAAAGATAATAAATTTAATGCAACACAAATATTTTAATGGCTTACAAGAAATAAGCTATACAATTTTCTCATGCTTTTGGTTTCATATATGTTTTGCGTAACCTGTCCCAAGCCAGAATAAAAGGGGGGTTGCAGTAGGTTGACAGCCAGTGTAAAATTTTCGTTACATCTTTATACATGGATTCTATATTTAAAAGAGCCATTGTAGCCGATCCACCTGTTAGTTGACATTCATGCTTGGTTTGGTTGAAGTTTTGGCTCAATTCTTGGTTATTTAGCCTTTTATTTACTTGGCATCAATTGAAGATTCTTGCTAGTCACAGGAGAAGATGATAGTTACATGGATTGTTTCTTCTTATTTTTTAGTTGTAAGAATAAGATAACTGTAGTGGATTGTTTATCGTCATTGTTTTGTTTGCTTCCTTCCTTAAGGTGGATGAAAGGGCAGTCCTAAAGCACTTTGATTGGCCAGAGAAGAAAGCTGACACATTGCGAGAAGCAGCATTTGCATATCGAGATCTTAAGAAATTGGAGTCTGAGGTGACTTCTTACAAAGATGATCCTCGATTGCCATGCGACATTGCACTAAAGAAAATGGTTTCATTGTCAGAGAAGTAAGAACCTGGGACTTTTGCTGCTCTGCATTTGTATTGATTTTTAGGAAATATTGATTTTCTTAGGAACCCAATATGTTTTATATGAAAATTTATTAACAATTTCCACCGTCAGGATGGAACGTATTGTTTATAACCTCCATCGAACGAGGGATTCATTGATGCGCAATTGCAAAGAATTTCACATTCCCACAGATTGGATACTTGATAATGGTATCATAAGCAAGGTACATGATAGCATTCATTTTCATTCTCACAAACATTTTTTTATATGATTTTATGACAATATCAGTAATCTTTCTTCTAAAAACAAAATATCAGTAATCTTCAGAAAGAAAAATTTTATACCATTCAAATCCACATAGCCATGAAATTCTTTATTTTGAGATATATAAACTTGTTAACCTATTCTTGACACAAAAGAAACTTAGCATATGGATTTCAGAATAGTGGTTATTTATGATGAAAAAATAGGTGACATAATAAATACGAACTATCCAGTCTTTTTTGTTTGAATTCCAGTCTCGTATATCGTTAAACATGGTTTCCATTTATTTTTGAGCCCCATAGGGTCGTGACGTATTTCTGTTTGGCACTAAGCAAAATACCATTTGCACTCTTATGAGCCCTGGACATTGCATCTTATAGAATACCTTGAGTGACTTGACTTGGCAATTAATTGTAGCACTGGATGTTGCAGATAAAATTTGGCTCTGTCAAGTTGGCAAATAAATACATAAAGAGGGTAGCTATGGAACTTCAGTCAAAGGCAGCTCTAGAAAAGGATCCTGCAATGGACTACATGCTCCTTCAAGGAGTGCGATTTGCATTCAGAATTCATCAGGTTTTTCCATTACCAATAATAATTTTTTCTTATTTTTAACAAACTAGTGTTTGGTCACAAATAAGACAAAGACAAAGGGCGGGTTTCTGTTGAAATGTTTATTTATTTTTTTTCATGGTTGATGCAGTTTGCAGGAGGATTTGATGCAGAAACAATGCATGCGTTTGAGGAACTTCGCAACCTTGCTCACCTTCTTAACAAAAAGTAAAGATAGTAAGGAGGGCAAGGAATAAACAAACAATCTTGGCTTACCATCTCAGTGAGCTTCAAATTCAAAATTTCGGTGTGCATTCTGGTTTGTGCAGTGGGACTGTCTGTGTGGCTTGCCTTAACTTTTGGCTGGAAGAGAAGGCTTGGTGTGAGAAACAGAAATGTATTTTTGAGTCTATCTCATGCTAAGATACTGATGCGTAAATTTTGACGAGTCCATTACTCTATTATGGTTATGTTACACAAAAAATTATTAGCTATGCATGTGGGGATTATGTAACTCCTCCTCCTCTATTCCCTTTGCCTGGCACATACATGATACAACTTTGTGCATATGCTTGATTGAACACAATAACTTGTTGATCTTAATGGTTATTTTCAGTTTGGATTTCATATAGGTGGATTATAAAACTGAGTCTGTTTGTGTCTTTTGACGTCAGTATTATACAGGAGTGAAGCAACAATTCATAGGCCCAGTTTATGGTGCAAGAAAGAGTGAGAATCAGTTAGAGTCGGAAGTTTTTCTGGTCAGCACTGCTGGATATATTTCTGATCTCTGATTAAAATGTTTTCAATAGTAACTGAGGCTTGCACAAATCTTGATGGATGAGAATGAGACCATTATCTATGCACGGCAACCATGTCCATGGTTGCTGCCAACTATTCAACTCATTTAATGCTAGTCATTCTCAATTAATGGAGTTTCAATTATATCATTGACTAGTCTTTTGGAGTATAGATCATATAGTTTGGACTTTCTATTGGAGCATTACAAATGGATAATTGACTAGTCCAAAAAATTGTGCTAACTCACTCAGTTATTGAATCGCAATTGAATCAATTTATGAACAGTTAGTAAGCAATAAAAGTCTAATAAGGAGAGTTTATTTTTGATCAGAAATTATCTTTAGAAAAATGCTAGGGATTCCGATTTTTCTTTTTTTCTTTTAGTTTTTTTACATGATTTTTTATTTTCATGATTTTTTTAACATCTTAAAATATTTTTTTTTAAAAAAAAATGACAATATTATTAAAAAACACTTATAAAAATCATGTAAAAAAAAGCAAAATGGGGAACTCATAGGGATCCCGTGCTCATTATCTTAATGTTATATATAATCATAGAATGTTCAAGCATTGTACAATGATTTTAAGTAAGAGTGAAGTTTTTTATTAAAAAATTATTATTTTTTTTATATGAATTTCGTATTTACTTACTTTTTTAAAGATATTGTACGACACTTGTGTATTTTACAATTACAAATCTCAATTTTTTTTAACGCAAAAGTGGAAAGATTTGTAGCTTTGTTAGTAGTATTGAAAACTAAATATTTTTATGTAAATTTTAAATTTATATATTTTTTCACAAAAAAAGCATTCTGAATTTACACACTCGAGAACTACAACTCATTTTCCTTAGAAGAGAGGGAAAGAAGGAGAAAACAAAAGGAGAAATGGGTTTTATTGCTATAGATGAAGCCTCCAACAATTCGGTTTAAAGTGGACAGGAAAAAAGAAGGAAAAAAATAAAGGAGTGTTATAAAATTAAAAGAAAAATAATATTATAAGAGAAAATATTTAAAACTCTTTTTTTACTAAATTCTGAATTCTTGTTCTTCCTTACTCTTTTCCTTTCTCTCTTCTTCTTTTTTTTACCAAATAATCTGAAAACTCTTCATATATGTAGAGGATTTAAGTGCGAGAGTGGTCATTCACAATAATGCAAGGAAGGGAAACAATGCGAGTGAAATAAGGAGAGAGGGAGAAGGGGGGGGGGGGGCGTGCGCTGCCCATTTTTGACTTTTTATACAACACTCCCACTTGAATGACAATTCATAAAGAATATGCCTCATTAAAACCTTGTCAAGGAAAAACCTAGTAGAAATAAAAATCAATGGCGAAGGAAAAATAATATAATATTTATGTATGCCGCCATATGCTTTAAGATTGTCTTATTAAAATCTTGTAAAGGAAAATCCAATAGGACAAAACCTTAACGAAAGAAAAAGAATACAATCAGTATACAAGTCTTCAAAACATTTATTCCCTCTGAAAAATGCATTATGATAGATCTTTAAATTTTCACATTCCAATGTTCTACATAATTTTCTTGAATATCGAAATTGGTAATGCTTTTGTGAATAATTTGCTAGATTATTATTTGACCGTATATTTGATATATCATACTTTGATTTGAGTGATACAAGCAGCATTATTTTCGTATAAAATTGTTGGGATATCATTGATCATGAGAAGACCACATTTTTCTTGAATATGTTGAATCACTGATTTAAGCTAAATACACTCTCTACTTGCTTCATAAATTACAATAATCTCTGAGTAATTTGAAAATGTAGCAGATAGTATTTGCTTGACAGACCTTTATGATATAACAGAATCTCCATAAGTAAATACTATTGAATCCAATGTTTTAAATTTCGTATCTACGTATATACTTTGATGATGACAAATACTTAGTAGAAATCTGAGACCTGCAGTAATACTTAAGCCCCCTTGAGAATATACGTTAGTTTTTCAAGTAATAGATAAATATAATTCTAGCATATATAACAAGGTTAAGAATTCAAACATGATTTCTATTTAAATAAAATATTGGAGAGAATATGTTAATATTATAGTATAAGACTTCTCCTTGCGATAACCAATAGACAAATAAAACGGTATGTTAGTAGAAATTGTAGATAGCTAATAATTGGAGGCACTCATATCGGATAAAAACTGTAAAGGCGTGAGGCCTAGCTATGTCGACTCAGTGCGAAATAAGATTCAAATCCGCTTAATATTATTGACAAATGAAATTTTTTAAAAATTTGAAACTTCCGATTTCTGTTTAAATGACAATTTTCACCAATCGGATACTCAAAAAAAAAAAACCTCACATTGCTCATTGATCTAGTTTTCGTTTATCCAAAACGATAGAATGACTGAGAAAATTTCTATTGATAATCTTTCGGATTTGAATTAAGAACCTTTTACACCTCAATCCGTCATTTTGTCTTTTGAAGCTGTCAATACTAGATAGAAGCAGATATGCATTTTTCTAGTAGGACTGATTCTGAAGTTGTTGCAGGATCAAGAATTCTCAATGCTCAATATGCTACATTTGTTACGACTATGTCTTGAAAGTTACTGGTGAGGGTGAGTGAGGTTGATCGGCTTAATAGTCAAAGATCTAAACTGCATGAAAAGCTTGCAACTAAGGATAGAAAGAATAAAAGGTTAAGACAAGAAATTAAGGACCTGAGGAAATTAGCTCGTGTTCTAAAACTATGAATAAAAGAGCTGGAACGAGTGAGAGTTCAAACACATAGTCAACATCAACAGATAATAGCAGCGTTTACGAGAAAAATAGGGACAACTGCAATTAATCTCGCTGGTTTAGCTAAATAACTTTTGAAAATATGCATCTAACATATATTGTAATCTTGACTAAGTGAGATTTGAAGAGATGATGGTTTATCTTGTTCTTATTTCCATCTTTATAAAAACAGTTTTCAGTTTTATCTAATTTGCATCAAATATTTTTCTTATCTCTACAATTCATCTGCATTCTCATTCTACAAATTTTCAATGGCTCATAAGTTTCCTTTCAATATTTCCCGTGATCAAAATATGAGGTGTTCTTCACCTTAGTCCCAAACTGTTTCTGCATCTATCGTAGGTGCCATGATACAGCATGAAAATGATCTGACTAATAAGTCAGATCATGATGCTATATATGAACTTGTGAGTCTCGAAACTCGATACTCATCATCCATTGTCTTATTTTTCCCTTGGTTGCAGTCCAAAATTTGCGAGATTGAAAAGCTTAATGAGAAGATCGATGTACTTCAACGACTTGTTCATGAATCTAACAAAAAAATGTAGAGTTAAAGCAACATAATAAGGATTTAAAATCCTTACTTGCCTCTTCATTTTAACTGCCTAATCCTTTAGAGAAAGATGACATGTTGATCGTTGAAGAGCAAATGCATTTGAAAGATGAGGCTAAAAGTCTCAAATTTTTGTAAGTCATCTAGCTTCTGAATATCAAGATCTTTCATTTTCAAATTCATTGTTTCAATATATAGCATTTCATGTGATCTCTTCAAGAGTTTCAACAATATTTAAATCATCAACATAAATTGCAATAATAGCAAATTCGGATTCTAATTTCTTAATAAAAACACATGGGTATATAGGATTATTCTCAAATCATTCTATTAATAGATATTCAATGAGACGATTATACTACATGCGTCCGGATTGCTTTAACCTATATAAAAATCTTTGAAATTTGATAAAGTACATACTCTTAGATGTACTTAAATTAAATATTTCAGGTATTGTATATCCTTAAGGGATTTTCATATATATGTTATGATCTAATGATTTATATAAATATGCAGTGACCACATCTATCAATCACATATCTAATCATTTTCTAATAGCCAAGCTGATCAAAAACTTGAATGTGATTGCATTCATAATGGAAGAATATGTTTTCTCATAATTAATCCCGAATTTCTGCAAGAAATCTTGAGCGACAAGCCGTGCTTTGTACTGCACAATTTTATTTTTCTCATTACGTTTTGGTATAAATATCCACTTATATCCGACAGGTATTGCACCATTTGGTGTTTAGACAACAGGTCCGATTACCTCTAGCTTGACTAGCGAGTTTAATTCAGTCTCAATAGCTGCTTTCCATTTTGGCCAATCATTTCTACGTCGATATTTTTTGACGATTTTTGGCTCACTTTCTTTATTACTTCTGGTAATGTCAAGGGTCATTTTATATGAAAATATATTGTCGACAACATTTTTATTTCTATTCAAAATTTTTTCAGTACGCATGAAATGTATCGAAATCTCATTATTTTCAGATACTTGTTCCTTTTCAGGAGAAAGCATTTCATGAAACACATATTCAGGAGGTCCATTTTCGAGAGATTTTATAATAGAAGATTTGATTTCTTTAGAAGCATCAACTATACTTGTGACCTGTATTGTAGGAGGATCAAATTGAGACAGAGTTTTATTATCTCAAGTAATTTCTTGTCGTGCTTCAGGTACCGACTTTTCGTTATTTCAAAACATGATAAAATATTAAAGAACTTTACTATAATATATAAAAGCTTAGAATAAGTGAATCAAGTGCTTGGCCGTACAACAGGTACGTGGCCATTGTCCAGTCATACCACATTTATGACATACATATTCATTTTTCTATGAAAAATTATTCTAAGAGCTTTTACCATTTTCTGAGCTGGATAACTTCTGGTGATACGGTGTATTTCTATTCTTATCCCCTTTAGTTTTGTCGCTTTTGGGACTAACACTTCTATAGTTCTTCCTACCACGTCTACATCACTGATTTTTTCGAAATGATGCGCTATTCACTTATGGAAATGATGTAAATTCAGTACTATTTACTTCAGAGAATGATGTTGAACCAGTAGGACGTGATTGATAGTTTCTTAATAAAGGCTCATTATTTAACTCAATTACTAGAATACAAGATAAAAGCTCGTTATATTTGTTGAACTTTTGTTCTTGATACTGTTACTGCAAGAGCACATTCGAGACATGAAAAATAGTATATGTCTTCTTTAACATATCATCATCAGTGACTTTCTCACTGCATAATTTTAGTATTGAATTGATTTTAAAGAGTACAGAGTTATAGTCACTACCACTTTTAAAATTTTGCAATTTTAAGTGCAATAAGTCATAATAAGCTTTAGGGAGGATTATATCTTCTGGTGCTCATATCTCTCCCTTAAATCATTTCACAAAGTAAGAGAATTTTTCACTGTGAGATACACAATACAGTCTTGCAGGGACACATGATTTTCTTCTTTGATTGTATCTCTCAAGTTCATCATATCTAAATAGATCTCATCAAGGATCCAAGATAAATCACTTTTTCCAGAAATGTCAATAGTAATAAATTTCAATTTTGTAAGATTTGACATATTCTACATATATATAAATCACAAAAATAAATATGTGGATCTAAAAAATATGTTCATTTAATCATAAGAATAAAAGTATAATTTTATCAAGTAATATTCAGCAATATTACCTTTTATATTCATCTCGAGGACTGCAAATAATATATTGAAAAACTTACTTAAAGGAGAAGATCACTAACTTCAGAATTGACAGAATCTCGTATTGATAACGTATTATAAAACTAAACGAAAAATAATATTGCAAGAGAAAATAGTTAGAATTCTTTTTTTACTAAGTTTTGAATTCTCGTTCTTCCTTATTCTTTTTTTTTTAACCAAATGATCTGAAAATTCCTCATATATATAGAGGATTTAAGTGCGAGGGCGGTCATTCATAATAATGTAGGGGAGGGAGACAATGCGAGTAAAATAAGGAAAGAGGGGAGGCGTGCGCCCCCCATTTCTAACTTTTATACAACAAAGAGATGATAATACACACACATAAGACCATCCTTATTAAATTAGCAATCTCAGAAGTTAAAGTTTGGCCACTATGTCACTTTTTTACTTTTTCGCTAAGGGGAAAGCTTCAAACCAGATGGATTTGAAATCCATTTTCGCACCGGTCACTAAACAAGCGACACGTAAGCAATTGTAACACATCTTGTGTGGACCCGGTAACACTCAACCATCTCTGTTTGCTTTCTCTCCATGTCTTCCTCTCTCCCTCCCCCTCCTTTTTCCCCATCTGGACCCTCTTCGTTCTTTGCTTCTCCTTCCCCCATCTGCTGTCATCTTTTCTCTACCTGCACTCGATGCCGACGCCCAAGAAGGACCACCCTCTCTGTCATCTCCCTCTTCCTCCCGCTCCCCCTCCCCGATTTGCTGTGTGAATGAAGTTAAAATAACTTGGTAGAGAAGTCAACGTTGATGCTCACAAAAGAGAAGGGTTCATCGAATTGAAGCCATGCAGCTTCTAAGCCCCTAGTGAAATGCCAAGGCATGGGCAGTTCAGGAGGCTTGAAGAGACCAAGATGATGAACAATTTTCCCGCATACCTTAATTCACCCGGTTATCAAGTTGGTATTATATATTGGTTAAGCATAATTTTGGGTATCCATCGCGAGGAGAAAATTTCAAGGGAAGTATGATCTTTTAATGTGTAGGTTCAGTATCCAAGTAGCAATATTGGGGGCCTAGTTGCTGGAGATCTATCACTGTCTATTAATAGGCAACAATGGCAATCCGGTCCTCCCCAATTGTTTGCAGCGGCTGCAGCATCATTAGGATTCCTAGCGCAGATTAGACCCTCACAAAATTGGCTGTACAAAAATAGATTTCACTCTCTAATGAGGCCATCTTGATCCACTTTGTTTATCCCTAACGTATTCTAAGTAAAACATCAATGGTTTCACACTTGTTAACATTCCAATCCTTGATCAAAAGAAAACTAAAATCATGGTATTGGGAAACAAAGAGAAAATATTTCCAACCCTTTGTGAAATGGTCATTTGTGGGCATCGGTTGAGGGTAGATGGGGGAGGGAGAGGGAGAAACCGAAAGGGAGAGAAATCAATTAGAGAGATGACTTGGTGTTATTGAGTGCACACAAGTTGTATTAGAAATGCCTGTGTTGTTTATTTAGTGAATGGTGCGAAAATGGGTTTCAAACCCATCCGGCTTGAAGTCACACTCTTATTCTATTCAATCAAAACTTAAAACTCTACATTAGATTTTTATCCCCTACCATCCCCTTCCCCCCCCCCCCCCCCCCAAAAAAAAAACTTTACGCTAGATTAGCTTTTTCACACTATTGATAATAAAATATTATTCTTTTGTTTCATTCTTAATCTATTTTTAATGCATACTTTAATTATTTTTTTTTAATTTTCAAAATCTCTATCAATCTTTTTTATTTTTACAATCAAACAACCTATTCAGATAACAAATAGCGATTGTGAGGAAATTGATATAAAATTATATGGTCTTGCTATAGTAGCTAGGGGTGTAAAAATTGACCAAAAGTTTTGGAAAACCAATCCGAAACGACCTGGTCCGAGACTAGTTTTCCTACTCTCAAAATCGACCAGTTTCAATCCAGTGTTGGTTCTATGCTTTTTAGGATCGAACCGGACCGTATCGATTCGATATATTATATATTTTAAATTAATTTTTTAATCTTATATATGGTATTGTTGAATTCTGCAACATAGTTGATGAACCAAGAAATCTTTGCAACTATATATGTAATTTTATATTGTATATAATCTATATTATATATATTATATAATATTATAAATTATAATTATATATAAAATAATATTATTATAATTTACAACATAAAATTTTAATTTAAATATCACCATTTATTTATATAATATCTATTAATATCATTTTATGGCCTTATAAAATTTCAATATATTTCTTTTGATAAGTAATTTATTAAATTAGTAATACTAATATATATTAATAAATAATATATAATAGTTACAATTTATATTTTATGGCCTAACACTAATAGTCTAATGTTATATTACTATTTGTAATATACTTTAAGTTTATATATAATAGATTATGATATAAATCACTATTCTATATAATTATATATGAAATAATGATATAGTATAAAGCAGATTTTTTCTATTTTATTTTTTATAAAGTATATTTTTTCTATTTCATTTTCTATAAAGGAGATTTCTTATAGCATTTACATAACATATTTTTTTTTTATAGAATATTTTTAATAAAACATATTTTTTAAAGCAATTATTTTATAAACATATTTTTCATGACAAATTACCTCTTTATTAAAACTGAAAAATCAGACCAAAATTTATAAAACTCGAAGTATCGATTTAGGAGGGTAACCAATGTGTGGTCGATTTTTTAAAATGCAAAACCGGTGTTACTGTGGACAGTTTTTTCTTGGCTAATCCAATGTAGTCCAATTTATGACGTTATTAGCTAAATTAACTTAATTAAGAGTTTAAATGCCATTTGGCTAATCCAATTAAGATAATCTAAGACACAAAATGTGGATTTTTATTTTTCAAAAAATGGGGAGGGAACTATGAGCCTGAAGGGGTAAGGTGAGTTAAGATAAGATGTGATGAGAGTTGAGAGTTAAATAAAATATTGTTAGTATATTTTTTTAATATTATTTTTATTTTAAAATTTGAAAAGAAAAAGAATTAGTTAGAATATAATATTTACAAATTTGTAAAGATAGTAATGATTTGATGAGATGAATTAAGTTAAATAATTCTTGAATTTAAACAAGGTTTGAGAGAGTGTGTTTGATATTTGGGGAAGGGAAGTGACAAATGGAATGAAGAAATATTAGAATGCAAATTGTACGACTGGGCCGATGCAAAATACTCGTTGGACTGCTCAACCTGTTTGACCATGTTAAAAAAAAACCCATTAGACCCAATCATATTCGTCTGATAAAAGATAGTTTTACTTCAATGTCTGGTTGAACCCAATAAATGAGAGGTAGACCGACTCTTAACAATCTTAAAATGCTTCAAGTGTTCAGACTGATCAAACCCTAGCAACCACCAAGATGAAAGAGCTTATGTTGTTGAAATGAAGAGCAAGAAGAAGAATTAGTTGTTGGTTGCTGTTGGAGTTTTTACTCTTTTGACTGTCCCACATTGCTGGGCAGTGATGAGGGAGCAAGACCTAAAGTCTATAAAAGGAGACTTAACCTTCTTAGCTAAGTGCACCAATCAAAACTTAGTAACTTTTAATTTTAGTGAAATTTCTCTGTTGGCATTTGTTTGTAAAAAGGGAAGATGTGAGAGTTAAAATTCTACTAGTGGGAAAATTTTGTAGGTGTCTCTGGGATGAGGAGAAAAGTTGTGTGATTGTAATAATTTTTCACGTAGTGGATTTTCTTCTCTGGGTTTGGTAGTTTTTCTCCCGTTTTGGGAGTTTTTCACGTAAATTCTTGTGTTATTATTATTTCTCTATTTTTCTTAATATTCCTGCAAATGAAGATCATAGGGGTGAATTTGAGAGGTCTAGATTTCCAACAAATGGTATCAGAGTCACTAGGTCCTTTTGACAGGGTGGGGTTTTGGTGTGGTAGTGGATATGTATTGTCTAAGGAGGTTCTGTCTAGGTGATTGGTATTTAAGCATGTCCATTTTGACCCTTCAATCTTTTCTAGGAACTTACGTAGTGAATAATATTTATTTCTATAGTAAAATTCATTGAAACAATGTCAGGAAGTAGGGTTTCAAATTCTATGAGATTTGAGGTGGAGAAATTTGATGGAAGAATCAAATTTGGCTTGTAGAATTGCAAGTCAATGGTGTTTTGATTCAATTAGGATTATACAAGGCTTTAAAGAGAAGACCAACCCTGAAGTCAGCAATCTGCTGGAGGTGTGGACAATTTAGGTATGCCAAAAAAAATTGTTCAAGAGTTGGAGCAGGTTCGACAAGTGGTTCTAAGTCGTAAATGGAAATATTGGTAATAAAGTTAACATTGTGTCTTTCTCCATGTAAGACAATGTCTTTTGAAAAAAGACATGTCCATCCTCATGGCATGCCACTAATTCACAAAGTTGTCATAATACAAGATGTATTAATATTAGTGGGTCTATAAGTTTGCACACATGCATTGGTTTGGTATTGATGCATGATGTGTGGTGAAAACTCATGTCAATGGCTGATGAACTTTCAAAAAAGCTAAATATGGAAGTTACACCATAATTTTCAGTAGAATTATTTTTGACATAGGCTGAAGTGAAATACTTGGAATCGGTTTATTCTTAGTGGGTATGATTTTATGGTGGAGTATGATAGTAGAAGTTATGAAGATCTTCATTGCAATAGAACGTAGTTGTGGAAATAGCCAAAATCGCAAGGTGGAGATTGTTGTGCTTTTTACTCTTTTTGTTTGGTCCCACATTGGTAGGGAGTGAAGAAGGATTAAGACCTAAGGCCTATAAAAGGAAACTTAGCCTCTTTTACTAAGTGCACTAGTCAAAACTTAGCTAGTAACTTTTGGAAATTATCTTCTTGACAAACTACACAAAAATCCTCTAACTGCATACCCAAAGACAAAAGAAGAAGAAGAAGATATATTGCCAAGCAAAGGTCATGCTAGTACCTATGTTGTACTTGTATTCTTGAAATCCTTGAGATTTGGAGATTTCAAATTACATGACAGTTTTGAGATGCTCCATAAGGTGCTTCGATGTTTTTTCTATTTAATTGGGTTTGGCAGTTGCATGATATTTAGAGGCATTTTGAGCTCAAGAGGTCTTGGCATGTTGTTTCTTTCTTTTATTTTATTTTTATAAGAAAGACTTCATTTCATTGCAACAAATCGGTATTATTACCGTGATCTAAAAACAGGACAAACCTAGATTACAAGTCAAACTATCCAAACTGATTGAAACAACCTCGCACACAAATTTCTTTATCTTAAACTATTAAAACTATCCAAACTAACGGATATTGTCTTAACCTCTATACTCTTTCAAATAACAACACCATTAGAGACTTTCATCTCGATTAATTCGAGAGTATAACACTTTGTAAAATAGATCAACTCCACCCACCACCATCCTCTAAAAGAGGAGATGTGATTAACATCACAATTCTCCAAAAGAGGAGTGAGACAAAACAAATAAATAATCATTTTCTTTTCAACAAAACACTGAACACTGAAACGAAACACAACACGGATGTAGTGGCGTGCGTAGAATATGCGCCTCACTGAAGAGTTCGAACAAGCCACCATGAATCCATCGAAGTTGTGGGGTAGTCTATTGCTTCGTACGATTCATGCTTCAACCAGTTGATTGATCTGCGTTTGACGATCCCTCCAGCGGTGTGTGTTGGTGTCACTAGCCACCGAAAAACCCTGAATAATACTACCACACATCGAAACAAAACAAAAACAACAACAAACAAACGAGAACAACCACCGAGTGTCACTATCGACAATGGACGACTGCTATTGGAAGAGGGAGGGATGGAGGGTGGAGGGAGCTAGGGCTCCCACCCCCCATGGTGGAACTATCATTTAGGACTCAAACAGGTAGCAGTTTTTTTCTCTTCACAATCGCTGGAGTGAGGCTTTTGGGTTGGTTTTTTCTGTAGAGAAGTACTTGGTTTACATCTTGGCTTGGTGTTTCTAAATGATAAATAAATAAAGGGGGGCTTTGTTAGGGTTTTGTTTTGCTTTTTGGATTTTGTATATTCTTGTTTTGATTGAATTTGAAGCTTGGCAATTGACTTAAAAAGAGTTTTGCAATAAAGTTCTTGTGGGTATTTGAGAAATTTAAGAATTTAGTTTTCTGTTTTGCTTCTTGGGAATTTGTGGATTTTGGGATTTGAGGCCTAACGAAAGTTTTGTGACTGGCGTATTGAGAAAGTAGGATCGATGATTCTTAGGTTGCTCAGATTCGCTGTTGTGCGAATACTATTAGTCATTTTAGACTAGACTAGGTCGAGTTGTTTTTTAATCCTGGCATGTGGTTGGGTCAGGTGAATACCAACACCAATACGGATTGAATGGGGTGCAGGCCTAATATGTACCACAAGTACATAATGACAGTTCTTTATCAGTAATGCGATTTTATCTCTATTGATATTAAAAAGTACAAAAATGAAAAAGAATGTACAGAAAGCTGAATGATCACCTAAAAAAATAAAATAAATAATGTAATGATATGTATTCACGACAGGTATCCTATTGGCTACCCACCAAAAAAGAAGGAAAATGATACACTCACATTAGTTTGAATAATAATTTACAAAACAAGCGTATGTGTCATTAGTTTTTTCCCTCAAAGAAGCTAGAAGGGGCTTGGTGGGCTAAAGTAAAAAAAAATTGTTGTTTTTTTTTTTGCAAAACCATTCGTATTTCGTTTTGCCTAGCTACTCTTTCGAAGTTCAAATCCAAAATCTAGCCACCACCTTTTACACTAGTGTCGAAGGTAAGTCTCTTTGTAAATCTGGCCACGACTGTCTGCACCGGTGCTGTAGGTAAGTTTCTGTATTATTATTGTTCTCTCTCTCTTCAACAAAATACTTGTTCTGACCACCATTGTCTACATCGAAAATGTAGAGACTTCTCTCTCTAAATAAGACCTTTGATGAGCTCTAATCCCACTATTCCTTCTCTGCCCCATGCCAGCAAGTCCCCGACTGAACTCCACAACATATCCATCGTCTATAAAAAAGGACAAAAAATATTACTTTACATCGCAAAAGAGTCCAAAAAGATTTCTTGCCATTTTTTAAGCAAGAATCATATTTACATTGGTATAATCCTATCCAACAAAACCATGGACTCACTCTATCAAACTAGATTCAAACAGTGCTTGTGTCTAACACATACCCTCTCTAGTGTTTTTTCCTTTGATTTTGAGAATTTATTTAGCATATTCTTGTAAGGACAATGGAGATGTTTAGAACATGGATATCTTATATTTACTTCAAAGCAACATTTTTTCAGCTTAATTTGAAATATTTAGTAGGAAAAGCAATTAGGAAGTAAGACCTTGATCTCTTTTTTAGGAAAAAATGACATGAACAATACACCCAACAAAACTAGCTACTATTGGTATATAGAAAGTTGAATAATTGATCTCTTGCTGTGAAAATAGTAAAAAGTGGTCTTTTTGATCAGATTATAATAGATTAATGAGTTGATTAATTTGTAGTTGAAAAAATGGGGGTTTGTATATTTGTTTTTCATGTGGTGGACTTTATGAATAGAATCCATTGTCCAATTAATTATACATATTCATATAAACATCACACCAAGGGAAGATCAAAACAAGACCAAAAAAAAAAAGAACAAGATAAATGATAAACTTCAACTAAAACAACTTGAAATTAGTACTGATGAAGCTTGTGTTAGCTTATATATATATATATATATATTTATATTATCATGGCTTGTTTCCACAAATTATTTTTTTTCTTGATATATAGCTCTATTTTTGTGCCTTTCTTCTTAATAGATCATTATTGTATACAACTTAAGTTTTCATCATTTTGTTCTGATGTTAAAGTCCTTCTTTTTTACTTTCATAATTTTGTATAATTTTGTGGGTACAAAATGATGTTCGAGCTTTATTTTCTTGGTGAGTATGTAATATACTTTTATGTTTTTATTTTTATTTTTATTTGTTCTGGCTATAATGGGACTGGCTGAATTATTTATGATATGAAGCCTGAACTTACTGAAGATGATGATGAAGAATGAAGATTTTGCGAATCTTTATATTTGTTTTTGAGTTATTTCCTAAATATTGGAAGTATTTAATGTGTTAGCTATATTGTTTTCTTCTTTTCTATAATTCTATAATTCTATAATACAATCTTGTATTGATATATTTGTAAACATATTGAACCATTCTAATTTCATAATGTGTAGTGATGATTACAACATTTTTATATTATTTTTCAATAGGCCACAATGATATTTGTTTTTAGTCGGGTTAAACCTGTACAATTTTATTTTCACTACGTAAATCCAAAAGTTTCGGCCCATGACAATCATCGACCATCACCACAAGTCGATAATGACCTTCATGTCGAACTCTCTTCCCCTTTCTTTGAACTAAAACCCATCACTATGCAGCTCCACTCCCGGTGTTGTATGCCCACTTCAAAGAATTTTGGGGAATGTTTATTTAATGATATGATGAACTTACATTATCCCAAAAAAAATTTGGGGGCTGAAGTTTTCATGTGTTAAATACTGCCATAAACCTTTGCTTTGACAATTAATTATTGCATAACCTAGTAAACAAACAATCTAGCCATTTTTTAATATGACATATAGTTATATGTGAAGTGTTTTTTTAATATGCACATTTATTATTTTATTAATGCAATAAATGGACTCGAGTATCTCACATGCGGATAATGAGGATGACGTTATGGAAAGTGATAGTAGAGATAAGGGGCATAAAATCATGGAAGAACAAAAAGTTGGAATGTGTTTTAATTCAAAAGAAGAAGTGAGATCATACTATATGAAATATGCAAAATAGGTGGGGGTTTGGGATGGCAAAGATAAGTTCTATGACTAGGAATGATGGAAAATTAAGATACTTCATTCTTGTATGTGTGTGGGATATTATTAAACCTAGACTAATAGAGAAATTCGAGTGGAAGGCTAGGATTAATGTAGCATGTGTTGATGGTAGGTTTACTTTGTCATGCATTGTGCTTGAAGACACTAATTCTTTAAGTCCCGATAAAGCAATATTTTTTTGATGACACAAGAAGTTAGATACTCACACAAAGAGAAAACTTGAAGTAAATGACATAGGAATACACATGTGCAAAAACTTTAAATCTCTTGTTGTTGATGCATGGGGTTATAAGAATCTGTCTTTCGAAAAAAGTGATTGTTGTAATCACCTTCATGAGGCAAGGCTACTTCGGCTTGAGGAGGGAGATGCGTACTTACCCAGATAAATCTACAACACTCCAACTCTATGCATGATTCTGAACAACAAGATGATGAAGCGGTTATCTCAAACAGATGAGCCACTGATACCAGATATTTGAATAAGTCTTGAATATTGTGTAATCTTATCTTTTCTCCTAAATGTAATCTTCCTATTAGCAATTCTATTACATATAAATATTCTGTAACATGGTAAACTTCTATAAATAGATCATGAATGCTTCATTTATGGTATTCTATTGAAACCAGATTAGTTCCTTAATTTTGACTTGGTATCAAAGAAACCATTTGGCTAATACCCTTATTCAATCCTCATGACACTCACTAAAGATTCCGCTGCTATCTTTTCTTTTCCCAATATCACTCCCTTGGTTTCTGTAAGATTGGATGGCTCTAATTATCTCAATTGGACCACCCAATTTATCCATGTCGTTACAAGTCATGATCTTCTAGGCATTGTGGATGGCACTGAACCTTGTCTTGTGAAGTTTGTCACTGATGATGAAGGCAAACCCACTACTACCTGACCACTGATTATCTGCTATGGCAGAAAAAGGACTAGTTTATCTTGGTATGGATTAATTCCACTCTTACCGAGAAGATATTGTCTACTGTTTATGGACAAACTTCCTCTCAATAAGTCTAGAACACTTGGCAAATAGGTTTGCACCCCACTCTCGATCCAGAATTTCCCATCTTAAAAGAAAACTTCAAACACACAACCAAAGCAATCAATCTTGCATTGATTATTTGATCACTGCTCAGAACTGGTTTGACCAACTTGTAGCTGTTGGCAAACTAGTTGATGATGAAGACTTAATCTCTTATGTGGTTGGAGATCTCAACCCTGCCTATCACCCTTTCATAACCTTTCTCAACTTTGCAACCCGAGACTCCTCCATTACCTTTGCTGACTTTCAAACCGAATTGCTCAACTATGAGCAACTCCTTGAGATTCAACACAAAAATATCTCACCAAGTCAAAATCAGGTTGCCTTCTTTACTCATAAATCCAAACCTAATTATAACAACAAAAAGCCTAAGCCTTTTCACTCCAACTCCTATTCCTCCAACAAGCCATTTGGACCCAAACAGCCATATAATCCCTCTCTTTCTCAGTCCACAAATAAGAATCCTTAATCATATCCTATCTTCTCCAACTCTCGACCTCTCTGCCAGATTGTGGCAAGACTAATTATCAAGCTCTCGATTGTTACCATTGCATGGATTACAATTACCAAGGGAGACACCCCCTGCCCAGCTTGTTGCCATGGCTGCCCACACTCATGTTCAATAGGAGGATGAACAACCCTGATTTCTAAACAGTGGTACCAATAATCATGTCACCTCTGTCCTGGAAAACATGACCATTCAACAGCAACCTTACCAGGGTCCTGCTCAAGTAACTGTTGGCAATGAAGGAGGTTTAAACATCCAAAATACTGGTTCTACATTTTTGAACACTGATCACAGTTCCTTACTTTTATCTAATATCTTACATTGTCCCAATGCATCCTCAAACTTGCTATCTATTCAAAAACTTTGTCGAGATAATCATTGTTACTTTATTCTCACTGCCTCTCACTTCGTTGTGAAGGATCTGTAGACCCACAGAGTACTCCTCCAAGGACCTAGTGAAGTAGGCCTTTATCCAGTCCCTTTTCAGCACATTCATTCCAATAAACAGCAGTCCAACTCTTCCTTCACTGCTCTGCTAGGAGTTACAGCACCAATCCAAACATGGCACTCGATATTAGGCCACCCATCAGAGTCTATCATTCAACACCTAACCCATAAGTCTTTAATTTCTGTCTCGGGTTCCCACAAGCTAAGAAATGTGTGTGAATTTTGTCAAATGGCTAAAAGCCATAAGTTATCTTTTCCCACATCTTCTCATCCCTTAGAACTTATCCACTCTGATGCATGGACTTATCCTGTAATGTCAATAAGAGGCTGTAAATACTTTGTAATCTTTATTGATGATTTTACTCGATTTTCATGGTTATTACCTCTTAAATTGAAATCAGATGTTGCTGTGTCTTTTATCAAATTCAAATGTCTTGTTGAGAATCTCTTCTCCTATAAAAAAAAAAAAAATACAGACTGATAATGGAGGAGAGTACCTCTCTCACACTTTGAAAACCTTTTTGGACACCAATGGCATCTTACTTAGATTAACTTGCCCACATACCTCTGAACAAAACGACATATCAGAAAGAAACCATAGACATTTTGTTGAAATAGGTCTTAGCCTTTTAGCTCAATCTCACCTCCCCTCTAGACACTGAGTTGACGCCTTTTTAATAGCCACATACCTTATAAACCGAATGCCCACCCCTATCCTTAACAATCAATCTTCCTACTCCCTCCTATTTCAACAATCACTTGATTATTCACTTCTCAAAACCTTTGGATGTGCCTGCTATCCCCTACTCTGATCAACCCCTCACAAATTGGCATATCGAAGCAAAAAAAGCATTTTTCTTGGATATGCTACCAACCAAAAAGGATATTGATACTTTGACCCAATGACTGGCAGGATATATATCTCACACCATGTTATTTTTTATGAAAACAACTTTCCTGCTGTCAACATTAATTCTAGTACCCTTTCTCTCACTCAACCTTCTGATACCTATACTCCAATGTCCACTATCTATTTTCTTGCTTCATCTCATGTCATGAAGGATGCTTCATTGGACGCTGGTGCTCCTACAACAATAAGTATGCCTTCCTTCTCATCACCATCTCTTACTCCGATTTTACAATTCTCTCCTAACTTGAATTCTGCAGATATAGACCTTCTCGAGCTCACTCATCCCTCAGATTAGATTGTAACAGCTTCACTACACCCTGTGTCATCCTCCAACCCACCAACTCCTATTGCTCATCCCTCCCCTCCTACAAAAATGGTTACCCGAGCCCAAACTAATTCCCTCAAACCAAAATAATTCCCTGACTACCAATTATACTACTCCACCAAACATCCTATCAAAGCATTTTCCTCTATTCTCCCCTCATAACTCAAAACTTACACCCAAGCCCTCAAAGACCCCAATTGGCCAGCCACCATGCAACTGGAATTTAATGCTCTCACCACCAACAAAACCTATACTTTGTGTCCTTCACCTTTATATAAGCATATCATTCGTAACAAATGGGTGTTCAATTTGAAACAAAAGGCATATGGCACTATTGAGAGGTACAAAGAAGGGTTAGTAGCCAAAGACTTCGATCAAGAACATGGAGTGGATTTCTATGAGACTTTTAGTCCTGTCATTAAACCTACCACTATTCGCCTAATTTTGGCCTTTGCAGTCCATCACAATTGGGTAATTGAGCAACTAGATATCTCTAATGCTTTCTTGCATGGTTACCTTGAGGAAGAAGTATACATGGAGCAACCCAAGGGCTTCGAAGACAAAACTTTTTCCCACTATGTTTGTTGGCTCCACAAATCTCTTTATGGTTTGAAACAAGCTCCAAGGGCTTGGTTTAGACGTTTATCTCAGTGTCTACTTGAACTTGGCTTCACGGGTTCAAATGTGGATACTTCCTTCTTTTATCTACACCACTCAAATGTTACTATTTTTATCCTCATATATGTTGATGAAATTTTAGTGGTGAGTAATTCCTCTAATGTAATGGCAACTCTTTTCTAGCAACTTGGTCGTGATTTTGCAGTATAAAATTTGGGAGCACTCTCATACTTCTTGGGCATTCAAGTTCATCGCACCTCAGATCAACTTCACCTCCAGATCAACTTCACCTCTAGATCAACTTCACCTCCACCAGGTAAATATATACTTGATCTACTTCATGATACGAAGATGATAGGTGCCAAACCAATGTCAACTCCTTGTATCTCGGGTATCAAAATGTCCAAACAAGATAGTGATCATATCCCTGATCCCTCTATATATAGACATATGGTAGGCGCCTTGCAATATTGTACCTTAACTCGCCCAGACATTGCATATAGTGTCAATCAATTATGTTAGTTTCTACACTGTCCTACCTCTGTCCACCTAACAGCTGCAAAAAGAGTACTCTGCTATCTCAAAGGAACCATTGAACATGGTTTGCATTACAACAAAGGGTCTATAGCTCTTTATGGCTTCTGTAATTCAGACTAGGTTAGGAGTCCTGATGATCGCAAGTCCACCACTGACTATTGCATCTTCTTGAGCCCTTGTCTCATATCTTGGATGGCAAAGAAACAACTTGTGATTCCAAGGTAAAGTACTGAGGTGGAATATACGTTAATGGCTCTCACTGTCATAGAATTATATTGGATTCGTATGTTACTTCGAGAACTTGGTCTTCCATTTCACTCACCTCCTTGTTTATGGGTTAACAACCTTGGTTCTCTCTCTCTATCATCTAATCCTGTGTTTCATGCTCGTACAAAATACATAGAGGTGGATTATCATTTCATAGGGGAGAAAATTTTTAACGGAGACATCTTGACTCGATACATCTCCACACACTCACAGCCATCCGACATCTTCACCAAAGGGTTGACAAGCATCAGATTCTGCTTACTTCGAGACAAGCTCATGGTTCGTCCACTCACCATAAGCTTGAGGGAGACAGTTACCCAGATAAATCTACAACACTCTAACTCTATGTAGGATTCTAAACAACCAGATGATGTAGCGGTTATCTTGAACAGATGAGCCACTAATACCAGATATTTGAATAAGTCTTGAATATTTTGTACTATTATCTTATCTCCTAAATGTAATCGTTCTGTTAGCAATTCTGTTACATATAAGTATTCTTAACATTGTAAACTTTTATAAACAGATAATGAATGTTTCGTATTTGGTATTCTATTGAAACCAGCTCAGTTCCTTAATTTTGACTTGAGAAAGCACTTCATAACTATTTTCACAAAATGCTAAAAAGAATGAGAAATTTTATTATGTGATGGATGTTGGTAATGAAAATTGGTTGAGAAATGTATTTTGGGTAGATGCTAGAAGTAGGGCTACTTATGAATGTTTTGGAGATGTAATAACATTTTATACCACATATTTGACAAATGCATACAAAATTCCATTTTCCCCTTTTGTGGGAGTAAATCATTACGATTAGTCTATTTTACTCGGGTGTGGGCTGATATCAAGTAAGGATACATAGACTTTTGAATAGCTGTTTGAAGCGTGGGTAGATTGTATGAGTGGCCAATCTCTAACTGCAATAATAATTGATCAATATAAGGTAATTAAAAATGAAAATGCAAGGGTCTTTCTAACATCCAAACACAGATTCTGTTTGGGGAATATTATGAAAAAAATGTCAAAAACATTTGGACATGCATTGAGTATGAAGCTATTAAGAGTTGTTTACAAAAGTGTATGTATGATTTTATAACTTGTGATGAGTTTGAGGAGCATTGGCAGACACTACTCACCGCTTATGACCTCCATGATAATACATGGTTGATTTGGCTATATTCTGAGAGGCATTTATGGGTATTAGCCTAAGATAAAACTGCTTTTTGGGCCAGCATGTCTGCAACGCAGTGAAGTGAAAGTATGAATACATTTTTTGATGGATATGTAAATTCTAAAATGACTTTAAAACAATTTGTTAACCAGTATGGTAATGCCTTGAGACGAAATGTTGAGAATGAGGCAATTGGTGATTTTAGTTCTATCAACACTCAATTTATATGCTTTACCCATGATTCCATTGGGAGGCAACTACAAGAAGTGTATACCAATACAAAATTCAAAGAAGTTTAGAAAGAGTTTTGAGGATTTTTATATTGTTATGCTGGTTTGATTAGCTTAGAAGATGAAATATATACCTATCATGTGGCCGACGAAGTGAAAATTAGAGATGGATTCATAAGACAGGTGAATCTTTGGGTTACATTTAATGTGGATGAGTTTGAATTAAAATGTACCTATCAATTGTTTGAATTCAAAGGAATAGTATGTAGACATGCTTTGCGTGCCTTGACTTACGTAAGCAAAGGCAAATTGCCCTCAAAATATATTCTTGATCGTTGGAGAAAAAACTTGCAACGGAGATATACACTTGTAAAGAGCAATTATGATGAGTTTGGTGAAAATCCGGAGGTACAATGATATGATAGGTTGGTTCACAAGTTTTATAAAATAGCATCAACTACATCATGTATCAAGCAGGGTTATAATAAGTTGTGTATCATTTAGAGCACATTAGTGGAAAATATATACAAATGGCCACAATTTGTGATGGCAGGACAACTTCTAATTATCCTCCTAGTGCTTCCATAAGGGGTAGTAGTGATAAGGTGCTATACCCGATCAAGGTGAAAAGTAAAAAAGACCACCATCAAGGCAAAATAGTCTATGTTGGAAAACAAAAAGACTAAAAACTCAAACGAGTGAACAAACTAAGGTTACTCACATGCTTTGTTGTGTTGGTTAAATAAAGTGTATACCACTATTTTTACATTTGTATCTAACACATCTTCATCATAGGTTATTAGAAATCTTCTCAATTATTTGAACATGAGACCCTAACTCATGTCTTGTTTGATTTTAGTGCTCCATCAACTGCAATATCAACGACGATGTATTATTTATTTTTTCTACAATATATTTTAATGTTTCTATTTTAATATGTGCGTACATCATTGTTTTTACATTTGCTTCTAACATTTATTCGTCAAGGGTTATCAGTCATATATATCTGAACATGAGACCTAGACTCATCTTCTACTTGATTTTAGTACTTTATCGATTGCACAATCAAGGATTATGGTATTATTTATTTTTTCCACATATTTTTTCTACATTTCTAAGTAAGAAACCGTCCAAGCTTGAACTAAAAATGCTTCTATCAATTTTAGGGTACACTTTTTTAGGGCAAGATTCTACGATTATTAACAATTCTTTTAGTGATGTTGAAGAGGAGAAGTTGATGAGAGTCTTGCGAAAACACAAGATGGCCTGGGTTGGACCATCTCGAACGTTAAAGGACTCAGTCCTTCAACCCTAGAGAAGATTGAATCCATCCATGCAAGAAGTGGTGCATAAAGAAATACTGAAATTATTAAATGTCGGGATTATCTATCCGATCTCAAACAATGCATGGGTGGCTGGCGAAAAGAGAATATTGCAAATCAATGAGATGGATGAGTTCTGCAATGATGCTTATGAGAATGCTCAAATTTACAAAGATAAAACTAAAAGCTGGCATGATAAACATATTCTAAGAAGGGAATTTGAAGTCGGGTATAAAGTTTTATTATTTAATTTAAGACATTGAGTCTTTCCAGGAAAGCTATGCTCTCGGTGGTCGGGACCATTTGTGGTGACCCGTGTCTTCCCTATGAGGCGATTGAAGTCCATCATGAGACAAAAGGGATATTTAAAGTAAATGGATAGAGATTAAAACCCTACGTGGATGGAAACTTTAACTCAAAAAAGTATTCCATTGATCTCACTAGTGATAAAGGTTGGGAGGATAAAACTTAGCTACAGATGTTAAATAAAGCGCTTTTGGGAGACAACCCAAGTTTATTATTTTTTTGTTTAAGTTTTATTTTTTTTCTTTTCTTATTCTTTTACTTTCATTTTGTAGGAATAAAAGGGCCGGAGAAGTCTTCAAGCGGTACACGACTGAAACTTAAGGAAAAATAGTCAGTGGGAAATCATGGGAGCATCTCTTATCCTCTCTCATTCTGTTCTTTAATTTTTCTTTCTTTTTTCCATTGAGAACCATGTGATATTTTTTAAGTTTGGGGGAAGGGACTTTATTTTATTTATTAGAAAAAAAAAATCTATTTTCGTTATGTTTGGTTTTTTAAAAAAAAAGACATGATAAAAATATGGTTGAAATTGATTATAATCTTTAGAAAAAATTCTCATTGCTTGAGTTCAACTGTTAATTCTTTACTTGATCATGTTTGATTTGATATTTTCTATGTTTACTGCTTATAATGATTATTAATCATTGTGCATACATAGAGAAATTTTATGAGAATTTTGTGAATTTAGATGGTCTCAACTTACTCTAGAACTTGTTTGATTACACTCAAAGAGAAATTTTGGACAAAATATTATTGTAAAGTGATTTAGGTATCTTTGAATCGATTGAACCTTTCAAACTTACCTCTTTAATATCTTTATCCCTAGTCACCCATTTGATCTATTTCTAAATAAGGTTAAAATAAAGAGAGTGATAATGATTAGACAGTTGGAAAAAATTGTGTACAAAGTTTCATTTATTCAAAATATTTTGAGTTGCTTTGTAAAAATGGGTATTCTTAGCAATGTTTACTCTTATGTCAGACTGCAACTTGAAATATGTGTATGCAAAACATTTAATCCAATGTTTTGAGTTACTTAGTAACTAGAAGTATTCATTATCAATTTTTACTCTTACGTCAAACCGCAACTTGAAATATGAGTATGCAAAAACACTTTAAGCGTGTGACTTATTCAATAATTGGGTGCACCCATCACAAATGCTTGCATTCACATCAAAAGATGAGTAACGACTTGAAGTCAAGAAAAAAAAAAAAAGGAAAAGAAAAGAAAAGAAAAAATGAGAACTTTGAAAGAAGATGGAGATATTTATTTTGAGATATTCAAAGGATTGATAAGAAATGCATATTTTAAAAGATGAGACTTCATTTCATAAGCATAGGAACCCACTAGGTTAATGGGATGCGCCGCACAATGTTATTCTTTTCAGCAAGCATATATATACACGTGCCCTCACATTTTCTGGAAGTTGACTTCGCTTCTAACTTCAATTGAGCCAAACATCAGAATAAGAAGCAAAAGCATAAATGGTCACATATTTATGTTTTCAGTCGCAATTTTCATTTTGGGCCCCACTAGTACTTTACTTTGTGTTGAATTCACTTAAGCCACAACACTTGGTTTTTCCCTTACAACCTCACAAAGACCACACATATTTTTGGGCCGCTTATTAAAATTTGACAGCAATTCACTTAGTGCACAATAGGGTTAAAGAGCTTATAAATTCATTCGGTTTTGTACAACATAGGCCCGCATTAAGACTTTCACTTTATGGCCGCATAACGCTTTTAGAATTCAATTCCAATTAGACTTGCACTTCAACAAGATGTATATTACTCATTAGAATTGTTGTGAGTGAAATCCCCAGTCATGCAATGGCAACAATTTCTTTTCCAAAATCCATTACTCACCACTTAGATACTTTGTTTTGCCGATTTTGGTGGGGTATTGATAACTCCAACAAAAAGAAATTTACTCCTAAGTCTTGGAAAAGCTTTTGCCTACCAAAATCCTTCGGGGGCCTTGATCTCAGGCAAATGAACTTTTTCAACTCTGCCCTTCTCTCCAAACTTGCTTGGTCTCTTATCAATGGGTCTCAAAATCTTTGGATTGAAGTCTTATCGAAAAAATACCTTTCTGGAAACTCCTTCAGCAATGTCATTAAAAAATCTTCTAACTCATGGGTTTATAAATCTATAATTCGTCAAAGAGACTTCATAAACTCTAGTTATTGTCACCAAATCAACAATGGTTCTATGACCAAAATATGGAGTGATCCCTAGATTCCTTCATTGCCATCGTTTAAATCCCAGCCAAATTCTGAGCTCTCTTTTACTGATCACTCGACTGTTTCTGAGCTTATTCTGGATGAACCTATAAGATGGAATACCATTCTACTTTAAACTCTTTTCTCTAACAATATTGTCAGAGAAATCTAAGAAATTCCCCTAGTAACTAAACAATTCCACTCTATCTCTGACAAAGTCAAATGGCTTCATCATTCCTTTGGAAAATTTTATGTTAAATTAGCCTATGCTGCATTAGTTAAAGACCAAGCTAATCCCATTACTTCAGTCTATACCATCAATTGGAAACAGTTTTGGAAACTGAAAATGCAAGATAGGTTAAAACTCCTCCTTTGAAAAATCGCTAATGATATTCTTCCAACGAAAATAAAAATTCACCAGATTATTCCAATGGATGAAGATCAAATAAGATGTCCTCTCTGTTCTACTAAATTAGAAGATATTTTTCACCTCTTTCTCAATTGCCTATACTCTAAAATGTAGAGAAGATCAAATTGGCCTATTGATACCTCTTTGTTTGCAAGCTGACCTATCTCAAATTGGGTCAACAATATTCTCAATTTCGATTTCTCTCTCAAAATTTCTGAGGATGAGCACCAAAGCTTCCAAATCTTTGTTGTTATTGCTATAGACTCTATTGGTTTACCAGAAACCAGCTCATTCATGACCAGACTCAAATTTCTCCATCTTCCCTTGTCATTATAGCCTCAAAGAACATATGAGTGCTTGGTCTATTATCTAGAATCATAACATTGCCAATATAGTCAATCAACCCGATTTAATAACCAATCCAGAAATCAAGATTTTTTTCCATTGATATAACAGTCAGAAGTCAGATCAGTTTCATTATTGCCATAGGAAGAAACAACAATGGAGATGTTTTCATTGCCAAATAGATTGTTTACAGAGTTTAAGTCCAAATATAGGAGAAGCATCAACATCTTTAATGGCAATCAAAGCAGCTTTACTGTTAAACATTGAGCACATAATCTTGGAAGGTGATTTTGAAAAGGTTATTCAAGCTATCACCATGTCCTCTCTTGTTCAAGATTGAATTATGGAACCCATCATCAGTGACATCAAATATCACTTGAAGGAATTTAAGTCTTGGCAAGTAGTAATGGACTGGCAGAGGCTTACGGATGCTCATGAAGTACGTAGTTTCCTCGGGTTAGCAAAACACTGCAGGAGATTTGTAAAAGGATTCTCCAAAATTTCTGGTCCTTGGACGACATTGACTAGAAAAAATTTCAAGTATGTCTGGAGTGATCAATGTGAGCAGAGTTTCTAGGAGCTTAAGAGAAGGCTGACTTTAGCACTGGTATTAGCCCTGCCAAAACATCATAAGCCGTACGTAGTCTACATCGATGCTTTCAAAATGGGCCTAGGATGCGTACTAATGCAAGAAGGGCGAGTAGTTGCATATGCATCTTGACAGCTTAAGGATCATGAACAAAATTACCCCACTTACGACTTGGAATTGGCAGCGGTAGTGTTTACATTGAAGATTTGGAGACACTGATTATATGGGGAAGAATGCGAGGTGTATATAGATCACAAGAGCCTCAAGTATCTGTTTAGTCAGAATAACCTGAATATGTGATAGAGTAGATGGATCAAAACTTTAAGTGATTTTCAGTGTGAGATCAAATACCACCATGGAAAAGCTAACGTAGTGGCCGACGCATTAAGTCGGAAAGCTCAAACGGAAGAACCATCGATACTGACAGCAATGTAGGACTTGTTGATCGAAAATCTGCCAAGAGATGTTGTGTTGGCAGCAGTACAAGAGGTTGTTTTCCTAATGGAAGAGGAGATTAGGGAAGGACAGCATAAGAATACCAAGCTGGAAAGGATCCGACAACAGTTATTAGAAGGATAAGGGTCTCCGCATTTTACGATCTCAGATGACAAGACACTGTACTTTGGAAAGAGGACAGTGATTCCTAATGATTCAGAGTTGAAGGAGAAACTTATGAAGAAGGCTCATTGCACCCCTTACACAGCCCATCCTAGTAGCACTAAGATATACCAAGACCTGAAAGAAAGATTTTGGTGGGAAGGAATCAAGAAGGATGTGGCTACTTTTGTAATTAAGTGTTCGGTGTGCAAACTAGTGAAAGCAAAACACCAACGACTAGCAGGAAAATTGCAACCATTACTGATCCGAGAATGGAAATGGGAAGATGTATCCATGGAGTACCCAAGACGATTGTTTCGAATTGAAACCCCAAGTTTACGTCTCATTTTTGGCAAAGCCTACAAAAGATGTTGGGTACTAATTTAAAGTTCAACAGTGCCTACCATCCGCAAACTGATGGACAAATGAAACAAACTATTCAAACCTTAGAGGATATGTTGCGGGCATGTGTGTTGGATTCAAGTGGTAACTAGGAGGGTCTTTTACCCTTGATTGAATTTGCCTACAATAATAGTTTTCAAGGTACTATTCAGATGACACTTTATGAAGTGATATATGGAAGGAAATGTAGTCACCCCTATACTGGGATGAGGTTGGTGAAAGTAGGGTGTTAGGACCTGAGTATCTGTAAGAAGTCTGAACATAGGTAGAAGTGATACGGGAGAGAATGAGGATAGCTCAAAGCAGACAGAAGAGCTATGCTGATAGGAGTAAAAGGTCTTTGAAATTCGTAGTAGGCGACTGGGTCTATATTAAGATTTCACCTATGAAAGGTATGGTGCGGTTCGGCAAGAAGGGAAAGTTAAGTCACAATTATGTTGGACCCTATGAAATTGTGGAGAAGGTTGGACCAGTAGCTTACCGTCTGAATTTACTGGAGAACATGCAAAGAATTCATAATGTATTTCATGTATCATCTTTGAAGAAGAGCCTTGCTGAAAGATCGGTGACAGTGATGGATCCAGGCAGTAGTAGGTTATGCCCTAACCTAACCTTTGAGGAGTGGCCAATGCGAATTGAATATTGAAAGGATTAGAAGTTGAGAGATCGCAGAACTTTCCTGGTTAAAGTACTCTGGAACAATTCTATTTTCCAAGAAGCGACATGGGAGCGTGAAGACGCGATAAGGGCTAACTACCCTAATTTGTTTGTATACTAGTTGTGTAATGCTTCCTTGGTTGAGCTTTGTTGTGACTATATGTGTGTGTGTGTGATTTCATTGATTTTATGGTTGTTATTCTCTTTGGCTTCTTTGATTGTTCTTAGAAACCGTAGTAATTTATCGTGCGACCTTGAGCAAGAGATGGCTCGAACTAGAAGATTCTAGGGCCGCTAGTGCTAGAGGTATAGAAGTTTCTTCTGGTTTGATCTGGCATTTAGGATGTTGCCTTAGCGATTTCAAGGACGAAATCTTTTTTTTAGTGGGGGGATGTGACGATTTGGATTTTTTTTTTGCCCATATTGGATTCTTGGTTATGCTTGGGAATGTGCATTTTTTTTTATTTTAGTATTTTATTAAGCAGATGTGGGCCCAATATTAGGCCTTTTTCTTGGAGGAAAAGTTGTGATAGGCCCATGAGTGGTGAAATAAGGCCCAATAGCCCATGGAAGTGTAGTGGCTAGCCATGCATGTAGGAAAGGATGTGCTTTAGATTTTGCAAGATCATGGTGGACACATGGCATTCTAAGAAGCCATCCTTGGTCTTCTAAGAATGGTAGGTTTTTGGGGAAGAGTGAAAGCATGGGAAAATGAGATGTGACTAACCCAATTTCTTGAAAAAGCAAATGATGGAGACAAGTGAAGATTTGTTAGGGTTGAGGGAGTGAGTTTCGGATGAGGAAGAAAAGAGAGAGAGAGGGATTCGGCCAAGCCACCCCATTTTAGGTTTCCCTATGCAAGCCCCACTTTTGATATGACAAAGTTGATTTTGTGTAAGAAAATTCTTAGGGATGTGATAGACAAGTGGGAGTGTGAGTGACTTGTAAGAATGTGATGGTGACATGAGAAATATACTATTTTTGGGAGAGTGGAAGGTTTTGGTTGAATGGAGCAAAGATGGGTGCCAAATCCCACTTGGATTTTTCCCAAGGAAGACCATATCTAGGAGCAAGATTTGGTGAGGTGATTGACAATGGAAGGATGAGTGACAAGTGAGCAAGATTTGGTGACTCACCCTTGTGAGTTTCGGCTAGGTGATTTTTTTTTTTATTGGCTAACCGACCGTGACATGGATCATTTTAGGCATCATCTCATCCTTAGGTGTAGGTGTCTTTCAAGAAGTCAATCATTTCAAGTGTCATTCTATGGTGTCAATCAAGTAGGAAATGAAGTGCTCTAGGCTAGGAGAAGACCCTTGGCCGACCATGGCCTTTTCTTTCTCACCTCACTTGGTTTCCTCCCATTTCTCCAAAGGTGACTCTCGGCCACTTCACTCTCCCCATTTCCTCTACTTTCCTTTACATTTTCTTACCTTCCAAACATGATTTCCTAGCAAGTTCAAGGGTTCTCTTCAAGGTTTTTGCAAAACATCTATCTTTGAAAGTAAATAATCTTTTTTTTAAACTATTTCTTTCCTTTCAAACAAAGATCAAAGAAGCTTTTCTTTTAAAAGTCTTTTATCACCATGTTTTTTAATATTTTCTTAAACTTGCATGAAAGATCTAAGCTTTTTGGTTCTTCTTTTAAAGGAAAATGAAAACTAAAGTGCTTTTGGAAAAATAACTCTCTTTGAATAACAAAAAGGATTTCCTACTAGGCAAGTCATTTTAGTTATGTAGAACAAATATTCTCTAGGTTTAATCTTGATTCTCTAATATAATTTCAGATTTTTGTTACTTTATACTTGGAGTATTTGTAAGTACATCTTTAACATAATCCTAGTATTTCTTGTATATGTGGGATGAACATGTTGTGGTGGTTGATTATTTTACATGTTTGCTTGACTTGTTATTTGAAAGGTTTTCTTGTACAAATATTCTATACCTTGTTAGGGCAATATTTTAGGATTTCAAAATCTATGGTATGTTGGTGGTTTGTAATAATTTGTATTGTAAAGAAAATATAAGGAATATGTTATAATTATGGGATAATACATGTGGAGTCATGTATGATGGGAATTTGCCTTGAGACTATATATATATATATATATATATATATATATATATATATATATATATTGGCCAAGAAGGATTTTGGGGTGATTTTCAATACTTGACTTTTGATTCATGTGATGATTTTACCTTAGGAGTTTAAGACATTTTAAAAGTATGAGGTTTCTTTGTAAGTATATTCTTATCTTACCCTTAGCATCACTTGTATGTGTGAGGTGAACTCATGATTGTGCCGTCTTGTTCTTTAGTTTGATTTGTTTATTTAGTGAGTTTAGTGTACTTTCTCTAAGTATTGTTGAGATGATATTTTACCCTTTTAATCTAAGGCATGGTTGTTGAAATATAGTGATTATTTGTTGGAAGAATGAAAAGGATATGCCATAGTGAATTTCGGTTAGAGCATGTGTGATGATAGCATGACATGTTGAAGGATGGAATTGTATCTTTTGAACTTATGGATTTCGGCTATGGCCATCTAAAAATGGGAGATTTTAAGTTTTAACTTTGGATTGATGAAAGATGAAGATTTAAAATATTGGGTGGTCAATATGAACATGTGCCTTGATTTTTTTGATGTATAGTTTCGGGTGTGTGGTAGATGCAATATGAAGTCATGTTATATTCGAGTTATTAGAGAAATAATATGTATGGGTATTTTTAAGGTTTCGGGTATTCCATGTATAGACCATGTTAATTGTGTTTTGGAGATTCACTAAGGATTACAAGAGTTGATGTGAGAAAAAGAAAGGAAAAACTAGGGTTTTAGCCCTAGGGGTGTTCGGCCATACCCATTTTCTAAAGTTAGAGTTGTAGAATAATTTTCTTGGTTTGAATATATGCATATGACGTGCTTGAATGATACTTATATGCACATGTTAACATGTACAAGCAATGGTTTGAGAATGCATGCATCATGTGCCTCATGAACTATGTGCCTTGTATAAAAGGAAGTTAAAGTTTCGCATGCATGTTTATTCAAGTCAAGAGTTCTATGTCTTTTGGGTCAATGTGTTTTCAAAAGAAATGAATAAAGAGTTTTTATAAGAACCCCAAAGGCTGGGATGAGGTATTGCCCCAATAGAACTCCCTGTTTACTCAAGAGTGTTAAAGTCGAGTGAAAATCTCTGGGTCAACATAGATCAGTCAGCGGACCATGTATGACTCCAAAAGGATTTTGGAGCGTGTTCGTAACTAAAGTTGGTAGGTGCCCAAGGACGGTGAAGGCGTTGCGCATTGTCATTATAAGAATTAAGGATGTAGTCACCTTGGCTTGAGTGGTCATTGGGTGATGAAGAACAGATAACGTAGTCACCTCGGCTTGAGTGGTCGCCGGATGATGCGGTAACGTGTAACGTAGTTACTTTGGCTTGAGTGGTCGCCAAGTGATGCAGTAACTAGCGGGGAGGACATGGTGCATAGGAAAGCCGTGAGATATCCAACATGAAAGTCATGACAAGAATAGCTTTTAAGTCCTAAGAATCATATGAACATGAATAATGGCGCCTTAAGATAAGAAAATGATGAAAGACACGGAAGTTTACGAAAAGAATTTTTGTACGTGTTTAAGAAGTCTATGTTATATGAAAAACCTTTTTATGAAAGAGTACATGCATAAGTGATGAGTTGCAAAGAAAGTCTAAGTTACATGAAAGTCTTTTAATGAAAGTGCATGTGCATAAGTCAAATCATATGTCTCATTTTCATGACACATGCATTTATTTTGGCGTTCACTTATGTATGCTTGTAATACTTTTGTTAGGATAATTGTGTACTTACTGAGAGTTCTGAAAATCTCATCCCTTTAATTTTCAACTATCATTCATCTTTGGGGTGATAGAAGTGGTTGCGGGTGACGATGCAGATGAACCCCTGTTTTAGGGAGGGGTAACAGAGCCATTTCTTTTCTAGTATTGGTTCAAGTTATAATTTGGTAATTTCGGAGAACTTTAGATATTTCCTGTTTATTAGGAATATTGGTATTTTGTGGAACTTGATATATTATGATGTTATGTATAAAGTTTCTTTTGAGATAATTATTCGTTCTATCATATGATGTTTGGCAAGTTTTATATTTTTTGTCTATAATACTCGGCTTGACCTTTTTTCGCTGCAAAATTTTTGTATACTACTAGTAAGTTTAGGCGCATATATTTACCTATGACATGAACGAGGGGTGAGTATCCTTGCATTACTTATCTCCGACGTCTCGGTTTACGTCTAATACCAAGTGTAGGCGGGGGCGTCGACAAACTAGTTTTAGTTTTTAGAGCTTCAATATAGTCTAGCACTGAACATACAATTTATATTCTAAGTATTTTATTTTTAATATTTCCATGATCGAGTATTTAATTTTTGTTCTTAATGCTTGCAATTTTCTAGTTAATTATTGTTTGATTAATTGAATCTCAATGAGACCGAGAGGTGATTTGTGATTTTAGCTCTAGGATTAAACACAATTGAGCGAAAGTAAAAATACTTAATCGAAACTAGTGTGATTTTCTAAGAAAAATCTAAAAAATTTAATGAGCCTTCAATTAATTAAATTCACATAGATATATGAAATTATTAGTTGGAGATAATTTTAATATTGTTCAAAAGAAAATATTGAATATTTAAGGTTTTTTTTTTTTTTTTTAATCAACGTGAGAGTATTGAAATTTAATAATTAGAAAGAATAAATTGTGTGAAATTTGCTAGGTGAAATCAAATATTCTAGATCTATTCTTATTATACTTACAATCTTAAGTTTTATACTCTTTTATTCATAAATTTATTTTTATTAAGTATTTCAATGTAATTTATAAAGTAGAATCTATTCATTTTTTTTGTTTTTCTAAATAGTAATTAATTTAGTGAATTTCAGTACTCAATAGCATAATTAATATCTGTGGATTCCACATCTGTTTTATTTGAAAGTACTTTACTATTTATTATGCTTTTGTGCACTTGCAGATATTTTTATACAAATACAGTTCTAAGAACCATTCTAGGAGATTTTAAACTTATGGGAAAGGGCCAGCTAAGCATAACATCAATTTTAGTAGAGTTAACCTTAACTCCTTCTTTGGAAATTTAGTGACCAAGATAGCTAACTTCCTAACACTCAAAACTACATATAGATTTTTTTTGCAAACAGTTGAAGCCGCTTCAAAATGTTTAAAAGAATTTGTAAATAAACCAAAAGCTGGTTTAGATAGTTAGATGAGAAATGAGATGGTTTTAAATGAAATTTGAAGGTTGAATAAAATATTATTTTTTGATATTATAATAATTTTGAGATTTGAAAAAGTAGATTAGGATTTGAAAAAGTTATAATGATGAAATGAGTAGAGATGACTTCTAAATCCAAACAGGGATCAAATGTTCTGGAAAAGGTTTGCTATAGATAAGTACATCATTGAAAAATACAAAAATAAATTTACTTGGATGAGTCTTAATGAAGATGTCAATCATTAGGACTGGGAAAGAAATGGGTACAATAATAAGTCCAAATTACATTACCAAAAACTCTTGATGACCCTCGTCAGTTCTAAAGACCGTCTTTTGGATATTAGGATTGATAGGATTTGATGGCAATCGGATCTAAGGCTTAATTTGCTGAAAATGGTAGCATTATATAGCTCATCTAATAATTCGTCTACAATTCATATAAGAAATTTTATTTTGATGGTTTCTTTATTGAGAGTCTTATAATCAACATAGAGTCGTGAACTGCCATCTTTCTTTCTTACCAATAGGATAGGTGAGGAAAAAAGGTTTTGATTGGGTCGGATTATACCATTGTTCAACATTTCATTGAGAAATTTTTCTATTTTTGTTTTTTGGAAATAAGGGTAATAATAAGGACCTACACAGATTTGTTTTGTTTTTATGGAGTAGGATATGGTGGTCATGTGTTTTACGTGGATGTAAGCCCTTTGGTTCTTCAAAAACTGCTTGGTATTGGTCAATAAGTTCACACAAGGCCAGGTCATGTTTAGGGAAAATAATGGTTTTTTCAATGAGTTATGTAATTATAAGTTGTATAACTAAGCCATTTTGGTCATTTTTAATGCCCTACCACAATTTTCACCTTATATCAATGATAAACCAGTGGGTGACATGCCTTGAAGTGTTCTAGTTGTTTCCATGTAAGAAAATTCCATTTGAAGTAGGCTGTATCTTCAGCAGAGTTTTCTTGGCGATAAAGGGATACATAAAGTTATGGTTGCTTCCAGAACCTATATCAATAAGGATCACCACTACACACGCTTGCACCTCGCCAATTAACCTCATTGTCATGGGATTTGGAGAGCTGAAGAGAGCATGAATTGAAATTCTTGGCTTTACTTCTACAATCTCTAGTTCATTTCATGAACTGCAATCTCCTTCTCCTTTCTTCCTTCTGCTGATTTGGGCTCATTTTCATCACTATAGTCCTTACACTTCATAATGATTAACTTGGCTGCCTTAATGCACTTGTGCCCTAGTCCACATTTATCGTCACAATTGTAGTAAAGACCCTTTTCTCACCTTCCTTCATTGGAATAGGAGACAAACATTGCATTGGAACCATAACCTTTTTCTCGCGTGAAGGAGGACCAATGGCCAGCCATGGGGTGGAGCACCCCATTTACAACTTCCTTAAGGCCAACAAATTTTTTTCTTACACATTCGCCAAACAAAATCAATATTCAAAGTTTGTGGGTCCAACATACGTACCATAAATACGATGTCTTCTCTAGGTTCACTAAGGAAACAACTAAGTTTATATGGCTCAACTTACCTTCTTAACTAGTTAGATAAGACTTCAAATTCTGTTTTATAACCTTCTAAGATAGTAGCTGCTTCAATTTTGTAAGGGCCACCACGTTAGTCCCAGAATCAAGACATTCATCATGTCAGTGCCTGCTAGGGGTTGGCATTGAGGCAGTTGGATCTCCAAATCACAAACTACCTTATGAGGTTGCTCGTATTGTGGGCACTCAACAAAATTGCTATGAGGGTAAAGTTGAGACATCCACAACCAAGCGCAGCAAAGGCATGGATCAAAACATCAGCGATGAGGGATTTTAATATGCTAAGTCATTGTGTGACATTGTTGTAAGTGATTTAGCCTCCATTTCCCTTGGATAACTTCTCCCGTGCATTTGACCACTTATTTGTTTCCACCACACAAGAAGCTTTCTTGGCATTGGGTTACGAGCATAGGCAAGCGCCTTGCGTTGTTAAGGCGGAGTAGGCACCCTGAGGCGATCGAGATTGCTACTAGTTTTCTTAATGAGCATTGCTAATTCGTTTCACTAATAATTAAATAATAGTTAAACACTTATTTACACAAACTCATGGGTGATAAGCTTTGTAGATGACATGAATATTTATTTATGACATAGTTTTTATTAATTGCATTAATTGACATATTTCAATTAGTTGGATAGGTTAACTAAACATATTTATTAATGGTTTTTGTTGCTTTTATAAGGTTGAAATTATATTGGTTATCATGTTCTAATATATCTCTTGCAACAGTCCCTCAAACGTGCTAGACAATGCATGGTGATAATTAATCAACGATAAATCCTTTGATTGATGCAAAGGCAGATGATGAGGAGATCAATTCTGACCTCAATTTGAGTTCTAGTGGTAATAAGTTCGAGAACGAGGCGAATGAGATCATTACCCTTATTGGGATCACAACGTTGATCGGGATTTCATCTTAGATTGTCACAACACAATATAGGCTTGCAAGGACATCAATATATTATGAAACTTTTGAATGGACATCTGCAACAGTCAATTTATGGCCAATTCTAGACAAAAGGTTACCGTTGAGGAATCGGTAGGCATGTTCTGTCTTTTAGTGAGGCATGGACAAGGACAATGCATTATGGGAGAGAGGTTCCCACATTCCCCTATAACAATTAACTGACATATAAGGATACCCTAAAACACAAGCGGGGTGCATCCTTACATTACAAGCAACCCTTGAAACTATTCATGGTTTCAGGCAACATACTCCTCATTTTCTCATACTTCAATAAAAGGAAGTCAAGTTTATTCGTGCACATGAGATAATAGAAGAAATTCATGAATAATGTACACTTGGTTATATGTTTACAGTGATGCCTTGTGTGATGGACGACGCCATGATGGACGTGGTTGTCTCAGCTAATATACGTGAGGCTTATCCTAATCGGCAGGGGCAAATTGTCCTAAATGTAATGTGTATATGTGACTTTGGTATAAAGTTCACAGTTATCTACATGGCGTGAGAGGGAACATCACATGATACTCATGTATTCCTCTATGCATTGAGTCGTGGAAAAACCAATTTTCATGGTCGGTCGATGGTAAACCTTTCATGGTCGGCTTATGATAAACCTCAAATTCTAAGTAATTGTTTGTAAGCAATTGTATTTTTTCTTTATATATTTTTGACAATGGGTTGGTATACAACCGATTTTTTGGTTAAAATGAGTTAACATGTTATTATTATCTAGTGGATTAAGTGTTTTCTTGCACTTTGGAATTTACCCATATCCTAGAGAAATGTATCATAGAAGTGATAGTCAGCAATTATTTAGGAGTTATAAGAACTATTTAATTATTGGCATTCATCAATTTGTAATATAATCAAATGCATATTAGCCTTTATAAAGAATGGTTTAAAATCTTAAGATTAATGCCTGTATATTCAATTGGGTAGTAAGATCTTATTGTGACAACATGTTGTACATTGCATAAATTTATTAGAAAGATGACTCTATATGACTAGTTATTCGAGGGATGGAGCTACATTGCGCTCGATCGAAATGGTCGTGCAGTTGGTTAAGTCGTTGAATCATCACGTCATTCTGATTTGAGCACTAAATCAACCCAAGTTATGACTACAAAGAGAGACGAGATTGCCATACCTCTGTGGACAGATATGGGTGGCCATTTAATGTTATGTTCTCAATTGAGCATGTATGTAATCTTATTATCATTGTAAGGGTTATGGGTGAAAATCGGCTTTTTTAGTTTGGTTTAGTTCAAACTGCCACCGGAACGACGCACTCAAACCTCCACAATACCGATCGAAACCAACCTTATTAGGGTAGGGTAGGGTAGGGGGGGGGACCATTAGTTTCGATTTTGGTTTCAGTTCGACGGCTGGTCGGTTTCAGCATAGTGATCGGTTTGGGTCCCGTTTTGGGCACCTTTTGGGACTTTATTTTTGCTTACTTCAATATTTTGTTGGAATTCTCTTACTCATCTATTAATCAATATCCTGACAAGATTTTGGACTGTTCTTCTTGTATTTTTAAAATTCATTACTAATAACAATAAAAATTAAGTAATTAATAAATAGTAATATTAATTAGTAACTATTAACTAATAAGTTAATAACTACTAAGTTCTAACTACTAAGTAAATAATAAAAATGTCTACTAGATGAGTAGAAATCTAATACAATTACACATTACAAAATTACAAATACCAACCAACACAAATTGTTTTAAGTAATATTAATAAGCAAGCAACTAACACATATAAAAGAAATTATGCTAAAAGGAGTGTTCAATCTTCACTTCTTTATTTCATATTGGAAAGCAGTCTTCAATTTATAATAGTTGTGATGCCTGATTGTACTCCAACTCTATAAAGATATGAAAAACATTAATAAACTTGAATAATGAAAAATAAATTAAATTAGTTTATAAAAATAAATGAATATTGAATAAAAAAAAACATTACTAGATTCTACCACAAAACTCTTCACATTATCTATGGCCCTCGAATATCAATTGGCAATTACGAATGTCGCAACCAATTCTGAGTACAAACAAGTGCCTCAACTGTTCGGAGCCATGGAACTTCAAAACAAATCGAGTACACGCCATTTTGTACTAAATGCCAACTTTGAGACAACAATGGTAATAGGCATAGCTAACAAATCTCGTGTAGTCCTTGCAAGTATTGGATAATTAATCTCATTAATTCTCCACCAGACCAAGAAATGAGAAAATGGATTGAGTGTCTCACAACCATTTGATAAGTGCTGGTCCACCTCTATTTTAGAACCTGCTTGATACCACTCCCACATCGATTGTGACTTATGATTTTCTTCAATTTTTTTAGGGTGTAGATGTTGGAGTGGGCATATGTTGTTGATTACTCAAGGTAGAACCAAATGTAGTATTATACTCGACGTATAAGTCTAATAGTAACCATTTTACACTAGACACTAACACCTATTCCCGAGTCTCATCATGAATTTTTCTCAAATTTAAAGTGAAAAACCCTAACTTACTTCGAGGATTAAGTACAACTGCAATCAACAACAAGAAGTTCATCTTATCCAATGAACTCCAATACTTATCATATTTCGTTCTCATGCTTATGGCCATGGTCTTCAAAAAATCTCTGGGACTCTCACTCAGCCTAATTAACTATTTTTGGAGCATACAAATCTTCACAAAATTTATATTTGCCATGACATGAAGGGACATAGAAAATCGACAAGTGGCATTGTAAGACATCTTCAAAAATTTATAAAATCTCGTAGTGTCTCTCACTCATCACTCTAAGAGGCCCGATTTGGTTATCATTAAAGTAAGATGGAAAGTTGTAATCCTCATTCTCCATCCTCCTAAAAGCCTTTTCAAATCTCTCAGCCGCATCTAATATCAAGTAAGTTGAATTCCATCGAGTTTGCACATCAAGGGACAACATTTTTTTACAATCGATTTTTTTTCCTGCACATTTCTTAAACTTATCTAATTTAGCAAGGGAGGAGCACACATATCTAACCTTATTTCTAACCATTGTGATAGCGTCGTCGCACTCCTTTGAACCCTTATTCACGACAAGATTTAATATATGAGTACAACATCTCAGGTGCATATATTTTCCTTCCAACACATTTCCTGTCAAAAAAACGTTTCAAGTAGGAAATTGTATTATCATTAGAGTTAGCATTATCAACAATTACAATAAATATTTTATTAATCCCCCAATCAAGGAGACACTGCTCAATATATCTTCGAATTGTATCCCTTTGATGATTAGGGATTAAACATAAAATAATGATTTTATTTTGTAATTTTTAATCTTTAACAATGAAATGAGCAATTAGGCACATTTAATCCAGATTTTGTACCGATATCCATGTATCAGTAGTAAATGAAACTCTCGTACCCCCATCTTTAAACAACTTCCTGAATTTTGCCTTTTTAGATGTAAACAATTTCATATAGTCTCTTGCAACTGTGACACGAAATGACATTATAAATCTTGGTTCAAGCAATCAAAACATCTTCTAAAATCTTTGCCCTTCAACAATTCTAAAGGGCAATTCATCAATAATTACCATCTCTGCAATGGGCAACCTCACTGCTATCACTCTCTCCAATCCCCTCTTGGGTTGTTGCCTCACCCGCCAATATTTTTTGGTACCTATTGACTCGCTCTAAAAAGTGTTTTAGATTATCAAGTAGTATTAGGGAAGTCCTAAGTCATTTCCTCAAGGAACGATAAATTTAATATGTAAATTCATCCACTATTGAAAATAAAATGAAATTATAACCTAAGACAATCTACAACGATATTCACAATGAAAATGAATTTTGGATATTATTAAAAATGTCATGTTCTTTTTGTTTGAGATGATGCATGAAGGCTAGGGTTTATTCAAGACAAATGAAAAAAATAATGCATCAAACTCGAGTTGGAAGTAGGAAATATTTAGCTAGCATCTAAGAAATTTTGCTCTAATGTGCCTTAACGCTTTTTCAATCACTTTCATGAAATAAGTTGATTCGTGGATGTGCATCAAATATATTATGGTTATCCTCATTTGAGAAGCTAAACCACATTCATCAACATCATCTAATCCAACATTTTTAAGCAATAAATGGGAGATTATGAATTTTACCTTCTGAGAAACATTTCATCAAACACCATACGTACAAGGCCTTAAACCAGACTTTTCCCATTCCATGGAGTTTCAAACTAACTCCCAAAAATTATGGTTCTTAAAATCGGCCAAAACAAATGATACACAACCGGAATATGACTCCAAATTATCCAACTAATAAAATAAATGGAACACCACAAATTAAACAACACAAAGAGTCACTACCGAAACGTAATAAAGTGCAGCAGGAAATATATGTGTCACTGATTAAGAGCTACTGAAATGAAGACAACAATAAGAGGTAAACATGAGATACCGAAAATGTGAGTAACCCAACGTAACCATGAACAACCGAATAGAGAATAATGAAATAGATTCATGAAAGTAAGCAACTAAACACGAAACACCGGATGGAAAACTACTAAAATGGAAAACTAATTAAATGCAAAGTTAACGAAACATATAAACCGAAACCAGCTACAAGTCTTAGATTCAAGGAAGAAAAAATGAAAAAAATGAAAATGGGCTGAAGCTTGGGTTAGAGAGTTTTGGGTTTAGGGTTTTTTTCTTCTTTTTCTTTTTTATTTTGCATCTAACCAAATGAGTACGTTCTTTTCACTCCTTTCTCTCGTTGCAGCTGCTGTGTGTCCAAAAGGCATACACTTGCTGCTGCGTTTTTCGAGTGCAGGAGTTTAACTTTTGGTGCAGGGCTGGCCCGGCTGGGCTGGGCTGGGCTGAAAAACTTCCGGGGGGATTGAAGGAGCTGGGCCATGAAATGGGACACAGGACTTGGATTATGGAATTGCCACGTTTTGCATGTTTCGGTGCAGGTCTGTTCCTCAATTTAAGTGTGTTTCCGTGTGGTAATTGCATGGACTGAGTGAGTCGTTGAAGTGCAGGTTGATGTTTCTGGTCTGGAATGAAGCCATGAGGTCCGATGGGCTTTTATTGACGTGAGTCGGCGAGGTTGAATGCTGCAGGGGCTTATGCGTGAGTGATGAAGGGTTAGAGTATGGGCCCATATGCTGAAGGGCTGAGGAGCAAACGTGCATTGTACTCATTCGGTGCCAGGCCTTACGAAGAATTTGACTTGAATTGGTAAAACTCGGTGCAAGGCTGAATGGGTACTTACGTTTGTAGCAGGGGATGGGCTTGCGGGAAATTGAGTAGGGCTGAATTTGGCTTGAAATTGTGCTTTGATGCATTGGTTTGGAGTGAAGCCATGACTTGTTTGAAGTGTATCCCTGTAATTTGAATGGAGTGCATCCCGTGAGAATCCATGGCTAGGTTTGGAAACAGAAATACCTCAAACACTCTCAAATAATTTTTACTACTATTTATTACTTTTTACCTACTTTTATTATTATTCATTACTTTTTTATTACTATTCAATATTTTATTATTATTTTTTACCTACTTTTTCTTATTATTCACAAACACTTTCAAGTATTCTCAAACACTCTCAACATCCAAACGTAACCTAAAAATTTGAAATTAAATGAGCTTCCTCATCAATTACGTGTAGCAAATTGGAGATTAGAGTCATGAAACTAAGCTTTTATCAATTGAATGAGAGGTGATTTATTAAAACCTAATTCACTCAATTACTAGTAGGAAAAATGTGATTGAACTCAAATTAAAATACAAAATAATTATAATATTATGGCTCAAGTACGTCTGTTCATCCGGGTTCCGAATTCAAAATTTTCTTGAATTTTTTTAAGTAAAAATGCTAAAATTATTGAAAAAAAAAACTCAAAATTGAGCCGGATAAACAGGCCTAGGCTCAATCTCCTATCTAGAGGCTCACATTTATGAGGATTTTTTGAACATGTAGATAGGTGGACCTTCATAGTTGAAGTCTCACTCCTCTTTAGATAACAAACTTAAATCTTGCCATAATAGATACATTTAGCCTTGGGCTCTTTTCTATTTTTTCAAAAAGGTTCCAAACACATGACGGCTCTTTCCTTTTTCATTTCCTAAGAAGTGGACAAGTACTATTCTTAGGGGTAATTGGAGGATTGGGTGTTTGGGTCTCTTCTAAATTAACAGTTTGTTTATCATTTTCAAGATCAATTGGAATTGAAGAGAAATTCATCTAACATGTGAAAAAATTTAATTCTCAATTAATTAAAAATCACAACTAATTTAAAAACAAAGCACAGAAAAATTCGGCAATTAAATAGAAAGGATTCACGAAAATTTTAAAAACAAGCACAAATTCTCGACTCCATGAGTGCTGTTAACACTTAAAACTAATTTAAATTGATAGTATTTAAACAAACAAAGCACACAAAAATTTAAACAAAACAAAACAGTGAAGCACAGAAAAACATTATAGACACTGTTAAGTGTTAACACATACTTCTTAACAGAAATAACATTATATTGTTAAGTGTTAACAATATTAACAAAGTTGTTAAGTGCTAACACTTAACTGTTATATCTATTTAAACATTATAAATAATAGATATATATACATTATAAACAATAACAAAGAAGCACAACAATTGATTAAAATTATAAACATTATAAACAATAAACATTTTGGAGCCCACCAAAAATATATACAAAAGATAGAAAAAAAAAACACAAAAACTCGTATACAATAAAATATAAATGATAAATCTATGATTAGACTATCAGTTGATGTAATAAATCATTGAAAAAAAAAACAAGTGTATACAAGAAAATAGAAAAGAGGAACAAAATAAACTACTAACTTACTAATGGGAACAGCTCAGAATGATGCCGAGGGGTAGTGCACTGGTGGTTGTCGATTGGGCTTGCCTGTTGCGACAGAGGAGGACAGTGCTGCGAGAGCACGAGGGATGGTGGCTAGAAGCTAGCGAGTGGCAAAAGAGGAGGAGGGGTTGGGGGACGAGGACGGGGCAAGAGAAAATGGAACCCTAAGGAGAAAATTGAAATGACGAAATGATAAAGGGGGAATTTCAGTCAAAACCATGGTCTAAGATAAACGATGTCTTTTCATTTTAAATGAAACAATGTCGTTTTGTATATATATATATATATATATATATATATATATATATAAGAAAATGATCGGTTGGTGTACCTGTTCAAGACAGGGTTGAACCAGTACCGAACCACTCGATGTCGGTTTGGACGAAATTAGTACGGTCTCCGGACCCATTTTTCTTAGGTGGCGGCTTGTTTCGATGTCGAAGGTCGGTCCAACAATTCTGCTTAGTTTGACGATTTTTTCTATAGCCCTAGTAAGAGTGTACTTTTGTTTTTGAAATTTATAAATATTTACCAAGTACATTTTGAATTTCTTTGCTGTCTATGAATCTTGGTATTTTATAAAGTTTATTGGTTATATGAATTAAATAAATTTAGAATATTAAGTTAACGTTGAGAATTTAGCATCCAAATTCTATATCATAATAGTAATTATGCATATGCGCAAGGCTTGGACATGTCTGTAATTTTTTTGCCAAAAACAGGTGATAAATTTTCATTCCTTTCATGCAAAGATCAAACTATCAAAATTTTCCAAACCCACCCATAATTATTGGTATTGAGCCATATGAAATAATGTGTTCAGGCTACAATAACGAATAACATTTAATAATATTTAATGGAAAATTCTTTAGCACATCGAGGTAATAATTTCGGCGCGGCTTCGCATCCTACGTGGACCGAAGACGACGTCGTTTCACATTTACCTCTCTTTCCCTTCCTCTGCTCTCACTAATTTTGCATTTCCCGTTCTCCCCACAGCCTCCCTCACCTCCCATTTCCCTATTGATTTCCCTCTCTCGCATCGCCGAAGCCATCGTCTCCTCTCCACCGAATCCCACCATCGTTCTCTTCACCCATCTTCTGAATTCTCTAGTTCCCTTCCATCCCACCCCCACTCCCATCCAACCTCCATGACAGTACCGATAAAAAAAAGATATCTTTTTTTTTTTTTTTTTTTATGTTCTACGCACAAGTTCTGGCCCCTGGAGCTCGTGGAATTGATTAGTTTTTGTTGGTTTTTTTTTTCTTCCAAAAATTTTGTTTTTGTTTTCTTGTTCATGATTCGAGTGAAACCCATGATTTTATGGATTTAATTTGATCCTTTTTTGAGATATTTGTTTCGAAAACCTCAATTGATTATTTTCTTTGTTGTATATGTTGTGGGTTTGTTTTTCATTTTGATTCAATGAAGATTTTTGGGTCGTTTAAATTTTGGCTTTTCTTCTCGTGCCGAATCTCACGGCATTCTTGTTTTGGTTAAGTGGGAAAGGTAGTTTTTCTCTGAAATGTTTTTTCACCGCTTCAACATCAATTTCGTTTCTATTCTATTTTTATTTTATTAAATACTTGGATGACGTGGCAACCGTGAGGCCGCGGCAAGGGTACAAATTGGGGATACCTAGCACTACTCTTTCTAATTCATAATTATAATGCTATATAATATAATAAAATCTCGATTTTTGAAATTTATTGATTAATCTAAAATTTGAAAATTATTTACTATTAATTATATGATTTTAATATTGTTTTGGGTATGTAATTTTTTAATTTCTATTAGATAATATAAATATATTTATAAATAATATTTTTTTAACAAAGAGAGAGTGACCACATGTCCAATAGTGACCTCTGCCCAAATTTATTAATAGCCATCACTTAAGACGGAGGAATACCGCCGTAACAAGTAAGGACATTAGGAATTTACAAATAAGCAAGAAAGAACCATCCCTGACATAAAAAACTACAAACAAAGAACCAACACAAAACATCTAAACATGCCTAGGACCTTATTCTTATTAAAAAAAATAATACAACCTATACAAATCACCATAAACCAAAAAACAAAAAAAAAAAAAACTATCCACTTAAAAACAGAAGACCTAATTTGTCAAATTTCAAGATAATTTTGAGACAACGAGGAATATCACAAAAATTCTTCCAAGTTCCTAACACCATCCTCGCTCAAACATGCATTGCACTCTCTATAAATATGGCGAATCCCCACTTGGAGCTTTTGTGCTCAGTCATTTATAAGGTGCTTTCTAAAATCCTCGTGAGAAGACTGTCTCCAATGTTGAATAGAATAATTGCTCCTGAACAATAAGCTTTTTTGCCGAGAAGAAGTATTTATAATAATATATCTTTGGCGAAAGAGATGATTCAGTTGATTAATAAAAAGGTTTGTGGTGGCAATTTCTTTATGAAAGTAGACATGGTGAAAGCATATGACTATATTGACTGGGATTTTCTATTGTATGTGATGAGTGCTTTCGGTTTATCCTTACAAGTTTTGCGAGTTAATCCAATAGTGTATTACTACTCCTTAATTTTCTTTTGTCATGAATGACACTGCAAAAGGTTTTTATTACTAGTGATCGTGAATTGCGTCAAGGTGATTCTCTATCGCCATACCTCTTTATTCTTGCTGAAGAAATATACGGATGATGTTATAATTTTCTTTAATGGAGGGAGGTCTTCTTTAAAGTATATTAGTGATACTTTCAAGACATACGAGGACTGGTCGGGGCAGGTGGTGAGCACAGAGAAATCATTGTTTCTTTTTCTCTAGTTATATTCTGGATGCCAGGCGACATAGGTTATTGGAGTTGACATATTTTTCTGAAGGGAGTTTTCCTGTGAAATATTTGAGAGCTCCTCTTATTTCTGGCTGTTTGAAATGTTCTCATTTTGATGAGCTTTTGTCTCGTATTAGAAATAAATTGGGTGGATGGAAATCTCGGGTACTATCTTCTGGTGCCCGTTTTTATTATTAAGGCATGTGGTGTCTAGTATACCTGTGCATCTAATTTTTGTGATTCATGCACCGAAGAGGGTTTTGGATGATTTAAATCTTCTTATCAGTAATTTATTCTCGGGTTCATCAGATGGAAAATTGAAGAGAAAGTGGCTAGCTTGGCACAAGTTTTGTAAACCGAATTGTGGGGGAGGTATTGGTTTGAGGAATTTAGGGAGATTCAAACCTCTTTCATGAAATATGCCTAGAAGAAGATGCTTTCAGAACACTCCCTTCGGACAATTTTTTCAAAGCAAGTTATGTTCAAGGCAAGCATATATCTATAGTTGATGCTAAGAAAGGATCTCGGTTCTGGAAAAAAATTATGAACTGTGTACCAAACATTCTGAGCAACTCTACTTGGCGTGTTAGAGATGGACAATTATCTTTTTGGTGTGATAATTAGAGAAAATTGGGACCTTTGGAATTTGATATTCCAATTACTAGCCAGCTTGATTTGTTGGTGAGAGATTGTAAAATTAATAATGGTTAGAGATAATAAACCGAGGAGGTGCTTGAGAGTTTTGGGTGATCTAAAGAGGGAGTGAACATCTTGATTTGGAAACCGAATGTCTCTGGCAAACTTGGATCCAGCCCGAATACATATGCCCATCCATGCCACTGCAGCTTTAAAGGAAGTCCAAAGAGATTCCATTGAAACCTTTCTCCCTTCCATACAAGCACGACACCTCCACATCCAAAGAGACCAAGTCAATATAACAGGAATTAACCCAAATAAGGTACCTTTTTTAGCCGACTTAAGACGCCATTCGAAACGATAATTTCACTTTCTCTTTCCAAGGTTTTTTTGGATCAAAAGGCAAACCCATGATATGAGAAGCATGACCCCAAATTTTCATAGCAACCATACCCATCGCTAGAACGTGATCTTGGTCATCAAAATTCCCTTGCTCACAACATTCACATTTAGACACTAAAGGGATACCTATCATGCGTAGCCTTTTATCAACACTAAGACGAGTGAAAAGCTTTCTAAATAGCCATTGAATATTTTCAAGAAAGAGTAGCATGCCATAGCCACTTAGCCAAGGGTATTTTTGGTGCTCGAACCCAAGTACGTACGTACATATAAGGCTATTTGCCAATAGTGCTTTTTGTAGCTAAAAGCATGCTTTTTGTGGCAAATAAGTATTTGCCACAAAATTCATTCGTGGGAGGCTCCTGGCATATGCTCTGCAGCAAATACTACTTATTGCCACGAGTAGGCATTTTTGTGGCAAATAGCTACTTATTGCTACCACTAGATCATGGTTAAAGGCCATATTGGTAGTGGCAAAAAAGCCTAGAAATGTATTACCTCTCGTGGGAAATGCCTATTTCCCACAAAGTGTTTCTGTGGCTATTAACTATTTACCACATAATGGTCTAAAGGAGAATCAATGTTTACTACCAATCACATGATTATAGTTTGCATCAACAATTTTTTTACCACGAAGTCCAATCCTGTGCATTACTTTATTCACAGGAACATGTTCATCTCTAAAGTTATATGTATTCGTGGTTAATAATATGTTATTTACCACCACTCCAGCTCAAGACAAATATTTTTTGCCTAGAATTTCATACCTTGGCTAAAAGACTTTTGAATACCATTTGGTATTTGATAATAACAATTTACAACAACACAAACACACACACACACAAACACACACACACACACACACATATATATATATATATGCAAGTAGCTAGTCATTCATCAAGTTATAGAATAAACGTAAGACATTGTCCATTTAATATCAGCCTAAACCACTACTATTTTTCAAAAGGATGATTCTCCAAGCTCCCCCTCTGCATGTACTCACACACAAGTAGCTCTTTTGCTCCCAACAGTATGCTAGTAGCTTGGTCAAGTTGGGATGAGATAGTCTTCCTAAAAAGATTACTTCTGATTGCACAATTAGATTGAAACAGAAAAATAAAAAAAGATATTAGTAAGCAGTACATTCAAAACTGATGCTGAAAAAGTACTTTTTTGGAGAAACACTAACTTGAATCAACAGATAACACTAAAATACATATGAAGACAGCAACCAATAGTACTTCACCAAAGAAGTCAAACGACATTCACTTTAACTAGTTTCCTCTAAGTGGAACATATGTTCGAAAACTGGATCCTTAAGGCAGATCTAAGTGAGTAAGTGGAATAGTGCTATTCCACTTATGTTTTTCTCAGGCCATTAGCACATAAATAAAATCACTTAATGAAGTGCTGGAAATAATATGATATATGTAAACTGTCTAGCTGAAAGTTAAACTAAGTATGATTTGTCTTAAGAGACTCTATCAAGAACATATGTTGAATAAATGCCAAAGGATAGTTAAAGAAAAAAAGGCAAAGGCCACACTTGATTAACAATGGAATAAAATAAATAAATAAATAAATAAGCAAAAAACTAAAAAACTACATGTTGAATAAATGGTGACGGTTCCACCAGCCTACTCAATCCCATTTGTCTTAATACGATTGAATATGACCAAGATAATGGGGACATAGCAAGTATTTTACCCTTAACTGAGAAGACATCCCCAATATACCTCTTTTTAAGCCCTGTAAGTAAGAGATTAGACAAATTAATAAACAACTAAATAAGTAGCAAATGGGCCAAACCTGTGAACTATAGAAGAAGAGAATAAACAGAAACAATTCAACTAAAACCCTGAGAAATAGGATAAACTAAAACATAGCTTTTTTAGAAATAATAAGCTCAGAGAAAATCAATGCTCATATTTATACATTCCCATTTGTTTTGTTCTGCTACAAGCCATGACTCAAAAGCTGAGAATAGAAGAGAAGTGGTGATACCTCCCAAGACACAGCCCAACATCAAAACCTTGTAGTGAGGAGAATGCTTGGTGATGCAGCTCAGTATGTATGTTATGCAATATGTCACACATGCTCTCTTTCGACCCCTGCATTCAGTTAGTGAAGGCAAAATATAGTGAGAAAACAATTCCAATCGATAAAGCATGAATAATTCACAAACAAAGTTATGAGAAACTCTTACTATTTGTCAGCCAGAGATCCAACAATTGGCCCAAACAACATTGAGGACCCAAACCTAGCAATAAAAAGCTGTCCAATTTCTCCTTTCCCAAAACCATTCTGACTATAGAGATAGTATACATAAGGACCCTGCAACCAATTCCCGGGTATTGCCACACAATTAAAAATCATTAGGCAAATGATTACAATTATCACTGCTAACTTCAAATAATTAGTAATATTGATAGAAATCAAAATAGAGACTAAAATCATGCACCAAACCATAAAGGCATCAGAGTTTTTACTCTATCCACCTTTCTTCTACTCGATTACACGCCCAACTAAACAAGCATCAGAGATAAACAAATAAAGACTCGAATTTGGAAGCCACTACACACAGTCAACCAACAACAGATAATAAACAATCAATTTTTACGTTAGCACTGCCACCGTGTATGATAATAAACAATAAATCCTTAACATAAACGGCATCTACGAATTTCTACCATCAAAATTTAGAATTTGAATCAACAATTATCATAAACTCGAGCAATGCAATATAGAATTCAATGAGAAAGTAAATAAATAAATAAATCTGAGAGGAGAGGAGAGGAAGGAATCGGATGGGCTATTCCTTGAGAAAAAAAAAAAAAACTAGAGAGAGAGAGAGGGGAACAAAGAGAGGGAACAAAAGACGAACGGAGAGAGATGTTGTTCGAACACGAACCACTTCGATGCCCCTTCGGGCCTCTTACCACCAAAACCCTAGAAACCCAAAATTTACCTCCATAGATAATCAAGCTCGAGCCCCACCTTGGAAGCAAGGCGATGAGAGCGTGACTGTGAGCTTCGAATTTTGCAGTCGGCGTGAGAGGGTAGGAGAGAAAGGGTCTTGGGAGGTTATCGCGCTGAGAGAGAGAGAGAGAGAGATATGGAATTTAGGGGGCCAGGTGTATTGTCTTGATTAAGTTTTAAAGGAGTATTTGCGGCGCTTCATAAAATTCGCTTCATAAGCTCCGCAAATACTCATAAAATTCGCCACAAAAAACCAAACTAAGAATTTTCGCCTGTTTAAGATTAGAATTCGCCCCACACAAAATAAGTATACTTTGTCTTGGTTGACATATAATCTCCCACACACTATATATAAAACTTTAATTTTTATTATTTTTTCTTTTGTCAAATATTTAATATATGAGTAATAAATAAAAAATTAATTAATTTAAGAAGAATAAACTAAAAAAAAATAGATTTAAATTTTTTTAAAAAAAAATAGTGTGTGATAGATTGAAAAGTTGTGTAGGATGACTCTTAAGTTTATTTGTCACGAAAAACAGTTGTATCAAATAGTGTTTTCCCATGAAGTTCTCCCTAGCAAAATCAAGTTTATTTGCCACAATATAAAATCGTCATTAAAAATATTATTTTTCATCACAAAATATTATTTCCCACAAGGTTTTATTTGCGGGCATTGTATCGTGGTAAAAAACTTATTTTTTTCTCACAAACACTTTTCGTGTCATCAGCTTACTATTTGCCACGATTGTATATGGCAGAAAAAGAACTCGTGGCAAAAACCCCTATTTCTTGTAGACAATCTCAGGTCTCCAATAGTATAAATTGAATTATTATTAAGTAGTATGCAATAATTGGTGGAAATCACAACTATCAAATCTCTTATAAATCTAAAACTATTTCATGATCTTATTTCTAAAAAATGAACTTATTTCATCTTAAACTCAATATTTCTATTATTATTTACAAATTATCTTAATTGTATAAAAACGATACAAATTTTTTCAATGAGGACTATTGGAAAATATTTCGAATAATAAATTATCTATGTGCAAACGCTTTATAAACTAGAGAATATATAAAGGAACAATAACAAAATAGAAATAGAGAACTCGGTACTGAGACACGTTGTGATGGACGCTTTCTTTGAGAGTAGATTTTGCTGTCTCTAAATTAACATGCACTAGGCTTCTTGACAGTCTATTCCCAAGATATAACAACGACGGTTCTCGTTAATCTCCTTATTGGTGCACGCAAAAAGAGATACTCGAACCCAATATAAAATAGTCAAAGTCCAAAGAAAGAGAAAGAAAAGAAGAATGAGCGATTCTCTAATTTTTGTAGAGAATTGTTAGAGTGTGTAAAATAATGGTTGGAGTTTCCTATTTATGGAGAATGAAAGGACATTTGTGAAAAGTCATAACTAGAACGAAATGATACTTGTGAAAAATCACAACTTGTTTAAATGAAATAGTACTTTTGAAAGGTCACAATTTATTTAAATGAAATGGAACTTGTGAAAGATCACAATTTATATAAATGAAAAAGTATTTGTGAAAAGTCATGATTAGAATGAATGAACACTCTTGAGAAATCACAACTTCTCAAATATTGGAGAATCTATTGAAAAGGTTTCTAATTTACCAAAAGGTGCAACCCTTTATTTGGTTGGCAAGAAGTTAAAGCTCATATTCCCAAGAGGCATGTATTGGTTCAAGTTACAATGACACATTTTCATTTAAAACTAGACATTCGAACAAATACATTGAACAATAGTGATGGTTCACAATTGTTAGTTACTTAACATTAAATATTTTAATCACTTTTAAGTCTGAAAAACCAACAATCCCCCACCTAATTAAAATATTTTAAAAGATAGAATAGAACAAACTTTTCTTTGGGCTAAATACTATGCATCAATAGAGGTAGCTTGTGGCTTTGAATGTCTATATAGTTTTATTGTGTTTCCATCTAAAAGATCCATGGTGAACCAAGTCTTGAACGAAAATCTTTTAGCCCAGCCTTCTTCACACCACACACATAGTACAACATATATCAAGTTCCTTTCAAGATAGTGGCATAAAGGTCGTGCACTGTATATTGGATTGATGAGCGTTTAGGTAATTGCCCAATTACCATAGACTCCAACCCCATAGTCACACTAGCATAGATGAGTCCTACAAGGGTACATGCAATTCAACACCTCGCCTTAGTCTTGGACTCATTCAAAGCATTTCACTTTTCATTTGACATTGCATTTGTAGCACTCACACCCTAGGGATGAACCTATAATAATATTTTAATAGTGCTATCTAGACACTCAAGTAGTTTGTTCATCCCATTGAACCTTTTTCTTGAAATCTCCAGCTAGGAAGGTTGGGTTGCCGTTATTGGTGACCTAATTAATGGGCTTCAGTCCCATCCCCTCAATGTACATATAACCTTCGACTTTTCCAGACCTTTCATCAAAGGATTTGCTAGGTTATCTTCTGACTCTATATATTCCAAAATCAGGTATCCATTCTTTATCAGGTATCTTATCGTAGAATGCCTTATACTCAAATGTATCATATTATTACTACAGTGTTTATTATTACAAATAATTATCACAGCCTAATTATCACAAAGAACCGAAATAGCTGGCATTGGTTTTTAATTACTAAATATTCTAATAATAAGTTCTTAAACCACTCCACCTCATGTTCGGTATTATCCAAGTCTATTAGTTCAGCCTGTATAGTAGATCGTAAAATCACAATTTTCTTGGAAGATCTCTGAGCCGCAACTGCTCTACTGAGAGCGAAAATATATCCACTCGTTTCCTTACAATCTATCATGTTAGTAATCCAGCTAGCATCACTGTATGCTTCTAATGCAGTAGGTTACTCAGAATAATGGATACTATATGTTATGGCTCCTTTCAAATATTTAAGAATTCTGTCCAATGCATTCTAATGGGAATCATTAGGTTTACTAGTATATTTGCTAAGTCTACTCATAGCATATGAAATATCAAGTCTAGTAGAATTAGCAATATACAACAATATACTGATAATCTGGGAATACCTAAGTTGTGACACAAGATCTCCAAGATTCTTACTTAAATGCAAACACGAATCAAGAAGAGTACTAACAAGTTTGCATTCAAATCTCTCAATTTGTTAAGAATCTTTTCAATAGAATGAGATTGATTTATGCTAATACCATCATGAGATCTCATTAATTTAATACCAAGAATTACTTCTGCCTCTCTTATGTCTTTCATGTCAAATTTCTTAGATAAAAAGTTTTTAACATCAAGAACAATATCTATATTAGTACCAAATATGAGAATATCATCAATGTAAAGACATAGCATTAAGCATGCACATTAACGATTTTAGTGTATAAACACTTATTAGATTTGTTTATCTTAAAATCATATGATAAAATTACTTCATCAAATTTCCGGTGCCATTGTTTAGGGGCTTGCTTTAAACCATAGAGAGATTTAATAAGTCTACAAACTTTTCTTTCCTATCCTGGAACCACAAACCCCTCCGGTTGATTCATGTATATCTCTTCTTCTAGATCATTATTAAGAAATTCAGTCTTTACATCTATTTGGCGAATCTCAAGTTTATGGATCGCTACTAAAGTAATTAGAACACGAATTGTGGTTATTCTAGTAATATGAGAATACATATCAAAATAATCGATACCCTCTCTTTGTGTAAAACCCTTATGCCACTAGCCTAGCTTTAAATTTATCAATAGTACCATCAGGTCTCAATTTCTTGTTAAAAATCCACTTACATCCAATGATTTTACATCTAGGAGGAAGATCACATAAGTTCCAGGTGCCATTAGTTTTAAGAGATTCCATCTCATTATTTACTGCTTCTTTCTAAAAAGTAGAGTCAATGAAAAGCATGGCATCCTTGAAACTCAATGGGTCTTCCTCTATTGAATAAGTATAAAAATCATGTCCAAAATCTTTTTTCTTTCTCACTCGTTTTTTTCTTCCAAGTTCATTTTATAATCCAGATACATTCTCAGGATTAGATATGATGGTAGGTTGACTATTATTACTGCGTCTTTCTAAAAAGTAGAGTTAATGAAAAGCATGGCATCCTTGAAAGTCAATGAGTCTTCCTCCATTGAATAAGTATAAAAATAATGTCCAAAATATTTTTTCTTTCTCACTTATTTTTCTCTTCCAAGTTCATTTTATAATCCAGATACATTCTCAGGATTAGATATGATGGTAGGTTGACTATTGGTAGAAGGAAAACTTATTATCCGTAAAGATTTTTATAATTTATTTTTGAAAGGAAATAGATCTTCAAAGAATGTTGTATCCCTAGACTCCATGATGGTGTTGGGATCGATACCTTGGACATTTGATTTGATAATCAAAACCTATATGCAGAACTATGTCTAGCATACTCAATGAATACTGCATCTATTGTGTTGGGACTTAGTTTTTTTTTTCTTAATTTTTGGAACGTTAACTTTTGTAAGATAATCCTAAACTCTAAAGAAATTAACATTTTGTATTCTACCCTTCTAAAGTTCATAAGGTGTCTTGTTAGATCCCTTAAATGGTACTCTATTTAAGATAAAAATAAGATGCAAGTATTGCTTCCCCCCACCATTGCTCAGGTAGGCTAGAACTAAAGAGCATGCATTTGACCATATCTACCAATGTTTTGTTTTTTTCTTTCAGAAACACTATTGGAATGAGGAGAAGATGGAGTGGTCTCATCATGTATAATACCATTCTCCTCACAATATTAAATCAATTGATTAGAAGAGTATCCACCTCCTCTATTAGACCTGATAAATTTCATTTTTCTCTCCAATTAGTTTTCAACTTTAGTTTTATAGATGACAAATTTACTAAAAGATTCATAATTTATTTTCATCAAAAAAATATAACAAAATTTAGACATATCATCTATAAAAGTAATGAAGTATTTATTACCACCTGTTGAAGAGACATCGTTAAAATAGCATCCATCACTTAATTCAAGAAGTGATGAATTTCGTATAATAGATTTAAATGACTTTCTAGGCTATTTTGATTGAATACATATTCAACATTTTTCATCCAAATCAACCGAAAACTTTAGGAATTGTCTCTAAATCCATCATTCTTTTAAGATTATGATACTTAACGTGACCTAACCGAGCATGCCACATTGAAGAGGAACACGTAGAATATGCAAATTTATTATTAAAATCAAATTTGTCTTCTACATTGTTTTTTTTTTTTTTTTTTTTTTTTTATGGGGAAACTGAAATACTCATTCATGAATAAAACGCTTACAAAGAAGAATCAAGCCAAAGGAGATTAGAGATTACATCTGGATAAAAACCCCACCATAAACTAATCTCTGGGACACTCAAGCCAAACTTTGCTAGAGTATGAGCTACCGAATTACAGTTTCAGTTTACATGTTGCAAAACACATGTTTGAAAACAACTCATTAACCTTCTAACTTCACTAATGATGTTACCCATTTCAGCAGACGAAACACCAGCTTTATGAAATTCTGTTACCACCAATAGCAAGTCGGATTCTATGATCAAATGGTGGATGCCAAGATAGAGGCAAAATTGGAGCCCTTAAGGATTTCTAAACCTTCAATCTCCACCACATTCATTTCAGCTAGTTCCCACTTTGCAACTGATGAGTGCACAAAAATGCACTCTAAATATTCTATTTAAATGCTAAAAAAAATGAGAAAATAATGGATATAACTCATGTTATTAAAATTAATGGTCATTTATCTTGAGATAGATATAAGTATGATTTAATATATTAATGAGAATATAAAATGCCATATTTTTCTCTCTTAATGTTTAATATTTTATTCTTATTTGATGCCTAAATATACTCATTATTCTTATATTTTGATTTAGGACACAAATAGAGACATTAGGAGCAAATGAAGATAATTGTGGAATTTTAGACAGTTCTAATGTCTTTTCGTAATATGGGCATAACTCTCTCATTTAATCTCCGATTGCGCTGATTCAAGATGAAATAGAACCACAAGAGAAATATCTATAACTTTTATGTTTTATGTTTTAAGAGATATCCGCTCGATCCAAGACAAAATCGATCATTAAGTGGACGCACTTGCACTTGACGTTCCTGAATATTCTTCAGCCACTTGCATTAAATCCAAATGTCATCATAATATTTTCCAGCAAGCACTCCTACACCAATTTGGAAATTCAATGATCAACTCATATGCAAGATGAAGTGCACTCAAGTTTCTTCAAGACAAATTATTTGACTACAAGATATTAAGTCATACAAGACAACTAATGGATAGGGAAGCAAAATTGAAACACTCAACCTACAAGAAAAATCCAGCTCATGCATAGTGGGAAAACAAATGATCAAAATGACAACTCACAAATCACTTGGATTCAAGAATGACACATGGCAAAACAAGTTGAAATTGTAATGATTTTGTTACGACAACTTGCATAAAGGATGCTTATAAATAGAAGGGAGGGGTGTGTGTTCTAAGACCATACTTAGTGTGGGAGGATGCTTTGGAAGAGCCATTTTTTTGAGAGCTTGAGAAAAGAAAAGAAAAACCAAAGAAGAGAGAAGAAAACAATGGTTGGCTCTTCCATATTATCCCTTGGAGAATTTTCGTTGCATATTTTCAATATGTGTAACTAAATTCTCAAGGAGGGCTAGAGATGAACTTGTGTGTGTGATGGTGTTTGTAATTTATTTTTGATTCATATATTTGGTCTTTAAATATTAAAACTCTTTTGTTCTATTATTCTCAATTTATTTGTGATGTTTTTCGTCTTCAAATAATTATATAATCTATTTCGTTTATGGATTTAGTCATGCTTTTTCTATCGAGTGGATTAGTTCTATAATTATGTTTGGAGCAATTGATTGTCTATATTGATTTAATTCTCTGTTGCAATATCGCCTCTTGGGTATATTATCGTCGTTAGATTTTTTCAATATCGATAACAATTTATGAGAGTTAAGCACAAAAAATGATTTTTTAAAAAGTTACATTTGTTTTAAATTTTGGTTATTATTGTTATATCTTCCGATTAAGAATTTGGACATAGAATTCTTAATTGAGTTATCAATGAATTAATAATAAATTTGAATACCACAAATACGCAAGGAATTCCTTACGCTCTACTTTTCGTATCATTTTTATACTTTTCAAATTACTCATTTAGTTTTAATTTACGTCACACTCTAAAATTTACTTTTCGCACTTGTCTAAATCTTTTTGTTAATTTCGTTACTATTTTTCAATTTCTCAATCCATCTCCCTGTGGAATCGACACCCCAAAGCTATACTGCAAATGACTGCGTTATTCTTTGGGCGTAATCAAATTTTGGCGCAATCAAATTTTGGCGCCGTTGTCGGGGAGACGGTAGAAAAATTTGTAATTTTTTTTTTGTTAGTAGTTTGTAAAAAAAAAAAAAAAAGAGCGGTAACTCCGTTTATTTTCTTTTTAGCTTTCTGCATCTTTATTTTATTTTACTTTTTTCTTTTCATAATTATTTTTTTCAGTATTACTCTTTTCTTTACTTTGCATGCGCAGGTACATAGACGCTTTTGAACGGTTTGCTAGTAGACCCGTGTTAGAATCAGATTCAGAATCTAATTTTTCTAATCGTTTGTTTGATAATTCTTCCAATTCTGACGCGATGAGTGAACACGTGGACCAATCTATTAGAACCCTCCAAGATTATCTTCATCCTGCACAAACAGCGACACCATCCTGTATTATGTTCTCACCTAATGTTCGTCATGTAGATTTCAAAACAGGAATGATACAATTACTTCCGACTTTCCATGGTCTAGAAAATGAAAATCCCTATGTTCATATCAGGGAATTTGAGGAAGTAGTTGCAACATTCCACAGTCAAAATACCACTGACGACACGGTAAGGCTAAAGTTCTTTCCTTTTTCTTTGAAAGATAAAACTAAGAGTTGGTTGTACTCACTAAGACCACGATCTATTGGAACATGGAGTGAGATGACTCAAGTGTTTTTCAATAAATACTTTCCTCAATATAAGACCAATGCTTTAAAAAGACAAATCTCTACCTTTGCACAAAAGGATAGTGCGACTTTGTATCAATCTTGGGAAAGATTTAAATAATTACTGAGTATATGTCCCCACCATGGATATGAGAATTGACGCTTAGTGAGTTATTTCTATGAAGTGCTTACACCTAGGGAATGTCAATTAATGGAAATGATGTGCAATGGAGAATTTTTACAGAAAAATCCTGATGAGGCCATAGAGTATCTTAATGAGCTTACTGAAAAAGCTCATACTTGGACTGGACCTAGTGCTACTGATAACACAAACAGGTCACGACCTACAGGAAACCCGAGTGGTGGTATTTACCATCTAAGGGAGGAGAATAACCTTAAGGCTAAGGTTGAAATGCTCACCAGAGAATTAGAGTTATTGAAAACCAAAAACTCAAAACCAATACACATGGCTAATCATGCAGAATCTTTTGGGCCATGTGTTGTCTGTGGTGGGATAGATCATCATGCCCAAGAGTGTCCTACATTAGTTAAAGGATCCTCTTCCCGAAACTGCATCTTCTTTGGGAAGAATAATTCCCATGCCTTTCGGATTGAAGGACAGCTATATAGAGCATGAGTAGCATTTTCCCTGCTAGCTCCACAAAGAGGACAACCTTCTTCAACATCAATTTGCTTTTGTCTCAAGTTCTTCCTTGTAGGTAGCAAATTTTTGTCCCCTTTCCAAGAAAAGATTTAGACTTTCGATGGAACGTTCATAGCCCATATTGCCTTCCATAGCTTTCGGGTTAGTACAGCATTTGAGGATTCACCATTTGTTTATAGCTAAGCAGCTCTAAAATACCTATATCTACTTTTTACCGTATAAGTCTACTACATTGTTTTGAACATTAATAACAAACAAACCACCACTCACATAATCTTTCCCCACAAATGACTCATATTTAGTTACAATAACTTTGTTGGATTGAAATAACAATGTGTAGCTTGCCCCACTAATTAAAGATCCACTAATTAGGTTCCTCCTCACTTCTGGTACATAAAACACTTCTTCTAATGGAAGAGTATTCCTAAACGTTAATTTAATTTCAATTTTTCCTACGCCCAATACTTGTGTAGAAGTTGAGTTGCCCATCGTCAGTTTCATGCCGCTTGTATCTTGGTATGTTGAGAAAATATTATGGTTAGAAGTGACATATACATAGATCCTATGTCTGCTATCCAATCAGTAGCATTACAAGAAATATAAACTTGGAGACTGTTACATACCGTTCATCGGTTCCAACGAAGTCGATCCCCTAAAAGCACCATATGAGCTTGTGGGTTAGGCGATCTTGGTTGTTCGCTACCTTGATTTTTTCTCTTCTTATTACGGCAATTTTTGGCCAAGTGACCCGGTTTGTTGCGGTTAAAACAAATGGGTTTCGTATCATCTTTGTTAACATAGGACTTTGGTTTCAATTTGTTCCCATAACTAGTTTTACCCTTATTGAATTTGGACATCCAATGTAAAAGGTTCTTATGTGTTCTTTGGCCTTTTACAATATTTGTTTTAGACTGAAAAACAGAAACCAATTGTGGAACACGATCATTTTCCAAGTGTTTTTCTCGGATCCTAATAGCAAATATCAAGATTTCCATGGCCATATCTTCAGCTTTATGTTTAAAAGATAGGCCAAGATTCTTTCATGAAGGAGGCAACTTGTCTATTATACAAACAACTTGGAGACGCTCGGTAATAACCATTTCCCGTTGGCCCAATTCATGATAAATGATAGTTAACTCATGGGCTTGCTCTACCACATATTTGGAATCATCCATTTTAAATCCAAGAAATTGGCTTGCGGTGTACTTATCTATTATGGCATCTTGTACACCATATTCTTTTATCAAGAGCATTCCAAATATCTTTGGTAGATTTAATGTGTAGGTAGACATCAAAAAAATGTATCACTTAAATGATTTAAAATCTTACATCTATACAAATTATCTTTTTGGCATATGTTTACAATTCAACAGTATGTGCGGGTTCATGTGAATCACTAGAAGAATGATCATTTTCAATAATCAAATATAGTCTAAGTATTGTAAGATAGATTTTCATCTTTTCTTGCCAAAGTTTGAAATTAACTCTTCCAAATTTTTCGGGTGCAATAGATTTGTTTGAAGCCATGGTGACAACCAATATTATAACCAACCTCTAGTTAAACAAAGAGACAAATTCTATTTTAAGATTGTTGGAAAATATTCGAATGATAAATTATCTATGTGCAAATGCTTTGTAAATTAGAGAATATATAAATGAACAAGAACAAATTCGAAAGAGAGAACCCGATGTTGAAACACGTTGTGATGGACGTTTTCCTTAAATTAGATTATGCCGCCTCCAAACTTAACATGCAATAGGCTTCTTGACAGTCTACTCCTAAGATACAACAACGTCAGTCCTCGTTAAACTCTTTATCGGTACACACAAAATGAGATTCTCGAATCCAATACAAAATAGTCAAAGTCCCAAGAAAGATGGAGAAAAGAAAAATGAGTGATTCTCTAATTTTTGTAGAGAATTTTTAGAGTGAATAAAATGGTGGGTGAAGTTCCTTATTTATAGAGAAAATGACATTTGTGAAAAGTCACAACTAGAACGAAAGGATACTTGTGAAAAAGCATAACTTGTTTAAATGAAATGGTATTTGTGAATGGTCATAATTTATTCAAATGAAACAATACTTGTAAAAAGTCACAATTAACATTAAGGAGCTTTTTGAAAAATCCCAACTTCTCAAATATTTGATAATATATTAAAAATATTTCTAATTCACCGAAAGGTATAACTCTTTATTTGGTTGGTAAGCGGTTAAGTCCTATTCTTAAGAGGTATGCATTGATTGAAGTTATAATGATATGCTTTTATTTAAATTTAGACAACTAAACTAATATTGAATAAGGATGATACTCTTATGTCTACTCCATTTGACACCTCTTTTTGACACCTTTTATATTTTAATCTTTTTTAATTTTTTTATTTTATTTTACTTAATGATTAAGGAAGTGAGTATTAGTGTATTGATATTTTTTTCATATTTTTTAAAAATATGTAAATACATTGAAAAATATGAAAACAAAAAAAAAAAATCTTTTTTTTATTTTTTTATCATTTGAAATTTTTTAAAAAATATATAAAAAATTATCAATACACTAATAATAATTTCCTTAATCATCAAATAAAAAAAGAATAACATTACCCATTGAGTAATAGTGATGGTTCATAATTGTTAGTTACTTAATATTAAATATTTTAATTATTTTAAATTTAAAAAATCAACAAGGACTCCCTAGTTAGTACGAATCCAGCAGTACTCGATAGAAATGATGAATAAATTTAGAAAGGAACTGCATCAACTAAGTATTCCCTCTCTCTCTCTCTCTCTCAAAATACCCTATGAGAGAACAGTTCACCTCCCACCTTGAGGGGAGGGCGAAGCTCTAGTTTCGTTCGTCCCCTCCGTTCTCACTCCTTTTTTCTCTTTTTTTCTTTTCTCCTTTCTCGACCACCATTGCTATACAGGGTTGATGGTGGTTTAGGGTTTTGGGGTTTGATTCGGCTTATGCAAGTTAGAGGTAGTCTGAGAGTCAAAGTCCACTATACGCCTCGTTGTTGCATTTCTCGACTGTCGATCTTGCAGTCAACTGGAGCTTTTGGTGAACGAAACGACTCGTGAAGCCACGCGGGGTCTGTTTTGCGAGTGAGCTCAAGGCTCCTTGCCTATTTGGAGGGCCATTCCGCCGTGTGCGGTTCCGGTTGATCCCAAGTCACCGAGCTACTTAAACATGTGGGTTTCCGCTCTTAGATTGGCGCATGCAATCTAAGTGCCATCATAGCTGGCTTTGGTTTTTGGTTTTTGTGTGGTCTTTATTTTGTTGTCTGTTGGATTCTATTTTGTTTTGTTTGTATAGAAAAAAATATTTTAATAGATAAATAGTATCCCGGACTTGCGTCCGTAAAATCTTAATTCTCTCCTCCTTTTGAGGATGAGATTGTACTTCACTGCTTTTCTGGCAGTAATTTAGTCTTTCAGACTTTTTGTCTGAAGAGATTTAGAAGTTGTGCCCCATCTGTATTTAGTTGACTTGTACACTAAAGTCTTCTCAGTTATTGGTTATATTATAAACTTCATTTCGAGGGTTTCAATGAAATAAACCTATTTCTTCAAAAAAAAAGTTATAAAGGAAGAGAGGATTGCAGGCGAAGTTGGCCGAATCACATGCAATAACACAAAAGAAAATTCTAAATACAAATAATATTAGAAATTCATATATACACAAATGAAGGCTACTGCTAAATTAAGGAAATAAACTAACCCTCTCTCTCCAGCAATTCCCGTTCCTCCCTAAGGCGATTTTCGGCGACCTTTTTCTGGGAAGGGGTGGTTCGAAGCTTGGCTCTTACCGCCTTTTCCCCTCTCTTTTTACTTTCCAACTGTTAGTTTTCCTAATTTTCGATTTTTTTCTTCGTTTTCCGCCTCTCACTTTGCAGGTCTTCTGTTTGCCGGTGGCCTAGAGCCTACACGCACTGCCTCTTTGGACTCACTAGGTGCTGACTCGCTCTAAAATGTGTTTTAGAAATTACTCCCAAGTATAAGAGTTGTCAAGTAATATTAAGAAAGTTCCTAAGTCATTTCCTCATGGAATAGTTAATTTAATATGCAAGTCTTTCCACTACCAAAAATAAAATGCGGTTACAATCTAAAATTATCTACAATGATATTCACAATGAAAATGGATTTCTTTTTTTCGACATTATTAAAATGTCAAGTTTCTTTTGTTTGAGATGAAGAATTAACGCTAAAACTTATGCTAGAATAATGAAAGGAAATTAATGCATCAAACTTGAGTTAGGAACAAAAAAAATGTTTGGGTAGCATCTAAGAAAGTTGTGTTCTAACGTGCTTGGACACTATTTCAATCACTTCCATAAATTAATTGGATTTGAGGACGTGCGTTAAATAGATTATGGTTATCCTTGCTTGAGAAGATAAACCATGTTCATAAACTTCATCTAATCCACACTTCCAAGAAATAAACAGAAAATTATGAATTTTACATTCTAAGAGGCACTTCATCAAACACCATGTGTGCAAATCATATACCAAATATTTCCCATTCCGGTAAATTCAAACTAACTCCAAAATAATTGCACTATTTAGAATCATTAAACACAAATTAAATAAAACCAAAATAACCCAAACAAATGACGCTACAAGATAACTAATGGATTAAATTAGAATCATCGAATGTAATTAGCACACAACAACTATTAAAACTTGAACTCTAAAACTAAATAAAACCACCGAACTAAAACTACTAAGTATTAATTAATCTGAACCACCGACTAAATTTCAATGAACATACTGACAGTTACTAAAAAGGAAAACAAGGTGGTCTAATGAAGAGTTAACCAACTAAAATAAAGGCAATACATATTAGAACCGTGAGCAGTTAGCATGAAGATGAAAATAGAGAGACAAAAATGTATGTAGCCGGAAACAAAAAAAAAACTCAATGAAATGATTGAGAATCACCGAATAACCATCCACTAGACTAGAAAACAGTTGGATTGAGGCTCTAAAAATATGAATGACGGAAAGGGAGCACAAATTCTGAATGAGACATAAATGTAATCTACCAAAATGTTGATTACCGAAACAAAAATTGCTACAATACGTGTTGCAATAAAATGAACTAAAAGGAAAATAACATAAATGTTAACTACTGAAATAAAGGACTTGAAACCAGCCACAATGGTCTATGGATTCAAGGAAAACTGAAAGATGAAACAAGGAAAATTTGGGCAAAACTAGAGGGAGGTTCGGCCAGCTCTGGTCTACGAAAAACCCCTCCAGCAAAAACATCGAGTAACCTGCCTTCCCCTGTCTTTAGTCTCTGTTTTCCACCAGGTCGACTTGTTCGAATGGGGTGTATTTCTCACCCACCTTTTACTGCTACCAGGTTGCTTGTCCGAATGTAGAAAACATGCTGTTGCACTTTGGGGCAGGGGCAGGAGCTGTGTATTGCCCATTGGTGCATGGCTTTAACTTAGGGGCACATGTATGCAGGACTTGAAATGAGGTTAATCCATGCTGTGCTTTTCATGACTTGGCATTGACCGTGATGTGCTTTGAAGCAAGAGGTGTCTTGAAGCTTGAATTTGCTGCATGCACTGGTTTGAGGGTCTTGGCCAGGAGTGCATTCCGTGAGTTGATGCAGTGGGTACGTGGCTTGTAAAGTAGGGGCTAAGTGACTTGTGTTTGGCTAATTGGGTGAATCGGTCCAGGTGGAGGTGCTGCTTTGAAGTGACTGTGTCTTAACTTGAATCGCTGAAGGCCTACTGTGATGGGTTGGAATGAATCAGTTGGTGTAGGAGCCTTGCTTGAATTCGATCCAAGGAGTTGAGTGTATGGACCATTCATGAAGATCCGGCTTGATTTAATTCTTCTCTTGGCCTTGAGTCCTGCAAAAATATAACAAATCTTGAGATTAAATGAACTTCTTTAGTTGTATGTAATAAATTAGAATTTAGAGATCAAAATTAATCTTTTATCAATTGAGTTGAAGTTAATTTGTCAAAGTCTGATTCACTCAATTACTAGTAGGAAAAATGTGATTAATATCAAATTAAAGTGTAAAATAAAGACAATATTATGGTTCAATCAGGTGCCGATCTTCATGCCCGGGTCGTGGCTTTGTCCTTCCGACAAGCGCGTCTACTTCATGCGTGGTGCAGGCCGAGCATGTTGTCGTTGTGCTATGGCGTCCCAACGAGTCTTTGGATGCTACACATGGGTCCGGCAGCATTTGTGGCCACATATTTGTCGAATTCAGCTGCCGGTGCCCTCACCTCATGGTGCATGCGTAGTTGTTGTCTCCTTGTCGGCGACTGTGCATAGTGATGGGTTCTTTTGCTATTTTTTAACTTTTCTTAACTAAAGATCAAGTTAAGGTAAGAGGAAAAATTTCTATCAGTCGGCCTAAATTATTACGATGTAATACATATTTCATCATTATGACTTTTTGTCACAGTCTAAAATTATTTTTAAGTAATTTCTTCCTTATTTGAGAATTGGGCGTATAAGTAATTTATTTGACGCCATTCTGCCATTTTTTTCTAGAGTTATTTTTTTAATTTTTTTTATTAGCTAGAAAAATAAAAGAGGGTACTGCTAAAATCTGGCGAGACCATAACTAGCATGCAGGTAGTTCTGACGGATTAAATCTCAAATGATAGTGCACAAAATAGAAATGAAAAGACTTGCAGATTTGACATCTTCGACAAGACGTAACATCCCCCAACTTTGCCAAACTCATTAAAGACATTTGCAAACCAAAGCAAGCTGCACGAAAATCCTCACTGCATCCACGTAGTCCTTCCAAATAATATCCTGTGCTCTTTCTTTCCCTCGTATAATTGCTTCTTTTAAGGATTCGCTTCTATTTCTATTAAAGAAATTCATTTCTTGTTTTCATTTTCATTTGTTTTCTTGCTGTTTGTTTTTGTATACCCTATTCACTCACTGTGTCATGCGTTGCATCCATGTAAGAAAACAAAAATACGTACTGCTCATGGGACAGAAGTATAACGTACTTCATTTGATAATGTTAGAGTAATAATAATGAATTTATTAAAATTTTCTTTTACAAAATATAAATTTATATATATCAAATTTTTATATCATATTTAATTAAAAAAGAAATAAGAATAAAATAATAAAAGAATTTTTTGTTTAATTTTTGAATAATAACCCTTCAAAAGTATACATTTTTGAAGGATTACTACTCAAAAATTAAATAAAAAATCATTTTATTTCATTTTCTTCACTTTTTTCTCCTTATTTTTAATCAAATATAACCAAAATTTTTTAATATATGTACAAATTTGTACTTTTTGAAATAGAATTTTAATGAATCCATTGCTAATACTCTTATATGAAAGAAAGATATAAATGTTCACTTTTTTATTTTTAAGTAAGTAAATTTCATTAAAATAAAAGATGACACATGTTAGAAGGGGATAGAACTTCCTGATTAATATCCCAAAATAATAATTATAGTGCAAAAATAGTGAAAAAAAACAAAGAAACAAAGTGGGTTCTACGACTAATTTCTTGGTCTCTATCCAAACTCTACAAAGAGGATACCATCTTAAAATACGTTCTAAAGCTAAATCACTGTCAAAACTAGGGCAATGAGATGCCCTGATTTTAAATGTCTTGAAATATTTGTTAGAGAAGCCCGTAAGTAGTCCCTTTAACTAGATTACTGGTTAAAGAAAGCAAAAATTCAAATAGACCTGCATTACAAGAGTGGATTTGTGACGAAAAAATAGACGACCTGTGATGCTGGAGTGGGGCGTTAAGGCCACACGCCAGTGGAAAGGGAGTGGGGATGGGCCGATTTGAAGGATCGGAGAGTGGAGAATTTGATGGTACAGCGCGTGTAGGCGACAAGACTGTCAGAGTGTGGCGGCGCGTGAGGACCACGCACGGGAACAAATCGTGCATGAAGATCACGTGCTGACTATTTGGGCGCAATTTTGCATTGTACCAGCAGATCGGCGGCAGGGAAACATCGTGGTGGGGTGCATATCGTCGTTTCATAGTCAAAAAGTAACAAATCTGAGAAAATTCGAACTAGTGGAAAAAAAACTACACAAAAATAGTAAAAAGGAAAAGCGAAATGGGGAGGAGAGGAAGTTGCTTCCTCTCTGCCGAAAATGATCAGGATGAAATTTTTCTAGAGACATGTGAGAGTTTCTCACTCTGGAAGAGAGGTCACAACATGGTGTTGTTAACAAATTAGCTAGGTCAAAATTACACGCATCATGTAGTTCTAAATAGAAAAGGAATTCGCCAAAAAAATAACTTTAATTTGAAAGATTGTGTATTTTATAATAGAATAATGTTAAATACAATATTATGGTGTTCAACTCTAGAGTTTTTTTTAAAGAAAGTAGATAATCTATTATTAAAAACTTATTTTTATTTGGATATCAGATTTGTCAAAAAGAAATGCACGAGATTTGTAAATCTTAAAATTATAAATATAATTTCTCTTCTAATTTTTTTACTTTTCTATTTTATCATCACTTGCATAATTTCTATTCTACTATACCTAATCCAAATCATTCAAAAACATCAACAAAACATTAATCACAAAGAAATTGATGAATCTAAAAGTTAAAGCATGAACTAGCTAGGTGATGAGATTTTATCTTGCTCGAGTTTTGTAATTCCTAGAGGATAAAATGTGATGTCCCATTAGGGGTGTAAGAAGATTGAACTGGACCGGTGGACCGGACTAGATCGTTTGGACCTGGTTGGATGGAATTCAGTCCGGTTTGGTCCAATTTTTGTATGGACTAAATATTTCCGGTCCGGTTTCGGTCCATGGTATTTCTCCCCCTGGACCGGACCGGACCTGACCGAATACACACCATATATATATATATATATATATAAAAATAATAGTATATAAATATAAATATTAATATAAATTAAGAGTGGTAGTATAACATATTAATATATAATATATATTCTTATAATATTAATATATTATAATTTATAGTAGTTAACTATAAGGGTGGGCAGCGGGTATCCGCACCCGCTGCCCCGCTCGTCTTCCGCCCCGCCCCGCATAGCGGGGGCGGGTTACTCCGCCCGGTGACCACCAACGGGGTAACATCCGCCCGGTATTTAGGTAGAGGGCAGGGGCGGGGGCGGTATAGACATGACCCCGTCCCCGCAATACCCCGTCCCCGCCCCCGTATATATTAAATATTATATATATAATATATTATATATTATATATTGAAAAAAAAAAACCCAGATGACTTAAAACGGCATTGTTTTGTCATCTGGGTTTTTTTTTTTTTAATTTCCTTAAATAAAATGAAGCCGTTTTATATAAAACGGCTTCGTTACTTACCCCCCAGTCCTCGACCTCATTTCTGATTCTCTCTCTCTCTCTCGTCTCCCTCTCACTCTCTCTCTAAAATCGCCGAACCCTAGCCCCTAAAATCGCACTACAGCCCCACGCCGTTGCAGCCCCACTCCGTCGTCGCATCCCCACGCCACCCTCGGCAAGAATCCATCTCCTTCGTCCCCGAATTTCTCTGGTTTCTCCCTCTCTGATATTCCTCCAATCTCCACGAAGGTAAATGATTATGTTTCACCTAAACCCTAATTTGAAGATTTCTTTCGTTTTGATTCTTAAAAATATATGGAAATGGAGAAGTTGATGGAGGATGTGTTTGTTATTTGTGAACCGTGTGCTGTGGAGTTGATTGTGCATGTGTTTGAACTGTGAAGTGTGATTGTGTTGGATTATGTGATTGTGTTGAATCTATTAAAATTTAAATTGTTGATTTGAGTTTTATTATAATTATAATTATTTGATTGTGTGATTACAATTATTTTTATGAGACACCCGATTCCATTTCGGTTTGAAGATTGGATTGAAATTTTGAAGAGTGGAGTAAAGCTTTGCTGATTTTATTTCATAATATTTCATAGTTTTTTAGATTGGATGTAATTGAGAGTGGATGGCTGGATGCCTTGGTTTTGTTATATAAATCTGAATGTACTCAAACGATCAAAAGTTTTTATTATTCTATGTAATTTCGAATGTGTTGAAGCTATCTTTTGTTGAGATAATGAAAATTTTGGTATTTTTTAAGGTTTGAAGCTTTGCTGTCCATATTGTGCAAACATCTATAGCTAACATTTTTATAACATGAAAAAAAAATGTGCAAAACATAGGTCCAAAAAAATGCAAAACAAGCCAAACTAATCCAAAATTACTCAGAAAGAAAAAACAACAAAAATATTGTACCTTTGACATTTCATACCAAACAGATCTGAAGTTACAAAATTTTACCCTAGGATCCCATATGAACCACTACCAAATAAAGATGGTACTGAAGAAAGGTAGAACGAATATCAAGAATACTATCAATAAAATAGTAAACTCACTTGTTGAAGATGGGATCTCCGGAACGAGCACAATGGCGTCGTTTTATAAAAAATAATTTATACACAATATTTTTTATTACATTTTCACAATAATATTTGAAATAAAATATCTTTTGTAAAACACTTTATAAAAGGAACATTATTTTATAAAAGCATCCTCATCTTATAATATTATTATGAAATATCTTATATATTTTTTTGATAAGTGTATATATTATAAAAATATATGGTGAGTATCAATATATTCAATACTCATCAGACTATATGATAGATTAATTAATAATAAAAACAAAAACAAAAACCTATACATTCATAATAGATATTATGTAAATTATAGTGCAACTTAAGAATAAGATAAATTTTATTTACAGTCTCACATAGAAGATTGTGTGTATAGACTTACTGATATATGAAGATAAAAATAAATAAAATATTATTATAACTTAAAAAATATTGAAAATAATTATCTAGGCTTGAGATTTGAGTATATTATATTTTGTATGACCATTTGTGTTGCATTTATTATAATTTCAGATTTGTTGTAAATGGAAAGTCCAGAGGACTCTAGTGCGAGCTCCCCGGAGGGAGCCTTGGGTACCTCCGGCCCTAATCCTAACCCTATGCCGACCACTACCACTACTACTACCACTACCCTTAACCCTACTAGTACTCCCCTTTCGGTTGAAACCCCTGACCCTACTCCTACCACTACCACTTGCCCCACACCCAAGCAGTCTAGCAAGAAAGCCCCATCCATAATTTGGGCTCATGTCACCAAGATAGAAGGTGGTGACCCCAATGATCCAAAAGTCAAATGCAACTATTGTGGCAAAATTGATGGGTGCCACTACAAGAGACATAACACTTCCCAGATAAAATTGCACTTGGAGGAACAGTGCAAGAAATCCCCAATTTTGAAATCTTTGGTAGAGAAGACCCAATCCAGGCTTGAAGTTAGATTTAAAAAAATGGGTGAGGGGAGTAGTGGGGAGTTGGCATTTAAGAGTTGGCATTTAAGAGGTACACCAAATACGATCCTAACGAGGTTATGACACACCTAGCTCGCATGATTATTATAGATGAGATGCCTTTCCAAGTGGTTGATGGGAAATGGTTCCAAGCCTATTCTAGGTACTTGGAACCAAGATTTAATATTCATTCTCTCCACACGGTGGCAAGAGATGTTAAAAAACTTTATCGGTCAGAAAAAGAGAAGTTGAGGGGTTTATTGGCGGGGGAGAATGTTTGCCTCACCACTGATTGTTGGACTTCTTGTAATAATCTTAATTTTATGTGTATGACTGTGCATTGGGTTGATGGGGGTTGGACATTGCATAAGAAGATCCTTAAATTTTGTCAAACCACTGATCACAAAGGTGAGACGATAGGGAAGGCCTTAGAGGCCACTATAAGAGAATGAGATTGACTCGGGTTTGTACTTGCACGGTTGATAATGCCGGGGCTAACGATGTTGCAATGAGACATCTTAAGACTCTCATGAATAATGCGAGTAGAACAATTTTGGGTGGGGATTATTTGCATGTGCGATGTGTAGCACATATTCTTAATTTGATTGTGGGTGATGGCTTGGATAAGCTTGGTGACTCGGTTGCTCGGGTCAGGACTGCTGTGAGATGGGTCAGATATTCTCCTACTAGATTGGCTAGGTTCAAAGTTACTGCAACTACTGTGGGAATAACATGTAAAAAAAGTCTTTGCACTGATTTGTCTACAAGGTAGAACTTAACCTTTTTGATGTTAGAGGAGGCTCAGGAGTATAAGTTGGCATTTGATACATTGGGTAATGAAGACATACACTATGTCAAGTATTTTGATGAAAAGTTGGGGCACCCTTTGTCTAATGATTGGGAGGTTGTATATATTTTTGTAGAGTTTCTGAGGGTTTTTTACGATGTTACCAAGGTTTTATCTGGTTCTTTATATCCCACGGCACATCAATTTTGTCAACAAATAGCCAAGGTGAAAGAAGAATTAGATGATATTGTAGCGGGTAGTAACACCACATTGCGGGAGATGTCTAGGACCATGATGGAGAAATTTGACAAGTATTGAGGGGAAGAGTTTGATAAAGCCAATATCTTGTTATATGTTGCATATGTCTTTGACCTACGGTTTAAGGTGAAAGGTATGGTATTTGGGTTGACTGATGCAATTGGCAAAGATTGTGCGTCGGCTGTTGCATCTCGGGCTCAGGAAACGCTTGTTAGATTATTTGATGAGTTCACTATTGTGGGAGGTGGTAGTATTGCAGCACCTATAGCCACAAGTATCCCCCCATCAGGTGAAGATGCTAGGCGTGAAAGAAAAGGTAAAATGGACTGGGGTGACAAGATGGAGTCGACCCCCTTGGATTTTATGGGTTCCACCACAGATGCCCAGTCAGAGGTAGACAGATATTTGGCATTGGATCTCCATCCATTTGTACGAGATTTTGATATATTAGCTTGGTGGAAGATGAATGTCCCCAAATACCCCGTACTTTCAAAGATTGCTCGCAGTATCTTGGCCATCCCGATCAGTACAGTAGCCTCAGAGTCGGCCTTTAGCACTAGAGGGCGCGTATTAGATCCTTTCTGGAGCTCATTAGATCCTATCACTGTTGAGTCTCTGATTTGTACACAGAATTGGATCACGGGTGCTGAAATTCATATTCCAGAGGTTCTTGATTATGATCCGGTTGAGGCCGAGGCTGTTGATCAGTCTGGATCTGGTAAATTGTCACTTGAATAAATATTTACATTATTTTATATTTATTTAATTAAATTTAATGTTACACAGATTTTACATTTAATTGTTATAACTTGTAGCGACTGTGATGCCAACACCTGGGACACCATCAACAGCTACCTCCGCTGCAGTATGACCTACCTCATCTACCAGTCCCTGTCATCACCAATTCACCATGGTTTGCATTTTACATAATTTATTTTCTTAATTGTTGTTTACATTTATAATTTTATAATATTTGTAATGTTAGTATCTAATTATTTTGTAATTATTGTTTATGAGTTTTGACATTTTCTATGACAGTATCATTTTGTATGTCAATTGTCAACACATCTTCCAAGTTAATAACACAATTTAATCTTAGTTAGTAACTTAGTATTTTTAATAAATTATTATTTTTTTCATGTTTATAACTTATAACTTTATATTTGTACTCTAATTATTTTTTAACTTATTATTGCAGGTTAAGATTAAGGCCCAACAACCCCACAGTCTCCATCCAAATTTGTATTACGACTCTTTTAAAGTAACAAAATCCAATCACCAGTGTCCAACGACCAATGTTATCAATCTTATTTCTTATGATCTTGTAAATTGTAAATTTGTAATTGTATAATGCTAATAGTTAATAGCACCATTTGTAATTTTGTATTTTGTAGTATTAATTTGTATTATTGTAAATTTGTAAATTGTAATAGTTTAGCAACTAGTCTAGATTTCTAGTAATCTTTATTTTTAAATTTTAACTTTTACTGTTTTAGACTTTTAGATTTTTAGTGATGTTTTTTTTTAAATGACTTTGTCACTTTAGACTTTAGTAATGATAAATACTTAGTATTTAATAGAATGATATTTATTATTCTGAAATTAAATCAGGTTTGATAATTTTCTGGGTAAAAAATGGCCTAGAAATTTGATCTAGGCCGAAAAGGCCCAAAACTGTTCATATGGGCAGGCCCAATAGGGGCGGTAGCGAGGGGCGGGCGGATGAAGCCTCCCCCGCTGGCCTCGCTACAGGACGGGGTACCCCGCCCCGCCTACACAGGGGCGGTGTGCGGTTTTAAAACGTGACCCCCCGCCCAGGTGGGGGCGGGGGCAGTAATCGGAGGACCCCGCCCCCGGTAGGGCAGGGATCACCCCTAGTTAACTAGTTATAGTATAAAAATATAAATTATAGTATATCTATATAGAATATTAGTAATAATTTATTAGTAATAAATGTATTATTATTATTTAATATATTATTACTGAGTTATCACTATTTACTAACATATAAATTTATAATATACTAATATAATAGTGTTATTAGTTATAGTTTACCAATCGATAATGTATCACTAAATTAACATTATTAACTAATTATTAATTACTCTTCTTAGTTCTTATGATTACATGTAGTAATTATAAATATTAATATTATTTTTAACTATATATTTTTGAAGAATGCTATTTATAATTAAATTAGGCTGAAAATAATTAAATTTGGACTAAAAATTATTTTTCATCAATGCAAGATTTTGGATCAAATTTAGTCCATTAAATTATATCAGGTGTCATTGGACCGGACTGGACCGTCCCTAGACCGAATTGGACCGGATCGGTATGAACCATATGGGAGTTCAACCGGTTTAGGGTAGAAAAATTATTGGATCGAATAGAACCGGTCCATATTTTTCTCAGACCGGATCGGATTGGACCATTTACATCCCTATATCTCATAATTTAGAATCGAAAAGGATGTGCAGTACTTCTAGATAAATTATAACTTATTTGGATTCAAAATTGATATGAGTTTTGAAAATTGAATAAAATATTATTATTATTATTTTAAAATTTAAAAAAATTAAATTGAATTTTAAAAAATTTGTATTGAAATTTATATTTTATATAAAAATTTAAAAAAAAATAAAAATAAATTTAAAATAAAATGAGATAAATTTATCATCCAAATCTAAATTAAAACAACTTTTTCATTTCATGATATTCTTTTTCTGTATCTCCAATGATTATAATATAATGATCATTGTTGTCCTTATCTTACAAATGTAAAATATATAAAAAGTTGATGTAAATGGAATCTCAATCTCCTCCTTTGGATCGAGGCGAAAAAATAAACGTCAAAGTACTACAACTTGATATATATGAATTAGAGACATCATAACCACACAACAACAACATCATTTGTCATAGGGCTGCTCGAGAAAATAATATAATTAACAATATTAAAAGAAGGTCACGATAAAGTGATATATATTTAAATTAAGAGCAACACTATAGAGCAACCACACTCAAGCACACACACTCACATGAACAGTAGCATGTTACTGTTCATGTTACTGTTCATGTGAGTGTGTGTGCTTGAGTGTGGTTGCTCTTAATTATTTTTCTTAAATTAATAAATCTGTTTTCGTCGCATGTGAACTAAATTGCTCAAATATAATTGTTGTAGGGACTGTGACATTAATATTGCTAGGACGGAATTAAGGGGTACTACCAAGCTCATTGCAAATATTAATGGGTGGCCCTACAGTTGGGAGCTCCCACTAGTTCATTCTATTTGTTTTTTTGTACTTTTTTTACACGTATTTTTTTAATCTTGAATTTAAAATATTGATTTAATCACTAAATAAAAGAAAAAGAAATTCAACGGTAACCCTCAGCTAAAACTACCAACAGAAAGAATAGATTTTTTTAATATTAATATGATGTCATAATATAGTAATATACTGTTCGATCGTAGTTGTGCATGAGATGACAGATCTAGATTCTTTCTTTGTAAGAAGGCCGGTCATGCTAGCAGCGGATCGTTAGGTAATTTTCTTTTTGCATATTTTTTTAATTAAATATTTTTAAAAAATAAAAAATATATTAATATATTAAAAATCATTTTCTTAATTATTAAACAAAAAAAATAATTTAAAAAATAATCATTTAAAGTAGTACATTTGGGACAGCATTGTAAAATTATTCTTGTCAGAAAGTGTGATAAATATCATTGAATTGCAGAATCATTAATTCATTATAAAATTAATGAGTATTTTTTTAACATAATTAATTTCCGTTATGCGGAGAGGTTAATTAATGCGGAACCTGACACGTACGCAAACACAAATTAAATGCTTATACTTAGTTGATTTTGTTTCTTTTTAGAGGTAAATTAAATGAGATAAGTATAATTAAAAATTAAAAATTATTAGAATTATTTTCTACTATTATTTTTATTTTAATATTAAAAAATTATATTATTTATTTTATTTTATATAAAAATTTAAAAAATTTATAGTAATTACTTAGATCTGAAATGAGATAAAATAGTTATGAAAATAAACGATAATTTAAGTAATAAATCTAATTATATGAATTTGCTTGTCAAAGAGCCTTTCTTTTTGAAAGGAAAATCATTCTAAAACTTTACTAATAACAAGAGAACATGAAGAATTACAGACATTACAACATTGATCTAGAGACCAGTTCCATCCCCTCTTCAGGTAACAAACTTGATTCCTTTGTTAGACAGTGAGCACTATCACTGCCATTCCTTTTTACAAATGAAACTTGCCAACACTCAATGTTTGAAAGAACATTTTTTGTATCTTGAACTATTAGACCCGCATTGTCCCATCTAGTAGTTTGCTTGTTCAGTTCCTTGACCACATGTTGGTTACCACCTTTTAGGATTACAGAGTTGAATTCCAAATCCCTTGCCCTAATAGCTACCTAAAGTGCCCCCCTAGTGCCTCTGCAAGTAAAGGGTCCATGAAGCCTCTTTTTGACAGTTTCTTAGCAGCTAAGATAGTGCCTTCATGGTTTTAAGCAACCACTCCAATGCCTATTCTGTTTCGTTCTTTATTTAAGGTAGCACCCTAATTAATTTTGATGAGACCAGCAAGAGGAGGGATCCAAGTTACCTGAACCTGTGTTTGTCGATAACCTTGGTTTATCTTGCCTCTGTCAATTTGTGCTTCCTTGTATTCTTCTAGTGAGTGACTCAAGACAAGATCTCCATAAAAGCATTTTTGTGGCATTGGAGATATCTAGATTTCAACACTTGGTCCACACTGGTTGCCTTTGGTTCATGGAGGAGGATTGACCTTTCTTTAAATCTAGTAGCTCCTTTTGTTTGTGGTAGGCATTTCTAACAGTAAACATTCCATCTTTAGTACCTAACCATATTAGTCTATCCTTAACTTCAGAGATATTGATTGGGATCATAGATATTATAGCAACAACTTCAGACCCAAACATAGGTTCTAGTAGATGATGAAACAGCAACTCTAGAGAGCATGACTTTCTGCCTTAGGTCATCAGACCTATAATTCATGGATATGTGGTGTTGGGGATATGATTCAAGAGTTAAATCAAATTTGCTATCCCACAAAAATGTTATTCTTCCACTTAAGTCAATGCCATCTACTACAAACCTAAAATCAAAACCGAACTTGTCCCTCACTTTTTCTACCTTATTCCTTCCACATTTTGTCTCTATTAGGAATATAAAATTGGGTGACTTAGTTATCACTAGGATATGTAGTTCCCTTACTGCACGAAGATTCCCAAACCCCTATAGTTCTTGCTAAGATCTATCATTGTTATTGGTGGAGTTGCCAAGTAGCCTCCACCAACTCAGTGTTTACATTGTCGGATAACTCAACTAAAGGCCCAACCGCTAGCTTCTTTTTCTTCCCAGGGTTGTTATAGGCTTGACCAAGTTGTTTCTCTCGCTTTCTAGTATTAGGGAAGTCAACTTCCAATGCCACAGGATCATAGTTAATTACTTCCCTTGTCCTTCTCTTTCATGTTGCCTTCTTAATACTGGTCTCCACACTTTCACTTTTTATTCTATGAGTGTGAGGGCTGACTGATTGTTGCTGGGGTAAGCCGATCAAGACGAAATCTTTCAACTTAGAGTTACTTCCCCTAGCTATAACCTTGGTTTCAACTTGCCTACAATGTTACTTTGTAGTAAAGATTCCTCCCCTATATCAACGAGCACAATTGTATGCCTGTTATTCTCCACTTGAGTTTTCATAGCCATCATAGCATTCATTTCATTGATTGTTTGCTCTGTCTGACTCTCCTCTGAATTTTTACTAGCCAATTTTCTCAACTGCTTGTCATTCCCATCATAACCAGAACCCATAACTGTCTTAGATAAATCTGGCTTCTTTTCCCCCGAAGGTTCTGGTTGATTCTCTTTTTAAGACTGGTCTATATTCCCTGTTCTCCCATACTTATGTGTCTAAAAAATCCTAAAATTTATAGGTTGTGCCCTTAACCATGGACCAAATCGAGATGGTTCTTGGTTATTATCTTGCATCATATTTCTTTGTAGTTGACAGATTTTGATTTTTGGAAAAGGATCCCACATTAAAAATAGAAAGTGTGCAGCCTTTCATACTTCATTGTGACCTAGTATTTCTGATTTTTCAATTGCACCCATTTCCCACACAGAAGAGGTTTTGTCATGTCCACAGCAATCCTAACTCTCAAACATTTTTCCCATGCCATTCCATTTGAATCGGTTTCCACCCTTACTACATGTCCAATTGAAGGTGCTAGGTCTTTACTTGTTTTTTCATTCATAGAAGCCAAAGGAAGTCCCTGAAGTTGCATCTAAAATGGTTCACACTGAAAATTAATGGAACTCAATGGGGTGGTTTCATCTACTTCTTGCAACGGGACTAGGTTCCTGTCAAAAAACCATGGACGACCTCCCAAAACTTTGTCTCTATCTACTAGAAATCGGAGTTCGATGAGAAATCTATGTTCGCCTAGGTCTTTGAATTTTATCCATCCCTCAAATCGCCAAACTTGGATCATGGTGGATCGAAAGCCTTCATTATTTATTTGCTTTTCAGATATCACTCCCCCGACAACACAGAATTTCCTGCGCAAACTACTTTCTTTCAAATTAGTTGTAAGTAACATGTGAGATCCCAGATTTACGTGTATTTTTACACGTTATTTTATTCTCGGTATTAATTATTTTAATTTATTTTAATAATATTATGGGTTGTGTTTTATTTGTTTAAAATATTTATTTGAGTTATTCGTTAGTAAGTGTTAGTTTTATGTTATTTTTATAATTAAATGTTGAGTTACGTTACTTTTCTTATTAATTTTAATATGAGATAATTATTTTAATAATTGAAATTAAATTCCTTTATTTTATTATGTGATCTTATTTGATGTGCTCTCTTAATATTAATTAGTGTTCTATAATTAAATTGTTCTTTCAATTAAATTGGTTTATTGTTGGGTTTTAAATATTTTATTTTATTGATATTAAATTGTAGTATTTTCAGTTAGCTTTTATTTAATTTATTGTGCTTTTTCTAGTAGTCATCTTTTTCTTCTTTTCTTTCTTTTTTTTTTTCCTTTTGCTCTTTCTCTTTCCTTTTCTTTTTCTTTTTCTTTTCTTCTTCCCCTACCTTGTTCCCCTGACCCGCGCGACCAATGGCCCTCCTTCCTCTGTTTTCGTTCTGCCACTAACCAGCCCAGCCACCACCCCTACGCCGGCCGCTTGCCCTCACCGCCCCCACCACTAGGACCGCCACCTGCCGGCCGGCCTACCCTAGTGATCCCAGCCCCGGACCTCCTCCCACCTCCCCTCCATGGGCTGAAACCTGAGTGGGTGTTGTAATACCTATTCATGTGTTTTACGGCCACCACGGGTCACCACCGGCCATCATCTCTTCACCACTTTATCACCGGCCTCCTAGCTACCTAACCCACCGCCGGTAGGCCCCCTCTCACTCCTCCCACACGATCAAGCCACGAAATGGGTTTTAAAACCCACGGGTTGAGCAACCCAGCCGCCGCCTACCGCCACCGTGAGCCTTACCTCCACCACCAAAATGTTCCCCCACCTCAGCCGACCATCTCCCTAACTCAGCTCCTCAAACCGCAGCCTCACCTTCCCGGTACAACCCCAAACCCGAAAATGAGTTTCCACCTTTTTGGAACCCGATCCGCCACCTTCCGGTGGTTGTGCTGCCACACCACCACTTCCATGAGATTCCTCACCTTCTAAAGATTATCTCCCTAAATTTTGGTGTCAAACTGAGCACTGTAGCCTAACGTACCAGTGACCGCTACGAACGTTGCAGATTGGCGTTTGCTCAAGGATTTACGCTTTTACCCGCTGTAAGTACTTTACAAATGAACTTTAAGATTTAAATATATTTTTGACATCAACATATGTGTTTGGTCATTGTTGGAATTTATTAATTGTTGGCTATTTGGTGCATGGTCATCTGCATTGTGTATTTACGCGCATATTCATGTGTTGATAATGGAAACTGGGTTTTCATTGTGTTTATGATTTTCGGGTGCGTGTGTATCACGACCCCAAGCCGAGATGGGGCATTATCTCGGTGGAGCTCCTCTAGTCACTCAGGAGTGGAATATACTGAGTGACGTCCCCTAGGTCATCGCCGGGCGACGACGGGATCGGACGGGATGGTAACGCTCTCGTGTCGACTCTGTGGCTCTTTTGCTGACGGGAGCTAGGGGATGTCTGGTCATAGTACGTGCTGGGCGCGATTAGCTAGGCATCGCCCGTTCTGAAGTCACATGCGTGGTTGTTACTTTCGGTGTGATGATGAAAGTCAGGGTGTGCGGATGGTCCCTAGGGGAGATCATGGTGCATACGGTTAATAAAATGGATGTTTAGGTCATTTTCTGAGAAAGCGGCGGGTTATATTTATTGGTTTTACGTTGACCATTTTCTGGAAAAATGATTGTGGTTTTAATGGATTTACGGACATCATTTTCTGGAAACATGATGGATGATTTTATTGAAAATTGAATTTGGGCCAAATTGGAATTTTGGCATGTGTGGTTATTGTATTTGTTTTGAGAAAGATGATTTTAAGCTCATGCATACGGTGTCCTGTTCATGCGTAGTGTTGTTGCATGAATGTATTTTTGTCTTTTGGTTTGTTTGGGTTATACTTACCTGCGATGCTATTTCTGGCGTCGTAGTTTTTGGATGCATATTTTGAAGAGGTTGAGCCTGAGGAGACGGCTCCGCAGTTGATGTACTGTTATTATAAATTGTTATCTCGGGAAATTATTTTTTCCTTTTTATAAATATGTATTTTTATGATTTATCTTAAGGATGACTGTATTAAGTCTTCTGTTGAAAAATTTATGTTAAACTAGTTTATAAAATAATTCTAAAAATTCTGGTATTTAGATAATGACTTTATTATTTGCTACAACTTTTATTTTATGCATGTCACGTGTTCACACACTTAACACTTGACGTTGGGGGTGCGTGACCCGTATTGTCAGCATTCCGACGCTTGAATTCTCGTGTTTATTTTGAGGAGAATTTGGGAGCGTCACTGGGTAACACAAACACAAACACTTTACTTTCTTCTGCTGAAAGCTTTGGGTTTTCCCATCGTTTTGCTACTTCATCTTCCATTGATGTATATGCACACACACAAAACCTCTCGAGCTCTCACAAGAAAAGACTAGGGTTCCTTGCTCCAGAAGAAAACTAAAACCTTACACTGTCAATCGAGAGAGAGAGATGGCACTCAACCTAAAGATCCTTTCAATAAATCAAAATTTTCTACCCAATTATGATGCTGTTTGGCATTTCCATAATTTTTAGTGGGCCATCTTTGTTTGGTACATGAACTTGCACTAAGTGGTTCGACCTTTAAGGGTATCCACAAAAAATGTTTGCCAATTTAGATTATGTGGATAGTGATAGGATGAGATAATATGTTTTTAGATTAAAATTAAATAAAATATTATTAAAATGTTATTTTTTAGTATTATTATTATAATAGGATAAAGATGAATTTTTATTATATTTTATGTAGAAATTTGTAAAAATTATAATGATAAAATGAAATAAAATAGATTGAAAGTATTTTTCAATCAAAATAACCATTTATTATAAGTTGATCATTAGTAGAAGAGAAACTTAAATTAAATAATTGCAATGAGATCGAAACACCTAGGGACTATGTATTGGTCTAATTGAAACATATTATTGATGTCTAAATTAAAATTAAATAAAAAATAAAATGAAAAATGAAAAATGAAAATTAAGAAGTCAGAAAAGAGTTTCATGATATATATCGAATAAAAGAAAAATATAAGAAAAAATCTAAAACTAAAATCTCTTATAAATTAAAATTATTAAATTTTGTCATGGTTTATTGAAGGGTGTGTTTTGCAAATGACTTTGAACTCAAGACAAACTGGGGTATTTAGCAACTACAGTATATGCCAGCTTTAAATAGGTAGAGACATAGATCGGAAACCTAATTAAATACCGACTTTACAATCAAAACCAACCTAGGATTCCAAATTCCAAGGTTAAACACCGAGGTCAATTCCCACGTCGAATTACTGTCATCCTTTGAGGACTACGTTACTCTTGGAAGGCACAGGTGAACAGAAGAAAGAGAAAGTGCGGTTAAAAAAAGACAGAGAGATCAGAGAGAGATGGTGAAAATATTGACATGACGTTTTGAAGTGACATTGAAACTGTCATCACTTCCCCGACGTGGCTCTCCATTGCATGGGTCCCTCCCTTGTTCCCTTCTTCCACCCTATCCTTCCTCGCACCCTCTTCATCTTCTGCTTTATATTTCCTCAAATACCTCCCTTCCTTCCCCCACATCCCTCCTCGCTCTCTTCTTTCTCTCTCTGTCTGTGTCTCTGAATATGTTTTAGAGTAGTGTTGTAGTTTTGTTTGCAGAAAAAAGACGTTTCTCCTACATCCTCTCGTTTTCCTTTACCAAATTAGGTCTTTAAACAAGCTTAAAAAGCTTGACTTCCACAAAGAACAGCTTTTCAATTCAGGTGCAATAATATGTCAGCTGCTGTTGCGGCGGCTGCCGCAGCCGCTACATCATCTCTCAGCCGGTGCAGCAGCTCTACCAACAGAAGTTCCGGGAACCAGAGTACTCATCATCAATCATTAATTCCGGCACCGGTATCCCCACCGGTACTGAGCCGGTACGAGTCGCAGAAGCGGCGAGACTGGAACACCTTCGGTCAGTACCTCAAGAACCACCGCCCGCCCTTAGCTCTCTCCCGCTGCAGCGGCGCCCATGTTCTTGAATTCCTCCGGTACTTGGACCAGTTCGGGAAGACCAAAGTCCACAACGAAACCTGCCCGTTCTTTGGCCACCCTCATCCACCTGCGCCCTGCCCTTGCCCACTGAGGCAGGCTTGGGGCAGCCTCGATGCTCTCATTGGCCGTCTCCGCGCAGCCTTTGAAGAGAACGGCGGGCAGCCGGATACCAACCCGTTTGGCGCACGGGCTGTGAGGCTGTACCTCAAGGAAGTGAGGGACGCTCAGGCCAAGGCAAGAGGGATAGCTTATGAGAAAAAGAAGCGCAGGAAATCTTCACAAGTACAGCAAAATGGGTCGTCACAGGATCAGATCATCACCATGCAAGGTTTAGAGGCTAGATCAAGTACTACGACAATTTCAAACCCAATTGGGATCAGTTCGAGTCATGGATGTTTGGGTAATAATGCAGAGATGTCTTAGTCAAATGGGGCCCTGTCATGCATCTGGTTCTAGGGGGTTGGGCGCTGATGCGCGTTAATTGCGCTGTCTTTGAAGAAAGAAGAGTAGAACTTGTGGTGGACGATGTTGTGAAGACTGAAGGGATTAGTCCTTTGTGGTTTTTAAGTTGATTACTCTTGATGGGTCCTTTAGTAGTTAGCATGATGTACTTTGACTTTAACTTGTCTATCATTAGGTCACTAATCCCTTTGATAGATTATTGGGGCATTTGTTTTATGCACTTGTTTTGAATCTGTACTTCAACTTCATTTTATCATAAAAAATTTGCAGCTGCATCTTGTAATATCTATCGTCGGCGCGCATGATTAATGTGCCATCCATATCAATGTATGAGACCCATGAAAAGTGTTACACTTGTGTCACAATATAATTACTTACCTAGATAATTATAGCTAATAGAACCACCTCCAAAAATCAAGAAGATAATGCATATATGCTAGGCTAACAAAAATAGAAAAAAGAGAAAAATAAGGAAGTAGAACAATGGAAACCAATGGAGGTCGGCTGGTCCCATAATGTTTTAATCAAAAGACTCATGCCTTACAAGCTGTGAGAGATACTTCCTACGTACCAAGGGACAGTACCCGGCCTGTAGCCAAAAGGGGGAGTGCTTGGAAATCGTGTCAAGTAAACATGAGGCAGTAGATCAACTCGCCGTTATTGCTTGAAAGTTGAAGCTATATATCTAGTAAAGAGTCACTACTAGATCTGGTTATACTGAGGCAATTGGTGAGGATGGAGTAACTGTCAATTACAAAAGGTAAGGGATGAATTAGTTAGAGGCTACGTCGACTTCGTAGAAACAAGGGGAGCATGCAGACAGTCGGTAGTGCTCAGAAGGCCGCCTGGTGATCACAAATATATTAACGGACTGCAAACTCGATCTACTTCTTTGATGAAGATCAGGAAATTAGATTTACAGCGAAAGCCAGCTCGTGAGGGATGCAATATGGAATCGAGAATTAAAGGGATAAGATCATGGAACTGTGGAAGGGTAAAAGATGATGAGAGCTAGCTTCTCTCATGACCAAGTTTTTCTACAGATCAGATATTATATATTTTATTAACTTATAAATTATTATGATCTTTTGATGTCTGATATATAAGAAACGGCATTAAATAAGTTTTAAAAACCACATTGGGCATCCTTAAACAATGGGAGATTTTAGAAATATATTTTGCGACCTAAGGGCTTATTTGGATTAAAAAATATCTTCACTTATCTCGTTTAATTATTATAAATTTTTATATAGTTTATAATAAATAATTTAATTTTTTAAATTTTAAAATAAAAATAATATTAAAATATTATATTATAATAATATATTATCCAACTTTCAATACTTATCTCATTTCATATTTATTCCCATAAAGACATGTCCACACCATTCAAGCCCACTCAATTAATAGACTAGAAGAGCAAAAAGAAAAACCGCTGCATCCCATTTTTGCCTCTCATTTTCATTTCTTAGTTTATTTTCGTCCTTCAATGTAAAAAAAGTCAAATTTATAATTTTCTGACAACTCTCAAAAGACATGCACATGTAGCACAAGAGGACTTTTTAGACTGTAAATCATACTGAGGATAGTGGTAATTTTGCAATAATTACTCTATGTGGTTCTCACGCACTACTCGACTCGGCAATAGCCACACGCGCTAGATCATTAGAATTGCCACTTCCAACAGATATGAGTTTTGTGGTTGAAAAGAGACAACCTTGATACCTTCATGCGTCGTCAATGTCTACTAAAGTTGGTCCAAACTGTAATCCATTATTTTTCATTCTTGTTTTTCTTATTGTATAGTAAAAATAAAAAAATAATTTGTTTCTTGGACGATTATGTCTATAGAGATTGAGTCCTCCCTTTCTATGAAGGATGAGTTTGATTCTTTGTTTAGGCGGCAAAGTGCTAGCTCTTGGACATTTGTTTGTATAGATTATAAGCAGCAGTTAATTTCAGATTAGACCAATAGTGTATTGGTGGAGTTCCAAATAGTTGATATGAGGATATCTTGCAATATCTGGTCATTGATATAAGTTTTTTTTTATGAATGAATGAATGCTGACATTTTTTTTAAGAAAATCTTATCTCATATCAACTCAACTTACTATTCAAACATTTCCTAAATTATCAAATCGGATAAATTGCACTTCAATTTACTTAAGATTGACACTTTGTAATCTGGTTTAATTTTTAGTTTGAAAAATAAGTAACACTATTATACAATATTCCTAATATATACTCGTGCCTTTTATACTTCTTGTTATTTTAGAGAGTGTTGCATCATTTTTAATATATTAGAGCATCTTTGGGCCAGTGTCACCTATAAGAGGTGATTATTGGAGGCCAATAAAATTTCACCATGTATGCATTTTCTCAATAAAATGGTTGCAGTGCATGATAGTAGGGAATTATTTTCTCAAACACTAGCGTCTCGGTTTCTCTCTCACCAGGATCCTGCACCATCCACATCCTTTGTGCAACATTCAATTTCTCACCATTGACTAGTGCCATCGAATAAGGATTTTCTTAATCCCTAAATTTTCATTTCGTGTATTGATTCCTCACCATCGAAGAATGATTTTTTTTTGTGCCATCGAAGAAGAATTTCTCACCATTGATTTCTCATCATCGAAGAAGCATTCGGTTTCGTGCAGCATTCGATTTCTCACCATCAACTAGAGGTAGTTCTCTAACAAGTTCTTAAATTCCTTGCTGATACGATCTCATATTTTGGCACAACAAAGCCCACCAAACCCAATTCTTACCATTACATGTTGATGACAAGCTCTACATTCAGGAGACGATTGGGTCTATCATCTTTTTTCATTTTGTTGGAGCTTTTGAATATCAAACACTTGCAAGGAAAACTGGTTCAGGATTTTTGGGTTTGAGTTAGAAATGGAAGGAAAGATGAAGGAAGGACAATCCTTGTCTGAAACCCCCACTTGGGCTATTGAAACCATGATCACTATCATGATTGTTTTTGGGTTCTTCTTTGATGGCTTTTTGAAACACTGTGGGAAGGTGCATTGCCCACCTCTCTCTCTCTCTTCCTTTCCTTATTAAATCTTGAACTTTGTTTGGATGTTTTACATGCTGCTTTGTTTACTTTTAAATGTTTCATTATGATATTTGGTATACCTTTACCCTCACTCCCATGCTCTCTCTTGCAGTGGTTAAATAAAACAAAGAGGAAACCTCTACTTGCTGTCCTGGAGAAGATGAAGGAAGTCATCCCTCGTTGCGCGCCAAAGCTCATCTAATGTGAATCCTCTATGTGGCCTTACGTGGCAATGTTTGGTTGGCCTTCGTTGTTTGGGTGTTACCAGTGTCACTGGCATGAAGGTTTTCTCTTAATATATATGAGAAATATTTTGTCTGAAAACAAAGTTGGTAGATCATAAGCTTATACATTGATGTTATTTGATATTATGTAGATTTTTTGGTTATATTTTTTTTTGTAAAGTAGATCTAACATATCATATTAAAATACATCAATTTATTATAAGTATAACTTTGTAAGATCTCTTTGTAGACCGCAATAAACACACACACACACACATATATCCGAATCAAAAGACCAGTGCATCCAAACAAATATATATCAATTTCTATCATCGGTAATAATGATATATACAAAACTCTAAGTACCCTTTCTCTAGCTTATTCCCTCCTTTAAAGTTTTCTCAGTATTCTTTTTGGATGGGAAAGTTTACATTATATTTCACTAAATAGAAGTTACAGTCGTGACTCGATAAATATAAGGAAAAATTTATATTATAAGCCTAACAACTCAACTGTTTGGGGCACACCCGTACACAAATTTCTTTGTAAAGGATATTGTTTTAACTTCTAAAGACTTTGAAGTGACAAAAATTTCAGAAATTTTAATTTTGGTTTATCTGAGAGTATGATACTCTGTAAACAATAGTAACCGACCCCCACCCTCCAAAGAAGGAGAGGAAATCATTGCTCTCATCCTCCTAAAAATGAGAGGGAAGAAAACCCCATCCTCTAAAGGAGGGGTAGGACCACCAAAGAAATTATTCTATTTCTTTTTATTCAGCAAACAATAAAAACAAAGCACTAAACAAAAAACCAAACACAAATGCAAAAATGAAATCGACACAAGCATGACTGAACAACATGTGCTGGAACGGAGGCTCTAAACTGAGAAACTAAACAACAACAAAAAGAAAGAAAAAGACCAAAGCAGAGGGACTGCCGTGCTAGACCTTAGTGAGACTGTCGCCACTCTTGTCGCCGTCCTCCTTGTTCATCTAATCTACGACATTCTAAACCTTTAGCTTCATGCCATGAAATCGCCTCAATATTATGCGAGAATTGTGTCTGAGTCGAAGTTGTTTGTCCTCGGGTTTTGCCTCCGACAGGCAGAGCAACTCATAAACATAGATCAAAAGGAAAAAAAAAAAAAGATGAGGGAGAAGGAAGAGGGGGGAGGAACCAGAGCTCCCGCCCCCTCCTCTGATCTGGTTGCTTTGGGAGCTAAGATTTCTTTTCCTGGGAAAACCGGGGGGGGGGGGGGGGGGGGGGGGCTCACTATTATATCTTATTATCATCATCATTAATATTTATGTAATGAAGGTATTAGTTTATTCCTCTTCTAAATGATCTTCTTCCATCGTTTTAATTGTTCAAAGAAAATAATCTATATATAAATAATGATGTTGAGTGAGACATGTTGCTTCATATAAGGGATGTCACTTATTTGATAGACATCTTTTGACATGATCCACACAAATGCGCTTTACAGGAAGGGAAAGACCTTCTTGGACATTTAATTTCCTCCACACTTTTTTTTTTTTGGTTTTGATCTTTTTCTAAAAAGAAAGTAGTGATGCAGGAGATATCTGGCCTGCCTTTTTTTTTTTTTTAAATGGGAAACATATTATATCTATTTGGATTTGAATATATACGTGATCTCCAGCGCCCTTCATCATTTCTCGATAGTGGCATATCTGTCCTACAAAGAAGGAAATGGTTGGTGATCTACATTTTCAGCACTGCTATATATTTTGTTCAATCGGCCTGATATTGCTACGTCTAGCTCTCAACTACCTCTTCTCCTCGATCGCCTACCTTAAGAGAGCTTCCCAATTTGCATTTACAAGTTGGTTTAGTCACAAAGGAGTCCTATAAATTCAAATTTATAAATTAACATAGTTTGATGTATATATTAGTGCATTAGCTTGTAAAAATATTTTTATTATAGAATAAATTTAATATATGTATCATATGAAATCATATCAATTTATGCATTTACTTTTATGAGACTGATCTTAGCATGGTCATGTAGCACTTCTCTTAATAATATTACGCAACAATTTACATCAAAATATTATATATAAATATATATATATATATTTAATATTAGATCAAAGACCTGATTTTCTCTTTCCGGGTTTTATTTTGTTTATTTAAAAAATTATGCTCGGACTCGATTTCATTACTCCTAATTTTATCGTTAATCAAATTTTATGCAAGAAATTAATTACATTTTTACGAATTTTTTTATTGAACATATAGTATATAAAACACATGAAGTACTATTAATTATGCAGATCATGATCCTGACGTCTGGTATGCATAAAAATATATTTATCTTTTTGTGATATATTTAATTAATTATTATCTAGTTAATCATATATTCTTTTTTTAATTTTTATTTCATCTCATCTTATTTATGAAAATAAACCATGCCAAACTATATATTTAGAGTTTAAAATGCACTAATACTATAGATAATGCTATATAGAACTTCCAACTAGAACATATTGGTTCGGATACAAAGTGAAATTTCCGATCAAGCCCCCTTTCCCTTAAGAGGATCATAATTGTTTCATTACTGACACGTCGACATCAAACGTCTGCGTGCGCATATACATACATATTATATATAACTATTATATACATATATATATAATAAATATTATATATATTAATGTTACCGACAGCTAGCTACTAATTATTAAAGAATACACCAAATCCGATTCACATTTGGACAGAAAAGGTGCTTAGAATAATTCATTCTGGTAAGATTTTAAGTTGGGTCCGGTCCTCTCTTTAAGCAACAGAGAATAGTGGGATTAATAGAATGTCTTATATATAAAGTCGTTGTTGATCATGATCACATAATATCATCATGAACAAATTATTAATTAATACTAGATATTGAAAATTTTCAGCCCCTATGAAAAATTATTGGATTATTTAAGATGTTAATTTACAATGCATGCATGCACACTAGAGATCATGAAGATGAAAACTTAACTTGAGGGGTCGGGATTTATAATCTTAAATAATATGATCTTATAAGAATAAAAAGCATACTGTTTTATATGTATAATTTGTGTTGAAAAATCATCATATAACCCAAACTAAGCACATGTCAAAATTGTTAATTATGCGTATATAAGTACGTACTCACAAGTCAATCTTAAATAAAGAGACATTTTAATTTCTTATCAAACATGGCTAATTATGCTTATATTTTTCTTTTGACCATAATTAATTATCATTGATTTTCCAATCTATAGAAACCGAGAATGTAGAAAATATACAAAATCAAGTACCCTCCTCGGTATTTTGTTTCTCAGCTAGCTTAAAAAAAATTAAATATAGAAAAATGTTTCAAAACTTCTTTTAAAAAAGATTTAAATCAACTTTTCCTTTTTTCGTGGGGGTGGGGGCTCCCTTGCAACACTTGGATTCAGCTGCATGTTGCTTGGGTGAGACTAGACTTTGTTACGCTCACAATTATTGATTAGGAATCTAGGAATGCATGCAGTAGTAGTTCCTAGAACAGAATTATTTGTTCTTAATATATATATATACACACACACACATTATAAAATTAAGAACTATATATCATGTATATGTGCTTGTATGGTACACTACAAGAGTTTTTGCCACAATTTTTTTTTTCCACCCTATACGATTGTGGCAAATAGTATGCTAATGACACGAAAAATGTCCGTGGGAAAAGAAATAATCTTTTTGCCATGAGAAAATTGTGACGAGTAAAATTTTGTAGGAAAAAATATTTTGCCACGAAAAATAACAATTTTTGTTGCAAAATTGTGTCAAGGCAGAAAAAAAAATGTAACATTCATTAATTTTAATTTTTGCCACAAGAAAAAAACATTGTGGGCCATAAAAACCTTTTTTCCCACTATTTTGTGTCGTGACTAATAAATATAAAGATGATATAGTTTCTTTGAAAGTTGTGGCAAATGAGAGTATTTGCGGCAAGTTTTATGCCACAAGCCTCCCACGGAAAGAATTGGCGTCAAATAGTATATGCCCGCAAAAAACACAGTTTTTGCTACAATAAGCCTCCTTGGCAAAATGTGAAAAATCTTGTAATACGTATTAATCTCCAAGCATGTTTTGATGATCAGTCTTGAAACTAAATATTGGGTTATTGGGTTTAAGTTTTTGGGAATTGTAACTATTTAGGGATCTTGTAATGGTAGAATAGATTCATGCTCCTTTTCTTGATGGAGAGACAATATGAATAGAAAAAGATGGAGATGTGGGAATTGGTACTTTCTTATTTTTAAAGTTAAGTTTTCATGTCAGTCCCCCCCCCCCCCCCCCCCCCCCCCCCCCCCCCTTCTCTTCTTTCTCAAGTTTTTTAAAAATTCAAAATAGTTTCTAAATTTTATTTATAATTTTATGTATGTAGAAATAAGAAGTTGACTCTCCTAAAATTTCAATATAGCTAGAAATGTCTCTCTCTAATTTTTTTTCCTATAACCCCTATATTTTGTATAATTTTTACATGAAAAAATAATAAACTATTAATATTGACCCTAAAGTTTTTATTATAAAATTTAAGTTTCTTAATATAGAATCCAAAGTGAAAATTAATAATAGAAAAACTATTTAAGATTGATGATTTATATAAAAAAAAAATGGAGATGTATGATTTATTCTTTAAACTTTATTGAGAAAATGAAACGTTTATTTAAGGTTTCAATTGTAGTATTCTATACTACTTAATGTGATACTAAAATAGATAGAATAAATAATAACATTCTAAAAGATATATACTTGATAGTTTTTACAAAAAAATAATTTTTAAATATTTTATATTGATAAAAATAATAATAAATGAATATCATCCTATAAAATATTGTTGTCAAAAAGTCTGAAACAGACATTATATAGTTTTTAGAATTTTTTTTTTCTAAGTTATTTGACAAATTATTGAAATTTAATTTTATATATATTTTATGATTTATAATATTTTTTTTATGTACATAAACATCTCATGCAATAGAAAAATTTATCCCCTAACAAAATTTACTGATTCCACCACTGTTTACTGTGAATCTAAGACTCGGAAAAAAATGAATTTAGTCATTCTCAAGTCCAGTCCCGTCCCGTCCCGTCCCGTCCCACTTGTGGACTGGCCAGCCAAACTGTTGATCATCAACCTGTCCATGCAATTGCAGTACAACTTGCTCACCTTATTAATTCTTTACTGAGCATAAGCATTTTGAGCCTAATATTATCCCTTGCTTGGTACTTTTTTTTTTGTTTAATCCCTTGCTTGATACCTTCTTTTATTTTTCTTTCCAATCAATTCATAAGCAAGCTGTTTGAGGTTCTATCATACAATAGTGCTATAAGAAAAAATATATTTATGTTATTTTAATCGTAATTATAATGATTATTAACGATAAAAATAATTTATTTTTATCGCAAATAATAATTTTAGTTGCAAATACTTAAATATTCAAATTAATATTTGATATTGACTTCCGATCACTAATATTAATTTGATCAATATATATATCAAATCATATATATCAAATCTCTTTTTCTGCGAGGAAAAACTCAAATTAATATTCGATATTGACTTCCGATCGAGGGCTGATTCCAACTTCTGCAAATACCTGATGAACATCTAGCCGCTAGTATACATTCGCTAGCTCTCATATATATTAGATTTGTACCGCACATTTTGCACACAAATAGTAGTTATTTGGTGTATGTTAAGATGAAATAAGAGATCCTGTCATGACCCGGTCCAATGCGAATTTGCTAAGAGCTCGATTGGTATAATAATAATAGAATTATATTTATGTTGACATGAAGTCATGTGTTGATGAATATATATATATATATATATATATATATATATATATAACTTCCTTGAACATTATGTGGAAGAAGCTTGCACTTTTTTATACTACACATGATGTAATAACATTTGACGGTGCGGTACAAGATTAAGGCTATGTTTAGGTTGCGTTTTGAAGTTTAAAAAATGATTTTAATTGTATAAAAATTCTTCTAAAAAAATGACAAGTTTGATAAATGTATAAAAAGTATTTTAATCATCCAACATTGAAAGTCTACTTTTTAAAAAAATACCAAATTGAAGTTTTTATCAAAAAGTTCTTATAGAAAATTGTGTATTTTTAAAAATTATTGTAATTTTAGAAGTATTTTAGATATATATTTATCAAATAATAAATAACTTTTAAGTACAAAACTTATTATTAAATATATTATTCCCTCCCATCAATAATACCGATCTCAGGACAAGAACATTTTTGGTTGAGGCCCTACTTGGTTAACCAATAAGATAAATGATCTCATCTGGAGTGGTATAGATGAGGGGTTATAGGCATCCAAATAGTTATTATTTAATCTCTATTTCATCTAAAAAATTTTAAATTCATCTTAAACAATTTCTGACAAGAACAGTAACAAACAATAAAATAAACTCAAGTAGAACCTACCTATTCATCAAATTTAAAAAAGTTAAAATCAGTTCATCTATAAACTTTCAAACTCATCTCAAAAAATTTCTGACATGAATAATAATAAACAGTAAAAAACAAAAAATTCAAGTGCCAAAAAATCAAATGGGACCATCCATTCACCAAGTCCCAAAAAGTCAAAATTATCTAATCTCATCTTACGATCTAAACATACACAAATTACAAGCTATTTGATCCGATCTTATCTAAAAAGAATTGGCTATTATTCAAAACATCTCATTTCATCTTATCTGAACTGAGTATCTAAACCAAACCTAAGCTTTTAGTTGAGTAGTGCTATGTGAAGGTATTTACACTACACACCATCCACACGATATAATTTGAATTGGAAGATCAAGATTTTAAAATTTTGAATCCCACAAATCAAATTATGCCGCATGGATGGTGTGTGGTGTAAAAGGTTTCAAATAGAATTATCAATTTTAATTATAAAAAAAAATGATTAAGCTTGTGCGTGAGCATGCATATAGCTTGTTTTTAAGACAAGCTTGAAGTAGTGTCATCAATATATGCAATTTGATGAGTGATGGAAAAATGACATAATTTTTCCATTTTCTTTTCGAGAAACAGACTTCATTCATTCAAAACGAAATTACAGCTATGATTGATACGTACAGGAAAAAATCTATATTACAAGCCAACTACTAATGGTTATGGCTCTACCAGTATACAAATTTCTTTGTGATTGGTATGATTTTAACTTCTATAACTTTTTGTACAAACAAACCGTCTGAGAGACCACACTCTACCTAAAATGGAGATTTCAAATTCCACCCTCTAGAGGAGGAGAGGACTTTCACTCCATGGGCAAAATGTCCAAAAGACTTTCTTTTTTATTTTTAACCTAAACAAAGGAAATAACAGAAAACGTAAAAGATACATGGAAAAAGAAAAATACAGCTTGGCAAACTATCAATCTACATTTTCAAATTTAGAGAAAAACAAAATATTATTTCAACAATTAGTCATGAATCTAAATTAGAAACAACAAGCAAATGGTTAGTGTAAGAATGCACAGCGGAAAGTACCTCAAGCACAGTTTATTAAGTTGCTCCACAAGTTTATCCAGTATAGCAAATCTCAAGCGTCTCCTCTTAGTAGCGAAGTGTACTACGTAGTGTAAATCAGAATAACACTTAACTCATCCACAACCTAAGTACTATTTCAAGAGAGAACAAAATGAGAAAGAGCTTTTGCTTTTTTAGATGATCCCAAAAACTAATGGAAAGTGGGGCTATATAAAGCCCACCCCATGGTCTTAAAGGCCAGCCATCATTCTACCAAATAAATGGTGATAACGCATGGATTTAAACCATGTGTTTCAAGCAAGTACGCATGGCAAAGCCATTTGTTACATTTGTAGAGGATAAAGGGGAGGGGGGAGGGAGGAGGGGGGGGGATCAACCCCATGTGGGTGCCCCTCTATCTGACATTTCCCACTTGTACACAATGGACATGACTCAAGGTCTATATCTCTCTAATGTTCTCAATCTTATTTGTACAAATAAGTAAGCCGTGTGACCATCAATCACATCTGTTAAAAGAAAGGTGGAAGTACTACACCAAATCTCTCCTCGAGAAGACTAGTATAATAACATCCATAAAGTGTCTGGTCATATCCTAAACTCATTCGATCGCATCAGACCAAGCATTTTTGGAACCTCTTCAGTTTAAGAGATTCAGACCAATGCTTGATTACCTCTAAATTATTTCAATGTATTCACAACCATAGTCATTACCAATTCACTACAACATTTTTGGCCATTTGCCACCATTTTTTTTTCATGATTAAAAACTTGCCGTTAATACATGGTTTTGTTCACAAAGTAGAGGTTTCGGTTGAAGTTGTAAAAATGATCACTATTATCGGAAAAAACATGTCATCGAAAATAGAATGGTCACTATAAGTAAATTGCAACAATGTATTACTACTTATTGTAACGACACAGCTCTGCCAGTATTTTTTTTTCATTTTATTTGTTCATCCTTTGTGGGACGATAAGATTTTGCCGTTATAAGTGGGTGATAAATATAGATTGCTTTATACGCGTGCGTTTTTTCCCTTTCTTCCCCACCTTTCTCTTTGTTACACATATATCATTTGGGCGAAACCCACAATTTGTGATTCAGAGAAATTTCGAGTCCCATTCTGCACATCCAACCAAATCGTGTGTTTGCTGCCGTCGTAGGGTTGAGGACCAACAACCATGAAATTGCTAGTGGCTTCGATTTTTTACTCGATTCATGGCAGTTTCGAACGATGCTATCCCTAGTCGTCCCCGTTCATGCCATACAAATCACTTGGGATTTTTTGCTGCCATTTGGTAAATAGTAGAAGTTTTTTTTTTCGTTGTTTTCGTATTTTGGTATTTCTATTGCACTTTTTTTATGATTTTCTTTAGGGTTTTAAATTTTACGCTACAGATCCGTGTTTCTTTTATTCTGATGGTTGATCTATGCATTTCTTCCTTTGTCATTGCAATGGTGTGATGATATGGTGTCGTTCTCTATGTTTTTCATCGGCCAAAACAGAGTAAAGAGTAAAAACTATGTGCTTCCGGCTCTTTCACATTGAAACCCATGGAATTCTCAAGCTCTTGCTTCTTTCCAATTCTTTCCAATCGGTGGCCTTTCCACATAATAGAATTCCAAGCCCAAAAATCAGATTCCTTTTCTGGGTGTTCTTTAATTAGCTACTTCAATTGAAAAGAAAAACACAATTTTATCATTTTTTTTGCATATTGTCGACTGTGAAGTCTAGGATGCCGCCACTGAGGAGGAGATTTTTGATCAATTTGCTAGCTCAAGATCATGTACAAATTACTTATAAAAAAAAGATTCATGTACAAATTCTGTATTTTAATTTTTTTTAGCATCAATCTATGCGTTTCGATAATATCCATGTTTTTTTTTTCTCTCTTTTAGCTACGGCTTGATATATTGTGATTTATAGTTGTAGACTTCGATAGTCTATGATTAAATAGATAAAGGTTTTTTTTGTGTCCTTTATTTGTATGCAGCTTCATCCATTGCGTTGTTTTAGAGCAGTTTTTACTTGATAAAGGCGGTTCAGGCCAAAAATGAGTTCCTCTCAAGCAAACCAAACTTGGGTATACATATTCTTGGGCACGACCACATACCAATTAACAGCCAATGCAAGTTTCTTCAAGCAATACCACAAGCAACCTCATAACAACTCTTTGGGGTCAGCAAAACCAACACTATTCCAATCTACTATGTCAACTTCATGGTAAATATGCTGTAAGAAGAAAAGTTTTGGTTATTTATCTTTTTTTTTTCAATTGAGATTTTAAGATACCATTGCAGTTATTAGACAATATTTTTGAGCTAAAATGAAGTGACCAGATCAGTAAGTTGCTCATATTGACATCTCTTTTACATTTTTCTTAATAATTTGTTCAGTTGTATAAGTAGCATAAACAAAATGAAATTCGCTTGTCATTTGTAGCCATTCTACAACACGTTCTAGGATATTTGTAGGATAATGCCATTGTACCTCAATGTTATTACGAAGTTCTAGAAGAGACTATTAGATTTGGTAATAGTAGGTAGGGTGCTCATTAATATCTAACTTATACTTTCAAATGTTTAGATCAGATTATAGTATTTCAATCCATTTTATGATGACTTTTCCTTTAGGTTGGACTATTGCATTTTATGTTAGTAGCAGTTTATGGTGTCTGTTTCTTTTAGGGTGGGTTTTTATATTTTTAAAAAATAAGTAGTTCAAATTTATGTTAGTAGTTTATGTTAGTAGAACCTCAAGTTTATGGCCATAAGTGTGCACTTGGGTTTTTGTGACTGTTACATGGGTGGATGAATTAACAGAAAATTCTTAAATATAAGTAAGGTTAAAAAATAGAAGAGACATTTTTGTGGACTTTTGATGTTGGAGTGGGATCTTATATTGATATATGTTATGTTATAGTTTTCTAATTATGAATTAAGGAAGAATCCGAGTAGTTCGCTTTGGTGTGCATGTTCAGCTACATAGTGTAGAGAGAACTTGAGGTCCTCTCATGTTATTACATTATTTTGGTTATCTGAGGCAGTATCTTATCATACTTGCTAATATAAATAATGGAACAACACTACAATATATATTATGTTTTTGGAAGGTAAATTATTAGCATAAATAGAACATTAGATTTTATTACCTGCATGAGCACCCACTACAACATATTGGCCCTTGTGCAACAAGAAGTCACTTTTATATACCAATTGACGTCTCCAATAGATGAGGTAGAATTTGTCAATAATACACTCTTGTATCAGCAAAAAACTATCGATGCAAATAATATGGTGGTTTAATGTCATTGATCGGTACTTTATGTCTTTGTATTAACGGTGCGCAATTGCCACAATTAGAATTTTCTTTGTAATACTAAAAACTCCTTTGTATGAAGGCCATTATTTTTGTTTTTCCTAGTTAGATGGATGCTTTTTCATAATTCCAATGTCCTTGTGTATCGCCTTTTTTCAACGTATTAAAGGCCTTTTGTATTTTACTTATCAAGATAGTCTTGGCAATTGAACTTGCATATTTTTTTGTTTCAGTTAGGGGTGCTCTTGATTCGACAATATATTGATTCTGATTTTTTAATCTCCTTGTTAGGTATTATTCATATATAGACCTTGGCTTATATGCCTACCTTTATAAATAAAACTTTAGATTACCTATCAAGAAAAGAGTTTATGGTTTTTGAGTTAATATTCTTTCCCTCACTGCTATTGCAATGATGAGAAGGTTTGTGAGTTTGAGTTGACAATATTTGCTATGTATGTTATAGTTCTGTGAAAACTTTATATTGATCAATCCCGCTTTGGGACAGCCCAGCTGATCTCCCCCTTCCAAAAAAAAAAAAAAACCAGCCCTCCAACCACATAAGAGGACACATAATAAATTAATTAGTTTATATGCAGCCTACACTAAGACACAGAGGGCCCTGCTGCACTTCTCTAATTCGTTCCTTTTCATCTTCCCTTAAATCAAAGTGATTTGTCTTGTCAGCACAAGTGCATATTATCCTCCTCCCCTCTCTCCCATTTTATGTCAAGTTTCCAAAAGACAATAACGTTGATTGGGAGCTTTCCTGCAATAAGCTTCTACAATGGTAAGATTGAAGAAAATAAAATAATAATAATAATAAAATACTAGAGTAATTCACAATTTTTACTTCTTTTGATGGATTTTTTGTATTTCTTTTCTTTGTTTTACTTTTCTTTTGCTATTGAAAGCTTCATCATTAGTTTTTGAGTATTTCTACTAAAAAAAGAACAAGTTTGAGAATTGTTTCATTATTCTTACTTTTTAAAGTCACTGGTTGATTGCAATTAAATATGGATGATATTGTCCACAATTTTTTGATTACCTATCATTTACTTTCTTTAACTTGTTGTTTAGCTGCTCTATGGAGGGTCATATAGTATCAGGAATATTTTGTTTTTAACTTTTTTTTCTTGAAATTAGTAGCTGTAGTGTAGATAAGTTACATTCTATTTCATCTTTTCAGCACTGGTCTTTGTAGTGGACCAGCATGTGGACTATAAAGGGTCATTCCTAGACTCCATAATCCATGGTAACCTCTGGCCATCTCGTATTTATCCTAGAATATTATTTTGTGGGAGTGCTCAGATTCATGAATCTGCTTTGGATCTGAGTCCCTAAAATGCAATGGAAAAGATTAAATCTTTCAAGGATCAACACACATTTGGTTCGATTTTTTTCTTTATGAACTCCAAAGTTTTTTGTGTTCTTTTAGCTTAATATGACATCGTAAATATCTTACAGTGGTGGGTTTTCAATGGTGCAGAAGAATGCCTTCAAGACTTAAAAAATATAATTTTAAAATGCCTTGATTGAGTCCCAATAAGCTTGCACGGTATTCTATGCCTTTGCTTTCGAGTAATATTTTGCTTTGATCTTATGTTTTTTTTTTAATTTATTTAAGTTTCACAGTATCTTAATTTTATTAATGGGTTTTGGTTTTTCTGTTGTTATACATTTGATGGGGTAGTAGAAATATGGCTTCAACATGGTAAGATATTAAGAGAAAAATGTCTTGTATTTGATGGAATGGTGAATATATTAATTTTGATGGTATAAGATATTAAGAGAAACCCTAAGGTGAACACTTTTGACCATCAATATTTTGTTCCTAAAAACTAGAAAAGCTATTGTGCAGAAAGTTGCTTGTGGCTTATGGCTCTCGACCATTGAAGTCTGAGGTCATTAGTAATCAAAAAATTTCAATCACTGATATTTGCGTATGCCTTTTTGCTATCCTCCTTAGTCAACATTGTGCAGAAAGTTGCTAGGCTTTCTTTGTACGATTCTTTTGTGGGATGTCTTAGCTAGTAAGAACGAATCTTCATTGAGTAAGACAAGTTTTAGTTTGCGAGTATTAAGCGTTTCTGAAAGTCAATTTGATTACTACTGACCTTAAACTTCCTGGCCAAACTAAGTTACCCTTACCAGACAATGCCCTCTATTGTGGTGCTCTTAGCAAATTGCAGAAGTATGTACTTTCATAAATTCTTTTAGAAGATAGGCCTTACCTATAATGTACTTTAGCTCTGTTGATCTCCTCTTTATTCTTTTTAATGAAGATCGTTTGCCTGAGATTCAATTTATGATACTTTCAGACATTCTTTTGGAAGATAGGCCTTACCTTTAATATACTTTGGCTCTACTGAAATTCTTTTGTATTTTTTACCATTTCAAAATTTTATAGCATGCTTGGAGTATAATGACCAATGATGAGCTAAGGAATATGATCAGCAAAACCTTGACTTGTAGAGTTGACAAGATTTGCTATTTTATTTATCTTAATTTACTAGAAACTAAGTTCATATATTTTTTAACCAAATATGTTGTGCATTGCCCTGATTACTCTAATTTGAGAGATTACAAGAAGAATTGTAATGAGAAGATAGATACATTCTTGAAAAGATGTTTTTACTTTTCTGGTCAATATAATTCGGAAGAGCATTTCTTGGGATTGCACAAGAAGCCGAAAGGGAAGGAGGTAATATGAATTATTTATAAAATCAAGATACAGAGGATACCTTCTTCAAGTCCTCTTTTACAGCTGAGATTGTATATAAATAGGTGCAAACCTTCTAATAACAGCTTTCTAGGCTTTAGTTTGATTGTCTTTGTACTGGGTAGCTAGATTCGAAAAGTAAGCTAGAATATGAGAAGAAACTTTTGGGTAGCTATTGCATGTTATGAATCCATCCACTTTCACCTTCTACTTCCATTTGTGTTAGAATATGCATATTGGAAAATGATATGCATGCTTTCTTATCAAATCCAACTTCAATGCTTAGAAAAATCTATATGGGGGATGTAGAAACTTAGAAACCAATACTTCACTAATATATAGTAGAAGATAATCTGAATTTCTGTGGGACTTGCATTACAAAAGATAAAGGAAGGTAGGGGGCACTTGGGGTGGATTCAATACTCATTGCTATAATGTTTAAGGTGGCATGTGGCATTTTAGTGTGAACGTTTCATTGCTCTTGTGACCCCCATGTTTCGTATAAATCCTTTTAGCTTGAAGAATGATGGCATGTGACTCTCTGTTCTCAATTTATGAAAACTGTTAGTAAACCATATTTGCTTCTTCATATAGAAAGATCTTGGTTGATTTGTGAAGGAGATGAACTTTTTGGTTTGGAAATTTTTGGTTTGTCAAAGGTATATCTCTTTATTTGGCTGGAATTTTTATACCTTCTGGAATGTTGATGATCTTGAGTTAATCTAGGAAGTTACTGCATTCACCAATAAATTAAGACCTGGTTTTGATGCTAAATTATGGATTCATAATAATGCATAAATGTTTTTGGTTAAATTTGCATGTAGAATACCCCGATCTGCATTTCACTCCAAAGATTTATATTTTTTGTTGGTGGGGTTTATAAATTGCTTTATAAAAGAGTTTAGCATATAACTACATTCCAGAATAGACCCAATCAATAGTGTTATAATATTAAAATGGGATTCCACTTGTTGCGGCCACTTGAAGATGTAGGATCTCATTAGGCTGGAAACTCCGATGTTGTATTTTTCTACCTTATACTGAATTCTCCTCCTCTCTTTTTTTGCTTAGAGTAAATTTTCTACTTCTGTTTGGGCTAATTTGCTGCTGTTTCAGTTTTGGCCAATTAGTCTATTTTCAATTGCAAAAACAGAGGTGCTTATATAGTGGCTGTAACCAAGTTTAAATCTAGTGAGTTGTACTCCATGTTGTGAATACTTGTTTTAGCCATGAGCATTTATGCCCCATGTTTCTGACCTCCTTTTTATAAAGAAGTAATTAGGATAGTATCTAGCCAACCATCTTTGATAAGTTTAGGGATTTTTTGAGTTTTGTTCAAACTTCATCCTTTCTCCAACTTCACGTTATTTTTCAAGAATGGTGCTTGACAAATAATTAAGTTAGGTAGCTCTTAATCTGTCTTCCCCCATAAATTTTTATTTGCTCAATGACAACTGCATGCTCTCCACCTTGTGAAATGGTGATATCAATCCTAAACCATCTTAGTGTAGGGTATACTCTATTATCCGAGCTCAAATCGGAATTGTGTTTGATCTATTGAGTGTATGCTCCATTATCCGAGCTCAATTTACATTTTCTTTATTTATTATCGTTTTCTCCATATAGTTTTGATTATAGGGAAAAAGCATATATCACAATTTACACTTTTTACGATAATAATGATCTAGCTGTCCCTTAATGATTGTGGATTTGATCCACATGATAATACACTGCATGAGGCTTTCTCTCTGCATGTTTTTCCGCTCACTTACTGTAATGCATGTTTCTTACTTCATGGTTTTTAATTTTTTATGCACTCTTTTATCTTTTTATGTGGTTGCTCAATGATGGTGTAAGATACACTAGTGGTTTTTGACTTTTTATATTTTGTCACCATTTAAATGTTTTGATTACTGCATTTTTTGTTCTTATAGTTTTTATTGTTTTCTTACTTACTCACCCATGCATGCAAAACTCACATCCAAATCAGATTGAGCTTGCCTGGATTCTTGTCCAACATCAACTTGGGTTATGAGCGGCTCCACATCTGGTTGGGCAAATGAAAATAGCCATATTTTTTTGTGACTGTTGGAATTTTCAGCCATAATTAAAGATATTTTTCTGTCATGTTTAACAAGATATTTGTTTGTAAATATGACACACATTGTGATACACATGCTGGAACCCAATTTATTGTCCCTGTTGTAGCTAAAGGGTTTGGCAGTGCTATATGTTTATTTTTTTCATGGGTTCCTTTATTTATTTCTTGTTCTGCCCTATAACAGATTGGCATGCTATGGTGGATTACATGGTATGGTATTTTTGTTGTTAGCATGCATGAGGCTATTACTCCATGGTAGTGTAATCCAAGTTGTAATCTTATTCCTACTATTCTTTTGGTTTTTTTTCCTGGTCATACCTAGGCAAATTCGTGCATGCTAATTTGAGACTAAACATTTAGTTTCTAGGATTAGAACATCAATCGGGATATGAAATAGGATTAGGCCACTCTGTCATTGAGCCATCAATTGCCATAAGGAAAAATAGGGATTACCAACGGATAGTTAAAGAGTACGAGAAAAACAAGAATGGTGTAGATATATACAAGAGCCAGGTTGAGGCACTTTGAGCTGATTTGTTGGAATTCAAGAATCAATTTAAAGACTGAGAAAGTGATGATCACTCACATCACTAACCTGGAAGGTCGAAGTGAGTCTCATCACGAGACTCACATTTATGCCTAGGCATGTTGAGTACATGCAATCATCCCAACTTTTGATTTTTTGAAAGAGTGATTTAAGATACATGCAGTTTGTCCATATAAGGGATGATGCTGTTTTGATGTGGTTGGTTGGTGACGAACCTAGGATGTGGCTAGTTGAATGATGTTTTGAGGTTTCAAGATACAAGCAGTCTGTCAATTAATAGGGATGATGCATTTTTGATGTGGCTGGTTGGCCAGCAACTTAGGATGTGGGAATGTTGGAAGGTGTTTTGAGAGCACACAGCACATGCAGAATTTTGTCAAATGCACATAGAACAATGCTGGTGCAGACTTGGTCCGTGGTATGCAATTTTATCTTTCCATTCAACATCTATGCTTTATGTCCAAATTCAATTTTTGTTTAGGTCAACAGTTTTGCATAATTTATATGACACTTGAAAAGGTTTGGTGGTTGGATTGTGATATGAAACTTACAGCTATATATTTGGTTAGTAGCATTGGATACATACCCAGTAGTGGGTGTAGATGAATATAAAAAATATAATAAAGAAATAAACTGGGTATGTTTTTACTAACATGTGCTGAAAGGCAAAGTAGGTATGACTGATATGTACATTGATTTTATTTTTTTTAGCTTAATAGATTTGCATGATGTATATGACACTTAAAAAGGCAGCATTATGGTTTGGGTACTAAAACTTAAGGCTAAATATTTGGCTAGTAGCATTGGATACACACCTAGTAGTTGGTGCAGATGAGTACAAAAAATAGTATGAAGAAATAAACTAGTTCAAAGGTGTTTATTGAGTGTGCTGAAAAGTGAATTAGGTAGGTCTGATCCTTACTCAATTATTTTTCAAGTTAGCAGATTTGCATGATTTATATGCCATAATTAATAAGGCTTAGTTGTTGGGTTGGGATATGTTAACTTACATCTATATATTTGGTTAGTAGCATTTGATTCATACCTAGTAATTGGTGTAGATGAGTACAAAAAATATAATGAAGAAATAAACCAGTTCAGAGGTGTTTATTGAGATGTCCGAAAGATGAATTAGGTAAGTCTGATCCTTTCTCAATTTATTTTTAGGTTAATAGATGTGCATGATTTATATGCCATAATTAAAAAGTCTAGTTGCTGGATTGGGATATGTAAACTTACAGCTATATATTTGGTTAGTAGCACTGAATACATACATAATAATTTGTGTAAATGAGTACATGAAAATATCTAGTAGTTATTTATTAGTTTGTTTTTATTGAGATGTATCGAAACAAGGTCAGCAAATTTCTCATTTTCTCATTATATATATGCAGCTAGTTTGTATTGATGGTAGCAAGCTGGGGATTTTTGAATGGGGTGATTTATGCTAAATACACAGCGAGGCAAGCACTTCAAGACATTCCATTGGAGGAGTGTTGTTTTTGAGCCACTTAACCACAAGAGTTTAACAAGGGAAGCATCCTATTCACCATAGTAATCTATATCATGTTCTTGCTAGATGTAATATTGAAAGTTGGAAGTTGCTAAAATATATATGCATGTTAATGTTCTGTTATGTTATTTATACTGGGTAGACTTGTGAAGTTAAACTTTTATGTGGACCATGTTTAACAATAACATAAGTGATATAAAATCTATGGGTATGAATTATATAATTGATCTTGTTTTGGACTTGGTAGAGTTTTTACACAGTTGTGCATGATAGGAGGATGGTTACATAATCATACCCGAATAGCATGAGAATATATATATATATATATATATATATATATATGTTCTCTGATGGTTAACGACACTGCAGATAACATTTTTTACAAGTACAATACATGCATGGATTGCTGTATATAATTTGAAATTTTCATTTCTCAGCTTGTATAAAATGATGGCCTCATGTCAAAATAGGTACCAAATAAGTCAGTCAAATCCACCAATATGTAACTGGGATGTGCAATGCCATGTTGAGCAGAAGAATTGCACAAAATAGTGCCTATCATGTGTTAAAGTAGGCATGCAATACAATAGAAAAGGACTAATTTCAAGGTTAAGCAATTGTCGCAAATAGGCATACATTGCCACAAGTACTGGGCGAAACCTACACATGTTTTACACATATTTTGTTTTGTAGAAATAGGCTGATTACCTATGAAACATGTAAAAAAAATGGAAATTAAAATGACAAACTGTACTTGCAATTGCTCTATTTCTACAAAAAAATATTTGTCGCCAAATATGTTTTTCAATGGGTATTGTGATCGAAAAAGCACATTGCTGAAAAAGAAGTTAGCAGGTAAAGACTAGAAATACATTGAGAGGACTCTGGAAAAAAGTTTTTTCCTAGGATCCAAATTGGTCAATAAAAGTATTTTTCCATAAATGTATGCTTGTAGTGAAAGTGGTTTCCTGGCAAAAGTTATTCACCAAAATCAATTATTTACCACGGTAGAAGTCAACTGATTTAAGCATGATTCTAAGTTGCATCCTTATGGCAAAAACTTTTTTTGTTGCAGCATAAGCAGCCAGTCTAATACATATGCGACAATAAGTAGTTGTAGACAATATCCAATACCCAAATTGAATGTTGATGCAATTCTATCATTTCTGGCAACTTCGTAGCATCAACATACAACATTTGATTCAATAAATGAAGCAGATCGAACCTCCATTATCGGCAATAATTATGGAGTGTATCTACGACACAAATTGTAGCAATAAGTGAGCATTATCTACAATTTCACTAGTTGTCGACAAAGATACTTAAATTGGCATTTTTTAATCTACAAACCTTCAGCCATGGAGAATTGCCAGTAATACTTATTAACGACCTAAAATTATAGTCTTTTTGGCAAAAGCCATTGTGGCTATAGGCTGAATATGTTGTAGTGCAATGTGCAGCATCATAATTCGATGTCAGCAAAAACTATCGAAGGTACGATGTGGAAGAGTATTCCCTTTGCCCTAATGTTATTTAATTTTGACCGAACCGCTTTTCTAGCATTGCATTCTTTAGACCGTATCTATCATGATCATAGTTAGCATGCCAAAGTAGCAGACATCACAACCTTAACTTCATGACATAGTTAAAGGTAATTAAAAGACACTTAAAATATGTGGAAGAGTATTCCCTTTGCCCTAATGTTATTTAATTTTGATCGAATCGCTTTTCTTACATTGCATTTTTTAGACTATATCAATTATGGTCATAGTCAGCATGCCAAAGTAGTAGACATCACAACCTCAATTTCATGACATAGTTAAAGGTAAATAAAAGACACTTAAAATATGAGATTCACACAATGAGAAAAAAAGGAAACCATTTACTCACGTACTTATTTAGTCGAATAAGCACATGTAGTATAAAACACATGCTACGGTGAATTTCTCTTTTTCAAAAAGTATATGTCTATATCAACACCTAACAGATCTTAGTCTAGCCACTTATTAAGTGTCTTACCCGAATTCCTCAATTTGCTCACCTCCAAGACATCAAATAGGATCTCGCATCTAGTTAATCACAGGCTACATGGATTGTGGGGTAACCAATGCATGGTCCTCTCAATAGACTCATCTTAGCTCCTACTAGGGTGACATATCTTTGTGTCAACCAACGTATCCCTTTAGACAAGTATCTAGGGACACAATGTCTCATCTTTACTTGCCATTTAAGCGTTAGAGATGATCGCTTGTGTGAGTGAGCCGATCTAAACCCATTGACATATCTTATGTGTGTATTAGAAAAACAATACGATGAAGATAAGAATTGAATCATATTACATTAATATCACAAAGGAAAAGCTACATCTCAATGTCACCTGAAACACAAATTACATTTACAATTTATGCAGTCCTAAATTCCTAACATGAGCTTAAAAAACATCTCTTGCTATAGACTTTGTTAAAGGATCAACAACCATGTGACTCATAGAAAAATGTTTCAGAACCACTTCCTTTTGCATTACCATGCCTCTGATATAGTGATATTTGATTTCTATGTGTTAGGTTTTTCTATGATATTTTGAGTCTTTAGTATATACGAGAGCCGCCATGCTATCACAAAATATCCTTATTGGATCTGAAGTATCTATGTCAATGTATAAATGCGCGAGGAACCATCATAACAAAACAACTTTTTGAGCTGCTGTAGAACAAGCTATGTATTTTGCCTCCATGGTGGATAAAACCATACAGAGTTATTTCTTTCTACTCCATGTAATGGTGCCATTGGTAAGCCGAATGACATTCCTAATAGTTCATTTGCACTCAACTAGGTCACTGCCCTAATCAGCATCACTGTAACCTCTTACTTGCAAATCTGAACCTTGATAGCACAATACATATTTTGTTATTCCTTTGAGATATATCATCATACTCTTGACTTTTTTTCAGTGAGCCATTTTGGGATTAAATTGGAATCTACTCACTAAGCCAACTGTATAGCATATGTCTGGTTGAATACACATAATTGTATACATCAGATTACCCACAACATTATCATAAGGGACATGGACTATCTTTTTCATTTCTCTTTGAGTCTTAGTACACAACTAGTTGGACAAGCTCTCTCTTCTTACAACATGAGTGTCAATGGGTTTACATCCATTCATTTGAAAGTGCTCGAGAACTTTCTTTATGTAAATCTGTTCGGACAAACACAAAAATCTTTTTAAGCGATCTTTGTAAATTTTAACTCTTAGAATGTATTCTACCTCACCCATATGTTTTATCTCAAAATTGAAGGATAACCACTCTTTTTTGACGACTATCAACCATTTTTCATTTCCATCTAGTAATATGTCATCAACATATAATGACACTATTATTGGACCTTTTGACATAGACATAATGGTCCTCTGCGATCATCATAAACCCATTTGAGAAAATGTCTGAATCGAATCTGAGATACCATTGTCTAGATGATTGCTTTAGACCATATATAGATCGTTTGAGCTTGCACATTTTGTGTTCTTAATCTTTGACCACAAAGACCGTGGCTTGATCCATATAAATCTCCTCGTCTAGTTTTCCATTGAAAAATATTGTCTTAACGTCCATCTAGTAGAATTCTAAATCTATATATGCTATTATAGCTAAAATTAGGCGAATCGAGACAAATCTCACTATTTCTGAAAATGTTATCTCATAGTCTATATTCTGCAGTTGGGTATATCCTTTCGACATTAAATGAGCTCTGTACCTTTTTATTGATCCATCCGATTTGCGGTTAACTTTTATAACCTATTTGTTTCCAATAGCCTTGCATCCTGACGGTAGATCTTCCAAGTCCTAGACCTGGTTATTCTTATAGAGTGTTTTCATCCATTTGTCTTTAGTAGAAGATAAGAGAGTCTCATCAATTGTCCTAGGCTCATCATCATCATGTAGAGCTACCATAAAAACTTCCCCTTCAATCTCAAAATGATGAAGGGAAATACTTTCACGTGTCTTTCTACATGGCTGAGGTTGTTATGATTGATTGACAAGTGGTATGTTCCCACTCGAATTCAAGTTATTTTTATAATTTGTAGGAGGTTGACAAGTTTCTTGGAGAACTTTCCTTTTGTCCCACAATCTCATAGAGTTCTAAACTTTTATCAACCTCACATCTACTTGGAAACTCATCTCAATAAAATCTACATCTCATGATTCAATATTAGACACACTTTCATCAGATTGTTAACTTATTAACAAATTCCCTTTAGAGTATTCTAAGTACCTTATAAAGATACACTTCTTTCCTCTAAGGCCTAACTTCCCATATTTATTATAAATATCGTGAACAAAATCCATTGAACCCTATGTCCACAAGTTACTAAAATTGAGTTTCTCATCAGTACATAGTTCATATGGGATGAAAGTTACTGATTCGAAGGGCACCCAGTTAAGAATATAGGTAGCAGTCAAAAGTGGATCTCTAAAAAGAAATTGATAGATTTACTTACACTATCATTGACCTAACCATCTCTAGCAGTGTTCGATTTCATCACAGAGCCTTTTAAATTACTTAGAGAGTTATTTTCGTCCTCGTTTAGTTCTTAGAGTTTTTAAACTCTTGTCTAACTGATTCTTAACCATTTTGGGATGTCGCCTAAAGCACTCAAATGCGAGAGATTAAGTAGACATGACTAGTTACAAAAACAATGCGAAAAAAGTCAGAGTATACCTTTTTTGGCTCCATGCAGTCACGAGTGAAGTGATGTTTCTTTCCACTATTAAAGCACTAATTTTGACTTGTTCTCCTCATGCTTGCCCCTCTTGCTATGCTGAGAAGTTCCTGACGCCTTCATCACTTGTCCAACAGCTACCCCTTTCTTGAACTTCTTGGGCTTAGTTGTCTCAAGGTGCTCAGCCTCTAGTTCCAAGTGACGCGAGATATCATAAAGTCTTTGATATTCTCAATATGCATCAAATTCTGGCTCATATTCTCTCAAGAACTCGGTAGTGATAGTATCACTAGCAGAGAGCCCATTATGTGTTATTTTTGTTTAACCATCAGTCAGGTTGTTTCTTGCCATCTTAAGTTCGTGGATTATGGCCGACATAGTTCTAAAATGCTGCTTCATTGTGTGGTCATATCTTATAGGATTCAAATCTCATATGATTAATCGATGTAACCTAGTGGTTGAAGTCTATCCAAACTTCATTTTCAAAGCTTGTCACATGCTTTGGGTAGTGTCATAGGTTTCAAACTCACACATTAGATCATTGTGCATGCTACTCAACATGATTATGCGCGCATACTGATTCTTCTTAGCCCATTATTCTTGTGAATAGGCTAGATGATCTATCTTGTGTTGGTCAGAGTCCATTTTCTCTGGCTCATACAGGGAGTGAGATAAGGCCTCCAAGACTTATTGTTCATCTAGAACATATTGGATCTTGCAATGACATATGACATAGTTCTTCCTCATCTAATTTCTTCCTTTTGTTTAAGTCGGCAACAATATTCTTGGATGCCATTTCACTACAATATGAAAAGTAGGAATATTACACACCAAAAAAATATGTCGCATTCATCTAAGTTAAAAAAAAGAATAATTTAGACATGTCACAAGATCAAAAAATTGTTAGGAATCATAATTATCTCTTGCGCCATAATATCCAATTATTAAATTTCTAACCTAGTTTCCATACAAATTTAAAAGAAATATGGGAGATTTAATTATCTTAAGTCTCAACCATATTCTCATTATCTTGTGTAGTCACCAAATCCTAGTTAAGCGTAAAGACAAATCTTACTAAAATTGCATTAACCTTTTAGGCTAGTCTACAAATACAGCTACTCCAACCACAACAGTCTATTGAGCTAGTCTATAAAAATGGTTTATATAAGACCATTACATGCCATTTTTTTGTTCCATCAGTGCATTTACAGTTTTTACTGAGGTGACTGCAAATCTTTGAGCTTATCATTCACACTGACAATTCTAACTAAGATTACTTAGTGAGAACTTTATATTTTATCACTAAAATAATTCAAGACTAATGCCTAATCATTCAAGCCTCAAGCATTCAGAGATGATAAAATAATCACATATCTACATATTCAATACACACATACATGTGATCACATTTAAACTATAAAATTAAAAAATATATATCACATGTAATATAACATTATGAAATAAAAAGAATAGCATGAATATCACCATATATTCATATGTAATCACATTTAATCTAAAGCATTAAATAAAAGATCACATATAATATAACGAAAAGAAATATATATATATATATAAGCATACATTAAATCATGCAAAAAAACTTATTTATTTATTTTTAGATGTATAATAAATAAATTTAAAACCCCCACCTAAATAAAAGAATAGTCGTAGTCCAATGGTGTGCCTAGCTCCTAGGTTCCATTCGGTGGTCCTGGGTTTGAATCCTAGGGTGCCACTTTCATCTATTTAAAAAAAAAAAAAAAAACTCAAAAGGTGCTGGAACGCATAATGGCCCAGCCCACCTTTTTTTTAATATATAAATAAGGATAAGGGCTGAATAGCCCAACCCATATTCTAAGGATATATAGGCCGAAGGGCCCAAGCCCGACTTAGATGACTTAAGTCATCTCTAACCTCCAGTTAGGACACTGTTCACGTAAATAGTGCCACTTATTGCAACAAGACTGTCCTCTGCTGCCACAGGTAGCTGCTGTAAGCGTCTCTACCACAGAAAACACTGTGGACAATGGTAGCTACTACTGCCCCCTTCCTAGAGTCTCCACCATACGACGTTGCAAGAAAACTAGGTGGTGGTGCCGCACCACCTCTTTGGTGCCCGCAACAGCACCATGGTGCTCGCTGCACCACTTAGGTGGCACAACACCACTAATTGTATGTGTTGCACCTTGTGGTGGTGCGCGCTACACTGCCTTGGTGTGGTTCTCTTCACGCAGAATTTGTTTTTTCTTTTTCAATATAAAACAGTTCACATGAAAAAAAAACAAAGGATAAAAATGGCACCCATACATATCTCAAGTATATGTGAGAAAATAAAATTTATAATTTGGAAACAACTAAAATATAGGTCTGATACCAATGTAAAAATGCACAACAGAAAGTACCTCAAGCACATTTTACTAAATTGCTCTATAAGTTTATCTAGTATGGCAAATCTCAAGCATCTTATCTTAGTGGCAAAATGTATTACATAGTGTGAACTAGAGTAACACTTAACTCATCCACAACCTAAGTACTATTTCAAGAAAGAATAAAAAGAGAGTTTTTTAAGATGATCCAAAAAACCAACTGAAGGGGGCTATATATAGCCCACCCCACACGGATGGCCTTAAATTAAGGCCAACCATCACTCTACCAAATAAATCACAGTAACGCATGGCTTTCAACCAAGAGTTTCAAGCAAGTACGCATGCCATGCTTTACATTTATAGCAGAGGAAGGGTCCAACCTTGTGGGTGCCCCTCCATCTGACAGTTAGTTAGATTGATAGTATACTAACCAATCATGAATAAATAATCTCTGCATGCTTGTTCATAGGACTATCACAGTTCCCACTTATATTGCTCAACATCCAAACCGCACTTGAGAATGTTATTGCCAACTCAAAGTACTTCACCATTGATTCAAGAAGATAAAAAGTTGGCACTTCCAAAGTCTTTATTGTAAAAATTTTCTACCGTTAGTATGTCTTAGAAAAATTCAATAATCCCACCACTTATATAAATGTAAAGATCCATTATAGTAAAGTTTTTTAATATTTTATCATATTTTGAAATTACGAAAAGTTAGTGCCTTAAGCATGACAAAAAATTACTTGGGATAATAAAGTCTTATATCAATTTGATCATCCTAAAAATAAATGTAAACTAGAAGTTCATACGATTATCCATTTGCAAAGTGTTGCAAATCAATTACCAAATGTATTTACTGACATTAAAAGTGTGATAAAAATACACATTTCTGCTGTTAATGCTCCGGCAATGATTAAAGTCCCTGAAAGATAAGTTGTCAAAACAGTAATAGATGAATCTAAGACAAACTTGAAGTTTGAAAGACCTATTGGTGCAAAAAATAAAATTCCTCGAATAAGAAAAATACAAAATGAATTTGGTGTTCCTGAAGAACTCATACCCATAATACAGGCCACAAACATAGTTGATCCTTCTGAAGAGATCAAATATTCTATTCCAAAATCTCCTGAAAATGGACCTACTGAATGAGTGTTTCATAAAATGTTTTCCCTTAAAGAGGAACAGGTACCTGAAAATAATGAGATCTTGATACATTTCATAAATACTGGAGAAATTTTGGATAGAAATAAAACTGTTGTCGACAATATATTTTCATATAAAATGACACTTGACATTACTAGAAGTAATAAAGAAAGTAAGTCAAAAATTGTCGAAAAATGTTGACGTATAAATGATTGACCAAAATGGAAAACAGCTATTGAAGCTTAATTGCACTCGTTAGCAAAGAGAGGTATTTGGACCTATTGTTCAAACACCGAAGGGTGTAATACCTATCAGATATAAGTGAGTATTTGTACGAAAACGTAATAAAAAAAAATGAAATTGTGCAGTATAAAGCACGACTTGTCGCACAAGATTTCCTGCAGAAACCCGGGATTGGTTATGAGGAAACATATTCTCCCGTTATGGATGCAATCACATATAGATTTTTGATTAGCTTAATAGTTACAAAATGATTATATATACGATTGATGGATGTGGTTATTGCATATTTATATGAATCATTAGATCATGACATATATATGAAAATCTTTAAACGATATAAATGCCAGAACCATCTTATCCAAGTACATCTAGAAATATGTACTCTATTAAGTTTCAAAAATCTTTATATGGGTTAAAACAATCCGAATGTATATGGTATAATCGCTTCAGCGAATATCTATTAAAATAAGGATTTGAGAATAATCCTATATGCCTATATGTTTTTATTAAGAAATCAAAATCTGAATTTACTATTATTACGATTTATGTTGATGATTTAAAAATTGTTGGAACTTCTGAAAAGATCACGAGAACCGCTATATATTTAAATAATGAATTTGAAAATGAAAGATCTTGTTATTCGAATGCTTGATGACTTACAAAAACTTAAGACTTTTAGTCTCATCTCTCAATTGCATTTGCTCTTCGTAGATCAACATGTCATCATTGTCTAAAGGATTAGACAATCGAAATGAAGATGCAAGTAAGAATTTCAAATCTTTATTCTGTTGCTTTAAGTCTACTATTTTTTCTGTTAAACTCGTGAACAAGTCATTGAAGTACATCGATATTCCCATTAACCTTTTTAATGTCGCGAGTTTTGGACTGCAACCGAGCGAAAAATGAGATAATAGATGATGAATATCGAGTTTCGAGACTCACAAGTTCATATATGATATCATGATCTGACTTATTAGTCAAATCATTTTTGTGCTGCTTCATGACACCTACGATAGATGCAGAAACAGTTTGTGATTAAGATGAAGAATACCTCATATTTTGATCACATAAAATATTAAAAGGAAACTGATGAGCCATTGAAAATTTGTAAAATGAGAATGCAGATGAATTGCAAAGATGAGAAGAAGATTTTAAGCGAATTATATAAAACTGAAAACTGCTCTTATAGAGATGGAAATAAAAACAAGACAAACCATTATTTCTTCAAATCTCACTTAGTCAAGATTACAAGATATACTGGATGCATATTTTTAAAAGTTATTTAGGTAAGCTAGCGAGATTAATTACAGTTGTCCCTATTCTTCTCTTAAATGCTGAAACACTGCTATTATCTGTTGATGTTGACTCTGTGTTTGAACTTTTACTCGTTCCAGCTCTTCTATTCGTAGTTTCAGAACGTAAGCTAATTTCGTCAAATCCTTATTTTCTTGCTTTAACCTCTTATTTTTTCTACCTTTATTTGCAAGCGTTTGATACAATTAAGATATTTGATTGTTAAGTCGATCAACCTCATTCGCCCTTGCTAGTAACCTCTGAGATATGGTAGTAACAAAGGCAACATATTGAGCACATAGAGTTCTTGATCCTGCAACAACTTCAGAATCAATCATACCAGAAAAATGCATTTATGTTTTTGTCATGGTATTGACAGCCCCAAGAGACAAAATGACTGGTTGAGACGGTTTTTAATTCAAATTCGGAAAATTACTAGAAGAAATTTTCTCAACCATTCTATCGTTTTGGATAAACAGAATCTAGATCAATGAGCAATGTGAGATTTTTTTTGAGTATTCGATGGGTGACAATGGTCATTTAAGCAGAAATTGAAACCTTTAAATATTTACAAAATTTCTTTTGTCAACAACATCAAGCAAATTTGAATATTCTTACACACTGAGTCAACATAACTAGGCCTCATATCTTTGCAGTTTTTGTCAGACATGGGTGCCTCCAATTATTCAGCTCTCTACAGTTTCTATTAACACATCGTTTTATTTATCTATTAGTTACTGCAAGGAGAAGTCTTATTCTATAATATTAACATGCTCTCTTTAATACTTTATTTAGATAGAAATCATATTTGATTTCTTAACCCTGTTATATATGCTGGAATTATGTTTATCTATTATTTGAAAAATTAACGCATATTTCAGGGAGAGTTTTAAGTATTTATGTAGGTTTCAAATTTCTACTAAGTATTTGTCATAAACAAAGTATACACGTAGATATGAAACTTGGGATACAACAGTATTTACTTATGAAGATTCTACTATATCATAGAGGTCTGTCAAACAAATACTATCTGCTACATCTTCAGATCACTTAAAAATCATTATAATGCATGAAGTAAGTCTAGAACGTATTTGGCTGAGATAAGTGATTCTACATATTCAATAAAAGTATGGTCTTCCTATGATCAATGATAACTAATAATTTTATATGAAAATAATACTACTTGTAGCACTCAAATCCAAGGCGGATATATCAAAGATACGATCAAGTGATAATCTAACAGATTTATTCACAAAAGCATTAACAACTGTGATATTCAAGAAAATTATGCAGAATATTGAAATGTGAAAATTTAAAAATTTATCGTTATGCACTTTTCAGGGGAGTAAATGTCTTGAAAACTTGTGATTATTGTACTTTTTTTCCTTAAGGTTTTGTCCTATTAGATTTTCCTTTACAAGATTTTAATGAGACAATCTTAAAGTATTTAGTGGTACATAAGAATACTGTACTCTTTTTCTTTCGCTATTAGTTTTTCTTTCACTGTATTTTTTCTTGGCAAAGTTTTAACGAGACATATTCTCTATGAATGATCATTTAAGAGGGAGTGTTATAAAAGTCAAAGAAAGAGACTGTGAATAACTACTTCTTTTTTCGATCAAATTGAGTTACGACAATTAAGCCATAACTTGTTCTGCGATAGACGCTAAGCTCTTTATATAAATATGAGTAATTCATTTGCATGAATAAGAAGGAGAATTTAGAATTTAATAAAGATAGAAAAAATTCATTCAATATTTGAGAAATAATAAAAATTCTATATACTATCTTGCAATATTTTTTTTGTTTTGTAGTTTTATATCAGTATGCTATTTATAGTTGGGAGCATAATTCACACACTTTTCAACTGTAGGCCACCAACTTTCTTAACACGTGTACGGCCAAGATTACGTAAAGCTGGAAAAAAACGCGTTAAGCCCAATTTCCGCGCCTTTATTGCCATCCGATGTGGCAAAAGCCGTCCATCGTGCTCTAACGTTCCATAAAATCCACGCAGGCCAGGGCCAGTCGTATAACCGGCACGTGTTGGTTTCAGAATACTGGTACCCTGTCATTGCCGGTAGGCCCGCATTCAATCCCCGGTGATTTTCAGCGGTTAGGATGATCCTTTAACGCGACGGCAACTCTCGTGTCAACGTCATTGCGCTCGCACGATGCTTCATAATCATTGACATTTTCCGTTTACCATAAACACCCTTGCTTGCTCGACCCTTATGTAAATCACAGGCGGAGAATTCCGTAAATTCACTTAATAAATTGTTATTCGCCGAGAGGAAGGAGTAGAGAAAGTGCGTTGGTTGAGACAGTTAAAGAGCAGTGCTTGTTCAACGAGAGGTTTCAATGGATTCCGATTCCTTTTGACGCGATCCCTGAGATCAATAGGTAATTTTCTTTCCAATTTCCTTTCTAATATATTCTTTTTGTAATTTTCTGATTTTTCGAAATATAACTACTTGAAAAAGAATGAGTGGATTTTTTTCGTGGAATTTTCGTTGAATTTTTTGTGTGGTTGTGTTGTTGATTTTTAGAATGATTGGATCATTAAGATGATTTGTGGAATGAACCAGAGTTTTTTTTTTTTAATTTTTAAACTTTACTTTTCCGTTTGGTTTTGGAGAGAACGTGGGAAAGAAAGTTGGGATTGTTTCCTAGTTGTAAGAATGTGAAGAATGAAAACCCCTCACAGAAGAAAGAAAGGAAAGTAATTAATGTTAGTTTGACTTGGTCGTATAGCTGTCAAGAGTTAATTTCATTTGTAATTGTAGTTTCAATATTCCTTTTTTTATTTTTTCCTGTTATTGTTTCTCAAGCTTGTTAAGAGAAAAGTTTAGTGATTTCAATGATATATTAGGTTTTATGTGTGGCAATGTTATTTGATTTTAAAATGGCTATCATTGCATTACCATTTGGTATTGATAGGATTAATTTGGTCCCTTTTTGTTCTGTCTCTAATTTTCATTCTTTTTAACTTTGTTATTTAAATAATTGGGAGAAGAATGTGAGAGTGTGATTGAATGCAAGAGTGATGGATTCTACAAGGAGTTGGTTTCACAAATTCCAACCTAGAGTGAAAAATGGACCCACCAAAACAAAGGAAATGGGGAATGCAAAGGATGCACGTAAGTCAGTGATTGACGAGGCTCCTTCAAATGCAACGAAACAGAAGGCTGCAGCAGCAAAGCAGTATATAGAAAACCACTACAAAGCCCAAATGAAGGGTTTGCAAGATAGGAAGGAGAGGTATGTTTTCCAACACATATGGCCTGTTTCTATTATAAATTTTAGTTTAATCCTGACTTTATTGCGACATTATCATGTAGAAGTTTCTTCTGCAATGTGGTGGCATCATGTTGGAGTTGACCATACTTAGCTTGTATATACTTCATGTATCATTGCTTGGGATATATACTGACATCTTAATCTCTGAGTATTGTCATTTTTGTCATTCGTTTTTTTCGTAGTGGTTTATGAGTTTCTTTTGATAAAGTTATAGAATCTTCAATCTTGCATAATGGGAATTGTAGCTATAGTTCTTAAATTTTTCATATTACACACATGAAAGCCATAATGACATTTTAGTTAATGAAACATAATGGGTTTCGTTAACAGCAATAATTTCTTTATTTTGTGTTCTTTGAAATGAAAAAAAGAAGAAAAGAAATGAGTTTTTTAGTCATATATACAATCTGACTATGACTACAATAAACGTTTCTGCAGTTATAATCCATTGTAAACACATTCTACACTCAGACAAAAGTTTCCTCTTACTCAAATACTATCTGAAGTGATTTAGTTTGTTTAAATATACAGAGTGAAAAGAAAAAATCTCTCCCTATTTTCTTTTTTGTTAGAACATTCCCAATTAGTTGAAATTGACTTGATTGTTCCCACTCATCTGTTGCTAGAAATATCCCATTTGTAATGTGTCACAAAAACCATTTATATAGAGCTTTATTCATTGAATTATCATTTATCATCGGTGGGCCACGTTTTTTGTCTTCACTGCTAAGGGAGTAACTCACTTCCCATTTGATGCCATACTACAACTTTAGAACAGATGAATACCAAATATTAAAACACAATCTAAATGCTATCTGTTGTCTGGATTACTGAAAGTAGTCTTAACAAAGCTTTTTACATACAAACAGTTAGATAATGCCACAATATCTAAAGACCAGACTTGAATGCTCTTTAGAATTCTATTTTTGGTTTACTCGAATTAGTTTGGGTTATACCTCACATTGTGGTGGAACGTTTGTTGTGTTCAAAGGAAGGTTTACTGGCCTATAGAGTTAAGTGTTGAGCAATAGGGTCCTGGGTTGTTTATTGTTGTGTACGTTGTTTGTTGTTGTGTACATGGGGAAGGAAATGATAGATGCTTTGAGGATAAGGAGAAGATGATGATAGAACTTAAGCATTTCTTCCTCAAAACCCAGTATTTTTGGATATGCCCTTATCTTAGTTCTTGTAACAATTCAATGAACGACTAAGCCACATTTGAGTCCATTCTCTAGGACCATACAAGATTAGTATTGGAGCCACTTGGAATCATTTTAAAGTGCAATAACTTCTCCTCCTGATAATGCGGGATCCCATTCACTCCCATTCTATTCTCAATTTGGGGTATTATAGCTTTTCTATTTCGGGTTTTCAAGACTTTCTTTTAAACTTTTTCTCTTTTTCTTGATTGGTGTTCCATGTTAAAAAATTGGAATTTGTAAAAAAGGAAATTCATCATAGAAAAAAAGCAAATTGCATTGTTGGGAAAACAAAGAGGTTCTAGAAGAGAGTTTTAGACCTGCAATTCTTCATGGATGTAAATTAAAATCTTGATATAAAATATAATTTTTGTTTTGTGTTGTACTTGACAGATCATTGGTAGAGGGATGGAGTAGATTAAATGGCAGAAAATATCCACAAGGACCATGTCTTTTCTACTTGATCTGGATCTATGACCAGGTTTAGGTTTGCACATTTGGGATATTCAATTGGGTTATGGGTATTGAATTGGCTTTGACTGAGACTGTGGTACTTGAATTTGTGAGACTCTTTTAATTCCCAAACTACATTCAATCAAATTCAATCTGTCTTATCATGTTAGTTTAGAGCCCAAAAGAACCTTACAACCAAAAGACAATAAAGAAACTATATCTTCTCCATTATCCTGTTGTTTCTTAGGGGGAAAATTTTTTCAGGCGGATTGTGCCTTGTACTGCGACGATTTGCATGTGGGTTCAAGGAACCAACAACATAGAAGACATTGTTTTCCTTGCTGATCCTTGTGAGTTTATGAAACTTCACTCGTTGACCACCATATCTAGTAAAACAGGGAAAGTCCTCCACTCTCTTCTGATATTTTTCTGCACCCCAACCCCGAAAGGCCCACTAACCTCATTGGAACTCATCCTCCCCACAATCTACAATATTTGGCTTTGACCACCAATTGCCAGAGTTTCCTTCTTTGTGTTCTAATTCCAAAGCCATTTCCACATCAAAGCTATATAGACTAAGATTTAGGACCCTTTTGGTTTCATGGATGGTCTCAACCCATCTCATCTCAATTCAACATTTGAACACTATTCAAACACAAACACTTTCCAATCCCAAATTTTCAACTTTCAACTTTTTCGTCTAATCATGACCTAATCATTACAACTTTTCCAAACTTCCTAACATAACAAAAAAATAATAATTTTACTTTTTAAAATCTCAAAATAAAAATAATGTTAAAAAAGTATATTCTAACAATATTATAACTTTATAATATTTTTATTCAACTTTTCTCTCTCATTTTTCAAAACTCCGTAAATTTTTTTAACTCAAACCATTTCACTACTATTGACAAACTATCGCACTGCCATTCACAAACTGTCTCACTACTATTCACACATTTTTCATCTCATATAATCTAATTTCATCTCATCTCATCTATGTTACCAAACGAGACCTTTGCTTTCTTGAAGAAAATCAAGGATTACCTACTGCCAAGCTATCTAGACTATTAACGTTCTTATTTGTGGTTTTTGGCCCCAAGGCCCCTTTTATAAGGCTATAAACCGATAGAGGAAAAGTCTACACAAAAATTTGTACCTTTCTGACTCCGAACTTCTTAAGAAATAAGACTCTGTAGAATGGGGAAACGATAGATCATGGTGTTGGATTGGTGTTGCATGTGTATGAAAAATGGGGAAATGCTAGATCACTTGCTTCTACAATGCAAGGTGGTCAGAACCACGTGGATTTTTTTTTCCCTCCGTGAATGGGTTTAACATGGGTCATGCCTAGAAGGTTGGTGGATTTCCTAGCAAGTTGGAGTGGTCTTTAAAGCAATCCACAAGTGACTGCAATTTGGAAGATGGTCCCTATATGTATGTGCTGGTATAATCTGAGGGGGAGAAATGATAAAAGCTTTGAAGACTAAGAGAGGACAATTGATGAATTGAAAGCTTTCTTTTTCAAAAGCTTTTTTTCCTTTGGGTGGTGGCAATAAAATTTAATAGGCTTAATGTCCATAAATTTATTTTTTTGGTTGGAAATCCTAGTTAGGTAGTACGCATGTATACATCCTGTGTGCTTGTCTATGCCCATTGTTATGAACAAAACTTCTTGATTACCTATTAAAAAAAGGAATAGGACTCTGACAACTAACAACAAAGAGTCACTTGGGGCTCAAATCTATTTCAACCAGATCATTTTCTCTCCTAAAAATGATGCAAACCCAAACTGATGGTAGAATCTGGACCTGGATCCCACCCATCAGTTTGGGTTTGCATAAAAAAGATATAGTTTTATCCAACAAAGCACTTTTGTTGGCTTTCTACTTTGGCAGACATTAATCCATTTTTAAACTAAACTCTTCTATCTTTCTAGCACATAGTTTTGACAATTTACTAAAATCAACAAAAAACTCGCAAAAAATCTTTCGAAACCCATATCAAAACATACTTTCTAAAGATAGAATATAGATTTAAAAGGAAACCATAATTTTCTAAAATAAAAGCCTTAAGTTTGCGGGTGTGATAGGAACTGAGTGGGTTATGCCCCAGCACTTGGCGGTGTAGTGGCATGTTCATGAAATCTTTATGGAGCTCATTGGAATTCAGAAGTTTACAAGATGGTGTTCCTTTGCTTAATGTGGCGTATATGACACAGATGCAATGTTCGAGCTTTTGAATGCCTAAAGGAGACAGTTGTAGAGTTAAAATCTCTTATGTTCAACACCCTCTGTTTGGATGACTGCTCATCACGACTTTCTTTTTTTTAGTTGCCTAGACTTACAAGAACTTCTCTCTTTCTTTCTTTTTGCTAGTTGGGTGTTTCCTCCTGCATACTTTCTATGTGCTTTGGTTGTGTCCTTCGCTTTTAATAAAATTGCATTAATTTAAAAAAAAAAAATCTAGGAATCCTTCTCGTATATGACTGGGCATCACGTAACACAATCTCAGTCCATCAATTATGAAGCTAAATTCTTTCAATATTCGTGTTAGTGACCTCTCAAACATGTAACCTTCAGATTAATTTTAAATGTGACTGCATGATTCTTTGTGCATTCTTTTAGGCTTTTAGCTAAGGTCTGGCAAGAAGAGACTTTTGTGTTGCTTTTGCAAACTGTTGGATAATTGAGTGATATTCGACATTTAATTCTTTGTATGGAATTTTAACTTGGTGGAGCACATTTGTCCAGGATACTGCATCTCAAATGCTAGATTTGAAAATCATGGTTTTGTTTAAAGTTATATTTTAATTTGTACTCATGCTTTTATATTTTTGTCAGTATTGACATATTCTCTATATTTCCTGCCTCATAATTCATGCTTCTGTTGTCTTCAAAATAGTCTGCCGTATGCTTTTTATGGGCTCATCAAATTTTTCCATGTCTGTAATGATAAGTCTAATTTTGCTCCTAATGCAGACGCTGCACATTGGAGAAGGAGCTGGCTGATGCTGATGTTCCCAAGGAAGAACAAATGAATATTCTGAAATATTTGGAGAAAAGGGAGACAGAATATATGCGTATTCAAAGACATAAGATGGGCGTTGATGACTTTGAACTTTTGACACTTATTGGAAGGGGTGCATTTGGGGAGGTTCTCATCATATTGTCTTTGAATGTTGTTGTGTTAGTTTAATCGTTCCTTTCATCCCAAACAATTTTTTATGGTGATAACTATAATGATTGTGATGAATGTACAGGTGAGACTTTGCAGAGAGAAAGCTACTGGCCATGTATATGCAATGAAGAAGCTGAAGAAATCTGAGATGCTTCGCAGAGGCCAGGTTCTTTCTGAACCAGTAGTATCGAAATAAAGACTTACAGTCTATACATCTGTTGCCGTGAAACAAATTTTATCTAGGCTTGAAACTGTCAATATTGCTTTGTTTCTTGATGCCTAGCAGTACTAAAATTCTACATTCAACGAAAGGAAATTTCAAATCATATTTCCTTGCTGAGTGTGAACTTGAGAGAAACATTGATTAACAATTCTTGACCTCATTTGAGTATTTTGTAGAGAAGAACTTGAATATTTATTTCGCTCAATAATTTCATTAAATCATACTTCCATTTTTCTTTTATTTTTGAAGGTGGAACATGTTAAAGCTGAAAGAAATCTTCTTGCTGAAGTAGATAGTGCTTACATTGTCAAGCTCTACTGTTCTTTTCAAGATGACGAGTTTTTGTATCTTATAATGGAATATCTTGCTGGCGGTGACATGATGACATTATTAATGCGCAAAGAAACCTTGACTGAGGATGAGGCCAGATTTTATGTTGGGGAGACGATCCTTGCCATTGATTCTATTCACAAACACAACTATATTCACAGGTTCACAGGTTTTATATAATTGATCTACCATCCATTCATGAAACCTAGACTATGGCGTTGATACCCTCATAACATTTGGTCCAATTTGGCCAGTTGATATATTTTGACCTGGTTACTTTTTTGAGTTTTTTGGGTATGGAATATTTCCCATAATACAGAACTAGTTTAGTATTCCTTGTCCACCAAAGACTACAATTTGAGCTTGTAAAGATCCGATGTCTTCAAAATTAATAATTTAAATACCTCAGAAAACAAAGTTTACATTTTTTTTTTGTGATTTTTGTTCTTGTTGTGGGGGAGGGGTTGTGTGTGGAGGGCACAAGGAACCATGTAGTTCCACAGTCCACCTTTGCATGTGGGGAATTAAGTGATTTGAAGAAGACTCTTAAAGAATGCTGAGTGGGTTCTTTGAAGAGCTAGTTTTGTAGATTTTTGGTCCTGAGAGATCCAGCGTATGTGTTGGATGTGATTTTCAGGTAATGGGATTTGGATTTATTTGTGTTTGTAATGGATTGTGAGGGTGTGATTTAGCTGTAATGGCCAATTTTATTATTTTACTTGCTACATTTCCTTTTTGGTCGTTTATAATGCATATGTATACCTAATTTTGTATGAGAAGTTTACTATAGACAGCTATTTAGTTGTTAATCTTACTTTCATTGTAGGGATATCAAGCCTGATAATTTACTGCTTGATCGTAATGGCCATCTAAAGCTTTCAGATTTTGGATTGTGTAAGCCCTTGGATTGTAGTAGTTTTCCAAATCTTAGTGAGAATGACCATGGAGTGGGAAGGAATTTGCAATCTTCCTCAGACAGAGACAATTATTCTAATCTGCATTCTGCACCAAGGCGGACACAACAGGAGCAGTTATTGCACTGGCAAAAAAACAGGCGAGTGTTGGTAAGATCTCTATTTACCCTAGAAATTACATATCACCCTTGGGGCAAGGTTGCCAGGCTAATAGTGCCTGCTTAAAATGGTGGACTTGCCTTGTTTGTTGATAGGAAACGATATAAAGTCTTTTCAAATTGCATCTTCTGATGTTATGTTATATTGTTCCACTTGAAATTTTCTATCAAACTTTGGAAAAAAAATACTGGAAACCCACAGGCTATATTTGGATTAGGAAATTGAAATTCAAATCTAAGGTCTGGCTTGTTTTCAAAGATGAGATGGTTTGTAAAAACAAACCAGGCCTAAGTTTCCCTTCTATCCGCTTGCAACAGCAAGGATTTCTATCTCCTCAAGGGGGTTGAACATGGGTTATTAACGGCCTATCAATATGTTTATATATATATATATATATGTTTTTTGATAAGTTATTTCTATGTTTATATTTTCATGGTTCCATTGTGGAAAATAAACCTTTCAATAACATATTTTCTTGTCTCCATTGCAATTTAGGAATTTAATTACAGAAAATGTGTTTTTAGTTAGGGAAATGAACCTAAATTCTGTAAAACTGATAAACTTTGAGACGCATGTTATTCTCTGATCCAATTTGGCAGATGCTTCATTAGGTGGAAAAACGAATTAATGGGTTAATAATAGTATTATGGTTTATTTGGTATTTGCTTGGATGAGAAATGCATTTCATATGAATGTTGAGTAATGACCTGATGGACTTGGCTCTCTCACAAGAAGCTGTGAATTCCAGCATGTCAACTGGGGAATCAACTAAAACTCTGTCTTCATCTTATTTCTTCTTCTTTTTTGTCTGTTAATTTTGGCCATAAACTGTTATGATTGACCTATACATTTGCTCAAATTATATTTCTTAGCTGTTGTACTTGCAAAAGAGAATTTCTTGCCTGATACAGAAAATTTGGTTTAGTTGCATCGTTTCTGTCCTAGCGTGCAGATTCCAGTTATAGATTTAATCTCGTGAAGCCCTATTGTACATAGTTATTGATACTTATGTTGTTTTTAAGTATGTACCATAATGTTATATAAGTAGATCTGCATATGCCATTCAGGCTTATTCGACAGTGGGAACACCTGACTACATTGCCCCAGAAGTACTTCTGAAGAAAGGATACGGAATGGAGTGTGACTGGTTAGTTAATTATTTACTACGCTTTATATAGCCTAGGCATGTAATTTGTTTTCATTTGTTAACTAGATATTCATATCAGGTGGTCTCTTGGGGCAATCATGTATGAGATGCTTGTGGGTTATCCACCTTTCTATTCTGAAGAACCAATGTCAACATGTAGAAAGGTAATCGTGATGTTAACTTGATAATGATTCACCACGTTATAAACATTGAAATGCAAATTGTGGAAGAGTTTCCAATTTTAATTCTCAACATGGCTTCCTAATGGATTTTTTTATTTGATGAATGGCTGTCAGGTTATGATAGGGTTGATTTGTTCTCATGCAGAACACTAGATCATCTTGTTGTTTCTGGAAATGCAACACTAAAATTTTTTGATAAGTTGAACTTTATTAATGATAAAAAAAAGATGGTGTTCCTCAAGTACAGTGTATACATGAGAAACACTCGATAAGAAGAGGATAAAAAAAAAGGTCAGCAAATCTAGACAATTAGAAATATAAAAGTCATAAAAGGAAATCCTTGAGGACTGCAATCGTTTTCTCCTTATCTTTAAAGCTCCAGTTGTATGTTCTCTTTGCGGACACCACAACAAGCAACCTGAGATCCTCTTTCATAATGCATCTCTTTCTGAACTACTAAACCTCCCTTTCTAACATGCCATGCCAAAAGCTCCATTACACTACAGGGCATGACTCAATCTAAATTGAAGATAGCATTTCAAAGTGGGCTAGCCACCTCAGAATGCAATAAGGCATGTTCTATCATTTCCACATTCCTAACCCCAATCCATCACAAGATTCTTTTCTTGTATCCATAGTATTTTCTCTAAGGAGCTGTCCAGACAAGGAAAGCTACTCTTAGAGTTGCTTAGTTCTTCCAAATATTATTTAAAGGAAAAGATTTACGGTCATAGGGATAAAGCATGATAGAATGATTTTACTCCAATCTCCCCACACTTAAGAGGGTGCCCAACATAGCTTGTCCTCAGTCCTCACAGAACCTTATGAGCTGACTAGAATGCAAATGATCTAAAAAAGAGGTATGAATCTCATAACTCCCAGTCTGTACTGCTCTGATAAAATTCACATCTCACTGAAGAGCATCTCTAGAAAATAAATTTTCTGCACCTAAAGTGTCCTTTACACGACTCTAGGAAAGCTACATGCTGTGTATAAATTTTATATCTTGCCTCAGAAAATTGGGCCTATTAACAATAATGATATATTTGATTAGAAAATCTCATTCTTAGGATCATATATTCTTTTTCCCATTGTGTTGACATGAAGGTTGCGTTTTGGTATTGTGCATTAAGACGTCTGCTAACATCTGATTTATATATTCTTATGAAACAAATGGTCAGTTTAATGCAGATTGTGAACTGGAGAACTCATTTGAAATTCCCTGAAGAAGCCAAGCTTTCTATTCAGGCAAAAGATCTCATTTGCAAGCTCCTCTGCAATGTTGAGCAGAGGCTTGGGACCAAAGGAGCTCATGAACTAAAAGTTGGGATTTTTACTAGTTGCTTCGAATTTGTTGTTTTATGGGTATTCTATTTTTTCTAAAAGAATAACTGAGATGTTTCTACTGATATTAGGCACACCCATGGTTTAAAGGATCACAATGGGACAGATTATATCAGATGGAAGCTGCTTTTATACCTGAGGTCAAGGATGAGTTAGATACTCAGAACTTTGAGAAGTTTGAAGAGGTGAGAATAGTGGTTTCTGTATAAATGTGATCCTCTTTGCAGGTTAAACTGTTCATAGATTTTTCCCTTTACCTCATTTGCACACCTTGAGATTAGGGAATGTGAATTTGGTTTTCATATACACAAAAGGTAGAGAATGAAGTTTTAGAATTACTCCTGATCAGCATTCCAGCTAAAAGTGTTTAGACTGATGACTCTGTGTCTGGAATGGAAAGGAAATGTTGCCAGAGCTTGGCAGTGTGCTTTGACTGTTACGTTTTTTGTTAGTGGTCCTTTTGCTTGCATCTATGTCCTTATAAAAAAAAACCTCTGTCCTTTCTTAAGACAAAGAACGTATTGTTCAATTACCAATGCGATGACCACTAACTTTACTACTTTCTGATTTTTTGTGTGTCTGAAGCAGAAGTAAAAACTGCATTCCCTGGTTTACTTGTAACTTAATGTTCTTAATTTTTTGTTGTTCTGGATTGTTGAGGAAACAGTCATTGACGATGATGTTTATCTAGCTATAATAGAAGCTGTAATTGTTTGAATTGTTAATATTTTATGTGCATAAATGGTACTGTTGTCTTCTATCCGGATTATGCAGTGTTCATTCTCACTGATTATATTATATCTCAAAAAATGGACATCGAGACTGTATCCTTCCTCATTTTATTTTTAAATTCAAATATCTTTAAGATATTCAGAAATGTTGGAGAAGCAACCAATGTGGCAATATATTTGTTCTGTATTTATGTAGCTGTCACAGAAGCTATGACTAACTATTATCTAAAAATAATTGAGTCATAGCTGCAATTGGCTTCTGTCCTACTCCCAGGATTCCTTTCATTTTAACAAATCTTACTTTGTTTTGGTCTTTGCCCGAAAATTTAGAACACGATGGTTGTTTTTCAGGTGGATCTTAATTTGATTGTCCTCTTGAAACTTCTTCTCCCCTCTTCGTTTGCACAAAGTTATGATAGATCTTGGCTTTGCTACCACTTTTACCTTACAATTGGATGGTTTGTTGATTTTCTATCAAAACGTCAAAAAGAACTTGTATGTTTTTTTCACTGTGATAATATGATTTGGTATGTCATGTGATGACTAGGTAAATTTTTTATTTGTTGTATTTATTTGTATGCTGAATTTGAATTATTGCAAATATCTGGTCCAGATGGTTGTGTTGCATCTCTTGTATATTCACCATGGTGCGGGTTCCCAATAGGTTTTTTGGGCATGAGTGTTGCAAACCCACCTCCAAAGCCACTGAGAATGTGAATGCCATGTGAAGTTCACTGATGGTACTGGTTATTGTGTAATCAGCTGCATGAATTAGTGAAATTAGGACCGGCACATGTTAAATCTGCTCTTTCCCGTTGCAAAGTGATACAATTCTTTGCACTTTCTTTGTTTGACTCTGTGTGCTTTTTTTCCAAGCGTTTCTTTCATGGTGTTACATTCCTTTGGATTTTTATAGTGATTTTATATTGCAAACCTACTCCATAAGCCTATAAGAAAGGTGCATTTCGTGTGAAGGTCACTGTCACCACACTATTAGTTGTATTGATGGCATGGGTTGTGTTCTGTGTATCAGCTGCCTGGGCTAATGAATCTTGAAAAGGAGATATGTTACATTTGATGGGTGACGGATTCATTTTGCAAAATATGACTGATTCATTTGACGGATTCCCCCTAAGCCCCTTTCCCTTGTTGTGTGACATATTCATTTTGCAAAATTTGACTGAAATATGTTCTGATTAATTAATTATTATATATATTTTTTTATTTACTGTGTTTGCAGTTACTTGCTCCATTTCAAACTCCATCAAAGTCAGGTCCATGGAGAAAGGTATGTCTCATAATTTTCAATATTTTTATTCTTTTTTAATTGGGAATTTTTTTCTTAGATTACTATAATGTAAATTAGTGTTGAAATGCTTGTACTATTTTCAGTACATAGACAGATTTTAATGCTTTAACACTAAATGTTTGGTAGAGGTGGTCAAGCTTTATTTAAGATATGGTAAAGGTCAAAAGTAGATATTTATTTTAAATCTTCTAAACATGTTGAAGAAAACTTGTCATATGGTCCACCTAACTTACATTAGTGGACTTTGTGGCTTGGGATTATTGATGGAGTTGTGTCCTCCATGGACACCTGTCTGATTTTTGGAGATTTATATATGGGATAAAGAATATTACAAGACCCCCTTGAAGAAAATATCTCATCCAGAAAACTTGTAAAACACCTAAGATCCTAGAAGCTCAACAATCATGTTGTTCTACTCCAAAATCGAACGAGTAATTTTCTTTTTTTGTTTTGATACATCCTTTCTTTCCATTTGACCTAGTTAGCATTAGTAGTTCAGACGGGCTAGCAAAATTTTCTCTGGTAGGTGATGTAGTTGCCATCTTTGAGATCTATATTTTTTTGGCTTAGTGTATTTATTTTTTTTGTGGGATAGAAGTGTTAAGATATAAAATAATTATAAAAATCTACCTCTTTTTATCAGCTTAAATTTTTAGAACACGTGGTAATTTCACAAGGTGTCATAGGTCATATGGTCCTGAATTCGAATATTGATTTCACACTTTATCCCATTTAATTAAATATTCCATATGTTGAAACATCCATTGAAGGAGAGTCTACCCGACACGTGAAAGAGAGTGGTAAGATATAAAAAAAATCTACCCCTTCTTATCAGTTTAAGTTTTTGGGACAAGTAATAATTTCATAGGAAGAGACGAATGGAGGGTTTACAACTGCAAGCCCTCACATTAGAGTCTCTACTACCCTCACATTATTTCAAATGCTTTATTCTCCCTTTGGCCAGAGTATATTATATTGCGACCCTAGATTCAGCCACCCTCAGAAAAGTGTAATGTTTTATTTCACTTATATGAGAATAGAATTTTGGTCTCTGTGACATGGAAAAGATATCACGGTTAGTGGGGTTATGATTGCCAAGAATCCAAGATAAGTGTCTGGTTTCTATATTAGATTGCTTCGATGAGATTTAAGGTTTTCTCTAGCATGTAACGAAGACCGTCAGTATTGGTGTGCATATGGACTTCAAGAATCCAAGATGGCTAAATTTACCTAACAAAATGGCATAAGCATTATTTGTACATGCCTTTACTCCATTTTGAACTCTTTTTAACTTCCAGACTTTAGATCAGAGTTAGACAAGGAACATGATAAATGAAGTGATAGAGACTACTGATTTCAATTATATTATTTTTTGTTTGAGGAATTGCAAGAATTCTCTGAGCCTTCTTAACACCCCCCCCCCCCCCCCCCCCCCCCCCCCGGTTTCTCTCTCTCTCTCTCTCTCAGAGTATAATTTTTTTCTCCAGAAGATCCCAACGTGCCAGATTTATCTCTGAGATGCATTTTTTTTCTTTTTCACATCACTGCAGTTAAAGCCTCGCTCTATGTACTAAAGCTTTATTGCGTCTTTTGTAGTGACTCTTTCAATAATATATTGCAGATGCTCTCATCCAAGGATGAAAATTTCGTTGGTTATACCTACAAGAATTTTGAGATCGTGAATGAGGATCATATACCTGGCATTGGTTAGTATCAACCTACAAGTTCTCTGGTTATGGTGCTGAGATATATTATTTATAGTAGGAAAAAAAGAAAGGAAAAGAATGGGTGGGTGGGGAGGGATGTGGATCATACCATTCATGATTGGCCATGGTGGTACAAGGCAATATATATTTCATTGTTACTATTTATATGCTTTGTTATTCTTCAAATTATATCCACAATATTTCTTTTTCTAATTATAACATGACCAAATTCATGAAGTTGGTATGCTTCATTGACGGTGGCATATTCTATTTTTCTTTAATGTTTAATATTATTTCCATGAGAGATTCACTGATTGTTAAATGTACGTTTGGCATGTACACCTCAATTCAGCTGAGTTGAAGAAAAAGACTAACAAGCCCAAGAGACCCTCTATTAGATCGCTATTTGGTACGTCCCCTCTAATTCAAAGCTTTAACACTATCCGTTTATACTCAACACGTATCTGCAATGTCAGACCTCTATACTTTTTCCCTCCTCAGACACACCTGATCCTCCCGATCGGCCTGCTTTGGGAAGTTTCCTCAACATTTTGCCAACACAAGAAGAGGTCCCTGAAAGCTCCGAATCCGAGCCATTGCGCCAGTCTGCTAGATCCGCACAACATCAAGAATGGCCTATGAGAAGATAGCAAGCATCAGCCACAAGTAATTGTCCATAACCAAAACAAATATAATTGAAGGGTTATTTTTTTTTTTTTTAGGAGAAGGAAAGCAATATATAGCATGTGTTTCTAACTATTTCAAGCTCTGCAATTTCTATGCTTCCTGTGCAGTGTAGCTTTTTTAGAATCTTATGTAGTACTAATGGCAGAGTCGATCATTAATTTCCCCCACCCCCTAGTATCTCACCTGTAAGATATCAACGAAACGAAACAAAAGTTTTATGCTATAGTTTTTTACATGTAAGTTATGATCTGTGTTAATTTGTGGTGTATACTGTGACGGTTGTAACAAATTTTATCATGGGTAATAAGATATATAAATATTTGTGGAAACGTATTTGTTATGAGGTGATCTGTTGGGGAGGTTATCAGAAGTATTGATGGAAGCCATTTTAGTTCAAGTTTTCGCATCCAGTATATATGCTTATTTGAATATTTCTACACTGCTCTACTAAGCGAAAAAAGAAAAATCTCTAGGCGTTTGATTTATTGAAACCGATTTCTCAGAACTTATAATCATTTATATTTATAAATTTACAACTTGTACAGGTTGTAAAGTCGTGTTGTTTCAACAATTATGTATAAATACTATGGTTTATATATTGATTATAGACCATGCAAACTTCAAATCCAGAGTAATTGTCATACTTGGGAAGTTCAAAATGCAGTACCTATATGTTATTTAGAATGTTCCCCCAAGTAGTAACAATTAAGGATCTACTAATGTTTAATAATTCAGCACGCATGGCGCACATCATGATGAGGTGAAAATTAATTTCTATTAATATTTGTTTTTTCTCGTTTGATGCCTTTCATCCTTTTGAAATGTTAACTATAACTAATTAAGCATGAGATCAGTAGTTCTCCAAGCTAAAGCATCCCCGGCCGGCCTAAATCCTAATATTAATATTGCGTTCTTGTTGTCACGAATATCAGCAACGTCCCACCTGCGTCAACGCCTGGCCCTTCTATATATATGATCAACAAAAACAAAAATAAAATACTAGTCATGTATTCTTACAAACAACTAATTGGTAATTAACTTCGAGATTCTAACTTGTAACCCCACACACACGCTCTAATTTGTACAAAGTATTCTTTAGTTTCTTCTGCCAAAAGAACTAGTAGTTTATTAATTAGTAAAATTGGGATATATTAAACGAATGTACACGGATGTCAAAAAAAACTATTACAAATATAAAAAGATTTTATAAAGAAAAATCTACAAATTGATGTAATTTTATAACATCCTTTAGATCTACTTTATAATAAAAATAACTTTACAATCTGACGTATTAAATTAAACCACGTCAATTTATAAATTTTTTTTTGTATAATTCTTTTGTGATTATAATATTTTTCGTGCCAAAATAACCGTTTGAGAATCAATGCCAATTGTTTAATTTCCTTTGATCTTCCTATATCTAAGTAAGCATTATTAAAAGAGAAGTAGTTCAACATCAAGATGGGGAGTGTGGAACAATGTTGATTCATGACCATCAGTGCAGCTAAAATGGTGGGGGTTCAAGTAAAGGACAAGCACTGAGCAGGCGCAGAGATTGTGATGAGATAGAAAAGTGAATGGAGTGTGAGGTCAAGGATCACTTGTAATAGTCCGTATCAGTAACTTGTTTTAATTCTGAGGCCTTCACGTACGTTTATAATTTATTTGGGAGATTCTTGTCGAAATTGCTTCTTTTAAATTGCATGGCCATGTTCTTTCACACCCATTTATTTGCATGGATTGCTCAAGGGAAAAAACCCCAACATATCCCCTCTCCCATCATTCTTGCTCAGAAAGTGACCCTTAGAGAATCCCTATGCTTCTGCAGGCTGCTGTCATATTGGTGGGGTTTCCATCGCATTGGGTTCTTCTGCACTCTCTCTCTCTCTCTCTCTCTCTAAAAATAATACATACACAAACACACACACACACGCAATGCCTGTCTTTTCCATCACCCACCATCAGCGCTCACTGCTTTTGACTTTTCCTGGTACTCATCAAAACTAACCAATTCTCCTAATTATTACTGTACTCGTTAGTTTGTAATAACTCTTTAATGATCAGTCATCATCGTGAACTCATCTCACTTCTTTTCATTTTATTAATTTTTAAGTATACTTAAAATCTCATAGTACACTAATGATCTCCAGTAAACAACCAATACAAAATTAATCGGAAAAAATAGAAAGGATACTTTTACTGATAAATCCTATCCTTTTCAATCAAATTTATTGATATTTTCATCAAATTAAACTAATTATGTAATATTTAAATGATGGGATTAATTGCTGATCAGGACCTTTAATTTGACCAATGAACAATATTGGTTCAGAACTTCAACTAGAGTATCAATCAACTAATTTCATAATATCATAATATATATATATATATATATGCGAAAACACTACTTGGAAGATTTCCCTAATTACCTTAAATAGTTTTGTAGGTTTTAATTTCTAAAACTTGATCAGCTAGCTAGCTAGCACTTTCAAATGAACTCATGGATTTTGAATGTAGAAGAGATTTAGATATATTTTCTTTGAATTTAGATACTTAATTTAGATAGTTCAAATTAATAATTAATACTTTCTTTTAACAAATTGTGTTTGATCTTTTAATTTCTTAGTTTTTTTTTTCTTGAATAATCGCAAATTAAGCACTCATGATCAAGTGCATAATCCATATATCCCCGGCCTTATTAATACGAGGAAGAAAGAATTATTTGGGTTACAACTAAATGCTTGTTTATTTTTTGTTGGGTTTATGTTATATTTAATCAAGGGTAAACCATAATTAATACGTCCCGTCCAAGACAAAGAGGGTTGCATATCATAAGACTCTCAGAGCTGAATACAATGGAATCCCTTACTCTAGTACGTACTCCCTACACCTTTTTAGGCATGAGCTTCAAAATTGGAAGTCCCAGCTACTAAGTCATGTGCAGTACTGCGAGTTAATGCAGCTTGCGTTAGTACTGGTGCAACATATACACTATAACATATAAGGGCTTTTGCGGGGACTGAAAGTCGCCGCAAAAAGCCTAAAAATGCGGCAAAAACTCATTTGCCGCGTTTTGAGGATCGTGGATTAATCGCCGAAATTTGGGCGTGACATAAGGATAAATTCTCGCCGCAATTGTTCCTCCGCAAATATTATGTGCTATTTGCTGCGATTTGGACGTTTCACATACAAAATCAAAATCAAACATTTTTTTGCCGAGAGTTGAGGTCGCCGCAAATAGTGTTAAATTTTTTAAAAAAAAATATAATCGGCTAATAAAAAGCCAAAAATGACCCCATCCAAGATCAAAAAATATATATGCAATTAAACATAATCACGAAATTCTATTACATAAATTTTGATATAAAACACAAATTTTAATATATAAATACAATTAAATATCAATATAAAACACAAAATTTACAAATATTAACATCTCACTTCTCTTAGAAGTGTTGAAGAGTTATAATACAAAATATATTAGTTTTTACAATTGCCTAAATTCTATTTGTATATATGTATACAATAAAAAGCATGAATGATCATGGAGTTTGCCCAAAATAAAATTTACTGATTAGTAATATATAAATACAATTACAAGCCCTTGTGCAATCAAGCACTAGTGGCATGTCAACTATAATATCTTTCTAATCATACACATACATAAAAAATAGAACAATTAAACATTTCCATAATTCTAAATGACAATGCACCTATTGATCTTCACAGTTTCACTGAACCAAGAGTTTCTGTAAACAGGAACCTAGACAAAAATGCCAAAACAACCAACATTTCACTTAGTTAGAAAACACAAAGATCAATTTCAAAGATGCAAGTATTCAAAAGAGATATATAAACTAGATAAATAAATTCATCTATATATAAATAAATAAAATACCATATATGCATCAAGCGAGTACATTATATCATATATAGTCCTAGCCAAATTAAAAGGATAGGAAAATTAAGTTAGAGTTACAGGAACTTAATGCATATAATCCATCAATCAACTTACTATTATTGTATGCATTAGTCTGGTCCTCTGTTATTACATTAATAAAACCAACATAGTTGTAGTTCCCCTAACCTCAATCATTCATTAATACTAGACATATTAGTTGCCATATGCATATGAATCTAGTAGCTAGCCAATAGGGCTACATGCATGCTATATAGCATATATGCTCCATGAAATGGACAGTACCTTTTTAATGAAGTTATTTGTACTGGAAACTGAAATGCATGTAGCATTAAGCTTGGAGCTATTAAATAAATAAATAAAAAATTGAGATAAAGGCAATAAGTAGGAGTTCACCTTTGCAATAACAGGGCAGCATAAATAAAATGGGATCACAGTACATTAAGAGCAGCAAAAAAGAAACATAACATTATTGAAAAGATTATCTTCTTCTATGAGACCATGTTTCATTTTTTTCCCCAAAAAGATACTGCTTTTATGAGATAACAAACTTAAATAAATCAAGTCATATTCCTAAAGTTTCAATCATTTAAAACCAAGTCATAATTGTTTAAAACCAAGTCATATAGGCAAGTTTTGCATCAGTTTTCACATATAATCAACTTCATATAAATTCTCAGTCGTACATAATAAATTATACCATGGCATATATTGTTTACCCATAACTCTCTGGTTGTCCTCTAAGAAGTTCCCACTCTTAAAACAACAAAAACTCAAGAATGCATTTCAAAAATCCAAATTTAGATGCAAACTGAAGATATGGAAATTGAGTAGTCACCCAAGGAAGGAATTAATCAAAAAACATGGTTACCAACTCAAACTAATATTTTACAAGATATGGCTCCAGTTATTCAGTTTTGAAGTTGAATCCAAAACAAAACAAAAAAAATAGTTCCCACTTGGCATAAAAAAAAATTACCTTGCACTAACATCGATCCCAACTCCCACGTTCCCAAACAAATTGAGAAATGAAACCTATCAATTATATAGACAAAAGAGTGAATTAATATAATGAACCTACGATAGCCAGTCTTAACATGCATTGCAGTCTATGTCTTGACAGACAGTTCAATAAAGAATCAACATATACTATCTAAGACAGTCTAGAATTTCAAGTTACAAACAAGCCTATATATGAAAGACTTTTCCTTGTAGTGTATATGTAATACGCAACTAATAAGTAATATTATATAACGTCCAATATGACAGCAGCTAGCTAACAATTCCACCATTAGGTTTATTTCTACGTACAAGGACTATCTCATGCATGCATTGATTATACTACTGCATTACATGTATTTATATTAAAAAGAGAACCAAAGTGCTATATATATATATATATATATATATATATTCATTCCAGTATAATTCACATTATATATATATATATGATATGTGTATGGATAAAATATATATACAACCATGAATTAGGATATTGTCACATAATTGTTTTGAAAAAAGTGAATAAAATATGGGCCCTATGAAAGGCATAACTTATGATCCCATATAGCAGTCTAAATTAAGTGTTTTATGTGGAAGTTTTGGTATGGGATCATACATTTATACTCAGAAATCGAGAATTATGAGACACTAATAGCTTGAAATGTAATTGTTCTGATATTGGTTTCTCAAAAACTAAAAATTATCCTTTTCTATTTAAACTAACCTACTTATCACAATCCATCTGGTGACGCAAATTAAAATTAGAATATACCACTGCTTTGCTTAATTTTATCCCTTTTCCCCTCAATACATGCTTTCTATACTTCAATGACTATATTCATAGTTATTTAATACTAGATTCAATGAGATGGCTTAACAGAAGCAAAGCTCTTTCTTTGAAAAATATTATGCTTAACAATATGCTCTCACATCACTTTAAAAATAGAAAAATAAATTGTGACAAATGCATATTGATATGACGAAATTTCTCCTAAATGCGTATGACATGTAATGTACTATAGAATAAAATCTACTTAGGCTTACATGAGCAATACGTTTACAGATGGAAGAGCCATCACTAAATGAAGATTGAAAGTTTAATGGATAGCAAATGGGCTGAAAACCAAATTAAAAACCTTCTACATATTAAGGCATTAACAGCAAAGTTTATCTAAGGTAGACAGCAAAGTTTTTTTGAGGGAGACAGCAAAATCAAACAAAGAACAGATCAAAGAATTTAGAATTAATGTCATCAGCCAAAGCTAACAAGAACAGATCAAAGTAGGCATGCAAAACAAGTACAGAAATCAAACAATAGAACTAGGAAAATACAAGAAAATATTAAATTACTCACCGATGCAACAAAGAAAGAAAGAAATTGGGGCATCGAGAATCCTAGACGCACAAAGGAAATGAAGAGACGATCTTGAGAGGAGGCCAGATCCTAGACGCACGAAGGAAATCAAGAACAAGCGATTTGCGTCTAAATCTTGTCTTAATCTTCCCAAAGCTAATGAACCCTGCATTCAACCATAAAATCAAAATTAGAGAGAGAGAGAGTGAGGAACAGAGAGAGGGAACGAGAGACTTACGAAGAAAGAGAGACACTTGTTAGTAGAGGCGGCGACGGCACGGCGTGGGAAGGCATAGCAGTCCACAGCAATGAGAGAGAGAGAGAGAGGGACTAAGGGAACATCGCAAGGGGGTTATCGTGTAGAGCAGAGAGAGACATTAGGGATTGGGCAAATTTTTTTTTTTTTTTCCGGAGAGGGGGGGGGGTCGCGCTGCGGACAATTTTAAAAAGACTATTTGCGGCGCTATCAAAGCGCCGTAAATAGTGATAAACTTCACCGCAAATAACAAAACTCGCCCAATTAAATATTAGAATTCGCCCACGGCAATGTTAGTGTCACTATAGGCGTCCTTTGCTGGCATTTTTTCTTGCGGCAAACTGGTAAACGCCCTAATAGGCAATATGGCCAGGAGATAGAAAATATATCGAAGTACTTAATGATGGTGAGAGCAATATCTTTAATACCTTCTACAAACTTGGGGATCGAATACATTTTTCACATTTAATTGAGGTTTTTTTTTTTTTAATTGAGGTATTGCACTCTTAAAGAACTGATATTATGAGAATTGATATTATGTCGCCTCAGTTATACCGCTTATTTTATTCCATTAACGTGAAACCATAATCATGCGGTCCACATGCATAGTTTATTAAAAAATAAAAAATATTCAAAATAAATTGGCATCTGAAAACCTAAAATATGAAGATTATTGGATGGTTTTACTGTTCAACCATTATGTAAAGTGCGGCACGTCAATGAGAGCAAAGTGAGTGGTGTAATTGTGGCGGCATATATAGTAACATGAGTTCTCTAATATTATTACCTTTTCTCAAATAGTAATATTCGTCCAATTTTAAGTAGACGGTAAGAAATATGTAATATAACTCAATCATAGCCCTTTTGATCTTCATAGAAGGTAAACATGATGGTATCATTCGTCCAAATTTAATTGTTATTTAATATAGCATAACATAGGTAATGGACTACAATCTTAACGTACGATCTTAATTAATTATAGAAAGATGCAAATGATGATTGATTGTTTGGGTACGACATTTGCAATCTGAAATTACGACTGGTACTATATTGAATATATACACTACAACACATTGAATTTTAGTGACATAAAATTGTTGTAAGAAATGACTAAAACGTCGTGAAAGTCTTTTGATAACAATTAGAAACTATCATGTAAAGTGCGTCACAGATAAATATTAATGACGGTTTATTATTCAACCATCACAAAAATATTTTTAGTAACAATTGTATGTCTTCTATTTGATATAACATTCGAATTTGGATTTTCTGTGATAGTAAAATGTGTCACAAAGAGTAACGTTAAAATGTCCAAACTGTCGTTCGAACGTAAACTCATCCAGTTGACATTTGAATAATGGAAGTTAATGTTCGTTGGGTCAATGTTCGCTGGATTAATGTTTGAACATGTGTACATCCAAACGTAAAGTGCAATGTTTAAGTTTGGATGTATGTTCGAACGTTAACGTAGCAATATTCGAACGTAACATGTATAACATTTGGACGTTATGTTCAGATGTAATAGCAGAGCGTGCGAACGCAAGTGGTACATCCGGGGGCTTGTTCAAACATTAATGTATTAAACATTCGAACGCTAGTTCGTTTGTGGTGAGTACATTCGAATGTTGGCTCTAACGTTGGAACGTGTTCAAATAATTTTCTCTATTTATATTCGAATGTTCATTTGAACGTGAGTCAATGTTCGAATCTTTCAAATTTACATTCGAACTACAGGTCAAAAATGGTAAATTTAATAAAATTAAAAAGTATACAAATTGTATCATATTATATAATCATTTAACAACTAACAATGTCTTATAGTAAATCAAAATTAGATACTAAAAGTTACAAACAGTAATAAAATTGATAATGCCTATTTCTTCTTTTTTCCTTCTCTACCGTAATCCTGCTATAGTGACATAACACGCTTCATCTAAACTGTCATCTCCTTCTACATTTGTTCTTAGACTGCTCTGCACGTGATTTCCTCATAGTCTTTCTGCTACTCTCGTAAACACGTCTTTAGATCAGAATGTTGCTCCAAGAGAGACTCCAACTCCTGTTGTTAACCTCATATACTCATTTTTCTCATTGTGCAGCTTCTAAATCTTTGATAAGTTTATTAATCTATAAAATCGAGGAGCTTGTGGAGGATAAACTGGCGGAATGCTTAAGAGAACGTCCCAAACCTCTGACCATGCCAAACTTAGTTTCGAGCACTTCCGTGAATATGTCTATATCACTAGAAGAGGATTGCCCAGAAGCTTACTGCATCTCCAATATTTTGTCCTACAATTAGAAAGAAAACACAAAATAAATAAAGACACATTAACAATATAGAAATTTAATGTTAGTACTTAAATAAAATAATATCAAAAAAATAAATGAATTTCTATAAGTTAAAAATTATCATCTTATCAGCAAGACGGTGTAACGACCTTGAACCGACATGACAGTGGACTATCAGAGCGAAACTATTCTGTGCATTTGTTGAACTTAAACTCTACATAATTAATTAAGAATGTTAGTAGTAAATTAGAACGAATGTAAATGTAAGTAACTAAATAATCTAGAATATCTAATAATCAGGACTAACAAAAAAGATCACATCACTTCATCCAATCATCTAACTTTCATATTCTAGAAAGGAGACTTTGCAGCATCTTTCAACGTCTCAAACTTCGTCACTCTACTACTTTCCACGTTAGTAAAAATTTTGGCAACATTTTCCCATAGTTCTCCAAGTATACATGTTCAAATAGAGAGATTGTAACCCTACGAACAGTATACCCGAAGAACAAATGAGGAATACACCGAAACTTTATACTAAACGTGGAAAGTAGGACTAACAAAAATATGCAATACAGATAATATTATCACAAAATGTCCATGCTGAACAATTTAGGAATTAGTAGATACCTAAGTGTACACTAATTTCCAAATAGGTCTAAGGTTATTCATGCAATGTTACACAATTTATTATCAAACAATACTACAAGCATATATTAGTAAGTTTCTTTGAATTGTTTTCTTCTCAATGTTTTGCTATCTAATCTATATGTGTTATCTATTAGCTATTTGTTATTATATGCTTATTAGTTAATATATTATATTAGTTACTTATAGTTAACATATTATATGTTATATATTATATAGTATATTAGTTACTTATTAGTTAATAGCTATATTACTATATAATGTATGTTATATAGTTCACTATATTATATGTTCTAACTTATATATTATAATAGTTACTTATTAGTTAATAGCTATTTGTATATATCTATATTAGTTGTTTACAAAATATTCACAACAAAAACAATACTTAATCAAAACAGATATGTTCACAATATATTCATAACATAAATATTCACAATATAAAAATTTACAATATAGTCACAACATGAACAATACTAATCACAACATATTCAACAAACTTACAACATAAATAATACTTAATTACAACAAATATATTCACAACATAAATATTCACAATATATTCAAAAAACCACAACATATTCAATATATTCACAAATATTTAACATATTCACATATTCAACTCATATTATTTACAACAAAATTACACCAATCACATTTAAAAATAATAATAAAGTGTAGAAATATACCTAGTACACTTAATAAAATTCCGTGAAAAAATGCTCACAATCTTTCAACTACACCGCAACAATCAATCCTTCAAGAAAATCGACACATGAGCAATTTAGAGTATTATTTAAAAATAAAAATTAAGACCAAAAAATATATACATTATAAGCACAAAAAAAATGCGAATAAACTTATCCTTCTTAAACTCTCAAGAAATCAAACTCTCAATCACACTAACCCTCTCTCTAATTCTCTCACTCTCTCACACTTTATCTCTCTCACCCTGTCTCTATCTCTGCTACACGGGAGGAAGCAAGTTGTGAGTCTCAGCTTCCTCCTGTGTGTCTTTTATTCAATCTGACTGAATTACATTTGTATTCAAACATTTAAGTTGTACGTTTGAACGTATTTTAACATTTCGAAAAAAGTCTTTTATACGTCCAAACGTACATGTATACGTTCGAACGTATGTCCAGTAATATGTGAACTACAAAGCTTTATGTTCGAATGATATAAATCATTGAAAAACATGTTATTTTCTTGTATTTGCTAAAAGGGAAATGGTTCAGACATCAAAAAGTAACATTCGGACGTTAAGAAAGTGCGAGAAAATTTCCTATTGTTTTTCAGTCCGTACGAACGTTTATATTTGACATTCGGACATTTTTGTCTTCTCAATTTCAATATAGTTATATTATATATTATATATCTATTTGTATATATTAACTAATATATTATATAGCATACCTATATATATACATTATACTATATATTAAATAGAAATTATCACTGATATTATATAATTATATCTATAATTGACTATACATATAAATATAACACTATAGTTAACTATGGAACCATACATATAATACATTAACAATTTTGCCTTCTCAATTTTAATATAGTTATATTATATATTATATAGTTAAAAATACACACACACACACACACACATATATATATATTATAGTTGACACAATATATGTTGGAATTCTAGGGTTTCAAGCAAACATAAAAATGAAAAATAACAACGCCAAGATTGAGCCAAGAAATCACAAAAGTACACAAACAGAAAGCAAGAAATAAGTTGAAACAAAAATACTAAGAACGCAAGGATTTAACGTGGTTCGATCTTTTCGGATTTACGTCCACAATAGGGAACTAGCCAGAGATCTCTTTATTAAGCTTCGAATCACACAAATAGCAAATTACAAGATCCAAATCTTCACAAGATTTCAACTTCTCTCACAATCACTCTCAGTTTCTCAAGAATCACCTCCCTCTGTGCCCTAAATCATAGCCTTTCAAAAGGTGTATCAAAATGTTTTAGGTTAGGGCTATAGTGACCATCGCATGCCTTATATACGACCAGCTAATAACCCTACCACATCTAAGATCAATGCACGTAACCTGATACATGTCCATCCGATTACGCATACATCTAAGATAATTTAATACATGTGGTCACTTCATTGACCATTAGATACATGCCTTATAGTAAATTACAAAATTGCCCCTTTAATTACAAATTGTTGACACACTTTAACAATCTCCACCTTGTTATCAATTTGATCTCCAGGGTCTCCTATTCTCTAGCCAATCCCCACTTTAAATTCCATGGTCAGCTTTCCTCCATTTTGATCAAGTTTAGACAATGTCTAAATTTTGATCTTAGCAATGCTTTGGTCATCATATCCGCTGGGTTGTCTTCAGTAGGCACTTTCTCTACCTTAACCTGCAACAACATCTCTCACAAAGTGAAGTCTAATGTTTATATATTTTGACCTTTCATGAAGCACTTGATTTTTAGTGAGATGAATTGTACTTTGATTATCACAATTTACTGTGATATTCTCCTCAAATAAACACAATTCATTTGTTATCCCTCTCAACCACAAGGCCTCCTTTATAGCCTCTATCATGGCTATATATTCAGTCTCAATTGTAGATAATGCCACAACTAATTGTAAGTTGGATTTCCAACTCACAGCACCTCCAAAGGCAGTGAAGATATAGCCAGTTAAAGATTTCCTAGTGTCTAGATTCCCAACAAAATCTGAGTCTACATGACCACATATTTCTTGACCCAACACATTGCCACCAAAACAAAGTCCCAAACCAGAGGAACCTGAAAGATATTGAAACACCCACTATATTGCTTGCTAGTGGGGCTTCCTATGAACCTACTAACTAAACTGATAGCATAAGTGAGATATGGTTTTGAACAAACCATTGCATACATGATACTACCTACCATACTAGCATAGGGTATTTTTATCATGTAATCCATTTCATCCTCAGTTTTAGGGGACTAATTTAAAGAAAGTTCTAGGTGCTATCCTACAAGAGTGCTTACAGGTTTGGCTAAATCCATCCCAAATCTTTTAAGTACCCTTAAAATGTATGCCTTTTGTGATAAGTAGATAAGCCCATTCTTCCTAGCTATCTCTAATTATCTCCATACCTAAAATTTTCTTAGCGAGTCCAAGGTCTTTCATCTCAAACACAGATTTCAAAATTACTTTTACATGCTCAATCTAACTTTTATCTTTACAAGCAATGAGCATATCATCAATATACAAGAGTAGATAAACAATGACACCATCAGAAGTTTTAAAGTATACACAATTATCATAATTGCATATTTTAAAACCATTTTAACCATATGTGTATCAAATCTTTTATACCATTGTCTTGGTGATTGTTTTAATCCATACAAAGATTTTTTCAGCAAATACATATAGTTTTTATCGGATTTATTTACAAAACCTTCAAGGGGCTGCATATAAAGAGTTTCTTCTAATTCACCATGCAAGAAGGTAGTTTTAACATTCAATTGTTCTTAAAGCAAATCCTGATATGCAGTGTAAGAAAGCAAAAATCTGATGGAACTGTGTTTTATAATAGGGAAAAAAATTTCATTAAAGTCTATACCCTTCCTTTGTATAAAACCCTTTGCCACTAACCTAGTCTTATATCTAGATTTTTCTACCTTAGGTATGCTTTCATTTTTCTTGAATATCCATTTAGACCTAATGATTTTAACCTTATTAGGTTTTAACACCATTTTCCAAGTTTTATTCTTATTTAGAGATTCTATTTCTTTTTGCATAGCAACGAGTCAATTACTTGATTCCTAGCTACTCATTGCTTATCTATAAGACCTTGATTCCAAGTCTTCAATATCTTGAGCCATAGCCAATGCAAAGGCTATTAATTTAGCCTGTTCAAACCTCTGAGGAGGTTTTATATATCCCATTGACCTATCACTTACAAGGTTATATGAGTCAATTATGTCCCTTTGGTTACTATCTAAGTTGGACTTGCTTTTCTCTCCAAATAGTGGGTCTGTTTCATCAAGTAGTGAGTTCAAAGACTCCACCTCAAGCTGGACTCTGTCTGGGACAGTATCTTGTTGTGTTTCAACTCTATCCAGTTGAGATTTGGCCATTTGTGACTCATTAAAGACCACATCCCTATTTATTATACATTTTTATTTCTCAGGCTCCTCTATCCAAAGTTTGTATCCGTTTACACCTTCAGGATACCAAACAAAAATGCGTTTTACTGTCCTAGGTTCCAGTTTATCTATTTTAATGTGTGCATAAGCAACACAACCAAATACCATCAGATTATTATAATCAGAGGGTTTTCTAGTCCATAGTTCCTAGAGAGTTTTGAAGTTTATGGCAGAATAAGGGGTTCTATTTTTCAAATATACAGTCATGCTTACAGGTTCTACTCAAAAGGTCTTTGGAAGTTTTACATTAGACAACATGCACTTAACCCCCTCAAGAATGGTTCTGTTCATTCTCTCAATTAGGCTATTTTTTTAGGGGTCTCTCTCACTATCCTATGCCTAGCTATCCCCTCCCTTTGGTAGTAATTGATGAATTCATTTAATAAGTACTAAAATCCATTATCTGTCCTAAGTTTCTTAACATTTCTCCCAATTTGATTTTCTACCAAGGCTTTCCATTTCTTAAACCTATCAGAAGTGTCACATTTCTATTTAAGAATATAAACACGTACCTTCCTAGAATAATCATCAATGATGGATAAAAAATAATTTCCTTCACCATGAGAACTACCCCTTGCTAGTCCCTATGGGTCAGAATGGACATAGTCCAAACTTTGCTTTGTCTGATGTATACTAGTTCTAAAATTGACCCCTAGTGGATTTGCCTAGTATGCAATCTTCATAGAAAGGAAGGTCTTTTAGGTCGTTGTTACCAAGCAACTCCTGTTTATGGAGTTCCTTTAAGCTCCTATGGCTGACATGCCCTAGTCTTTTGTGTCAGAGCACAGTCTCATTTTTCCTTGATTTCTGTACAGTAGATACATCTCCTATAACAGTTTGACCTATAAGGGTATAAATACCATTCTTTATTTCCCCTTTCATCATTATTAAGTACCCTTTAGAAACCTTTAAGACTCCTGACTCAGATTTAAAAGTGCAACCAGATTTACCAAACATTTCAAGAAAAATCAAGTTTCTCTTTAATTCAGGTGTGTATCTTACATTTTTTAGTATCATTTTCATAAAATCATACAATTTTAATCTAATTATACAAATACCAAGAACCTTACAAGATTTATTATTACCAAGCATTACATGTCCACCATCCACATCAGAAAAAGTTTTAAACCAAGATTTACAAGGACACATTTAAAGTGAACAACCTGAATTTAAAATCCATTCTTTTTCACATTCAATTTTTGAGATACAAAGTACCTCAGTACTCTCATAGTCATCTAATGTAACAGATGCATTCCCTTCATTTTTGAGCTTATTTCCCTCTTTTGTTTTTCTTTCTTGAAATATCCCTCTTTGTGACAGAGGAAACACTTCAATTATTTTCCATTCGATTTAGACCTAGGTTTATTTTTCTTTCCTTTGTAACCAAGTTTTTGAGGTCTTCCTCTAGCTACTAAGCCCTCATTAGTTTCTAGTTTTGGTTCTGTATTATTCTGAAGTTCCTTGGCATGTAAAATGGACTACACCTTATCTAGTGACAAACTCTTTCTACCATACATGATGGTTTCCTTGAGATTAGCTTATGAGTTATCAAGGGAACTCAATAGAAATATAGCTCAGTCCTCATCCTCTGTTGTTATGTCTATATTAGCAAGATCTAGGATGATCTTGTTAAACTTATCCAAATGGTCTTCAATAGACACACCCTGAGTCATTTTAAAGATGTAGAGTTTAGTCTTCTTGTGAAGATGAATAGCCAGGGATTTGGTCATGTATAGAGACTCTAACTTTAACAAAATTCTGTAGCAAACTCCTCGTTGGCTACCTCTCTTAAGACCTTGTCGCCTAAGGAGAGAATAGGGGCACTATGTGCCTTTTGAAGTATCTCATGTCTAACGTTCTCAGTTGATGAGGAACTAGGTTTCTCCTCTAAGGACCCTGCAGACACTTTCTTAACTAGGTTTCTCCTCTAAGGACCCTGCAGACACTTTCTTGTCTCTAAAAAGTGCATCTTGGAGACCATGCTGCACTAGGAGGGCCCTCATCTTAATCCTCCAGAGGCTAAAATCGTTTTTCCTTGTAAATTTCTCAATCTCAAACTTAGCCAACCCCATCTCGACCTAGGCTCTAGATACCACTTGTTGAAATTCTAGGGTTTCAAGCAAACACCACAATGAAAAACAACAACGCCAAGATTGAGCCAAGAAATAAGCTTTGAATCACACAGACATAAGCTGAAACAAAAATACCAAGAGCATAAAGATTTAACGTGGTTCAATCCTTTTGGATCTACTTCCATAGCAGGGAGCTAGCCAAAGATATCTTTATTAAGCTTCAAATCACATAGATAGCATATTACAAGATCCAAATCTTTACAAGATTTCAACTTCTCTCACAATTGCTCTAAGTTTCTCAAGAATCACCTCCCTCTGTGCCCTAAATCGTAGCTTCTCAAAATGTGTATCAAAATGTTTAAGATTAGGGCTACAGTGACCATTGCATGCCTTATATACGGCCAGCTATTGACCCTATAGCATCTAAGATCAATGCACGTGTCTTGATACATGTCCATCCGATTACGCACACATCGAAGATGATTTAATACACGTGGTCACTTCATTGACGATTCGATACATGCGTTACAGAAAATTACAAAATTTCCCCTTTAATTACAAATTGTTGACACACTTTAACAATATATATAGTTATATTATATATTATATCGGTATATTATATAATATATTATAGTATATTATATGTATATTAAATATAACATATAATGTCATTATATATTATATATAATATAATATATCATAATAAACTATATAGTATAATATTAATATATATTGCTACTATTTTATATTAATATTGTATAATTGTTATTTACAAAACTCAACTTAATGTTTGAATATATGTTGTATAGATTCGAACGTCTCTTCTAAACATTCAAATGTTTGTAATGGTTATGATGCAATGTTTGAACGTTCATTTAAGAACATTTAAACGTTAACTGTATATATAGAGTGGTCCCGATGGCTCTATATTCATTTCTCTCACTTATCTTTTTTTTTCTCTTCGTCAACGCCACCACAACCGTTACTAAAAGATAGGCAACCATATTCCATCTATTTAAGTGTTTTTTTCTTAAATTTAGAGAGATTTTGTTGAAAAATGGATTAAATGGTAGCCGGATTTTCTTCTTCATTTTTCGGCCATCACAGGTTCCTATTGGCCAAATGGTCATAGTAGAAACATTCTTTGAAGTGTATACTTTAATTCTACAGTAACTTTTGGCCTTAAAACTCCTAAAAATGGAGTTTTGAGAATAGTTGAGTTGACTCAAACATTCCCATGTCGTAACGTTCAAACATTACAAGGTAACGTTCGAACGTAAAAATTTGAATTTCGGAAGTTGAAAGATCACATTCGAACTTTGAAAGCTTAAGTTCGGATGTTTAATAAGAATATTCAGACGTTAGAGTTTTACGTCTGAACATAAACATCCAAACGTGATCCTACTACACCTTCGAATGTAAGTGATGTTCTGTTTGAACGATATATAGCTAACATCCACAATTGAACATACGTTTGTGTTCATGCAAACATACATTGGTACCTTTATTACAAATTTTAGATATAATTGTTTACAAATCTTGTGACTTATTTATCTTTAATTCTATTTTTTTTTATATTATTTGTAAAGGACATATATGACTTATTATATGACTACCAGAAAGAGAGGGAGGGAATGAGCCACCCCGAGAACTGCTCAGATGTGAGCCTGCACAGTTATGCCTAGGTTATGATTAATGAGTTCAACAAACTCTTTTTGGAGCAGCGAACCCTGAGATCGATCTTCACTTCGAGGGGTTGGGTACCCATCTGCGCATTGAGAGATTCTATTTAACCCTCAATGGTTCAAGATTTTTACACGGCGATGTCCACGATGTCGTTCGATGCGTAGTCCCACACTATCACGATTCGTGGTGTGCAGTTCTCCTTCTTGACAGTTATCATCACCAAGCTACTCCAGATCCCACGTCAGCAGCCTCAACTAGTAGCTACTCAGCCTGAGGGAGACACAACAGCTGCATCAGCTCCTCCTATAGATGAGGGGGATGTAGGCATGGCAGCTTCATTAGGAATAAGACTTATTAGAGGATAAGGATACTAGTTTCGAGGTCGGTGATCATGAGCGGGATGATATTTTCTACATTCTCAATAACAGAGATAGCATGTTGCTCGAGACAGTGAACACCTTCCAGCAGAGTCAAATGTTAGGAATAAGCCTTAAAGAATGGTAAATTCGTAGTATCGTGGTGGAAACAAAAAACGATAACAAAAACAACAATCACACACAGTGCACTAAGATTTAAGTGGTTCAGATCAATGTGAGTCTATATCCACTATTGGGATAAGACAGAATGAATTCACTATCAATAGAGATGAAATATAAGAGATCAATCACAAAATGATCATCTCTCTCTATCTCTCAAGTGTTTAGCTACTCTAAAATGTAAAAGTCCCTTTATTGAATTATAATAAATGCTTATATAGTAAACGGCGCACAACTTTAGAAAACAACAGCTCACTCGAGTGGAATTAAAACTCACTCAAGCGACTATTAGGATTTATGTCTTGCTCGAGCTAGAAATTGAGCGAGAGACGAGCGAACCTCTTCAACTGACACTCGCTCAAGCCGGATGTCAGGTGAGTGTTAAGCGAGATTCTCGGAGCCAAACTTGCTCAAGCAAGTGTCGAGCGAAATCTCAGGTTGAGGCGCTTATTTAACTATATTCAAGTCATCACTCAACATAAGATGACATTCAGTCGGGTTTGCGCGCAGTTTCTGATCAGCTTAGCACGTGGAGAGTAGATCGACTTGGCGTTGGTCATATTTGTGAGGATCCATTACGAGGCATGAACTGTCTTAACGGACAACCTCCCCTACGTATTCATCATCACCCGACTATTACTGGCCTGGAGAGTGGCACCTCAAGCAGATGAGCTAGTACAACATCATATTAGAGCCATCGACATGACCACTTATTTGCGGAACCAGGGGTAGGGGAGGGCACGTCAGCCTCCTCCTGTAGCAAATCTTGTTCCCCTTACTCAATCTAGGGCAGATCTTGAACCCCTAATTATGAGCAGCAGCCAGCAGTAGATGTGATAGACTGCGGGCAGGGATGTGCGACCTACTTGGGTGGCCTCAATGATGAGAGAGCTGCAAGTGCATATCAACTGGCGGATTGATAGACAGAGTGCACATATGGATCAGACTATACAGTAGCTTTCCAGTGAATTAACTGTCTTGCGTGTTAAGATTGAGATCTTGGTTGAGGAGTTTAAGGCATTGAAAGATAGCCTGTAGTGTTGGATTTTATTTTTTTTTATTTATGTCTTTATTGTGACACCCCAAAATTTTCCTTAAAATAATACGAGAATCAAGGCGTCGGAATGATGACAACACGGGTCACGCATCCCCTACGTCATGTGCTGAGTGTGTGAACACGTGACATACATAAATAAAAGCAGCGGATAAATTAAGTCGATAACTAAGTACCAAAGTTTTTTTAAAGTTATTTTACAAACCAGTTTAACATAAATTCTCCAATAGGAGATTTAATACAGTCATCCGAAAGATAAATCATAAAAATACATATTTATAAAAATGGAAAAATACTTCCCAATATAACAAATTATAAATAAATGTTCCAAAAACGAAGCCGCCTCCTCAGACTTAGCCTCCTCGACATCTGCATTCAAAATCTACGACGTCAAACATGGCATCGCAGGTAAGTATAACCCAAATAAACCACAAGATATAAAATATACTCATGCACAACAACAACCTCACACATGAACAGGACACCGTATGCATGAAACTTAAGATCATCTTCCTCAAAATCAATAAAATAACCACACACGCTAAAATCTTAGTTTAATCATAATAAAACTCCAATAAAAAATATCAATCATTTCCCAGAAAATAGTATCCGTAAATCTAATCATACTGGACGTTATGTATCGCCATCCCCGATATGACATACACACATCACCAATCATAATGGGCGTTACGTATCGTCATTCCCATTATGATTTCTACACTCATTTCATATCGGGGGTTACGTATCGCTGTACCAGATATGAAATACACACCCAATGACCATAATGAGCGTTACGTATCGCCGTCTCCATTATGTCATACACACACTATCAATCATAATGGGCGTTACGTATCGCCGTCCCCATTACAACTTACACACATTTCATAACGGGCGTTACGTATCGCCGTCCCCAATATGAAATACACACACAATGACCATAATGGGCATTACGTGTCGTCGTCCCCATTATGTCATCCACATACACTGATCACAACGGGCGTTACGTATCACCGTCCCCGTCATAACTCAGTCAAAAACCATTAAAATCCATAAACCCAATGACCACAGCTCATATTAAAATCCAAACACCAAATCTCACATTAAAATCCCAAATATCAATATACACATAAACAAGCGTTCGATTACACAATGCATACCACCATGAACAAATATCCAACATTTAATAAATTCAATCATCAACCAAATACAGAGTTGTTAATGCAAAATATATTTAAATCTCAAAATTCGTTTGGAAAGTACTTACAGCAGGTAAAAACGTAAATCCTTGAGCAAACGCCAATCTGCAACATTCGTAGCGGTCACTTGTACGTTAGGCTAGAGTGCTCGGTTTGACACCAAAATTTAGGGAGATACTCTTTGGAAGGTGGGGAATCTCATGGAGGTGGTGATGTGGCGGCACAACCACTGGAAGGTGGCGGATTGGGCTCAAAAAGGGTAGAAACTCATTTTCGGGTTTGGGGTCGTATAGGGAAGGTGGAGCAGCGGTTGGGGAAACTGAGATAGGGGGTTGGTCGGCTGAGCAAGGGGGACCTTTTGGTGGCGGAGGTGAGACCTACGGTGGCAGGACGGCGGCGCGGCGAAGATGGATCCATTTAAGGACCCATTTTGGGTGGAGGAGCAAACGGCAGAGCTGGGTGGTTCTAGGTGGTGGGTTATGCTCGCCGAAGTGAGGGAAGGTTGCTGGTAGGTCGTCGGTGCCAAGGGGTGGCCGGCGGTAGCCGAAAAATGCAAGAGAAGCCAAGAACTCTTTTTCGGGTAGGGGGCTGTGCAGGGGAGGTGGGGTGGCCGGAGATGACACCACCGATACCATTGGACTCACCGGCATGTGGGGGTGAGGTTGGGCTGGGCGGTGTCGCCGGAGAGTGGCCGATAGCGACGCTGGGTAGTGATAGAAGAAACGGGCGGAAGAGAGGTAGCAGGGGAATGGGGGTCGTGCGGCTCAGAAAGAAAACAAGGGAGCAAGAAAAGAAAAAGAAAAGAAAAAGAGAAAAAAGAAAAAAGAAAGAAAAAGAGAGAAAAAGAAGTCCAACTAGAAAAACACAATAAATTAAATAAAAGCCGACTGATAATACTACAATTTAATATAAATAAAATAAAATATTTAAAAACTCAGCAATAAATTAAACTCAAGCGTAATTTAATTATAAAACGATAATTAATATAACAAAAGCACATCAAATAAACTTATAAATAAAATAAAGGAATTTAATTCCAATTATTAAAATAATTATCTCACATTAAAATTGATAAGAAATGCAACGTAAAACTAATATTAACAAATTAATAATTCAAATAATTATTTTAAACAAATAAAACACAACCGATAATATCATTATAATAAATTAAAATAATCAATAGCAAGAATAAAAAAATATGTGAAAATATATGTAAATCTGGGATCTCACATTCTCCCCCCCTTAAAAAGAATTTCGTCCCCGAAATTCGCTCGACTGCAACTAATAGGCAATTAATAGAAATTCCAATAGCTCACCTACCACATCACTTAATACTCACTCCAAGCATTAGCACAATCATCTATTTTCCTCAAACATAAATGAATGTTATTTCATCATAATCATATAGTCTCAAAGTAATATTTCATCTCTGAGATCTTGAGTTAGCCAACTAATCTGAACTCCATATGTACAAGGATCTTAGTACAATCTCTCAAAATCCTAATGTTCACTAACTCCATACAACACCTTGTGCCACCCTCAAATAACTCCAAAGTTTATTTTTCCAACTTAACCATCAATAAACATAATTTACCCAACCAAAAGATCAATCTCCACTTACAAATATCATCCCAAATTTTAAGTCATCACTAATTTCTCAAAATTAACACAAAATTTGAACATCTAACTACATTGCAAGACATCACGCTTCCGCGCGCACTCTAAAAACTCACCAAATGCATAAAATTAAGTCCTCATAAATTATCACCATTGAGTAAAAACTAGCTTGACCCCTATTAACAAGAACTTTTATACCACACTTACAAATCCTAATGCTTTATCATCTCACAAATCAGGTTATGTCATCCATTGTTGACGCCTAAAATCTCTAACTTCTAAACCTCTAATACACTCTTATGTTATTATAACTCATCACTCTCATCGTAGATTAATTATCTAAATCCGTATTCTCCCAACCAGACCTTCAATACCTATGAGATGGAATAATCTCAAATATTTAAATTCCTATATGATCTCAAGTCACAACTAATTTTTTAATACACCTCAACAAATGCTGCTAACCATTAAATTTCCTAAATATCATACTTAAGTTGCTCATCCCAATTATTTCGCCCAGAAGTCTAAAACTTAGATCTCTTGAATTTAATAAAATCACATTGAATCAACACCCATCAATTAACAAAATAAACTCTCCCAAGTCAAAACACAAAATACAAAAAAAATAAGTACTCTCCAAAATTTACATACGCAACTATTTCACATCAATCTCTAAGCTTCCACAACCAATATCAAAACTTCATAAAAAAAAACAATTGATCATCTACCATCATAAGTATTCTTAAAACAGATTCCATAACAATATGTCAATGGCTAAGAATTTCACACTCACATGAAGAGTTCACCTAGATTATAATTCCAACAATCTCCTAGAAATACAATTAAAGCTTAGAAACTCTAATACTCAGTGAGACCCAGGTATTACATATAAATAACATAGGAAATATCAAGAAAGAAACCCAATTACATAAATACCAACAACTTATCAAAACAAAACCATCTCGCAAAAATATAATAATATACCCAAACACTAAATAAAACTTAAGCAATTCATATAAATACTATATAAAAACATAATGGGAAAAAGATCTAATAAACAAATAAGTAAAAGCCATTCATTTAAGAAAATAAGACCACCTTCTTTAGTAAACACAAATCACCAAAAGTTTTTATTAAATAAACAAGGAGATTGAATTAAAATAAGAACAACAAATGAAATAACAAATAAAACTTTGAAATTCTCCACAAAATCCAACTCTTAAAAGGATTTATTGTAGAAATTTCTAAAATTTAAAACCTTTAAAAGAAACGAACCATAATAAAATTAATTAATTAATTAATTAATACTAACAAGTTGCCAAAGCAAACCCACTCGTCAAAATAAATAGATAAACTTTAAAATAAAACAAGCGAAAATGTGGAAAGATAATAAATTTTAAAAACTTACTTCAAGGCATATTTCTAAAAGGAATACAGAATAGCAATTTCCTTTAAATTTTTGTCTCAATAAATCTCAAAACTTCAGAAATAATTAAATGACAAAAGCCACAATTGAAATAAAAAGATAATAAACAAAATCCAAAATCATCTTGTAGAAACTTATGAACTGAAATTAAATAAAACCAGATCTATATGATAAAAGGAGAAAAGTTTAATAAAACAAAATAATCTATAACAAACTAATAACTTTAAAACAAGTAATTCCATAAAATAATTATTTAAATAAAGATTCCCTTAAAATGAAAGATATAAAATAATAATTTGATCCGAAAGATCTAAATTCCAATTTAAACAAAACAAAGACATATATATATATATATATATAATTAATTAAATGTTCAGCAACTTGACTAAATAAAATTAACTAACTAAAATCTGAATTACTACCTAATTACAATATTGAACAAATATTAAACTAAAATAAAGCAAGGCAAATCAACCAATCAGAACTAAAATAACCCTGAAAATAAATAATAAATAAAATGCACATAAGAACTAAAATCACAACACAACGAAATATATATCGAAAATCTTACAATATAAGTTAGTAGGAAAAACATAGAAAACAAATAGAATAATAAAAATAGAATAAAATAACCAAACAATCAAACAAACAAATTTAAAATAATAAACTTTTCTGGTACTATCCTTAGGTAATCTGTAGATTTACCCCAGAGTCGATTTGCTCTGATACCACCTGTGACGCCTCCAAATTTTCCTTAAAATAACATGGGAATCGAGGCGTCAGGATGATGACAACACGAGTCACGCATTCCCTACGTCATGTGCTATGTGTGTGAACACGTAATATACATAAATAAAAGCAGGGGATAAATTAAGTCGATAACTAAGTACCAGAATTTTTTTAGAGTTATTTTACAAACCAGTTTAACGTAAATTCTCTAATAGGAGATTTAATATAATCATCTAAAAGATAAATCATAAAAATACATATTTATAAAAATGGGAAAATACTTCCCAACATAACAAATTATAAATAAATATTCCAACAACGAAGTCGCCTCCTCAGACTTAGCCTCTTCGACATCTGCATCCAAAATCTACGACGCCAAACATGGCATCACAGATAAGTATAACCCAAATAAACCACAAGATATAAAATATACACATACACAACAACAACCTCACACATGAACAGGACACCGTATGCATGAAACTTAAGATCATCTTCCTCAAAATTAATAAAATAACCACACATGCTAAAATCTCATTTTAATCATAATAAAACTCCAATAAAAACTATCCATCATTTCCCAGAAAATAGTATCCGTAAATTCAATCATACCGGGCGTTACGTATCGCCGTCCCCGATATGATATACACACATCATCAATCATAATAGGCGTTACGTATCGCCGTCCCCATTATGATTTCTACACTAATTTCATACCGGGCATTACGTATCGCCATCTGCATCCAAAATCTACGATGCCAAACATGGCATCGTAGGTAAGTATAACCCAAACAAACCACAAGATATAAAATATACTCATGGACAACAACAATCTCACACATGAACAGGACACTGTATGCATGAAGGTTAAGATCATCTTCCTCAAAATCAATAAAATAACCACACACGCTAAAATCTCATTTTAATCATAATAAAATTCCAATAAAAACTATCCATCATTTTCCAGAAAATAGTATCTGTAAAACCAATCATACCAGACGTTACGTATCGCCGTCCCCATTATGATTTCTACACTCATTTCATATCAAGCGTTACGTATCGCCGTCCCCAATAAGAAATACACACCCAATGACCATAATGGGCGTTACGCATCGCCGTCCCCATTATATCATACACACACTATCAATCAGAATGGGCGTTACGTATTGTTATCCTCATTATGACTTACACACATTTTATAGCGGGCGTTACATATCGCCGTCTCCGATATGAAATACACACATAATGACCATAATGGACGTTACGTATCGCCGTCCCCATTATGTTATCCACACACATACTGATCACAACGGGCGTTACGTATCGCCGTCCCCGTTATGACTCAGTTAAAAACCATTAAAATCTATAAAACCAATAACCACATCTCATATTAAAATCCAAACACCAAATCTCACATTAAAATCTCAAATATCAATATACACATAAACAAGCGTTCAATTACACAATGCATACCACCATGAACAAATATCCAACATTTAATAAATTCAATCATCAACCAAATATAGAGTTGTAAATGCAAAATATATTTAAATCTCAAAATTCGTTTGAAAAGTACTTTTAGTGGATAAAAACGTAAATCCTTGAGCAAACGCCAATCTGCAGCGTTCGCAGCGGTCACTTGTACATTAGGCTAGAGTGCTCTGTTTGACACCAAAATTTATGGAGATACTCTTTGGAAGGTGTGGAATCTCATGGAGGTGGTGATGTGGCGGCACAACCACTGGAAGGTGACGGATCGGGCTCAAAAAGGGTGGAAACCCATTTTCGGGTTTGGGGTCGTATAGGGAAAGTGGGGCAGCGGTTGGGGAAACTGAGCTAGGGGGTTGGTCAGCTGAGCAAGGGGGACCTTTTGGTGGCGGAGGTGAGACTACGATGGCCAGACGGCGGCGCGGTGAAGATGGATCCATTTAAGGACCCATTTCGGGTGGAGGAGCAAACGGCAGAGCTGGATGGTTTTAGGTAGTGGGTTATGCTCGCCGAAATGAGGGGAGGTTGCTGGTAGGTCGTCGGTGCCAAGGGGTGGCCGGCGGTGGCCGAAAAATGCAAGAGAAGCCAAATACTCATTTTCGGATAGGGGGCTGTGCAGGAGCGGTGGGGTGGCCGGAGATGACACCACCGGTACCATTGGACTCGCCGGCATGTGAGGGTGATGTTGGGCTGTGCGGTGTTGCCAGAGAGTGGCTGACGGTGGCGTTGGGTAGGGATAGAAGAAACGGGCGGAAGAGAGGTAACAGGGGAGGGGGGGTCGCACGGCTCAGAAAGAAAACAAGGGAGCAAGAAAAGAAAAGGGAGAAAAAGAAAAGAAAAAGAGAAAAAAGGAAAAAGAAAGAAAAAGAAGTCCAATTAGAAAAACACAATAAATTAAATAAAAGCCGACTGATAATACTACAATTTAATATAAATAAAATAAAATATTTAAAAACTTAGCAATAAATTAAACCAAGGCACAATTTAATTATAAAACAATAATTAATATAACAAAAGCATATCAAATAAACTTACATAATAAAATAAATGAATTTAATTCCAATTATTAAAATAATTATCTAACATTAAAATTGATAAGAAAAGCAACGTAAAACTAATATTAACAAATTAATAACTCAAACAATTATTTTAAACAAATAAAGCACAACCGATAATATTATTATAATAAATTAAAATAATCAATAACAAGAATAAAACAATATATGAAAATACATGTAAATCTGGGATCTCACATTTATTTATTTTGTTTTTAATTTATGTGCTAGACTATATTATCGTGTAATGTAAATGTATATATTATTTTTGAAACCTATTCTCAAATTTTTTTAATATTAGTTTGTCTAAATTTAATTTTAAATCACTACACTTAAAATCTTTTTTAAATTAAAATCTTTCTTAATTGAATATTTTCTTATCTTTTTTAATATTTAATGGGGTCTTTCTAGAGTAAAATTTGCTTTTAATTTTTTTATATATTTTTTAATCATTTTAAAATATGTTAAAAAATATAAAAATACTAATACACTAATAATCAATTCCTTCACTATTAAGTAAATGGAAAATTTTAAAATGTATAAAAATATAGGGTGTCAAAATAGAATTATAGTAAAAAAAAAATTAAAATTTAATTTCAACGTTTGAACATTAGTTACTAATATTCGAATGTTGGAGTCAGAAAAATTTACGTTCGCAAGTCAGGAGCCTCATTGTTCGAACGTCATGTTTACGTTCGAATGTAAAATCGTCCATGTCCAAACATAGAAAAATCTAACACATGTTTTTAATGATGGTTTCAATAAACCGTCACTAAAATCAAAATATGTTGTAGTGATATAAATAAATATATATATATATATATATATATATATATTATATGGGGTGTCTTCCGGCCTGAGTGTTGCATGGTGTTGATCAGGGCCATGGGTACGTTAAACTTGTCTTTCAACTTTGGTAGGAATATTGACTAAGACCTAGTTTGTTTTTATAGATAAGATAAGATAAAAGTTAAAAATTGAATAAAATATTATTATAATATTTTTTTTTAATATTAGTTTTGGTTTGGGATTTGAAAAAGTTGTTTTAGGATTTTGAAAATTTTCACTAAAACTTGAGGTTTTGGTTAAAGCTAAAGCCATTAAAGAAACTAGTTCACATTAAACTATCCATCCTAAAGTTAAAACAATAATATAATATTATATATTTTAATAATATTTTTAATAATAATATGAATTTAATTTTTACTTAAAAATATTATTTTTCAACTTTTTTTTTCTTGAGCTAATTATCCAACATAATCTAGCATTATTTTCAATAAAATATGCTTTTAATTGATGAACAGTAACTCGCCAAATATGACTTTAGCCTTCCTTTTGCTATATAGCTCATAATTTGATTTGAATGAATTTAGCTAGCCCAAAGCAGGTGAGTTTGAACACGATTTAGCTATATTTTAGACTTTACTAACATTTAGATAGTCCAATGCTAGTGATCTTGATGGCACTAGTGTTGTCATACAATGTTACTAGACTCATGCTATTTGTATCATTTTCCAAAGAAAAAAAAAAGAGAGGATATATATATTATATGTATATATACATGTTGCAATATTCATGTCTCATCATGTACGTTTCCGAAATAGAACCATAGTAAGTTGCCTATTTCAATTGTACTCAACCTAAAATCGAGAGATCAATTATATACTATTAGGCATGCTCTCTTTGATCTCTCTCTCCAACAAATTTAAGCCTACCAATCATAGTTTTGAATTTCGCTTCATATAGATTCCAACCCGTTTTGTCCTATTCTAACCTGTTTCGACCAATTCAGGATTACTACACTTCGTTCAGTCGTGTTAATGATATTTTTTTTTGTAATGTTCTTCAACTTGGATGAAATTTTTGTAAATCTCAAGTCTAGATGACATTCATAAAATTTTAAAATCTAAAAGAGATTTATATAATTTAAATTTTTTTTGTAACTTTAAATTTCTCTCCATTTTTTCTTTGTTTTTTTTTTTTGTGTGTCTCAACTCAAGTTGTTATTGTTTTTTTAATATTATCTTTTGACATTAATATCTCTATCTTCTTTTTTTAAAATTTTTAATGTATATTTCATTTAAAAAATCTTCAATTCTTCCACTCACACATATATAATACACACACACATACAAATACATATATGATACACACATATAAATGTATTTCTTAACTATACAATTTCAGACCCATTGTATGATATAGTTTCTATCTTTTATGTTGATAATATATTTTGTTGTGAAGCTAAAAATGAAAAATGGTGTTGTGAATTGTGCTATGTTGTTGATGATTGTGAATACGTTGTCTTGTGAAATGTGAAATATGAATTGTGGCTGTGGTGTAGTTGTGATGTGGCAGTATGTGATTAAGTGTTGGAATAGTTGTGTAGTTATGAAGTATGTTCTATGGATTGTGAGGTGAAGTGGTAGGATTAATGTGAACGGTGTTGCAAAGTAATTTGTAATGTGACTGTGTAGTTTGAAGTGATAAGCGTTATTGTGTTGTGTAATTATGTGTGAAGTGCTATGGCATTATGTATGAAGTGATAACGATTAAATGTAGAGTTGTGTTGTGTAAAGAATGAGGTGATGGTGCAGCTGCGAAGTGGTGGAATGCAATGTGAAGTGATGGGATAACGGTGTAGCTTGGGAGTGGTTGTGAAATATGTGACATGTGGGATGTGTAGTTGTGAATGGGTGGTAAGTCGTGTAAAGTGACAAGATAAGTTATATAGTTGGATGGGTTGTATGAAGTGTCATGTTGGTCGTTTGAGTTGGACGTTTAGTAGATTATATGTTGATCTTAAATGATCAAAGGGGCAGGGTACGTATGAAAAATGGTTGGATACATGTATCAAACAGATTTACCATGTGTAATCGACAATCTATATTAAATTTTGTACACACTGTTTAAGCTTCAAGGAAGGTTTAAAGTTGTTTTTTATGCTTGGCTGGGATCACAAAGAATGATGATTAGATTTTGCATGAATGAAGGAAGGGATATGTGTATTGACTAGGGTTGAGATGCATAACTTGATTGGTTCAAGTTATGCATCTAGATGGTTGTTTGGCAAGTAGGTGTGTAAATCGGTCTAGTCCTGTTCGATTTATTCTGATCATGTTTAGTCCAGTCTGGTCTTGTTTGATCCGATCCAATTCGGTCCAGGAGGTGGACCAAGATTTTTGGTCCAACCTTTAGATTAATGAAATATCTAAATATTTAAAAAAAAAAACAAGGAAAGAGTAACAATAAACTAGTTTCCCACTATCGGCGCCCCAACTTGCGCTTGGGTTCATACGTAAATTGCGACGCCGGGGACAAACGTCTCAAGGAAGTCATCCCTCATCTTCACGTGTGAGAGCATTATTTAATATCTTTTTTTTTTCTTTTTCATCTTATCTCGCAGCGGAAAAAGGTCAAGCCAAAAACATTCGACAAGGCGTTTGCGCTTGTCGCACATCACATGGTTAACGAAATAAAACCCAAATTAAATATTATATACATATACATTAAAAGTTAAAGTCACCAATGTAAACAGTTTATACAAAAGCACTTCCCAAAACAACGGGAAGATTTTCCTCAAAAATACAAAGGTGATACAAAATAAAGGCATTAACGATCCTCTCCCCTTCCGCCAAATATACTAATAGGCAGGTTCTTCCTTTATCTTCTTAAAGTCAGGACCGTAATGAAGACTGTCCAAACTCAAACTGGGGCCTACATCACACATCATCCCAGAGGATGAGGTAAACAGGCGTCCCATATGGAGTAGCCCGTCCACTCCTAACACCAGACAACACCCCGTAGGGCGTAAGTCATCAAAAAAGTAGGTCGCCATAGGAAGCGACTCTGCTGCCCACTGACCCAATAGGTCTAGGGTCACTGGCCCAGCAGAATCTGTCTTAGTCGGGCCCTTGAGGGTCCGACCCATCTTCTCGAGAGTCGTAATCCGTGGATCCATCATTTCCTGCAATAACTTCTATCGTTCCCAAGGGAGCGATAGTAGAGATAATAAAAAGGGGGTGAGATTTCGAGAGAAATCTCAACAAGTATACTAGCACTTTAACCAAAGCATTTCAAATATACAGATAAGTGAACCAAACATTCGTAGCTAATGCATATGCAAATGAATGACTGACTCATGCACATGCTCATGTAAACTTCCATACGGACTTGCTTCTTTCAGACTTCTTTTCATATCAGTGCTTTTCAAATCATTTCTTTAAAACATTTCACATCTTTTATTCTTTCTTAGGCGCCACTTATCATATACAGATCTTTTCTTATGGCTCGAAAGCCCATCTTGTCATGACTTATCGCGTAGCATATATGAGACACAACACGGTTCTCCTAAGCACTGCGTGTTCCCTACTGGTTACCGCATCACCTTAAAGTAAGTGCGTCACGTAGCTTATAGTATGGCAGGTCCTTACACCTTACCCGTCTTTGGCACCCACAAATGTTAGGTGCGACCGAGCTCCGGACACCTTCTGGAGCCATACACGGTCCGCCGACTGTTCTTCGTCGACCCAGGGGCTTCCACTCAACTTTAAACACTCCTGAGTGGTTAGGGAGTTCCACTGGGGCACTACCCCGTCCCAGCCTTTGGGGTTCTTATAAAACTTTACTTCTTTTCTTTTCTTAAAAACATATTGGACTTTAAAAAAAACATGCTTTTCATGATTTATGCATGTGACATGCAACACTTACTTATTTTCATGCAAAACCCGAGGCGAGCTCGAGTACATTCATAGTTCATTTTCTTTTCTTTCTCCTTGGGATAAACTTTACAATTTCCTACTTAGTCATCATGCTCTAACATCCAAATTTTGACCTAGGATTAAAGTGGGGTACTTGGCCCATCTCCAACCCATCAAGGCCGAAACCTCCTAGGATATTTCCTAGGGCTTTTCTTCATCATTTCACTCTAAACATCCTCTAAGAATTAAAGGTATTTAATTAAAACATATACCATCTTCAAAAAAAGGGGTAACCGAAACCTTATTACCCATTAAGTAAACATTTTTTTTTTTTACCTCCAAACTTAATTCATTCCAACTTCCTTCATTCACCTTTTAACTTGGGGAAATTTCTTTCTATTAATCCATTCAAAGTTTCCTTTTCAACAAGTCTCTTCTATAAGCTTAAACTAAATAATTCCACAAACAAGCAATATAATTTAATCCTCTAGTCTTAACCTTAAACATCATAAGATTCCAAATAAACACTACTATTCATCATACATAAGTAATTACTTCTTTCCATATGCATGTATACACCATTACAATTCATATTAATCATATATTCTCTTCCCATATCCATTTTTCATTTCCTCAAGACAATATCCTCCTTAAATAAATCAATTATACTACTAATTTCCTCAAATAAATTTTTATCTTAGCAACACCAAATTTTTATAAGCTTAATACTAAGATCCATCATGCATCAATTTCATCATTTCATATGATACTCATGCTTTCCATTTCTTTTTGCTACTAATACTTGATCCATCATCTATACTCATATTCTAATATTATTTTAACATAGAGATTTACACATGAATATTCATATCAAAGACAAGTATTAACACAACCCATTTAATCCAAACATGGCAATACAATCATTAATCCAACAAGCATGATCACCTAACTATATACAATAAATGTTAAAGAAAAGGTGAAAGTATACTTACAATATTCCTATTAGATTTTTTATTAAAATCTGAAAATACACACATAGAATCTCTTATTAGACTAATTATAAGCATAAAGATTTAAAAGAAACCTTATTTTCTTTTAGCTAAAACAATGGTGCTATAAGTGTGTCTGTGTGTTCTTCCTAAGCTTGCATGAATCTAGGCACTAACCTTTTCCAAGTATTATCCACTTCAATACTCTTGATCTTAGCTCCACTAATTTAGGATTCTTCAAATTGTGTGGTGAAAGAAGAAGAAACAAAGGTGGAGGTAATTTGGATGGTTTTGGCCGAGAGGTAAGGAGAGAGTGAGGTAGGAATATGCTTGCATGTGTCCAAATGAAACAAGCTAAGGGAATGAGTATGGAGTCACACGGCCAAGCCCTTTCCTCTAGGGTCTTTGGTACACTTTTTACCATTCTTAGGTATGGCCAATGATGGATTGAAAGATTGACAACACTAGGCCATTCCAAGATCAAATCTTGGCCATGCCTTGGAAGATTTGGTTTTCTTTCTCCCTCACTTACTATGGCCAGCGCCTCCCTTGAGTGTTTAGTCCTCATTTTCTTGCTTTTCACTCAATCATAATCCCTCCATCATCTCATGTGTCCATCCAAGTGATCTCAAGGCCATGCTTTTTGGGAATTGAGCAATGCATGATCCGGCCAAGCCCTTGCTTCCACCGAAACTCCACTTGCTTCATCTCCTTGCTTTTGTCATTTCCATCACCTACACCCACACCATACCTTTCTTCACATCACCATACTTTCTTACACATTGTACCTTATTCACTTACACACTCTTCCCTTGTCTCATCAACTTTTTGGTGGCCATACTCCATGGAATTCTCCAAGTGGCTCACGGATTGCATCCCACCGAAACCCTTGCTCCTTCCTTCCATCATTCTCTTCATGCCACTTGTCACATTCCTATACACTATGACTTCTATTGGAAAGTCAAAGAATGGTGCATTGTACTTCCAAGATTCCATAATAGGAAAATCTGTCCATAAGATTATACACTCAATCCTACATGGCACATGGCTACCTACTAGTCAATCTTTACCAACTAGAATTTCCTACAAGCCTTGGATGATTTTCTAGGGTTTCTCTTCAAGTGACATGTGTCTCTACTATGGGCTTGATGGGTCATGAGTTCACTCTATGGGCTTATGGGCTCACCACTACTCTTTTGGCCCATTCACTTAATCCATATCTCCAAAGCTTCATTCCCAAGCCCATCTCTTTAGAGCTTGTTTTTACAAATTCCCACTAATCTTGTATATTAGCATTTAATTAAATAATTAAATTAGGATGAAGATTTTAGGGCTATTACACCCACTATATATGGGACAAGATAATTAAGTGCGCACATCCATGCATGCTTGCTCATCATATATTATGGGGTACTAATTATAGGTCGGGTTGTTGGCCAACTGAATTTTGAATTCTTGAACCATATGATCAGCCAAACAAGAGTCAAATTATGAGACTCACTCCCTCATGAAGTGAAAGTGGCTGCCAAGCAAGGCAGATTTTGTATGTAAATGTTGTAGCTAGGAGGCATAGATATGTATGTGGTGGTGTGTAGGGTACTTCAAGTGTGGCTCAATTGTGTGCTAATAGGTTGGACATTTACAAATAGTGTTCTCGGTTTAACTTGAAGTTGATCAGTATCGGTTGCAGAATGCGTGCATGTGAGTTTTAGGTACCAATTGGAAAGGTATAATATTTGAATGGGAGGATAATTTTTCTTTACAAAAGAGTGGCATTTTTTTTAGAGATTATAGACAAGCAAAGAAAGGGAAATTAGTGGTTTGCATATATGTAGTTAAAAAAAAAAATCTTAACAGAAAGCTATATGTGTTTTATTCTAAGTTTGATTCTTTGATCTATGTAAGTACCCCCAAAGGGTAACTTTACGATGTAAGTTAATAGTAATGAACTTCAATAATCAAGATTTGAGAAAAAAAAATGTCTATATAGTATTTTATGTCTTAGGAAGAAATGCGACACTGGATATCTTGTTATCACTGACATGATGATTATATTGATGGTATCATCCTTTGGCTTGCCATACATACATAGTGTAAAGGATAGAAATATCCTGAGCCGATATGGCATCCAGGCCTAGTCTAAAGGGTGGACCATTGGCAAATAAGGGAGAGCAAGAGAAGGAAGGAGGGAGGGACAAAGATTGGAAAAAGAAAGCGTCTCAGGAAAAAGAGAGGACATGTCACATAAAGGTAATCAGGGAAACGAGACATAAAGTAAGGGGGACAAGAGAATTAAGGGATCTAGAGAAAAAGACTTGGGAGAATTCCAGGCTTCTTCTGACTGCTTCTAGGTGACTCAGAGAGTGACATTATTCAACCTCCAAATAGGAAACCATGAGAGTATAAAATACTCTCGTTTATGCACACTATACGACACATGGATGTAGGCTATGTGTCGAACAATGTAAATCACTATCTTTCTTCCAATTTACTACCAGAAATATACATACGGGCACTGTACCGTAACTCTGAACTGCCATCGTGGGCCTCAAACCACTCCAATTGAGGCCCGAACCGTCATTGTAGACTGGAGATTGACTCATTCTCCCTCTTTAGCTTGTCCTTACAAAATAGGTATCAACACATACATACATACATGCATACATACATACATACATACATACATATACACATATCCTAATTGACAAGTAGTTCAAAATGCAAGACAATTAAGCACTTAATTGATTATTTCTACGTGTAGGTATTCTTTTGGCAATCCATTTTTAATTAAATTTTGAGGGCAAGGTATTGATCATGAGGACCACTACCATACTTTCCTGGAGTGCATTTGGCATGACTCCAATGTGTAATCTATAGAGGGAGGCAGACGAGGGTGGGGGGCAGGACCTCACTGCCCACCCCTAATTGGAATAGGTCCAAAATAAATACCTTTCATGGATGTTTCAATTCATCTCTTGAAAATAAATGGTTTCAACGATCATGGGATTTATCAACTTACTTTGGTAAGTATGTATGTAAAACCTAATAGTTAAGCATGTTCATCCAAATTGGGTTTTACCTGGCCCGATTTTGAAATTGTATTTATTTTTCAATAATTTTAACATTTTTATTTAAAAAACTCAAAAAAAATTTTGGATTCGGAATCCGGATACCTAAATTTGGAATCCGGATTAACACCCCTACTAATACTAGTAATGCTTTTCTCTTTCTTTGTAGGGGAAACAAAGGAGTAGCATTGCATTTAGTCGCTTTCCCACTCCATAATTTGATATATATATATATTTGTTCATGTATATAAGGAGTACAATATCCCATGTGCCTTTATGCATGTAGCTTTTATTTTTAGTCTTAATAATTATCTAAAATCAAAAAAGAAAGAAAAAATTTATTCTCAATGATCAATGTACCGTAGAGCAAACCTATAAAATGCATGTTTACATGTCATAATTTAATTTGGAAGATAAATTTTAAAATTTGAATCTTAGAAATCAAATTTTACTATATAATTAGTAATGTGCTTGGATGATATATATGTTGATCCACACATCAACTTGATCAGAATAGAATAATTACTAAAAAAGAAAACTCCTTCAGTACAACATTTATACTTTTTATACTCGTGACAGATCAAAATCACAAACACGAAAGAGTATGTGTCTACGACTACGGTTTTCTTGAATTTGAAATTCACTTAAAGGGAGCATTGGGATCTATAAGCGATCCCCAATATTAAGGCAAAAATATATCATGCATGCTTGTTTCTACAACTAATTCTCATTAGAAGCAAAGTCAGTACTTATGTCACATGGGAAAGGGCCACGGCACACGGTCCAAGGGCTTAACTATATATCCCATTAACTATTAATCTAATCTATGGAGGATATATATAGTTAAGTGGTTTCCAACTTATTTTGTACCATATATATTATACAATATTAGGCTCATGCTCTCAAGGCGATCGTTTTCACACTACTCTCGAAAGATTAATGGGTTGGACTACCTAGGGAAGAAGCTCCCTTAGCTTATATATTAGATACACGACCAAGTTACACGTTCATGTTTTATTTTTTTTTTTATAAGAAAATGATCAAAAGATTGACCGTATCGACCAAAAATAAAGGGTGTGATCAGTCGACCCAACATTAATCATAAAAAAAAAAATCAAAGTCAAAATCAAAATCATGCAAGACAACCGAGAAAAAAAAAAAAAAGGAAATTACAAGGTGAAGATGATCAGGGGAATTAATTAATGGAATTTAAGGGTGGCTCCATCTGAATTTATAAGGTCCAAGATAAAAATTTAAAATGAGACATTTTGAATTAATCTAATCTAATGTGACATGATACCTATTATCTTTTGAAAAAATCATGTATTACTTTAAAGATCATTTATTACGTTTATCCTCTATTAATGTTCCTTAGTTCATATTTTTTTTTAAAAGTACACTAAAGCATGATTTATATTTTTAGGGCATTATTGCTCTTTGGGGCCGGCTGATATATCCTAGATAACTAGTAATTTATAATTATGTCTCACCCTTGAGTTTGCAGCGTGCATGGAATTAACCACATGAGTGGCGTCTCGAACTCCATATACATAACATTTTAACTTTGATATTATTAGAAAATAATCGCCAATTAGATAATATATGAACAAGTTAATATTTTTGGTTGGTTAGTTTATAGTGCCCCTACTCAAAAACCCATAGCCAAGCTTCGACATGAGCACTCATGTGGTTGATATATAGTAAGAAGCACATATACAAACTTCACTTTTCACAATCCCTGCCCTTGTCCAAATTAATTTCCAATTAGGAGCTTCACTTCTAAATTCACATATGCAATTTCGTGCCTAAACTAATAATCAAATACTTAATTGCATAAAACCTTAAAAATTCATCTACTCAGACTGCAGAATTAATGCTACAATATATAACTAAGACTGCATGCATCAAGCAGTACCATTAATTGCACAATAAAACCTTAAACTAATAATCAAATACTTAATTGCACAAAACCTTAAAAATTCATCTACTCAGACTGCAGAATTAATGCTACAATATATTACTAAGACTGCATGCATCAAGCAGTACCATTAATTGCACAATAACCTTAAAAATTCAGCAAACTGAGGATATATATATATATATATATATATTATATCAGATCTCAAACTGGCTAGCTCGATGATTTTTATCATGTGGAAGGACCCAACATTGACTTTGTCTCAGCTGGGGCATTGAAAATTATATGATATAGTTTATAAGGACAAAGACAGGTACTGGGAGTGCTGAGGATCATAACCATTCATGTAGAGATATATAGAAGGCTAAGATGAGCGTAACTGGTGAGATTGCCGGACGTAGAGGGGTGACGTTGAGAGGCGTCAGATGCTTAGGCAATTGTCCATGCCAGCCAGCCAGCGTACGTGCAGATCAACAAGCAGCTCATCAGTTTGTGACAGTAAGGCCGACTTGAGGAAATATATAAATACACGACTACATATATATATATATATATATGTATGTATGTATAGACAGACCCCTCAATATATTATATTTAGATATATATTGGGACGGACAATCGTCGGCATCGACAAAGGGTCGGCATTATATATATATATATATATATATAAAGAAGTGGTTGGTTCACATGGGGTAGGATCATGGCATGGATTCTTATTAATGTGTTTTGGGAGGGAAGGCAAAAACGGTGTATATATAAAGTATTGCTCGGAGAATCCCAGTTTAATTTTGTTCTCTTCTGGGGACCGTGGTAGGCTTGTCATGCACCAACGTGGGGCAACTGTTTTGTCTGAACCCAAACAATAATTTATGATCTAATTCAATATTCATTAAAACAGCTTAAACTAGCTAGGGTTTTCATATTTCATGATGATGGGGTTGGACCACCAAAATTCTCTTTTTTTTTTCTTAATATGCATCATATTTACTATTCATATTTATACATTTTTTTAAAATTATTTTCCTTTTTAATTAATTAGGTTTTGTCTTAAATTGATCCTTATAAATTACTAGCAAGTAGCAGGAGGTACACATGAATTAAACCCAAGGATTTCAATTTCAAAATTTCATGTTTCATGATCCGTCATGATCATGTGGAGAATTTATTAGGGTGATATTATAATAGTATTCTAGATAGCTTGTAGATCATCAGAAATTATATATTAATGAGAAGAGCAGGACCAGCAACTTGCTGGAGATGAATATCATCATCTATTATTACTTGTCATATCAATTACCTCACAATAATTTGTTCCAGCTAGCTTCGTATTTTGGCCTCTATCCCTTACCTTTTACCATTCTTATATTCCCAATATCCTGGTGCGAATAGTGCTACCTCCATCAGCCTGACACCATATATATATATATATATATATATATATATAATTGCTGAATTTATTATATATACCACGTCCGAATAATTAATAATTAGCTGTTTTTTCAATTAAGAATATAACATGATGATTTCATGCATCCTATTAATAGATAAATAATATAACTCTTAGAAATATAATTTCAAACTTAATTGTCAAATTCCCACCAAATTAATGCATCGACCCCACGGGACTAAATAAAAGTTTATTATATGTTGTTAAATTTTTCTATATAGGTATTATAATTATAAGTTGTTAATAACATGAACTAAGAGGATCAGAATATACTGAAATAATGTGTTTCACGAATATATATATATAGGCATAATTAATATATATATAGATAAATATTGTCGTTTTTAGAACTCTTGATATTGATCTATAATTTGCAGAAGATAATCTAGCTAACAAAGAAAGAAAATAAGTACCCATGAATGAATTAATAACAATGAAATATTATGAAAGAATATACAATTATACATATACATGCACATATTATATCTCATATACGCATGATATATATAATGAACATTCCTTGGGATTCGCGTGTATATATATAGGTTACATAATTAAGATTAATTTTCTATTAATGAATCATGTATTAAAAACATGATGCAGTACCAAGAGATAGGAAGAGACTTTTTAAGAATCAACAGTGTCATATTGTACCAATGATGTAGACCCCAAAAAAAAGCAGTAAGATTGGTGGCAACATTGGTATTTTGGAGAATCCAAATGCAGAGAGAGAAAGAGAGAGAGAGAGAGAGTTGTTGTTTTGCTATATGGTAGATTCCCAAAATGTCTCATCAACCATAAGGTCGGTGATTCCTTCACTGATCATTGGCCCAATGAAACATCCAATCCTTCAAATACTAAACAAAAGCCATTACCCACACAAAGAACATCCCCACATGATTACTGTTTTATATTTTATATATATAGAGAGAGAGAGAGAGAGTAGCTAGTTCCCCCGGCAAATCAATTAAAAGCCCCTCTCAATCTCAAATGTCTTGTTGAACGTGATCGATATGCAATCCTGCACCCTTCAACACCAACTTTGAATAGCTCGCAAAGTGAAAGGTCCTCCATAAAAGAAATCCAACTTTTGGACCAAAACAATAGGCATGCATACATGACATGATATTATATATATATATATATATATATGTGTGTGTATTATCCGAGGACCTTTTACAATATAAGAACTTGCTAATCTACTTTTTTAGACCCTTTTTTAAATCTAAAGTACTTGGCCCGGTTTTAGACTTGGAATTAACCTCTCCTCTCTGTCCTTCACAATCCCGACATAATACTTTTTAACACCCTTATTGTTAACCTAATTAATGTGCATCAAATCCATTCTAATCACCTTTTAATTATAGCTATCTGAATTAACCTATATACTACTAACAGGCCGTAATATCCCTAATAAATCCACGACGTGCTAATCATTTAATAATTGTCAAATACAACGACACAAGCTAGCTAGCTAGCTAGCTACCATATATGTATATATGTTGGGACCTCCAAATTAAGCTTAATTTATGTTTGAATGTTCTCAATATATCATAATTAATGGTGGAAATAAAGTAGCTTCTGAAATAAGTTAAAAAGCATTAATCCATTGACAAGTCGAAGTAGTCAATATATAATTTCCAATGTTGACTTTGAATATTAATGAATTTAGTGGCACTAGTACTTCAAACTTTTTATCTTTTTTTCCTCCCCCATCGTCCCGGTCCGTCCCTTTTTCAGATTTTCTTATCTGATCTCTGTGAATATTAATCGACACTGCGTAGGTCTGCTTCAAGCTGTCTATCAATAATAATGCAATTCCAATATTGACAGGAGATTGTTCAGATATATATATATATAATAAATATGCGTTCTTAGTGTCTGGTCTTATTGATTAAATACATATACATATATATATAATATAGTGGCCATGAAAGTTAAAAGAATTCTGAAGTGGTGTCAAATAAATAAAACTCATTAATTTATCATTTAATATCATGTATAGTACTAAACCCTAAGCTAGCTACAGGGTTGTTTTGTCTTATATATATGCATGTTGAAGATCGATGCAAGTTGGAGGAAGGACGTGGCTATATATATAGATCCCCATATAATATATATAAATAGATATATAATATATATAAATAGATATATATTTATATATATATATATATATATATATATATATATGTCGTGCATGCCCCCATGTTACATGCGTACGAATTAATTGCAAGTTGTGCATGCATGATATATAAACATGGATGAAAAATTCTATATATACTAAGCAGCCTCCATACACCATATATATATATATATATATATATATACATATATATATATATACTTGAAGGAAACAAATAAAAGAATTCTTCTACTCATTAAATATGTTCTGTAGACCAAACTGCTGAGTAGAAATAACTCATTAATTATATTATATGTTAGTTTCACATTATTATTTTTTACAGTATAGTAATAAAAGTACTTTTATTTTATGACAATGCTAGGATAAATGACTCCCATATGTGCGCTCCAAATATGGCTCCTATAGCAATTGCATTTTTTCTTTCTTTGAAACATTTTTTAATATCTTTAACTATTAATTAAAAAAATACAAACTCACTAATAGTCACTTCCTTAGCTATTAAGAAAAAAAAGAGAGTAATTAAACTACATGAGGGGCACATTTAGGTGTACTCATCCAATCATCTTCCAATAATTATAATATGATATTTCCTTAATTAGCTTATAAATTAATGGCCCATATTGCATATATATGCTCTAGTAAACTAGGGTTTTATATATATATATGACCTTTTTTTTAATTTCACTATAAAAAAATAGGTGACTAATTATTTGAAATGAAAATGATTATTTGCGATGAAAACAGACTTATTTTAACTAAAAATAGTTAATTTACTAGAAATAACTGATCGCAAATAAGCAGTTTTCTTATAATATTTGCATAATTGAGATTGTTTGAAAAAAAAAACCTTAAAAAAATGCGCCCCTGCTAATTAGTTATTAACATTAATATATATTTGTGATCTTAATTGTTACATGACGAAACACATAGGATCATGATGATCATTACCGTAATCATTCTCATGTTTAATTTAGCTAATTAAGCTCTCTAGAATAAGGGATCGTGACTAGGTATATATATATTATGCGATCGACACACATTTGATACCAATTAATAGATGGCTAATTAAAGATCAAGACAATTAAGCAATTCGATCATGTATAAGTCTCCCGGTTTAATTTTAATGATTAATGGAAAGTGATTTCAGAGCACTAATTAATTGTATTACCCGGCCCGGCCACCATGTAGTAATTTTGTTTTTTTGTGACTGCAGTAAGTGGAATTATTCTTGATATTTTAATGATTAATCGTTGTTTTACTTAATATCCTTACAATATTCTTGTTCCCCAACATGCACATATATAAAAGACAAAAGTAAGTACCATAATAAAAAGATAACGCATTTATTTCTCGATTGATGTTTGTAAATTTTCAGACATCAAGTTCATGATGATGATGATATTGGAGATTACAATCAATGTCTCCAACTAAATTAAGACTTCGCAATTAGGAGGTCATGAGTTGCTATATTAATGACTTGTTTAGTACTATTATAAATCAGAAATGATATACCTACAACTATTTTATAACTATTTTATAATTTTTTTTATATTTATTTTTCTTTTAATTTTTAATTTTTAATTTTTAATTTTTAATTTTACTTAGTAATTACCAATGTGAATATTAATAAAATTATTTTTTTTTTCTTAATGATTAAGCATATTAAAAAAATATTTAAAATAAAATGATAAAAAAATAAAAAAAATATCCTATAACACTATAAGTAGTAAAAAAGTTGTAAAACCATTGTTCGAGTATCACTCATTATAAATTGATCATAACAAAAAAATGAAGTTATACGGTACTGGATATATAATAATTTTAAGTGCTTGTACACTTTTTTTTATAACTAATTAATAATTAGTTGTGTATTCATTTCATAATTTATAATTAATTAATGAAAATAACTTCTATATAACGAAAACAAAAGTACCTTCACTACTACAAAAAAAAAAAAATATATTAGTGACCAAATATTTGCTACCAAAATAATTATTTGTGATTAAAACAAGTTAATAACAATTAAAATAAATTATTTGTGACTAAAAAATAATAGTAAATAAATAATTTTCTTGTAATATTTTAATTACTGACAACGTGCGTACGTATATTTTACATGGTAATATATAAGCTAGCAAGCAAATTACATGATGCATTAATATTTCGCATCAACAGTAAGCGAAATAAGGAGCTGTAAACCTTTTGCTCACCAGATTTGCTTTCGGATTCTTGCGCCTCATGTCTAAAGCAATTATTGACTTCCCCGATCTTGGCTCTCACAGTACTCTCTTTGATACAGGTTGATCATGAATTAATTAGTATTGAGTTATCCGTACTGATGCGCGCGAAGCACGTCCAATATTTAAAACATCTATATAATAATTTTTTGATGAATTTTCCAAATGAATTAAGTGTCATGTAATTAATAGAAAATTAAGTTAAAAGAAAAAAAATCTCCCAAATCTTTTTTTCAGTCATAATTTGATTAATCTTTCTTATAAGAGCATTTATAATTATCTTGGGCTTTAGGATCGCCGTCAAAGTCTCAAACATGGGCATGGCTGCTAGAGCTCCGTCCGCATAAATGTTGGTGAGTTTTTTATAAAATAAATTCATGGACCTAATTCATTTCATAAAATCAGTTCAACAAGAGATGATTACTCATTCCTTATAAAAATACTTAAAAACTTATTCACAAAAAATGTGAGATTATTCCTCAATACCCTTCCTTACGTGCATATCAGTATTTTTTTTCTAGTCCTTATCATGGGATAAATAATACGAAACCCTATTTGTCTTGTAGCGGGCTCTGATACGATGAAGAAATTTATGAGTCTAATTCATCCCAAAAATTGGTTCAACAAGATATCAGAATTGCTCATTCCTTATAAACATGTCCAAGATCTTGTCTATAAATAATGTGAAATTACTCATCAACACCCTATACTGATCCTTATAAAGTCATCATCTATTAAAGCATTGTGATGGTACCACGTCTTGCTTATGCAGGCCTAGGGTGCATGCTAAACTTCTTATAAATATAGAAAAAATACCATGACAAATTTAAGTGGTATTTGTGAAGATTATGATCAGTTTATAAATCCAATGGCATGTAACTTGTGCAACCAACTGCAATGAGGTTTGTCATTATTATTCCAAGATGTTAAGAATATTATAAATTATTGTTACTTTTATTTTTGTTGTAAAGTGCATCAAGATCGAATCCTTGGATACCTAGAAAAATTTAAATGAAACATTAATATAAGAAAGAGAACAAGGAAAGGAAGCTTTTTATATATATATATATAGAGGAAAGACTTTATTCCATTTCAATAAAACGAAATTACAGTTGTGACTTAATAAATTCAGAAAAAATTTAAATTATAAGTCAAACTACTCAACTGTTTGGGATACCCCCGCATACAAATTATTTTGTGATGGATATCGTCTAAACCGCTATACTCTCTCAACTAACAAATTTTTAAAAATTTTCATCTCAGTTTGTCTGAGAATATAACACTCTGCACATAGAAAAATATCAACTCTTATCCTCTGAAAAATTAGAGGAAATCAACACTACCATCCTCCAAAGGAAAAGAGGGAATTGAACACCATCTTTCTCCAAAAGGAAAGTCGCACAACTAAAGGAAAGTCATTTCATTTCTATTAAAGTAACACAAACTACAAATATAAACAAACACAAAACACTGGAACGAAATAGCAAAGTGCGGCTGTAGTGGCACATGTAGAATAAACGCTATGCTGGAAGTGTTCGGCTGAGCAATCTTGAAGTCATCGAAGACGCTTGGCCCAAAAGTGCCACGCGTGGCGGCAGCAGATGGTTCAATGTGGAGGCGCGTGGAATCCATGCGCAGAAAGTCACCCATGTATGTACAATACGCTCTGCTCTGTTCGGTAGAGCCTTCAGTCGGCTGGTAGATCGACACAAGACAAAACCCCCAATGGAGGGCGTGGCCGTCTTTTGCCATTAGAGATCATCGAACTTCACTTCCCACATGTCTGAATGAAAAAATAGAAAAAATAAACACAATCCAACCCACAAACCAACGGGAGGAAGCCGAGGCTCCCACCCTCTTGCAGCGAAGTTGTCTTTGGGGGTTTTAAGAGAGCTAGTATTCCGTAAAGGGTCAGAAAAATGCATGCTTAGTTTGCTGATCTGAATCCAATATTATTTACCATATCCATATATATAAATTAGAAGATGAATATAAATATATATATATATATATATATATTTATATGCATGCATTGTAACTAGTTTATGTACGGACTAACTTCGCAACCTAACTAAATTACAATTAAATAGAGATAAGAAGTGGGTACGTGTCTAATAACTATTTTAATTATTCATAAGTAAGTGGGACAACTTATATAGGAAGTTATTTTAAAGGATGTCATAGGTAAGTTATATATAATACTTGAAAAAATCTTTATGCAATCCATAAAATAATTTTGAGATATTCATGCAGTGACGTACTGGGAGGATGTAGATCAAAAATGCCGCATCAATGAATTAATAAATAGTGTTTTAACTTTTGCAAAGACCCCCACACCAAATAGTGTATTAACGCATATAAGCAGCTTGAAAGTAATGTAAGACTTTTTTTTATACTAAAAATATAAGTAATCTAAGTGCTTGTTTTGATACTAAAAATACATCATAATATCTATAAATAGTAGTAAAATATTTTAAGTTGGAACATTTAATTGAGTTATGGAGAAGGAAAAAGAAAAATAGAATAAAATATTAGAGAATTTAAAAATTGTTTGAATATAATTTTGAATATAATTTTTATTTTGAAATTTGAAAATTTTTTTTTATTTTTTATTTTTATTAGTTTGAAAGATTTGTAATAATTAGGTCAAAAAGTTGAAGATAAAAAATTGAAAGATATTTTTTATTTAATAATGTTTGGAAATAAATTAATATCTGAAAATGATTATATTGCCAAAGAGACGTACCTTAGTCATATCGTTCTTGATCATTCCTCTTTGATATATATCATGTGCTAAATTAGCTTTCATTTTGATCAATGAGCTCAGCTCATCTAAGTTAAATTCTATTTTAAATCTATCCTAATATCTAATCACGGGTCTCTCAAATTATTAAATATCACAAAACTCAAAACCTAATTTTTTATACGCGGAATTCATAATTTTTTTTAATTTAATATCTCTTTATATATATAATTTATAATTTTTTTAATTTTTCATAAATATATTTAAATGATATAGATATATATTTTAATATAATATAATCCAATTAATATTGCCATGCACAAATAGGTAATATATATATGATATATATGATAATAACATCTTCTACTCCGTTAGTTCGACTTTTCTTCTAGCGTAGCACGTGTTTTTCATGTGCCGTCACCATCGGTGATCGCTCGATGTATTGGTTCTCCTCATTTTTTTATTTTAATAACCAACAATCAAGATGATGTGGATGTAATAGTCATCTCTAGCCACAACAAATTAACAAATTGCAGTACATATTTCTCTACTGTGACTTTTAATCGTAGATTTATAGTCTGTCTTTCAGATTATATCAAAACCGCTTTTAAACAGTTTTCTTTTATGGGAATTTGGTTAGAATTAATTTATTAGCGAGATAGTTCACTTTTTTTTTTCTTTTTTTTTTTGTGTTGTTTTTGTTTATTTTAAAATGATTATCAGAGATACTTATCTTATTGATTTTTTAATCGATGTATCCTTATAATTTATTTATAAATTACTTGCCTTTAAATAAAATAAAATAAAAAAACTAGCTGATAGGCCTTTGGCCCGCCTTTATAAAGAAGAACTGCAAAATATATATATATATATATAATATATAATATGCAGATAAAACCTCCCAAAAATATTTGTGATCAGAAACCATTTAATTAGGACTTGTACCTTTCCAGACCATGACTTGACTAATGGAATTTTTGCCTAACATTTCGTTTACGTATAAGTTACCTAGCACTTGACCATCCCATTTTTTTTTTTTTTTTTTGAGAAAATAGCATTCTTTTTGGACGGTGATTGATCTCATCACGTGTATATAGGCTACGTATGCCTCGAGCTTTAATTTGACATGTTGTTGATAACTTGATACTTTTATTTTATTTTTACTGGCTGCTAGGTGAATGCGACGTGATTGATTTGATTCTTCACAACAAAATTATAAAAGTTTAAAAAACAAAAATAAAAATAAAAACAAAAACAAAAGAAAGCTATGCAATATATGTTGGATAATATTGAAGATTATTCTATAATCTTTTTTGATTTCTTGCCAAGTTAGGTAAACGACAAATTAAGGGTGGCATCACATAGAGTGGTGCTTGTCAATGAGACACAGATTGTGTGCTCCGAATCCTCCTCCTCCTTCTCTTATTCATCTCTACACCTGCTAAATTCATCAGAAACGTTAACGAAACGGGATTAGATAATATGTAAATAAAGAAACCGGGATGGATTTATGGTTTGTTGATCGAGTTTCGAAACGTTTCCGACAAATGCGGCTACTTGCCGCCTCTTTACTTTCCCATCACTTGTTTTCGAAAAAGGACTTTTGGCTAAAGTTTTTCTTTTATAAATCTAGAGAGAGAGAGAACAAAAATAAAGATTAAATTAGTGGAGAGATTAAAACAGTGGCAGAAATTTGACCCTATGGTACTTAATAAATGATTAAACACCCAGCTCAAGACCTCTTTGTTTATTGCTAGCATTTTAGTTTTAAATTCTCTCCCTCTCCCTGCGTGTTGCGTATGGAGATCAAGAGCTGTTTTTGTGTGAAAAGTCAGCGACTCTAGCCTTTTTCCCATTATTATTTTTATTCTTTCTCAATCTGCTAATAACACCATTCTCTCTTTGTTTTTCAGAACAACCATCACTTCCATTAAAGACCATCGCAAACAAAGCAAACTTTTTTTGTTCCTTTTTTATGGTTTTCTCCTTCCTATTTGCGAAAACCCATCTCCCCAGAACGATTACTTTGTTCCCGTCCTAAGTCCTTGATCAAACACCCATATACCATACGAACCAAAGAGTATTTGCATGTCTTTTACGTCTGTTGTGTTCCTCCAAATGACACACTTTGTCTCCAACTTGTTCGTGCTCTTGCGCTGAAAAAAAAAAAAGTATGTACTGCAGCTTGTTTATGCCCAGGATGGAGAATTATCAAGGTGATTTGACTGACATAATCCGAGCTAGCGGGGGAGCATATGGCACCGGAGCTGCAGCCACTTCCGAACCCAGTTCCGGCTGGCGTTTCCCGTCCGATCCCATGAATTTTTCGTCGGTTGTCGAAGAGCCTAGGGATAATTTCGGCGATCCTTTCTCCTACATGCGAGATCCGCTTCTTAACGAGCTCGATGTATCAGGTTCCGGCTTCTTCAGCAGCACCAGTTCTGCTGAGATGATGGGCAGCGGCAGTACAGCTGCTAGTCATGTGGAGGACACCCATGGATTTAACGGCGCCGGAAATACTACTGGTGTTGCCGTTGTTGGTGTTGGCGGTGGCGCTAGTACGAGTACGATTCTAGCTCCGAGTAATTATCTTGAAGATGATCAGATGAAAAGGCCTTGCAATATATTCTCACGGATGCTTCAGATCTCTCCTAATGCAAAATTGCCTGTCTCCCCATGTGGTTCGCCGGTGATTGCCACGGCGTCTTCTCCGAGGGGAATCAAGGCTTCTGCTATGGTTGCAGGCGACATGATTACTGCAAACAGCCCCAAAGGTTGCTTTATCGACAACACCGGGGTGCAGATCTCGTCCCCGAGGAATCCGGGTATTAAGAGAAGGTGAGTATTTATTTAATCTTATCTAGTTTGCTCAGGGTCTCTTCCATGAATTAAGTCTAAAAAGAGTTGAATTTGATGATATTTTAGTACTTATTAAATCCTTATTCAATTTTATTTTTTGATACAAAAGATTTCACAAGTAGGACCAGTGAGATGGAAGTTTGGTTTTCGTTCTTTGGGAACTTGGGTACTGGTCATGATCAAGTCAAGGCAAAGATCTGGATAAGGATTATTACATGCTTTTACCGTCCATGTTGTCGTTTTGAGGTTGATTGTAGCCTGTCTTGCTTGTGGTCGTGCTCGAGATGATTTGCAGATGGGATTTCCCGGCCATTGTCAACATTACAAACAAAAAAGATGTTATCTTTGATGTGTAGTATTGATCATTGACCTGAAAAAGTGGGCTTTAGTTTTGGTGGTGTCACACTGATATTCATGATCATATTCATGATCATAGACTTAATTAGCTTTCATGTTGTTATCTCTCGTCTTCCCTAACACACTTGAGAGATTAGCTGCGTTTTGATTGGTTTTTCGGCTGCCTTTAGAATAATACCGTCCCTTGCAGCTCTATTAAAGAAAATAATCCAAAAAACATCAAATTGCTCCCAAAAAGTAGCTAGGAGAATTGAAACATTTGAAGTTATAATTTCTTCAAATCTTCTACTGCTTTAATCATTCAAAATTCTATCAGCTTCAACCATGGATATATCCATCATGATCTTCCTCTTATTCTATGCACTAGTTATCATGATCATTTATAGTTGCTTGAAAAAGTATAGCAAACAAACATAAACATGGGTGAAAATATTATAAATACACATATACGCATGCAGGAAGAGCCAGGCAAAGAAGGTGGTTTGCATTCCAGCGCCAGCTGCTGTAAACAGCAGGCCTACCGGAGAAGTAGTTCCATCTGATCTGTGGGCTTGGAGAAAGTACGGTCAGAAACCCATTAAAGGTTCTCCATATCCAAGGTGAATTAACTTCATTCAGTTATTCATGATACTCTTGATAACGGAAAGTTCTAATTTTAAGATAAAACTTCTGCCAAGGCTGCAGTTTGTATCTCACACTGACAGTTCACATTATTACTTCTGCTTCTTTGCTTAATCTTATTTTGTCTGCATTAATATAATCAAAGTGATAAAGAGACTGCAAAGAAAAGAACCTTCTGAATCCCCACAAAAGCTTCGATCCTTGGAAACTGACCTCAAACAATTCCATTGGCATAAATTGACTATCTCTAACCCAACCCTAGCTAACAGTTTCGTTTACTTCTGTTCCCCCCAAATATTGGTAACGAAACGAGTAGTACGTACACCAAACCGTGCGCATGTTTGAACTTTTAGTTAAGAATCTCGGGTTTTTCGAATGTTCCCTTCGTTTTTGTATCGGACTTCAACCGGCCAGCACGAGCTCTTACACTATTTTTTATGATGTTATTTCAGTAAAAATAGCTGTGTTGTTTTGGTTTCTTAGTATGATCCAGTAGTTTTGTCTCTTGTTGGCAGAAGACGTTTATATTAATGTTTACTATTCGGTTTTGAAATGTGAATATCCTATTATATTATAAAGAAAAAGATAATCCATTTTCAAATTCAGATATACAGCTTAGATGTGGTGTATATAGCGGCAAATATTTTTGGATCTAGTAATTATCCAATCAGAAATGATTAACAGGCCAAACAGGATTGATAACTTAGAAGTAAATAGGATCATGATAAACTGTTAATGTTACGAGAAAATTAATACTATTACAAGAACATCATGTTGCTCATCAACTATACAGGGGCTATTATAGATGCAGCAGCTCGAAGGGATGTTCGGCCAGGAAACAAGTCGAGCGCAGCCGGACAGATCCCAACATGTTGGTGATTACCTACACATCTGAGCACAATCATCCATGGCCAACTCAGAGAAATGCCCTTGCCGGCTCGACCCGGTCCCAACCGTCCAAGAGCAATGCTACTTCGAAGAACATTCATGGATCCCAGTCCGCCCAGAAGCCAACAAGCCCGAAAGAAGAACAGAAGGAGAGCAGCATTGACGACCACGTATCTCCGATTGTCGGCGGCAGCACGACAACAAGTGCATCAGTCAAGGAAGAGCGTGACGAGGTGGAGAAGCGAGTGCTGGAGATGGATGACGGAGAATTCAGTACTGCTCATGAAGGGTTTTCTTACAGGCCGACCATGCCGGGGTCAAACCAGCTCCAATCTGATCAGGACTTCTTCGCTGAGTTAGAAGAAATTGAGGCTGACCCTTTAGATCTCTTGTTTTCTCAAGGGTTTGCGGGAGATAATGCGCAGATCAAAGATAGTAAGGGCATGGATCCATTCAGTCTCTTTGACTGGCCAGATCAGGACAGCGGCCATGGAGGCACCAACTCTTTCGGAGAAGCTAAGAATAGGGGTTTATAACAAGGCATTCGGAAAGATAGATTAATTTCCCCGCTAAAAGACTCAATTTTTTTAGTTTATATGGTGCACTTCTTCTATATTCAAGGTCTGGTTTTGAAAATATTTTTGCTGTGGGAGATAGGGGCAGTTGGGAGAGATTTCTACCACTTTTCTTCAACCTTTTTCTCTTGTTATTTACCAGAACGGTCTGGGGATTAGGAAAAGGGAGTAAAAGACAGTGCTGGTTCATTGGGAGCAAAACCACGAGTCCCACATTCCTTTTGGAATATTGGTGGATGGGACAGAAAGCTGAGGAACAGAAGGTTTCTACAGTGAAAACAAGTACATCCATCAGAGACATGACTGGAAAGCTCGGTGAGGAGATTGATATAAAGATGGGACTTGTCTTTCATCTTTTGAAGTGGGAAAAATTATCAATGGCAAGATGAAGCCCACTCCCTCTGGTTTTGTGGGTGGGTTTGCTTAAAAGCAAAAGACAATTAAAGCCATGCTTTAATTACTTGCTTTGACGGGTAGATCATTAAATAATCGAAAGATGACAAAATATATATATATATATATATATATGCAGGGAGGAGATGGATTACTAGAAAAGCTCGAACTTTTGATCTTATCAGTCTTCTCTAGGGATGTATAAAAGAGAGAGAAACTACATGCTTTGGGTTCCTCAGCTTTCTGTTTCTTATATTATCCGCGTGCAACTTGTATTTGTTTTCTGTTTTTATAAATTACAGTGATTGTTTACGAGAAAACCCATCGAATTACCAAACAGCTTTATTTTCTTTATTGTTCATCTCTGTATATTTTTAAATAGTATTAGTCCAGCTAGCTGCTAAAAGGAGGTTGGCATTTAATATTTCTGCATGTGAATGGTAACCTGTGCATGGATTATTATTTCTGCATGCCTATCTGCGACTGATGAGGACCTATATTCATGGAAGAGGTTTTTCTACACACATATATACAAGAACTGCAACCACGAACCGCCAAAGGAGGGAATTGCTGATGATCACGGGTGTGTTGAAATTGTGCCTTGAACAGGAAACTTCGAAGGAGATCGATGGATCACTAGCGGCCTGTTTACTGTTTCGAAACATGTTTCTCAGATTCTCAGTGAAAGTGATTTCCCTGATCGGCTGTTCGATTTTACTTATTTAAGGTTTATTATATGCACCGTAAGGCTAGTTTTAGTACTAATAATCGCTTAAATAATCTTTACGTTTTTCAGAAATCTTCTTTATTTAAAAAAATTATAAGATATAGTTAATTAGGTACGTTTGGTTAGTAAGAAGGGTTGAATAATAGTATAAAATAATAAAATATTTTAAAATTTTCTAAAAATACTTTATTTGTCAAACCTAACCTTAATATATACAAAAAAAACTAATTGTAGATATGACTTTTATGCGATCCTTATAAAACATCATATATATATATATAGCTAGCTAGGCTAGCTAGTACTCCTTGAGGATTACCTATTTTCCATTCATACTGATCTGTATTTTGAGATGATCAGAGGGGGTAAATGGGGAGGACAATAAATCATAAGATCATGATCAATCCGAATAAAAAGCACAATCATTTAATTTGTTTCCATGCATGTTATCGGATTTATCTTTGAAAGGAGTGTAGTACTTGCAACCTCGACCTTGATTTGTACAGTAACTTTTTTCTTAAAAGAGTTCTAGTCTTTAGAGCTTTAAAGCTTTAGAGCATATGACTAGCTAGCTAGTCCAGCCCTTTTTTTTTTTTTGTAAAGCAGCTAGTCCAGCCTTTGGTAACACATGAAAATTATGTTCGATCGATGCTTCTCCTTCTATATATAAGCTAAAGAAATGTAGACAATTGGGTTTGATTTTAGTTTTGAAAGTGTCTATATAACTTCAGGTACAGAACAGGTAAACAAAAAATGGAACAGTACTGGTTTTTCAGTTTGTATAAAGTCTTGTTGCATCAGGTAACAGGTTTTTCGCAGGTAGAGTGGAATATTTGAAATTTATATATATCATATATATATATATATATATATAAATAAATAATGCTCCTAATCAATTCAATTCTTATTATTTTTTTATTATTTTATGACGTGATATTAAATAATTTGAAAATATTTATTATATTTTATTTGTAGACTTTTTATGTAATATTATATTATGAAATTACGAGAAAATGATGAAAAATAATAGATGAGAAATAGATTTGTTGTAAATATAATAAGGAATGCCAATATCATGTGGAAATTGAAACCTGTGCCAGAACTAGGTATTGGCTTTTAACACTTGTCCAAATCTCACCCTTGTAACATTGGGAGTCATGTGTCTTTGTTGGTAGCTCAAGTAACTTTAACTAAATTTAATGGGAAATAGTGACCATAAGTTCTGTCAAATCCATCAACTTTAAATGAATTAATTATCAATACCCTTTCAACTGAAGTCACTTCAAAGGAGGAAAAAGAACAGTCCAAAGTTGTTCTCCAAATGGGTCTCTCTACTTCTCATTCTCTATTGATTGAAATAAGAATTGAAGGAATTATGGGTGCAATTGGGTTTATGGGAGTGACTGTTGTCATGATTTTGAAAAGAAAGAATGCTAGTTATAATTGATGACAAACATAAAAGCTTTAGGACCATAATTTACTCTCTTTTTTTTTTCAAAAAGGAAAAGAAAAAAAAAACTTGTGGCCATAACTCCTCTATATATATGCTGAGTGAGGTTTCTTTTCTCAAATCCTAAGACTCACACATGTTGCACATAAAACAGCATCATTTCATGTTTTGAGAAATAATTAGTCATAAGTACTATAATGTTTGCATCATTATATATATAGCACGAGTCCGCCTCTCTTTTGGCAAAGATAAAAGTAATGGTGATTTCTAGCTTTGTTAATTTGTTTTTACTAATTTAGTATACTTTTACCTGTTCATAATATCCTAAACCGGGAAAATATAAATGTTCTATTTGCTTTCATTAGTATTAGGGAATTAAGAAAACATATTGAAAGTCAGTTTTCCACACAACCCAATAATCTCTTGTTGATATCAAGTGAGCAGTAGCACTACTACGACGTTGATCTTTGTCTTATTTTATTAGTGAAATATCACAATCATGATGATCACCCTTAGGCGTTTAATTTTTATTTGTAATCGCATAGGTATATCATAAAATCCCTTATTAAATCTTATATTATAAAAAAGAATTATTTATTTGCAATCAATTAATTTTAAAAAATGACTATTTACAGTTAAAATTAATCATAAATAATATTTTCGTTACAAATAATTAATCACAATCAATTTTTCTTGTAATGCTAGTATTTTGCATTTTATTCTTATTGAGGTTATCTGTGTGTATATATATATATATAGATATATATCATGAGTACTATTATAATGTATTTTTACTTCTCATGTATACGTACCTTCAATAGATATGCTCTCTATAATTAGCTATTTATATATCTTGTATGTATAATTGTGGGACCAGTAAAGTATAGCATGAGTGGCCACAGTTGATCAAGTGAAGTCAGAATGTCCAAATTTATAAATCGTCTAGGTCTTAAAATTTCATTGCAGTGATCGGCACTTTGAATATATACAGATAATCAAATAAATTCTAATATTCAGGTAGAATTAATTAGATGCAAGTTTAATTTCATTTTATTTCTTTTGTATTGATGTGACAATATATACTCATAAACCATTCAATCATCTCTTATTTTTAAAGTGAAAAATTCAATAATTGATGGATAATATTATCGTATCGTTAGAATTAGAGTCAGATGAAAATGTAGTATACGTACGGAGTATGTAGCAATATTTTCCATATACACAAGTAAAATCAACAATAAATTAATGTGACCTTAATTAGTTTATTAATATAGAACGGTCTGTACATTTTGTTTTTAATTGATGTGAAGGTTAACTAATTACATTAATTCTCCTAGCTTTTGATTATAGCTAGCAATTTATAATAAGGTTATATCTGAGATTCCCTTTGGGGTACACCTCCTAATTAATGGAGTCCTTGCAATTAAGTCCGTTCATCCGAATTCTAGATTCAGATATTTGAATTTTAAAATGAATAATTTTTTAAAATTTTTTAAATAAAAATGTTAAAACTATCAAAAAAAAAAAAAAAAAAAGTAAAGCTGAATCAAAGAAAATCTAATCTAGATGAACAGACAGCTTACTTGTAATAGATCTATAGATTTTACTTGTAATAGATCTATATGTGAAGACCAAGTTGCATTCCCAACCCATAATACGCGTTAAGCTCTGTATATATATATATATATATGGGTACTATTTTTATGAGTAGTGTGGGAAGCAAGAGGCATGCATATGAACGTGACGCGGATGATATTTTCAGGATATTGTACAGCACATGTAAATTAATTTTATCAACTACAGTAGCCTATAGATCAGTAATGCTACTCTATATGAATAGATTTTTTCATATATATATATATATATATATATATATAGGGTTGTCTCGACTGTACTGTGAGGAATACTCCTAATTGTATTATATTGTCGGCTGAGGATCAGATTCGATCGTATTCGATTCCCTGAAGGTTGAACTGACACTTTGGATCGATGCAGATGATCATTAATGAGCTCAGGAATATCCAACTTTGGATCGATGAAGGTTAACACTCATCTACATATAACGCCTGATTAATGCTTGAAATTCCTCTTCATAGCATCCAATTTAGAAACACAACACGATAAGAAACAAATTAAAGAATTTAAAGTCCTGTTTATTTTTAAAGATGAAATAATAAAAAATAAAAAAAAAATAAAAATATATATATTATTGTAATATATTTTTTTAATATTGATTTTATTTTGAAATTAGAAAAAATTATTTTAAGATTTGAAAATTTGAATTATTCATTTATTTTTATATGAGAATCTAAAAATATGTAATAATGAATTTAAGATAAGATGAGATAAACTGGAAAAATAAACTAGGCCTAAAGTACATACTTGCATGGTGATCTGGATAATTTCATGAGTCATGGACTAACTTGAGGCTTAATTTCATGAGCAACTGATGAGAATATAAAATATCATATTTTTGTCTCTTAATGTTTAATCTTTTACATTTATTTGGTATCTAAATGTATTCATTATTCTTATATTTTGATTTAGGATACAAATGGAGGCGTTAAATGAAAAACAAAGCTAATTAGATAATTTTATACAGTTTCGATATTGCTTTGTAATCTCAAATCTGGGTATAACTCTCTCTTCCGAACTCCGATTGAAATGATTTAAAATGCAATGGAACGCCCAAAAAAATCTCTACAATTTTCATATTTTGAGTTTTGAGAGATACTGACTGCATCAAGATCTAAATTGGGTTTGAAGTTGCCGCACCTGCACTGCTAACGTTCCTGAACATGCATTAGTCTACCATTCGAATATGCAAATCTTATGCTGATTATTTTCGAAAGTTTGTAAGATCTGATTAGAAGATAATGAAGAAGATTTAAAGGCGTAAGACTCTTACCTTCTAGCGTACAGGTGTATGAAAATACATGAAGGATAATTTAAAATTTAAAAGAACTCTATCTTATCCAAATCCTATCTAGAGAATTACATGCAAGGGATAAGTCTTGATTCTTTTTATTAGGCTAGCCTATCAAACATGGGAGGCATATTTCTTCCCTCTTTTTTCATCTTCTTGCATTTTTCTTAGAGTTTTCTTCATGGCTCTGCGTGGCTAAACTTTTATAATTGGTCTAAGAAAATGAAAATCTCGAAATCAATAAAACTGTGAGATCTAATTTATTTTTGTTGTTCAATTTATGCTTTGAGTATCGGATGTTCTTCTGTGCCTATTTTTATGATTATTTCATTTAATTACTAGGAGACCTACTAATTTATTATTCTTTGCAATCTACTGCTAGGTTGATATCAAATCTGTAATTGTTTGATCCCTCCAATCTGTGAAGCAATTAAGATTTAATGATTTATTGCGTAAAAAAATATTAGATCTTAAGAAGAACGCTTAACTAAATTAAATGCGATCGTTTGTGCTTATATTGTTTAGTTTCATCAATCTCTCTAATTCTTAAAACTGCAACTAGATTAAACCCTTAGCGTTTGTCTTGGATTGTTTAGTAATTAGGGTTAATTAGATCGCTTGTTTTCTAATTAACTACGACTAAGGAGAGATAGGAAAATAGTTCTAACTGTGAATATTCAAAATATTAATTTATATATATTTGGATCGATGATCAATTGTAAAATTTCAATGATGGATGTTGACTTAGACCAAGGTTTGTTCTTTTGATTGATTTGGATACTTTAATTTGAATTGTTCCTTAGTTGTTCTTTTTAAAATTATTTTCATTATACTCAAACCCCTCATCCTTGTTCAAGTAGCATAAAACTATACTAAATACTCTCTATGGGAATGATTCTTACTCGCACTACTACATATAATTTTTTTGTTTCTAGAGGATAGGTATTATTTTTAGTTGCCTGCAATAGCACACTAGCAACAAAATTCAGTTCAATGTTGATGATCATGATCAGCCAGCTTTAAGATAAGAATACCAACCAAAATATTTAGTGGATTGCCATTAATTAAGCCTTAATTACCAGATTGATGCTAGGGTTTTTAATTATAAGTTCCTATATAAGTTATTTATTCTCCTTAGTGATATATGTTAATTGGGGACTTTCTAGTCATGAACAGTTCCATTAATTAATCTTTATGTGCTTGGGTTTTCTGTTATCTAGCTGCATGCATGATTATCATCATGAACGACACTCGTCTTACCGAGTGCCAGATGGACGTACGTACCCATAAATTTTTGGACAACAAATTACGGAATCTAGCTATATGTATGTATAGGCCTTGTATCAATTAGAGCATTCTTATTGGATTAACTAAAAATTATTATTTAAAAAATATACTTTTGCATAAATACCAAATAATAAATACCACAATTGATCAAATATGGTAATAAAGTGTGTAGAAAAATATTCAAAAAGTACTTGAAATGAATAGTAAAGCTAAAACAATTGCCAAAAAGTTAAAATAATTGTCAAAAATGTAGAAAAATATTCAAAAAGTACTTGAAATGAATAGTAAAGCTAAAACAATTGCCAAAAAGTTAAAATAATTGTCAAAAATTTGACAATTATTTTAACTTTTTGGCAATTGTTTTAGCTTTACTATTCATTTCAAGTACTTTTTGAATATTTTTCTACACACTTTATTACCATATTTGATCAATTATGGCATTTATTTTTGGGTATTTGTGCAAAAGTGCACTTTTTAAATGATGATTTTTAACCAATACAATGAGAGTACTCTTAGTTGGGCTCAGATTTCACTAAATTGTTTGAGTGCAATGAAGTTCTGAAAGCTTAGAGTTGCACATGAAATCCTTGCTGGTTGCTAAACATCTTTCGTCAGCTCCTCTCTCCACCACCTTGTAGTGGGATGTTAATTATATGAAAAATGTTAGAATGATCATCAAATTTGACATCTCTTTTTGACATCTTATACATTTTATTTTATTTTTTAATTATTTTTTACTTAATAATTAAAGAAGTGATTATTAATGTATTGATATTTTTTTATATATATTTTAAAAATATTTAAAATGATAAAGAAGTGGGCATGCCAGCATGGCCCTAACTATATAATTCCTATGCCAACTCATGCGGCACAACTTAATGATCACTTATCCGAGAGCATGATGATTAAGGGACTATAACTTATCGCAACTCATCTCAAACTTTAATTTAAACTCAAACAATTATCAAAAAAAAAAAAAAACTCAAATTACCATAGTTCAATCATTGTAGCCTATGCTACCTTTGTATTATTGACACTACAATAAAAAGAGCTTTTTGCCGTGATGACTTTTGCCGCAATAAGTACAAGAAATTGCCGTAAATAACTAATCTCAATTAAAACTCACATTTCCCAGTTCCTCGGGGGTTGGAGAGTTACTTTCTATTACAAAACTCACATTTCAACAGAATAATTAAAAACTTAAAATTCTTCAATATTATATAAAACTTGATTCCAAAATCACTTTCCACAATATCATCAATTCTGGAAATACTATGTCACAAAAATACAATAATACTTCCTTACTAAATCTTGTCGATACTCTTATAAACTCTTTATGATTAATCTATCATTCCTAAAATCATCTTACCCAATACTTCATAATTTGATTCTCCACTGAAATATCTAAATTCATCTGAAAAATATTCAGAAATAAGGGGTGAACTTAACCACAACTCAGTAAGCAGAAGACATATACAAGAGTGCAAATATGAGCATTTTCAAAAGAAACTTCATTATGTATGAACCAGAAATCCTTTTATTTTCATATATAGATTTCCAAAATATTATCAATAAAATAGAGCGACTTTTCAATCATTTTACATTTAGAAAATCACTATTCATTATCAAAAACGCTTTGGCACAAATAACTGTACAATCTCATCTTATCCTCATATCCGAACATGTACCATGTTTAACCCCCGTGGTAGGGTTGTACTATGCCCGGTAGCCAAACCAAGCAGTATCATATTGTGAGACTTTCTCTTATTCGTTCTCGGAGCCCCAAGTGTGCACACAGAAAAGAAACACATACATAATCACTTTGTTTTCAAAGTGGTTGCACTCCTATCATATCATATCATGGTGGTACCAACCATATCACGTGAATCCATATCATCATATCAGAACCATATTCCAAAACAGATCAAACAGATAAGAATGCCAAAAGTTTTTATATCCATATTATATCATGTCATGTTATATCAAATCATATACCAAACTTGTTCATATCATTTTTTAAATACTTTAAACATTTCACATCACATAAATAAAACATCATTTTTCATACTCGCTCTTTTATGCATTTAAGAAACATGTCAATATTGATCATGTTTACACTATGCATGATATAAATATTTTTCTCTTTTTCATATAGATTTCATGAGTAATGCAAATAATTGACCGAGGTTGTTTTTCCCAAATTCTCATTTATAACAAAAACATGCAAAATTTTCAGAAAGTCAACCTCGGTTTCAGAGTTGGTGTAAAGTCAAGCATAGAAACCTCGCTTACCTGAACTTTTTAGTTTTTTCAGAAATTTTATCTGCACAGTATTGAACAACATCAATCATTACCTACAAAATAATCACACACTTCGATAAATTTCCCAAGTGATTACAAATCTCGAAAATGTAACCTAAAATATAAAATCCAACACTTCTCTTAACATCTAAAAATCTTCAAAATCCTGAGCGTCAACTCTCTTCAAAATGCCTTGGATTTACTAAATTCTTCCAAAACTTTAAGATGTTATAAATTCTCTAAAACATCGATTTTTCCTTAATAAATACTTAACTCAATTTCCACCTCAAATAAAGTCTATTTCAAAAAATTAAAACTCAATCCATTTAAAAGACAGATCTATAAAATAATTATACACTGGCCAAAAAAAAGTTGAGAACTCTGAGTCCAAATAATTTAGAATCTAAAATATTTCATCTCAAAATAATTTTACCAACACACCCGAAAAATAAAATAAAATACAATAAAAAGGCACCGAATGAAAGAAAGAAGCCTACTGAAATAAATTCTTAAAATACCAAGCTTTAAAAAGAGGGCATAACAAAAACAGAGTAAACAAAACTCACTGGCACTTACATGGAGATCTCACGTGAGAAGGAAAACATGAACCAAAACTTCTTCATCTTCACGTAAATAGGAAAACACGAAAGTCGCAGAAAAATCCTACACCGAGAGAAGACTCATCGCGGGGGACGAACCGCGACGGAGCTGGAGTGGGTAGTGGCTGTCTTGCCAGTGCTGGATTGCGTGAGGAGGTCGACAGACCAGGGGCGGCCCAACTGGAGTTTTCTATGGGATATCCGAGTGGTTTCCGATATAGTAGGCTCTCGGTGTGGTAGTTCCGACTGTTGGCGAACAAAGAAGGTATGAGGATGTTGTTCTTGAGTGGCAAAACAGGGGTGCATAATAAACTTCATGCAAGTGTAATCTCGGCAAAGTTTGGTGGCTATGGAGATTATGGAAGAGAGCCAAGGTTTATTCATGAGGGGCTGGGTAGATGCTGGCGTATACGGTGGTTCTCAGGCAACTTTTCCTGCTGTCCGCTGCATTGTTTGAGGCTGCAGCAACTGGCGTGGGCAGTGGCTTAAGAGCAGTGGTAATTTGAGTCCAAAAGCTCTATTTTCGGACCAATGAAACAGAGGCCTCTCATTTCTATGATAGACAGCATGGTTCCATGTGGGGTTGAGGTGATGATCAAGCTGGGCAAGTATGTTGCGCGATGGATAAACGAGGGGTAGTGGTGACTTGTTTTCTCTTGGCCTGCAGCATGGTGATGCGATGGGAAAGGTTTGGATCACGGCAGTTTGGGGTTCGTGGTATGTGGAGATGCTATGGTTTGGCTTGAGACGGCTAGCGATGGTATTTACTATTTGCATAGCATGTATTCATGTACGTCTAAATATAAAGAGATAGTGAAATTGGAAAACCCTAGAGGAGAAAATGAGAGGGAACGTCTGAATATCTAAATGAGAGAAGGACTTTGGGTGAGAAACGGAAGCGTGAATGGTAGAAATAGTGGGGAGTTAAAATTCAAAAGGGGGGGGGGGAAATCAGGAAGAGAGGTGCCGAGCGATTGGTCACGTGCAAACAAAAGAGTCGGGTAGTTTCAGTGATGCAGAGATTCAAGGTGGCAAGTGAACGTGATGCACATGAATTAAAAAAAAAAAAAAGGAAGTTTGAAAACCAAAAGATGAGTAGGAGCTGGAGTAATCTGTTTAAAAAATAAATAAATAAACTCAACCCCAAATCTAAATATCCGAAAATCTCAAAAGGACTATAGATGCATTTAAAACTAATAATTTTATAAGTAAGTTTGGCACCGGAGTGGGATGTTACATTGCCCCCCCCCCCCCCCCCCCCCGGAAAAAAAAACCTCCCATTTAAACACCCCATAGCATCCTGAGTCCAAAGCCCCTACATGAAAAAATTGCCTTAAGCCATTGTTCTGCCCTTGTACTATTGTTGCCCACTATTGAGCCGACATTTTTTGCGACACCTCGGTGAGTGATCTGTCTATTTTGATTTATTTAATAATATGTTGTGTGTTAAATTACTAACGCCTTGGTCTCTATCTGGGTAGCGACATGTGCCCTTGACCTAATGAGGGACCCGTAGATCAACGCACATGCTCTCTTCCAAAAATTGTATAACCGCGTCATAAGTAATATTTCAACACGACTCTAGAATTTAGAATATTATTCTTACCACTAATGCTTTTCTACAGTCTGGTTGGTTGAGCTAAGCATTGTGCCCAATGGAGTGTTGGGAAAATTAAGCTGTAGTTGATATTTGGCTTGGACCTTGGGCCAAAAACAGAGCTTGGAAAAATGAGTGTAGTTTTGGTTGTGAACTGTGAAATTTGATGGTGTGACTTGCTGTCACTACAACAAATAGGGCTTTTCCTACAATTACTTTTTTCAAGACAAGCTATTGTGGCAAATAGTGCTCAATTGACACGAAAAATGTTCGTGGGAAAAAACTTGTCTTTTGACACAAAATAATGTCCATTGAGCAAAATTTTGTTGGAAATATTTTCTGCGACAACAAAAATGACTTTTTGCGGTGACAAAAAGTCGCCAAAAATAAACTACCAGAAATTTTAATTTTTGGTGATTTTTAAATTTTGCGGCGAGGAATATTAGCTCTCTCTCTGAAAGCCTTTCCCTCTATCTCCCTCCCGTGGTCCATGGCTAAGTGCCTAAGCCCAATTGCATGTTCTAGAAACTAATTTTGCTTGGGGTAAATTTTTGAAATTTGGGTTTTTATGAGTCATTTATCTGATTCATGTTTTTGGGTTTTGATCTAAGGTTTGGGTTCTTATTATTTGCATGAATCTTGTTCTTGCTGACCTTTCTTTTGAATTGTTATCAGCGAAAAAAAAGAAAGATTCATTGCCTGTGCTATTAGGTTTTATCAAAACACTTGTCATTATTTAACTATTATGTCTATTTTGTAATCTTATATTTGGCTGTGTAATCCAATATTGGCACTATACAAGAATGATGCCAAGGAAGATTGTTGGACCAACATTGAGTATTATAAGCATAAAGGAGTGAGTGCCCCTGCACCTGAATTGGGATAGCTTTTCGTAAATTTATCTCGGACTAGAGCTAATAGATGCACTGATGGTGCCATTTTATTCTTACTGCAGGATCCACTGAAACATATGAGAACTTTTTTATTGGATTTGTGCATTTCAAATATGTAGCTCTAGCACATATATTGGTGTATAAGAACAAATCAGCAGGTAGAAGACACTTGTGTGTTGAACCTATATCTCATTATGGTGATTTTGTAGCAAAGGTTGCTGAAATTTACCCTGAATATGAGGTGCCAAGGTAATAATTTGATTTGGAATGCATTCTGCATATGGGTTTAGAAATATTTATTGAGTTTACATTGATATTGTAGTGTCTGCTACAATTACTAGTATTGAAGTTTATCATCACATTTGGTTTGGTGTAATTGAGTTTACATTAATTTGTTGTGTTTGGAAATATTTATTGAGTTTACATTGATATTGTAGTGTCTGCTACAAGTACTAGTATTGAAGTTTATCATCACATTTGGTTTAGTTTAATTGAGTTTAAATTAATTTGTTGAGTTTACTCCTTGTAGACAGAGAAGGTTTTCAATCAAGACCTTTATTGTAAAAAGATTGTCAAATATGATGGAGAGCCAATGACTCACTTAAAATCTATTGCTTCTGTGACGCC